>OY720133.1:2013158-6813158 GCA_963082685.1 Cyclophora albipunctata
GTATTTATTTGGGGTATTGTTATTTGTGTCTGTTTATTTAGTTTTAAAAGTAACGGGCAATATATCATTTCCAATACAAAACATGTTGTATTACTGATAAATATCTAGTACCACGGCTAGTACCTACGAATGTGTGAGGTCACATTCGTACAATTTCCACGTTCGTACAATTCCACATTCGTACAATTTTTCCTAAATTGTTTTCCAAATTCGTAAAAATACTTACTATTCGGTAGGTTAGGGTTATTTTTTTTACTAGTTCCATAGTTATCGGTTTTATAGCACCTATTTGTACGAATGTGGAATTGTACGAATGTGGAATTGTACGAACGTGGAAATTGTACGAATGTGTCCAAAGCCCTACGAATGATAACGATTTTATGTTCACGTACTTATATAAAAAAGGAATTTTCATAAGGATGTAAGAAACTCTTTGAAACAATCAATAGATATTTCGTCACATCTCGTGGGATGACTTTCGACTTGCTATCGCATAGCTCTAAATGAATAAATGTGATAGTTATATAAAAAATATGTAATTTCTCATTGAAAGTCGTGTTAGGTAATAAACTAAATAATCATTATGGACATCAATTGTATAGATCATGTAAATATTTGAAATGTACTTGTATATCTTAAACTAAAATATATAATATAATTATTTTATTATAATTAAGATTGTAGTTTTTATCTATTCAATCACCCGAGTTTTCCTTTGTTTTAGCTTCGTGGTTTTCCTATAGAATTCAAATATCACGTAAGATTGTCATCCAATTTCAATTCCCTTCTAATTATACCAAAACTATTGTGCGGTCACAAAAATGACAGCTGGCTTCCCATTCAATCTTAATACTTACTATAAACTGAAAGCTTTCAAATGACATCACTGGTGGAATTTTTTGTCGGCTCTATAGCAACTCTACTTAACAGTGCAAACACTTATTAAATATTGATTTGAGATTAACGCTACTATAACTATATGTATATGTTAAAGGACATCTATATTAGATTATAATAACCTATATTTGAAGTGATTGATACATTTTCTTACGGCTGTTCAGACCAACATTTTGTGTTAACGTTTACTGGTGCGTGAGCGTAAGCTGAACCAATCGGCCTCATCTCATATTTTTTTGTGTGCTAATATGGTCCTTGGATTATTATTGGTCAAACAGAACCATATCTTCCGGTTACTTTCTACGGATAGTAGTCGTTACATGACCCATGTCAGAGGCCTTTGGCGGCTCAATAAGTCTGACACCAATATTGGTCAGGTTGGCCATCCACTCGATGAAGAAGAAGATATCTCATAAATTATTTTTGACATATCAAGTTGTTGTAGTACCTACAAAGAAGTGGTGGTACCTCAGTCCTCAGTCATACTTATTTCCATTCTTATTAAATGTACTAAGTTCTTCTGTTTCTTTGGTATCTCATTTACACTTATGTGGTTCAATAAACAAAAAACTCATTTTTTTATTATTTTACTTTAAATCTTGGATACAGAATATTTAACAACAGGGCATCAACAATATATAAGTATTAATAGGTTATTGTCACTATTTATCGCCAGAGAAGATAAGACCTACCCATGTGTATCGATCAATTATCAAAATGTTACGTGTAGTTATCAAAGGTTTATCGATTGACTCAATGGAATTATATTTTTTAAATCTAGGCCATTATTATTCGCGTTCTAAACCTAAATAACTAAGCCCTTATTTTGGGTTTTGTCTCTTTTGTTCTTCGGAAAATTGCGTATGTCAAAAAGTCACAAACTATTCGATAGCTAAAATGTTCCTTTATGAGCTTAAGCTGAGGAACAATGTAACTAGTTGAAATAATGTAGGCACCTACCTATATAAATGCATGACTGAATTGTGTACAGTTTATACCTATTATGCATCACCTGACGTTATGACTTATATTAAATACATTTTTATCAACCATTTCCTGTGTAAGTACCAACCAGTTTATATAACCAATCTTATTTATTGCAATCGTAATAATCCGGTATTGTACACATATATACCGCATACAAATTTGAAAAGTTACTCAGCATTATAAGTATGTACCTACCTAAAGCCATATCGAACTGATAAAAGTACTAGCAGCGCCCCGTGGTTTTACCCGCGTTGGGCCCGATCCCGTGGGAATTTCGGGAATTTTTATACATATAAATAAACCTTCCTCTTGAATCACTTTATCTATTAACCGAAAAAACCGCGTCAAATCCGTGCACTAGTATCGCGTACAGACAGACAGACAGACGCGGTCGGGGACTTTGTTTTAATATGTAGTGATAATGACAATAAGTGACAATCCTCTTTTTAGATTAATGGTTTCTACCCATTACACCGTATCATACCATGACCGTGCTATGAACGTTTCAGCACCGGCAAAATATTAGGTGAGAATAGTCGACGTTGTTGGTTGGTGACGGAACGGTCTAGTGAGCATAGTCCCATACTTTTCAATACAAAGAATACTTTTTTGCCTGACACGTTCATAGCACGGTCATGGTATGATACGGTGTAATGGGTGGAGGCCTTAATGATGTCTAATTAAATGACTTCTATTGATTGTTTTGTATGCAAGATGTCTGGCCTAGCTGTTTCTCTTGGTTCGAGATTACTCTTTGTATTGTATCTATTCCCGTGGGAATTTTGGGATAGCTATTTTATTTCTAGTCTTAGCTACGTACGTAAGAGTCTCTTGGGGGTCAAAAAAGTAAAGCCAAAACTAAATAAAACGATATTCAGACCTGATTAATCTGTGAGATTGATAGAATGTTCCAGATTATGTAATAAATGAATTAAACAAACTAGAGTCTTAAGTATTTAATCCGGAGTTAGGTTGTCAGTCGATAACTTAATTAGCTTTGTAGAATCTCTTGGCGACGCCGTCCCATTTCGATAAAGTTAGAGTCTGTGAAAAGAAAGATTAACAATGTCAGTTTTCTAGATACGGCATCATGGATATTATTGAGTTATTATTCACGTTATTATTACACTCTTTTTTTAAGTAAAAGACATGTTAGCCTGAAATATCCCACTGCTGGCCAAAGGCCTCTCATCTCACTGAAGGTATCAGTACATTAAGGAAAAAAAATTGTTGAAAATATTGTCTGACTACCTACATGCTCAATTATAATTATATATATTCCAATTAGCAATAGCCTATCATAGAATATTACTGACGAGCCAGTAGAAAGTCGTTTCATACAAAAACGTATAAGTCCGAAAATTTATAAAAGTCGTTTCTATTCTAATTCTTCTATAGAAATATACGTACCACGGTGAGGTTGTCTCCATCGAACTCCTTCTTGAAGATGACCTCGGCGTCCTCTTGAGCGCCTTTTTCCCTAATCGACTGGGTGACGGTGTTGCCTTCCACGGTGATCTTGCTCTTTACCTGTTTATAAGTAAAATAAAAGAACCAATGAGCTTACTGTATTTTGTTTAGTGCAATTGATGATGAAAGATACGTGTTTCTTTCTGATGAGATTTAAGGATCGATCTACTTGATAGGGTAGTGAACAGTCAACCTTTAGGAGTGCATTTGGGGTGCAGGATATTTGGGGCAACAAACGTATCCAATACACCATATCTAAAGATACTGTAATAGTGTAACAGGTCAGGCTGTCGGCGGTCAGTTAAGTATGGTACTAATGGTACAGTGTCGGTGGTCAGTAAAGTAGGTATGGTACTAATGGTACAGTGGTTTCAGTTTTGGGTAAGCTTAACCCTGGGTGGAGCAAGTTTTATTAATGGAATTTGAATTTGGATTCTTTTCAGAAAACTCAGACACTTTTAGGACGATTAAGGACGATGTCGAGGATTCTTTGTGAGTCTCTTAATTCTCATAGAATCGCCTCTGCCTAGCTTCACTCACCGGGAACACTCCCTGGATGAGGTCGTCGAACTCAACCCCGGACTTGAACTTGGTGGTCCGGGTGCCGTCCGTGGAGGTGGAGCTGACGACGTACTCGTCGCCCTCCTTCGCGATCGTGGTGCGAGGCTTGAACTCCAAGAACTTGGCGATCTGCTCCTCGGGCAGCTCTACAGAAAATAAATGGGTTGTCAATAAAAGGACATTAATGGAATTTTTATGGATGCATATACCTAGATAGGTACTGATACCTGATGCCTAGCGGCTTGAGTGTTGAGAGATTTTTTTTGATCGGCATTCATTGAATTTAGTTTCTGATATTTAGCGATAACGAAGAAAAATATTCATTTTGTTGAGGTTCCACAGTTGTAAATGGTCAAGCAAGTGTCTACGACATTTGAATTGCTGAATGAATACTCGCCGGATTTGTGAATATCATTGCATAATGCACATTGTGAAGCAGCCTTAATTTTATTAAGTATAACCATTCGGGACCGATAGTGTTGATAAGACCGCCACTGATTTGGAAGTGTATATACCTACCTAGATATTTTATAACGCAATTTTAATACTTTATGTCGAAAATGAACATTTTAGTTTTAGACATTTTTACTGTGGTAGATTAGAGTTGAAGTGCTTCTTGTGGCATACTCAAGATAAGTGTTATTTCATTACATGAAATCACTTCACGACATGGCAACACAACATAGCATATTAACAGAATAGATATATAAATGTTACGTTCTGTATCTATTTAACTATCAAAGTTAATATAGAGCCAAACGTGTTAAAATTTAATCTCAACCTGAATCTGTTTTGGTCCGTAGCTCTATCTATATGTTCCTTCATAGAAGCAGAGATAGAGGAGATAGAGAGTATGTACATCACTAAATTCAAAAGTCGGTACAGCTTTCATCCTATACATTAGCGTCTACTTAATACTTAATTAGTACTGAGTACGAGTATACACTTACTGAGAGCCCTCAGGAAGGAATCGAAGTTCTCCTGGCTAGTGAACACGTACTCCTTGCCCAAGAAAGACATTTTGTTCTGGTTGCGTCCGACTTGCCACGACTCAAGACAATAAATAATAAAAATCACGGATTTACTTATAGTGTCTCTATCTACCTACTCGTCTGATACTGATTTCATTGATAAAATATTTTATGTGTTATCTTGGTCTAATAGGAAAGTAAAGTATTTGTTTTAGTGTTTGATATAAATATTTACAGGTAAGTAAATAATTGTAAATGTAAATGATTATTATACGTAGGTAGTTCCGAAGAAAAAAACATTGGTACATCTCTTAACACCGATACGTTAAAATAATTGAAATAATAATAAGAAGCGCCTAGTTACTATACCCGCAGGCAACGGCTAGTGCATGTGATGTGAAGCTCATTAATGAAATTAATTTCACAGTATCTTCTCCTAATTACTAATTGCAGTGTAGCTTGGTAATGCAAAGATAAGTGGGCAAGGTAGTGTGAATGTATTGTGGTAGTGTGCAACTAGTAGTTGCATATTGTACCTGTTATATCTACCTACACCACTTGTATTTAATTTTTTTTTATATTCGATTATTTTCATTGTAGTATGTAATAATGATGAAATGAATTTGATTTGAATTTGATTTGAATAATTAACGCCCTCGTGGCGCAGTTTGACTAAGCGATGTAAATGCATTGCGATTGTTAAGCAACGTGCAGCTCGATCCCTACTTGGATGGTGGCCGATAGTGGCATTTCTATCTGAATGAAATGATTTTTTTTTGTCACAGGAATAATATCAGAAAGCATCTCAGACTTGTGGCTCTCACTATGAGCTTTCCCGTTGATATTAGTACTGAAAAACTGTAAATATCAATCCAATTTTTAGTTAGGTACTTAAAATATAACAAATTCCCGTAACGGTGGAGAGAAAATGAAAT
This sequence comes from Cyclophora albipunctata, assembly GCA_963082685.1. NCBI lineage: Eukaryota > Metazoa > Arthropoda > Insecta > Lepidoptera > Geometridae > Cyclophora > Cyclophora albipunctata. Next base: position 2,018,980 of record OY720133.1, read on the forward strand.
AGAATGGGGTTTTGAATAGTTCTTTTTTTGATTTAGTTTTGGTCATTCGGACCTAAAATAAAATAAGCAAAAATAAATAAGTCCTAAGTGTTTTGCCTCACATTTTACTTAGGATCATTTTTCTTGTTTCACTTTTGCTTCAGGCGTTGAAGTAAACCCTCTCAATACCGAATCATTTTTTGGGAGGACTCTAGTCTCATTAAATCATAGCTTTCGCCGTTTCTTTAAGTTATCGGGTATAGTGGGTCTGATTTGCAGAAAAGTGTTGTATTGTATGTAGTGTATAAAACGTATTATCATTACTGGTATGGTAATAGTGAGACCCACTCTGTGTTGGTATAATTGAGCTACAAATGCCTTACATTTGTACACAGGTATATTTCTGTCTAGCTACCAGTAGTAACTCCCAACTTCATAATATGTTTATTTGTTTAACAGACTACAGTACCTCATAGTTCATCACAGTGAATAGGGTTCCTTACAATTCGAAGTGACTTGATTTTGGATTGTCATAAGATTTTCATTGGTACGTATTGTAAATAGTTAGGGACTTAAAATTCACTGTGATGACTAAGGTACTGTAATCTGTTACTATCTCCCTTTGAGTATCTCCTTTTAACCTTCCCACAGTCGGGTAAAAAAAACACGAATAATAGAATTTATTGTAATTTGTAAAAATAGCTAGTTTAATAAATAATTGGATCTAATATATTGTCCTAAGCCTTGTAGAATCTCTTGGCGACGCCGTCGAAGTTGTCACCGGTGAGGGTCTGGAACAAAATGCGAAGAATAAGTTTATTTTAATTAAAACTACCTATTACTTAGAATTTCGTTTTACACAAGTTCGAGACCTTGACCTGGATCTAGAATAATTGAATAATCACAGCGGTAGCGAATTAATGACTGACGGGTCAGTTTTGGATACGAATATTCACAAGAAATGTTTTAAATTCTATTATTCCACAAATTTGATTGAAGTTGATCAAAATAACATTGTGTGCTCGGCTATTACTTAATTTTGTTTAATTGTATTATTTGTTACAAACATTTTGAAATTGAAAAGGATAAATCGAAGGGTGTAACTCACCATCACGAGGTCGTCTCCGTTGAACTCCCTCGTGAAGGTGGTAGCACCGCGGCTGCTGCTGATGGTCTGGGTGACGACGTTACCGTCCACTGTGAAGGTCGACTTGATCTGAAATAAGAGAAAGAGGCTTCGATTATAACTGAATACAGAGAAGAATCTAGAATTTCTCCTATAAATAAGCAAGGAGAAAATACTACGAATGATTATGTGTTTGATACACATCTAGGTTATTTAGCTTCACATATTTGTATGACGATAAATAAGTCCTTCAATCGGTTTGATTGAACAAAATTTAATTTAGGTAGGTTACAAATGATAATTGGAAACATTTAACTACCCAAATTTAATAGTCATATAATGTACTTAGTTGGAAATTCACAGACAGTATAATTTTAAAGTCAATTGCTTATACTGTTTGTGAATTTTCATGTGACATTAAGAATTGGGCTTTTGAAAAAAAAAATGATTTTTTTAATGTATTTTAAAACTTTATTATTAAAAATATTGATATTTAATTCAAAAAACTTAAAAAAATATTTTTTCAATTAATTATAAACAATTAAAAATTGAATAAAATCACGTGACTATAAACGCGCCATAATTGGTCACCGTGGTTGTGACGTGATAATGTATAGCTATTTAACCTTAAGTACGTACAGCGTTTACGGCTATTACACGTGTAACCGAATGGGGCTATACATTATGACGTCACACCGCGCTCGGGTTTGTTCGGGAGTTGTCCGAGTGTTTTCGGTACTGGATTCAAAAATTAATTTTTATTTTGAAATAACTTTTGAATTATTGCGAAAAAAATAAATAGTTTTGTTATAAAACTAATATATAATCTTTCCATTTATCACAAAAAATTTTTTTTTTCAAAAGCCCAATTAAGAAAGGAACAAAACATTAAATTTTAGTAGATTAATTTGGTGAGGTCTACAGCCAACAAAGAAAAAAAAGTTCTTATAAACTTAAGAGCTTTTTGATGGAGTTTTCACTTTCATCTTTCCTCTGTCCTCTATCTGCCATTCTTTAGCTGTTCATACAACATAAAATTGCTACAAGCTAAAACTATCTACATACAATGTGTAACATAATACCCCTATAAGTACCGAGGCAGGGCATTCTACTCGTCATGGCGAACTACGTTTATTCTACCCTAATTGATATTTCCAAGTTTTTCATTCATGTATTTACTTTTAAAGTTTCCTTCAGAAATACACTATCACAAGGATGAGGCAACCCTACAACAGCTGTTTATTTGACCTTTCACTTTGAACTCTAGACCAAAAAACCAGAAATCAAAAATAGACAAAACATAGGTAGAAAAGTAAAATATTGACATTTCAAAGAGTATTATTTAAAGAGGCCGTCATCAACAGTAGCTCTTAAGAGGCCCATACACGGTGAGATCCGACGATCCGTCGCGTCAAACCGATCGAAACGACGAATCGATGGTGTATGTCAAGATCGTTATCGATGTACTTAATCGAAAATGATGTCGGAAATCGCAACCAAAACATTAATTTGAACACGTCCTTAACATTCAGCTTCAAACAAGTAAATGGTCGATCGTTACGACCAGTCGTTTCGAGTATGAGCGACATTTTTGATGCAATCAATCGTCACGATTTTCATCAGATCGATCGTATAGATAGACGAACCGTGCCGTGTATGGGGCCCTTTAGATACGCTATGAAATGAGGTTGGCAATCGACATATGATTATTTATGGGTAAAGTTTATAACCTTATTATTGCTCAGCTCTTGACAGCTCTTGAAAGCTGCCAATATGTAAACAACTATTTTTAAGCTGATAAATATTTTTTTAGGATTTAAATATTGTCTTCTTATGAAGTGATGTGTGGAGACTGTGGAGTGTCTTGTCTGTTGTGTACCTAGTGTTGTGTAAACTTAATCAATGATAACAAAATCGTGTCAATATTCAGTTGTTAAACCAGTGATACAATCGTACCTACCTAGTTGTTTTTTTATGTGTGAAAACTAGTGTTATTTTTTACGATAGTGGCACACACATCAAAGCGCACGTCTTTCCTAAAGGCTTGTGCTGGTGTAGGGTGCGTCCAGATCTAGCGAATGCGTCGCAGTCCGTAAATAAAGGTTCGTAAATAAAGGCATTTAGGGTTGTCGCAAATTTCTAAGATTAAAATAATTTTACTTTTGTATGGGAATTTTAAATATGATGTATTCTACCTTTGCACACGTAAAACAATTTACATGCTTTATCGAAACAAACCGGCTGAGTACTTATAGGGCCATACATATACTCCTTGTATAATTATGATTATGAACTAGTAGATATTTTGTGATAGTTACATACAGGAAAGTTGTCCTGTCCGATGACGTCCTCCAACTCGACTCCGGACGTGAAGGTGGTGGACCGAGGTTTGCCGCTGAAGGTGCTGGTGATGGTGTAGGTACCGTCGTCGTTCTTCACGATGCTCTGGGAAGCCGTTAAGTTTTCCATAGCCTTCGCCCTCTCCTCGGAGACACCTGAATATTGGCGAATTTGGACCTGCGGGCGCCGGCGCGGCGTCCTGATAATTAATGTATGGAAACAGTCCTTTGATTTGATGTGTGTATATATGTCATTGTTATTGGAGCTGTCCTTTATTTTAAAATAACGATTATTAAGGTGCGCGTTGTTGGAAGGCGTAATTGCAATTGCGGCACGAAGTCTCTAATTGGCTACAGTCTGACAACACACAGTTCTGATTGCTGCAGATTAACAGAAATTCTCCATGAAAACCTATGATTGGGTCGGTTCGAGTGAAGCTTGACAGTTCTCAAGATAAAAATCCTCATAACTTAATTATAATATAGGTATATATTATACATATATACTTAATTAATAAGAGTTGTGGTGTAGCATCCTGTGTAATATCAATATAATATAATTGGTCAAACTTAGGTATGTTTTTTAAATACATAATCCCATCAAAAACATTCTGTAAAAAACTAGCCAAGTCTCGATGGAGCTGCTTATTTATCTCTAAAAAGTAATTAAATCTAGACAAAGTCGTGCCAAGTCTAAGATTCCTTGCTGCAATTTCTTTATTATTTATAGTTAATGTTGTGTGACTTGGCCGTTGACTAATAGTTTGGTTGGGCTCTTGTGTATTCTAATCAAGGTCACCAGGTACTCCAGATCTTCGATTATCCTTGTTTTATAGTTTTCCCTTTATGTGGCCATTAAACCCCAACTCTGTACCAAATTTCAGCTCTCTGAGTTTATGGGAAGTACTAGTTCTATTTTGATGATCATGAGTGAGTAAGTGTCATAAATGCGAAACTTTGCTTTCGCTTAACTTCGGAACTAAATGACCTACAGACTTGAAATTTTGGATTTTAAGTATGTGATTATAGCGTTCTGGTCTAATCCAGAGGTTCTCAAATAGGAGCCTGAAAATGCGGCGAAATGGTTCCAGTAAAGGATGGTACGGCAGTGTTTGCTTCGCGCTCGACTCGGCGGGGGCACTGTCGTGCCCCCAGATGCTAATCGCATAATGCTACGAGTACTAGCATTGCATGAATTATTAATTTTTTGCGATGTTATATAAATAACTTCAATTACGATGTTTCAGGAGTCTTGTTCCTATATCAGTTCTGTAGCGAGTTGATAGTCCGGTGGGCATATTTAGGTATATTTGTACAAAGTAAGTTGATAATTAGATATTAAAGGCCTTATTGATAAACGCTTACTAGCAGCATTTTAAACTGCACAAAAAGTTGCACAAGTACATTTCAGTGTTAATTGGATCGTCATCAACACGTACTCTAGACGAGACTACGTTTACGCCTCTCGCCTGTAGATTACGTCTAGAGGCGAGAGGCATGCGTGATAGTCAAGCATTCTCAGGCATGTGTTAAGCCGGGTTTTTACTTAATGGGCGAAAAGTGTTCAGAGCAATGGTTCAGAGCACTGAGTGATAACACGGACTTAAGAAAAAATTAAACCCACACTTTTTTCACCCGTTTTGAATTACTCTTTTCAATGATAAGTTATTATAAAGTTTACGTTCCTTTTACATATTATTTTGTGCCTCCTGTAGTCAATACTTAGGTGTGTAGCAGTAAAGTTTTCAAGATGGCCCCAACCCCTGAGATGTGCGCCGCGTCCACCCCGCCGGGCGACCAGCAGCTGCACGCCCGCATGGTCATATCCGGCATGTCGGGCCTCTACCCGCGGGCACGATACGTCAAGGACCTCGAGCACATTCTCTACGACAAGGTGTGTAGCACACTCTCTAGTTTACTTAACTTTCAAAGCGAGCACCTTTAGGTACCTAGTACCGGGCGCGGAGGACGCAAAATAACTGTATCCATTATTTATTAACATTGAAAATGTTAAAAGCCCTCTTCTTATCTATTTCATTGTGATGGGCAACACTGAACCCTATATTTTGTTTCCTATAACTCGGAACATACCCCTTCATACGAATATTGTGTGGCTCGATACAAGCATGGCCAATATTTTTATAAACATTTGAATATAGCTGCAGATAAATTCTGTATCATCCAAATGACTGTTTCGACTAAATTGAACGATCAAATCTACCAAAAATCAATAGTTGCTTATTAAATGAATATGTCTGCAGATCAACGACGTAGCATCAGAAGATATGAGATGGACCTTCAAGCATCCTGAAGTGGCTCAGCACATGGGCCAAGTGCCCGATCTGGATCGGTTTGACGCACAGTTCTTCAGAGTGCACTATCGACTAGCATGTGCTATGGATGTCATGGCAAAGAAATTGCTGGAAATGGCATATGAAGCAATTTACGATGCTGGTATGCACAATACTTATGTGTCTTCCTTTAGTCAGTCAGTGAATCAATCAGGATAAAGATTATCAGGCAAAGAAATATCTTTATAGTTAGACATTGAATAACATCTCCAATGTTTTGCTTTGGTCGCAGGTTTGAATCCTGAGCAGTTACATGGAAAAAAAATTGGTGTATACATCGGGGCATGCTTCTCCGAAACTGAGAAGAATTGCTTTTATTACAAAAAGGGATCATCTATGGGATTGGCAGTACCCGGGTAAAATATATATTTTTATAAGTATTTCATTTCTCGGGTCGAGCGAAAACATGTTTCCTACTTTACAAACATGACTCGAGTTTGAGATCACCTACCCGCATTTGGCAAACGTGGTGATTATGTCTAATCCTCCTCACTGTACTGATAACTTCAGTGAGACGAGAGGCCTTCGCTCAGCAGTGGGACATTACAAGCTAATACTTACTTACTTACTTTTTTATTTTAATTGTACCTTTACCTGTCAGCTTTATTCATATCAGTGGGAACAATCTGCCAATTTAATTTTATATTTATTTCTCTAGGTGCAACAAATCGATGTTCGCCAACCGTATTTCGTACTGGTTGAACGCGAGGGGTCCGTCCATATGTATCGACGACGCGTGCTGCAGCTCCACCGCCGCCGTGGAGCAAGCCTACCTCGCCATAGCGCGCGGCGAGTGCGAGGCGGCCATCGTCGGCGGCGCCAACTTATGTCTGCATCCACATACTTCCGTACATTGTGAAAGGTGACTCACATATTTAGGGTTTATTTGAGACATTGATTTTTAGTTATCCATAGTTCTCTTCCTTAGTTAATTTTGATTACCGAAGAACTGAACGTCGCGTCGTCGCCATTTTTCTAAGATGGTGGAGCGGACGGCAAAGATCATCGAGAACAATGATGAAATTCGGAAAAAATACAACCAAATTTTACAACCTATTTTTAAATCCTAATAATAACTTTTCAGGTAAGCCTGTTTTTTTCAAAAACAAAGTTCCGGCCGCGTCCGTCTGTCTGTCTGTCTGTCTGTTCGCGATAGAGTGATTCAAGAGGAAGGTTTATATGTATAAAAAAATCCTACGGGAACGGGCACAACGCGGGTAAAACCGCGGGGTGCTGCTAATAGTACGAACGTCAGCGTTACAGTATGAAAATATACTTGGAAATACGTTTTTTCTCGTTAAAGTGCCCGTGCGTGTGAAGCCTTACTTAATCATACTTCATTTCTAGAGTAATATCGCTAAGTCAGGATGGAAAAACCAAATCTTTCCATGAGAACGCCGCCGGGTGTACTAAATCAGAAGCCGTCAACGTATTGTTTCTACAAAAACCCCGTGACGCCCTCAGGTAATCAAACATATAACATTAATGTTAAATATGACATTAAATTCAAAGAATCAATCTGACTTCCGTTTAGCCTTGGCTACGGAAAAAAGACGGCTGAAAATCTCAAGATACGCTACGACAGAATAACCATACATACTTATAATTACAGAGTATATGCAGAACTGTTGCACGTGAAAACTGAATTTAGGCACTTATTGGAAGGTGAGAACGGCCCAAGGTACGGCTTCACCAGAGATCCATCAGACTCGGCCAAGTTCCTCAATGAGTTCTACGAAGAAGCCGGAGTCCCTCCCAGAGCAGTGAGCTACGTGGAAGCTGTTGGTTGCGGTATGGAACTATTCATTTTACATACCTACCTAATTAATTATTGTGATATTGTCTCCTGTATGGAACCCTGTTATTAATAATGTAATGTAAAAGTTACTCTATTGTAAAAGTTACTCTAATGTAGAAGTTCTTCTTTGTGTATACTTCGATACCACTAAATTCATTTTGGAAGTGGTACAGAGATAGTCTACGCAGGAACAGGTACGCTGCGGATGCAACTTCGGTAAAAAGCTACTTACTGCTCATGAAAACGGTCTAAAACCTAAGATTCCGCTTAAACGTATTTGCACCGATGACATGCCTTGCATAAAAGACGCAAGGTTTTAGAATTCGGTGAATAAATAAATAACTTTCTATGAGTTCTTGTACTTTTGTTCCACGTATTAATTGCCAAGTGTTTTTCGACACTGTAAAAGTCCTCTTGTGGTCCCCCACTGCTCGTCTTGCATATTATGCCTGGATTCTATTTATTGACAGCTGCTCCCGATGCAGATAAATCAGAACTGGAAACTTTCGACAAAGTGTTTTGTAACGGTAGAGAGGCACCTTTGCTGGTAGGAAGTGTCATGTCTAACATCGGTTACGGGGAAGCAGCTTCGGGAATATCTGGTATTACAAAGGTAGACTTTTCTGATTTCTTTGTTTTGCAATAAATTTTCACAAATTTTTACTAATCAGCTAATTATTTATATAAATTAGAATTATACTACATTTCCCTGAATGACGTGCCGTGTGTCCAGGTGTTGCTAGGGTTCCACCGCGGCGAGCTGGCCGGGAACCTTGACTGCGAGAACCCCCGCTCTGACGTGGCGGCTCTGCGTGAAGGTCGCATCCAAGTGCTGCAGGACCACAAGCCGTTCAGAGGCCCGTACGCCGCCGTCAACAGCATGTCCGTCACGGGGGTCAACGGCCACGTGTTGCTGCACGCCACCCACAAGCCCAAGGTACCCACAGCTCTTCGCACCGGCCGGGCCCCGCTCCGCCACCACTCTCCATTACTTTTAAACCACAATCAAACATTTCAGGATCTCAACCGCTACAAGTCATCTATATCTCAGTTAGTAACGATATCAGGTCGTCAAGACTCTTCAGTGAAAAAGATAATAAGTAATTTGAAAACTCGCACTATCGATGTTGAAGAGCTGGCTTTACTGCGTAATATTCACAAGACTAGAATTGCTGGACATTTGGGGAGAGGATATGTTGTTCTTGGTAAGGCATATGGTAAAAACATATGACTGATTTTTTAATTTAAAAGTGGTTTTAACCTCATGAATTTTGAATGTAACATTTATTTTCTTAACTTTATTTTGTAAACTCGTTTAATTTGCTCCAGATACCGATCAAGAGCACAACACGATTAGTCTATCCGAGAAGGCCGATTACTTCGATGGCGCCACTCGTCCTCTCTGGTTCGTGTACAGCGGGATGGGCTCGCAGTGGGCGGGGATGGGCGAGCAACTCATGCGCATCCCGGTGTTCGCGGCAGCCATCGAGAGGTAAGCGATAGCAGACACATGAAGTTTATTATTTCAGCGCTATGATTGACTGATAACACCGATTTTAATAACCAAGTGTATTGTAATTTTTGATAAGTCGTTCATCTCTATTCCAGATGTCGTCTAGCATTAGAACCACATGGACTAGATATTGTAAACATAATAACGTCACCAGACGAGCACATGTTCGACAATATTCTGCACTCATTTGTGGGAATCGCAGCCGTACAAATAGGACTTACGGATGTTCTGAGGGAACTCGGAGTATTTCCGGATAACATTATTGGTAGGTGGTGGTCCTATAAATTGACGACCTAACAAGGATCTCTAAGCTGTAACTTGGTGAGTTTTTCGCGTTGTGTTGAACTCACCGTCACTCACTCGGCAAATTAACAAATGACAGCTTCTTTAGATTGAGACTTACTCAATCTGAACAACGACGATGCATATTTATGTCAATATCTGCTTACTACACCGTTTCATACTACGGCCGTAATAGGAATGTATCCGACAACAAAGCTATCATTGTAGTGAAAAATGTTAGACTATGCCTATTGGGCATCAACTGTTCCGTCAATGATAGCATCACCATCGACGATATGGTGTGCATACAGGCTATCAGTGTATATGATGACTGAAAACTGGTGAATACTACAAACACGACAACGGAAACCGCACGATTATGACACGCGCATGATACGGATATGATGCGGAGGCTACCGCCACCAAAACCGTTGCAAACGCGAAACGCACTCAATCAATAGGCTCTGGATGGCGTAGTTGTATCATATCGTGTTGCTTTTCGATCCTGATACGTTCATGACACGGTCATGGAATGGTACGGCATAGCGGGCAGACATTAATGCTGATCAACAAATCTTCCTTGTTCTTCAGGCCACAGTGCGGGTGAGCTCGCATGCGCGTATGCGGATGGATGCCTCACCACGGAGGAGACGATATTGTCAGCGTACGGTCGCGGCCGCGTCTGTCTGGAAACAGATTTCATCCGAGGTTCGATGGCAGCTGTCGGTATCGGATATCAGGACGTAAGACAGCGCATTACTCATATTGCACTCTTAAACATATGTATTTATATTTAATTATAAATTATATTTATATTATAACTTATACATATTTTGTAGGAATATAAGTTATTGAAATATGAACCTTGTTCCGTTCTAGGTCTCTAAAATGTGTCCCCCGGAGATAGAGGTGGCCTGTCACAACGGGCCCGAGTCGTCCACGATATCGGGGCCGGCCGAGGCCATGACGCGGTTCGTCGCAGAGCTCAGTGCCAAAGGAATATTCGCCAAAGAAGTGACTTGTTCCAACATCGCGTTTCACTCCAGATATATCGCAAAAGCTGGTTAGTTTTCATCAGTTACTTATCAGCTATATTATTTTTTCATATAGCCACATTATAAATCTTCCATTTGGTTTATAGGTCCAGACTTACTTAAATATTACAAACAAGAAATCAAGAGTCCAAAACCAAGAACAGAGCGCTGGGTTTCAACATCAGTACCTCAAGATGATTGGGACAAATCAGAAGCAAAACTGTCTTCTGCTGAATATCACACCAATAACATACTGGTAATATTACACGTAATTTATTATTTCAAGTACTTACATAATATATAATATTGTTGAGTTGAGTTGAGCGTCAGTCCACCGTTGTTGACCGTCGTAAAAACACATAAAAAAATTGGATGTACTCCTTTTTAGTTTCTTCTTTTAATTTTATTTAATTATTTTATGATTAAGAACTGCGAGACTTGCTAAATGTAGCCACCGTCTCCTTTGTTCATCAGATATGTTTTGACTCGAACGGTTCGGTGAATCTGAACGGTGCACGCCACTCGATAGATTAATGCTGAATGATTGGACGAAAGCTCATGCCATGGTTTTTACTCGACAGGATAGCTCGATCGAGTAAAACCGTATGTGAGTTTTTTTCAATACACGGTATCTTTCAGAACCCCGTTCTATTCGAAGAAGCTATGCAGTTGATTCCGAGCGACGCGGTTCTGATAGAGATCGCGCCTCACGGCCTCCTCCAAGCGATCCTGAAGCGGTCTCTGCCCGAGTCTTGCGTCAACATTCCTCTCACCCGCCGCGGACATGCGGACAACGCTCGCATGGTGCTCGACGCTGTGGGCAAGTAAGGGTTATTATATAATATTTGTACAGCTTCTAAAACAGTATATTACAACTAAAGGCATTTTTTCTTCATAGGCTCTATATGGAGGGTTTCAACCCAGATGTTCAAGCATTGTATCCTAAAGTTGACTTCCCCGTGTCGACGGGGACTCCCATGTTGTCGCACCTGGTGGACTGGGCTCACGAGGAAATATGGTAACTACGACTGTTGACTGATATACTTGTATTATTATATGTACATATTATTGCAGCTATCGCTAAGGCCAATCATAAGTTTAAATTTATTTTATACCGTTAAGTAAAAGAGAACCTATTTGTGAACCATTACAAAACAGAAATATATGAATGCAGTTTAGCCATGGCCAAGTCAACCTCCTTATTTAAAACACAACAGTTTTAATAATGGTATGGTAATTATACGTAACTAGCTTTTGCCCGCGGCTTCGCTCGCGTAGAATTTAGTCTGCTGCATTAAGTTTCGTGAACTCCCACCTCCGCATCGTAACACCTCCACATCGTAGCCACCTCCGCATGGTAGCCACCTCCACATCGTAGCATACTCCCACCTCCGCATCGTAACATACTCCCACCTCCGCATCGTAGCACACACCCACCTCCGCATCGTAGCCACCTCTGATGCGATTCTTTAAATTGATATATGTAACTTTTTTATTAATGAACTGATCAAAACAAAACAAAGACTAAATGTTAATCCCAGCAAATCACAACGCATTGGTTTAATCCGCATTCAATTCGGTTAAGCCGTTTCTGAGATTATCGTGCACAAACGTATATGCATGCAAATTCTCTCATGCCCGATCGGTTTAAAATTGACAAAGTTTCATACAAACTTTCATCCCCTATTTTATCCCCTTGGGGTAGAATTTTTCAAAATCCTTTCTTAGGGGATGCCTACGTCATAATAGCTATATGCATGCAAAGTCTCAGCCCGATCGGTTTAAAATTGACAAAGTTTCATACAAACTTTCATCCCCTATTTTATCCCCTTGGGGGTAGAATTTTTCAAAATCCTTTCTTAGTGTGCACTTACGTCACTTGAAGAACCTTCCTGCCAAATTACATGTTTCTAGGTGTAGCGGTAGAGGCTGTGCGTTGATTATCAGTCAGTCACTCAGTCAGTCAGTCAGGACTTTGAATTTTATATATAAGGTGCTAACAAATTAATCACGGATATTTCAAGAGATGATACATTACATGAAAACAATTAACTTTTAACTGTAATTAAGGAACCTTTGTATATCATTTTTTTGTTTTAATTTTCCGAACAAAAAAAAATATTATAATAAATTTTTAAAATAATCACCCCTTATTATGTACCTGTCAAGATGTTTAACACTGTCTGTCATGTCACGTCAAAAGTTGTTTTTCTTAAATGTCTTTAATGTTTCACCTAAATGATAGTTTAAAGAGGTTCTAGAATATGTCTAAAGAGGTCTCATTTAATTATCTTATTAACAGGGTGTTTTAACGTAACAAATTTGTTTCTTACTTTTCTCCAAAAAAAAACATAACAAAACCTATGATGTTTTATACTTAAATGTACTCCGAGAACCGAGTACTATCAGCTGTAAAAATATCCGTGACTAATTTGTTAGCACCTTGTATATAGATAAGTTAACAACAAGTACCCACCGAATTGAAAACCTCCTCCTTCGGTTTTTGAAGTCGGTTAAAAAGGGAGTGACTGAATAAATTAACCGACTTGGTATTAAGTATATGTATATTTTACGGTTCTATCGTAAAATGTTGCTGAGTAGTGAACCGAGTTTTTTTAAAAATAATTGTGTTTTTCATAGTTTATAAGGATTTAACCCTAAAACGTCCCTTCCTAACACCATAGTTTATTTAAAGGTCATTACCTCTGTACCAATCGGAAACAAAGACTGTCGCAGCATCATGCACATTTACAATTACAATGTACGATGAAGAACACAGTTACTTAAAAGGGCATGTCGTACGAGGTAAGTAACTGTTGAAGTAACAAATGAATTTTGGCTATAGTAGTGGCTCATGATATTATTTCTTGGTAGGCAAGACCGTCGTTCCGTTTTCGTTCGTGCTGGTGGCGGTGTGGGACACGCTGGCGATGACGCTGAAGGTGCCGAAGAAACAGCTGAGCGTCGAGTTCCGGGACGTGGTGTTGTTCGCGGAGCCGGTGCTGCGCGAGCAGCGCGCGCTGCGGCTCAGCGTCGCGCTGCACAGGGGCAGCGGCCGGTTTGAGGTATTTGATCGGAAATAGGCTGGAAAATTACAGAGCATCTTTTACATATGGGCTAAAAGTAAGATGGAAAGATTAATTTACTATTTATGTTTGTTTTTTAAGGTCATGCACGAGAGTTGTAAAATCGCTATAGGATTTATAAACAGTGTTGCTAAATCGTATAAAAAAATCAAAGAACAATCCGCCAACTCACACCTGATTACTAAAGATTCTAAATATTTTAAATCTCAAGAACTATATCAGCTGCTCTACCAAAAAGGATTTGATTGTAGGTAAGATTTGAAAAGCATATGAGCAATTAAGGTATGATGGACGAAAGGACGGACCGACTCTGAATATTTAATATTTTTTTAATGTCTCGGAATTATTTCAGTGGTGATTTCTGCGTAATCGATAGTATAAATGAATCAATGACTGAGGCTGATTTGCTGTGGAAGGAAAATTGGGTTACATTTATTGATGGCATTGTACAATTCTACAATTTGAGAAATTATAATCAAAGTGTGTCTCGAGTAAGCCACATCAGAAACATAACAATCGATGTTGACCAACACAGGAAATTTATGGAAGAAAATCAGAATAAGGTTGTCATAAAAGCTAAATGTTGCGATGATTTTGATCGCATCAGGTAACGAACAATTCATTTAAGCAAAACCTTTTCAAACAAGCACGAGGTTTGTTCTATTCCGATTGTTTTAGTTGCGGAGGCGTTGCCATAGAAGATATGATACTGAATAGTCTTCCTCCCCTCGATGATGATCACGTGACTCTTGAAACTTTGAGTGTCGTTCCAAGGTTTCAATCAAATAATTATGTATGTATATATCATGTTTTTTTATGCTATGGATACTAAAAAGGAGTTGGTGCAATAGTTGTTTTTTGAATAGTGGATTAACTTTTGTAGCCACTTTTTAGATTTTACTTTAAGGTAATATAAAAAGGTTTTGTTTGTATGATACGAGGTGTTACAAGTTAAACATATAGAAAATAAAGGCATAATTAATACTAATTTTTAATTGGAATTGACTAATAGTCAATTCCAATTCAATAGTAAACCTAAGTTGTGCACTCATTTTCCCCATTACAGTTCCCCATTTACTGTCATCATGATTAAGACAATAACAGTCGTAATCATAACTGTTATTGTAAGGTACGATCGTGGATTTAATAATGGGTACGATGTCCTCCAACACTCAAATTCATTTCAAATACATTGTTTCAATCTTTCTAGTGACTAGCTTTTGAAGCCGGTTAGAAAGCCGGTGTTAATTAAATAATTTCAGGATTTTGCGGATCACGATTAATAAGACGAGGTTGGGTCTCTAGTACATAGTAGTTATTATTTTGTTTCTTTAACTTTGTTTTTATTCCAGGGACGAGAAGAATATTACGTGCCAGTTAATGAAACTGCGACCGAGACTGGTGAAGTGATGTTGACGAGCGAACAGATCGGCAACCTGGACTCTTTGAAGTGGGTCCAAGTGCCCAAACAAACTGCCCCGGGTATAACAGTAAAGGTAAACGGAACTTTACAAGGAAAGAACTACATTCGCATAACGGCGTTGTTGAGATTAATCGACCCGCTCGGCTCTCGGCGGCTACATCACACAATGTCAAAATTTTATTTTGTCATTATACGCCTCGGTGGTCTAGTGGCATGTGTCTGCCAAGACTGCGGACCCGGGTTCAATTTCCAGGTCAAGCGAAAACATGTTTCCTATTTTCCAAACATCGTTTTCTAGTTTGAGATCATCAAACTGCATTAAGAAAGCGTTGACAATTGCTTTAAATTATTAATCTTTAACCTATCAAACTATCGTTCATAGGTCCATTACGCTGCTGTTAACCTATATGATGTCAAGACAGCTACGGGTATAACCACCGACTTTGAAAAATCTGGATATGGAATGGACTACAGTGGATTTACTGAAAGGTAATGAAAATAATAGTGTAAACCAACACGTGTTAATAGTTTCTTTTAATTCTGTTTTAATTATTCCCAGAGGTGAAAGAGTGATGGGCCTCGTCCCGAACGGCTCTGCTCGGAGTGAGGTGATCGCTGTTCCCGAGCTGCTGTGGCCGGTCCCCCAGCACTGGAGCTTGAAGGAAGCCGCCACAGTGCCGCTAGCGTACACGTATGCTTTCTACTTGTGGTTGAAGGTATTTTTTGAATAACACAACAGTTACTAATTGAAGCGGGTACTTACGTACTACAGGTTACTATTGAGCATTTCTCAATGTCGATAACGCTCACGTTTCAATTAATCCATAGTTAAATACACAGTTAATATTCAAATAATTTTTTGTTTAATAATTATATTTTCGGTTGACTAGGTACTTTATATTATTAAACCAGCGAAGAATCCTAGCATATTGGTTCACGGAGGGGCAGGAGCAGTAGGACAGGCAATGATTAATATTTCTTTAGCTCATGGGCTTGAAGTATTCGCCACAGTCAGCAGTGTTCAGAAGAAGAAGTTCCTAATGAGACTGTTTCCTCAAATTAAAGGTATGTACATAGATCCTAAATGGTCGTCTTTTATAAATATACATTGTTTATCCTGTCAATAGTAACAATTATTGGTTGTATAAATATTAAATTCCAGAAGAACACATCGGTAATTCAAGAGACGGCTCGTTTGCCGACATGGTGCTACATCATACGAATGGGAAAGGAGTGACAGTAGTGGTGTGTTGTCTCCGTGGAGATCTGAAACATGTAAGAAATATACCTACAATCAGTATCGTTTGAAGAAGTAAAAGTATCGTTTGTCTGTCTTGATTAGATTAGATCGCTTAGGTCCCTGCTCACGCACTCTTCAATAGCCGCGTACCCACCTAGCGCACAGGCTCGCGAGCCAGCCTCAGTAGTTTTGTTCAGTTTACACGAGGCTGCCTCGCGAGGCAGGCTGAGCCATCATAAGTCGTGTATATTCAGCTGCAGCTATTTTCCTAGCTTCGAGCGCGAGCCAAAACATAACCGTACCCACCTAGCGCACAGGTGGGTACGCGGCTAAATAGCTGCAGCTGAATATACACGACTAGCCGCGTACCCACCTAGCGCACAGGCTCGCGAGCCATGGCTCGCGAGCCAGCCTCAGTAGTTTTGTTCAATTTACACGAGGCCGCCTCGCGAGGCAGGCTGAGCCATCATAAGTCGTGTATATTCAGCTGCAGCTATTTTCCTAGCTTCGCGCGCGAGCCAAAACATAACCGTACCCACCTAGCGCACAGGCTCGTTAGCCATGGCTCGCGAGCCAAATGCTCGGCTGGTGTGGACGTGCCTCGGGCTGCCTCGGGCGCGCGTTTGCTCGGCTGAGCACGGCTCGGCCCCGAGCCATCTGTTGTCGGTAAACTTGACGCGCTCAAAGGTGCCTCGGTGAGCGCTGTGTGTGGTGGGTACGGTTATGTTTTGGCTCGCGCGCGAAGCTAGGAAAATAGCTGCAGCTGAATATACACGACTTATGATGGCTCAGCCTGCCTCGCGAGCCATGGCTCGCGAGCCCGTGCGCTAGGTGGGTACGCGGCTTTACTATGTCGACCGCAGTACAAGCCAAACCATGATTTCTTTAACTTGCTGACATAATCATGTGTATATAATAAAAGCTAGAAATAATAAAATTTGCATCAATCTGTTTACCCATTTACTAGCTATACTTCTTTTTGGCATCAAAGTTCGTATAAGCCTTTAATGTATTTATTCATCGTTGAATGTATTTCAATTTTTTTTCTAGAGTTCGTTCAAATGTCCTGAATTATTTGGCGTGACCATCGACATAAAACAAATCAAAGCAGAAGATAACTTTTGTTTTGTAATGGATCATTTAAATTTGGACAGGACCTACGCGACTCTGGACATTTCTTCATTCTTCACAACACCACTTTTATTAACGGTAAATAATATTTTAAACGAATTAAATTGTGCATAGTTGTTATTTACTGAGTAAACATAACTGTGCCAATACCACAAGTGGTATATAGGGCTCTGCCTTAAACTTGGTCTGGAGATCATAACGTAACAAAGCAATGGTAAAGACATACAAAAATGTTACAATGCCATCGTAAGCAAAATATTTTTTTAGCAAATACAATATGAGATAGCTGAAGGCATATCCAGCGGCTACGTGCGTCCACTGTCCTCCATGGAGTACGGCGCGAAGGATGCGGCGTGTGCGCTGCGCCTGCTGGCCGCCAGCCAACACCGCGGACGAGTGCTGCTGAGACTCGCCGACACGCGGCCGCAGACCACTGCCAGGTGAACCTCACACACTACACACAAATACCGCGGACCAGTGCTGCTGCGACTCACCGACACGTGGCCGCAGACTGCTGCCAGGTGAACCTCACACACTACACACAACACACCGCGGACGAGTGCTGCTGCGACTCACGGACACGCGGCCGCAGACCACTGCCAGGTGAACCTCACACACAACACACCGCGGACGAGTGCTGCTGCGACTCACCGACACGCGGCCGCAGACCACTGCCAGGTGAACCTCACACACTACGCACAAATACCGCGGACGAGTGCTGCTGCGACTCACCGACACGCGGCCGCAGACCACTGCCAGGTGAACCTCACACACTACACACAACACACCGCGGACGAGTGCTGCTGCAACTCACCGACACGCGGCCGCAGACCACTGCCAGGTGAACCTCACACACTACACACAAATACCGCGGACGAGTGCTGCTGCGACTCACCGACACGCGGCCGCAGACTGCTGCCAGGTGAACCTCACACACTACACACAACACACCGCGGACGAGTGCTGCTGCGACTCACCGACACGCGGCCGCAGACCACTGCCAGGTGAACCTCACACACTACACACAACACACCGCGGACGAGTGCTGCTGCGACTCACCGACACGCGGCCGCAGACCACTGCCAGGTGAACCTCACACACTACACACAACACACCGCGGACGAGTGCTGCTGCGACTCACCGACACGCGGCCGCAGACCACAGCCCGGTAAACCTCACACACTACACACAACACACCGCGGACGAGTGCTGCTGCGACTCACCGACACGCGGCCGCAGACTACTGCCAGTTGAACCTCACACACTACACACAACACACCGCGGACGAGTGCTGCTGCGACATACCACCAAGCACCAGCAAAGTATATTGACTTCTATCTATAAATGGTTGTCAGAGGACCAAAATAATGCGTTGTTTCAGACTTGCCTGCTCTCCTGATCACAACCACCTCATACTGTCGGACGGAGAGCCTCTAGGGTTGCAGTTAGTTGACAGACTTATTAGCAGAGGAGCAAGGAAGATACATCTTAATGAATCGCGGCAGTCGCCTTTACTTCTTTTTAAAATAAGGTTCGATATAATGTACTTTTTGGCAAAACCAAAGTTTCCAAGTCTTGATAAACTGCAGTAAAGCTGTTACCTATTGATGTATTAAGTCGAAACAATTTCTTTCAGGTCATGGAAGAGTGAAGGAGCATCAGTCACTGTGAGCTCTCTGAACTTAGCTGATGAAAGTTCAATCACTAATTTATTACAGATTATTTTAAAATCAGGATTCCTAGCGGGTGTATTCATCGTAGATCACAAGATTAAGGATGGTTTCATTAAGAATTGTGATTCCGCAACTAGGAACTTGTGTCCAGACTTAAAGTAAGAAACAATAGATAGAGTGACTTAAGAGAAAGGCTTATATGTATAATAATTCCCACGGGAATGAGCACAACGCGGGTAAAACTGGGGCGGGCGGGGCGGGGCGGGGCGCTTTAGATATTGATATATACTTAATTTTTATACGTAGTACATATATCTCAATGATTTTTATAATCATTTTATAACTTAAGGGCTTATTTTCCACATATCCAGGTATTTCTTAATGGTCGGCAATAGTCCTTCCCAAAAGACGTTTTTGAATAGATACGAAGACGGTCTTCCCGCAACATATTTGGACATTCAGCACTTGGAGAAGGTAATCTACTCGTATTATGTGTATTTATAGAAGTCAAAGTTGCAAATAATTTTAGTAACACCATTTACAACTCGAACACGGCTGCATTGTGAGAATTATAAAAATATATAATGTCATTATTTCTAGTCTCAGTATCAAGATGCGGTGTGGTTCAAACACGGGGTGAGCGCGATGGAGCAAGCGCTGTGTTCACCTCATCCGATCCTTCGAGCTCTGCCCAAGAAGACTCCCTCGACCCCGCTTATGCAGCAGATCGCCGCAGTGGCTAGTGAGTCGTCGATAGTAACTCTTCGATATTATTGATGAGACACTGTATGCAAAACTGTCACTTAAAGAAAATATTTTGGTTCCAGATATAACAGTTCCGAATGAATTATGCCCCGAAGTAACTCTTGAAAGCGTCGGTATTGATTCAGTCAAATCGCAGTTAGTATCGAAATTCTTAAGTGATGTCCACAACGTGTTCATTGAAGCAGAAAAAATCTTGGCATTGTCCATTGAGAGGTAACATAGAATTCGCCCAGTACTTAAATTTGTCCTTTTAGTTAATACATTTAAAAGCACTTATTAGGTACTAATTACAGGATAAAAGAAATAGAAAATAGCTTCGCAGAAGTGGATATTAAGGAGGTCATTGGATTGGAAACATTTTATTCGCATGCTGAGCCCGATGAGTTACTTGCCAATGCGGAGTTAGTGAAGCTTCAAGCTTTAACTAGTACTGCAATCACGGTATGTTAAGTCAGTCAATTTACTAAGGCGCGTCGCTAACAGAACAAGAGTCGAGGCGGCGGCGGGGCGCGGGTGCGGCGCGGGCGCAATGCGCGCGCGCCTCTACTAAGAATCTCTTTGTTTCCATTGTGTTTTATGTTACTGCGCTAACAGAACAAGAGTCGAGGCGGCGGCGGGGCGCGGGCGCGACGCGCGCCCGCGCCTCGACGCTTGGTCGCCCGTCCGCCATTTTGTTTCTATCAGAGGAGCGTTTACACCGACTCGCACTCGCCCGGTTTTTAGGGTTCCGTAGCCAAATGGCAAAAACGGAACCCTTATAGATTCGTCATGTCTGTCTGTCTGTCTGTCCGTCCGTCTGTCTGTCTGTCTGTCCGTATGTCACAGCCTTTTTTCTCCGAAACTATAAGAGCTATGTTGTTGAAACTTAGTGTGTAGATGTATTCTGTGAACCGCATTAATATTTTCACACTAAAATAGAAAAAAAATAAAATTTTAGGGGGGTCTCCCATACTTAGAAATGAAAAAAAAAATTTTTTTTTCATCAAACCCATACGTGTGGGGTATCTATGGATAGGTCTTCAAAAATGACATTGAGGTTTCTAATATCATTTTTTTCTAAACTGAATAGTTTGCGCGAGAGACTCTTCCAAAGTGGTAAAATGTGTGTCCCCCCCCCTGTAACTTCTAAAATAAGAGAATGATAAAACTAAAAAAAATATATGATGTACATAACAATGTAATCTAACACCGAAAATTGGTTTGAACGAGGTCTAGTTAGTAGTTTTTTTTTACGACATAAATCGTAAACCGCAAAAAAATACTAATTATTCATTCAATAACTCAAATGTAAATAAAAAAACATTTATTTCAAGAACTTCTTTATTATGTTACTCGCTGCTACGGAACCCTTCATGGGCGAGTCCGACTCGCACTTGGCCGCTTTTTTTATGAAATTTGGTATTTCGATAGTATACTCTCTCATAACTTAATAGGTAAATATTAAGGTAAATAAGTACTTACTTACCATAAGTAGGTAGATTTTATCCGAGTAGGTACTACGCGAGCGAAGCCGTGAACAGAAGATAAAGAGTAGTTAGTTATAACTTTTAATGGTAATCTTAATTGGATATAATTGCAATTCGCGTGTCCATCTAAACGCACAGCCGCTATTTGTATAAGCGCAAGCACGTCTTCATCTTCCAAAGACGACATGTTGAATACATTCAAACGAGGCATAAACGCCGCTGCCTCGACGCTTCGAAATTCGCCCCTTCGCCCGCGCCGCGCCGCCGCCTCGCCGCCGCCCCGCCGCCGCCTCGCCGCCGCCTCGCCGCCACCCCGCCGCCGCCTCGCCTTTGCTGTTAGCGACCTGCCTTACAGTCAATAACGATATTGTCAAGTGTTTGGTAGTCTTGGCAAGTTTTTATGTATAGATTTGTATAAGATGTTGTGTTTGATCCCTTTTTCCTGTTTCCCCAGTTTTATACATTTAATATTATAAAATATATATTAATTTGGAAACGCGTTTGTGAAAAAGAGAACGAAAAACGAGACATTTTAACGTCTACGCAACGCGACGTCAACCTACAACACAGCGAGTGACTGACCGGTTTTTACCACTGGCGCGGGTGGCGGGGGGCGCCGACTGACCTCAAAATATTCGTCTGTGAATATTGATTGTCAGCGCTGACTTCCCGCGGCTGAACTGAGTTCAAATCAGTTTACATTGGGTATTTTTCGGGTCAGCGCTGACTTGTCTTGATATCGAAGTTAGATACTGACCCTGTTTAAACCTGCCTTGATATTCTGAACCATCTTGAAGTCCTCTACTTCATTATACTGGATTATCTACTTTTGAATAATTGCATAACTTTGAAACTAGTTACTAATTTGATTTGTGTCGTGTAGAAAGACGATGAGTTCGACATGAACGAGACGCACCTGTGCGTGGTGCCCGGGCTGGACGGGCTGTACGCGCGGTTCCACACTCTGTGCGAGCGCCTGAAGCTGCCGGCGCTGGTGCTGCAGCCCGGCCTGGACCGCCCGCGCGAGGACCCCGACCGCCTCGCACACAGATACTCCAAGGTACGCCGCGCTCTGCAGACGCGTACGGTGCAGACACCGTCTCACCACGAACCTGCACTTTGTACTATTACTTAATGTCACATATGTAATTACATTCTCCTAACAATTATGAGATTTTGTAATTGGCTTTCAGGTATTTCTACGACAAAGAGGACACAATAAACAATTCGTCCTTTTGGGATATGAATTTGGAGTTATTGTAGTATTGAAACTTGCGGCAATTCTGGAGAAAAATGGTATTTTTTTTTAGCATATTATGTTGGTGATGTCAATTAAATAATTTATTGGGTATGTTTTTTACACTTTTTATTTTTAATAGGATTCCACGGCACCGTATTCTGCGTTGGCAATGGTCCGGATGAAACTGTATCACTGATAAAGGAACAGCTGCAATCTTTCGCAACGGACGATGACCTCCAAATAGCCCTGATAAGACACATCTACTCTCTACTTGGTGTTGATGAAACAGACTCTTTGGAGAAGGCTCTGGTGGAGTGTTCCTCGTGGGAGCAACGCATGGGAGCAAGTGTTCGCCTGCTGCTGGGCCGCGTGCCGCATTCAGGACAATACGCTCGCAACCTGATGGAGGCCGCTTACACGCGCATCAAAATGGCTCGAGACTTTACGCCTGCTCCTGAACGACTACAGTCACAAATAGTTCTTATTCGAGCTGGAAACGGGTCTTCATCATCATCTCTCCAGGAGTATTCTGTTAAACCCCTCATATTGCACGACGTCCCCACTCCATTCAGTCACATTGCCAACGATCTTCGATGTTCGTCCATCATCAACAGTCACCTACCTGTTGAAATTATAGAATCTTTTCGCACCCAAAATCTTTGTGACACATATGTCGATATTGAACATATTATATAACTTTTAAATGCCAAATAATACAGATAGTAAGTACTCGTAAGCTAGGGGTGGAAGCGACCCGCCCTTAGTACATTGCAACTGTCGAATGTGGTGCATCTGCGATATGGTCACGGAGAGTGCACAACAGACAAAACCTTATATGGCACAACAGTTGTATCGGTTACAGCACGGTAATACTATCGAAACAGTAATCCAACTCCATATCAACGGCCGAAACGCGAGTTACCTACGCGCTTCGACCGTGGTACACTCCTGGTACGCAGGCAGTCGCGACTGTGCCGCAGTGACGTACGGACGGTTTTTAACATTTTTTTAACTACAAAGTACCTACACTACATATTTAATTATGACGGGTAGTTCAAATAGAATATATTACAGTGAGATTAATTCGCTAACTTGTTTAATTGTACCCAGCGATGATTTTGTGGAATATAAAGAAAAAATGGAAGGAATATTCCGAACTTTATTTAAAATCACTACATAGTATAAAATAAAGTCGTCTCTGTTTCGTGTCTGTCTGTCTGTATGCTTAAATCTTTAAAATTACGCAACGGATTTTGATGCAGTTTTTTGTAATAGGTAAAATGATTCAAGAGGAAGGGTTTTATGTCAAAAAATTCCCGAAATTCCCACGGGAACGGGCACAACACGGGTATATGTAACCTAAGGTATGAAAAACATGCCTAAAAAATTGGTTATTGGCGTGCGCTACTAAATCTATTGATGATACACAAAAACAATGTTCTACACAATCAAAGTACATATCATTGCAAACAAATAAGTTCGCAAGGGCATATGTCTAACTATTATAGTTAAGCCACAATAACCGTTTTTAGTTAAAATTAATTAGTTAAAAAAGGAGTGTAATTTTAAGTTGATGATATTCATGTGATGATATAAATCTACATCAAAATAAATGGCTTTACAATCAAGGTTAATTATGTTTCTTTGTATACCTCTTTAAATTATTAAAATCGGACAGTTAGTTTCAGAGTTATGATGATAAATATCACTACATAGTATAAAATAAAGTCGTCTCTGTTTCGTGTCTGTTTGTCTGTATGCTTAAATCTTTAAAATTACGCAACGGATTTGATGCGGTTTTTTGTAATAGGTAGAATGATTCAAGAGGAAGGTTTTTATGTCAAAAAAATCCCGAAATTCCCACGGGAACGGGCACAACGTGGGTAAAACCGCGGGGCGCTGCTTACAAAATAATAATGCTCGGTGGCGGGTCTCTTATGGCTACTTACTGTTTCGTGCGGTCAAAGTGCGCGGGGATTATATACCTACCTACGAACTACGAACGACGAAGACGTGCTATGTAGGTATTATCCCGAATTCTTCCTCACATGAAATCTTGATTGTGTATACATATATACTCGCGCGAGACATGTAATATTTTATCCCCAATTTCCCACTTGAAATTTTGATTGTGTATATTCCTGCGGGAGACACGCAATGTTATATCCCGATTTTCCTACATGAAATCTTGATTACCCGAAGCGAAGCGAGGGCGGGTTGCTAGTTAAACATATAAATTGTAAAGTAGCTGCAGGTCTATAACCTATAACCAAGTAAAAGATATTCCTTTTTCTCCACCTTGTCCATGTTTCCCAAAACAATTTTTAATAAAGCTTTATACATATTAGAATGCGGATTTTTTTTTAACCTTAAATTTGATAATAAAGAATTTAAAAATTTTAATAATAAAGCGTTTCGTACGTCCCATTCGAGGCGCAAATATTTTTCGGTCGCAAATTTATAAATTTATTTTGTTATTCAATTATAAACATGTTTTTTAAATTAAATTTACCATTCACAAATCATCACGCATTTTTATTGAAAACTTCCCATTCAATTTTATGTATTTTAATTCTTTACATAAAAAATAATATTTACAATCACAAAACTAAATGCAAACACAAAGTAGGCAAATATAATTAAAATGCTGGCGGGTGGCAGCCCTAGCGCATGTCAACGTACCGCGCGGCTGTTAACTCAAGGTCACAGCCGAGTTGGAGTACTGTTTCGATAATATTACCGTGGTTATACTAGGGTGTTAATTAATTTTGCAGTTTTTATGGGATATTGATATGGGTATGTTATGTTAACATGTACCGCTGACTATGTGAACATTGATTTTTGAATAAATATCATATCTTAGATAAACAATTCATGTTATTTTTATTTGTCGAAATTCCCTTTATTGATATAGGGCCACATCAATATTAAAGGTGAAAAATTGGAGTAGGTGACATCAACTTAGCCCAACTTACCCTTAGCCGAACCTCCAGAGGCTCGAAAGTGAAGAAACCCATGGACTTATTATTATAATCTGGACTGAGCTCTAGCAGCCGAAAAACGAGCCGAGCGAGATGTTGAGAGCCGATGCTGTTTGTCACTTTCTAATAGGATGACCACACTTTTTCCTTAGGTGGGACAAATATTATAATGAAATAATATTTGTTTTAAAAAATACAATGAGGAACTTTCCAATTAATTTAATTCTCTGCAGTTACGTTCAAGTTTTAGCGCCATCTATTTTATAAGTGCATGAAAGAAAATCTCCCGTAGGGGCGTTTTCTTGAAGAAAATTTTGTTCTTTATAGCTTACTAGCGGCGCCCCGCGGTTTTACCCGCGTTGTGCCTGTCCCGTGGGAATTTCGGGAATTTTTATACATATAAACCTTCCTCTTGAATCACTCTACCTATTACAAAAAACCGCATCAAAATCCGTTGCGTAATTTTAAAGATTTAAGCATACAGACAAACAAACAGACAAACAGACAGACAAAAATAGCGACTTTATTTTATACTATGTAGTGAATAGATGGTGCTTTGTGAATTTGAAATCGAACTATCTACTGAGGTGAAACTAAAAAAAGATAGTCCGATTTTACTTATAAAAGCATAATGTTTAAATAAAAGAAATTGTTGTAATTTAAATAAATTTTGATTAACACTTAAAAAATATTACTTATAAATATATAGTAACCCATTTTTAATCCTCATAAATCATTCGAGGAGTGATTGCTTGCACTTATGGTCACCCTACATAACAAATTTTCAATTTTTCCCTTATTTGGCTTACCTGTGAAAGGATATCCCGCAACCACCATAGGATTCAGTTTAACAGAAACGAATACAGCACTTTTTAACCATTTCAATAAGCTAATCTCCCAAAATTGCATAAAATAAAACAAATAGGTAGATATTCACGAGAAGACGAGAATTCAAAGTCGCCATGACAAATTCAAAGGGTTACTAGAGAAATTATTAATAATTTTACCAAATAGTTCTAAATAATTATGGCTCTGCAGGTATTTCAGAATATTAAGTCAATGGAAGTATTATAAAGCTAAGTAAGTAATTAATAAATTTTATCTAATTCAATATTTACTTTATATGTAATATAAGGATAAGCTTAAAGTCAGCGTTGTTAAATAATTTTCTACCAACATGCTACCAACTACCACTTTTCGATCGAATGGCAAGTGTTAGAAAGGGATAAACGGCCTCGGTACTATCTCGGCTCGTTTCTCGGCTCGGTATATCTCTTGGCTCGTTTTGCCTCTGTCTATGTTGGTAACCCAAATTGAATCATAATGTAAAGGTGTAAGGTGTGCTTTCGTATTTTTCATTTTTAACAGTCCTCAGTCCAGATTATCTAGACACGCGGCAGCGTGTCAAGCCAAGTTCAAGCAAAGGAACGGCTAGCCAGCGCCGAGTGTAATATTACACGAACCATTTGGTGCCACTTTTGACCCTTCTATAACTCAAAACCTATTTAACGTAAACACATGAAACTTCGTGTGTTTAATTATATCCATTAGGACATCTAGAAACCCAAATTTCATGAAGCTAGCTCAAACGGTTATAAAGATATGAACGTCAGAAAGTCGTAAATTTTAGTATTGACTGACTGACTGACATATAGTACCTAAACCTAACCTACTTCCAGATGACCTAGAAGGATGAAATTTGGAATCTAGCTCGGTAATTGTGTGTAAACGTAAGAAAAAATCTAAAAATATAAAATAGTTAAAAAATAGGGGGGGTCCCCATACAAAAAATATATTTTTTAATTGTAGCGTTGGAACCGTTACTAGCAGATATTTGAAACTATCCCAATATATGTATTATTATATTTGCTATTTAACTGCAATAAAAACGTAAAGTTAAGTAAAAAAAATTAGTGGTGTCCCCATTCAAAAAAACTTAAATTTCGCGCTAAACAACCGGCCAACGGTGTGTCGTCGGCGGCGCGCGGTATGTACTTATGACGCGGTCGGTCCACCGTCGCCCCAGCCAATCAGCGTCACGCTCTGATGAATAGTACACAATTATAAGCGGTAGCGATTTGGTAAAAATTTAGCGGGTCGGTTGGTTTATACCTGCATGGTAGTAAAGCGATGTATTATTGTTACCGATATAATGTATGTATTGACTAATTTAAGAATGCTGGTTGAACTCGCTCGCGCCTTGCACTTGTAGGCTAAGGACTCACGAAGCGGTTTTCACCCGTGCCCGCCGCGGTTGCGGGCCCGCAGCCTTTGTAGAATACAGATATTTATGTAAAAACTTAAAGCACATTTCACGACGCGTTTTACGCCCGCGGCGTGTGCGATTGTTTGCGGGTCCCGCTGCTCCAGCGGTCATCTTGTACCGGCGGGCGCGGGTCGCGGTCCCGCAGCCGCGGCGGGTTGCACCCGCGCGTTCTGCGGTCGGTTGGCGGGCGACCGCGCGTGGACAGCGGGGGGCGGGGGGGGAGGTTAGAAATCCGACGCCATTTTGCAGTGACTTGTTATTACTCGTTGCGTAGTAGTTTCTGGTGTGTGTCCATGACGGTCTGGAACTCAACTGATCGTTTAACCGCCCGTCTTGCGATTATCAACCGCCAAGTTTGCGGGCGATAATCGCAACCGCGACGGCTGCGTAACCGCACAAAACTCCGGTCTCGTGAGTTTTGAAAATAAAACTCCATTCCGCCACCGCGGCGGGCACGGGTGAAAACCGCTTCGTGAGTCCTTACTCGTACGCGGGGGCAGCGCGCGGCTCACAAGCGCTATACGATACAATTTAAAATGCGAACGAACCAAAGTACCTATGCAGCGGAAACGCAAGAAAAAACAATAAATATCATTACCTAGTTTTCTTTACAAAAAGTAATGATATCCCACCAAAAACATAAATGTAAAAAAGGAGAGCCAAGTTCAATACAAAAATTATGCATGGCTATGGGCTTCGCTGCAAAAAGAATGGAGATCTAAATGAGGGCCAAGTTCTAGGCAATATCTCAATATGTATTTATAGGAACAAAATAACATTATGAACAAGTATTAAACTCTATTTCTTCTCTTTATTCGATACCTATGACAATTGCTGTTATTTAAAAATGTGAGATCTTAAAGTGGGTTAGATTTAACTTGGCCAGTTTGTTGTTATATGTTGAATAACTTTATAAAATGACTGCTGTAATGAAAACTGGTCAAGTCAAATCTAACTCACTTTAAGATCTCACATTTTTAAATAACAGCAATTGTCATAGGTATCCAATAAAGAGAAGAAATAGAGTTTAATACTTGTTCATAATGTTATTTTGTTCCTATAAATACATATTGAGATATTGCCTAGAACTTGGCCCTCATTTAGATCTCCATTCTTTTTGCAGCGAAGCCCATAGCCATGCATAATTTTTGTATTGAACTTGGCTCTCCTTTTTTACATTTATGTTTTTGGTGGGATAATAATAAGTCCATGAACAAACCTTCCTGAGGCGCCGCCGACTCGATTTTTTCAAGTTTAAAATCGACTCAAATTTTTTCAACTTTAAATGTGTCACGTAGTCGACTAATTAGATTATTTCAATTAGTTATTTATTTTTAGTTACTACATTATTGTGAATTGGCCATGGTGTCTCAAAACTTTTTACGGTAGAACATCTTAGATCATGTTGCCAAGTTATGTGTTTGACGGGTTGACGGGATATATGTTACAGCCAAAGTGATAAATTGATTATTATGCATAGTTACCGTAGTGGTCAAGTTAGACTAAGTGATAAATATGGGTGCCCAGGATCAAACATTATATATTACTCCTTGGGGTACATCTAGACCACATTCATAGAGTGTTAACTATTATTTCAGGTAATTAAAAAACAAAGAAGGTATAAATAAATTTATCGAATTATAATATTAATAATTATATTATAATAATTAATCGAAATTAAAGGCGATAAATTAATATAAAACATTGTCCTAAGCCTTGTAGAATTTCTTGGCGACGCCGTCGAAATTGTCGCTGGTGATGGTCTGGAACAAATAATCGCATTGAGTTTAATCTATGGCGATTTTACTTAGTTGGTTGGTACAGTGATGGTCAAATATTTAATTAGTATTATGAACTAGCCGCGCCCCGCGGTGTTACCCGCGTTGTATCGGTTCCCGCGGGAATTTCGGGATGAAATCTATCCCATGTTTTATTCTGATGTTTAACCTATATTACTGTAAAGTTGCATATAAATCTGTTCAGTAGTTTTTGCGTGAAAGAGCAACAAACATACATCCATCCATACATACATATGTACATCCATCCTCACAAACTTTCGCATTTATAATATTAGTAGGATTTAATATACAAAAATAAAGTCCTTGGAGATGATGACAACATGCGAGAGTAAGAGAATAATATTAAGTTTGGAATTTGGTATGTGTGATGTATAGTGCAAATCTATGGAACTCGTCAATGCGTTAGTCAATAACTAGTTCAATGTAAATTACGCTTTTTTGTTTATTTAACGAATCGTCTGGCTGCTCCGTGCGTACTCAAACGCACTTGTCAAAATTCATTCACGCATGCGTTCTTAAGACATCGTTAGCTTGCAGGCAGATTATAAACTCGATAGACGTGCGTACTTACTCGCGGACTTACGGCTCGGCGAGCTTACTAGCGTGTGTATCACCTCAAGTACGTGAACTTAAAGTACGTACGTCTATCACCCACTTAAGGGGTCGCTTTAAATAAACAAAATGTTGTAATGTAATTTAATACGACCACAACATGTAGGATGCTTGTGAGTTGTTGGTGTGACTCACCACCGTGAGGTCGTCTCCGTTGTACTCCCTCTTGAAGGTGATGCTACCTCGACTGCTGTTGATGGTCTGGGTGATGGTGTTGCCGTCCACGGTGTAGGTCGTCTTGAACTGAAACATTACGTCACCTTAATTACTTGCAAAGTCTCAAAGAAATGCCGCAATTCCGCACAAAATGGAAAGAGTAGGTACATGAAATTTACTTAATTTGACATTACTGCACTACGGCACTGAACATAAGGTGTGATCTTAGAATAGGTACAGAAAGTACTAGAACCCGTGAGCGCGCCTAATGCTGAGGACACACGGCGACACTTGACATAAGACACTCAATCACTGACCTGTACTATATGGACTGGCTGCACCATACAAATGACAGCTAAGGTGTGGTGGCAATTTGAAGCGCCCCTACGAGTTTCCCGAGAACTAATTTTGACGTACACTGCAAGCAAATGGCCCCTGTATGAGATTGTAACAGCGGCGACGGCGAGTTTTTTGTGTAATATAATTTTATTTCGTGGTATTTAATTGAGATTTCATATTTAATTGTGAAAGTTGAGCTAAATAAAGATGATAAAATGTGTGTTTTGTAAAGCTCGCTACCGAAAAGGGAGTAAAACGTCATTTCATAGGTACGTGTATTTTATTGTTGTTTTTATGCAAATTTGTCTTGAAATTGTGTTTATAGCATTGATTACTATCTGAAAATTGTTTGCAATGATATCTTAACAAAATAATGATGATATAATGATGAATTTCGTGAGAATTGGTGTAAAAATTAGTTTTATTTATGTTATTGTTTATGCACTAGGTATTGATAAATTCTTATCGATAAAATGTCGATATTCAATACTAAAAGTTGACATACTTAGTATAAGCTCAGTAATAAGTATATGTTATGTTATGTATAAGTTATCAATTATATTTTTGCAGATTTCCTTCCGAGTTGACGCTAAGAAACGTGTGGTTACAAAATATGAATGCCTTAAACTGGACCCCGAAGAAAACAGATTATCTCTGTTCCAATTAATATATTTTTTCAATAAAAATGTCAAAGTATTTTTGTTTTTTATTTTGTCTAAGCTACCCAGTTATTATTGTGTTGGTCTAGTTCGTCCCGCCAACATAACTGGCCCACAATAGCTCAGGATAGAGATCAGTGGAAAGAGGGTAGGGAGGCCTTTGCCCTGCAGTGGGACATTTATGGATAATTAATAATATTAATAGACATAGCAGTTTGCAATACACATAACCTGCAAACCACACATACAGAAAAAATAGCAAAATATGTAGACCTAGCAATAGAAATAAAAACACAATGGCAGGTAAATCAAGTCCGCACCATCCCTATTGTTATCTCCAGCACAGGCGTCATACCCAAGACCCTACACAGCAGCCTAGAAACACTCAATATGAACCCCAATGTATATAAACTATGACAAAAAGCCGTCATCCTCAATACTTGCAGACTTGTCCGCAAGTTTCTCAATTTATAATTATGGCACTTGGCTTCGGCCCGTGCTCTCTACATAACCACCCTTGGGAGAGATATACATTGTATAAAAATACCATAATAATAATAAGCTTACCCCATTTTGACAAAACAGTTTTTTTTTGGCAAATTTTTAGAGTTACGGTAGTGTTCCCTAACATTTGTGTTTAATAAAATGTCGATAGTTTAATAATGTTCTCAAAATCGGAAGTTAATTAGACAAGGTACATTTATAATCATCGATATATTTATCATTACCACAGTCGACTTATGAACATCACTAATTTTAGTTCCATGGAAATTCGTATCTGCCTACAGCGCCAAAATGGCGACACTCAAATAGGCAGAACATTATTAAGACTGCAGCCAGTCCATTTACTAGAGGTCAGTGCACTCAATGTATACATCGAATGTCTGTGTGTGTCCACTGCCGCGACACTTAGTTGCAGTTGTTGTGGCAATGTCGGTCGGTGTCTGTGTTGCAGCCGTGGAGACAGGTCGTGCGCAGTGTCCGACGCAAGTGTCGCGAATTTCGAACTTGCGCGAAATTTTTAGCTAGACCAATAACCGACCAAATGTTCATGGCGAGGAAATGTACCACACTGAATTGCAGTGTCTCCGTGTAGACAGCTAACGACACATAACCGGGACATTAAAATGTTTACACCGATGTCGACACAAAAAATTGCTTACCATGAGGACGCAATCTACACTAGTGTCGACATTTGTGATGAGTGTCAGTGTCGCCGTGTGTCCTCAGCATTATACTGTAGCTATGACTCATATAGAGTGATGCGTCAATCTATGTTAGTGTTGCCATTATAAGAGTTTTGATTTACCCTTCTTTTTATTACCTTTTGAGGGCTTTAATTCGTTGTAGAATATTAATAAGTAATATAATAAAAATTAACCAACTTGAAAAAAGAAAGTATAAAGCGTAAGTGCGGCTCGAATGTACCTAACCTAACAATCCTATTAAATAATATGTTAGTCTATAGGATTTCTAAACAATTTTTTTGTGTGCGTGGGAGGGAGAAGGGGAGAGGGGGAGCGGGTATAAAATTATGTTTCTATATTAGCCATCTTAAATTTTAGCTTCCCTGCTGATGAGGAAAGCGGTGTGGACAAAAATTATACAAAGAGCACGGCTGGAACAGTTCTGGAAACCATCGAAGCGAAGCGTAGTTTGCTCGATGCATTTTGACTTAAGTTATTATTCTTTTTTTATGTAACTCTTGTACCTAGCTGTAAGTTTTCCGAATACTTTAAAATAAAATAAAATAAAAATATATAAAGTTTTTCCATCACCCGTTAAAAGTGTGCAAACATCCACCTTAACACCGTGTTTTATTTAATATACCTATCTATTTCTTGAGATAATCAGGTAGGTACATAGTTATATAGAAAAGGAAAATTTTTATTCTATTATCATATTACCTCCGAAACTCCCAAAATTTACCCCAAAAATGGGCAAATAATGCGAGAGCTAACAACACTACGCGAGGGACTTTGTTATGTTTTTGGACACAGCGTGTAGCTTGTATTATACATTTGAATGCTACTTCTGGTTCTTCTGTATTCTGAGGGTGTGATATAGGTGTTCCTCGTGATTATTACCTTAGCTACACTTCAGAAACGATAACTCCTTATGTATGTAATTTACAAATCTACCGATTTATATTTCTTTATGAGTTACGAAGTTTTAAATGTATTCTCAAAATGTTATTAACCGACTTCAAAATAGGAGGAGGTTTCTCAATTCTACGTTATGTAGTGCTTAGTTATAGCAATAATTGGGCTTTTGAAAAAAAAAAAATTGTGATAAATGGAAAGATTATAAGTACAAGACTTATAATCTTTCCATTTATCACAATTTTAGTTTTATAACAAAACTATTTTTATTTTATTTTTTTCGTAAAAATTCAAAAGTTATTTAAAAAAAAAATTTTTGAATCCAGTACCGAAGACACGCCGACAGCTCCCGAACAAACCCGAGCGCGTGTGACGTCATAATGTTAGTTTTCACTCCGCCGTTTCAGCCGTGAACGCTGGACTGGTTATTAAATAGCTATAACATTATGACGTCACAACTATGGTGACCAATCATGGCGCGTTTATAGTCACGTGATTTTTATTTAAATTTCATCAATTTTTAATTGTTTATAATTAGTTGAAAAACATTTTTTTAAAGTTTTTTGCATTAAATATCAATATTATTAATAATAAAGTTTTAAAATACGTAAAAAATATTTTTTTTTTTCAAAATCCCAATAATTGTAAGTTGGAAATACTCACGGGAGTTTTATCACCTTCGACATCTTCAAACTCGACTCCAGACGTGAACACGGTAATCTTGGGCAGGCCGCTATCGGTGTTGGTGGCGGTGTAGGTGCCGTCGGCGTTCTTGGAGAATTTCTCGGAGGGCTTGATGCTCTCCATGAGCCTTACTCGATCTTCGGGGACACCTGGGTTAAGACATGACATTTGAAAATACAAAAGATTCCTACACCATCTAGCTTGTAGTATGAGTAGTGTTGACTAGCGACCATCCTTGTTTCGGTTCGTTTGATCAAGATCCGTAGGGATTTTGAACTAAAGTTTAAAGGTTAACGCCTTTCATAGACATCATTCATGGACGCAGTGCTTTTAAAACTTTCTTCAGAAAAGTCTCATTATCAAGAACAAGATAATTACATCTTGTTGCACAGGATTTTACGCAGGCCACCGTAGTTCAGCGCATTTCTCGCTTAAAAACTTTACTCCAAAAAAACGCTCATTGTCATGTGGATAATCATATCATACTAATATTGTAAATGTGAAATTTTTGTAAAGATGGATGTATGTATGTTTTTTACTCTTTCACGAAAATACTATTGGACGGATTTGGAGGAAACTACAGTAATATATATGTGTCATTCAACATCAGAATAACATATGGGATACATTTTATCCCAAAAATCACTGTAACACTGCGGGGCGCAGTTAGTTTGATAATTATAATACAATAAACTCACCAACAGATATCAAGAACTTGTCGTAGTTCTCATGTCTGACGAATTTGTATTCTTTGTCCAAGAAAGCCATGTTGATTGTGAGGATGTTGTTTTGTTACGTCTTCGAAGCCAAGAAATCACAGACACTACTAAATAATCAAGTTTTACAATCCACTCCTTTATATGCTGAATGTAACTAGATAAGAGTATTATCATGGTAATTTTTGTTATTACTTTGATTGGACTTGGACTTTGGAAACTTACTTGTTCTCTTCAACTTAACTTGCCGCTAGCCAACTCGCTTAGTCTAAACGACCCATTAGTACGAGTGATGGCGGTTTTTGCGACGTCTGTCCGATGTTGACTACATCAAAATTACTAGCTCTCATTTCTCCCAGACCTTACTTTGACCACATCGCAGAGTGACTAGACCACAAAATGACTAGTTTGTGTTTTGTTAAGTGAAGTGATTGCTTGCTTCTACGTGCTTTTATATTATCGATGAGTTAACATCGTTCAGTGAAACTACACAACGAGTAACATACGTGTGTATCACATAAAGCTGAGCTGAAAAACAGAACAACAACACCCTCTATACTCTCAGTTCCAATGTGATTCAAACACTCGTAATAGCCCCGGAAAAAAACAAGGTACTTACATTTCAGCATGTAGAGCAAACTTTACGATTATTTATCGTCCAAAGTTTTATCAATTCATTCAGTATGATTCATTATAAATCTATTCTGAATAATCAGACTTAATGATTCATAGGTATAAACCTATGAATCATTAAAATTTATTACCACTTCCGTGATGTATGTATATGAAGTTACAGCTCTCCCTCTTCCCTCTTATCGGCTGTCGGATGAACCGTCCTACTAAAAGCGCCAGACACACATAGGGGTTGGTATTCACAGATTCCGGGATCAGATTGAATCGGCCACTTATCCCGCCAACTTATATCCACCGATACCGGGATCCTTTATTAATAAAATGTATGAATTGTATCGAATGTAGGACCAAATTTGATTCCTTGGGGTACACCTAGACTATGATAACTTAACCTAACATATAAAATGGTTTAAGATTGTGTCATAGCCCATTTTAAAAATTAAAACAAGCAAAGTAAACTTGAGATTTTTATGATTACAAAAAATAAGTTATTAAATCTAAAACAGAATCTTAAGCCTTGTAGTATCTCTTGGCAACGCCGTCGTATTTGTCGCTGGTGATGGTCTGCAACAAAGGAAACAAGTTATAAGGTGATAACCATTCTCTATGTTGAATTGTCTAAAAAGGAGGTCACTGAATCCTGCTGGTATATTTTAAGGGATTATTCTACTGTGCTAAATGAAACGGGTCTGTATCACGTAACGCGATACAGACCTGTTTCATTTAGTATAATGAGTGCAAATCGTGTGAGTTTAAAAAGTATATTCTACTGTGCTTCACATTGTCCGTATTGGCTCCAAGTTATTGTCTTGGTTCCAACACACCAATGTGTGGATCAGTCCAAGAAAGCCCATGACCGATCTACACATTGGTCTGTTGAAATTGGAAGTGTTATGGTATAAGGTAAGAGATAAGTATGATAAACCAAAATATTTGAAGCGTCTTGACGTAACATCACCATTGTGTTTTTTGCATGATCGTTAGTCATTCATTTCTATAGCTGACCCTGGTGTCGGAAGTTTTTAGACCGCCTAAAGGCGTTGAATATGGTCTAGGTATTGAATCGACTGCTTAACTTGCTCTCCGAAAAACTTAGCCTTCCGCTATCGGCCCATCCACGTAGGGCCGAGCTGCACGTGGCTAACAATCGTAATGAGCTAAGATCGCCCCGTCAAACTGCACCACGAGCGTTATACGTTATTAAGTTGTTCGATGTGACTCACCACTTCGAGGTCGTCTCCCTTGAACTCCCTCTTGATGTGGACGGTTCCTCGGGCGCTCTTGAATACCTGGTTGATGGTGTTGCCGTCTACGACGTAAGTAGACTTGATCTGAAGTGAGGTATGATAACTTCAATTAGAACTGACCACAAAGAGAAAAAAAGAAAGCATGCTCGTTGTTGGGCAAAGATCTCTCTTTTCACGGAATATATCAGTACAGTAAGAAGGATAACTAACATTTCTTGTTTAGAAGATTTAAAATTGGCTATAGGCACTTACGGCCAGGTTGTTGTCTCCGATGACGTCATCGATCTCGACTCCGGACTTGAAGGTAGTGGAGCGTGACGCGCCGGTGCTGGTGCTGGTGGTGGTGTAGGAGCCGTCGCCGTTTTGCACGAAGCTCTGGGATGGCTTGCCGCTGTCCATGGCCTTCGCTCTGTCTTCGGGGATACCTGCGAACAAATAGGTCACTTATTAGCTGGTTTAGAGGTAAACCGTTTTGGTTAACCATCTTGTGGTTTGCTAAATTAATATTATTTGAAGTCAAAGTTAAAATTGCGAGAATTTCTCTGGTATTAAACCTTCATAATCTACACCACTTGTATTTTTTTATATTCGATTTTTTTCATCGTAGTAGCGCTCGTAGCGTAGTTTGACTAAGCGATGTAAATGCATTGCGATTGTTAAGCACATGCAGCTCGACCCCTACTTGGATGGTGGCCAATAGTGGCATTTCTATCTGAACGTTATCGTGCTTCGGAGTGCACGTTAAGCGGTCGGCCATTAACATCATTAATAAGTCACTTGACTCTTCAAATCACATGCATGAATGACCGATTTAAAAGTCTCACTGAGTTTTTTTTGTCACAGGAATAATATCAGAAAGCATCTCAGACTTGTGGCTCTCACTATGAGCTTTCCCGTTGATATTAGTACTGAAAAACTGTAAATATCAATCCAATTTATAGTTAGGTACTTAAAATATAACAAATTCCCGTAACGGTGGAGAGAAAATGAAACAGAATGGGGTTTTGAATAGTGTTCTTTGTTTGATTTAGTTTTGGCCATTCGGACCTAAAATAAAATAAGCAAAAATAAATAAGCCCTGAGTGTTTTGCCTCACATTTTACTTAGGATCATTTTTCTTTTTCACTTTTGCTTCAGGCGTTGAAGTAAACCCTCTAAATACCGAATCATTTATTGGGAGGACTCTAGTCTCATTAAATCATAGCTTTCGCCGTTTCTTTAAGTTAACGGGTATAGTGGGTCTGATTTGCAGAAAAGTGTTGTAATGTATGTAGTGTATAAAACCTATTATCATTACTGTTATGTTAATAGTGAGACCCACTCTGTGTTGGTATAATGGAGAAGGCAAAAGGGTCAAAATATTACTATCAAATGCACCTACAATCCGAGCTTAGGTCATATATATTACACTAGTTTTTATTTCACTTCAATAAATGCAGTATTTCCGAAGTTATAACGACGAGAAGTTCAAGCCCTTTTTTGAATTTCCGAGATAAGTTGCGCTTACTTTGACGTCCTGCACAGCCGCGACCGCGAGACGGGCGGGGCGCGGCGTCGTCGGTCGGTCCGGTGAACTCCAGTAAACTTTGGTGTGTTTTGGCGTTTCATATTGTTTTGATTGTCTTCGTATTCATAATACCTATAGTGTGCTTATATTTTAAATAAATAAAGTAAATTATCCTCTATATCCGATTAACTCAAGTGAAACGTGAAGTGTGTAGAATGGAAGAATGTTTTTAAAAGGTCAGTCGGAAAATCTGCCAAGAGTGGATAGTTTGATGGTGGCAAACTTAGATTATAGAAAGTACTAGATGTAGCATTCAAATGTATTTACAAGCTACACGCTGTGTCCAAAAACAGAACAAAGTCCCTCGCGTAGTGTTGTTAGCTCTCGCATTATTTGCCCATTTTTGGGGTAAATTTTGGGAGTTTCGAAGGTAATATGATAATAGAATAAAAATTGTCCTTTTCTTTATAACTATGTACCTACCTGATTATCTCAAGAAATAGATAGGTATATTAAATAAAACACGGTGTTAAGGTGGATGTTTGCACACTTTTATCGGGTGATGGAAAAATTATATATTTTTATTTTATTTTAAAGTATTCGGAAAACTTACAGCTAGGTACAAGAGTTACATAAAAAAAGAATAATAACTTAGGGCCAATTACAATTTTTCACTATCTAAGATGGCTAATATAGAAACATAATTTTATACCCGCTCCCCCTTCTACCTCACACGCACACCAAAAATTTGTTTAGAAATCCTATAGACTAACATACTTACTATTTAATAGGATTGTTAGGTTAGGTACATAGGAGCCGCACTTACGCTTTATACTTCTTTTTTCAAGTTGGTTATTTTTTATTATATTACTTATTAATATTCTACAACGAATTAAAGCCCTCAAAAGGTAATAAAAAGAAGGGTAAATCAAAACTCTTCTATTGGCAACACTAGCATAGATTGACGCATCACTCTCTATGACAATTGAAATCTGAGAAAATAATTAAATATTTAAATAAGACGATACCTAAATGCGATACTTACACGTGAAATGTGATCCCATCCTGTTTCTTTTTCAGACCCACTGCATTTTTACAGGTAGGAATGACACAAGACGGCATAGTTTCGTGAAATTGGTCACGGATAAAACACGTTAGCGCGTTCCGACGGTCACAAAGTGACTGATCGGTTGCGCATCAAACTACACTATTTAAGGCTAGTTTGAGTAGCTACAGTATTATGCGCGCTCACGGGTTCTGGTTATTCTGTATTCTGAGGTGGCAAAATATTTCATAAAGAACCAGGATTAAACGGCTGCCGAAATTCGTGGAATAAAGATGAAAAGGTATTTACGTTCCGAGTAAGCATTTCCTACTCTCGGGAAGGTATTTATTATTGACAGCGATAAAAAAATACTACCAGATACTCCCAATCTACATCTCGAGGTTTTCGATGATTATTTTACCTCTATGTTTTATAAGACATAAGAAAATGTCACTATTTACCCATAGATGTAGGTAAGTTCTAGTAGGTAGGTATTTACGTAGTTATTACTTTTCTGAGTAGACAAATAGGTAGGTAAGTACCTACCTGCCTATTATTATAGTTTTATTTATAATAAACCAGATTTTTTTTTAAATTTTATGCAATGTCCGCTTTAGTTTGTTCATTCACAGTTGTTTTTTTAATAAAAATAAATAATACTTAGTTAAGAAATCAGAGGTGATCAACTTGCGGGCCGCATATTTTTACTTTTTTATAGGGGTGTTGCAAGTTTGAACGCTAATGTGTCTGTCTACCTATGTCTCTCTGCGTGTCTGTATGTTTGTCTGTAGTAACGTAGCATATTTTTCACACATTTTTCCGCAGAGAACAGTTAAATTTTGATTTTTAATGCGCAGCGGCGTGCGAACGAGAGCGCGACTGCCAAATGAGCAGTACTGTGACGTCATCGACTAGTTAGCGCCCGCCCACGTTTTTAAAATCCCACGGCCGCATGTGAGAATTTGATCGCTAATATCTTAGCCATTTATTGAGATATGGAAAAAGTGAAAACACAGTTTTTCTTGTAATTTTGTATAGATTTGTTTGCAATGTTTCACAACAGACGATGACCTCCAAATTGCCCTGATAAGACACATCTACTCTCTACTTGGTGTTGATGAAACAGACTCCTTGGAGAAGGCTCTGGTGGAGTGTTCCTCGTGGGAGCAGCGCGTGGGAGCTAGTGTTCGCCTGCTGCTGGGGCGCGTGCCGCATTCAGGAAATAGATAATGTCAACAAAAAGCGGGGAGGTAAACCTCAGGTCACCAAACCATTATCCCAAGGTGACAGTTGTCAAATTCCAAAGAGTGATGTATTGGCACTGGTTAATGAGGTGAGGCAGTTGCGGCTGGAAGTCTGTGAGCTAAAAGAACATAACTTAGATTTGAAAAACCAGATAACTGCATGCAATCAGTTACTTAATTGTACTTTAATGGATCACTCTTCAAAAATTGAAATTGCTGAGATCAAAATAAATGAGCTCCATACTATCTACAGTTGAAAATTTATCCAACTACATAAACACACAGGAACAAAAATATATACGGAACGAGATAGAAATTATTGGAATACCTGAGCGGCGTATCGAAAACTTATATCACATTGCTTCAGCAGTATCGACTAAGATCGGAATAACATTAACCGAAGATGACATCGATGATATATCTCGTGCAGTCAAAACTGTTATTTCCCGTCCAGTAGTGTTGAAACTGTTATGGAGGAAAAAACGCGATGAAATAATTGAATCTGCCAAATCGCGACGAAATATTACATCGGAAGTCTTGGTTGATGGTGAGCCAATGAAGCTCTTCTTTAACGAAAGGCTAACAAGATCAAATCGGCATTTATTTCGAGCAGCGAGAGAACGAGCAAGACAACCACAATACCGATACTGTTGGGTCCGTACTCCTAAGCCTGTTTAGTAAGTTTCTTGAATTTATGTCCAGTATGTTTTTTGTTATTAATATTATCTTATACATGCATCTCTAACAGCTCTAAATTTCTGTTAAAATTACATCAACACTCTACAAATATACACAATATCTGTTCCAAAACTCTAAATTTCATAAAATATATTTCGGTTCAAAGCTCAATAAATCAAAATAAACTCAAAACGTTCTACAATCACTTCCCTCACTGTTCATTTTTATTAAATTCGCTCAAATCCAAAATAAACATCACTTATAACGCCATAAATCCCCATGGTTGACTTAATAAATGATATTGATAAATCTATAGCATTGAAGTGCGTTTCCTGTGAGGTTTTAAATTTCTGCAGTGATTATTTAAGTTCTGTGTACAACTTTAAATCACTCACGTTAAATCTGTGTACAACTTTAAATCACTCACGTTAAATATTAGAAGCATCCACCAGAACTTCAATCATTTTATGGTAACATTTGAACGATTGAAAATTGACTTTGATGTTGTTATGCTTACCGAATGTTGGTTATCAGATCATTCTATAGTTCCGCAAATAGCAGGATACAATGCTTTTTGAACAAATAAATATATTAATAAAAGTGGTAACAGCCTCCGTGGTCTAGTGGTTTGAGCGCTCGGCTCACGATCCGGAGGTTCCGGGTTCGATTCCCGGTGGGGATATCTCACAAAAATAACTTTGTGAGACCGTCCTCAGTTTGGTTAGGGCATTGCAGACTGAATCACCTGATTGCCCGAAAAGTAAGATGATTCCGTGCTTCGGAGGGCACGTTAAGCGGTCGGTCCCGGTTACTTTCTACGGACAGTAGTCGTTACATGAGCCATGTCAGAGGCCTTTGGCGGCTCAATAACTCTGACACCAGGATTGGTCAGGTTGACCATACACTCGATAAGAAAGAATAAAAGTGGTGATATTGTAACGTACGTAAAAGAGGGGTGGAGTGACGATGTACATGAACCTGACGACTGCAATTGTATACAACTTCATCTTAACGATAACATTGTTATACTGGGCATATATCGCTCTCCATCTTTCAAAAACGCAAGTAGATTTGTTTCGTCTCATAACTCCATTTTGCAAGCCTGTCAGGGCAAGAGATTAATTGTAACAGGGGATCTCAATTTAAACCTATGTGCCACTCCCCTTACTGAACATTGTTCTGAATATTTGTGTATGTTGTCTTCTCACAAATTATTGCCAGCTATAACTAAACCCACCAGAGGCAGGGCGTGTCTTGATCACTATTTCATTGATAAGTTTACAGCTAGTATTGGTGTCGTATGCAAGTCTTCCATTACTGATCATGACATTTGTATTCTAGGAGTGCAATTAAAAAATACCCAGCCCCCTCGAGACAGAATACGTATAAAAATGGACGTTGATGCCATCACTCAGGACTTGTCTTTGGAAGACTGGTCTAATGTTATGTCGGTTTCAGATGTAAATCTAGCCACCAACAATTTTGACTGCATTCTGCAAAATACTATCGTCAAAAATACTAAAGAATACAGGGTGAGCCGCTCTAAATTCAATATGTATCCTTGGATCACGCCTGGTTTGATGCGATGCCAAAGAAATAGAGATAAATTGCACTTAAAAGCAAGACAAAACCTAAACGATAAGAATATAAATAAAACATACACTAGATATCGTAATTTCTCCGATTTACTCCGTAAGCTTAAATCTGATTATGATAATCAGGAATTGTCTACTAATAAAAATAATCCAAAAAAACTATGGCAAAGCCTTAAAAAAATTAGCCATACTACTAGCAAACGAAACGATCCCATAGAGCTTTGTAAATTGGATAGAGACCCTGTGACTTATCTTAATAAGTGTAACCAATACTTCACTAATGTAGGAGAAAAATTAACTAATTCAATTCTTGCTCAAAAGGACCTTGGGCGGATTACTATGGAGCCTGGCCCGATGCTCAACAGTGACATGACATATGTCATTTGAAAGCTCTTGAAGAGTTGTATCAGTCGCCCTTTGACAGTTATGTCGAAATCGACGGCCAACTTGGTGTTTTCGACCACCGAAGATTGGAGTTGACCAATGCTATGGACGCTGATCCTAATGCTCAACAGTGACATGACCTATGTCATTTGAAAGGTCTTGGGGAGTTGTACAAGTCACCCTTTGACGGTTATATCGAAATCGACGGCCAACTTGGTGTTTTCGACCACCGCAGATTGGAGTTGATCAATGCTATGGACGCTGATCCTAATGCTCAACAGTGACATGACCTATGTCATTTGAAAGGTCTTGGGGAGTTGTACAAGTCACCCTTTGACGGTTATGTCGAAATCGACGGCCAACTTGGTGTTTTCGACCACCGAAGATTGGAGTTGAACAATGCTATGGACGCTGATCCTAATGCTCAACAGTGACATGACCTATGTCATTTGAAAGGTCTTGGGGAGTTGTACAAGTCACTCTTTGACGGTAATATCGAAATCGACGGCCAACTTGGTGTTTTCGACCACTGAAGATTGGAGTTGACCAATGCTATGGACGCTGATCCTAATGCTCAACAGTAACATGACCTATGTCATTTGAAAGGTCTTGGGGAGTTGTACAAGTCACTCTTTGACGGTTATATCGAAATCGACGGCCAACTTGGTGTTTTCGACCACCGAAGATTGGAGTTGACCAATGCTATGGACGCTGATCCTAATGCTCAACAGTGACATGACCTATGTCATTTGAAAGGTCTTGGGGAGTTGTACAAGTCACCCTTTGACGGTTATGTCGAAATCGACGGCCAACTTGGTGTTTTCGACCACCGCAGATTGGAGTTGATCAATGCTATGGACGCTGATCCTAATGCTCAACAGTGACATGACCTATGTCATTTGAAAGGTCTTGGGGAGTTGTACAAGTCACCCTTTGACGGTTATGTCGAAATTAACGGCCAACTTGGTGTTTTCGACCACCGAAGATTGGAGTTGACCAATGCTATGGACGCTGATCCTAATGCTCAACAGTGACATGACCTATGTCATTTGAAAGGTCTTGGGGAGTTGTACAAGTCACTCTTTGACGGTAATATCGAAATCGACGGCCAACTTGGTGTTTTCGACCACTGAAGATTGGAGTTGACCAATGCTATGGACGCTGATCCTAATGCTCAACAGTAACATGACCTATGTCATTTTAAAGGTCTTGGGGAGTTGTACAAGTCACTTTTTGACGGTTATATCGAAATCGACGGCCAACTTGGTGTTTTCGACCACCGAAGATTGGAGTTGACCAATGCTATGGACGCTGATCCTAATGCTCAACAGTGACATGACCTATGTCATTTGAAAGGTCTTGGGGAGTTGTACAAGTCACCCTTTGACGGTTATGTCGAAATCGACGGCCAACTTGGTGTTTTCGACCACCGCAGATTGGAGTTGATCAATGCTATGGACGCTGATCCTAATGCTCAACAGTGACATGACCTATGTCATTTGAATGGTCTTGGGGAGTTGTACAAGTCACTTTTTGACGGTAATATCGAAA
Source organism: Cyclophora albipunctata (assembly GCA_963082685.1). Taxonomy (NCBI): domain Eukaryota; kingdom Metazoa; phylum Arthropoda; class Insecta; order Lepidoptera; family Geometridae; genus Cyclophora; species Cyclophora albipunctata. Next base: position 2,063,624 of record OY720133.1, read on the forward strand.
TCGACGGCCAACTTGGTGTTTTCGACCACCGAAGATTGGAGTTGACCAATGCTATGGACGCTGATCCTAATGCTCAACAGTGACATGACCTATGTCATTTGAAAGGTCTTGGGGAGTTGTACAAGTCACTCTTTGACGGTAATATCGAAATCGACGGCCAACTTGGTGTTTTCGACCACTGAAAATTGGAGTTGACCAATGCTATGGACGCTGATCCTAATGCTCAACAGTGACATGACCTATGTCATTTGAAAGGTGTTGGGGAGTTGTATAAGTCACTATTTGACGGTTATATCGAAATCGACGGCCAACTTGGTGTTTTCGACCACCGAAGATTGGAGTTGACCAATGCTATGGACGCTGATCCTATTGCTCAACAGTGACATGACATATGTCATTTGAAAGGTCTTGGGGAGTTGTATAAGTCACCCTTTGACGGTTATATCGAAATCGACGGCCAACTTGGTGTATTCGACCACTGAAGATTGGAGTTGACTAATACTATGGACGCTGATCCTAATGCTCAACAGGGACATGACCTATGTCATTTGAAAGCTCTTGGGGAGTTGTACAAGTCACCCTTTGACGGTTATATCGAAATCGACGGCCAACTTGGTGTTTTCGACCACTGAAGATTGGAGTTGACCAATGCTATGGACGGTGATCCTAATGCTCAACAGTGACATGACCTATGTCATTTAAAAGCTCTTGAGGAGTTGAATAAGTCACCCTTTGACGGTTATATCAAAATCGACGGCCAACTTGATGTTTCCGACCATCGAAGGTTCGAATTGACCAATGCTATGGACGCTGATCCTTATGCTCAACAGTGACATGACCTATGTCATTTGAAAGCTCTTGAGGAGTTGTACATGGCCGTCGATTTCGATATCACCGCCAAAGGGTGACTTGTACAACTCCCCAAGACCTTTCAAATGACATATGTCATGTCACTGTTGAGCATTAGGATCGGCGTCCATAGCATAGGTGAACTCCAACCTTCGATGGTCGAAAACATCAAGTTGGCCGTCGATTTCGATATCACAGTCAAAGGGTGACTTTAACAACTCCCCAAGACCTATCAAATGACATATGTCATGTCACTGTTGAGCATTAGGATCAGCGTCCATAGCATAGGTCAACTCCAACCTTCGATGGTCGAAAACACCAAGTTGGCCGTTGATTTCGACATAACCATCAAAGGGTCACTTGTACAACTCCCCAAGACCTTTCAAATGACATATGTCATGTCACTGTTGAGCATTAGGATCAGCGTCCATAGCATTGGTCAACTCCAATCTTCGGTGGTCGAAAACACCAGGTTGGCCGTCGATTTCGATATCACCATTAAAAGGTGACTTGTACAACTCCTCGAGAGCTTTCAAATGACATATGTCATGTCACTGTTGAGCATTAGCATCAGCGTCCATAGCATTGGTCAACTCCAATCTTCGGTGGTCGAAAACACCAAGTTGGCCGTCGATTTCTACATAACCGTCAAAGGGTGACTTGTACAACTCATCAAGACCTTTCAAATGACATAGGTCATGTCACTGTTGAGCATTAGGATCAGCGCCCATAGCATTGGTCAACTCCAATCTTCGGTGGTCGAAAACACCAAGTTGGCCGTTGATTTCGACATAATTGTCAAAGGGTGACTTGTACAACTTCTCAAGAGCTTTTAAATGACATAGGTCATGTCACTGTTGAGCATTAGGATCGGCGTCCATAGCATAGGTGAACTCCAACCTTCGATGGTCGAAAACATCAAGTTGGCCGTTGATTTCGATATCACCGTCAAAGGGTGGCTTGAACAACTCCCCAAGACCTTTCAAATGACATATGTCATGTCACTGTTGAGCATTAGGATCAGCGTCCATAGCATTGGTCAACTCCAATCTTCGGTGGTCGAAAACACCAGGTTGGCCGTCAATTTCGATATCACCATTAAAGGATGACTTATACAACTCCTCGAGAGCTTTCAAATGACATAGGTCATGTCACTGTTGAGCATTAGGATCAGCGTCCATAGCATAGGTCAACTCCAACCTTCGATGGTCGAAAACACCAAGTTGGCCGTCGATTTCGATATCACCGCCAAAGGGTGACTTGTACAACTCCCCAAGACCTTTCAAATGACATATGTCATGTCACTGTTGAGCATTAGGATCAGCGTCCATAGCATTGGTCAACTCCAATCTTCGGTGGTCGAAAACACCAGGTTGGCCGTCGATTTAGATATCACCATTAAAGGGTGACTTGTACAACTCCTCGAGAGCTTTCAAATGACATAGGTCATGTCACTGTTGAGCATTAGGATCGGCGTCCATAGCATAGGTGAACTCCAACCTTCGATGGTCGAAAACATCAAGTTGGCCGTCGATTTCGATATCACCGTCAAAAGGTGACTTGAACAACTCCCCAAGACCTTTCAAATGACATATGTCATGTCACTGTTGAGCATTAGGATCAGCGTCCATAGCATTGGTCAACTCCAATCTTCGGTGGTCGAAAACACCAAGTTGGCCGTCGATTTCTACATAACCGTCAAAGGGTGACTTGTACAACTCATCAAGACCTTTCAAATGACAAAGGTCATGTCACTGTTGAGCATTAGGATCAGCGCCCATAGCATTGGTCAACTCCAATCTTCGGTGGTCGAAAACACCAAGTTGGCCGTTGATTTTGACATAACTGTCAAAGGGTGACTTGTACAACTCCTCAATAGCTTTTAAATGACATAGGTCATGTCACTGTTGAGCATTAGGATCGGCGTCCATAGCATAGGTGAACTCTAATCCAATCTTCGGTGGTCGAAAACACCAAGTTGGCCGTCGATTTCTACATAACCGTCAAAGGGTGACTTGTACAACTCATCAAGACCTTTCAAATGACATAGGTCATGTCACTGTTGAGCATTAGGATCAGCGTCCATAGCATAGGTCAACTCCAACCTTCGATGGTCGAAAACACCAGGTTGGCCGTCGATTTCGATATCACCGTCAAAGGGTGACTTGTACAACTCCTCAAGAGCTTTCAAATGACATATGTCATGTCACTGTTGAGCTTTGGGCCAAAATTTCCCAAGGTCCTTTCATCTACTCAATCTTCTTTAACATCAAAATCAAATATTCAAAGACAATTAATTCCATGTTCTTATATCCAACTGATGCCAATGAAATCAATAATCTAATCTGTGATCTTAAACCTAACAGCGCTCCTGGTCTTGATGGATGCACCCCCTATTTGATCAAATCCATAAAACACATAATTATAGAACCTCTCACTCACATATGCAACCTGAGCTTAGCTAATGGTGTGTTCCTTCAAAGTTGGAAATCAGCTGTAGTTACGCTTATACACAAAGAAGGAGAAAGTAGCCCATGCAACTATCGTCCCATCTCACTGCTATCAACTTTTTCCAAAATACTGGAAAAGCTTGTGAACAAAAAGGCTGGTCAAAGTTCTAGACAAAATCAATATTATCCCTAAGAGACAATACGGGTTCAGGCAAGGAAAGTCGACCGAGGATGCGGTTATGGATTTGACTAAAATTGTTACTTCAGCTTTAGACCATGACCTTTGCTGCTTAGGTATATTTTTAGATCTTGCAAAGGTCTTTGAACCGTATCAATCCTTATTTTATTACGAAAACTTGAGTGCTATGGAGTCAGAGGCATTGCGTACGACTGGTTCCGCAGTTATCTAGTCAATAGACAGCAATGCATAAAAGTGGGTTCATTTATGAGTCAGATGCATCCTGTAGGTTTCGGAGTTCCCCAGGGAAGCGTGCTTGGTCCCACTCTGTTCCTGATTTATATCAGTGACCTCTTGGATGCACAATTGGGGAATGCCGAGGTAATTTGTTATGCTGACGATACCGTGGCGTTGTTTCAGCATAAAAACTGGGATGATGTCTATAAAGTAGCAGAAACTGGCATGAAACTCGTTGCTGAATGGCTTGATACAATTTTTTTGTCCCATAATATTAAAAAAACCAAATGCATTGCTTTCCATAAAACTCGTGCGTCAGCACCCCCGTCTACGGCAGCATAATCCTTTACTTGGCACAGTATACGATTTGATACACTCAACTTTAAAAAAAATTGCAGTCTTATGTATTAACTTTTCTTGATATTTTTATTTTGTAACTGGTAGATTGTTTTTACTAAATTTGGAAAAAAAATATTTAAAGACTTGCATCCCTTCAGTGCAACCCTACACGCAAAATGGCGGACTGTTCACAAGCGCCTGCGCAACGTAAGGTAAGAAAAATCTTATATATTGCTATTTGGCGGTTTTTCCTCATATTTCATTGTTATTACTTATATGATAATATCAACTATCGACACACACTATTTGTATACCCCAAGATGCATTGCAACCATTTACAACAATCATGTTTTTTCGAATGTATCATATTTGCCACAGTGCCAGTTACACTTACTATGAGATTTATTTTACTATTACCCGCGTTGTGCCCGTTCCCGTGGGAATTTCGGGAATTTTTTTACATAAAAACCTTCCTCTTGAATCACTCTACCTATTACAAAAAACCGCATCAAAATCCGTTGCGTAATTTTTAAGATTTAAGCATACAGACAGACAAACAGACAGACACGAAAAAGAGACGACTTTATTTTATACTATGTAGTGATGTATCATATATGCCACAGTGCCAGGTACACTACTATGAGTTTTATTTATTTTATTCAGTTAATTTTTGCTATTTTGCTGAAATTTTTATAATATGTTTAATTTCCAGGTATCATCACACTTACAAATGCAACAGCAGACCACAGCTCGCAGACTTCTGGCTCGTATATTCTCTATTTTTTTATTTTCACAAAATTGGACCAATATCGTCAATTTTCCAGCTGAAGACGATTGCTTTTGAAGAAGAAAAAGGTTTAGAGATAGGGTAAGAATGAAATAAAATCACTAAACCTGCTCTTCAGGAGCAATCGTCTTCGGCTGGAAAATTTAAGACATTAGTCCACATTTGGCGACAATCCAAAAAAAATAGAGTACTTATACTTAAATCTGCCGCCAAGTCCGGCGATAAATTTCAACTAAGTCCTGACAGACATGGGATTCCGATAGCCTTTTTTTTTTAGTAGGAGAAATTCGTTTATGCATCCGACGCGATCAACGGGCCGGGAAATACCCACTAAAACTAATACTGTGTTCCGTCGTCAGCGGCTCACTGACAAGAGTCGCGGGGCTACCTTGCGGCATTCCTCCGCTTCTCCAGTCGCGCACGCCTTGGAGGAAAGGGAGTGCAACAGCACCTACCCCCATCTCTCTCAGGCGGCGTGCCTGGAACACTTAGCACGCCGCCTACCTTCGTAGGGCCTCGCTCACAGTAAGTGACATCCATCTCTTACTGCGAGGAAGGAGTCAGACTTCCCACATCTTACTCCCGAGGCCCTGGCATGGGATTCCGATAGCCTGCTCCTTCACTGCCGTCATCGCTAGAAAACCTGAACTTGCTATGTGATGATGTCAAGGAAGTCAACTAAGTACTTGTATCAAAATCGTTGTTTCAAGTCAATCAAGGGGACCCGCAGGACTCTAAGCTCTGGCTTGCTTTCACCGGCCGGCCAGAAGGGGGTCGTTAGAGGTACCGTCGATTTCAGCTGTGTGATCCGGGGCTGGAAGTGTTAATTATTACTCCTTGGGGTACATCTAGACCACATTCATAGAGTGTTAACTTTTTTGTTTTAGGTAAAATTAAAAAAACAAGGAACGTATAAATAATTTTATCGAATTATAATATTAATAATTAATAATTATACTTTAATAATTAATCGAAATAAAAAAAAAATTGTCCTAAGCCTTGTAGAATCTCTTGGCGACGCCGTCGAATTTGTCGCTGGTGATGGTCTGGAACAAATAATCGCATTGAGTTTAATCTATGGCGATTTTACTAAGTTCGTTGGTACAGATAGTGACGGTCAAATTTAATAAGTATTATGAATTTAATATATAAAATTCAAAACCTTGGAGATGATGACAAGATGCGAGAGTAAGAGAACAATATTAATATGGAATTAATAATAATGCAATTTGATAAGTGTGATGTATAGTGCAAGTCTATGGAACTCGTCAATGCGTTAGTCAATAACTAGTTCAATGTAAATTACGCTTTTTTTGTTTATTTAATGTGTCGTCTAGTTGCCTCCGTGCGTGCTCAAACCCACTTGTTAAAGTTCATTCACGCTTGCGTTCTTAAGATCGTTAGCTTGCAGGCAGATTATAAACTCGATCTAAAAGGGATGATAGACGTGACTCGCGGACTTACGGCTCGGCGAGCTCACTAGCGAGTGTATCACCTCAAGTACGTGAACTTAAAGTACGTACGTCTATCACCCACTTAAGGGGTCGCTTTAAATAAACAAAATGTTGTAATGTAATTTTATCTACACTAATGTTGTAACATTCTACTTATGTTTCCAATACTTGACTTATAATTACTACTGTTATAGCGCAGACAACAAAACACTCAATTTAAGCAATTTCACATGATAGTATAATATCCACATCGATATCGTAAAATCTCATTATAACATCGCGCGCTCGCTCCTGATTGGCCCTGCGCGAGCTGCGCTCTCATTGGTTAGATTTTAATCGCGGTAAGTTCACTGTGACAATACACGTACGCGTGAAAAACTATTGTCAGCTTTTACTCTTGTTGTTGGATTAATTGCATTAGTGAAGATAAAGTAGTGTATGCAACTGCATATAACACGGGTATTAAAACACGAGTGTGAGTTTATGAAACGAGCGCAGCGAGTTTCATAATAGTAACGAGTGACATTCATCAATCAGTGACTTCATTATATGACAGTTGCATAAACTACTATTATCTACACTAATGTTGTAACATTCTACTTATGTTTCCAATACTTGACTTATAATTACTACTGTTATAGCGCAGACAACTAAAACACTCAATTTAAGCAATTGCACATGATGTTATAATATCCACATCGATATCGTAAAATCTCATTATAACATCATTATAACGCGACCAATTAACCTGGCGAGCCTTATGTCAAAATCCTCATACTAGTTGTATAAAATTTTGATATTAGGCTGGCTTTTGAAAACAGTTGGGTTATACGTGAAAACTTCGTCGAAACTACTAAACTTACATACACAAAACTCTTTGGTAAGATCTCGCTCGCTCCTGATTGGCCCTACGCGCAGCTGCGCTCTCATTGGTTAGATTTTAATGGCGGCAAGTTCACTGTGACAATACGCGTACGCGTGAAAAACTATTGTCAGCTTTTACTCTTGTTGTTTGATTAATTGCATTAATGAAGATAAAGTAGTGTATGCAACTGCATATAACACGGGTATTAAAAAACTCGTTACTATTATGAAACTCGCTGCGCTCGTTTCATAAACTCACACTCGTGTTTTAATACCCTTCCTTATATGACAGTTGCATAAACTACTATAATACAACCACAACATGTAGAATGCTTGTGAGTTGTTGGTGTGACTGTGTGATGTGACTCACCACCGTGAGGTCGTCTCCGTTGTACTCCCTCGTGAAGGTGGCGCTACCTTGACTGCTGTTTATGGTCTGGGTGATGGTGTTGCCGTCCACGGTGTAGTTCGTCTTGATCTGAAATATTACGTCACCTTAATTACTTACAAAGTCTCAAAGAATTGCCACAATAGACAAAATGGAAAGAGTACATGAAATTTACTTGCAGTAATTTGACATTACTGCACTACGGCACTGAACATAAGGTGTGATATAGGTGTTCCTCGTGATTATAACCTCAGCCACACTTCAGAAACGATAACTCCTTTTATGCATGTAATTTACAAATCTACCGATTTATATTTCTTTATGAGTTACGAAGTTTTAAATGTAATCTCAAAATGTTATTTACCGACTTCAAAATAGGAGGAGGTTTCTCAATTCTACCGTATCTATGCATTTTTTGAGTGCTTAGTTATAGCAATAATTGTAAGTTGTAAATACTCACGGGAGTATTATCAACTCCGATGACATCTTCAAACTCGACTCCGGACGTGAACACGGTAGTCTTGGGCGGGCCGCTGTAGGTGTTGGTGGCGGTGTAGGTGCCGTCGGCGTTCTTGGAGAATTTCTGGGAGGGCTTGATGCTCTCCATGAGCCTTACTCGGTCTTCGGGGACACCTGGGTTAAGACATGACATGTGACTATACAATAGATTCCTACACCATCTAGCTTGTAGTATGAGTAGTGTTGACTAGCGACCACCCTACTTTCGGTTCGTTTGATCAAGATCCGTAGGGATTTTGAACTAAAGGTTTGTATAGCCTTTCTAACAAATACGTCATGGACATCATTCATGGACCAGTGCTTTTAAAACTTTCTTCAGAAAAGTCTCATTATCAAGGACAAGATAATACTATCAACTCTGTGACTGCACATCTTGTTACTTGTTGCACGGGATTTTACGCAGGGCACTGTAGTTAAGCGCATTTCTCGCTTAAAAACCTTACTCCAAAAAACGATGTTCAGCCTTTCGCTCATTGTCATGTGGATAATCATATCATACTAATATTATAAATGCGAAGTTTGTGAAGATGGATTTATATACATATGTATGTTTTTTCTCTTTCACGAAAAACTATTAAACGGATTTGGAGGAAACTATAGTAACATATATGTGTTATTCAACATGAATAACATATGGGATAACTACATTTTATCCCAAAAATAAAAAAAAACTGCGGGGCGCGGCTAGTTTGATATAATACATAAATAAACTCACCAACAGATATTAAGAACTTGTCGAAGTTCTCATGGCTGACGAATTTGTATTCTTTGTCCAAGAAAGCCATGTTGATTGTGAGGGTGTTGTTTTATTACGCCTTCGAAGCTAACAAATCACAGACACTACTAAATAATCAAGTTTTACAATCGACTCCTTTATATGCTGAATAGTAATCTAACTAGATAAGAGTATTATCATGGTAATTTTTGTTATTACTTTGATTTTAATTAAATGAACTTCTGTTGGAAACTTGTTTTCTTCAACTCAACTTGCCGCTAGCCAACTCGCTTCGTCTAAACGACCCTGGCGGTTTTTGCAATGTTCTGTCCGATTTTGACTACATCGCAAAATTACTAGCTCTCATTTCTCCCAGACCTTACTTTGACCACATCGCAGAGTGACTAGACTACAAAATGAATATAGTTTATGTTTTGTTAAGTGAAGTGATTGCTTTCTTCTACGTGCTTTTATATTATCGATGAGTAACCATCGCTCAGTGAAACTACACCACGAGTAACATACGTGTGCATCACATAAAGCTGAGCTGAAACACAGAAACATGGTACCCTCTATACTCTCATTTCCAATGTGATTCAAATACTCGTAATAGCCTCAGATAAAAACTAAGTACCTACTTACATCCCAGCATGTAGAGCAAACTTTACGATTATTTATCGTTTTATCAATTCATTCAGTACGATAACTATAAATCTAGCCTGATTATACCTAATATGAATTATTGACATTTGTTACCACTTCCGTGATGTATATGACGTTACAGCTCTCCCTCTTCCCTCTTATCGGCTGTCGGATGAACCGTCCTACTTAAAGCGCCAGACACCCATAGGGGTTGGTATTCACAGATTCCGGGATCAGATTGAATCGGCCACTTATCCCGCCAACTTATATCCACCGATACCGGGATCCGTTACTAATAAAATGTATGAATTGTATCGAATGTAGGACCAAATTTGATTCCTTGGGGTACACCTAGACTATGATAACTTAACCTAACATATAAAATGGTTTAAGATTGTGTCTTAGCCCATGTTAAAAATGAAAACAAGCAAAGTAAACGTCAGATTTTTATGATTACAAAAAATAAGTTATTAAATCTAAAACAGAATCTTAAGCCTTGTAGTATCTCTTGGCAACGCCGTCGTATTTGTCGCTGGTGATGGTCTGCAACAAAGGAAACAAGTTATAAGGTGATAACCATTCTCTATGTTCAACCGTCTTCAAAAGGAGGTCACTGAATCCTGCTGGTATATTTTAAGGGTTTATTCTACTGCGCTTTACATTGGCCGTATTGGCTCCAAGTTATTGTCTTGGTTCCAACACTCCAATGTGTGGATCAGTCCAAGAAAGCCCATGACCGATCTACACATTGGTCTGTTGGAAATATTAAGGTATAAGGTAAGAGATAAGTATAATAAACAAAAATATTAGAAGCGTCTTGACGTAACATCACCATTGTGTTTTTTGCATGATCGTTAGTCATTTCTATAGCCTAAAGGCGTTGAATATGGTCTAGGTATTGAATCGACTGCTTAACTTGCTCTCCGAAACACTTAGCCTTCCGCTATCGGCCCATCCACGTAGGGCCGAGCTGCACGTGGCTAACAATCGTAATGAGCTATGATCGCCCAGTCAAACTGCACCACGAGCGTTATACGTTATTAAGTTGTTCGATGTGACTCACCACTTCGAGGTCGTCTCCCTTGAACTCCCTCTTGATGTTGACGGTTCCTCGGGCGCTCTTGAACACCTGGTTGATGGTGTTGCCGTCTACGACGTAAGTAGACTTAATCTGAAGTGAGGTACGATAACTTCAATTAGAACTGACCACAAAGTGAAAAAAAGGAAGCATGCTCGTTGTGCTCGTTGCTGGGCAAAGATCTCTCTTCTCACTGAAGATATCAGTACAGTAAGAAGGATAACTAACATTTCTTATTTAGAAGATATAAAATTGGCTAAAGGCACTTACGGCCAGGTTGTCTTCTCCGATGACGTCATCGAACTCGACTCCGGACTTGAAGGTGGTGGAGCGTGACGCGCCGGTGCTGGTGCTGGTGGTGGTGTAGGAGCCGTCGCCGTTCTGCACGAAGCTCTGGGAAGGCTTGCCGCTGTCCATGGCCTTCGCTCTGTCTTCGGGGATACCTGCGAACAAATACGTCACTTATTAGCTGGTTCAGAGGTAAACCGTTTTGGTTAACCATCTTGTGGTTTGATAAATTAATATTATTTGAAGTCAAGGTTAAAATTGCGAGAATTTCTCTGGTATTAAACCTACATAATATGAGTTAAGTGTCTGACTTACATGCTTGCTCGCACACCAAGCATAAAGTTTAATCAGTAAACGTGTTTCACAAAAAAATATTGGCTTAGTTCCGATGATGTTTCATTTTAAGGCGAGGATATGTGAAAATAACGCGCATAGTCGCTACTTTGACGATCAAATATTAACACTTCTATAGATTCTATCAAAAAAATAAAAATACCAATTAAAAGAATATATCCTCAATAAAATACTAAATCGAGTAGAATTTTAAAATTCATTATAATAATGTAGATATAAGATGCACAAGATGATGTAAAAATATTTTTTTCTCGTCCTAGATCTCGTTATTTGAAGCAATATTCATCGTTTTTTTTTTGGAATATCAATTTCTTAATACTCACTTAGATTCTAAATCAGTTACATTTTTCATTAGACCCGCCAATTTCTATAAAAACGCAAAAGAATTCAAATAAAACGAAATATTCGCCCGCCATGTTTCACGCACTTGAGTCTTGCTTCACAAATCTCAACCTTATTTTATGGAACGCAGGCATCGCATCAGATTGTTTACTAGCTTCAGTCGACGAGCGTAGCTCGTAGTGTACGGTTGTGAACCGGACGCTCTGCTTCGTGAGTTCACATCTATAAAATCGACTATTGTTTACATCATGGTAAAATAAAGTATCAATAAAATCAGAAACTGTTGCACAAGGAAGCGGAAAAGGAAGGTAAAAAGACATGCTGGTATGTTTAGGTAAGTATGTAAAATTAATAAATATAGTCAAAGCTCAAAGTAAAATAAATAGTCAAAGCTGGTCAAAGAGTAAAGTTTCAAAGAGTAAATTAGTAACTTATAGCCTTGTTTATTTTTTTAGGTGTCAGAATAAACAGTCAGATAATATACCAATAACACTAACTGAACTTGTTCCCGTGCAACCAACTCATGCACAAAACGAGTAAGTCATAAAAATACCTACACTTCATATTGCCTAATTGAATGTACCTACATACTACACATACTACTAGGAAATACTCCAGTTAAAATAGACATTCCAGTTTGCATTAATTCCCAACAAGCTGGATTTTTGTGCAGACCTTGAATACGTCATTACAAATGATATGTCAAAAGTCCCTATCGATCCCGCTTGTGCGTTGTTTTTAATTCGAGGTCAAAGGTCACAAATTTGTGTTTTTTGCGTATATCTCTGAAACAATGAGAGCTACTGAAAAATGGTTCAAACAAAGTTTGTAGATCGTAAAATTGTCTACAAAAAAGATCTCAACACTTTTCTTCTACAAAGCATCGCTTTCGAGATATCGTGACTTTAGACCGCAGGAAAGTCGTATTTTCGACTATATAATATGCACACATTTCCGCCCCACTTCTGAAGTAGTGTACACGGCGCTTTTTTTTAACGTGGTTTCCCCAGTAATGTAATGGGACACTATTTTTAAAAATTTAAATTTAATTAAAATTAACTACTTTTTTGCAATTACAAAAAATTGTATTGAGTAATTTTTTGGAGCAGGTGACAGTAAAGTCTGTATTGGCTCCAAACTATTATTCATCAGTTTCCGGCCCAAACTTCAGGATTTAGATCATTGCCTAGCCACACTTGCACTTGGTAGAACTCACGAAATAAGTGTTGATAAGCAGAAGCAGATGTTGGAGGGAGACAAGATAACTGCACTCTCTTATTGTTTCTTGTATTTATCACAAAACTCAAATATCTATACTGGCCACGTATGAGTGCATATTCGTATTTTCTATGTTTAAAATAGCCATAATTCGAGAACTGTGCACCGTAGAAGAAAAAGTGTTGAGATCTTTTTTGTAGACAATTTTACGATCTACAAACTTTGTTTGTACCATTTTTCGGTAGCTCTCATTGTTTCAGAGATATACGCAAAAAACGCAAATTTGTGACCTTTGACCTCGAATTAAAAACAACGCACAAGCGGGATCGATAGGGACTTTTGACATATCATTTGTAATGACGTATTCAAGGTCTGCACAAAAATCCAGCTTGTTGAGAATGAATGCAAACTCGAATCATAATTTAGTCTAACATAAGTAATAACATAAGTGAGAATAACGCCTCACTTTTCAAATGAGGCGTTATTCACCGAGACGTATTTTTTGTGCCGACCCGACATCTAGTTGTACATTGTTGATCGAAGGGTATAATAAAAAAGTTTCAACGGTAATTTTAATTTATTCAGCGCGCTTTGTGCGATGTTTTGTAGCGGGGCGCGCGGGCAGCGCCCCGCTGATTGCCCCGCACCTCACCACCTCAGATCTGCCCGAGCGCCACATATCCTCGCCTTAAGCGATCTAATCGATATTTGTTCCTTCACACGTAGACGTTTTTAAATTCACGATGATGCAGTGACTCATTTCAAGTCTATAATTACAAAGCGGGTGAAAATGGAGAATAGACAAATTTAAATGATGCATGCATGTATTTGTCCAAAAAGAAAAGACAACTCAAAATTTTTTTTCAAACTAACAGGATAAATTTCTTATGGCATTATCTACTTTTAGAAATCCGATTAATCGGATTGAAAATCTACTTTTTAAAAGACAAACCATCAAAACACGTTGCGAAAATATCGCACGAAACTTGAATTAATTTGCAACATTGACACAATTAGGTAATATGTAAATAAATAATGGATCTAAAACACACCGGTGCTCAGCAGCCACTCCAGGTACCCTTCATTCTTCACGAGGGTGTAAGTCTTGCCGAAGAAAGCCATTTTGTTGATTCGAGAACGACGAGTGTCCAACCAAAACGTCTTCTCTGGGTCCACGAACCATATTTATACATTCAAAACCTGTCATAAATTAGGTAACATGATAGCGAAATATCTATATGGCATGGTAATCCTATTCGTATACCTTATCAATTTGGGTGGTTCAAAGAGCAAACAGTGCAGAATAAGTGCACTTATTTTCCCAAACATTTTGATATCTTTGAGGATTAGCTGCGAAACATTTTGACCTCGATAACCTAAATAGAGGTGAATGCATTATAAACTCATCATAGAACTAGCATAATATATTAGTTTACATCATACTAAGGTGCTATATTTGTATTTAATCAGATATAGGAATTATGAATAGTAATTCTTAATTATTTGCTTCTTTACGAATACAATAACGAAGTGCGCCTCTAATTATGTTGCCAATGTAATCCGGAGTTATTCAGTATGGCTCAGCGCAAAAATAAATTAATGAGTACGAGAATACTTAACAATTTTTCAAAAGAATAATATGTACTTAGCCCAGCCCAGCTGATAAGATACCGATTTTATGATGGAAACATTTTTATCATATCTAAATTGCTCAAATGCAGCTGTGGAAAATGAAACTGGTTAAGTTTAATTTTATTTAAGTTTAGGTTTAATTTATCAGATAACTAGCCGCGCCCCGCGGTGTTTCCAGCGTTTTATCCGTTCCCGCAGGAATTTCAGGATAAAATGTATCCCATGTGTTTTCTGATATATTACTGTAAAGTTTCTGGTATTTTATTCAAATTCATTTTTCGCGAAAGAGTAACAAAAATACACAGGTATGTACGTCCATACATCCATCCTCACAACCTTTCGCATTTATAATATTAGTAGGATATATATATGACTCAACTATGGGTGATACAAAACAAACTAACAGCAACAGTCACTGTAAATATAAAGTAGATTCCTCCGTTAGTTAATACGGAGTCAATAGATTCAGGCGGATGCATGAATACACTTTGTTACATCATAATAATTCGCTTGGTGGTCAACTGGGCCCGCAGAGCACTGAGCCCGCAGGTTCAGTTACCCACTCCGTTTTTTTTCATAGGTGACTCGACCCACACTAATCACACGACTACTATTTACCGATAAGGGCCTGCTCAGCCCACAGGTTCAGTCGATAAAAAAAAAATAACCCTAACTTACCGAATAGTACCTACGCCCGCGGGCTGAATTGACTCTTAGTGCTTGCCCACGTTGACTCGCGGGCGCGGTGGCGGGCGCGGTCACGAAATATCAAACATATGACGTGATTTCCAAGTGTTCACGTTCAAAACGCACGTGCGGTGTAAGTAGCGAGCTAACTAGCGACTAGCGCGTGCGGCGCGCTCGCTCCAATTTCAAACGCTTGAGACGTTTGCGTGTGTTCACGTCAAACTAGCGGTGGCGCGCGCGATTTACTCGCGACGTCAGGTAAGTTCAACCAGTTTGAACTTGCCGCTAGAAACGATAGCGCGTTTTTATCATGTCGTTCAATACAGAAGAGTTTATTAGTGCTGTTCAGGCTAGAACTCCTATTTGGCAAAGTAAACACAGTCATCATATGAATAGAAATGTTTTTAATAAGGCTATGGAAGGAAATTGCTGGAGAGTTATCCCGTGACCACGAGCGGTGTAATCTGCTCGAAACGTCGGGTACGTATTTTAGTAAAATACGCTAAATAATCTAACGCGATACAGACCCGTTTCATTTAGTATAATGTTTCCTGATATGTTTACGACCTCTGACAATACGTCACACTCGCGCGAACGCCTGGCGGTTAACGTGAACACGAGCTCGCAACGTTTCCCGCGCCCTCCACCGCGCCCGCGCCCGCGCTTTCAACGTGGACAAGCACTTAGGCGGTAAGTAAGTAAGCGGGCTGGGTTGACCATTGGGTCGAGTCGCCCCTAAAGAAAAAAAAAAGGTCAACTTAGCCCGTGGGCTCAGTGCTCTGCGGGCCCAGTTGACCACCTTGCGTAATATTTTACTGTTCCTTGATTCATTTTTTCCATTACTCAAAAATATATAAGAAACCGAAGCGGCAAACCAATGAGCCATGCATGTCTGTTATCTTTATGTTGATATCCCCACTTGCTACCAATCACTTGAGTTGAAATGATTTTCTACCAGCCGCGCCCCGCGGTGTTACCCGCGTTGTATCCGTTTCCGTGGGAATTTCGGGATAAAATGTATCCCATGTGTTATTCTGATGTATAACCTATATTACTGTAAAGTTTCATCTACATAAATATATCCAGTAGTTTTTCGTGAAAGGGCAACAAACATAATGTACTTACATCCATCCTCACAAACTTTCGCATTTATAATATTAGTAAGATAAGATAAGACAAGTAGGATTCATAAGATGGAATTAAATTTGGCGATAACAAAGGTAAAGTAAACACCCTCAACGAAATTCTACTATTTATAATGATAACTTGAAGAACTGGCTACTCGATCCTGAGAATGCTTCAATCTCTATCGAATGATAACAATAAAAGTTTATAAAACAAATAAGAACAATCCGAAAATCGATATTTCCAGCTTTCATACATTTAATATACTTACGACAAATCTTTCATACACAATTTTATATTCTGACGCAACCCGAAAAGATACAGAGAAACTATTTTAGGAAATAATTAATATTATAATCTTTCTTAAAACAAGGAAAGTGACGATGACATTTTGGTAAAGAGCGAGTTGGTTCCGGAAATAGCGATTTTGGCCACCGCCTTTATTTATTTTTTAGCTTGGTATTACCTATGTTGTCCCAGTGTTGGGTAAAGGTCTCCCTCACATATCGCCAGCAGTTATATAATAAGGTTGTATATACCTAAGTACAATATTGAATACCAATATTTTAAGGTTTTGAAATATAATTTAACAAGCCAAATAGATTTTTGATTTATATATTTACAAAGAAATAAGTTAATACATCTATAAAAGTGTTCTAAGCCTTGTAGTATCTCTTGGCGACGCCGTCGAAGGAGTCGCTGGTGATGGTCTGCAACAAAAGTAATAGAGTTATGTGACGATAACTATGCATTTATTTTACATTTTTATGTGGCGTTTCGACCCCTTTACAGGAACCGTGGTCACAGAAGACACCACGTTAGTATCAATTCAAAATTTGGGTATAAATAAAGAAAATACCGAGCCGAAAACTTCCTCTTTTAGAAATTAAAACTTCAGGAACTATGTTTTGGAAATTGCAATGTTCACAAATACATAGTCGCATCTAAAGTAGTAGGACTAATGTAGTCGTTTTCCAGCCGCAGGCGAATACTTCTGATTAGAGATTTCATTCGATCTTTAACCCTTTTCCTCAATGTAAAGTTGTCTTTGGTTCCAAAATCAGCCATGATTGTTTGAATATTAACTCTCGTAAGAAAAATAGAATACACGGACCACCACGAGGTCGTCTCCGTTGTACTCCCGCTTGAAGGTGGCGGCCCCGCGGGGGCCCGTGATGGTCTGGGTGACGACGTTACCGTCCACTGTGTAGGTCGACTTGATCTGAAATAAGAGAATGAGCCTTCGATTAGAACTGTTCGATTAGATCTTTATATAATATAACTAGCTGCGCCCCGCGGTTTCACCCGCTTTGTACCCGTTCCCGCGGGAATTTCGGGATGAAAATTGATGTTGTCAGATTCTCAGGCCTACCCGATATGTACACAAAATTTCATGAGAATCGGTCGAGCCGTTTCAGAGGAGTTCAACCACGGTACCCGTTCCCGCGGGAATTTCGGGATGAAAAATAGACGTTGGCCGATTCTCAGACCTACTCAATATGCTCACAAAATTTCATGAGAATCGGTCGAGCCGTTTCGGAGGAGTACGCGAACGAACACTGTGACACGAGAATTTTATATAGGTATAAGAAGACTAGCTGCGCCCCGCGGTTTCACTCGCGTTGTACCCGTTCCCGCGGGAATTTCGGGATGAAAAATAGACGTGGCCGATTCTCAGACCTACTCAATATGCTCACAAAATTTCATGAGAATCGGTCGAGCCGTTTCGGAGGAGTACGCGAACGAACACTGTGACACGAGAATTTTATATATAAGAAGATATAACTAGCAGCGCCCCGCGGTTTTACCCGCGTTGTACCCGTTCCCGTGGGAATTTCGGGAATTTTTATACATATAAACCTTCCTCTTGAATCACTCTACCTATTACCAAAAACGTCCGTTATCCGTTGCGTAATTTTAAAGATTTAAGCATACAGACAAACAAACAGACAAAAGTAGCGACTTTGTTTTATACCATGTAGTGATATACCCGGACAAATTAACATAAGGTTAATTAGAACCAAATTAAGCTCTAAGCTTGTATTATGGAATCTAACTAACTGATAAGTGACTACTACATATACATACATAAATACTTTATAAGAAAATATAATTGACACCCAGACGCCGTTTCCAACAACTATGTCTTCAAATATTGTTGATTCCGGGCGGGAATCGAACCCGCAACCCCCGACTCAGTAAGCGCTCTCACTGCCACTGAGCCAACGGGCTTGTCAAATACTAGCTGTCCGCTAGTGTGAATCTAAACCATCCAGGGTGCCACCCAAACATATACAAAAAAAAACATTAAAATCGATCCAGCCGTTTAGGAGTTCAGTGACATACACACGTACAGTATAATTATAATTATATATAAAGAGATACGAGAGATGTAAATTTTACTAAAGTATGGAATCAGAGTTGATAAGTCCAGTAATGTTAAATTAATCAAAGTAAGGGATAATGTAACATTTTTGAAGGATACTTACGGGAATGTTGTTTTCTCCGATGACGTCATCCATCTCGACTCCCGACTTGAAGGTGGAGGAGCGCGGCGCGCCGCTGTTGGTGGTGGTCATGGTGTAGGTGCCGTCGCCGTTCTGGACAATGGACTGCGATGTCTTGGCGCTGTTACCTGCCTTCGCCTTCTCTTCGGTGGCACCTGTTTATTCGCATAATTTATTAGATACTTAAATGATTTTTTATAAACCGAACTACCTATATTCGCAGTGATCACATACAGTGGTAACTGAAGTCTACAAATAGGTTAAAACGTTCACTTTTCAAAGTTACAAGCAGCCAAAACACTAAATAAAATGTGACATACACGATCCGTACACGAAGTTCCAATTCAACCTGTCAATTGACGGGTCAAGAAATAACGCACGAAACTTGAATTTATTTACAACACTGACACAGTTTTACTATGTGAACAAAATAATGGATCTAAAACACACCGGTGCTCAGCAGCCACTCCAGGTACCCTTCATTCTTTACGAGGGTGTAAGTCTTGCCGAAGAAAGCCATTTTGTTGATTCAAGAACGACGAGTGTCCAAACAAAACGTCTTCTCTGGGTCCACGAACCATATTTATACATTCAAAACCTGTCATAAATCAATGATAGCGATTCATATTTTGTATGATATTTTATAAATATGGGTGGTCCAAAGAGCAAATAATGCAAATGATATCTCCGAGGATTAGCTGGTATTTCAAAGTACTCAATCATTTGGGTGCAAACATTTTGAACTTGATAATCTAAATCGAGGAGGATGTAACGTAAACTACTTATGAATCCTACTAATATGACGAAAGTTTGTGAGGATGTATGTATGGTTGTATGTACTTTTGTTACTCTTTCACGAAAAAAACGGCTGGACGGATTTGGATGAAACTTTATAGTGATACTAGCTGTCCCACGCGCAGGTTCCATCCGTGACCCAATACAGTTCGCTAGTGTGAATCTAAACCATCCAGGGTGCCACCCCGAACGCATACAAAAAAAACATTCAAATCGGTCCAGAGTTCAGTGACACACACCTACAGTAGAATTATATATATAAAGATAGGTTATACATACATCAGAATAACACATGGGATACATTTTATCCCCAAATTCCCACAGGAACAGGCACAACGCGGGTAACACCGCGGGGCGCGGCTAGTAATATGATAAACGTGCGGTACTTCATTTATTTGTATTTAATAATACAAATGCCGAATCTATACAGATTATATCTATAGTATTATCCTGTAATGGCCCACTGCTGGGCAAAGGCCTCTCATCTCACTGAAGATATCAGTACAGTTAGGAGGATTAGGCATAATCACCACGATTACGTGTAACTTAACAAATTTATGTGGAAAACAAATTATCATACCTATAACCGTTACAATTAAAGGTGCAGAAAATGGTTTTCGTCATATACCTAATAATTATTATATCATCGTCGGTTTAATTTATCAGATGATATGGTGTGATCCAACAGAGGTAGATAAGCGATATGCGGTGACGTGTACTCAGTGAGTGACATAATTAGATAGCTTAATTTAGATTGAATCGGTGTCTCTAAACCAAAAAGATTGGCGGGAATGGGGGGAGGCCTTTGGCCGTGACGAGTCGTAATGACTGACAGTATCGGAGGTCAGTGACTGACCGATTCCCCTAATACAAATGTATACTAATTATATACAGGTAAAATTTCTAACTTTGTTTTGTTGTCTCATCTCATAATCTCATAAGCTACCAATCCCATTTCAATAAAATTTTTTTAATGGATTTCCACGTTCAACGGGAATGTTATAGGCTATTATTATCCAAAAATTCCCACGGGAACGGACACAATGCGGGTAAGTCGTGGGGCGCCGCTAGTCTCTATAAATTTGATAACATTACAAAAAGAAATGTAAATTACTTTGTAGCCATATATCACATTATAATTCATAATAAATACATATTATTTTAATATATACTTACCCTTATAATGTGTAAAATATAGTAGCAATTTGGAACACACAAACTGTACAGTTTTGAACATAATCCTACTAATATTATAAATGCGAAAGTTTGTGAGGATGGATGTATGTATGGATGTAGGTTTGTTGCTCTTTCACGTAAAAACTACTCGACGGATTTGGATAAAATTTTACAGTAATATAGATTAAACATCAGAATAACACATGGGATACATTTTACCCCGAAACTCCCGCGGGAACCGATACAACGCGGGTAACACCGCGGGGCGCGGCTAGTATCTTATATATATAAAAGAAAGTCGTGTTAGTTACACTATTTATAACTCGAGAACGGCTGAACCGATTTGGCTGAAAATTGGTGGGGAGGTAGGTTAGAACCAGGAGACGGATATAGGACTTTTTATCCCGTATTTCCTACGGGAACGGATGCGCTGTGGGTGAAACCGCGGGGCACAGCTAGTTACTGATAAAGTATAACATAAACATTTATAAATTGATAGAAGGTAGACTAATAGATTATAATTTATACATATATATTAAGTTCTTAGTTTGTTTTGCGCACTAGATGCTAATAAATATTATAAATGCGAAAGTTTGTGAGGATGGAT
Organism: Cyclophora albipunctata; assembly: GCA_963082685.1. NCBI lineage: Eukaryota > Metazoa > Arthropoda > Insecta > Lepidoptera > Geometridae > Cyclophora > Cyclophora albipunctata. Next base: position 2,084,855 of record OY720133.1, read on the forward strand.
GTATGTATGGATGGATTTTATCCCGAAATTCCCACGGGAACGGGCACAACGCAGGTAACACCACGGGGCGCTGCTAGTGCTAATATATTTGTATAAGTACATACATAGTTATTTAGTAGACGGACTCAAAATCAGTTTGATGTGGAAATAAATAGTTTAAATAGTACCTAGAAATGGTGTTTAACTCCTATAAGTACCCATTTCTAGCCTCATTGAACATAGCGCCTGAAAGCAATCTACGCATGTTATAGTGACAGAGGCCTTATAATATACAATATATATATATATATAACATTCTCGTGTCACAGTGTTCGTTCCCGTACTCCTCCGAAACGGCTTGACCGATTCTCATGAAATTTTGTGAGCATATTGAGTAGGTCTGAAAATCGGCCAACATCTATTTTTCAACCCGAAATTCCCGCGGGAACGGGTACAACGCGAGTAAAACCGCGGGGCGCAGCTAGTATATATATATATATATTTTGTACTTATCAATAGATAATTATTGATTAACTTTCCTACATAAGATAAAATTAGGCTGGTTAGTTAGTTTAGTGATAAACAAGCTTCAAAACCCTATAATTTTATGTACTCGTATTACATATTTTTTTTAAATAGGACACAGGAGCGGCAAAATCAATGAACCCCGTCTTATCACTATTTTGATATCACCATTTGCCAACTATGATAAAGAGAAGGTTAATCAACACTGTGAATCATTGTTATTATTATTTATTTTAAAATCCGTTTATTAAACTTGTTATGAACTATCAAGATAATATACATAACATCTATTTAGGAATTAATATATATTTGAAATAGCCACTACTTTTTGAACCATTGCAATAACATATTATTTCAATGAGCCCAACCTACAAGTGTACAAGTGTACTATTTACAATAGGAGTTCAAAGGTAAAGGTTGGTATCCAACTTCAAGTAACTAGAACAATATTATTGTTGAAACGGTAATTTACGTACGACGGAGGTTGTTGTTGCGTGTTCCTCAACACGATTCAGTGCGGGGAGAGACGCTGTCGCGAGCGCTTCACCCACCTCCTGATAAAGGTCACCGGACGCGACCGTAACGTGTTGAGGAATACTCAACAGCAACCTCCGTCGTACGTAAGTACATGTTTCATCAAATAATAATGACATTAACGTACGTTTAAATTACTAGTAGAATGCTCTTAGCAACGCGGGCTGGGTCAGCTGGCTTGGGTTAGCAATCAAGGGCGTTGCTTGCTGCCAAGGGAGGTGCAGGCAGGAAGTAAGGGCATTGGGCAAAGCGAGGGACTGAAGGAAATAAAAATAAATGAACCGGTAAGCCACCTTTCTCCCCTTGGCGACTCCCATTATAACTGAAAATTAATGGAAAACCAAAGTTGAATATTTTTGTTCTGATTTTGGCTCTCAAACGTACCAGTTTAACATCACCTAAATTACTTAACCTATTTTAGAGCGTTAAATTCAAATATTTGATTTATTTCAGGCAATGCGGTATTAACCTAATTAAGTATTAGCATGTTGTACAGTAACACCTAATCTAGCTCTTATCTTTCCATGAAAATCCGTAATATGTATTATAAAACGTATCTACAGTAATGATGACTGGGCACTTCACATTAACTTGTAATCCGCCACCAATGATGCAATCTTCTTTATCTACCAATTAAATAAGATAAAGAAACCTTCCTTAAATGTTGCAATTGTAGTTGACGCTGACTCACACAATTCAAAACAAACAAAAATATAAAATAACTTGTTGTTTGTGGTTCCAACTGCAATCCAAAAGATGGCGCAAGTTTAAAATGTTGTAAGCTCCCATTACAGAGTTACAATACAATACAGTATTCACTGTACTGATATTTTTGGAACGAAGTTCCTTATAGCGCGTTGAGAAAGGGGGCTAGACGGAAAAATTAAGACGAAAAGTTGTAACGACACTTTTTGCGTTAGAAAGAGACAGACAGAGAAAAATGCGCACGCCAGAGAGACGCCGCAGGCGTGAGCATGTTTCTCTATCTGTCTCTCTCTGTCGTGCGCATGTTTCTCTGTCTGTCTCTCTGTCTCTCTTATAGAAAGCAAGCCAGATATTTTCGTTTCGTCTTTCTATTTCGCATTGAACAGTGTGGTGTCGCGACGATTATTTTTGTTGATATGTATTAAATAAACTTCGTTCCATCCGGGTGTCCCTTGACACCTCTTAAGTTTTTTTTTTCCCTTGCAGTGGAATCTGTCCGTGTGGAAGATCCACTGTTTTTACAGTACACGATAAGAGTATAAATTGAAAAACAGTAACAAGAAAAACATATTTTACAAAATCACACATTTTATTTCAAAAATATTTTCTTCCGCATCACAAATTACAAGTATAAGAGAAACAATAAGAATCACACAATGTGTAGAACACATACACACTTAAATGTAACTGGACATATTAAAATTAGCAGCTTTATTAATAAGGGTCCCTTGACTTCAAAATATACTAAGGTACCACCCAAATTCAAGTGTCCTAGAAAATAAATGGGTGTGGTCTTATCTAATGTGGCGAAAATTATTTAAACCCTACGTAATACAACAAAAAATAGAACACCAAAATATGGTGACTTCAAACCTCATAGTAATAGAGTTCAAATTACGTTGCATCTAACTCTGAATAATTTCTTAGCCAAGTTTATTAATAAAGCCAAATTACATTTGTTCTAACACCTTAGTATATGGCATCAAATAAAATATATAAATAATAACAAAATAAACAAGTAATCTATAATATGACACAATAAATTGAAATATCCATTTAATAGAAAATAAAATTGGTAACAATAAGTCAGATACAATTAATTTAAATTGGTTGCATTAATTAATAATCACAAAAGTACAATTTGATCTAATTTCCTTAAAGGTTTGCGTCATTCAAATATATTTCTTCTAATATACTTTTCAAATTCTACTTGTAATACAAAATCTACAAGAATGTATTTATACCTGTATCTATTGAAGATATAAAACTACAGTAAGATTCTATATCAATATCATTAGAGGGACTTAAGATCTCTTAAAAGACCTAGACAAGTATTCCGAATCACTGTCTTAACATTACCTTAATTCAAACTATCGTGAAAGCATAAATACAAAAGAAAACATTCCCCATGACGTAAGCTCAACAACGCTCTCAAAACTCATATTTTTGTACAAAATGGCGTATTTAATTAATATGTCAAAAACAATAAAAACATTCCTTATAAAACCTTAATATGTGCATTAAATTGTACTTGTTCTAAGATATAATATAGAACGAATTTCAGTCGATACCCCGTTAACAAGACACAATCACTTATAGGGTATCTAGTTTTATATACTTTACATCGTACTTACTACCTACTAATGTTACCGTTTTTCCTTCGGTGGGTTTATAAGATACTATTGGCTCGCCGTAGCTTCGCTTCGGATGTGACCCTTTCGCCTTGTTAGGGGTTGAATTTCGTAAAATCTCTTAGCGAGCATCTACGTCTTAAAAGCAATCCCCATGCAAAATTTTAGACTCCTAGCACTGAAAATTTCTGAGATTTCGTGATGAATGAGTCAGTGACCTTTCACTTTTATATAGATACCTTCTTTATTTGTGATTTTGTAAGTATCAAACGATTAGTAACGGCAACCAACAACTCTATTTAAAATACAACAAAATTTTAAATTATAGTACCATTTATACGTATTCTCTTATTTTGATCAAAGGGTAAACGACAGAAATTCGCCCTAACATTGACTTAAGCAATAAGTTAATTTACAGACAGTCAAAAAGGGATGAAAAGTCCCTTTTTCTACAAAAAATAGTGATACATCAAATTGTCTTACGATTAACATTCATTAAACAACTGTGAGTTACAATATGTAGAGTTGTGCAAAAAATATATTGTGTGTAGTTTGAAAAGGCTTGAAAATATCTTAACGCTCCGTTAAAATAACCAGCAAAAATATTATCTATGTAACTAGTAAAGTCGGTATGTAGTAGGGTAAATCGCAGAAGTATTGGCTCTTTTCCATGACTTACATGCTGCTGCCTTAATGATATAGATTAATAGTTAATTAAAGTGATGGCTTGACACCTTATCAGAATTGGGCTTTTGAAAAAAAAAATTTTTTGTGATAAATGGAAAGATTATATATTAGTTTTATAACAAAACTATTTTTATTTTATTTTTTTTCGCAATAATTCAAAAGTTATTTCAAAATAAAAATTAATTTTTGAATCCAGTACCGAAGACACGCCGACAACTCCCGAACAAACTCGAGCGCGTGTGACGTCATAATGATAATTAATGTTAATGAAAAGAGGTTCGGTTACATCGCAAACTTTTGGAGGGAAAGAGAATAAAAGGGCGGGAATCTTGATTGTAAACGCTGTACATACTTATGGTTAAATAGCTATAACATTATAACGTCACAACTACGGTGACCAATCTTGGCGCGTTTATAGTACGTGACTTTTATTGAAATTTCATCAATTTTTAATTGTTTATAATTAATTGAAAAAATATTTTTTTTAAGTTTTTTGCATTAAATATCAATATCATTAATAATAAAGTTTTAAAATACATAAAAAAAATCAATATTATTTTTTTTCAAAAGCCCAATTGTATAAAATAGTAGGGTTAATCGCAGTATAAGTAGCTCTTGGTACAATAACGCTACTACGAGTACCAAATAAAGATGATAGGGTAGTAATATTAATATAACAGCTCTGAATATCATAAGGCTAACAATGTTTAATACAGATTGATATTTTACAACAGAGGAGACTAGCATACAAATATGACCAATAACTATTATTACATTGACTGCATCCGTTATATTCGATTCTATGTTTAATTTATTGATTGATATATTACAACAGACACTAGTGACCAATTACTGTATTTCTAGGATACAAATGATGAACAATAGCTACTGTTTACCCTATCCGAAGTGTATATTGAACTTGGAACCGTCTGTAGGAGTGTTCGGCAGCAGCGTGCCGCGCGGGCTGCACTGGGCGCAGTCCCCGGCGCGGCACGTGACACGTCAGCCGGCAGGTGGCGCCGTGCGGCCGCGTCCGCTCCTAAAACGCGGGCACTTCCTTCTTTTTGTTCGTGGTCGCTGCCAAGGTGGGCTCTTCTGGAACAAATTAGGGTGTTATTACCGTATTGCTAAGTCATTATTACGTCGTTACGTATTACTTCAGGTTTTTTCCTGGCACAGAAGGTGTTTTATTAAGTAAAAACATTTACTTTGATTGTTTGAAAGTCTTGTTACAAAAATGTGTAATTTGCCTTTGGTTAAAGTAATTTCACGAAAAAACTACTAGACGGATTTGGATGAAACTTTACAGTAATATAGGTTACATCATTGAAATGGTGTGTGTGAGTGCACGTCGCTAGCCTTGCTTATGGGATGCGATCGGTTCGCTAGTGAGGTGGCGACGGACCTCCGGCGGCGGGCGGGTGCAGCCTCCTGAGCACGGCGGACAGGTCGAGGCCGGTGAGCGAGCGCAGCGCGGGCGGCAGGCCGCCGGCCAGCCGCGCCACCTCGCCCGTCGCGCCGTTGTCGCCCACCAGCACGATCTCATCCGTCTTGGCCAGCGGTGCCGATACTTCTGCCGCGATCTGACAAAGACAAAAAGGCAAATCAGTTTTGTTAAGAGTTAGGTTCACCGTGACGTGAGCAATTGTTATGGACGTTTATTACTTGAGATTCTTTTTTCAAAAATCTCAAATTATTAGCGACTAACTTTGGATGGAAATTGAAAGTTAACATACTTAAGGTAGTCACCGGAACCGTGCAAAACTAATCATTATTTACTCATATTTGGTGGGGTCGTGCCGATATACTTAGGCAGAAAAAGTCCATTTATGAGTGTAGGAGTATTTGTTTTACCTTAGGCAGCGCCTCGAGCACGAGCGCCATGATGGCGGCGTCGCCGTACTGGCGGTAGACCTTGGCCTTGGCCAGCATGCGCTCGGCGTCCGCCTTGCCCACGTCCCCGATGGCCGCGGCCTCCGCCAGCCCGAGCACCTTGATGCGCTCCGCGTCCGCCTTCGCGCCCTCCACTGTCTGAGTACTGGGGAACGAACATGGAATGTTACGAGTCGAAACAATTTGGTGGGCTTTTGGTCCTATTTTTTTTTAACATTGATTTTAATACTTCTTTGCTGTGGTCCCTCCCTTACAGGCTGCTAATACTAAACTAAAACTATTTCAATTTGTTCGGTCATTAGAGCAGAGAGAGAAGTCAGAGTAACACAGTGTTACTCTGACTGTCTGACTGCTGGGAAAGTTGAAAGAGTTACAGAGTAGTATTAGAAGCAAAACAAATCAGTCATTTGACAAACTGTTTTCACAATTAGGTATAATATAATAATGAAGACAATCTTTAGGCGGCGTACAAACTTTTATACCCACTAAATTTAGCAGAGACTCAAAGTCCAACACTTACTTACTAAGTCAATCACCTCATGTACACGACAAGTTCGGTTACACGGGGTATGATTCGGTTTAGTAAGTTTAAGTTTGCAAATGTATATAGGTACTAAAACAGATTGCTTCCTTTTTCGTCACATTCCTTTTTGGACGTATTCCGTTTTCGGCGTATTCTTGTTTCGGCACATTCCGTTTTCGGCATAAATCACTATATACAATAAATTAAGCCAATCCTAGGTACTTATAGTTATATTTATTTTCTAGACAAGTTTATATAAATAGCATGCAAGAAAGAAACAAAAAAAAATCGATTGGTGAATAGGTACTACAAATACCTCATCGAATAAATATTGAGCCTGAAGTAATATTTTACAGATGTAGTAAATATAGTTTTGAAATCGTATTTTGATGTAAGTTAAGTAATCAGTGTAGGTACTGTTTAATTTTTGTCTTTTACTTTTATTGATTAAAATATAATAATTTACAAAAAATATTATTTTATTTTATTACGCAAGCAAAGTCACAAGTATTTCATGGTATAATTTATTTACTAAAATGTGCCGAAACAAGAATACGCCGAAAACGGAATACGTCCAAAAAGGAATGTGACGAAAAAGGAAGCAATCCTAAAACAAAGTTAAACAAAGGGCAACATCCCTCGCCTTTCGGAGGTTAGTTTCAGTTTTAAGAGGAATTTATATTACCATGTTACCAACAAACTGCGTATTTCTTATCAACTAGCAGGCTTTGCCTTGAAAATGAGGCCTGTAAAATGGTTTACCGTTTTCCTTCAGCAATAGCCTGCAGTCTGTACGCTTCCGCCTCCGCCGGCAGCTTCACCGTCGACATCAACTCCTCCTCCCGACGCATGATCTCTTGTTGCTCCACCTATCGACAAACATTACTAACCATGTTTATTCATTCAAACATTAAAATTGTTCCCAACGCCTTATTAAATTATAATAGCAACTCACACCGATGAAAACGGGCTAAACAAATTAAATAAGGATTACATCACCTCTATTTGCTTGCGGCGCTCCACGACTTCGATTTGAATTTCTTCGTTTCGGATCTTCTGCTTGATTTTGGCGGCTTGTAATTCGTATGCCAAGGCAGCCTCGGCTTTCTGTAATGTAAATAATAATAGACTTTATTGAATCTGTAATATTGAACTAGGTGAAGGAAAAAGAGGGATCATTTTAGTAAGGTCTTGCTTCTTTTCAACCTCGATAACTTGGAAGGTGTGGTTATGAATACATAATGGAATTTGCCTCTTGGATTCTACCTATAATAACTATTGGGTCTGTTAACTTTACTCGTTGCATACTAACTCGTTCTATTTGAAAGGCTGAAGTACTTTTGTTCGTGAAACATTTATGAAAAAAGACCTAATAAACATAATAAAAAATTGGGTTAGTAAAAGCGACCTATGGAAGAAAAGTACTGGACATAGACACGAAAACATTATCGTCCAAGTTGCTGAGTTTTAAGGTTTTTATTCATAGCAGCATATTAACTATCAAATCACGAAGACCAAAAGAGGAAAACACTTTATTACAGTTTTTAGTTTTAGAGAGTTTATGAGTTTTCATCTATTGTGAAAGAGTAGTAAATAAGTAGACTCACGGCGGTGTTGATCTCCTGGTCGAACTGCGCCTTCTGCAGCTTGTAGAGGCGCGCGTTGTCCTCGATGCGCGTGTCCATCGAGTACTTCACGTCCATCGCGTTCTTGTCGCACTCCGCTTCCTGCATACACAATATTACGCTTATTCATACAAGTTTATTCACTAAACATTTATTTACTCCAATTTAGTAAATACTACATTGATTTACACGGAGCTTTAGTTCTAAGCACGTCCGGGCCTATAGAATCCCAAAGGGTTTCCGATTTCACGTTCCTATTCGAAATGAAATTTTCAAATAAATTTTGGAGTTGGTAGCGATATTAGCCTCAAGCATCGTAACATCGCTTAAACTCGGTATTCTCTGGAGTTACCAAAACTCTTTTTTTTGGGTGATCGTAGTCACATTCACGAGGAGTAATCCCCACAGTCACGGCTTAAACACGTAAACAACCGCAGCGGTCTCATTCTTTAAGCGGTTGAAATTAAAACCAAAGATTAAACAAAAATCCACAGGTACGGAAAACAAAAGGAAAATAAAGGCGTATGCATACTGACCCTAATCCCGGCATCCCGGTTGGCCTGCGCGACGCCGATGTCGGCGTCTCGCTTGACGGCCGCCGTCTGCGCCTTGCCCAGGCTGGCCAGGTACTGCACGTCATCGTACACGTCCTTGATCGTGAACGACAGGATCTCGATGCCCATCCGGCCGACGTCGGGCGCCGCCACCTCGCGCACCAGACCCGCGAACTGGTCTCGATCCTTGTACACCTCTTCTACTGTAAGCGTTCCTGGAATACACAAATAATGTTACCTTACACAGCCAAACAAACTATACACTATACAGTTACCAGGACGAAAACAATAAAGTTAGGTTAGTTAACTTAACAAACATCTTTATTCCAAAGTGTAACAAGAATACAGTATACAACTATAACAACCTAGCTTTTATACATGTTTTCGTAGCAATGTCATGTGCATTGGTATTAATATTAATTCTAATACCAATGCATTAAGCTAATACTAATTGCTATGCAATCTGCAAGTTACATGTACCAGCATAATCGAGCACTCAAGTGGGTCAAATAATATAAGATTCCATTACATAGAGACGGACAGGTAAAACTGAATCAAAGCTTGTAAAAACAAGCCGAGAATTAGATATGCTAAATGAGACTTTGTGATTGGCCAGCGGCAAAGTTAAATTGGTTATCCAGTACCTACAGTGTAGACACTTGCACAGCCTCCACTGGGATGATAGTAAAATGTAGACTTTATACTATCATCTCAATGTTGGTTTCATACCTACTGTAAAGACAAGGACAATAAAATGTAGTCTGTAGAGTCAACTGAATTAGCAGGTTTACGATACGATGTTTTAAACAAACATCAAACAACTTTATATTGTAACTAACGTCAACCAACCCCCAACCGAGAGGAGACGCATCGAGCTAACAAGTTAAAAGCAAGTTAAACATAGTGCTGAAGGGTTCTCTGATGTCACTTTCATCAGTTGGCTAACGTCGCTTCACAAATAACAATATCTACAGTGGGAGCTCGCGCTTAACGTGTCAAGTTACAAATTGTCAGCCGTTACTCTATTAAGGTTACCACTGACGATACGTCCATTAATCCGAATGGAGTAGTCGTCGTCCAAAATCGTCCCATGAATGGTAAAAAAATATTCCATTTGGATGGACGTCAGGCAGCTCTGGATTTCCAAACGGATTGAAATCCATGCGTCCAGGCCAAATGGACGTCATCCGCGGCCGTCCGTCAATGTAGGAAACGTGCGCCACGCCATATGGAAGCAGTCGGAATTGTCCGTGAATGGGCGAAACGGCGTCCATTTCTTTGAGGTTATTGTTTCACTTTATGTTTTGATGTCGATGGTGGTGCGTGTGCTGTGTATTTGTATTTGTCAAGCGTTATAATTTTTTTTTATTATGTCTACGTCCGCGCATGACTTTGTGTTGGAAGTAATAGAAAAATATAAATCATATCCATGTATATGGCAAGTAAAAGTATTTCTTTGTTTCAACCAACCCTTCATCCACTTTCTCTTAGGTATTTTTGTCTTTTTAATGAAATACACTAGCTGCTGCCACCAGTAAAGTATTGTTATCCATAGTATTATTTATTTCCGTTCCGTACGATTGCAAAGTTCGAAGTGACGCCATGCATCCAAATGGAAGTATTGTGAATGGTACCGTATCTGGATACATTTTCATTTGGAGTGCATCAAAAAGGAAGTCTACTAAATGGACGTATCGTCAGTGGTAACCTTTATGTTTTGATGTCGATGGTGGTGCGTGTGCTGTGTATTTGTCAAGCGTTATAATTTTTTTTTTTATTATGTCTACATCCGCGCATGACTTTGTGTTGGAAGTAATAGAAAAATATAAATCATATCCATGTATATGGCAAGTAAAAGTATTTCTTTGTTTCAACCAACCCTTCATCCACTTTCTCTTAGGTTTTTTTTTGTCTTTTTAATGAAATACACTAGCTGCTGCCACCAGTAAAGTATTGTTATCCATAGTATTATTTATTTCCGTTCCGTACGATTGCAAAGTTCGAAGTGACGCCATGCATCCAAATGGAAGTATTGTGAATGGTACCGTATCTGGATACATTTTCATTTGGAGTGCATCCAAAAGGAAGTCTACTAAATGGACGTATCGTCAGTGGTAACCTTTAAGCCACTCAAGCCAATCTTTAGGCACGCTTAGATTTGTACAATCGCAGCATGATTTGTAACTTATTGTAGCCTAATGTATAGAAAAGGGTACTTAGAAATCTGCTGCGGAGAACGATTATAATTTACTAGCAGCGCCCCGCGGTTTTACCCGCGTTGTGCCCGTTCCCGTGGGATTTTTTTTACATAAAAACCTTCCTCTTGAATCACTCTACCTATTACAAAAAACCGCATCAAAATCCGTTGCGTAATTTTAAAGATTTAAGCATACAGACAGACAAACAGTGTGACAGACACGAAAAAGAGACGACTTGATTTTATACTATGTAGTGATGTTACTGAATATATTTGATAAATTCTGAATAACACCATTTTTGCTGTGTGAAATTACTTCCATTTTGCAACGTGCTGTTTAGCAACGAGTTGTAGTGCCATCGTAAGTGTTGCGGTCACACAAATATAACTACACTAGCGACGAACCGCAGTTTTATCCGCGTTGTGTACGTTTGCATTGGAATTTTGGTATAAAATATAATAGCCTAGAATAATTCGCTTGAACGTTGCTATCAAACACAGAAGAGAAATAATATTCGACTGAAAGTTCCAGAGAATAGTGCGTTAAAATAAAAAACAAAAAATGAACTTGTTCAGCTTTATTATACTTGTATTAGTATGGATAATGCGCGATCGGTCGCATACATAAACCCGATGGAGAGTAATTTCAGTGCTTTTACTGTTGAGTAATGAGCGCAATTACTCAACAGCAAGGTAAGGTGCGTTTCCGTTGAAACGGAGCGGGGCTGTGAGGGGTTCAATTGAGCAATGACAATGCGTTACGAAAATATATTTGACAATGCTAATGCGCTGTGATTGGAAAATCTGGTTCCGTACAGCTCCACTCCGCTTCAATGGAAATGCACCCTTTCTCGCATTACCCGGCCGTTTTACTCACTTTTTGACGTTGATGCAAGTCAGACCGATGGTCAAGGAGAGAGGCACCAACGCGAACCGGAGGACTTCCATCATTGAAGATATTGAACACTCTATTCACTGTTTAAGCATTTTTAATTGACATCGTTGCACTATAGTTACAAGTGAACTTAAAGTTTTAGTTTAAAGTCATTTTGAATCAATCGTTTATGTGATTCAGATAAATTACATAAATATCTTATTTTTGAATGGGGGCATTCCTTCGATGACAAGGACTAACAGTAATTATTATTTTACTGTGAAGTTGAGAATCATGTATCGTGATGTTTGAAACTAGGTACAGTAAAACATAAATGTTAATGTCAATAAATTTTAATGTCAGTTTTACACGATTTTAATTTTATGTTTCTTCTGTGGCTATAAATTGCTTATGGATGATTGGAAGATTTATTCCATAATCTCCACATAATCTCACTGTAATTTTCCCTAAGATCAATTGGTATAAAAAGACAGATACAATAAATGATATACTTTATATGATTGATTAGTTAAATGGTAATCGCGACCTTGCCAGTCCTTGGTATCGAGTTATCTGCAAACAATGCGGTATTTAATTACAAAACGTACGGCGAATATGAATTATCTATAAGACGATCTTTTGCAAAATATTCTACGCATTTACATGTAGATAGTAATCAGTAAAAAAGCGGGAGTTTAGTAAAGACAAGTATTTATTTAGGTAATTTTAGGCAACTAAAGTTACGTGGATGTGTGGGGTCCACAATTTTTGATAATAAGTACAAAGTATTTTCGTTATCACTATATATCACGTTTACGAAACAGTTGCTAACCCCTGACTCAGCTGATTGTTTTATAATTACACTAATGCACTGATAAAATAATGTATAAAATATCCTATACATAAAAATATTATCAACAAAATACAGTTGATAAGTTGTCAAAACTACGATAATACGATAATGATCCCAACACTATGTCTTATACCAGTTATATGTACCACTAATGGAAACTGGACTTCAAATACTATTCACTATTAAACCGCTGAATAACTGTAAAATGTCCCTTCGTAATATTTCGTCGTGTAATATATCAGACGTCGTAATCCGCGCAGATGGCACTAGGAACTGCGAACTAGTGTTGTCCCACAAGAAGTACGGAATTGAATAATTGAATACGCCAGAGTACGGCCATTGCCGTACTTCTACGTACATGCATTTAGCGATTCATACTGTATTTTGCATACTTTTGTACCACTTATGCGTCTTGTTAATAGAGCTAGAATAATATTGCGTATTGAGTAATTATTTTTAAACTATGACTGGTACTCGTAGGAAGCGAATAATATTTGATCTTAATTTACATAATATCTGCATATTGACATTTACGGATAATTTTTGCATTTGTGTTGTGTTTATAGCTATTACTTAATTTTATTAAAGCAAAAATAAACTAAATATAAAAGGTTACATTTAGATTTTAAGTCAATAAAGAGTATCCCTTACCTACGCATTAAAAACAATCATAACCACCCGCGCATTGTCTATTTCTGATTAATTATTCGGTACTACATATAATCGGATACGGAAAATCGGGCACATCTCTTAATAGTCTCTTCTTTTACATTCTCTCGTTCTTATACCTTTGAAATAAAGTTGATAATGCAGGTGAAGTTGTTTTTATGAACGTTAGAGTTTATCTGTAGTTATTATTTGCATTACAAACGATAATATTATTAATATGATAACGATGCGGCAGTAACAGCGTTATCAAACATCTTACGTGTGAATCTAATATTTACGTAAAGTCGTATTCAGTGAGAAGCCATAACACAAAATTCTAGACTCTACTTTTAAACTGATAAATGCAATTACTGGTTTAGTCATATTAGAGTAAAAATGAAATTCGTAGGCATAAAAAGAATTCGTTTTATGTATCACACCTGGGTAAAGGCTTCTCAGCTCACTGACTAAATCAGTATAGTGGGAATGAAGGCAAGTTTAAATTACACTTTAGGTATAAATATTGATGTATATAGTATACAGAGTGATTGCATAATATGCCCAATAAAACAACAATCCCAATAAAAAGTACTATAAGAAATAGGGCGGACACAGAAGGAACGGTAGCCGTTGACATCGGGACAGTTTGGACAAAAGAACTATTGCGTAGGTTCCAAACTAGATACCTTGACACACATCAGTAAAAGGGCTCAATCTGTGCCATATCTTTTTTATGAGTATTGATACGTCTTTACAATAGAATATAGTTCGCATAGGTAGGAAAGTAAGCACTTTATAAAAGGTAAACACTAACGACAAAATAAAACCGTTTAATATTTTAGTTGTAAACGTTCATTATTATCAACTCAAAATAATGTAATTAGAATTTTAATTAAAAATCATACCATAAATACTGTTAACTAGCAAACGTTTGATAAATGCTTTGATAACACATTTTTGTGACAAATTTTTGGAGTTTGTCGCGTTGTAATAACAAATGTTTCACAAGTAGGAAGTTTTAAATCAAATTATGTGACTTGTACCGCTTCAGTGGGCAGACCTTGAGACGAAGCAATTCGTTCGTTCTTGCAATAAATAGGTAATGCTCCATTAGCCGCCTACGTCTGGAGCGTCTTATACAGGCATATTTATAATCGACGCCCCGCGATTTCACCCACAATCCAAAACCGCGGTACTGTTGGATTTACGCTATGTTTTGTTAAATGAGGCTTTATTATTAACAATAAGGTTTTTAAAGTCCAAAATCCAATACTAATAGGTTTATAACCAAGACTAATAATAGTAATAATTCATAGAAATAAGCAATTCTTGTAACCTAACATGAGGCGCGTGTAACACAAGTACACAAGTAAAAATATATATGTATTGCGTACGTACGGACAAATACGAAACCAAAAGTTATACTTTCGCGACATACGGTGGAACTGATAAATGTGCAAAGTGGATTAAACTCCTTGCGTGGACAAAGGAGGCGTTATACATTAACAGTACACGTCGCACGAAATTGTGAGCTAATGTTTTAAACCGGGCGAGAAGCGCAAAGAGCATGACAAAGAGAGCTATGAAGCTAATTTGCGTTTTAATGAATTAAAACGTTCTACTGCCATGGTGCCTTCAGACAATAGACCTATACCCAGCATTGAGACATTAGTGGCTTATACTTTTTTCTTTTACTACAATATTAAGAAGTCACCATGCCTATAAACTGCTATATTCCGGTGGTAATTTCGAAAACGAATATCCTGTAACCTTCCTCTTGAATATACAATATATACCCAATACAAAAAGAATTATTACATTCAGAGAGGCAATCCCCGAGATTAGCCCGAACATAATATAACTTTATAGTATTTATAATAATATAGTTTATTCAGTACAATTCGTGCCCACGATTTAGCCCAGATTTATCATGTTGAGAAAAAAGCCTATCAATGAAAATACATGTAAGTACATTCAATAGAAAGTGTCAAAATAATATTTTAAAATACCATCAAATAAATCAGTGAAGCCGTATTGTTTGTAGGGAGACAAAAAATTTACCGTTTCAAAAAGGTGTATCAATACACAACTTTATAGTATAAATATTATTGTTATTTAATATGAAACTGTATAGAGATACAGAAATATAGTCGATCGTAAGCTGCCGCTGTCGGGCGGCGCGGTCGGCGCGGTCGGCGGTCGCGCGCATACTGGGCGGGCGGGCTGCCCTTCGCGAAAACTTTTACTTCATAATGCTGAGATATCGTACCATTTCTGTGCAGGTTACAATATGAATTTGAATATTTTCTCGCTATTTCGGATTGAATTGTCGATCAGAATATGAAAATAGTTGATTTAATTGAGAAACATGTTTTATAAAATTGTGAACAAAAATGTTTTTTTTGAAAAAGTCCGACGTCAATATGTTGTCAAGTTGATTTGATATTCCAACTTTTTTAGGTATATTGATATTCTAATGTTTAATTATTTTACTGCTATTATTGTTTAATGAATCACGTTCGTAAATGCACTGATTGTAAATGCACTTTAATGTACTGATTGTATATTGAATAAATAACAGTGAAACAAAGAGAAACACAATTTTACTAGTAGCGCGTCTCGCTGTTCGGATTTATATTGGGGTTTACCACGAGTAATGGCCACTGTCTAGGGGAGCTACAAAATGATAAGCCATTTACTTTCCAATTTCAAATACAGTGTACAAAATTGTTTATTTACAATGTTAAAATCCAGCTTGGTTGAGAGATTAAATTAAACACTAGGAGTGCCTTGAGGTTTTACTCGCGTTCAAAACATCATATGTATGAATAAACTCACAGTATGCCCAAATCCCTTCAATGTCATTTTAACGTGGAAGATCAACAAACAAACACATACTCACAATCTATTCTTTTGTTACATTAGTCATATAAATTGACGTTTCTTCCGGGATAAAGTCGTGTTATTCCTTACCTACTTACACAGTTAAAAATGAACAATTCAATTGTGTTCTAACTACCATTCTATTATTGGAGTTGATCGGGTATTGACAGCTAATTCCTCCATATCACAGCTGTCGCCTCCCGGCCCATTTACGAGGAATCCGAGCGAGCACTCGCAAGAACAGTCAAAGGAAAAGCTCCTGAAAGCTTTTCTCTTACGTCTTTTAAGACAGTTTGCCTCTTGTACGGTTATTTACCACCTTCAAGCTGTTTTACTGTCTCCGAGTTAATCTTTACGTTGAAACAATGTGATAGAAGAAAATAGTTCCCTAAAAATACTAAAATATTTCCTCCATCAAACTTTACCCGTAAAAACATATAATCTTAAATCTTATTTTCGATTTTAGAGTTCCGTGAGTAAGTTTTTATATGCGTAAGTAGAACATACATTGTTTTTCATACATATTCATACGTATTTAAACTCTACCGAAAAAGTTCCTTTCCAGGAGCAACGATAATATTCATCAGTCTGCTTCGGCTTGTGCAACTCTATTAACATAAAACTAGAACAGACTTCCGTGAATGAAAACAAATGATAAAAAAGCACTGGAAAGTACTCTGCGTGTTTCCTACTCGCACAGAGTCGACTTTTTAATGTATCGGGAACTCATTCAGCCGGATTTAATGCAAACCGTACCTACCGATAGATCGTCAAAGCTGATAGAGCACATTTTTTTCACTCAAGCGACTTTGTGGATTATGATAATTTCGGGGAGATGGTTAAGATTTAACGCAAAATGTTTTACGAACCTGCGGCGCTGATAACGTGGTTATTGGGGAAATACAAATTCTTCATATCACTAGCAAGCAACAAGCTCGTGGTGTAAACGTTTCCGTTGATATTTCGGAGTAAAAAGTAGCCTATAATATTGCTTTTGAATGTGGCTATGTTATTATTAAATTCAAGTGGTAATTCTAGAGGTTAGCGCGTTAAAACAAACAAACACAAAATAAACTCTAAAGCTTTTCATAATTGGAATGGAAAATCTAATGTATACAGTAAAATGAAGCTATACTTATTGAACTTGTTATTATAAGAAAGGTATTATTAGACATTAAGTATATGATTCTATTAGGTACAAAGTACATTAATAAATTACGCTGTACTTGATAATGCAAAGAGCTGCGTATTGCTAACTACTCATTATAACAACTTATAACTTTGCGTTAAAGTACGTAATACATATATCATTGATTTCCTATCTAGGTCAGCGGAATTGTA
This sequence comes from Cyclophora albipunctata, assembly GCA_963082685.1. Classification (NCBI taxonomy): domain Eukaryota; kingdom Metazoa; phylum Arthropoda; class Insecta; order Lepidoptera; family Geometridae; genus Cyclophora; species Cyclophora albipunctata. The sequence continues at coordinate 2,102,307 of OY720133.1, forward strand.
TCCGTCCTATCTGACTGTTCGAATATTATGTTCAATATGAAGTACGGTTTAAACAAACAGAACAGCCTTAGATATAATCATAATTTGATTTGATTTGATTTGATTTGATAAAGTATATTTCAGTAAATAATTTACACCTGCATATAAATACGACTTTCAATAAATACAAGCTATATCTAACATCTCAAGTTTCTTTGGTAAAGTTGACTCAATTCATGAGCCAAGATCAAACTTAATCATTAATCATAACTTTAACGGTAAACCATTTCCTTTGGTTAACTGAGATAAACCTTTATCCTTCTCGGAGTTCTAATGTATATACGAGTATATTGGATGTTATGCTTTCGGTATAAACGGTGGCCATGGCCGAAATCGGAATAAAAATCGGTTAGGATGATTCAATATTTTTGTCATGCCATATTATCTAGCTAAGTAAGAATATTAAAGAGAAAGAATATTAAACGATATTTTTCTATTACATATTCTATTCATCGCCCGTCGGTATAGCTCGAGCTACTAATACGAGTATAAGTAATGGGTCTTTATATCGGAAGGTTTGGTATCGTCTATTGTAACTTACCTAAACGTTATCATTGCTTCAATACCAACGCCTTAAATTATGCGCTCTGTCGAAAAGCATTACTTTTCGTAAAGGAGTACCTAGTTTTCGTAACTTATAAAATATCATTCATAGAGATGTGTATATTTATGAGAGAGTACAAAGTACATTTTAGTTTTGTTTCGTGAAGTTTCGGCTCCATTTCAGGAACCGTGGTCACAGAAGACTTGAGATAAAAATGTGAAATAAAAGTAAATGTAGTATCAATTCAAAATGAGTAGTGTTCGCTCAAACCTAAGAAACCAATATAAAAATGATACTTCAATATATAACCCATGCGTATGTTCATACGCATGGGTTTTTTGTGCATCAGTTGATTTACTTTGGAAATAACTGTCAAAAATCAATCACAATTAAGATTAATATTAGCAAAGGTAATAACGAGACCAATAGTTCAGTTTTATAACCAATTAGTTGAATGTCAGGGACGCATAAAATTCCGATATTTAATTCCCTTAACCGGTATCATCGTTAGATTACTCTGACCTAGTTGAAGGTCTCGTCCGTTATGTAACGTAGGCCTTTGTTAATGTGATGTTTGGAAAATGAAAATATATGAAAGTTTACGCAGTTAATCAGTTTTAAACGTAAAGAGATATTTCCTAAATAAAATATGTACTACAATAACATTTATGTGTATTAATGCAGGATTCATAAATATCTAGACCTAGTATCATTTCTAATTGTAATACAATCTCGCGGAACAAAATGATTAATGGGACTGACAGCTTTCAGATAATGTAAAAGCATTTCATATGGATTTAAATGCATTTTGAATTAAAATTCTTGCTTTTAATCAGATTATTCTAATCATTATTATGAGAATAAACCATATAAAATTGAGGGAATCATATTTTATTGATAAGTTACATTCAGTTTCGGCTATTTGACCTCGCACTGTGCTCGTTTTACAATCAATAAAATAGTAATATTTTAATAGATATTTTTCTAAACAAAAAAATATGCCTTCTTAAAGAATTTGAAACATTTGCTGAACGTGAAAGAAATATAAAACAGCCTTGAAATCAAAATTTTATAGAAATTAGTGTAGTTTTAACATTTTATTGACATTAAACTTGACCTATAAACTTTTTTGAATTCCAACTTTCCATGTCAACAATCCTTACATATTTTTCTTTTAAAATTATTTGTACAAGGTGCTCCAGTTTCTCTTCAAAGGGCCGAATAAACAAAGCGTCACGAATGTAATATTTGAAAAAGTCTACACTCTGTGTTAAAAGAAAACATACGATGTTTACCGTCACTTCACTCGTGAATGTGGAAGGCCTGAGACAAGTTCACGGTCTTATACTACGTCAGTGAATCTTCTTGGGATTTTCTTAATTTTTAGAAGAAAAATAAGATGCCCACACAGTTTGAGGTAGATATACACCTAGTAGTAGGATACGATTACTTTCGGGAAAAAACTACATTACTTTTAACGATCTAGGTTACGATGTTCATAGATAGTACGATCACAAATAATAAAGATGCGACCACACTCTCGTTTCGCGGCGAGTCATGCTTGAACTAAAATCTGAAGATAAGGGTCGTTAATATCCTGACGGAAAAATCCTGAAGGATCCATAGATAACAGATGACGCAGCCAGTCTTAGATTAGAAAATGGTTACACAATCCACTTTCATTTTGAGAGTAATTAAGACGAAGGCCCGTATATTAAAACCAATTAGGTACTTCTTAGAGAGGTCATTGTTCCAGTGCAAAAACTCGTCACGAACGCTAATTACTTACGCTATAAAGGCCCATTTAGACGACGCGAAATTCGTGCACGAGTTTCGCCTTGAAAATATAATCCTCAAAATAAGATAAAAAGGCTTTAGTCCTAACACGACAGCAGGCAATTGATTTATTTGACAGGCGATTATTGGCACGTCTTCACTCGCAAAAGAATACACGTATGCTTGTATTCGTGCATACTAGAGAACTACAAAACGTAGCAATAATAACATTTAACTATGCGAATCTAACTAAAAAAAAACTTATTTGTGTAAGCATTTGAAAATATTATATATTATTTTGTTGGATTCTTATTTACCACTATCTATCTGAGAGCTACCGTATCTATCGCTAGAGTTTAGAATAGATATCAAGGGTGCCACTAACCTATTCAAAATGAATGATTGAATCGCGCAATAAGTCGCTACGTCTACATTCGCCTTATTTTCAGATCATACGCCGCCTTGTCTTTCAGTTCATGATGTGACCTTCACATTCACACGGATGAAAAGGCGCTCGTAATCGATCGTAAAACCTCCGTTTATTTAAAATCTAATTACCAGACGTTCAATTGTTTACAGCAGCTAATGTTCAACTTTACGACTATTTCATTAATCACACTGTACTGAATAAACGTGTATGTGTGTTTGTTTTACGTAGTAAACAGACTAAAAGAATAATTAAGTTATTAAGAAAAGATTGATCACGTTTTATTGGTGTACTGTTACTGCACCACTAATGTGATTTACTCCAATAAATTACAATAGCTGAATGAATAACAAATATTATGATGGGCTACCCCCCTATTGCGTAATGTAATGACAATATTTCCACTTCTTATTTCACATTATTGGGACATTTTTCACTTTCAAGTTTATGTAGACAATTCTTATCTTCAGATGTTACCTCAAGCCAGTTAAATATATCTCAAAGAGTAAACCAAAGATATTGTATGAAAATAAACATTGTTCGAAATCCGATTGAACTGTGTTATGTATTGGTGAAACAATGCGACTATGAATAACTTCCTCGCGAACGTGTAACTGTTTATTGATTCGAGTCTGGAACTCGGGAGCTCTGCGTAGAACAATATTTCAATATATTACATAGTTCAAATTACTCCCACCATTATTTTTCTAATACCGTTTGCTTTTTCAAAAGCTTTGTTTATTCATTGAATATGTTAACATAGAAAAAGACGTTACACTTTATATATTATGTACTCGTAAGTACATCTCATACGAGCTTTCGAATGAATTAAATTAAATTAAATTAAATTGTTTTCAAACAACCACGTACCGACCGAACTAACCGTTCTCTTATGTTGAATTGAAAATAAGATTTCACTTCGTTTTTATTTTATATTTTTATTAGTCTTCTGTGACTATGGTTCCTGTAAAGGAGCCCAAATGTCTGATAAAATTGTAAAATAAAAGCGATACTGTTTACTGTAAACTTAGTTTCAATTCAAAATTAGTAATTTTTAAAGTGTCACAAAAGGTATAAATAATCCCGTACATTAACAACTAATAATATCGCTTTACAATGACAAAAAGATGATCTCACTGTATTGAATTAAAAAAGTATTGTGAAACAAAATACATGTTATATTACTTTAGCATATTAACAAAGCAATTGAACAAGTACGTATTACACGTGCCTATGGAAACACGTGATGTTGTTTAATATATTACACACATTTTTATATGTATCCTCATAATTACATAAATTAGCAATAACCAGGGTAACTCATGTTCATTAATAAATTATAAAATTCATTAATTTTTAATATCAACCCCAAGAGCAAACGACCTGAACAAAATAATATTAAACATCGCTCTGTTTACCCCAGCTTTAAAACGAGCGATAATGACCCTTCTTACCTTGAAACAACGGCGAGAGTCGCACCGAGAGTCAATCCGAGATTAATAGCGCTCATCCAAAGCAGTGACATGGCTACAGAGCCGTGGCGATGGAACACTGAACACAATACACTGCACTATGAGAAAATGCACATACCGAACACAGAAAACAAGTAATTACAACTACAACCCTTTTGGCGAAAACGTTCCTAAAATACCAATCACAAAACTCTTTCAATGAAAGAGCAAAAAAAAGCACGTTTGAATTTCGAATGTAACGCTAACAATGAACTTGACGATTTCAATTATCGAATCGAGATCGGTTGAAAAGGAATCGATTTGGTAATAATCGTTGGGCGTAATGGAACACGAGTCGAGTTGAATGTGACGTTACCGAGTGGCACGCCGGCTCGTCGGTTTACAATATAAACTGTAAGCTTCCCCCCACTCCAGCAGCTTTATAACAAACTGTTTTGTGATGCAAACCAATTATTTGTTTGTAACAATTTACACAAACACAAACAATTTTTCTACCGTTCATCTTACAAACATTATATTCGTATTCTTATTTCTAATACAAAGCCTACAATGTTTTTTTGCATCTTATTTCTACATTTTATCAGTACAGGTTTTTTCTAATAACGTGATACGAATATACAAAATATCCAATTATTTGGACCATTGAACCGGTTAATATATTTTTAAACACAAATCTAAAGCAAATTACACTGTAGAGTATCGGCTACACTTTGCGTACGTCGCAAAAACGGATAATGATATTGCTATCCACCTGAGCCAAAGCCTTTATGTACAAAAAGTAATCCCGGATACAATTTCAGATTGTTTATGGTTTCGGATTTTTATTGTGTTGACTTTTCATCAAATATGTATGGTTTTGAAGGAAGTCGCTCACAACAGACACAAACTTTAAGTAAAATTTAAAATCTAAAACAACAACCAAAAACTTGAACATCAAAGATTGAACATAAATTGACAACTTTCGTATAAAGTGAAGCTGTTCAAATATTCTGGAACGAAACTTTAAAGCGAGGATTGAAATACTGTTGACTTCTCCATTTTAAAACTCGCAGAGTGTTATTTAACGAAATAATTGGACTTTGTCTTTTAAATTACTTCCTTCGTCGAATTCTAAATTAGATATAAACATTATATAGACCCTTTTGGACACAAAGAAAAACTTTAACCCCTCAGAAAACAATTCAACAAATTAAGAACACACATCACACAATACTACGAGTATAATAGATATTTGCACGATTGTCATACTCAATATGGTGTAGTCAGTGGATGCCTAGTCACAACATTTTTCAAACTGACTTGTTCAATGGTAAAACAGTGTTTAGTCAGTCTTATGATAACAAAAGTCTGTGGAAGACAAACCTTCAGTAGACGTCTAGTGTCTAGTATACGCCCCTTCATAAGTTTTCACAAACCAAAAAAGACTGTCTTACACAGTCTCAATTATAGTGTGTTCAGACTCTTAGGTAGCTTGTTTGTATGAACAATGATTAATTACCAAGGGTCAATAAATAATGTGCGAATAACGCCAAAACCTGTTACATCAGTATACAAGTTCATTCATTGAACAATACTTGATTTTTTAGCATTGAACTTGACCCAGACAGTTGGCAAGATAATAACTCGTAAGAATTGAATGAAATATATTTAATACGTATTGTACACACATTACGTATATACCAATAACTTATTTACAAACAATATAATATTTATGCGAATATGGTACAACCATGATAAAATAATTATTGTTTAAAGTTATCGCTTGCATTTACAAAAGATTCTTCAAAGACATCTACCGCTATAAAAAGCTTAACTATCTCTATTAAGTATTTAATATTCAAAACGCACCAAAAGCCTGAGGAACTTAAAAGGGAAATCCCTTCAATGAGGTCACCTTTTAGAAGGAAAATCCGGTAAATGTATTCTCAAGAACGTCATTAGCCCTTGTCGACACTTACACTATGATTGTGTCGATTGATGGATATTAATTTAACGATTTGGAAATATCATACTATACTTTAAGAGCTGATGTTGTTTTTAACGTATCACCTATGGACCTTATTTATACTTTCATACTCATATTTTTTTAAATATACTAAAGAATTCTAAAATATTCCCATTCATGCTTCGGAGGACACTCGGTTAAAATTATCATTAAGTCAGTGGCATTTGGGCGGTCTAAAAACTCCGACACCAGGGTTGGCCACTAACCAACACGAACTTACTTTATATATTTTACAGTAAGTAATTTCAAATTGAAATAGAGCGAACACAAACATGTCTGGAGTACAAATTTCAATTCTATTACAGCAACTTAACAGAATAATTTGTGTGGAGACCTCTCGGGGTTGCGGACCCGAGATGGTATTTACTATGCAAACAAATGTCTGGGTGGCGTCTACAAAAACTCGAACAAAAAGAACAAACTTCTATGAAACAGATGCTAGGATTCCAACTAAATTCCATAAGATATTGTCATGTAACCCAAATGGTAATTTAGACTTGTCCTATTAAAAGGTGCAAAAAATGTTTAGGGACAAGTATTGGAAGTATAGTTCATTACTTATTATTAAATTACGTTTAATATGTCTATTTTCCCCGAAATATACACAGAACATTATATTAAATACGATTCAACCCAAAAAAAAAACAAGTAAGCCTACATATTGGGAGCACGAATAATGGAATTCCAAAATTTTAATGGAAGTTAGCGACATAAAAGAATATTGAAAGAAGTTTCAACTTCAAACCACATTAAAACTTGAATGGAGAAGTTGTGGTTTTCTGTTTTAATCTGTTTAGTGAATGTGATTCTTATTTTTTAAGGGGTAAGCCGTTGTTTTGACTGCTCGGTGTCAGAGCCTAGGGTACCTAGTTAGCTGCTATGTCGATTGATAGTGGTTCGAGTCAGTATTACTCGGTGTAAAAGCCCCACTCCCGGCCTGTGCCTACGTGATCAATTGCACGTCGGCACTGGGGATGTAGCGTTGGCAAAACCATCTTAGCGGGGGTGCAAACTTGCAAAGCTGATGCAATCACAATCAATGTTACAACGCTCGAGAAATGGGCGTAGTCTTTTACTTTTTTCTACTAGTTTTGAAGATTGATCTGCAAATCTCGCCCACCAGCTAAAACTACATAAAGGTCCAGTAATGCTTAAAAACAGATACAGATTTTCATTAAAACCGTGAGTTCGTGTCACGAAAAATACATCGCATGATCCTTTCATTGTTCTAAATATGTGTACTGAAATTCACACTGGCTTTCTCCTTTATTACGTGAAAGGGCAAACAATGGTTGACTTTAATATAAAAGGGCCTTTATTTGCTGACGTTACAGTACGGTCACCGACTTCAAGCTCGTGTACCTAACTGTGTCGCTCCAGTATGGGGGTAACATCCGCGCAGGACAAAGCTTCGCTCTATATGACTCATGTGACAAAAAGTTCAGCATACTGTGATGCTATTCGCCCTTTCTTCATCTCTATGTCATCTTGGAACATGCATTGAATGTTTATATGATAATTTATGATGGATTTATCATAAAGATTTGAGTGGAAAACTTATCTACTACTTAATTCAGAATGAAAGTTTAAACTTTATATTTACAGTAATCCTTTATAATAAAACCCTACCAAAAGATAAGGAGTAAAGAGGAAAAACGAGCAGTGACAGATGGACAAATGTTTTTGCCTTCATTTTACGCAATCCTTTTAGAAGGGTTCAAACTAATTCAAAACATCTTGACAAGGGACCTTGCCATTAGTTGGTGACAAATTATGCAGGGATAAATGGACCAAGAGCCCGTGAACCCCAGACCTTCGTCATTTTATAAAAGCTGAAAGTTTGTCAGCGCATGCTCCCAACACAGGTAAGAACGATGGACTATTATGAAGTTTGGGTTATCGTGGCTTTGGCAGGTAAACGGTACTAAAGGTCAATGGTCGAAAACACCAAGTTGGCCATCGATTTCGATATCACCGTCAAAGGGTGACTTGTACAACTCCTCAAGAGCTTTCAAATGACATAGGTCATGTCACTGTTGAGCATTAGGATCAGCGTCCATGGCATAGGCCAACTCCAATCTTCGGTGGTCGAAAACACCAAGTTGGCCGTCGATTTCGATGTCACCGTCAAAGGGTGACTTGTACAACTTGTCAAGAGCTTTCAAATGACATAGGTCATGTCACTGTTGAGCATTAGGATCAGCGTCCATAGCATAGGTCAACTCCAATCTTCAATGGTCGAAAACACCAAGTTGGCCGTCGATTTCGATATCACCGTCAAAGGGTGACTTGTACAACTCTTCAAGAGCTTTCAAATGACATATGTCATGTCACACAAATCACACTTTATTATTTGATGAATTTAGATCGGTATTTTACACACCTTTAGTAACGTTTACCTGCCAAAGCCACGGTAACCCAAACTTCATAATAGTCCATCTTTCTTACCCTGTGTTGGGAGCATGCGCTGACAAACTTTCAGCTTTTATAAAATAACGAAGGTCTGGGGTTCACGGGCTCTAGGTCTAAAATGAAAGTTGTCGCCGTTCGTATATGTTTTAAGTTAAATTCATTTCCGAACAGAATAACGCTCTCATATATTTTTTTTATTTGAAACATCAAGGATTCATACGTAGTGTATAAGAATACACTACGTATGAACTTCGAACATAAATTCACGCACGTCACACTTTCAAACCATTGTACAACAGTGTCACTACTATCAAAAGGCTTTACACTGTACACTAAAGTCGTACTACGTTTTAAACACCTTGGTCTTAGACAATAAGGTTGTTTTTTGCCTCAAAGGGCTCGTGCCCTAGAATAAGAGAGAGCATGACTAACTACACGTACAGAAAGACAGTTACTAAACGATTGTTGTAGGAGTAAAAAGCTAAGGAGGATTAAAGAAAGATTAACAGCGTTTATATTTTAAAAGCTTTTAAGTTGCTTTTACACTATTACGTGCTAGTCTCGAGGACGTACATAAGATAATAGTAAAGAGAGTAACTTATTGTAATATGCATAAAGAGATTTTAGGTTTCATGATTTACAAACAAATTTTCGTTGTTATTGATCAAAAGGAATGATATCGCAAAATGTTTTCTCTCTCACAAATTTAATTATATATATCTCTCTCTCTCGTCTTGTTTATGTGATAATGGTAGTGGAGTCAGCCTTCCTAGTTTCCCCACCATTTCGCTATATTATAAATTTTACAAAAAATCTGAACCATCCTACTCAATTTACAAATGTTTTACACATAGTGATTTCAAAGCTACCTACCAAGTATAAACAATGCAGTGACTGTGACCTATATCATGCTCGACACGGCGCGGGACCGGAACCCGCGCCGGAACCGAACGGAATGGATGTCCGTGACAACTGTCGAGAGACCAGCTGTTCGTAAGCTCATTAGGATACAATATTTTGACAAGTGGATTATGGGTGATTTATGGTACACCGAAATATGTAGCCAATTGATGTTATCAAATAGATTATAGGGTTCAGTTATCGACAATATGGGTATTTATTTGTTGATATTGATATTTTTAGATGGATTATTCAGGACAAATCAGACATATAATGTTCTATTAAAACGCACTAACGTTATGTTGTATGCTATCTATTTTCTGTGATATGAAATATGTTTAACCTGTAATGTCTCACTGATGGGCAAGGCCTCTCATCTCACTGAAGATATCAGTACAGTGAGGAGGATTAAGCGTAATCACCATGCTTTCCTAATTTTTTGTTGTTGTTGGTTGGTGATCTCAAACCCGAGCCATGTTAAAAGTAGGAAACATGTTTTAATTTTTTTACACTTAGTTACGCAAATCTTTCACTCTGTATATTTCCGTCAATTTCTAAAAAAGGTAATTAAATGGACTCTTTTGATTACTTAGTAGTTTTCAAGTACTCAATTACCTTTACTTGAGTAACTACTCAGTAATCAAAAGATGTATATCATGTGTTAAAGACATATAATATACATGTAGCGTGACACGCAACTCAGTGCGTGCACTTCCTACTTCCGATATAATCTAGTGAATTTGATTGTTCTACTAAACAATTGTATATAATTTGTTACAAGCTATTAAAAGTTATCGTTTCACAATGAAGTACGCTGTGACACACGAATAACTTTCGGATTTAAATTCTCGTCGACTTTGAATTCGAATTGAGAAGGGACAGTTTTTCAATTTGATTAACATCTCTGAAATTTCCCTAAAGAATCACATCAAAGTGGTCAGTACGGTGGAAATGATATCATCAACCGCTGCTATCTAAAGAAACCTAATAAATATCTAAAGAAACCTACTCGAAAAGTTACTTTTATTATACTATAAAGACTAGCAGCGCCCCGCGCTCGCGTTGAGCCCGTTCCCGTAGGAGTTTCTGAAGGAAAATTAGCGTTTAACCTTTCCGTTGTATGTAGCTATCTATTACAGAAACCCTTATACCCTTATTTTACAAATGTTTTATTGCCAAGCTAAAGAAATTTCATATTAATTTTCAACCCCAATTTTATCACATTAGGGGTAGTTTTTTTCAAAATCCACTAAATACGTATATTTTTTTTATAAACCAAAAGCCTAAATCTAAAATTTCACGTGTCTTAATTATAAACCGTAGAATTTCTTTACACACAGCAAACAAACTTTTAGAGATAGAACTTTCGAAAATCCTTTCTTAGTGTGCACTTACGTCATTTGAAGAACCTTCCTGCCTAATTTCATGTTTCTAGATGTAGCGGTTGAGGCTGTGCGATGTAATGGGGTGCGCCAAAGTTCACCTAAATTTTCAACTCCGATAATTGGAAATCCGAAAATGTTCTTCCTAACATTTTTCATCCTAACAATCACAATTCCTAACTACTTTGTCTCTAATGTTCATAATCCGAATGATCACTCTTCCTAAAATTTTTCATCCTAAAGTTTTCATTCATACTATTTGTAGTGCTACCGGCGATGTTCATAACACTCATGTTTCTTTTATACTATTATTCAAAGTCATATCTTTTTTGTTTAGATTTCTTTTTATAGGTTAGGTTAGGTTAGAACTGTGACCAACTACGCGCGAGCCGAGCGAGCGAAGCGAGCGGTGCCGCGGCAGCGGCCGGCGAGCGCTACAACAAAATTATGCCATGTTATATTATGTCTAAAGTTTTTATGCAAATGGATAGGGAACCGTTTTGTAATCACAAGAAATAGTTTAAAAACAAACCTTTTCCTTTAAAGCGTTATGATAAAAAACAGTAGGAGTTTAAATATATTTACAGTACTCCCAAAGTGATAATGCGCATAGCAATCTTCGCCAGTGGTCGTGTTTCCGGAAACAACCGAATAATTTAATAGTAAGTGCCCTAACTAATGCACTTCAATTTAGCATCTAGTGCGATAGAAATAGGAGTCAATATCAATCAATAACAAGTTTGAACGGTCCGCGGCGGTTGACGGGTGCCGCCGATGAGTTGAAGGTCAGTCAGTTGTCTTTAAGTATTGGAAGTGCCCGCACGTGTTCTTTTCATGTGGAAATATATAGAGCTGATATTACACACCCTTCTTGGTTTTATTTCGTTGGTAAGTTTAAAATTTTCAACTTTAATTATGTTAGCTGCATAATCATAACTCATGAGTGTGTATCGATCATATCAGTCATTCTTTATTATTTTCTTATCTAAATTTAAATTCGAAAATTTGAATACTTTATTTGTATAAATTTGAATACTTAATTTTAATTGATTTTGAATATTTTTTTTGCTCATTTGACATATTCATTAGACATTTTGGAACCATATAATATGTAATTATTCGTAATTATTTACAATAATATTGAATTTTTCTTTACTTTTAAATCAAATAACTGTTCCTATCTATATCACATGGAACATTTTTATACATAAATTTAATAGAATGTTACAACTCCGCCAATTTCATCTTCTTTCAGATCGAATCCTTCCAGAATGGATAAATTTAAACGTGGGAAGCCGCTAAACTCACAAGCACGGCAAATGGTATTTAATGTGTACCTTTATTTCTTAAATGAAGCTAATGTATTCAAAAAAGACCATGACGGTTATTTTAAAAAAGTTCAGGAGCGTGTGACAAAATCTACAGGAATTTCACGCCGAACTTTGACTAATATATTGAACGAAAAAAGGCAAAATCAATCAATGAAATTGTCCACACCGAAAAAAGGAAAACCTAAAAGTAGGTTTCGGCTAGGACTTGATGATTTCGACTATTGTGTAATTCGAAATATGATATACAATTTTCAGTTGACGCTCAAAGAACTCCCAACTGTAAATAATTTGAGAAATGAGTTAATCGAAGCTATTAATTTCAAAGGCTGTGTAGAAACTTTAAGGCTTATCTTGAAAGACATGGGGTTTAGGTTTCTGAAAACTGATACCAATCGACGGTTACTTATGGAAAAGACAGATATACGTTTAAAAAGGATCAAATATCTCCGAGAAATACAGAAGCTGAGAAATGCTGGTAGAAACATAGTATTTATGGACGAGTCATACGTGCATACATCGCATACTAAAGGTAAAACTTGGCAAGACAGCAGCAAAAAAGGTATTAAACAACCCATTTCTAAAGGAGAGCGAATTATTATTGTACATGCAGGCAATGAAAAAGGCTTCGTCTCAGGGGCTTTAATGTTACATAAATGTGTCGACTCAGAAGGTGACTATCATAAAGAAATAAACGCCGAACGTTATCAAACTTGGCTACGCAATCAGTTGATTCCCAACTTGCCTCCTAATAGTGTGTTGGTAATTGATAACGCCCCATATCATAATAAGCTGTCCGTGAAACCACCAAACTCAAATACACCCAAACCACAAATGATTGCGTGGTTACAACAACACAATGTTCCTCATGACCCAAATAAACTCAAACCTGAATTGTACAAAATTATAAAAATCCACAAAGAACAATACACAGAATTTGCCATTGACCGTATAATGGAGGAGCATGGGCATAAAATTGTACGATTGCCACCATATCATCCCGATTTCAACCCCATCGAAAACATTTGGGCGCAAATAAAACAACACGTTGCCAAACGAAATATTGCAATGAACGTTACGTCAGTTAAAGAAGCTATTTTAGAAAAAATCAACAATATAAGTTCGGAAGAATGGAAAAAAGTTCGTGATCATGCCCTTAAATGCGAAGATGAGTATAGGAAATATGACCCAAGAATCGATAGTTATTCAGATGAAATTATTATTTACACAGGAGATAGCAGTGATACAAGTGAAATTGAAGACCTTGATGAAAATTCCGATGACTCTATGATGTCAGGAATAGAGAATCTCCCCGATTCTGATTAAATAAAACTTTTTTTTCGTAATATAAATCTTCTTTTCATTTAAACCTCCTTTTTTCCATCGTTAAACCAGCTCCCAGCTTTCATTACATATTATATATATAAGAAATACGACCGATGCCGACCACTGGCGAAGAATTGTCTGCGCATTATAACTTTGGTTGTAACCACTCTATATACATATCGTCTTCCGACGCTCGGGGAATACGACCGTTGCCGAACAGTGACGAAGATTTCTATGCGCATTATCACTTTGGGAGTACTGTACATTAATGATATTATTAATTACAATTTTCGGAAACATGAGTGTTATGAACATCGCCGGTAGCACTACAAATAGTATGAATGAAAACTTTAGGATGAAAAATTTTAGGAAGAGTGATCATTCGGATTACAAATCGTTAGGAAGAACAATTTCGGGTAAAGAACTTTAGTTGAGCCAATATGGACCCGATGTAATGTTTGGAAAAAAAATCGGAAATGTCGGAATAATAATGATCGAGGATTGAATGAGGAAACAAAAGTGCAGTCTTCTTCTTCATCGAGTGGATGGTCAACCTGACCAATCCTGGTGTCAGAGTTATTGAACCGCCAAAGGCCTCTGACATGGCTCATATAACGACTACTATCCGTAGAAAGTAACCGGGACCGACGGCTTAACGTGCCCTCCGAAGCACGGAATCATCTTATAAAAAGTGCAGTGAAATAACAATTGACCAAAGGTAAAAAGCGAATCGAGTGGGGTTCTGTTCTACATATAACGTTGTATGTTAGTTCTGCATGTTGTCATGTTATGTGGTAACAACGACAGTATCTATTTATCGAAATAGTTCAAGGAGCATGTTAATGCAGTGGTAATAACTCCGTGGTGAGTCACAGTCGGTTCATTATGCAGTGTCGACGATGTTTCGGGTCACCTTGCTGTGAAGGCTGCATGCGCGTTATAGTAACATTACGTTGATTACACCTTCCTAGTTCACTGGTACGGTGAAACAGTGACATGGCCTCGGTGTTTCAGATGGTCTACGACATAAATTCTCAACAGAACCTTACTATTAAACTAATAAAGGAAATAGTTGATATCATAATTGCATCCACTTCCTATGTACTGTATTAATTTAATACTGATATTGTCGTTTAGCCTTGTACAATATCTTCAGGAAATACGTAATGAAGCCATTTTAAAGGACTATTTATTAAAAATTAGTATTATTGGGCCAGCATTGCGCTCAATAATAATGAATCAAATTGGAACAAATTAAGTAAAACAATGAGACTAATTGTATTCTTCAAACTCAGCTCATAATCAAGGTGTAGGTTGTAGCCTTGGCATTGATATTGAAAATACAATGATAACATTATATTAACCTACCAATAAGATAGTGTGAAGATTCATGACTTTAGCCTAACAGCGACATCTTGTAGCGAGCGGGCGATTCATTCACTCCTTGTTTAGTTGTGCCTGGTAACTCCGTAGGTTCACACAGATGGCACTAATATTAAATCGCACCTACAACTTGAGACGATGTAAATACTGCCGCTCAAACATACCATTGCTTTGTAATGTTTATTTAACTATTTGCTTAGTAAAGATGACCACAGGAATGCAGAAAAATATCATTTCATGTTGGCTAGCTGACTGTATCTATTGTGCGTAAAATAGCAATGCGTTGCAATGTTCATGAACCTAATTCATGATTGAGCCCCAAATATGTTTTGTAAAGATATAGGAACACAATTTTGAACTTCAAATTTGAATGATCGGTAAAACCACCAAAGTATCGGTAGCACTTACCCAATATCGCTCTGAGGTGTCCTTCCAGAGTTTGCAGCACAGTCATCTTGATTTCCTTGACGGTCTTGCCGAGGAACTGCTCGCAGGCGGTGGTGAGGAGCTCGTCTTCGTTCATGATCTTGCACTGCGCCACGCCAGTCACCGTGAGCGGAACGCCCTGGGCTGTCTCAACGTACTCGCACATCGGGTTCAAGGTCATAACCTAGTAATGGGAAATGTAGGTTTAACATCTGATAAGATGGGTTATTTGGAAGCGTAAGGTTTATGAGATTTTAAAATAATATAAAGTGAGAAATTATTGGTCAGGCTTGTAAGATCTCAATGCATATCCCACACTCTCTCTGAAGAAGAAACTATTTACTGTTTGTTTAAGACGTAATTTCGGCATTTGCATAAGATATAGTGAGAAAAATATATTTAGAATTTTAGAACATTATCTTTATTATCAAAACTGATTGTTGAACGTTTACCTCGAGTGAGATACGCTGAACATCAGTGACAAGCCACCAGGCCCACGCCCAGCCTCCCACTATCGTCCTCTTCATGGTCGAGCCGAAGCATCCACCTGGAACAAACGTATAACCGACTTTAGTTTCCGATAACTCAGTCATAATTCTTGGTGAAACAGAAACAAGATGGACAGAAAAATAAGTTCCGACTTCCTGATAAAAATGTTCATGCAATCACCATGCCAAATAACAACTCAAAATATGAGCAGTACTGCGACATTTCAATGGACGGCTAAATACTCTTATAAGAGGCCTAAGCATGTACGAAAACTGCACCCATGGTAACTATGTATATCTCGAATGGGAGCAATCATCTATTTATACGTCATAGTTACTACACCCCTATTATTCCCCGCTCGATATTAAAACTAACTATAATAACATTCAAAGCGATTAGATTATTCAAATAAAGAGCAAACGAGCTACCAGCAACATAAGTGGTCTATTAATCTAGTTGCGTAACACTTTCCTCCGCAGCTATTCGACAGACTTCCCGAGTGCACTCACCTCTGGGGAGAGTGAAGGTGCCGTACCTGTCCCTCGAACTAAACCAGTTCTAGTCCAGAACCTTGTCTGTTAGAATGTCCTTACAGCTTTCGCTTTACATCATTTCCTTCCTATTGATAAAGTGGTTTGTTTTATCGCTTGGTTTATATAGATCGCAGTAGAATTTATAGACGTAGGGCTCTATATTATCATTAAATTATCGTTTTTAAGAAAGTTGATTTATATATAAATAACTCTTATTATATTTTATTTAGATATATACTTTGGAAAAACTGAATATGAATAACTATACGGTCATTGTCAGTCAAGTATTAAAGTTATGGGTTCATATTCAAGAGTACGAAATGATGTTACTCTTCTCTATAATATGTGGTACAAACTTGGCATAAATAATTTCGCCACAAATATTCACTTTGCTAATGAAGCAAACGAGCAAAATCAATCCAAGAGTTTAACCAATCAATTGTCCGCCTAAAGTATCGCGAGCGGCGTGACTAATGATTCTGTCACTTGCTCTCCGATATTATCTCACCACCTTTTTCTTCGTTGAATCAAATCTACTTTTACTGTTCATTGTAAAGATCAGGTGATTGCTTCTTGTATAGAAGAAACTTATCTTAGAGTTAGGTTAAATAAATACATCCCAGCAAATGAATAACACAATCCTATTTAAATAATTACTAAACCGCAATTGCGTGAATAATTTTAAAATTATGGTCTTGAAGAAAGTTTAGAAAATATTAACCTCACCTTGCCTAATCATTTGTAATGGTAATTGTGTAAGTTCTTACACTAAAATTCTTAAAAACTTTAAACAAAGAATGTCAAATCCGATGGCTCACAAACCGAAACTAAGTGTATACGTTCGGTGAACAAACCTATTATGAACAGACCACGAAGCTAAAACAAAGAGGAGGTGTGGTAATTCAATTTCCCTATGAAACGACGCGTGATAGTTTGCGGGGTGAGGGGGCACTGAGGTGGTGTTAAGCTCCGCCCACTTCTCAATATTCCATCTATCGGCTAATAGCAAAACTACTAGTTTAGGTTGATGTTGATGTTACTACGTAGTTCAGCTACTTCACACTAGGTGTCAAAAGTCTTAATGTGATGGGACGTACTCAGAACTCAAAACTCAGCTTCAAAAAAATTTTATAGGGAAATAAATCAAATGAAAAGACTTTTTTTTAAAACAATCTTTTATAACTTGTTAATAAAATGAACTAAAATAATAAAATAATAATTAAAACAAGATAATAAATGTATGCACTGACATTGCAACCTTTAACGAAAAATTAAGCTTCTTTGTCTTCGTCACAATAATATCGTAGATACCTAATTATCTAGATACCTAAGTATCTTTTACACCTTGTATTAAATCTTTGCGTTTTTATCACGTACCCAATTTTTGTTAAATAAAAGCATGTTACATTTTTTTCTTTTGCAATCGCGATCACGAATATAAATAACGACAAAAATGTACACCGCCATTTTGTTAGGGCGGCCATTTTAGATTAATAACAATACCGACTACAACTAATTAATTGCATTGTCATCAGAACCAAAGATGTGTTGCAAATTTCAGCTCAATCGGTAACCGGGAAGTGGTCCAAATTTAACTTGCAAGATTTAATTTCACACAAACATCGGGACAGGTGAAACTAAATAAAAGCTTGTAATAAAATAAGAGCCTTTGCACACAACGTTTTTTATACGCGCCGTCAACGCGCATTTGTATCGATACAAACGCGAGTCAAATGCACTTTCTAGACTGTTGCATCCTACTATAATATTATGCGAAATTTTGTGAGGATGGATGTATGGATGTATGTTTGTTGCTCTTTCACGTAAAAACCACGCGACGGATTTGGATGCAACTTTACAATAATATAGATTATACAGAATAACACATGAATGTACTTATTTATTTATTTTATCTACACTAATTTTGTGACATTCTATTTATGTTTCCAATACTTGACTTATAAATTACTACAGTTATAGCGCAGACAACTAAAACACTCAATTTAAGCAATTGCACATGATGTTATAATATCCACATCGATATCGTAAAATCTCATTATAATATCGCGCCCTGCGGCCCTGCGCGCGCAGCTGCGCTCTCATTGGTTAGATTTTAATGGCGGCAAGTTCACTGTGACAATACACGTACGCGTGAATTTAATGTTTCGCAATGTGTTTTGTTTTTAAAATTTTGTTTGATTAATTGCATTAGTGAAGATAAAGTAGTGTATGCAACTGCATATAACACGGGTACACCCTTCTTTATATGACAGTTGCATAAACTACTATAATAAGACATCATTGAAATGGCAAGAACAAATTTTTGTGTATTTTGTTGGTGTCCAATCCGGTCTATTAAGTTTTGTAATCCATTGCTGTTTTAAATTATCGTCGGATGGAAATCTAAAACGAACATATAAAAATAATTAAAATTACTTTTAATTAAATTAGTTGGTAAAATTTTTACAAAAATCTGAGTACGGCCCTGGATATTTCTGAAGTTTAAAATAGTTATTCTAGTTGACGATAGATGGCGGCCCATTAATAATATAATAATAAAAACTATAAAAGTACTGTTTTAGCTACTAAAAGGTATTTAGGACTAAGTGTATAACAGTTTTTAGTATTTACGTATTATTATTACAATATAATACTGCAAAATTATACGTAAACTTATGTATTTTCTTCCGAAATGTGTCGCCATCTAGTGTCAAGTAGTAGAATTTTAACGCTGAAAGCTGAGAATGTTCTAGAACTTTTATATTTATTTGGGGAAAAAAATACTTACACGTGAAATGAGATGCCACTCATATTATCAGAACATCTGTCTGAGTAACTTTGACATAGTAAAACACAACACTTCATCCTTTTCTTGTTAAAAACGCAAAAAACACACTTTTATTGCGAGTCTCGTCATATGTGCACCTGAGGAACGCTGATAGCATACTACAGCGTTCAGGTGGGCGGAGCCTAAGTGGCTCCGCCCACCATGACAACGTCAGGACCGAGTTGAATCCCAGTGCTACGTTGCTTAGGGCAACTCCTCTTTGTTCTAGCTTCGTGGAACAGACCAATATTAGCTGTACCAAAGCATACGCGGGACAAATCACAGTAAAATAAAAAGCAATCCATATTTGGAACACAGACAATAAGTAATTTAAATGAAGTATTGTTGTTTTGAAAAAGGTCCGCTAGAACATTCTCCCTCCATTTCACCGGGTGTTGACGCTCGGGCGTGCGCAGGAGTTGGACTCCGAACGCCGAAGAAAGTCATCGTTTACACTCCAAATACTGATCAGAATACGACCATTTGACATTATTAACGTTATTTTTAAATTAAATTTCAAATATCGATCAAACTCTGACGAAACGAAAGTGAGAAAAGACTCTTTCAGTGACATTCAATGGTACTAGAGTTTGGAAGAGTGACAAATGTTCAGTGTTGTGTTTTTATCAATGTTTTTTGTTTATCGTGAAAGTTGAAGCCGATAAGGTAAATATTGTTTGTTGAATATATAAAGTAACTTTATCTTAAACTTTCAGTTTTTTGTATATTAATATAAGGAATATAGTTTTCGGTCTATACTAATCGTATACTAATTTTTTGAACATTCTATTTTGAAGCCAAAAACTTTAAGAAAATCGGTATCAATCTGTTAGTGAGTTTCGAATTTACAGATAAAACACTAAATAGTTAAATACTAGTAGGCGAAAACGAAAAGAAAGAAACGAAAGAAAGATTTAAGTAACATTTATATCAGTTTACTAATAAATTCAATGAAGTGCTGCTGCATAAATGTTATTTCGCACGCAACTAACTTTTGAGAAAGTTTATTCGAATTATGCTGGTGATTCATTGACGAATAACTCGGTGATCTGTGACGCATTGTCTCCAAATATTGACACTCAGTATTTTGAATACTTTTACCGTACATGTATCATCCTTGTTTCATCCTTGTTCCCATCAGCCATTGCCAAAAGCCCATCTTTATTTTAATGAAAATAACATTAAGATGGAATTCACTTTATTGAGCTTGAAATATGTAGAATAGATTAGGAATCTAATTTGACAACACATATCAAATAGGTTAATGTATTTTGTGAAGCAAAATACTGGTAGTCTAACGATATGAGAACAATGTAAAATAGGCGTTTTAAAACCAAATACTACAAGACGCATGTGGTCAGGGCTCGCGTAACAGGTTACGTTTGCACACACCATAAAATTCATCTACTTGAAAATAAGGCAACGTTATTAAGTAATCAAATCAATATTCTAGTTGTAATTTGCCCTGTCGTGTTATATAACATCGTATTTTCACCGGAACTTGTTGTTATTCTGGATGCAAGCCGCTAACAAAGTGTTTGAACACCGCTCGCGGTCATGGCTCAACACACTCGGTTCACTTTCTACAAAAAAAAGTGTTGCTGATGGAGTAAACAAATCATTTTGGTAGAGTTGGTGTATTCTGCGAAAATTTCCTCTACGAATATATTACTAATAGATAAGACGTTAATTCATTAGATATTTTAATACGAGAATACTTACCACGACTAATGGGTATGTTGAGGTCCTGAGTTGATGTTGAATAGCTGTGGAAAATTTGTTACAGCGTATTGACTACTTGGAAGAAAAATAAACGATGACTTTTTATATTGATCGTAAAAGTAGTACCATTCTGATACCGTCTATAAATTGTGTTTACTTTTGTATGGTCGCTAAAGTGCACTTATTTATACTCAGTTTCGCTCACATTGTTAGCTTTCTTTCAAATGACTGAACATGTTTTAATACCATCCAATTGAGTGAGTAACTATAAAGCTAACATCATGAAGTACTGTCTAACATAGTCGATAGTTTCCTATAACGTTATTGCAAATCTCATTAGTTCAGATAGAGTTACGAAGCAATCATATTCTCACTCTAATTAGAAAAGTTAAAGAACTCATAACTTATAACAAGTTTACTGAAGTGTGAACTAGCGTTATTAACGTGGTTATTGGCAGTAACCTTGTTTTGTTTTAATACTTGTAAATAGGCGAACAACATAATATTCGAGGATTAAAAAGTGGGTCAGCGAAAAAAGGTGACCGTTAAATAGCGATGAGCGCTTGCGCACGTCGCGAGGTAACGGTACTGATACAAGACGACCTGCTGGCGCGAGGAGCATTCTTTCAAATTAATCATTAGACGGTAGTCACAGACTTAACTGAACCCCGTGTAGGGCAGAGGCCAATCCTGGTTTCGTATACTGGGGGAGTCTCTACAATACTCTGAAAGTTAAATAACCGTAATTAACAAATCCCTATGAAAGTATCTAAAGAGTATCTAAAATATATGTTATATTTGAAACCTATGATAGCTTCTCAAGAAAATACACCTTAAGCTTCCTATTAAGGGAGTATTATAAATAAACCGCTTGACACAATGCGTTACTATGATACAACTACGCCACGAGTGTAACAATAATGCTAAAAATAAAACTTAGCGTAATTAATAAAAACATAATTTCTCAGACAATGTGACGATAAATTAATAGAATTATAAAGACGTTACACTTATCGTTGCGTGTCAAGTTTCGCTTTAGTAATGCCATATGCAAGGTGCATTGCTGCGTAATTACGATCTAATTATACGCAGGCGCCAAACGGGCGACGATACCTTGAATAAACTCTTAGTAATCGTATAATTATTATAATAGTGTTGATCTAGTTTAAATGACATAATTTTACAATATATTGATGAGAAAGTTTCAGCTTGTTAGTTTAATGTCTTGATTTTCATCAAATGCAGGCAAACCTTTAAGTTTTTTATTATGTCTATCACTTCTGTATCAATAAATTACAAAGGAATTCTAACAATCACCTGACACGATGATGTTATTACAAATAAATGTTAAAGTAATTATCATTGGTCACATACTGATTTGTAATTATCATTGGTATGAATCCAGGAGTGGAGATGAGTGCGATAGTGAACGCGGCCGCCGACGTGCTGTCTGGGACAGCCATCGCTGCTGCTGCAGGTACGCAGGTAACAATAATTTAGAAACCCTCAACTAAAGCTATCCTATCTATATTCACATATATAGTTTTGGTCGGTAAATTCCATAATAATCAAACCCCTTCTAAAACCGATTGCATAAAGAAGTTTAAATTACTTACTTGTATTTATATTATCCTTAAGATTGTCATGTTGCGACCGGGCACGCCGCCAACGGCCTTACATATATTCGATAGCAAATTTTACCATATACACACATTAAATGACACAATGAATGTCAAAAGCTCTTTGCCCCTAATATTTGAAATTGGTGTTCCAGGTGGCATGGTTCATTCCCATGCTAGTCGCTGCAATAGCCTACTACCAGTTTGACCAGACTGACCCGGAGGGACGGCCGGGTGACGTCGGCGATGTCGGGATACTTCCAGAATACGACTTCATCATCGTGGGAGCCGGATCAGCTGGTCAGTGGGTACATATATTTTAAGATTTTGATGTTCAAATAAATCAAATTAATTGTTTTAAAATAAAAACATATATTTGTGCATTTCCTTTTCATGTTATGTTTTAGCAGTAATTTGTGAACTAAAATGCTGATTATCAAATAAAACATACGATATTTGTCAATTAGGAGCGGTTGTGGCCAATCGTTTATCAGAAATAGGACACTGGAACATTCTGCTATTGGAAGCCGGCGGAGATGAGACCGAGATATCAGATGTTCCAATTCTGGCTGGTTACCTACAGCTGAGCAAACTCGATTGGAAGTATAAGACTGAACCTCAAGGAACTAGTTGCTTAGGTAAGAACTAATCACAATTAGCTCCGTAAACTCTTGGTACAATAATTTCTATTGACTTTTCATTGAAATGTATTATTTGTATTTTCCAGCAATGGAAGGTGGACGCTGTAATTGGCCTCGTGGTAAAGTTCTGGGTGGCAGTTCAGTATTAAACTATATGCTGTATTTGAGAGGAAACAAGAAAGACTACGACGGTTGGGAGGCTCTTGGTAACAAGGGATGGGGCTACAAGGATGTTTTGTACTATTTTAAGAAGTCGGAAGATAACCAAAACCCTTACCTAGCACAGACACCATATCATAGCACCGGAGGCTATTTGACTGTATCTGAAGCACCTTATCACACACCGCTGGTGTCATCATTCATAGAAGGTGGTTTGGAAATGGGTTACATGAACAGAGATATCAACGGGGAAAACCAAACGGGCTTCATGGTAGCACAAGGCACTTTACGTAAAGGCAGTCGGTGCTCTACTTCTAAAGCTTTCCTAAGACCTGCAAAAGACCGCAAAAATCTGCACATTGCAATGCATTCGCACGTTACTAAAGTTATGATTGACCCTAGAACCAAAATTGCTTTTGGAGTTGAATTTGTAAGAAACAAAATGATTCACCGCATAAGAGCACGAAAAGAAGTGATCCTCTCTGCTGGAACTATAAATTCTGCGCAGCTTTTGATGTTATCTGGTATTGGACCTGCTGAAGAGTTGACGAAACATCATATACCAACAATACAGAATCTAAAAGTAGGAAGGAATCTGCAAGACCACATTGGATTGGGTGGTTTAGCTTTTATGGTTCAAAAACCTATCTCAATTGTAGAACACAGGCTTCACACAATGACAACGCTGATGGAATATGCAGTTTTAGGGGAAGGCCCATTAACAATAATGGGAGGGGTAGAAGGCCTTGCATTTGTTAATACAAAATACGTAAACGAGACTGATGATTTTCCTGATATAGAGTTCCATTTCATTTCTGGATCTACAAACTCCGATGGCGGGGAACAAATACGTAAAGTTCACGGTTTGAAAGATACGTTTTACGATGCAGTGTTTCGCCCAATCAGCAATATGGACGTATGGAGCGTCATTCCTATGCTGCTTCGTCCTAAGAGCAAAGGTTACATCCAGCTACGCAGCAACAATCCGTATGACTATCCGTACATCTATCCGAACTACTTATCAGACGAACTGGATGTAAAGACATTAATTGAGGGAGTCAAAATTGCTGTTGCCTTATCACGAACGAGAGCGTTTCAAAAGCACGGCTCCATGCTCAATCAGCACATTTTTCCTGCCTGTGTCAGTATAAAGAGGTATACAGATGCCTATTGGGAGTGCATGATTAGACAATACACGTGTACGATCTATCATCCGGTGGGCACGGCTAAGATGGGGCCCTACTGGGACACGGAAGCAGTGGTCGACCATGAACTGAGGGTATATGGAGTGAAAGGACTGAGAGTCATCGACGGCAGTATCATGCCAAACCTCGTGAGTGGAAATACAAATGCACCAATCATAATGATCGGAGAAAAAGGAAGCGATATGATAAAAGAGTACTGGTTGAAACGAAGAATGTCAAGGTATTATTTATAAATTGTATTATTATACTCAATTATCATGCCATATTTACTTTCAAAAATGTTATTACTCCTTAACTAATATTCAATGTTTTGTAACTCTTTGTCCGATATTGTCCTAAGTTATCCAATACAGAATCAATATTTACGTCTGTCAATATACATATAAAGCAAAATAAGGCATTGAAATTAATTAAGAAAGGTACAAACTAAAGAGTTAAATTATCAGTATTACTAAGAAATTGTAAATAATATTTATTTATTACCCAAATTTTGTTCCAGTGTAGAATATAAGTATAGTCTTAATTAAATTATTTTACGGAACATGTTGTTTTATTGTTTGATCACGAAACAAAAGGTCCATTGATCACAAGTAGGTCAGATATGCATAATGTCGTAACGAATCATAATCACGAGAGACAATATTCACTTGATTAAAGTAGCTGACTCGATCGGTTAACGATTGTAGAGTTAATAATTAACAGAATGTACAGAATAAACTCAATACGTCTTTCATTTAATTTAAAGGTTTGGTGTACGGTTCTGTTACATTTTAGAACAGATATGCATTATTACATTCCAAATTTATTTAGTTAATAATGATATAATAAAATTAATAAGTCATAAAAATATTCATAAACTTTTCATTTATATAAAAAACGTTCTAGAATTTTTACAACTCTATGTAACAAATCCAAACTTCCAGACGTAAACAATACATGCTGACAAGTTGATTTTAAGTTCGTCCCTCAGTCAATGCATTAGCAATGATCGAGTATCAGTCAAGAGGTGAACTTTGGCAAGATGTCCGACGATCCGAATTTAGTGGTCAAAGGAATTCTATCCAATACAAGAATAACTTTGGGGTTGATACCGGGGTTGGGAGTGCTCATAGTGCTGCGAATGGCGATACATTTGTACAGACCCGACATCGAAGATTCTGATAACCGTGTGCGAGATTATTCCGTAGATGATATGTACAAGTGCTATGACTTCATCATAGTTGGAGCTGGATCAGCCGGTGCTGTACTAGCCAACCGCCTCACAGAAAATCCAGACTGGAAAGTGTTACTTCTAGAAGCAGGTCAGGATGAGAACGTGCTGTCAGAAGTACCTGTTTTATTCCCAGCGTTGCAGTTGTCTTCGATAGACTGGCAATTTGAAACTGAACCAAATGAAGGATATTGTTTGAGTATGACCGGTGGAAGGTGCAAGTGGCCAAGAGGAAAAGTTTTAGGAGGTTCCAGTGTATTGAATGCCATGTTGTACATCAGAGGAAATAAACGTGATTACGATAATTGGGAGCGGATGGGCAACACCGGGTGGGCATACAAGGATGTGCTCAAGTATTTTCTAAAATCTGAAGATATGAGGATACCTGGCTTTGAAGGAGATCCTTATCATTCTACCGGCGGATATTTGTCAATCGAAAATTTTCTTTACGAACAGCCTATTACTGGCAAAATCTTAGAAGCTGCTAAGCAATTTGGATATCATATATTGGATGTAAACGGAGAGTACCAAACAGGATTCACTCGTTCACACGCTACTGTAAGAGATGGTCTCCGGTGCAGTACTGGAAAAGCATTCTTAAGATCTGTTTCAAAAAGGCCTAATTTACACGTGAGCATGAATTCTTTGGTTGAAAAAATATTGATTGATAAACATAATACAGCTTATGGAGTGAAATTCATTAAAGACGGCCAGTCACGTATGGTAACCGCTAGTAAGGAAGTTATTCTATCGGCTGGGGCTATTCAATCGCCACAGTTGCTAATGTTATCGGGCATTGGAGACGCTGAACATTTTAAGGAAATGGGAATTTATCCAATAGCGCATCTCCCGGGTGTTGGGAGGAATCTTCAGGATCACGTCGCCATGGGAGGACATTCCTTTCTATTCGATAACCCAAACCAAAATGGGTCGGATTATTGCTTCAACTTAAGTACCGTAATTAGCTTGCCGAGCCTGATGGACTTTATATTCAAAAGGGACGGTCTGTTATACAGCATGATGGAAGCTGAAGCTATGGCTTTCGTCAATACAAAATACCAAGACCCTTTAGATGACTATCCAGACATTCAACTATTTATAGCCCCCACAGCTGACAACATGGATGGTGGTTTATTCGGCAAAAGAGCAAACGGACTTACCGACGAGACGTACGCGCAGTTGTATGAAGAAATCCTGTATCAATCCTCATTTTCCATAGTACCCTTATTATTGAGACCCAAAAGTCGAGGTTACATAAAACTCAAAGATACGAGCCCACATTCACCGCCGTTAATATACCCAAACTACTACACGGACCCGGATGATATAAAAACAATGGTGAGTACGTCTGATTGCCTACATAATTTTAGTTAAATTACCTTCAAATGTCATTTTAAGAGTTCGAAAAGTACCTGAATGAGGAGTAATTATTTTGAAATTATACTTCCAGATCGAAGGAGCTCGAATAGTTCAAGAGCTGGTGGACCAGCCTGCTCTAAAGCAGTTGAACGCCCGGCCAAACCCGCGGCGGAACCCAGGGTGCTCTCAACATGCCCTCATGTCCGACGAGCACCTCGAGTGCCAAGCGAGACACCACACCTTGACGATATACCATCCTGTGGGGACCTGCGCCATGGGACCGCCTGACAACCCTGACGCGGTCGTAGACCCCAGATTGAGGGTATGTTTTGTTATAAATCATTAATATTTTGAAAATACGACTGATTGAGAGTTATTAAACGAATGAATAGTATATTGAACCCTCGATGCACATACAAATGCTATGTTTGTTTGTTCAGAATTGTAGCGCTCGAGCGCTCTGACGAGTACTGCTGTTAGTTATTTTCTTTTGAACTGTGCCAGGACCGAAAGTTCTTTGCTGTAATTTATATTACGTTTAGACTTACTTAGAGATTTGACTATCTATATGATACAAGTAGTAATGTCGACAGTGACGAAACCGAGGACAGAAAGTTAGTATATGAAATAATTATAATTCATTGTGAGAGTTCACTGGCAGAATATGATTAACACTTACATGCAAATTAAGTAATAATTAAAGACAGAAGGACCCCATAGTTTGACTTTAATGAAACTTGAACTGTACCGTGTTTCTATAATGCGTGCTCAGTTACTGGAAAATCAGGCGTCTAGTTCTATCTATAACGAAGTTATATGGATGTCGATAATTGCCTGAACTCCTTCGAGAAAGGGATGTTACGACCCGCTTTTTTTGCGCGTCTGCGACTCCGCCTAGATAACAATAAGCAATAACTACTATCGTAGTCTTTTTCACTTCAGGAAAGTGGTTAATATGATAGTAACCATTTAGAACAACAGCTAACATTAGTTGATAAAAAGTTTTATTCACACATCGCATTATATACATAATGCGAAACGTCAATAAATATTTAAATACAGGAAAATGTGTACTAAACACGTTTTTCTTTGTACTCATTTAGAATATATACGCAACCGATCCTTTGTGTAAACAAAGTAGCGATTGTGTCACTGTTATTTATAAGATTTGCGACGTAACAAACTCATTTTGCCTACCTTTCAGGTGTACCAAGTCAAAAACCTGAGAGTTGTGGATGGGAGTGTGATGCCTAACATCGTGAGCGGGAACACTAACGCACCTATCATTATGATAGCAGAAAAGGCTTCGGACATGATCAAGGAAGACTGGAGCGAGTCCCCCGATCAAGCCACCACCTGTCCCCCTAAATACCACAAAGACTCCAAGACTACTGAAGAAGAAACCCCAATCAAACCAAAGCCAAATCTCTTCAATGAAACTACGAACCTCTTCACATATTTCGTAGAAGAAACCCCTCAGAATACAAACATGAAACAGGAAACGAAACGTGGCGAAGATAACAGAATCACACTATTGAACCGTGAATATGAGACCAAACAAAAAGGAATATCTCCAGAAAACGATATACTTAGCTACGGAAATTATAACCCTAACCCTGTAGACATAAACCTTTACTCAGATTATAACAATTTCGGAAACTACCCCGACCCTAGTGTGTATACCCCATACCCTTATTGGTATCCAACCTTCACCCGTGGACAATTGCTTCCAGCACAAGAATATTATAAAAATCCTTACAACTACCAATTTTACGATAACATTCAAAGAAAACAAAAGAAGTTTAAACCAAAGTACAAACATTATAACCATAATTACTATCCAAAGTTGAATAGTAAGAAACCCTTGTACTACGAAACAGACGAGATAATCAACCCAAAGGGGCAGAAAACGTGTAAAATATGGTTGCACTACGACGGGGTAAAATATGAAGTAGTAACGTAATAGTAGTTTATGCAACGTCATATAAAGAAGGGTATTAAAACACGAGTGTGAGTTTATGAAACGAGCGCAGCGAGTTTCATAATAGTAACGAGTGTTTTAATACCCGTGTTATATGCAGTTGCATACACTACTTTATCTTCACTATTTAATGCAATTATTCAAACAAAATTTTAAAAACAAAACACATTGCGAAACATTAAATTCACGCGTAGGTACGTGTATTGTCACAGTGAACTTGCCGCCATTAAAATCTAACCAATGAGAGCGCAGCTGCGCGTAGGGCCAATCAGGAGCGAGCGAGATCTTACCAAAGAGTTTTGTGTATGTAGTTTCGACGAAGTTTTCACGTATAACCCAACTGTTTTCAAAAGCCAGCCTTATATCAAAATTTTATGCAACTAGTATGAGGATTTTGACATAAGGCTCGCCAGGTTAATTGGTCGCGTTATAATGATGTTATAATGTTATATTATAATGATATTATAACATCATGTGCAATTGCTTAAATTGAGTGTTTTAGTTGTCTGCGCTATAACAGTAGTAATTATAAGTCAAGTATTGGAAACATAAGTAGAATGTTACAACATTAGTGTAGATAAATAAATTATCATAAGTCGTTATTTATAATATCATGTGTTTGGTCAGTTATAAAAATAAATATTTGATATCTTCATATTTTTTTCTTATTCATCAAGATACCAACGCAAAGCGACAAAATATTCAGTGCCGATATACTTACCTAAATTGGTCAAAGATCCAAGGCTAAGAAGTTACATACGAGTAATATTAAGCATTGCGAAAAATTATAAAATGTCGATGTATGTATATTAATGTAAATGACTGGTCATATATCAACGCACTAACACAAGCCCTAGCGTGTATAACCTAAAGCTAGTGAGGAGATAAGAACATCTACATATAAACAGGCAGATATAAATTATTCATAATCAATGTGTCATGGCCTAAGCCCATTATCACAGTACTACATAAATACAATTTATTGCCTTCAAGCACTCTTCCAACGAGGGTAAATATGTATGATTTAATTAAATAGAACACTATGATCCCACTTTATTTTACAACTACAGAATCACTTATGAAAATTAAAAGCTAACCTAACCTAACCGACTCTATTTTGTCGTTGGTCAGTCGGTTGGTCAATATATGTAGTCAAACTTAAATAAGGAGGTACTTTATCTCTCTTACTGTCGCATTCAGAACGTTCATAAAATCGTCAATTAACTATTTCATGTCATTTTTCATACCTTACATGTCAAAATCACTCATTAAATCTCTCCTACAGTAGCTTTGTGATGTCTCTGGGTAACAGTATTTGACGTCTGGGTAGCGGTTACTCTTACACATATTATTGTCAAATATTCGGGGGCTGCTTAATTTTAAGTACCGTTTGAGTAATCAGGCACCAGTACATACAACTGATGAACTTATAAAATTAAATTTGTTTTATGTTTACACATCGTTAAATGTTTTTGTGATATAAAAATATATAAATGTCCTGTCAATAACCTAATCATACACGTTTTATTGGATAAAACTTTATTTGTTTGACTTTTAGTCGATTAATATTTTATTAGTAATATCTGACACAACAAACTGTTTTTCCCATCCACAAATAACAAAGAATGTACTTACTTATATAAGAAGAATGTATGTACTCACTTTAAATTATTTGACCATACTTGGATAACTATAAAATAGTAATTAGACTAACTCAATAACTCTGACAGAATTGGTCAGGTTGGCCATCCACTCGATGAAGAAGAAGTAATTGGACGAAAATCACTAACAAATATGAATACTAATTCGGTGTCGCAGCAGTGTCATTGTTGACATAGGTGTCGGTGGCGGACACCGAGGTAGCGTCAGCACATAATCTTTACTTTGTGGCGTCAGCGTGGACATTACTGACGGTACTCATTCTAAATGCAATTTACAGTAATTTCCACACCATTGACAAAACATTTTTCTCTGTTCATTTATTGTATCGATCCTTGATCTTAAACTTTAAAATCTAAGTCAGATACTCATTAGCGCCTTACATTATCAATTACTGATAACATTCTTATTTGCGTAATAATGACATAAAATCTAACTTTAGTAATAAATAAATCGAAGTAAGGCACCTACCTAGAGATTTCATTTCTTTTTATAACCAAACTGCTTCATCAAGACATGGCCAGTTTTTGTGGGATGTTTTGGAGAGATTATGTCATTAACGAACGTATCATTTAACAAACAAATTGTTTTATTTAAAAGTTCAAAAAACTAAATCCCAACATAAATTGAAGTATATTGTTGTTATTTTTAATTATCATTATTGAATAATTCAGTAAACAAATCAATGATAAAAATGATTGTGAGTACAGAAAACCTGTATAGTATAGTTCGTGATAAACATACAGAATACAAGTGTGAGTCCACACGGGCCCGCGGGTCGGCGCGGCTCGCTCAGTAGCCGTCGTGGGCTCATTGCACTTACACATACATTCACTTTTCCGAATCAACCGTTAACTTTACGCTATCGACTAGTCAGTGGTTTATGTAAGTAAAAAGTGCGTTTTAATATGTGTTACAAATATGTTAGTGTGTTGTTCAACTATTCATTAAGACGTTTTCACGTGAGAGAATGAATTGAAGTGGGTTAAAATTTTGATTAATTATGCTTTCTTAATCATGTAAAATTTCTCTATTTCATGCATGTTGCATATAAAAATAATCAATGAATTATTGATGTTTGAATTACTTATAAACAATAATAAAAAATTTACACCCTAAGACGAAAATAATATAAATGCCTTCATGAATGTTCAAATCAAATTCATCTAAGTGAAGATTAATTACGTTAATTAATTAATATTCATTACGTTTTGATATTTTCATAATTAAAACCACAAGTTAAGGTGACGTGAGTTCAGCAACTCGCAAAACGCGGTTTTTCCATCCAACTTTTTTCATATAAATTGTCACAATTTTGATTCTAAAAAACTATTATATTAAAGTTGAGGATATATTCTAGTGGCAAAGGTATTTCAGTACACGATTAGATTAATTTCCCTCGATAGAAAAAAATCACAAAGTTGCCTCTTTTATTAATTTAAAAATAATTTTATGGCTAAAATAAACAGATTTTTCCCAAAGAAAAACAACTATAATATAGGTCGTAGCATGAGCTAGGGCATTAGGTATTTTTTTGTAACCTTTCATTTCATTCTTAAACACAATTTCAAAATACCTAAAAAAAATCGAGAATTTGCCGTGTTGCGGGTGACGCGGGGCGTGATCAGTCGCGCTCAAGCGCTTGTGGAGGACGGACCTATGCCAAATATTTGCTGGAGCGCGGAGATGCAAAATTTAAAACTTTTTTCGCAGTAATAACTTGTAATTTACTGCACTTAACGTGTGATTGAAAATGGGAAATAAAAAAAATAAGAAGGTGCTATCAAAATTGGCAAAACGGAAACTTTTCAAAGAAATATATTCCGAAAGGTAAGCAACAAATTAAAATCTCTCAGAATACAGAAAGAACCAGAAGTAGCATTCAAATGTATTTACAAGCTACACGCTGTGTCCAAAAACAGAACAAAGTCCCTCGCGTAGTGTTGTTAGCTCTCGCATTATTTGCCCATTTTTGGGGTAAATTTTGGGAGTTTCGGAGGTAATATTATAATAGAATAAAAATTGTTTTTTTCTATATAACTATGTACCTACCTGATTATCTCAAGATATATAGGTATATTAAATAAAACACGGTGTTAAGGTGGATATTATTTTGGTCCACACCGCTTTCCTCAGCAGGGAAGCTTAAATTTGAGATGGCTAATATAGAAACATAATTTTATACCCGCTCCCCCTCTCCCCTTCTCCCTCACACGCACACCAAAAATGTGTTTAGAAATCCTATAGACTAACAAACTATTTAATAGGATTGTTAGGTTAGGTACATACGAGCCGCACTTACGCTTTATACTTTCTTTTTTCAAGTTGGTTAATTTTTATTATATTACTTATTAATATTCTACAACGAATTAAAGCCCTCAAAAGGTAATAAAAAGAAGGGTAAATCAAAACTCTTATATTGGCAACACTAACATAGATTGACGCATCACTCTCTATGACAATTGAAATCTGAGAAAATAATTAAATATTTAAATAAGACGTTACCTAAATGCGATACCTACACGTGAAATGTGATCCCATCCTGTTTTTTTTTCAAACCCGCTGCATTTTTACAGGTAGGAACGACACAAGACGGCATAGTTTCGTGAAATTGATCACCGGTAAAACACGTTAGCGCGTTCCGACGATCACAAAGTGACTGATCGGTTGCGCATCAAACTACTCTATTTAAAACTAGTTTGAGTAGCTTCAGTATTAGGCGCGCTCGCGGCTTCTAGTACTTTCTGTATTCTAAGTAAAATCTATATAGAACTATGACGGTTGCGTGAAAATAAGGTTTCAATATAAATAAGAACTATTTGAATTATAATCCGGTCAATTTAAACCAAAATTGAGAATGATGTTACATAAAGTCCCAACGAGCTCAAAATCAGCAAAATTGTTCAAAACATAATTATAAACAATGTCTAAAAGTTCCCCATCTTTCCCGTGTATGGAATTTTTTTTATTCAAGGTCAAAGGTAAACAAAAATAGTTTTTCGCGATTTTCAGCAAAACGGTAAGTTTGATCATAAAAGTACCTGAGAAAATAAAAAAGTTTATAAAATTCTCTATAACTTTAATTCTATCCACTTTTTCCATATTCCCAACCGTTATTGAACTACACGCTCCAGAAATGTAAAAATTAAGGACCTCGGGCAGGTAACTATGGAGCCTGCCCCAATGCTCAACAGTGACATGACCTATGTCATTTGAAAGGTCTTGAAGAGTTAAACACAACTTGAGAGAAAACACCGTTAGCCGACGAGTTAGCCGTCGATTTCGATATAACTGTCAAGGAGTAACTTGTACATCACTTTAATACCTTTCAAATGACATAGGTCATTTGTCACTATTGAGCATTGGCGCAGGCTCCATAGTTACCTGCCCGAGGTCCTTAATTTTTACATTTCTGGAGCGTGTAGTTAAATAACGGTTTGGAATATGGAAAAAGTGGATAGAATTAAAGTTATAGAGAATTTTATAAGCTTTTTTATTTTCTCAGGTATTTTTATGATAAATCTTACCGTTTTGCTGAAAATTGCGAAAAACACTTTTTTTACCTTTGACCTTGAATAAAAAAAAATCCATACACGGGAATGATGGAGAACTTTAGACATTGTTTATAATTATGTTTTGAACAATTTTCCTGATTTTCAGCTTGTTGGGACTTTATGTAACCTCGAATGTATAAATTGACCGGAGTATTATAGATTTAGTAGATTATTGCTTTGAAAAAAAAACAAAAAATATGTTGTGTCACAGTATAAGAATATCAGCAGAACAACTATACAGCTGCAATGTTGGTACTGGGGATACCTAGGACAAGACTTGTCTCCTAAGACGGGGCTTATGAACTCGGTGGCATGCACATTTTATTTTGGTATTTTTTACGAATATTTTATACTAACTTATTTAAATAGGTCGAACCAACCTGGAAATTCAAATAATGATGTATCAAGCCAAATAGAAGAAAACAATCAATCGTATGTACCTACAACATTTCTATAAACCATTCTGTTATTATTATTTAGGTATAGTTTGATATAGTGGGATAGCTGTCGTCGTGAGTGTGAAAGAGCAGGCCGCTCTATCCGTCTATGTCACACACACGGCGATAGCCCTCCCTCCTCGCCGCACGCATACCTAAGGCGCAGCACAGCAGTATCGGTCAAACTATAACATACTTATTTTAGGAGTATTACATACGAATTTTCATGTCTTTTTTTTTTTATTCAGACGTGATATTTTACTTAGTCATGAAAATGTAGATGCAAATAGAACGCCCACGATGGAGGTTCTTGCATTGTCATCATCACCGTAAGTGAATAAATATTTATAATACACTATACACTTACATGCACATTTTTACACAGATTTTACAAAAAAATACACACAAACTACACATGTAGGTAAACCGATGTTATTAGTTCTATAGCTAATACATAGTATACAAAAAGGCAGCGAGCTTAGTTACGGTAGTAACATATAATATCATTGCAAAAAGGTATGTCTAATTTTTTTGTTTTTTTTAGAACCAAAAGTACACCTATAAAAGGAAATCAGACGCCCTTGATGGAACTGCATACAGTTTCACCAGGATTTTTTGAGTGAGACTTACATATACATTTTAATTTTTTTTTCATTCCGCATTATTCATAACCGTGTTTCTATGGTTATGCATTAAATGAAACCAACACTTCTATATCTCAGAATAAATATTAAAACACGAATAAATATTATTGTTTTTAATTTTAATTCAGATGTAAAAATTCACCGACCAATAAAAATATGGAAGGAAATTCATTGCACTTGATGGAACTGCATACAGATTCACCGTCACCGTAAGTTTAGAACAGATATATCTACATAAATAAATCTATAGACTAAAGCATAATCAGTTTTTTGTTTTAGGGGCGAAATTGATTACACATTAATAAAGGAGAAAGAGATTAAAGATTTTGCAAGTGAGACTCACATGGGGCGAAGATTAATAGACGTGACCTACTTTTTCGAACAATTGCAAGCAATATCAGCTCATGCGTCGTTATTTCAGTGTAATCTTAGTCACATGAGTTTAGTTGGCGAAAAGCGAGTTGGTCTTGCATCAAATTTTAAATTCAAATGTGAATTATGCGGAACGTATTTCAAAGTTTCATCAGATAATCCAAAACACATCGAACACATAGATGTAAATACTGCTGCTTGCTCGGGAATAGTTGCTACTGGTGTAGGGTATTCTCAATTTGAAGAAATATGTAGTGCTATGGATATGCCAATATTCACCGAAAAATATTTTTCTAAAGTCCAAAATCAAGTTTTTGACGAATGGGAAGCTACCGCTGTAGAAGCTATGGAGGCAGCAGCTAGACGGGAAAGAGATGCAGCCATTGCAGAGGGTCGAGTGAACCATGGCGTACCAGTCATTGACGTTTATGTTGATGGTGCTTGGTGCACTCGCTCCTATGGAAATAACTACAGGGCCCTTTCAGGAGTTGCTGCAATAGTTGGCAGAAGATTCGGTGAAGTTCTCTTTATCGGCGTGAAAAACAAGTATTGTTTAATTTGCGCAAGAGCAGAAAAAAAAGGAGAAACGCCAAAACCACATGTATGTTATAAAAATTACGAAGGCTCATCAACTGGCATGGAGGCTGCTATAATCTGCGAAGGATTCAAAAAATCTTTAGAGATGTATGGATTAATTTATGGAAACGTAATAGGAGATGGGGATTCCTCCACCTATGCAAAAATTGTTGATGCAAACCCGTATCCTAATCACATAGTTAGTAAAATAGAATGCCGTAACCATTTATTGCGAAATATGTGCAACAAGCTTAGAGCTATAACAAAAACTACGAAATTCCCACTTGCACACAGGAAACTTATTACTGACCAAAAAATTATGAGTGTGAGAAAAGTTATAACAACTGCAATTAAAGAAAATAGGAAACAAATTAATGACCGAGACGAATCTATAAAGCACCTTCATGAGGATATTTGCAATTCAATCAGCCATGCATTCGGAGATCACAGGTCATGCAAAAGTTACTACTGTAACAAAGAAAAAACGTTTGGAGACAGCATAATACCTCAAATAGAAAATTCTATCGTTTGGTTTAGGATCCGGGTCATCATTAATGCGGTCGCTTCAAAGTCTCGCAGCCTTTTCGAGAATGTAGACACTAATACAGTTGAAAGATTAAATAGCGTCATAGCAAAATTTGTAGGGGGGAAAAGAATCAATTTTTCACAACGCCGAGCTTATCAATCAAGATGTTCAGCGGCAGTTGTCGCATTCAACACCAATAAACCTGTGTATACGCTGCATAAAAGAATTTTAGGAGCAAGTCCTAGGGGAAGCCTAAAAAAATTTCAAGAAAAAAGAGAGAAAAAACGATGTTTGACAAATCTGGTCACGAGAAAGAAGAACAGAAAAAGAAAATTATGTGAGAATCAAAATGATTACGGTGAATCTTCCGCTGCCCCTGATATGAACGAAGAAGATTTCAAAACATCTGAGATAAATTTCTTTGAACGGCTTAATGATTTAGTGAAAGACAGAAAAAACATTGAAAAAAAGACAATATTACAACGGGATTCTAGTGAGTGGCTCGAGTTAAGAAAGTTGATTTTAACCTCCTCAAATTTCGGCAAAGTTATAAAAAGGAAAAAAAAATATGGAAACTGCGTCAAACAAATTTTGTACAAAAAAAATATTTCTTTTGTCCGCTCTATTGCTCATGGAGTGGAAAATGAGCAGGTTGCCCTTCAACAGCTGGCAAAACAAGAAAATATACAAATAGAACCTTGTGGTCTGTATATTGACCCAGATGTTGATTTTTTGGGTGCTTCTCCAGATGGCATTGTAGGTGACGACACTGTTGTTGAAGTAAAGTGTCCTGTAGCTGCCCATAAAAAAGGAATGAAAGAAGCCATCACCGAAAATAAGATACAAATTTTGCGATTTAATAAAAAAACCAAAAACATAACAATAAACCAAAACAGTAATTGGTACTTCCAAGTTCAAGGGCAGCTGCATGTCACAAGACGCACAAGATGCATTTTTGGTATATGGGGAGGGGAAGATCAAAAAATTGAAGTGTTGTATATAAAAAGAGATGACGAATTTTGGAAAACTCAAATGGAACAAAAGCTAGTAAAATTCTATATCACACAAATGATTCCAGAATTAGTGGATTCTCGGCATGCTCGGGGTATGCCTTTACGTGACACGTAAAATAATCATCTATATATATAAAATTCAAAGTCCTGACTGACTGATAATCAACGCACAGCCTCAACCGCTACACCTAGAAGCATGAAATTTGGCAGGAAGGTTCTTCAAGTGATGTAAGTGCACACTAATAAAGGATTTTTGAGAATTCTACCCCCAAGGGGATAAAATAGGGGATGAAAATTTGTATGAAACTTTGTCAATTTTAAACCGATCGGGCTGAGACTTTGCATGCATATAGCTGCTATGAAGTAGGCATCCTCTAAGAAAGGATGTTGATAAATTCTACCCCCAAGGGGATAAAATACGGGATGAAAGTTTGTATGAAACTTTGTCAATTTTAAACCGATCGGGCTGAGATTTTGCATGCATATAGCTGCTATGAAGTAGGCATCCCCTAAGAAAGAATTTTGATAAATTCTACCCCCAAGGGGATAAAATACGGGATGAAAGTTTGTATGAAACTTTGTCAATTTTAAACCGATCGGGCTGAGATTTTGCATGCATATAGCTACTATGATGTAGGCATCCCTTAAGAAAAGATTTTGATAAATTCTACCCTCAAGGGGATAAAATAGGGGATGAAAGTTTGTATGAAACTTTGTCAATTTTAAACCGATCGGGCTGAGACTTTGCATGCATGTAGCTACTATGACGTAGGCATCCTCTAAGAAAGGATTTTGATAAATTCTACCCCTAAGGGGATAAAATAGGGGATGAAATTTGGTATAAATCTTCTTAGATTTTCGACTGATTGAACTGAACTGAACCAATCTTTAATAGATTGGAGCTACTATGATGACGACGTCCGCATAAATATAATTTTGATAAATTCAACCCCCAGATAAAATGAGAGATGATGGAAGATGTAAATGTATTAGTTTGAACCTGTCAGTACCTAATCAATTCATATAATACATTGTAAATGGTGGCTGTCTGTACATAGAAGATATATAAGGAAATAAGAGGGGCTTTATGAACCCAAAACAATGATTTTGTGTTTGTGTTTGTTTGTTTGTTTGTCTGTACGTTTGTGCGCGCTAATCTCAGAAAAGGCATAACCGAATTGAATACGGATTTCACCAATGCGTTGTGATTTGCTGGGATTAAAATTTAGTCTTTGTTTCGTTTTAATCGGTTCATAAATAAAAAAGTTATATCAATCTAAAGAATCGCATCAGAGGTGGCTATGATGCGGAGGTGGGTGTGTGCTACAATGCGGAGGTGGGAGTATGCTACGATGCGGAGGTGGGAGTATGCTACGATGTGGAGGTGGGAGTGTGCTACGATGCGGAGATGGGAGTATGCTACGATGTGGAGGTGGGAGTGTGTTACGATGCGGAGATGGGAGTATGCTACGATGTGGAGGTGGGAGTGTGCTACGATGCGGAGATGGGAGTATGCTACGATGTGGAGGTGGGAGTGTGTTACGATGCGGAGGTGGGAGTTTGCAACGATGCGGAGATTGCTACGATAAACAAATGTTTTAAACGATCTATAACGAAACTTAATGCGGCAAACTAAATTCCACGCGAGCGAAGCCGCGGGCAAAAGCTTGTATTATTATAATTATCAAGTATATTATCACAACACGGCCGGTGGAAATTTATATTATCTGCCTAGTCCTAAATAAAAGTAGTGATAATAAGAGGTATGATACAATATATTTATTTGTTTTTACTTTTGAAGGTGGCGCCACTGAAACCTAACAATACGTAGATATTCATATTTTTCAGTTATGTGTACTTTACTGTTGTTTGTTAAAACGTGTATGAACACCGCCACTTTAAAATATTTCTGCTCGTTATATTAGACAATAAAAATGATTTCACCCAGTGATAATACCGATATTTTTTAAAAACCTTTTATCTCTTTTTAGTTATTTTTCCCAAGGCTACCTACAATATAATACCGACCTGCGTAATATC
Source organism: Cyclophora albipunctata (assembly GCA_963082685.1). NCBI lineage: Eukaryota > Metazoa > Arthropoda > Insecta > Lepidoptera > Geometridae > Cyclophora > Cyclophora albipunctata. The sequence goes on from OY720133.1 coordinate 2,142,293, forward strand.
TACGATCAGTTTTGCTTGATAGGCTTTTTTTTAACACGCTTTTATTAGCTTGGCCTGTATGTATGTACATACGTACGTACGTACGAACGTATGTAATGAAATCTTTGAACATCATTTTCACCAACTTCCAGAAGTCTGATTAATTTGAAACTTTGCATACGTATCAAGGACCGATGACAATGCAATAATTTAATAACAGTTTCCCATTACCCTTAATGGATTTGCCAGATTTACTAAAAAAATATTACTTCATATAAAAGACATCAACGGGCGCTCGCTGTGGGACGGAACGGGAGTTCTGTTTTATTTTACTAAATGGTACTAGACACTAACAGCGTCCCGTGGTTTTCCCGTGATGGGCCTGTTCCCGTGGGAATTACGGGATGAAAAGTTGCATATAATGTTATGCTTACTAAAAATAAAAAATTAACACAATGATTCAATTCAGAGTAAAAAGCGTGGGGTGCATTTTACTGTAGTTCATAACTATCCTCTCATAGATAGTTACCAATGATGATTGTAATATTTAAAAATATTAAGCACCCCACGCTTTTTTACTCTGAATTGAATCATTGTGTTAATAACTTAAATTTTATTATAATTTTGATTTGAGGTGAAAAATTATTTTCTAGTTTTTAGTTCAATTTGCAAAAAGCGTGTTTTTTAGTTTTTTTAAACTATATTTTTTTACTGTAGTCACTACACTGTGGCATCTCAATGAGTGACATATTATTATTCAAACTTAGCGCGCAAACTACGCGCGAGCTTCTCAATGCGAGCATCTCAATGAGTGACATATTATTATTCAAACTTAGCGCGCAAACTACGCGCGAGGAGATCGCCCGCGGTCGGACCGCAGGCCCCGCACCTTACCCCCTCCATAGTAGCTAAGCGCTGGACTCACGTCACCTTAACACATAATAGCTCAATAAATAAACACAGACAGACATCTAAAAATATCTTCCACAGAGGCCAGTATTATTAAAAATTCGTATTATTGTACATTTTAATATAAAACTTCAATCAACATTTCAAGTATTAGAATAGGAGCCAGAAACCGGTTAACTAATTCGTTATTAGAGGATCCCGTACCGGCTTGCGGTAAGCATAAAGCTTCATTCACACGAGGTGATGGTTGTGGCACGCGGCGATTGAGATCGCGCCGAGCCATCGCTGTCAATACAAGATAGATTAAAAACTCCTGCGCAAAAACGGCTGGACCGATTTTTACATAATATAAGAACACGCAACGAAACTGGCTAACAAATGAAAAACAACACATCGAAATCTTACGAAGAATCAAACGGTTGATAATTTAAGATCTACAGTGCCACAGCAGATAGATAAACAAATACACACACACACAGAAATATAAATAATTAGTTTAAAGTAAACTCGAGCAAGGAATTGGCAAACCCATTAATTACATCGTCAACCAACAAATAGATCACTTGTCGCCCTCACTGTTCTCACCACAGTCTTCGCAGACATTGAACTCAATATTTACATTTGCTTACTCAAATAGAGAAGTTTAATTTACTAATAACATGGTGATGGTGACATACCGTTTTTTATTCAGATAGTTTCTTTTAACTTAAGAGTAAGAATGCTCTTTTTGGCGATTGAGTATTTTTTTTTTCTACGCCCTCTGTCATGCTTTCCAACTCTTTATACGACGCTATCACATTTATCTTTCAGCATATTTAAATCAATAAATACCGTATAGGACGAATTCATACACGCGATTATTTAGATCCAAAAAAGGTCCTAGCTTTTACTATGGACCATGTTAGATTTTTACTATAGGCCTTGGATTAAAAACTCCGACACCAGTTGGTTGGCCACTAACCTACTCAAACTATCTAGTAACTAGGAATATCTGTTGGTAGTTCATGCTATATTATCATGCTAAAGTAGTTGTGTAATAATTTTCAGGTAAAGATGTGGTCGTGTGACCCGGCCTTGTCGTCGTCCGTGGTGAACAGCCAGTATGTGGCTGGGCCAGTGTTCGCGCAAGTTCTGCAGGCAATGTTAGCAGCGCAGTGCGCGCTCGTCGGAGATCACTTGTGGCCTGCTGATGCCACTGAAGCTGCGATACAAGGTACAGATAACTAAACTGATCTTATAAAGATGTTTTTACAGAAGAGCGATAATACTCTTCGGAGCGAATCGATGGTTATTTCTTCTAAATATGGTAATTTTAGAGCAATTCATAAGATTGGTCATTTTGAGATTGACTCATTGTTTTGGTTCTGAGAAAAAAATTAAAAATAATATTAAATTGCTGCACGTAAAACGCAAAAATAAACAAATGTATGTAATAACATTTCCATAGTTTTACATCGTAGCTTAATAACTTTATATGATGTTTCAGATCCAAATTATGATTTCGTGGTTGTCGGAGCTGGGTCAGCTGGGTCTGTGGTCGCCAATAGATTGAGTGAAATACCTGACTGGAAAGTTCTTTTGATCGAAGCTGGTGGAAACCCAACTCTAACAACAGAGGTAAGATCAAACAGATAGAGAAATATTAAGGCTTCTCGTGTCTACCCAGAATTCAGTTTTTGTATAGATAGACCCAAACCAAATGTTTAAAGTAATAACACAAAAAAATAACTATGAGTACTTATATCAATTTCAGATCCCACAGACGTTTTACAGCTGTATGAACACAGCTCACGATTGGGCCTATAAAACAGAACCACAAGACGGAGCATGCCGTGCGTACAAAACTAAAGGATGCGCATGGCCCAGAGGAAAAGTACTCGGAGGAAGTAGCAGCATCAATGCTATGTTCTATGTACGAGGAAACAAGGTCGACTACGATGAATGGGCTGCGGCAGGAAACACGGGGTGGAGCTATGAAGAAGTACTGCAGTATTTTAAAAAGAGCGAAAACCTTGTCGGAGATTTAGATGAAGAAAATAAAGAATTCCACAGTAAAAATGGCTACTACGACGTGGAAATAGATGAAAACACACACTTTTTCGAGGATTTAATTATAAGAGCCGCTGTAGAACTAGGTCATAAAAATTCATCAGATATTAACGGCGCAAGTCAAATGGGCGTAATAAAAGCGTTTACAAGTACACAAAACAAAGCCAGGTTTTCAACTGCTAGAGCATTTTTAAGTCCAATCAAAGATAGAAAAAACTTGCATGTTATTAAAAATGCACATGCTACTAAAATTGTATTCAAACCTGGCACAAGAGATGTTAGTGGTATCATTGTAGAAAAGGATGGGAAAGAAATCACTATAAATATAAACAAAGAATTAATAGTATCCGGTGGGGCAATTAATTCTCCGCAATTATTAATGTTATCTGGGATTGGCCCCCGGAAACATTTAGAAGATTTGGGTATTAAGGTCATTGCTGATTTGCCCGTTGGTGAAAATTTAGAAGACCATGTCTTCGTTCCGCTGTTTTACACTTTACCAGATTTAGACAATTACACATCTTTGACTAGAATCACAGAGGCTTATGTACAATATATGTTACAGAAACAAGGACCTTTAGCAGATACAAGTCCTCATAGAGTGATAGCATTCTTTAATACAACAGATCCCGATGCTTCATCTCCAGACGCTCAAGCCCATCATATCGTATTTCCACCTGGTGTATATAATCTTCTAGATATCTTAAAGCAACATGATCTTACTGACGAAGTTCAAAATATGTTCTATGAAAAAAATAAAGATAAATTCACAATGATTGTGTACAACGTACTACTGAAACCAAAATCTGTTGGTAAAATTCTCCTAAAAAACACTAACCCTAACGATCATCCGTTAATATATGCCAACTATTTCGATGACCCTGAAGACATGGCAGCTATGTTAAGGGGCTTAAAACAATACGCCATGAAATTTGGCCAAACAAAAGCTTTGCAAAATATCGGATTTAAAATGGACTGGATGGACATCGAAGCGTGTAAGGGGTTAGAAAAGGGAAGTGACGAGCATTTGGAGTGTTATTCAAGAGAACTGACATTTTCATTGTATCATCCGACGACGACGGTTAAGATGGGCCCTGTCGGCGACAAGACATCTGTAGTGGACCCGGAGCTGAGAGTCAAAGGCGTGGGAGCCTTAAGAGTTATTGATGCGAGTATCATGCCTTCAGTGGTGAGAGGAAACACTAACGCACCGTCGGTCATGATCGGGGAGAAGGGAGCCGACATGGTAAAGAACTATTGGCTCAAACAGCAGCATACCGAACTCTGAAATAGAAGTATTTACCAAAAATATTTTTACCAATTTTTGTATATTTTGTATTATCGTAATTTAAGTGAGAATAATGTGACAGGCTGATATATAATAGTAGTTTATGCAACTGTCATATAATGAAGGGTATTAAAACACGAGTGTGAGTTTATGAAACGAGCGCAGCGAGTTTCATAATAGTAACGAGTGTTTTAATACCCGTGTTATATGCAGTTGCATACACTACTTTATCTTCACTAATACAATTAATCAAACAACAAGAGTAAAAGCTGAAAATAGTTTATTTATTTTCGTTTTTGTTTTCGAAACTTTCACCATGATTGTACTGTCGTCTACGTTAGAGACTTCATCGAACTGGATGTTGTATAGCTCTTGCCTTCGGCATGCCCCCATTATGCCGAAGATTAGTGCAACCTGTAACAATAAACGATATAATAAGCTTGATGTACATAGCCATGGCAAAAACTATGATTTATGAAGTAGTAAAGTGTAGGTACCTACTACCAAATTTATACACAAAGCGCTTAAACGGAGTGTCTAGATAACTTGCATGTGTAGTACGTAAGTACTAGGTAGATTAAATAACAGAACTAAAATACACTTACCTTTTCAAAAAGATACAAAATATCTGGTGAATCTTCCAGGAACATCTTTATTTGACCTGTTGTAAACGTCAAGGACTTTTTTTCCTTGTGTCCTTCTGAACTGCGTTTCAGGAACGCTATGACTTTTGAATACTTCGTGATATCAATATTGTTGTAGATACTCAGTGTGGACTTGAGCATAGAATATTTAGCCCACATAGAAGATGGCTTGAATTTGTCAGAGAGGTCTTTGAGATACGCAAGAATGACATTTTCAGAAAATGATGTAGTTTTCTTTTCGATCTTCCATGCCAAAAAGTTATTATATTCTTTTTCATATAATTTTCTAGATTTTTCTGGCAAAAGATTGTGAGTTACTTTTGTTGCCAATTCTAGAATATCCGGAGGCGTACAAATATCATCGTCGCTATCCATTTTTAACTTTTAATTTGTATTTTAAAAACAAAACAAATTGCGAAACATTAAATTCACGCGTAGGTACGTGTATTGTCACAGTGAACTTGCCGCCATTAAAATCTAACCAATGAGAGCGCAGCTGCGCGTAGGGCCAATCAGGAGCGAGCGAGATCTTACCAAAGAGTTTTGTGTATGTAGTTTCGACGAAGTTTTCACGTATAACCCAACAGTTTTCAAAAGCCAGCCTAATATCAAAATTTTATACAACTTGTATGAGGATTTTGACATAAGGCTCGCCAGGTTAATTGGTCGCGTTATAATGATGTTATATTAAGATTTTACGATATCGATGTGGATATTATAACATCATGTGCAATTGCTTAAATTGAGTGTTTTAGTTGTCTGCGCTATAACAGTAGTAATTATAAGTCAAGTATTGGAATCATAAGTAGAATGTTACAACATTAGTGTAGATAAATTATTATACACCTCATAGAGTCCGTATTACCTACATTGAAAACAAGTTACATAATTGTACAATGCCTTAACGCTGAGAGCAATTTTTTCCAGGCATATTTGGATAGATGACAAAGTTATATATGCGAAATAAATATCGACATCAACACTACAAACAAATACATATAAAACGTATTTATACAATACATGAATTTTGATACATGACAAAACGCAATGCATAATAATAAAATTATGAGTACATAATGTATAATGTGTATCTTGATTTCTCTACCAGTAGTAAACTCGCTTACTTTGAATTAATCTCATAGTAAACATGTTATGTTAAAACTTTTATTTGCAGGCGTTTTGTATTTATAAAGACGTTTCCATCGCCCTCTAAAAATCATTTAATTTTACCTCAGCCGTTCAAATAATGAGCCAAAATGTTTAATGAAACACTTTACAATAAAATGTCACTACATATTGGATATTTAGCATTATTTTTGTATGAGCAGTATGCAATCTGGCTGTGGTCAAATATACGCAACGCAATATAACTTCACGTTTTGTTATCCGAAAGTGTATTTTGTCATTAATACCGAGCAACTAATACCGCGTTACAAAATACACTTTATAACAATTTACCAATGACAGAGTCTGTTTGAAAACAGTTAAGTTATACATATCGGTGGCGGCGTCGAGGACACCGTGGCAGCGTCAGCACATAATATCTACTTTGCGACGTCAGCGTGGACATTACTGACGGTACTTCCACACCATTGACAATACATTTTCTGTGTACACTCATTGTAATAGTCCTTGATCTTAAACTTGATCTAAATCATATACTCATTAGCGCCTTACATTATCAATTGCTAACAGAGTTCTGATAACATTCTTATTTACTTAGTAGTATCATTTGTTCGCGTTATCTAGAACTTGATAACGTGAAAAAATGATATAATATTTAATTTGCTAACTAGATCAAGTAGTGGAAATGCAGGGGTTTTACCTATATTATACACCTATTATGCACCAGCAGCGCCTGCCGTTTACTTGCGATGTACCCGTTCTCGAGACAATTTCGGGATAAAAAGAAGCCGTCCCCCTTTCCCTTGGATGTCATTATCCAATACAAATAAATTATCAGAATCCGACATTCAAACACGCAAAAAAACAAGTACTACCTTATACTATACATATTAGTATAGATTAGATAAACGATTCTTCACTCTGCATACAAACAACATCATAAAACAACTAGGTATATGAGCTGTACCTACTATGTACGAGTATGTTCAGGTTCACGTGTTAATTAATAATAATTTATTTTAATTATATTCTTTAGATACATCTAACTTCGTCGTAGAAGCCATAGTAAATATTAAAGTTCTGGTTAAGTATACAAGTTTGTACATTGGTTGGTAGGTCTCTACTCGTATGTATTTCAAAACAAGTATATTATTTATTAAATTTATAAAAAAACTTGAGAGGTGTCAAGGGAAAACCCGGATGGAACGAAGTTTATTTATTATCATAAAAAATAATCGTCGAGACACCACACTGTTCAATGCGAAATAGAAAGACGAAACGAAAATATCTAGCTTGCTTTCTATAAGAGAGAGAGAGAGAGAGAGAGACAGACAGAGAAACATGCGCGGCGCGCATGTTTCTCTGTCTGTCTCTCTCTGGCGTGCACATGTTTCTCTGTCTGTCTCTCTCTGGCGTGCGGAAGTTTCTCTGTCTGTCTCTCTCTGGCGTGCGCAAGTTTCTCTGTCTGTCTCTCTCGCGCATGTTTCTCTGTCTGTCTCTCTCTGGCGTGCGCAAGTTTCTCTGTCTGTCCCTCTCTGGCCTAAAAAGTGTCGTTACCTTTTTTTCCGTCTAGCCCCCTTTCGTAACGCGCGATAAGGAACTTCGTTCGAATAATAATTATTTGGTAAAATACAGACTTTTCTGGAACCATATTGCCGTATTTTCGTGCCTTTTTGAAAACCTTTGCATAGATTTGAAACATTAAATTTATCGGCTTCTAGTAAGATTTATTCAACATCGAAATTTCAAAGTTCTATGTTATATATCTCCGACCGAAGTAATGCGCAAGCAAAGTTTTTTCTATTTCGACACTGATTCACTCACTCAAAAATCATCAAAATAGAACTAGAATAGACAGGGGCAGGATTTAATATCCACGTAAAGGAAAAACATAATTAATGGTATCTTGATTAATCAACTCTTTTACTTTTAATTAATCCCACATTAGACGTATTATGTTTTAAACTTTTATTTGCCTGCGTTTTCTATACAAATATTATAAGAAGGAAGATGTTTCCTTCTCAACAAAAGTGACCCCATTAAATCTAAAAAAAAAAAACACATGCACCCCATCTATTGGATTGCGGGTGAAACCATCGCGCCGGAACAGCTAGTACATTTATAAAGACGTCTCCGAGACGAGATGAGACGTTAAAATTTCTAATACCATAACATGCCTTGCTGAGACACGCTTACGAATGACGAGGTCTGTTTGAAAACTGTTATATTTATACTCAGAGCACAAAATTTGACTTCGAAACATAATAATAGGTAATTATGAAATTTAAGTATGACGTTGTCAAATTAAGACAAAAGGTATAATTATTCATATTAACTAATTATTACTAAGAAATATGTAAATGATATGATTTACTAATGTGTTATTATAATAATAAGAATCTTTTAATTTATCTTCATAAATGTGGTTTCACATACAAGAATATTTACTTATTTATTCTTGTTCCAGAAAAAACGCATTGAAACAAACGAACTCTTTTAACTGCAATAACTCAACGCTTCACTATTACATTTGATTTTGTATAGATTATGCATGTTGAAAATGGTGGATAATGAAAATAGAGGTAAACATTTAGAACAATATCATTAATATATCATTAAGATGTCCAACTGATAGTGGCATTTTGTTAAACTTAAGAAACTTGTAATAAAATAGAAACAGTTACAGTAAGATTACGGAACATTAAACAAACTAAACCGCAGCTTTAACCCGGTTAATAGAGTTTTAGTCTGAATGTGGTCTATTTTGAAGACATTTAACTTAAAAAATAATAATGTGTAGCTCTTAGGATTCCGTACTGTAAAAGGCAATAAATTAACATGAAAACAACTTTCAAAAGAGTATGTATTTAGTTTTCGATATAATGTAAATTTTCAAGTCGCTTGGAATTGAAACGTTCAATGAAAAACATCAACCTTATTTGAATGACCCTTAACTCTTTCTAACACGAGATGACTTAGTTTTCCTATTTTCAGTCGGAGCTCTGTGGTCTGAACGGATCCTCAGACATTCAAGTTCATACGGAACCCTCATTACAAGACAATTCATTCTTGACCATACTTTTCAAAATTCTAAACACGACCTTTTGACGACCTGGTAAATCATATTGAAACGACTATAATGGCAACATTCTTTACCACAGAGCATGTAGTAATCTCGTTTAGGAAATTGCAGATTATTTTTATATTCAAAACTATTGCATTTTATTGCATAACCGAGTCTGTATCTGCACATATTCTATTCAATAAACCTATCTAAATACGAGTATATACAGGTTGTTTACAACAGACACTTTAATGCGGCCTTCTTAGGGGATGCTAAAGTACGAGGCAAGGATATGCCATTTAAAAAGGCCACAGCAACAGAGTTCGAAAAGGCATTAAGTGGCATTCACGACATGTGTCTATCATCTTACATAGAGTCAATTTACTTATAACAAATACTCACGAATGTTAGCTGAAGGTGACATGAATCATGATATTAGATCAAATGTGGCCTATTTTTCAAACATGGCTCGGGTTTTAGTTTAGATCACCAACCCGTATTAGGGAAGCGTGGTGTTTAAGCCTAATCCCCCTCACTGTAATGTTATCTGCAGTGAGAGGAGAGACTTTTGCCCAGCAGTTGGGGCATTACAGGCCAATACTAATACTAATATTTTCAATAAGTACTCACGGATAATAGACGAAAGGTATTATGAATAATGATATTAACCTTAAGCTTTCGTGATATTAACAGTGCAATAACAGTCATACGGCACCCAAACAGTTAACCTACTACACGAACAGTTACATCACACTCATCAGACTCAGGATAGCCTTGGAGATGCTTTGCCGGTTTCTTTATGATGACATCGATGTTTGGGAAATCATTACTTTTATTGTAGCAAAACAATTAATATTTTAAATGCCAACTTATTCTAAAATACATTAGGGTGCTCGCAGTTTCACTACTGGTAAATGATAAAAAAATAAAAAAGTTGTGTTGCATATTTATTGCCGACTTAATAAACGTCACTATGATGTAAACGCTCAGAAACAAGTCATTTATTAGATTCCGATTATTTCTCATGAGAACAGGCCCGGATTAAAATGGAATTAGACGAGACATTATTTTACACTAAATTAAATATACTCATATTGTCATTTTCGGACGATTTAAGACAACAATCACAATCAAACAACATTATCAGTGATTTCTTTGGTTAGTTATAATTACTTGCCACTTAATAAACACTAATTAGGATGCAAAACGACAATTATCTATGACAGAATATCCACCCATAGGTCCGTGCCATAGTGCAAGACTTTTGGTCAAGGGTGAGATTTGGTAATAGACAATGTTACGTATCATTTAAAACACAAAGGTTGAATGTTAATAAAATATACACTATACAAACATTGAAATTAAGTTGCGCGTTTACTTAGAAAGGTAATAACTTTAATAATTACCATAGATACCGCTTTTGTTGGTTTCAACAAATCGCTTAGATAAAGTTGCAAAAATGTATCGCATTAAATGTAGGAGTTTGCGAATTCGAATGTCAAAATTATTCATAGCATAGATGCATATATACGAGCAAGAGGCATCCAATAGATAATAATTGAATACCCGCGATTAGAGAAGCTCTTGTTTACAATAATGCAATACTTTGAATGATACTAAAATTTTGGAGCCAAGGATATAATTACGAAACTGTTTGCTATAAACAATTGCAAAATATGGTTATAGCCTGAATAATACTCGTACTTAATGCATCCTGTTGCTTTACATCTATAAATTAAACATTTTGCATATTATGACGAGAGACCTTTGTCCAGCAGAAGGACATTAAAGGCTAACAATTTGTATACTTTACTTTTCATAACAAATTCACAAAAAAGTCTATTGTCTTCTGATAAAAATGTACGTAATATGTACTCCCAAAACGACTTACTTTTTAACAGAGTTCACTTTGTGGTGCCTTGTTATCTGCTCAACCCCATTATGGGATGTGTGCAAGATGAACAAGCATAGTCACTTTTGAAATGATACATTGAGACAAGAGTTATTAAAACGATGAATAAATCAATAAAAGCTTCGCTATAAAAATAGCATTACATATTGCGATAGCTTGCGTACGTGAGAGTCAGCACCTCGCCATTGGTCGCCAACCAACGTTACTCGTGTCGAAACAGTTGCGCGGACGCAGCTGAGGGAAGCCCTCTCTCCGCACCTACATTGGCTGATTATGGCCTTTCCCCATAAAGTTGTAAAGCGTTACTTATGAACAAATACCATATTTACATTTATGAAAGAATTAAGTTTTTAGAGTCTTAACTTGGACGGAGCGATGTTGAATGCTACAGTTCTAATTGTTTCTAACAATCAACAACTACTGCCAAAAGACTGGTCGTATCGTAATCGTAGTGCTCAATGGGTAATGATGACAGTAAGCAACGTCACCGGCTACTTATGAAGCTTATTAAAAAAATCCATATCATTGAAAGTTAAAAATAGTCAATTCCATGTTTTTCTTTTAAAATGTTAATTAATATACGGCCTCTCGCTAGTGGCCCACTTTCAAACACTGCCTTGAACATTAGACTTGAATCTAACTGGTCTTGTCTTGTATGCCCTAATTAATGGTTACCGGTGCTAGGTTGTTTCCTGCGGACGTTGATAAGAGATATTTCAGGATATAAGATTAATCGTTTGAAATTAGAATCCATTGAAATACATAATAGACAATGATTTGAACATTGATATTGTTTCTCTATTCTCTTCCATGAATTTATTTCATCAGAGATAGAAAGATGAAGGGATAGGAAGGAAAAGCCATATAGGATACTTCTTCCCATTTTCCATATAATTAATTCCAACATCCGACCTCAACAGGGCTACAGTTGATGCAGCCACCCTGGCCAATTTCTGGACTGGTTCAATTTAGTGCCAGTGCCAAAGAAGAATACAATTCATACCTAATATAAAAATGTGAACATAATGAGCATCATCCTTCCCAAAGACTCGGCTCTCATGTATTACAAATTAGTATTAACAACAACGCACGGGATATTTCCAACTTAAAAACTAATTTAATACACAATGCTCGAAATGTCATCCCAACATCTCAGGGACAAGTTCAACAATAGTAACGACATCCGAGACATTAGTTTGCGCCACAATAAAATGATAATAATTATAGTGATGTCCTAAATCATAGGTAACCTATTAACATTGACCGCCGGCGGGTTTGGGTTGTGCAACCCCCGAGCACCGCGCGAGCACAACGCAGTGCCTTTCCGACCCGCTGCGCGCGCGCATGTTCGATTCAATGGTGACCCTTTAGTGCAGTGCTTTTAGTGAAGTGAAAGAAAATATATTTTTGTTTAGGTACGTTTGATCGGGATTTTGGTGTATGGGATATTTTTAAATTGATAGTTATTTAAATATTTCGCGAAATAGGTTACTTTTTTTTTTATTATGGTCTTACTTAGGACCATGTAAGTAATTCCATGTTAATCCATCAATCATGATTGCCATTAATTCATTTCCATTCCGAAAACATTCCAACCATATAATCAACAACCACAAGTCATAAAGTCTACAGCCAAACATAAATAAAAATACAACGAAATTAATTATGATTTCTTCCTCTTTAAGGTAGTAAACCCAAATGCAGCAAATTGATCCCAGCACACAGACAGCAATTAATCCTTTCCACACATCACGTCTACGCAATTTTGAGATATAAATCATCTTCAACAAAAACACGCATGTATTAAGTTCTTTCATCATTTAGGTAATAACATGAAAGTATTTATAATGAGTCATTAAATTTGTTAGTTAAACTTAATGGCCTCGTGAATCACCCTTAGCAAAGGCCAAGAATTCCAGCCCATTCATTTATTACAAGTGATGTAACGCTACAATATAAAATACAGACCAAGTAAGCTAAAGCTTTCGATAAGTTGAAGCTTTTTTCTCGTAACAGCTTATATTTTACATTAATGCAATAACGCTAAATGCATCCGTATCACGGTAAAAGCTAACCGTAATGTTTGTTAGATAATGTTGCTGCAGTGTTTTGTAAAACATAAATACTACTAAGCCTACATTAACATTAAGGACCTTTTGCACCTTTATAAGCAACCTACATAAAAACATACTCGACTTCCAAGTAACCTTTCAAATCAGCTTCCGAGACAAACCTTTGCATCAATCAACCGTCATTGACAGTAACATAAATAGCACGACAGTACTAAATCCTAATTGATAGCCACTAATACAAAAATAATAAATAATTGCCATCGTCTCTTTACGTCTCACGATCTAGGCAAGAATCTAAAGAAGATACTGTTGCGTGCAAACTTCGATTAAGCATAAGTACTTATTATGTAAAGTATAATACTTCGTCAAATAGTCACTATTCACCGCATTAAGACCCTATTAATAAATATTTGAAGTCTAAATTGATTAGAAGCTTATTTTTAATACAATGATGTGGGCTGACTTGGTAGATTGTTTCAAATAAATAATATTTCTTCACATCAATACGTTGGAAGCTGTAGGTGTGTTTGTGAGTTCGAAGTGTGACAAGTTCATAGAAATGTAGAGAACTTGTTATTCTAATATATTTGTATTGTATAGGTCATGGCCGGATGCGTTCGAGTTGAAATTGTTTTCTAGTGGAAATATTAGTTTTTGGGTAGAGGTTTCTATGTAAACGTTACAAACATCAAACGTAGTTATGTACTCGTAGAAAATCGAAATTTGCTGTATTAAAACAATTCTATGGAGGCATGTATCCATGCGTTAGCATTTACCCTAAATTACATATGAGACATAAAACATTAGTATGAGGTTGTTAGCGTATTTATGATACCTTACACAACCATAATTACACCTAACCACCAACAATTACAACATTGGATACTAGTTAACTGAAAAAGTAAATACAGATGGGTTTATTTTTAATCTTTAAACACAAACTCTATCTTATCCCTCATACCACAAAATAGTACATGGAAAGGATTAGACGGCCCGTGTATATTATATAGGACTGTATTACAATTCGTGGACACATAATTATTTGATCCGAGGGTCACTCGTTCTTTCGTCGGAACACCCTAAGCAATACCTGCCGAGGTCGCCCGTGTGTTTGTCGCAAGCGAATTATAATTCTTACAATGTCGCAATACTCGCTTACCGTGCATATTTCTAGCTTTGAAATGTTACTGATGCATTGATTTAAGTATTGTGAAGTAAGTGCTTGTTGGACTCCGAAGCTTATTTCCATCTAACGATGAGGTACGAAAAAATATTAAACAGCATATAAAAAAATATCATTCATAATCGATTTCAGCTACAGCGACTGTGATCTCTGTTAATTTATGGACTCGATGTAGTGTCATGCGTCCTCATATGCCTGATGTAATCAATTTTCGCCATTAAAGTGGGAGCATAGTGATTTATCAGGAAGAAACTTCTAGACTTTTTAAAATTAATTTAATTAAGAAATGAAAGTGAGTGATTAGGGTAAAATGTTAAAGTTTTAAGGACTTTGCAATCGTTCTAATAATCGCGTTCTAAATAATCCTAACCACGATGTAAGAAGACCTTACTAATTGGATGCGCTTCACGCACGAGCTCCCAAAGGCAATCATAAACAAAGTATTATCTAATGAGGCTCGCAATTCGATCGTCCTTTCCCCTGATCGGTCAGTGGATATCCTATCCTTCTGTAATCGTAATTAATAGATTAAAGTGTAAAATCATTGTTCAATTACAACATAGCTATTAAGGATAATCCGGCTATAAATAATTTAAAATGAATAAATAGATAAAAAAATTAAAGTCTTGCATTTAGATTTTGGGATTTCGAAACTCTTTCGGATTTCTAGTCTGTTATGTAAATTAATAGCATTGGTGATATTAGTCAGTGATACGAATAAAAAAACAGTAGAAGCAACGTCAAGGTTTCCAAGGGGTTTTGGCTGTGGATGTTTATCTGTCTTCTTCTTCATGGAGTGGATGGTCAACCTGACCAATCCTGGTGTCAGAGTTATTGAGCCGCCAAAAGCTTATCTGTTAAACCTCAGTTAACACGATCTGAGTACGACGGGAAAAGAAGTAAATTCAAATAGGTTAGTGGCCGACTCTGGTACAAGTTTTTAGTTTGCCGAATACGTGACGTAAGCGGGCAACGGGACGAAGACGACAAATAATCATTGGACTATAAGAGTTCGAATAGATTAAGGTGCACAAGGTCGGAGCAGACTTTACCACTGGAATAACGTGATTTTTTAAATTGCTTGAGATAATATACAACTCAAGACAAGCCCGTTGGCACAGTGCCAGTGAGAGCGCTTACTGTGTCGGGGGTTGCGGGTTCGATTCCCGCCCGTAGTCAACAATATGTGCAGACATAGTTGTTGGCGACGACGTCTGGGTGTCAATTATTTATTCTTATAAAGTATTTGTGTATGTATATGTAGTAGTATCAGTTAGTTAGATTCCATATTACAAGCTTAGAGCTTAGTTTAATTAACCGTGAGTGATATTGTCCGGGTATATATAAAAAAAACCCCTGGGGGCTGCAAATCGAAAGGTTAATTTATAAATCGATTTAATCCAGCTTGAAATTATGAAGATACTTAACAAGCGAACTGGAAGTAAGACAACCACAGCTAGACTTGTTAAATAATTGCACCTTTAGGCATAAGACAAGTTACTGAATATTAGTCATTACGAACATTGCTTCTGTTTTCCTCACCGATCATGTGGTAAGCGGCTCAGTTAGGAAGGAGATTGCAGCAACGACCTTGATTGGAACGTTACATCAAATCATTGATATTATATTCGACAGGTGAATAGAAACATAAACACAAAAACATCACTTTGACTTCAAGCAAGAAACATGTTTCGTAGTCAACGTTATCAAGGAGTCATGGCAGAAAAAAGTAAAAGAGTAACGAAATATAAAACTTCAATGCGAATTTCTTCCTAAAGAAATGGGATGTACGGTATAATTTTCACTTATACTCGTAGTCTTAAATGTTTTCTACAATTACTTAAAACTGCACTATGTATTATAAACAAACCATATTTTGCCTGACTTACGGAAATAGAATTCATTAATTCATTCATTTCGAGTAGGTTAGTGGTGAACCTTATAAAAATACAATTGTTCATGTCGTTAATTCCACACAAGCACTATTGACATAGAAGAACACATTACCTATGCGGCTATTTCACAAGTTTTCCGAGTTAGGTAAAGCGCTCCGATGAATACACTTCCATAGAATACACTAGACACGAATTAGTCACATTCTGACCACATTTCAGCGTATTAAATTCGTTAAAGGCCAATTGGTTTATGGTAGGCTGTGTTCAAGAATTCGGAACATGTTTCGAAGAACTGAGACCAGTTTTTTTGGACAATGCGTCACTCATTTCAAAAATATTTGAAAGTTGCGGTTATTATAACCGCAGGCTTTTAAAAAAGTCATCTTTGATATTTTTATTTATTCAGTCGGAAGATGTCAACTTCTGGACAAAAGGACCCATATAGTTAAAAATGTGTAGGCCATATATAGTTAAAAATGTGTAAAACAAAAAGTAAATGGACGAAAGCTGAACTATTTCCTTCATCGGTTCTGCACAAACCTAAGTGTGACAAAATAGTTATGAATCAATTACTAAAAGGCCGATATCGGTAAATGAGAAGAATTTGAACCTGAAATTATCTCATTCGTGGTAATAAAACGCGGCCAACTCGATGAGATAATAAAAGTTCTCATTACGTGGTAAACTGGGTAACTGTATCAACTACCTTCATATTGAACCCGCGAGCTCTCCGTAAATAATGAGTTTACCTTTCTCCAAACATTTGTATTACGTAAGATCACATTTTAATATTTCAGTAACTCGGATCCTTCACTTATATTGATCGAAAATGTGAAGAATGTCCAAATTATTGACACGCATTAATAGACAGTAGACTTTCATTTAAATTGTCTTTATGCCAACACCCAGTTGAATTAAATCGACTTAGCTCCTGAACAGAACTAAAGAATGCACCAGAAGGCCGTTCGCTGCACAGAGAAAGTAAACATCAAACAATCTCAACAAATCCATTCAAATATCACTTCTATTTAACAACTGCATATGTGTCAATTTCGTATGATACAAGGTTGTTTCAAAATCAAGTTTTATCTGTGAAATATGCACGAGAAGCCACTGACCTAAAATATGTAAAGATACGAGATTAAACAATGAATAAAAACAATATGCCGCCCACGAATATCGGCTTGGCCAAAAGTAACAATTACCGTATCTGGGGGCACGGCAGTGCCCCCGCCGAGTCGAGCGCGAAGCAAACACTGCCGTACCATCTTTTACTGGAACAATTTCGCCGCATTTTCAGGCTCCTATTTGAAAATTTCCGGATAAGACCAGAACGTTGAAATTTTCGTCATCTAGTAAGCTATAATCACATACCTTAAATCCAAAATTTCAAGTCTGTAGGTCATTTAGTTCCAACCAAGTCAACGGCCAAGTCACACAACATCACTACATAGTATAAAATAAAGTCGTCTCTGTTTCGTGTCTGTTTGTCTGTTTGTCTGTATGCTTAAATCTTTAAAATTACGCAACGGATTTTGATGCGGTTTTTTGTAATAGGTAGAGTGATTCAAGAGGAAGGTTTTTATGTAAAAAAAATCCCGAAATTCCCACGGGAACGGGCACAACGCGGGTAAAACCGCGGGGTGCTGCTAGTTAACTATAAATAATAAAGAAATCGCAGTAAGGAACCTTAGACTTGGCACGACTTTGTCTAGATTTCATTACTTTTTAGAGATAAACAAGCTGCTTCATCGAGACTTGGCTAGTTTTTTACAGAATGTTTTTGATGGGATTTATATTTAGTAACCATATCTAAGTTAGGATGCAACTAAACACACACACACACACATTATAAAAGACCTAAATTAAATCTGGTAGCCACTTTAGATAAATATAAAAACAATGCGAAACCGCTCGCCTTTATTCGTTATTGTCAGTGGTATGTGGGAATTGGCACAATGTTATAGTGTGAACCAAAGCTTACTCTGATACAGATTTTCCCATCCAATTTACTTGTTAAGGCACATGTTAAATTATATACTACTAATTACTATTAGGTTCATACAAAACTTTGGATCTAATCCATACAATATTAAACTAATAATTTGCATTCAATCTTCTGAAAAATTTACAAATTCTAACATTTTAAATTGCACTTTCTTGACATTTACTACTACTTTATGCTATTAAAGAAGCACCCATTTAAAAGTAAGACAATACTTAAGTATAAGGCCGTACGTACAATTACAATACGAGGAGCATTCTACAAAGTTGCGAAAACCTTATATAACCGCTGTGAAGTGACAGTGCTTCATACAACACTTGTAATGGTGTACTCAGTCGCTATTACTATGCTGGCCCATCAAAAAACATCCATTTCAGGCAAACCGGTCAAGACGATTCAAGCTAAACATCCATGGGTTACTTACGAATCCATACATAGCCAAAAGTCATTCACTATGAAGTTTAAACAACTTGATCTTAGATAGTTACGCTTAACCTGAAGTTGTGCAATGAGCCAAGTGGACGGTAACCATTTAGTGTTTAACAGGAAAAAGTATTCTTCATGAGTTAGATATTGCAAAGACCTTAAAACAAACCACCATATTTACAAAACTCGACTAGAAATTGCAAAATGAACTTCCTGCGTTTAAAACTAAGAGTGTGTTCCACTTTGTGCAGCATACGGTCACTGAACTTAACGTTTAAGAACAAACGATTTTATTCTCCTTGAACTTAAAGCACTAAGTCATTTATTTAATGGAAGCGAACATTTTAACTACGCAACAAAACAGACGACAAATATGTTAATTATGATACTTTTTGGCGTTTCAGATTATAATATGCGCCACTGATCAACATGGGGATCCTTACAGTGGCTTCAACTGCTGCCAAGACGGCCCTCACTATAGGCGGTCTGGGCAAGTTGACCTTTATACCAGTCATGCTTGCTGCGATGGCATACTTTAATTACGAGCTCCTCGACCCAGAACAGAGACCATTCAACCAGAAGTACTTGAGAGAAAAGTACGACTTCATCGTAGTAGGGGGAGGCTCGGCTGGATCAGTATTAGCTAATCGACTCTCAGAAGTCAAAGGGTGGAACGTACTACTATTAGAAGCGGGAGGCCACGAGACCGACATAAGCGATGTTCCCTTGCTCTCTCTGTATTTACACAAGAGCAAACTCGACTGGAAGTATCGGTGAGTTATGAAACATGTATACTAAACTGACACTCGATGTTTAAGTATTTTACTAACCGGTACTCAACGTAAACAGAGAAGCCAATAATAAAACTTATTGCAATAAAAGATTGCAAATATTTTCTACCGCTTTTATGATACTGTAATTTGGTTGCCATGTTGTCATTCCAATTATGTAATATCTGTCTTGTTTTTAGGACTCAACCTCAAGACACGGCCTGTCAAGCCATGATAGACAAACGCTGCAGTTGGACTAAGGGAAAAGTGCTTGGAGGATCTTCAGTACTGAATACTATGTTGTACATCAGAGGAAATAAACGAGATTTTGACCAATGGGAAACGCTCGGCAATCCTGGATGGGCATTCAACGATATATTGCCATACTTTAAAAAATCTGAAGATCAAAGAAATCCCTACTTAGCCAAAGATACGAAACATCATGGCACAGGTAAAATATATACACAAAAACATACCTTTTCTCGTTATATTATAGTACAAAATATAAGAGATATATTATTTTAAATGTTTCAAATTATAATTACAGGCGGATATTTAACAGTGCAAGATGCACCTTACAACACACCTATCGGAGCAGCTCTTCTTCAGGCCGGAGAAGAGATGGGCTACGACATTTTGGATGTAAACGGAGCCAAACAAACAGGCTACGCTTGGTACCAGTTCACCATGAGGCGAGGGACTCGGTGCTCTTCTGCCAAGGCCTTCTTGAGACCCGTTCGTCTACGTCAGAACCTGCACGTGGCTCTCTTCTCACACGTCACTAAAGTATTAATAGACAACAACAGTAAGAGAGCGTATGGTGTAGAGTTCTTTAGAGACGGGACAAAACATGTGGTGTACGCCAACCGCGAGGTCATTCTGTCTGCGGGAGCGGTGGCCTCACCCCAACTACTTCTATTATCAGGAGTCGGACCCGCGCAACATTTGAATGAAGTCGGGGTGGACGTTGTACACGACTCTCCCGGAGTTGGAAAGAATCTACAAGATCACATAGCTGTCGGTGGAATAGTTTTTCAAATAGACTATCCTGTCAGTTTAGTTATGAACAGATTAGTAAATATAAATTCAGCTCTTAGATACGCCGTTTCCGAAGACGGGCCTTTGACGTCTAGCATTGGTTTAGAAGTGGTAGCGTTTATTAACACTAAGTATGCTAACGCGACCGAGGACTGGCCTGATATAGAGTTCATGATGACGTCTTGTTCGACACCTTCCGACGGCGGCACTCAAGTAAAGAAAGCTCATGGACTAACCGACGAATTTTACAACGAAGTGTTTGCCGAAATTAATAACAAAGACGTAGTCGGTATATTCCCTATGATGCTTCGTCCTAAAAGCCGTGGTTTCATAAAGTTAAGGTCAAATAATCCATTAGACTATCCGATAATGGTTCACAATTACTTGACTCACCCTGATGATGTTGGAGTCTTAAGAGAAGGTGTGAAAGCTGCTGTAGCCGTTGGTGAAACTACTGCAATGAAACGATTTGGAGCCAGGTTCCATAGTAAACCTGTTCCGAACTGCAAGCACCTGCCTCTGTTCACGGATGAGTACTGGGACTGTTTCATCAGACAGTATACTATGACTATATACCACTTGTCTGGTACTACAAAAATGGGTCCTTCCACCGATCCCACTGCGGTTGTTGACCCTCAACTCAAAGTGTATGGTATTGAAGGATTGCGTGTTATAGACGCCAGCATAATGCCGACTATAACCAACGGGAACATCAACGCTCCAGTTATGATGATAGCCGAGAAAGGAGCGGACTTAATAAAAGAAACTTGGCTCCCCAAAACAAGAAGAAGAAGATCACCAAAATGCTCTAGACTAGAACCATTAGGTTTAGAGATAAGTAAAAGTAGAATTTGTACAACAGATAGATAATGTTTTTTTAACTTAGTATAATAGTGATAGCCATATTATAGAATTTAGAGGGATACCAAAAGTGTAAATGGGTTTTATATATAATTAATGAAATGCTTGTTAAATAGGATATGGTTTGGAAATAATGTGATGTCATATTACCGTTACGAATCTAGTCTTTGTAGAAAATTAAATTGATGTAATAACTCTAACAATAAGTTATAATACAGCTAATGTTCAACCTCAATGTTAAGTAAGCCTACTTGAGCATCTTTATTGTATGTGAGTACATCATAACTACGACTCTACACCGTATCACAATTACTCAATTACCTGTATCACAATGATATTTTGATGTTGTATGAATATTTTTGTAGATACAATTTTAATTTTTATATTTTTTTACTTAAAATTTTGTTTTATTTCATTTTACTTAATTTCTATGAGCCATAAAAACTATAAATAAAAATAAAGAAACAGACCAATATCGTTATTAAGTGAGTAAGTTCGAGCTGGTTAGTGGCCAACCCTGCTATCGGAGTTTTTAGACCGCCTAGAGGCCTCCGACATGGTCTAACGATACATGGTTATTTACTATATAACTCAAGATATTGAATACATATATAGCGATATTTTTCCATAGAATAAATTAACTGTGTGACTATTTCCAGAATAATCCCTCAAACTTTATAAGTAAGCTGGCTAACCAAAAGGTTTAGGTAGAACGTAATAATTCATATAAATTTTGTTGTCCTGTGGCACTGACCAACTAACTAACTGCACTTCGGCAGTGCAAAAGTATTAACGCTCTTAAAACCTGTACCCAGTCAGCCGAGAGTCGTCTGTGCCAGATTCTTTTCATACAACTTAATCCCTCCGGTCGTCTTAAGAAACCATGCATTTTCGCAAAATTGTGTATTTATTGAGCTAGTAAGTAGCACAAAGCACTTTGCATGTCAACAATTTATACGAAAAATTGAATTTAAATTATAATTCGACGACAGCGACATCTCTCCAAAAGTCACTGAAGCATAATCTCAGGTTCCCATAAACTGCTTAGAAAGTACAATAAACATGACTGCCTTCGGTATAAAGAAGCCGCCACGTTGCTGTAACGATTCTGAAGGTGTAACAGAGAGGGCGCTGTTGCTAAATGGTGAAACAAGTGTTGAAAACATGATTTGGAACTAGAAGCTATCAAATAAATAAATTGTAATTCTATAACAGAACAAAACTCTTTGAATTAAAACTACGTTTACAGATACACTTCGCTTTTATTTTACAACTAGCAGCGCCCCGCGGTTTTACCCGCGTTGTGCCCGTTCCCGTGGGAATTTCGGGATAAAATGTAGCCTATAGCCTTCCTCGATAAATAGACTATCTAACAGTGAAAGAATTATTCAAATTGGTTCAGTAGTTTCTGAGATTAGCGCGTTTAAACAAACAAACAAACAAACAAAACAAACTCTTCAGCTTTATAATATTAGTATAGATTTTATCTGACGTTTCGGTCCCTTTACAGAAACTGAGGTTACAGAAGAATGAACTTAAGAAACCAGTGAGAACAAAACACAATAAATAACCGTTAACGAGGGATTCTAGGCGACCACCAGCCATCAGTCAGTTTCTCCCGCAGATGTTGGGTACTTTGGAAGAACATTAAATGTAAAATATCTTTCAATCTTCTAGAAATAATCATCATCACTACATAGTATAAAATAAAGTCGTCTCTTTTTCGTGTCTGTCACACTGTTTGTCTGTCTGTATGCTTAAATCTTTAAAATTACGCAACGGATTTTGATGCGGTTTTTTGTAATCGGTAGAGTGATTCAAGAGGAAGGTTTTTATGTAAAAAAAATCCCGAAATTCCCACGGGAACGGGCACAACGCGGGTAAAACCGCGGGGCGCTGCTTACAAAATAATAATGCTCGATGGCGGGTCTCTTATGGCTACTTACTGTTTCGTGCGGTCAAAGCGCGCGGGGATATACGAGTACCTACCTACGAACTACGAACGACGAAGAATTCTTCCTCACATGAAATCTTGATTGTGTATACATATATACTCGCGCGAGACATGTAATATTTTATCCCCAATTTCCCACTTGAAATTTTGATTGTGTATATTCCTGCGGGAGACACGCAATGTTTTATCCCGATTTTCCTACATGAAATCTTGATTACCCGAAGCGAAGCGAGGGCGGGTCGCTAGTATTTTATTAAGAGGTAATTTATACTATAACCATACCAACAACATTATCATCTCTAAGCCACTAATAATTGAGTACATGTCTAGTCTGGTGCTTGAATGTTTAGGGCCATAATAGGATTATCGGTTACGTTAACAAATAATCGAACAATAAATAAATGGAATCAAATAACCAAGTCATCATTATCATCAATATCCGGATAGAGGTCAAATTATGCAACGCGTAAAATACATAATAAAGTACGCGCATAACGGCTGGCACTTCCAACATTACGAACTTGGACACATTCATATTCATATTTTCTGCTAATAATATCACAAAGTGGACCGAATAAGTGTTGGAAGTTTAACATATTTTCAAGATAAATATCTTTACGAATAATTTGCCAGAATGTGTATAGCTGCTTCAAAGCTGCACACTAAGTAGTTGGACGGATTGTCTTGCCCTGGGCAGCAGAAGCTGAGCCATCCTTTTGCTGTAAATTTAAACTGTATCCTCCTGTATGTTTGTGTTTTATTTTGTAAGCAATAAACGATTTTATTTTATTAATTGTTTGATTAAATATTGTTAGTTCAAAATATATTGGTAAATTATCTAAAATACATAAATAAAGAACTGTGTAGCCATGTTTATATTGAAAATCGAACAAAATTTTACAATTTTAAATTGAAACTACGATTTATCACTTCGAAGCAGACTGTGACCATAGTTCATGCAAAGCGGTCGAAACATAAGATAAAAAATAAAATAAAAGCAAGATGTACCCGTAAAAGTAGTTTCAATTCAAAATGAGTAGTGATCACTTAAACTTAAGAAACCAGTAAAATGTTGCAAGTCTGCAGTTATCGGAGTCTAACTGGATATCAAGTCGGAGATAATCGTCATATCACTTTTATACTTCCAATGATTTTATGAATAGAATATAGGTCATTTTGTAGGAAGTTGTCGAGTAAGCAAAGGTCTTCATAACATTTATGCAGTGTGATTGTTACATCATAGAAAAACATTAGTCATGGTTACTTGCAAGAGCGATGGAGATTCGTTATTTGCTACTTTCCAGTTATATGGGTCGTAAGTTACACTTGTTATAACAGATTAGTTCTGAGAAATCTGGGCAACAACATTGAAATATACACTCAACATTTCATTTAATTGTGTTATCTTTTACGGAACACCTAAACTGTGAATACTTTCTTGATAAACTACAGAGATTATTTAAAATAGTTATAATATTTATGTAATGTTTCATAATTAAAACAATATTAACCTGACATACTTCATAAAACATCGTAAATTAGAATGCACTCACCAAAAATGTCATCATCAATCATATTTGCAAACTACTACTTGTGTTAACGATTGTGCAAAAAACGTATGCGAATTATACAATTCTGTTTACATATCAGTTTATGGCCATAATAAAATAAACTAGATCTAGTTTACATGCTAAAAATCATTTATGATATACTTTTTGTTTACATCGCTATATTTTTGTAGATGATTCAGGTTGCAGACTCACTTAACGTGTTACTCAAATTACCTAGTGCCTAGTTAAAGCGTGATGTAAATGTTACAATAGGCCAGCCATCACAACTGGTTAGACTTGAGAGTTATGTTTTAAACACATTACGTTGTAAGAAGAGTACTAAAATAACCATTGAATAATCACACAAACGAGTATATGCGTGAATATTTGGTATTATGTTAATCTGCTAAGTACAAACTTCTTCATAGGGGTATGTGTATATGAATAACGTTGCACTCTATATCGTACACTGTGCCATGGCGCGAATGATAATTGACAACTATAATAGATTTATTTAACTTTAAAATTCTAATGGAGGTATTGTTTGAGAATGAAATAAAGAGTAGGCCATGTCACAGTCAGTGCACAGTGTCAGTGTCTTGAACAAAGCTGAGGTTGCAGCAGATGAAAATTATCATTTTATTAATGTTGATCTCATAATAATTAATAATGAATGGCGTACGTATTCTCGTTGTTACCAAACATGGATTACTTTACAACAGAAAGGTGGAAGCATCAAAGCCGCTCTTTTATAATGTTAATTACTGAATCACTTTACCGCCGTCATTAACGTATGTTAGATCTGTTTTATTAAGACTCTCGGCATATTAACATTACAATGTTTCGTTTTGCAATAATTTATTACCGTTGTTGTTATTATAGTTATGTGTAAATAGGAAGTCTCGGTTTATTGAGGACTTCCCTGGTCCTGAGTGTTAGGTTATTGGAAATCCATCAGTCGTTCCGCTCAACTTGGTATCAACTTATCTCTAGCCGTTCTCATTAGGATCCAGTATATTATTCATTCACTAGACTTATTTAGGTGACATTTTACATATTTATTTAAATCAGAATTATGCAAATATATAAATGTCTGAGTATAATTTGATTGATTTCTACTTAAGAACCAAAAGCTGAATCACTACATAGTGTAAAACAAAGTCACTTTCCGCTGTCTGTCCCTATGTATGCTTAGATCTTTAAAACTACGCAAAGGAATATGATGCGGTTTTTTTAAATAGATAGAGTGATTTCAGAAGAAGTTTTAGATGTATAAAAATTCCCGAAATTCCTACGGGAACGGGCACAACGTGGGTAAAACCGCGGGGCGCTGCTAGTTTTAAAACAAAGTATACAATGAAGAAAAAATATGAATACGAATATACGATTTATTTAGCCAGAAATTGACTAACATGAGTATAAAGTAGATACTAAGAAAGTAATGAAAAAAAAGACGTGTGGCACTCGGGGACTGCCGCGGTGAAGCTATTGCATAGCATTTTGTATCAACTTATGCAATTATATTTGATATATTTGATATCTCTTCTCTCTCACCCCACCCGCCTCCTCTCTCTCACCCCTCCCGCCTCCTCTCTGTCACCCCCTCTCTCACACCTCTCTCTCACCCCTCTCTCTCACCCCTCTCTCTCACCCCTCTCTCTCACCCCCCTCTCTCACCCCCCTCTCTCACCCCCCTCTCTCATCCCCCTCTCTCACCCCCCTCTCTCACCCCCCTCTCTCACCCCGCTCTCTCACCCCCCTCTCTCACCCCCCTCTCTCACCCCCTCTCTCACCCCCCTCTCTCACCACCCTCTCTCACCACCCTCTTTCACCACCCTCTCTCACCCCCCTCTCTCACCCCCCTCTCTCACCCCTCTCTCACCCCTCTCTCACCCCTCTCTCACCCCCTCTCTCACCCCTCTCTCACCCCCCTCTCTCACCCCTCTCTCACCCCTCTCTCACCCCTCTCTCACCCCCCTCTCTCAACACCCTCTCTCACCCCCCTCTCTCACCCCCTCTCTCACCACCCTCTCTCACCCCCCTCTCTCACCCCCTCTCTCACCCCCCTCTCTCACCCCCCTCTCTCACCCCCCTCTCTCACCACCCTCTCTCACCCCCCTCTCTCACCCCCCTCTCACCCCCCTCTCTCACCCCCCTCTCTCACCCCCCTCTCTCACCCCTCTCTCACCCCCCTCTCTCACCACCCTCTCTCACCACCCTCTCTCACCCCCTCTCTCACCCCCCTCTCTCACCCCTCTCTCACCCCTCTCTCACCCCCCTCTCTCACCACCCTCTCTCACCACCCTCTCTCACCACCCTCTCTCACCCCCCTCTCTCACCCCTCTCTCACCACCCTCTCTCACCCCCCTCTCACCACCCTCTCTCACCCCCCTCTCTCACCCCCCTCTCTCACCCCTCTCTCACCACCCTCTCTCACCACCCTCTCTCACCCCCCTCTCTCACCCCCTCTCTCACCCCCCTCTCTCACCACCCTCTCTCACCCCCCTCTCTCACCCCCAACGCACAATCGCACACAACGCCGTGTCGAAGACTGCCGAACTGAAACGACGTTAGACGATGCACGGCCTTCAAGCCACACCTCCTTCCCGTCGGATCGGGTAAGCGTGAGGTTTTTTCGTTACGGATTTTTTGGATTTGGTCCCCGCGCTCAAGGCCCGCGATAAAAGCTATGCAATAGCTTAATAAATCAGGTTAAGCCATAAGCTATACAGCATTATAACTGCAATTTCCAGTCGTAATACGATTTCCTCGTGTTAATGTAAGCCCACAGCCAACAGTTGTCACTTGTCATTTTCAACGCCACAACGCCGGCATCGGCTCGTTAATTCCAGATCTTATAAAACCCACCAATCGATCGCGAAAACTTTCTCTAAATCGCCATATTACATACTCAAATATTCTAAATCAAATCATAATATAATTAAATATATGAATATATTACATTATATTACGATGGTGGGTTATGATGGGATGTCAGTAGTTTCGACTTTAATTAGCTTTTGTGACTTATTTATACATTGAAATTACGTAATGCAACGTATATTATTAATTAACAAAAGAAAGCAATTGACATCACGCATTAACTAACTTTTATTAAATTAACAACAAAAATCACTAAAAAATTATATTTCCTGTACATCATAAAATAACAATTTTTTTTTTACGTAACCTCGCTGTCCCACTGTTGGGCAAAGGCCTCCCCCAATTCTTTCCATTTATCTCTGTTCATGGCCAACTCTTTCCAATCCTTTTTAAAATCGTCCAGCTCTTTTCGCCATCGAGTCGGAGGCCGACCTGGGGGCCTGCGGGCATCCTGGAGCTCCCATTCCGTTGTAATCTTTGCCCATCTGTCCGGGTGCATCCTGCTCACGTGACCAGCCCAATTCCATTTGAGCTTGGCAGCTTTGACTCCCACGTCTGCAACGCCTGTCATGGAACGCAGCATGGTGTTTCTGATACCAAATATAGTTGATAAAATACATAGATATTGTTCTATTATTTAAATCACATTAATCAGCATACTAGATACGGTAACAATACTAATACCTAATGTTATATAACACGAAATGCTTTACATTAAATCTAAGTGATTATCTGAAAATGGAAAGTAGGACAAATTATTTTAAAGGTGTGGTTTCAACATTAAGGCGAGGATATGTGAAAATAACGCGCATAGTCGCTACTTTGACGATCAAATATTAACACTTCTATAGATTCTATCAAAAAAATAAAAATACCAATTAAAAGAATATATCCTCAATAAAATACTAAATCGAGTAGAATTTTAAAATTCATTATAATAATGTAGAAATAAGATGCACAAGATTATGTAAAAATATTTTTTTCTCGTCCTAGATCTCGTTATTTGAAGCGATATTCATCGTTTTTTTTTTGGAATATCAATTTCCTAATACTCACTTAGATTCTAAATCAGTTACATTTTTCATTAGACCCGCCAATTTCTATAAAAACGCAAAAGAATTCAAATAAAACGAAATATTCGCCCGCCATGTTTCACGCACTTGAGTCTTGCTTCACAAATCTCAACCTTATTTTATGGAACGCAGGCATCGCATCAGATTGTTTACTAGCTTCAGTCGACGAGCGTAGCTCGTAGTGTACGGTTGTGAACCGGACGCTCTGCTTCGTGAGTTCACATCTATAAAATGACTATTGTTTACATCATGGTAAAATAAAGTATCAATAAAATCAGAAACTGTTGCACAAGGAAGCGGAAAAGGAAGGTAAAAAGACATGCTGGTATGTTTAGGTAAGTATGTAAAATTAATAAATATAGTCAAAGC
This sequence comes from Cyclophora albipunctata, assembly GCA_963082685.1. Taxonomy (NCBI): domain Eukaryota; kingdom Metazoa; phylum Arthropoda; class Insecta; order Lepidoptera; family Geometridae; genus Cyclophora; species Cyclophora albipunctata. The sequence continues at coordinate 2,171,342 of OY720133.1, forward strand.
TCAAAGTAAAATAAATAGTCAAAGCTGGTCAAAGAGTAAAGTTTCAAAGAGTAAATTAGTAACTTATAGCCTTGTTTATTTTTTTAGGTGTCAGAATAAACAGTCAGATAATATACCAATAACACTAACTGAACTTGTTCCCGTGCAACCAACTCATGCACAAAACGAGTAAGTCATAAAAATACCTACACTTCATACTGCCTAATTGAATGTACCTACATACTACACATACTACTAGGAAATACTCCAGTTAAAATAGACATTCCAGTTTGCATTAATTCCCAACAAGCTGGATTTTTGTGCAGACCTTGAATACGTCATTACAAAATGATATGTCAAAAGTCCCTATCGATCCCGCTTGTGCGTTGTTTTTAATTCGAGGTCAAAGGTCACAAATTTGTGTTTTTTGCGTATATCTCTGAAACAATGAGAGCTACCGAAAAATGGTTCAAACAAAGTTTGTAGATCGTAAAATTGTCTACAAAAAAGATCTCAACACTTTTCTTCTACAAAGCATCGCTTTCGAGATATCGTGACTTTAGACCGCAGGAAAGTCGTATTTTCGACTATATAATATGCACACATTTCCGCCCCACCTCTGAAGTAGTGTACACGGCGCTTTTTTTTAACGTGGTTTCCCCAGTAATGTAATGGGACACTATTTTTATGATGATTTTTTAAAAATTTAAATTTAATTAAAATTAACTACTTTTTTGCAATTACAAAAAATTGTATTGAGTAATTTTTTGGAGCAGGTGACAGTAAAGTCTGTATTGGCTCCAAACTATTATTCATCAGTTTCCAGCCCCAATCTTCAGGATTTAGATCATTGCCTAGCCACACTTGCACTTGGTAGAACACACGAAATAAGTGTTGATAAGCAGAAGCAGATGTTGGAGGGAGACAAGATAACTGCACTCTCTTATTGTTTCTTGTATTTATCACAAAACTCAAATATCTATACTGGCCACGTATGAGTGCATATTCGTATTTTCTATGTTTAAATTAGCCATAATTCGAGAACTGTGCACCGTAGAAGAAAAAGTGTTGAGATCTTTTTTGTAGACAATTTTACGATCTACAAACTTTGTTAGTACCATTTTTCGGTAGCTCTCATTGTTTCAGAGATATACGCAAAAAACGCAAATTTGTGACCTTTGACCTCGAATTATAAACAACGCACAAGCGGGATCGATAGGGACTTTTGACATATCATTTGTAATGACGTATTCAAGGTCTGCACAAAAATCCAGCTTGTTGAGAATGAATGCAAACTTGAATCATAATTTAGTCTAACATAAGTAATAACATAAGTGAGAATAACGCCTCACTTTTCAAATGAGGCGTTATTCACCGAGACGTATTTTTTGCGCCGACCCGACATCTAGTTGTGCATTGTTGATCGAAGGGTATAATAAAAAAGTTTCAACGGTAATTTTAATTTATTCAGCGCGCTTTGTGCGATGTTTTGTAGCGGGGCGCGCGGGCAGCGCCCCGCTGATTGCCCCGCACCTCACCACCTCAGATCTGCCCGAGCGCCACATATCCTCGCCTTAATAACTAATAAGAAATATTCAGAACAAATGCGTTATACGCGAATAATATGTAAACTAAACTATGCAAATATTATGAATTCATATAAAAAAGACATTATTATGGAGACTAGGCGTGCTAGATACTAGGTTACAATATTTATAGGCATAGTAGGTATTAGGTAATAGTATTAGCCTGCAATGTCTCACTGCTGGGCAAAGGCAGGCTCTCACCTCGCTGTGATACTTCAGTGAGGTGGAGCCTGAGAAGATTGTAACTGAGGGAGTACAGTGACATTTTGTTAGACATAAGGTACACAAACTTCGGCTAGTTAGCAAACACGTAATATAATTAATGATTTACTCAACTTTCCATTTCCACAAAGTAGTGTGATAAAACTGTTGATAGGCATCTTTGCTCGGTAGCTACGCACAAACGCAATACCGATCCGAATCACTTCCAAGTGAATTATTACGCTTTCTACCATTCCTGGTGTAGATACAGGAAGTGTCTCAAAAACTAATATAGTAATTTTACGGCTCCACTTTGTTGGCCAGTTAACTCTGTATGGTCAGCATTGCAAGATTAATAATAATTCTACTACTTAACATGATATACGTGAATGTATCTAAGGGTGGGTGTATATTCCTGTTTAATGTGAAAATTTACATTGGAATAGTTCGATGGATTTACATGAAATTTAACAGCACTTTTGTCCCTATCTGTAGAAATCTACAGATAGGTTTTAATCTGAATGATCATTTACTGTTGACTTAGAATTCAAAAAGAAGAGGAACTATCGAATTAAGATAAGATATTTCATTTATCTAGGTTCTCAATTCTAAATAATAAATGAGTCATGATATATTTGTATTTTAAATTGAAATTAATAGTTATTTAGTTACGTGTTTTGTAAACCATACGGTGGCCATGACCGGAGTTTAAATAATATACGAAGAGGTAGAAATCAAACGACTGAGACAATCGTAGTAAACATTCAATAGATTAATCAACGTTATGTTTTATTGTTATGTCTGACGTTAGACTTAGTACGACGCTACTAAGGCCTACCTCACAATAGACATGAGCATTGTACATACGAGCGTGGTTCAAACGCGACGAGTGTGAGCTTCGCGTTTTACATATGTGCGGCATATGTACAGCGTGAACGCTGCGTGCTCGGTAAGCTCGCGTTGCGTCGTTCACAACCCCAATATGGGGTAAGCTGAAACTGCGTTATAGAGGCCGTTTTATGTATATTGATGCAGTCACTATCTAGTATCAATGTCACTTGATTTCGGCACTAGCCTAGCAATGTATCAATACTTTTCTATTAAATTCAGCGTTCAGTGTTAAGCGCTGGATTGGTATAGATTGGTTCATTGGTTCAAAACAGGAAAGACCTCAACCTCGCTGGCCTCAATGTAAATTATCAATATACATACTAAGCATTGCCAAGAATTTTAATTCAAGCATTTATTGCATTTGTAAAAAGAATATATAATATAGCATAATTAATGTTTTATAGCCCTTAATGTAACTGGTGTCGTAACAGTGTGGGAAACCTTACAAAGTTCATTCACTTCACTAATGTCAAACCAAACGAGTATGCTAATTTTCCGAATTTCTCACATTTCAAAAAGCGTTTTATAGCATTGTTTCCAAAATATGTGATATAGTTTTAATGTTGAATGGTACATTTTTGGAAATTATAATAACAAGCATGTAATCAATAGCACTTGAATAAAAAGGCAGAATGTTGATAGACATAACATCAATCATCTCTAACACGCAATGTAAGGCTGCGGCTACAATAGAGCTTAGGGAAAAGATAATTTTTATTTACGATTCACAGAAGACGTGCAGCTATATTACCTTAATATAATTAAACTTAAAGGCTTGCTTTTTTGTTTAAACTCCGCTATCTCTAGAATCCTAATAATCTTACTAATATTATAAATGGGAAAGTTTGTGAGGATGGATGTATGGGTGTATGTTTGTTACTCTTTCACGCAAAAACTACTGAACGGATTTGGATGAACCTTTACAGTAATATAGGTTATAACATCAGAATAACACATGGGATACATTTTATCCCGAAATTCCCACGGGAACGGGTACAACGCAGGTAACACCGCGGGGCGCGGCTAGTATACCTATAAGTCAGGTTTGAAACATTTTTATTCATGACAAAAGTTATAAATTTAGATTTTGTCCCGAAATTTTTGAAACGGAACACAGACAAAGCTTCATATAACCATGATGTCGTTAGTACAGAAATAAAGGCATGGGATGCATTTTCATTTAAGTCCAATCTATATTTATCTAACATAGGTTAGCTCAAGCTCTCGCTAAGTATATTTCTCCAATAATATCTGCACTCGATCTTCCAGCACAGTAAGCGCTGTACCACTGTACCACTATGGCACCACTGTAGCTACGTTACGTTTCTTCCTATGTGTACTCGGTCTTAGTGGTAGAGAAGGAGCCTGCTGGCCGGCGCCTGGTGGCAAGCGCAGTGTTCGCGGCGCGTGCGCACCGACGCAACGACACACACTCTCGTTTTCATCTGGTGAAACTAACATGTGCTTCTGACTGAGTTACAACTAAACATTGGACTTATTGGCCACGAGCGTGCCTTCCCCGTTTATTTGGTATGTATATTTTGTTTTTAAAGTATTTTACAGATTATTTTTATTGTCAAAATAATATTATGTTTTCATAAAATAACTCTGGACAAGTTATTTTTATTGTACGTAATAGAAATTGCTATCAAGTAATATTCGTAGTTACCTTTCTGATAAAACATTCACTGGAGATTGCAATATCAACCTTACATGATACTTGCTATATCACTCTATGCTATACAAATTCCCGTGTTTATTTCATGTGCCCATTTTTTACGTCTCATTTACTCAATGTTAAGTATCTACCTCTACCATCCTCTACTATAATGATATTATAATACTTCATTATTTAGGCAATCTTAAAAAGGAATAAATATTACCGCAATTATACATCAAGAATATGAAAAGCACAAAAATAATACTCTATAATAGAATGAACTCGTGAAAATCATTATTATATTTTACAAAAAATAATCACCCAGTATAACTGCTAATAAATAAAAATAATATCTTCAAAAGAATTTCGTCTTTAAAATCATTAAAATAAGAAAGCTCTTTCAACTATTTTGAAATTAAAAGCAACGCACTAGTTGAATTCATCGGTCTATTTAATTTTTATGCTAATGCGTAAAGAAAATATGGATCAAGTGCGGTGTTAACATGTGTGAAGACACAGCTTTGTAAAACCATTGAAGGTCTAGTTGCTTTGTAATGTTGTTGTTTTCAATGTAAACATGTGTAGAATTGTGTATTTATTACTGCAATCATAATGCTAACATTTGTAGTACTAGTACTAACAATTTATAAATGAAGAACTATAATAGTAGTTTATGCAACGTCATATAAAGAAGGGTATTAAAACACGAGTGTGAGTTTATGAAACGAGCGCAGCGAGTTTCATAATAGTAACGAGTGTTTTAATACCCGTGTTATATGCAGTTGCATACACTACTTTATCTTCACTATTTAATGCAATTAATCAAACAAAATTTTAAAAACAAAACACATTGCGAAACATTAAATTCACGCGTAGGTACGTGTATTGTCACAGTGAAGTTCAGTGAACTTGCCGCCATTAAAATCTAACCAATGAGAGCGCAGCTGCGCGTAGGGCCAATCAGGAGCGAGCGAGATCTTACCAAAGAGTTTTGTGTATGTAGTTTCGACGAAGTTTTCACGTATAACCCAACTGTTTTCAAAAGCCAGCCTAATATCAAAATTTTATACAACTAGTATGAGGATTTTGACATAAGGCTCGCCAGGTTAATTGGTCGCGTTATAATGATGTTATAATGTTATATTATAATGATATTATAACATCATGTGCAATTGCTTAAATTGAGTGTTTTAGTTGTCTGTGCTATAACAGTAGTAGTTATAAGTCAATTATTGGAATCATAAGTAGAATGTTACAACATTAGTGTAGATAAAGAATTTAGCATAATCGTCAACGATGTTCAATGTACTATTTATATAGCATGTTAATTATAATATTAGAAAACATAATAACTAACTAACTAGGCACAAGAAAATACAATCTTAATTACCTGTATTGATACGATCTACAATAAAATGATATTCTTCAAGTATTTCCAGTATTCCAACTCTAAAGAATTCCAACTCTACCAGACCCAGAGTCTACGTTGTTACGTTCACATTACGCATGCATACATACATGCAAGATTTAGTAGGCCCGTCCAAATTACACTTTACGATTCAAATGCCCTCATAATCCATATAAAACATTATCACATCGTAGTGATTTGCGTTCATAATGTGCGGATATTGCCTGCGGTTATTCAGTTAAACGCATTCAATTACGCAGTCTGTTACGTTACGTATGACACGACAGTTTTACCATAAAATATGCAGGCGGCACATCACATATGAAAACTTTATTAGTTTCGTTTCTGCCAGTCTATCCTTATGACTTAATCAAAATTTATATTTCTGATAAAATATTCATTATACATTACAAACTTGTAGTTAGTAAGGTACGTCAATAAGTCTTTCTAACATAAAGTTAAATAAAAGTACATAATGTATGCAAATTCGAATGTATATATGTATGTAGTAATCAAAACAACGATGTTTTAGCACAAAGATTACATCAATCAAAAAAGTAAGCGCCAAATTACTCACTGTAATAAAGAAATCTTTATCTAAACCGAAATAACTAGTTCAACCAAAATGTAATTGCACACTCAGCTTATTAAGTGTAACCTCATTCACAAATTACTAGCAACGATATTAATATTCAGTCGCTTGTATACGCCATTCGCTTGTATGTGTTTATCAAACAACATTATACAACTACCCCTCATCGGGAAAGTATAGAAGATTACATTTATTAATTATTATAATCTGTTTCCATAATACGACTGATATTTACAATAATATGTATTGCATATTTAACTGCAATGACATCTCCGAACTACCTTTGGAACAGATACTTTGTTGTTCAATTACGTGACAATTCTTATCCATTTAAATCCACCGTTATTGTTATTTCGAAAACAATTGCAACTCGATAAAAAGACAATGGACCATTGACAAGTTATCAAACACGCTCTACCAAGTTTATATTTGTAAAAATGTCGAAGCTTCACATAATATGGATGTTCTTGCCCAAGTCGAGCTTCACAATTGGCGAATGCATCGTTTAATTCCACAATCTCTTTACCTTCTAAATCCTTGACTTATAGAAACCGCTAATATACAATTTAGCAAATTGGAACATAAAACATGAATATTTATAAGTGCAACAAAATATATTATGACTATTTAGTTTGTAAAAATATTCTAACCTAGGTTAATCTAGACACTGTTTCGAGTTATATGTATAAAACATAAGTATATTAATAAAGTTTAAATAATACAATAAGGAAACAATAAAATGAGTCATAAAACCTCATCATCGGGATAGTTCTCGAATAACGTTATGTCAACTGTGAGATGAATCTGAACTACTTTTGCGCAATAACAAAGTCACCGGACACGTGACACGGTCATAAATTCAATAAAATATTGTTATGATGTCCATAAATTGATCTGATATCACAGTTTTCACCCAAATATCGATTTAGTTACATAATGTGTGACATAGAAATGAATGATCCGCCGTCTATGAAACCACAATAAGCTAATGATATATAGGTACTTTATAAATTGGAAGTGTTTAATTGGTAGGAAAGCATTGTTGTACTATAGAATCGATTTCTTTACCGAATTTATACTTGCGTTAAGACAAAACCGGAATAATATAAATAAACAAACCCGAATGATACTATCCCGAATCAAATATTAATTGTTCAGAATTCATTAAGTTATATATGTTTAGTAGATTATGTGAGATAAGTGTCAATCAAATATGATTAATCAATGAACTTGATAATATTCGCACAGCAATAAAAACTGTTAATATATTTAGGCCTGTTTTAGTCACGGTTAGATATCAACACTTTATATTACAACCGACACTTTTATGATATGTTTAAAATATGAGTAGATGTTACAAAACATTTAACATGCTAACGGCGCCCCGTATTTAAGCCGATTTGTTCTTTCGAAATTTAGTCATACTCGTAATTGTACTTCAAAATTCTATTCATAAAAAATGTCTGAAAATCCTTCAGTATTTAGATAGTGTGTCGCGTAAATAGAGACAGACAGACACATATGAAGTAACTAATTGTAGAAAAAACAAAGGGCCTATGAAGCTAAGCATTCGGATGGTTCGATTACGCAAGTAACGCAAATTATGTAACCGCAGTTATCTCAGTTACCGATCAAGATGCTTTGTTTTTAGTTAAATAGTTACTTCCCATAGTTAATTATATGTGCTCCAAACAAAAGGCGGTGGCTGAAAACGGGCCACATGAGTGACAAAACATTACGAGCTTTTGATATATCTTAAGTGTTTTCCTAGGATTATGGTAATTATGAAGAATTTAGGGATAAGATTGATCCATGTCTAAATAAATTTACACAATTTGGCTTGGTGTTGAAACCAGCTCTGCCCGGAATAGCATACCTACTCTGGGCAGCACAAGCTGAGCCTTCTCCAATTGTTTTTGATTAAGTATTCTTAAGTTTTAAAACCCACCTATGTAATTTTGTGTTCTAAAAAAAGCAATAAATGTTTTTTTTATTTTATTTTACAATTTGTTCCTATTTACTTACCTCGCATTTAACTGTATTATAACCTGATTTCCAATAAAAGCTATTACAATGGAACACTACTACAATGTACTTACGTAACCTACCCATAAAATATTAACAAGTTGATTTCATTATTAGGGATGTGCATATTATTGCATTTGTTACAGTTACATAAATTAATGGCTAACATCTACAGGCTCTAGCTTTCGGAGTTATTAATACCCAAAAATGATCGTAAAACTAATATATTCGTAACAATGTGAATAAGCGTTACCTGGTCGCACATACTTGTCACATACTAATGTTTAGGAAGCATTTTAGACGACTTCCTGTAGAGTTTCACTTCAAATATACATATTGTGTAATGAACTGATTATGATATATGTAATAGTGCTGGTACTTCTACTAATTTATTCTATCAACTAGATTCGGTGCCCATAATTCGTTGAACGTTTGAATCTCTGTAATTTGTATAAAATACTGTCATTTAAATCAAAGTTATGTGTGATCTTATCAATGCTCCCACAAGTCACATCTCGTCTACTGTATTCCAAAGGTTTGAAAACCAATTTTTAATGATCATATTTGCATACTAATCAATAAATTAACCTGCTCACGTGTCTATATTAAAATAAAAGACCTTTAGTAATAAAAAATTATGGCTGATATCTGATGAGATGAAGCTTCACGTTATTCAATGTGTTATCTATTCCATTTTTCTACATTTAAAGACGAAATTAATTCGGAAGATTGCACTTAATCATCTAAACTGATTATGTATTAATATCATCGAAATTATGCCACTGGAATGTATTAAGTATTATGTAATACGGAATAGGGAAAAGATATCAAGTAGCATTTTATTATAGGTATGCAAAAGACGTTCGTTATTGCAACATTGCAGATCTTTTAAATATATCATATTTCGCTTTTCGGTTCATATTAGAACACACTTTTGCCCAGAACTTTGAGTTGGATTTGATCACAGGATTTGATATACCTAAAATGTTAAACGAGGATCAAACCGCGGGGTGCCGTTTTATCAAATTATGGCTTTAATCCTTTTGAATGAAATACAAACGTTACATCCGATCACAAAGTATGAATAATTCATGCGAAACGTACGTTTGCGTACGAATGTATGTCAAATAATTAACTATTCCGAAAATCTAAACTATTCGCAATTTGTGTTATGCATGCATAATACATTTGTAATTAGTACAACGACCATTAATTTTTTGGATGTTATACAATGTTCTAAAATTATAGTACAGTCATGTGCAATGAAATGTATACACGGGCAGATTTGCAAATAAATGTATACTCTGAAAATTTCAAATACATATAGCCACTTAACAATTCATACTATATAACCACCCGAGTTTCTCACAATAATGTATACATTTTTGGCAAAAATATGGACACAGGTTCTTTTTCAGATATTTGTATACACGATCACATGCAAAAATATGTATCCATTATGAATTACAATAATATGTAAACGATATTATTTCATAACGATGTAAACAATAGTATTTCATTATAATGTATACACTTTAGAAACTGTAGCAGTTTTCACTATTTTGACAAATCGGTATTAATTTCAATAATATGTACACAAATGTAATTTTCCAATTCATGTAAACATTCATTTTTGTCTTTTAAATATAGTTAAGAAGGTGCGTTCAAAATAGCCTCTTTGGGGTTGCCCCAAAGAGGCTGAGAAACTGAAAAAAAAATATGACTTTGATTTTGATAGTTTATAATAATTCTTTTGTTTTTATTGTGAAGGAACTTCGTTCCAATATTGTTTATACATTTCATTGCACATGACTGTACACTGATGTGGATTGTTAACGAGTCTTAATTACCAATTACATAATGACACTTGTGAAAATATTGTTTGAAAAAACAAAATAATTTGTATTCCTTACATAGGGTTAAGGCGCGGGCCCACCGCGGCGCATGCTCTGCACGGGCACGCGGCGCATTTTAGTTGCGTGTATTAATTTGTTTGACAACGTGGGTCTACGTTTCCACTGGAGTACACGAATATGACCCACGACTATGTATAGCGTGGCACGGAGCACGGAGAGGCTATGTAACCGCCTATTCGAGCTAGCCACGCGTGTATCAATGACGTCAATTCATGCGTAGCCTCTCCGTGGGTTGCAGTGGACACAACCACATACATTTTCTTACAAAGCGAAGCTTAATACACGTGCGTAGCCTCTCCGTGCACCGCGGTGGGATAAGTGAGCTGTACATAGTCGTGGGTCATATTCGTGTACTCCAGTGGAAACGTAGACCCACGTTGACAGCGTTGAGCTATGTAACCGCCTATTCGAGCTAGCCACGCGTGTATCAATGACGTCAATTCATGCGTAGCCTCTCCGTGGGTTACAGTGGACACAACCACATACATTTTCTTACAAAGCGAAGCTTAATACACGTGCGTAGCCTCTCCGTGCACCGCGGTGGGCCCGCGCCTTTATTCCACACATTAGCGGGCCGGCAATAAATGACACCGGGAGGTAAAATTAAATACATTATGTAGCTACACTAATTTTGAGGAATCACAAACAGCTCTGTTTTCTAGACCGGGCAACAGCGGGATAGCATTCTCCTGCAATGCCGGGAAGTAAAATTGTAAAAAATAAAATCCCCGTATACTACCGAATCCATTCGTATTTTCACCGGAATTAACTACCCAATATAAGTCTACAAATCTACAAGTCTAGTCCTACTGTAGTAATTGCTATGGATAGGTTTTGTTTTTTGATAAACTACCGACAATACGAGTATATGGTATTTTACCAGTATAAAATAAGCATTCTATAATGGTAAAAGAACGTTATTTTAATGTTCAGAATCGTATCGTACGTCTATCTCATTTGATATTTACATTTTTGTATTTTGGACTCAATATCAAGATTATTCGCCGACCGAGTGACCAACTTAGTATTCACAATTTAGTTCTAGGTCTAGATAGAGCGAATTTCATAACGTTTACGATACCATCAAAATATTCACAGACTTAATTTAATTTAAATAATTGAAATGCATGATTAAATCTGATTAAAGTTGTTATCATATTTAGTTTAGTTAAGGGCCACTTCCGGTCCGTTTGCTTATTAATAAGATACAAATATTGTATTAAATCTGTTAAGATTTATTGCTTTTTTATGTGAAGCTTTGGCTAATTAAATGTGCGATTAGGTTTTATGATATGAATAATTAATTATAGGTCGATCATGATGTAACGTTATGACAAAACTTAATATTAACTTCACTACATATCCTAAAACAACGATACCCAATACGTCTTTCTAATGGATGCATTTCTTATGTATTTTATGGAAGAATCTTATTTTTCATAATTCTTCGGCTATGATTTGATGTACAGGTACACCTACTTTCACTTTCAGCTCCGAGCTAACAAAATTAATTAGATCAACGTGCTCACTGCTCACGTACCATTTCAAACAAGTATGAGTTTGCACCATAATACCACTCAGTTGAGATGCACAGCTACTCTATTATAATTAGAAAATGAGTCAAAAAAAATATGTTCAATTCTTATGATATTAACATGATATTAATTAGTAAACTGTCTCACTCGTAGTCAAATAATAATTTAATCCGACACGAGGGTTGGCCCCTAACCTACTGGACATGAATGAATGATGAATAATTTATTCATCTAATGATTCATTAAGAGCGATTAATGAGCTATTTTTGACATGGCTTATATGTAAAATTTCCCCAATTCCCCAATTACCGATTTAATTGAAGTATCAGAGAACGACAATAAGCGCAACAACTAATAATTAGTTTGTAGATAAGGAAATATGACGACTTTTAACAAACTAGGAACTCACTGTGAATTCGTATTTGTGATCCACTGCACACACATAATACAAACACCTTCATTATCTTTCTACAGTGGAATAGGGCCACCATGATGGAGCCATAAATCGTAATCGATCGTTGATTTAACAATGCGTGACCTCTCACAAATCTCTTCCTGATTTATAAATCTGTCTTTTGGATTAACTTGGTCATAAAAGAGAGATGAATACGTATGTGTAATAATTATGACATAATACTTTTATCAGTGTTACGCCAATACACATTTATTACTCACTATTCAAAACAAATAGCAAACAAATAGACGTGTGAAATGTTTATTATTATATTTCGAAGTTATCTGTTAAAAAAATATGTAAATTTTGTGCCTAATAGGTAATTAATAGGTACAACTTGTTTAAAATAGACGCCATTAATCAGAATTAATTATGAGTAATTTTTGATAAATGTGGTAAAGGTTAAGCTGGACCATAAATCAAAATGTTGTTTTCTCCTACTGACTATGTTCTTTTTGTATCGGTGCAACAATCTATTGATAGTGACGAAAAATGCCTTGACTTTAAAGATATACAGAGCACCAAAATAAATACATATTTAAATAGTGTAAAATTTCAACAATATATATTGCGTAAAATTTTCGGTCCCGCCCGATATGGGAGGGCTAAACGCTGTCTAAAATCATTTAAACTACGGTCAGCCGCTTACTTACTAGAATTTATCTACGTAGTTCTAATATGCTGAGGACACACGGCGACACTGACACTCATCACAAATGTCGACACTAGTGTAGATTGCGTCCTCATGGTAAACAATTTTTTGTGTCGACATCGGTGTAAACATTTTAATGTCCCGGTTATGTGTGGTTAGCTGTCTACACGGAGACACTGCAATTCAGTGTGGTACATTTCCTCGCCATGAACATTTGGTCGGTTATTGGTCTAGCTAAAAATTTCGCAAGTTCGAAATTCGCGACACTTGTGTCGGACACTGCGCACGACCTGTCTCCACGGCTGCAACACAGACACCGACAGACATTGCCACAACAACTGCAACTAAGTGTCGCGGCAGTGGACACACACAGACATTCGATGTATACATTGAGTGTCTAATGTCAAGTGTCGCCGTGTGTCCTCAGCATTACGACTACAACACAATGCATTTTGAATGCTTACTAATAAAATACACAAAGTGCATATAACAATGTCAAGAATTGTAAGTATGTACGTAAATCACGACAAACCGTCGTTACCGCCGACCACCGACGACGTTACATAACAAATTGACTTTACAGAGAGCATCGATCTTTCTCTACGATTTCACGATTACGTACATTTTGGTACACACAAAATACTGATATTATAACCCTCGAAAGTGTAATTTTACTTTGAACCAGTTTGAAGTAATAGATGAGCATGTCATATGTTCAAGTGCTTGTCGATATCTGCCAAGACAAATACTTACCTCTAAGATGGCACCGTATAATGACCATTTAATGGCTTTCTGTTTATTGATTTCATGGTTTTCCGTATATTTTCATTCAATATTATGTTATATAGATGGTGTACAATAAAGAATTTATACATTGCAATAGGTATGAGTGCGTTGATATCTTTTGTATGAAAAAGAAAAACAGAAAATTCATTAGAAGTTTATTTCAAAATATTATGACCGACCGATAGAGGAATAAGTGAAACAAAACGTAAACTTTCATTACAAACAATTATTTTTTAATAGATAAACAGAATCTTTACCGTTTTCAATTAAAACTTTCCTGTTACGTAACTGCTCAGTCAAAACAGTCCTATTAATAGGGAGTCACTAGCTACGTTTGCATACTAGCTGACAATTACTATAATTAACATTTAGATAGACACGCCTGTAACATGAGGAATCTTCATAAATTAATTTGGCAATATCACGCAATTTCCATAGCTATCACATTTTCTACTATGTTATTGTGTATAGCGCCATCTGTGCAATGCTGTCTGAACTACACGGAATGAATGAGAAGCGTGTGAGCAAGCGCAGCGCCGTGCCGGCAGCTCAGTGAAACGTTCACCTATTCGGCGCTAGATGGCGCTTAGCCTTCATCTATTCACCACTAGATCGCGCTCAGCCATCTAGCGGCGGATAAGGCAACGTTACAGGTTAGCACGACTGCAATACTCTATATATACATTTCAGGAAAGTGATACGTGGTCATGCAATTAATTCAGCAAATACAAAAACTAAATTTATATGTTAATGTTTCTGGAACGTAATATAAATTACTTAATAAATATAAATGCGAAAGTTTGTGAGGATGGATGTACATACGTATATGTAAGTTTGTTACTCTTTCACGAAAAGAACTACTGAACGGATTTGGATGAAACTTTACAATAATATAGGTTATACATAATATTAATAACATATAGGATACATTTTATCCCCGAATTCGCGGGAATGGATACACCGCGAGTAACACCGCGGGGCGCGGCTAGTTAGAGATGAAGTTAGTACAATTCTACACAGTTTAAAGGACTCGAAAAGCGAATTTCTCTCTATGCGCCGTGCCCCTAGGACACGATTGAATTTTGATAAAGTGAAGGGTAACTGAGTAAGTAGCTGCGGTACGTGACTCTTTCACCGTAGGTCATCATTTTTGAATTCTATTCAGAAAATGTATTATGCCTCCTTTGGAGCTCAAAATCTATACTGAACTAGAAAAAAGCTGAAGAGTTTTTTTGTTTGTTTGTTAGAACATGCTAATCCCAAAAATACCAATCCCATTTGAATAGGTAATCATTTTTGCTATGGGAATTTCAACCAACGGAAATTTCATTCAACGGGAAGATTACAGGCTATTTATCATCCAGAAACTTTTACAGGAACGGGCACAACCCGGGTAAAACCATGAGGCGCTGCTAGTGTAATATACAAATTTAATTTCCTTGTCACAGTCAGTATCTGTTTATCGCGAAACATTCTTTCTCACACGATTACCCAAAACAACATAATTAACGCCACCTGATTATTAATTAGATTGAAAATAACATTAAGCTAGAAACACGCGCGGTGCAGCGCGTAGAGATGCGAGAGGCCTGTCCACTTGAGCGAACATTCTCCGCCAGTCGACACGTCTGCGGACGCATCTGATCACAACACTCACGATCAACTGCTTTCTATAACGATCCCGGAACCGAGACTAAAAGAAACTGAAATAAATAAATATCAGCAAGGATATAGTGAACAAGTTGATACCACGTGTAGTGTTATTAGTTCCGTGCTGGTGATCCAATTGTGATCTTCGCGAACTATATTGGATGATGATTGACATTATCACAATGGAGCTAAGGTAAACATTTATAACACTTTTATCAAAATCACTATTTTATTTTATTTTATTTAAGACATCAAGAATAATAGTTCTGATATTCCATAGGTCGCTGATACAGACATTGTTGAACTTGCAAGTTGAAACATTATTAGAAAGCTTTGATAGTAAACGTTTAACTTTAATATGTATTTGGAATGAGCAAAGCTTATAAAGCTATTATATAAAGTAAGCTCAATATTTCTCTTTCATTTATGAACTTCCTCATTATCTTCTGAAACAACAAATGAACATACGCTCTTCGAATTAGATTAATTAGAAGCAAGCACATAGAGTCAGCACTAAAACCGATATAAACACAGTTACCTCAAAGCAATTATTGTCCAATAACCCAACTTAATTGATAATTTGTGATTCAAATTATGCTATTATTATAGTCACGCTAGTAACTTTTTGTAATTGTGCAATTAAAATTCTCTATCTCTTTATGTTGTCAAATATTAGACAGGGACAGCGATGTTATGCAAAATATACATATATTTATTTAATGGTTATGCAACTTAATTATGAGAGGGTTAATTCGAACGGTGTCAGTAGACGAACGGCTACGTAACGACATTAGTCTTTCCTAATATTTTCAAGACACGAGTATAAATTAATGATAAATAATGACCAATAATTTCAACAGTTATTAGAATTGAACAGTCAACAAAATGTTTGAGCGAAAATACTAACATCGGTATTTATCTACCGATGTTTTGAATTTGCTATCCAGTTATTTAAACAATAGAAAGAATATCGCATGACATTAATTAAGGCGCAATTTCTAAGCTCTCCACGTAAGGATAACAGTAATCAAAGCGCAAGTATTTCCCGAATCACCGGTCTGACCGGATTCTAAGCAGTCTTTCACTCAACTTAATCGTCCATTGTGTCCACCTAGTTTTTCTTTTCTATATTCAAAAAATATAAGTGAACAATTTACATAAACAAGCATGAAATGACAACAATTGTCTTTGCTTTCACACAAATTTTGTTTTACTGAAATCACTCTCGATTCTCCATACTCATAGTTCCAGACTAGCAGTCAACTCAAAAAGCATGTTTTTGTAAATTAAACATGACGCTCATTACAGGCCCATCAGGAAATGATTCATCAATACAATATTCAATGACCTTATCTATAGAAAGTCGAGACAATGACGCAAGGTGCCCACATAAAAAGTTCAATTAAGATTACTTTAACAATGTACCGTTTGTCAAATGTCACCGGGCACCTGCGCATGCGCTGAACCTACTGACACCGATGTCACGCTGACCTGTCAACATAATGACTCCATTGCAAAAAACAACAGCTCTTTTCCATGTTCAGGGGTAATTACATGTTCCGTAAAAACATGATTTTTTCATTCGTCTCAAGTCAATGGGTTAAGGTGAACTAGGGGTATTAAATTGTTAGTATACATACATACGGTAAATCGTTGCACTGACAAGATTAAGAAGTGGAACATGATTACATTGTATAGTCAACCAAAATAGCTACGTCGCATTCAATTTGCAGATTTGAGAGGTTCTGAATGAACCGTTTTGGATTGATAAAATAACGATACTTAGCTTGTTTATGACTGATACGACACCTAATACGTTCTAGTAAATCGGGTTAGTAGAGTAGCCCTACCAATAATAATATTCAAAAACCGGAATATCCAGATAAGGTATACCGGAGCGATCAAAAAAGATGAAAAGTAAACGGCTTGGGGCTTGCCTTGAGAATAATTGACGAGATTGTTGAAGCATTAAAATTAATATTTTTGAAATAAGAGCGTAGAGTGCACTATATGAAATGCCAGATTTTACGCGTACAAGGTCGGTGATTGAAATGGTAAAAAAATAGTTTCTTACTTAATGTGCACATCTATAAACAAGACATATTTGATTCTCTTTAGTTTCCTGTTTATAACAAGATTTATTTTAATAATAACTAGAGTAAGCTAACCCATATTGTACAGCCTTTGGTTCAGCTAGCTTTTTTAATGCACCGGAAATTTCAACTCCAGCTATAAATGAATATTGAAATAAACATATACCGAATACGTTATCTAATCGAATAGCATTTTTTTCCTATTATGCACCAAACCATCCATGCGTAGTTACCGTTTACTATTTACATGACTGGCGCTAAAGAACTGTATTTCCTCGCCATTTCATTATAAAATACTTTTAAGTTACTATTTTATCTAACTGCACTTTGAGTATCGTTGGTTGTGCACTTAAAGATTTCGCCAGGGGCCTTGAGATTACAATCTTAAACATTGTGACCGTCTTTACACGGTGCTTTTAAGTCTAATGTGAATACCTTTCCAAATAAGCTAAGTATGTATTATTATAGTCGTCCAAATTAGGATTCGTGATGTAATGGTATGAGATTAACTTGTTGTCAATCTTTTCATATCATAGTGTGTCAGTCATAAATACTTACATTAACATATTGTGTAACGCAGGTCCATAACTGAAATGTGTCAATAGAAAATGCAAGTGTCATCCGTAATTTGGTAAGGTTACGCCACCGTGAGCGCGCAGTGGCTAACTAAGGGTCTAGACAGACGGACTGCAATTCAACTGCAATCCGACTGCCAAATGGCAGTTCAGATGCAGTTTGAATGCAGTTGGCTCGACTGCAATCAAACTGCACGTCGACGGGCAGTTGGCGTGCAGTTGGATTGCAGTCTGAGTGCAGTTACAACGACAGACTGCAATCCAACTGCACGCCAACTGCCCGTCGACGTGCAGTTTGATTGCAGTCGAGCCAACTGCATTCAAACTGCATCTGAACTGCCATTTGGCAGTCGGATTGCAGTTGAATTGCAGTCCGTCTGTCTAGACCCTAAACTAACCACTAAGTTAACAAAACAAAGAGACAAGCAGTCTTTAGCTTTCCCCGGTGTAGGTGGACAAACGCGAATCAATCATTGGTAATACTGTCGGTGCAAGCAGTGAAGCAATCTATTATGCACCATACCATCTTATGAATAGGATTGATTTTATTATCGAACGTGATGTCATAGGTAGTGCAGACGACCAAGAGCTCACGTAGGCTCGAGTAAAAGAAGTTTCTGTCCTACTTGTCGATGTGGACCTACCAAATAAAGATAGCGATGAAATGGCTGCGGAATTAATAAAACGAGTTCGGAATACTGAGCGGCTATAAGTGTAGACCACTTCACATGTGCCGATTATAGAAACTGTAGGGAGCACAGCAACAGGCATAGTTAGCAGATATTCGTACGAGCACGTGATATAAAGTAGACATTTATAACATACTAAAAGACCATGAACATCTATTATATTCTTAAGCATAACTTATTTAAGAATATCTGCATAACAAAATATGACAGATTTTAATGTTCACTTAAATAATTCGAGGTCAGCGGTGCCCAATGTTGGACATGAATAAAGATATTCAATTCGCTATTCAGGCTGCGCCCTGCCCAGCGGAATAATGCTTGAATACGGTACACTGGCCTAGATTTGCGAAATTCGTTTTTTATACAACCGTTGGCAAATATAGTTTCTTGATATCCAATACTTGCGGTGTTTATTATTCAAAACCAGTTTCAATAAAACGTCAATGATCTCGGCAACAGAACAGTAACTGATGCATGTCCCGTGCTTTAGGTTACGCGTTTTGAATTTCAGATCCAATATCTTGATACTGACCAATGCATCTGTGTAGAATAGCAATGATAGTTGTACAACATCATTGTAGACTCCACTCGCGACGTTACGTTGCTACCGGGTGTGCCCTTTTTAAACTACCTTTACTGAGTTCATGTTGAGAATTTGTTACGAGGTATTATTGATAACAATTATTAGATAGTTATTGTCCTGTAACTTTCACACTTCATTGATGAAGGCACTGTAGTGTTTTCGGTATTACTTCAAACATGGTAACAGTCTTTAGAATGAAACTAAGAATAAGTTAAGCTTCAGCAGTATCATCTTTTGACCTTTTTGTCCGCGACCTACATATGTGCCGGTTCTAAACTCGACGAGCTTTTCACTCATGGAAGCAATATAGGAATGTCCTAGATGGTACTTCACTCGGCGAAAACAACCGTTCTCATCAAAATGATTGAATACGTTATGAAACATTTCAAAGGTTCATTTTAAACATATCTGTGGGTAATCTTTACACATAGCCAAATAACTGTTTACTTAGAATCACATTATTCAACGACAATATCGTAATAGGAGCTAAGTGCTCATCTCTTGCAAAAAACAGTCTCTGGTCACTATAATACGTTTATCCTTGAGTTTGTTGGAAGCAGACGTTTATCATACAAATAAACATAATTTGTAATGTATAAGTTTCAACAGCTGACGGGTTCTTAACTAGTTGTGTAAACGTCGCTCTGCTAGATTCTCGTACAATTTCCTAACACCAATGACCGAACTTTTAATAGAGTCGAATGAAACCATCGTGTGGTGAAAGATTGAATGCCTTTTCTATATTCCAAGCAGTCGTGGCTAACCCAAATCGATGCAACTTTGAACATTAGGCAAAGCATGAATAACAACAACGGTTTATAAACACTGTGTTATACTCGTATACTATTCATCGTAATTTGCGTGAAAGTTTTTGCGGCATCACGTACAATTAAGACGGAAGATGGTTGAGAGTTACCGCCAATACGAACAAATAGATGAAATGCAAGCACCCTAGGCCAGCATGGTTATACGAGTTGCAACGAATATTCTAGACAAATATATTATTATATCCACCATGGATAGAAACCGGACACACCCAGGCAAGTCTGATTTATTGCAGACAGCTGTGGTTATCTCCTTCCTTCCTTTACTGAACTTTACTTAAATGTTGGGTTTAACGAAACAGAAATATATTCGGAGTTTGTAGTTAAATCGACTGTGTACTAACGAAGATATATGTATTGTATCTATAACATTAGTAAGTGCATGTTGAGAATACTCTCAACGCAACCGTCGCGGGGCGCGGGGCGCGGGGCGGCATCAGCTGTCTCGGGTCATCGCCCGCGCCCTGGCCGAGGCAGTTCGTCTCACATCGTTGGAACGAACACACGCGCACGCGCATCCTAACTTTGAATTATTGTTTGTTTTACGTCTCGTAGACGCGACACCCTTTGTACGTTTGCTACCTTCAATATATAGACCTATTATATACAGTCCACTCGCCTCTTTATTACCGTGCCATCACCACCTGCGCACGGGCCCCATTACATTGGTCCTTCAAAACACGGCCACAGAAAGTGACCGTTGGACCGAAGATTGAAGATTTCAAACTGTACTGTGCGTTCCAGTCGTCTTTCACCTCAGATCCACGCACTGTTTCTTGTTGGCTTTCCGGAAAGGACATTGGCAAGGTTCAACATTAACCGTCATCGCTGATTTCTTCGTACCGACCACAAGGAAGCGGATCGTCAGGACTACGGACATCAACATCCATCTCATCTCATCAGTGGAAGCAAATCACGCCATAGGATTGTCATCGTGCACTGGGAACTTCAAACGTAATCGAAGAATCCCCACGCCGCAGTTCGTCAGTGGTTTGCACCATAAAACCGTGAGATCGTTCCATTTCCTTATTATAATCACTTCACAATCATTCCATCATCATCATCATCCATTAAAATCATCCCTTTTCACGTTAAAAAGTCATTTATTCATCAGAAATTCAAATTTCATTACATCAAAAGTGCAAGTCATTGACGTCATAAATTCACCAATTCACTTATTTGTTTATCATCATTTCATATATTTTCATCGTCATTTCCATTTTATCACAACATTAAAACGTTCATCATCATATAAACTAATAATTAATTAATCTTTTTTTACAGTTATATTTTCGTTTTATTAGTTTAAATTATAATAATTTAACAAAGTGTAACGCCTTGCCATATTTTAATAGCAACTGCGCTTGCGTCGCAAATATTTTTTTTCAAAGGGCTTGTTTGTTTACCTTTTGTTTTTTTGCTTTTTTTTTCGTCTACTTTCTTATCTCTGCATCAACTTTGTTTCTCAACTTCAGCTGCACCTATCTATTACACCATGACTGACGTTAAAGCTTTAATCAAAAAGCGTGCTACAATAAAAGCCAAGCTTACGCAATTTTCATCATATTTGAATGTAGCCAAGTCTTGTGATGAGCTTAGTGACGTACATCTCATTCAAATTGAATATCGTCTTAGTACATTTGAAAACTTATACGATAAATATGATGAATTTCAGACCGAGTTAGAGGCGTTAGTGGAAGACCCCTGCGATCA
This sequence comes from Cyclophora albipunctata, assembly GCA_963082685.1. NCBI lineage: Eukaryota > Metazoa > Arthropoda > Insecta > Lepidoptera > Geometridae > Cyclophora > Cyclophora albipunctata. Next base: position 2,193,154 of record OY720133.1, read on the forward strand.
ATATACCGAGCGAGAGGAGTTTGAAAAGCAGTACTACGGCTTGGTGGCGGCTGCGCGTGAACTGATCAGCAGCGCTCGCAAACGTCACACGGGAGACTCCGCGTCCGATGTCGATGTTTCTGGTACCTTACACAAGCACACATCTATTCGTTTACCGAAAATAGATTTACCTAAATTTAACGGTGACTATCATGATTGGCTGGAGTTTAGAGACACCTTCATTTCAATTATACACAATAATAACAACATCGATAAAATTAACAAGCTACACTATCTACGAGCATCTTTACAGGGTAGTGCATCACTCGTGGTTGATAACTTGGACTTCAGCTCTAATAACTATGACGCTGCCTGGAGGTTGCTCTGTGAGCGGTTTGACAACAAGAGATTGCTTGTAAACAATCACGTACAAGCTCTGTTTAATATACAGGCAGTAAGCAAAGAGTCCAGTAGGTCATTACGTCATGTTATCGATACTACTAATAAAAATCTTAGAGCCCTCTCAACGCTTGGTCAACCAGTCCAACACTGGGACACATTAATTATTTTTATAATGTCAAATAAATTAGATCATATAACTTGCCGTGAGTGGGAGCAGCACAGAAATACACTGTCTGATTCCCCCACACTTGATATTTTCATAAATTTTCTTAAGTCTAGGGCAGATTTATTAGAGACATTAGAGGAATCTGGAACCTTAAAAATTAATGGGAATATTCACTATAACAATAATAACAACCTTAAATTGCATGAAAGCTTCGCATCAAGTAGTGAGAACAAAACAAAATTAATGTCATGTCCTTTTTGTCAACAAAATCATTTCATTTTTCAATGCGAAAAATTCAAGTGTCTTCCAGTACATGCACGCATCAAAAGGGCACACAGTCTTGATGTTTGCATGAATTGTCTCAGGCCTGGTCACAGCGCCGCTAAATGTAGATTAGGCCATTGCAAATATTGTCGTGAAAAGCACAACACTCTATTGCATATGGACAACAATCAATCTTCGCCTGAGACACACAACATAGCACTGTCTGCGAATCAATATAATTCATCCAGGGTTGTTTTACTGTCCACAGCGCTCGTGCAGGTGTTGGACTCTGAGGGAGGACTCCACACTGCGCGAGTCTTGCTAGACAATGGAAGTACGGCTAACTTCATTTCAGAGGAATGTCTTTCCAAACTTAATATTTGTACCTTCGCTACCAAATCCAAGATAACAGGTATCAATTATAACATTTCCAATTGCATAAAAGGATGTTCTATTTCATTACAATCTCTTGACAAGAGCTACAAACTAAATATTCAATGCCTAGTTTTACCAAAGGTTTCGGCTTCGATTCCGAACACATTTATTGATGTTAGTCAAATACAAGTACCATCGGGCATTCGTCTTGCCGACCCTGAGTACTTTATTCCGTCTTCTATTGACATTTTAGTCGGTGCGGAAGTATTTTGGGGTATCATAGGCGCGAATCGTATCGACTTAGGGAAAAATATGCCAACTCTACATGAATCCAAACTGGGTTGGCTTATATCGGGAGTAATTTATCAAACGAATTCTTCTTCTTCAATCTGTATGCATGCAGATAATTCACCGACTTTAGAGACAGACTTGACCCGGTTTTGGGAACTAGATTCGATATCCCCTAAACATAATTTCACCTCTGAAGAGCGAGCATGTGAAAAACTCTTTGTAGATACCACATACCGCAACTCAGATGGACGTTTCGTGGTACGTATTCCACTTAAAGAACCAGTCAATGTTTTGGGTGACTCCTACCTTATGGCTAAACGTAGGTTCTTAGCACTTGAACGTCGGCTAGCCAGGGATTTAAATTTAAAAAAGATGTATGTAGACTTTATGACTGAATACTTAGAGTTAGGACATATGTCAGTCGTCAGTCCTCAAACAAACGACTCTGTGCAATATTATTTACCACATCATGGTGTTATCAAGGAGTCGAGCTCTACGACAAAACTCCGTGTCGTCTTCGATGCTTCAGCCACCACCACGTCAGGCAAGTCATTCAACGACATTCAAATGGTAGGTCCGACTTTGCAGGATGACTTATTGTCAATTCTTCTCCGATTCCGTGAACACAAAATCGTAGTAAATTCCGATATAGAGAAGATGTACCGTCAATCAGTTGTCTCGGACATTCATCGTCCTTTACAAATGATCCTTTGGAGAGCTGATCCCAGTCATAAATTACGATCTTACACTCTCAACACAGTAACATATGGTACTGCTTCTGCCCCTTTTTTGGCCACTAGATGTTTAATTAAGCTGTCCGAAGAGTGTTCTGACCCCTCAATTCGCTTTACAATAGCACACGATTTCTTCGTCGACGATTATCTATCTGGCGAGTCCACGGTTACAGATACTATAAATAAATGTCGTCAAGTGGTAGCTGTTCTTCAATCGGCAGGGTACAATCTTCGAAAATGGCAATCTAACTCAAAGGAGGTGCTGGAGGGCTTGTGCAGCAGCGATATCACTTCTGATTTCGTCGACTTAAGTGACAATGAAATGTCAAAGACGCTGGGTATTAATTGGAGATGCTCTAGCGATACCTTCTCTTTTCTTATTAATCTAACCGCTACAGATAGGGTTACGAAACGTCAGATTTTGTCTACCATAGCTCAGATTTTTGATCCAATTGGGTTACTTGTACCTTGCATCGTGGAGGCTAAGATTATCATGCAACAACTATGGGTTAACAAGTGTTCGTGGGATGAACCGGTCTCTGAAAACATTCAGCGAGATTGGAATTGTTTTCAGAGTACTTTACCCTTGTTAAATAAACTTAGTATACCACGGTGGGTTTCATGTGATTCGCCGTCTTCTATAGAACTACATGTCTTCACCGATGCATCCGAAAAGGCTTATGGTGCATGTGTTTATGTTCGCAGCGTGTCGGAGAGTGGGGCGCTTCTTGTCCGGCTTCTTACCGCTAAAAGTAAAGTGGCTCCTCTAAAGTCAACAACCATTCCTCGTCTAGAGCTTTGTGCCGCGTTACTTGGTGCACGACTTTATACAAAGGTACGTCAGTCACTTACATTACATCATGACAGAGTAACTTTCTGGTGTGACTCTACCATTGTTTTGGGTTGGCTGTCTTCCTCACCGGCGCAGCTCAAAACATTTGTACGACATCGTGTGTCGGAAATTCAGGATTCTGTGGGGTCTGAATCTTGGCGCTATGTTCCGTCACTTGAAAACCCCGCAGACCTCGCTTCGCGTGGACTCAAAGCTAGTGAGCTTTTATCTTGTTCGCTGTGGTGGTCGGGACCACAATTTCTTCAACAAGAATCAGATTCTTGGCCTTTGTTCCCTGACTCACACAGTAAACTACAGTCAAGCCTACCTGAAGTGATTATCTGTCATCATGCCGATAAAATACAACCTATTGAAAATACAATTTCTTCATTATGCGCAAGGTTTTCCAATTTCAATAAATTACAACGTGTTATGGCTTATGTAATACGTTACGTAAACAAATGCAAAAAACAATGTTTTAACTCTGGTTCTCTTACTACTTTAGAATTAAACAACTCACTAAACCTTTTATTGAAACAAAGTCAGCAGGAATCATTCCCCGATGAGTACCATTTACTCGCAGCTGGTAAGCCATTGCCAGCTAAAAATAAACTTCTTTCTCTATCTCCATTTTATGATTTGTCTACCAAATTGATCCGTGTTGGTGGCAGATTAAAAAACTCATTTTATGATTATAACGTCAAACATCCCATTATCATGTCCAGTTCTCACATAATTTGCAAACTACTATTTAACATGTACCACCTACGGCTCATGCATGCTGGTCCTCAACTTCTATTAACGACGATACGTCACCACTATTATCCTATCGGCGGCAGAAGTTTGGCCAAGCGGGTGACACATCAATGCGTCAAGTGCTGCAGGATCAAGGCTGCCACTGTTCAACCAGTCATGGGCAACCTCCCAGCAAAACGCGTACTTTTAGAATTTCCATTTCTCAACACAGGAGTGGACTACGCCGGACCAATCATGATAGCCAATCGTAAGGGCAAAGGATGCCAATTAATTAAATGTTTTATTTGTGTGTTCGTGTGTTTAGCTACCAGGGCCGTCCACCTCGAACTTGTGTCGGGTCTCACGAAAGAAGCCTTCATCGCCGCGCTTAATCGGTTTATTGCTCGCAGGGGAAAACCAAGATCCATCACCTCTGATAATGGTACTACCTTCGTGGGTGCTTATAATGAATTAGCTAAATTACTGTCACAGAACTTAGATCTTAATAGCATCGATCCCGGTATACATTTTTCTTTTATTCCTGCATATACTCCTCATTTTGGTGGATTATGGGAGTCTGCAGTTAAATCCACAAAACATCACCTTAGGCGGGTATTAGGATTAGCGAATCTGACTTTTGAAGAGATGACTACATGTCTCACACAAGTGGAAGCCATCCTAAACTCCAGGCCTTTAACTCCTTTATCCGACGATCCTTCAGACCTCTCTCCTTTAACCCCAGCTCATTTCCTTATTGGACGATCTTTAACGATGCTGCCACATTCACAGATCCAGAGCCTGAACATCAGCAACTTGGAACGTTTTCGCCGCATAGACTTCATAAAAGGGCATTTCTGGAAACGTTTTGAGACTGATTACATTCTATGGCTGCAGGAAAGGACCAAATGGCGCCGATCGTCTGGAGAACTCAAGCCAGGGACCCTGGTCGTCATCAAGGATGAAGCATCTCCTCCTCTTATGTGGCTCATGGGCCGCATCATCCAGGTGCTGCCGGGCAGAGACGGCATAGCGAGGGTCGCCGACATACGCACACGCAAGGGCGTCATTCGGCGAGCCTTTTCAACAATCTGTCCTCTTCCAGTCGCAGCCACCACTTCTGTTGAAGACACTTCAACGGGGGGAGTATGTTGAGAATACTCTCAACGCAACCGTCGCGGGGCGCGGGGCGCGGGGCGGCATCAGCTGTCTCGGGTCATCGCCCGCGCCCTGGCCGAGGCAGTTCGTCTCACATCGTTGGAACGAACACACGCGCACGCGCATCCTAACTTTGAATTATTGTTTGTTTTACGTCTCGTAGACGCGACACCCTTTGTACGTTTGCTACCTTCAATATATAGACCTATTATATACAGTCCACTCGCCTCTTTATTACCGTGCCATCACCACCTGCGCACGGGCCCAACTACAGTGCATGATATGTAATGGTAGTGCGGAAATTGAATTATTTAACGGATCAAATCACTGAACTGTGTACAACATAAACGAATGTTTCATTATTTATCCATACAAAACATAACTGTACTGTTGTTCAAATTTATTAAACCTTTGGATAGTTCAGAAACTCCGACGCTTACTTGGACACTACTATACAAGATATTACACAACACTAACACAACTGTTGGTGATTTCATTATTTAAAGTGGCTCTTGGTTCAGTTTAGCACTTTAAAATCGATAAATATTCAAAGTCAACAAATTAAGGTTTCTTCTCTTAAGAGCCGAAGCGAAAGGAAAACAAATATTTGTTTCAAGGGTATTAAGAATTTCGTCACAAAACGTGGAACGGTTGACATTTATGCTGTAATTATATGTCAATACATAATGGAAGATCATAATAAACATAAGTTAAACCAACCGGATGGCTGGAGCGCTTAGAACATATTGTACGTGTATGTGGCACGGAATAATAAAGCACATTTCCACGCTTGTTATATTCGTTACTCATGTCAAACAAAACTGAAGAATTACACGGAGGCGCATTGAATAATGTCTTTTTGATGTTTACTTTTAGTATATTTGCTTGAACATTCTGTTTGAGAACGGTAAGCATGCGTACTTCTGTCACTTAGAGTAGCCAGGGGGCCATCACGTTGGTCGTTGCTTGATATTTTAATTGATAAAGAATCGTATGCAACGTTATGTAATGATATACAATAATCATCAATGATATTGAACCCTAGTAGTTTCATTCATAGTTCTAATTACCAACATTCACAATAAAGAACTAAAAACAAGACAAGAAAATAAGATAATTTAAAACACAATAATTAGTTAGTGAAGAAAGCAGTATACTAATTTAAAGTAGAGTATAATTAGTGGTTAATGTTATTATTAGGCGTTTTCATTTCGTTTCGCGAACATTCCAAAGTGTATTCCAAGGAATTCAAATGAGTGATTCAAATAATGATTACGTGATTTTTTGAGTTATTTTTATGTAGAGTACGGTTTCATTACAATATTACAACTTTCACTAAAAGTTACTTGTTTATTAACAACATTCATGTATTTTACTATTAATTGAAACGTACGTTGAGGGACACTCAACAGTAACCTCCGTCGTACGTAAGTTCCCGTTTTAACAAATAACATTAATGTAGTGTATGGACATATTTAAATTGTATAAATTTATTGCACCCATCTCGAAATGTTAAAAACCGATTTCTTGTGTACATATTTATTTAATCCATGATTTTAATAAAACAGCGTAATGTCATAGCCACCAATAACAAAGTTGTTAAACGTGTTGGTTATAACAAAATTATAACACTTAAACTTTCCTGGGATAAAAGTGATAGTATACGACCACTCTGAACACTTAGTATAATTAACAGAAATGTAAGACGCAAGCCTCTGTTAAAAAGTGAAATCTACTGTAGAGATCTCGGAATAGATAAAAATAGTAGTTTTACCAAACTCGACAAGTCTAATGTTCAATTGAAATAAGCAAATACAAAAGTTCCCAGTCACAGTCACATTCAAATGTTGTGGGATCGAAGAAGCGCGCCAATCTTTGCATAATAAGATATTGTAAAAACAGATGAACATCGAAGCTCTAATTACTTACATTACCTTTTGACTTACTAAAGCAGCGTGTCAATGATCAAAAACAGAAACAATAGTCCAGAACTAGAAGCAATAATAAAAGCACCGTCTGCATTTTTTCTAGTCAATTCCAATAATATGTTCAAAAATAACAGCCTCTTATTGTACTCAAAAACTATTGTATAATGCGATTATAGAGTGTCAGCAAAACATAATACGTTTCTTTCAAAAGCTTTAAAATAATACCACATAATTAGTTTCTGTGGTTTTCTGTAATCTCTGTAAATGGTAGCTGTAAAACGTACTGTAAATAGTAATACAGATGCGATTTATTTTATTAGTGAAAGTTGTGCGACGACATTATTATATTGCAATCTTGTAACAACTACGTCCGTTTGTAAACAATGATCGCCGTCCCTAAAGCAATGATGATGATCTAAATTTCCGAATCTTCAACCATACTTTACTATAATTTGAATGACCAATGACAATTATTATGCTTCCAACAATAAACGTTTGTTTGTAGAAACAGCCACACATGAATAGTCAATGCATTACAGAACCAGTTGTGAAGTAGTAAGTTCACTCTCTCTCAATTTTGGTCGGCCCAGAAATAGAATGTACGAACAAATAAAAAGCAACGTTGCTAACTTAGAAACATAATGACTCATTTTACCCACATGTTTCACTTAACATTCTTTATCTTATCATTGCCAAGGTTAATGACATTTTAGTTACGAAGAATTTCGCTAGATGGCGGTGTACGGAGTTAGCACACGCAAACGTTATTTTCTGGCGATTCATGCGGTCGCGAGGCCGACACTCGTTAAGTTGCCATCAGAAGGGTCTTAACTGACTCGACTGAACAGCGAATGATGAGTTCGGATATGAATCTCTGTGATTCCACTCCGCTCGCTTGCAGTTCAACTATCGCAGAACTGCTTGTCGATAAACTGACGCTGTTTTTGGCCACTTTTAAATAATTAAATGATTGCATAGTGAAATGACATGCAATGTAACTCTATGTAATTGTTTGTAGTCATAATAATTCCACCCTGCACTCTGCTGTTTATAATTATAGTCATAACAATTCTATTCAGAGCTCTGCCCTGCTATAAATAATAGCAAACAGTTGGTTCACATTTGTTGTTTACATACTCAACAAAAGAAACAAATTGGGGTTAACCCCTCATATGCCGGAACGCGGATCCAAGCCAGACGACACATTTGATTATCTATTGTTACTGGAATCTCAGCAAACAAAAGGTTAAATTAATTGGCTTAACTCACAATGAATGCTAAAATTGTGTGGAATTAACTTACTTTCGATGTGCCTTGCATTCAGTATTCAACAAAAATATGTATAATACCTGGAACAAACACAAAGATACTTTAGTATTTCTTGTAAAATATACAAATATTGTTTTATATTTTGTACCAGCTGTTGTCCGCGGTTTAAAATGCATTGTACCCGGTTCATCGTAATGTAGGGATAAAGGTAGCCTAACAGACAGAAACGAAACGTATACATACAAACCGAACACCACAGTTTTTTAACAAGCATTTATAAGTAATAAAATTCGTAAGGATACAATTTATAGTAAAGATTTCATCCAGCATGTAACCATTTAATCGAATGGTGTTTAAAATGACATTAAGTAGTTTATTTAGCTACTAGCAGCGCCCCGCGGTTTTACCCGTTCCCGTGGAAATTTCGGGATGAAAAATAGCCTATAACCTTCCCGTTGAATGTGGCTACCTATGACAAAAAGAATTATTCAAATCGGACTGAAAATTCCTGAGATTACCCCGAACATACAAATAAACAATCAAACTTACAAATTTTACCTCTTTATAATATAAGTATAGATGAGCCCATAACCTGATTTTGTTTAAAATAAAGAAGTCACATCTTCTTCGTGTATTACGACAGACAGATACAAAAGCTCTAAAGTCTAAACAAAAATACAATCATTAACACATGACACATTCTCTCTTTGAATTACAACATAACAACCAACCTCAATACAATTATAAAGATTGTCATATTAATAACAGCGCTCAGATGAATATTGTTTTAATATGCTTGTATCTCTAAAAAACGAATTTAATATTTTTTGGTATTAAATAGCCATATTTAAAAGGAGCAACTTGTAGCTCCTTTTAAATATGGCTATTTAATACTTTTGATTCCGAAATTTCCAGGGAAACGCGCACAACGCGGGTTTAGCCACGGTGTGCTGCTAGTAGTAAACAAAATACGATAGGTAACATAAATGCTGATACTTTACATAAACAAATAATAAATCGTAGATTAATACAGTCAGCCAATATTTTTTCAGGGAAAAATATTTCAAGCGACTCCAATAATCGAAAGAAGAAGTTGTCAATGCGACTGTATATTTTTTACTAACTAAAATAACATTGTTGATTTCAGAAATCAAATACTTCGAGAGCAGAGCTCTTCTTATCATGGGTCAAGAACAGTCTTACTCGTCTAGCGTCGCTCCGGCGAGGCGGTACAAAGACAAGTACGAGGAGAAGCCGTACCGGGGCGCGCAGCGCGACTACCGGGCGGGCAGCTACGAGGGCGACTACAAGCGCCACAAGCCGCGCCGCAGCGGCGACAGCTTCAAGAGCGACCTCAGCTCCACCGAGAGCAGCGGCTACAGGAGCGGCTCCAGCACCTGCGAATGCAGATCCTCCAAAAGCGACTACTACTGCACCTCCCTCTACAAAAACGACCACTATAAAGACTTAAGCAAAGAACTCTACAAACCAGTAAAAATATCTAAAGACAAACTCTACCATCTCAAACTATACGACTTGCAAAGAGAGGAAGTTAAAAGCGATCGCATGAAAAGTTATCTTAATGAGACGGATAAGTCTACTATCAAAAGTGGAGTTTCACAGAAAACGACAGGCATACGGAATTATAAGCCTAAAATATTGACTGAGGAGGAAAAGAAAAAGAAATCGGACAGTTGGATGTAGAAGTTTCGAGTACAGTAGGATAAGTTGTAAATATTAGCATAGAATTAGATGAATTGGTGTAAGGATGGAGGCGGCAGGAGCGCTGGCGAGTTTGGCCCCGTCGCCCATCACCGTGTTAGGTCTGATACCACTCCTGGCACTCGGGATCACGTACTTCAGATATCAACAATACGACCCGGAGTCTTACATAACGGATATAAATGCTGTAAGTATTATAGTACTATCCAACACGTAGATACATAAATACAAAGAAAACATAATACTTTTACTCATAATTTATTTCATTACTGTTTTCAGGTGATGCCGATATACGACTTTGTAGTTGTTGGTGGAGGCTCAGCTGGTGCGGTGGTTGCATCTCGTCTTTCGGAGATCGGTAACTGGACCGTCCTACTACTCGAAGCTGGCCCAGATGAAAACGAGATATCAGATATACCCGCGCTGGCTGGCTACAATCAACTCTCCGATATAGATTGGAAGTTCCAAACAAGGCCCTCCAACAATCGTTCCTACTGTTTGGCTATGAACGGTGATCGCTGCAACTGGCCCAGAGGCAAAGTACTCGGCGGGTGCAGCGTACTCAATGCAATGGTATACGTCAGAGGCAATCGCAACGACTACGACCTGTGGGAAGCCCTCGGCAATCCCGGCTGGTCATATGATCAAGTACTACCGTACTTTTTAAAATCCGAAGACAATCGAAATCCTTATTTGGTAAACACTCCATATCACCAAGCTGGTGGATATTTAACGGTTCAAGAAGCACCATGGCGAACACCGTTATCCGTAGCTTTCTTGAAAGCTGGAATGGAACTAGGTTATGAAAATCGAGACATAAACGGTGCTAAGCAGACAGGTTTTATGTTAACCCAGGCAACGATGCGGCGCGGCAGTCGATGCAGCACGGCCAAGGCCTTCCTCAGACCGGTGCGTCAACGGGACAACCTACACATCGCTCTCGGCGCACAAGTCACAAGAATTCTAGTGAATCCAGTAAAGAAGCAAGCTTACGGAGTTGAATTTGTTCGTAACGGACAAACACAAAAAGTGCGAATAAAACGAGAGGTTATTATGTCGGCCGGGTCACTCGCGACACCTAAATTACTTATGTTGAGCGGTATAGGACCTGCGGATCATTTACGCGAACACGGCATACCTTTAGTTGCTAACTTAAAGGTAGGACACAATTTACAAGATCACATTGGTTTGGGAGGATTGACGTTTGTGGTAAACAAACCTGTTACTTTCAAAAAGGACCGTTTTCAAACTTTTGCCGTAGCCATGAACTACATTTTATATGAGAAAGGACCTATGACTACTCAGGGTGTGGAAGGGCTGGCGTTTGTCAACACTAAGTACGCTCCACCCTCGGGCAACTGGCCAGACATACAATTTCATTTTGCACCGAGTTCGGTCAACTCTGACGGTGGCGAACAAATCAGACGCATCTTAAATCTGCGTGATAGAGTATACAATACCGTATACAAACCTATAGAAAATGCGGAAACATGGACCATACTTCCATTGCTTCTACGCCCAAGAAGCTCTGGATGGATTAAACTGAAGAGCAGGAATCCGTTCCACCCTCCATCGATCGAACCAAACTATTTTGCGTACAAAGAGGATCTGAAGGTGTTAGTGGAAGGTATAAAGATTGCTATGTCTATTTCAAATACAACGGCTTTCCAAAGATACGGGTCAAAGCCTCACAACATTCCCTTGCCAGGGTGTCAGCAGCACACATTGTTCAGCGATGAGTATTGGGAATGTTGTTTGAAGCATTTCACTTTTACTATTTACCATCCGACGGGGACTTGTAAGATGGGGCCGAAGCACGACCAAGACGCGGTGGTAGACCCCCGACTCAGGGTCCACGGCGTCGCCAACCTGAGGGTGGTTGACGCGAGCATCATGCCCACCATAATTAGTGGGAACCCCAACGCTCCTGTCATTATGATAGCAGAAAAAGCATCAGACATGATCAAAGAAGACTGGCTTGTATTATGACAGCGCTAACGTATTAATTGTGTCTTTTAAAATACTCAGTCAATGAACTTATTTGTTTTATGGTAATATATTGTATGAATTGTATGTAAGATTAGATACTTGTGTATTGTAAATAATTTATGTTTTAATGTATTTTAAAAGTTCATAGTCATAAGAACAAAAGTTTTGTAAGTCTGTCGAATGTAAAATATTAAGTAATATAATTAAATATTTTATTTAGTAATGTTGTCCTAATTTAAACCCTAACACAATAATTCTTTTAAAACGAATTTAATTCCAATAAAATATACTACTGAACCAATTCTTTCGATGAAATACTACTCATCTACAGATTTCATTCAAACTAACTACTATTTTTATACAAAGTAAGCTGTAACTTTGTATAAAAATTCAAATAATAATGCTTTTAGTTAAATCTTTTATACAAAAAACTTAATATCACGTATAAGGATAGTGATTGTTGATATTAAAAATATTTTAAGTTAAATAAGATAGCTCTCCAAAATTTATTTTACTTAACAACTAACATTAACGTAAATGCCACCTACCGGAAAAACTAGGAGGAAAATCAATAATTTCTGTCAGTAACGCAGTGCAACGCCATCTAGCGGAAAGTCATAAAACAACAATAGTTTTTTCAGATATTACGAAAATGTGATTGTTTTAGTTCACAGAAAGTATAAAGATGTCTCTGGGTTATAAACAAATAGTCGACTTTCAGTTTCACGTTTATTAAACGTATTATGATCTAATAACATAGTCATAACAAGACTTAGTAAGTACCTTTTGAGTTTGACATAATTAAGAATACTAATCTGACTTTACTTTTATTTAATTGTATTCAAGTACAAATAATATAAAGGCTGCAATCTATCCTAATTATATAAAGAGGAAGATTTTTCCTGCTCAACGAAATGTTTGGGCGCGACCACTCTAAATCTGGGGAGCGAGACCTACACCATATTAGCACTAAATCTTTTGGATCGCGGGTGGAATTACCGCGCAGAACAGTTGGTAGTTTATGTACTTGTAATCAGAATAGCTTACATGCATGTGCCATAACGTTCAATGCATCCGTAATTTACGACACAAATGACAGTTGTGTCATGAGCAAACTGCATCATAGACAGGAACCGGTTCGTTTCGCTTCTAGAAGATCCACAGCTGTCATTAAGCCATGTCATTTACATGTGTTTCTTTCGATTTAATAAATGTTTAACGTAATCTTCAAACTATCAGAATTTAATCACATGAGTACACTGGACTTGTTCGAGAATAAAAGAACTGGAAAGCGCATTATGGTTTTTCCGGCATCACGAAATCAGAAATAACCTGTAAGATGTTGTAAATCAGTACATAATAAAGTAGTGGATATCATTATTTATTATACAAGAAACGGGCAACCAGTCAATCTTCTAGTTACATGAATAGCGGCGTATCTCCCCAATCATAACTGCCTACCGATTATTGACGCCTGCTAAAATCACCGTTCACAGATAATTAATATTATTGAAACAAGTGAAATTTTAACTGTGTAATTGTTATGGGAAGAAGACATTTGCCGAGTAATTAAAAGTTTTTGCGTGACAGAGAAAACTATCGTAATATTTTTAAGTAATTTATCCACACACCATAATGTTCCATGGCTCTTTAATTTCGCATACTGTACCTTACAAATAATTGTACTTTCGTACTAGTTACTACCGTACTAGTTATCGTTAGATTAAAAATGTCCATCAAAGGTTGTCCGGAAGAGAAAGGTTGAATTAAAGTGACAAGACACCTATAACAATGTAGTAAAAGGGTCATACAATTCCTTTGTTTTCAAATATAAAAGTTAAAAATACTTTCAAAATGTATAATAGCTTCCGATTCATAAAGCTTCTATTCGATTGTGCTTATCTGTCTACAATCACTTAACAATATCAATCTATTTAAATGACTCCGTATAGACATCAAAACTAGGAAAAATAATAAAAAATCTCTAATACAATCTAAAACGAGTCTCTAAAACATGTGAATTTTGATATCGAGGCCATACAATGCTATAGAGAGCACGTACGCCACACCACAGTGTACTAATTACAGTTATGAGGTATTGTACTTGAGTTTCAGAAACATTATACAATTAAGAATGGGCGGAACATTTATAATAGGTGTAGCACAATTTTGGGAATAATTTTAAGTGTATTGTCCTAGTACTATTCCCACACTTAAGACATGCAAATAAGATAAGACTTATTATTTAGTATTACAGTAATATTTCATGTTCTTAATTAAGAATTATCTTAGAAAAGTTTAACCTTAGATTATATAAGGTCTTTCCTACAAAGTATATTTAAAACGATTATAAGCTCGAAGCTGTGCTCTAGCATTTAGTTTTATGATATTAATAAAAACATAAACAATTTTGATATTAGTTTATTTAACCGCAAAAACCACATTGAGTTAAGCGAGTTGATATACTGTATACTTCCTACACTGTGTTGCAACTCTACCAGTTATCGAGTTGTGTAATATCGAGATATACCGTGTTCCGCGATTACACTGGTCCGCGAACATTCTTTCATGTAAATTGAGTGGATTCAATGATTACCACACACTAATGTAGGCCTAATACAAATTACACATAATTTTATATTTACATTGAATCACTTGAATCAACAATATATTTATATGTGTGGCTACAGAACTTCATACATGGCAACTTATTACAACTTAGCATAAGGGCTACATTGGCAGCGCTGTAGTTTTGCTATGAGAGTAGTTTAAATAAACTATAGTCATGTGTCATGAAAGTTAACAACATTTAGTTCTTATCGAATATTGCTTGTGTGGGTGTACGATAGAAGCATTTCTATTTTAGTGCTACCGAACTACAAAGGGCCTGTCAATTTATAGGCCCACCTGCTTCAACCGTGTCAGATCAATCAGAGGCAGTCTAAAGACTTTGACACCACTAACATAACAATCACGACATTTCGTTTATAGTACGAGACTCAAGCTGATGACTGATCGTGAGCTTTTAAGCGATCAGTTATTGTGTGACTATATTGGGAACTAGATTTAAAATGTATTTTTTCCTTTCGAGTCTTACAGCTGGTTCGCAAGCAGCATGGTTGTTATGTATCTGTTGTGAAGGGAACCCAATTGACTCCAATGAATTGAGCTGAGTCGTCATATGTCAAGTCCATGACCTGAAAGTAGACTACTGAACTTTTCGAGACAGAAGGTTAAGGATATTCCGCCACCGACTCTGCGACAACGCTAACATTCACATAACCTTACGTGTTCAGTACAAAAACTGATAATTTTGCACATTTCCGTAAATCTCGTCTCTGCGCTGCAGTATTGTGTTACTGCACGTCTTGCCGTGTTCCGACCCCAGTAATTGCATAAAGCAGTGTGGGTTTCATACAAATACTTCCTACCACATATTTATGCATAATATTTGACGAGTTATTCAAATAGATATAATAGCTCGACTTATTCTAATTCCTACTATTGTGACAACTTTTCCAGATGGCACACTTATAATATGTTAGCTCTTGCCCCCAATTGTATTTACGTAATCAATGTTAATTACGTCCATTGTATGTAGCGCGGCTCGTGGATCAGCGATAAACCTGAATTTGGAGACTAGATTTGGCTTTTGTAATCATATTTAAATTCATACATGCAATTATTCATAGACATCAATTTAAGTCCGATTATCAAAACAATTTGAATACCAAATGCAGCAGCCTAATGTTCTGATATTTTGAGTACAATTAGAGCCTTTCTCTGTGTTCTTGAAATAAGGTTTCACTTTCGGCCATTAGATTAAAATTTAAAAAACCTTAATTAAAACGTATCGCATGCTATAAAACCAGTTGTTACTACTTTTAAACATTAAGGTAGAGAAACAGGCCCATAGTTTGAATTCAATTTGTATACAAATAAGTGATTCATGAAGTGGTTGTAAATACACTATTTGCTTTTATTAACTTTCGCGTTTCTTTGATTGAAGCCGTTTATCTGAGCACTCTCTCTCTCCTTACTCCGTCCATACACCATAGAATACAACAACCATAACCAGAGCCTCATATTTGTAATCTAATTTTTTTGTATTAGCCAATTAGTTGCCCAAGTTTCGTAACATCGTCAGAAAATCAACTATTGCATATAATAATTGCTAAGATTAAGGCCTATTGATGATAGATTCTATGATAATACACGAGCGAACGGCCCATACCTGCGAACAGTATATTCGTTTACACTATCAAACTTTCATCTAAATTGATTTATATTGTATATTGTAGAGTATTATTGCCTACGAATAATGTGTGTATTATCAATCAAGCTATATCAAAATGTAAACTGCTTTAAATATCTAAATCGAAGGCACAAGAGCAAATAGTGTGAAAGCCTTCACCGCGGACACATTGTGCCCGGGCCGTGACGCAACGCGGCCCCATTACACCGCCACTTTCGATTTCTGGATGAAATCGTGACTCGCTTCCTTCTACCGATCACCTTGTATATTATCACAAACATGTAATCCTCCTACTATCTTAGTAACCAGAAGGGAACCTTGTCAATAATTGACAAGAAGTGTGTATTGTATTGTTGTATAATGATAAGTAAAAATAACTTTATGCGTCAATATTTAATCTAAGTAAATAATGAATAATTTAATAATAGGATAGACCATAGTGTATCTGTTTTGAACTTCAAGCTAAACCAATTTTAAAGAGATTAAGATGATGAAGGAAATTGTAAAACTGAATATTGAAATTATGGACGGAACACAGAGCATAGAAGCACCACGCGGTAGCGGCCGGCCCGGCGGTGCTTCTATGCTCTGTGGGACGGAATGAGGAAGACATCGAGATGTTGGTCATAGAGCGTCTCATAACTTGAAATAATTTGACTAAAAACTTATCTTCACTTTCAAAGCATATTTAAAATATTTGTCTTCCACTAAACTAAGTTCCATAATTAGGAGCAGTATTAAAATATTTGAAATATCATTGACCTACGAAGTAATAAGTTTATCTTACCTAATTACCCACTTAACTGCAGTGTGCGTGTGACGTAACCGACCAGCGTTTTCACGAATCTGTGTGTGTCATCATAGTTGGGCCACCAAAATATCTCACTTCATATATGCAACAATTTCATGTAATAATAATTAAAAGAACTTTCATTAAAATTATTATAATGCGGAATTAGTGGAGTGTCTATTATTTCCGTGATAACGTTAGATAATGTTCCCTTCTTGATTTTAATGAGTAAATAGAGTACGTAGATACGTAGCAAAGATAAAATACAGGCAGTTAAGTTTAATGTGTTCGCATATCTTTAATCCATTCTATTCTTAAAATTTACTCACCTTCATATATTTTAAAAGGAACAGGAAGTTCAATTCCTAACATATATTGAGATATTGTGATTGACCTTTGCAGTCGGACAATACGGGCTGAAATCTCCACACCGGAATCAGTTTGACGAATGGGGCACGTCGTTTCAAGTCAAAACAATTTCATCAGATGCAAAATAACATCGTTGCAAGTTGCGGTCAAAATCGACGCCAAACTTGTATTCAAAGAAGTTAAGTAAATTTTACCATCGTATAAGACCCAATCTAACCCTAAAAATGAATAATTCTTTAAAGCATTGCGAATTGAAAATAGAGTCATCATTAATATAGGCAACTAGGTCACGGAACAATTTGAATCAAACCACGTACAAGGAATAGTCCGTATCCACAACCGCACTTGTTTTGCAATAGACAAGCAGGACACATTGGTACGGAGCGGGCGACCGTTCACGTAATGCTGGTGTCATCACCGTGACGGGTGTGTCTGCCTTCGGTCACGTCCGCATATAATTATAATCAAAGGGCACGAAAATTTTAAGGGCGTCGAGGCAAAGGTTGTGGAACAATGGTAAAGGACCTTAACTTACAACGTGTTTGATGTCGCACACGAGAGATATGATTAGTGTCAACACTACCTGTTAAAAAAAATAGGTCATTTGGTGAGCGGTCATGGAAACAAGGTAAAAAAATATGGAATGAACCGAAAATGGCTGTTACTTTTTCAGCCGCAATGTTTGGGTAAGTGATGAAAGTGGTAATGCTCTATGTTAACAATAAAGTAAGGCGTTAAAAGCGCAGAGTGATGTTAACTTTTTCTGATTTGACAGTTTTCAAAAACAATGTAAGATGAATGTTACTTAATGGGTAAACTAATAAAGACCAAAATATAATCCAAAAGTGTGCTTATTAGAATCGTTCGACCCACAAGTCCACATAAGGTTGTCGGTGTCGTTATGCTGTAATCCCGGCCGGTGGGGCGGAGCGCGGCTTGCGCCGCGGCGCCGCTGCGCGCGCAGTGCAACTCGCGAGCCCGCGCGAAGACCGCGCCGTCAACACGCCTTCACCCGAAAATAACCGTCAGTAACTACTAAGTGTCACTTCATCTCACATTGTGTCACTTTATTTCCTTTTGTGTCAACTGTCCACTAGTGCATTCCAACAGTCCTCGCAGTGTCCAGTGTGCAATGATAACAATTAGCTATGTTGTAACACCTTATCCAATCCAAGCACATAATCCTGTGCTAGTAATAGATATTATGTCATGTTGATACTAACCTCAGGATTACGAGTTACTCGTAATAGTACATACTCGATAACCGTCGTCGTGAGTCTTAATTCATATTTATGACTTCTAATGTTGGTTTTTTTGTTCTGAAAATAATTCTACAAGAGGCATAATTTAATTCATTACACAGTGCAAAATTATAATATACACAAAAAGATTGTAAAACAACCTACAAACATACAAATAACCTACATAGCTAGTACTTGTATAACTGAAACTGATTAAATTATTGCATTACAAGTATTAAGCTCTATGTGGGTGTAATGACTCTAGATAAAAATAAAAGGTTTGCATAATAAATGCAGATGTTTACGTAACGCGTAACGTACAATTGTAAATACCGGCGATATTAAGTAAATCGTAATGTAATACGAATTGTCAAGCGTCTCCGTAATGGTCAAGCTAATGCCTCTGCTAATGGGGCTCTAGCGTGACCTGTCACAAACCTCATTGTAAAACTTCACCTATTACCTCATTGGTCGTCATCTTTTCACTCGAGGACTCTGCTTAATCATTCAACACAATTAGACAACGTTACGCAACCTTTAGAAACGTTTAATAGTTGTTTTATAACTGTAAATATCGATATTGGACGCATTTCAGTCATATTTTGGGACTGCGATATCGATCTGTTACGACAAACTATTGTCTTGTGATTATTTTGTTATCTTTTCTTTCGAAAATAAATTGGTAGATTGTAATGTTGGACTAGTGGGCATTCTGACACAATTGTAAAGCTATTTCCTTGGCCGTGTTCTCGATGTAATCGAGTCTAAATCTCTATTAATTACAGCGCGTACACAAGGTTAGAGTGCATCGACAGTGCATCGTGAGAGAACATTGACAATCATCACTAATAATTATTGTTACGTATTACTTTCCATCTCTTTAGTGAAAACAAACATACGCATTGATAATACGATTCTTAGTGATATTAACGTGAACTTTGGCTTATAATTGTGTTTAATATTTAGTGTAAAATTGTTATAAGACATATGAGAAAATCAACAGAAATGAACGTAAGTATTCTGAATATATTTTAGAAATTAAATAATAATACCTAAATCAATCAAGTCACTTTTCAAACAAGAAGCATTTAACCAAAATTAGTGTGCCCCTTTGGATAATATAAGAATAATGTCTCCAATCATACACATACACAAATATCTAAGATGGGAATAAACAAACAATAACGAGAACGAGACATTATACGACTACGAAATGAAAAGTGAAATGAGGTAAAATGAGACCTGATCTGTGATCTGGAAGCAAAACTTCTTCCTTGCTTAAAATATATGTCACAGGCACAATCAAAGTGCCTTATACTTTTTCATTTCCTATGCAGTTTTAAAAAGTCATTAAATAATACTATTTCCTGCCAGACACGCTATTTGCGGGTCTTTATTGTTTAATTTTTATTACGGAAAATGTGAGATTTGTTAGTTACACAATACTGTGTATGAATAGGAGTACTAGTAAAAGGTGTACAGACGCAACCCAGACTTCGCACTCGGTATCTAGGAATTATGTTAACAAGCTTTCGCATATTACGAGAATAATACACAACTAAAGGTTAAAGTTATACAAAACAGTATATCTATTATTATACGAAAGCTTGAAAGCTCGCGCCGAATTACACAGTTTTATTAACTGCAATTATTTGTTTGACATATAACATTACATGTGTCTATAAACGAAAAGACTTCATCTATGTGACTAATCACTACATAGTAGCAATGGTTAACAAACATATAAATCACTTCAATTCAATCACAGCGTTAATAAATTAGTTTGTAGTAACACCCTGTTGTCGAGTTGGAACCTATTCACCATCAATATATCAGCGTCACGCCGGGCTACAGGTGTCATAACGGACGCATCTATGCCAAGGCCACCGGCACAACGACGCTCAAATTAAACCGCACAGTTTGGTGGTTGCGTTGCGATACTGTCACTTGTATAATGATGCTAATCGGACCAATAGACCCACTCAAGTGAAATAATGAATCTTCACTTAAATTGTTATGCAAAAGTCAAACAACTTTTTATAACGCAATATTTGAAAGCATTTCCGTGTGTTCAAAGTACTCTCCGTCAATGAGTAGCTTTTGAAAATTAAAATTACTTCCAACTTAATAAGTATAAAACTTACCAAAGACTCTTTACACTCTTAGGAGATGCTGGCTTTATACTCAAGACCATTCAAGTGTTTCCGTGAATTGATAAAAAAAACGTAATTAATAAAGTACTCAATTCGATAATACTTTTTGTATGACAGTGGTTATACCCAATTAGGGAAAAAATATGTAAAGATTAAAACAAAATCATAAGAACGCAGATAACCACTGCAGTAATAAATGTAAATGTTTATTTACACTCATTAAGTAATTTAAGTTACGTCTTATTCCGATCCAATTGCTAAATAAACGTAGAATTACTGACGGCGCCAACCTCTCACAAACAAAAAAGTTAACTCGTGATTTAGCGAAACGTTTATTAAACTACTTTATGTGTCATAGATTATCTAAAACGTCTGACAGCCTTTAATTTGGCTAGACTATTGCTCAAAACAAAATCTATAAGTAAATATTATTCAACTCACGAAGTAAGAACTTCGTTCTTCCGTGATTAACTAAAATTTGTTTGAAGGCATTGTTTTATTGACAAGTCTAAAATGACTGACAATACATCTGTGTTTAATTACAAATATTACATGGGTAAATGAAGGGCTTTAAGTTATTTATAAATGGCATACGATTTATCTAATATATAAAATTCTCGTGTCACAGTTTTCGTTGCCATACTCCTCCGAAACGGCTCGACCGATTCTCATGAAATTTTGTGAGCATATTGAGTAGGTCTGAGAATCGGCCAACATCTATTTTTCATCCCGAAATTCCCGCGGGAACGGGTACCGTGGTTGAACTCCTCTGAAACGGCTCGACCGATTCTCATGAAATTTTGTGTGCATATCGGGTAGGTCTGAGAATCGGACAACATCTATTTTTTATCCCGAAATTCCCGCGGGAACGGGTACAACTCGAGTGAAACCGCGGGGCGCAGCTAGTAATCTATATTATCTCACTCGTCCTCAGAGAAGCCAATTAAATCGACACTTAACTAATCGACGCAATACATTAACTTTCAAAAATCACTCATTAGCCACTCCTAAGAAATCATTAGACATTTTTGAGTAAGGTGGTTAGTCCCAATGTTATTTTACCGTTCAACAATTAGTTTATATTGTACGCAACCGCAGTTGCATTAGCACTAATAAATAATGTTATTACTCAATTCATTCGCAAAATACCTTGACTCCTCAAGGTTACTCACGAAACAACTACAAATGGATCAATCATGCAGTAATAACAGATATTTGTTTGTGGCAATTAAGTTACAACGATCATTTTACTATTGGCAATATTCTTGTTTGTGTAACTGTTACTATTGAATATCCTTTACTGTGTAACAAACAACATTTGAGATTTGTTCCAACCATTTTTACATTACATTTTTATATAATACTAGCTGTGCCCCGCGGTTTCACCCGCAGCGCCCCCGTTCCCGTGGGAATTTTGAGATTTTTATTCCCTATAAACCTCACGGAGCCCGAGACCTTTCCAACGAATGCAAAACCGTGGAAATCGGTTCGTGCGTTCTGGAGTTATAGCGTCAGGGAGGAAAACCCGACTTATTTTTATATAGTAGATTAGTATAGCGTAAGTGACAATTTGCAAAGATATTTTAATATGTTATTTTCTAATTTTATTGAGAAAATATATTGAGGAAAACACAGTACTTATGTAGTTGTATAAATATCAATAATGTGCATAGTGGGTTAAATGACGTAATTTACGACTCCGATGTTTGTATATGTCGTAGGATAATTTGATACTTCGAATCTTCGCGGAAATCCTAGGGGTTTTGCGAAAACGCGGATAATTAGACATAGGCAACCGGCTAAAACTAGGTGTAGCCGCACTTCGGGTATTAGCCGTATGTCATTTTAATGAAAAGAGAGAGTTTAAACATGAAAAAAAAAAAATAACCCTAACCTACCGAATTACTTACTATTCGGTAGGATAGGGTTATTTTTTTTTCATGTTTAAAAGTAAGATTTGATAATTAAAAGTAAGATTTGATAATTTTTCGCCTATGTCTAATTATCCGCGTTTTCGCAAAACCCCTAGGATTTTCGCGAAGATTCGAAGTATCAAATTATCCTACGACATATACAATAATAACCCGGAGTGGCGCATGCACTGTGGCTCATGTGTATCTGATAGTTACTCGGCGTTATGCAAAGTGATACAACCCATTGCGTCAGACCAATCAACGGACGATTATAGACATAATCCTTTCTTTAAAAAAGCAATACTGAATAACTTGAGCAATATGAGGAGCCGTCATCTGTCTCTCAAATCGAAAGTCACTGAAAGAAACCCTTTTTAACCGTGTTTGAAAACTGAAGGATCTCATGAAAATCTAGTTTGACTCGATATTTTGCTTATAAAGCTCCACCTTTTTTTTTTCGATATTTCAGATCACAAGTTATAGTATTGTGTTATTTTTGGACTCCATTTAATAAATTTAATGATAATCATACATAAGCTATGCATTACCATTAAATTAAGTAAAAGTTAAATAAACATTACTTGCAAACGGCGAATTGACGAGACCATTAACGTAAACATGTGACCAATTTACTAAGTGCCAGTCATGCGCAACATTTGAGATTATGTTACGAAATAAAAGCAGGCTGAAAAGGTTAAGCATAATTCCATTATTTAAAAAAAAGAGATTCAAATATGTTTAGTTAGATTATAGTTTATAGCTTCAATAATGTAAATAAAGCTAACTTCAAGTTGGTCAGCTCTAGCGAAAACTCGTGCATTGTAATCATACTCGTATGTATATGTGTATGACTACACAAGGCTCCTTTATTTATCAATAAAGCGATACAGCAATTGAATTCCGGAATGGTTAACTAATTGTAAGTAGTAAAAATACTAAAGTAATGATAATAATTTGCATAGGGACGTAACAAATTAAACTGCGGAAAATGGCTGGCCATGCAAATCCAAATACCATGGAAAGTGAATCCAATGGCCGGTGACATAATCAGAGCCACGGACAGCACAATCATGTTTCACTTTTGGAAACCACTTTAATGTTTGATTACATTGACAGAACATTTGGAGAATTTTAATTCAACTCGCGGTTTTTACTTGATTAGGAAAATAAATCCATATATCTCTAGTGTCAAATCTCGTGGTCATTCTAATAAATCACGGGCATCTTAACAAAATCATTACGTAAGCCTGTACTTTAAGAAAGAAGGACAAACTAATACATTTGGAATTACTGCAAGAAACATGTGGTGTTAAAACACTCACTCATGTGTTAAACACAATTTCGCATTGTCATCTTTTAACCGCATAACCTTCACGAAACTAAAATAACAAAATAAAAGAATTTATAAATAATGTCTCAAATTGTTCAAGTGCATAATAAAACAACAGAATACTTTCGTTATATTCTCAGTTTACACTTGCAATATAATTTACACTTTACAACTTTGTAATATAATTTGCATAATTTAATATCAAGCTTGGCGCGTGCCCCTTGCATCTAAACACTAAAGGTAAATCTTATCAAGTCCTCGTATGTATTATAACAAGATCCATATTTCCAAAAAAACAACAAATTGCTTATTTCATTCACATGGGATGGGACCACCACGAAGTAATCACTACATAGTATAAAATAAAGTCGTCTCTTTTTCGTGTCTGTCACACTGTTTGTCTGTCTGTATGCTTAAATCTTTAAAATTACGCAACGGATTTTGATCCGGTTTTTTGTAATAGGTAGAGTGATTCAAGAGGAAGGTTTTTATGTAAAAAAATTCCCGAAATTCCCACGGGAACGGGCACAACGCGGGTAAAACCGCGGGGCGCTGCTAGTATAATATAAAATATAAAAAATCAGGAATACATATCAAAATTGCTTCATAAATTACGGTGCGGAAATCTTTTTTAAATTTAATATAGGACTTATCGTTGTTAAACAAATAAAAAATATATCTAAAGAAAAACAAACGTTTGAATAGGTACAGTATACAGTATAATAGTGCAACCATTTTTAAATAACCGATCAAAGCGGAGGTATCGAAATACACTGATTCCGACGTATTTCGATAGATGTTGATATTTGGAACCGGGTTCCTGCAATAACCGGGTTTGTATTTCCTGCATAATTTGAGGTTGTTTAATTGCGTGTGTACTTACATTTTCTTATAAACAAAACAAGTATAGGACTCTATTAAATATACTCTATTAAAACTCAAGTATAGTAGAGCAACTACTCTATTAAATATACTCTATTAAAACTCAAGTATAGTAGAGCAACTTTTGCAATGTCTGTATCTACAAATCTGATATTCAAATATGCAAAAAAAAAAATAGGTACGGCATAAAAACATGTAACCAAAAACTGTGTCACTAGTGACACACGCGACAATGACCATTAAGCTTTTTGCAATAAGGTGAGCGACACGCCTCGACCGCGAATCCTTGCGAGGCAGGCGGCTAAACGAGTGTGGCAACCCGGCATAATTTAAGGCCAGTTCGGACTCAGACCCATTGTTATATAACAGTTGCAACATCGCTGCATCGAACATCGGGCACACACAAAATGGAACGTATAAGATGACCACAATGTGCCAGTATCATCAATATTACATAATTCCAATTAACATCCAATTCAAATTTTATTGACGAGTGGTATAGATTTTAAAATGTTACTGGGTTATGGGCATTGGATCAGTATGTTGTATTAAATTAAAAAGATTATACATATATCTCGATACTTTTCCTATTCAATCTTCCGTAGTAACTATCTAGCTATCGATCATAACCTTCTTTGGGAATCAATTTAAAATGGTGTCAAAGAACGAGAAACATGTCCGAAGTGGAACAAACTGAATCGATTACACCCAACAGAGCAATAAACAAACTTACGAACAATAGTTCGAAACATAATTTTCCAGTCGATTGGTTTTATTGACAACAAAATGTCGTAAATAGTTGGTGAATATAAAAGTTAAATAATATTAAATGTGGAGTGCGGTCAGGGCGCTGGCCAGTGGCCGTGTCTGCCTCTGGCTGCATAACATTAACGTGCATTACCGCAGCACGCGTAACACACGCACCTTACGACACACCATAGTAGATACCCGTATGATTCAATCGATACTTTGAACTACATATTGGGTTTCCTTTCTATTGATCATTTAGAAAAAATAATAAATAAAAAAATAACTAAAATTGTAATGTACGAAATTCGAATAGAAGCCTACCTGTAGTATGAAATAATTAAAAAAGGTTCAATGTATATTAGTAGTAGTAGTACTAGTATTATTCTATAATGTCCTAATGCTGCTCCAAGGTCCAAAGCTATCGGAACGGTGAGGAGGAAAAACAAATTACAATTGTATAATCAACTAGCAGCACCCACAGCGGTTTTCCCCACGTTGTGCCCGTTCCCCGGGATGAAAAATAGACGAAATCAAATCAGACTGGTAATTCCTAGATTAGTCCGAACATGCAAACAAACAAAATTACAAATTTTACCTTGTTACCTGTTACCTTGAATAATATTAGTATAGATTGCATTACATTGTTTTGTAAATCAGTTATTCTAAAATTAAGCACTTATCAGTAAAAATGTTATAACATTAACAAAAGTGTATGTTTCTATTGAGCCATTTACTCTTTTTGGTTTATGTGAATGTAGAATAAAAACCGTATAATGTTATTGTGCAACCACCGATTGAGACCCGGAACACAATAAGATACGCGCGAGCTCAAATATATTCAATGGGATATTAAAACAAATGTACATTGTTCAAACGTAACCGTTCGCTACACTGAATTAGTCTTCGCAACCAACAAAACTAAATCATAAACACCGCGCATGCACGTTATTATCTGTAGATTTATCTATCCTATCGGATTATCTGTCAAATATAAACATATAATACACTGTATAAAAAAATAATACCTACAAGGCATTATATTCAATAATCACGAACACCTCTCCTTAAGTTGTCTTGATCGCATTGAATATAGAGCTGTTCACATTGTAAACTCTGCACAATTACTGACCTAGCGCAAAATTTACTTTCAAGGTTGGTATAAAACATTTCCTTGAAACTGGGTGTGAGTCAACAGTGAAAGGTCGATCCTTTATTAAAATATTTAATACACATTTGTCATATAAACGCGATGGGTTTTCACCATACTTCAAATATTTCATCTCTAAAGTAAATACGTATTAAGATAACATGTAATTTGAAGTGTGTGTACATAAAAAAAATCGTTTTCATTTTTGCTCAGAGCGGTTTTAAATATATCCTTAAACCAAATTAACCCACAAAACGTACCCAATCAAACATCAATTACTATCCATTAACTGATATATTCGAACTGCTACGTATTTTTCGTAACATATTGATCTGAGTGGCCTTCCATTACTAACTACGTAGTTATATCAACTTTCTTCGTTCCACATTCGACACACACTGGTTTGAATACGAACACTAAATCTTGGTAACATTGTGGTGACATCACAAACGAAAGTTCGAGAAACGGCCTTAACCTATTGCCACAGATCGGTTCAGCCTAACTAGAGTTACATAAGGTTTGTTTATTTAAAGTCATCTGTCCGTTGATTGAATGCATTATTTGTGTATGTAGGACACTTTTACCAAGTCAATGGCTTACTTTATATTATAACAACACTCTTTACAATACAATATTATTATCTTGTCATTCAATGCTATTATTATCATTATACACTATTATTATCATAATATGTACCATTACTATGTCCACACTATTTTCTATTTCACGAACTAATAAGCATCTTTTTAATTAATATTATAGGGCGTTTTCTGTCTAAGTGGATTATTCTCATAATATATTATTACCGCACACGTCAGTAACCTTTATAAAATGTTACGAGTTAATTTATTTAAGTCTCCAAACAATATATTACCAAAACATACTACGCTCTGATAACTGTGACTTACAAACGTGCTATTGTTTATACATTTAGTTATTTTTTGGGGCAGAACTAGAGTACATAACAATTCGACTTGGATTACAGGTTTGTTTATAAAACAATGACAATTCAATTGCTTTTCGGCAATTCATAAAAAAGCATCGGTTTCAATTTACTAATATCTTCAACTAGCAGCGCCCCGCGGTTTTACCCGCGTTGTGCCCGTTCCCGTAGGAAATCCGGGATAAAATGTAGCCTATAGCCTTCCTCGATAAATAGACTATCTAACAGTGAAAGAATTATTCAAATCGGTTCAGTAGTTTCTGAGATTAGCGCGTTTAAACAAACAAACAAACAAAACAAACTCTTCAGCTTTATAATATTAGTATAGATAACAGTTAATAGACACATTTTTTTTCAACATTTTTCAAGTAGTTCGAAACTTAAATATAAAACAAAAGGTATCTCTTAAGTATTATGTGGTCCGATTTATTTCTCAGATTGCTTTCACGAGAATGCCTCGCGGGAACAAGCGGTGTCAGGAAATAGATCACAATCTTCCGTACACCTAGGAAATGACT
This sequence comes from Cyclophora albipunctata, assembly GCA_963082685.1. Classification (NCBI taxonomy): domain Eukaryota; kingdom Metazoa; phylum Arthropoda; class Insecta; order Lepidoptera; family Geometridae; genus Cyclophora; species Cyclophora albipunctata. The sequence continues at coordinate 2,221,286 of OY720133.1, forward strand.
TTGTCTCTTTTCATCATATATAACATAGATACAACTATCTCTTTCTATTACTGAACATAAAATTCGTATTGGTGCTATAAATGTAGGAAACATTAATTGGGCTATTACTTTTAAGCGATGTTTATTATTATGATGTATTGCGACATAATATTCCCATTCAGTTAAAGTAAATAACAACGATTCTAACCTTTCCTTATTTATATTGTTGAAATTATATTATAGATATCGTTTAATTTAATAGATGCCATTAAGTAATAACATTGCAATGTTTATATTCGCTTTATGCAATCTTACCTTATCGTTATAGAAAATCGGAAAAATAGAAGTACATACCTGGAAGCTAAAAATAAATATATAAATACAATCCACGAGGCATAAGCAGTAAAAAATGTACCTACTAACAAAAACTGCATGAATTCACCAAAAAGACATCAACGCACTCGGAAGCTCGTTGAAGTCTTTTGTATGAACATACACGAAATGTATGGAGTGTCTCTATAGAATATACCACCATTACATCATTTATTATTTTAGGACACAGCGTTTATGTTTAGTACACAATAAAATAAAAAGTTTAAACGCATAATAACAATAATAAACTTAATTGATTTAATACTAAGCAACGTTACGTAACAAATACTTAGTGTTAGACACTTTTAACTTTCGTAAAGTGACTATTAACATTTTCTTTAGAAGGAATAATAACACTCCCTATAATCGTGCTTAATATTTTTTTTTCTGTTTCCAGTTAAAAACGACACGAAACTACAGAGGCGTGAGCAATGCCTAATATGCCACTGTGCCGTCATCCAGAGCCAACCAACGATCAAATGAGAAGAAGCAAACCACCAGACCGTCACAAATCAAAGACAGACTGACGCAAGCCTAGCCCCTTTAAACCAAAGCGTTCCACTATGCTGTGATACTGGCGACTACTGATTAGATTATACAACTGTGATAATTGAAAATGGGTATCCACGTTCTACTAGCATCGACTGCTCTGAAGACGGTCAGCGTGACCGGGCTGTGGCTGATCCCGCTGCTGCTGGGCGCACTGACCTACCACAACTACAACTCGTACGACCCTGAGGCCAGAGTGCTGGATAAGGAGCCGAGGAAAGAGTATGACTTCATAGTAGTCGGCGGAGGGTCGGCGGGAGCGGTGGTAGCGAACAGACTCACCGAGGTCAAGAACTGGAATGTGCTTTTATTAGAGAGCGGTAAGGTTTCACATTTTAGGTAAACCGAATCTTCGTTCAAAAAACTCAGGGTACGGGTAACCTCAGGTTCATCTGAGGTTGACAGATCGGGAAAGAGGGAGAACGAGAAAGAGGATGCGAGAGGGGAGAGCGAGAGAGAGAGAGAGAGAGAGAGAGAGAGAAAGGAGAAATATTATTTTTGTACAATACTAATAATTTTGTTGCATTACTATTTTCAGGTCCTGACGAGAATGAGATAACAGACGTCCCTTCGTTAGCGGGGTACCTGCAGCTAACGAAACTGGACTGGCAGTACAAGACTGAACCCACCAACTACGCGTGCCTCGGCTTCAAGAAACACCGGTGCAGCTGGCCAAGGGGGAAGGTACGTAAATTACTATATTATGCAAGTTCTCTCTCAAATGGTAACCTAAGATTGTAAATATCAGTCAGAACATAATCCCTAATTAAAAAAATCGTAGATTACCCCGACAACGTCATCGATCTTGGCAGTCGTCTATTAAATTTACATTATAAGTGTATCATGCTACTTTGAAGAGTTCACTAACCTAGACATTATTAAGTAAACAACTTATTTTATTCTTAACGCCTATTATTTTTGTTTTAGCAATGCCTTTATGATATTTGCTTTCTGCATTTTTCAGGTACTCGGAGGGTCCAGTGTACTGAATTACATGATCTACGTGCGAGGCAACCGATTTGATTTCGATCAATGGGAACAGTCCGGTAACCCCGGCTGGGGATACCAAGATGCCTTAAAATATTTCATCAAGTCCGAAGACAATAGAAACCCATACCTAGCAAATAGCAAGTATCACGGCACGGGAGGGTATCTAACAGTTCAAGAGGCTCCTTGGAGGACGCCATTAGTTGCGGCATTCGTACAAGCAGGAGTGGAAATAGGATATGATAACAGAGACATCAACGGAGCCATTCAAACTGGTTTCATGATAGCTCAGGGAACAATCAGACGTGGCTCGCGATGCAGTACAGCCAAAGCTTTCCTGAGGCCAGTTCGAACAAGAAGGAATTTGGATATATCTCTAAATTCGCAAGCAACCAGAATCCTAATAAACCCCGTAACATTAAAAGCATACGGAGTTGAATATGTGAAACATGGTGTAAAAAGAGTAGTATATGCCAAAAAAGAGGTTATATTATCGGCTGGTGCTATTAATAGTCCTCAATTGCTTATGTTATCGGGAATTGGGCCGAAGGATCATTTAAGGGAAGTTGGTATCAAAGTATTAAAAGATTTACCTGTCGGGGAAAATCTCCAAGATCATGTGGGAGTGGGTGGACTAACGTTCCTCGTGGACAAACCAGTGGCTATCGTTCAAAATAGATTTCAAGCATTCCCAGTGACTATGAACTACGTAGTAAATGAAAGAGGGCCCATGACAACTCTAGGTGGTCTGGAAGGCATTGCATTTGTTAACACTAAATATGCAAACGGATCTGGGTTATGGCCGGATATTCAATTCCATATGGCGCCAGCAGGATTTTCCTCTGATAATGGCCAAGTAGTAAGGAAAATATTAGGACTAACTGACGAAGTATACGACACAGTATATAAACCAATAGCAAATCAAGACGCTTGGACTATAATGCCTTTGTTACTACGACCCAACACAAGAGGTTACGTACGATTGAGAAGTTCTAATCCTTTCCACTATCCAATTATGAATCCACGTTACCACGAAGATAGTTTAGACGTGGCGAGACTAGTGGAAGGTATCAAGATTGCAGTACAAGTTGCAAACGCTTCTCCTTTCAAGCAGTTTGGCTCTCGACTTTATTCGAAGCCTTTGCCAAATTGCAAACATCTACCTTTTATGTCGGATGAGTATATCGAATGTCAAGTGCGGACTATCTCTATGACAATATACCATCAGTGTGGAACGACTAAAATGGGTCCTTCTTGGGACAAAGAAGCTGTAGTGGACCCTAGATTGAGAGTGTACGGTGTTCAAGGTTTAAGAGTGATAGACGCTAGTATAATGCCTACAATAGTTAGTGGTAATACGAACGCTGCGGTGATAATGATTGGTGAAAAAGGTGCCGACATGATCAAAGAAGATTGGTTGAACCATCGATGATAACAATTTATATACAGTAATAAGTTACCATAATGTGTACCATTATTTAGTAATAATAGACGGGTCGTTTTCTTTACACTAAGAATTACTGTTTTATAGGTAAAATAATTAACATCCAAAGAAACTATGGGTTACTCCTTAATTTGTTGATTTTTAAATCTAGTGTTTAAACCATGTTAAACCATGTTAACTGAAATTTAAACTTAATAAAAATTAAGTTGCTTCGAGTTATCTTTGCAAACTTTGTGTTCTATTACGTAAAAAGTATATCTTAGTGAATGATTAAATCACTGTACATTCTTGTAAATATTAACGTAGGAAATTAGTTAGAATAGTTAATCTTTCATTAAGCAACTCTATTTATTTCATTCAATTGCCATATCTTAATTAGTATTCATTCGTTATTTTTAACAGACTTCAAAAAACAGATGGAGGTTTTTGATTTGTGTGTGTGTGTGTGTGATTTTTTATGTATGTTACCTCAGATCTCCGTCGATTTTGAACCGATTTCAAAAATCTGAAATCAGTTTATGAAAAGTTATGCTCAAGAAATCTTGTTAAAATTCGGAATGTTTCTCGAAAAAGTTATAATTACTAAATATGTTTATATCTAGCTCATAAATTGACAACTGTGGTTCACCTCTTCTCATTGGCCATTGTCTAATTCTTTACGCATATGTCATCACCACGGTCATTGCTCTGCGTCAAATGATCGGTGTCATATCATTAAGGATGATAATCGTTGAAACTTATCATTACAAGTGTTGTTATTGTTGATTTTATAAAATAAAGATCATTTAAAAGAAAATTATGGGTGGTGTATTTATTCTGCACACATTCACGTCAAGTATATGACGGGACTGATTGACTATGGCGACAGATATGTGTGCGTGATCCCTAGTTACACACAATTAATTGTGGGTTCTGAAAACTGCCCAAACAACTTGAAAAGAGCAAAGCAACTGGTCATTATTGTTACTCGATATCGTACAAGACAAGCTATATTTAGACAGAACTTGAGCCTTTCACATTTGACACTTCGTTGTTTTTTTGCCAAATAAAAGGTTAAATTCTAATAAGAGCATTTATTAATATATTGAATATCAAAAGGATCGTTTGTTTATTTATAGAACTACCGATTTACATAGATACATTCTAGATCATTAAAAACTAAGCTCAAAACTAGACAAGTGCGAGTTATACTCGCGTGAAGAGGATTCCGTATTTATACTTCTGCAAGAAACCTTCTGCAAAATACCTCACTCCTTATGATTTGTCATTAAACGACTTTAGATCAAAAACGTATCATCCCCACCTGACTTTGGTTGCCGCTTCAGAGTCCTTCAGAGATCTAGATTAGCCCATATGGCAGTCCATGAACTATGTACCTTCGCACCGGAGTAATGCACAGTAAAGCTGGCGAATTGGGGATACGTTGACAAATCCTAATTAATATTATAAATGCGAAAGTTTGTGAGAATAGATGTATGGATGTATGTTTGTTAATCTTGCACGCAAAAACTACTGAACGGATTTGGATGAAACTCTACAGTAATATAGGTTATACATCAGAATAACACATGGGATACATTTTATCCCGAAATTCCTGCGGGAACGGGTACAACGCGGGTAACTACGCGGGGCGCGGCTAGTCCAATATAATATGTAACGGTGGAGAAATTACCCTAGACGATGACGGATTTGATGACCTGCTTTCTAAGCCCTGTATGTACTACATCCTACCTCAATAGGGCTTGATCAATGTTAGCCAATGACAACAATTATCTATAGATAAAGGTTTCAAATAATTGTATAAGGTCATTTTCACATTTTATACATTAAATATTTCCTGACTAGGGTTCCTTTTATCCTTTTGAGGTACAGAACCCTGATAGTATTTTTAGATCCTTTTTAACTTAGTCTCGCTTTAAGTTACCGAAGTGGTTTTGATTCGAATCAGTAATAATATTCGTATTATTTGCATAGTATTCAAATTATATTGCTTTGACGTCAGCAAGCGGAGATATGGTAGGAACATCATATCAAGTCGACACCGTCGAGTAAAAAAGCGACACGGCTGTACCATCATTTTCTCGAAGCAGTTTAGGCCATCTTCGACTCCCTTATAACTTCTTTGGGGATAAGCACTACATACTTTAAATTTAGTACAATTTTAACTAGTAGGTACTTTAAGAATTATTATTTAAAGCCTAAAAACATTTTATAAAAATAAAATGTTTTTAGGTTAGCTAATTACATAATAACTTAAGCGCTCATACGCATTTATTTATACAGCTTAACAACGACAAAGAAGCAGCAATACTAGCAGAAGAACTTGTGACTTTTCTTGAACATCTAGAACAAGCTAGTAACTAATAAATAACACGTATCCAGGGCCACCAGTTTACCAATTAGTGAACTAATAAACCAACTAGATTAAACTGGTATCACATTAGTTAATTGCCGGTCAATTCATATAATTATTCAATGAATTACTCTTCTTTTCCAATCATAATTAGGAATTAATGAAACCTTGTACTTGTACCTGTTCCTGCACCGATTAAATTGGTTGATGAAAAATCTGCCATCTCTAGCCATTTGTTGTTCTGGTGTGTATATAAAAGTTAGTACATAGGAAACATTATTATGTCCCAGAATATCGAAATCAACGTCGTGAAAGACCGAAGATACGATGGGGAGATGAGTTCGACACCTTTAAGAAGCATAAGTCGAGTCGAACACTCAACAAAGAAAGATGGAAAGAGGATTGGGAGAACTTAGCTTGCCTTTTCTTTTGTCTGGAAGTTTGCAGTGGAAAATTTCAAAAAAATATAACGCTACCAAAACGTGACTAGACTGATCAATTAAAGCCCCGTTACTGTTATACGTTGGTTTTATTAATTGCGCAGTTGATTAAATATCTGTGTTGCTAACTTATTATACTACAAGCGACCCGCCCTCGCTTCGCTTCGGTAAATCAAGATTGAATGTGGGAAATTCGGGATACAAAAGTACATCCTAGTCCTACATATTAATATTGATAGTCACGTGTACTTGTCCTTTTCCCGCGCCTGACCAGCACAATATAAGTACAGCCCGCCTGCGCCCGTAAATTATTTTGTGCATTTCTCAATATATCTCCGAAACTAAATGTTCAATTTTAATCATTTAAAGAGGTATTTAAAGTTAAATAATTAATAAATTTATTTTTATATGCATTAATATCGTCGAATATCATCAACTTCAAAATAAGACTCCTTTTTTAATATTTTTTTTAACAAATAGCGGTTATTGTGCCTTAAAGATAATAGTTATATGCCCTCGCTAGACTTTTTATAGGTTTTATTATTAGTACTTTAAATATGCAAACCATTTTTATGTACTCGTAAAAACTTTTTGCAACGTTTCTTCTTTAAAATAACTATATTTAAAACAAAAACTAAACTAAATTTTAAGTCCACAAACAACATTTTAAGACACATTCATTTATGATTGGTCCTTGGATTTGCACAAAATGTAAAAAGTCAAAACTATATTGAACGTCAATTTCCGTAAGTAAAGTCTTACAAAATATTGAGCATTTTTTCTCGTATTAATAACTTGTATATCTACCAAATAGGTACTTATTAAGTTTGTTCAATTACTCATGTTGGAAAAAAGAAAATATCATAAGTAGTACTTGAACAAACTTAACTCAGCAAGTTTTTCTAGACCGACATTTATTAATCTACAATTTATTAACGAAAATAATGGAATAAAACCTGTTGACATTATTTTGTTACCGACTATCCTAAAAATGTGTAATAGACAGTAAACCGACCGAAGTAAAAAAACCCATTTCGTGATACATTCAGTCAGTCTGATGACTGGCAGAGACAATGACATTTAAAAATAACTGATTCACTTGGGTATCTGTTAGGTGTATCCGCCCGGAATAACACATTAAGTTATATTGAACATATAACTAATATACTCGTAGTACATATAATTGAAATATAATTAGAATGTTTCATTAAATAGTGTGAAATACTTATTATATACGATGAGATAGTTTTTAACAAAAAAATATATAATTATAGAAAGACCACCCTACATGCCAAAACTGGAATAGCCGACGTTGTAAGAAAAACTGCCAATCTCAAGTGGCACTGGGCTGGTCACGTTAGTCGAATGCACCGAGACAGGTGGACCAGAATCGTCACGCAATGGGTGCCGAAGGGAGCTAGGAGTAGAGGCAGACCCCGAAAGAGATGGCGTGACGATCTTGAACGCTTTGACAGGGATTGGCCTAATATAGCCCAGAATAGGTATGCTTGAAAAGTGTTGAGTGAAACCTTTGCCCAGGAGTGGTAATTAAAAAAAAAGTTTTATTTGGAGTCAGGAAAATAACCCAATACCAGTATGATTTGTTTGATTAGTTCCAGCGAAGATGGTAAAGGCTGGTAATACCACATGAGGTTGAAATAATCGATACCATATGTATGTGAACCTGAGCAAACTCCAGGGTCAGATTCTTTACAAATTCTTTAAATAACAATGCCTTATAATAATGCGCAAATTTTATGCACTGTCTACATATTTAAGTAAAAACTTGAGAGGTGTCAAGGCACACCCGGATGGAACGAAGTTTATTTATTATCAATAAAAATAATCGTCGCGACAGACACCACACTGTTCAATGCGAAATAGAAAGACGAAACGAAAATATCTAGCTTGCTGTCTATAAGAGAGAGAGAGAGAGAGAGAGAGAGACAGACAGAGAAACATGCGCGGTGCGCATGTTGAGAAACATGCGCGGTGCGCATGTTTCTCTGTCTGTCTCTCTCTGGCGTGCACATGTTTCTCTGTCTGTCTCTCTCGCGCATGTTTCTCTGTCTGTCTCTCTCTGGCGTGCGCAAGTTTCTCTCCCTCTCCCTCTCTGGCCTAAATTTTTTTCCATCTAGCCCCCTTTCGCAACGCGCGATAAGGAACTTCGTTCCAAAAATATGTTGAGAAGAACAGAACTAATCCACATTATCATTTGAAAACCATTTAGCGGTTTTTGGACCTGTTAATAACAGTATACCGATAAACATTCGGCATGTAGTCAAAACTTTCCAGAAGTGTGGGCAGGAACACTACAGCGGAATATTCCTCAGATCGCATCTCGGATAACTTGCGGTTAGTGACGTCAAACGCGATGCAGATACACTTTATATTTCCAGTATTATTTTGAATAAAAATAAACCACTTTTTATTGAGAATAATAAAATGTTTGACGCAGGGTTTTCCAATCGAATTTTGATATAATTTTATTGGTAACACGCACCTCTTACTTAGTACGTTATACATATTACCAAATTTTTTTTAAAGTTAAGATTTTTTTTTAAATGTTATATACATGTTTCTCGACAGAAGAATAAAAACTAAGTTCGAATACGTTAAGAAAAAAACAAAGAGTTGGAGACGGCCTTAAGTTTCTTGAAAACCGGGACCGACTTATAAAGATCGGTCATGCCTTCCGAAGCAGAAATAGAAATAAATTACCTAATGTACATAATTTAATTCATAAGTTTCATAATAACACAAGCCCAGTTACTCCTCGAGTGCTAAGTTCAATGACAAATACAGTATAGGTACATACTGTATGTGTATGCATAATAAGCACTTTACATAACTAATTACCAAAATATCCCATTGTACTAGAATAATTATAAAATACATTTTATTATTTACTTGCTTACTTACACTCATGCTTATTTACGCTCTTATTATTTTTTTATTCGCTTTTTAAATGACTTACTTACGATTCATTGTAAGAGGGAACAGTGTTTCAGTGTTTTTAACATAATAATGGTTATAACATTAATGTTATTAACATAACATTAATATATAATATACTGTATATCTATACTAATATTATAAAGCTGAAGAGTTTGTTTTGTTTGTTTGTTTGTTTGTTTGTTTGTTTGTTTGTTTAAACGCGCTAATCTCAGAAACTGCTGAACCGATTTGAATAATTCTTTCACTGTTAGATAGTCTATTTATCGAGGAAGGCTATAGGCTACATTTTATCCCGGATTTCCTACGGGAACGGGCACAACGCGGGTAAAACCGCGGGGCGCTGCTAGTACCTAATAATGGTATAGTTATAGAACTATAGACATCAAGAAGAAGGTGTTATAATTAGGCAGTATAGTCACAAACATCCCCATAGACTATAGTAATTTATTAGTCAAGTTTATTACCGGTATGGGGACATTAAATGCAACATATTAATTTACTTTTAATAACATTAATTACTAATTTATAATTTAATTATTTATTAAACATTTTTGATGTTACATTGTACAGCATGAGTCAATGTTACCAGCTTTACATAAAGAAACTTTGTAACCACTAAATAAAGAATTAAGATGTTTAAGATTAAATTTGGAATTTGCCAACGTTGATAGTTTATTAGTCATATTTAATCCAACAGCCAACATCTCACAGAAACAATCATAAGCACACAAAGCGGAAAATCACAATTAAATTTCAGGCCTCACTTAACTTACGCAAATAAACATCCGACTTTATCTTTGTATAACTTCTTTTACTAGTATAAAGTAAGGCAAAATACATAATTCATAACATTTTAATTAGTATAGTTAGGTATATAAATTAAAGCAAGCGTTATTAATGATTAAAATAAACAGCTTTTATTGAAAACTTCTTTCTTCTTTGTCCATTCATAAATATATACTGGTCGTCCAACCAGTATATATTTATGAATGTTTAACTTGTAGATTTACATGCATAAAGAATTAGTAAATATAATGTTGCCATCTACATAAGTAGTCAGGAACTCTCATGTTCCGCACTCTGCTCCGTGACGGCCCTAATTTAGACACAAATGTAAAAAATCTAGTTTTCGATATTATGCGTATTAATTACAGAAGTGATTTTAGTATGCATATTTGAAAACTACATCTACTTTTATATTTTAACACTACATCAGGAAGGATCGAATAATATATTCAAAGTCTTTTAATAGAGTTGAATTAGTAGATTAACATCGATTAATTTGAAAAGATACATTTATAATTTAGGTACATTTTTCGAAATATATCTCGATATATTTCTATGGATTCAAGCATATTCTATTATTCTGAATGACAAGCTTTAAATGAAAACTGATAGATATTAACAATATTCATCTTGCATCCCGCGCCGAACGTAGTTACTAAGTTTAAGCCCTAATTGTCACAAAGGTATAGGTTACAAGGTTCAGACTTTCAAGGAAATTAGAACCTAGACTTAAAAGCTTCCAATGCGAGACGTAACTACGACGTAGACCGCATTTAGTACATGCGTCATTGTATTGCACAATCCCGACGCTATTATCAATATGTTATTTATTACTTTTCCTATAAAAAATATTAACCGCATTTCAATTTCATAAAATAAAATCTTTAATATATGGTTAATAAACACATCTGTATCAATATGTTTTAGAACTTTTTTGATAAATGATACAAAATTGAATTGATAATATGACGTCATTGTACAAATAATGTAATTATAAAATAGATAGCCTTTACGTTGTACAGTTGGCGAATGAAAATATTGAGTAATTATTCTGAATATTACCATATTCACACTTTTACATTACTTACTAGCATGTCAATAAGAATTGTCATCTTTAATATTCAGATAAAAACGCTGATAGAGTTGAGCTTGAACTTGTAACAGAGCGTCGAGCATTTACATTATGAAAATACGGAAACTGGGTCTTATATAAAAACTTGACGCGGACTGACTGTAGACGTACATTGTGTAGAACAGAAATTAAATATCTTTAGCAGAATATCGTAGTTTTTTTTTAACCTAAACTGTCCCACTTGTGAAGAAAGATCTCTCTCAATATCTTGCAAGTGTCTTGGGCTCAATTTGGCCAATCCCTATCGATAGTGTTACTGTTACTGCATTAAACTTTACGTGATGCATACGAAATACTCAATTCACCACGGGAAAACAAAAGCTCACAGATCTTCACAGATGTTACCAAAATTTTCTTGACGATAAAATTGTTGATACCAAATAGATAACGTTTTACTATTCAAAAAACTGCACTAACACCGGTCTTCTAATGAGAAGCTTCTCATTCACATTATTATATTATTCGTATGCTGATTGAGATCAACTAACATTTAATTATATTATTTTGGGACACACTTATCCTTATCCTCGTTTCACTATTACATCAATTAGCGCGACCTTCAACTCGATAGCAAAATACATTTACGATAATATAATAAGAAAAATGGCATTTAGCCATTAATATTTATCCACTGGTTATGATTTATGACAAAATTAATTGAAATATTCGATAGATTATGACGTGGTAATCGGCCCAGAGCACTGCCCTTGATCACGTGCGCAATCGGAAGTCGGGAAGATCGAATGAACCGTGGAGTTTGGGAGAAGTCATTGGTCAGCTATTAGAATGCAAACAGCGTGGTCTATCGAAGGCAATATAAGGGTCACCAAAGGCATCCCACATTAGTATGCGCCGAAGACTCGTATAGAAGTTCGTGAGAATAGTTTTATGCAAGTGTACGGGGAAAAAGAATGCTTAACTGGTCGAATTGTTATTCAATACTTTGTCATACGTCCATATCTGAAGCGATGACTGAAGCAATGTTAGTATGACCATCGTTACTTGTGCGCATATTTTCAATGTTCCATGTAGATGCATATAGTAGGTATTTAGATTGTTTAGTACCAATTCTATGACATGATTAGGTTATATAAAATAATTGACGTTATCCAGCATGTATTGTGTGATTCAACAGAAATAATGCCTTTTATAATTAATATAAAATTGCGACTGTAATTATAAACACATTAGTTAATAAATAATAAATTACACACACATATTTTAAGATGAAGGTAAGGTAAAGTAAACGACCTGTAACATCCCTTAACAAATAACATACAAATCACACTATAATAATATTTACAAATTGGATAATTTAAGTTAACAAGAGGTTAGTCTTCTCATAGTTGAATAACCTTGGCCAAAATAAAAATTCTGCACATGCGCGCGCAGTTTCGCGGAATATATAAATCTATGCTGATTAGTCCTTATTAGGGATGGCTGTGCGTTATTTTTTCCTTGATGACGTAAACTGCTATTAGTAACGGCCTCGTTTATATGACAACAACGGTTATCTCGACTATCAGATTTGGCACAATATAAGTTAAAGCATACCTTAAAATATGCTAGTGGCTTGTGACTGGTGTTTTAGTAGAGCGCATACTATTATGGGCCTCCTCGGTAGTCTAAAGATTTAAATAATCGGGATCTACGATTTCATGTGCCCTCCATAAAATACAATGCAAACGTTTGTTTCTATTGCGATTCTATAAAGATTACTCATCCTTCATTTAACATTATATATGTATAACGTATTCGGAGTGCTTATCTTTTCGCATAGGTTCTTTAAATGTGAAACGATAAGTGTTCTCATCAATATTTTTATATGATTTTATAAAAAGTCTGTAATTTGAATCGTTTATAGATGCAGCAAGGTACATAAGTCTAAGAATTTATACAACTGCAGAAAAACAACGATTAACACAGGAAGGAATTTACCTTTCGTGACAGTTCAATCGTATAAAGAGGTGTGTAATTGTACCTTCAGACCATTGTTTACGTTGTTAGATAGATAAATGAGATAGAAAAATTACTTATACCTATTAATAAATGTGGATATTACAAGTATCCATTGTATGAATCCCATGTACTTCAAAGCTATCAAAGACTCTACCGGTTATAAAATGCTTACTTCCTACTGATCAATGATGAAATAACCATCATTATTTCTCTCAGTATTTTATTAAATAAGTGTTTTTAATGAAAGGTTTACACTAATAAATATATTTATCTACACTAATGTTGTAACATTCTACTTATGTTTCCAATACTTGACTTATAATTACTACTGTTATAGCGCAGGCAACTAAAACACTCAATTTAAGCAATTGCACATGATGTTATAATATCCACACCGATATCGTAAAATCTCATTATAACATCATTATAACGCGACCAATTAACCTGGCGAGCCTTATGTCAAAATCCTCATACTAGTTGTATAAAATTTTGATATTAGGCTGGCTTTTGAAAACAGTTGGGTTATACGTGAAAACTTCGTCGAAACTACTTACACAAAACTCTTTGGTAAGATCTCGCTCGCTCCTGATTGGCCCTACGCGCAGCTGCGCTCTCATTGGTTAGATTTTAATGGCGGCAAGTTCACTGTGACAATACACGTACGCGTGAAAAACTATTGTCAGCTTTTACTCTTGTTGTTTGATTAATTGCATTAGTGAAGATAAAGTAGTGTATGCAACTGCATATAACACGGGTATTAAAACACTCGTTACTATTATGAAACTCGCTGCGCTCGTTTCATAAACTCACACTCGTGTTTTAATACCCTTCCTTATATGACAGTTGCATAAACTACTATTAACAAACAGTTGAATGACCTTACAAATACATTTTCAACTTTCAACGTTTCGCGGATACTGTCAAAACCGTCTTCCTACATAATATGTTAATGAACATACTAAAACAACGACAGTAAACGAGCCATAGGAACTGAAAATAAAAATAAAAAATGAAAAATATAAAAGTTAACCCAAGGACGGACAAAGAATGCGGACCTGGGCTCACCTTAAACGACAAGTACTTCAACTATAGGTAACTAGTACTAGTGAACTTATGCATCAAAAGAAACAAAACTCGAGTAGTTAACGGCCTACCCTATTGACGTACATAGTTAATAAACCACCTTAATTAAGGGCCATCGAATGAAACATCCGGGAACAACTTGCTTCAGTTTAAACCTCCGAAGCACTGTGCTTTAATGCAAAGGTACCTACTATGGTTACAATTAGGTTCGGCACACTCTAGCAACTCCGCGTAGTTTTACCTGCGACTAACCCCTTCTCGTAGACAATTCTGCATGAAAAATAGACCTATATTTATCTTTTTGAATTTGTATAACCAACTCCAATCATCCAAACGATAATTATTCCTGAGATTAGCACGGTCAAACAAACAAACAATTATACATATAAAGAAAATAAATGATATTGTCGGTGTTATGTTATGATCAACAGTTTAATGATCCATAATAACTTGATAAGTATTTTCCTTGATTTCATTAGGTTATTTATATGTAAAACAAGAGACACAAAAGAATTACGACACTCAAATGTATTTAGTAAAAAAACATAAATAATTCTTGAAACGAGAAGTAGCGTAAGAATTAAATACATGAATTTTAACGTAAAATGGCATCATCAGCCGAACAAATAAACATTTTATTGCACCACATAATGTAATTCGAGATTTGTAATTAGTGCTTTATAAAAAGCGTCTCTAATATAAAACTATAGAACACTATAATATGAAGATACGACCAATTAACTTTTAATTATACCCACGGTCTTTCTTTGTCGATAATAAAGGAAGTTTTCCAGATTCTAGCCACAATTATACATTTCACATTGTTTACTAAACAAACACACATAAAGGAAGAATAACTTTTATTCAAATTGTAAATATTTGAAAATTAATAACTATGGGTATTTAAAACACAATGATGCTTAGTTTTCATTCAACATTTTAAGCTTCATTGTGATAATAATATGCTTCAAAATATAAGATACAATATGCAACCGATTATCTCAGGACGGAAAAGTTTGGGTTTCTACCAATTTATTGTTGGATTCTACGAGTAGAATTATTATAATTGGAATTGTTAGGAACTGCTAGAATAGTAACATTATTAATATTTTTCGAGATAATTAATTACTACTAAGTAGAGATTAGATAGATTACATTGTCAATTCAGTTGCAAGACACTTCAATGGTGCACCCGGTCTAAATAGGTTAATGTTTACTTTGCATGTTTCATGGCCACAATTTTTTTTTAAATAAGTCTCATTTTCATGCAGGAAAAGCATAGATTTTTTATGGCATTCTGTAATTGGTATGACTTGGCTGCAATTTTAAGTAAACATCTCAGAATAACACACTAATTAACTATGAGTCGAGATAAGTTCGTATAATGCCTGTCAAATTATACATTGCTTTGAACATGGAGCCATTAATAACATACCATGATCGGGAAAACCTTTGTGGTCAGATAAAAACGTCGAGCGTCATGAAAGTTATTTCGGGAGGGATAAGTCGGTAAGCAAGTTTTTTACAACTTTTTTTGTAACTATGAGTGGTTTAATGAATTACACTTTGATACATTTGTTTGTTACGTTATTTTTATAATGTATGACGTCATTTAATTAATAAAAACAAAAAAAAGATTAATATGACAGGCATCATGAATAGGTTCATTTCGATATTGCGAATAATATAATGTATTTGAAGCTCTCAAATGATAAAGATATCTTCAGAACTATGGGAATAAAACATAACTTGTATCTTATAGAATCGTAACCTTCGTAGTATAAGTAATTATTTTACAAACAACCAGACAATACAATAATAGAGACATGGAAAATGCCTACTTATTATGCAGATTCGGTGGACTGGAAAATTAAGGTGAGTTAATCCTAGAGTACATTATGCAACTCGGTACTTAGGGAGAACCTACTGCATCTTAAATAGTAATTATAAAAATTGTCATGTAATACATTGACGTATTCAAACGTTCGCCATGAGCTCAATCAAGGGGTGGACTACATTACATGTAGGTAATGTTCAATCCGACATCGTATTGTCAAAGACCATTTATTATTACGCAATCGGAATATAAAACGACGAACGAATTAGCGATAATTCGAACAAAGTAGGTACTGGGATACTATTTTTAAAATATTTTAAATTCCATGCGATGGAAAGTTTTTATTTGTTTTACCGTAACATCCTGTCTTAGTCATCATGCTTGTATACCTAACCTACCCAATTACATACTACTCAACTTGATTTAGCTCAGTTATCACTAATGCGTACATTGTTTTCCAAAATTCTCCAAGACACTGACATAACTTTGTACCGTAGTGTTTTATAGAATGCACGTGCAGGCGCAGAAGTTCAATGTCATCGAATTGAATCAATTCAGTGATTGCACACATCTATTTTTATAACAAATTGTCATTTTATTTTATTAAAGTTATTTAATCTAAAAAGTTTACTATACTTCTATAGGTACTAATATTATAAAGAGGTAAAATTTGTAAGTTTGTTTGTATGTTTGAGCGAATCTCGGGAATTACCAGTCCGATTTGAATAATTATTTTTGTAATAGATAGTCACATTCAACAGGAAGGTTATAGGCTATTTTTCATCCCGAAATTACCTTTGGAACGGACACAACGCGGGGCGCTGCTAGTTAATTATAAAGTATAACATGTATTTCTTTTTACAATCTGGAGTTCATCACAGTTCACTCAAGGCACTGCCAGTTCAGTTACATAATTATTATGTAGACAAGATAAAAATAAAATATTCAATTAAATCGGATACAATTAGTTGCTTCATTTAAAACGGGTCTATCTGAAAAATGACTCAGCTACACCGACTTTTCCATAAACATCCAGTATTCCATAAGCTATACATATAAAACACTAGCTGTTGTCCGCAGTTCTTGCCGCGGCAGGCAGCCTGAAGCTAACGTCGCGACGACCATGACACCTGCGATGACGCCCCGAACGCCGACGCAGTGGTACTAACGCTGACGCCAACAGTCAGTGCCACCGAAGAGGGTCTCGTCGCCGCCACTTACGATTACGCCTATGCCGATGGTGACGGCCAATAGTCTAAATAATCTAATTGAAGAATCGAAGACGACGCTGATTACCGACACCAACGCCGACAATGACACTGACGTATGTTATTTGAGCGTTGTTTATTAAAGTCACCAGCTGTATCCCTGTCGTGACAATCACATCAACAACGACTCCGAGTGAGTGTTAATGAGGTCATACCCCGTCTTAACTGTTGATGCTTGAGTAAAGAAAGTACTCATGTAATAATTAGAAGAATTTGAACTCCTAAAAACCAGCTAAGTGCCAGTCCGACGCGCGCATTGGCGCATAACTTATTTATTATATTCTGTTTTTAGTATGAAACCCAAAAAACAATAATTAATATGATAGTCAAACCTCAATAACATACTACACATCTACAGCTACTTACTAGCCTCATTGATTAATTAGTTAATATTCATATTAGAACTTCTTCATTTACTTACCCATGAATATTTTTTCAACATTACACACAGATGCTTAGATAAAAACTAAATATAATAATGAGGTACAATTATATATGTATTTGCTATTTTTTCGCGCTCTTCCGCTTTGTTATTTTTTTATGATATAATCATACTGATTATATCTTGGTGCAAAAAGTACGACTTTTAAATGATGTGCGCGGTTTTTTTTTGTTGTATATAACTAGTTTGGTATGAAATAGAGTAACCTTAAAGTCCATTAAACTATGACCTTGACTGTTAAAGGATAAAACTTCCCGGGTAACCCGAAGTACCTTTAATTACAGAAGACAGAAGAAGAATAAGGCAGAAAGAAAACCACAATATAAAATCCAAAATACAAGGAGTGAAAAACTATCTACCAAATAGAATTCTTGAACATCTAAATGTACACGATTATCGGCAATAATTTTTGGTAACTGAAAAATGTCAGGGATTATTTGCAATATGTGATCTAGTTATTAGAACCCTTTAGAAGAATTTGGAAATATGTATATACATTCTTCGTTAGCCATTTAAAAGTTGACTGAAAATAGTTTTACTCTGAGAAGGTTAATACAACAACACCTTCTTGTGACCTTCGTGTTTTGAAGTTATTTGCAGGTATACATTAAGTCACGTGGCGGACTACCGTTACTATAGTGGTACCATAACTATTATTATATAATTTGAAAAATGGAGGGTCTAATCTATGAAAAGGGAATTTAAGGGAACAGGCGAAGAAAAATCATAAGAGACATTCCACATTGGTAAAAGTAAAATGTAGAAGTCAACTAAGCAAGTGCTATAATTACTCATAGTAAATATTTACTCATGTGATTAGGAATCGCAACCTCGACAATCAACGCCTAAAGATAGTCAAAGTCATAGTTCTGACTAAATAAACTCTTTTTCAAAGAATTGATGAGCAAATAAAATGAAAATATTAGAGAATCCGAAGACTAACTGAGATGTATCTAGTCCGCCATGGTCGTAAACGTTTGACTCATTCGAGAGGACCGCCAAAACCTGTGTGTCACGTAAAAACCTAACCACCAAACACAGTTATTTACTTAGCTACCCAATTAGCGATTTAGTTGTTCCCTTCGTTTAACAACAAATGAAACAGAACAAGGGATTTTGTGCATTTTAAGTCGTTTTCCGTATCTACCAAACTATCAACATAAATTAGCAATTTTAATAACATGTTTTACGTTTAAAGCAAAACAATGTCCTTGCTTCCTCATTCTTCGAGCTTTTAGAAAGCAATGTATACTTTGAACTAAGGGAGAACGTAAAACATACGACCGAACTGCGATTTCCTGCCTTCCCACAAAATGTTTAAGGTCGTCGATATCGAATTGGCAGAAACACAAATTTACATTAATTATGTTACGTACCAGCCCTGACAGTTACAAATGTGCTTATTATTTATTAATATTAGATATTACGCGTAAAATACACTAGCTTAGGATGTTTTCTGTGAACGAAAATAATGATTAATTTTTTTCCCACTCAATGGGTAACTTCGATAGCGAATCTTTTATGCTAAAATTCTGATTGCTTCCTGTATGTGCTGCTTTGGCTACGTCCTGCGACAGACGAGTTGATAAATATACAAGGCACAAATGTCAAGCTTACCTAAGCAGGTTTAAGCACAAAAGATAGCATGAAACTAAGAAATGTTGTGACGTGAGCAGATGAGCGATCGTGCGTACCGATAGCATAAACCTGTCCTTGGACTCTATGTAATGTCTAGGTCGGTCAATGAAATAATTGCGAGCACATTACTCAAAAAGATCGCCTAATTATCTGTACATACTTGTTAGACGCTCGGTTTATTTGCAGTCATAATTATGTGATTTTTATGTAGCCGATTAACTTTATATCTCTAATAAATGTTGATATTAAATCGTAATCGTAAAATAAACTGACTAGTCGTGTCGTGACTCAGGGAGTTTCTTGGGTTTTTGCGTCCTTTGCCGAATCCGGGAGGTTAATTTGTGATAGCCAAGTCATACATCTAATTATTGATTCCAAGTTTAGTATGAAAGTTTTTCATTAGAAGTTAGTGAATTATATTTCCTCAAACCAACCTGAGAAAGCATGTAATTACTCTATCTCACAGTTAATATTTTCTGTAACGTAGCGGAAATTAATATGCGACTGTAGTTTAATATTATTTATAGTAAGTGAAGACAATTAAATAAATAGACAAATGCCGCCAAACCGAGGTGTGTGAGGCTGATTTGCATCTCACTCGTTTACCGAATATTCATGTACATTTCAAAATGATTTCAAAGTAATTGAATGCCTAATTTCTTTTTAAAATGTTTAAATTAAATGAGATTAATAATAACATATAATTGAGTATTAGGCTGTTATGTCCTGCTGCCGGGCAAAGGCCCCCCCTTCTCACTAAAAATATCAGTTCATATCTTGTAGTGAATAAAACCACAAACCAATGAAAATTTTATGGAAAATATTTTGAGTACTTTATTTATGTAATATAGGTAGTATCTAGTATCTATGTACATGTTTCTATAATCACAAATTCAAGCTGTTCTGAAGATACACTGGCACTGTTTTCATGTCATCGCACGTCACAAATAATTTATTTAAATTATTTTTTTCTCTTGACGTTAATATTCAGCTTTGAACATTAGACGTCCAAACTTGCAGCACGTACTCACTATTTGAACCGGGCGACCCAGTCATGACACGGTACTTCATAACAATACGGTACAACTTACAAGCTACTTGTTTACAATGGAGAAGGCCAACATTTTTTACTTTACACACCAAATAAATCTATACAAAATTACAAGAAAAACTGTGTTTTTACTTTTTCCATATCTCAATAAATGGCTAAGATATTAACGATCAAAGTGCGTATTTTCGACCGTGGGATTTTAAAAACGCGGGCGGGCGCTCACTGGTCGATGACGTCACAACTCGACTCATTTGGCAGTCGCGCTCTCGTACGCACGCCGCTGCGCATTAAAAATCAAAATTTAACTGTTTTCTGCGGAAAAATGAGTGAAAAAAAAGTGACGAAATACTGTATTGTGCCTCAGTGCTTCAATTCGACAGTTAAAACACCAGATAAACTCCTTTTTAATGCCAGGCACATTAAAAAGGAGTTTATCTGGTGTTTTAACTGTCGAATTGAATTAAGGACCCAAAAATTAGGAAGAAGTGGATGACAGCAGTAAAAAGGATGGATTCAATAAGCCCTACATACGTCTCCCTCTCTTTTTAACTGTAAATACCCTATGGCATCATCTCCGTAGCTCTCTCTTCCTGACAAAACACTACGAATTAAAAAAAATACCTTCAAAACGTACGTTTTTAATGTACTTACTATTAGAACGGCTTAACCGATTTTGACAAAACATGTCTATGAACCACTGTTAAAAAACAATATTTAAATAAAATAAAAACGCATCGAAATCGGTTCACGCGCTTAAAAATATGCTACGTTACTACAGACAGACACGCAGACAGACATAGGTAGATAGACACATTAGCGTTCAAACTTGCAACACCCCTATAAAAAAGTTAAAATTTGCGGCCCGCAAGTTGATCACCACTGATTTCTTAACTAAGTACCTATTATTTATTTTTATAAAAAAAACAACTGTGAATGAACAAACTAAAGCGGACATTGGATAAAATAAAAAAAATATCTGGTTTATTTATTATAAAACTATATTAATAGGCAGGTAGGTACTTACCTACCTATATATCTATTCAGAAAAGTAATAACTACGTAAATACCTACCTACTAGAACTTACCTACATCTGTATATGGGTAAATAGTGACATTTTCTTATGTACAAATAAAACATAGAGGTAAAATAATCATCGAAAACCTCGAGATGTAAATTGGGAGTATCTGGTAGTATTTTTTATCGCCGTCCATAATAGGTAGGTACCTACTAAATTAAACACACATTTCCTAATAAATAGCTACCCGAGAGAAGGAAATGCTTACTCAGGATGTAAATACCTTTTCATCTATCAAATATGATCCACTCTTGGAAGATTGTCCGACTGACCTTTTAAAAACCTCCTTCCATTCTACACACTTCACGTTTCAAACAAATTTTTCGAAACACAGGATAATTTACTTTATTTTTAAATAAGCAAACTATAGGTATTTTGAATAAGAAGACAATCAAAACAATATGAAATGAGACGCCATAACGCACCAAAGTTTACTGGAGTTCACCGGACCGACCGACCGCCCGCGCCCGAGTCGAGTTGTGACGTCATAGCGTAAGCGCGCCTAATCTCGGAAATTCAAAAAAGGGCTTGAACTTCTCGTCGTTATAACTTCGGAAATACTGCATGGATTGAAGTGAAATAAAAACTAGTGTAATATATATGACCTAAGCTCGGATTGTAGGTGCATTTGATAGTAATATTTTGACCCTTTGGCCTTCTCTATTGTTACACTACACTCGAAAACATTAATTAGTCAAAAGACTAATTTGTAACAAAAACTGAGTCAGTACTAAAAACTACAATCACACGTGATATATTTTAATAAACGCTAAATTACGTCAATGCCATTAAATAAAAGATATTAAGCCGGTATGACTTAATTTAAATAACATTAACAAAATATACAACCTTACGAAGAAAAGAATCAGATAGAAATTGACGTTTGAAGTAAACACACGGGCGATAAATAGAGCAAATTGAAAGGGGTTTTAATTGGTTGGGCGGTTTAATTGTATTGTTGTTGTAGTGACGCGGGCGGGGAGCGCACGCGAGCGCAGGCGGGCGGCTAAACACCTGTACTTGAACGCAAAAAAGGTCAGGGCGAGTGTCTGTGAATTTCCTCTTGTGAATATAACAAGGTGATCGCTCCTCCGCGCAACAGTGGTGTGGGGAGCGCTCCGGACAGTCGCCGCATCATCGTCACATGCCCGCATGCGCCAGTGAACTGTGACTGTGAAGTGATACCGATACTACACTACTTTACATGCTAACAAACCTCACTAAATGTAAGTTTCATGAAAACTCTTACTATTCAACACGTGGACGTGAACAAAATTTTAACGTTTCGCGAATTTTTCTTTTCATAATTAGAAGCTGAACATTAAAAAAATATTAATACAAATAAAACAGAATCCAAAGCTTTGCTATACAATTTTATGAAATAGATAAAAGACCATATGATATTAAAAACACATAAACTAGAGCAAGTTTGACAAAACTTAAAGCCAAAAAAATACCTCTATCAAACATTAAAATAACGAAACGATTTAGAAAATGTGACAAAAACCGGTTAACAAATATATTTCAGGTGTATACCAATATATCATATAACCATTAAGATCCTTTAAGATACCCGTACATACCAATACTCATAGAATATCATTATGGGGCTTTTAACATAGTATAATCAAAATCACATTTATAAAATAACGTGACGATAGAATTTTAACAAACCAACTTAAAGGTATATCAACATTCTTAGTTATATTGACTGTCAATTGTTTATCAATAGATAAAGATTATAAAATAATTCCGATTAGAATAACTATTAGACATTTGAGGCATGCGTTACATATCATCGGTAGAAATAAAAACAATGCAGTTTGAGGATAAAGGTCTAGTTTATATAAAGTAAAATATGCGTTATCTCGGCGGTGAAGGGAATCGTAAACAATAAACTCAAACAGATCAACAAGACTGATACCGGATTTTGTATAAACCTTCATGAAATCTATTTATACAAACACTTAAAAAAGCTAAAGGTTCTTACTAAACTCCTGATAAACAACATAGATAATAATTTATTAAATAGGATCAATCAAAGAACCTAATACATTTTCGTGAAACCTATATAAAAGTAATTTACTGTTGATTTATACTCGGTAAATATTTAATTGTAGCTATATGGTAGAGATGACGACGACGTGAAACACATCCTAATTAACATAGAAATATAAAAGTATATATCTGATATTTTAAATTAAATACAGCTGTGTTTGATCTTAATTATATGTGACAGTATTGGAAGAAAAAATCGGACGTTTAAGCGGTAATCTAGGTAAAATTGCGTAAGGACTTTGTTATTTGAAAACTTTTTTAAGCCCATCCTGGAATTTCACGTAAAATAACTGAAGTTATAACGCACAAAACTGAAAGTAATCCGAAACAAATGAAATCAATTCATCCGTCCGTCCGTGGGATTATTTCGAACATAGATACGTAATATATTTATGTGACAGATACTCGCTAATTAAATTAAACTTAATGTTGGAACAATCTGTTAAGTTCATAATTAATATTTTCTGTTTGGATACCGGTCTTTACAATTTCATTCAAGGCACCTTTTATTGTATCCAGTGTGAATATTTTAGTGTCCTTATAAACACGTATTTGGAAATGACGTAGGTTCTAAAATAAACTAAAAACATAAACATGGTATCGGGAAAGCCGGTTCGGATTTGTGAGTAAATCATCAAACTAGAAAGTGTTATAACTCAATAGGACTTTAATAAACAAGACAAACAAAATAAATTAAGCAAATCGATGCATATGTTATAGTTAAGAAACTTTTCGACTGGAGATAACAATAGTCTTATTTTGCCACTTCGAACCTTCCAACATTTCTGTAAATGTACAACCAGTCTTTATAATATAAGCTTAATGTAGTTCAAAGTCAGGCCTTCCTTGGTCACATAGAGCAGACTTGATCCACTTTCAGTTCGGAAGTATGAAGGAAGTATGAACATGCACTTCTCTTGTCTGCCTTCCTAAGGTCAATGATTAAATTACATAATTATTATATACATTAAACATACCTTTGTTTTTTTTAAACCAAGTTAGCATTCAAAAAGTGAACGTAAATTAGTGATTTTCTTATAAACAGTGCCATAATTAGGTACTATCGGAAATTAAAATTAAATTGTATGTAACTGACATTGCCCTGAAACACTTATTATTTTTTTTTAGCCATATAAGTCCCAACAACATTGAAATTAATTATCAGTAATGTCTATAATAATCACGCATCTATTGAAATCTAGTTAAACAAGTTACAATCGCGCATCTAATAATAAAACAATCGTTTATTTGATTATCATAATGGTAGAAAACATTACAATATAAATTAAGTAATTAATTGTGGAATCAATAGATAAGGCACCTGATCTAAAAGATAACTTCAATAAAATATATATTTGCGTAAGGTTTCTTGTAACAGGACGTAATAACACATTTTGAACAAGAACCACTACAAAATACCTCATCATATGTTACTGTGTAATACATAATTATAATACTCATATATAAAAGCTTAATTGTATTATTATCTGGTATATTATGAGTGGTACATATGCGACAAAAGTATTTAATGTATGGGTCTTAAGTTAAACTGCTCAAAGGGAAAACAGTTCGTGTTAAACTGATTGTAGGATAACAATTGAAATTCTTAATAAACAGTCGAAGGTCCTTCATGTTCATTAAAATGCAGGATCACGCGACAGAGCCCGGATAGATCATTTGTATTATAATCTGGTATGGTCAACTAGTTATTCGACGACAGTTGTGAAAAATTTATTATCTACTTATATTTACCCTCTTAATATGTTATTTCTAATTTCAGATGCGACCCAATAATCGTTCGCCGACCTCTGCGGCGGCAGTATTGGTACTATTTGCCCTACTGATACCCTCAGACACACAGTTAGCGAACCCTATCTCATCGTTTATGAATTTCCTCTCTGAAGGCTCGAACCAACTCGACAATGAACCACCGGACCAAGCTAAACTACTCGCAGAATACGACTTCATTATCGTGGGAGCGGGGACGGCAGGATGCGTCCTCGCCAACAGACTCACAGAAATCGCGGACTGGAAAGTCCTGCTTGTAGAAGCCGGTACAAATGAAAACTTCATAATGGACATACCGATCGTTGCCAACTATTTACAATTCACAGCTGCCAACTGGGGATATAAAACTAAACCTTCAAGCAAATATTGCGCCGGCTTTGAAAACCAACAGTGTAACTGGCCCAGAGGAAAAGTAGTTGGAGGATCGAGTGTTCTCAACTACATGATTTACACCAGAGGAGCGCCGCCTGATTACAATAACTGGGCTGCGATGGGCAACGAAGGCTGGACATGGGACGAGGTTCTACCTTATTTCAAAAAAGTTGAAGATTTCAATATCCCAACGAAAGATTCTGAATACCACAGTAAGAATGGTTACCTAAATGTAGAATATGCACCGTTCCGCACCACAAAAGGTAAAGCGTGGGTTAAAGGTGCACAAGAAATGGGTTTCAACTACGTGGACTTCAATGGAGCAGAACCTTCAGGTGTGTCCTTCCTGCAACTGTCAATGAAGAATGGTACACGTCATAGCTCCAGTAGGGCGTATTTACACCCTATAAATGGAAGGCCAAACTTACACGTAACGAAAAATACATTGGCAACCAAATTGTTGTTCGACGAAACAAACACTAAAGTTATAGGAGTAATTTTAGAAAAGAAAAACAAGAAATACAAAATACTAGCGAAAAAAGAGGTCATATTATCAGCGGGCGCTATCAATTCCCCTCAGTTACTTATGTTGTCTGGTATCGGGCCTAAAGAGCATTTAGAATCATTAAAAATTAAGGTGATCAAAGATTTACCAGTAGGTTATAACCTCATGGACCACATTGCTGCCGGCGGAGTTCAATTTCTTGTACAAAAGAATAATTTCAGTATGTCCACAGAATACATCCTTAATCACTTGGACTTGGTATTTAAATGGATGCAAAATCATAAAGGTCCCCTTTCGATTCCTGGCGGCTGTGAAGCGCTAATCTTCTTGGAGCTAAAAGATAAATTCAACACAACAGGGTGGCCGGACATGGAACTTCTCTTTATAAGTGGAGGACTAAACTCCGATCCATTGCTTCCCCGTAACTTTGGTTTTGATGAACAAATCTACGCAAACACATACGGTCCTCTTGGAAAATCGGAATTATTTATGGTGTTTCCCATGTTAATGCGACCGAAATCCAAGGGTAGGATCATGTTACAAAGTCGAAATCCGAAAGCACACCCTACTTTAATTCCAAACTATTTCGATTATCCTGAAGATTTGCAAAAAATCGTCGAAGGTATAAAAATAGCGGTAGACATAGCTAAACAACCCTCTATGCAGAAATTAGGCACGAAGATATACGAGGTTCCTATTGAAGACTGTTTGAAGTACGGTCCATTTGGCAGCGACGCATACTTTGCGTGTCAAGCTCAAATGTTTACATTCACTATTTATCATCAAAGTGGGACATGTAAAATGGGTCGTGAAGATGATCCTACATCTGTTGTAGACTCGAGACTGCGAGTGCACGGGATCAAAAGCCTACGAGTAATAGATGCCAGCATTATGCCAGAAATCGTTTCTGCACATACAAATGCTCCTGTCTACATGATTGCTGAAAAGGGAGCAGATATGATCAAAAATGAATGGAGTAGATAACACTAAGTTCACAATAATAAGACTGCAAATATTATTTGCTTTCTGGAGCTAGTTTTAAGTAAGTATTTATTAAAAGATATCTGTGATGTAAAACTTAGATGTTGAACTTAGATTTAGAATATTAAAATTGTGTCACGGTGCTGTAGAAGTTAATAAATTATCCATTTGTTGTTTAGTAGCCATAGATATTGGGTAACAATTGTAAGTTTAGCTTGTATTTTCTTTTTGGAAACATTTGGTCACATAAGATTTAGAATATTATTAAAAATGTTTCTCGCTTATTAGCAGTCAAAACACTTTATTTAAATTTGGCCAATTATTTAAAATTTTAAATAATTTTTACGTAAACAATCTTTGTTCCCAATATCATACTTATTTAAATGACGATTGTTTAAAGTACAAATGTATTTAATAATAATAATAAATTATGATTATTATAAAATAAAATATGAACAAATAAATATTGGTGTAGTTTTATTCACGTAGAAACGCGTGATATCAAAGTGGTGAAATGAGAACAAATGACTATCAGATAAAAATATCCAGAAAAACCACTTGCAATCAAAATGTTTGTATAATAGATAGGTTTACCGCAAACAGGAAACAATGGGTTCATAAGAAATCATTACGCTAACTATTACTCACTTAGCACTTGCTTACATTGTTGTTTAACGCATATCAAACAGATCTACATATTGATTTAATGAAATGTGGTGACTATCACATTTTTTAAACGAAGCTATAACTCCGGTTAGATATCAAGTAATCAAATAGGATCATAAACAGGCACTTCAGAGAACAATAATTCAAACAAAGACATCAATAAGATCATCTGTAGGCCAAGAGAATCACCTCGACATTGATATCATTAGTAGGTACCTCATTAATGGCGAACGCACAAAGAAACTAGTAATCATTGGAAAATCCTTGCAAGCTAATCGTTACTGCAATATTAATTAGCTAGAAACTATTCTTGTGGTAATCACTAAATTGGTGTCAATTCTGTTGTGGACCGTACGGGACTTCGTTGAGCTAATAATCTAAATAAAACCAATATAAAACTTGTATATCTATTAACACAAATGGATAGATAATCAGATTGGTATTTGTGGGTCATATCAGAATAAACACCACTATCATAGCATAGGCCACAGAACACAAAGCTAATTTGATGTTAAATTATATGTTGCCACGGGACTTCCCGCAAACAGAATGGGTAAACAACCATTATATTTTTTTCTTTTTTTAGTGCCATATCGACATTATGTATGCTGCACCTCAGTGAACCGTCATTATTCAATTAAATTGAAGCAACGCTTGAACACACGTTCAACGTTTTCTAACACTACTAACGATAACTAACTGCAAAATAACAATGGATATTAATCCGGCAAACAGTTGCAGAAAAAGAGCAACATCCATCGAAACATTTTTCTTCCAAACTTACTGCTATTAAATATAATTAATAATTATTAGTACGATAATGACGGACAACCTTAGCACCAACGGGATAACCACCTCCACATTGAATATTGAACTCTCTATTTCTAATGTGTTATGGTAAGTAAGTGTAGATTTGGACAAGTACCTGTAACAAAGAAAACACAAAAATTAACAAAGCTACTTTGAATAGCAAGGGGACTTATTTTAGGCTAATCTTCCATAGGTCGACCTTGCATCCATGATTTTCCAAATCATTTCAATTAAATCAGATAATTCCACCTACGCACCAACTAAATAAAACTACAAATTACGTTTAAGGTACTTTAGATAACGCAAAATTAATTCAAACAGTACAAAGAAAAATGTAAATAGCACATTAAAGCAATATAAAAGTGAATACATAAACATAATATTATATACGCAAACGCACCATCTAGCAGGTTGTATTTCCTGCTGTTTAGTTTACTTATCTCACACACAAGCTTCCTACATTTTCGAGATGCGATCTCGTTTATTTTTCTCAATCTGTATTTCGAAGTATGAATGGGAAAACCTTCCAACTGACATTTTATACCAGTTCTATAGAATTGGTTGTCAAGATGATACTATAAAAAGGTAGATGTTAATATTTTTATGACAGTAAGTATTTAGTTAGAATTATAGCCAAGACTAATCTCACCTTTATTGCAAAAAAATATATTTACATCGGTTCATTTTCGGACTTTGAGGGTTAAAACTGAAATACCCAGGGTCACACAGTAACCATAACCTACGACAAAAAATAATTACGGAACGTACAAAGCCCTTGGCTATTGCGAACATTATATAACAATTAACGTCTAATAGAAATACTTCATCCAATGTTAAGTATGTTTCAAGAATCATTAAGAATCTTTCTATGAGGTGCCATTAATAAAACATAAAAAATTGGTTAATACCGTAATATAGATAACTTAACCGTTAACCGATTAGCACTAATTCGAACTTGACATTGAAACATACCTACATAGCTCCTATAAAAAGTGAATAGCAAAACACTATAAGTTACTGAAACAAAACTATTCTCCTAACGAAATATACTGAGCAATGCGCCTTTTCAAATTAATATAAATAGACTAGGCGTTTCATTCAATTAAAAGTGTCTATACCTTGATTGCTTGAAATTAGTTGTTTATATTTCAAAGAAACTTTCATATGGTAAAGTATAGGTCTTTATCTATACTATTATCTATATACATATATAAAATTCAAAGTCCTGACTGACTGACTGACTGATAATCAAGGCACAGCCTCAACCGCTACACCTAGAAACATGAAATTTGGCAGGAAGGTTCTTCAAGTAAGTGCACACTAAGAAAGGATTTTCGAAAACTCCTACGGGAACGGGCTCAACGCGGGCAAAGCCGCGGGGCGCTGCTAGTAATATTATAAAGTTTCTTACTTTGTTTGTAAGGGTTAATCTCAAAAACTAACAATCCGATTTTAATAATTATTTTTGTAAGGGATAGCCACATTCAAAGGTTACAGGCCATTTTTCATACTAGAATTCTCACGGGAACGGGCACAACGCGGGTAAAACCGCGGAGCGCTGCTAGTGGAAAGATAAATTTGAGGAACAGCAAAACCAAATGCCATCTAACACAGAAGGGTTCTCGCACCACAACACCAAAGGACATCATTCACGTTTCATACATTTTTGGAATATTATATTACGTCGTCACTTTTGACATACATTTTTGGAATATTATATTACGTCGTCACTATTGTGCGTACAGATTGGACGTCATAGTAAAAAATTTTGGTAATTGTGTATTCTATCCGAATATAGTATATTTGTGTTCTGGCCGGCACTTTAGCTTTTGGTCCAAAATGAATGATGTCCTTTCGTCTCGGAAGAAAGATATTATGTAGAAAAGTGGTACCTTTTTCAGAACACGAATAACTCAATGAACTAAGTAAACTATAGGCGTGGTACAATTTAAACGGTTAAGTTTTCATTCCTCCTGCTTAACAAACTCAAAACTAACCTAATTCAATAATATACTCGTATATGAGCGGTACCAGTCGGATCTTTACCTTTGTCATACAGTAAATCAGACTGTCGGGCTTGGAAACACATGGTCCGTGGTATACTAATACATTTAATGCTAATTTAGACTCCAAAAGATCTCATTCAGATTTGGATTAAATTCAATCGCTTTAGTTATTAACGCCGCATAGCCTGTCTGCCTTGTACAACATTATAGCCGCTGATGGATAAAGTTCTACTATTCTGATATAGATGGCGCTTCAATAAACTTTGTTTAAGATAGAAGTAATTATTAAAAAACTTAGTATTAAGCCAACAAAGGACATTTATTTTAAGTCCAAAATAAAAATTGCCGTGAAATAAAACAAAACATTTAATTATAATGGAATCTTGTGTAATTTGCGAGACGATATTATCGTGCCGCATGTTATATTTTTTATATACAAAAGCCGTAGTTTACACAGTGTCCTACATATTGTGTCGAATGACAATGTGTGAGGGATGTGACTGAATACGTAAACATAAATCGTCCTTGTTGAAATTAATTGGAACTCTCAATTTGACCATTAATTTGCTTCCAACCAAGAATTTGTTACAAAATAAAATTAAAAAAGTTACGTTTAAAAAAACCGACTTAAAAACTAAAAAGTAAAAAATAACTATAATCATAATATGAGTACTTCTAAGGTAGAAATAATTATTAATTACTAGCCGCGCCCCGAGGTGTTACCCGCGCTGTATCGGTTCCCGCGGGAATTTCGGGATAAAATGTATCCCATGTTTTATTCTTATGTTTAACCTATATTACTGTAAAGTTTCATCCAAATCTGTTCAGTAGTTTTTGCGTGAAAGAGCAACAAACATACATCCATACATCCATCCATACATACATCCATCCTCACAAACTTTCGCATTTATAATATTAGTAGGAAGTAGGATATACGGGGCCAGACTAACCATCACACCACCCTGTCACACTAGTGTGGTGGTTAGGAATTCTATTTCTTAACTGTCACACCGACAAAAGAAGATCGAGAAAATACGATTGACCATCACACCACCCTGTCACACTAGTGTGGTGGTTAGGAATTCTATTTCTTAACTGTCACACCGACAAAAGAAGATCGAGAAAATACGATAATATCAAGTAGGTATGTTTAATATTTTAATTAAAACATAGTAAAAAAAAAAAAATAACCCTAACCTACCGAATAGTAAGTAAGAATAGTTCTTACTATTCGGTAGGTTAGGGTTATTTTTTTTTTGAAATTGCAAGGAAATATTAACTGTCACACTAGTGTGACAGTTAAGAAAATATTAACTGTCACACTAGTGTGACAGTTAAGAAATATAATTCAAAATTGCAAGGAAATATTAACTGTCACACTAGTGTGACAGTTAAGAAATAGAATTCCTAACCACCACACTAGTGTGACAGGGTGGTGTGATGGTTAGTCTTGCCCCGGATATACTAGTATTCGGTATAGTATCACTACATAGTATAAAATAAAGTCGTCTCTGTTTCGTGTCTGTTTGTCTGTATGCTTAAATCTTTAAAATTACGCAACGGATTTTGATGCGGTTTTTTGTAATAGGTAGAGTGATTCAAGAGGAAGGTTTTTATGTAAAAAATTTCCCGAAATTCCCACGGGAACGGGCACAACGCGGGTAAAACCGCGGGGCGCTGCTAGTTAATTATATACTAGGAGTCGGTGACAGCCAAGAAGAACAAATTATTACGTTATGCTCGTGTTATAGTCATAAGTTTCTCTCTCTCGATGAAGAGAGAGAGAGAGAGAGAGAGAGAGAGAGATGTCTCTACACACACACAAATCTCACTTGGCTGTCACCGACTCCAAAAATAACAATACTAGTATATAATTAATAGATAATTATTACTACCTCAGGTAGTACTCATATTATGATTATAGTTATTTTTTACTTTTTAGTGTCTACTTACTTTGTTTGTTAGGTAATAAGCTTCTTAATTAAATGAGTCATGGTAATGTTTTAACAGTGGTTTACGTACATATTTCTTATTAATCCAAACAGCGCAGCGGCTTGTTTAACCCGCCCGCTGTATTTACGTATTTTTTAATTCGTCGTTAAATTTAAACGGACGGTCTAATTGTAATAATTTAAAAAGGTGTTGAAAGTCATTTTACTGAACTTCACTGTAGATGCATTTATTTTGATAAACAATGATATCATCATTCGAATATCATAAACTAACTATTGCAGTACTTTTTAAATTAAGGAAATTTAACTAGAAGTGATAATTGTACGTAAACTATAATAGATAGGCATATACTGTCGCGGGTTTTATTATGCAAAATATGTAATGAGTTCTTTAAACGTGTAGAAAATTGTTTTTATGTATCATCTTTAGTTTTCGCAGCGCACGCGACATAAGCACGCCGATAAATGATTTTTGCTATACCCTTCGTTACATTATTTCAATTTTAGTTAGGTTACCGAAGGAAATTTGGGATAAAACTTTAAACGGGACCAATGGGAATGTCTACAGCGTCGAACAAAAAAAGAATCACGTAAATCGGATGAGAAACCCCAGAGTAATCGGTGTACATACATAAAACAAAAAAATAATAATATACCGGCCGAATTGAGAACCTCCGCCTTCGGTATTTGAAGTCGGTTAAAAATATTGTTGGAGTTGGATTGACGCAAATCAAAAAGATAAGCATCGATTTCCCATCCCAGTGCAGAAATATATTTTAAATGCGAGCTTGTTTTGCTTAATCGTAAAAACGGTAATTAGTTAAAACTTAGGTTATGTTTATAAACAAAACATGAACGAAGGAAAAGAAAGGTTCGTCATCCTTTTTGCAACGATTTGCTTTGATGGATTTCCGTCTTTATTAATACCTTTGTTCGCTAAACTGAAATTTAAAGGTAACGAAACCCAAATAATTATAATACTCGGTATTTACCTTGAAAATGTTATTCTCTAGGGTTTATATATTCCTAATTAAAACGTGAAATCTAATCGGACATCATTGAGTTATATGTACATTGATGAACAATCCATAATTCTTTGATGAACAATCCATAATTCTGTCAACAATTTTGAAATGAAACTTTACGCAAAAAAAATTATTCAAGTGTGTTTTCTTACAAAATAAAGTGGTCCTATTTAGCGAAAAGTAAGTCAGCTTGGCTAAGTTTTCTTGGCCATTAAAATACCTGAATTACATTTGCCATCACTGCTTAATGCTGCATAATACTTTGGGCAATTTACTTTATTCGTTTTATTATCGCAGTATTACGGGTAGATACGGTTTTTCAGTTCTAAAGTTAGACAGAGACATTTCAAAAACCATGGACCATCGAGATTAATATTGATGCAATAATTAAGAATACATATCAAAAGGTAGAAACTCAATAATAACACACCCTTTTCAAACGATATTTTTGGAAGATGGCTACGAAATATGCGTATTAGCTGCGTATAACAGAAATAAGATCAGATAGGTTGTCTCTCTCAGGAAAATGCATGTCGAGTGATTCCACGGGCTGCAGTTAGTAGGTCATATAAAAGTTTTTCGCAGTATGTGGAGGCTTTACACTAGGAGAGACCCGCGTGCTGCAAACATCGTTGTACTTGTGACATCGTTGTACTTGCACTTAATAAATAACACATTATAACTGGTTCAATTCACAACTGACTGGGATTCAGCGTAAACGTGAGTTTATTTTTGTTACACTCTTTTACATTACTTAACAACATTATTTCAATGCTTTTATCGATACGTCTATAGTGATAAAACTTAGATGGAAGGGTCAAGATAATTTACTACGCTTACTCATTAAATTACTCAATATTCTCGGAAACTTTTTGTTCTGAACCTTTGAGTTCGTATAATACATTCTTCCCTATAAATTCCTCCACGCACTATTGAAAACAACTCTACCTTGCCTTGCATTTCCCGTAATTTTTAAATTAAAACCTTGAGCCTTAGTAGGCACATTCAATTAAAATAATAAATAATAAGACTGTCAAATCATAATTCGGTTACATAATTCAGTTAACGGGACTAGCTACTCCAACTAATACACCGTATATAAAATGGTCGTTCAAATTTTAATCAACATTTTGAAGTAGAGCTTTAGCCGTGATAGTGCCGACACATTTAGAAAATTACATATATACAAAAGGCCCATTTTAAATTTTCAGCTGAATTATTAGGAGGGATGTGCTTAAACAAGGCGTATCTTTTATGTGCAATAACATGGCTCAAACTGGTCACCTGTCAGGACTATTATGAAGACGATTTTAGTGAAGATGCATCGCGAAGGCAAGGAAGGTCGTACCCTCAGAATCCACTAGTTGATATGCTGATGCAGACAGTGGCTCCGAACTATACACCCTACAACCCTGCGGACTTGTTCGACATAATAAGAGACCAGTATCCGTTACCCAATGGTAAGTGTGACCGATTTTTTTGTTTTTAAGTGGCTTTTTAATGGTGTGTCAGGTTGACCATCCACTCGATAAGAAGAAGAAGAAAGGTGTGCCTCTTCATCAATCCCAAAAATTTTTTTTTTTAACAAATATTTCGAAAATATTGGGTAATCGTATTCAAATCATCCAAGTTCGTGCAAGTTCATATATTAAAAACTATGCAATATTATTTTCAGGGTTCAACGAAATACCTATTACCATAATTGTTAAATAAATCATTAAAAAAAATAAGTTTCAAAACAATGTAAATTAATTTTAATTTACTTTACTGCATTCGGTACACATTATAACAAATTCATCACATTGTTTTTTCGGCCCTTTTAAAAACAGGCTGCCAGGTAGGTATGCACATAATATTATCAAAGGCAAATCAAAGACATCCTTTCGAAAAAAATTGGATAAGGATTAATTGCAAGGGCGATCGAGGTCATGCAATTCGACACTGCTCTTGGGTTAAATATGAGTATCTAATATATAAAACTAGCAGCGCCCCGCGGTTTTACCCGCGTTGTGCCCGTTCCCGTGGGAATTTCGGAATTTTTTTACATAAAAACCTTCCTCTTGAATCACTCTACCTATTACAAAAAACCGCATCAAAATCCGTTGCGTAATTTTAAAGATTTAAGCATACAGACAGACAAACAGACAGACACGAAAAAGAGACGACTTTATTTTATATTATGTAGTGATTCTCTTGTCGCGGTGTTTGTAGTGAAATTCCTCCGAAACGGCTCGACCGATTCTCATGAAATTTTGTGTGCATATCGGTTAGGTCTGAGAATCGGACATCTATTTTTCATCCTCTTAAATGTTAAGGGTAGTCCACCCCTATTATTTAGGCAAAACAGCTTTGGCTGGGTCAGCTAGTAATTTATATAAATTGTGATATTTATATCGACAAATGCCAATAGAACGCAAATAGATACAGCTAATCTGCGAAACCAGTATAACACAAGAACTATTACAAACAAGTGAACCAATAGCTAATAACACTATGCCTTCTGAACTACAACTTACTGCAATTATTATTTCGATAAACTGCATAATGAAACATTAAATAAATTATCTCGACAAAATACTTCATAACGCAGACTTCCGTACTTCAATAACTGTAAAAACGTGTAAAATGTAACGTGTTACGCATGCAGAATCCAGAGCACGATTAAGTCAGCACCGGTATCCCAAAAATAACGTCCAATAACCCTTGCGGTACTCAAACTTTGACTTAATTTAATTTTAAAATATTTATTATTATTATTATTTATTATTATTTTAGCCATTACTGTCCCACTGCTGGGCAAAGGCCTCTCCTCTATCCCTCCATGCATCCCTATCCTGGGCCACTTCCCTCCAGTTGCTGAGATATGTGTCGAGTTCATCCCGCCATCTACCCCGCAAAATATTTATTTATTTAAAAAAACAACACCTTTCTAACAAAAAAATTAAATGCCACATTACCGAAAGTTTAGTCCTTGTATTTGAAACGAATTCCATCTAATAAAACCCCCTCATTGAAATTACCCAAACTTTTTGAGTTGGGAAAAAACGGAAATCCTTCGAAGAGGATGGTAAGATGTTGTAGATGAAATCAAACGTAATTACATTTGATCTTTCCTTCTGCTAATTTATAAATGTTTCCAGGATTAACGGCACCCTTAAAAGAGTACGACTACATCATCATAGGTGCTGGATCAGCCGGGTGCGTCTTAGCTGCTAGACTGACAGAAGACCCTAACGTAACTGTGTTAGTGGTAGAAGCCGGCAGTCCAGAAATGTTCCTAACTGACGTTCCTGCCATAGCACCGTACTTTCAGAGAACTGAATATGCGTGGCCCTATCATATGGAACCTCAGCATGGTGTTTGCACAGGTACATTTCTTCTCTACCTATATACCTATATGTATTTCATTTCGAATGATCTACTCAGAGTACTTTAAAAGAAAAGCTATATCAGTCAGCATCTCCTGCAGGGCCTCTCCGCTCACTGAAGATGTTAATACAGATAACAGCTGCTTCAAACAAAAATACTTTTACGAATTACAAAATTTGAAGCCCACTTTCGTAACTAGCACTTTAAAGAGCCTGTTAAAATTGTGTGAGCCAGACCTTGTATGATGATTTGCCAAAATTTTACTCAAGTGCAATAGTGGTTCAATACAAATTATGGATTACTTAGGGTCCGTTCACACAGACCGGCTCGGAGAGGAGAGCAGATTCTTATCACGTTGAAAACAGAGTTTTTAGTATTTGTATTAAGGTTTATTTTTGCATGTGCACTGCTTTTGTGATTAAGAATGCTTGAAGGCGCTTGGTGTGAAATAATAAGAGGAGCTTACCGGCTCCGATCGCGTAATTTTTCTCGATCGTGCAGCCGTTTGGCTCCGATTGCATGCTCTTTAACGCTCGCACAGCCGATCGGTTCCGATTGCGTGCTCTTTCTCGCTCGCGCAACCGATCGGCTCCGATTGCGTGCTCTTTCTCGCTCGCGCAGCCGATCGGCTCCGATTGCGTGCTGGATCGGAAGACTGGTACTGCCTTTGTAGTGTACCCATCCGGCTCCGAGCGCATCCGACCGGCTGCGAGCGCATCCGACGGGCTGCGAGCGTATCCGACCGGCTGCGAGCGATTCCGACCGGCTGCGAGCGCATCCAACCGGCTCCGAGCGCATCCGCTTTCAGGTCGCTTCCAGCCGGTCTATGTGAAATAGTTGGCGGCTCCGCTCCGACCAACTCCAAGCGCATACGATCCGGTCTGTGTGAAAAGAAAAATGCGCGCCGATGCTCTCCGAGCCGGTCTGTGTGAACGGACCCTTAATCGTTGTCGGTAATAACAACATGCTGTTTACATTAATATTATAGGAAATTACAGCGAATGTTTACCTCAGCTGATGACGAAGCAAATACTCATGAGAAAAACTAATAGGTATCGCAATTATTAAAACGTTTAAATTATTTCCAGGAATGTTAAGGGGAAGGTGCTTTTGGCCGCGAGGCCGCGCGGTTGGAGGCACCAGCGTTATTAACTATATGATCTACACCAGAGGACGAGCACAGGAATGGGATCGAATTGCAGCCGCCGGCAATTACGGATGGTAAACCTGCTAGCCTTACTTATCCTTACATATTATTAAACAGAGACCCCGCCGTGTCTGCCTGATTACATTGTACATTATGTACTCGTATGTTCGCGATAGACTAAAAAAATACCGAAATATTTTTCATGTGGTTCGTCCAAAAGATGGAGTAATTCAGAAGAACGGTTTCGATCTTAATGTCGACTTGCCGAGCCAGCTAATTATTAAACGGAAATGAGTTTAACCGACACCGCTAGTTATCCATGAGCACTATTTAAGTAAGTTTTTTTACAGGTCGTATAGTGACGTTTTGAAGTATTACAAAAAATCCGAACGTGCCAGATTAAACGGTCTAGAAAACTCTCCGTACAGAAACCGAGACGGTGAATTAAGCGTGGAGTTGGTTAATTTCAGGTATGTTGGCTATCAATATTGCTTACATAAGTACTTATTTAATTATTCAATGATATTTTTTATTTCCATTTGTTTGTTTTAGAACACCATTAATAGAGGCTTTTTTAGAAGCAGGAAGAATATTAGGTTCGCCTACAATTGATTATAATGACCCAGAACAATTGGGATTCGGTTATGTTCAAACAACTACGCACAACGGAAAAAGAATGAGCGCAGCACGAGCTTTCTTACATGACAACAGATGGAGACCTAACCTACATATATTGTCCGAAACAAGAGCTACGAATATCCTAATAAAGCGACAATCTAAGATAGCTTATGGTATACAATATGTAAGAAATCGGCTGAAATATAAAGTTAAAGCACGAAGGGAAGTTATTGTATCTGCAGGACCAATAGCATCACCGCAATTACTTATGTTATCAGGAATCGGACCGGTAGATCATCTCAGCAAACATGGCATACCTGTCGTCCAAGATCTGCCAGTGGGGAAGACTCTGTACGATCACATTACTTTCCCAACACTGGTATTCACTCTCAACACTACAGATATCACCATTAACGAAAATAGATTGACGCGTGATTTTAATTCTGTTGTGCGTTATGTACGTTACGGAGACAATGCTGTTTCATCACCGGGGGCGGTTGAGGGAATAGGATACATAAGGACTCCTTATTCGACAGACGAGGAAGGAATACCAGACATAGAACTAATCAGCGTCGGAGGCTCCATTTTGTCAGACGGAGGTCCTACTGGAAGCAAGGCGGTGCGAAGAGGAATGAAAATATCTGAGAATATATTTGACAGTATCTTTGGTTCAATCGATAGTACGGAAACGTGGACCGCTTTTCCCATGCTGTTGCATCCAAGATCTGTGGGCAAGTTAGAATTGAAAGATAACAATCCGTTCAGTCACCCAAGAATGTATGGAAATTACTTAACGGATCCTTTAGATGTGGCGACGTTCATAGCTTCTATACGGTATTTACAAGAACTGGCAGCGACGGAGCCATTTCAACGGTTCGGCGCGAAACTGCACGAAGGACGATATCCTACTTGCGGGAATTTATTATTCAATACTGACGCTTATTGGGAATGTGCATTGCGCACGTACACAGCTACACTTCATCATCAGATATCAACGTGTCGAATGGGCCCCAGAGGAGATCCTCTAGCTGTCGTAGACCCTGAACTTAGGGTTCATGGTATTCATAGATTGCGTGTTGTGGACTCCAGTATAATTCCCAGAACAGTTTCCGCGCATACAAACGCACCGGCTATTATGATCGGTGAAAAAGCTGCAGACATGATCAAATATACTTGGAGATAATTGTGATAAAATTATTAAGATTAATTAGGTTAATTGATTGTATTATTTTATTTTTATAATTTTTTTGTAGTAAAATATCTTTAAAAGAACTGTTATCATTATTATAGTCAGACTAATTACGGTACGCAAAGGCACTTTATCATAATGCTCATCATGATGAAAGCGATATATTTCTTTTAACAAGAGGAACAAAAAAAACTTAAACGTATATTTCGGAATCCGTTATCATACCTACTTATAAGTACTTATGCATAATATATGGGCGAAACTCGGAGGATAATGACCTCTACTCGATCTGAGGTGAATGCCTGCTTCATATTTTATACAAACAAACGGCATATTTCTCAGATATCCATTATAACCTACATTTTAAAAACAAACGCGGGCCAAGGACGCTTATACTTTAATAACCGTTGTACCTACTTTATAATATGTCAATGTATTCTAACATCATTTGCCATTTAAACTGGAATCAATATTTCCTTGTGCTTTACATGAGGTGACGTAACAATCATCATAGTAATTTTAATTAAAACTATAACAACCTCCGTGGTCTTGTGGTTTGAGCGCCTGGCTCACGACCCGGAGGTTCCGGGTTCGATTCCCGGTGGGGATATCTCACAAAAATCTCTTTGTGAGACTTTCCTCAGTTTGGTTAGGGCATTGCAGGCTGAATCACCTGATTGCTCGAAAAGTAAGATGATTCCGTGCTTCGGAGGGCACGTTAAGCCGTCGGTCCCGGTTACTTTCTACGGATAGTAGTCGTTACTTGAGCCATGTCAGAGGCCTTTGGCGGCTCAATAACTCTGACACCAGGATTGGTCAGGTTGGCCATCCACCCAATAAGAAGAAGATTAAAACTATATATAAATATTAAATACACTACGGTATTACAATTATTCATATTGAAGTAAACGACTAAGCTTAATTACAGTGTCACAAAGTTACTATTATGAAAATTGTAATATTACTCCACTCCACCTTGATTTCAACGTTGTCCTATAAAAGGTACAACCAGACTTGGCATGTAAGGTCAAAGACTCCATTATATCGTCTTAACCTGTTTCAAGTTCTTGGTCTTGGGTTTATTTCCTTGCCTACACATTAACGCAGAACTATTTGAAATATTCAGCATATAGGGATAGTTAATGCATCTTTTGTTCGTATATAACAATGAAGCAGATTCATTACGACTTGTCAAGGTAAGTATAAATTAATATGAGTACAGACAGAACCCCAGGCAGTTCTTAAATAAGACTAATGAAAAATATACAAAATTTTTCTATCTACTTACGTGATATGGTAACAAAAAGAGTGTCGAAAAGGCTTAAGTTAAAGAAAATACAAATTCTCATTGCTTTTCAAGAAACCGGTTTCATTTTTTTTTTATGTCAACTACGACGGATGTATGTACAAGTATGTGTATAATTACAAAATAAAGAGAAAAATCCGTAACCAGTTTAGCATCACAAAGCGCAGGTGTCTGTTTGTATGGAAACGCTATATACAGCTGTAGATCAACATACATAAGTACGTTACACTTCAAAACTGTTTATCCTTCCATTCCATTTTAGACCCGCGACCGAGTCCAGTCGCTCCCTGACTTTTGGCATATCATCGCGAGCCTTCGTTGAGTTTACAACTCTCTAATCGAACCACTGCACAATGTTGCAAATTAGATTACCAATTATACTATTAGTACTATTGAGCAGTTTAGCCATCAGCTTATCCACTGAAGAAGATGACGAAGGAGAATTAGTGAGCGACTCCCCAAACGAGCCTATCATCGTGAACCATGGAAATGGGAAGACCGGTAGATTTTTCTCCCACATCCAGAATCCTATAATAGACTATGTAATGACGACGGCTTCTGCGAACTACGTGCCGAATAATCCGGGAGATTTGTTCGATTTCTTAAGGGATTCGTATCCTTTGCCTGGAGGTAAGTGAGCTAATTTACACGTAATTATTATTTAAAACATGTCTTGGTTTGTTTTCATAGTACCATTATTTTCTAGTATTTGTTAAGGTGTTCACAATTATCTGATACTATGGTTGGCCACTAAACTTGAATTAACTTAGAATTTTGAAGGAGTAGAGGCTTTTGTACTTCAGTGAAACATATCAGGCTACATTTACACATTTTCCTTTTTTAGATGACATTAGAATTTGTAAGATAAACAATCGTTATTGAATACTATTTTCAGCTTGTTATTTAAACTATATTAAATGTTGCATCAAGCTGCTTTTGAACAACATACTATTAAAAATCCACACATAATGCGCTAACATAGTGCCCTTTAAAAATTCAACTATGATGCACCCGTCTTGACCTAAATGCATATGTAGAATATTATTTATTACACAATGTCACAAAAAATAATGAAACTATTATGAAGTAATTGATAGCACGAAATAATGATTAACGTCAATCCTAATTGTACTTAGTAATCGATATAGAAATCGATCCCTGCAACCTGAGATAAACCCGGTAGTTAGTTCACTAACGGTCCATTATCTGAGATCAAGTTTTGACATTATTTCTATTTAATAAAATGACAAATAATCTTAGCCTTCACCTGATATTTATTTACATAGAAAAAGGTCATCATAACAGAAAAGGAAATTTGAATAGTTATATTACAGGTAAAGACTGCCTGCAAGAAAAAAATTGTATTCGCCATAACACATTGAGTGTGCTCAAATTTTTAGGGGACGCACTCGTATACTTGGAATACTAACTCATCGATAGTTATTTTTACCCAAACTGTCAACTTCATTGTTTGACATATTTAAATTCGTTATTGTCTTCTAAATGTAAACGTGGTTCAAACTTTTGGAAATGCCTTGAAAACAATTTTATCTAATTAAAATAAACAATTATAAACTACTAGCTGCACCCCGCGGTGTTACCCGCGTTGAACCCGATCGCTCGAGAATTTCGGGATAAAATCTATCCCATGTATTAATATTCTGATGAATCCATCCAGTGGATTTTTCGTGAAAGAGTAACAAACAGACATACATCCATAGATACATCCATCCTCACAAACTTTTGCATTTATAATATTAGTAGGATTACATAAGACGAGAGGTATCGCCGTAAAAACTTTTTTAAGGATTAAATCATAGAAAAATGTGTATCGGAATGTTGAGCGAATTTGCATAATTAGATAAAATGCACCGTTATTTTAACACAAAAACAAACATTTAAGGACTAGGCCAATCGAAATTGTTTTGAATACGGTACCGTGACACATTATAAACCGGTTTATTGAGCTTTTACTACGTTTAATAGCTTGTTTATGACCAATTCAAATAAACCTGAGCGTGAATAAGATGACATTTATTAACACAAATACCTATTTTAGAAATAACTATTCATAAATGATAATCAATTTTATATCTATCAATAAACCATTGATCTAAAAAATATCCCGTCAGAACCACTTTCCTAATTGAATTATGTTTTTGTTTTCTAAATTAATCTTCTTTTGGTTTAGTGAGAGCAACGTTATTAATGAAATGTTAAGACTCCTAGAATGATCCAGAATAACTAATTTAAAAACTTACACCGTCAATTTTGTTTTTTAACTTACAAGAGTAATTTCAGTCGAACCATTAACTAAAATATAATGTAATAGAAACTATCTATTATTTCAGGATTGTCAGCTCCATTTTCGGAATACGACTTCGTCATAGTAGGAGCTGGATCGGCGGGCAGCGTTTTGGCATCACGATTGACCGAGGACAAGGCCAACAATGTACTACTGCTGGAAGCCGGCAAGCCAGAGATGATCCTCACTGACATACCATCTATGGCACCTTACTTCCAATCCACTGACTACTCTTGGCCGTATTACATGGAACCTCAAGAAGGAGTATGCGTAGGTACGGTAACTTGTTATTATCATTTTTACTGGCCTAGAAGATCTGACAATCATAAAAAACTATATGTCTTTTTGTTCGAAATGTTTTAACAGCTTTTAACAACTTATTTTAGGAATGCAAGACGGTCGATGCTATTGGCCCCGAGGCAAAGCAGTGGGAGGCACTAGTGTCATAAACTACATGATCTACACCAGAGGCAGGCCCGTGGACTGGGACCGAATCGCTGCCGACGGCAACTATGGATGGTCAGTATTTTTAATTCCAGCTAAATCATTCACGCACGTACAAACCACCCTGCCAGAATAATTAAGGCTTATTCGATTATCTTGATATAGCAAACCAAATATGATAGACGAGGCAAAGTTAATACGGATGGTAAGATAAAGATTCAAATGGAATTATTATTTTATGTCCCTCACGTACGACATATCCAAAAACATAACAATGACATTGAATGTTATTGATTGGCAATAAGGTTATCCTCTTGAAATCAAAAAGGAATCTAATAATGTTCTTTAATGTAATTACGAGTAATAACTTTATTTAATAATATTGATTTAAAATATTTCAGGTCCTACAATGAAATATTGCCATATTACATGAAATCAGAAAAGGCTTCACTGAAAGGATTCGAAAAGAACCCCTATCGGAACACGGAAGGAGAATTGCCAGTTGAATTTCCGCCTAAAAAGTAAGCTCGATAAACAACATACCTTTTAATATGTAAATATTATATTTTTTATAATTGTTTGTAATTAATTTTCAGGACAAAGCTATTAAACTCTTTCCTGGAAGCCGGAAGACTTCTTGGACATCCTACGGTTGATTACAACTCACCGTATGAGTTAGGGTTCGGTAAGGTCCAAGTAACAATAAGCAAAGGACATCGGCAGAGCGCAGCAAAAGTTTTCCTCCACAAGCAAAAGAAGAGACAAAATCTCCACATCCTGCCCGAGAGTAGAGTGACTAAGGTCTTAATAGATCCCCAAAGAAACACAGCATATGGTGTAGAA
This sequence comes from Cyclophora albipunctata, assembly GCA_963082685.1. Lineage (NCBI taxonomy): Eukaryota > Metazoa > Arthropoda > Insecta > Lepidoptera > Geometridae > Cyclophora > Cyclophora albipunctata. Next base: position 2,266,024 of record OY720133.1, read on the forward strand.
TACATTCGAAATGGAGTTACAAATACTGTCCGGGCGCGTAAAGAGGTTATCCTATCGGCTGGACCGATAGCTTCCCCGCAGCTACTTCTGTTATCAGGAATAGGACCCCAAGAGCACCTTAACAGAATAGGTATACCGGTTGTTAAAGATCTCCCGGTTGGTCAAAGATTGTATGACCATATCTGCTTCCCAGCCCTTATCTACGAACTGAACACGACCGGCATTAGTTTCACCGAAAACAGAGTACTTAAACTAAACCATTTAATGAATTGGTTGCAATACGGAGACAATTTTATGGGTACACCGGGCGGAGTTGAAGGAATAGGGTATATTAAAACTCCTGTGTCGGAGGATCCAGAACCTGTGCCTGATATCGAATTAATCAATCTTGGAGGATCCATCCTAGCTGATGTCGGACCGGGAGGAAGTCAAGCCATTCGTAAAGGAATGAGGATTACAGACGAAGTATTCCACGAGACATTCAAATCTCTGGGTTACACAAAACGTGACGTTGAAACATGGAGTGTATTCCCAATGTTGTTGCACCCGAAATCATTCGGTAAAATAGAGCTTCGAGATCGGAACCCTCTCAGTAATCCTGTGATGATTGGAAATTATTTGACTCATAATAGTGATATTGCGACATTTATTGCCTCTATTCGCTACATACAAAATTTAGCTGCGACGGAGCCTTTCCAGAAATACGGTGCTAGACTGGTAAAGGCAGATTTCCCAGGTTGCAGGAACACAGTGTTCGACTCGGATGCGTACTGGGAGTGTGGGTTGAGGACTTTGACCTCTACGCTGCACCATCAGATAGCCACCACCCGTATGGGGCCAGCCAATGACCCGCTCGCTGTGGTCGATCCTGAATTACGAGTTTACGGCATAAACAACTTGAGAGTCGTCGATTCAGGAGTAATACCGCGCACGGTCTCGGCTCACACCAATGCTCCGGCGATTATGATAGGCGAAAAGGCCGCAGATATGATCAAAGCAACTTGGCAACCATATTACAACAACGTTAGATCGCTTTAGAATTTAGAAAATTATATAAGAAGACACAAGTGCTACAATTAAAATAAGCTTTTACTCATAATATTAAGACATAAAATTAAACAAATTTTAATCGTTTTTCATTCCTATTCATAATTTAAAAAGTAATTAATTAAAAACTTAAAATTATTTTAATTTCGCCCTAAATGATAAATAATACACATTAAGTCATTCATTCATTACGAGTCAGTGGCCAACCCTTGTGTCGGAATTTTTAGACCGCCTAAAGGCCTCCGTCATGGTCTGACGATTGAAACAACCCGGTCCGCATACGTAACGTGTCCTCCTAAGCACGTTCGCGCTCAGATAGAAATACCATAATCGGCCACCCATCCAAGTAGGGGTCGAGCTGCACGTTGCTTACCAATCGCAATGAACTAACATCGCTTAGTCAAACTACGCTTCGAGCACTACACATTTCTTATAATACATAAAAAATATATAAATTATGAACGTTCAGATAATAAGGGTTTTCTATACTTTTTGCCACTAGTAGGCCCTTCAAAGGCGTCAGGTTCAAACAGCTGTCAGATAGTACAAAATTGTTTTTTTTAATTGTATTGCATTTGGAAGTGTTATTGATTATTTCCTTTTGTTTGATTTTTAAGTGTTATGAGATCCAATACTTTTGCTTAATCACACTAGATACCAATATCTTTCTGTTTCTCCTCGGACATTGAACAACACTGTGTTTTAAAAAAAATATTCTTATAGAAATGTTTATAAGTATAGATAATTTAAGATAAGTATCGTAAAATACAAATACTGTATAATATATTTTAATAGTTGACTGGACTTGACGGCACCGTGCTGCCATCTCACATAAGCCATTTCAGAAAACCCTAATTCAGTTATTACACTTTGTTACCTCTTGTCCTTGATCCTTCAACACCAGTTCTCATTTTTTCACTTAACCAAAAGTTCATCAAAATCGATTCACCTGTTTAGGCATGAAGGATAACGGAACAAACCGACATACAAACACCATTAATTTCGCTAAATTTGATGGACAAATTAATATAGTGCCATTCCGACATCAACTGACAACAACCGACGATTACACACAGTTTTCTTTAAAAAACTGGCCAAGGGCGAGTAGGACTCACCTATGAAGGGTTCCGTAGAAACTTTATTTGTGACCCTCTGCACATTCTATAACGCCATTATATTACCACTTATTCGGACACAAAATTAAGTTTGTTTGAAGTCTATATTGAATTACATATATATTTCCAATTATTTTTAGAATTGTATACTCCATAGTTAAAAAGTTAGAAGGGTACAGAATTTTACCGCTTTAGAAACAAAATATTGACATAAGTAATCAAAAAGTTTTTATAAAGAACTATCCAAAGTTACCTCACACGGCTTCAATGTCTCGATTTTTTTTCCATATTTCAGAGATATGTAATGCGTGAAGTGGAGACATTTTTGTTTTGAGGTTCACAAAATACACGTACGCTCTAAATTTCAACCATGTAGCATCTATAAATTCCGAAAAAAAGACTGTGACATGCAGACAGACAGACAGGCGGACATGACGAAGCTATTCCGTTCAGTTTTTGCCATTTCACTACGGAACCCTAAAAAAAAGGACTTAAGATAATCATGAAACTGTTAATTCCGTTTACCGGTTACAAGTCCATCGACCCTAACATACAACACATGTCCGGAATATTCAGATAATCACTGTAACGGACCCCTTCTGCTATCATTATGAAAGTATTGTTGTTGGTGCAATTAGGAGAGAAAGGTTTGTCCATACGGAGAGAGTATTTGTTAAATTATTAAATGTAATACAACTTTAACGGTTTTTCGAATATGGAAATTGAAAAATTGTAGATAGGAAATTAATGAATGCTTGCCAAACCCAATTAAAAAAGCTAATCGGAGTCAATGCTATTACGGACAACTTATTCATTAAACAAGATATAACAAAATAATGTTTTTGTACAATGGAGTATTACTCGTTTTTAAGTGGCATTTTTATCCAAGCACTACCGTGCTTCGGCACGTTAAATTGTCGGTCCCGGTTGCTAGACCACTTCAAGGTTTAAACTCCGGCCCCAGAGTTGGCCACTAACATACACGAACTTACTTATTCGTTCATAAATATTAATCTATCATTTTATACTTACGTTATTTATTAAGAGATAAAAAAATAAAGCCAAAGTTAAGTCACGTGAGTTCAATGAATTAATTAATTATTAGAAACACATATAAACATAGTACATTAATAAACCGGCTCAAGAAATGAGTTGCCAGGATGTTAGTTAACCAAGAGTTTAGGGGAAAACATACCCTATTTAAAGTGCTAAGATAGTATTATACTAACTTCAGAGAGCAAAGGCGTTTGCCCAACGGTGGGATTTTAGAGGCCGATACTTTATGAAAGACCTAAGAATCTAATTTTAAAAAAATCTTTATAATATAAGTACCTAATTACCTAGACCTACATAGACTTCAGTATGCTAAGGTCATGTTTCATCTCATAGTAATTTATTTTATGTAAGTGTATAAATATATCATATACAAGCAACTGTTATTTACGCAAATAGATGATAACACTGTAGCTAGAAAATTAAATATTTTAGAACCATGATAGAATAATTAAATTATTAAATTATTATTAACAAACAATGAATAAAAACAATACAAGTGCATGAAGACCCGTTGCAATTTTATATCTCAGAGTTGAGAAAGAATAAATAAAAGAATACCTTAAAGGATTAGGAAGTGATTAATGATCAAAAATAAATAAGTATTTTTTAAACAAATCACATGAGACTCGTCTCTCGCACTAGCAACACACAACAAACAAGCTCCTAAGCTTAAAGTTAAAATTGTTTGCAAACTCACGCAATAAAATGTAACTTGGATCAGTATCATAAGACCGCTGTGCACGGTCAAGTTCACATCACGTCGAAGCAATGGATAAAATATACGTATTGTGTTTAGTTTTAATAACAACCACTGTTACTGGCGAACTCTACAATGAAGAAGAAGAAGTGACGATAGCAGAGGAACTATTTGCGAATGAAGAATATGCAGTGCCAATACCTTGCAGGGAATACTGTGAGGAGAACAGCAGAGAAAAGAGATATTCTAAAAGTACAGTTAAGAGCAGAATACTGGAAGTGATGAAGAGTACCCCGACTCTGCATATGAACCCGGCTGAGCAAGATATTTATACGCTGGTTAGAGATAAATACGATTTACCTAAAGGTGAGTTTTGGATTATATAGTCATTTTAAAGGTGTACTGTAAGATGTAGAACAAAGTAAATATGCAACAGTGTGGCATTTCTATTTATATTTTTGAAGTGATTACGTCTAATCCTGCTCACTGTACTGATGTGTTCAATGAGATGAAAGGCCGTTCTCAGCAGGTTGCCTTAACATTTACAGGCATTATTGTAATTTGTACCTTTTTAAACTGAATATTATTTTCTTATTACCAAATACGAAATTAGGGTTTAATTTTACTTTTAAATATTTACTTCATTTAATATTTTTTTAAATCAAATAATAAAAAATATTGTGAACAAGTTTTTGTATTCTTTTGGATATTTATGCCATAGAATTATATTTACTTACGAGTACATTTTTTTTTTTTTTTTTTTTTTTTATTTAACCTATATTGTCCCACTGCTGGGCAAAGGTCTCCCCCAAGCATCGCCAACCCTCCCTGTCCTTTGCGAGCACCCACCAATCGCTTTTAAAGGCGATTAGATCGTCCCGCCAACGCTTCCTCGGTCGACCTCGACGTCGCCCTCCTTCAGGGACCCATTGAGATGAGATGTGGGCCCACTTTTCCGGGTTCATCCGACTCACGTGCCCAGCCCATTCCCACTTTAGCCGGGCGGACGAGTACATACGTTTAAAAAATGTTAGTTCAACTAGTTTATCTGCTCGTTTAATTCGCTTCAGTAAGCGTAACAAAGAAGTACTTTTATTTATTTATTCAATGCTTTACGTTACGTTCCCCTATTAGTGACCCTATACTACACTACTACTCATGATTATATTCACCTATTTGTATGTCCCTTATTTTTAACTAAGGCATATACCAGATATTTTTAATGGGTTAAAAAGATGTTTCATTATGCCATAAGTTGATGCCACATTTTTATTTCATTCCATAGAGAAACTAAAGTTTCACTTATCTCCCGACCTCATATTTCGAAGGATTTCTATGAATCACCTAAACCTTTTTTCACCACTGAAAGTTTAAATGAATTCGATTGTTTGAAAATATTGCAAATGCATACATAAAGAATATTACGCACCGAAATCTCATTGACCCTTACTTTGCCCTTACTCTACATATCGTAACTGTGATTTAACTTTATAAAACTTAAATGGAAGTTCAACGTCTTATAAGAGAACTTGAACTTCGCGGAGTAAGGTCAGGGTAGGCAAATAGCTAATGGTCTAACGTCACACCATTCAGCATATTTCCGTGTAATACGTTCTTAAAATTAATTTATTTAAATTGACACTCGAAAAAAAATATAACTAAATGTTTCGAGAAAAAAATATTAAGGTCAGCTTAATTACGTATAATGAAGTGAGTACAATACACTAGCATAACTAAACAGTTAGGAAGCAAATTATAATTTATTTTGATTTAATGATTAGTTTGCAAACCAGTTGATATCACGACCTGTCAGAACAAGTAATTTAGGTCTTACAAAGTTAATCGCTAGTTCGTTAGTACTTCTAGGTAGGTTCTGTATCTCAGAGTGACACAAAATATTGACAAAGTAAACTTAATGAAAATCGGCTGACCCTTTTGAGAGCTATACAACAACTTCAAAGTTATAAATCGGATTTTTTTGTCAAGGGTTATAATGGGTCTAAATTTTTTTAATATTAAGTTCAATAATGTAATGTTTCAGATTTCAAAGGACCTCTAGTGGAATATGACTTCATCGTCATCGGCGCTGGGTCAGCCGGGAGTGTGCTGGCTGCAAGGCTCAGTGAGTCCAGGAAGGCCTCAGTGCTCTTACTGGAGGCCGGTGGGGGTGAGCCCTGGTTCAGTGCAGCCCCGATACTGGCGCCGCTGCTGCAGCAGACCAGCTTCGTGTGGCCTTATCTGATGGAACACCAGCCTGGCGTTTGTATGGGTGAGTTTTATGATAACATAATGATATGCTTGCTAGTGAAAAGTGACTTATGTTTGCATATAATTGCTGTGATGAATTAAACGCGATGAAATATAACTACTAGCAAAGGTTTTGCCAGCATAGTGCTCTTCTCGTGGGAATTTCGGATTATATAAAGTCACCTATATATTATAGTATCACGTATAAAAGATTTCAGATAATTGCGCTCAAACTCAAATAAAAACTCTTCATCTTTTTTATACTAGAATACATATAGCGCAGTCGGGGCAGACATTTAAATAGAAAAAATTCCGGGGAGCGATATATTTTTTTTTAAACGTCTGGGGGTTGGTTGGTACTATAAATCTCGATTTTCGAACTAATCCCGGTAGAGGGTTCGCCGCCATCTTGTTTTAAAGTTCAATTTTTTCGTTTTTCTGAAATAACTCGTTAATTTTCAACTTTAGAGCAAAAATGGTTGACCCCCCGACGTTTAAAAAAAAATCGCTCCCCGGAATTTTTTCTATTTCAGGCTAGTTTTATGTCTACCCCGACTGAACTAATAGCTAGATCCACTGAAGAGAGCTTAGCTAACATAAAAATCATTATAACTGTAAAACAAGTACCTAACATGGATGGGTCCGATTTAATAGTCTGTCGTGGTTTCTCAGGCTCCAGACTCCAGACAGATCATAGATAGACAAACATAGACTAGCCGTTATAAAAGGACAGAAAGATTCCAAGTAGATATCATTGTGGTCCATTTTAAATGATGCATGGAAACACATTTGAAGGTACTTTAACCTAAGTACTTAGGCTGCTCAATACTTAGTACCCTAACTTTCGTAAAGGTTGCATGCCAAGAGTTAAGACATATAATTTAAAAACAATGGTTTAACATTAAAATGCATGACATTGTTGGTGCCATTGATTCGTATAAACAGTACATGCACTAACATAAAACTTTGGACTCGAGTGCATATTTACCTCCGGGCCCTTTGCATAATAAACTAGTACTTTAGGCAGTCAATTTGTTTGTCATCAATATGCTGAATAGTATATTTACACATCCCATATAGTTTTGGAGTGGTACTTAAACCACATTTTTATGTATATTTGTGACTTGACTATGACTGCTATCAAGTCATCTATCTCTCAAACATCATTATTATTTCAAAGTCAAAACAATATATAAATTGTGTCCTTAATTTCTTAATTTCAGGAATGACAGATGAGCGATGTTTCTGGCCACGAGGGAAAGCTGTTGGAGGCAGCAGCGTGGTCAACTACATGATCTACACCAGGGGCTTCAAGGAAGACTGGGACAGGATCGCACGCGACGGAAATTATGGATGGTATGACGCCACTTTCAACAAGGAAACTAAACTCATCTCTATTGATATTTTCCGCAAATAAGTTTTTTAATCATGACTGTACTGATATAATCGCTGAGATGAGAGGTCTTTCCCTAGCAGTGGAACATACTGGCTAATACTTTACTTGACATTACTGCTTTTAAAAGACCATTTGATCGGAACCTTTGATCTGGTCTGGGGTCAGCTCGTTACACTCATACATGTTTTATTTAAAGTTCGTCGATGATAATTATAATCACGTTTCACGTGTTCCCAAGTCAATAATAAGAAAGTTAAGTTGAGATAGTAACAACAACAAATACTGCAAATATGAGGTTTCATTATCGTAGGTAACTATGATATTTACGTTCAAACTTATGCCTCTGTGTACGATAAAAAATAATCTTAATTGTGTCCGCAGGTCCTATGACGAAGTTATGCCTTATTACATAAAATCGGAACGAGCCAATCTGAGAGGTCTACAGGACTCTCCTTGGCACGGGCGCAATGGCGAGCTGAATGTAGAATACATACCATTCAAGTAAGTTTCAATTGTTATGCAATTATTCATATCATGTCGTACAAAATAAATTCAAATTGTTTCTTTACGTGTTTCAGATCAAAACTGGCAAAAGCTTTCTTGGATGCCGGCAAAATTTTGGGAAATCGCAAAGTAGATTACAACAGTCCCGACAGCTTCGGTTTCAGCTACATCCAAGCAACAATGCTCCGAGGACGCCGCGTGAGCAGCGCTAGAGCATTCCTACACGACCATAAGAAAAGAAAAAACCTACACATTTTACCTAACAGTAGAGTAACCAAAGTACTTATAGATCCAAACACGAGGACTGCGTATGGTGTGGAATTTCAAAGAGGAGGACGACTGTACCAAATTAGGGCCAAGAAGGAAGTCATTTTGTCTGCCGGACCAATCGAATCGCCGCATTTGTTGATGTTGTCAGGAATAGGACCACGAGACCATTTACAATCTTTCGGCATACCAGTCATACAAGATTTACGGGTCGGCCAAACTTTATACGACCATATCTCATTCCCAGCACTAGCATTTGTTTTGAACACTACCAGAATTACGCTATTAGAAAAACGAGTAGCAACCATTGATAATGTATTGCAATACGATCAGTATGGTGACGGGCCTATGTCCTCGTTGGCGGGCGTGGAAACAATCGGGTACATAAAAACTAATGTATCTGATGAAATTGGTGAGTATCCCGATATAGAGTTGCTAGGGGCCTGTGCATCATTCGCTTCCGATGACGGATTGGTCGTGGCTAGAGGCGTTCACCTCGCCGACTGGCTTTACCAAGACACTTACAAACCTATAGAAAACATTGATACATTTTCAATCTTATTCATGTTACTTCATCCTAAATCAAGAGGTTATTTACGATTAAAATCTAAAAATCCATTTGAAGACTTAGCAATGTACGGTAATTATTTAACCGACCCGAGAGACACAGCGACGATGGTCGCCGCTATACGATATATTATCGAAATAGTTCGGACGGAGCCTTACCAAAAGTATGGAGCAAAGTTACATAAGAAGAAATTCCCTAACTGCAGGCAATACAAGTTTGGAAGTGACAACTATTGGGAGTGTGCTGTTAGGACAGTGACTTCTACTCTTCACCATCAAATAGCTACTTGTAAAATGGGTCCCCAGACGGACCCTGAGGCTATAGTAGATCCAGAACTCAGGGTATATGGTGTAAGAAACTTAAGAGTGGTAGATAGCAGTATTATACCAAGAACCCTAGCAGCTCATACAAATGCACCAGCTATTATGATTGGTGAAAAAGCAGCTGATATGATTAAGTTACAATGGGGAATATTATAGTTAGTACTATTGTAAAATAAATAAATTATACTAAGTTTATTCTAGTAAGTATAAGTGTTCTCATAGTAAGTATAAGTTTTCATATACTTACGTAGTATTAGTCATAGCTAATACTTTTTATCTTATCTGAACATTCTGAACATAATTTACACAGTGTATGACTTGGGTATCATTGTGCATTGTTATGAAAATAAAAGTCCTTGAATTTAATGAGTATGGTAATTCAGAACATACAGAGAATAGTTGCTAGATATGTGTTTCAATGATAATATACTTGCTTAAATATATTAAGTATAGAGACTGTTATTGACTTATTGTATGGTGATTCTTCCATATGTAGTTTTATCTACAGAGATATCATATAATCAGAATATAAATAGATCATATTTTTGTTATTGACAATATGAATCATTGCATCTGTATGAATGAACATATAGGTTCTATTATATGCTTCTATGCTTCTAATGTAAAATGCCAAGATAATAAAAAAAAGGAAAACATGATAGTGAGCTCTTTAATTATGAAACGAAAAGCTGTTGATCTCATAGTTATAAATAGACTAGCAGCGCCCCGCAGTTTTACCCGCGTTGTGCCCGTTCCCGTAGGAAATCCGGGATAAAATGTAGCCTATAGCCTTCCTCGATAAATAGACTATCTAACAGTGAAAGAATTATTCAAATCGGTTCAGTAGTTTCTGAGATTAGCGCGTTTAAACAAACAAACAAACAAACAAAACAAACTCTTCAGCTTTATAATATTAGTATAGATTTAACCTAGTCTTGATGGCTCAGGAATCACTCATGTAGGTACAATAAAAAACCTGGTACTACTTAGTAAAGATAGCTCCCTATGCAAGTAACTTTTCGTTCCATATTCAACTTTTAGAGAGCTTGGTGTTTATTTAAAAGGACGGAACGGGTATAATATAAGGTCCTCAGCTATGGCATAGCTAGAGTACGGCTATTTACTACACATAGTACTATCAATAGTCCGCGTAATTGTTTAATGAATGACGCACACACCATGCCGCCCGATGTTACACAATAATAATTAAAACTACACACCCACTTTCAAGGCGTCGAAACTATGGAATTAATATGAGACAATTAACCAATTCATTTTCATATACTCTACGAACTATTTAGATTATTTATACTGATCTAGATTATACTGATGACTTCTCCCGCTAATTGGATGCAAAAATATTCAATAGACTCGAACATGAATTAGAAGAAATGCCTGAAAACATATATTTAAAACAAAAACATCGAATGTAAACAAATTCAAAAATGAAGCTTCTCCTTTAAGATTCTTACCTGAAACTATCAGTGCCTCATTCGGACCAACGGTGTGGATATTCCCCATTGTAGAATCCAATAAATGCAATGTAGTTGCACAGAAAATTGTATTTTAATCACAGCACTTTAATAAATATTTATTTTCTCTAACTCCGACTCGACCAACAATCGATAACCAAAACAAACTTCTAGGGATGGGTAAAAAATATCGATATATCAAAATATCGATATTTTTTCAGAAAAATATCGATACTAATTAGCGATATTTTTTTCCGCGATATATCAATTTTCGATATTTATTTTCAGATATCAAAATCGATATATTTTTAAAGCTCTGCTGTCTGCTCATGCGTAACATCATGATTTTGACCAATCCGATTTCTTAAATTTAGAAAATATGCAGTATTTTTTTGTTTTTTTTTTATGTCAAGCAATTCGATTTTTTTTTTTAATAATAAAACTTATGTTTGAAACAGCCAGATGTGTATTTGTTTTAAAATTTCGATAATTTAGGCAATTTTTATAAATAATTGCAAATTGGGCAAAAAATATCGATATATCGAAATATCGATATTTCTTGGGTGATATATATCGATATATTTGAAAAATATCGATACGATAAATATCGATATTTTTTTTCCATTTGCCCATCCCTACAAACTTCAGAATCAAAATGACACTGAAATGACAATCAATTGACTGACAAATCGATTGATTATAAGCTAAAATTAGGAACTCATTCCATAGAGTATAAAACAAAGCCTAACTTACTCCATCAGTCAGCCATCAGTCAGAAAGGAAATAAAGGTTTGACCGTGTAAACCTTTTCAATTTGTCTACTGTATGAACTGTTTGCTGTTTGACCGTTTGTTATGTTCATTCTAGACATGTGTAAGTAATGCGAGTGATGTATCACGCGTAATATCACCCGAGCGCGTACTGTAACATCACACATTACTCGATTAAAATAAGCATCACACCATTACGCTAAACATCACCCGCGCGGTAGCAGCGCAGTAGCTCGCGACATGACTCGGACTCGCTCGCTCGACGCACGAATCGAACCGACCGCGTGACCGAGCTGACCCGAACGCATCGCATCGGCATTGTTCGGTTTTCGTATTTCGTCAGGTGATGTATGTTATTTAGAACTCTATTTTCACCACGATAAGGGTGTTTATATTTTCTTGACGACTTGTCCTTCGTAATTCAAAATGCAATGCAAATATTGCATTTTTATTTTTTGTTTTAGTTTGTTTGCTAATGCGGTCAAGGACGCGTCATTAATCCTTGGATTATTTAGTTTTTATTTTATTACATCATCTGTAAATCACATAATATCACACTATTGCTGTACGTACTGCAACATCGTATCACTGGCTGCTATGTTACTATTTCAATAACATATCTTATCACCTAGAACATTGCATTACATTAGTAGAACGCGCGATGGTGTGCTGGCTATCGCATGGCGCTACGCGTGATGTTTGAAGTAATGGTGTAATGTGATATTACTCAGAGCGAAATGTAATGACATATCACATCACTTCGTAGTGCACTGATTTGCACATGTCTAGTTCATTCATATCTATTTCATTCGTAATCATTCGTTCATGTGGTAATCTGTGGTGGTAATGGCGGATGTGCTTGCTTTGCTTTGCGTTGCGAGTTTTTAATGTGATGTGATTGTTTGGAAATGATATTCTAATAATTCAACTCTACATATTTTTCCCCTTATCGATAAGTTATATTTAAAAGTAAGTTTTCATTTTACTTATAATATTTTGCCTACAAACAAACACTTGACATTGTATTTTGCTGATGGGATAACCGTTAGGTACAATTTATTTATACGTGACTTTTTTAGCTTTACCAATACTTTCAGATTCAATTACTGAGATAAACAGAAATTAAATGAAAATGTCTGATACGAGTGATTTGGACCGCCAAATAGAACAACTGAAACGATGCGAAATTATAATGGAGGCCGAGGTGAAGGCGCTCTGTGCCAAGGCTCGAGAGATTTTAGTTGAAGAGAGCAATGTCCAAAGAGTTGATTCTCCTGTGACGGTAAGATCTGCTTTGATATACTTCGATCACATCCATATTCATTTGTCAACGAATATTATTCGTCATTGTTTATATTCACACCACAACATAATACATCATGTTTTGAGGTTTATTCACGAATTTTGTGATAAAATTCGCAACATATCAATATTTGAGGATATTCATAATAGACTAGGAAGGAAACTATCAATTTAGATGTTAAGTTCATAGCTTTGATTGAATAATACATGGTGACTCATTTTATTGAAGTCACCTCTAGAGCAATTGAGATGGGGAAGTGCAATGTTGTGGATGATAATAATGAACTATATAGTGCCAAATTCAACAGCCAATTTGGTCATATACATGTAAACATCTCATTAATCAAGTGTGCTCTGTCAAACAAACAAATGTATAATTTAGCAGGGTATGCAGCAGTGCATGTAACAGTTTAATGATAATAGAGCCATATATGCTATGTAGTGATCTTAGTACATGGCACGGACTATAAGCCATGTTGAAAAAAAAACTATAGCTGTTTTGAAAAGCAAGAATAGAATATACCAGAAGAGAAAAGATCGCAAACAAATATATCAAATTTGGTTTATGTTCAAATATAGCTGCAATGGGCATTATGCACCAACATTTATATTCTTGAATATAAAACCACATGAAACAAGTGGTACAATATTTATGAACGACATGGATGAATGTTTCAGGTGTGCGGTGATATCCATGGCCAGTTCTATGATTTAAAGGAATTATTCAAAGTAGGCGGGGATGTGCCCGAGACCAACTATTTATTCATGGGAGACTTCGTAGATAGAGGATTCTATTCAGTAGAGACATTCTTATTATTATTAGCTTTGAAGGTAAGATTTATGAATTCATTTTACATTATTTAAATTCATTTAATTAGTACATACTTCATGTGATTTACTCATTTTTTTATAAAAATGTATGTAAATGTAAAAATGTAATTTACAATGTGTCATGCAAAACAATTTCTGTAAATGGACTTATTATCCTATTATTGGAGTATTAAATGTAACATGGCTTTACTTCCTCCACCAACCTGTACTCTACACTAATTATATCAGATAATGATCATTTCGGTGTTACATATTTGTAACACCGAAATGATCATGTGATAAACGATCTTAATATTATGATTAAGCTATGAATTTTGAATTTCTCTGGGGTTTTATTCCATTCCCAGGAAAACTTTGGGTTGAAAAGCCTAAAATTTTGTTCATGATCATCACTTACTATTAATGACACTGATATGCTAATCTAAATACGTCACAGGGTTTTGATTTACAATATATATGGATTTTTATAAAGAATACTAGCAGCGCCCCGCGGCTATACCCGCGTTGTGACCTTTCCCATTGGAATTTCGGAAATTTTTATACATATAAACTTTACTCATGAATCACTATCTATTTTAAAAAAACTGTGTCAAAATCCGTTGCGTAGTTTTAAATATCTAAGCATACATAGAGACTGACAGACAGGGGAAAGCCACTTTGTTTTATACTATGTAGTAAAGTAACTTTATTATACAAAATGATGTTCAGGTACGTTACCCAGATCGGATCACATTGATCAGAGGCAACCATGAGTCAAGACAGATCACACAAGTATATGGCTTCTATGATGAGTGTCTTAGGAAATATGGTTCAATCACAGTTTGGAGGTGAGTACTTTCATATTTTTGCTTTCAACAAAAGCATAAATTACTTGTACTAAAAACTTAAATTATTCTTCTAATATAATTTCACTTCAAACCTAATTGTCACATAAGCAATGTACCTTCGAATTGCACAAGTATTTGATATTACACTCAATAACTACTTCTAATGTGTAAGTCTATTTGGGTGAACAAATTGATTTCTGCATGTTTGTGTGACTTGGTGCAAGTCACATTGCGTTCAATGAACACAGTTCTTAATTTGTAAGTACATATTTGCTTGCCGACGGACACATAGCTTAATATAATCTATATCCAAAAATTGCCCATAATTCAGCCTATGTTTCACCTTTGATATTGTAGTTTTGATACCTAATGAACACATTTTGTTACTTTATTTTAGATACTGCACAGAAATATTTGACTACCTGTCATTGTCAGCAATAATCGACGGACGGATATTCTGCGTGCACGGCGGCCTCAGTCCGTCGATACAAACGTTGGACCAAATACGTACCATTGATAGGAAGCAAGAAGTACCGCATGATGGACCCATGTGTGACTTGTTGTGGAGCGATCCAGAAGGTATTTAATGGTCAAAACTTTAGACTATTGCCACTCAATACAAGGATTACTGTCAATGAAGTCATTAAATTTCAAATCATAATTGATTACTTGAAACAATTTGCCATTTATTAGTAGTTGGAAGTGACCCAAACTTTCAAATATTATTGCGCTTTTAAGTATGTACCTACGCAATTATTGCGTAGCTCATAGTAGAAAGATATGTATTACTGTATTGTATTGTATTGTATTATTTCTCAAGCTGTGCAGATTTGTAGGAAAGCAATCATTTTTATTTTTTTGGTATATAATCCTCACACATAATAACTGAAGTACACTATAGCCCCATTGATGGTTAACGTAAATTCTTTCATGAAGTTTATAGTATAAATAACCAAGTTGTTCTCCACATATTGTTGGCAACAATATTGCAAATGTGATTACTGTAAGTTTTATATATTCCCTCAATTTTATTGACTACACCATGTTCCAGACACTCAAGGCTGGGGCGTGTCTCCGCGCGGCGCCGGCTACCTCTTCGGCTCGGACGTGGTCGCGCAGTTCAATGTGTCCAATGACATTGATATGATCTGCCGCGCTCACCAGTTGGTTATGGAAGGCTATAAGTGGCACTTCAATGAAACCGTGCTCACTGTGTGGTCGGCGCCTAACTACTGTTACAGGTATTTGCTTCATACTACCAGCATCCAGCAATTTTATCCTCATGTGTGCAAAAAACATCTATCCTCACAAATTTTCCCGCCGATATGTAGGCCATGCCATGCCTTAGCTCTTTGTCAGTTGTGATCATTTACATAATTGAGTTTGAAGATAATATCTACTTTGTTTACATAGAGGAAGAAAGTTTTCCTTCACAATTAAATTAAATAATAGCTACCTTGCTTGATGCCATTGCGAAGAATAGGTTTAACTTTATTATCATTAGATACATGTAACAAATGCGTTTTATTACAGATGCGGAAACGTAGCTGCAATCTTAGAACTAAATGAGAATCTCCAACGTGAGTTCACAATATTCGAGGCGGCGCCGCAGGAGTCTCGGGGAGTGCCCTCGAAGAAACCACAAGCGGACTACTTCTTATAATGTCCCACACGTGAAAACCAACGACGATACTAGTATTACGGTTATAATCTAGTGACTATACAATTTACGATGTTAATGTGATTTTAAGACTGGTAAGAGTAGCAAGTTGTGTTTATTATTTAAGATTAATGAGTTATTTCGACTCCTTCATTTGTTGCTTTCCATTTACTGGCTATGTGTTACACAGTAATACCTGAGATTTACTTGATGTGATACAAACTAACCTTTTTAGTCAGTAGCATGGTGCTGGTGGCGCCTGTCATCTCAGTAGATTTCTTGGGTGACAGCTGTCATACATGCTACAGTGTATGAAGTATAGTTTATACACCTACTACACTGTGTCAACACTATTGCTACATTTCTACTGAAAAGCACACTTCTTTATGAAACCCCTGCTCTATGTATTAGAAACATTGTCAAATTATGAAATTGCGGAATATTTATTCATGTATCTTTAATTAAACAATTTAGTAGGCCTATCTGTATAAAATATCTTCCGTTATTCTTTTTTAAGTATGTACCATCATTTAAATAAAATGTAACATCAGCATTGGTATGTGACCTCAATTAATTGATTTTTATTTCCACATTTTTTTAATTCTTTTCACATTTCTGTAGCAGCCAATAATATGCTGATAATAATATAATGATTCTATAACAGTTAAAGAACCTAGTACAAATATTTAATGAGTAAAGTATAGCCTATTCAGAACATATGAGTAAAATAATTATCATTGTATAGGTTTTACAATATCTTGTATGATACTAAAAAGTTGCTAATTTAATCAATTCAATTAGTTTCCATAGTGATGCGTAAAAACTAAAATACCTCCTCAAATTGTTAGCTTTTTAATGTAATGGTGTTAAAATATTAGAATTTGTAAATTAATGTACAGTACACAGCAATTCAGTTAGCTGATGTAGTCCTAAAGGCAGATGTATACCTAAGGGCCTATTATAGTCTGTTGGGCTTAGTACATTAGCCAACTGAATAGCCAGCCGCTGTTATATTATAAGACACAATATGTTGAGTGTGTTGAACAGAACAACTTGTGGTATATTTAGTATTATGCTGTTTCAACAACATTTATTAAAATGGTGTTATTCTACAGTTTAACGAATACGACCGCCAAGTTTTAATATGTTTTGTTGAAACTATTATACATAACATTATGTAATATAATCAGATTCCTGTAACATTGTCACACAACACTGCCGTAACTAAGAAATAAGGAGATAATAAATACTTTTACACTCGTATGATACAAATTAGTATTAGCAGATTATATTATCACGTGTATTAATGCACTCGCGAATATATTATTTGTAAACTAGATTTATATTCAGCACAGATTCGATAATATTAGATTTTATAGCTAAGGGCTTATTTAACAGTTTTAGCTTAACAAATAGTGTTATGGACAGGGTCCAATTGTATTGTTTTTAATGTAACTAAAGTAAAGTTCACACGCCTTATATTGTGGAAAGTTTATCATCATATTGAAGTTATTTATAGATGATTAAGATCTCGAATAACATGCTTTATTAACAAAAATAAGCCTTAGCATTGTTTCATTCTTATGCTGTGCTGTGTAGTGTATATATGTCACCGGAAAATTGTAAATACCGTTGGTTTATAATCTTCTCGTCAGATTATAAACTATAGACAGATTGTGGACTGTACAAAACCATTTATAATTTGACGCATGATAGATTTTCATTATTTGGATACTTTGTCTCATAATTTTACGAAAAAAATATCGAAAAGTTATGCTTTAAATTTGAATATGGTGTGTCTACAGTTTAAAATGTAGACACAGTTTATAATTTTACTAGTTGGATTATAAACCAACTCCGTTTACAATTTTCCATTGACATATCCACTGAACTGTGAAATTAGGTACATTTGTTCATCATTCAGAGTATAAATAATAGCCTTAAATAGATGTAGCAGTGTTGGCGATTCGTAATCTTTTCCCATACATTTATTTTTATATTTTCTATAATATATTTTCACACTCAAGATAGATTTTGTAAACGAAAGAAATATCAAGTCGTCACTGCCAAAACAGTTAAGTAACCATAGTAAAGGTGTTGAATCCTTCAAGAGGGAAATGTTCGAATTTATCAAAATAACTACGAAAAAATTACTTAATGTATTTTAAAATACTCGCTGTCCCACTGCTGGGCAAAGCTATATATATTCTTAGATCAATTTAATTGTTCCTAAAAGATGACACTGCGAAATCTTATTTGGCTCTTTTCACTTATGTTTACAATATCTATTTGAATGCTGGAATGAAATATAGTTGCCAATTTCGTATACTAAATTCTGAAATGTATTCCAAAGTTATTCAACTTCATTCCAATGTCATGAATCTGATTTATATGTTCCATTTTCTTTATATTTATTTACCAATACATTTGCCATCAAGCCGTGAGGTACTTAATTCCATACAGTTGTTAAAATAATATGGAATTAGGTAATTACTTAAAAAGAGGCTTTTGAGTATTGGGGCACTATTGTTTATTTATTTTAAACGAAGCATTTGAAATAATAACTTCTTTCGGGCATACCTTTCAGATACTTTTTATTAGATTTTGACTAGAAACCAATGGTCTGGTCAACTTCTAAGTAAGTACTTGAAAACTGGATTAATCGCGATATTTGATTGTTCCTCTTATTAATTTTTCTTGCGTAAAATAAGGTCCTGTTCCTGATTTTCATTGTGACATTTTCTTGTCTTTTATCCCAACTTCGATTTATATTCTCTACAATTAAAATGAAATGCCAAAATATTATGAATTTTTATTTATTAAATTTTAGACTAATTTGATTCATTTTATAATAATTAACAAATTTTTCACATAATAATGAGGTAGATTAACAATAACACACAGTAAAAAAAATTATTAAATAAACTCTGTTGTCTGTTCTTACTCATAATGACATACTCGGAGAAAGCTCAGAGATGTTGATTAAATCATTTCATTTACAATAACTTAACTAAATAGTAACTCTTGTGTATATCAGTTACTTTATTTTTTTAACGTTGAGATAAAACCTTCAAATCAAGTACTAAAGAGAATCACACAACTCTGGTAGTATATCTCCACATTTCGTTGCCACCTTAATATCTATTATACTATCTGCTCTTGTAGGACCTATATTTAATATAGCAATACCCTTATTCTCCTCTTTAGCTTGCAATATTATCCTGTAACTTGAGTATACTGTCAAACTGGACCCCAAGACAAAGATAGCATCACTTGATGTCACTTGGTTTCTCACTTCCTCCACTCTGGATTTTGGCACATTATCACCAAAAAATATGATATCCGGCTTCAGAGGACTCTCACATTTGGGGCATAAAGGTACTTTGAAGTTTTCTACCTGATCCTGTTATAAGAAACGTAAATAATACTTTAATACTAACCCTGTAATATACCTCAATAAACTTGTGTAATAAATTGACCTTTGCTTATCTTTGATGTCAGACCATACAATAAATGTGTTAATTAGATAGATAGCTAATCTTATTGAATGAAGGTGCATTAACCCTAGATTAGAATGTTAACCATTGTGTGCTTATTATAGTAGAAACACAGGCCTTGTTTGTGTGAAATATTTTTTATTCTTGTCTTCTCAAATACCCTAATTCAAATACAATACTGTTCATATCCTAGAGATCTAAGATCCACCCTAGGACTCTGGCAGTATTCTTTACTTGAAGAAATAAGACAAATTCTTATACTTACAACTGAAAGTTCCACATCCCCGTCAGGCCTTATCATACTGAAGTTACTCTCCATCGCAGGGTTCTCAATGAGCATTTTCTTCTGCAGTTCATGTCTGTCAATCTCATATGGGCATTTCAAACATTTCACTATGTATCCTGTTCCATGTAGCTCTATTACATTCTTAGAACCTGCTTTGTGATGCAGTCTGTCTACATTTTGTGTGACTACTGATGTCACTTTACCAGCCTAAAATATGATAAAAAACCTTATTCTCATCATATCAGTATAGAATACCTATCACAAAGTAAGTAGTGGATTACCTCCTGAAGTCTAGTAATAGACAAATGTGTAATGTTTGGCTGTACACTACTAAATCTTGGCCATCCAACAAAATTCCTAGCCCAGTACCGTTGCCTCACTTTAGGGTACTTAACAAACTCCTGGTATTGTATAGGTTTGTGATTACTACGGGCATAAAGTCCAACCTCCTCAGATCTGTAGTCAGGAATGCCTATGAAGGACATTATAATTAAATTATTTGAGTATCTAAGTAATTTTAATTAAAAGCTATGCAAATGTTAGGGCACTCACCAGATTCAGTAGAAATTCCAGCCCCCGTAAGACATAGTATTTTGTTGTTTTTGCTTAGGAAATCTCTAAGTATTTCAATATCTTTCGGGTCTGGGGGTCTATGTTTTGGAACACACACAATTCTCCTAGATATTACGCAAAACGTTGGCAGACGTCGGAACATTTCGTTCTTTGAAGCACAGCTTTGAAGTATATTAAATTTAGAAGGCTAAATTCCCAACGTCACGAATAATATACTAGCGTCTGATTAAATAAATTTAAAAAATCCTATTTTATACATATAGCTCAGAAATCACAGTAAGAAATTCAAACAGCTGATTGCCCTTCAAACTTCAAAGTTCAGGATCAGGAGCAAATATGACACTGACAACTAAATGAATAAAGGACATTGATTGATATTGATAATGACTGTCAACAGTGTCAAGTCAACACATGGTCAACACTCAACATTAATTCAACCCAATATTTTTTTTAGACAATCAATAATTTGGAGGTTATAAATGATAAATAAATAAAGTGTAGAACAACAAATCAAATAATTATAAGATAGTAACCGAAGTGTTATAAAATTTATAAGAGGTCACGCACGATGTCATTATTGAAATTAAGAGCAGCCCCTGTTATTTTGATTGAAGATGATGCGAACAAAAATATAATACCATTATTACAAGAATTGGTGGCAAATGTAACTTTTATCAATTTATTTTGTTATGAACAATCTATTGAAGCATGGAAAAACGTATTTAAGTCTCCAAGCATTCGTTGTTATGAAGAGTACGATTCTAAATCGTTCAGCAAATACACATCGACAAAATGCACAGTGATAGTTGATTCAGTTTCACAAATGTCTTTAGTTATGGGTTGGAATGAATGTTTAAAATCCATTAAACAGTTAAACGATAGTGATAATGTGGACAAAATCATAGTTATATTGCATACGGATTGTCTTTTGCATTCTAGCAAGATGCAGATACAGTTGAACCACATAGCCAATGCAGTTGTGTCTTATGACACCAAAAATCCTTGCAAAATATGGATAAAAATTAAGAAAGGAAATAAAGTAATAAAGAGCGAAGAAATCCTCACATATGATAATAGAACTAGTACTCTCAAATCATCACCTGTTGTCAAACAGGACAAGAAGGATGACGAACTTGAGAAACCTTCACCGGGAAAACTCACAACTTTCAAAATAGAGGTTGATCAAATTGATAAAATGGAGAAGTCTAAACTAAAGTTGCCGTATATGAGTAAGATCAATGCTGGCGAGAGCAAAGTGTATTATGAGCCAGACGCTGTGGACGACTGGGATGAGGAGGACCCTGATGAAGATCTGGATATATGACCTTAATTGACCCTTAGCATAAGATTTTCCTGTACATAATATCAGTCGTAAATAAATATTTCTACATAGTTGATGTAATTTTATCTTCTTCATGAAATTTTAGTTTAATCTAGTCCTTACAACCAGCCTAGACCAACCTCTCATTTCCTTGATGAATCCTCTAAATTTAATAAATACTCACTCTGGGTCGTAACATAAGCATAATTAATGAATTTCATAAAGTACCATTTAAGTGTAATGTTAACTATAACAGCTGTCTTCAAATTCATTCATTTTTTTTAAGTCTTTGGTCTCTTTCAGAATTTAAATCACTCAAACCAATTTTGATGAAATTTCGCAAGGAGATAGACAATGCTATGGCGGTGTGTTGAGCTTATTCTACTGGAAAGAGTCAACAACTTATTGCAAAGTTGTCTATTGTGGCAAGTTCGTTGATCCGATGAAGGTCATCCGTTTTGTGAGACGAAGGCGTCAACACCGCCGTTGGACCTCGTTTGGATTAGGTATATAATAAAAGTCGCGGTTACAAAGACTTCACTTTTTATTCATTTTCTATATTCTGTTACAATTTTGCGATTTTTTTTTATTTATTCGCCACGTTGCTTACGATATACAATATTTCTAATAAAGTAGAAATCAAAGAACGTGGAAGTTAATTTTATTAATGACACCGTAATTACATCACCATAATAATCAACTCTTAAATTATGTTTCATAATTACTCGATCAATGATTAATTTTCATGTCCTAACAAACTAAACAATCAATATAATTATGATAAACAATTACAACAGAGAATCCAATACGATTCTTCCATCGACATTTTATTACAAATAAAAATAACTACTATGTATAAATACATAAAGAGGAACCAAAACAGCATTATCGAGTTCAATTTAGAAACATTAATATTATGCGAGCTGATACCCATTCATACACATACAGAGGCCCGGAGTGAGAGGGTGACGAGATACACTAGCATTTCAAATACTGCGCGCGCGACGCGACGCTGCGCAACGCAAAGTGACGCGAGGCGACGCAACGCGCCGCAGCGCGGGACGCCGCACCCGAGGGTGCACCTTATCAATAAGCTCAAACGATACAAGTAATAAAGCTAACAAAAATATACGTTAAAAATGATTTACAACCTCATAACTTAACAAAATTCTTCAAGTTCAATATACAATTTTGGCTGCACATTTGGGACACACGTGAAGTTTAGCGGGCGGTTGGGACAATACATATACACACGGAACCGAGATGAGTAAGGGGCCGGCGCCGGCGCGGCCACGAGCGCGTCGGCCGCAATAGCGGCAGCGCTATGCGTGTGCGCGCGGCGGCCGGGGGCGCGTCTACTCGCCCGACAACTCCTTCAACCTTTCTTCCCGCGGCCGCGCGCCGCCGAATATAGACGAGGCCTGGCTGGTGGACGCCAGCGAGTTCACCGGCTCCTTCACCGTCCGCGGTTCCAGCTTCAGCTTGGGCCTGCCGGTTGTGTCTGTGGACCGAGCGTGCTGTCAGAGAACCGACTAACTCAAGAAGGAGTTTAATTAAAAATGGTACCGAAGCTGAAGTTATACCTGGGCGCGAAGGCGGCATGTCGTCAAAGTTCCTGCGAGGGCGGTTAGCAGGCGGCCCGCCGGCGCCGGGCCCAGCTCCACCGCCGCCGCCACCACCACTGCCGCCGCCGCCGCCGCCGCTGCTTCCGCCGCCGCCGCTGCCACCACCGCCGCCGCCGACGCCGCCACCGCCGCCGCCGCCCCCGCGGCCCATGCGGCCCCACTCGCCGGCGCCGCGCGGCTCCTCAGAGGCGCCCCGCGAGCCGCGCGACCCGTCTCGCTCGCCCCACCGCTCGCCGCCACCGCCTCGCTCACGCTCGCGCTCTGATGACACAAGCCACACAAACGTTTTACGTCTACATCCATGATGCCATATAGTAAACGGTCGTTAGCTAAAGTCGGCATTGAAAGCATCATCTTCATACTCCCAAAATCTCCCACCCGTTGGATCTCTTCTATGAGAATAAATTAGTACCGTAGTCAAAGTCTGTGGGCCCACCTCTAGTCAGTTACACATCGAACTAAGACTTATTATTGCCGATCGAACTAAGACTTACATCGCTTGCTAAGTAAGCATACCACAAAGTTAGAATATAGGGAGTAGGACATATTTAGACTTGGCTGAACCTCATTTATTCCTTATTAATGGTAGTTACCTGTGGTCGTTACTATCATATTGTAACCATTGCCGTATATAACCGTTATATCAAACTTACCAATGTTTCGATCATCCTTAGATCCGGATGGAGGTTTATGTATGCGTTAGGCAACTGATAATCAATGTTAATCCCCTCTACTGACCACAAATATGTTTTTTATAAGCATTTGACGGCAAAAAGACACAAAACATTAGACACAAAGAGCCGCACATATATACCACTTATATATTAAAGAAAGTCTTAGTTACATCACCCATAACTCAAGAACGGCTGGACCGATTTATAAGATTTTATTTATTTCCGGAATAGGATAATATACGAGGGCTGCCTTTTAAGTTCTGTCATTCGCAAACCACCAGTAATTATTTTAAAAAAGTATCATCTTAAAATATATTAATTAATAATTAGAACTAGAAGAATATCTCTATTATTTATATTTATTTATCTCGAGATCGGCCGAACCGTATTAGTACAGCGTCGGTTAAAAGTTGACAAGTAGAGAACGTTGGAAAATTTACGTGCGATAATTTTTACAACTTCAAAAGAAATTTAACGGGTCTTTCGTGCTTTGAAGAGCTGACTACAGTTTTTATTAATAAAGCTCCAGGCATCCGGACTGTATAACGTTGGTATTTAGAATTTCAACGTGGTTGCTCTGGTCTTAGTGATAGGCAGCATGAAGGCCCACCAAAAATCGCAAAACTCTGCGCCTATTCAACCGAGGAGACTCTAAACGCGTTTATGACATTATCAGTGGTGACGAATCTTGGATACATGCCTATGATCCGGATTCTAAACAGCAGTCGACTGTTTGGGTATTCCACAATGAGCCAAAACTGAAGTAATTCGCTCCGGAGCACTTTGAAAAAAATGGTCGCCACGTTTGTAGCGAAGTGGCCACGTTGCCACCATCGTGCTCGAATATCCCAGTGAATACTCACTGGTATATCACTGTATGTTTACCAGAAGTTATCGGTTAATTCCGAAAAAAATAACCCAAGACGTCGTATAGTACCGCGCCACGCCCACGATAATGCGAGCTCGCACACCGCCCGGCAGACAATAGCGTTTTTAAAAGAGAAATCTGGAAAACCCGCCGTACAGCCCTAATGATTTCTTCACTTTTCCAAAAATCTGTGAACGACTTCGTGGTCAACGGTACCGGACGCCGGACATTTTGAAGACCCCGACTTCGAACTGGAATAAGTGTTTCGAAAACTGGTTCGATCGAATGAAAAAGTGTATAACATATCACGATGATTAATTTGAAAAACAATAAATTCCATTTAACACCTAAATTGTTTATAGTTGTTCCAAACGACCCAACTTAAAAGGCAGCCCTCGTATATATATTTTTACATTCATTGACTGTAAGGCGGAGCTAAGTTCGCCGGGTCAGCTTGTTATTACTAAAGGGATACCAATATTAAAGGTTAAGTAATAGATGGGGTTAGTTTATTATAAACGAAGACTAAACCGAAAGTGGACCAAACCAACCACACCAAGATGATTCAATCGCAATCATAATTAATGGGAGTTACTGACATACATAATGAAACAGTTAGAAATGAAGACCATAATGAGATTAGTATATTAATGGTATAGCAAGACAAACATCCTGAAATCCTGGTTCATTAACTATTGTACTACATATTTAATTTATAAATAAAAAAGTCAATTGATAAAAACGTATTGTTACTTTCAGGATGTTCGTTACTGTAAACACAGATTGATAATCTTATCTTTTTGTAAATATGATTTGCTTATTATCTTCTTTGATACGCAATATTATTTGATACTCTCGTTATTTAATTGATTGCCTTAACATCGACATTATAAAGGCGGTAAGATTTACTTTACATTATAACTTCAACCATTTGACTCTGGTTAGTCATGAACTGTAAGAAGAATTGGACATAGGTAGTAACACTCAAGATCAGAAGTATGTACCATTTTACAAATATTTAACCTCCAATAAAGGTGGGTAATTGAGAGGACCTACATTTTATTTATGCAATATAAACAGGTGATACAGCAAAGTGATCCTAAGATAGCCCCTTTGCACTCTTTAATTTAGAGTGAAACCTAGAGAATCCATGTTGGTGGGCTTAAGGCAGTTGAAGTTCATAAGTATGTTAACCCATATAGTGCCTATCCGACACCTAAAAAATATAGTGCACACACCTATATGCATGATAAGTTTTAGCAGGGTTGGTGGTCTTAAGGCATCCACCAACATAGATTTATGTTAAGAACTATAAGAAACCTAACTGTTAATGTTCATAGTATAAAGTACTGCCTAGATATATGTTAGAAAGGTAAACCTCTTATAGTTCACGGTATGGTACATATTTCGATCAATGAGTGTATTGTATTCAATCTGTGTGTACAGGTGAGAGTGGTTAGCATAGCGATGTTACCGTGTGTGAACCCTCCACCGGCGTGTCTGGGCGCGCGGCGCTCTTCGAAGTGGTCGTACGTACCGCGGCCCGCGTCGCGCCGGAAGCCGCCGCCGCCGCCGCCGCCGCGCCCGCCGTCGCGACCGCCTTCCCGCCCGCCATCCCGGCGACCGCGGTCGAAACCGCCTCCCCTATACATTACATAGTTCACTTTTAAAAGGCTCAGTTTATTCCATTATTGAACAAAGTTCCATCTGTTTGATTCTTTGAAACTTGAGCATCAGGTTTACCATTGTGGTACAAAGACACCACCTTTTGTTTCTTCTCTATGGAACTTCATGATAAAAACACAGTACATTCATTTCAGTAAGATTCTAGGTGTAATAATATAATAGTATCCCATGAGGAGAGCTCCATAGTGTATGAACCCCACCTCAACACAGACACCAACCCATGAGAGTGATAAACTAATAACAAATTATGCAAAATTGACAAATCTATCCTTATTAATCTCAACTCAAACCTAAATTCTTTATAATAAGTTCAAAAGGATCAGATAATTTTCGTAAGTAATGAAGTATGTTAGGTATTTAATTTCTGTGGAGGAAAACTTTGTGTGAATTATAATGGGTAAGTAATAATAACTCTGACAAAACTGTAATAAATAAGTTCTTGTCATGACTATGTTGATATTTCATTGGCATTAAGTCGTTCCTTTGTCTTATCTTACCGGTCCCCTCGTTTTTCTTCGGCCACATCAATCTTAATTAAGTGGCCGTCCACATTGAGAGCTCCATTCATTTCGATAGCTTTGATCAAATCTTCAAGGTACTCAAACTCCACGTAACAGAAACCTTTGAATTTGTCAGTTTCTTTGTCCATTACCAATCTCACATTTTTAATAGACAGTTCCTGGAATACAAATAATCAAGGCATCTTTATTATGTAATCTATCTACCCTTAGTAATAAAAAATAAATAAAAAATAAAAAAATATTTTTTATATAAGTGATAGCTACATTCAATATGAATGTTGTAGTCTTTTTTTATTCTGAAATTCGTATGAGAATGGGTGCAATGCATGTAAAACACGGGCACTGCTATAATTTCTGAATAAATTTATATAAAAACTTGCTCAGTTGGAATAACAAATATACAATGTGCATCACATATCATCCATTATAATGTCATATTATCAAGCACTATGTTTTAATTCCCTATTTTCTCACCACCATATTAAGACCAAAACAGGTCATAATACAAAAACTATGATTCAGTTATCAGTAGCCTAATTAAGAACAACTCAATAACCTTGAATACCGTGATCTAATGTAAAATATAATGTAACCAAACACATACATCATACTTTCATTGTCACCTCATAGCACAAGGTTCTTTATCTTATGTATCAAAATAATTAGAAAGAAGGAACAAAGTATATTTAGAATATTATGTCCAAAATACAGAGGGGCATCGAATTACACAAAAAAATTCCAATTGTCTACTATTTTTAAATACAAGCTCAAATAAATGTTATTTTTATCACTAAGCAGAAATTATATTCATACTTACAGGGAAAATTCTATTGATATCGCCTTGAATAATTCCAGAGGGTAGGTTCCCAACGTACGCCTTGTACGGAGGCTCGGTGGGGAGCGGGCGGCCCCCGGCGGTCCTCCTGCCGCCGCCGCCGCCGCCGCCGTAATCCCTGGAACCATCGTCACAATCCTCAACATTTTATAACCTCTAAAACAGTCGCGAATTAACTTCCCACTACAATGATTAACTCGTAACAATCGCTCCGCATGATATATCACCCGTCTAATTAATTTAAATTCACAATTACAAGTAAAAATCCCGTTTTCATTCAATGTTATCGCCGAGTAGAAACATAAGAATTTCGGCGTTATAAATACCCTGTTTACACCACATTTACCAAATAATGATAGCAAAAACTGAAACGCTTCCGACAAAATACAATTTTACATGTTTCTTTTAGTATTTTATGATAAATACCTGGTATTAACATCATCGTATCCACTGCGACCTGCCATGTTTAGAAACATGGAATACTGAAAGCGCGGACCTCAATTTCTGGAAGCGACAATTTTTGCAATATGTTATAACTTGTCTATGCTTAGTTTTGGTAATTCCATTACGGTTGCGAAAATTAAATGTTTCCATTAAACTAAGATGAAAAATAAGGTAAAAATATACCGGTCTCATAAAGGGAACCCCTTGGTTATATTTATACTTAATATTTTAAAATTATCACAGCCAAGCAAGCTTCGATCAACAATTGTATATTGTTGATCGAAAGCAAGCAAGGCTCGTTTTCTACCCTTGCTCCGTGACGTGAATGTAAAACTTTACAACGGAATTTGCAATAGACAGATCCAGTAGAAAAAAATTGCTTGACAGCTCGTTCTAAAATAGAAACTTCAACTTCAGTTTTGCTACCACAAAGAAAAAACTATGACATTGACAATGACATTTTGTTGACATAATAACATGCATTGGTTGGTTTGGTTGGTGGTGTCATTTTCAAATTCCCATCATCAAATTCAATCAATTCATCAACCCATGTGGATTCTGTCTGAATAGAATTTGGGTTTGTTGTGAATGTGAATATTTCGGGTCAAAATGAAAGATCCTTCGGTTCCAAATAATGTTGGACCGGAGAACAAAGTTTCTTTGTCAATCCTGGATGCCTTTGACCTATTGAAGGTAGCAAAAGATGATTCGAAACTTGCTGGAGGTTCTAAAATTATTTCACATTTACAGAACAATGAGGTTAGTTCATGAATAAATTGTGTTCATAAACGTTTTTAAAATTCAGTTTCCATTATTATTCTAGTGATTTTCCTACAGCTATGAAACTTATAGTGATATTTCCTTCTCAGAATGAAAAAGATTTACAATATGCATTGAAGAGGTTAGTGCGAAGTTTGGGCGCGAATGTCCCAGACTTAAGAACAGGATACTTCGCTACTTTGGTGGCAGTATTAAAGATATTCGATAGCATACCCGTGTCCCAGTTGCTGGAATTAGTCAAAAAGGAACTTCACGCTAATAAGTCATCAAAAAGTGTAAGTGAAACATATATTTCTCCACCTCTCTTATCCCTCTAGTTTATGACTTAATTGTATCTTTTTACGTTCACAGGAAGTAGGTGATGTAGCTCTAGGTCAAATTCTTCTCTGTGGTTGTATATTCCGTTCAGGGAGGATGTTAAAATGTTCCGCAGAGGAGCAGGCACAAGTGTTGCAGTTACTGATCACAGCGAGTAACAAAAAGTCCTATCTGAGCACTGTGGCATATCCCATATTATTGGATTTTACCTTATCTGTAAGTATGTCCAAAATCAGTTTTGCTTAAAATTACTTTCTATATATTTTTTAAATAATCAATAATGGCTATCTGCTATCTATGTATCTTATCTATAAAATTGATGTTTTTTAATGCAACATGCATTCATTGACTGTTGAATAGAAAGAAGTTTGCCGGATG
Source organism: Cyclophora albipunctata (assembly GCA_963082685.1). Classification (NCBI taxonomy): domain Eukaryota; kingdom Metazoa; phylum Arthropoda; class Insecta; order Lepidoptera; family Geometridae; genus Cyclophora; species Cyclophora albipunctata. The sequence goes on from OY720133.1 coordinate 2,295,912, forward strand.
AGCTTGTCTATGCTAATATTATAGAGAGGTAAAATTTGTAAGTTCTTTTGTTTGTAGGTTTCTTTTGTTTGTAGGTAAGCTAATCTCGGGAATTACCAGGCCAATCTTAATAATTCTTGTTGCAATGGATAGCCACAATTAACTGGAAGGTTATAGGTAATTTTTCATCTCGAAATTCCCACGGGAACGGGCACAACATGGGTAGAAACGCGGGGCCCTGCTAGTTACTGATAAAATAGTTTTAGAACTCTACAATTGAAACTGTTATTCCTTTTTGATTTTTTTCATGCATCAATAAAAAAGTGTTTTATTCTTTTTCAAAAATCTTAGCTGGATGCCGATCAATTCTCTACAATACTATGGACACATATCAAAGTGGAATTCAAGAAAGAAATCAAAGATCATTCTCTGGACTCACTTTACTATCTGATGATGGTCTCTAAAAAGTTCCCCAACAAAGTAAAGCTAACAAAACTCATGGGAGTCAGTGAGATACTCTGTGAAGATAATATTCAAGCAGTTTGTGAGAAAATCATGGTAAGTTACAAACAAATTTGACAATAACAAATTGACTGCTAAAGTCAAATTAATTATCATATATCGTATAATATATATTTTATATCATTTGTTGAAGTTATCCTGAAGCCAACATAATATAAGCTTTATCTTATTGCAAGGTAAGGTAGGATTAGTAATATATTAATTTTTTTTCAGTCTGGCATAGACTTCAGCACCATCAGTCACCCAATTTACAAAGAAATTGGTTCTCAAATTGCAAACTCACCACATTTACAACAGTTCTGGTGCACCGGCATTGATAGCCAATTGGTTAAACACAACAGGAACAGAGAACTGGCAGCTATCAACTTGTTGAACACCATACTGAATAACATACAAGACAACACCAGCCTGATCCCAGAGCTGATCAGTGATAACTTCTTCAAACTCCTAATGGACTGGTTCAAAGGCTTACAAACAGCCAGCAAAATAAGAAGCAAACGGGACAATGAGGATGACAACAAACTAATGACTAAAAAACAAAAAGAACTACTGAACACTCTTGCAAAAGCAATGAAGTCAGAAAAAGTGGACAATTCAGTCAGAATTGAAATCTTAAAAAAGTTACTTTTTGAGCCGGGTGAGATCAACTTCACAGATATCACAGGGACTACAGTAGTCAGGTCTGTAATGGCAGATTTAGATAAAAACAGTGTTAAGAAAATGGCTAAGATGTTTAAGGGAGTTCTTCTAAGTACATCACAGAAAGCTGTTAAAGATGGAACTAGAAATTGGTTTAACAATGAGAGAGTGAAAGCGGCTGACATGCTTTCAAATCTTGTGTGCCATGAAGCAGTGAAGGAAGACACAGAGTTTAAACTGACTTATATGAAGCTGCTCATGTGTTATGGATTCTTTAAGATTGCTGGTGAACAGAATACAAATATTATTAATGAAATATCAGGTAAACACTTAATTATTGTATTTTATAATTAATCCTCATTAGCCTAGTTAATTAATCTTACCATTTAACTAGTTATAGATAGATATAACTTGATTTTTTGAAATTAACTTTGAATAAAATTCCTGGGTGTATTTGTTATGAAATAACACATTTATAGATATGTCAAGAATCATTTTTATTTCAGGTTCAATAAAGTTATGTTTCTACCGATGCTTCACATCGCGGTTCTCAAATGTGGACAGTTTAGTGTCCGTGCTGTCGTCCCTGTGCAGTTTCATCTGCGGCATTTTGGAAAAGGAAGAGGTTCGCACCAAAATAGAAAAACAATTCCCAAAAGAAAACATGGATTGTTGGGAAACACTCATGGAAGTATGTCAGAACATCGAAAAAAATGACTCTAAAGCGAAAATAGACAAAGTTTTCCTCATTCTTCTGTATCAATTGGGATTGTTCCTGTTTTCGGAACCATCACACGTTAAAATCGCCAGGAGTTCGATCATTGAACTCAAGAGTTGTTATGAGCACTACAACAAAGGTAAGAAGAAGAAACAAAAGGTCAAAGAAGGTGATCTCTCTGAAGAGCCAGAATGGATTGAAGTACTCGTAGAGGTTTTACTATCCATTTTGTCAGCCGAATCCAGTGTATTGCGATCTGTGGTTCAATGTGTGTTCAGGCTGCTCTGTGAATACCTGACACCTTCATCAATAGGTCAGATTGTCTCTGTCCTTGACCCAGAGAGTGAGTCCAACCCTCTAGTCCAAGAAGATGACTCTGAAAACGAAGATGGCGAAAAGCCCGCTAATGAAGATGATAGTGACCAAGACAGCAGTGAGGAGGAAGAGAATGGAGATAAATCAGATGAGGAGAAAGTAAACGGGGAAGGAGAAGAGGATAGCGACAGTGAATCCGAGGATAATGACGACGACGACGATGATGATGACGAAGACGTGAAAATACCTGACCAACTCAAAATAGCAGTACAAAAAGCGCTAGGAGCAGCAGCTACGTCTGACACGGAAAGTATTGACGCTGACATGATAGACGAGGAGGAAGGACAAAAACTCGACGAGGCACTAGCCGAAGCTTTCAAACAGTTCCACCAAGGAAAAGGGAAGAAAAACAAAAAAGAACGTAAAGATAAAAAGGCGTTGTCCGACTTCCGTATCAGAGTGCTCGATTTAATTGATATTTATCTAGAAAAAGACCCTTCGATGGATATCTGCCTTGGAATGATCACTCCCCTAACTAGGTGTCTTGAATTCTGTATACAAGACAACCAATTTGCAGAACTAGAAAATAGAGTTAGAAAAACAATAAAAACTTTGACTAAAATCAGGAAGTTTACGTCAAACGATGACGTTACTCTAGAAGTCCTTAGTGATTATCTTAAATCGATAATAGACAAGGGCGGAAGGTCGCATTTCCTATACCAAGCTGTAGGTGACGTCATTACAAATTTTGCGACATTCATAATACATTGCTCACTGAAAATTCAAGTGAAGAACCCTAAATCACCCAAAAAGGTTAAAAGGTCACCCCTCGTGGAAATATTCAGAGAGTCGTTACTGAATTATTTTCAGAACAGGAATTGCATGCTACCTATCATTTTCTTCCACAATGTTCTGCAAACTGAATGGGAAAGCAACTTTGAGCTTATTCCTGTAATATTAGATAATGTATTCAGTACTGATGTGAGACATTTCCGCCGGAGCGAGGGCTTGGAGTTATTAGCTGGTTTCTACCGCGTCTTGAAACGGAACAAGCCCACAGATAAAACTATCGCACAACTAAACGAGTTTGAGGAGAAATTCGAAACAAAATTGAGACAGTCACTTAATGGGGATTTCCAAGTAAACAATAATTTCTTAGTCATTCTGAAAAAGTTGATAAATACAATGAAACAGTACTATGAAAGCTGCCATATAAAATCGAATGTTGATTTTAAACCATTGCTAGATTTAGTGGGTTCCTGTAAAGGGACTGTGAAGGCAAACAAACCTCAACAGCCAGCTACGCAAAATAAAAAAGAGAAAATAAAAGTAAAGAAAAATAAAAAGAGAAAACTTGAACTAACCAATGGACACTCAGAGGCACAGAAAAAGAAAGTTAAAAAGAATGCGAGTCAAAGTGACTAGTGAAGACGATATGTAATTAATATAATGATGATATTTTTAAATATACTGTGTAAACAAATACAATATTTTAAAATCAAGTCACTTTTATTATTTTAAGTAGTCTACTCCTCCATAATTATAAAATTGTTAGGTCAAGTTATTATTACTGACCGTGACCGTGTTCTGCACTATGGAGGATTTATGCAAAGTCAGTAACAGTGCGATAGAGGTGGCCAAGTTCCGAACACATATAAATACATTCTATACAGTGATTCTATATAATAACCATATTGACTCAGAAGACTGACCGTTTAGTATAAAGACGGGATTAAAATAAAAAAGGATAAGAAAAGATGTCATATAAATACTAGACATTGATTGGTGAGAAAACAAAGATTATTCAATATTCCCCCATTCCCCCAATCAACCGAATGAAACAGTATCAAATGTGTAGAATATACTCGGTATTTTCTATGTACATCAGGTAATTGAAAATATTAAAGTAAATCCTAATATTTTTTTATCCAGTTTTATAAATAAGAGGAAATAACTATATTAGCTATGTTAGATAACTACATATTCAAGACTAATTTTAGGATTGTCGAGTCATATTCGAATCAAAAACGGCATATCTCTTTACCACAGACCTTACAACCCTTACAATATCGTTATTTTGACAAGACGCTTGTACATTCTAGTTTGACATCATTTAGCTAGATGGCGTTGAGTACATCCGCAAAATGTTGCTATTTTAGTCCAAAAGTACCGATTAAGTATTATATAAAAACCTTTATCACAATATTTCTCAATGTTTTTAAACTTATAATCTTAAAGAGAACACTTCTTGTCCCAAAAATAATTTATTCTTTACTTTTGTTAAATATGTTATCAGCCACTATGTAAATTTGTTTACCTTCTGTCAAAATTAATGGTAAAATTTAAATCCTATGTAATGGCATTGATTCCGTAAAAGCGGATGTAAGCAGCAACTCATATGTTTCACAACCTGCACAAAACTCAGCCAGCCATCTTTTGTGAAAAATCATTTGTTTCGTGTCATTTGGGTTAAATTCACAATCGCAATTAAATGTCAGAGCCACAGTCTTCGCTTTTGTTAAAAAAGCAATTAGCTGGTAAGTGAAAAGTGGTCAAAATAGTTTGTGCTTCGGATAGGTGAACCAGCGTCAGAATCACTTAGTGGCCGAGCAATCATTGACCTCAGCAGGTCGAATTTAATCATCTGCATAAACCTTTACTGGCTTTAAGTTATGAAGTTTCATTGTGATAGTCTTTATTGTGGTGGATGACGCATACACATGTAAATTTCATTAAAATAAAATCAATACCGATTCGCCGCAGTGACAGGTGTACGTTGCCAAAGAAAGATCGAATAAATATCTGCAATTTTATTTACGGTTCACATTTGGCAATGGTTCACGATCCGTTCTTTGTTCAAGTTACGTGTGAATATTTAATGTGTGATCAATTGAAAATTGAAGTGTAATGTGCATTTCCAGAATTGAACAAAAATCCAGTGGAAGGGTTTTCTGCTGGATTGATAGATGACAATGACATATACAGATGGGAAGTCCTCATTATCGGGCCACCGGACACACTGTAGTAAGTACACCTTCATACATTTATATTAGTTACATTACATCAGGTCCTAAATAGTGTTCATTTTGTGGTTATTTTTAAACATAACCTCTTATAAACCTGTACTAGGACATACCTAATGCATTTCAAAGAAATCTGTATAGTTACAACATCCATTAGGTACTTATAGTTAATGTGAAAATGAAAGTCATGTTCCATGTTTGAATATTCATTCCAATGAAAGTGTGTAATGTATACCCTGAATTCCTCAGACTCATACTCTGAATTCCTCATACATTTGATTTTTTATTGACTTATAGTATAAAATAATTAGAATAAGCACACCATATTAATGGTTTTAACAGTTTCTTAAACAAAAATAATCTAATTGGTTATTAATACATTTTACCGTGACTGGTAAACCCAAATATTAATAATTTAATATAATTTCCTGTTCAACACCCCACAACTACAAAATTAATATCAAACAGGAAAAAATAAGTGTGACACTGTATATCATTGTACCATACTAGCAGCATCCTGCGGTTTTACCTGGATTGTCGTCTTTCCTGTAATAATTTCAGGATGAAAAACAGCCTATAATATTCCCGTTGATTGTGGGAATCCATTACAAAAATAATGATTCAAATAGCATTGGTAATTTTGAGATTAGCATGTTCAAACAAACAAAACACAAACTCTAGAGCTTTATTATAATTTACTAGCAGCGCCCCGCGGTTTTACCCGCGTTGTGTCCATTCCTGTGGGAATTTCGGGATGAAAAACAGCCCATGTTACTCGTGGATAATGTAGCTTTCGAATGGTGAAAGATTTTTTTTAAAACGGTCCAGTAGTTTTTGAGCCTATTCATTGCAACCAAACAAACTAAGTTTTCCTCTTTATAATATTAGTGTAGATAATTCTACAAATTTTTAGCATTGTCTGGGTAGGCTATAGACAAGTAACCATGAGGCTAACATGACCAACCAGGGTGGTCGAAGCCTTGATAAAAATTTGAATGAAGAAAAAAAAGAATAATATAATGTATACCTCGTTAAGTTGAACATGATGCTTCAACGGTTTACTGTGTTTTCCCTGAATTTATTTTGTGAACCTCATATTTGTTTAATAGCTACTCTCCAACTTCAGTACTAACTACTCCTTGTGGTTTTACCCCCACAGTACCCCCCAGCAATGTTGCATTATTGCAATTGTTAAAACAATTTACAAGCTCAGTCTCTACTTGAATGGGTAGCCAACAGTGATATATTATCTGATTAACAAGCTTTCTTCTATATTTTGATTTTGCATTATTTGGTATTTATTTAGTTTGGTATTTCATATAATTGATTTTCACAAACTTTAGCCTCCGTGGTCTTGTGGTTTGAGTGCTCGGCTCACGATCCGGAGGTTCCGGGTTTGTTTCCAGGTGGGGACAATATCTCACAAAAATCTCTTTGTGAGACTGCCCTCAGTTTGGTTAGGGCATTGCAGGCTGAATCACCTGATTGCCCAAAAAGTAAGATGATTCCGTGCTTCGGAGGGCACATTAAGCCGTCAGTCCCGGTTACTTTCTATGGATAGTAGTCGTTACATGAGCCATGTCAGTGGCCTTTGGTGGCTCAATAAGTCTGACACCAGGATTGGTCAGGTTGACCATCCACTTGATGAAGAAGAAGAAGACAAACTTTAGCATTGTTAGTGTGAAATAAGAAGCATTTGTATAGCTTATATTACCAATAGTTACCATGCTTCGAAGGGCATGTTAAATTGGCCTCTCTTGTTTCAATTACAAGACAATGTTAGAGGCTTTTCTGTTGTCTAAAAACTCCTGACATGACGCCTGTTACCTACTCCAACTTACTTACCATTAAAATATCTGGGGAATAAGTGTTAGACCTAACAATCACTTTTCCAAAATTTATTACAGCATAACTAATAATCACCAACAAGAATCTAGCTCTTAAATTTATTAATAAAAAAAAATAATTTAAAGAATACAAAGGGAAAGTTGAACAGTGGTTTTTGGGGCATATATCTTTATATGTGTGATATTAATTTATTACAGTGAGGGAGGATTCTTCAAGGCACATTTACATTTCCCAAAGGAATATCCTCTGAGGCCGCCACGGATGAAATTTGTTACTGAAATATGGCATCCAAATAGTGAGTAATGTTTGTTTTGTATTACTATTTATAGGTTGTATAAATATACAGCACTGATATCTTCATTGATATGAGAGAATGTGCCTAACAGTGGAACAACTTAGTACTAATTCTTAGTTTATATTGTATACTAGCAGCGCCCCGCGGTTTTACCCGCGTTGTGCCCGTTCCCGTAGGAAATCCGGGATAAAATGTAGCCTTCCTCGATAAATAGACTATCTAACAGTGAAAGAATTATTCAAATCGGTTCAGTAGTTTCTGAGATTAGCGCGTTTAAACAAACAAACAAACAAAACAAACTCTTCAGCTTTATAATATTAGTATAGACTATCATGGTAATTTTTGCTTGATTGTTAAATGAGTGCACATTGTCTGCTATTCATAATCAAAATACATTACATGAATATTGAATGAATACATATTTTTTATTTTCTGTTTGACCTGTATTCTTACCTCATTGCCTTGAGCAGGATACAGTATTTGAGTACCATTAAATGTTTACAATGTTTCGCCTACTAACAGTGACCTGCAGTTTCTCCTGCAGTGTGGTAATTTAGGGAAAACTATGTGTGTAATCAAAATTGGTTCAATTGTATAGATGGCAAACCACGACAATAGATGTATGTTACTTTTGCATATTATTTGCATGTGTTTGACATAGTAACTTACCTCTTCTGTTTGTGTATTTACATAAGTATGTACTTATATAAAATCACTAGCAGCGCCCCGCAGTTTTACCCGCGTTGTGCCCATTCCCGTGGGAATTTCGGGAATTTTTATATATATATTAATCTAACTCTTGAATCACTATCTATTTTTTAAAACCGCGTCGTTATCCGTGCAAGTAGTATTTGAGTTTATCGCGAAAAGACAGACAGACGCGGCCGGGGACTTTGTTTTATAATATGTAGTGATGTTTGTACATACATAAACATACATCTAATTTAATGTAAGAATCAGTTATTTTCTAAAATACAATTATATTTGAGCTTTGGTTACTATAAAGTTTGATGAGTGTATATGTAGCCTTGAACTAATGAATCAATATCCATTTTTAATTTTTTTTGGATTCCTTTATGGGGAATGCTCTTAGTTATGAAATATTAAAAAGACAGAGTATTTATAAAACATAAATTCGTTTTCCAGTTGAAAAGAATGGCGACGTTTGCATATCAATCCTACACGAACCTGGTGACGACAAGTGGGGCTACGAGAAGGCGTCAGAGCGGTGGTTGCCAGTGCATACAGTGGAGACGATTCTCATTAGTGTCATCTCCATGCTGGCGGACCCTAACGACGAGAGTCCTGCTAATGTAGATGCAGCGGTAAGACTTGTTACTTCTTATTCTGTACCTATAGGCTAATACTTCCTATTCGACTTCTGTCCTATCCTAGTGAATGACTTCCTGTCTTAACAAATCCTGAGTATGAATGAAAGATTAGACTGAATGTTGTTCATCCTGTATTCATCCTAGAAACCATATTCTATCCTTGAAATTGTATATTATTTTTTAATATATTTATATTATGACTTTACTGTTGTTAAATTAGATTTTTAGTTTTATTGTTGTAATTGTGTAGCTGTATTTAAGATTATGTTCATTAATGTTCATTCCATGTTTGTATTCACAGAAAGAATGGAGAGAGAGATATTCGGATTTCAAAAAGAAAGTCGCGAGATGTGTTAGGAAAAGTCAAGAAGATTGCTTTTAGGAGTGCGAGGGTGATTAGATGACAAATATAGAAGGAGGGCCAGTTGAGAGCACAGTTAGAGCACACACCGCACCGAGACCACACTAGTCGCTAGGCCGCGCTCGCTCCGTTACCCACACCTCATCTCTGTGCTCATTGTGTTTCTTACTTTACAGAAAGAGTGGAGAGAATCATATTCGGAGTTTAAAAGGAAAGTAGCACAGTGTGTGAGAAAGAGCCAAGAGGAATGTTCCTAAAATAACAGTGCCCTCTTTTGTTTAGTGAGTGTGTCGTGTCGGTGCTCAGTGCGTCGTCTCACTGAAGATATCACCGCCGGCCCAGAGACACTATTGAAATTGATTTAAAATAAATACTTATTGTAATTAAAATGGTATCGCTGCCGTATTTTATAACAAAATAGAATTCAAGGTCTTTTTCATCTTTTTTAAGACATGTTAGGTAGCTATTGTTATAATAATTAAATGTGTATGGTAATTTTTATAGAAAAACAAATCTGCATTTTGTTCTTTCTTCCTTGTACAAGTAAGAGTTTGATCTCTGTATAGTATAAACCAAATCTGAAGTAATTATTTATTATGTTGGTATTATGATATGTCTGCAGTCCGCTCCTGCTGATGGACAATGTTATGAAATGTAAAATCAAAATGTAAATCGTTAGTTACCGAACAGATCATTCAAGTAATAGTGGAAATGTCACTGCTTCTCAGATCCACGTATTTTATTCTAGTGCTAATTTTAGTAGTAATTTTATTACCTAATTAATTTTAATTTTTACTGAATAAAACAATTTTTTTACTTAATATTGTATGGATTCCACCTTGCCCTCTGAGATATTGGATACCTGTCTGCATCGACACAGAACCAAGTATGCATTTGCCAGTTAATTGTAAGCAGATTCTCAAACTATGGTGTTGTATGTGGGTGTTTGTTGCCACACCTCTGTAATAATGGAATATTACGCTTATGTATTCTATAGTTAAAAATAAATTATAAAAGTTATACAATTTATGTTACCGCTAAATTGATTGATATTAGAGATGTGTAGAGAACAACTTGTATTTAAAGTAAAAACCCCTGTTTTGCTCTTATCTATCCATCGAACATAATTTGTGACGTGTGTATACTTTTACCTATGTATATTTTTTGCTATAAAATGATAATGCAGTAACTAAGCTTTTTCATTTATATCCTGAAGATACTGATAAAGCAAGACTTGCTGTTAGGGTCAACACACACAAGAGCGAAACATAGCATAGGTACTAGAAATGTAAGAGTGTACAGCAGAGGGCCAGAAGCCTTGCTTGTTTGCCTATGGAGATTATTTCCTCGCTAAAACGGCTGAACCTATTTTGAAGATAAGGACAGAAAAAGTTTAGACCTTGAAGACCGACAAGCGTTTTTAGGCTTCTTGAAATTCTCACGGGAATAGGAACGCTGCGCGTGAAAGCGGGAACTAGTTCGAATATTCTCATCTCTCTAAATTTAGTTATAGGTTCTACAGAAGCTTCGTGTATTATGTGTAAGCAGTGCCCCGCGGTTTTACTCGCGTTGTGCCCGTTCCCGTGGGAATTTCGGGATGAAAAATAGCCTATAGCCTTCCTCTATATGTGGACTATCCCACACTGAGTTTTTCAAGAATTTTTCAAACCAGTAGTTCCTGAGATTAGCGCGTTCAAACAAACGAACTGCAGCTTTATAATATTATTATTAGTATAAATGAAACTTGAAAAAAATACCTAGGTCTCCGTGTGAACGTACGGGCGCAACGGATGCACGAGCACGCGCCGGTAGCCAGCCGCGTATAGGAGGCGCGGAACGGTATTCCAAACAGCGTAAATTCCATTCAAACATGAACCTAACATTTACGTAGAAGATTGAATTTACTAAGGTTAGTGAAGAACCACAGCATAGACCTAAGAGCAGCAAAGAGGTTTCTATGTCTATAACTTAAACTTCCTTAATTCCGCACTGGCCTTTATATTTATATTTCCTTAAAAATAAGCTAAATGTAATATGGTAAGTAATCATATATTAGGGAGACATGAAAATAATATATTTCATAAATTACTAACATTTAATTACGAAATAACAACCAGTCTTTAGACCTAACATGTAGATACTTAAATATTCTATTCACTGTCTGAATTCTCTGCCAATACAACTCCTTGAATATTTCTAGGATCATAGGTACTTTCGAAACATCTTTTGAACACTGATTTGATCATGTTCCTTGACGTTGGTGACCCTGGGATGTTATCACAGTCCATTGTTTCATTTATTTTATTGTTAATATTTACATTCTCTGTGTGCGGCTCATTCTCTGTGTTCTCTTCTCCGGGAATATCAATTAGATTAAATAAATGAGAGTCTTCATCCAAACATCTTGATATTTCGGTGTCCAGATGTCTTTTCTTTGCTGATCCATGGGTGACACATTTATCTTTCCGTTTATTTCTTTCGACTGTAGTATTTTGTGTAGATGTTGCCTGGGTAGCATTATCAGGTTTAGAAGTAGCTAATACAAAGTGTGCCTCAAATGTGCATCCATTATGGACGATAAACACTGCCGGTCTTCCGGTTGTTTCAAAATGTAATTGTAAGGGCAAGTTTAATGCTTCAGCAAAGGCCAACAAAGCCCGAAACTCTTTGAGAGTGAAGGTGATTGTAGTCTCTGCCCCTATAATATAACTGTCAAATTCCAATGACTTCAAATTGACCTGGGTTCTTATAAGTTTAGTCAGGTCTGTAGTACTGTCATAGTTTCTGAGAATAATAGATTGTGATGTGGCTTCCAATACAACTTGGTCATCAGAGCTTTGGAAGTTTCCTAAGGCTTCGGAAAGAATTCTTTGTGGAGATGTTATTCTGAAAATATAAAGACATGGTTCTTATTTCATACCATATCAGTATAAATTGAATTAAATGATTGATAATTACAATAAATTTACCTGTTAGGTACTAGGTCTTTGGTGTAGACTGCCTGCATAGCTTTACAATCAAGAATTGATATGTAATGAGTCTTCACTATGCCATGTTTGCATTTCAGTTGAAATATCAACTTGCAAGACTCCGGATCCAGCTTAATTTCCAAATTCTCCACTTGTTTGTCCATGTGTGTTGGTGACTTAAATGTGTTGAGGGCCGATTTCATGGATATTTTACATTTAAGCCCCTCATTGTCATCAGTCGAGTAATAATTATAATTGAAGTACGAGAAAAAGTTTTTGTTGAATTTGACCATAGCATAAGCGGATTCCGCTGCGTTCAATGTCCTCAGAAGTATACAGTCTTGAAGAGATTCCAGATAGAGTTCATCGCCGAATCTGGCCAGCGCATGCACGGTCCTCCCTAGAACTATATACAGAGTTAATATAAATTATTGTTAATTCTTCATTGTTACATTAGAATACATAAAAATAACTAACCTTTTACGTTAGGGCCTGGAACATGACATTTCATGATGGAAACTCTTTCTTGCACCGGTATAGAAATCTTTACCAACTTACATAATTAGATAACTTCATTTAATTACAATAAATAATAAATGAATCTGAATAAATTACATTTAAATTTACAGAATACAATAAACTTAATAAACACACACGCACGACCATCACAACTTTTCGTAGATTCGCGCGATATTACCAATGACTTTGACATTGACTTATGTGACATGACATGACACTAAATAAAGTAAAGTAGATCTATGTTACCAGGGTCGATTCCCTATTTTACCATTTATTGGTGGAAAGATGCGTAGATGCGACTGGTAGCATTTGAAAGTTATATCACCCCACCTCTCGCACTTGGGCAACGGGCAGTTTTGTACAGTTGTAATTTTGTATTACATCCGTGTTGTAGTGTCTAGACATTTCTGCCCTACTAGATTTAACATTTTATACGGAGAAAGTGAATCAACTGTGATAGATAATAAACGTGTCATGATTTGCGGATAAAATAGTTATAAGAAGTCCTCTAACCAATTGTACAACATGGGTTCTACGACTAAAAGAGGTAAGTAGGGCATTATTAGATGTTAGTTTATTTACTATTATTTCATGTAGATCAATAATGATGAGAAACAAACGTAGTACAATAAAATGTTTAGTAGTGTTTCTGAATATAACTTATAAAATGGGGTAGTTATTATTATAGTAGTGTAGTTTGTTATTTAAAAAAAAATAGCAAAAAAGGGTCGTTGTGAACATTTTACGTAGGCCTACCCACATCTCATTATGGACATTTTTTACGCATGCTTAATAAATTTCAGGTATTTTTTTATTTATTATCTTGATTTCTGCTTATTACCGTTTTACGTATTATTGACATATTTATTTGCAAATAAACATTGAATTAATTATACTTACTTACTACAATTTGTGTTATTTTATTCTTACTTATTTTAAAAAAGGAACGTCCTTCTACCAATATCAAATATCTGCAAGTATGCAATATACGTAGGTTCATACTTTCTATAATCTAAGGTTCATGCATTAAGTGAATCTTCTTTTTTAACACGCTTTTATTAGCTTGGCCTGTATGTATGTATGTACGTATGTAATGAAATCTTTGAACATCATTTTCACCAACTTCCAGAAGTCTGATTAATTTGAAACTTTGCATATGTATCAAGGACCGATGACAATGCAATAATTTAATAACAGTTTCCCGTTATCCTTAATGGATTTGCCAGATTTACTAAAAAAATATTACTTCATATAAAAGACATCAACGGGCGCTCGCTGTGGGACGGAACGGGAGTTCTGTTTTATTTTACTAAATGGTACTAGACACTAACAGCGTCCCGTGGTTTTCCCGTGATGGGCCCGTTCCCGTGGGAATTACGGGATGAAAAGTTGCATATAATGTTATGCTTACTAAAAAATAAAAAATAAAATTATAGTTTAAAAAAACTAAAAAAACACGCTTTTATTGCAAATTGAACTAAAAACTAGAAAATAATTTTTCTCCTCAAATCAAAATTATAATAAAATTTAAGTTGTAACACAATGATTTAATTCAGAGTAAAAAAGCGTGGGGTGCTTAATATTTTTAAATATTACAATCATCATTGGTAACTATCTATGAGAGGATAGTTATGAACTACATTAAAATGCACCCCACGCTTTTTACTCTGAATTAAATCATTGTGTTACAACTTAAATTTTATTATAATTTTGATTTGAGGAGAAACATTATTTTCTAGTTTTTAGTTCAATTTGCAATAAAAGCGTGTTTTTTTAGTTTTTTTATTTAAAATCCACAAATGTTTATTTTAATTGAGGATTTGATGATTTTGTTGATTCTGTTTAGTTAGCGATTGTTTTAGATGTAAGTAGGCCTATAAAAGTACTTTACATAAAAGGTTATTAACTAGAAAGTAAAAAGCATTAACAATACTTTTCATTTTGCATGTATCGCAGTCGGGCTTTTTAGTTTTTCATTAACTTTTGTCATTTTCAGCTTTTTGCTTTAATTGGTGGTTCTTGTTCGTCTTGGATGTCGAGAATATATAAAAAAAATATCCTTGATATATATTTTTGTGATCGTCTTTTAGACCACACTCGTGTTAGTTGACTTTTTTTGCATTGCACAGAATATACCGCTTTAAAGCATTGAATAAAAGCCGCATTTTTTACAACCTACCTATTATTGTTTTTAGTGACACCCGTGCCATTAAGATGAATCTAACGAGGTGTCGCATCTTGAAACGCAAGATAAATCTTGTGGTCTGTGTAACGACTTATCATTTTTCGTTTAGTAGTTACAAGGGAATACAGGAACAGACACGCAATCCGGTCAAATACATAACCCTCCTTTTCATCCTTTTCATCCAATTAATGACGCGACAATATAATAATTAATAACATTTGAATAATATTATTTTCAATCGAAATGATTTTGTGTTTTCAAGCTTTTATTTTGTTAATAAGCATGCACGTAAAAACCTTCCAGTAAACTATGTCAATATTTCGGTTTTGATGAAATACTTTTTGAAGTTTGGTTCGTTCTTCAAGAACTCGAAGTTTTCCACCGTGTCGTTGGAAAGGTGCCAGGCGACGATGAGCTTGCAGGAGCCATCCTTCTCGGTGCAGTACTCCAGCGGCACGCTGGGAACACTCGCCCCCCTCTCGGGGTAGAAGTTGTACTCCGACAATATCCTCATACTACACTCCGATATATTTTCCTCGAGACTTCTTATCACGCCTGAAAATTTAAGAAGCTTATCGAATCAGTTTAATTTTAATCAGACGGACTATGATTACTTATGAAAATTATCAAAACAAACAACAAATTTTCAGGTTTATGTAGGTACTAGATAAGCCGAAGGTACATTAGGTACCTACAAATATACCCGGAATAAATATACCCGGACAAATTCACTCACGGTTAATTAGACCCAAACTAAGCTCTAAGCTTGTAATATGGAATCTAACTAACTGAAACTATTACATATACATACACAAATACTTTATAAGAATATATAATTGACACCCAGACGTCGTCGCCAACAACTTTGTCTTCACATATTGTTGACTCCGGGCGGGAATCGAACCCGCAACCCCCGACACAGTAAGCGCTCTCACTGCCACTGTGCCAACGGGCTTGTCAGAATGATTATGAAAACCTCGGCGCTCAGTATAAAATGTCATAATAAATAATAACACGTTTTATTTATCGTATCTTCCAGATTAAACTTGGTATTTTCCTACTGTTTCACTTGCAGCACAGCATACTCGAAAGTTCCTGAGTCTGTAATACCGACAAACCTCCATACAGATCAGATATTTCTGAATTAATTTATATTAAAAGTTAAAAATAAAAAGTTATGGAAATTTTAGGAAACCGATTGAAGAAACACCCCCGGGAATGTGAATACTATCACACATAAAGGTTGGCTACTTACCAACGCGAATATACTCACAGAACATACATTCAAATACGAAGTACTTAGATGTGAACATTAGCGGAGCAAACAAACAAGCAATAATTTTAATTAAATTACAATAGGTCCTATCATTCACATAGATTATTTACATAGGTAAGTAATTAAATCTTATCTAAGTAGGTGATTGATTAATTAGGCGTTTTTGTTATTATTTTTATCAATAGCGCTGGAGATCGAGTCACTGCATAGATACATACTCAACTGGATCCCGATGGAATAGTTTGTTAAATTTTGTTCTTTTGCGGAGGACAGAGAGAATGAAAAGAACATCATCGACGAGAACAAATATATCAAGTACTTCATCAAGATCCAACTTAAACTCAATGGACACACAACGATTTCGTAGAATTGACCTCAATGTGAGCCTTTCCCCAGGTATGGACCTGCTGATGTGATGTAGGCACCTAGAATAAGTTCTAGGTGCCTAGACACATAGAGACTTAGTCTCTAAGTATGTTCGACTACGACTATGTATCTATGCAGTGTCTATGTACTGACCATTCCGACAAGTTTCGTTGATAAGTCTTTTGGGTACGCTCATGTAGCGCTCGACGGTGGTGTTGAAGTTGTCCTTGAGGCAGAAGTAGTCGTCCTCGATGTACTGCATCCTGCGCTGAGCGGGGAGCGTCTCGTACTTGATCACCGAGTTGAACACGCACGGGTCGGGCATGGTGCGCAGCTACAATCAATCATGTAGTAGTGATGGGTACATGCGAGACGTAGTTGTAGCTTTGAGGGCGGAGGTTGGAACTTATAGGGATTTGTGCTACGAGCTTCCTCTTTTGCCCGAACCACTATTGTCAAGTTATCCACGGGCTGATTTTTTTTTTCCAATGCCAGTTGCGGTCCAGGTGCATGTGGGTGGCGCTTGTGTAGGGCATGTTGGTGATGGATCTTAACTTGAGTAGTTATTATACGACGGAAAAGTGAAGTAGCATTTACATTCCTTTACCCGGGACGGGATTAGAATATCGAATACAGCAAGCGAGACGTACCACACTGCAGAAACGTTGTTATGGATTTGAAACGAATATGTTTAATTTTTCGTCGGAATTGATTATAGATGCGGTTATATTTCATTTCAGACATTTGATAGGTTTAATTATGGCTACCAGTGTTCTATATTCACAATTCTACCATATTGTAAAACAAAAAAGAGATAAACAAGTACCTATCTAAACTTTATTTTTATTTGTTTAATGAAAAGTCGGCCTCGAATAAAGAAAATCCGAATCAAACCAAATATATTAAGAAAAAAGTAAAAGCCTGGTAATGTCCCACTGCTGAGCAAAGGCCTCTCGTCTCACCCAAGATATCAGTACAGTGATGAGGAAGCCAGATATTATTCCTAGCAAATTGCTCCTCTGTTCTTCCCCATTACAATTGTAAACACCTAAAATAGGCTCACTTATTCATTGAGTGACGAGATCACTGACATGACATTCTCTCTTACCTTGACTTCCAATGTTGTGTTATGCATTATGCATTAAAACCAGTTCGAGGAGTATTGCGAATCTACCTATAAGAATTTAGAAGGAATCATTCATCATCATAATCTTTTAACCTCAAAGCGTGTTATAAGTAAGTATTTTAAACTTTATGAGTTACTAGTAATGCGCTTTACCCGCGTTATACTAATTGTCTAGGGAAATTCGGGATAAAAAGCTTTTAATAATGTCGATGGATATAAAGTAGCGAAGTTGTTGTATACAAAAGTTCTCGAATCCAATTGATGGTTACAGAAAAACATGTTCTTCGGTCATACATATCATATATTATACATACATACCTAGATCACATATACCATATATACCACATACATAGAGGGAATCTTATATGAATCAAAATCACACCAGCACTAGAAGTGCTTTGCTCCTTTCTTTGACCATTCTGAGACATTCGTTTTAACGATTTTTGGCGGTACTGAAGCGGTTTTGAAGTGTGCATTTGTCTGTGGCAAACGAATGCCAAGGAAAATCGTTGGACTATTAAGAATAGGTAATATTTGCCTACTTTTGTTTTACGCAATGGTCTAACATGGTATTGTTAGGCAGCAAGACTAACAAAATATGTTTTATACCAAATAACCTTTACGCAGGACTATAAAACTAATTAAGTACATATTTATAATTATGGTGGCCAAAGTTCAAACATCTATTTGATGATCATTAACGAATTTGAAGGCGTTCCCAAAAAACGAACCGGATTAACTGGTAAATTAAGATCTTACTCTCAGTATTACCTCTATAATACCCACGCAGTAACATGTTACATGTACTAGTTAAGTGGGTAAAGTAGTGTCAAATATTCTCACGGGCTGTTCAACCGTACTAACATACCGACCTACCAGCCGATATCTCAATATGAATGTATTGACGTAATACTACCTTTAAATTTGGTAGACGTACCTAAATAATTATTATTTTGGGCTTTCACGAGCACCTCGTGTTTGAAGCTATGATTCAAAAATAAAATCGGTGTTACAATTTTATCTCGTACTTTTTGAGAAGCTTGGCACAGGAAAGAGATGGGAAAGGTCTATGGAAGGGATTGGGGGAGATCTTTACCCAGCCGTGAGACAGTGGGAAGTTACGATGGTAAATACCTCTTGTCCGATGCATCGGGGCGCGGCGAGGATCCCGCTGAAGAGGCCCACGGGCCCCTGGCCCGCGGGCGTCTGGATGACCCCCGAGCACAGCGACCACATGCCCTCGCGCACGATGTACGAGCGCGGCTGCTGGTTCATCGTGAACACCGTCACCGTGGACACGCCGGACCTTTACAGAACACGCAATATGATATGCTGGCTTTAACTGGCATAAGGGCATATTCATTCAGATATAAACGATATTCGCTGCTGATGGAGGTGGAATAAACCTAGTGGGTATGCAGTGTTACTGTCCAGACCAAAGCGAAATTTCGCTGTCCTTGAGGGTAACTATCGCACGGAATGCTCTTCTACCCATAGAGGCAGCAAATACCGGCCAGGTCGCACTAGCTGCAGAACTTAATACTCAATACTTGAGCGAAACACGCGCGGTAAGTAGCGCTAGCGCTTCCCACAGCGGCAGCGAATACCGCTTATTTCTGAATAGGTCTAGCCGAGACGGCTGCATTATGTACGGTCAGCGTCAAAATGAAGAAGATAGCAATAATGACGTATCAGAAAATTAATGCAAGGGAAAGTCAACCTCGTTGTTAGTTGACGTACACACGAACTCCAACCTTAGGGTCGTAGACTAGTTTGTGGCCGACTGTACTGTATACATATACAGTTTTGTATGTAATGTGTTCTACGAGTATCAGCTAGGTCATTCTTGTACGTAAAATGGATTCATCATATTTGAGTAGGAACACAGTTAAGCGTATCAAAAATATGTTAGGACAGTCCCCAAATAATAACTACCGACAACCACTACACAAGTTACAACTATAGGGTTAACGGTGACATGACTATACACAGTGTCAACCGAAGTAGGTATTAATATTGAACATTTCCTACACTAACTACTGACAAATTGAATAACTAGGAGTACAAGATACACATCAGTGATGAGGTTAAACCTCAGTGACTTACAGCCTCCATGCTTCAAGCCTACACACCACACAACCAGCGACATAATTTATGTTGTTGATATTACCAAATTAAGAAGTACAATTAGCAAAAAGATTTTATTCATGTTTTTTTTCGACGGCTACTACATGTTTACTACTTCTCTGTCTGTGCTCGTGGAGTCGACGGTCGATCATGGAGTTCATATAGTCGTTATAATCTTTTTCAGCTTGACGTATACGGTCTATAGGGTCATCAGTGACATGGCCAGCAGCCACTGTAGCACTTCTACCACCACTATCACTAATGACCCGCCCCTGACCAACATTAGTGTACCTGTCTCGACTAGCATCGGTGATATGATCACGATCATAATTAGTGACTCGGCCACGATCACCAATAGTGGTATGGCTATGATCATCATAAGTAACTCGGCTGCGATCAATATAAGTAATTTGGCTACGATCATCATAAATATCACGGCCACGATTAAAATTAGTGATTTGGCTACGATCATCATAAATGTCACGGCCGCGATCAATATTAGTGATTTGGCTACGATCATCATAAATATCACGGCCGCGATTAAAATTAGTGATTTGGCTACGATCATCATAAATATCACGGCCGCGATTAAAATTAGTGATTTGGCTACGATCATCATAAATATCACGGCCGCGATCAATATTAGTGATTTGGCTACGATCATCATAAATATCACGGCTGCGATCAATATTAATGATATGGCTACGATCATCATAAGTATCTCGGCCGCGATCAAGATTAGTGATATGGCTACGATCACCATTAGTGATTTGGCTATTAGTGTCACTATTAGTGTCACGGCCAAGACTACTATTGACAACAATGAAACGACTATTAATGACACGGCCACTACCACGGCCACTATCAGTGACCTGGTCAACACTATCTGTGACGCCACCATAATCACTATCAGTAATCTCTCCATTACGAATATCATTGACCCGACTATATTTAACTTTTTTAGAGACCTTGTCTGAATCTCTAAAGGGTCTAAGAATATACCTGCATAAAACGCCGAAACAAATGTTCGGGAGTTTAAGTTGTTTATATTTTATGTGCAACAATTTATTTAACATATCTCTTATTGATTTAGCAATCTTTACGTAGAAAGATCTGAAAAGAAAAAACGGAAAAATAAGGATTTATAAGTGGTTTTGGGTTGAAAGATATTGGTAAAGACATAATGAAATAACATTTTACCTTCATCTGACATTCTAATAAATTGCTAGGAAATAGACAGATACCTTATCACCGAAGTGCATCCGTCGCGCATCCAGGAAGGCCTTTACCCTGTTAGGGGATGGCTCTATTGAGAAAAACATGTTCTTTTGGGGGACTCGGACAAGCTTGCAGCTCACAGCTCTAGTCCACCTTTGGATTCACCACTGAAGGTCATCTTTAAATAAGAGAGAATAAACTGAGATAAACATTTGAATTGTGGTACCTACTTTCCAGCAGCAATGGCCTTTTTAAATACGTTCTCCTTCTTGGCTTCTATAGACAGGCGGTCTACTAGAGACCCGTGCAGCTTCTGGGCATCATACAGAGCAGCAGTCAGCTTCATCCGTAGTCCAGCAGTGGATTGCTCTCTCCCATTGTTCTGCAAGATGTCGGGGTCGATCGGGGGCGTAAGAGGCTCTTTTCCCAATATTTTTCCGCCGTCCTGACCATCGTCCATTTTTAAAGATGTTTTGAAACTTGTTTTATCTCCATCCCTGGGTTAATGAAGACCAAAATAATTATACTAATTAGAACACTTATAGTTGACTAGCCGCGCCCACGGTTTCACTCGCGTTGTACCCGTTTCCGCGGGAATTTCGGAATAAAATGTATCCCATGTGTTATTCTGATGTATATATAACCTACATTACTGTAAAGTTTCATCCAAATCGGTTGAGTAGTTTTAGCGTGAAATCACACATACATCCTCACAAACTTTCGCATTTATAATCTTAGTAGGATAGAACAGGGTTAAATCCTTAGGTGATATGATTCTTATAAATTCCGAAACTAATGCTTGTGCAAGTCTATTCTACATTATACGATTACTCAATATTTTGATGGCATTTTTATTGCTATGCGATTGAGTTACCTAGGTGCGTAGGTATGTTAGGTATGTTATGTTAACACATTATTGAATTTATTTCTTCAGAATTAAAATAAATCCTCTACTTAAGTAACTTACATATGTAAGTGTTTACATATGTTAACGCCCCCTACATGATTAGAATAATAAGAAAATATTTCTTCAAGGTTCAAGGTAGCTGGCCACACAATAGTGCTACTGAATCAGCCTAACCCACTATAGATAAACTATTACCTAGTATTGAAGGAGAATTTGAGATTTCCCACCATAATAATCGGACTCAATCTATCTAAATATACTTATTATAACACAATTGTACTCACATAACTTGTTCTTGTAACGGTAACATCCATTCGTTGTTCTAAAGAAAAGAAAACACATAGAAAACAAATCAAATTATCAAGGAAAATAAATTGTACCCTGGGAGGTACGGTGCAAAGTTGAATACATATTTCATATATTTGTGGTGCTAATCAAAACGCAGATTACATAAACAAACCTATTTCAAATTAAAAATACGTACTAATTTCTCAAATACACGTTTGCAATCTTTACGACCGGCATATCATCTTGAGATTAAACGTTAATAAAGAGGAAAAATATGGTCCGAAAGCTGTGCCTTGTAGAGGAATAGCTAAAGCTTAGTTGTGATTAAAATACATCTTTAAAATGTCTCTCCAATATTAAGGAAATATAACATTAAGTAAATATAATCAATTATTCCACACAAATAAATAACTATGTTCACCTATTCATTGTCAGTGACAATTACAATTAAAAAATAATTGAATATCTTGTCGCAGTGTGCATTTTTGCTAAATACAAATCTCCATTGATTATTTGATTTATCTGATTAAATTATGAAATCTAACACATCAGCACGTCACCAAATACAATAAATAAAATAAACTTACCCAATTACAAGAAGTAAACTTGATAAGACACGAGATGAGAATAGCACCATAAATCATGATTACAAGATTCACAAATCAATAGTTACGTTACGTGTATTTCCTAGTGCAACAATGAAACTAAAGAAGTAGACTAGGCTAGTGTTTACACTCTCTCAGGATAAACTGGTGACGTGTGTCAACAGCTATTGTTCATGTTTTTAACTTTTGTTTCCCAGGTGGGTAAAATGTTGGTAGGTGTCGTATCACAAATAATCGATTTCTTAGATTCAAACAAAAAATGCGTTGGGATATCTAAATTAGTTCCACCGTTTGGGACTATACAGATACTCGTACGATAGATGCAGAATGCAGATCGACACACCGAAACAAAATAAATGATCATTTGAATCGAGTCGGTGCTAGCTTGGGGTGGTATTCCATTAGTCAACTATCTTTATCCAATTTCGGTGTCCATTATAAGTATTTGTGAATTGACACTAATGTCAACTTCAT
Source organism: Cyclophora albipunctata (assembly GCA_963082685.1). Lineage (NCBI taxonomy): Eukaryota > Metazoa > Arthropoda > Insecta > Lepidoptera > Geometridae > Cyclophora > Cyclophora albipunctata. The sequence continues at coordinate 2,319,003 of OY720133.1, forward strand.
CTAAATGAAGTCGTGCAATTTCTTGGATCTAGTAACTTTTGACAAAGAAGAATGAAGGTATTTGAACAATGGAATAAACCTCAAGTAGTATACAAAAGTAACTTCCGAATCGATAAATTCGGTAGGAACAAACTTGATCTACTGAGCTTTCAAAAAAATAAAAGAATAACCTAGTAAGTAGTAGCAAGTAACATGTAAAGACAAGTTCTCAGACAGTCCATTGGAACTGAACATTGCCTCAGACCGGATACAAAAAGACAGGTAGCCAGCACAGTAACCAGCGCTTACTGGCCAGCGCTAGATCGCTGAGCTGCGACCTGTCAGTGACTTTCAGCGTCTGTCGGTCGGTGCTGGGTCGGTACATTGTGTAGGATCTCACCACCAGCTACCAGCGCCGTCTTCGCGCGCTGACCGAGCTTTGCTCAGCGGTTTGTTATCATTTGCGGTTTAGGCATAATATTTGGAAACAACGCCGTTATTCGTATTGAGTAACACTATAGTTGTAATTTTTTGGCATGTTCCCATAACAATGAGACATATGAAATGAACAATCTGTGTTTGTTGCAGCGGAGGAGTTCGTAAACGGCTTGCTGACCAGCGACGCGGCGGATCAGCCTTCAGATACCGCCAAGGTTGATGACCTCAACATTGAGCTACCGACATGGTACGACAAAGAACAGTTTGACAGGTACGTAGCACTAGCAGCCATAGCCAAGATGATGATTAACTTTAATAACGTAAAAATGATGCTATATTCAAAAATATTTAATCTATATAAACAAAAATATTTAATCGAGCGTGATCAAGCCGGCTACTCTCGTTATTTTGTTACGAAGTGATAAGTTAGACATTTAAAGTATAAATACACTCGGACAAATTCACACACGGTTAATTAGACCCAAACTAAGCTCTAAGCTTGTAATGTGGAATCTAACTCACTGATACTACATACATACACAAATACTTCATAAGAATATATAATTGACACCTAGACGTCGTCGCCAACAACTATGTCTTCACATATTGTTGACTCCGGGCGGGAACCGAACCCGCAACCCCCGACACAGTAAGCGCTCTTACTGCTACTGTGCCAACGGGCTTGTCAAATAAAATAAGTCACTAGCAATAATTTTGGCAGTTGACTCGCCCTAGCCAAGATTTCCGAGTCTCCAACGTGTCCAGGGGAGTATCTTAGTATTTTTTGACTACTGCAAGAAATTCCGGAAGCTACTTTCCAGTAGCCACTTTGCTTCAAAATCTTCAGCCATACTTATCATTCCAGAGGTCGCGAGTTCTACCTGGATCACGCGTACTCGTTCTCCTCGTCGATGCTGATGGGGCTGGTGGCAGTGTTCGCGGTGCCGTCCATCCTGAAGGTCCTGATGCACACCAAGCGCTCCAACTCGTCCTTCACGGCGTACCGCCGGTACCTCTCCACGATGCTGCACACCATGACCTGGTTCCAGAACGAACTCAAGCCCGGGACGCAGTGAGTATCTTCCAACATTTATCTATACTGAATACTGATATAATAAAGAAGAGTTTTTTGTTTTGTTTTTATGAACACGCTCATTTCAGGAACTAACCAGTCCAATTTGAATAAATCTTTTTGTGATGCATGGCCACATTCAACGGGAAGTTAAAGGTTATTTTTCGTGCCGAATTCCCACGGGAACAGCGCGGGTAAAACCGCGGGGCGCCAACTCTGATATCGTCATAAACTACTATGTCCGACATGGTCTAACGATTAAAATAAGTGGAACTAATGATCTGACTAATAACATGTTTACCGAATTTTATAAAACACAACGACTGTTTTCGCTAGCAAAAACTATAGTTATGGGTACCTACCTACGTACAATTTGTCTTAAGTTTGTTTAATTTATTTATGTACATAGATGAAATTAAATTTATTTTCAGAACACTTGTTTTGGTAGTAGGTATATACTTTATGAGTAGATTGTATGTTAATGATGCCAAAGATAATAATCGAATAAGAATGCGTCAAAGTTTTGAAGATAAATATAGAAATAGGAAATAAATACACGATTATAATTAAATGACTGATAATGGTATCATAGTAACCTTTGTAACCGTTAGTCTAATAGACGAACTGTTACAAAGGTAATAATGTAACAGAGTGAATACATAATAAAGGTGGGTCATTTAAAAGTCAAAGTCATTCACTCATACATTTCAATTAGGTTAGTGGCCAACCCTGGTGTTCAAGATTTTAGACTCCCTAAAGGCCTCGGATATGGTCCAAGTGTGCAACAACCGGGACCGACTGCTAAATGTGCCCTCCGAAGTACGGTAGCGCGGTTAGATAGAATTGTCACTATCAGCCACCCATTCAAGTAGAGGCCGAGCTGAACGTTGCTTAACAATTGCAAAGAGTTAACATAGTTTAATCAAACTACACCACGAGCGCTGTAGTCATGAAGTCAAATTCATGATCATGAGTTACGTTATTATTATAGCCATTAAATACCGATCGAAGTGCTTACTACGTTCTCTATTAACGGTGGTTATACTTTATACTGTGTAGGACAGACACTCTGACATAATAGAACTGGTAAAACCAGTTTGTGTTGTAGGGACGTACTTAAACCTACCATATGAATAAAATTTTACAACAAACTAAAAATCCATCGGAGTCAAAACAACTTTTTTGTGTATTTATTTTTTGCGAGTCCATTGGGTGTTGATGAAAATAAGTCATGATGTGGTAACTTGGTCTGAAGTACAAGTCATATTTGACCTGTCTGCGATCTGAGGGTTACTAACTCGGAACGTATTTTATAAGTTGATTGAGCTGAATCATGTTGTTTAAACCACATATTGGCCAACTATGTATATTATTTTATTGAATAAAACGTTTTTATATGAAGCGGAAACAAGAGTTTAGCGACTGAAACGAAGCTACAAACACTTAAAATACGCACACTGTAAAATGATTTAAAGCGGCTATTAGCGGAGTATTGAATAAATAATACATAACATGAATTACGGTCCAAAATATAAAAACCATTTTCTTATAATTAACCATAATAAGGTATTACTACTTACCCCCCATGAGGTGGCGGAAGGAACTGGAGGACTTCGACAAAGAGTGGAAAGAAGAGGCGAAAGATAGATCCAGGTTGAAAAAAATTAGAGACCTTTGCCCAGCAATGGGACACAACAGGATAAATAAAAAAAGCATTCCTTCCTCACAGATCTTGGCGTTCTCTACAAACAGTAAGGACCAGACACGCTCGAGCGACACTCTCGTCGAAGGCCAAGGGCGTAGGCATAGTGTCTCAACGGGACATAGCTTTGACGATGTTCGGGTTCATCGGGTTTAGCGTGTTGAAACCGCACAAGTTCGGCATCTACCAGAAGAAGGAGGGCGACTGGGAGGCGTACAACTACTTCTGGAGGGTCATCGGACACATGCTGGGGCTGGACCAGAAGTGAGTCACTAGCTCTCAAGGTCGAAACATAGGATTACAATATTACATTTTGAACTCTTTGCTCTCTCCTGACCTTTTAACTCACATAAAACTTTACCTAATCTTGACTTTATGCAAGATTCGACCGAATAATAATAAGTTAAAGAAATATAAATTAATTAACCTCATACCTAGACAAAAATGTCAAATCATGTTCTCCAACATTACTACATCTACAAACAGCCACTTCGAGATAAACACCTAGCCCAATATAATTGATTAATAACTAATTGATTGTTTACGCAGATATAACATAGCGAGGTCGACCATAGAAGAAACGCGAGAGGTATGCAGGTTGCTCCAGGCGAGGGTGTTCACTCCTTGCCTGGAGAACGTTCCCGAGTACTTCGAGCACCTGTCGCGGGTGATGCTGGACGGGCTGTGGTCCGTCAACCCGACCATAGACGTGGAAGCAGCGCTATGGTTCACTCGCTACTTGGCCGATGTACCTGGATACGTCTATTCTGAAGAAGAGAGGATACAATTTCAGAGGACCTTGTTAAGACATCTGGATGGGAAGCCTTTGGACACAGGTCAGTCGTATGCATTTCGTATTAAGGTACCTACATTCTTACACTCTTACCTTCGTTATTTTTCTCGTCTATTTTAGAATATTATTAAGATAGTAAGTGTTATGTATAGTTTTTACACTGTATTCTCATTACAATTACGTAAGTATAATGCGTTGATTGAAGAGTCATACCGTAAGCGTTAACTAGGCGGGGAGGCTTGTGGAAAATAGCTTTGCAAATAGGTGTTACGTAAATAGTTATCTATTCCGTTTATCACAAAAAGTAGATCACAAAACGACTTGTTCATATGGGTACCAATCGAATTACAAGGATTTATTAAATGACGTGTAGTGTGTACTTTGCAGACGCCACTACACTGCACACTGACGTTCAAAATAATAATCCCAAGTGAAAAAACTGAGAGAAAAAAAGTCGATTCACCTGTTTATCCTACGTACATGAATGTTCAATGATATTATCTAAGCGTGTAGGGGCCCTCGCTCAGTTATCACTCGTACCGATTGCATAACAAGTCCCGTGTTATTTATGTCTGGTCTATTGATTCAGGAGTCAGGATATTGGATGATAACGTACTCGAACCTACCGCTACAGCTATGCTATGGTGGTTATACTCGTATAATATACCGCATCCGTTTCGTATTACAACTTATTGCATCCGCGGTTGCTCGTATGAGTTACGCTTGGATTGCACTGCACAGTATGATTATTATATTTACAGCTGAATAGGTACTGTAAAGCTAAATAGAGCCCTCAATTCCATTCAATTTGGACAAATATTTGTCGAATATCTATACTAATATAATAAAGCTGAAGAGTTGTTTGAACGCGCTATCTCAGAAACTGCCAATCCGATACGAATAATTATTTTTGTAATGGATTTCAACGTTCAACTTTTTGGACATTCAACGGGAAGGGTATATGCTATTTTTCATCCCAAAATTCCTACGGGAGCGGGCAAAACCACGGGGCGCTGCTAGTTATTAGATAAAAATGTAAAATCTCAGCAATTCCAAAGAGTATAAATTAAGTATTAAGTATAGCTCAATTTGAATGCGAGTATTCGAGGGTTGGTTTATACATTCAAAAGTATCACGTAAACCGTTACGTTTTTACGGTTAAACACTAAAATCTGAAACCGGAGTATAAAGAAGAAAACAGCGGCGCCCATCTTACCTACTTACTTTATTGTCACTTACCAGACAAAATAAACAGTAATAATGAATGAAGATACAATAACTATAGAATTGGTACGGTCTATCTACATGATTATCTAAATACTACTACTTAAATATACCAAGAGGTTGCTAGTTGCCTCATCATTGGTTTTAATATGGCCTCATCATACAAAGCAATCAGCGAATAATCATGTGAACTTATAGCTCTATAGTTTTTGATACATGACAATGTATATACTCGTGCATAATACTTTTCACATTAAAATAAAATTTACAAACCTGCAGTCTTTTGTGCACTGATTCCTCTCTTTACATTTTATCTTACGCCCCGCATGTTTCCGTAAAACGTTTTTTAAATTGAAGATGAGCATTACATAATGAATATTGTGTTTGTTGTAGCTGTACCAGTCAAGGACTTGCTAGAGCCAGCGGGCGTCGAGGGCATCGCGGCCTCACCAAGGAAGCTTTACTACAAAGACTACGAAACCATCGAAGGCTCGCCCGAATACAAACCCCTTAGTTTCCAATCCAGATACAAGTTGTATTTCGTCTCCCTCTACTTCATATTCTACTCTTCTTACTTAGGCAGGCTATACTTCAACCTCAACTACTATTTCAGCTTATTCCTAATGAAATATTTCCCATACTTAGCCTTCTTCCGGTTTGGCATCAAGAACTCTTTGGTTAACATCTTCGAAGAAGACGTTAAGGATGATACGAAGCCTAAACTAAACGCGGAGTACAGGAAAAAGAAGGAGGAGGGAAAGGCAACCAGATGGTATGACTATCTATTGGGTTTGATATGGTGACAGAGTAATAGTACTCGTCTTATCAGGGGATATAAGTAATTATATTGTAAGTAAAGTGGTATATTGCCCAATATTAGCTCTGCAGTTACGGTAGTATGGTGCTGTACTCGATGAAACTTGTAGTAAAATAATAGTTGTTGCCTGCACTATGCTACGGGGAGAAAATAGGATAAAAGCAATAAGTTAATCTCCATATGTCGCCTGCTTTCTCATAAATATAATTGACAAAGGATACATAGCAATAAATACTAGTTAGGAGCAGAAAGTACTTTTATAGGGGAAAATCAGAATGGTATGTTTATTTATATCGAGATTTATAGTTTTAATGATTTATATCTTTACTTATTTTGAAAAGTATTGCCTACGAGATATAATAGTTTAATATGACACGTGCAAAACATTACTCATTATTTACTTATTAGCACAAGTGCTTGACAACCGAAATATCGTCGCGCATCAAATACTGCTCTGACTTTATGTCACTATTGTACTTTATTTATTTCTACGACTATGCAATTGTTACCTTAAAGTCGAGTGTGTTACATATTATGACATGTGTCAACCTGTTATATAGGTACTTATAGATTGATTGAACCGAAATAATCGTGATTATCAAATATTGCATTACCAAATAGGTATTATCGTTTATCTTTCCATATTTTTCAATGTTTTATTATTTTATTATATACTAGCAGCGCCCCGCGGTTTTACCCGCGTTGTACCCGTTCCCGTGGGAAATTCGGGAATTTTTATACATATAAACCTTCCTCTTGAATCACTCTACCTATTACAAAAAACCGCATCAAAATCCGTTGCGGTAATTTTAAAGATTTAAGCATACAGACAAACAAACAGACAAAAGTAGCGACTTTGTTTTATACTATGTAGTGAAGTATGCACTTATTATCTTCAAATTAAAAGAGATTATTATTCAGATATCCTCATGCATAGTGCATCAATATTTTAAATATATGCTCACATACAATTAATGATTCGTCAGTAGCAGCGGGTCAAATCGTGAGAGAAATTATATTTTAATACATCATATTAATAAGGTTCTTTTCATGGCCATCTTTAGACAGATATTCATACACTGTGTGTATGTATTATCAAACTCAATCATTATACTAAATGAAACGGGTCTGTATCGCGTTAGATAATTTAACGTTTTTACTAAAATACGTACCCGACGTTTCGAGCGAATTACACCGCTCGTGGTCACGGGATGACTGGCTTATATAGTTAGTATAGTAGGTAATGAGTGCAAATCGTGTGAATTTAAAATTATAAAGTCTCAATCGTCCAATTATATTATTAACATTATCCATATTACCGTGATTAATGCCAAGCCATATTTATCGATGTTTGAGAATTTCTAAACAGTACATAGTATAAAACAAAGTCGCTTTGCGCTGTCTGTCTGTCTGTCTCTATGTATGCTTAGATTTTTAAAGCTACGCAACGGATTTTGACGCGGCTTTTTAAATAGGTAAATTGATTCAAGAGGAAGGTTTATATGTATAAAAAATTCCCGAGATTCCCACGGGAACAGGCACAATGCGAGTAAAATCGCGGGGCGCTGCTGGTGAAATAATAAATAACAATTAGTGTTAACATGTATTGAAATTTTTGCGCAAGCGTTTCTTTAATGTACAAAGCAATAATGTGTTTTGCGTTCAGATTTAAGATAAGCCTTTTACTGGACAAAAATCGGCACGCGCTATTAACGATATGCGATTTTGATGTGACGCCTATCCAAACGTAATTGTATATAATACACAATAATGACTTTAAACTTTGGTTTGGTTGCATAATTGATAGCGATTTTGTATAATATTTGGGTATCGTATGTTACTTATATAATAGTACTTGGTATGTACTACAATATTACCTGTACGAGCCAATACTTTATTGCCCATACAGCACTTTGATATAATTGTACCTAACTTTAATTAGTCGTTACTTGACAACACTACACACCGTACGTCACGAGTGTAATAACAAATTGTATCTATCAATAAGTGCGACTCAATAAATACTTACTACTAAACTTAACGGTAGTTTGCTTGTGTGAACATAACAACATAACCGCGGGTATTGCTTACGGTAATAACCCCAACATCTTTTTGGTCCTTCGAGATATTTGGCGGCGTTTTGAGTAGTTTTCTCTGTTGCGTTAGCAAATCGGCTTTAGTGGCTTGCCACCAGCGGCATCCCCCATTGGAATTGAGAAGTTGCACATAGCGTGACAAGGGAAGCTGCGCGAGGCGCCAGCACGAACCAGCGTAGATTACGTCTACTGCTGCGAAACCTTTGGTGAGCGTTCCTGGAGAGTGTGTAGTGTAGTTATCTCGATTGCGTTAGCAATTCGGCTTAGTGGCTTGCCACCAGCGGCATCCCCCATTGAGTTGAGAAGGTGCACATAGCGTAAGGAGAAATTGCTATACTAACAGCCCGGAATCACTACAAACAAATAATATCCCTAACTGTAGCGGAGATTACGTCTACTGCTGCGAAACATTGTGAAGTCATTTGCAACCAACACCGCGACCCACGATGTCGGAAGAATTTCTACAACTGATTAACAAACAACAGAGTAGCTACGAGCAAATCAAATCAGTGAAAACTAACTACAATAAGGATTCTGTGAGTAGAAAATCTATTGACTATCTGAACAAACGCATCGATGCCTTGCAATCTCACTGGGATGAGTTTCGAACAAATAACGATATCCTGAAGAAATTCGAGCTGTCCAACGGAGGCCATGAATACTTCCAGGAGAAAGTTTTTAACATTACGAGCAAAATGTATGAAGAAACCATTCAATCAATGAGTAAGCTTCGAGAGCAACTACTGCGCGAGTCTGAGGCCGGCACATCCTCGCCTCGCGCCGCCGCCGGGGCCGCGGGTCCTCAACGGACCACGGTGCCCACCAAAACTATGCAGTTCGACACCACTGGAATTGATTTATCACCGGATGCTGCGGACGAGCATATCGCGTCGCTACCTCGTACTCAAATGTGTAACTTCAGTGCACTAGAACGAGCCGTTTCCAAAATCAAGCTCGATGAGATGAAGGGCGAGTGGCAACTTCGTGATCAACTAAACATTCTGCGCTCCAAATGGGACTCTATTGACAAGATACACTGGGAGTTAGCTTACCTATTACAAGGGAGTGATGAGAGGTACGAACAAACATTCGACCATTGGGAGAAAGTCTACGATGGATTAAGAGAAAACATAAACAAGAAGATGTTCGACACAGCTCATTACGAAAAAACAACCCCCCGTATCGACATACCGGAATTCAATGGAGAATATAACAACTGGGTAACATTCAGGGATTTATTCTACGAAACTATCCATGAAAACCCGACTCTTAATAATGCACAGAAAATGAAGTTTCTGAAGTCAAAATTGAGAGGGGAGGCTGAGAAATTAATCAAGCACCTTCCCGTAAGCGCTGATAACTATGAATCATGCTTGAATATTATTCAACATCGCTACGATAACAGGAGGCTACTTTTTAAGTCGTATTTAGATACGCTTCTCAATCAACCAACAATTGAAATCCCGAACCTTAACAACTTGAAAAGGCTACATGATACGACAAAAGAGTGTTTGAACGGCTTGGAAAGCCTTGACATAGACGTCCCGGTGTGGGGGCCACTCATAGTTTATCTGCTCTGGTCAAAGCTGGATGATAGTACATATAATGATTATCTACGGTCTGGGAAAAATTCAAGAGAATTACCGGATCTGTACGAATTTATCCAGTTCATTGAAGAGAAGTTCATGGCATTAGAAACTGCCCGCACTAAGAAGCATCCTCCGAAACCAAACAATTATAACAGTACGTTATCTAAAGGTTATAATTATTACAAGCCGATGAATAAAACAAACGCAGAAAAGTTTACAAAAACCTACCATACATCACTGCAAAGTTGCCCACTTTGCAAAAAAGATCACGCGTTGCGGAATTGTACATTATTTCAAAACATGGATATTGCGATACGAAATAAAACTGCAAATGAACTAAACATTTGTAAGAATTGCCTATTCAGCCATGGTGAAATTAAATGTAATTCCAAGCAAAGATGTCGGAAATGCAACTATAAACATCACTCCCTACTTCACGATGATAATTGGAGAAAAGGTCAGTCGAAGCAATTTATATCAACTGATAGTGAGAGATCATCTAATCACGTAAACAGTGAACAAGAGATACTTTTAACTACTCTTCAACTACAAATCAAAAACAAAGAAGGTAATTACGTTACACTTCGAGCGTTACTGGATCAGGGATCCCAAGTATCACTGATCACTGAAAACGCCGCCCAACGGCTGAACCTACCTCGCAACAAAATCAACGCTGCTGTGACTGGTGTAGGCACTAGCATGGGTACCAGTAAGGGAATGATTAGACTTGAATGTAAATCTATCCACTCTGATTATACTTTCAAGACTGAAGCACTAATAATGCGGAAATTGGTCAACAACTTACCCAATTCCACAATTGAAACCAAGAATTGGACACTACTAGACAAGATCGAGTTAGCTGATCCGCACTTCAACGTGTCGGGGCCGATTGATCTACTCTTCGGCGCCGATATCTACTCCGAAGTCATCGTAGAAGGAGTACGAAAACAAAACAACAACTCGCTAGTAGCTCAACAAACAAAGTTGGGTTGGATACTAAGCGGGGCCACTACCAAGCAGTACAACTGTTTTGTCACTCTTACGGAGCTAGACAACCTGACAAAGTTTTGGGATATTGAAGAAATTCCTTCGGAACCCGAAAAAACTACATCAGACCAATATTGTGAAGAATATTTCACCCAAACAACCGAGCGATTACGTAACGGAAGATATGTAGTGAAAATGCCTATGAATCCAAATTTTGAAAAATATATCGGCAATTCAAAAGCTCAAGCAATCGCTCAATTTCGCCAATTAGAGAAGAAAATGGCGAAACAAGAACATTTCGCTACATTATATAAGCAGTTTATATGTGACTATATGGAATTAGGTCACATGAAACTAGCGGTTAAGTCCGAGAGTCCACAAATGGTACAAGTATACCTACCTCACCATGGCGTATTAAAACCAAGCTCCACGACGAGTAAACTGCGAACAGTTTTTAACGCGTCCATGAAAACAGACTCCGGATACAGCCTAAACGACTTGATGGAAAAGGGCCCAAACTTACAAAAGGACATACTTACTCTTATCATCCGATGGAGAATTTATAAGTATGTCATAAAAGCGGACATAGAGAAGATGTATCGTCAGATCCTTATTCATCAGGATCAACATAATTTACAAAAAATTATTTGGAGGAATAATGTAGCAGAACCATTAAAAGAGATGCAGCTTTGTACATTGACTTACGGAACGAAAGTCGCCCCTTATCTCGCTATACGCGTTTTATTACAACTCGCTAATGACGATGGTCAAGATTTTCCACTGGCTCAAAAGGCGTTAAGAGAAGATTTTTTTATGGATGATCTTGCCTCCGGGCACCACACTATTGAGACAACGATGGCACTACAAAAGGAGTTGTACGAGTTGCTGAATAGAGGTGGTTTTCATCTACGGAAATGGTCTACAAATGAACCATCTATTCTCGAAAACATCCAAGAAACACAAAAGAGCCATACAACTAGTTTTCAATTCACCCAAGAGGAATTTAGTAAAACTCTCGGGTTAATATGGAATAACGCCAGCGATTCATTCCATTTTGTATATGCTGTTTCAACTGACAACATAACTAAAACATACACAAAACGTAGATTGTTGTCGGAGATCAGCAAAATCTACGATCCACTCGGATGGCTATCTCCAATGACGATCCGAGTGAAGCTTATATTTCAAAAACTATGGAGTGGAAATTACCAAAAAATCGGCTGGGACGAAAACGTACCCGAAAATATAGTTGAAGAGTGGAATAAAATAAAAGCCGAATTGCCTTTACTAAATACAATCAGTTTGCCAAGATGGAATAAATATGAAAATAACAAGAGGATCGAATTGCAAGCCTTCTGTGACGCCAGCGAGCACGCGTACGCCTGCGTCATATACAGCCGCGTGATGTCACCGACCGGTGCATACGATACTACACTACTAGCCGCTAAAACAAAGGTAGCCCCGATAAACAAGAAAATTTCAATTCCCAGATTGGAACTGTGTGCCGCTGTTTTGTTAACGAGACTTCTACAAAAGGTCAAATCAGTCCTGACTGACTACGAACCAAATATATCCTGTTGGACTGATTCAAAGGTTGTATTAGCCTGGATACAAGGCAATCAGTCAAAGTATGAAAAATACGTAACAAACCGTACTGCCTACATATTAAATATCATACCTGCTATTCATTGGGGTTACGTGAAGAGTAACGAAAACCCTGCCGATTGTGCTACAAGAGGACTCTCGCCATCTAAACTAGTAAAATTTTCTTTATGGTGGGACCCACAATGGCCTAAAGATGAAACATTCATACAACAAGAATCTGTTGAAATTGAAGACATTGAAGAGGGGTTGATAACAAATTGCTACGCAATTAAATTGACGGAACCCATTCTAATACATAATGATTTAATTAATTCATTATTAGAGCGACAAAGCAACCTCGATAGTATTCTACGAATACTCGCTTGGGTGATGCGTTTTGCTGATGCGCTAAAACATAACAAGAGGTCAGACAAGTTGAATGAACTGCACTTTAATGAAATAAACAACGCATTTATGTTCATTATTAAATCATTGCAATCCATTTATTTTGCAAATGAAATAAAGTACTTAACTAACTGTGGAAAACTTTCTAAGAGTAGTTCTATACTAAAACTGAACCCATTTTTGGATCCAAAAGGAATTCTACGTGTTGGAGGACGGTTAGAACATTCAAGTTTATCGGAGGAAACTAAACATCCGATCCTTATACCATCTGACGGAAGAGTGACGAAACTAATAGTTGAAAGGTCCCATCAACTAACTTTACACGGTGGAGCGAGATTAACGCTAGCTCACACGCGAAACAAATACTGGATAGTCAGTGGGAATCGAACAGTCAAGAAAATACTACGCCAATGTGTTCGCTGTCGTCGATATTCTACTGCTAGAACTGAACAACTAATGGGAAATCTTCCGAAAATAAGAATAACACCATCACGGCCATTTTTACACACGGGCGTCGACTTTACGGGTCACGTTGAAGTAAAAATTAACAAAGGCCGCGGGATAAAAACCTGCAAAGGATATATAGCCGTCTTTATATGTATGTCTACGAAAGCGGTGCATATCGAGCTGGTGTCAGATATGTCGACACAAACATTCATTGCAGCTTTAAAACGCATGTGTGCTAGAAGAGGTACTCCAAAATATATGTACTCCGATAATGGTACTAACTTTGTCGGAGCCGCAAAGATCCTAAAAGAAGAGTTCATCCAGTACAAGACGATACTTTCATCGGAGTTCTTCAAAGAGATAAATGACCTACAAATCGAGTGGAGATTTAATTGCCCTCTGAACCCTGCGGCAGGTGGAATATGGGAAGCAGCCATACGAGGAATGAAATTCCATTTGAAACGGGTAATCGGACATCAAAAGCTTACCTACGAACAATTTTCAACCCTCCTCACTCAGATTGAAGCGTGTATGAATAGTAGGCCACTGAGTCCACTGTCGGAAGACGTAGCGGACTTAAACTACCTTACACCAGGCCATTTCTTGACGGGAGGACCGACTCTGTCCTTACCACTCAACGAACCCGAAGATTTGAAATTGATAGACCCTAGAAACAACTGGAAACTGATTGAACTCATGCGCCGACACTACTGGAATCGCTGGTCGAAGGAATACCTACATACTCTACAAAATCGAGATAAATGGCAACACGTTCAAGACAACATACAGAAAGGGCAATTAGTTCTAGTGAAAGAGAACAACTTACCTCCAGGCAAGTGGGCGATGGGCCGGGTACTGGATCTGCACCCGGGCACGGACAATTTAGTTCGAGTAGTCACGCTCAAGACCCAAAATGGAGAAATAAAACGTCCAATTACCAAACTAGCTCCACTACCTGTAACCGCAGAATGTGAGAGCACGGAGTCACCGAGTACTGAAACTGTAACACGAAAGAAACCAAAATCTACAAAAGCCGTTAACAGCGTACTCATGGTTTTATTAGTTTTTTGTATGAACTTTTCCTACGGAATTGCAACTGCACATTTCAAACAAACAAACCTATCGACGAATCTTCCTATCTATTTCGACTCAATTGGCAATATACAAGTTATTCACGATGAATGGAAACTTCTGGTATACTATAACATAACAACGTTTTGGGAAAGTACTGGAAAGGTTGAAGATTTTGTCAATCATTTGAACCAGATATGCGCTACTATGCCAAATGAACAATGTCACTCTACGCTACAGCAATTGAAGTTCGATATGAATCAACTGAACGAATACAACACACTGTTATTGTCACAACATCAACAGCGAAGCCGAAAGCGCCGTGGCTACGTCAATGGCGTTGGAAACCTGGCTCGCACCCTGTTCGGAGTACTCGACAGTGAATTTGCCGAAAAATATGCTCGAGACATCGGTAAAATTCAAATAAACGAGCAACACCTACTACAGCTGATAAAAAATCAAACACTGATTGTAGAGGCGGAGAATAATATTATTAAGAAGAACGAAGCTTTTGTTCGTAAGCAAATGGACATCATTCAGCGATACATGAACGAAACCAATAACGATATGGAGCTACTGCAAAATAGATTCCAGATTATGAAGACAATGAATGACGTCAACGCTGGAGCCATAACAACCAGTTTACTACTGTCAGTACTCAGGAGAACTCAACAAATGCTCCTAAACGCACTGACAGACATACACAGAGGACATCTAGATATGAACCTGTTTACCCCTGAACAATTATGGGAACAACTCAACTACATTGCCGGAACCATATCGAAGCGATTGACATTACCTGTGAAACTGAATAACAGATCAAATATTGAAGATATTTATAAGTTGATCTATGTCAAAGCTCGACTCACCGAGCAATATTTGCTGTTGGAACTACATATACCGTTATTGAGCGATGACGAGTATACGTTGTATAACACCATACCTATTCATACACGACTCATGGGGGACCAATGTCAAGCTATCGCAACTACAACAAAATACATTGGAGTAAACTTTGCTAAGAATATTTACTTACAAATGAGTGAGGCGGAACTGCAACAATGTACATTGCTGACAATGGAGAACTACATTTGCCACGCCTACACGCCCATAAGAAACTTGCATGGAGCGACAGCGTCCTGCGAAGCTAAAATGCTGAGTCAAACCATAGACGTTAGCTGTGATTGGATCCGACAACCATGATCTGACCAATGGATAAAACTACAAAAACATAACACATGGCTATATAATTGCATCAAGGAGTGCCGGACTCGTATAGTATGTGAGAATCAGATTTCATCAACAACGATAACAAATACGGGCCTCCTTACTATAGGTCAGGATTGTGTCATTCAATACAAAGATGCTACTATTTACTCACAAAATGTATTTAGTAGTAAAATAAACACAGGAATCAGTTTGGAAGTGCCAACCATTGGTTCACCGAACGATATGTTGAATACATATAAACATAGAAACATCATTCTACCAAAACTAAACCTTGCAAAGGAACACATGTCAGTAGATGATCAGATAACAACGGAAAAGAGAGAAGAGCACCTCCTGAGCGACTTATCCGTTCATGATATCGGCAATTACACAATAAGCCTACTTCTGTTGGTAGGAGGAATCGCAGCAGTCACCGTCATAACATGTCGATGGAGACGACAACGACGCGCGGTCACTACCACAAATCTGACTCCTACAAAAATTGAAGATATAGAACTGCAGGACATCGCCCGGGGTTCCAACGAAGTTCCAGATCCGACACGAGCTCACACGGGGTTCAGGCTGTGATCGACCGACGGTGAATAAAGAAGACATTTATTTTGTATATTTTAAGCTTTCATGTTGTACCTATTGTAGTTCTATAATTTACTTTTCTCTCCCTCGGGAGCATGTACGAGCCAATACTTTATTGCCCATACAGCACTTTGATATAATTGTACCTAACTTTAATTAGTCGTTACTTGACAACACTACACACCGTACGTCACGAGTGTAATAACAAATTGTATCTATCAATAAGTGCGACTCAATAAATACTTACTACTAAACTTAACGGTAGTTTGCTTGTGTGAACATAACAACATAACCGCGGGTATTGCTTACGGTAATAACCCCAACATTACCTATATATATATTATTCCATAATATTACCTGTTTTATTAGAGGTTGTGTACATATTGTTGATATTACACATAAGTAGGTACTGTTAACGAATGGTGGGACCAACGAGGCAATGACCCATGAAAATAGATGATAAACTAATATAACTACTATTTGTTTGATATCATTATAAGAACATTTCGTTGACAGAAATGTAAGACAAAACAATTATAGAAATAGGAGAATGTAGACAACTCGTCCATTTTTGGGCGGGTTTAATTTATCTGAGGATTTTAAAGTCAGCCTTCGAGTAACGAAAATCATGACTTATTTTTCATATGTTATGTAGTTTATTAGGGCTTATTATATATTTAAAAGTTTAGACGCATTTATTTTGGTGAAGGAAATTTGTATTTTGAATAGTATGGCAAAAGGTTATAATTAAATAAGTGTTAAGATCATGTGATTGTGAAGTAAATATAAGTATTTGATAGGTTTTATGACTGTTGGACAATAAGCAATATTGTAATTGTTTGAATAAAATATTTTTAACAAAACCGTGTGTCTGCTTTGGGTTTCGTTCGGGTACTTACTTATCATTCAGACTACTAAATTCATACAGAATAATTTAGAGGCATAAAGGGTGTGTTTGAGCTCAATTAACCAAACAGGCAATCACAATGCATTTCTAAATAAAAGAATGACAATTTTCATGTGGTGAATTGTGATGGTCATTTGAGCTCCACACTGCTTCGCCCAGTTTCTATGGAAACGCACCTTAAGGTTGCATTTTAAAAGTTATGCTTTTCGACGTTCGGTATCCACCAACAAACGAAGCCGGTGGCATAGCAAGCTCTGGTATAAAGGTTTTTTAATCTACTACAAAAACAAACTACCAACTCAATTAAAACCTATTTATTATCAAAACCGTACTGTAAATACCTTACTGGAAGAAGTCCGAGGCTTTTAACCTGGATCGCTTGGACACGTTGATCTGGAGGAGATTGTCGGTGAGGTTATTCTCGGTCATGTTGGCGTTCACGTTCCCGCTGGTCGACGGAGTTTGCCGTTTCTTGGTGCGCGGCGTGGCGACCAGCGGCGACTTGAGGGGCTTCGGAGTCGCGCGGGACACCACCAGGTCGGCGGGCGAGAGGCGCAGGCGCGGCGACCACAGGTGCCTCGCCGCCAGCTTGCGCGCCGCGGGCGACATGCTGGCCAGGCGCTCCGTGTTGGTGCGGAAACTGGACGAGGAAATGTCATGGTTATTTATACTAACATTATAAAAAGGTAACATTTTTAAGTTTGTTTGTATGTTCGAGCTAATCTTGGGGATTACAAGTCCGATTTGAATAATTATTTTTGTACTAGACAGATACATTGAAAGGGAAGGTTATACGCAATTTTTCATCCCGAAATTCCAATGGGAACGGGCACAACGCGGGTAAAACCCCGGGGCACAGCTAGTTATATATATAGATGTTGAGTGAAGTGTGGGTACGTACGTGGGTGTGGCGGGGCTGGCGCGCGGCGTGGCGGGTCTCCGGTGGCGCGCCGCGCGCTCGGCCAGCGCCAGCGCCAGGCGCTCGCGCGCGCCGCCCTCCAGCATGCGGTACGCCGCGCCCGACCCCACGCTGACACATTACAAAAAGTATTAGCCTTTAATGCCCCATTGCTGGGCAAAGACCTCTCATCTCACTGAACATATCAGTACAATGAGGAAGATCAGGCGTAATCACCGCGCTTGCCTACTGCGGGTATGTGATCTGAAACCCGAACCACCAACAACATTATTAAATACGTACGCGGGCAGCGGCGTGTCGGAGCCGTCGAGCCTGAAGGGCGTGCCTTCGATCTCGCCCCACGTCATGAGCGGCGACGCGGCGGCGCCGGGCGCGGGCGACGGCGGGCCCACCAGCGGGTACGCGTCCCCGCGCGCCTCGCCGCTCGCGCTGCTGCCGTCCACGCCGATCTTACCCGACGAACTGGCATCCTAGAAGAAACATTCAATGTTATACTATAACGAATTACTACTTAGGGTTTAAGAGTAAGACAAACCAATGTCTTCACTTCACATACATAGTTGTACCGGTAAGCTGAACATCAGAAAAACACATCCTGAAATTCCTGCGGGAACGGGTACAACGCGGGTATGTCTACAACGCGCAACTAAACTCTACTATACTAAGATTGATTACCATGACAGTCCCACTAGTTCAACTCAATACGATCGACCCTGATCATAGTGTACCTGGCTCTTGGCGATGGCGGAGATGGCCTCCTTGCTCTTGGCGTGGTCGAAGGGGTCGCGGCGCAGGCGCGTGTTGCGGCGCGCCAGCGCGGGCCCGCGCGCCGCGCGCATAGCCGCCGCGCGCTCCGGCACGTACATTATGTGGTTCCGCGCCTTGTAGCGCCACGTGTCCAGCTGGAACAATACGCTAACAACTTACATTGGCTCTTATTAACCGTGAGTTGTTTAAATAAATGATTTTATGATCGAGTTTGTCATTTATTGTGCAGCACTAGTAGAATACATAACACATATAATTGAAGTAAACAATGGAGTATTTAATGGAGATGAGGGTGATTTTTGTGGATGTAATTTTCTGATTAATATTTTGTTTCGCTGCTACTTTGAATGGACTTTTTAACAAGCAATTGTGATAGTCGAAATATAGAGCTAATAGTAAATGTTTTCATGCAAGTCTCAATCATTTTCTCTCAGTGAACAACTCCAATTTAGGGTACTATTTTGTAACTATAAGTTATAGACCTAGAGCCCGTGAACCCCAGACCTTCGTTATTTTATAAAAGCTGAAAGTTTGTCAGCGCATGCTCCCAACACAGGTAAGAACGATGGACTATTATGAAGTTTGGGTTACCGTGGCTTTGGCAGGTAAACGGTACTAAAGGTGTGTAAAATACCTATCTAAATTCATCAAATAATTAAGTGTGATTTGTGTGACATGACATATGTCATTTGAAAGCTCTTGAAGAGTTGTACAAGTCGGCTGTTTTAAAAGCCGGTGTTTTCGACCATTGAAGATTGGAGTTGACCTATGCTATGGACGCTGATCCTAATGCTCAACAGTGAAATGACCTATGTCATTTGAAAGCTCTTGACAAGTTGTACAAGTCACCCTTTGACGGTGACATCGAAATCGACGGCCAACTTGGTGTTTTCGACCACCGAAGATTGGAGTTGGCCTATGCCATGGACGCTGATCCTAATGCTCAACAGTGACATGACCTATGTCATTTGAAAGCTCTTGAGGAGTTGTACAAGTCACCCTTTGACGGTGATATCGAAATCGATGGCCAACTTGGTGTTTTCGACCATTGACCTTTAGTACCGTTTACCTGCCAAAGCCACGATAACCCAAACTTCATAATAGTCCATCGTTCTTACCTGTGTTGGGAGCATGCGCTGACAAACTTTCAGCTTTTATAAAATAACGAAGGTCTGGGGTTCACGGGCTCTTGGTCCATTAAGATGAGCGGGATGGCCGGACACAGGCCAAAATCCTTCTGGGTTTATCCTAGCCTATGTAAGTTATTGTTAAAGTGTGTTTGATAAATAAATAATATTATATTTTTTTCATTTACAAACCTCAATAGCCCTATTGGTCTGGTCAGCCTGCTGCTCTATGGAGGGCAGCACGAGCGCCGCGTCCGCGAGCGCCGCCGACGTCACCTCGGCCTCCAGCTGCGGCGCCAGCTTGTTGGCGCGCTTGCGCTGCTCCAGTGAGATGACGCGGTCGTAGCTCGCGTTGTCTTCCGACGTGTGGTTGGCTAGGAAGGAGTCTGTAGGCAAGTGGAGATGAGGGAATTATTACACCGATTTACTGCTCATACGTCGTATAATTACATACTAACCGCGACCCGCGGTGTTACCCGCGTTGTATCCGTTATCGAGGGTTTTCGGGATAAAATGTATCCCATGAGTTATTCTGATGCATAAGCTATATGACTAAAGATTAATTCAAATCCGTCCAGTAGTTTCGTGAAAGAGTAACAATATCCATCCTCATAAACTTTCGCATCACTACACAGCTACATAGTATAAAACAAAGTCGCTTTCCGCTGTCTGTCTGTCCCTATGTATGCTTAGGTCTTTAAAACTACGCAACGGATTTCGCGGTTTTTTTTAAATAGATAGAGTAATTCAAGAGGAAGGTTTATATGTTCAAAAATTGCCGAAATTCCCACGGGAACGGGCACAACGCGGGTAAAACCCCAGGGCGCTGCTAGTTTATAATATTAGTAGGATTTTACAAGTCAAAAAGTACTGATTAACCTCTCTTATAGAATGATTATTACCTATGAGTGGCAATTAGTTCTTTGTATGTAAGACTCAAGAAGAACAGCACATCACAGTTTTCGTCGCTGGGCATGTATCTAAATGGAAAATTCGGGATAAAGAGACGGTTAAATTGGTTCAGCCATTTTGACTTAAAACAGAATTGTCACATGTATGTATAGACCGTAGGGAGTATTATCTCCTAATAGAGATAGTGAGTGATTTTTGAAAACATTTTAAATAGTTTTATTGTCATTACACATTCCTTACTCTTAAATAGAACCCTTAAATAGAAACTGAATAAATTAACCGACTTGGCATTACATGGATATCACAACTCTTTTGGTTGAACTGAGTTGTGAGACTTGTTTTACAATTTATGTTTTTGACAGCTTATAATTTGTACTTAAAAATTGATGATCAGTTTTCCTTATTGTACTGTGAAAGATTTGATACTCACCTAAAGTATGATGATCAGTGATATCTATGTGTTTGTCTCTAGCACCAGCGTCAGTGTCTGTGTCCAGTCTCTGTTCCCTCACAGTTGGGGCAGATGGAGAGAATGGGCGGTCCACATCAGGGGTGTCAAATGTAGCCGGGGTGTTATCTGAAGGGACATCAAATGTGAAGCAATAAAATAATGTAAGTGGATTCTATTTCATGCTGTTATTTGTTGTGATTCTTATATATTTCTGTATGTGTAAGAATATTAAGCAGGCCTATATCAAGATGATACATATGATTCTCTATATGTATATCATGATTTTAGACAATCTATCATGATTTTTACTTTCTTTGTAACTATAATTTGGATTTCCATTCAAAACTTACAACATTAGCTACTAACCTTCTTGAACTTACTTCTTAATTGAATATTTACAATACACAACATGTTAGTTAGCAGTTAGCACCAATACCAACCATAATTCTGCACAATATGGTTTACAATAAGGGTTAAATGAATTTGGCCTTTGAATTTAGCAACTTATATTAAATTAAATTAATATTGACTTACAAGGTTCAGTGGGGGGTCTGCTGCCGCTGTACTTCCTAGCTATTTCTCTTAACCTTACATAATCTTTATTTTCAGACGCCTCTAAATATTCATTTTGAGCATTAAGTTTTTCCAAATCTGGGAAAAAGTCTCTTTGAATTATTTTGGCAATACCCTGAAAATAGATAGTAAACATTAAATTAGAGTGTTCGTATGTTTAATAGTGGGGTAGAAGTTAATGAATTCTAACTTCTAACCTACTATGTATTTAATTAATTATTGCGCAAATAAAACTCAATTTTACATGACAAATTTTAGAATTTTCAAATTGTTGAAAACTAAGTAATCTATAGAAATATATTAACTTACCTCTACATAAACTTCTTCGTCCAATACTTTAGGTTTTTTAACATTATTGGTGCTCTTTTTAGGTATTTTAGGAACTTTAAAAACTGTGCTTTCATTCTTCAAGAGTTGCATGTTTTTTAACGCAGCCTCGCCAGGCTTGCTCTGCTTTTTATTTTCACTCATTTTTTAACAATATATTAAAGCCTAACATATATTCTTATAATTGTAAAGTAAGCTTCTATAAATACCCGCATGTAATTTTAATTTTATATTTTATTATTGCACAAAAACTGCATGCACAATTTTGCACAATATTTTTGTTTATTTTCTAATGTCAAAAGTGACAGATGAGATCCAATATGGCATATGACGTTGACGTACTTGAATTTTGACAGATTCCAATCCAATCCTCAGTCTATGACCAAGAAACCACAGATGATATTATCTTAGAGTTATTCGGTTGTTTCTCAGATTTATGGTCTGTGGTTTTTATTAAGTCCAACAAACAGTTGTCCAACCAGTGTGTCCAACGGTGCGGTTGCGGTGCCGAATGCCGATTGACTTGGTCTCACCACAGACCAGCGTTGTCCAACCAGTGTGTCCAACGGTGCGGTTGCGGTGCCGAATGCCGATTGACTTGGTCTCACCACAGACCAGCAGCTTGGTCTCGATTAAACACACAGAAGAGGAAGCACTCTAATTTTCTTATTTTGTGATACAATTCAAACAACGCTTCGACTAGCACAGAAAGCTTAAATAAAGGATCCAGCCATCCTGCTTCTTATTGCCTCTTACAAGACTTATAATATTATCATCCTATCGCTCAACAAATAGTTGTAGAATGCGAGGACAAGAATCTAGACACGCGGCAGCGTGTCAAGCCAAGTTCAAGCAAAGGAACGGCTAGCCAGCGCCGAGTGTAATATTACACGAACCATTTGGTGCCACTTTTGACCCTTCTATAACTCAAAACCTATTTAACGTAAACACATGAAACTTCGTGTGTTTAATTATATCCATTAGGACATCTTGTGAGATCTTAAAGTGGGTTAGATTTAACTTGGCCAGTTTGTTGTTATATGTTGAATAACTTTATAAAATGACTGCTGTAATGAAAACTGGTCAAGTCAAATCTAACTCACTTTAAGATCTCACATTTTTAAATAACAGCAATTGTCATAGGTATCGAATAAAGAGAAGAAATAGAGTTTAATACTTGTTCATAATGTTATTTTGTTCCTATAAATACATATTGAGCTATTGCCTAGAACTTGGCCCTCATTTAGATCTCCATTCTTTTTGCAGCGAAGCCCATAGTCATGCATAATTTTTGTATTGAACTTGGCTCTCCTTTTTTACATTTATGTTTTTGGTGGGATTGAATTTAAAGAAATCATTTAAATTCTAGTGATTGTTGCACACCACAGTGATATACAAACACAACACACCTACGTGAAGTTCTTTCTATTCTATTTAGCTAGGCTCCACATTGAACTATTTTTGTACTCTTAAGATCGTACCTAATGGATAGGATGGATAGGCAACCAGGTAGTAAAAAAAAAACTAAAAAAACACGCTTTTATTGCAAATTGAACTAAGAACTAGAAAATAATTTTTCTCCTCAAATCAAAATTATAATAAAATTTAAGTTGTAACACAATGATTCAATTCAGTCAGAGTAAAAAGCGTGGGGTGCATTTTACTGTAGTTCATAACTATCCTCTCATAAGTCTCATAGATAGTTACCAATGATGATTGTAATATTTAAAAATATTAAGCACCCCACGCTTTTTACTCTGAATTGAATCATTGTGTTACAACTTAAATTTTATTATAATTTTGATTTAAGGAGAAAAAATATTTTCTAGTTTTTAGTTCAATTTGCAATAAAAGCGTGTTTTTTTAGTTTTTTTAAACTATAATTTTATTTTTTATTTTTTAGTAAGCATAACATTATATGCAACTTTTCATCCCGTAATTCCCACGGGAACGGGCCCATCACGGGAAAACCACGGGACGCTGTTAGTGTCTAGTACGAGGGCGGGTCAATAAGTCCGTGACTTTTTGAATTTCCGACCTCTTTACTGAAACAATAATACTGGTCCCGTCAACAGGCATCTGTCAGTTGACTCCTCTGAAAATTTGAACTTGCTGCGTCAGTTAGTTTGTGTTTTACAGCTATCTTTATCAGACTACTCACTAATTTGACGAGAAAATGGACAAAAGTGAATTTCGTGTGCTTATTAAGCATTATTTCTTGCGAAAAAAAACCATTACCGAGACCAAGGCAAAGCTTGATAAATACTATGGGGACTCTGCACCATCGATTTCCATGGTAAAAAAGTGGTTTACTGAATTTCGTTGTGGCCGTACAAGCACTAAAGATGCCGAGCGTCCTGGACGCCCAGTTGAGGTCTCTACACCTAAAACATTCGAAAAAATTCACGATATGGTGTTGGCCGACCGAAGATTGAAAGTGCGAGAGATTGTGGAAGAAGTAGGGATCTCGCATGGCTCAGTGGTTTCAATTTTGAATGATCACTTAGGCATGAGAAAGCTGTCCGCAAGATGGGTGCCGCGTTTGCTCACAGTCGACCACAAACGCAATCGTGTAACAACTTCACAGGAAGGTTTAGCATTGTTTAATCGTAATATGGAGAAGTTTTTGCGCCGTTTTGTAACCGTGGACGAAACGTGGATCCATCACAACACACCAGAGACCAAACAACAGTCAAAACAGTGGGTTTCCAAGGGTGAATCGGCGCCAAAGAAGGCCAAGGTGGGATTATCGGCCAATAAAGTTATGGCGACTGTTTTTTGGGATGCACGAGGGATAATCCACATTGACTACCTTCAAAAGGGAAGAACAATCAATGGGGAATATTATGCCAACTTATTGGACCGATTCAATGACGATTTAAAAAGAAACCGACCTCATTTGGCCAAAAAAAAAAGTTCTTTTCCACCAAGACAATGCAAGGGTGCACACATGTGCAGTTGCCATGGCCAAAATCCATGAATTGGGCTATGAATTGCTCCCTCATCCGCCCTATTCTCCAGATTTGGCTCCGAGCGACTACTTCTTGTTCCCAAACCTGAAGAAATGGCTTGGTGGAAAAAGATTTGACTCCAATAATGAAGTCATCTCGCAAACAAAGGCCTATTTTGACGACCTCGACAAATCATATTTTTTGGAAGGGATAAAAAAATTGGAGAAGCGTTAGACAAAGTGTATAGAGCTCAAGGGAGACTACGTTGAAAAATAAAATATATTTTTAATAAAAAAATCTGTCTTTTATTGCAAAAGTCACGGACTTATTGACCCGCCCTCGTAACATTTAGTAAAATAAAACAGAACTCCCGTTCCGTCCCACAGCGAGCGCCCGTTGATGTCTTTTATATGAAGTAATATTTTTTTAGTAAATCTGGCAAATCCATTAAGGATAATGGGAAACTGTTATTAAATTATTGCATTGTCATCGGTCCTTGATACGTATGCAAAGTTTCAAATTAATCAGACTTCTGGAAGTTGGTGAAAATGATGTTCAAAGATTTCATTACATACGTTCGTACGTACGTACGTACGTACATACATACAGGCCAAGCTAATAAAAAGCGTGTTAAAAAAAAAATAGTCATAGTCCTAGGTAGATCGGACTTAAAAAACAGGAAACAGAATCATAAATAAAACAAAACAATTAATTACAAAACTATAAATTTAATTAACATAATTTACTAATAATAATACCTAAGTGACCATAGAGAACCTATATAGTTTTATCTTTGTTTTTCTTTAGTATGTACGCTTTGATGTAGAAATCTGTGAAGAGGAAGAGGATGAATATGTTGTGGGGCAGGAACATGAAGGAGACCCACTTGGGGTACTCGCAGGAGGGCTCGAACAGCACGTGCCCGAAGTGCAGGATCAACAGCAGAAACTGCAGCTGGGGACGAGGAAAACATACGGTGTTATTTACGCATAATATTGTTATTATATATTGCTATAATATCGTTGTAAGTTATATTATGAGTTAATGGGTAGTTATGATTAAGTACCAACCATTATTTATACGCAGGTAAGTCCTAGTCAGGACATCTACTTTACTAGCGGGTTAGTACCTAAAATGCTAGTTAGTAGGCTATAATAATTAATGAGGTATCCGCCTCTAAAGTTACCGTGTCTAAAGGCAGTAAATCAGCATCTTTGTATTTGGAAACTTCTGTTCAAAAAGAACATAAGACTTGTAGGAGCAAGCAACACTTACAATCTGCAGCTGCGTGATGTACTTCTTCCACCACTGGCGTACCCACTGCGGGCGCGTGATGGACACCAGGTAGTAAGTGTACATCACCGCGTGCACCATGGAGTTGATGAAACCGAGCATTATTCCGTGACCACCTGGAGACCACAGACAATAGAAGTTGTTAACTAAACCGGAAATGGAATTCCAAATTGAAATCGGACGAAGAGTGCCACGCTTTTATCTTCTTAAACTTAAGAGCTGAGCTGGGCTCTTTTCGAACAATATTATTTTACTAGTTGTTCTCTTCGGTTGCTATTGTCTTGTTCCAGGTAAACCGCGGGGTACACCAAAGTTTCGTTGGCTTATTTTTTGGGTCAGAGTGAATTAATAATTAGTGGCTTACTATATTCACTGGTGAAGTGGTGATGTTAATTTAATCCAATGTCTACTTATTTTTAAATAAGTGGGTACTTTGACCTTCGATCAACAATACACAACACTTTGACCTTTTATCTAGGGCAGTAGGTTCATAAAATATACAGAGTTTTAATTTGTATACCTATGTTTTAAGAAGGATGTTACAAACACTCTTGGAAATCATTTGCTTCCTCCGCGGTCGGGCGTAGTTTTGGAGGCACGCGATACAATGCAACATTTACCAACATTCATATTAGGCAATCTTGATTAAACTTAAGCCCTACGAATATTTACTCATTGAATATTACTCAATACCAACCTAAGTTAAGTAAATATCACATCGACGTAAAGATTAACAATAATTAACAGCTAAGTAACTGACAAAGCATGCTGCGTGTATTTATGGGTACCTATGTATTTGTAAACAAATGGTAGAAATTGATGTGCACTTAAATTAGTGTTACACATAATTAACGGTTATTCGTTGAGGTCAATTGATTTCTAAGAAACAACTACTTATTAGTGTAAGTAGGTAGAACATTAATTGGTTGAATTAAATCCCACCAAAAACATAAATGTAAAAAAGGAGAGCCAAGTTCAATACAAAAATTATGCATGGCTATGGGCTTCGCTGCAAAAAGAATGGAGATCTAAATGAGGGCCAAGTTCTAGGCAATATCTCAATATGTATTTATAGGAACAAAATAACATTATGAACAAGTATTAAACTCTATTTCTTCTCTTTATTCGATACCTATGACAATTGCTGTTATTTAAAAATGTGAGATCTTAAA
This sequence comes from Cyclophora albipunctata, assembly GCA_963082685.1. Lineage (NCBI taxonomy): Eukaryota > Metazoa > Arthropoda > Insecta > Lepidoptera > Geometridae > Cyclophora > Cyclophora albipunctata. The sequence continues at coordinate 2,346,410 of OY720133.1, forward strand.
GTGAGTTAGATTTGACTTGACCAGTTTTCATTACAGCAGTCATTTTATAAAGTTATTCAACATATAGGTAACAACAAACTGGCCAAGTTAAATCTAACCCACTTTAAGATCTCACATTTTTAAATAACAGCAATTGTCATAGGTATCGAATAAAGAGAAGAAATAGAGTTTAATACTTGTTCATAATGTTATTTTGTTCCTATAAATACATATTGAGATATTGCCTAGAACTTGGCCCTCATTTAGATCTCCATTCTTTTTGCAGCGAAGCCCATAGCCATGCATAATTTTTGTATTGAACTTGGCTCTCCTTTTTTACATTTATGTTTTTGGTGGGATATCATTACTTTTTGTAAAGAAAACTAGGTATTGATATTTATTGTTTTTTCTTGCGTTTCCGCTGCATAGGTACTTTGGTTCGTTCGCATTTTAAATTGTATCGTATAGCGCTTGTGAGCCGCGCGCTGCCCCCGCGTACGAGTAAGGACTCACGAAGCGGTTTTCACCCGTGCCCGCCGCGGTGGCGGAATGGAGTTTTATTTTCAAAACTCACGAGACCGGAGTTTTGTGCGGTTACGCAGCCGTCGCGGTTGCGATTATCGCCCGCAAACTTGGCGGTTGATAATCGCAAGACGGGCGGTTAAACGATCAGTTGAGTTCCAGACCGTCATGGACACACACCAGAAACTACTACGCAACGAGTAATAACAAGTCACTGCAAAATGGCGTCGGATTTCTAACCTCCCCCCCGCCCCCCGCTGTCCACGCGCGGTCGCCCGCCAACCGACCGCAGAACGCGCGGGTGCAACCCGCCGCGGCTGCGGGACCGCGACCCGCGCCCGCCGGTACAAGATGACCGCTGGAGCAGCGGGACCCGCAAACAATCGCACACGCCGCGGGCGTAAAACGCGTCGTGAAATGTGCTTTAAGTTTTTACATAAATATCTGTATTCTACAAAGGCTGCGGGCCCGCAACCGCGGCGGGCACGCGTGAAAACCGCTTCGTGAGTCCTTAGCCTACAAGTGCAAGGCGCGAGCGAGTTCAACCAGCATTCTTAAATTAGTCAATACATACATTATATCGGTAACAATAATACATCGCTTTACTACCATGCAGGTATAAACCAACCGACCCGCTAAATTTTTACCAAATCGCTACCGCTTATAATTGTGTACTATTCATCAGAGCGTGACGCTGATTGGCTGGGGCGACGGTGGACCGACCGCGTCATAAGTACCTACCGCGCGCCGCCGACGACACACCGTTGGCCGGTTGTTTAGCGCGAAATTTAAGTTTTTTTGAATGGGGACACCACTTATTTTTTTTACTTAACTTTACGTTTATATTGCAGTTAAATAGCAAATATAATAATACATAATATATTGGGATAGTTTCAAATATCTGCTAGTAACGGTTCCAACGCTACAATTAAAAAATATATTTTTTGTATGGGGACCCCCCCTATTTTTTAACTATTTTATATTTTTAGATTTTTTCTTACGCTTACACACAATTACCGAGCTAGATTCCAAATTTCATCCTTCTAGGTCATCTGGAAGTAGGTTAGGTTTAGGTACTATATGTCAGTCAGTCAGTCAATACTAAAATTTACGACTTTCTGACGTTCATATCTTTATAACCGTTTGAGCTAGCTTCATGAAATTTGGGTTTCTAGATGTCCTAATGGATATAATTAAACACACGAAGTTTCATGTGTTTACGTTAAATAGGTTTTGAGTTATAGAAGGGTCAAAAGTGGCACCAAATGGTTCGTGTAATATTACACTCGGCGCTGGCTAGCCGTTCCTTTGCTTGAACTTGGCTTGACACGCTGCCGCGTGTCTAGATTATGTGGGTACAATGTTGTACGAGTATGTTACTTTGTAGGCTTATTACGGGGCTTCATACACGACTAAAGCTAGCTTCTATAAAATCTTATTTGGTGCTATAAAACGTTTACAAACGCACGAGCACGGAGTTTCACTCGCGTTTGACACCAATCCCATAGGAGTTTGAAATGATAATACTTACGTAGGTATCTTGACTGCCTAGGCAGAGTAAATCTCTGTGTTTTAAATAATGCAGTCCGCCTTTAACCTAATTAGATCGGCAGTAATTGGAGAGTTCATTTTATGATAAAATAAGAGATAAGAATAAAGTCTTTTTATCATCATCGTTTTCATTACAAATACATACTCATAGACAAAGAATCCTCTTGACTTAACTAGGTACTTTATTAGCCTATGGTATGCTATGGTAATGTAGTGATGTTTTTGAAAGTCACCTGGCACGTATTTGGTCCCGATGAAGCCGAGCAGGCACATCCCGAGGTGATGGTACACGTGCAGGAACGACACCTGGTTGAACTTCTTCCGCAGCACGAAGAACACCTGCACCAAACATCACCATCAGAATACGAAGGTTCTCATACAATGTGGGTTTATAATTTAATGAGACGCAGATCTGGGATAAGTTATATGAGCTAAATTAAGGAGAAGGTGTCTGCCATGTCGTAGCCAGATGTCAAGGAACACACTAGTAATAAACAAAAGAAAATCAGTTTTCCCAACAAGAGCTCAGCTCTAAAGTTTGTTATCCACTGTGTGGTGTTTTATATGAACATCGCAACCAAGTAAGTTAAGTTTATGTTTCTTATCCTATCTCATCTTACCGTGTCCATCAAGTCGATGACCTTGATCATGTAGTAGAGCCACACGCGGCTGACGACGACGCGCTCCAGCGGCGTGTCTTCCTTGATGATCTTCTGGCACCACAGACTGTAGTATCCAGGAATGTACAGCCGGGTGATACACTGCAACGAATGAGGGTACGTTAGAGGTTAGGTAAAATATGGTTATTTGAGGACTGGACGAATCCAGTGTCACGAAATAAGACGAAGATCGACCTTAATTCCCGTTCTTGCAGCATCCAGTCTGCAGTTTGTCCGCGTGGCATGGCATGTCATGTTTCTGAACCGCGCCCGTGAATGCTGCCTTTAGGGCACAAACTGCGCGAAGCGTATGCACCCGACGGGCACTCGTTAACTGTCTACACGAGTGGACAAGGGCCGATGGGTTCCGTAAGAACGAGAGCAGATTACGCAGCGTTGCTCGGTTCGCCTGGTCCGAGCCTATCTTCAAAGGTTCTAAGCCTTTTCTTACTATAGTAGAGTAAACCTAAATAACTTTTTATATTAGACAGTACCTATCCTTGAATATCTAGTGTCGACTAGATATCAACTTTTTCAAATTTAGATAATTTAGGATTTTTCTACCATTCCATACAAATAATTTTATTACTTTTATAGATCCCCAAGTATCACCGGTCAGCTATGTTATCAGAAGGCATTACAATGTAACAACATTATTTTATTACAGTTTTCTCACGGATTTCAAGAAGTAATATTGGGGTTGTGGCTACTTGACGCTTTCTAATTTTTCATTTTCTTTTTACACTTATTTCCTGATCAAGTTTTACATTTTAAAACCGAAGTGTATTATTTAATAGCTATGTAAAAATTAGGGTGCGTCTAGTGTGCCCACAGCAGGGCTCACTGAATAAATCAACAGACTACAGACTACAGCCACCATTGCTATGTCTACTGCGGGTTGGTGATTTTATATTCGAGGCATGTTTGAATAGTAACTATGAAATGGAAACATGCTTCCCTCGATCGCGGAACGAAACCCAACGAACCTGAACCTCTCTTCGCAGGCCAGCGCACGCGGACGCCGCTAACCAACCGCATTTAAATTTAATTTGGTACAAACACTTGCAAACTAATGAATTAACTATGTTCGATATTTGTTACGCTTGGTTACCAACGAAATAATATTTCAAGGTAATATCGATTAAAACGTTTATTACGCATAAAACTAATATGTACAATTAAAATGAATTTTTGTTCATTATAGAATGAAAACTTAATTGGTACATACATTAACATTTTCCAATGGGTTTACGTTTAACTAAGCGAGATGAATCTCGCGGATTCTTCCTCGTCGGAAGTGTAGTCATACCATGACTTCTAGGAGGACCCTACGCAGAGGAAATATTGAAAATTGGAGAACGTCGAACCTCTTCTTAGCAACGCCATTGTAAATTCCAAACCTCCCATGAATAACCTATACATTTGTTTATACTACCGATCCGCACTTGCCTCGCTTCGCTTTATTTGGCCTGTATGCCTAAGATGCCTGAGGTAAGATCTAAAGTCTCCTAGGAATTCTGGGCACAAACAGACAGCAGACAGACACGGCGGGGGATTACCCGAGGGACTTACGTAACAAACTAAAGTTTTCAGCTGTGCTAATCGTCTCTCTGAGTAACGACCATTTTCATAATCTTGCATGTAAATTTATTAACGAGTTTTTTTGAGTACAACATATTTAGATTAATGTACATATTTTAAAAGGTATCTGATAGGTAGGGAATTTTCTATGATTAAATAAGTACTACATATCTGGTACTAAAAGTTGGTGTATCTATGTGTTAATCAATTCGTAATGCGCCATTACGCAGTTATATCTAATGGTATCTCTATTACCTTAGAAATTAATAAATCACCATCCAAGGCTTGTTCAAGGATAAAATAATATACAAGTTATAGGAAAAATAATAATTTGATTAATAACAATTTACACCTTGAAAATGTGATGTTGTTTCAGATTAGTATGGCGGCTACCTGTGGGTATGAGTGCATAAAAATACCAAACAATAATACTTATTTGATAAGAAGGAAAAAGTTTTGAGGAAGATAGGTAAGTTGAAGGAAATGTTTTTTGTAGTAGGTAAGTGCCCCGTTATTTTAATTAAATATTGCTCCTACTTGCATACTTTGTTCTTTCTTACATAGGTTGGTAAGTATGAGTACACTGAGGGTTTCAAGGGCTGAGCTTACGAAACATTGTAGTACGGTACCTTCCTTAGTAAGGTTATATATTAATTTTATTATGAGAACTCTCTCAGACTCGATGGTAAATATTTTAAAGAATAAAATATTATTGCTGTAATAGATACCTACCTACTATAACTAGTGAGTACATTTTAAATGAACTATTAAAATAAAGTACAATTTAAAAATCGTTTAGATATAAATATTCGGTCAAGGTATGAGACGTGATTGGGTCACAGAATAGTTAGTAGTTAATTAATTAAATTGTTTTTGAGATTGCCGCCCATGAGCCGCCGTACTCAAAGACGTCTACGACTAATGAAGCAGCGCCCCGCGGTTTTACCAGCGTTGTACGCGTTCCCGTGGGAATTTCCGGCATTTTTATACATATATAAACCTTCCTCTTGAATCACTCTATCTATTTAAAAAAACTGCTTCAAAATATCCGTGCAGTAGTGTTTGAATTTATCGCGAACAGACAGACAGACAGGCAGAAAGACACGCCGCCGGGGACTTTGTTTTATAATATGTAGTGATAAACTCAATGGCATAGACTTTATAGATAGAGTATAGTATAGAGTGATTTTGGGTTTTGATCATGCTCATTACTATCAAGCTTATATAAGATGCTAAATAGAAGCATACTTTGTAGAGTGTACATATGTGCTACTAATAAGCATGATCATTTGAGTCGTTCATGTAAAAAGCCTCAAGTAACACGCTCGAAAATCAAACGACTGGTTAGTGAGCATACTTCAAATAAGCATGCGCCAATGTTTCGACCTTCGACACACTTTGACATGCGACATGCTTTTGTGCTATAATGAGCATGTGTCTTTATGTCTTTTTTAAACTTGCACGATTTGAACACATAGTTTAAACGTACTCACACGGGTTTTTTCGGGGATGTTCACCCGCGACCACGAGAGGTGCAATCCCCTCGAAACGTCGGGAAATAAAAAGTAAGTTATTACTTGCTTTATTAACTTTCTAACACGAAAAACCCGTGTGAGTACGTTTAAACTGTGTCTTTATGTATTAGAAAAACATATGAAAAATCACGTCAATAAATTGTCGATATTATTCACGTCTCTCACTACGGGCGGTTAGTAGTTATGGATGCCCAAGTAACATTTTAAATTGTATAAAAGCTGTATTATGGACCATTTGTTTACTACAGACTGTTAAACGTGCTGTATAAAGACTGTATAGCAAGCTATACAGCCCTTATAACTCTGAAATGGGCCCCAAAATTATACTGTATAACAGCTTCATAATAGCTGTACTATTTGGCTGGCTAAGATACTATTTAGATACTTTTATACAGCTTCCATTCTCTAATTTTCCTCAGACTCAGGCTTGTGAAAATCTTAATAGAAGAATAAATATATTATAATTGTGTTCGTGGTTGAATTCATTCTCCATTTTATTTCTTAATTTACTATGTGCCAAGGCAGAGACCATTATGTGAAGTACTATAAGTAAAAAAAAAAAATTAATAACTGGTGGTAGTACTCTTTCCTGTTTATCGTTGTTGTTATGCTTGCGGCTGATATTTTTATGTGAATATGTATACTAGTTTTAAGCTCAAAACTCACGCCCCTTCGTTATAATATAAGGAATATACATACATTTTTTCTGTAACAACAAATATGTGATCAAATTTAAAAACAGTTTTAAGAGTAACCCAGACTGATCTATTGATAGTAAACGTAATTGTGTGTACTATACAGTTAAAATCCTTTGTAAATTTGTACTGAAATTTCAAAAATAAACAAAAAATTGTCTTGTAAATTTGGAATGCAATTAATAGGTTATGATAAAATGGCGTCCTTAGTTTATACAGCTCTTGCTCTTCTAGTACCCCTTAATGCAGCTTTTTGCATAACAGAGTCGTTATTTGAGAACGTATCTCAGCCTAAAGAGTAATATTGTCTGTAAGTTAGTATTTAAGTACTGTAGAAGCTGTCTTAAAGTCTTATTCATAATCATTAATACAGAACCTCATTATGACCCCAACCAAGGCCCGTAAGGCGGGGAGCAAGGAATCGGATTGTTTTATCAAAAATGTTCCAAATATTTTCGATAAAACAATCCGATTCCTTGTTCATGGCATTTTTATCTTTTTTCTAGTTTTAATGTTTTTTTTATTAGTATAATAATATAACTATTAGGCTCTAAAAAAGTAGAAATACTAAAAATAAAAGTCTATTTTTATATTTTTGTATCCAATAAATAGACTGATTTTAAGCTATATTAGTTTCAAAATAATCGATAAGCTGGATAATTGCGTATGGCAACACTATAATAATAACTCTAATCTTCTAAAACACGAATACCTGTAAAAAGGGAAAAATGTACGCCAATCGCATAAGGCTTTAAAAAGGAGTAAATCGAAACCCTTCTACATGAGATAGAATTGTATTACACTATTATAAAGGGAATTGCTTGCTAAGAGTATCCTAGATTTCTGTTGTACAGCTATTATCAAGCTTAACTTGAAGGCTGAACAATAATAAACAGAGTAATTTTACACCAATACTCAGGCTTTAACAATATTTAATGCTCTTGTACAGAAGTAGGTTATACAAAAGTATAATTTGAGAGCAATATACAGTTATTGTCGTATATAGTTGCTGAACGCAGTTCTTTATGCCGCTGTCTGTATTTTAGCGTTTTCTAATGCTATTTTTTAAAAGCTAAAGGTACAAATTTAGGCGCTATACAGCCGTTAATCAGCTACACTGTATACAGTTGTACAGTTATACTTTAGTACAGTCCTAAACATATTATTACACTCTTGTACATCATTTATTAAGCTTATAGCTGGTGATGCGCTCGTATATATAATATTTTTCCGCTTAAATGTTACTTGGGTGGAGTATAAACTTTTGAACAACATCAAGTAGTAACGTACGTACGTTAACGTACTCAGACTGGTTTTTTTGCAGTAAAACAGTTGATAAAGCAAGAAGAACTTTTATTTCAACTAGATTATTAAACGTATTTAAATTGAATCGTGCCAGAACGGATTCAAACCTAAACTATGACCTTCGTTTAAAACTTCATTTCGTATTCGTGGTTCAATTTCATGATTCGTGATCTTTAATTTCGCAAAGCTGGTACTTTCGCGTTAAAGTAAAATTAAGCTGGGTACGTAGGAGAGTAGAGTAGTTCGTGAAAGAATGTCTAGACCTAGTCTAGGCTACCCAAAGAATACTATACTGATTACGGTTATGATCACAAGTCCATAGGTAGATACTGTACGTCGTAAATATAATGCATGCCTAATTAATTAGGTATGTTACCTACTTAGCAATTTTGTATATCACCCGATTTTAATAACATCCTACCAAAATGTGAACCTTGAATAAAATCAACACTAACCTTTAACAATATCCAAGGAAGTACAGTATATAGGTAGTGAATGTTGGTAACCACAGACAACCGCTACATCACTACATTACATAGTATAAAATAAAGTCGTCTCTGTTTCGTGTCTGTTTGTCTGTATGCTTAAATCTTTAAAATTACGCAACGGATTTTGATGCGGTTTTTTGTAATAGGTAGAGTAATTCAAGAGGAATGTTTATATGTAAAAAAATTCCCGAAATTCCTACGGGAACGGGCACAACGCGGGTAAAACCGCGAGGCGCTGCTAGTTACTGATAAGTGGTAACTTAATTTTTGTATGGTTCGAATACAATACAACAAAATTGTTAATTATAAATGCATATTCGTAGGTTTAATCAAGGTGTACCATATTCGGACTTATGTAGACAACAGAGGCGTGAGGTTCTACTACAGCGTGGATTCAATATCCTATGTGGAAGATCGAACGGAACTTATAAGATCAGACTTCAGCGGTATTTGTGTGTATAATTAAATCAAATGGGATTAGTTAACTCACTTGTGACGCTAGAAACACTGAAAGCGCTATCTGTATGACGTTGTAGACTATGATAGCGCTTTTGAGCTGGAAGGGTTTCCTGTTCTCCATCCAGGCGGGGCCCCAGGAGCGCACGAACCGGTGGTACAGGTACATGATCACGAAGATCGGCACCGGGCTCGATACCAGGGGGAAGGAATTTGTTCTGGGATCTGGAACCAAAGTCAATTTTTTTTATTCAGTTATGGTTGGTACTTTGTTTCCCTAAGAGGCTGACTCATTTGGAATAACACATACAAGCACAATAACCAATATTGTCAAATACAGAGACCTCGAGGGTGCTGGGGCTGGCGATTTGGAAAAAATAATCGAGTTCTGGCTTACATTATATGTACCTATTCATAATTTATATATTTTTTCAAAAAACCGCTAGTTGCTTATTTAGTGGACGTAGTATTATAATTATAACTGTGAAAAGGTTTACATTACAACACGCTTTACTGTAAAGTCATGCACAATCGATTATTTTAATGTTTCCTAATTTCAGAATGTTTCGCTGTCAATTTAATTTTGTAGGTTATTGGTGCATACATTAACTTTTGCGTAATTCAAAGCATGGCCTATCATAACTAATAAAATAAATAAATCAATATTTTATCTGTACCTATTGCGATATTTCGTTTTTCCAGAAACCCACAATTTCGCTCGCGTTTCTTATACATATACAAACATATACAGATTCAAACGGACACATACCTGCTAAGTCTTCATTGAGGTAGTTGTAGTAGTTCGTTATGTTCTTTATTAAAGTACCCATTTTGAATATTACTCCTGAAACAAAAAGTAGGTTCCAAGTAGTACCAAATTCACTTACTTCTTCTTCTTCATCGAGTGGATGGTCAACTTGACCAATCCTGGTGTCAGAGTTATTGAGCCGCCAAAGGCCTCTGACATGGCTCTTGTAACTACTACTATCCGTAGAAAGTAACCGGAACCGAGGGCTTAACGTGCCTAACGTGCCCTTCACTTACTACTTAGTACTTAAAGTATGGTAATATAATTAAAGGGATATTTTTCAACTTTACGCCCGTAAGGTTGAAACACAAGGTCCATTTGAACTAGATTCGCGCCAGCGTAAATCACATCAACGCGAACTAGAAATCAATTCTTGACAAAATTACTTATGTCATACCTACAAGTTATTATCTCTGTGCAAATTCTCAATTAATTCAATTAAAAATCGACGGTACTTAATTATATTCCAATGGAATACAACACTCCCCAAAGTTTCGATCCCCCTAACGGGTAAACTGTGACCAAAATGTATACTTTCATTGAGTAACGTTTAATTTGAGTAAAGAATACATTAAATTCCTTGAATTATTAATTAGACATTAACATATCTACTGTTTCATTCTTACATTGTCTAATGGCAAGTTTACAATTAAAATTCAAACTCTATGACTATGCAAGTTGTAAATGAGTGAATAGTCGTTTCACTGCATATCATTACCTGAAACGTAATGTATGCTTCAAATCAAATTATTAACAAAGGTTAACATTCCTTTCCTAGACTCCATTAATATCCAAACGTTTGTGCTATTGTTGACCAATACGTTGCGGTGTTCTTTGAAAATTCTCTGTCAAAAAGTGTAGTCTCTTTATCCTACCCTAAATTAATCAATTATATAACCTATCTCTTGAGTGCAGAAACGGAACTAATTAGGTAGATACATAAGTGTAATTACCCTTTTGATATATATAACAAACGGTAAAAAATCGTTTACAAAAATTCTGGGTTCAGTTAGTACACAGGGTATCTAATAGTCACTTACGTATTTCAGGGAGGTTTCAGGTCAACCAGTTGTCTTCTATACGCGCTTCTTAATACCTAATACATATATAAATCTAGGCAAGTGTGTTCGTAACACTTAGCATATGGCACAGGGAAGTTATCAAAGCAGATTATACTCGTAATAATGGATAAAGTAAAGTCGTTGACAGAACAAAGCGAATAATAAATCTAAGACTTGTAATTATTTTAATATTCATATTCTTCCTTTGTTTAATACCTATATCTTTATTCAGGTGGTACGAAACTTACATCTGGGCTATTTCTGCAATTGAATTATTGAATTATCCGTAGGATACAAGTCTGGATGTCAAACAAGTGCTCGGTATACCTATGTATATACTAAATATTATGTTATGAGTTATAAAAGAATAATAATAAAAGGCTTCGAACATACTAGAAAACAATGTCATTAAACAGGTTTGGTATTTACGGTTTAAATAATATTGTCCTGGCCTAATTAATAAAATTTCCGCTGTTTATTTATAAAAGTAGTAACGACGCCGACACCGTAAATTTTATTTATTATTATTATCTGTTGATCCTCGCATTTCAAGAATCCGCCAAAGAGATTGGACAGCACTAAAGGAAAGGCAACTTTTTTTTCAATTTTTAGAAGTTCCGATAAGTCTGCAATAAGTATGAAAGAAATTTAGGTATGTAGCACAAACGAGAGTACTTTGTGAGTTTTAATACGAAAGTTATGGTTTATTTATGTCAATATGCACTTTTGATTGCATTTATGTAGAGCGATCTGATTCAAAAAAGGCATTACAGTAATTTCTCATCAAGACAAGCTTTTGGTTCATTAACAAAAAGACAAACCTAACATGAAAGTGCCTCAGAATGTTGGTAAGTACCGAATTTGGTGCCTATGTCGATGGCATCATACCTATCTCCTCAGAGGAATATTTTAGTTTAGTACTTTGCACCTATCAAACTTAATAATGAAATTCTAAACTCTATCTATTTATGTTGAGAGCGAGAGTATTCATCTCTATTCAAGAAAAACAAGAACCATATTTCATGTAATAAAAAAGCTTTTAGTAGTTACCTAGTGTTAACGATTTATTTTGTCATTATCATGCACGGTCATCCAAAACAAAGTGTATGCATCATTTAGTACATAAATCGGAAACTGGGTCAAATATACCTTACAAGAATTGATTACAGACAGACTGGGGCAGGAAACGAAATAAAAGCTTGTACAAAGGCTTGGGTTACATTTTGTCTGAATTTCACTTTTTATTTGTTGCTACCGTTTTCATCTAATAGAAACTGGATAGAGATCGCTTACAGCACAGATTAATAAAGCTTACAGTGCCGACGCAGCAAGGTAGCGCTATATAGTCCTATAGGTATTTATTTTTATGTTAGGTCTATGATGGTGTATCTACTTGTTTGTCTGTGTGGAATAAAGGCAACTATTAAGTCTATTTCTTACGAACTTTTAAGTAGAAATTAACACGTAAAATAGCTACTGGTATTTGGTACAACCTGTAAGGTTTACATTGTTTCGTTCGTTCCGTTGGCCCTTCGTTTTATGATCAAAGCTTCGCAGTTACGACAAATACACAAATAAACTTACAAATACACTAATACACAGTTCTGAATAGACGCGTAAATTAATTTCTAGCGGACAAGTGCGACAGTGTTAATTATGTATAACTGTTAGCATTAGTAAGAAAAGAACTGACTGCTTTCGCCCTTTTGTATTTATTTTTGCATATTTAGGAAATAAACTTTGATTAGGCTAGGTGGGTGATAGCCAGCCACAAATCTGAAGAAATTTAGGTACTTATATTTGTCTTAAATGTATAACGTGAAATGTTTTCACATTTGTAATTAGTATGTTGTAACCACTACCTAGTAAGTGTACTTAGTAGGTATGTAAAATATAACTTATCGAACCGGGCAAAGACAGAATTATTAACGTAATTGCCTGAAACCTAGGTATTGAAACTCATATCTAGTTATAAAACTTAATATTTTATTTGTTATTATGTAATAAAATTAAAAATGAATAATAAAGCCACATTCATTATTGAATTTTTGAGTCAAATCCGTTAGAAAATATGCACGGTAACTTGCGTCCTAACTTTTTTCATAAACACACGCACATAAACACCCGCACGGCGGTTTAATCCACAAGATTCCATGTAATTTTGACTTACAAATTGATTATTTTAAATAAGACAGTAAATAAATATCAAGTAAATACCTGTTGGAGCCGAGACGTGTGCGTCCAATCACCGCGATCACAAGTTTGGCTCCACGCGCCTCGCGGTATCACACAAATACCGCGCTCCACGGCCGAAGAATCCTTTTAATCAACCTCATTCATGTAAATAAACATTAACACGGCACCGCAGACGTCCGAGGTGAACTTTGTCGTCCCTCCAGCCGGCACACGATGACGCAGCCACACAATAACCCAGGGTTTAAGGATTTCTCGACGTTGCGTAAGCTAATAGAAATCATGTGTTCAATGCGATCGCCTTTGTTCCGATGCTATTAGCAAATGTGTAATTGTTTTCAGTTTCGACACGTGATTTAATTAGGATTATTTTTTAGTTACTTAAGATCTGAATAGATATTTAAATATTTTCTGTAGAAATGTCAACACTAGGAAAGTTTTAGCCTAGACTCCGTAGACAGACTGGACAATGTTAATTGACTACTTACTTGATATATACTTTGCATCTTTACTATTATTATAGAGAGGTAAAGTTTCTAACTTTGTTTGTTTGTTTCTAAAGGTCAATCTCAAAAACTACCAATCCGATTCGAATAATCATTTTTGTAATGGATAGCCACATTTAACGGGAAGGTTATAGGCTATTTTACAACCCGAAATTCCCACGGGAACGGGCACGACGCGGGTAAAACCTCGAGGCGCTGCTAGTCTTACAATATAGGTTGTACCAAAGTATGCATTTCTTTTATAATGACTGAAAATTGGCCAGAAATCAGTTGTGAGTTTAAACCGGTTATCAGCAAATTATATTGTAATAAATACAAGTGCCTACATTTGATAGTTACCTACTAACTTTGTATGCATTTGAGAAAGTAAATACTTATTTATAAATTGATGTGGAATAACGTCAACGCAGACAAGGCCTTGCGCTATCGACCTTAACTGTAAAGAACCCACTGCTGGGCAAAAGTTGTTTGCTCGTTAAAGTTTTCAGGCAAAATAGATTGAATCACCTCGTGTACTTAATGCATGTTGATTATCTTAATCCTAAATCACATAACTTTACTACTTCACTTATTCATTTTCTTATGAGAAGTCTGTATAGGTAGATATATATGTACCTATGTGCTTAACCCATACCATAGGTACTTCCTTCTAATATAAGTTAGGCCCATGAACAATGCTAGGCTCATCCATATTCGGTACCTAGGTGCCCCGGTGCGTATCATTTTGTGGAACTACAGTAGGTAATATAAGTAGACTTCCACCGTAGATACTTTTATGACTAATCGTCTGCACTCAAATAAAATTAAAAATTAATTATCCAGCTACGAAAACGTTAAATTAAACCCTTAGGTTTTTCATCTATAATTACTAGATATTCATTTTAAATAGGTATTGGGCACTTTCTGGTGTTTCTAGTAATTATTAATCTATCTAACATTAAATTAACCATCTACCGACATATGATCTGCGACCTACCTTCCTACGAAAGTACGTTACGAAGTGCAATGTCAATATTAATAGCGTTCGCTTTTATCAGAGTGTGAAACGAAATGCACTAATACTCGAACGCCAACAACCAGTTTTTATACTCGAGTTTTTGAACACAAGAGGATATGGTCCAATTATTGGACAAGCGAAAACTCAACAATTAAGTGGAACAATCTCCATTCTCCGACATGACTCTTGCTTGAACCAGAAAAAAACGCTCTAGTTTGAATAACCGATCATTACAGGCGAAAACGCGACCGGCCGGCTACGTCACACTCACCCAACGAGTTAGGTCAAATAAATAAGAACAGTCCATTATTTAACATAAATAATGATTTGGCTTTTCTGTAAACTAGTATCAGTTAGTAAGATTCCATATTACAAGCTTAGAGCTTAGTTTAGGTTTCATTAACCGTGAGTTAATTTGTCCGGGTATATTTATTGAATATGAAACATAGAAACAGCGTTAACCTACATTGTGTTTAATACCTACCTACCTAGTATAATATGCATGCAAAATAAAGTTATAATTATTGATGTGACTCTACACTCTACACATGCCTCAGTAATAAGTGGCAGTTGCAGCCTACTTGTTTAATATTTTAGTAGACTACGTTAAAACACAAAATATAGAACAAAAGTCCTATGTTTTGGCAGTACCTACGTCGCCACGGTACGATATAGTAATGACGAAGTAAATAAAGAAGGTCTGGGGTTCACGCCGGGCTATTAGTCTATACTATACGGTCAATTTCCCACTTATAATTCGTAGATAGGTCAAGAGTCAAGACGTATGAGTCCTAAGTATATTTTCTTATTTATCAAGTCCCAAGCCTATTGAAGCCACAACAAGGTATTTTATTAACTTTAAAAATAGAATTAGATTTATATTTTATAAGTAAAACGTTAAGTGCAACGACCTACAGCTGAAATAATTGAATTCACACAACATTAACTAACGCGGCGCGGGGTCAATAGAGGCGCGCGTGGCGGCGCATACAAACTATCATCTAGCTACTTATTATAATTTACGTTCATTTACCCATTCTTACTAATAGTCTATTTGATAATAGGTAGTCAGTGTCCCAATTGCACCCGATAGGCTCTTTTACTCGTAGTAAAGTTTCAAAGTAGGTGCCACTTTTTTAAGATCTGTCAGATCTTAAAAAACAATATTCAAAAGGTTTTTGTAGTTATGTTAGTATGTACTTACTTACATCTAATTAGCATTTATGAACTTAAACCAAATGTAAAAAAAATATGCATGAGGCATTATCGAGTCATAAGATAGCACGCGGTTCATAATCCAAACTAAGTATTATTATAAAGAGGTAAAGTTTCTAACTTTGTTTGTTTGAAAGGGCTCATCTCAAAAACTACCGATCCGATATGAATATTTTTTTATTAACGGTAAGAAGGTTATAGGCTACTTTTCATCCTGAAATTCCCACGGGAACGGCCACAACGCGGGTAAAACCGCGGGGCCCTGCTAGTACGAGTATAAGGTCAAACAGCGTAGGTGCAGCGGACAGCGCAGCGCGGCGCGGCGCAGTTTGTGCGACGCGAAACACAGACCTTTCACTTTCTTCCTTAAATAATTCCCAAACCACGCGTTGAACCAGTTCACGTAACATAAATAATAATAAGTAATCGCCTATAAGATCCCACTGCGGGATTAAGACCATTCGGACACTGAAAATGTTGTTAGTGCAGTGAAGAGAATGAATATATGTAATATCATTTCGGTTAGATACAATTCATTACATTGTACTCGTACCTCACCAGTATCGCAACTCAAATTTGAAAGCTTATCGAACTAGCTTACTGTTAAAGAGCTCTCCCAGGAGAAAACACTATAATTTAGACCACCTAGGAAAGTATAATCTAGTTGGAACAAATAAACAGAGTATCTGAAATGAAATTTGGAATGAAACAAATTTGTATTTGGTTGAATCCTGGTCCTGTATATATGTATATATTTATTTTATTTAAACACAAAACAGTTAATTAACTAAACTAATTAGCTTGAAAAATACCGGCCAAGTGCGAGTCGGACTCGCGCACGGTCGGTTCCGTACTTTTCAAAACTTCAAAAAATTACGTTTATTGTATGCCCCCCTTGAAAATTTGATTTATTTTATTTTTAGTATTTGTTTAGAAATACATCATCTGTGAAAATTTCAACTGTCTAGCTATCACCGTTCTTGATATATAGCCTGGTGACAGACGGACGGACGGACGGACGGATAGCACACGTAAGCACACGTAGAGGGTTCATGTATTTTTTTGTATGTATTATTATTATTATTTTTTTATGTTTTGTTAAGTTGTATGTTTAGTTGTAAAACCTATAATATGTCTCTTTTATCTTTTATTTTCTATGATGTTGTAAAATTTTGTAAATCATGTTATTTTGTCGATAGTCTGTTATTTACCAAATTTAATTTAGCTTAATTGTTGACTATGTGCATGCATCATCGTCGTCACCTATAATTGCAATGTAACTAACCTCTGTGGCTATTTAAATGTATTTTCTATCTTGTTTTAGTGTACATTGTGTTGGTGATCAATAAATAAATAAATAAAATAAAATAAATAAATAGCGAAGTCTCAGTAATAGTGTGGTAATAGGGTCCCATTTTTACCCTTTGGGTATGGAACCCTAAAAAGTAATAATTTTGCGATCCATGTTTTTAACCGACTATTCTACCTGCGTGTTCCTTACAGGGGCCATAGTGGAACATCAACTTCATTTCATTGTCAATAATAACATTGACAGCTTTTGCGTTACTGTGTTTCGTTCATCATGCCAAGTCACTTACCATCACAAACCCTCTTTGCCCTATTTGAAGCTATGTAAACGTCTCCACTTAGCGCCTACGCTCAATTTATCTACTACTTTTTGTAACTCATAATTGAACAGGCTGAAATCCCGATAACTTAATTAAATGACATATTTCTCAACAAGAACCTCAAAGTTAATTTTCGTCCCAGTGATCCCTATGGGGTTAGAAAGAAAGCTCGGCTCAGTACTGTTGCCATTGCCGGGGCTCTGTTCTGCGAAGTCGTTCGTGCGTACTGCTGTGAACCTTTCATACAGAGTGATGGGGGAGGGCAGCACCGAAGAGGACGAGCCGCCGCTGCTGATCCTGCACGGGCTGCTGAGCTGCAAGGCGGACTGGAAGGGCATCGGGAAGACCATCATCAACATGACCAAAAGAAGCGTCGTGATCGCGGACCTGCGGAACCACGCGCGCAGCCCGCGCGCGAATTCGCAGACCTACGAGGACATGGCGGAGGACGTGGTGCAGCTGCTGGACAAGCTCAAAGTGGACGAGGTCAGCCTGCTGGGGCACGACATCGGCGGCCGCACCGCCATGGCCGTCTCCTTGAACACGGTGAGACACTCGACGATGTTACAGTTTTTATCTACCAATTGCTACTTTCATTAATCGATTTCACAATTTCTCAGCCAAGTAGAGTTGCCGGCTTACTAGTAGTAGACGTATCGCCCGTCTCGACTCCCCCAGAATTCCTAGCTATGCATAAGCTATTATCGATTCTGAGCGATCTGAAATTTACGAAGAAAAAGTTGTATGAAGTGAGGAAAGAAGCTAAGAAGAAGTTGAGAAAAAACGTGCCCGACGATGCGACACTATACTCATTGTTGTCGAACATCAGGCCGCAGGAGGAGGGGTTTATCCTCAATCACAATGTAGATGTGTTGATAGAACAGTTCCAGTACTTGGCGTCATTCCCGGTTTCAATGATCGGAAAGTCCTACATGGGACCGTGCTTGTTCATCGGGGGACAATTATCAGAATATATTCCGTAAGGATTATACATAACTTGTATGTAGCTTCGTTTTCCTACCTTTCTAGACACAACACGTAATTCTGTAGTTCGTAATTTTGTAGTTTGACCTTTTGATGATTATTATGAAACCCAAAACTGTAACCAACAAAATAATGATAGTAATTATACTGTTGTTTTGATAATATTACTCAGCCCAATTATATGATACACATCCTATACATAGGTACGGTACATTTCTTTGCAATTAAATTCACATATTTTTCCGGCACCAACACCGAATAGAAAATCCTATTGCATATTTCTGAGTTTTGTTTAGGTCTCACAAACCATATTTGAATAGTCCTGTACATATTTATTTATCATTGTACTTTTACCAAAGTAGATACTAGAGACACATCTAAGTACTTTATAAAAGTTAAGGCTTATCCATACATAAGTGGTATTCGCTGCCGTTGTGGGTAGAAGTGTATACCAAGCGAATATATCGAATCTCAAGGATAGTGAACTACAAGTGAAATCCCGCTTTGAAAATTTCGTGTGAACCGTTATGTTACCGCATTCGCGTCAATTTTCTCTAGCCAAAGCAGCAGCGAATATCTTATAAGTCTGAATAGTCCTTATAAGGTGGGTAAGTTATAAGAAAACTAAGGTGATGTGTTTCTCCGTAGTCCTGACGATCTCCCAAAAATCCGGGAGCTGTTCCCGCAGGCCGTGGTCACGTACGTCAAACAGACGAAGCACAACCTTCACAAAGAAGACACCAAGTCATTCGTGGAACTTGTCATGGCATTCCTCAAATCTAATCACTATAGATAAATCTTTAAGGGAATATTGGTACTTTTATTAACCGACTTCAAAAAAGGAGGACGTTTCTCAATTCGACCGTATAAATGCTTTTTTATGTATGTTCGCGGATAACTTATTTGGTTATGATATGAACCGATTTTGATGATTCTTTTTTTGTTGCGAAGGAGATATTCCGAGGGTGGTCTCATGGTAAGAAAACTAGGATCTGATGATAGCATCCCAGTGAAATCGAGGGGAACTTTCAAACATTTTAGGGGCAACTAATGCGTCTGTTAATTTTTCCATTTAATATTTTATAGCACTACAATTTAGTGAAGGTTTAGAGTCGATCTGATCATGGAACCGTCTGATGAAGACGACGGATACTTAGGGAACTCCTCAACGGTTTGCTGCAGTTACCTTGTGTTTGGGCTTGATCATGAGAACTTTACAACTATATTGATTAGGGGTCTGATAATGAAGACAAGGATGTCACTAAAAATCGTGAACTAAAAACCTTTTTAAAAACTTTAAAATTTGTCAGGAAGTCGACTAAATAGATTATTTCTATCTTTTTAGTTAATAGGTTTTGAAGGCGGTTAGTATTTTTTCAAAAAAGTTTTTTTTCAGCACTTATACACAAATAGCAGCGCCCCGCGGTTTTACCCGCGTTGTGCCCGTTCCCGTGGGAATTTCGGGAATTTTTTTACATAAAAACCTTCCTCTTGAATCACTCTACCTATTACAAAAAACCGCATCAAAATCCGTTGCGTAATTTTAAAGATTTAAGCATACAGACAGACAAACAGACAGACACGAAAAAGGGACGACTTTATTTTATACTATGTAGTGATGATAACACGCTGCACTGGCATTAGTGTAATATGGTACTCTGGAGGGCGGAGGGTCAGCGTTTGTAATGTTTCGGAAAAATCATTGTTATTGCAGCTAGCAATTGAGTGTGTAACTAAATTAATGAATAATTAAGTATTACGGATAATGCACTATGGTCTTGTGGTTTGAGCGCTCGGCTCACGATCCGGAGGATCCGGGTTCGATTCCCGGTGGGAACAAATGGGACAATATCTCAAAAATCACTTTGTGAGACTGCCCTCATTTTGGTTAGGGCATTGCAGACTGAATCAGCTGATTGCCCGAAAAGTAAGACGATTCTGTGCTTCTGAGGGCACGTTAAGCCGTCGGTCCCGGTTACTTTCTACGGATAGTAGTCGTTACATGAGCCATGCCAGCCCTTTGGCAGCTCAATAACTCTGACAACAGGATTGGTCAGGTTGACCATCCACTCGATGAAGTAGAAGATATAGGCACCCACAGGCATAGAATACTGCTATACCCAAGCTTGCGCGTTCACACCTGGGCAATAGGTATTATATCCATGTGCTGAGTTTTGAGATCGTTAAGTACGTCAATTCATTTCACTTATTTGTCAAAATCAAAAATATCGTCATGTCATCATAGATTAAAACAAACAAAAATAAAATTGGATCCACTTATTATAAACAAATTGGTTTAATTATAAATTACCCCTGTGAATTACCCACAGCACTTGGCTATAAGGTAGGATACCGTATCAAAACTCCAGTTTCTTAACACCTACGCATTTCAGTTGACTCTAATAATCTACTGATTGCCGCTTAAAAAATATCGTAATTTCTTTACAGATGTGAATGGCGATTTTATCAACTGTAAACTATTTAAGAAGTATAATTCTAGGATGTTTGTATCAAATCAGGCTGGTTCCCGTGCGCACCGCAGTGGACTTGGCACATCAGGTCTACGGGCCAAGTCCGGGTAAAGGCGGGACTCCAATTGTAGTTTTGCACGGTCTTCTGGGCTCGAAGAAGAACTGGGCGGGGATGTGTAAGAGGATCTCGAGTGGTACCAACAAGACTGTGGTGGCGGCCGACGTCCGAAACCACGGGCAGAGCCCCCACGCCAGCACTCATACGTACGTGGAACTTGCCTCCGATGTGTCCCAACTGATTGACAAGCTGTCCTTGAACAAGGCTATCGTCATGGGACACAGCATGGGCGGCAGGACAGCTATGGTTCTGGGCTTGACCGAGGTAAATTATTCTTACTTTGTTTACTTACAACAATCATACCTACTGACTGTGAGCGGTGTGGCCCGTATTATCCCATTGTTAGGCAAAGGCAACCCCCAGTCCCGTTACTATTCTCGATCTGAAGCCACCGATTAAATAGCCTCTCTTATAGGCGTCCAGTTCCTTCCTTCCACTATCTATTTATCTTTTTTAATGAACTAATAATTGAAATGATTGAACACATTTTTTTATGCGAATAATTCAATTTCAGCCAGCAAAAGTAGCAAGTTTGGTAATAGTCGACATATCGCCGATATCCACCCCCGGCAACTTGAGCGATTTTATGCCACGGCTTCTCAACACCATGAATAGTATAGAATTCAGTGGACAAGACCTGAGTAAAGCAAAAGCATTAGTTAAGGAAAAGATAAAAGCCTCAGGACTTACTGATGATGAAGGGTTTTTGGGATTTGTCGTGATGAATGTGGGCACTAAACCGGATAACACTGTGGGCTGGTTGTTGAACATTCCAACGTTGGTGCAGCACTTCCAGGATATCACCACGTTCCCTAACATGTCTGGTAAAAAGTACGATGGACCCACTATATTCATTGGCGGGGATCAATCGCACTATATTCCGTTAGTAGCTTAAAAATCCTTATTCCGTAAAGTTGTCAGTCCCGGTTCTTCAATGGTTGGACCATCGAAGACCTTTAGGCGGTCTAAAAACTCCGATACCAGGGTTGCCTTGACCACTTAGTTTTATTTACCATATACTCCGTCTCATCAGCTGACTTCATGAATTAAAATTTAAATGGTCATAAAAATTGCTATCACAAAATCCTAAGGCACTATAAAATAGCATTGTTTTTCTGTTCGTAGACCAAACGATATCAATGGCATCCGCGAACTGTTCCCGAAGGCTGAGCTGAAGTACGTGAACGGGGTCGGGCACAATGTACACGCCGAGGATCCAAATACGTTTTATAGTATGGTTATAGAATTTTTAAAAGATAAATAGTTAAGTATAAACAAAAATTGTTTCTTTGTAAACCAAACACACAGTACCCATCAGAAACCTCTACTTTCCTACAACGGATCGTTGATTACATGGGGCGACGTCGGACAAGGGCGTCACCAAAAGACGGGGACAAGGGCGTCACCAAAAGAGGCTTACGAGGCAGCTCCCCTCACGAAAGCCTTCACAGTTTACCTACCTAAACTTCAGACATTTTCCAATTCATCTATCACCTGCTAATGTCTGTTCCACCACAGCACAGAGGCTGCCTACTGTTGTACGAGAGGATGCTTACTGTTGTACGACTGCTTAACATCTTCTCATTTGATTGTTCGTTACTTACGTTAGTCGGGTAGTACCGGCTGAACTGGCACTAACCAGCACTAACCTAACCACCCAGACCACTGACCTCTATAATTATATACACACAACAGATAATAATAATCAGTTAATGTTTAACCACAAAGAGTCTATCGAAAAAATAGGTCTTATCTATTTCTAATTGTCAATGTCAAATTGACGTGACATTTTGGCAGAATAATATTTTTGTCAAAATTCACTATGCGGCTTAGAAAAAAATAACAAAAATGTTGCTCAAATTAATTAATAACAAATTTCTATTTGGAAATATAAAGGCGTGCAATAGACTCCTGCCTAGTATCACGAGTAGACACATAACTTCGACCTCCGACGATGCGGAAACTGTTGATCTTGCGTACTCCTCGTACGAGAGCACCTCCGAAACAGACGAGGCCCACGACCACTCGCCTCCTCTCGTGATCTTGCATGGCCTATTAGGTTCTAAAAATAACTGGAACAGCATGAGCAAAGCTATCCATCGAGCGACCGGGAGGAAAATAATAAGCGTAGACGCCCGTAACCATGGCGACAGTCGGCATTCCGCCGAACACTCTTACATACACATGGCTCACGATGTAATGAAACTTCTCAAGAAACTGGAACTGTCCAAAGTGTCGATCCTAGGCCACAGTATGGGGGGACGAACTGCCATGGTGCTGTCACTGCTATGTGTAAGTTGTACGTAAACTTATATTATGTACATCATACACCTCACAAAATACCTACTCATCTTTAAATCAGTGTGAGACCAGCCTATTCTTAAACTGTACTGTTCTATTGATTTGCTTTATTGTTTTCAGTCGGATTTAATTTCAAGTTTGATAGTGGTAGACATATCACCGGTGAAGACTAGCCCTGAAATATTCTCTATGGCAAACCTGTTTGATGCGATGGCCTCGGTGTCCATTAGGCCCGGTATTGCCATGTCTAAAGCTAGGAAGTTGGCTGATGAACAACTAAAATCAATAACTCCTGACCTAAATTTGAGGAACTTCTTGATAACAAATTTGGTTCAGACCAACACTGGAGCCTATGCCTGGAGAGTCAACATACCGGCACTGAAGGATAACTTTCAGAACCACATCTCTTGCTTCCCCTCCAACCTGAGGGGCCTGCAGTACTGCGGCCCGACATTGTTTATAGGAGGATCCTTGTCGGATTATATTTGGTATGTTATGTGCATCTATAGTTAAATATTTATATTGTTACTGCCTAACCCAAATATTTGGTATTTATCATACAAGTCTATGTATTGGTTACTGGCCAACCTTGATGTCAGAATTTGCACACTGTGACTGGCATTATAAAGATAAGATAACATTAAATTGAACCCTGGTTTTTTTCCCACTGCACACTATTTTATATTTTATGATAACTTTGTTCCAGTAAAAATGACTTGAAGGATATACAAGATTTCTTCCCGTTGGCTGAGTTGGTGTTCATTGAAGGGGCAGGCCACTGGGTCCACAGTCAAAAGCCAGAGAAATTCCTGCAACTCGTCTGCAAATTCCTAGAAGAAAAGTAAAATCTCAAACATAGTCAATATTATGAACTTGAGTACAAAATATTAATTTAGTTAGATTCTGTAGTTAAATTGAAATAAATCATTTTGTTTTTAGTTTATTATTGTTAAATATTGAATTAGTTGAATGAAACATGTTTCGAATTACATTTTGCTTACTTTTACTTGACACTTACAAACCCTACAATACCAACATTGCTTTATTATTATTTTTGTTTGATACAAAGAAGGGCAAATTATTACTTAACAATATGCTATTAATATTATAAATGCGAAAGTTTGGAAGGATGGATGTATGTAGTTATGTTATTCTTACATGAAAAAAATACTGGACAAATTTGGATGAAACTTTACAGTAATATAAGAATAACACATAGGATACATTTTATCCCGAAATTCCCGCGGGAACGGGTACAACACGGGTAACACCGCAGGGCGCAGCTAGTTCATTACATTTTTCATTAAAAAGTATTAAAGACTAAGGGAGGTATTTTGGTTTTAGGGGTTTAATTGTAGACTTAATTAATAACAAGGCCACAATCAAGAGGAAGCTACTTTTTATCTGAAAATTCCAACGAGACGGGCAAAACCGCAGGGACAATTCTAGTCATTTGTAATATCAAAACTTGTAGCTTACCTGAGGAAAAAGATAAATAAAAGTAATAGCCTGTAATGACCCACTGCTGGGCATAGGCCTCTCTCCCTGTAATGACCCACTGCT
This sequence comes from Cyclophora albipunctata, assembly GCA_963082685.1. NCBI lineage: Eukaryota > Metazoa > Arthropoda > Insecta > Lepidoptera > Geometridae > Cyclophora > Cyclophora albipunctata. Next base: position 2,371,026 of record OY720133.1, read on the forward strand.
GGGCACAGGCCTCTCTCCCTGTAATGACCCACTGCTGGGCACAGGCCTCTCTCCCTGTAATGACCCACTGCTGGGCACAGGCCTCTCTCCCTGTAATGACCCACTGCTGGGCACAGGCCTCTCTCCCTGTAATGACCCACTGCTGGGCACAGGCCTCTCTCCCTGTAATGACCCACTGCTGGGCACAGGCCTCTCATCCCACTTTATAAGTGGTTAATAAGAGTTAATTGTTTTAATACGTTTTAAAGATGATTTATTCAAGTCGGTACCTTCAACTCCTCAACCAAACGTCCAGAGGCTAAAGTAAATAGACCTTCCAAAGACATTCAACTTTAATTTGTTAAAAAGTCGAATAAATTAATTGTTTCTATCTTTTTGGTACCTGGATATTAAAGTACGCAGGAACAGGAACATGCTCATCTTAAACATCATCAGTAAGTGCAAAATAAGTAGGTATTTAAAACTTACCACTATACACATTATTTTCCCCCTAAAACCGCATAAGTTCTATTATTAATCTATGTGGACAGAACTTCCTGTAGCAACAAGTCTAAATTCACACAATATCAACATACCTACTATGTTGTGGTTTTGCACTCCAAATGATTGCACTCGGTACAAACAGGACAAAGTATAAATGGGTTAACAATTACCTGGAGAGGACATTATCACTTCACAGTTTTGTGAAGTGAAGTACTGTAGGGTAGTTTGATATTGGTTGGTGAAGAAATTTAAAATGGCGGACATGACCAAGAGTTTCGAACTGCTGTTCGACCGGCCCAGCGAGCCCCTCATCACTCCTAAGGGCGACAAAAAAGCTCTGTTCCAGTTGACCGAGCAGTTAGTTGTGAGTAATTTACTTATTTTCATTATTTATTAATCACTAGCAGCGCCCCGCGGTTTTACCCGCGTTGTGCCCGTTCCCGTGGAAATTTCGGGAATTTTTATCCCTCTATCTATTAAAAAACTGCATCAAAATCCGCTAATCTAAGCATACATAGGGACAGACAGATAGCGGAAAGCGACTTTGTTTTATATTATGTAGTGATACCGTTATTTTCTCATTTCTAACTCCACCTCTGCCCATTGAGTTATATTATGTACTAACGTCTCAATGGCTCTACCATGTCTTGTTTTGATATACAGCTCAGTTTCCACCAATAGGGCCTCTTACGACGCATAAATCTCATTACTACAATTTATATTTTGAACAGCCCCCGGAGTACGCCAACAATGGCGTGGAGCTGAACAACCGGTTTGGAGACGACGCGTCCGAGATCATCCCGCTGGTGAACCTGGCCAACGTCCCGCAATTCAAGCTGGCCCGGCAGCTGCCCACCGACTACGACTTCTCGCTCTTCCTGCCCAAGCATCAGCAGATGGCCACGGAAGTCATCGATGCCCTTTTGAGTGAGTTAAACATATTCCGAGTCCGTGCAGATGACACGCCAGTCGTATCATAAAATATTTGTTCAGGCAAAACAACAAAACAAAGGGAATAAAGTGGATTTTTTTAATAGATAAAATCCATGCCTAAATCTTGTTTCCACAGCGAACTGTGCTCTGCATAACTCATTTTAACTTACTCATTTAATAGGCCACTTAACTAAAGGAAATAAAACCAAATAAAATTATACTTTCATATGAACACATCTTTATTTAAGATTATTTTACAAAATGTCATTAACAAATGAAATAATTTACTATAAATTATGTTTAGGTGTCCCTGAGAACCAATTGCAACAGCTACTGTCGACGTGTGCGTTCGCGCGCTCCAACTTGAACCCTCAACTGTTCAACTACTGCTACTCTGTGGCTCTCATGCACAGGTGAGTAAACTCACTCATATTACAAAAGAAAATGTTTGTGTATGCAATATGCATGAATGTTTGTGGACCTCAAACGGCAAAAAGAGAACCATTTTATTGATGTTATTAAAACAGTTATTTAGTTTTCAATATAGAATAGCTTTTGAAATTTAAATAAAATCCTATGGAGTTTCACCATAACCATGCACAAATACTGCATACTTATTTATATTTACTAGTTTACAAAATATAAAATGGTGTCTCTGTAAAATATCCTTTCTCCAATATTTAAGGTACTTTCCCTTCACATTACATAGCTGTGGGACACCCTGTATATTTTTATATTAAGCTATACAACCCCATTTTTGTGTAAAATGTATCAAAATACATTCCCATAATGCATATTCCCATCCAAGATGTAATTAACACTCTAAAACTAGCACTAACTGAATTAGTACAATAATTATTTACCTAGTTAGGTACTTGTGATTTAACAACAATGAATACATTTATAAATACTTATATGACTTCAAACAATGTAATAACAACAATGGGGATAATATATATCCCTGTTATTTCATATTAATTTTTGACACATTCAACAGGAAGATTTACTGTTTATTTCAACATGTATAAATAATAACCAATTTAATTCTGTATTTCTATTTATGCATATCTATATTAATACAATAAATTCAGATAGTTTAAGTTTATTTTCTTAACATGATACCATTTATATACATAGACAAGCATGGAGGAATTGGAGGATTAATTTGTAAGTACTATACTTTCATTTATATATTTTTCCAGACAAGACACAAAGAACATCCCTATCCAGAACCATGCAGAGACATTCCCCGCCAAGTTCTTGGACTCCAAAGTGTTCAGTCAAGCCAGAGAATCGGCCGCTGTCATCCCTCAAGAGTCCAGGGTAAGCCCTACTTGCCTGTCCCCCCACAGCAGTTGTCACACTTCTTTCCCGTCTCTGAACATATCACAGGTTTATAGTTTGGAGTCCACGGACCGAGACTGTCATTAGAATAAAAGTCCATTGGATAAGTACCATCATCTTTGAGCCACTTACTATTCCCAAGTGATACAGAGAATTCGTAAGGAGTTAACAGTGGCTTCGGGAAGGCTGTGCCCCAATCAATGGATAACCTGGGACAAGCGACTTGAACATAGGCATCTAAATTCAATAATGCTAGTTTACTAGGGAATATTTCTGACAGTAATATCTTTATATATCTCTTCTCTGAATTTCTTACTTGTTTTTCTAAATTAGCTAAAACTTTTGAGCTCCCTTGTCTACCCAGTGTTCCGAGAATGAGGCCAATGCTTCTTGCATTCTCTGCAGTTTTCACTTGATTTTGTCGGTTCGTTTTCATCAGATCATGTTCATAATATTCTTTGGTGAATTTCTTTTCATATGGGTCATACTTATAAGCTGCTATTTGAGGGTTGGCTATCATAATAGCCTCTAAATGAAACCTTCCATCACCCAAATAAATAACAACATCAGCACTCAGTTTAGGAGCTGTGCAACCAAGTATTTCTCCAGGTGATAAAGGTTTGCTTTGTGGGACAGTCACTGTATACTCTTCGGTTCTTAAATTCTTAGCTACTGAATGTAATGTGGTGACAAATTGAATTGTACTTACCAAGGCTAAGTGTGTTCCTTTAGGGAAATTAACTTTGATAGATTCTACGAAATGTGAGGGATCTATTTTAATGTCTACGAAAATGTAAAGCACCTTGACGCTACTGGTCTGATCGATGGATATGAGGCAGGAGTGTCCGTAGTGAACGAGCAGGTCCACGCCGAGCGCCACGGCCGTGAAGTCGTCGATACAGCACGCCCCGTACGTGACATCACCCATTATCACAGTATCCGCTTCAGTGAAGCTCTCGATTATATCGCACAACGTAGTCGCGAACATGGTTAACCCTGAAATAAATTATTAATTAATACCATTCACTCATTGGTAGTTATTATGATTAAGTTTCAAACAGCAATAAAAAATATGATGTTTATACTATAACATTCACTTGCCTTCGGGTAACTGAAGGGCCACTCTTTTTGCATTAATAGATCTTATTCTCCATATAGTTTTGTGCACTTCAAAGTTATAATTAGAGGGCAAAGATTCGCAGGCTCTATTCAATAAAGGATCATTTAGTAATTCATCAGGAATTTTAGTCACTGCGCGAATGTTAGGTTTGAAAGTCTTCCTTTGGCCCTCCGGTTTCGCACGAATAATAACAACACCAGGCTTATTGGTATAATCCTCCATTATTAATAATGCACATACATCACGCTATAATTACTTAAATACCTTATTTACGAAAGTTTAAATCTTTCGTAAAGTCGCAAAATAAAAACACGCGCGTCTGACTGAACTGAATGCAAGTGGCCTACGTGACTTTTGATAATTACGTTCCGAGTTCTGAATTTGTATACATGTGTTTATTTAGAATTTTTATTCCTTAATCTTTGACAAAATATATTTTCCTAAGGATATAAGGAACATTACAGTAATTATTATTGTTCACACAAGGGAAAATACATAAAACTGTATTTAGTTATTTCAGTTGGTTAACACAAAATCCAACTTACTCGGAAAATAATCACTTGAAATGCGTAAAAGGAAACGTTGGAGTAAACGTCAATGTCATTATTATACATTGACGGTTGCGTGACAGTGACAGCAAATGCACTTGAGATTGCAGTCCATTTCACGCTATAACTTTTGGTTTACTTCAATTTATTTTATTTTAATTTACTTCAGCGTCCTCCTATAGTCATCCCGAGAGACTACACTGCAACTGATTTGGAAGAAGAACATCGCTTGGCTTACTTCCGTGAAGATATTGGAGTCAACCTTCATCACTGGCACTGGCACTTGGTGTACCCCTTTGGTACAAGCGAGAGTCAACGCCCAATTGTGGATAAAGATCGACGTGGAGAATTGTTCTTTTACATGCATCAGCAAATTATTGCTAGGTAAGATTTTTAACCAACTTTAAAAAATAAGTATATTTTAAATAGATATGGCATTAACTGTCAAGTATGTTTGCAGATACAACGGTGAACGCCTAAACAATGCCTTGAAGAGAGTAGTGAAGTTCGCCAACTGGCGTGAACCGATCCCCGAAGCATACTTCCCGAAGCTGGACAGTCTGACGGCGTCCCGTGGCTGGCCCCCGCGTCAGGCCAACATGACCTGGTCCGACTTGAACAGGAAGGTCGACGGACTCAACGTCACTCTCTCTGATATGGAGAGGTGGAGGAGGAACATAGAGGAAGCCATCGCTAGAGGAGTCGTCACACTGGTAATTAAATATTAGAAACAATATTTGAACGCATATAACAAAAGATCCACTCAATAGTAGGATTTTAGAAACCTTGGAGTGTCATTTGCCTATACTAAGGGGGAGGTCCATACCTTAATAGCCAATATATTGCTTTGGATGATTTCAAGCGGTTAGAGGGGACAGACCACCCAAATCTTATATACGCTTACGTTAAATATGTTGAAATTAATAATCGGTTGTTTGTTCAGCCCGACGGCTCTACCCAGGAGCTCACCATCGATATGCTCGGCAACATGATGGAGGCCAGCCTGCTGTCCCCCAACTTCGAGCTCTACGGCAGCATCCACAACTTCGGACACAACTTCACCTCCTACATCCATGACCCGGAACATCGCTATTTGGTAAACCTTTATTTTTTTATTTTAAATTAAGAATTAGTTAGGTAGATAGATACGTAAGCATATTTGATATTTGTTCTGTTTGAACAAATATTCAGTACCTACACAAAATGAAAACACAACGTTTCGCAAACCCCCATTGAATCTTCGTGACCCCCAGTTTTAAAACTCAATTGGAAAGCACTGAACTAAACTAGTGTTGTGTAATCAGGAGCAGCTCGATTCTGATCTGCTTAGAATGTGCGCGACCCCCCTAGAGATAGCAAACCACAGTTTGAAACCACTGAACTAAATTAGTATCGTGTTAACAGGAGCAATTCAGCGTGATGGCGGACGAGGCGACGACGATGCGCGACCCGTTCTTCTACCGCTGGCACGCGTGGGTCGACGACACCTTCCAGTCCTTCAAGGAGTCGCGATTCGTGCGCCCCTACTCCACCTCTGAGGTAACACTCGCACCTTGTTCACTCACTACCAGCAGGATTGAGATGCTCGCCTAAACGGTTGTTTGTTTTCTGCATACAGAAAGAAAAAGAGAGAGACTGGGGAAAATCTTAGTATGTACTTACTTACTTAGTTGACCTTAACACTTGGTATTCCATGCGCCAATTTTTTTTCCCAAATGTTGATTGACTTTAAAGAATTCGTTGATGTTTTTCAATTGAACAACGTCGTCCGTGTTTTTCGAACACTGCTTTCTTTGCCAGATTAGAGATTTAACTACGACAAGTTAAAAAAGTGTAACTATGTTTATGTTCCCAGCTGGATAATCCGGGCGTCACCGTAACTTCCGCCGCGATCCAGTCGGGCCAGGCCACCAACGAGCTGAACACGTTCTGGATGCAGAGCGACGTGGACCTCTCGCGCGGGCTGGACTTCTCCGACCGCGGGCCCGTGTACGCGCGCTTCGAGCACCTCAACCACCGGCCCTTCAATTACGTGTGAGTAGTTATACTCGTATATACACATCGATAGTTAGTGACGTTAACGTTAAGTTCTCGTAGAGTACCTATATATTATTCTTGGGTTAAGTTGCTAGTTACTACATTTTCTCGTATAGTTAGTTCATTTCATTTTTTATTTTAATTGCGGCTAATAACCGACCCAGAGTCATCAATCATCATTCGGCTCACCACTAGCCCACTAGCTCATAGGTACCTAAGTACTTACTTCATGGGCGTACTTTTTAGCTTTGGTAAGCTTTGTCAAGTTAGGATTTGGAATCTTTAAAGTCGTTCGCCTATGCTAAGCGAGGTCCAGACCCTGGTTACCGTCATGACTAGTATTATACTTTCCTATTACATTAACAACCAATATTTCCATAAGTATTGTAATCCATCTCTCTCGTACAGCATCAACGTGAACAACACGGGCGCGGCGCGGCGCACGACGGTGCGCATCTTCCTGGCGCCCGCGTTCAACGAGCGCAACCGCCCCTGGATGCTCTCCGACCAGCGCAAGATGTTCATCGAGATGGACCGCTTCGTGCACGAACGTACGGACATTCATCACTTACCGACTTTAGTTGGATTAAGACCTCATTAGGACTGTCATTTTTAGCTTAACAAGTTCACGTGTCACATCATCCAAGAGACCCCAGTGACTTTATTCCAGTGACGCCACCAGTTGCCCATAAGAACGAGCATTATATCTTTATCAAAAACTCTATCCTTGGGCCTTATACCTCCAAATGACCCAAAGCCAGGTGCCTGCCAGGTAACATGGGTCGAAATTCGGCCCCAACTCTTAACTATTTAAAACCACTTTGCGCGCGCAAAGCAACAGATTCGTTTCTTTGGTTACTGACTGGTGCAATCTTGAGGACATAATTTATCCCTGAATTGTTTAAGTATTTGTTTTAATTGTTTTAAGTATATTTAAGTTGTTAATATTTAGTATGTATGGTAACCAACCTTTAAAAGTTCATATACCTCCATGGTGAAACGTGGCTGTTCTCGTATTACTATAACACCTTGTAAATACCCTGTTTATTGAACAATAAATTGAATTGAATTGAATTGAAAAACCCTGATGCAGCAATTAGATAGGTACTCGCAAAAGACTATAACTTACCTATCCATATACCTAATCTAATCAATCAGTAGTTATGGAGGTATAACTGATAACCAGCAAAGGAAACCCCCTTCAAATCTTATCTCATACTAAGCAAACAGTGATTCATATCTTATTAACAAACATGCTTTTTGTTCAGTGACCGCGGGCCAGAACACGATCATGCGTCAGTCGTCCGAGTCGTCGGTGACCATCCCGTTCGAGCAGACGTTCCGCGACCTTTCGGCGCAGGGCAGTGACGCGCGCCGCCCCTCTCTCGCCGCCTTCAACTTCTGCGGCTGCGGCTGGCCGCAACACATGCTCGTGCCAAAGGGAACCGAGGCCGGCGCCAAATACCAACTCTTTGTGATGCTATCCAATTACGAATTGGATAAGGTGAGAATTATAAATGTTAGATGCAGTAGGACAAAGTTGCATCTCTACCACGAAATTGACTAGTTAGTGTCCCTACTTCTTCTTAGTCTAGACCTTGTGGGAACCTACATTTTACACCCTCTACCCATTTACCAGGCTCAATCGAATATTTATACTTATTCAAAAATAATTCGTTCAATATTCTCTTTGTGTAGCTCGACCAGCCCGCAGGCGGCAGGCAGCCGTCATGCAAGGAGGCCTCCAGCTTCTGCGGTCTGCGAGACCAGAAGTACCCAGACAAGCGCGCCATGGGCTTCCCCTTCGACCGCCCCTCCAACACCGCCTCCGCCATCCAAGACTTCATCTTACCCAACATGGCTCTGGTTGACGTCACAATCCGCTTGCAAAATGTTACCGAGACTAACCCAAGGAACATAGCTCAGTAAAAACTGTCTTCCATGTACTTATACATAATTTAATAACTATGAATTTGTCGACAAAATTGAAAGGCTGATCCTATAAGTATTGTAAGTAAATAATGTAAATATTTGTATATAATTTATGTAGAACTAATATAACTCGAGACCCATTATTATAAGACTTAATTAATAAATTTAGTGCATTCCAAGTTTAGTATTATTATGAATACCAGATAATCCTATCGTAATCTAAGGGCTCCATTGGAGATATCCTATACCTACCATGGGCTATTTGATTGGTGAAATGAAAACCAAAAGCCTACCACTGCTCTGTTGCTAGTCCCTATACTGAACTAACCGATGGAATATACTCAGTAGATATTTGTAAGGAAACTAAACATATATAATTAATAACCACTTTATTTCATCAAGGCCACAATCAACACACAACTCATGCCTCTAAATTAATTTAGAACATGCCTACAAGACAGCAGCTGGGTTAACTTTTCTCATCATGTTTCTGCAAATGGTTTCTTCTTCAAATGTTATTTTCATGTAACATGGTCTTCAATCCACAGCTTCAAGTCCCGGACTGGTGCACCTATAACAGAAGCTTACCGTTAATTCTTAGTTATCTACTACTGACTAGCCAGTGGTTGTTGATAACCTCAGACCTATCATTTGCTATCACATGGTTATCAAAAATAACACTTTTTCGGCTCGTGTTGATTATCATCATAGTTCAACTTTGATTTCTAAGTTGTAGATTGTAGAAGTACTGGACGCAAAGCCATGGGATTACTTTACTATATGTATGTATATAAACTATTCAACTTCTTACCATTGTAATTGAAAAGGTTTAATGCTGACGGAGACGTTTTAGGATCTGTAATAATAATAAAATTGATTAGTTTTCAAGTCCCGACGTAGGTACTTGTGTTAAATACTAAGGTAGAATCAGCCCTATCATTCAATATCACGTGTTAGTATCATTTAAACACTTTTCGGCTCGTGTTGGTTATCATCATAAAGAATTTTTTGCCACCTTCGATTTTTTGTTAAGGTTTAACTATTTGTATATCGATGGTAATGTAATAAATCTGTTTACTTTTGGAAGATAGCTTGTTTGCCAAGATACAGAAATGTTAATCTTATCTTCAAATTCAAGAAGGCAAGATAATCGTGGGAACTGGATACAAAGACAAACAATCGATCGAACGATCGATAATCTGTACAATGATTATACAATATACAGTATGTTCTTATTACCTCATAATAAAAATATAAAAAATGTATATTATTAAGGTTATATTGCACGTGCACTCAAGGCACGTGGTTTTATATGAACTATCATTAGCATTAGACAGTTTTACTGAGCAATATAATATACAAATACGTTGTCTTTAGTATTAATTAACTTACCCTGATAGGATCCACGACACATGAAGATTTGTACAAATATTCTCATTTCTCAAAGCAAAGCAAAGTTCACTGAAACTGCAATGCAATGTGCTTGCTACAGCCTACAATGCGCGCCAGCCAGCGAGCGGAATTGTGAGCGGAATGCGATGCGAGCGCCGAGCGGACTGCGGGCGGAGGCCGGAGCGGGTCGGTCGTCGGAGTCGGAGCGATAGCGATGTGCGTGGACGTTAATGGTGATACCAACTCTCCCAAACAATCTCCCCATTTTTATGTCAATAATCCCTAAATCGCGTAAAATCCCGTAATCCGTAAAAATAAGGGAAGGGAGGAGTGCGTACTTACAATACAACACATACACAGTCACTCAAACTCAACCTCAAACTTAGTAATTGCATCGTACCTTGATGTACACATTCCCAGATACCTAATATTGTTGTGTGATTGATTATCAAAAATACCCCGGAATGAATATTTTTGATAATCACAGCAATTGGAATTGTAACGAAATATCGCTAGGTTGTGAAATCAAATATTTAAAAATAGCTGTAAGTAAAACGCCTAAAAAATGTTACCCGTAATAAACCTAAAATACCTAATTTGCCCTCAATCTACGGGGAAACCCCCTAAGCTGGTAGCCCGGAAATATAAGTGAGAGTGAACTGAACGTACCGAATAACTGAACGATAGGGATGGGCAAGGCAAATAGAGTTAAAAAGAACCTTGAATGCAGGCCACGCCGCGGCCAGGCAGTTTACGTCAAACGAGTTTAACTCGGTACCAAAATCTAATGCCCAAGTGAGCCCGAGTCAATCCATAACATTTTGTGCATTTTGGTTGATATGTGAGCTTTGCTTATAAATACCTATCTTTCAAGTCGCATTTTGGTGATTTCCAAAGAACGAATCTATAAAATACCTACATCTAAAAGTAATAAACTACCTACCTACGTGTCAAAAAATAACAAAAAAGAAAAATCCTTCCTACCAACATATTCATAGAGAAAATAATCACTAAGTTTAAACATATTTATTGACGCTACTACGAAGATGATAGTTATTTTATTAGTTACATTGTTGTTCTTTCGCAATGCTACACTGCCGATCGATCTAGACACGCGGCAGCGTGTCAAGCCAAGTTCAAGCAAAGGAACGGCTAGCCAGCGCCGAGTGTAATATTACACGAACCATTTGGTGCCACTTTTGACCCTTCTATAACTCAAAACCTATTTAACGTAAACACATGAAACTTCGTGTGTTTAATTATATCCATTAGGACATCTGGAAACCCAAATTTCATGAAGCTAGCTCAAACGGTTATAAAGATATGAACGTCAGAAAGTCGTAAATTTTAGTATTGACTGACTGACTGACATATAGTACCTAAACCTAACCTACTTCCAGATGACCTAGAAGGATGAAATTTGGAATCTAGCTCGGTAATTGTGTGTAAGCGTAAGAAAAAATCTAAAAATATAAAATAGTTAAAAAATAGGGGGGGTCCCCATACAAAAAATATATTTTTTAATTGTAGCGTTGGAACCGTTACTAGCAGATATTTGAAACTATCCCAATATATGTATTATTATATTTGCTATTTAACTGCAATATAAACGTAAAGTTAAGTAAAAAAATAAGTGGTGTCCCCATTCAAAAAAACTTAAATTTCGCGCTAAACAACCGGCCAACGGTGTGTCCTCGGCGGCGCGCGGTAGGTACTTATGACGCGGTCGCCGGTCGGTCCACCGTCGCCCCAGCCAATCAGCGTCACGCTCTGATGAATAGTACACAATTATAAGCGGTAGCGATTTGGTAAAAATTTAGCGGGTCGGTTGGTTTATACCTGCATGGTAGTAAAGCGATGTATTATTGTTACCGATATAATGTATGTATTGACTAATTTAAGAATGCTGGTTGAACTCGCTCGCGCCTTGCACACGCGGGGGCAGCGCGCGGCTCACAAGCGCTATACGATACAATTTAAAATGCGAACGAACCAAAGTACCTATGCAGCGGAAACGCAAGAAAAAACAATAAATATCAATACCTAGTTTTCTTTACAAAAAGTAGGTAATGATATCCCACCAAAAACATAAATGTAAAAAAGGAGAGCCAAGTTCAATACAAAAATTATGCATGGCTATGGGCTTCGCTGCAAAAAGAATGGAGATCTAAATGAGGGCCAAGTTCTAGGCAATATCTCAATATGTATTTATAGGAACTAAATAACATTATGAACAAGTATTAAACTCTATTTCTTCTCTTTATTCGATACCTATGACAATTGCTGTTATTTAAAAATGTGAGATCTTAAAGTGGGTTAGATTTAACTTGGCCAGTTTGTTGTTATATGTTGAATAACTTTATAAAATGACTGCTGTAATGAAAACTGGTCAAGTCAAATCTAACTCACTTTAAGATCTCACATTTTTAAATAACAGCAATTGTCATAGGTATCGAATAAAGAGAAGAAATAGAGTTTAATACTTGTTCATAATGTTATTTTGTTCCTATAAATACATATTGAGATATTGCCTAGAACTTGGCCCTCATTTAGATCTCCATTCTTTTTGCAGCGAAGCCCATAGCCATGCATAATTTTTGTATTGAACTTGGCTCTCCTTTTTTACATTTATGTTTTTGGTGGGATCAACAATACACACATTGTTGATCGATCGAAGCTGCCGACATACAGCTGCCGATATTCCAATTCCAATCACAATTCCAATCAACCAAATCAATCCTTCCCTAATCATGACAAACAAAACAACGAATGAACGAAATTCTGATGATGATAAGTCCACAGATAGCTTAATACTAAACGACCGATACTTGTTTCCTTCCTGGTCTGTGACCGAAACATCGAGGAGTAAAGTAACTTAAGATGGGATCCACAGATATATAAATACAGGAGATATGGCAAGGAGGCGTGGCGCTTGCGAACGCATCTAGCCGCAAAGCGGCTTGTTGCCAGTTTCGGCCATTAGTCGAATGTCAACTTGCGACGTCTTCACTGCTTGTGATTTTTTACAAAATGCCGCGTTGTACAGTGGTTGTTTGCAAAAATAACACCTCTATTGTGAATTATACGAAAGATGGCATCTCATTTCACACGTAAGTATAAAAATATGATTGTTTTTCTTATTAAATTCATTAAAACATTACTTCGTGATACTAGAAACACGATAAAGTACCAAAAGCAATTATTTTCATTAGGAACTAAAACCATTGTTTGCTTAATACACATCGATCAATGAATCGCCTGGTCTAATAGCGCAATGGAAAAGTGTTTTACTGATACTCTCACTCACACGATAGTTTCGTGAAGCGGGTGCTGCCGGCTATTATTGTTAGGTAGATAATTAGAGATGTGATGTCACTTTTGTGGTTGTCGATATTTTATACGATCCTACTTAGTTCGAATGATTACACAAGGGAACAAAATTAGACTTTTTTGCTGCATGGAACTTTATAGCTGTTGTTTACTAATGTGAGGTAAAAATGATATAATTAATTATTGAAAACACAATTCATTACTATTTCTTGATTACTCGACTTTATTATTATTATTGAATCAAGTATGAACAGTGGCGCCACTAGTGCCATGTAAACATAGGCTCCGTAATTAATAATGTTTTAAAATTAGAAAAAGTTATAAATTAATTATAAAAACAGTGCTAAAATATTTGTCTAATTAATATTTAACTCCACAAATGTTAGCAAGTGCTAAAACATATTAATAGTGATATTCTGAGTGTTTATAAACTTCCTAAGTGTATTACTAACAATAACAGTAAAAACAATAATAAATAGTGTAAAATAGTGAAATCTTCGAACAAAACCTAAACTCTTAGTTACTGTGACTATAAATAAACAAAATAAGTGAATAAACTTTCAAAAAAAGCTAAAAATATATACAAACAATGTGAAATAACAGTTAGTAAAAATTTTCAAATATTCTCAAATAACCCGCGTCTCTGTTAACGAACTTTCACCTTTACAAACCATCTATTAATTTCATAAATTCTGTTACGAGCCGCAGTGGCTGAACGGTACCTATATATGACTGCTGAGCAGCAGGTTCATGGTTCAAACCCCACTGATTAACAAACAATTTTTACACTTTAATTATCATTAATTTAAATGGGTTAATTTTCCACCTCAATTCTGATCAAAGCAAAGATAATAATATAAAGCCCCTCCCAGACGGGCCATACTTTTGATGAAATATGTGGCCACAAAATTGCCGACTATATCCCGGCAATACTAAAAACATTTTAATGCAGCATATGGCTGGAAAATGTTTATCTCGGCAATATTTCTGATGCAGTATATGGCTCAATATTTTGTCTTTACATGGGCCACATAAAGATGTAGTGAATACTCCTTTCCTATCGGCAAAACTCGGAACAACGATAACACCCGAATGGTGCCGATGTGTCTATGAATTACTGTATTATTCATGGAATTAGTAAGTACTACCGTACAACTTACTAATTCCATGGTATTATTAAATTACGTGTAGGTCATGGAATTAGTAAGTACTACCGGTAGTACTTACTAATTCCATGGTGTAGGTATCAAATAAATCGCATACTTTATTTATCAATGTCAAATGTCAAACTACCCGTTTGACGATGTTTCCATGGGTACTGACTGAGTGCGAGTGAAGTAGTAAGACAAAAACGAACATTTCCGAGAAAAAACGAATCGCGACAAACTTTACGTAGCATGAAAAAGGGACGCACTTATGCCGTAAAGCCCCTCCCAGACGGGCCATACTTTTGATGAAATATGTGGCCACAAAATTGCCAACTATATCCCGGCAATACTAAAAACATTTTAATGCAGCATATGGCTGGAAAATGTTTATCTCGGCAATATTTCTGATGCAGTATATGGCTCAATATTTTGTCTTTACATGGGCCACATAAAGATGTAGTGAATACTCCTTTCCTATCGGCAAAACTCGGAACAACGATAACACCCGAATGGTGCCGATGTGTCTATGAATTACTGTATTATTCATGGAATTAGTAAGTACTACCGTACAACTTACTAATTCCATGGTATTATTAAATTACGTGTAGGTCATGGAATTAGTAAGTACTACCGGTAGTACTTACTAATTCCATGGTGTAGGTATCAAATAAATCGCATACTTTATTTATCAATGTCAAATGTCAAACTACCCGTTTGACGATGTTTCCATGGGTACTGACTGAGTGCGAGTGAAGTAGTAAGACAAAAACGAACATTTCCGAGAAAAAACGAATCGCGACAAACTTTACGTAGCATGAAAAAGGGACGCACTTATGCCGTAAAGCGAGACAACAATAAAAGTGGCTGAGAAATATTGCAGTATTTTCGATTGCGAAGCGAACTCTCCGGCCATATTGCCGAGACCCTAAACATTCATCGGCCATACTAAAAATATGTGACAACATATCCGGGATATGCTAAAAATATTGCAAAGTGTTGCAGAGTCTGGCCGTAAATGATGGCTGATGATGCCGGCCACACTATTGCAGCCACACATTTTCGTGAAAATATGGCCCGTCTAGGAGCCCCTTAAAGCGAGACAACAATAAAAGTGGCTGAGAAATATTGCAGTATTTTCGATTGCGAAGCGAACTCTCCGGCCATATTGCCGAGACCCTAAACATTCATCGGCCATACTAAAAATATGTGACAACATATCCCGGATATACTAAAAATATTGCAAAGTGTTGCAGAGTCTGGCCGTAAATGATGGCTGATGATGCCGGCCACACTATTGCAGCTAAACATTTTCGTGAAAATATGGCCCGTCTAGGAGCCCCTTAACAAAAATCCGTTGTTGACTACAAACGCAAGATGACGCAATGCGCAGGTTGCCTCCAGACACTGCCAAGGCGCGAATTCCTTACTTGCAGTTTGTGTACTAATGGGGCTCCTAGACAGTGGTCTCGAACCTACCGATTTTTCGGTATTTCTACCGATATGGGGTCAATTGGGGTCTGTCCTACCGAAATACCGAAATGCAACGATTTCTCCACGATTTCAGAGAATACAAGGAAATTATCCCGATTTTTCTACCGATTTTACATTTCTAAGTTGGCCACCCTTTTAATTTATGTTTTTGGATACGGGGAATCCCTCAATAGTAAGAATGGGTGAATAGTTAGTTATTGCAAATTGCGGAATGTTCCATATATTTTGGGGAATACCCTTGAGTTGAGTCCTTCAACTTGATGTTATATGGGATTTCCCGTTTTTCGTTCGGAAATACACTTGTCTATATAAACAGTAATTCGGGTTTTATTTTTTCATTAATCTTCTTAACTTCGAAGAGAAAGTTTTTAGATGTGAAGTGCCTACAAAAATTTAATAATAATATTAAAAAATTGTTATGATTTGGAAATTAATTCAAATATGACCGCGGCTATGGGCAAAGAATATTGGTATGATCCTAAAGATAGTAAAAAATAATTATATTTAAGTTTGTTTTTATGTTAATAATTAGGCTTCGTTTGTTTTTTTGATAAATAAACGTGTTTGATTGAATATTGTATTTTTTTTTGTCATATACCGATTTTGGGTACAAATATACCGATTTTAGTGGGCAACTCTACCGATTTCGCTCTTTGACGTTCGAGACCACTGCTCCTAGACGGGCCATATTTTCACGAAAATGTTTAGCTGCAATAGTGTGGCCGGCATCATCAGCCATCATTTACGGCCAGACTCTGCAACACTTTGCAATATTTTTAGTATATCCGGGATATGTTGTCACATATTTTCAGTATGGCCGATGAATGTTTAGGGTCTCGGCAATATGGCCGGAGAGTTCGCTTCGCAATCGAAAATACTGCAATATTTCTCAGCCACTTTTATTGTTGTCTCACTTTACGGCATAAGTGCGTCCCTTTTTCATGCTACGTAAAGTTTGTCGCGATTCGTTTTTTCTCGGAAATGTTCGTTTTTGTCTTACTACTTCACTCGCACTCAGTCAGTACCCATGGAAACATCGTCAAACGGGTAGTTTGACATTTGACATCGATAAATAAAGTATGCGATTTATTTGATACCTACACCATGGAATTAGTAAGTACTACCGGTAGTACTTACTAATTCCATGACCTACACGTTATTTAATAATACCATGGAATTAGTAAGTTGTACGGTAGTACTTACTAATTCCATGAATAATACAGTAATTCATAGACACATCGGCACCATTCGGGTGTTATCGTTGTTCCGAGTTTTGCCGATAGGAAAGGAGTATTCACTACATCTTTATGTGGCCCATGTAAAGACAAAATATTGAGCCATATACTGCATCAGAAATATTGCCGAGATAAACATTTTCCAGCCATATGCTGCATTAAAATGTTTTTAGTATTGCCGGGATATAGTTGGCAATTTTGTGGCCACATATTTCATCAAAAGTATGGCCCGTCTGGGAGGGGCTTAGCAATATGATTTAGACTGCGCAAATGTTTCTATTCAACGGTTTATAAACACCATGACAAAAGAACATAAATCGGCTTGGATATGCCAGAGCTGTCATTGTAAGCGACCAAAGAATAACAGCGATCTTACCCCAATTAGACAGCAGCATAATAATATAGACACTTACCAGAGTCCTTGTAATGTCAATTTAAGGAGAGGAGGATCCCAAAATATCCATAGCTTGGACAATGAGGACGATGAAAGTATAGCAGATGATACACAAATTCCACCTGTTCAAGAACTTGAATTCGAGTTAACAAATCATATCAGTTACAGGGTATTGGACAAGCTTCTAGAACAAAAATTAACAAATTCCAGAGAAGCATTAATACTTGATCTGAAAGCCATAATACAAACGGAGATATTGGCATCTATTTCACATTTGAAAGTTGAAACAGAACAAAATAACAAAAAGGTTTCACAGAAACAGAACAACATGATCAGCGAAATAAATAAACTGAAAACTGAAATTGAGAAACTACAAAAAGATAAAGATGCAATAATAAAGGACATTCAAAGTATAAAAGCGTACTTGAAGTCACCAACACAACGGATACACCAATACTCAACACAACAGAATATGCCAATAGAACCTCGTGGAAACAATGAGGATAACAAAACAACTCCAAGTCCCGTTGAAGATGACAACACTTTAACACCCCCTACATTATACCATTCGTCTACAATAACTCAAAAACCCATAAGTTATTACTTTAAGCGTAATTTGTGTATCTTAAGTAATAAACAATACTCAGGCTCAATTCACACTATTTATGAAACATTCTCCGAACATTTTAACGTATGTCGCTATTCTTCACCAAACGCTAAAGCCTACCAACTTTTAACTAATATTGGTAACGTGATGGATCCAGTTATCGACGAGGTCCAGTAACCGACACTTTTTTTGGTCCATCGCCAAAAATAAGAGTAGTTGTTTATTTTATTAATATGGCAACACTGCGATGGGTGACAGCTGACGTACCACTGACTTTGACAATGAGTTGACAGCACTCGGACATTTTGGTCAAAAAATATGTATTCGCGATTGGCGCGTTATGATAAAAATCCATTTTGTTAGTGAAATCGATTAGAAGGTGAGTAAATTGTTTTCACAAATACTAAAAAAAATAGGTTTTGTAGCGGAACTTTTACTTGTTTCGGGGTTTGGTGTTGAGATTTCAAGGGTATAGAATGTAGTTTCAAAGCGAATAGCTGTTTTTAGGTGAAGTTGATGTTGATGTCGTTTACTGGTTTTGGAATACTGAAGTTCTCTAGTGTTCGACGTGTGTCGATTCTTACGTTAATTGTGACTTTCTAAGTTATCATGTGGCCTTTGTTCTGCAGGAGATGCTAAACAAATCTGTATTTGAATTTTATGCATTGACGTCCATTTACCAGTGAACGACAATGTGTCGAACATTGGTTATAATTAGTGTCGATCATTGGGTAAAAATAGTGTCAATACTTTAAAATTTAAAGTATTGACACAATTTTTACCCAATATTTAATATTTGTTTAAACGGGAACTTGCGTACGACGGAGGCTACTGTTGAGAGTTCCTCAACACGTTTCGGCCCTTCACCCACCTCTTGGTCTCGGGGCTCACGCCTAGCGCGCCGCCGTGCGGAGCACGCGCGCAGAGAGCTGTTGTTGTGGTTGTTGAGGTGGAGGTTGCGTACGAGTGGGTCCGCGCTGTATAGGCGAGAGAGAGCCTTCACTGGAGTTGTCCGTACTCCCGGAGTCCGTTACATGTAGAGGCAAAATGCAGAACGAACTCACGGTGTCTACACTAACCCCGTTTGTGACTCTCTCCGAAGATAGCTGAAGACATGGTTTCCAGGCCGTAGGCAGCATTCATCCACTATTTTGACTAAAGTTCGGACAACGACTTATTTCAATGGCCTCGCGAATCCTCGCGAATGGTGACCGTTTTTCCGTTTTTCGTTTTTCCCGGGCTAAGATCCTTGTCTAAGATTTTTTCAGTAACACCCCTTATGTAAGGCAGGTACATCAGCGTTCTGTCTGCTGGGGGCTCCCGGACGCGGCACGACGTATTTGCAACCCGTAGACTGTGTCTCCAGCTGTAACCGTTTCTCTCTAGCACTCCCCGCATATGAGAGAGCTCGGCGTCCTAATTCGGGATTTCATAATCTCAGGGCTCTGTTGATTCGTGTCCTTGGAACCGATGCGGTGTGCGAGGGGTGTGGTGGGAATCAGCCCTCAATGAAGGTCATTCGGTGACCTCGATGAAGGTCACCGAATGTGACCGAAACGTGTTGAGGAACTCTCAACAGTAGCCTCCGAAGTACGTAAGTTCCCGTTTAAACAAATAATAATGGCATTAACGTACGTTTCAATTAATAGTAAAATACTATAAATACTTAGAAACTTGTTCCAGATGGCTCAAAAAAAAACCCCAGAACAAATGCGGTGGGCAATGGAAGCGGTAAGGCAAAGCGAAAAGATAGCTAAAATAATATGGTGTACCCAGAATTACGCTAGTATACCTAAAGTTACTTAAATGTTGATTAAAGTATATAAAAAATCAATAAGGTTTTAATTTTTGCCCTGCCCTGTTATATATCTCATAATTGACAAGCGTCAACAAATTGGTTTATTGGTTGAAGAGTATTTACAAATTTAAATCTGATTAATGGTAAATGTTGAATACTGGTAGTCGATTTCTGGCATATGTCGAATACTGGTAGTCGATTTCTGGCATATGTTGAATACTGGTAGTCGATTTCTGGCATATGTTGAATACTGGGGGTCGAGCTATGGAGATTCAATGTCGGTTAGTGGTGATTTCCATAAATTTGACTTTGCATTAAATTTTTCGTAAGCTCATATATCAGAGAGTAATGAATTGTATTAAGCCCCTCCCAGACGGGCCATACTTTTGATGAAATATGTGGCCACAAAATTGCCAACTATATCCCGGCAATACTAAAAACATTTTAATGCAGCATATGTCTGGAAAATGTTTATCTCGGCAATATTTCTGATGCAGTATATGGCTCAATATTTTGTCTTTACATGGGCCACATAAAGATGTAGTGAATACTCCTTTCCTATCGGCAAAACTCGGAACAACGATAACACCCGAATGGTGCCGATGTGTCTATGAATTACTGTATTATTCATGGAATTAGTAAGTACTACCGTACAACTTACTAATTCCATGGTATTATTAAATTACGTGTAGGTCATGGAATTAGTAAGTACTACCGGTAGTACTTACTAATTCCATGGTGTAGGTATCAAATAAATCGCATACTTTATTTATCAATGTCAAATGTCAAACTACCCGTTTGACGATGTTTCCATGGGTACTGACTGAGTGCGAGTGAAGTAGTAAGACAAAAACGAACATTTCCGAGAAAAAACGAATCGCGACAAACTTTACGTAGCATGAAAAAGGGACGCACTTATGCCGTAAAGCGAGACAACAATAAAAGTGGCTGAGAAATATTGCAGTATTTTCGATTGCGAAGCGAACTCTCCGGCCATATTGCCGAGACCCTAAACATTCATCGGCCATACTAAAAATATGTGACAACATATCCGGGATATGCTAAAAATATTGCAAAGTGTTGCAGAGTCTGGCCGTAAATGATGGCTGATGATGCCGGCCACACTATTGCAGCCACACATTTTCGTGAAAATGTGGCCCGTCTAGGAGCCCCTTTACTCATGTAACTTTAATCTATCCTTAATCGTTTTTAAGAATAACTAGTACCGTAACGTTTTGAAATTTTGTTTTACTTAAGTTTGTTTCACGCACGGACCTAAACATGTCGAGGACTGGTTCCATTACGTTAATAAACTTATCAATTTCAATATGAATGACTATTGTTTAATAATTCTCGGAGAAGCTGATTTTAAAGTAAACTGTAACTACATTGAGTTAGCTAACATGATTAAAACATCAATTAGTGACATATGTCACACTAATTTGATAATTTGTATACCTACTTATATTAAAGGAGCCCCCATGTATAACTATAAAGTTGAACTATTTAATAATTTGTTAAACAAGGAACTACAAAACTATGATAATATATTTTTATTCGATTCCAACAACAACCTAACGCTGAATATGTTTTCAAACTTTACTGGTAAACTCAATAAACTAGGATTACAATTTTTCTATAACACTATTATGGCTAACTTAAAGACAGACATTGATAAATTCCCTATTATTGCAACTTTAAACACTAAATCAGATACCTATTTTGATAACGCCGATGCTGTAACTAATGATCTGAAATCAAGGTCATCTAGTAATTTATTTCGTATTTAATTACCTTAATATTCTTCACCAAAACATTGATGGCCTTATAAATAAATCTAGTTCATTTATGGTAAATTTAGAGACTTTAAAAGACTGCGGTAAGACTATTGACCTAATCTGTGTAACTGAACATAATATGACTGAAAATGATCTCCGACACTTAGATATTATTAACTACAAACTAGGCTCTTACATTTGCAGGCCTACGCACAGAGGTGGATCTTGTATTATGATTCATAATTCTTATAACTATGAAAACTTCACAGATATAGTAAAATTGTCAGTTCATGATATAATCGAATGTTCGGCAGTAAAACTACCAGAACATAAATTGATTGTAGTGTGTGTCTATAGACCACCAAGATCCAAAATAGAGCAGATAAACGTCTTCCTAAACAAAATTGATGAAATATTACATAAACTTAGGAGCTACAAAAATTATAAATTCATTCTAACTGGTGATTTTAATATCGATATCTTAAAAAATAATAAAAACACACAAGAGTTTAAACAAATCTTATCTAAGTATAACGTAAAAATTCAGTTTAATGAACCTACAAGATTATGTAGTGGTACTTGTATTGATAATGTTATACATAATATACCAGGAACCACAGGAGAAATTAAAGAATTTGCAATTTCTGACCATACCGCTCAAATAATTAAGGTTCCCATTAAAAAATCATGCAGAATAAAGTTCTGGTATGAATTCAAACGTGATTTTAATGCTGAAAACGAAAATAAATTTAGAAATTACATTGATAGTCATAATTTTAGCGAAGTATACAATTCAAACAATGTTGATGAAGCTTTTAATACATTCCATGATATTTTTAAACTTGGCTATGATTTATGTTTTCCTAAATTAAAAATTAAAATATCCACAGCCAGAAAGCCCAAATGGATTTCGAAAGGCATTAAGCTGTGCAGTAAGAAAAAACGCCAACTGCTATGGAAATATCGTTTTACTAAAGCTAGTCATGATAAATCTTTATTCCTTTCTTACTCTAAGCGGTACAAAAAAATTATAACTCTTACTCAAAAATCTCAAAACGAATATTATATAAATAATTCCAAAAATAAATCTAGGGCTACTTGGCAAATAATTAATAAATATAATTACAATTTACCGAAAGAGAATATTTCAAGTGTTATTATTAATAATGATGAGATAACTGAACCAAAAAGGATATCTGATGAATTTAATAACTATTTCAATAATGATTTAAATAATAATAATAATTCTAAGCCCTACACCAATAACATCAAGTACAGTAAATCAAATTCCATATTTCTCACACCAACTTCTACCTCTCATATACTAAAAATCATACAGTATCTTAAAAATACTAATAGTGTAGGATATGATGAAATCTCAACTAAAATGATTAAGAGCGTAGCAAATAGTGTAGCACCAGTTCTAACTCATATAATAAACTTAAGTTTAGAACAAGGCATATTTCCGGATAGACTTAAATTAACTATTATTAAACCAATATTTAAAAAAGGAGATAAAAAATGCCTTAGTAATTACCGTCCCATAGCACTCATACCTATCTTCTCTAAAATCATTGAAAGTGTTATTTACGAAAAATTATATGCATACCTTGAGGCCAATAACATATTTACAAATAGACAATATGGTTTTCGAAAAGGTAAATCTATAAATATGGCAATATACGAGTACCTAAAAAAAGTAATTTGGAATATGGATGATAGAAAATTAATTTTATCCCTATTTATGGATCTATCAAAGGCCTTTGATTATGTAAATCATAAAACCTTACTGAAAAAATTAAAAGCATACGGCATTAGAGGCAATGCATATAAATTAATTGAATCCTACTTAAGTAATAGAAGACAGGTCACACATATACATAAAATTGATACTAAAACGAATATAGATACTAATAACCCATCTGAGGAAAAAAATATAAACTGTGGTGTCCCACAGGGAAGTATTTTAGGACCACTATTATTTATAATTTATATAAATGATCTCCCTAATGTAATAAATCACTTTACGACTCTTTTTGTAGATGATATAACGATTTTATTTGAATTTAATGATAATAATAATATTGAACACGAGATTAACAACACACTTATGAAAATAATAGACTGGATGACACAAAATGACTTAACTGTAAATTTAACTAAAACATACCTCATGAACTTTAAACAAAGAAACAATAATCCTTTAGATATTAATATAAATTACCTAGACCAAAAACTTTCCGAAATCCAATCAACAAAATTTTTAGGTCTCACAGTTGACAATAGACTTAATTGGAAACTTCATATCAATGATTTAGTGAAAAGAATTAATCAGTTTACATATGCACTACGCAACTTAAGTAAGGTCACCAATGTTAACACTATACTAGCAGCATACCATGGGTATGTTGCTTCTATTTTAAGATATGGCATTATATTCTGGGGCAACACTACAGATGCTCATGAAGTCTTGCTAGCACAAAAAAGATGTATAAGAGCAATGTTCGGAATGATGCCAATTGAATCTTGTAAACCATATTTTAAAAAGTATAACATACTAACAGTTCCCTCGCTATACATAAGTGAAGTTGCAAATTTCATAAAAAATAACTGTAGTTTATTTGAGTTTAATCCACCAGGAACAAGACGTGAGGGTACCATGAAAACTATTAATTACTGTAAAACGAACCTTAAAAGTAAATCTATTTATTGCATGGCACCTAGCATTTACAATAAGATTCCCCTTTTAATTAGAAATATATCTCAAATTCAAAAATTTAAGTCCGTCCTGAATAAATACCTTACTAGAAATACGTATTATGATATAAAAGATTTTTTAAATGATGTGTAGTATTTAGGTTATTGTTTAATGTTTAATATTTTAATATTTTATTAGTTTTACTTCAAGTTGTTACATTTGTTATTATTTTAAGTTGTTTGCTCACTTTATTTTTTATTTTTTGTTTTTGAGTTTATTTCCTATAAGTTTTGTATTACTTTATCTGTCAACTGTTCGTATACCTTTGAGGTGAAACATGGCTGTTCTCTACTACAATGATTACCACCTAAGAATGTACCCATGTTTATGAACAAATAAACAATTTGAATTTGAATTTGAATTTGAATATGGGTTTTTAATTTATTTCGGTACTCTTACACATGTATCATTGATATCATCATCACCATTCACACCTTTTTAATATTTTAGCTATCCGAAGGATCCAAAAATAAAAGAAAAGTGGATAAATGCAACAGGAAAAGGTCCAAACTGGTTTCCCACAAAAAATAACACGATATGTTCGTCTCACTTTGAGCCTAAGTGCTTTCAACCATTGAAGAAAGTTCGTCGGCTCTTCGAATGGTCGGTCCCAACATTGAAGTTGCGTATGGTGTTGACGAATTATATGGAACCCTCCACGTCCAAAGAATTGGATAAAAAGGATCCTAATTTGGTAAGTTAAACTATTGTACAACACCTATTTTTTTTTCCTGACATAATAAAACTAAGTACCTACCTAAGTTTTATTTCAACTCGTAATTTTTATTTTAAATTACAGAACGTTGCTTCAAAACCCCCAATCGATGATTCGGAAATTAATGCTCCAATGTCTATAACAGATGGTCTCGGTACCAACTTGAACACTCGACAAAATAGCATTTTGGAGAATCAAGAAAATCCGGGTAAAAACGATCTCATTGAAACACCTCGAAAGCGTAAATTACGCCAAATGATTTCCGTACAACAAAATTTAATAAAAACACAAAAAATACAAATTAAAAGGCTTCAAAAGAAAACCAGCCGGTATCAGAAAAAAATCGCTAATTTAAAAGAAATTTTGAATAATCTCAATGAAAAAAACTATATTAGCGCTGATCACTAAAACTATATCAGCTTATGTTTGGACATATTATAAGGTCTCATGGTGGATGCAGCACTAACCCCACAGCGCGACAGTTTCAAGCGATATATAAAAAGCTCTTGGTAAAGTCGGAGCTTAGGGATGTAGATCAGGGAAACTGCACAGCTCTAGAGGAGGATTCATTTTTGGTGTGCTCCTCTGCTGTCAAAAATATAAATCTGACAATCGAACCATGCAAGTTAGACGAAAGTAACGATGAAGACGAGATGAGTTTGCTGTATGAACAAGCCATATTTGATGAGGAAATTAGTATACTTGTACAAGACATCACAGAATTTAGTAGCCAGGTAGTGTCATACATAGCAGGATTTATAGTTCATCGCTTGCTAAAATTATTGAAGTGTGATACATGCTGTAGCGGTTTGATTGCAGATACAGTTGACGACAAGCACCACAGGTTTATAAAATTGAAGGATAAAGGCGGCCTAATATTTCCATCCATTGACGTAATAACGTATAAACATATGTAAACGGATGGAAGTAATAATAAAAACTTCTATTCTTTCATCTGATAACACAAAAATGACATCGAAAAATATTAGACAGGAGCTCATATCAAAATCCTTACGGCATTTTATAGGCATGAATCTTTTTGAAAAAATAAATTTTCACCAATACAACCAATCGCCAATGAATAACCATTTAATAATACTAATTAAAGCCGTAATGGAAAAATATGTAAACGTAAGATTATACTATTTAACTAAGAATGCAACACCTAAACTGTCTAAGCGGCAAGTTTTAAATAAATATTTACATTTTACTGGTCAGTAAAATCCATATCAATAAAATCTTGAAGTTTTACTTGTGTTCTCCTAGTCTAGATTCGAAAAGTTGATATCCCTTCCTTCTCTTCTCAAGTCACAAATGCCCCTAAACTAGACAAAAATCACCAAAATTTAGTTTATTCCTGTCAAACGACGATTTCCTATTCTGAAATTGACACGACTTAACTATATTTTATTTTGACAGCACTGAGATTGCACCGTGTTATTAATTTAGTGAAAATGGCATTTTTGCTATTCTGAACTTGACGTTTTTTCACCTAAAATTTGGATTGTCAAACTAAACCAGCACCTAATTGCGTAACACACTATCAATCGTAGTTTGTTTCATTTTGACAGCTCAACAACATTCATTGCGTTATTTTCGGTGTTGAGAAGACAAAAATTTCGAACATATGAAGCAATGGATTAGCAATTTGTTTCAGAATGATTCAAATTCCGATCGTTAGTGAGTTACGTAATTAGGGTGCAGGCTAGTTTTAATCGCGATTAAAAAGGTGTGGAATAAAATTAATTGTCATGAACTAAAATTCACACCAACACCTCGACTTCAGGTGAAAAAATAGTACTTACTGTATTTTTATATATAAAAAGAGCAGATTAAAGGTAACTGAATTTCATCGATACTATTTTTTCTACGATTACCTCTTCACATCACTAGTTGCGATGTGTGTTTATTCTGACTTCTGAGTCTGTAGCTACAGGTAGAAGCCCCGCCCCCTGTATGCATGTGTTCTATTCTATTACTGAGTTTATTAGTGTTGCTGTAAGTTTCTTTGTGTGCGGGAGAAATATGAGCTCGTGTGCCGTTCTTATAGTTTTAGCTAGGGAGAACACGGCGACATCTGAACACGAATACATTTGTTTACAAAGCATATCTCCTGTATTTATATATCTGTGATGGGATCTGTGTGGATGAATGGATGGGAGTTGATGTGTGGTGTGATGGGACCATGGATTTAATGATGGGAGTAAAGACGTTAGTAAAGCTGCCGTGCGCTGTCGGTTAAATTATTTATGTAAGTTTGATTATATCCATGATGTAGGTATAAGAGTCAGCCTCGGGTCGATCGAAGTTATGCAAGTGGAGTGGAGACGATGACTCTACCTTAGATCCGCCGCGACACAATGGGTAAAACAGTCGAACTGTCGAGCATTCGAGATTGTTGAAGCTGCCTCTAGTGGACAACCGGCTTAATTATTATTATGGTTTAGAACGGGGAGAAGCACGGATAAGTTTTTTCTATCGGTAATGCAAGGTCTAAAATTTTAAGTACAAGTTACTTAACCATAATTATCAATATTTTCCCAGGTAAAATAACTAATAATTCCTTTAAATTTAGGTCGTATCAGGTTGGCAACCAAATTCAGTTTTTGGGTAAAGTAAGTTCGAGGAAGTTTTCAGTTTTCGGTTGAAGGGCTCCGATCTCGCCCTCGACACCGAATACGAGTTTTGATGCGACCGAATACCCGTTCATATTAAACGGTTACCGAATATTTACCGTCGGCAACCGTATTTGGTCAGAAGTTTAAAGAGCCTGGAGCGATTTCGTCGCATAAAATGAGCATAACTTGCTATGATCTTTTCTGCAGGCACTTAAATATATCTGGCAAACGGAAGAGGAACCCTGCTTGAGCACAGTACCTATTACAGCAACCCCGCCTGGAATGGCCTGTGGCTGTCTTGTTTCATAAAATTTGCAGCAATGTCCTGCAATAACCCCGTGTCCTGCACTGTAGAGGATCTCTGGCAGCACGCTACTTTTAATCTACAAATATAGAGTTATGTATTATAATCATTTTGACTCAAAAAGTAGAATTAGTTATTATTCTTAGGTACGCCTGTGTTATTGTGAATAACATAGGCGTACCTATATAAAGGGATGGTGTTTCGTGGAATAATCCCAAACCCTTCACTAGTATATGCAAAATAAATAGAGCTTCATATAATTAACCACATATTTTTATTTTTAACCGACAAACTCCATAACCTACACTTTCAAACTGAGGGATTGAGATCTCGGCGCCCTTTCGGTGAGCGATGAAGGCCCTAGGGTAAGTGTAGCGTGTGGTAGCGTAGTCGTAGGTAAGGAAGGACGTAAATTAACTTATGTTCTGGTATACTCTTAAAACTTTTGTACTTGTATTATTCAAATGCAAATATCTACTAGTAGGTTCTAAGTTGGTACAGAAGTAAGGCTCCGAATACTTTATGCAGTCTGAAAACTAAGGAAAGAATAAATAAATATACCTGGACAAATTCACACACGGTTAATTAGACCCAAAGTAAGCTCTAAGCTTGTGTTATGGAATCTAATTAACTGGTACTACTACATATACATACACAAATCTATACTAATATTATAAAGCTGAAGAGTTTGTTTTGTTTGTTTGTTTGTTTAAACGCGCTAATCTCAGAAACTACTGAACCGATTTGAATAATTCTTTCACTGTTAGATAGTCTATTTATCGAGGAAGGCTATAGGCTACATTTTATCCCGAAATTCCCACGGGAACGGGCACAACGCGTGTAAAACCGCGGGGCGCTGCTAGTACTTTATAATATAAGAATACTAGCTGCGCCCCGCGGTTTCACTCGCGTTGTACCCGTTCCCGCGGGAATTTCGGGATGAAAAATAGATTTTGGCCGATTCTCAGACCTACTCAATATGCTCACAAAATTTCATGAGAATCGGTCGAGCCGTTTCGGAGGAGTACGCGAACGAACACTGTGACACGATAATTTTATATATAAGACTAGCAGCGCCCCGCGGTTTTACCCGCGTTGTGCCCGTTCCCGTGGGAATTTCGGGATAAAATGTAGCCTATAGCCTTCCTCGATAAATAGACTATCTAACAGTGAAAGAATTATTCAAATCGGTTCAGTAGTTTCTGAGATTAGCGCGTTTAAACAAACAAACAAACAAACAAACAAACAAACAAACAAACAAAACAAACTCTTCAGCTTTATAATATTAGTATAGATTAGTATAGATATAATTGATACCCAGACGTCAGAATAAAAGCGATGTACAATGGTCTTTTTTATTAAATAAAAAAAATACATCATTCTCAGTTCTATAAGTACAATAACAATTCAGTAAACTTTTACCAAATCAACATTTTTATTGTGTTGATCTGAGATCAGAAATAAATAAAGTTTGATGACGTGGTGTTATAGAAGGCGAGTGTCGACGTCAGACCGAGCGCGGTATCCGAGGTGTGGCGACGCAGAGGACGAGGCAAATGCCAGGGCGAGGCAAGTGCCAGGGCGAGGCAAGTGCCAGAGCGGGGCAAGCGCCAAGGCGAGGCAGCGCGGCGCGAGTCGACACAATACACTGTATGTGATAGGTAGGCAATATGGAAGTTACATTACGATTATGTTATTAACTTACAATTAAATTCTACAATAATTATTAAACTAGGCTTAACGCAACTATCCATCAAACTTCAATTCAATGATTCAATATACAATCATAATGGAAATTACTAACTATAATTATATGTATCATAATTTACATTAGATTACGACAGTTCAATAAAACAAGCAGATAGCATTATAGAATAATAAAGAAATATCAATTAAATAAATTAATGTAAAATTGGAAACTAATCACACTCATTCACGCAATCTTGCAAATACTATTATAAATTAAGAATGGGAGTACACAGACAGATCTATATATTTCTTCATGTTTTGTGACACACAAATAATTATTTGAATTATACTATCACACAGCTCTCAAATCACAATTTAATCGGAGAAGCTTTAACATAGATACACTAAAATTCTCTTCTATGGTATTATGTAGTTACATAACGTATTTATTTTACACTGAATTTACATAATTATTATATTATGGTTAGTGAATACTTGCCATAATTAATTTTCTTTATCTAAATAATGCTATTTTATCTCCATTAATATTTGTAAATTATTATTGATATAGCTCAAAATGATTCTATGTACACAAAACTGCTCGAAATCGCGGTAGTGCATCATACATTGAGGCAAAGATTTCTTATATTCGTTTACACTCATTCCATGATTGTTATTTTCCTTTGGCGGTTATAGTGACCGACGACTTCGCGGGCTGAGGTATGATGGTAATTTCATCGCTGATTTTTAGAGGCTTCAGCAGTGAGTTGGAGTCGGATATTTTGACAGGGGGAGTTGAATTACTAGGTTTGTTACTTTTGTCCATGACGCGCTTAGCGACCACACTGTGAGCTGAGTATACATGATTCTCGAACTGTTTGTACATACCGAAAGTGGCAGTACATACTGTACACTTGTACGATAGATGCGCCGGTTTCAGCGTCATGTTGTGATCACGAGCCACGTGGTTGAGTAGCTTCCACTGATACACTCGACCGCACACAGGGCACCTGCCTGCGTCCTTTCCTTTGTTAGCTGCCTCTTGCATAGAACTCGTAACGAGTCCATGAGATCCGAGCAAGTGCCGCTCCAAACCTTGATCAGTGAAGAATCTGAACTGGCACTTCTGACAATTCAGTGGAGGTCTATTGTATATCATCTTTGGATGAATTTTAACCTTGTGGATCCATTGCATATGATTTCGTAGTTGCTCCAAATCCTTAATGTATCCATCACATATTTCGCAAATAACGAATGTTGCTTTAGAATTCTGTATGGACGTCGAAGACGAGGGCTGTGGCGCGCGAGGCAGAGGGGTGATCGATATCTTAGGTGTTGTTGAGGTATTATTTGATTGGTTGTTTTGAACGATAGGATAATTCGAGATCGTCGTTCCGGGAGGAGTATTGTGCATAATCATGAGACCACTACGTATAATGGGCACCCCAGACACTGGAGTGCCGCGAGGTTGTGTCGACATCGGCGGGCGTCCGCGAGGACGCCCTAACACCGGTATATTAGGCATGCTAACATTCGACATGTGCAGCGGCGGGCGACCCAAGTTATTCATGGTCATTTGAGGCCGATTGAAAGCAGCCTGATAGCCACCCACGACATTGTTGCGCGCACGAGTGAGCTTTGGTATTTTTGCTGGAGGCTCCCATTCCAATGGGGGAGCTAAATTAAGATCGGGTTTGAATTTTTTAGCGCACGCAATTAAATGCCTGGCTAATTTCGTTTTGCTATTATCTTCGAAGTGGCAATTGGCGCATTGTTGATAAGCAGGCGCTCTCTCCAATCGGCCCCTGATGTTGTGTTCTGCTTCCATGTGGAATAGTATATCGTGAGGGCTTCGGATTTCGAAAGCACAGGTGTTACATTTATAAATATTCTGACGCATATGTGGAGCTTCTAGATGATGAGCCATGACCAACATGGACTCTGTCTTAAAACTACAAAACTCACATCTCTTCTGATCTAGGGAATATGCAGCATTTGTTTTCTTACTGAACTCTAAATTTTGAGTAAGTGATGCGATAGCCGACTCTGTCGCCTTTGTACTACGCCCTGACTTCTTTTCTTTGTACAATTTTCGATTCTGTTGTTTGAGTAAATCAGTTTGCACAAACTCTTGTACCAGATTTAAACCAATGTTTATAAAAAACTGTCCAAGTGAGCAATCAAAGTAGCTGTCGGTTTTACCTCCACTGAGACTCTTGGCTATCATACTGATAGGGTCTTTCAACTCGTCTTCCTTCTCCTTGATGATCTCATCATCGCTCATGGGGTCATCGGACTCTGTACTGGACTCCCCATCCCAGGAGTCGTCATCTTCCTCATTCTTGCGTCTCCTCCTCTCTTTCTTTTCAGCCCTCTTTTCCTTCGCCTCCTCAGCTGCCTTTGCTTCCTCTTCCTCAACAGGTTCTCCTCTATCTATTCTCTCCTGCCGTTCCTTCTCTTTTCTCTCCTTTTCCTCCTTTTCTTTTTCTAATTTAATTTGATCTTCTTTTAATTTTATCTCTTCTAGCTCTTTGCCTAATTTGTCTACAAACTCCCTAAATGGTTTTACTGAAGGTTTCTCATACACATATGGGACTATAAACGACGGCGCCTCCACAACATACATATCATCAGTCAGAGATGGAAGAATGTTTGGCTGTGGAGTGGGTGTGCTTGGAGGGGCACTGGATACTTTACAAGATACAGGAGTAATTGTTGTACCTCGAGCAGCAATGCTTTGACACAAATTATGAGCATCTAATGCACTTGTTGGCGTTGGTTTATTAACTACAGGAACTGGTGCTTTCCCTGAGAGTATGGAATTAGTGTCGATTATAACAACTGTGGGTTCTTTTTGTTCACCATTGGTGCTTGGTTGTTTGTTGGCTAGTTCAGCTAAACTTTTAGTATCATTTACAATTATTGGTTTGTTCTTATTTTGAGCCTGTGTCAAGGGGTCCTCCATGGTGATCTCCTCAATGTCTGACTCCTCCTCCCCCTCGCACTCTGCCTCTCCATCACCCTCACCGTCTCCATCTCCTTCCCGGTCAGCTTCATCCCCTTCACCATCACCGTCTCCTTCAACATCAGCTCCATTCTCCATCTCTTCATTTTTCTTATCTTCATTAACTTTATTACTTTTTTGTGAACCTTCTGAACTGTCATTACTGTCTGAACTGGAGCTTGATGATTCATCATCATTTGTCACTACACAATCCTCTTCATCGTCACTTGTGATCTCGTGCACTTCAGGGCTGGGTGATGCTCCATTCTGATTCTGTGGTTCATTCTCTATTTCTGAGTCACTGCTGTCTTCCTTGGGATGACTCTCTTGTGATGTGTCATCGTCCCCTTCTGTGCGTTCATCTGCGGAGCCAGTAAAACAACCATTTTGAGAATATATAGTAATAACACATAACTATCTTTTAATGTTATACCAAGTATTAAACTCATATTATTCAGGGTATGTAATATACAAATTAGGGTATTGGATAATTATTGTTTACAAAATAACTTATAACTTTGTAATTAACAACCACCAATAGGTATTCAAAAGCAACAACCAATTACTACTATGGGAGTGCATTTAAGATATCAGTCAGGATTGTAATTGTTATTATAAACTGAGATTTTGTTCAATAATATATATCCCAGAAGGGCAGGTCATGTTACATAAAAAGATCAAACAGAAACACATAATATACAATACATAATACAGTTAACTGCATCTATAACAATCAGCTGTTAGTGTAAAATGGATTATTAAATATACGACGGATATTTGTATGACTAGACAAAACCCTAACATAGACCCGTCTTGGATTACTATATACAAGCGTCCGGCGATTCCGAATACGCCTGGAACTCCAGTGAAAACCAGATAATCGTCGTAACCTATACGAACGAAATCGTTAAATTCGAGCCAGGATTCGATGCATAAAACATAGTGATTATGAATTGTTCACCAAAAAATATTATTATTAACTATTAGCTAGCGTCATTAGATCATGTGGAGTGTGGACCGCCATATGGGATTCCATGGCATTTCTCCGAAAACACTACTTCATCAGGTTTGATGGTAAACACTGCAAACTATCACTATATTCATATCACAAATGATGTATTAGTAATAGATACATACCTGTAGCTGTTGAAATGGACATTTTCCTACTATTTTTCTATCGAAAACCAGAAAATAGCACAATAGCACAGTAGCGGAAACCAAACCAAATCAAGCTGTCATTTTGAAGAGTTCTTTCTCTGTCACGTTCGGAAAGTATTAGCAGTAAAAACCGGAATAAATTAATCACTTCGAGAATTACATAAACAGAGTTAGTACTATATTTTTTAATATCTTAACGACTGTTTACTGAGTCAAATACTAATAGAGAACATTTGATTTAGTTTGGCTTTGTGGAATTAAACGCAGTAACTGACTAATTCAAAATGGCGTCTAACGTGTACTATAAAAAACCTTAACTTAAAAATGGTGGGAAAGAGAAGGATATCGGAGGGGGAAAGACGCGATATTTCATTTGGAAATATTGGAATAGGAGAAGCGCGAAAATCAAATCAAATATGTATCATTTTCAGTTTTCTTTTAATTGATTCCGTAAAAAAACAATTAATTAGGCATAATTCATAGACTATTGTAATTATAAATTTAATTTCTATTTAACTATAAAAACTATATAAAAAAATATAAAGCAAAAGCTCCATCTACTCCTTCCTATCGATTTTTACTTAGGGGTGGATAACTACCTCATACACTTTAATATCTAGTACATGTTGAAAATATGACTTCCAAACAATATGCTAATCATGGCTAACTAAAGCTCAGCTTATTAAAAGTCTCTGGCACATTAGTGCCTTGGTAATTATACTAACCTACCTAGTTTTGGTATTGGCTAATTTAATTAGACAAGATGTACATATAGGTATATATATAAATATATATTAATTTTAGGGGAAAGTTATACTACAAAATCTCTGTTAAAGATATTTATAGTCAAATTAGTACAAAAAAATACAATTCCATAAAATCTATCAAACAAACAATGCCATTATCATGATATTTTAAAGTAAAATACTTAATTTAAGTACACATTTAATTATTTTCATCTTCTTCTACAATGTTTTCGGCACTTTCAAATGGATCGATAACTGGCATTTCATCTGGTTTTTTGATTAGTCCGAAGTCCTCTGCAGCATTAAGGCATTTCTGAGCAAATTCCTTGGCTCTCGCATTTTCTGATTCTTCCACTTTTGTTAATGCCATCAAGATTTCCATAATGTCAGTTTCAAATATTTTTGAAGCAATATCTTTATCATCCTTAATAATATTGTAAAGCATGTAGGTTCCTCTGTACTGTATTTCCTTATTAGGATTTGCAAGGAGGCACCTCAATGTTTCAACCCACGGTTTGCAGTCTAATAATTTGCGGCAGCATACTTTGCTTATAGAGGTCAAAATACATAGAGCACCAGCGGCTGCCAGAACAGTATCTTCATCTTCCTCCTGACATAACAAATACAAAAACTTAGTTTTATCGTTATTGCCTTCATAAGTTTTGATAACTTCTTCAGATTGCAGTAAATTACAAATACACTGTGTGGAAGCTCTTAGGAGCAACTCATGATCTTCATACAAATAATGTTCAATTTTGGCCAAACCACCTTCTTTGAGTATCCTGTTTCTGGTAGTTTCATTCATTCCTGCTAAGTTGCAGAGAGCCATCAGTGCTTCAAAGTTCTCCAGTGCAGTACAGTCAGGGTGCAACAGGGACAGTAAAGGTCTTACTACCTCCAGATTACGTTGACCAGGGAAAGCTACTTCAGGATTGATAGTGATACCAATCCTGGCCAAAGCCTGAGCCGCTTGTTTCTTACCATTGTGAGTGCCTTCTAAGGACATTGGAATCAATACCTTAGCACCACCCTGTTGAACCATAATGCCTCTAAGTTCTTGTAGTCCACAGATTGAATTGAAAACCCTGGCAATAAGTTCTCTGGAATTATGGCTTTGAGTTTTAGAAAGAGCCACTAACCCTGTTGTTACACCAGCTTTAGCTAAGATAGTGATTCTTTTGTTGACAAAGTCAGGGTCATCTAACTCATGCTGTTCAGGTATGTGATGTTTAGCAAACTTGGCCAATTCCAGCATCTCAGGCATCACCTCTTGCTTTTCATAAGCATTACACAAGTTTACTAAAGTGGTGACTACACCATGCAAGCTAGACTGGTCACCACTTTTAGCCAATTCAATCAGTGCCTGAATTGCAGATTTGTCTTCAACAAGCTTTTCTTTAACATCAGCATCAAGGGTAAGGTAAGAGAGACCCTCAGCAGCCCATTTCCTCACATCATTATCTTTAGCTGGGTTGACTAAGAACTTTCTGCATGCTTCTGCCAGCTTAGTAGTAGACCCATCAGCAAAAGGTCTTATAGATGCATCATCACCACCAAAACTGCCAATTTTACACAAACCCACAAGAGCTCTCACTCTGACTGCATCATTCTTACATTGATATAACTTTTTAAGAATATCTACACCTTTGTTGATGATGGTTCTGGCTTTATCTTTTTTAGATGCAGCGGCTATGAGGCATTCACATGCTACTTTCTGTTGCAAAGGATCTTCAGTTTGTGCCATCACTAGGATCATTTCAATGATACCCTCTTTGGACATGACATAGTTCCCTACATCCAATGGGCCCCTCAATAGTGAAGTGATAGCTACAGTAACTCGAACTTTAGATTCAAGATCTGGTGACATCAACTTATCTTTAACAAAATCATCCACTTGTTCATTGAATTTCTCTCTTGCTTGATCATAGTACATGTTCTCATATATCCTAGCCAAGCAAGCTGCAGCTATTGTGCTTGATGATGGAGTAATATTCATTGCAGACTCATATTTATACTCTTCAAGTTCACTGCATACTTCAAGGAGGCGCTGCAACCCTCTGATCTCTACAAATCTCTCAGCCCAGTTGAGGGATGTGTAATGACAGTTCTTCATAACTAGTTCCATAAGAGCATCCCTGGCTTTACCAGTGATCACTCTGTTGGTGATAGAGTAGGTGAGGCATGTGAGTAGGGTGTCAATTTCACTTTTGTAATCTTCACACATTTTCGCATCTGGCTTAGTTTCTTTCTTAGTGTCCATGCCAGAGAAAGTGTTCAGTATTACTTGGAGACAGTATTGAGCTGCATTCACTCTCTCATCGTTTTCACTGTCTATGATTTCCAAAACCCATGGGATACCAACAACTTTGATGATAGCTTTGGTTCTCTCAACATCTCTCTTACACAGCTGACTTATCACACGCACAGCATTCACAGCTATATCATTGTTTTTCTCCACTTTTAGCAGTTGTTGTATTTTCTGTACAACTCCATTTTTGATCATGACATCTGCTCCAGTATTTTCTTTGGCTAGCACTACGAGGTTGCCCATAGCTTTTTCACGTTTTTCAGTATCTTCACCCAGGTCAAAAGCTAGCTTGAACATCTGTTCCACCTTGTTGCTGGTCTGAGCGTTCTTGCGGGCTCTCTCCTGCACGATGGCGTGAAGGCGCGAGAGCACGGGCTGCACTGCCTTGTTCGATGGGTCTACTGTGAATATTGCTTTGGCATCTCTGTATGCTTCTTCAAACCTCTCCAGCTGTTCTAACGCCTGCGATCGACGAAACAAAGCTTTAGGGTCTTCTGGAATAATTGCCAACGCATCATCGCAGTCTTTGATTGCTTTCTCATAGTCCTGGAGTTTAAGATAAGCGGCGGCTCTGTTTTTTAAGTATGTAGCTAAATCCCGGCTATCCTTTTCGGCGAGGTTAACCGCCTTGCTATAGTAACTTATTGCTTCATCAAATTTCTCACTCTTGAACGCTTCATTCCCCTTATTCTTGTATATTTCAGTCTCTTCGTTGTGAATACCCATTTTGTAGCGATTGTTGAATGAAAGTCTGGCGCAACTTCTGTGAATGCACTTTTATAGTTTTCATGAAGACTGTTCTGAAACGTTCTGGTAAAGTCTCGTGGGTTCAATTAGATTATATAGTGAAACGAAAATAGAAGTTTATTTTTATTCTCCGAGTAGGTTATGTAGGTAGCTCCTGCCTGTGCTCCCGTTTAATGTTCCTGGTCAATTAATAAACACCCTTATTCCCCAGAAAATAACTTCCCTTTCTGTGACTCAGACAGTTTGTTTGTACGGTTGACGTCTGCCAGATAATGTCAAAATGACAGTGAAATCCAGTGTTAGATATTTTATCTGTGATTAATATCTTATAGCGGGGTATTCACTAATCGAAATGTGCCATCTTGGGTCTGACATATAACTTTGCTGACACTTATTCCATGGACTGAGCATGTGTGACGGCCTTTACAAATGAACAGTTGACCCTTTGTTGTTGATAGCCCATAGACCTATATTATTTACACTGGACAGCTGGACAGGCTGCTGTCATAATAATTTTGTGCCTATTTGAGTGTTGCCATTTTGGTGCTGTAGGCTACTGTACAGATACGAATGTCCATAAAATTCACTACTGTATGTCTATATTCGACTGTGGTACCATATTTGCTTGCAGTGAACGTCAGAAATAGTACATAC
Source organism: Cyclophora albipunctata (assembly GCA_963082685.1). Lineage (NCBI taxonomy): Eukaryota > Metazoa > Arthropoda > Insecta > Lepidoptera > Geometridae > Cyclophora > Cyclophora albipunctata. The sequence goes on from OY720133.1 coordinate 2,409,297, forward strand.
TCGGGACACTCGCAGGGGCGCTTCAAATTGCCACACAAAATTAGCTGTCATTTGTATGTTAACAGCCAGTCCAGTGTGTACATAACAGAGATCAGTGTGTTAACCAATGGTTAACCAAATCTTTGTTCTCCAAATCTATGATCCAATGCTTCGATCAACAATAGACAACAATCAACAATAGACAAGTTGTGTATTGTTGATCGAAGATCCAATGACTTACCTACATCCAAAGATAACTTTTAGGCCCATCGCAGACGACAGACTATCCGTGACGCACTTTTTAGTCTGTGAAAATAGAACCTATGTAATTATATGCAGTAACGCACACGACGCGCAAAAATCCGCGACAATCCGCGACCGAATTTTTGTGCGCCGCAGACTCGATCGCACAAAAAGTCTGTCGTCTGCGATGGGCCTTACAGTCATTCATTCATCTGCTAATTAATCATTTCGTTCATTCATTCAATTTCATTCATTCGTTAATTTATTTCGGGCAAGGCAAGAGCGATCCTCGTGTGACAATTTGTAATAACTATTTCATAAATTTAATACAATTTCCAAAAAGAAATTCATAAATAATGGCTGCTATCAGTTTATTGAATCCTAAAGCTGAGTTTGCCAGAGCTGCTCAAGCTTTAGCTGTTAACATATCAGCCGCAAAAGGTATTCAAGATGTAATGAAAACTAACCTCGGGCCTAAGGGCACAATGAAAATGTAAGTATTTTAACTATTATACAGACAATTTCCATAAAAATAAGTGTTATTGTTATATTTTTCTACTTAATTAATTACATAATGCAAGTATTTAGTGGAAAACCATTAAATTACATCGATATTTTTTGATAAACAGAATCATATGACATTACACTTTGATAGTACCTACCGGCACCGCATCACATGCTATTTGTAGCATTCATTTATTTATAATGTCTACAAAAAAATATTAAGTTAACTTAATATATATTACGATTTTCTTTATTTACATAGGTTGGTATCTGGTGCTGGAGACATCAAGATCACCAAGGATGGAAATGTACTGTTACATGAAATGCAGATTCAACATCCTACAGCGTCGTTGATCGCTCGCGCCTCCACTGCCCAGGATGACGCCACCGGAGACGGTACCACCTCCACCGTGCTCCTCATTGGAGAGCTTCTCAAGCAAGCCGATATTTACATCAGTGAAGGTACATAATATGATTAATTGTAATAATAGTCATCAAAGTGAACAATAAAAACTTATATCTATTTAAAAAGGCTAATTGCAATATTGATGCAGAGATGGCCTTAATTGAGTAGACTTAGTCTCATGGGCTTAATAGACTGGAAATCTCTGGGGAGATCTTTGTCCCAAAATGGGACGGGACTCAACAGGTTAAATTAAGTACAATTTTTTTTTAAAGTAAACTATTCAATGTATCCTTGTCCATGCAGGTCTTCATCCCAGAATTCTCACTGAAGGATTTGAAGTAGCTAAGGTGAAGGCTCTAGAGATTTTGGAATCAATGAAAATTCCTATTGAAATCACCCGTGAAAATCTTCTTGATATTGCCCGCACTTCTTTGAAGACTAAGGTAAAATATTTAATTAGTAAATATTTATGGACTACATTTATATTAACATTTAGCTAAGTTACTGCATTATGACATTAAAACAAGATTATTTTAATTATAAAAACTGAATCTGTGTTCCCTAATCAATCAGGTACTGTTAATAATTGACATGCCCATATTGCGAAATGCCTAATTATATGGGGAAGAAATTATGGAAAACAATAATATTATGTGTCTTATGTGTGTTTTAGGTGCACCAGAATTTGGCCGGTGTCCTTACAGATGCCTGTGTTGATGCTGTATTGGCTATCCGTCAGCCGGAGAAATCCGTGGACTTGCATATGGTTGAAATCATGGAGATGCAACACAAGACTGCCACTGAAACCTCACTCATTAAAGGTATATACTAAACTTGATTCTTGACAGTTCTAAGATTCCTCTATTTTGAAAATAGGTTAGTCCAAATCCAGCTTCTAAGTAGAGCTGTACTACTCATAAACTAATGAACCATTGCTATTTTAGTGGTTTACAATATATAAACAAATTGCATAATCATTATGACATAAGCAACAACAGCATATTGCATAACATGAGAAAAACAATCAAGGCTCAGTAGTTATTCTTCTTAAAGTACTTATTACAGTTTATATTGTGTTACAGGTTTGGTGCTAGACCATGGAAGCCGTCATCCGGACATGCCCAAGCGTCTTGAAAATGCTTACATCCTCACTTGCAATGTTTCCCTTGAGTATGAAAAGACAGAGGTCAACTCTGGCTTCTTCTACAAGTCTGCTGAAGACCGAGAGAAACTTGTGGCTGCTGAGAGAGAGTTCATTGACCAGAGAGTCAAGAAGGTACAAATTAATTTTATTTTTGTTTTACCTTATTAAAGTTGATATGATAAAAGTTGCTGACATACCTGCCTTTTGTTTTCACAGATCATTGCTCTGAAGAAGAAGGTATGTGATGGTACAGACAAGTCCTTTGTAGTTATCAACCAAAAGGGTATTGACCCCCTTTCTCTGGATGCCTTCGCCAAAGAGGGCATCATGGGACTGCGCAGAGCTAAGAGGCGTAACATGGAACGTCTGGCCATGGCTTGTGGTGGCATGGCCATGAACTCGGTTGATGACATGACTGAGGAAGTACTTGGATATGCTGGTTTAGTCTATGAACATATTCTTGGTGAAGATAAATATACTTTTGTAGAACAATGCAAGAACCCACAGTCTGTCACAATCCTCATAAAGGGCCCCAACAAGCATACTCTGACTCAAATCAAAGATGCTGTGCGTGATGGTCTGAGAGCCATCAACAATGCTATTGAAGACAAGAGTATTATTGCTGGTGCTGGTGCCTTTGAGATCAGGGCTAACACTGAGCTTCAGAAATTTAAGGATTCGGTCAAAGGAAAGGCACGCTTGGGTATCCAAGCGTATGCTGAAGCTCTGCTGGTGATCCCTAAGACTCTGGCGGTGAACTCTGGGTTTGATGCTCAAGATACCATTGTGAAACTTCAGGAAGAGGCTAGATTAAGTCCTGACCCGGTCGGATTAGACTTGACTACTGGTGAAGCTATGAAGCCTGTGGATATGGGAGTCTATGACAACTACATTGTCAAGAAACAAATCCTCAACTCCTGTTCCGTGATTGCCAGCAACCTTCTTCTTGTTGACGAGATCATGAGAGCTGGCATGAGCAGCCTCAAAGGATAAATGATTCCGATAATATTAACTAATAATATTCTTTGGGGCCTTCCAGCAAGAATTGCTTTTTATTTCAATAATATTTTTCTTTTCACTGAAGACACTTATTTTAACAATTTCATAGTATTGCTAGTTATATGTTGCTAACTTCTAAAAGTAAATAATTAACATTAAGTTGCTTTTTATTATCACACGCAATAAAAGCCCAGTTGTTTATTCAGTTTTATTTAGGGAACTAACACATTACACTAAGTGTACAATTTTTTTAAACATTTCTCGGGAAGATTATTAATGTTACTATGCTAAGCCTGCTAGAAAATAACAATTTAAAATTTAATATCACTTTCATACAACTTAAAAATATTTTAAAAAATGTGTAAAAAAAAATAAACTTTAACAAAGTAAAAAAAAAGGATTCAATTGAAACATAAAAATAATATTCTTACTTACTATTATTATAATAATCGAGTAATTGGAAGTGTCAATCATATAATTGTAAATGCATTTAACTCCAGGTGCCTCAAATAAATGACTAAATGATTTTTACATTATTTGTTCCCAACATTTAAAGGAAAACATTCAGTTTACAACTTTGGCCACAACATCAAATTGATTGGTAGGTAAATATACGAGGGTACTCCAACCACATTGTATGAGAATCATTAACTCAAGTTCAAACATTATGCCAATAAAATCAATTAACATTGTATTAGGTACAATATCCTATTAGTATTCACAGTAAAAATAAAGTAGGTACTCATTTTTTTTCAACTTCCTGAGTGAATTTTAATTGTCTAGTAAATAGGAATTAGTTCTTAATTCTCATCAACGTATTTGAAGAGGGTAATTAGTTTTGTTTAGCTGCCAGAACAGCCCGTTCATTGACGTCAATAGTTGCGAGGTTCAGTGAAGCCACTATGCCATGGAGTACCGATATTCCAGCCTTCACGAATGCAACCGGGAAAGATATCAGGGCAATCAATTTGAACAGTCCAATGCCAAGAACTGGAAAGAAATAGATAACTTAATTTTATAAACCACAAGCTCAGGTACTTATAGAGATAAAATCATTCAACTTACTGGTAGGTCCAGTGTGGAAATGCATGACATACAGAGCTGCATAGAAAGCTTCATTTCCAGAGCACATGAGGAACAACACATTCTTGTTGGTGTAGTACAGGTGCATTATAGCATTTTCCGACATGTCAATGAACTTGTGTGAGGTCTTTCCCTGCAGAGTAACAGTGTGGAAATACAACCAGTGGCATGTGATGTCAATCGCCATGGACATTTGGAACCAAAATGTGTACTGAGGGTAGAAGGTGCACAAAGTCATCATGAGACCTGCGGTACCAGCACGGTCCGTCAGCTGGTCCAACATGGCACCGAACTTGGTACCTGCAAATATAATTTTCATCAAATATTTATTCCGATTTCATTGTAGCAATATTCCGAAGTACAATCCATCTCAACAGGATAAACTTAATTGAATTAGATGATACCATACAATACAAAAGTACTTACTTTGATTGTAGTACCTAGCAGCATGACCATCAACAGAATCCAGTAATGCGGAGATGACATAGCAGGTGCATGCCAACGTACAATGTGTAGGCATAAAGTAGAAGGCAATGATAGCAAGGATTACTCTCGCGAACCCTGTAGATAAACATGAAGATAATGTATTTTTATTTTGCTGAGATAAATATTCTACTATTAAATTGTACATACCAATTATGTTAGGAACGAAAAGGAATATGTTTTCGGCCATTTTTGTGATGTTTATTATTAGTCGCACACAACAATAATTCTCAAAAAAAAGGAAACAAATAAATGAAATCGGCTGTATTGAATTGATATTATTGATTTGGGTTGGGTGGGATCCCTGTTGGCTGTTTTGTTACTCTACCAAAGAGTAAGTAAATAAAATAAATAAATGACTTGCGCTAGGCCACAGACTATCTAATCCATCACTGAATAAAACGACTCCACCCATTACGGTCCTATTCCTATTACACTCTGCCTGCTGGCTGTCCCTTGCCAGTTTGCCAGTTGTCACAGTCTGTCTGTCTGGTAAAAAATAATTACCAAGTGTCATTCGAATGAAATTATTGCGCACACATTGTCGTAAACATTGATCACAAAATATTGTGCTGTGGACATCTTTAAGGTGTCTACACACCAAAGCCGCCGGCCCGGCGGCACGAACCCGGCGGCAAGGCCGGCGGCCTGATTTTGAATGAAAATCAAGGCCGCCGGCCTTGCCGCCGGGTTCGTGCCGCCGGGCCGGCGGCTTTGGTGTGTAGACACCTTTAGTTAGACAGGTCGCTAACAGCAAAGTCGAGGCGCGAGCGAGGCGCGGGCGAGGCACAGGCGAGGCGCGGGCGAACAAGCGAATGTGCTAAGCGTCGAGGCAGCGGCGTTTACGCCTCGTTTGAATGTATTCAACATGTCGTCTTCGGAAGATGAAGACGTGCTTGCGCTTATACAAATACTCAATGTAAATATAAAAAAGCGGTCTCATTCATACTTATGAAAGAGCGCTAAAGGCAATGCGTTTAGATGGACACGCGAATTGCAATTATATCCAATTAAGATTACCATTAAAAGTTATAGGTAACTAACTACTTTTTATCTTCTGTTCACGGCTTCGCTTGCGTAGTACCTACCCGGATAAAATCTACCTACTTATGGTAAGTACTTATTTAGCAAGTTATGAGAGAGTATACAATCGAAATACCAAATTTCATAAAAAACCGGTCAAGTGCGAGTCGGTGTAAACGCTCCTCTGATAGAAATAGAATGTCACAAAATGGCGGACAGGCGAGCAAGCGTCGCGGAAGGGGCGCGCGCCGCACCCGCGCCTCGCCTGCGCCCCGCCCGCGCCGCGCCCTCGCCTCGCCCGCGCCTCGACTCTTGTTCTGTTAGCGCAGTAACATAAAAAAAAACTTGAGAGGTGTCAAGGGACACCCTGATGGAACGAAGTTTATTTATTATCAACAAAAATAATCGTCGCGACGCCACACTGTTCAATGTGAAATAGAAAGACGAAATGAAAATATCGCTTGCTTTCTATAAGAGAGAGAGAGAGAGAGAGAGAGCATGCGCGCCGCGCATGTTTTTCTGTCTGTCTCTCTCTGGCATGCACATGTTTCTCTGTCTGTCTCTCTCGCGCATGTATCTCTGTCTGTCTCTCTCACGCATGTTTCCCTGTCTCTCTCTCTCTGGCGTGCGCAAGTTTCTCTGTCTGTCCCTCTCTGGCCTGAAGTATGTCGTTACCATTTTTTTCCGTCTAGCCCCCTTTCGCAACGCGCGATAAGGAACTTCGTTCCAACAATGGAAAACAAAGAGATTTTTAGAAGAGGCGCGCCCGCGCTTCGCTCGCGCCTCGACTTTCGTTTCTGTTAGCGACGCGCCTTAGAAGGTATCACAGGGTCACCTTGCATTGTTGTCGATGATTTTCCATAATAATGAAATGAAAATGGGAAAAGGTGCGACTGGAGCGATAGATAACGATATTCTCAATCGCGTCAATGTATACATTTTCGCCCATTGATCTTATACTGTACGATAATAATTAATCCAATTTACGAAGAAAGTGTAAAGTTCTAGGCAATGACAGGGTCGTAGTAGTGATAAGGAGTGGCTAGGCAGCACTAGGCAGTGTGGCAAACACTGCCGCCACTAACAGGACTGTGTGTAAAGGTTGCATTAGTGAATAACACATTAGTGAATGACAGTAATAAAAAGAGTCATATCATATCCACGATACGAAATACAGTAGAAGCACAGGAGTAAAGAAACCGTTTCTTTACTCCTGTGGTAGAAGGTACAAAGTGACACTATATTTTATTATCTGTGTATCTCGCTCTTAGTGTTGCTATAACGAATAAGTTACCCTTAAATAAAGGTATATTATCGTCTTGTTAATTATATCACTAAACTTGATGTTATATTATTGCTCATTTATTTGTTCATTTTACTAATTTATAATTTCATTTAATAGTTAGGTGACGATCTTCTTCATTCAAATTGGCTTACATTCATTCATCCAAGTGGATATTGTAGGGATGTTTAGTTTTTTTATATTGAAACACAGTTATTTCGACTTTTACGTCTGTCTGTCTGTCTGTCGTACTCGAACTGTCGGTCGAGCAAAAATGTTGGTCACAATCTGTCGAAAATGATGAATCCGGTTTTACAAATGGTTAGAACTCTCAAAATGTTATAGTTCTAATAATCATAATGATTCTATTATGTAGTTAGTTAGTGCAGAAGACCTAAAAAGGAGTAGATAGGTAGTGAATTCGGTGTGCGAAAGTCATACGACTAGTGTCATCTGACTGTTCTTCCTTCAAGATGGCTCCTTCGCCGGAGTATGATAAGGAACCGAAAGCCCCGGATAAAAGTGCTACGAATATAACTTGTGAAGATTCGAAACTTTTAAACAATTTAGCAAATGATCAACATGACCCTTCGGACCACACAACAACAACAAACTCAACGGGGAATTCGGAAGTAGAGGTAAGTCAATTCAATAATTTAGGCCTGCCATTTTTTGATTAAGATTTGAAGGCAGTGGGTTTTAAAAGATAATATTCGGATTTTTTTATTTAACTACTGGCTACTGATACAATAGATCACAAGTACAGGATTTGGAAGAATTATTGTACATACAAATATCTCGACAGTTTTACGAAAGGTAAAGATGCTATCTGGAGACTGCAAATCGTTTCGAAAATAACCAATTGAAATGAAACAGTTCTCATATTTACGGCCTGCTATTCGTCCTGTGCGTCCTGTACGTCCTGTACAGGATTGGACTATTGATATTATTTAAAAATAATTACTGCCAAGTGTATAAATTCAAACAGTTAAATAACAAAAATAAAGTAAGCATAAATTATCAAAATCATCATGCCTTAACATTTTAGGTATTTTGCAATATCACTGATAAAGGTTTGCCTAAAAATTATTTTATGAGTGATATAATACATCAATCAAAAACCAATAATAAAATCATGCCATTATTAAAATTATTGTTGTTTTATGAATCAAACCGATGTAAGTAACTAAGAAGTTGACTTATACACTGAACACACATTTCATGGGAGTAGGTAGAATAATTAATCACCAATAAATTAATAACAATTTATTGATTGATATCTATGCTGATATTTTTGAGGACTAATTTATTCAGATTCAGTTTGTTTTTACCGGTTAAATTAACTTCAATAAGGAAATGGTTTTATTGAGGACAATTTAATATTTAAGCATATTTTGTGTTTGTGGTACTGCAGGTAGATATAACAACATTGAATCTACTTGATACAATGAGTGAGTGAGCCGTTTATCTTTGTGGGATCATCATACAATCTATAGCCTACTTTACCTTATAGTAGGCATTCTTTATTCAAATTATAAGTTACTTTATTTTTTATATATGTAGTAAAAATGCCATAATTGTATCTTTTTCTTGTGATTACAATCTCATTACAATGTGCATTAAACTGAACTATACCAGTAGAAAGCTTGTGGTTCACTTATTATTTTGGTTAGTGCTTACATACAATCTCTGAAATCATATTGTGAATTTAGAGGCTTAGAGGGGTAAACACAATCCACTGTTAAATCCAATATTAAGGATTATTTTCCCTATGCAGTTGGTAGAACATATTTTCCAAGTGTACTCTAGTAACCTTACCTGGTCTGTCATGTTGATATCAATCAATCATATTTTTTATATTAAAGCTGCTGTCCGAGTTACTTATTTCTAACGGAGAGGTTAATAAGTGACTTCTGACATGTAATCTATGTCAAATTATATCAATTAGTTAATTGTCGATTTAATTGACATTTCTAGTGTGGTTTCGATTTAGTTAACTTTGAGGGTCAATAAAAATAGATACTGGTGAATATTTTTAGCATACAACAATGTGGTCACTATGCAACTACTTATTATTATAGTCATTAGTTGAACATAAAGTTTAATACATCAACTTAAAGTATATTACCATGAACATAACACAGTAATGAATATTAGTCATTAGGGTTTTCCCAATTATTTTTTCCCTATTATATTCCTGTTCTATTTCTTTACTACCTATTACCAAAACTATGTGAATTGAGAGCTCCTAATTGATAAATGTATAAATGAATGGAACTTGAAACTTCAATTAATAATAACCTTTTGGTATATCTTAGTTTAGAGCTACTTATTATTTAAACAAGTAGATACCTAATACCAAAAGCTATAAAAAATAACACTTTGAATGTATGAAAGGAGTAATTAAGTTCCATACCTCAAGCAACAGCAAGTCTACAGTTAATAAGTAATTAAAATTAAATTGGAACCAAGATTTTCCAATACTTTATTCTTTAGTTACCTTTACATATTATATCATTCTTTTATATATTATTTCTAAAATTTTATATTTCTCACATACTTCTCTCAAAAATGTGTTGATGTAATGATAAACTTTCAATCAAAAAATCGCACCAGATGTTCCTTTCTCATATCATTAAGCAATCAACCATTTATGACTATTGGCCAGATAACATTTCCATATATAGAGGACATTCAAAATTAAGGCCTATTGTGCTAAGGAGTTAAGATAGTCTGATTGTATGTAAGCATTATTATTATCATCTGCGATCCTGAGTATTGTATTACCTATACTTTAATAATAAAACTCAAGAGCTGTTCTTAAAGCGCTAACGGCTGAACCTTTAAGGTATTAAGGTATAAAATATCTTTAAGTAAGTACTCAATCACGAAATCGCGCAAAAATTAACGCGCAAACCGCTAGTAATAATATAATATGTATGGCACTACCAAGCGTGTCTTAATGTGAAAAGAAAGCTCGAGTTTTAATTAAAGTATGTAACAATGTGGTTGTGGGTACGACAATGAAGTGTGGCGCGCGTCGGCGGTGGAGACCGGGCCGGTGTAGGCTTACTGTGTCGGCGGCGGGTGACGGGGTGCCCGTCGCCACGTCGCCACGCGGCCGCCCGCATGGCGAGATCACATTTGCGCACTCACCGCAACCCGCAATTCTACACTCGCCAAACATCACATACCTACAACGCTTTTGAACCATTCAATCACGAAATATGTTACGCATAACGTCTTATGTTGCGACTTTATTAGCTACTACTAGCTGGAGCAGCCGGCGAAATCTATTGCGAAATAAACTAGAGTAGTTATCAATGCGAATATACTATCTGATAATATATTCGCCCAGTACCAATTCTAGTTAACGAGATTTTACAGGACGAATTAGCTATTAAAGCTAGCAGACAAAATTCACCATCCAGTGAACAGTCATAAACCTACAAACAAAATAATGGATGAGATAATAGACTCAACATTTGTTCCATTAATACGTAGCTGTCGCCTGCCCCGTCTCCTAATTCAACGACATGCCCAGAAAAGCTTACGCAATAAATCACGTCATTTCTACGTCATTATTTTCCGAAGCCTGATTCCTCATGAGTACTCCTGACATCATTTAGTACAAATACTAATCTTTCCCCTCATTATCTCAGGATAAGAAAATTGCGATTACACTCTCAGGAATGTCATCGCAATTTTCTACTTTGATGTAAGTGAAGGCCACATACAGTTTTCAAAATTGAACGTAACAAATGTGAATCTCTGAACCAGATTAGCGTAGATTTCAATAAACGTCCAAAGCGGCCGACTTATCGTCTGCAAGCTCGGATAGACCCCTAATCTCGGCTCAATATCATCTGCGCTTTCTTTTTATTGGAGTTTAAATCAGGACCGTTTGGTTAGGACGAGATATATCTGTTTTTATATTAGATAATACTATATTCCATACTTAATATTAAATTGCCAAATTCCAAGTTCCCAAATTATTGTGGTCAAGTTGAATTACCAAACCATGCGTGACGACTTTGTATGTACTGTATACTTTTTCGTACCTCCACTGAACCCAAAGTAGGACATAGTCCACCTTCCAAGTTCAGTGGTGTACGCAGAGATCAATGATACGCCGCCATAGGATCCCTGCAAACGGTCTCTGGCACCACTCCAATACTGCAGGTTAGTCTTGGTATGTTCCAAAATTCGTGAAGCATTTGCAAACAACTTAAAACTGCGCCAATTCGTCACGCGACTACGTTTTTTCGTTTGAAACATCTACTACGATATTATTGATTGAAGTTGACTTGCAAATGATCTGTAAATGAGTAGGGTGATAGTGTGCAACAAGTGTGTATTCTACAGGCGGGCGGTCGAGGATGTCGGGTAGTGTGGGTCACAATCAGTGTCGGCTCGCGGCACGCGGCTCCCGGAGCGAGCATCGATCTGGAGTGTCTCCGGCCCGACCCTGACCTACGGGCTTCGGGAAATAACACCCTCCCGCTGCGTTTCACAGGAGCCTCATTTATTCACTCCACTCGTACTAGCATGTGAACGCACCTCCGGTACCTTAATAGCTAAATGAACTCCAAAATACTTTGTATAATTGTTTCGTGCATTAAATCTGTTATCGTAATTGACATTCCATAGATGATGCGACGGCAGTTTAACAGTTACAAGGTAAGTTGTTATTAGAAACGGATCGTGACCTAATGCACCAGCACAAAAAATATCTGCTATAAACAGTTTTATCTACACTAATGTTGTAACATTCTACTTATGATTCCAATACTTGACTTATAATTACTACTGTTATAGCGCAGACAACTAAAACACTCAATTTAAGCAATTGCACATGATGTTATAATATCATTATAATATAACATTATAACATCATTATAACGCGACCAATTAACCTGGCGAGCCTTATGTCAAAATCCTCATACTAGTTGCATAAAATTTTGATATTAGGCTGGCTTTTGAAAACAGTTGGGTTATACGTGAAAACTTCGTCGAAACTACATACACAAAACTCTTTGGTAAGATCTCGCTCGCTCCTGATTGGCCCTACGCGCAGCTGCGCTCTCATTGGTTAGATTTTAATGGCGGCAAGTTCACTGTGACAATACACGTACCTACGCGTGAATTTAATGTTTCGCAATGTGTTTTGTTTTTAAAATTTTGTTTGATTAATTGCATTAAATAGTGAAGATAAAGTAGTGTATGCAACTGCATATAACACGGGTATTAAAACACTCGTTACTATTATGAAACTCGCTGCGCTCGTTTCATAAACTCACACTCGTGTTTTAATACCCTTCTTTATATGACGTTGCATAAACTACTATTATGTCTGTAGAAAACCTATTTATTAAACGGGGACGAGTCCTTTGGGTCATTTCGTATTATTTTGTGACTAACGACTCATTTTCGTTTACTTCGGCTTATCAATATTTCCCTTAGGAAATTGAGGATTAAAATTACTTGTCTATGAGGGACGAGTTTCATTTATCTGCAAACAAAATATTCCCAATATCAGTTCAGTCAGCTGCTTAGACCGGAGACCTGAATAGATTTCACTAGACAGACGGACGGAGATAAGTATGTAGTCTTAAATAAAAGTGCTCGTATTGTGTTCCAAAAATGTAAGCAACCAAAGTATCCTGCAAACTGCTATGACTAATGCAATAGGTTCACGCTCTGATTACTCTCATTATGACTTGAGCGATATAAAGCGATGTGCTTTGTGAGAAGGCAGTTAAGTCTGCTTGAGAATGTTCAATGTAATCAATAAACAACTCATTTACAACTACACAGTTACTGCCAGCTAAACGTTTTATTGACATATTAAATACTTTGCTCATTTAAAGTTTACCTTTTCGTAATAATGAGCATGACCTATGGATAATACGAGCATACCTCCGTAGACAGGTTCAATATATTGTCGAGTTAAGTCACAAGTAAAAGCCGGCAATATACTCGTATGAAATAGCTGCAACATGCGAACATACGAAAGCGAGAAATTGATTATATTTTCAATATCAAGCTTGTGTCTGAAGTCGAGAGCGCGTTAAATTGTGCCTCAATTTAATTTAAACATTGTATTTGTTATTAACTTTCATCGTGACCGTAATTTTTCATGAAATTCAAATAAGGCTGCCAGTTCATGGAACATCGTTTAGGTTAACAAAAAGCGGCCAAGTGCGAGTCGGACTCGCCCATGAAGGGTTCCGTAGCAGCGAGTAACATAATAAAGAAGTTCTTGAAGTTCGTTGTACTTACTACTACTTACTTACTTAGCGTGTGGGTTGTGATCGATTAACGACCTCACAAACCAAAAAACTAAAAAAATAAAAAAAACTACTAACTAGACCTCGTTCAAACCAATTTTCGGTGTTAGATTACATTGTTATGTACATCATATATTTTTTTTAGTTTTATCATTCTCTTATTTTAGAAGTTACAGGGGGGGGGGGACACACATTTTACCACTTTGGAAGAGTCTCTCGAGCAAACTATTCAGTTTAGAAAAAAATGATATTAGAAACCTCAATACCATTTTTGAAGACCTATCCATAGATACCCCACACGTATGGGTTTGATGAAAAAAAAAAAATTTTAGTGTGAAAATATTAATGCGGTTCACAGAATACATCTACACACTAAGTTTCAACAACATAGCTCTTATAGTTTCGGAGAAAAAAGGCTGTGACATACGGACAGACGGACAGACAGACATGACGAATCTATAAGGGTTCCGTTTTTGCCATTTGGCTACGGAACCCTAAAAAACCGTCTGATCCACGGCACCGTTAAAACAATGCCAATGGATAGGCGCTGCTACTTCAAGCAGCCTGAAGCTGTAATGTAACGGTTCTGCGAATATTAACATTTTTATATCAAACGTCTGCTTTGAAAGATAATTTACGTTCATTTAGAAACGCCTTTGTGTGTCAAATCTTAAAATATTTTTAAGATTAGGGCGAATGAGTAAGTGTTGTTTTGTTGAGTGAGTGGTGTGATGCTGTACGTATTGTACGCACTGTATGTGGGATAGCGTTTGACTTGGTTCGAGACAGTTTGTCTGCGTGTCGTCAGCGTATTGGCATTCTTCCACATTCGTGAACATGTATATCGATGTTTTGTCAGAACGGGTGTCCGCTGCCGATAGCCACCGACAGAACAGCTGTTATCGGCCCCTTATCTACACAGATACGCATCGTCATGCTAAGCTTTCGATCGGTGAACCTTATAGCATTCACTGTCAACAACTACAGATTGTTTGTTCCCTATCTCTAGTCTCCATGTGGAAGGGTAGGCGTTTGCGTGTGTTTACACGCCGCCCGCCTACACATTAGTATCACGTTACCGAAATGAAAGTAGCCAGGCGCTGCCCAGTGCCCATTGACCCGACCGCGCGCTGTTGTGCTGACACCACTTATCTATTGTACTCAAGGTTTCGCTATCCATTATTGCCTGTAGAAGCTAGTATCATTATGCATTTACTTCAATGAGCACCGTTTTACTTGTTTACACAATATTTTAACCTTGCGATTCGGTAACGTGTTGCCGACCGCTGCGCCACTCACAATTATTCTGCTTGTATTATGTTCGTTGATTTTGCAATATTTACTCAACTACACGTAAAAAGCAAGTAATGCAAATGTATTTGTTTATTTTTATCTTGTTTTGCAATACTAAGTTTAATGACACACGTTGGGAACCGAGCTTGGGTACCGAGCGAGACGTCGCGCGACGTAATGAGCGTTATTAGGGCCGGCGCCCACTGCCGGCACGGCACGGTGAGTCATGGCAAAGGATTTTAATACTAATTAAGTTATTTTGAATCTTATTTCAATGAGTTTAGAAATTATGTTACTTTATTTTGATACCACGATGCCGTGACGTGCCGCAGGATGCTGCGGCATGATGCGACACGCCACAGGATGCAACGGCATGACGTGTCATGCTGTTTCATTCCACGGGATGCCCCGGCGCGCCATTGCATCCCGCGAGACGTATGGGTCACTTTGGGGTCGAGGAATTATGATTGCTAGCTAGTTGAAATAAGGTTGAAACTTATGCAGCATTTCGGTGGGGCGCAGTCCGGTCGGTGCGCGGGGGCAAGGGAGGGAGAAAACGCACTGGCAATGCCACGCAATGCCACGGAACGCCGCGGGATGCCGCAGCACGCCGCGGGATGCCACTACACAACCTGCCGTGCCATGCTGTGCCACGCCGTCAGTGAGCGCCGGCCCTTAGTGATTATGAAGCTCGTACATTAGTGAGGGTGACTGTTGTCGGGAGCGCCTGTCTCGTCTCTTCGCATAACTTTGATAACACCACGTTCATAATTAACGTCGACCTTGACATTAATGTGACGATACGTTATATCGGAGCGGTACATTTGTTCGTGTGACGAATATTGTGGCGAACTGTCAAAACGAACGCTTACCGGATTAGCGGGATTCAGTACGTGGTACTATGTAGCTACTAATTAACGGGTTTACGTAGATAATTGAAATGTGTAATAATAATCATGTTTAATTATATATCCCATGTACACTACATTATCTCTATTCAACTACGTTTTTTAACGATTAAGCGTTCGTTCAATGAATAGTTTCTTCGACAATTTTGATTGACGTATGCAATCTCAGATAATGTAGTATAAACCTTTAAATAATAATGTTGTTATTTGTTCCTCTTTACAGAATAACAAACATGTAGACCAATTGGACGACGAGAAATTACGAGCTCTCTTAGATGAAGCTATCACGTACAAATGTCCCAAAGACCGGGAGGGCAAGAGCAGCCTGTTTAAGGTGAGTGGTTAATACTAAAGACTGTCAAATAAATTATATGTTATATTAGTATAGTTAACCCTAGCTGTTCCCCGCGATTTCACCTGCGTCATACCCGTTGTTGTCTCTTTCGGGATAAAAGTAGTATTCTCGCATTCGTCGCTAACACAGAAATACTATATTCAAGTATTGGCCGTGCTCACGTAGCTTAATATTTAAGATGCATATAAATTAAAAGCGAAGTGTATCCGTAAACGTAGTTTCAATTCAAAATGAGTAGTGTTCGCTTAAACTCAAGAAACCAGTATTTAAGATGCATTTCATTATACTATCAGTCAGTCAGTTAACTGCGAACGAACTGTAAAAGTTAAGACCAAAAATAATGTTCACTCAAATCGAAAAATATTGGAATAGTTTTCTCAGAATCACACCTTCTCATTTGTAATAATACTCATTATGATGCATCACAACACAACGTAACGCAGTGCAAATAGACATTTATTTTCGTAATAGCTAAAAATATTACACCTAATTCACTTTCTTTGCGTCCTATATTTTGTTAGTACACACGGATGAGTCGTCTTTATCTTATTAATCCCCGGTGAAAAAAGGTGTAAGGTATATACACATTTGAATGTGATTTGTACATTGACTTGTGGTTAACTTCATGCTAGGTACTTACTGCTCCATTTTACAGGCATTAGAGGTGTTATATGTGTGCATCAATTATATTAAGCCTATATGTCCTATATCTACTGATATTTACGCTCTAAGCTTGTATGTACACATTATGGAATCTAAGCTGGATTGTTAATTTGATTTAGCGTCTAGTCTATAAATATATTGACAACAAACCCCACTGACTCCCTAAACAAAATCAATCGACACTTTCCAAAAGCTGGTTCAAACCTCGCCAATGTTATTTTAAACCGACTAAACTGTAATGAGCTAGATCTTTGTAATGCTATGACGGATGCTCTAAGTAATGTTAATTCTTTCGTTATGCTACCAACAGATGTAACAGAAATCAAAAATATCATTAGGGCTTTAAAAAATAGTCCAAGCACTGGATTGGACGGAATACCTGTGAAAGTATACAAGATGGGGATAGATCATTTAGTTCTTCCTATATCGATCATTTGCAATACTTGTTTTGAGGAAGGACGCTTCCCTGAACCATTAAAAAGATCTAGGGTTGTTCCCATATACCTATAAAAGCGGAGATAAATCGAATATAAATAAAAATCTACAAAGGATGCGGTTCTATGTCTCACTTCACGAATACAACAATCGTTGGGCACTGGTGATAAATGCCTTGCCATATTCTTAGATTTGGCCAAGGCCTACTGATCAAAAAGTTGAACCGTATCGGAATCCGCGGTAAACAGTTAAAACTCCTTCAAGATTACTTGTCAGATCGGAAACAGAGTATACTGGTTGACCAGCACGCTAGTTCCACTCTACAGGGTAAGTATAGAGTTTGGCGTGCCACAGAGCAGCGTATTGGGACCTTCATTATTAATTGCATACATCAATGAGATATGTAACCTTAACATAGAGAATGGTAGCATCATCACATATGCGGACGATACGGTTTTGTTATTTAAGGGCGCAACATGGGATGAAGTTTATCTTTCAGCTAATAAAGGACTGCAAACTGTATCTCAATGGTTAGATAACAATCTTCTCTCACTGAACCTAACAAAAACTCATTACATAAAATTTTGTATCAGAAGTGAAAATGCATTGACAACATATCGCTACAATATTAAAGCGCATCATTGTGGCAGAGTACCTTCACTAGGTCAGTCATCAGCTTCTCATAAAAAATATTTGGGTGTGCAGATAGACAAATCCCTAAATTTTAAAATTCATATTAACACCGTATCGTCGCGTATACGAAAGCTTATTTATGTATTTAAAACTCTACGATATAATATATGTGATGCCAAACAGATTTTAGCAATTTACCGCGCGCTTTGTCAATCAATTCTAACATATTGCATTATCTGCTGGGGTGGCTGTTCGAAGACTGCTTTGCTGACTCTTGAACGTACACAACGTGATATTCTAAAAGTTATTCACTTTAACCTTTTCTTTTTCCAACAACTAAGCTATACGAAGATATCTGTTGAAATCCTATATATATGTGGTGTTTGGGTCTAATGATTCTATTATTCTTTGATCACTTAGAATGAATTCTTCCGGTTCTATTAGTTTTCCTTGTCTGAGGGTAAATGTTTTGTCCTTAAAAATTCTATTATAACTGGATGTATTTTATAGTAACGGAGTACTTGTATAAGCCAACTGTGAGGTACAGAATCATTGCCTTGCTGTAATCGATGTACATGGTACAGATATCTCTTTTGTTGTGTGCTGTTTTTCATTGCAACTAAATCTATTGTGAGCTGTTCCTTAGGCCCATAGCACACAGCGTATTTTATACGCGCAGATGACGCGCGTATACGAGCTTCAAACGAGATTAGAACGCAACCTTGTAACCTAGGCACACGGGGCGATCATGAAACATGCGTCTCCTGCGCGTATACGCGCTGTAGCCGCTCGTAGCCTTTGCATTTTGACCAGAGACTCCTCCAGTTTCCAGTTGTACAATGGCGTCGGTTGAAACAACACTGCTTACGCTGGCTTTAGTACTTCTTTTAAAAAGAAAAAAACGCGCTTCAAAAGCGCGTATACGCGCTTCATGCGCGCGCTTGTATCATCAATGCAAACGCAACAATCAGCGTCTACGGCGCCGAAGACGTGCGTTCCTAATACGCGCGTCGCCTACGCGTATAAAATACGCCGTGTGCTATGGGCTTTACATGCGTTTCCGGCAACCTTTCTGTTCTTCAGCAAGAATATTATTATTTATTAAGTGTTTGTATATAGTATGTGATAAGCAAGCAGCTATACTATACCATGTTTCAAAATCCCAGATAATTTTTGTAAACAAATGTGATACCAGTGCACAAAACCTGCACGAAAATCGTGCAGTTGTTAATTTGACGATTTCACGGTATTTATTTATCTTATAAAAATAAGGGGATAGCTATAGTTATTCAAACGATTATGCAGTATTGACTTTTATACGATTGTTATTCTGAAGAAAATTAAAATGATCTAAAGCTTTTTTTGTGCAGTTTATTTATGTATACTTGGAACACTACAGAGACGCAGAACATTTTTTAGAGTCGCCATTTTATTTTATCGTGGTTCGTATTTCGGACTCCAAGAAAAGCGCTAAGTACACTACCTCATAGGTGGCGTGGAAACGTGTGCATTATTATGCACACGTTGGTCATAATTGACCATTACAACTTTTACAACTTTTTAAATCGTTATATCTCAAAAAGAGTGGCTCGTGGGAAAAAAAGTATCAATACAATTTTTGTAGATAATTTTTTATGTATTTTGTAGATAATTATTTAAATGAAATTACCCGAAGGTTCGACACATCTGACCTCCTACATTGACAGTGACAAAATCTTGACATAACTTTATTTACAAAAATTATCTGGGATTTTGGTATAGATTATAAAGAGGTAAAATTTTTAAGTTTGATTATTTGTTTGTTTGTTTGTATGTTCGAGGTAATCTTAGGAATTATCAGTCCGATTTGAATAATTATAATTGTAGATAGCCACGTTCAACGGGAAGGTTATAGGCTATTTTAAATCCCAAGATTCCCCTCGGGAACGGGTACAACGCGGGCAAAACCACGGGGCGCAGTTAGTAGTTTGTAAACATGTAATAGGTCTATATTTCGAAGGGTCTGAGGTTCTTTCACTATCTTTGGGTATCATGTAAGTTTTACCTTGTGTTATTATTATTGAAAAAAAAAACAAATGACGTTCGTTTTACGTCGTATTCTATTTGGTGAATAAATACAATTTTGAAAGAACACCTCTTGTTTCTTAAACATATTTAGGTACTAAATATATGTATATATTGAAGAGTTCTTGTGCAATCAAATCTTAACTAAATGATGCTGCTACATATAATATATATAATTGTTGTGTGTAGGAGCTGCTGGAGGAGGTGGAGCAGGACGAGCAGGCGAGCGAGGCGGCGGCGGGCGGCGCGCTGGAGGAGCTGATGGAGGCCATGGAGCACGAGGAGGCGCGGCGGCTGCGCGCGCGCCGCCCGCTGCACCACTCCAACTCGCTGCAGGACCTGGTGGCGCTGGCGCTGGCCGCCGAGCCGCCGCGCCGCCGCCCGCACCCCGCGCACCACCCCGCGCCGCCCGCGCCCTCCGTCTCCGCGCGCGCCATCCACGGCGGCTCGCTGCCCTCCGGCGTCGACACGTGTACGTACACCACCACCACCACCACCACCACACATCACACGCGCACGGCGCAGCGGGTTTACGAACGTCACTCAGATACAACAAAATGGTTTTATCTTAATACTAACAATGAGTTAATTGTATTATAATCACGTTCTATGCCCTAAATCCCATGCCGAACATGTCATACACCATTTTCCATCAAATAAGAGAACTACTTGAATGATAGGTACATGGTGTACATATGTTACGGCTAATACCCGAAGTGCGGCTACACCTAGTTTTAGCCGGTTAGAACTAGGTGTAGCCGCACTTCGGGTATTAGCCGTAACACATATACTAATCAAATTAACTTCACTGTACTGACAGACTGAGCAGACTGAGCCTAGAATGGGCTTATGTCCAACAGTGGGGCGTTACCGGCTAATACATTAGTATTTTTATGAGAGCAGTTGAATGGAGAGGCTGTACGTGGTCGTTGTATGTTGCAGCGTCTCTCCTGAGCGAGGAGGGCGCGGCGCGCGGCGCGGGCGCGGGCGCGGGCTACCTGGCCACGGTGCGCTGCGTCAACCCGCCGCCGCTGGCCGAGCGCCGCGTCTCCGCCAGCGACGCCAACGCGCCGCACGAACTCGACGTGCTCAACAGGTAACCAACACCCGCACCCTACGGATCATTCATTTACCTTACCTGCTCCCTCAAATGGAGTTTCGCCAATGAGGAATGATGAGGAATCGGGTATTTGACTGTTATTAAAAGTGTACAATTTGAGAAATGAATTTAGTAACTAAATAAAATTTTGGACAATACCTAAATCAGAATCAAAATCGATTAAAAAATAAAGAAATTGTAAGCTCGGAAAGATTCTGTCCTGTTCTCTATCTTCTTGCAATTTTTTGATAGATTTTTTGTATGCGACGTCTACGGCGCTACAAGCTTGTGACGTCACATTCTAGTTGTGCTGTCTCTGTCTAATCAGCACTTTGACCGCCTGTAACTCTGGATATAATAGCGATAAAAATAAAACGGATTCTTTTGGAATAGAAAGAATTAAAAAAAATGTCAAATACCCTATTTCTGCCTTCTCTTTTGGCCCTTCGAACTTTGCGTAACCTAAACCTTCTCAATGTTTTGCGAATATTAGCCGTAAGAGTTTAAAAAGAAGATAAGACCGAGTTAAATGTTAAATGAGAATGTTGTTTGAGTTGTTATGAATATTGACCTAATTTAAACAAACATTAGTTTCGCCGCGGTCGTTATCACTCGGTATGTATTTGCTAAAACATATTTGACGTAGTTGTTGAAATTGTAATCTTTCTGTCGCGCCCCGCTGGAGGACAAGGCCATTATAAATATGTCGATGTCAAGGACTCGCATTCGACACGGTGATAAATTTCATTCCTATATTTGTTCGTGACATCGATTTAAATAATGTGTATCAGCGAGCGTTCCAAGTTTATGTACCGGAAGTTGCTAGCTGAAGCCGGAACTTATGCGAAATAAGGTCAGAATTGACGGGTACGTACGTACTCATTGAAAGAAAGGGGACAATTTTTAGAAAGAAGTGGAGTATCAATACACGCCGAATACTCATAAACATCGTACCGTCTCACCATCTGTCAATACATTGTTCGTATATGAGCGTGTCAAGAAGTATGAATATAGCGTAGCTTCCTATGTACAATATCTGAGGTGTGATGTTGGTTGTTGCAGACGGAGGGCGCCGGCGTTCCCGATGACGTACACGGCGCGCGCGACGCTGGAGATCGGCAGCGGGTCGGTGTGCTCGGGCCGCGCGGTCACCACCACCACGCCGTCCAACCAGGTGCGTACCCGCCAGCCCTTCCGCCGCGCCGTGCGCCGCTGGTACCGCGGCCTGGAGCCGCGCGCGCCCGGCCCGCGCCCGCGCGACCCGTCGCCCGACCCGCGCCCGCGCGACCCGTCGCCCGAACCGCGCCCGCGCGACCCGTCGCCCGGCCCGCGGCCCGCGCGCTCCGTGTGCGCGGGCCTGCGCGCCCCCTCCAGCCGCTCCTTCAACCCGAGGAACGTCCGAAGCATGTCCATAGGCGACCCCGAGCCGCTCCTCACTGATCCGGAGAGCCAACGCTGCCCACCCGCCGACGACAACCTACCACCCGCCGAAACTAGCAAATATACGCGACCCAATGATGAAGTTTACATCGATATGGAAGACTACTCTATGAGTAAACCCTCTCCCCCTACCTACGAGATGTCTACGTTCTACACCAACGACCGACAAACAGTAACGGGTGACGATGAATTCAAGAACGACATCGAGTTGCTGGAGGTCCGCCACGATGTTTCGATCCAATCGAAGTCTCTCGAATCGACCGGCTCGTTCTCGGATTATGTCGCCGATCAAGAAAAGTTGATGAAAATTTTACAAGATACGGACTCCGGTGTCTCGGAAGACAATAACGTGGCAACCGATTCTAAAGACGTAGCGATCCGCCGGACGAGCGACGTGAGTGCAGCGGGCGCGGCGGCGCGGGCGCCCGGCGGCGACGGATACGCGCTATCGGACCTTCCCAATAACGCTTACGTATTCCTAACGCTTCCCGAACGCTTGCCGCCTAGCCGAGACGAACGTTCTCTCAACCCGCTTCAAATAGATTATTACGATAGTGACAACTCAAAAACTGACAAGTTGAAGACGAAGGACAAGGCGAACGATGAGCATGACAAGAGGGACGACTCCGAGGGGCGCGGCGGGCCGCATCTGGAGGTAGGGCCGGCGCTCGCATGGCGGACCAGCGCAGAGCACGCACGCGGACTTTTATACGCGTGATCGTGAGCGCGCGAACTAGCAATTAAGACGTAGATGTAGATATGATCGCGAGTGCGCTGCGCTGGCGGCGGCCGCAGCGCGCCGGTGACGCGTGTGTGTGCCCGCAGGTGGACGCGGCCATCCCGTTCAGCTGCATCACGACGCCCGAGGTGGCGGCCAGCTGCGCCGCGCCCGCCGCGCCGCCCGCCGCCGCGCTCGACCCCAAGGTACTCGCCCCGCACGCTCCGACACGACCGGGACCATCCATTCGTTATCGTCCTCCAAATGCGGAACACGACACCATTTGCACACTTTTCGATATTTGCTTCATAAAACTTACGTTTTTTGCATGCGTTTGTGGTAGCCGTAACAACAGTTATACAGTGCATACATATACATATTTTAATTCGATAGTGTCGATAATCGTTTGCCATATGCATGCATTGCGTTGTTTGCGTAATTAATGTCTGCTTGCTACTTGCAAATATATCTACTTTTAATTTGATAACAATCAAATTCACTTTCCAAGCCCGATTGAGTGACATTAAATGACTGTATCTCGATACCACAAAATTGTCACTAATAAGGAACCACAGAGTTAGGAGTGAGTGGCAAAAATGGTCTACCGGCGCTACAGACATACAAAAGCTTATAACATTTTAAAAGTTCGAAACGCTAATAACATTTTAAACGTTCACTGTATACATAATTGAATCGGGCAGGAAAAGTAAAGGGTAGAGATAGACAGAGATGGAATGATTGTGTGTGGCGTGTGAGTGAGAGAGTATGCGTGAGTAGTGAAGTGAGCCGTAGTGGTGTGGTGTAGCCGCTGCAGCTGTGCTCGGCGTACCGCGCCGTGGCGAGCCTCACGGCCGCGCCGCTGCCGCCGCCCGCCGCCGCCCCGCGACCCCAACAGGTATACACACTGACTCCAAAACATTACACACACTACACGCGCGCTCTCTCCGTCATACACACAAATATATTCTCTCACACAAGCACGTACACTCTACTGGAGGATTGTATTCGTATATCACACATTATCAACTGGATTACACACATAGACAATCTATGAATTCCCTGGCTCACTCGCACTACACATTCACCACACAGAAAGGCCACTAATCAACACATTATAGATGTATCTGACCAACATTGTTGAATGAAACACCATGATAGACGAACGGTTGCGGAAATTGAGCACCTTGACACATGCTTAATTTTACTATTTTACGTTCTGAAACTATTTTAGTTATAGTAGTCAAGTTATTAATGTTGGCAATTTTCTTGATTAATCAACTTATTATTTTCATTATTTTAACTTTTGGTAGTAACTTTTTGATCGTGTATCATGAGATCGCTTTCTCACGTAGTTGTTAACAAGCATTAGATCCTTCCTAATGTAACACGCTTTATTTGAACTTACAATAATTATAAATCATCCAAAAGTATGTAAATGGTGTGGATGTACGTGCCTGCCATAATAAGTGCAAAATGCGAATATACATTATGTACATTAATTTTGCATGACTTTATAGCAGTGCAAATTAAATAGCATATTGTGTCTTTTAATGCAACTTGTGTTTAAATATTTTAAGACAATTGCTTTACCTAAACTGTTATGCAAAAAATGTGTATTTTTAAATGACCAGAAACCTAGTGCTATAAAAATTTACCTTCCCTGCCAGTTTACTTATTGTAATGAAATATTGTTAATTAATTAAATGTCTTACATTTGAGCAGCCTCGCAGCGTGATAGCTAGCAGTTTTAACGGACTGCCGCTGTCGCGACCTAACTACGGCTCCACCGCCACGACCGCCAACGAAGAATTTAAGGTAAAATGATATCTTACGTGATTAGTAGGCGATATTTGATATATTCTTCAGACCGTCATCGTTTCGTTTCAGAAGTCTCTAGACGAAAACGGCAACGCAGTTCAAGGATACAGTTCACCGCTCTCGGGGTCTAGTCAACACAAAAAACCGAGGAGGAAAAAATCGTCAAAGAACGAGACCGTGATCGACTGCCGGCAGTTGGACGGGTACCAGGGCGACAAGGACGTGAACGAGCTGCTGCGCTTCATCGAGTCCAACGCCGAGAGCCGCGCGCCCAAGCTGCGCGCCAAGCACCAGCACGACGACGACAAGAAGAAGCGCTCGGCCGAGCGCCGCAAGGACAAGGAGAAGGTGAAGCGCGCCTCCTCGCTCGAGGAGGTGTCGCGCACCAAGCTGTGCGACCTCACCGAGCGGCCGCCCGCGCCGCCGGCCGAGCGCCGCTCGTGGGGCGACGCCGCGCCCGACGACACGCGCGACTTCACCACCGTCACCAAGAAGAGGCGCGCGCGCCGCCGCGACCTCGACCCGCCGCGCCGCCGCGACGACCGCTCCAACGACTCCAACGACGACATGGACTCGGTGCACTCGCTGCCCGAGCCGCGCGCGCCCGCGCCGCCCGCGCCCGCCAGCTACGCGGACATCGCGCGCACGCGCCACAACATCCCCGACCTCATCGAGTCGTGCAACTACTACGCGGAGGAGGGCGGCGCCGCGCCCGCGCCCGCCGCGCCGCCGCCGCCGCCCGCCGCCGAGCCGCGCCGCGCCAAGCCGGCCGCGCCGCGCCGCAAGGAGCCCGACGTGGTGGCGGACCGCCGCCCGCCCGTCATCCTGCTGGACGAGAGCGCGCGCCCGCGCGACATGGACGGCGTCACCTTCGGCTTCGAGCTCAACGAGCAGCTGCTGGGCGGCGGCGCGCGGCGCCCGCGCTGCGACCTGGTGCGCGACGCGCTGCGCTACCTGCCGCCGCCGCCGCCGCCCGGCGCGCCCGCGCCTGCGCTGCTGCAGCTCGTCGACTACGTGTCCGGAGGTGAGTGCCCGCCCCTCTTCCGCCCTCTCTGTCCCTCGCTCTCCCTCGCTCGCTCACGCCCGCCCTCTGTCCGCAGCGTGGGAGGACGTGGTGCGCTGCGGCGCCGGCAAGGTGCGCTACTTCACCGAGTAGCGGCGCGCGGCGTCCCACGGCATTTATGTGCACTTACACGCGGGTCCCGTGTGTGTCGATCCGAGTGAGTTCTAGATAAGTATAATTATTACCGGTTTAATGTGTACCGAAATAGCTGATTTTATATAAATAATGTTTAAAAGTAAATTCGATTGTATAAAATATAACTTCAGTTGTAACTAAAATGCATTGAATGCAAGTTATTATCTGGATGTGCGGACTGCGGAGTGCGCGGCGCGGACAGGACTCGGTCGCCCGCGCGAGTGCGCGAGAGTCGCGTTGTGATGTGCCAGACCGTTTTACTATTTTCGGTTTAAGTGGAGGCCTGTAATATTTTGTTTCTGTTGATCTTTATTGTGCTTGAGTTTTGTTATGTAATCACAAATATTTGATAGATTCCCTCTAACTAGCCACTCGAGTATATTTTGTTATGTAATTTTAAGATTTACCAATTTCAAGTGTAAATAAAATGATAAAGATCTTTGAATGTGTAACTGGTCGTACTGATATGGATCGGTGCCATTTCACTAGCTGATGCGGCTTGCAGTGAGGTACGCGAGCCGAGCGCGCCGGCTCGGGGACTATGTCTCGAGTGTCAATCGTATGTCATGAGTGCAACTGAGTAGCAAAGGATGGAGCTGTAACAATTACATAACAATAATTTTGCAATTATCTACCTACTATATTGTACTAGTGATCAATTTTAATAAGATATGTTATTTTTGTATCGGTGTCGTGAGAAGTTATCGACTAATTGACTATGGATATCTTCGAT
The DNA here is from genome assembly GCA_963082685.1 of Cyclophora albipunctata. NCBI lineage: Eukaryota > Metazoa > Arthropoda > Insecta > Lepidoptera > Geometridae > Cyclophora > Cyclophora albipunctata. The sequence continues at coordinate 2,436,090 of OY720133.1, forward strand.
CAACGATACACAACTAGATGTCGGGTCGGCGCAAAAAATACGTCTCGGTGAATAACGCCTCATTTGAAAAGTGAGGCGTTACTCTCACTTATATTATTCGTATGATTTGCTACTTTATTGCTAGGTGTCATGGTTGTAATTAGGTTGAACTTCGAACAGTTTTAAAACGTTTTTTTCAGTTCGGTAGTAAACAAAATAAGCTGTCACACGTCATCCATGCGGACAGTATTTAGCTTTGATTTTGTACGTGACCCGATATCTAGTTGTGTATTGTTGATCGAAGATGGATATAATTAAAATAGATTAATAATAAAATTAGATGTTTCGTAATTGAATATGAATAGATTCAGTGTTCTTTCGCTCCACCCTCTGGTCGTATGTTCGTGTGATGATTAACAATCTAATACTTGTGCATGATGGTACCTATAAATAATATGAGCTTGGTAAGTCACACCCAACGATTGAATGTGACTACTACAAAATATCTAACTAAATGCTGAATATTAATAATTTAAACGGAATCATATAATAAATATTATAAAACAAAATGTAAACAAAAAAAAAGATTGAGTAAAATATGATTCTTATTATTTCTGGTAATTGTTTGTAAATTAATTTTACATAGTCATGTTTATGTAACATAATGTAATTGTTATGTAGTGTGAGTTCTGGTAAGCCTAGTCATAATGTAAATGATGCTTGGCATTGTGTGCGGGCTCGCATCCGGCCGCCCGCACTCTCTGCTCTGTCAGTCACCAGAACGTTACATCTTCCGACTGCTGGCCACGTTCGATTCTACTCTATGTCGCGTGTAACGAGTATTTTAAAGGAACCTCTCGAGTGTTCAACCTATCATCCGAATCTATTGGACCATGTCTGTGTACATTAATTTGACTCAAATTCGATTGAAATTACATTAATTTTCTATTTTTTTATCTGTGTATTTAAACCTAGTCGAGTTTAATTGGCTTCTCATTATTGAAATGTTTGTATACGTCTTGTTAATGAAAGTGGTCTGAATTGTTTACGAATATTATGTTTTACTCTGTTCATAAAACACAATTTAAAAGTTGATAACAATATTAGTTTATTTCGTCATAATTTAGTGATTATACTGTACAGAATATCATAACTACAGTGGTTGGTGTACAGATACAAGAACCTAGGGATAGAAGCAGGAGAGACCACATTTCACGATTTGTAAATAAAATGTAAATTCATTTCATACTTGTTTGAAAAGATTTTTTACATATTTCTTTGTTGAGATTTTTTATTTATGTACTGAAAGGACGCTCATATCAAAGGTATAGAAATTATTTATTATTTCTCTCCCTTGTAAAATATGTATATAGATATGCAGAAAATATTGGATTTTTTTATCGATCTTAGTGCATACTAGATGTTGTAGATGGGAGATCTCGAGGTCGCGAAGGTCTCGTCACGAACTAACTGAAGGAGTAGCCGTCACGTGACACATATTTTATCATTATTTAAATGAATAGACAACAAAATGTTATTTCGCACGCCAGTGCAGCATTTATTTTGATATTTGGCAAATAATATTTAATTTATATTTATTGCGAAAATACTATTCCGCATGTCGCCTTGAGATCTTATGAAATGTTTACTTTGGAGAATATGTATGAATGGGCTAAAGTAAAATTATTTCTTGAGCTAAATATAAATGTAATTATTTTGTTTAGGTAATGGAGTGATAATGCTTAGGAAAGCTATGTAAATGTATAAATAAACGATGCTGATAATACAAGTCCGCGCAATAGTCTCGTTTATTGTTCAATATAATATTATGTAGTATTGGTTCGCAGTGATTAGTGCTCTAGGATCACTCACCTCGTGTATAAATAATTCCATGATTGTAGTTATGATTGGTTCCTTGCGCAGCAAGTGAGATTATTGCGCCCTATCATTATATTTATGTATCTTTAACTTTTATTTATCTGCTTTTCATCTAACTTCAACCCTAGACTTTTACTCTTTTCGTCAGTATTCAATAAAATATGAACTAGTCATTGATGCATATAACATGTTTATTCATATACCTAAACCTCAAAAATATGTCGATATTATCGTTGTAAAATGTACTTAACGTTTAATATATAATTGAATTGTAAGATATTAAAAAAAAAAAAACTACCTTGTTCCGACGAATATAATGAAAGTGTTGAAAAATATCGTTCTGCAAACATCAATTATGTTGATTTAATAAATACGAAATGTCTCATTGAACGTTATGCTAGTGTCGCCCGGCTTGATAGAAGCAAAAGCATCGTCGACAACAGCTGTAATGATGATTCCACTAGAGCTATGCTATGTTTGATTTGATTGTCTGATATAACCAGCGCCGAGTTACGTTAATACGTCACGTTTGACAAGATTGGTAGAAACCAAGCGCAGTAGCATAGCACTGGTGAGGACACGTCGCGATATTCGATAAATTATTCCAGTCCAGGTATCCAATCCCGTAAATGTAATGTGATTGGGGAATGATAGTGGAATATTGTAAGCCATCGCTGGAGTGTTCCTAATCCAGGCCAGGGACTGGCGTAACTACCTATATCACGTTTGATATTATGGGCGTAATATGGGTTTGGTGGAATGGGATATGCCGCACTTTCACTAAATTATGTAAAGAAATCCAAATATTGCTTGCTCGCTCTTTCATTCGGTTAAAGAGCATGCGAGCAAGTGTTCGGAACTGTCACTAAGTAAAAATGCGGCTTTACTATTCCCCTATCCCCACAACAATGTTAACTGTAGCTGCCCCTGTAATTGTGTCAGTGTTCAAGAACCTAAATAATCAGTATAATTTGTTTGTACCACGTCTATCTAAACGAGAATAGAGTAAAAGTCTAGATTTTATTACCTGTAAAAGATTTGTTTGTATAAACAATATTGTAACGCAATTTACAGTTATGTACTTTTTCACTGTTTCAGTTTTCTTAATAAAAACGTTGAAAATACAATAAGACTCTTTTTTTATTTTTATCTTACCATCCATCTAGTTTGATTTTTTTGTTTGCTACACGCCAATTTCATTTATTTTCATGGATAACCATATTTAATTAGGTTATAGGCTAATTTTTAACCGACTTCAAAAAGGAGGAGGTTTCTCAATTCGATCGTAATTATGTATTTATGCTTATTTATGTATGTTCGCGGATAACTTCGTTGTGTATGAACCGATTTTGATGATTCTTTTTTTTTCATCCCTATATTCCAAAGGTTGCGTGGTTGCAATTTGGAGAGTATTTATTTAAATAATAACTTTATGAATCTTCTTTGTCAATTAGTTTCAGATAGGACTTAGGAATTATTATTATGATGATTTTGTTTGTATTTATTAACTTTGCGATAGAACTAAGAATAAATAAAAAACTTGAGAGGTGTCAAGGGACACCCGGATGGAACGAAGTTTATTTATTATCAACAAAAAAAATCGTCGGCGACACCGTTCAATGCGAAATAGAAACACGAAACGAAAATATCTAGCTTGCTTTCTATAAGAGAGAGAGAGAGAGAGAGAGAATTTTTTTCCGTCTAGCCCCCTTTCGCAACACACGATAAGGAACTCCGTTCCAAAAGTCCTAAAAAAATCTACTGCAGCCAGTGACTATGATTCGGTAGAGTTTTAATAAAATAAAATATTCATATTTCCGTGACGCAATATTTTATTTTTTATCAACATGATACAGATGTTATGGCTTTGTATTCAAATATCATTCTATTATAATAAAAATATTAACAAAATTATCTTACACCCACTTGAAAATGTACAATTTTATTTGTAATAAATCTTACAAAATATTTTTTACAGCACCGCAAGTTGACGCCATTCGTTCGTCACGTTGGAGCGCCGCCGTGGAGCTCGCTCTTCCATCAATTTACACTCCGGCGTCAACTTGCGCTATTATAACACTTATACATATAATAATGCTCTATTGCTCCGACAATAAGGCATAAAATATACTCGTAACGATTGTCGTTTTCTATGGGACGTAAATAGCTACTCGACTGTCCGCTACAGACATCGTCATTAGTTCTTACATTAAAAAGCATTATGAGATTGATCCGAATCGAAAAAATTACAAGCACCCAGTCGATCTGTGCCGCCGAATCCGGGCGGATCCGACAGAAGCGACATTCCGACAGTCAATAAATATGGTGGACCGGCGGCGGGCGCCCTAGAAGATGTCGGGGCAGTCGGCCCAGTCGGCGGCGCGCTTGCAGTCCCAGTAGCGCTGCGTGTACATGTGGCGCAGGCGCGGGTGGTCGGCCGCCGCCGCCGCCTCGCACGTGAACCACAGCGGCCGGTGCGGCGGCGGCGGCGGCGCGCTGCCGGCCGCCGCCGCCTCGGCCTCCGCCTCGAGGCGCCGCCGCTTGGCGCGCTGCTTCTCCTCGAGGCGCAGCTTCTCGGCGTTGGCCTCGTCCCACAGGCCCTGCTCCATGAGGCGCTGGTCGGGGCGGCGGCGCGAGTCCGTGGGCGCCACGCCGTCCTCCGGCTCGTTGAGCTGCGCCGCCAGCAGCGTGAAGTTGTACCACTTGTCGCAGTCGGGCGGCGCCGGCACGCGCTCCCACGCCACCGTGAACTTGCCCGTCTTGCAGACGGTGTTGTCGGGCGAGGCGGAGGTGACGGGCGCCACCTCGACGCGCGAGTCCCAGTAGCCCTGCAGCACGTAGCGCGGCACGCCGGCCGGGTCCTTCACCACGCCCGTCACCTTGCGCTGCGTGTCCTTGCTGAAGTACCCGTAGGGCAGGTACTTGAGGTGCGCCACGTAGCCGGCCGCCGGGCCCGCGTCGCCCACGATGTCCATGTCGCCGTGGTTGTCCACCCACAGCTTGCCCACGATTATGTTGTGGACGGTGGTGTTTACCTGCGACGAACACGCGGCGTTACTATTGTTCACGAATTAATTATATATTAAACCAAATAAAGGGAAATACAAAATGGGAAAGACAACATAATACGATGTGTTCGGAGTAATATCAGATTTTAATAATAGCTAATTCCGAACCAGAACGGGTTAAAAATATACATGTAGATAATAGCGACGGAGCCATCTTAAAAACGTCCTATTCATTCGGTCATTGTGTTCATATGATGGGTCGCGCGGCGGCGACGCGCCGCACCTTACCATATATTTGCATGAGAGGCAGTTACCTTTCCATAGCAATATCTGTTACCGGTGGTGATGAAGTCGATGTAGTAGACCGTGTCGGGCAGCACGGTGATGACGGTCCCGCGGAAGCGGCTGCTGAAGGTGAAGGTCTGGCTGACGGTCCAGCCGCCCGCGCCCTCGCAGTACATGGCCTGCGTGGGCGGGTAGTGCCGCACCTGCAAGGCGGGGCGTGAGGGGCGGTCCTACCTTCCTCCAGGTGTACTTGTTGCCGCTGCCCGTGAACATGGCGGAGGCGCCGCCGAGCGGGATGACCTGCAGGTACTTGCCGCGGAACTTGGTGGTCATGGTGAACTCCTGCCAGCACTGCCAGCCCGCGCGGCCCTCGCAGAACTGCGCCACCATCGGCGGGTGGTGCGACACCTACGCAAATTTTGAATTTAGATTACTTTTGCCAAATCGTTTCGCGACAGCCGAAATGGTTTCAATTGACACAAATGCAACGGACGTTCTCGAGAAATCATAAATAATTGATGATAATTATGTATATTTTGCAAAATTGTTAAATAATGAAAACAAAAAAACGTGAAAAATAATATTGTGAAAAAAGGTCATCGACAAGGAAGTGACGAATAGTTATTGTTAGGGACAACAAACAGTACTTGGAGGAATGTTAGATGTGGTGAGTGTGAAAAGGAGGAAGGAAACAGGAAACAGTGGGAGAGTCTTAAGGAAAATATGGTTTATTAAAATAAAAGGGCGCGTTCCCATTAGGCTGTAACCAGCTAGAAGTCCGTTGTCTGTGATACCCGTCAAGACCAAGTTTTTTTTCTCTCTCATCTTTTATCTATTCTCTGTATACAAAGAGATCTCTTTAGAGAAGAAAAACAGAACACAAAACCTTTGTCTTAGCGAGCACCATAGATCTGCTGGTCACCGCTTGTGAAGGCAAACCGCGCGCATTGTTTGCTGCGAATTATATTTTAACTAAAATACACCATATAGAGGCAAACTAGCAGCAAACAGTTAACGACGGCAAGCTGTTTCAAATGGATCCACGCCCTAATACGCAAATAAGTTCACTGGCAAAATTATTTTACTCATTTGATATAACTAATTAATTTAAACTACAATTTCAAAGGCGAATTATAATTTGGCCACTCACTTGATATGCTCTAAATGTAAATTTCTTTTTTTATTAAGTATACGGATTTAATCGATAAAAAATTAGTTAAAATAAAATGTATTGAACCCAACATTTCAATCTCAAAGGCATGCACGAGAGTAAACGTTGATGACGCGTCGAGCAAAGACACATTTATCCGAGTAAGTCCGTATGGGAGAACAAAATATAGATAGTAAACACAAACGCTCGCTGCACGCGGGGCAATCAAAGTGACACGTTGAATATTTTTTGTGTAACCTATATACCTCACTAGCAGCGCCCCGCGGTTTTACCCGCGTTGTGCCCGTTCCCGTGGGAATTTCGGGATAAAATGTAGCCTATAGCCTTCCTCGATAAATAGACTATCTAACAGTGAAAGAATTATTCAAATCGGTTCAGTAGTTTCTGAGATTAGCGCGTTTAAACAAACAAACAAACAAAACAAACTCTTCAGCTTTATAATATTAGTATAGATTGCAATTAAAAAACGTGTACTTATTTTTACTATAAGTACCTAAACCAAATTGCAAATTCTTTATCGATAAGCGACTGCGTCTCCCTAGTGCAATATAGTTTTATGACTTCGTGTGCAGCAATAGTTTAGTCTTTACTATAACTAAAGCTGGCACGTTAACAATACTCACACTAATACAATTTACTGTACAGTATGTTCAGAATTTAATAGGCATGATGAGAGTAATCAAGTATCGCCAAAATATTTATATGATCTAATGAAATAGGATTCAAAGATTTTGAAAAATGTATTTATTCTTTTATTAATGTCGACATTAATAATTTATTTGTTAAAACAAATCTACAAAATACAACAATCCGCCATGATAGCTGAAACACCAATCAGAGAAATTACGTCACGTCTCAGTAAACGTCATTTTGTTTCGTTTAAGCGTATACGCGATCTCTGCATTTTTGCTGAGCCGTAACGTAATGAAGACGCCATGACACCGGCGAGCGTTTTGGCGTGAATTTGAAAATTTAAATTTAAATGTTCTTTTATTGCAAAAAAACCTTAATTTTCTACTGAAATATGATACATTTTAGACATAATAGATACTTCTGAATATAATAGAAGATATTTTGAAAATTAGTCATCAAGCCTATTGAAAGGGCAAATTCAAAAAAGAACCACGTTGTATTCATTACTATTCATGTAAACAAAAAGTCAAACATTAACTGTCTCCTTCATACTCATAAGCCTGACTGCGCGCGAGAGAGACGGATAGGCTTTTAATGATGCGCATACAGTGAAACGTCAGGACATGCGCTTATTACTGACACTACACAAGCGCAATGTGTAAATATGTTGAACGTGCCAGCTTTCGATAACAGATCTTTACAGAAGTTCGTAAAATGGCACTTGCCTGTTCCGATATCGAACGCCAGCCGAGGTCAGCCATTCTGTCGCACTCGTACGTCTCGCCCAGCAGCGGGTTGAAGGGCTTGTTTGTTCTGAAAAGGGAAACATTTTCATTAACAACTTGTATAGCGGAAAATATGTTATGAATAGCACCGCCGAGGGAATTTTATGATTAACTTCGAGAAGGTTAGTAGTCCACCCTGCTGTCGGAAGTTTTTAGACAGCTTCCTAGACTTCAGACTTTGTCAGTAGTCAAACTCTTATCAGTAGTTTTTGGGTAAAATAGTAACAACATAACATCCATTGTTCAAAGCTTACGCGGTTACATTAGTAGGAATACAGCGAGCAAGGAAGGTTTGTATGTTCGAGCTAATCTCGGGAATTACCTGTCCGATATCAATATTTTTTTTTTGTAATAGATAGCCACATTCAACGGGAAGGTTATAGGCTACAAAATTCCCACGGGAACGGGCACAACGCGGGTAAATTCGGGGGGCGGTGCTAGTGTTATAGACATGAATGATATTGACCTGGACGCAGTAGTGGCGTACGAGGAGACAGTGAAGGCGGCGACGTAGGCGAGCTGGTGCGCCGGGTCCGAGAACTTGGCCGCCTCGTCCAGGATCATGGAGTACTCGTAGTCCTCCGTCAGCCGCTGCAGCATCGACAGCGGCTCGCTGAAGTTCACCGGGATCGGGATCTTTGACAACTCCTTACCTGTAACGTGTCAGAGCATGTTGTATCTTTACAAACTATTCACTTACTAATATTCTTATGGCAATAAGTCCCATTCTTGAGAGTTAAATCTTCTGTTTATATGCTGAGAGTTGAGAATGATTTATGATAGACCGTGGCTCGCACGAGCCGTGTCTGAGACGAGTGTGTTACTTGATGTAAATTACGAGTCATTTGATTCTCAAACTTCGTCATGGACACGGTACCAGCAGTATGAAATGTCCCTTAAGTGGGAAATATAAAACGTTCCTTATGAATCGGAGCCGCGCCGTTTGCGTTATAGCATAAATAATCCTTTAATCGACTAAAACCCGTTGTTAAGTATTATGCGATGTTTACCTATACAGTTCTTCATAATGGACCAGAGGCTGAGCGGGTAGTTGGGCTTGTCGGGCACGCGTGTGCGTCGCGGACGCCCGCCTTTCGCCTCCGACACGTGCGGCTGAAAAACAATACCACTCTTATCACACACTGGATACAAATCAAAAAAAAGAGTTAAAAGCACGCATCAAGCATTCACTCGAACTGCTATTCAGTTCGAGCACAGAAAATTGGATTATATATCTTCCCATCGGATATAAAATCACCAAGTCAAGCCAAGTCTAATAAGAAGAATAGAATACACGTATACCATATACGTATATATACCCAAGTATAATATATTCATATATATATACCCAAGACAATGACAAAATAATTGGTAAGTAATTATTTTTTTTTATTTAATTTAATTAAAGAATTTGACTTGGCTTTCAAAAACTAGTTAATCTAAGAATTTGCATTGAAGAGCAATGTCCTATTTAAGAATTGAGCAAGCTGACTTTCCGGGTCAGCTTCTTAATACTTATTTGTTTTAAAATAAATTAACAACATTGCTTTTACAAAACTTACACTTACAATGACTACTGTAGTAGCACAAATATTTGTATGTGCCACGTTCTTCGTCAGACTAGTAATTTAAATACTTATGAAAGACGAAATCACAACCATTCACCCCACAAACACCTATTATCAATATATACATAAAGTACCACATGTGTCACAAGCCTTAAAACACAATAAGGGATATTATTAACAACTCACCAGCATGTTTAAAACAAGGTATGAAACTAAATGCTTTTACTAATTCAAGGTCACTCGAGTGACATTGAAGTTAATTTGTAATGTTTTTATTTTACACAAAATGTTATTTCTGTTGAAACGATAACTAGTCAAGTTGTCACTGGCATACTGACTCTATTGTGAATTAAATGTGTTATTTGTAAATCGATTAGGGGCAACAAGTCATTAATAAATCACCTGTGAGAGATAACGAATTATCTGTGCTTAAATAAAGTAATCTTTTGCTATTTATAATGTCACTAGCAACGCTTTTGCTCGTTATATTTGTTTCCTTTTGAATTAGGGATGAAAAGTAGCGTACGTTTTCCCGTGATGTGATGTTAAATGTGACTATTGTATTTTTTATAATGTTCTGGTTGTCTATTAGCGCGTTGTTTAAAAATTGCACGATTTGATTTTGAGGATTCATAGCACTAGACACCAGAGTTCAGTGTAGCCTAAAAATGCGACTTAATGGTATGTTTAGTATTTATAGCAACATCTATAATAATGGCTAGCACACCGAGGTTAAATTTTCATTTTTCTCTCCCTCACATTGTTTATTTTTAAAGAGTGTGAGAGACACATATTGTCTTATAGGTTAGGGATAGAACTGATAAGATTAAAACTTGCATGGATTTGGTCACTGGTCCATCAGGCGCTAGAAGTCAGTTGTCACCAGCGGAACCCCTTACTCAGTACGAAGTATAGAGAAGAACATAGTCGGTATGGGGAGTGAGTACTGACCCAGACGACGATGTCGTGGCGCGCGTCGTCGGGCCGCGCGGCGCCGGGCGCGCCCGCCAGCGGCTCGGCGGCCGGCCCGCCCATCGCGCCCGCTCGCTCCTTGGCCTCCTTGTCTTCTAAGAATATCACCTGCAACATCATACACTATAAACATTCACGTTTTTGACCAAATAGTGACAGTTGACAACAAAGATGGTGCCTGTCTATTGAAGCGGAGCGAGACTCCGGAGCGGAGGATATTTCTACGTTTCTCCGCTCCGCAGCCTGGCCCAGTGAAACCCAGTAGCGCGTTCTCGACTGTGTTAAGAAGGGTGTCGCCACGCCAAGGGGACGAAACGTCAAGGGAAGTCGGAATGTCCCGAAACTCTCCCGAGTTTATCTACAATAGGGTATTTCACTGATATTAAAAGTGTACAATTTGAGAGATGGATTTAGTAAAATAACTAAAATTATTATCAAAACTGAAATCAGAATCTAAATCGATTCAAAAATAAATAAATTTTATGCTCGGAAAGATTATCTCCTGTCCCTTTCTTGCAAAACGATTTTTGTATGCGATGTCTACGGTGCTACAACCTTTTGACGTCACAGGGGCTGTAGTGCTGTCTCTGTCTAATTAGCAATTTTGACCGCCTGTAACTCTGGAAATAGCGATATAAAAAACGGATTTTCTCTAACACGTGATAAAAAGATGAGTTAATAGAAATTATTAAAAAAAACGGTGAAATACCCTATTCACATTTTTCTAATATTCCTAACAACTGCTCTGAGCAAATAGACCGCCTACTTAGCCCCAAAGCGGAAATCCTGTGGACGCTACTTTTTTATTTGCAGTAAATACCTAAACTGATTATGAGTCATATTTTTTTGTTATCTACATTGCCATGATAGCATTGTATCACAACAATCAATATTTACACAAAATATTGATTCGACATTGTATTTGCAATGTATTTTACTAATCTCTAACAAGGAAATTTACCTTACGCCCTTGTACGTGAACTTAAACGTAAACATTACACATTTCACCGACTGACCTGTTGAGTTTCCGTAACAGTTTCAGCCTCAGAGTCATCCGAACTCTCGCCACTTTTTACTTTGGTTTTCCTATTTACCTGTAAGGCACAAACGCACACAACTCATGTACAATATGACACAATTACAAACATTACTGCGAGTCAGACAAGTATGCGCATTATAGAGGGTACCACTACTACATGTGACTAAGTTGTAAAATGTCACTGTTTACAATTAATTCCTACTCGTACGGGGGCACACTTATCTCGCTCATAAAGCATGACACGGTGATTATTATTTAGTAATAAGGAAAACAGCTGATCATGCGAGGTTCCAACTGAAAACAAATGATTCATATCGAAATAATATTTACAACTGTATTCCAAAATATTGGCGTATTAATACTTAAGTACGCATTAGAATGACTTTAGGCCTTAGGAAAACATATTTGTTTCTTATAGTTTCTTATACTGTTCTACATTGTAGAGATTTATTTCGAGTTTGCGCAACTATTGTTGATTTGATACTAATTAATGTAGCACGACTTGATTATCAATTCAAACAAATTCAATATCAAGGTTAGTCAACATAAGTACCATAGAGTAAGAGCAAAGACACAGTATGGTGTACTTACAGGAACTTTAATTACAAATGAGTTCTTGTTGTCATTTTCGTTGGTTGGGATTCCCTCCTCCATTGCATCAAAGAACTCATGGTCCTCATCCTCCGTCTCGTTACCCTGTCCCGACCCGTTGCCACCTAAACACACAATACATCACATTTTAGATTACAACACATTTTATTTTTACACTAGCGACCCATCCAGTTAGTGGCAAACCATGGGGTTGAAGCTAATATGCCGCCTAAGAGGCCTCCGACATCTAACTCATAATCTTTATAATGTCCAATAACCAATTACAAACACCATTACCATTTCCTTTTTGTAATATTATGTAGATTAAGAGATGTATTTGAAAATGATTGAAAAGTATAATATAATATAATATGAGGGATGGACAATTAATAATTTGAATAGACTCTCATCAGACTGAGAACTTTATTTGAGTAATTCTTGACACCATGAACTCTCTCTGACTATATTTCAAAGCTTATGTTTATACTATAACCATGTCCACAGAACTGAATAATTTTTACTCACTAATAAAAAAGTAACCACCACCTTTGAATATGTCTAATAATATATATACATTCCTAAATACTGGTGGTATTTAAGAATAGGGGACGGTCTCAATACATGAATTAAACAATAAGTTTATTGTGAAGATAACAAATGCATACATTAAAATGAGTCATGCTGCTATCAATTCTCACTGGACTAATAATGTGAACTAAATGAAATGCAAACTTATTCCACAAACATTACCTATGTTATGATCTAAAGTTTCAACTAGCTAGTTTACGATATTCAATACCTTCCAATAACATTTATATTTTAGATCCTTTCCCCTTGAATGTTACAAGTATTAGGTGTATTATAAAATTCCTCAAATTATATATATGTCAATACCCGTTCTGTCTAACGCTTATGTATTACGCATTCATGCATAAAACACTGAACAGATTTTGAAGAAATTCATCATAGATAAAAATTAGACCTTCAGGTCAGACAATTTACAAGCTGAATATGTATGTAATACACTGCAAGTGATTCAGCAGAAAACAACTACATAATTTATCATTTATAAAAACTGATTCATGTATGCTTTTTAGCTACATCTTATTGCAAGAACAAATTGTTTGCAGAACACAATAATGAACAATGTGACATACACTACATAAGCAATATTAAGGAAAAACATCAAATTAATTATACTATACTGAACAAATTTCAAATTAAAATTAACATCTTTGCTCTGTTGTAGTGTCGCTTGATACAAAGTAGCTTTTAATGTAATTGAAGACCCCTGATAGGGCACTGGACATTGCCTCTTCAAACAAACATTGAACAACCTACAAACAAAAATGACAATATGTACAGTGATCAGAAACATTATTATTATGTTCCCTTACAACTTGGTTTGAGAATCACAACCAAACTATTTTATAATCCAAATAGTGTAATAACTATCCAAATTTATGAGTGGTGAGTCACGCGCGCGACGGCTGATGCATTAACGAGCTGCCAAATGAATCTCAAGCTCAAGCCTGTATTTAAAAGCCAGTGATGACAATAATGCTCTCATTATCAGCACTTACCACCCATTATGATGATGTAGTACTCAAATTTGCATCATAACTTTGATGTACTTAAATGCATAATTAAAAGCCACAAGAATACAAGGCCAAGATCAGAAATGAACGCGCACAAATTACAATTTTGAATTATTACAAAATAAAAAGAATAGAGTACAGCGAGCGATTCAGCGCCGCGCCACAAGGGACGCGACAAGTCGTGGCTCGGTTACTCGCCGACGAATATGGACGGTAATTAAATAAACGAATGCAACCAATAACTTTAGAATCACTCCGAATGCTAGAACAACCTTGAATATACCAAAAACTAGCCTACGTTTTTGTAGCACAAAATAACATAGTTTGTAAACACTTTTTACCTGCCAGAACAATTTGTAAGCTAAAATTCTATTTAAATAAAAAATGTTTTATATCACTTCGTATAAAAATACAATTTATCTTGGAGAAAAAGGCAATTTTTTAATAACATTGGGTGCAAAATTATTTTGACACCGCAGCTCATTCCCGATAATTTTTCATTTCGATTTTCGATTTGACAGTAAAATAGACAATACAAAAGTCAGTTTGACGTGCCGGAAAGAAACTGCGCCAAAGAGAATATAATCATAGTGATGTCAACTCGAGTAACTCACTCAAGTTAATTGATTGATCGAGTTGGGCCTAACTAGAATCAACTCGAGTTGAATTCTCTCAGAAACCGACATGGAGCGAGCGAAGTTTGCCGATCATTTGAGACTGTTTCATTCATAACAAACACGTGTCATATTTATGTAGATTTGAGATTAACTTTAAAGAGTTATTGCTGTAAATTTTCGTGTTTTAAATTCTGATTTTGAAAATGCCGGGTCCAAAAAGAAAATCTTTGGTTTGGGCGTGTTTGAACCAGTGAGTGGGCGTGTTATATGTAGACAATGTTCCGATTCCTTCAAATATGATGGTAATAAGACTACATTATTAAAACATTGAATGAATTGAAACAGATAAATGTCATCGGTTACGTTTTATACTATTGATGCAAAGGAAGTTAAAAATACTAGGTATTTAAAAACAAAAACATTAACTCCTCCATCTAGTTAGCCCGAGTTGCGTGAATTTTAACTCAGGTTTAATCGAGATTTGTTTTTTCCGAGTTGGCACATCACTATATAATCACTGCGCGTTGCGTTGCGCATGTCTCATGACATCCTATCTCCATGGCCATGATTTTTAACCATCGTGTTATTTGTTCAATCAATCAGTAGAGGTGATCAGTAGCGCGGATTATTATAAATATTACAGAATTACAGACTTGAAATAATGCATTGTTTCCATTGTTTTCCCGAAAAATATAATAATGATAATAATGAGTTACTTTTATTTAATAATTTAACTAAGTCTGCTGAAAATGACCTCAACAACAGACGGCATCATTAAATGACAGTTTCTGATAATATTGTTAATTAAAATCAATGATTAAAATGAGTTTTTTGTAGAAATATTTAACTATTTACTACGTATGTATTCTAATCGTTATCATTATTACAAAAGTTCTTAAATACCTTCATCTAAAGACCTACTTAAATAAAAGTTTTCATCTTCTTCGTCGTGTGGATGGTCAACCTGACCAATCCAATCAATAAATAAAAGTACAAATAATAAACTAATTAATTGTAGTTGCTAAACGGTATAAAGTTGCTCTATCAATAAAACAGCTGCTATGATAAAATCTAGTCATAGCAGTAATATCCCAACAAGTGTGTGCGTGTGTTACCTGTCTGCGAAGTATTGCGCGCGGTGACGGTCTTCTCGAGGTTGTCGTGTTGTCTGGCGAGCTGCTCCACGACTTCCTGCAGCCTCATCTTCTGTTCGCGCTCGTGTTGGAGCGCGCGTCCCATGCGGGCGCTGGAAGCCGCCGCTGCGCTCATGAATTCTGAACACGCCTGTACAATGTTGGCGTATTAGCTTTTTATAATAGCAGCATCGCCCCGCGGTTTAAACGATGTTGTGCTCTTTCCCGTGGGAATTTCAGGATGAAAGAAAGGCTATGCAACAGAAAAGAAAAATGATAAAAATCGGATTGGTAGGTAGTTCCTGAGAGTACAGATGACTGGGGACCTGCGATTTACCCGTATAGTTTTGCGAATGAAAAACAGCCCAACATCTTGTGAACACTCTTTGTATTACTATACCCAAATACTAATGCTTGAAGTAGTTTTTGAGTTATTCGCGAACAGCCAGAGAGACATTGATGTAATATGTACAAAATTTGTAGAACTGAGTACACTTTCCCCGAAAGAAATCAGTATCAGAGAACATTATTTTTTTCGCTAGACTACATACCTATCTCAACCTTACCTAATGGTTTTAATGGTTCTCATTCATATTATACGTCACTACTCATTACCATTAACCTGATAAACCACTGCACGGGGGTTAAAGGTCATATTTAATCAGAATCACGAACATTTTACTTGTGATACAACTAGACTGTCTGGTCGAAAAATGAGTCATAGTAAGTTTTCTTTACAAAGTATGTACTATAATGTATGTATTTAATAGTTTCAATGACTTACATGTCTTAATCCCAGATAATATAAACACGCTACTACAGAAGGTAATGAATGACCTATTAAAATTGCAATTGGCTCTAGTAGGACTTTTAATAAATCAATCAAACGATTAAAGTTGTGATTGTAATTTCTTTCAGGATTACCAGTTCAATATCAAACGTTACCCCTCTTCCTTTTCGGTTAAAAATAATATTAGTCCTTCGGACTTCAAACTCCTTACATGCCAGATACCCATGCCACGCGTAGGATTTCCTAAATACTCACGTTCATCATAGCATTGCAGGATATCCTGAAGAGCGTGGCTCGTTCTGAGAGTTGCTTGGTGTTGTCCGTGGGCGGCGCTTCAAGGTCCACCAGCGAGCGCTGCAGTGCCGTGCCATGGCGTGCGACTAGCTCGGAGCACGTCCTCAGGTCGTGGAACCTGGCGGCCAGCTCGCGCGCGATGCCGCCCGCGTCCTCGCCCTCCCCTTCCCCGCCCCCCGCCGATGCCCCGTTGGAGGACATATGCTCCTCTTCTTCGTCTGATTCTTGGGCTCGGCTGGTGGTACAAAAATGATTTTTTGTTTGATTTTTTTCATGTATCAGTTTAGAAGCGACCAAACTAACTAATTATATAAAACCTCTATTTTTACACCAAAAAAAATCCTATTCAGTAAAATGACTCAAACACTCGTAAGTTAAGAGTGTTTTAGGGGTTACGCTATAAACCCTTAAAACAATCATTATGTAACTATGATCGTACATTAAATGAAGTATTAAAAAATATATGTCTAGAATTATATTGAGAGGTTGGGGGGAAGCGTGTCTTCCTAGCGAGACCCCCTTAGTATCACCCCATGGCTAGTGTTTAAAATTATTTAGCTTTCTTCAGCATTTATGCTATAATAAATTAACTCTAGTACTAATGTTAACAAAACCTTGAGAGGTGTCAAGGGACACCAGGATGGAACGAAGTTTATTTATTATCAACAAAAATAATCGTCGCGACACCACATTGGTCAATGCCAAATAGAAAGACGAATATTGTTTTATTCAACCAGATTTTATGCATACTTATTGTCACCCATCACTCTCTTGAACGTTGCTTAACACTCAATATCGACGACGACGACCCTTGCTTAACACTCAAGATCGACGGCCACCCATCATATTCACAATCGCGACAACCGTTGCTTAACATTCAATAGCAAAAAGTGTCGTTAAAACTTTTCGTCTTATTTTTTTCCGTCTACCCCCTTTCGCAACGCGCGATAAGGAACTTCGTTCCAATAATACATTACATATTAAATTTCTAAAATTACATTCACCAACAATTGGCACGGATAACGGATCTGTAAGGATATGTTGCCAATCCACAGAGTCGCATATATCTCGTCAATAGTTTAACAATGATTATGTCCAATCGCCGAAGAAAATAACTATTTAGTTGGTACTTAACCGAGCTCAGACAGTTGAAAGCCGTAATAATTATGATGCCGATTATACCTCGTTAGGACACCAAACAAAATTACATTTAGTTTGGTTTTCATAAAAAAAAAATGCAATATTTCATATAATTATGATGATGTAGATTTCAACCATCAACCAATAAATACTCATTGAAATATTCGACTTTAATTTCATTACAATACTAAGAATGAACCGCATTACCCACATTAACACAAAGTCTGGATGGATTTATAGCTCATTTAGGTAGGTAATATCAAGCAACGGACAGAACATTTAACAAATTACAAAATCATACTAGTAATTATAAAAATACACCCATTCAATAGCTTCACAATGTATATTAGGTTCTGTTCAAACATTCACAATGACTGATAAAATATTAATTAGGTACTATTACTACTGAATTCACACACATACCAATTACACATATAATGTACTACATGATTACGTCCCGATAATAAACGTACGCGGTAGACACGAATACTAACAATGTGTTGTCAATTACTGGTTGCTAATATAGTTTACAATAATTATAGGTCAGAGTAGCTAGAAACAAACCATGACAACCAGGTATCTATCATAACCTACATATTTGCATTATGAAGAGCAAGGGCTCTTTTCTGGCTATTGAGTTTAAGAAATATTTTATACACTTTCCCATGTAAAAAGGGGGAGAGACCCTATTTGTGGTATCTTTGTCAATACTCAGATGAAGAGAGAAAAAATCTAAACATACTTAATGCTATGTATGTATTATTTATTTTATTAGGGGGCATCCATAAATTACGTGAGGTGTTTCAGGGGGGGAGGGGGTCGAGTCAAATCTCATCTAATCTTACGTTGGAGAGAGGGGGGGTCTCGGCAAATATCACGCAATTTTTTTTCTGATTGAAACAAAAAAAAATTATACTAAGTATTTTGGTCTATTTAATCCAGATTGTACATGCTTAAGATTTAATCTTAAGCGTAATCGTAGTTCGATTAGGATCATTTACTAATTCGTTCGAAAGAAAATAATTTTATTCATACTTCGACGTTATACATTTACTGACTGTCAAACCACCACAATCCAACGCGTTTACGTAAGAAACTCACATTTGGAAAAATCTCACGTGAGATTCGGGGATGGGGGAGGGGGTTGAATAAAATCTCACGACATCTCACCAGGGGGGGAGGGAGGGGCAGAAAATTTAAAAAAACACCTCACGTAATTTATGGACGCCCCCTTATACTTATTAAGTTATTATTAAGGTAATTAAAAAGTACTTAATAATTACAAAGCTTATAAATATTCTCCTTTAGTTTAAGTATTTATATGCAGCTACATCTTAAATAAGCCATCATAAAGATATTAACTATGCCTTAACTTAGCCATCACAGACCATCTATAGTAATTATTGCTGACCTTCAAGGTAGTTGCACACAGAACATTGTTTAACATGAAGTTGACATCATAATATCTAACCAGAAATCATGCAAAAATGTATGAGATTTTCTATACGAGTATAAAAGTAAATTCGAGTAGGTTTTTTGGCTTGTTCTAGTGTTGGTTCCTTACTGGTTACTTCATGGTTTTGTCTATGAGAATATTAGAAACCAGCGGTGCCTCGCGGTTTTACTCGTGATGTTCCCATTACCGTAGGAATTTTGGGATAAAAATAGCCTATACCCTTTTGAATATAGCTATACAATAAAAAATAATTATTTGAATGAACTGCCAGTTCTCAAGATTAGTCCATACATACAAATACCTCTTTATAATACATATTAGTATAGATATCAGATATAATGACGTTATTTTATTTTATCAAGACCAGAAAAATCCTAGTTAATTTAATTACGATAACAAAATGATAATTGGCATTGTTATTAAGTCACAGATAAAATACATAACCTTCTATTAATTACAATCAAAATAAACAATTCAGTTTAATGAATATTGATGGTGATAAAAAGAAGCAGTGAACCTTTTTTGTTATGACTATGAATCTCATACAATATGAAAATATGAAACTTCTATCTACAAATCTATTCTAATGAAAAAAAACTGATAAGTACATTTTTTATTTAACTAATGTGATCTTTGGATTTGTAACTACATTCAAGAGGAAGTTTATAGGCACCTTTTCAAATTGAAATTCCGTGATACATAAAAGTACTCACACTATAGCATTAAGTAGAGTGTGATAGAGGTTGCCAAATTCTGGTCCAGACATATATAAATAAATAATAACAATAACCATACTGACTCAATAAGAAGATTTAAGTAATAAGAAGCATTAAGTAATAGAACAATTTCATTCTGTCTGAATGGGACTTTGATGTATTGAAGTTTTGGCTTTAGCATAAAGTCATAGACTGAATTATAATTCACTGTCACTCTCAGTAGCATACTGTTTATTATAGACTGAGATTATAGATATAAATTACTTACTTCTCTTATTACAATTATTGATACTTACATTGCTTTAGCCTTGGCGAGTTCCAGCGCAGTCACCCAAGACTGTCTCTCCACCTCATCGTGAGCTCGGATGTGGAATGTCTGTGTTCCTCCATTACTGATCACAAATGTACAAGAGTCCGCTGTGTGTATGAGTGCACCTAGCAGGGATATTGTTCCCCGACATGTGTGTGCCATTTCTGCTTGATTTCTAAAATGAAAAGAGTATTTCGTAAAATGATTTACTAGCAGCGCCCCGCGGTTTTACCCGCGTTGTGCCCGTTCCCGTGGGAATTTCGGGATAAAATGTAGCCTATAGCCTTCCTCGATAAATAGACTATCTAACAGTGAAAGAATTATTCAAATCGGTTCAGTAGTTTCTGAGATTAGCGCGTTTAAACAAACAAACAAACAAACAAACAAACAAACAAACAAACAAAACAAACTCTTCAGCTTTATAATATTAGTATAGATTTATAATCCTTTTACCAAATAGAAAGTGGTAACAATATGTAAGAAAAAAGTTTGTAAAGTGAAATTAATTGTTATTAAAATTAGTATGTATTCCATGATTGTTTATACTATGTGCTATGAAAACATTATTGGTTTGAAGGAAACTACTTAAAAATACCTCGTTTATCAAAATGGTATTGGCATCATGATAAAACTATAGAAAGAAACTATCTCACACTCACATGATAAACACTAGGTAACAAAACATAAAAACATTATAATAAATGCATTAAATTGAATTCCAATATAGATATTTCGTTAGTATTTGGTCGAAGCAAGCAAAATAATAACAACTAAAACTGCGTATTATGAATGGTTCAGGTACAACATTGAGAGAAATTTATAAAACTTAGAAGTAGGTAATTATCACTGCGTCATATTAGCATAGTATGACATAATCATTGTTATGATCAAGGGGTTAGATGATGTGCTGCTAAAGATGATTAAAATGTCAAATTCCAGCTGGATAATTATTAACAAATGACTACAAGTACCTGTAATACGATAACAATCCATTGGACAACACGAACCATCTTCGCTGATAACCCTTTAGGTAATTCGTCCATTTGAATAACCAACCCTTTTTTTCTGGGTCACCTGGAATAGGTTGACCCTTAGGCACAACTGCATCCGACATTTTTGTTGAAATAAATCAATCTTCAATTATAAAAACATAATATTTTCCATACGAGCCACGTCCGTCGACCATCAAATTTCACTCATTTCACTATTGGAAAATTACACAGATAATGTTATTGATTAGATTTGACATATGACATAACTTTGGTTATGTCATTTCATTGTTATCATCGTAGAAATTCTATCTCCATGGTTAAAATACCTTATTTTTATGCAAATTTGACATTGACAATGACAAAAATTTAATGTCAGTAAATCGTTCAAGAAGGCACTATTTCAAAAATGTTTCAATTTTTCCTGACTTGTGCTAGTAGAAGTCGCAGAAGACTGATCGGTAGTGATTCAGTGAGCAAGGTCACACAATTTGTTGTACAAGGTAAAATCTTTCTCTTTCTCAAATATTTGAAATATTGTTTAATTTCGGGTTAACCATACACGAGCACCCTAGGAAATTATTATCTTTTATCAGTCTACATTCTATGTATTATCTCTACGCCAGCCAATCGAATCGATGCGGGATTTTAGCATAAATTTAAATTATTTTTATGTATTTTAGGTCCTGTATTATTAAACAAAATGGGAAGTACCTTCTCGAGATCCTACTCTCCAAACTCTGGACAATGTGGAGCTTCAAATTGCATGCGTAAGTTTTTTATCTTTTCTGAAACCTATGTATTTGAATTTTTTTAACATAATATTTTTGAAAGTAGGTACATTATCATTTAGACCAAACATTAAACTTTCTATACTTATTAATAATTAGCATAAGTTTTACCTTAATTGAAAAAAGTAATTCTCTTACTAGTTTAAGTACCTATATTTCATTTATAAAAAAAAATTCTCCACACAGCCGGCACAATAACCAGGATGGAATCAAGTAACAACTACGTTGAATCTGTAGTTTGCCTTGAAAATGAGCTGAAAGAGAATGAAATGAAAGTGTGTGATATGGGAGATGATAAGAAAGTGTTACTAATAAAACAAAAGGGTGAGATCAGTGCTATTGGCACCAAGTGCACCCATTACGGGGCTCCATTAGTCAGTGGTGCTCTCGGAGATGGGAGAGTGAGATGTCCGTGGCATGGAGCCTGTTTCAATATCAAGACTGGAGATATTGAAGACTTTCCTGGTTTTGACTCATTGCCATGCTACCAAGTCACTGTCACAGAGAAAGGAGAAGTTAAAGTAAGTTAACATGCATTCATACTAGTTATTTCCCTTGGTTTTCCCTACAGTGCTGTTATTCCTAAGGGAATCATAGTTGAAAAAGGAGCCTGTCTTCCAGGTCTAATTTAGTCTATGCCAAGTTCAAAATTGGTTCAATAGTTTAACTGTGAAATAAAAGAAGAAAAGTAAGAAAGAAAATGTCTGCAGTTTTTAGTTTATAGGTAGTGCACGTGAGCTATTCTGGCAAATATAACTCTTTAGTCAGTGATATCACTGAGCAAATCTTATGACTAACGTGAAGTTTTTTGCAGATTTATGATAAGGCAAATGTAGCTATGAGTCATATTGTATGCATGATTCAATTGAACAATATTTGAAAAATAATAACATGTTTGACATACAGTCATCTTAATTTTGATTTCGAGTTTAACAGCAGTATCTCTCACCAATAAACTATCTCGTAACAAAAATTCTATAACAATTTACAATTTTTTTATTTTAATACTAGACGCGTTGTACATGTTACTGTGGGAATTTCGGGATAAAATATATCCCATGTGTTATTCTGATGTATAAACTAGTTATAACACTGTAAAGTTGCATCCAAATCCA
Source organism: Cyclophora albipunctata (assembly GCA_963082685.1). Taxonomy (NCBI): domain Eukaryota; kingdom Metazoa; phylum Arthropoda; class Insecta; order Lepidoptera; family Geometridae; genus Cyclophora; species Cyclophora albipunctata. Next base: position 2,458,948 of record OY720133.1, read on the forward strand.
GTAGTTTTATCGTGAATGAGTAAAAAACATACAAACATATCCATCCTCACAAACTTTCGCATCACTACACATTGCTAAGAAACATCCCGAAATACCCGCAGAAATGGGCTCAACGCGGGTAAACCGCGGGGCGCTGCTTGTTTATAAATTTTATAATATTAGTAGAATGCTTTTCAAGGGAATAATTTTTTTTTGACATACCTAATTATAAAAATATGACCTCTAATATTATGCAAGGTCCACTTACACCCTCAAGGTATAAGATATATGTAACATAGTAGAAACAATGTTACCTAACAAGTTAGGTATTACCTAAGTCAAGTTAATGGACCTTGACCAACTTTAATCATTCTATCTAATAGATTTTTTGTAGGCAGCACAAAAGGCTGGTTTTTATGTTGGCCTCTAATATAAACAATATTTCTAATAAGTATTTTTGTATGTATTGTCATATTAGTTAAAATATAGTTTGTGAAGAAATGTATGCCAATTCTATAAATTTCCTTATGTTTTATGCCAAAAACTCAGTCGCAGACCTATATGGTTTTCCCGTTTATGTACCTAATTAAATTACGTAAACCTACGTAATCCGATGCGTAAAAAATTATCCATCCCCAAAACTATAATTAGTAACTAACTACATACTACATATTTAATAAGTAAGTATAACATTTTGATTCATAAAAATATAATACCTAAATTAGTTTAAAAACGAATATAAATAGTTAGGCACATATCGTCTTATTTAAATGATGTCACATTCACTTCGTATAACAATAGTTACATCTGTTCATTTTCCTCATCATACGATTGTTGTGTGAGCATCACTCAAAACTATTATGTAGGTACCTACCTCCTTAATATGTATGTACCACTGAGTATTGGTATTACTCATAGTTTTTTACGACTTGCACCATCATGTTACTCAAATAATTTTATACTATTTTCAGGTTCGTGCAAAAAAGAGTGATCTTGAATCTAATAAGAGAATCAAGGACATGGGCATGGTCTCTTCGTGTGACGGCTCGGCCGTGGTCATCGTCGGCGGCGGGCCCTCGGGCGCCACCTGCGCCGAGACGCTGCGCAGCGAAGGGTACAAGGGACGCATCACAATCGTCGCCAAAGAGAAATACCTCCCCTACGACAGGATCAAGGTATCCAAATTAGGCGCCTTCTTGGAAATCGAAAAACTCCAAGCCAGATCACAGGAATACTACCAAAATTCAAACATAGCCATGCTTAGAGGCGTCGAAGCCACCAAGGTTAACACTGAAGAGAAAAAGGTTTATCTTAACAATGGGGAGAAACTGGCCTACACCTCTCTGTATGTCGCGACCGGGTCCAAAGCCCGAGTGCCCGATATTCCGGGCATCAATCTCAAGAATATTTTCACGGTACGAGACTACCAAGATGCGATCGATATTATCTCTGCCGTAGGAAATGATAAGAATAAGGACGTCGTCGTCCTCGGCCTGAGCTTCATTGGACTGGAGTCTGCCGCGTCCCACAAGGAAAAAGCAAAGTCCATGACAGTTGTAGGTAAAGATTCTTCACCACTAGGGTTTATATTCGGCCCTGAAATCGGGGGCGCTCTAAGAAAATTGTACGAAGAAAAGGGCGTAAAGTTCCACTTCAATACGACAATAACAAAATGCGTTGGTGAGAACGGGGCTTTGAAATCAGTTGACCTGGACAATGGAACCACACTTCCCGCAGATATTCTAATTTTAGGTGTGGGAACAACATATTACACTGATTTTTTGAGAGATAGCGGTATTGCACTCGAAGCGAATGGCGCGGTTTCGGTCAACGATAAATTGGAAACCAATGTGAAAAACGTGTATGCGGGCGGCGACATCGCTAAGGCCCCGGTCGCAGCTTATGGGAACCAGAAAATGAATATTGGGCACGTGGGCATGGCGCAGTACCACGGCAGGGTAGCGGCTCTGAACATTCTGAACAAGCAAGCCCCTCTTAAAACTGTACCATACTTCTGGGCCATGTTATTCGGCAAGTCCATCCGATACGCAGGCTGCGGGAAGCCCGCCAGCTCTCTAATTGACGGTGACGTAGATGCTCTGAAATTCGTTATCTACTTTTTCGATGAATCCGATAAAGTGATAGCCGTCGCCTCTTGCATGAGGGACCCAGTCGTCTCTCAATTCGCAGAGTTCTTACATCAAGGAAAATCTCTTTACAGAAAAGATCTGAACAGTGATCCACTAGCTTGGGCTAAAAATATTAACTAAATAAACCCATGACTTACAAGACAAGTACCTGTCCTGCTTGAAGCAGTAGAAATTATTTGCTTTTATACTCGTATTTATTGCCCTCACATAACTTTTTATTCGAATATTGTGTTTATGTCTCTGTAACCTTAGTAAGGTACTGACAGGCAGTTACTTCTAACTTTAAATAATTTTAACTTGTTATTTTTAGGCTTGCCTAGACGACCTAGTCTAATCGATTTGTGGGCATAATGGGTCCAAGGGGCCATTCACAAAATACGTTCGCGTTCAAGGGGGGGGGGGGGGGGGAGGGGGTTTGCTGAGTGTGACAAGATGTGACAAGGAGGGACGGGGGGGTCTACGGCAACGTGATGTTCGCCGTTCATTAAAGATTTTAAATTATTTTTTCAATAAGGTACTTTTTTCTCAATTTTGATCATGATACAAATTCATTCATTTCGTATTTAGTAAATACATAGACTTCTAAACGTATATAGTTTTATTACAATATATTGTATTCCGCTCGCTTGCCCCGTTTTGTTTGTGTATTATCCATTGAAATTTATTATATTCAGGGGGGGCTTAGTTTTTGTGACGAAATATTTACATGGGGGTCACAGAAAGTGTGACACAGCGTGACAATAGGGGGGGAGGGGGTGAAAAAAAGTTGATTATAGCGTGACGTATTTTGTGAATGGCCCCCAACAAATTTTTGTCGCATAATCTTTTTTGTAAGATCTAACATATTTTAAGGTTTACTTATTCTTTTACAAGATACATTATTTTGTTATTGATAAGTTCGCATCACAAATACCATCGAAAGTATCATTTTTTATTTTTGGTACCTACGAAATACATAGATTAAATACTAAAGGCCAAAACTGGGTTAAGCGGGCGCACGCTACGGTTCACTTTTGTATGAAACCGCACATGACGGTTCACCTTTGTATGAAACCGCGCAGGCAACCGCTTAATGCAGTTTCGGCCCTAATAAGTAAATATAATGAAAATGTAAAAACAAACATTAAGTGAAACCACAATTAAATTGATTCCATGTTTAGTGATGAATGTGTGATATAACTGATAGTTATTTTAATACTTTACAAGTATTTAAAACACTAAGTAGATGCACTATATGCATCCTAGTTGTTCATTCAATGTGTATCAGTATTAAATAAGTGTGTAATCTCTAAAAGAGCTTTTCATGTCTGATATCATTATGGTAGTAATGTATTGTACCTGGGATTTCAAAATATAAATAAGTTACAACAAAGAAATGTTGTTTTATTCTATAGACATGACCATGCCATAGTGTGTTATCTATTCATAGACAATCAAACACTATTCGCTTTAGGCCCAATACCATTTATTAGGAGCAAATATCTTCCCTCCATTTTGACCATAATATAAAGTCCAATACAAATCTTATCTGGTGGAATACAGACTCATGATAATACCGATATACCGCTCCTGGTAGTTTTAGATTTTTAGAATTTGTGGAAAAATTAATCATATTGTTATTTAATGACGAGTTTAATTCAAACTATGTTATCTATGTAAAGCTACTTAGCATTCTGTTTAGTACTAATCTCATTCCCAGCTCTCCTTGACTCGGAGATGTTTCAATCTCTCATACAGAGTAACATCTTGTTTGAAGATTTTCCTTTGTTTATCCAGTAAAGCTTGTTTTTTCTCTTCTGGCCTTCCAAGAGCTTTCGTGTGTCCAAAGCTTTCTTGCTGCAAATTAATTATTTTAATGACAATAAAATGTGTTAAAAATAGGTACCTGCAATTTATTGAGGTTAGACCAACAAAAACTTAATATGTAAGTGATCAACCTACCTCTGATAAATAAGGATATCTTAAGTACAACATATTCTGCTCCTCAATAGCAAAATGTTCCTGTAATTGGCGTAAATGTTTAGGTTCAACTTTTTTGACCAGGCGATCCTTCCCTCTGAATATGTGACCATTGGGTAAACGGTCTCGACGTAACAACATAAGTGTGAGTCTCATCTTGAATTTATTATATATTACGTTATAAATACGAGACACTTAGTGTATTAATAATATCTTTGATCTTTTGATTTGACCAACAATCAAAAATTCCTATTTCCAAATTCCAACCAATAAATAAAATCCGATCAAATCACAGATTGTATTTTTTTCTTTGTCTGTCTGTCTGTCAAGTCAATCACTGTACATGTCAACAGACACCTAATTTTTTTGACAATGGCATGTCTAAATAAATACAGTCATTCTCTACTAAATTGACATTGACTTTGATTATTTTATTTATTTGACGGAAGTAAAAGCAACCATAAACAATATTGGTTGTCATAATTAGGTTTTCGGACGAATTTTATGCTGCCTGTCAATGAGATAAAATAAAAAACAATTAGTTTATGGCAGAATGGCTGACGATCGAGCGTAGGGAAGTGTCGTATAATTCGTAAATAAAAAATACCAATAAATCAATTAATTTTTAATGTAAAATATTATCTGGAACAACATTTATTTCTAAATCCAAGAATGGAATCACAGGACTAACTGTTTGGTACATTAATTGAGCCGTTATCAAGATTGGTAAGTAAGCTTTAATTATTTTGTTGTTCAGTTTTTAATGTATTTTGGTTTATTTGCATGTATTTTCGAGGTATATAGACAGACAAATTGAATTTTATAACGTAATTATTAAAACAGGATGTGTTTTTTATATAAATAAGTCATGTTTTGTATCACAATAGAAGTAATTACATTTCGGCACCCTTTCACTTTATTGTGTACATTATTTCGTGCTCTACTTACTTGATACTTATATTTTGTATTACTTCAAGTCATAAATATATTTTACGTGGCGTCCTTTAATATCTTATAAATAAAAATACTGTTCCTAATGTCAGTTTATAAATAATGCAGAGCTTTATCTGGTTATAATGTGACCTACATTTAACATAAGACTTCCATGAACTGATAAATGGTAATATATCAGGCTTTATTATGTTTATTGATAAAGTAAGAAATTGAGTATATCACAAAACAATTTTATCCAAGCCATCACAACAGATTAAAATAAACATTTACATTAGGATTCCTTCTATTTTCATTGCACTCTAAATTAAACAGCTTGACAGATTTAGACCTTATATTGTCTTAATATCCTTTGGGAATAGCTTTCATATGGGTACTGTTAGTATCTATACTATATATAGGGGCAGAACGAAAACTGGTACTTTGAGGTCTAACAACCCCATGGCCAACACTGACTCTGTCCTCTACAGCACTGTTTCTGTACTTTTTATTATTTAGTTCATCGTGCTTAAGTATTACTTCTGTTTATATATATTTTTGTTATATAGTGTGATGTAGAAATAAATGGTTTTAATTCAATATCTACATACACTCCTTATTTTATTTTATATACAAACATATCTACCACATGTTTTATGTATAACAAAGGCATATGCGATAGATAAGTTAATTTGGTTCTAAGATAGCAATGTTTACTTAACAGCACTCCTGTTTCGGAAAACAAACAAGTATCTTTGTCTGTCAAGTCAACAAACTAATGGCAATTAATTTAGTCTTTGATAGACCAGGAAAAGGATAACATTATTATTATTTTTTCATTAAGTGTATCTATGTTAAACACTGTCATTTTAAGTGAAGTAATAGTCCGTATTTTTGATTATTTGAAAATATCTGATATTTATAATAAAAATAAAAATATTGGATATTTATGATATAAGTATATCAGATATATATCAATTTTGTATGGAAGCCATATTATTATTTTAGTGTATTATTAATTACTAGCCGCGCCCCGCGGTGTTACCCGCGTTGTACCCGTTACCGTGGGAATTCTGGGATTGATATATACTATTGAGGACTTTTTTGTAGATCTTTTGAAGACCATCATCTTTGTAATACATACTTTTGGTGTATGATCAACATATGCGAGGATAAGCTCAAATATGCTCAAAAGTGAATATTTTCATCTTACTTGCTTCAAATTTATTGTCACTGCTCAGCTCCTATGTGTCATAGTGTTATGTTATATAGCCTATAACCTGCCCAGGAGTATGGACTTGTACCTAGTTTGGTTAAAATCCCTTCAGTAGTTTTTGAGTGCAATTTTGGCATCAGTATCTTACTTTTAATTATTATTAAAATTTAACTAAATAGAATATTTCAAATAGTATTGGTTCTCTTGGAAGCAGATAAAAAAGTAAAGTTGGTAAATAAAACAGAGTGAGCGACATAATGTTTTGTGTTATTAAATGATATTGTTATGAGATTGTTACCATCCAAATTACAGTTAGGGTTACTGTCTAAATTGTATTCATTGTTTCGGTCAGAGACCACCTCAATGATATCTAAATAATCTCATATGTTTTCATTATACACACTGACTGGTGGCTATAATTATTATTATAATGTGTTTTATCTACAGTAAATTACTGATTACCTTGCATAATGACAAATAGTCACACACTGTATTTTTAGACTGAACTGCATGGGGACATGGTTAAAAGTAGATGTTTTGAATACCGTTGCAATCTAACATAATTGTTATTTGTATTAATTGTGTATTAGTTAATTTAGAGCGAATAATACCCCCTTTAATATAAAGAGACTTTATAATATAACTTGACAGAATAAACAGCCAGATCCTTGTTTAGATTTATTTCACGTACTTTTCCAACTTTTGCGATTTATATATATTATTAACGTATCGTTACAGTTTTTTTCGCGGCACAAAAGTTTGGGTACCACTCGAAATATCGGGAAATCAAAGTACCTAAGCTTTTATTACTTGCTCAAAAAATCTGTAAATCCAGATGTTCATGTTCTTGGACGGAAATACTATTTGCTAGTAGAAAAAACATTCGAAATCGGACCATTCCAGAGGCATACTTATTACATAATATACCAAAAAAAATGAGAAAAGATATGAGGTAACAAAAAAATAGACTTTGGGATTGAGAACCTAGACTACTCCTGGTTTTGGTTAATAGCCCAAAAGCGTTTATTATCGCATAAAAGAAATATGTATTTAATCACAATACATACCTCGTTCGAAACTGTGCGAGTGGGAGATAAAAATAATGACGTTTGTCAAAAAATATTTTTCTGTATTCTAACCTATTGTTATATTAGACAATAAATTGGCTTATTAGGAATGATATTTTTGATTATTGCTGCATAATACCATCAGTTATGTCATCAAATATTTTTATAATTTATTGTTTGGTTTCTGCATAAAAATATTGTTATGCAAAATATAAGGCTATAACACTATTGTTCTATTTTAAATTGTTTTCTATGTTATGCGCCTCAATGACAGTTATATCAAACGTATCATTTTAATTGACAAATGCTTAGCCTTGACCTAAAGGGGAACTACTAAAATTGTAATTATGTACCTTACTGAACCCTCGACTGTTTTTCATTAATCGCAGCTAGGACCACCCCAAACAAATCAGGTTTCATACATAACTTGAACTAAGTTGTTCCACATTATATTACGCGTTACTAACACTTTTTTCTTTAGCATCGGGGGTTAATAAAGCGAGAATTTTCAGGATTATTGTTTGCAGATAGTGAATTAAAACTAAACGAAATTTGAATAAAACTACTAAGTCCCTAATATTCCTATATTAAATTAAAGATCACATCAATCATGATAGGTATCTGTTAACCGGATTATAATAAATCGTAATGTTCAGAAATCTTGATTAATGTTAATTATATAAGAAGAAGGTGGAAATCATTACCTAATATTAAGTTTAATATAAGAAATCACGATATGATATTGAATTGTTAATTTCAGGCAGTGAACACAATAGCCTCTGGCCGGCAACAAGTTGACGTCACAGGTCGCGGGGGGGAACCGGGATGGCGCAGGTCGGAGCTAACATGGAGTACCAGGAGTACAAATGGGCTTACTCAATCATGGACTCGTCCAAGTAAGTTTGTTTTACACTGTACTCATAGTTTCGTATGACAAGAAAGAGGGCATTGTGTAACTGCCGCGCTCAGAGACTAATTGACGTAATTTTTCATCGTCAAAAACGTCAAAATTACTTGTTAAATCTCTCTGAGTATGGGCATTAGTGTTTGTTCACATCGAACACGAGAATTTCCTTAATGCATCTTCGTATATAAAACAAGGCTGCTTAGTTTCTTGCGTTTTGGTGTGAACGAACACTTACATGTAAAAATGCTATGTGTTTGATATTTCACTCCCGTTCCCGTCTTCTTTGTGACAAGGTCTAACAGTGGCCTATGTACCTTCAGTGTCTTGCTGGCTGGCTGGTTAACAGATTGACTTCCACCAAACAGACCGCCCGGCCCGTGCGATAGTCCTTCCACCTATGTGTCCGCCTTTTGTCATTTTGATTTTAGTAAGTCCCTTAATGTTACTCTTTTTTGAGTGTTCCGGGAGAATATTACCTGATAATGTCTCGTAGATGTAGAATAATAGACTACGTTGTATTCACTTCAATTAAATCATTAGGGAACCAGTGACCTCTGCCCCAGTCGAAACAAATACGTAGATTGGAAGCACCTTTATCAAATAGGTAACTACGTTACATTTTTCTATTACTTCATGTGCCAAGACAAGACATGATAATAATATCGCATCGCTCCGTAGGATGTATTTAATAACTAATTACTCATTTCCTTTACTCCTCGTTCACCACTACGTTGTATTGTATTATTTTACTTTCTTCATTATCTGTAATGTGAATATTTTATTTCGTTTCAGTGTCATGTAGGTCATTCGCGATGTTTTTAAACATCTGTTTTAACAGAAATTCGCATTGTCAATGAGTGTGACTGTGACTAATGGCCTGATTCTTAATTAGTTCCTTGTCTTCACTCACTGATATCATAAGGCAAAGTTATTGTGTTCGGGATGTTTAATCGTCATCTCACATTATGAATTCGTTCAGTGAGACAGCAAAAAGCCAGCTTGAAATATTTTATCCAGCCACCAGGCCGCCGCATATCATAATCATAGTCTAACCTGTCACTTTAGACTTGATGAAAGATAGCAAATAAAAGATAATAAATTGGATCTATAATAAATAATTGTAGATTCTCCACTGTTGAAGATTACGATTATTTCCTTAAAGTTTTGATAACAAACGTGGGATTATTGTCATTGCTATGCAGTGCATTTAAAACTTGTAAACAAGAAAAAACATTCCTTCGTGAGTCATAAGTCCAAGGAGGTCTTACTTCCTATTGTAAGATCGTGATGTTAACGAACGGATATTTGGTGCAAAGCCCTTAACGAGTGACCGTAGATTACATACGAGCTAGGCACGGGCGCATGCTTAATTGGAGGGGTCCGAAGTTATTGGGTTTCATTAGGCAGACGCCACACGCTGGCATCGACTTCATTTAATTACCCCCGGGGTCACTGCTCGGCACCCCACTTACCACGATTTTATCAGCTGTTCTTTATATTTATTTGTCTATTCGATAAGTGCTGAGATGCTAATAAAATTATTAGTGGCTAGCGACCCGCCCTCGCTTCGCTTTAGTTTATCAAGATTTCATGTGGGATATTTGGGATAAAAAAGTACATCCTACATATTGATATAATTTATAGTCACGTGTCCATTTCCCGTGCATGACCCGCACAATATAGTACAGCCCGCCCGCGCCCGTAAATTATTTTGCGTATTTCTCATCATATCTCCGAAACGAAATATCCAATTTTAATAATTTAAAGAGGAATTTAAAGTTAAATAATTAATCTTAAACCCATTTATTTTGATATAGATTAATATCACCATATGAATGAATATCATCAACTTCACAATATACTCCTTTTTTAACGAACAAAATTTACCAAAAAGCTTTTTTTTGTGCCTTAACTATAATAGTGAGACATAAGCCCTCGCTGGACTTTTGGTAGGTAATAATTAGTTCTTTAAATATGTAAAACATTATTTTTATTTTATGTATTATCTTAGTTTTTACAACGCAAGCCAATAAATGATTTATTTTGGCATTTTTCTCATACCTTGGGCTACATTATTGCAATTTGAGTGCGGATCCCTATTTCTTTTAAAAATAATACATAGCCTATGTCTGTACCTAAAGTGTACTCTACGTATCGGCGAAAGAATTTATGAAATCGGATAAATAGTTCCGAAGATTAGCCACTTACAAACGAACAAACAAACAAACATACACACAAAGTTAGAAACTTTACCTCTTATAATATTAGTAAAAATGTAACTTAAATGTTATCAATAAAAGGTGACGAAAAAGGTTCAAATTTTTTATACTAACAAAATATGTAAAAAATTACACCTTTTAGAAAAATGTCTTCTATGAGACTACCGGTCACACTTATAATACTTATTACTTTTCTTTATTTAAGGTTTGGATTAGCCTTGCTAATAACATTTTTAAACTGTACTACAAGGCAGGTCAATACAACAATGTTCGTAATATAAATTAACGATTTTATAAGTCGCTTTTTATTGCTTTTCTATCGATGAATATTAAAGTCGATAATAGAAACGACTTCCTTCGATAGGAAATAACAATATGAACATGAAACAATAATTATTAAACGATTGACGTTATTGCTGATTGCGTGTCTCACTACTAATTATCGCATCGTCCATTTAATATGATTTTCAATGGCTATAAATAATGTGTTATCCGTATTATGACCGACACAAAAGATGAACATGAGTTTGGAAACTATCGTTATTTTTCGATTTAACGAGGATACCTGCTTGTGTCGGCTACTAAGACCCCAGAAGATCGTTGTCGGCTACTCAGTATGTGGCTGAAAAATCTTATTTGTTTGCAGTGATGAAGCAGGTACTTTTAAGTAGTTGGCAAAATATAAGTGTGCAGATACTTGTATATATTCCATGACATCGTTTAAGTGAAAGTTCACGTGCACGCTCGGAATATATAATAGAAAACAATGTATCGTCGTCGGATAGAGTTCTCTTATTCGTTCACATTGTTTTTGTTAGTTCTGTTCTATATTCTATGTTGTATTGATTGTGCACACGCATGAATACGCGCAAATTACTGTGTCTTACTTTGTAATGGTCTCGGTTATTTCTATACTTGGCTTCAACATTAATTGTTTTATTTGTTCCTTTGTTGTCCTCGCCGATGTCTCCCACATAATATATTGGGACTACTTGTGCTGTAGCATGCATGTGATCAGAATGAAATCAATTTGGTTTTCAAAAGCGAAGCTAGATTGGCACAGTGGCAGTGAGAGCGCTTACTGTGTCGGGGGTTGCGGGTTCGATTCCCGCCCGGAGTCAACAATATGTGCAGACATAGTTGTTGGCGACGACGTCTGGGTGTCAATTATATATCCTTATAAAGTATTTGTGTATGTACATATATGTAGTAGTATCAGTTAATTAGATTCCATAACACAAGCTTAGTTTAGCTTACTTTGGGTCTAATTAACCGTGTGTGAATTTGTCCAGGTATATTTATTTATTTTATTTTATTGGAACATTTGTACTCTAATGTTGCTCTAATTAGAACTTACCTCCATTTTTGACACTTAATTATCAAAATAGCATCGTCCAAAAGTGTATTGGTCCAAATGGGCCTTTACTTACTTACGACATGCAATTGATAGTTGAATATGTATCTATCAAAGCAGTTAACTTGAAACCTAATATTATTGCTAGACGAAAAAACAGTATGCGAATATCACGTCCGTGACGGAGATTAGTAACGGCATTATGCTTCAAATTTTACATACATTATTCTTTTATATCGATTATATCGTCGTATGTAATCGATACGGTTTGTCATTATTTGTTCTCGTGTTTGACATGAAGTCTGAATGTCATTTTGTTCACAGACAACTGGAATGATACACTAAATTGTTTTGATGGCCTTCGTTAAATTCGAAATGAACGTGTTAAAAATTATGCGCTTTCGTCCCGTACACGCAAAGATTATGTTATTGTTCTGAGACATGCATATAGCAAGATAGCTATCACTTTCGGTTTTTTAATCACTTCTTTCGCCAAGATTAGTGTCACTTACACTGCCGCGCGACTTCACAGTGTCTCGAATACGTTCCTGCGTATTGAGGGATTATTTCAAAATCTTTTGTGTTATGATATTTTATTAAAAAACTGACTCATTGAGAATACCTTTCCTGGGTGTATGAAACATGTAAGAACGCCGTTCCCCCACTACATCTTCTACGTTTCTACATACTACGTCTCACCACATCCACGTTTGTTCGTTGCAGGGTGTCTGCGTGTCTGATCTCCATGCTGCTGATCGTGTACGGCAGCTTTCGCTCGCTGAACATGGAGCGGGAGGCGCGCGAGCGAGCCGAGCGCGAGCGGGAGGCCTCCCTGTTGGGGGGCAAGCCGGTGCCCACCACCTCGGCCAATTCTAGTAAGTACATATTAATGGACATCTAATAGGGTCAATCCGTTTGTTGGTAAGTTTTTACTACTTTCCGATCAGACGCAAAATATATTCGCATTGAATAACTGAGATAGTTCACCAATAGAAAATTTAGAATAGTTGTGACGATGGTTGTAACCTAAACGAGATGACGACGAGTAGCATGCAAGTAGCATCGTGATGAAACCAGTGATGATCATTTATCAAATAAAGAATTTGTTACTATGCAACGGACTAATCTGGACTGATTATGCCAAAGTTATGACATAATATGGCAACAGTTAGTTCCAATTTTGACCACTCCGAATGCTTCACTCTACCAACATTTTATTTGACATTGAGGAACTTTGACATTGAGTTACTATTACTCTTTTTGAGCCTTTATTTATCCTTATTTTAATGGTGGTGTATGTGTTGTGGCTACAGACGTGCAGACCCTGAACACGATGCAGGCGCTGTGCTTCCCGCTGGGCTCGTCGGCGGCGCTGCTCATCATGTTCTTCTTCTTTGACTCCATGCAGACGCTCGTCGCCATCTGTACTGCCAGTAAGTACCTGCGAAACATAACATACTTTATCTACACTAATGTTGTAACATTCTACTTATGTTTCCAATACTTGACTTATAATTACTACTGTTATAGCGCAGACAACTAAAACACTTAATTTAAGCAATTGCACATGATGGTATAATACCCACATCGATATCGTAAAATCTCATTATAACATCGCGCCCTGCGCGGCGCGCGCCCTGCGGCCCTGCGCGCGCAGCTGCGCTCTCATTGGTTAGATTTTAATGGCGGCAAGTTCACTGTGACAATACACGTACGCGTGAATTTAATGTTTCGCAATGTGTTTTTTTTTTAAAGGATATGATTCAAATCGTACCCAAAATTTAAAGTGCCGGCCAATGAAAAAAAATATTTTTATCGTATGGAAAATGATGTTTTAAATATTTTTTATCAAGACGGTAAATGTCTACGACCAACTTTTGAACCCTATAGGCGACATCAAAAATCATAAATGAGCATATCAATATATCATCAATATAAATAATTGTAATAAACTATAAACAACGCTAGATCGCCTTCATATGCTTGGAACTACCTGTTTGTTCTCTAAATGCATAAGCCCTTAATTGAATACATTCTATATCTTTACAAAAACTACAATAAGCAAGTGTAGTTAGACTTATGTACGTTAGGTACAGTGTAAAATCTAACGAATCTCAAGGGACCGAACATTTTTTTATCGTTGATTTCTATATCAAATAACTTAAAAAAAATTGATCATAGCTTTTAGTTGTCAAAAGAAAAAATGTTTATAATGTCATTCCCTAAAATATACATACATTTTTTTTTGTTGGCCGGCACTTTTTTTTTTGGGTACTTTTTGTATGCAACTTGAATCATCTCCTTTTGTTTGATTAATTGCATTAAATAGTGAAGATAAAGTAGTGTATGCAACTGCATATAACACGGGTATTAAAACACTCGTTACTATTATGAAACTCGCTGCGCTCGTTTCATAAACTCACACTCGTGTTTTAATACCCGTCATTATATGACAGTTGCATAAACTACTATAACGGATACACTTCGCACTTCGGCTCAGGCCGAAACGCAGATTCAATTCAAAATAAAAGATCACGAAAAGACGAAGAAAATAAAAGACAGACAGGTCTTGTGATCTATCTTTTAACGTAGTCTTGTGATCTGTAAACGTAGTTTCAACTTAAATTCTTCCAACAAATTATGAACTATTCTCTGACTAAAACATCACATACATAGTCGCGCGCGCTTACACTTATTTTCGACCCTTGCCCATTTCTTTAGACGATTCAAAATGCATAGTGTTCGATCGAAGCGTTGTGATATTGTGTTCGGGAGTGAGTAATATGTTGGTGGTGGTATAGTAATCGCGTGCGCGGCGCTGGCGTTCCTGCTGACGCCGCTGTGCCAGTACGTGTGGGGCGGGCGCGGCGGCGCGGGCTGCGGCCGCTACTCGGCGCCCGAGCTGGCGGCCGCGCTGCTGGCCGCCGCCATCGTCGCCGTCTGGGTGCTCACCGGCCACTGGCTGCTCATGGACGGTACGCGCCTCCCGACTAATACCGACGCTCATATTTATACACTTCATTTTTTACACTAGCACCGCCTGTTTTACCCGAGTTGTGCTCGTTCTCGCGGGAATTTCGAGATGAAAAATAGCCTTTCACATTCCCATTCAAAGTGGCTATTCATTACAAATAGAATTATTCAAATCGGATCGGTAGTTATGTCTGCAATTGAATGTTTCGTGATGACTAAATCGCATATCTGAACATGCTCTGGGAATATGTTTAAACATTCTGTAATCGAATTGCCTGACATGCCCAAATCAAATGTCTAAAAACGTGTGACAATTTCTCAGCGGAACGAGAACGTAGTAAACAGCTTATTGTCTCAACAATTTCATCCGCGTTCTAAGATGTCGCCGCCAAAAATACTAATGTGCCAGAGTACTACATGAATAAAACCTAATATGCTCACTCACTCACAAGTCACCTGACTAAATCATAAAAATAATTTTAGTAGCGAGCGTTAAACAAAAATATTTAAGATAATTTAGGAAACTTACAATTTGAATGGTAAATGCACAAACAACGTGTTCCGCTCCAGCCATGGGCATGGGTCTGTGCGTGACGTTCATCGCGCTGATCCGGCTGCCGTCGCTGAAGGTGTCGACGCTGCTGCTGACGGGGCTGCTGCTCTACGACGTCTTCTGGGTCTTCTTCTCGTCCTACATCTTCACCACCAACGTCATGGTCAAAGTGGCCACCAGGTGAGTGCGATTCACTAGTAAATATAGCGTGGTGTAACAAAATGTACTTATTATTAGTTTTGAATTGAAACTACACTTCGCTTTTATTTTACACTAGCAGTGCCCCGCGGTTTCACCCGCGTTGTACCCGTCCCCGCAGGAATTTCGCGATAAAAAGTAGCCTATGTCCTTTCTCAGGCTCTGGAATAACTGTGTACCAAATTTCATTCAAATCGGTTCAGTAGTTTTGGCGTGAAAGCGTAACAGACAGACAGACAGACAGAGTTACTTTCGCACTTATAATATTAGTTAGGATTTTTATCTGACGTTTCGGTCCCTTTACAAGAACCGTGGTTACAGGTTCGTATTTTAAAATCGGCATGAGTAGTTTTGGCCTAAACTTAAAAAATCAGTATGTAGCTAGTTTTAATTGTAAAGCTGTGTTTAATGAGCGTATGTTACAGCAACCAACGGTTTGAACCAAGCCACCCTTAATGTTTGTTCCGCACGGCTGCAGGCCGGCGGAGAACCCGATGAACGTGGTCGCGCGGCGCCTGCAGCTGGGCGGGGCGCTGCGCGACGCGCCGAAGCTGTCGCTGCCCGCCAAGCTGGTGTTCCCCTCCATGCACCACCAGGGACACTTCTCTATGCTCGGTAACAACGCGGCAAAATACTCCAAACAAAATGGCATCATTTCGAAAACGACCGATCCCACTTTACGCGACGGTTATGCACGAACAGCCGCGCCGAAAATACATAAAAAGTATAAGCATCCGATATGAGAACCTTCTTCTTCTTAAAAGTTTGTTAGAAACAGACTAGGGAGACTACTTAACAGTGGACAGATTCGGTCCGAAAATCTCCAAAAGGGTATTTTCAAAAGTAAAGGTAATCAATAAACAGATACAGATATAACACACCTTTCGGGGATTTTTTACTATCTTTAGTTTTACAAGGCAAGCGTGGTGATTACGCCTAATCCTCCTCACTGTACTGATATCTTCAGTGAGATGAGAGGTCTTTTCGCAGTGGTGGGACATTACAGGCTAACTTTACTTTAACATAGTACCTATGTAACCATACGCCCCGTCGTGCAGGTCTAGGCGACATCGTGATGCCGGGGCTGCTGCTGTGCTTCGTGCTGCGCTACGACGCCTACAAGAAGGCCACGCTCGTCTGCCAGATGGGGCAGGTGCCCGGACCCCGATCTATGGTACGGACGCTATATTATATCAACTAAGAACTGAAAAATCCCTGTTTCTAACTTCCTTTACTTGCGAAACAGACATTATTAAATTTAGAGCATAAGACTAACGAGGAGGCGCTATGAAAGCAGACGCTTATACATAAATAAACGTGTACTTACACGTCTTTCGTAGTAAATCTCAAACTCCCCTACCATTAGTTAGACCACTTTGGAACCTCTGTAGCACTCAGCCATGTGTGCGCGCGGCGTAGTTGATCAGTGTGTATCGAGTGTGCGTTGCGCAGAGCTCGCGGCTGACGTACTTCCACTGCTCGCTGCTGGGCTACTTCCTGGGGCTGCTGACGGCCACCGTGTCGGCCGAGGTGTTCAAGGCGGCGCAGCCCGCGCTGCTGTACCTCGTGCCCTTCACGCTGCTGCCGCTGCTCACCATGGCCTACGTCAAGGTACACGCATACACCGCCGCCTAGCGACCTAAGAGATATGACAACAACACGATACAAATGTACATACGAAAACAACGTGTTCATACATACTTTTTAAACGCACACGATTTGCACTCATTATACTAAATGAAACGGGTCTGTATCGCGTTAGATAATATTTCGTATTTTAAAAAAATATTATTTACCATTTCATTTAGTATAACATTGAGCGAAGATTATACTACTGCATAAAGGAATCAGTATACTAAGTAGGAATTTGACTAACCGATGTTAACGCATCCCGATTGTAAACCAGCTCAGTCCCTACTTGGATAGTTGGCCGATAGTGGCATTTCTGAGCGCTACTGTGCTTCGGAGGGCATATTAAATTATCGGTCCTGTTCGGTCGGTTTCGGAGACCTTGATGCAGTGTAAAAACTCCGATACCAGGTTGGCCTACACGAACTTATGTACTTACATACTTATTAAATCTACTATATCCTTGGTTCGTGTAGTTCTGATAAAATGCAGCAATTGAATGTTTTTTTTAGCTAGACTAGCCGAATTAGCGAACGTATCCGTAACAAAAAAAACACCCAAACGTGATTACCTATATATATTACGTTTGTATTGCAGGGAGATCTCAGGAGAATGTGGAGTGAACCGTTCAATATTCCGCCGAACAAGGCCGGAACAGACTTCGACGTGTGAGCGAGCCCTACATGTACAGGTAGCTATCGACCGACCGTACAGAGCAACGGACACCGCAGACTCACAATGTAAATAGATGACGCAACATAACGAGTCACGACAGTGATGCTTCTTCGCTGTGAATTCCATAATATATACTTTACAACTGTGTTGTAAAAATCCTATTCGCTCGTGCCTCACTAGCGACCAACCTCAAGCGCCGGTAGTAATATAAGCTGCTGCGGTATTTATAATGAAAGGGATAAGGGACTAACTGTTAGCCGCCTGTAAGGTTGTTGTGAGAGTGCTAACTCATTGAAAAATTGTTGATCTAAAACACTAGCTTTTGTGACGTCATATTAAGCAAACAATGGACGCCTAATTGAATAGAGTTCAGTTGTGTTGTTTGTTATCTATTTAGACATGGTGTCTGTGTATCAGTAAGGGCCGGCGCTCACTGCCGGCATGGCACGGCATGGCACGGCAGGTTGTGTAGTGGCATCCCGCGGCGTGCTGCGGCATCCCGCGGCGTTCCGTGGCATGCCGTGGCATCCTGCTGAAAGCCCAGCCACTCTGGCATCCATCACTGCGCCCCACCGAAATGCTGCATAAGTTTCAACCTTATTTCAACTAGCTAGCAATCATAATTCCTCGACCCCAAAGTGACCCATACGTCTCGCGGGATGCAATGGCGCGCCGGGGCATCCCGTGGAATGAAACAGCATGACACGTCATGCCGTTGCATCCTGTGGCGTGTCGCATCATGCCGCAGCATCCTGCGGCACGTCACGGCATCGTGGTATCAAAATAAAGTAACATAATTTCTAAACTCATTGAAATAAGATTCAAAATAACTTGATTAGTAATAAAATCCTTTGCCATGCCATGCCGTGCCATGCCGGCAGTGAGCGCCGGCCCTTAGTCGACTGAAGGAGTAGGCGTGCCTTGCTCCTTGTACCTACATATGTTTTATATGAAGTCCTGTAGACAAGTGTGGACCGACCGTAACTCTTCGTTGATCGTTCCCCAAGTTGTGTACGTTATTGTGATAATAATGTCGGGCACTCCACGCGCCGCTGACTTAATGTTAACTATCCTTCACCTTTATTAAATGTTATTTTAATCGAATGGTTGAAATTTAAAAGTACATAATAAAGTTATAATTTTTAGGCTCATTCGTATGTCCTAAATATATTTTATTATGCGTGACATGATTATTGTCTATGTTCAGAATTATTATAGTTTACTGTGGCTAACTGTACATGCAGAGTTTGTGAATTGATGTTAAAGTTATGATTAGTTGATGTAAAGACATAAGGTGTATGTTTAGGTTAATAATGTATGGCTTTGTTTCGTTCGGCCTGGACGATAATTGATAATGTTATGTTAGTTATTACTGATAGCTTCTATTATCTCGTGATACAGGATCGGTATAAAACTAAGCCATATTCTACTGATAGGTACTGTTGTCGGCGCTCGACACTTCCCAGTGGACATTTCAACTATGAACTCGAATTGTTTTACTTCAAACTATGTAATTAGATTTCGTAAGCACGTAAATACTCATCATTTTGTACGGTTTTTTTATTTTTATATACATTTTCATGTGCTCTTCAGTCAGTTTATATTTTAACACGTTTATGAACAGATTCATTGATATAGGATCTTAATTATAAATACCATTGAATCAGATTGTAGGTAGATAATATTACACCCTCGCTATTTTATCGGTTGATTTTCGTTAGCGTAATTTGAATTACAAATGTTCGACTGGTATTGAATTTATAATTAATACGTAAAACACGCGTTTAGTGATCGAACACAGGACAAAATAATACCTTAATTGCATCTTCTAAATACTTCTTTTCTAACTGCAAAGTATTAATAAGGCGTTAGTATACAATATTACTATCGGAGATTCGCATAACCTTGTGGACGAAGGGCCTATGTATACACAGCCCACAATAGTAACAATTGAGCATCATGAACAATCACCAGTACTGTAACCTAGGTTTAAGATCTTTCTTAGAATCTCATATTTTTACTATGTTCAAAACTTCATTAGGTATCTGTAATCTCACAATATTACGTAAATGCTGTCCTACTGAGTTAGTGATCATTAAATAACATTTGGTTAGATCAAAGTTTGTTGTCACTGCCTTAGACTGATATTTTTTCAATGAATTATATTTTCAATGTGTTAATGAAGTATTACGGACGAGAATGTTAAGTCTATTAAAATATAGATTATAAGCTATTGTTGTTATTATTGTGACAACCAATGTTGTTGTAAATTATTTCATTGAATTTAATGGTCGATGTTAAGATTACATTTAAGAGTTTTAAATACATAGTGTGTGATTTTATGTAATTTTTATTAACATAATTTTGGATATTTTTTATTTAGTTTTGGAATATTTTGACAAGTTTTTCAGTTTAGTGTGGATGTAATTTTTAAACAGTATTTGTGTGACAAGGTGATAATGTTATCTGAGGCTTGATATATAAAATTCAATATTTTTTGTTAATGTTAATGGTACACTGACATGTTTTATATGTATCAAGAATATCAATGTTTGTAACTTGTAATCAATTAGTGTATTTTATAGATGTTTATGGTCTATTTATATATTATATTATAATACTAAGTGATGTGTTTCCGGCTGTATATATGAATGAAATACATAAATGAATCAAAATAGTGTTAAGATTGATGTAAATTGGTGTACTATTTCATAAATCATCTGTCACCCAAGAGTTAATGTAAATACATTCTTATTGTGTCCACATTCTTCATTGAATCTATTATAAAACATGAAATATGCATTTAATATTTTTATCTATGTATATGTGGATAGCAAAGGAATACTTAATAAAAATATTAGATGAACCCAATTTTTTTTTGTATTATTTCAATTTTCCTTAATTAAAGTTAGGCTATGAAACATAATCATGATTTGGCTATGACGAAATAAAATAATGTTCTACAAATTAAGTTGTTATTTATTAGCCTGAACTTGCTGATTAGTGTCTCGTTTCTCTATGAATCGGAGCTGTTTCTTCCTCAACCTCTTCAGCTTGGCGGTGTTTGTGATCACCTGAACCACCTCAGCTTTCTTTCTGTTCTCCTCTGTCCTCTTGATATTCTCTCGTCTCCGTTCCTTTTTATCTTGTTCTTTCTGTTTAAATTCTGCCAACAGCTGTTTGGACATTTCTTTAGTTCGCTTCAGTTCAAGACGTAATGCAGTTTTCTTGGCGAAGTCAGGTTTTATTCCTTTAGTTTTATTTATTGAGGAGAACCTGAAAATGCACATGGAATATTAACTGTCTACAGCATTACAAGTCAAATCGGATATCCATTTTATTCTATTCGATTGGAAAGTAATTCTGAAATACAAGTTGTATGTAACTGTAACGTTTAATCAAAATATATTCATTAGTTTTGTTTAGGATCCAGTGGATATCATTATAACCTATAAAAAACATAAAAAGAAAATTTAATGCCGTATTTAAGTTTTGCCTTATGAGTAACTTAATAATAAAGGAACGCTATACCAACCTTTCTTTTTCCGACTTCCAGAACCTTCCAGACTTAGGTTTCCCTTTAATAACTTCAGTCTTTGTTTTGGGGTTTTGAGCGACGGGTTTTTCATCTTCTGCTTCTGAGACTTGCGATTTAGTCTTACTTCTAGTGTTCACTATATTCTTTATTAAAGAACTAACTTTACTATCAGTGTCGTCGCTCATGATTTATTATTTTTCAATTTTAATCACCTTGTTCAATAAAATCCTAAGGAAAAAAAACAAATAAAAATACGCCACCACAACTAACACCTCAACACGTGTTTTTGACGTTTTTATCACATATTTTTTGAAAGACGTTGACTGGAAATGACATCTGATGTCATCATTAATGTTTGGTCCCTTGTCAAAATAAATAATGTCCCAGTCATTCATATTTCACTGTCAATGTCAGTCGTACTTGGCTTGGTTGGTTGTCGAGGTCGCTGGTCGAGTTTTATTTAGTTGATTGTAGATTTTTATGGAGTTCAAAGTTCTTTTCGATTTTTTTAAAGAATTTAGTTATTTTAACATTTTAAAACTATTTATTTATTTACAATGTTTAACTCTCTTGCTAAAGCCCTCCAAGTTTATGGTATGTTTACATTTAACTGTAAATTTGAATTAAATTTATGTGTTTACTCGAATCTGTTGTTACAATAACATTATTATATTACAGCTCCACCAACTATCAGGCATTCAAGATGCATCGCTTCCCTCTCGTCCCTGCCCGATACGTACCAGATGCTCTACAAGACATGTCGAGATTTCGCTGAAGGGGAACTAAAACCGAATGCTGCCAAATACGATCGGGAACATTTGTACCCTGGTGATGCTATAAAAAAGATGGGAGAACTAGGTCTTATGGCTATAGCCGTCCCGGAGGAGCTCGGGGGAGCCGGGCTGGACTACCTCGCTTATGCTATAGCCCTGGAGGAGATATCCAGAGGGTGTGCATCAGCTGGAGTTATAATGTCAGTGAATAACTCTTTGTATCTCGGGCCTTTGATGCATTGGGGCAATGCTAAACAGAAGAAACAGTTTGTCACACCATTCTGTAATGGTATGTTTATGTTATTAATTATTAGCTTAAATTTAAGTTCTTTGGTATATGTAACAAGAACATGATTACCATTATTATTCTATCACTAAATTGATGTATTTTAAGAAGCTATATTTATAATATATATATTTTTTTTATCTTATCACTATCTTATATTATTTATTTATGACTGACAATTTTAAAGCATGATATCTATCTATCCACAGGTGATATTGTTGGTTGCTTTGCACTCTCTGAACCAGGGAATGGATCTGATGCTGGTGCAGCATCAACCACTGCCAAAACAGCTGGAGACAAATACATTCTCAATGGCACAAAATGCTGGATTACCAATGGTTATGAAAGCAAAGCCTCTATTGTCTTTGCTACCACAGATAAGAGTTTAAAACACAAAGGTATATCTGCAATTATAGTGCCAAAACCAACTAAAGGATTGGAATTGGGGAAAAAAGAGGACAAACTTGGTATCAGAGGGTCTTCTACTTGTTCATTGATATTTGAGGACTGTGAGGTCCCTAAGGAGAATGTTCTTGGTGAGCCGGGCTTTGGGTTCAAGATAGCGATGATGACATTAGATGCCGGAAGGATTGGGATTGCCTCACAGGCTCTAGGTATTGCTCAAGTGAGTGAGTTTAGTAAACTTTGATTGTATTATAGTACTATTTTACCTACCATGCTGATGCAGAGTATAAAAAGAAATGTACCTTAAATTATCATGATTTTTGTGACTTAGTCATAAAATTCAATTATTTACAACTTTTAATATACCGTTTTTTATGTGTATTTAACGGCTCTTTTACAATGTTTACATACATTATACTGGTTCCAGGCATCCTTAGACGTAGCAATTGAATATGCATCTAAGCGTCTGGCTTTTGGTAAGCCTATTATGAAACTACAAGCTATTCAGCATAAACTATCTGATATGGCAATGAGGCTGGAGTCGGCGCGACTGCTCACGTGGCGCGCGGCCTGGCTGAAGGACAACAAACAGCCGTACACCAAGGAAGCGGCTATGGCCAAACTTGCAGCTTCTGAGGCAGCTACCTTCCTATCTCATCAGTGTATTCAGGTATTAGACATTCTTTGTTTTAGTTTAGAGTAATGTTGGCAGCTCAATGTTTTAATGACCTTTCACAAAAGAATAAGAATTGAACATAAATATGAGATTTGAAGTCTTTGAAATGAAAGAAACTATTAAATTAGGATTAATATCCTTGAATAAGTTAGTAGAATAAATATATATTAATCAGGAATAGATTTCTTTGGGACTAATATGAAACCTAATAATCCTGGTAAAGCTGTTCTTAGCTAATATTTATTCACATTAAGGTTTTTATTTTAAACTTTTCCACAGATCCTGGGTGGCATGGGTTACGTATCGGACATGCCAGCTGAGAGACATTACCGCGACGCCAGAATAACGGAAATATACGAAGGCACCTCCGAAATACAAAGACTTGTCATTGCAGGACAACTCATCAAAGAGTATGGTCTCAATTGATCATTTAGAAGGAAGCCAGTGTGTTCAGTAAACGTAACAAATGCTCATAAATTAGCTAAAAATGATTATTTATACAAAGTATTTACATTGAAATGTTAGAAAATATTATTAAGACTGTAAATAGAATAATTTTAGGGAAACAATTTTGAGAATTTACCTTATACCTATATCGAAATAAAATCATATTTGTAAAGAAATGTTTATTACTTTATTTTAACATAATAGATATTCTGTATACAAAAGCATTATTTTTACATTATTTCGGTGTGTCAATTTTTTTATTTCTAATTTCAAAAATCTTTGATTCAGGTATTTTTAAGTAGTTTTAAAAACAAAGTAGAATATAAAAAATTAAATACTGTTGACACTTGGAATAGAAAGTAAATGCAAGTAAATATTTTACACTAGTTCTATTGGCCGGGACCTGATAGTGACTTATCCATGAATTTCCTCTTAGCAAAGCACAACCACCATTTGCTTGGCTTACCATCTTCTGTTGCAAACACCTATAAAATTTATTTTATTAAAATTACAGCCAAAATTATTCTTTACACATGCAATTTTTTACACATGGATTTCTTTAAATCAAGACACAAATAAAGTCACCTTTTGAAAACATTACACTGGAATTTAAATTCATTGAGTTTGTTGGAGCCATATTTTTTTTTATTTCTTGGATTGGAAATATTTAAAATTAAAATCTTGTTTTTAAAAAAACTAAGTAACATGCTATCTATGCCTCTAATATGCATCTAAGCATGTATTACCCATGGTACAATGATAATACCATACTTAACCTTTTGAGCGCCATTGTCGGCTATAGCCGACATGTAACTCCGTGCGTTCCACGCCAATGTCGGCTATAGCCGACATGAAGTGATATTATTTTAGAGCTTTATATTTGCTTAATAAAAGAGTATTTGTTTATCATATCTTATTTATTGAAGTAACAACGATATAACAATTTGTTTTTAACTCAAACCTATCCATAAAAATAAATTGTATGGAAGATTTTTATAACAAAAAAGATGACAAAAAATACGTGCGAACGGCCATGCCTCATGCGCCATTGTCGGCAAATGCCGACCGCTAGTGTTGTGCCAACTTTTTATATAATAAACAACCTGTATGCTAATGTTGAGAGTAAATATACAATTTTAGTATTATTTCATTGCACAAATAGCATATAATATTTCTGATACAATAAATAACATTATCGGTGCCCCCTGAGTGAAAAATTATTAAACTTTTTTACCACTCCTCCATACAATCGATACAATCTACTGTGCCGTGTGCCCATCCTTATTCTATTATCTTTTATGACTGTCCTCTACGCCACGGTCGGCATTAGACGACACACTCTGACGTCATCTGCGTACGAGTACACATCTAGTGCTGTCCGTTGTTCGTGTGTGATAAGTTTGTTATCGTGCTCTAAGTGCTTTGATATACCTATCTACTTTGATATACCCGCCTTTTGGCAAACAAATATTATGTTATGTCTTTCCCACGGTGTTAAAATATAATAAAATACACTCGTGAGCAAAAAAATCGACTCAGGTGACACACCTGCAATCAAACATCACCGACAAAAAAACAAACCATAAAAATATGTTTTTCTTAGTAAAATATTAAAGCTGCTATTGTTAGCTTCAAAACAGTGTAAAATATTGTCATGTTTATTGCTGACATAACCCAATAATAGGCTGTTATCAGTAACTACCCCTTTTCGGCTCGATTACAATAGTGCTAATTAAGGGTTACTGACCCATATAAAAGGTTATTTACCTGGCTCACCCTTATCAGTTAGCCGTCAAACGTCTACCGATACACATCTCCGTTATCAACAAACAAGAACTCCACCTGAAAATGGACACAACAAGTACTGAAGCTGCTCAAGCCGTCACCTTGTTGCAACAAGGCCAGAGTCAACGTGAAGTGGCTCGTGCGCTGAACATGAGCCAGTCTGCAGTTTCCAGAGTTTATCGTCGTTACCAGGAGACAGGTAACTTTAACCGAAGACCCGGTTCCGGAAGAAAAAGGTGCACATCGGACAGAGATGACCGATTCATTGTCAGCACATCGCTAAGGAATCGAGCCCTCACTGGCGTTCAAGTCCAACAACAGCTCCGAGAAACGCGAGGAGTGGCTGTGAGTGGTTGGACAGTCAGAAGACGACTCAAAGCAGCTAGCCTTAAGCCAAAAAGGCCAGCTACTGGCCCCAAATTAACCCCAGCCCACCGAGCAGCCCGCTTACGATTTGCCAGAGAACACGTGGATTGGACTGACGAACAGTGGAGCTCCGTTCTCTTCTCGGATGAAAGCAGGGTGTGCCTGCATGGTAACGACAGAAGAGGACGTGTGTACAGACGACCTGGAGAAAGATTTGCACAGTGGGCGGGCATTTCAATGGAGGCCAAAACTGAGTTGGTTTTTATTGAAACTGGCGGTCGATCGGGGGGATTGACGGCAAATCGATACGTAGAAGAGATTCTAGTGAATCACGTTGTCCCCTACGCCGGTTTCATAGGTGAAAACTTCACATTAATGCACGACAATGCCCGTCCACATACTGCAGCTTCCGTCCGGCAATACCTACAAGAGGTTGAAATTGCCGCTATGGATTGGCCAGCGCGTAGCCCGGACTTAAATCCTATCGAACATTTGTGGGATGACCTAAAAAGAAAAGTTCGGGCTAGAAATCCCGCTCCAGCCACGAAAATGGACCTCAAAGCGGCGCTCATTGAAGAGTGGAATAGCATGGGACAAGATAGAGTAAAGAAACTTATTGGGTCTATGAAGAGGCGATTGGAAGCAGTAATTAGGGCCAGGGGGGGCAACACAAAATATTAATAAGAGCCTTTTAATAAATTTTCTATTTAGACGAATCTAAGCTGGTATTTTCTTTACTGTTAATGATTACATTGTTTCATTGCTTAGGACTTCTTTTCATTGAATATGTTTTCTTTACCAAAAAAATTAATTAAATAACAACATAGACCACTTATTTTAAAGCTAAAACTAACAGCTTTACGATTTTAAAATAAAAAATTGAATTAAAGCTTTACATTTTTTGCTAGAAGCTTTTAACCGCGAGTTTGCATGCTGAGTCGATTTTTTTGCTCACGAGTGTACATTAAAAAATATCGTTTTTTACGACTGCACGTGTTGTACAGTTTTATGATTTACTATTGTACTCGTATATTCCTTGAAAAGTTGGAAACAAAGAAGTAACAAAAACAAAAGATTTATGATACATTTTTAGGAATAACGGCTTTTACTAAAGAACTCCTTAGAATAGGACCATCGCGTCAAAACATATCATTGTAAATAAAATATGTCATTTTATTCAATGTATAATAAATAATGCTAAAATAAAAGGTAGGTATTTTAAATGTAAATTTTAATCTAAACGCGCGCGTCCCATCTCTAATAAATAGCGTGCACATAATGAATTTACCGTACTGACCACGCCAATGTCGGCTGGGGCCGACAACATCTATTGACTAGTGCTGGGGTAAAGTTACTATGATCTTTTTATTTGATTACTTATCTTCAAGCGACTTTGATGTATTAGTATTTGCTAAAATTACGAGCTTTGGTAAAATAACTAGATTACTAGCGTGTGCTTAAATAAAACTTCAATAACAATATGTTGGTATACATTTACGCACTTTATTTAATCATTATTTATCCGGAAAGAACACGTTTTCGACATGCTATTCCCATCCTTATATTTTGTTAGGTATTTATCTCTGATTTTTGGGGCTGGCGTGGATGGCATGATTTATGTTTTATTACTTGGCGCTCAAAAGGTTAAATTATGTATATCTGTTGTATTAAATTATCTGTTTTCTAAGATGATGTTACATTTATTTCATTTTTGAGCCACATAATAATAAATTGCTTACCTTTTCACATACTCTATTTCCTGTCTCATGTCTCAACTGCTGCAGGTATTGTCTCATCAGGTCTGGAATGACACAGCTACCATAAACATTGTAAAAATGTAAAAACATGGATTTGAAGTACATTGTAAAAACATGGATTTGAAGTATGAAGTAAATAAAATTATAGCAAAACAATTACTTCCATTGTTCATTGAAATAACTGCATTAACATTCTGGGTCTATAAACAAACTAGATACTTGGATGTGTCATAAATAATCTTAGAGGAATTACAATAATTTCATTTGCAATAATTACCGGCTTCTTGAGTACTGCCTGGTTTAGCATACACCGAGTTCAAAGGGAAGCCCACCTCTCCAGGGATATCGAACTTGGATATAGCCAGCATGTACATCTCTTGCTGGCCCTGGTTCTTGTTGGAGCACTTCTGGAGCCGCTTGAGACACTCAGATATGTACAGAGTTAGGTATATGAGTACTCTGTCAGCATCAGACTGGAAATTAATACATAATCATATTGATGAATCAATCAAGAAGTGCTTATTTTAGTTTGATTTTTGATATTTTTTTCATGATAACACAGCAATATTCATAATACTGCTTTACTAGGTAAGCTTATTCTGTATGTTTAATGCTGTATTAATAAATAAAATAATGGCTTACTTTAATCTCATAAAACCTGAAGAATACGTTGGCTTTAAAGTAGTTGAGAGCCTCGTCGATGATATCTAGTTCTATGGTAGGACTGAGCGGCGCCGGGCCGCGGAACGTCGTGCGGACTGGCAGCATCGCCAGGTTCCCCACGGACTGCGAGTAGTCCACCAGAGTGGAATGGTAGGCCTGAAAACGTAACCAAGTGAGTCAGGTATTACCTTTATGGCTTGTAGACCCCCACTAAAACGGAGAGGAAATAGGCGTAGTCTAATGATAAACAAAACAATCGAAACTTACGGGCATTTTCAATACGATTTTCACTTATGTATGAGATAATTGGGAGACGTTGTTCTATAGTTATAAAAAATTAAGCAGATTTACTAGGCAAGGCTACAAATAATAAATCACTATAATTTCAAATAAAATTGGATTTGTTTCGAAAATTCCCAAGGAATTTATGAATCACTCAGATCAACGTCTATTGATAGATTTGACTGAGTGACACATGACATGACAACCTATCCGACATTGACAGAGAAAACTAAAATGATCTGACAGTTGTTTCAATGGGGTGACAGTGACTGCCCTACTGTATCTGGTATCTGTCAAAGTCAGTTTACAGAATGTCATTGTCTTGACCAACCGAAACCAAACCGAAACCAACTTTGCTTGAAAAATTGACAATTTGTTCCGTGATCCTTGCTTGACATCTTGACATCATGACAATTCTTGTCGACAAACAAAAATAAGAAAAAATGATAAAATGGAGATATTATTAAAACTTGCACCGATAAATCGGCTAAATTTATTCTCTACAAGACTAGTTATAACACAAGTAGCAAATTATACAAGGTTAGTATGAGGTTTTAGCGCTATGTTTAGGGGGATTCTGTAACACATAACCTTCATTGATTTTAATAAATTATTCGCAGATTGGCTGAAGTAGGCAAATTAGAGACTCCCAAGACTACTGGTAAATACGATACGGGCCAGCTTATCCTGCATAAAGTTTTCGGATACCGAGGTGTTATATTATTCCCTTGGCTAGCAAGGGTCTATGATAGAGATGCGAGTAACAAAAAGGAGAGTTCCGACGACTCGGCCCCCTCCGAGGCGTCCGGAGACTCCCTTTCCAACGTCGGCAAGGAGGTGAAGGGCAGGACACACACATTCTACCAAGTCCTCATTGACACAAGGGATGCCCCATACATTGTGAGTACCAACTTTGTTACCTAATATGCTTAGACAAACTGCAAATGTAAATACGCCGTATCTATTGAGCGTCTAAGGCCAGTAATTATGTAATTCATATACTACATACTAAATGATGAATCCTTACATTATTGTTTTACAACCATATGATTAACTGGTCTTTTTATTTTTGAAATTCTTTTATCAATTCATATAATATTATTTATATATTTTTTTTATTTTTGACTGTGCAAACAAACATCGACATGAGACCCGAGTGGAAGAAAAATGTATATGAATAACATAATCACATTGACTAACTAATTGTATGGAATACATTCTCTATGACGAGTGTATCTAATGCTTTTGTGATGTCTGTGCACCAACTGTGGATGTTTTTACAATAACTAATTTGTATGTCTTTAAAACATTAAAATATATATTGTATAAAACATTAAAATGACCTAATCTCACATTGATAATCTTCATTTCATAATGTTGCTTTAAAATAATTAAATATTGATGGTTTGTGTTATGATTTTCATGAAAGTGAATAAAAATAGAATTTATACTTAAATGTCAGTGTTAATTCAACAGAAAAAAATCATTCATAAACTATCTATAAAGTATCTAATGTGGACTACTAAATCCCAAATATTCATACTGTTCAAATTCAGATGAACATTTTGATATAGATTTTGGCAAATACTAGTCTATAGTGTATGGGATTTACATACAGTTTTAATCGATAGTATGTATGTGAACAAATAAATATAAGTGTTTTTTTACTATGTCGGAGGCCTTTGGGTGGTTTAAAAACTCCTAGGGTTGGTCACTAGCCTACTCGAAAGAAATGAGCATTTTGTATTCTGGGATTTATTAGTACTAAGACGATTACATATATTTGTCTAATGAAGTTAGTGCCTTATCACTAGTGATTGAAAGGTTGTTGATCCAAAGCAACATATTACATACAGGGTTCTACTACTGCACAATATTACATTGCATTACTTACTGGTCTGGAACTAACTTTCATTACCGTTTAACACTACTACTATTAGGTACTAGGTACAGTCTAATAATTAGCTTAATTATAGATCGATATTATTAGAACAAAGATGAATTATATTTGCTTGATCCTGTTAGTTAGGATGAAACTGTGACACTTTGTAAGTTGTACAGTAAAGTTGAAAACGAAAACTGTGAAATTAAGAAACTTACATTGTGAAACTACTATAACAATGTAATTATTTATACAATTTCCATTCCTTTTAAAAATAATGATTTAGCTTTCTGAAACCACTCAATGCCTTTTAAAGGTGACACATATTTCGACCTGACTAATTAAAAAAATCTTGTATTTGCACTAATAATTATACATGTATTGAAAGCAATTGACTTTCATCAATCAACCCATTAGTATGTTCAGTCAGTTTGTCTAGGTTAGCGGCAAATCCTGTTGCCAAGCCATAAAAACATATAACGGCCATTAACACCCATTGGTGGATGTGTACTGATACTAATACACCGCAACGGCACATTGCAGCGTGCTCAAACCGAGGCGGTGACGTTCCTAGGCAACCAGGAGTCGAGCCGCAGCCTGTACGCGATCCCCGGGCTGGACTACGTGGCTCACGACGACATCATCCCGTACACCTCGATGGAGCGCGTGCCGCTGCAGCACGAATTGTTTGACAAGTTTCTCATGCATAACTCTGATAAAGGTACTGAGATTTTATTTAAATGTGTTTTTTCAAAAGTAAAAAGACTTATTTCTGATGGGCATTTCATCTAGCTATCTGAACTAAAATACTAAATACAGGAAGAGTTTTTGCTGCCTGGATAACTTGACGTGTATTGACATGAAGTCATCAAAACTGAGTAATTAACCATACCGTGACATCTTGCTCTAACTTGCATCATAACGCCACACCACCCTTTGCCCGCGCCATATTATGTATTAACAAAATTGTGTTTAAAAAAATTGAGTACAACTACGTTTTCATTGACTATTTTCACCATGTTCCGCAGAGCCGCCATTCATAGCGCAAGAGACACTGCGCGCCTGGCAGAAAAAGAATCACCCATGGCTGGAACTGAGCGACGTTCATCGGGAGACGACAGAGGGCGTGCGCGTCACCGTCATACCTTTCTACATGGGCAGCCGCGAGTCGCAGAACTCGGCTGTCTACTGGGTAACAAGCGCTTCAAACTAATTATTATACCAATGAAATATACCCATAACTAGCACAGTAGACGAACAGACAGATAGACAGACGCGGCGGGGAACTTTGTTTTATAATATGTAGTATTGAGTCCCTTGCAAGAACTTACTTACTTTAGGTAGTAAAGATACCCCACGAGCGCCACAATGTTAATGTGTGTGTGCAGTGGCGGTACTGCATCCGGCTGGAGAACCTGGGCAGCGCGGCGGTGCAGCTGCGCGAGCGGCACTGGCGCATCTTCTCGCTGAGCGGCACGCTGGAGACGGTGCGCGGCCGCGGCGTCGTGGGCCAGGAGCCCGTGCTGGCGCGCCACGCGCCCGCCTTCCAGTACTCCAGCCACGTCAGCCTGCAGGCGCCCAGCGGACACATGTGGTGCCTGCCTCGCAATACACACATACACACTCTCACTCATCGACCATTCATACACCAATACAGTGCAAAATGGAAGGCCCAAGAGATACTAAACTGATTCCATTTATCCCATTGTCCGTTCATGGAAGCATCTCGTAACAGAGTAACAGGACCGTCGATTATTATATAACATACCCTATATTAAACCGAAGTTCTTTAAAGTTCTTTAAACCGAATACTCGTCTATGACAATACGCATCCATATCCAGGCCCACAGGCTTACTGAAGTCATATGTTCTGTGTACAGGGGCACGTTCCGCATGGAGCGCGAGGACGGCTACACGTTCGACTGCCGCATCCCGCCATTCTCTCTCGAGTCGAAGCCCGACGAAGCGGTGCCGCCCGCGCCCGCGCCGCAGGCGTGACCACACTCACCACGGAGATAGCAACTACACCAACGAAGGAGGTTTTACCATCTTGTGCCGCCAAACGGAACCGCGCCGATCTGTCAGTGTCAAACTTGATAGTTTGTTATGTCAATTTGTGATGCCATCTACAGATTAAACTTTATAGGTACCATTCATTAAACAGACTTACTGTACTAACTGTACCAGACATTTCATCGTCTGGAATGGGCGAGGTTGCAGGCCGACTACAGCGCTGCCCCAGCCCACCCTTCATAGCACAGTAAAGGAGGTTCATCGGGCATTCCTGCAGGCCGTCCGCAGGCGTGTCCGTCTATTGAATGGTACTATTTACAAAAAAAGTGGACAGGCCCCGAGATATTATGTTCATTAGTCTATTCCGATAGTTTTAAAGTTAAACGATTCATAAGTCTGTTGTTTCGAACTATAAATGTGTTTAGTTAAGATATCGCCAAATATAGTTGAAAAAGACCATTTTGCAAATCTATCAATGAAGTTAAAAAAAAAATGTCGTAATGTCGGCACTACATTAAAGGACGTACGGTAAAATACGTTCGGGATGTAATGAATGTACTCGTGAAGCGACATTGCTCAGCCGATCGGCTCACCACCGATTTCACATGAATAGTGTTTTAATTATTTATTTTTGTTGATATTGTAATAGATATTCATTGCATCCCTTTGTTATTATGTAAATTCTTAGTCGTTTTTAAATATTTTCTAGATCTGTAATAAATTACAGTATTCTGTTTATATTCGCTGTTTCTTTTAAAATTCTAAAGTCGCGGCCAAAAAGCTCTTCCCTGCCGATTGAACTCTCTGAATGACCCCTATGGGCCTTTCTACCAGAGCTATGCATAGAAAGCATAGTTATATCCTGCATTTGATATGATTGGCTGTTGCCGCCATCTCGGATACCTTCGTATGCTGCGTCCGATATGATTGGTCGATACAAAGCGTAGCACGGCGCTGGTGAAAAGGCACTCTTAATCTGCTTTAGGGAAGATTAGACCTAGTAACGAATCTGGTTCTTTAATATTTCGTCTCTCGCTGTCCTGTCTACAGATATTAAAAAGAGATTAGACCAAACTAAACCATGGGGCATATTCATGACACTGTCAAATGAAACATAATTATTGTAACTTCTCTAGAGATTTCATAATTTATTGATGGAAGTAAATTTTAATAATAGACTATTAAAAGCTAAATAATTTTGTACACTCACATTTTCTTTATAATACAATGTTCTTATATCAAATCAACTTTATAAACCACCTCCAATTTAAATTGTTAGAACGAATATTGATAGCAAATACCTTTTCATTGCTGGCACTTCGACAATAAATATTACATAACACAACATATATTGATACTGGGTACATAATTCGAATGAATAATCTGCATAAATAATATTACACTAAGGTAATTCAAAGCGATATTCCGAGTACCATATGAATGAAATCATATGGTCCTCTTCTATTTTTAACCATCGTATCTAGCTATCAAGATTCGTCCTAACACACTGTAAAGTAACCACCGTCACC
The DNA here is from genome assembly GCA_963082685.1 of Cyclophora albipunctata. Taxonomy (NCBI): domain Eukaryota; kingdom Metazoa; phylum Arthropoda; class Insecta; order Lepidoptera; family Geometridae; genus Cyclophora; species Cyclophora albipunctata. Next base: position 2,493,159 of record OY720133.1, read on the forward strand.
AAACGTTTACAATAATCAACCTTACTAATAAATCTGTGTGTTGACGCGCCAGAAGTTTGCGAGCTAGATGGCGCTAACAACGATGAAACTACGGCAAGCGGGCCAGATCCGCAATTTGCATATAAAAGGAGAATTCCCGCTGGGCACTTCGTTTGAGCATTTGTTTACTAAATATTACGCTCGGGCAAAATACACACCGCACGAGTTTTCGACGCTGATTTTGAATAACATGCAAGTGCTTCCAGTGACACTCCTTTAATAAATACAAAGCTATACCGTATGTACATTTACCGTACAACCCAGATGTGCCCATTCGAATAAGAGTTTAAGAACATACAAATAAGTTTACAGTAACAATTAAAACAGCAAGTTCATCGCTCAACTAAAACAATATCCACAGAGTACATCCTTAAACCACATACATATTTCAAATATCGTTTCTGTGTTGTACTGTAGCTGTTTAAAGGTGTGTTTTCATTGTAGCGGTGCGAATCCCTATTCACCAATTACAGTGCATTGACATTGTCAACATTTTTTCATATTGCATTGTGATTGGTCAGTCGAGCTGCGCACAGCTCCGTTCCGCTTCAGTGGAAACGCACTCTAAAGCCCGGTTTCCACCGCAAGCGGAGCGGGCTCATTAATGACTCCATTTAATTACCATTGCGTTTCTTTTTCTTGTATAGACGCATAACACCTAACAAAAACACATAATGACTGCCAAACGGAGTCATTAATGAGCCCGCTCCGCTTGCGGTGGAAACCGGGCTTAAGGGTCTAGCGCATACAAAACGTGTCAACTAAGGCGCTCCACTGCAACGCATTCACGCATTTTAATACAAATTCACTAGACAATGTAGTAAATCGTGCGCCGCAGAAGACCACACCATCAAGTAAGAACAAAAACAAATGGTAGGGAAATTAAATAACTTATACATAAAGCTATGTACGAAATAAATGTTAGTACTATAACATCGTATAGAAAATCACATTAAATTAAGGTAAACACAAATAAAGCAACAATAAGTTAAGTATAGTACCCGGCAGAAAGCCTTACCGATCGACTTCTGGAGGTTGGTCAACTATTCCAGTTTTATAGATCATTTACTTCGCCACACTACTGATAATCAATTTGACAATTGACACATTAATAACTATTGTTTCTGCCGGGTACTGTATATAGGTATACCGTGGGCCACTCATAATAATGCCATTCTTAATCGTTGAAGTTTCATACAAAATAATGCTTTTAAAATTATGAATGTGATGCCCGGTATACTAACTATAATAAGTGTTTATTAGTAAGGCGTCAACAGTGCGTCAATCCAAACAGCATGGAAGCGAAAGTGAACTTTGTTACTAGATACATAATATATAAAAAGTTTGTTCAACGAAGGAACCGTCGTGTAATACGTGGCATTACAACAAACTTTATTGCTTCTCTATGAACATTCGTGAATAAACATTATCTTTTATTCTTCGTTATATGTTCACGACGATTCTCTCCGTAATCAAACTACAAATACGTCATCAAAACTACTGTACAAACTGCAAAACTGACGGCCCAAAAGCAGCATTTACTAACGCCAGTACAGCTGACATCACATATATACACTTTTTCACCTTATTACAATGGCATAAGGTGAAAATTTGTATACAACATAATTATATCGTCGACTGTACCTGGTATAGACCCACCCAATATCGAATTTATTCTAGGTTAACCGACAATTTTGCTGATCATACGCCTAACTTAAAGAAACTCGATAAGTTTTAGGTCAATATGGAGAGTGTTAGAGCATAATATAACAATAATATTAAATCTATTAGGTTAAGCGCGCACTGTTCACTTACGGCCACTTTTTTTATTGAGTCAGCATCGGATACTTTTTATATATTTTATAGGAATGTGATCACCTACTAGAATCAATGTATGAAAATCACATAAGATACAAGTGGCAGCAAGTGGAATGTGTGCGCTAAGGCTTACAAGCTTATAAAGCCTCTATACCTAAGGCAATTTTAATTAATCTCTCACATTATATCAACTATTGCGACAATTTAAAAGGCACTTTTCAAACAGTATAAGAGATGATTGCGTCATGAAAAAATATGATGATGATGATGATCCTACAAAAAATTTACTCAAAGCAGTTTACGAATCTATAATTACATACATTTATTTTCATTTAGTAACAGTAATATAGTTCTTTAATTTTTTTTTATAACGAAATCATCTCCCGGACCACATTGAATTCTTAATTTATTGACATCTTTGGTACAGGCAATCTGATAACACAAATTACAATATAACCAATTTAACTTTTACCCACGAATACTGAAACGCAACTTTAATCGAATAACGTCCACATCGAATAACAAAGAATAAAGAAAGACATGCAAATTGAAATTTAAAAATATGGAATATAAACGTTTTTGATTTACCTCAGACCAAAGCAGTACCATATAGTAAAACAGTACCATCTTTCAATGGCCCACTGTATACCCTAGCTGAGTACAGCGTACTAAGCACACAGCCAAATCACACCTTACTGCCTAGTTTGCCGAGTAGGTCAATGAATGAAGCATTGTACATAATATGTTCAATACATTCAATATTATCTTATAGGAACTTACATTGTATGTCTCTCTCAGAATGAGTATTTCTACTAGATACTGCCATGCCGCCTCTTTGTGCGTAGGTATAAGTTAAGTAGCGTTTCAGCATAGGGGTAAGTCTGCGCTATATCGACCACATATTTTACAATAACATACAAGCAAACTACGCGGCTGTATAAAATTAGAGCGTTTGGCGGTAAATAAGGAAAATTTATAACCTGTTTTATCGCGTTTAAATGATCTGTATATTAGCTACGTAAAGCCGCATGCAAAAAGAAAGCTAGAGGCCTACCGCGCCGATTACCCCCTTTAACCTTTGACGGGCGAAAGCGGCCAGTGTTTGAAACGATTATCACTTATGATTTCAAGGACTGTGATTGGCCAATTCTCTCGCCAAAAATCTCGAGAGAATTAACCAATCACAGTGCCTTACCGTCGAGGTGGAGAAGCGATGTAACTTACCATAGAGGTAGAGACATCGAGATATTACCACGGAGGCTGTCTTTCTTTCTGCAGGTGGCCTTAAATCTTTAAGTATAGTAACAATGTAGCAGATTGTCATAATATTAGTCATTTATTTACAAAATCACGATTTGGAGGCACTTCGACGCAATCGGTCTTTTGTGCTCTATTTCGATAATAACTAGTTTCTTAAGATTACATGTAATTTAGAATGCGCACAATGCGGTTAACCGTACGGTTGCAGATGGCCGCAAAGCCGACTAGCTCCGCATATAAAAATAACTTCTCTCTACATTAATTTGACTAAATCAACCGGTTCGCCAGCGGTCAACCGCATTATACGTTCGACAATTTATTATTTAAACAAAAACACGATCACGCAATTTCCTAAACGATTAGCAATTTAGCAACTTCGTTAATGTCGTTGTATAATACAGTACAAAGTAACAAGATATATTAACTTACACTATAAGTACTCTCGACAAAACCGCGGAAACAAAAACGTAATCAAAATACACACTGTACATAATGTTGGTCGACGAATATGACAAGTAAATCAAGGGTAAACAATATTCAGAGTTTAACACAAAGCGGTAAGTTACAAAAATAATACATACAATAACACACACTTGCTTCTCCACCAGAGCTAATGCAAAATGCTATGCTATTTTTGACATTATTGGTGGATATCATCGACAAACGTAGCTTAGCAGCGTAACTAACGGAGCTCTTGTGGAGAACCATCATTATTCTAAGCATAATATTCCGAATTCATAAGCATAGTTTACATGAACATTTCTTAGTTATGCCCGGGCTACACTAATGTCAAATATGAGATAAATAAAAATAAATATTTTCACCATACCAGTTAGTGTCATTTGTCGTTAGTGTAGTCAAAGCATTACATAAATCAAATACTAATTAATTGTGGCCCTTTTAAATTATTTTATTAATAAACTATGCCGATACTAAACATTTTGTGTTGACCTTGTGTCACACGTCTCGTGGTGTCAAATTGATCGTATGAAGTTCAATTAATTATACTGATAACAATAATAGCAATTAATCAATGCACTGCATTATTACTATTAGTTGCAAGCGCACACATTATTTAAATCAAAAATCAATAATTAAAATGTCACGTCGCGGATAAGTCACGCCAAAACTAGGTGCTTAAAAATTTAACGACATTAACTCTACAAATGTCACGTGTGTACACGTCACACTGTAGCATCACTCTTATGATTATCTTTCTCTTATCATTCCAGGTCAATTTTGATAGAAAAAGTAATAATTTATCCGGAATACATAACAAGTGTCATTCCTGTAATGCTACAATGTAAACACTTCGGTAGTGACATGCCTACAGATGTGGTGTGACCGACGCCGACGTGACATTTAATGATTAAAATGATTAACCAACTGATGCGTGTGCAAGAACCCTTATCTAAATTACAACACAAATATATTCGCAGTAACTATTCAATTCTACATTTCAATAGTAATAATAAGACACTCTGTTTTTAATGTACATATTTACTAGAAAACAACTTGACTGAGGTATGATGTTATGGTGTAGGCTCGCTCTTTATGACAGTAGAAGAAAGTCACGTTTACACGCTAGGAAATTTCACCGGGTCTTTGCGATTAAGTTTAATGTTTTCCTACTGAAAGGACAGAATTGTGTGGAATCTAGTTACGAAAACTAAGCCCAGCGACTTTTCTTGTCGTGTACACGCGCCGTTAAGCCTAAATAATTCCACTGTACGGAATTTTACGGGCAAGATATCTATTATATATTCTATCTAGGTCGGCTTGCACAAGAACTCTTGTTGCACAAGAACTTTAGTACCTAATGTTTAAGACACAAAAGTTGTTCGTTCACAGTTGTATTTTATGTATAACAATTTAAAACGAACGCCATTTGTTTTTTAAAGCGCTAAATAGATTTAAGCGGTCCTGTGCAATCCGCCCCTAGGATAACATCACCTTAATCAACGACATAGGTTTTGTTATTAGCTTGTCATTGAAATCAGTGTCGGAAATTACAACATGGATTTATATATGATTGCATATAACAATAACCACCAGATTAAACAATACATTATAATTTATCTTGCAATTCGAGATAACTAGCAGATATCATGTTTTAAAAACGTATTTTCATGATTTATTTAACTATCTACGTCAGAAGGATTCATTGCTTTATAATTTTTATAACTTTATTTATCTATCTAATTTGTATGATATTTTTTTATATATTTTTATGTGTTCTATTCTACATCTAGTTAATAAAATTAAACAGATTTTCGTGATAATGTCAGTTGTGTGAAGCGAACTTTGTTAACTATTTTCCGGCGACGAATTCATGTCGAATGCCTTATTGCAAACGTATATGTTACGTTAGCCTAGGTGCACATTGAATTTATTGATATTTGTGAACAGCACTTCAGTAAAGATTTGCTTAAGAGTCTATTCTCGCTTGTCGGCTGTCGAATATTGTTTTTAATCGGGGCGCCTCTGTTAGGGCGCCGATTGATGGTGGATAGGACATTGACCGATACGCATCTATATAGTCGAAAAGTGTATAGGGATATTGTGAAGTCTAAAGGGACCTGTGTTAAGACAACCTGTGTGCGTCTACCGCTGTAACTGTACGATGTGTATGGCAGATGCGCGGCGCCTACCGCGCCAGCTGGATGATGAGCGCGGCGCACATCTCGAAGAACTCCATGGTGTGGTGCGAGTGCGGCGCGGCGGGCGGCGGCGCGCCCTCCTCCTCCTCCTCCTCGCGCTCGCCCGCCAGCGACTTGAAGTCCAGCAGGTACGACTTGTAGTCCACTTGGTACAGCTGCAGCGACATCTTCACGTGCTTGTCCGTCAACTTGTTCAGCGTGCGCACTCTGCAATGTTGAGCAATTATTAGTTACTTTATGAGTGTTTTGTGAACCCATGACGTATGTTGGGAGGGTTCCGAGTACAGTACGAGCAGACTAGGTAGGGTTAAGTTGAGACTATCTTCCTCCCTCTCTCATTCTATTTCTTTTGATCATACCTGACATGGTACGGGTTGATGACCTTCCACTCGTAGTCGAGCGCCTTCATCGCGCGGAACACCTCCAACATTATGTCGTTCGGCTTGCTCTGCGATCTTATGCCAAGGTGCCATTTTGCTCTGAAACATTTAATAATTAAATCAAATTGATTTTAAGAATTAGACATAGAAACTATCTGTCACTCTTTGGTTTCACCCGTTACAGTAGAAAAGTTTGTGATCAGCTCCGACGTCAGAGAATTTAGACCACCTAATAGCCTTCGTGGCATAACAACCGGGGGAAGAGTAATTTAAGTTTAAATCTATTGCTTGCCCATCTCTTTCATTAAATATTTTGAATCGACGAAAATTAAAAAAGAGATAGCAACATTATATTGTTACGTCGCGTCCTCCACTAAGCGGCTGGAAAGGGTCAGTAAATGCAAGGTGGTCAGAAATAGGCCAAAGTATTCGAAGCAGTAAATGAAACCGAATGTTTACCGTTTGACGGGCGTGCCGCGCTTGTCCTGCGGCGGAGCGGGCGCGGGCGGCGCGGAGTCGCGCAGCGGCGCGATGCGCTCGGGGTGCTGCCGCGCGCTCTCCGCCGCCACCACCACCGGCGAGTTGCCTGCACACACACACATACACTACACTGGGCTACCGGTCACGTGACCACATTCACATTGAATTGTCCAGTCGTACCAGGTTAGTGCATTTTCGCCCAATCCTCTTTCCTGTAATATTCTCCTTATATCTTTAACTAGCAGCGCCCCGCGGTTTTACCCGCGTTGTGCCCGTTCCCGTGGGAATTTCGGGAATTTTTTTACATAAAAACCTTCCTCTTGAATCACTCTACCTATTACAAAAAACCGCATCAAAATCCGTTGCGTAATTTTAAAGATTTAAGCATACAGACAGACAAACAGTGTGACAGACACGAAAAAGAGACGACTTTATTTTATACTATGTAGTGAAGATCTGTCTAACTAGTTACAGCTGTCAACTGTTTATTATTTATTGATTACATTTATGAACACATACATACCTCACTCATCAGGAAGTCTAATTACAAGCAAAGGATTAAAACACATAGTCACTCCTATAGATTTTTATAACACAAGTGCAATGACTTCATGTCTTTTTCAAATACCTTCGTGTTGCGACGAGTTGTTTTGGACCTACCAATAGTCTCACAAATAGCTCAATTATATCAATGAATTTAGGCCAAAAGTACGAGACACTTACTAGCTACATAAAAGTCTTTGATCTCTGCCTTGGCGGCCTCGTCGGCTATCCTCTTGTTGTCTATGATGAGGTGGTACGCTATCGCCAGCTGGTCGTGCGGGTCTCCGCTCAGCAAGGCGTTGTGAACCTCGTTCTCCTTCACGCCGAACTTTTCGCACACTTCAGTTATGGCCTCCGTGTCTATTACACTGCTATCCTGGAATTGAAAAAATAATCTTTTTTTTAATGTGAACCTATGGAAGACTGCGTAGCGTTATGCGTAAGCAAAGAGACTTTGAGATGGGTCATTTTGTAATGTTATTACAATATACTTAACCCTCTTTGACGGTAATGTTTACAAGTTCGAAGGTTAGCATTATACAAGGAAGGCATACATATATTAATTTTTACTTCTAACAGAAACCCAGTGAAAATAAAAGTTAGATTATACTATTACAATTTCTTAAACAATAAGCTTAAAGCGAACTTCATAAGGATGCTTCATAAAACTTACACGAACCTGTTCGACAGGAGAAGGAAACAAATAACCCGGCAGTTCTTTTTGGAACCAGTCATGTTTTTTCACATCCTCGATGGAAGCCCTTTTCATCGGGTCCACTTGGAGCATCATACACAACAAGCTGACCACACTCTTGTTCAAATACTCGGGGATTGGAAATATTCCTGACTTTATCTTTCGGAATAATGTTGGGACATGTTCGTCGTCGAATGGGAGGGTGCCGCAGAGCAAAGCGTATAGAATCACTCCGCAAGACCATACGTCGACTTCAGGACCAGCATACAGTTTTCCTGATATTACCTGAAATTTTCATTTTAATATGGGTTATTAAATATTTCGTAATATCTGCTGTTTAAGCTTAGATCATTGACAAAAGCATATTACAATGCAACATATAGATGTTGTTGTGCTACAGATTGTGCACACAGAAATATAGCAAGCATATTTTAATGTAATGGTTGATAAAATTAGCTTTATCCATTACTCTCAAACCTAGGAGAATATGGTGTACATTTAATCACATAAATGTTACAATTTTGCCCAGTAGTGGCACAATATTGATCAAGAAAATATCAAAATATGTTACTTTGTAGTTGTTGTACAGTTTAATTTTAAGTTATCACAAATGTATGCGAAGAATCTCTTCTAAACATTCTACTAACCTAACACTGTACCTACTTCTATTCTATTATCACCCTATGGGTTAGATTGGTAGATAAGATTACAAGTCTTGATACAATACAAAAAGTGACAATAGTGCATGTTTAATTTGAGACCATTTCTTAGAAGTAACTAGTACAAAATGGGTTATCTGTTCCATACCTCTGGTGCAGCATAGTTAGGCGACCCACAGGAAGTCCTCAGGAATTCACCATCCATCATCATATTTGAGAGTCCAAAGTCAGCAATTTTTACATGCATATTGTGGTCCAGTAACAAGTTCTCAGGTTTAAGGTCTCTGTGGACTATCATGTGTCTATGGCAGTAGTCTACCCCTGAAATAATCTGTTGGAAGAACCTCCGTGCCTCATGTTCTTGGAGTTTGCCCCGTTTCACTATGTAGTCAAAGAGTTCTCCTCCGGAGACATATTCCATTATCATGAATATGTCTGTGGGGGTGGATATCACCTGTAAACATTTACTCTTAAGTTATACAGGTAATGAAAATTTAATAACAATCATTTTCTAGTGCTAGTGTAGACTGTGTAGAAAAATTAGATGATAGAATTGTAATTACCTGATATAGCTTAATGATATGGGGGTGTCTGAACAGCTTAAGGTTCTGTATCTCTCGCCTGATCTTGCCGACGACATCTAAAGACTTTATCTTCTGTCTGTTGAGAATCTTCACGGCGACCTTGTGTTTGGTCAGCTGATGTTCTCCAATCTTAACTTTACCAAAAGTGCCCACTCCAAGCGTCGCCCCCAAAGTGTAATGTCCAATTTTAACAATGGGCTGAGTGCCGCTAGCTGCCACTGGCTTCTCAGACATTTTTATACGTTATAATAACTTGTGCGCAGTGGCGTAATATTGTAAACAACAACTTCACATTGACGGACGGTTTGTTATAGTTTCTTTTGAAGATGGTGCTACTAGTTAATATAAACTATGGTTCCCTTTACACAATTACATATTACTACCAATGAAATACGATTAATAATTTATTTACGATGCAGAAACATAAAATAACACAACCCAAAATCCGAACTCCATAAATTCTCAAGTTGCTTGAGTTGAGTTGAGTTTTGAGAATTTCCATCAGTAATGTCATGTCAGATTCAATTGACATTGACATTATTTTACTTATTCTTTCAAAATGACGTATTGTCACCATGCCCATGCATGCTTCAATGCCAACCTGTTATTTATAATGAAATTGGACAAACAGGATACAAACTTTGAGCATATAATGGAGCATACCTTTGAATTTCCATATTTCCAAAAAAGATAAGTTGTTAATACTGAACAAATCAAGTAATTTTTGTTGGCAATAGCACAGTCAATAGTACGCTTTAATCATAGAGAATAGAAACAGATTCACCAAAGAGAACAGATTATATCGTCCCCTTCCCTTCCGTGATCCGTCAGGGCCGCTCCCCCAACCTCCCGTCTTCCCCCCTGCCCTGCCCCCTTCATTCATTCCCCGGCCCCGCTCCGCCCTGTCTGTCATACATTTTCTTGTTCTCTACTGCGGAAAATTCAATATTTCGTGTTTTTAATGAGTTTTTCGGTAGATTTATCGTATTTGTAGTTAAATAACTATGGACTCGTGTGGAATATGTCTAAAACCTGCCGAGGTAAGTAAACTATTACATTTTACGAGCTTCCTTTCATATTGCTCAAATCATTATTTTTTGTTTTCTTTGCGAGAATGTTATAAAAATAACGCGACTGGAAGTATTATGCGGTACTTCCCTTATTACACCGAAATAAGTTATAAGTTCATTGTTTGCAGTGATAAAAAATATTGCATTCATCTAAAATATTGATAAAAAAACATTCAAAACCTGCCCGCGTATTTTTTATTTCTCTGCTGGTCGAGAGCGGTCGCTTGGCTTGTTTTTTTTACGTCTGGCTCTGCGGTGTATAAAAAAACGGCTGAATTCCTTTTTTTATTTGGATAGCGAACCTTGGCACTCCGCAGGTATTGAGTAGCTGGAATTTTAGATATTATATTTAACTTTAAAAACTTGAAAGTTTACAGAGTTTTTTTGCTCACATTTTTTTTGTTTTGTTTATAATGGATATTAAGGTCACAGATATCGTTTTTTGTTAGTATGTACCTATGATAGAGGCTAGTATAAAATACATTATTTTTTATAATAATGGATTAACTATGTATTTAATAACAAAATATAATTAATAATAAACTGTCATAAACCTAACAAAACACTCTGTAGGAGATCTATGAGGTAAATTGTAATATTTTGTTTCAGCAACTATTTGAAACTGGCAAAGAAGGAGTGTATGCTTGTTTCAAATGTCAGCCACTAGTCCCAGAGGTCACCATTGGGGACTCGGACCAATCCCAACCACAGTCTTCATCGGAACAGGTCAATATCTTAAGTAACTGAATTTCATATTTTATGCTGATTACTAATACAATTTTACTATCTTTATTACGTAAACATAGGCTGTTCCTCCCAGGTTGATTGTTTTACCCATTCCTTAAGAATTTTGGATTAAAAATTAGTTCAGTTGTTCCATATATCAGTGCAGTCTTTTCTGTGTTGTTTTATATGAAAATTAGCCAATGGCAGAAGTTTTCCACATTATTATTAATTGGTAACTTCATTAACTCCACCACTACTTATATAACAGTTTAAAATCACATACCTATTTATACACCCGATCCCATACCTGTTACTATTCCCTGTTACTATACCAGTGACGAGTGATTGTAACTGTATAGGATGCTGAGGGCGGGGACGGCAACCACAAGTGTAACGTGTGCCACAAAACATTCCAGAAACAATCGCAGCTGCAGAGTCACCTGCGCAACCACCGCGCCGAGCGACGCTTCGTCTGCACCTACTGTAATAAAGGTGAATACATTCTTGTGCCAGGACAACTCAATCCAAATAATCACTTCAATCAATCCAGGGTTTCAATAATAAAAAATAATTGAAGCACTCTTGGTGTTCTTTGACCAAGCAATGCCAGTTCATTGCGATTGCATTGCCCCTACTTGGATGGGTGGCCGATAATATTTCTGAGCGCTACAGTACTTCGGAGGGCACGTAAAGGAGTCGGTCCCGGTTGTTTCAATCGTTAGACCATGTCGGAGGCCTTTAGGTGGTCTAATAACTCCGACAACAGAGTCGGTCACTAACCTACTTGAAATGAATGAATAAATAATAAAAAGTTTTAACTAGAAATTATTTTACAAGTTCAAAGTAGGAGACATCTATTTGTATAGTGATTAGTGTACTGATTTGTTATATCATTTCTATTTTTCAGCATTTTCCCAATCAAATAACTTGCGAGCGCATCTTCGTATACATACAAACGAGAGGCCATTCAAATGTAATGAATGTGGAAAGGCGTTCACTCAGGTTTGTAAGATATGTGTAATTAATTATCTACCCATTTATAACACAGTAATCTTTCCAAACTATTTGCAGCAACTTGTGCGTTGCATTAATGTCCAAATATGCCAGATAACTCTCATCAAAGTTTCAAACATTTTCAAGTCAAACATAGTCTCGTGGCAGTCTGTTTACTGTGACTAGCATAGTGTTTATCTTGTTTTCAAGATCTAGCAATCAAGAAGCGACTTCGACTTCGAGACAGACATCAATCTCCGACAATATTGTCTGCCGCCCACAGCCTCATCTATAATCGCGCCAGACCCAAGCTACCTTCAAAATTGTACCCATAATTTATCCCTCGAAGTCCGCTTCTTCAATATATTGATAGTGATGTGTTGTGTGCAGGTAACAAACCTGAACAACCACGTGCGGCTGCACACGGGCGAGCGGCCCTTCGTGTGCGACGCGCCGGGCTGCGGCAAGGCGTACGCGCAGGTCACCAACCTCAACCAGCACCGCAAGCGCCACCTGGCGGAGGACGCGCGCGCCGCGCCGCACTGCTGCGCGCGCTGCGGCGACGTCTTCACGCAGCGCAGCCACCTCTACAACCACAAGTCAGTACTCCAGCAGATATCATACCACCTCCGCCAGACCTCAGGACACTCGCCGTACTGCTTCAAGCTACAAAATACAACCAGGGCAACGAGCAATAAGGCTACAAAGCCGACATGCCCTTATAGGCCCACGCTTGCACATGCGGAGGGATTTAAACTAGTGCCAGTGGAAATTTGGTACGAAACATATTTATATGAATCTATAGATCAGTAGATTCCGGTAGTAGTAGTATTACATAGAAAAGTATAATTGTAAATGTTGTCTTTATTGGTTGCAGACGTGACGTGCACGGCGAGAAGCCGGCGCGCGTGTCGTCGCGCCGCAGCACCGACGCCGACCGGCTGCAGCCCGAACAGGCCAACGACGATAACGGTAATATTAAAGCAACTGCAGTCGAATTATTATATTTTGTATGATACTGTTTATATTGACCGACTGGCCTATTATGACGTAAACACAGTGCGAAGTTTGGTTTACGTTTTTTTTAAAATGCATAGTGATTTCGCCTTAGCGTCCTCACTGTGATTCTGTACACTTTGTATCTTTAGTGAGATAGAGTTTTTGCCCAACAGCAGGACATTACAACTTGATACTTCAGTTTATTACATTTGAAATTGAGTTTTAAAGGTTGGATTGGATATATTGACCTATTATAAAAACATCCTCTGCTAAAAACGTAATATAGAAATATGTAGCAAACTTCCCGATGCTACATTATATTTTGCGTCTGTTTCCAGGTTCGTTCCCGTGCGTGTTCAGCTCGTGCGGGCGCGTGCTGCGCTCGCCGGCGGCGCACACCGAGCACTTGTTACGCGAGCACCAGCTGCGCGTGCTCGCACAGCACTCGCCCGCCAGCCGCCGCGGACGACCGCCCAAGGTACGACACATGACATTATACTTCTCAAACTTTACAAAGGGTGGTTTATCGATGGGGGTTATGAATAAATCATTAATATGTATATCGCGTTGCAATCGGCCCTTATTTATTGTTCCAGGTGTCGAAAGATCCTTTGGAATTGACGGAGAGTGACTATTCAGAGGTAATAATAATAAACTAAAGACTTTAATGATGATCATGCGACCAAATGCCTCAATAATGTGTAACGTTGTTTCCAGGTGAAAATACTGAAACAGCCCCAATATTTGCCCAAACTTAAAGTTCAAAGCTTATTCCAGTGAGGCTTGTGCAATGTTCATGATAACGCAATAAATATATTAAGTATATTTCCAAAACTATTGTTCGAAGCTAAATTTCAAACATATTTGAATGTTAGGGCCAATTAAATAAGAGTTATTTTTAATTGTACTTATTTGCCTGGTGCTTTGATGTGTGGCATTCACGTGCCGTCTGCGGGAGAGGAAAATATTATTATTATAGAATGTACTAATACTACAATATATTTTATTATCCTAACATAAAGTATGACTGTGTCACGCGGTAATACGTAAAACCGCGAGCAACAGTACCCGATATGTTATTAAATGAACACTCTATAAAGTGATGGTGTTATTTTTCTAAACTACACATTTGTGTTAAATTTTCAATTGGTCAATTATGATATAACGTTCGAAGATTATGTTTGCAAGAAATTATTAGAAAAATCGTGTTGAAACAATCTATAATAATGAATGAATTAGGATGTAAATCAATATTGTACGTGTGACTCGAATGGGACACTTAGTGCTAAGAAATTGTAAGTATTAGATTGATCTCGGATGTTAATTGGTTCTCGAGTTGATGTAAAAATTAAATTTTAACAAAATTAATATTTTTATTAAAGATAGGGTATCCGCTCACGTTTGAAATTTTGTGTTTTATTTTATAATTCAAACAAAATATATTTAAAGATAATTTTAATTATCATTACCAATGCACACTACACCAGCACAGCTGATTACAGCAAATCTTCTCTGAGCGTTACTTTTAAGTTTTATTTCTTTATAATTATGCTTCATTGGAGTCACAAAAGTCGATCGTGAGCGGATATCCTTCAAATTGAAGTGCACTGGTGATGTCGCAGTTTGGCACAACTCCGTTTTGCTGATACGACTGATGTGTGTAACACTAAAGTATGGGTAAATGTAGTACTCCTCGGAACTTACAATGGAGATAGATGTGTAATTTCGGTTTTAAAGAGTGATGCTGATGACTCTCACTCCGTCAGCATGAACTGAGGGTGGGTTGTTTAAAACGGTTGGTTATCGTAGCATACGTTAGTTAAAAAGTACATTCATTTTTCCGCTGTTATAACTTAAATGACTGTTAAAGTAATTCGGGCGGCCAGTAGAAAGCCACGATTTAACATTTTCTTACGACGTCTGTTGAGACTGACATTTTGTGTTAACGTTGTCTGCGTGAGTGCGCGAGCGTAAGCTGAAGCAACCCGACCTAAATCAGCGTTTGCCAACATTCAGAACAATAGCATGTATGTAACAGAGGTATGGCTCTATACTGAAACTGACTATCTCCCTTCACAAGCCTCCAGTGTCCTATCAGCAAACGGAACTTTACGGAACTGCCAATCTTAAAGTATAATTTATCAAGTAAGACGCATGTTCTTAATTTGTGCACATGAACTTAACATGTATATATATTGAAATGAATATCAATGAGATTTTATATTATAAAGTACAGATTATGATTATTAAGGTGTAGTACGCAATATTTTTTTTTTAAAATAATTACATATTTTAATACCTAGAGAATAGAGTACATTAGTTATTACAAATGTGTATGTCTTTATATTTTAGATGTTTTACGAGAAATGTTTTACTTTTGTGGATATATTTCAATATTGTAAAAAGAGTGATGTCATAACATTGTAAACAATATCATTATTTCTATGTATTTTTTAAAAAGCCACAAGTGTTTGAGTTTACTATTTCAAACATGCAACTGTATTGGATATGTTGTAATTATATTTACATAATTAAAATTATTAGATACAGTAACAGTTAGATTTATATCTGTAGTATAATGTAAGGTGCAAATGTTCCTATGAATGATTAAAATAAAAATTGATTCGATGAATATTGTGGATGGACAAAAAGACAGGGCCCTGCAGTAGAATGAATGAAAAAATGGTTTCAGTTTCAAATAAGACCTCATACGTTAATATTATTACCGTAATATTTCAGCCCGGCTAGTACAACGAATGCCACAGAAGGCGAAGACGAGACCTGATATAATAACTACTGTGAGTTGATTGGTGGAAAGTTTTCACTAATGAAAACACAGTAAATCCCATATTATATATATCTTATCGCTTATTCTGTCACGTTCGTTGTACTTGGGGGGCCGGTCCAAGAGAAGCGTATCATTCTAGTGAGCATACAGTACAGTGACTTTACTCACGATATTCCTATAGCATTTCTGTACAGCGATCGAATCCAGCACTGGAATGCTTCTGGAATAGAGGAAAGCGGGCATAATGGTAATGCCCATACACTAAAAGACGTGATAAAAAGTATTATCAAAGTATGAACGCGGGCTAAATTAATTGCAATTTAGTAGAATGCCAATACTGAAGCCACATTTTTCTAGATTGTGTTGCGGGGTTCATTAGAGTAAGTGTCAGTATATGTATAACTAACATTTTTCTATCATTAAACTGATAATATATTACGCTGTAAAGTACCTATAAAAGCGTTGTTTTATTTACCTACCTACTTTATCAGATTTGGTTGAAAATTTTAAAAAATTAGGTACTTGATTTAACGGTCTATCTATTTAACGGTCCATACACATTGCACACACATCTCTTCTTCATCTCATTGTCACGCGAGGACCACGGGCTGGTCGGGTAACTAGGATAAGTATTTTACTATAAATTGAAACGTTCGTTGATAACGAGATAATAATGAAAAACGAGGATAAGGTACTAGTTTGGTATCGCATATACTACATGGGACACCCTGTAAGTATCTAACAGTAAAAAGTAGTATAAGTAACTGTAACTCTTTTTTCCAGTGAGTTTCGTAGACATCGGTTCTGTATTGTAACTAGTTTCGAAGATTACCCCAAACCACAAAATAGAAACATCTATTTTATGCCCAAACAAACGGACATGACTTTCTTTCTATCTACCTATCTACCTCTACCCTAGTGTTCTTTCTGTGCTTTGATTTCTTATAATGTGTAGAAGAGAAGATTACATAATGAGATAAATTGGGATGTTATTTGATGATATTGATGTTTTAATCTATGGTTTTGATGTTGATTTTGACAGCTTCACTTTAATTATTTGACTTGAATTGACAGACGTCAGACGCTTCAGACATTTGATTTGCATTTTGCACGACATTTGATTCAACTTTGTCGATCGTTCGGCTGTTGCATCATCGATTTTGGTAATTTTCGTGATTTTTGTACAGAAATACTCGAATTGTGTCTCGTTTTTTTCAAGAGTTAAATCAGTTATATAAGTCTCGCTATCATTTTTTTAGACGACATGGCTGACAAATTTGTCCCTACTGTGAGAGCTGAAGAAGAGGAGGTCGCTGAAGAGGAGGAATTAGTGGACCCTCAGAAACAGTTGAGGGTAAATTGAATGATATTTATCTATTTTGTACTACTTATGAGTAACAGGGCCTCATATTCTATCCTACAATCAATGTGCTAACAGTGCCGTCTTCAATTACGTCCTTCATAACCTTACCTTGCTAGTTATCAAAGCTTTTACATTATTTTATTTATTAAATCAAACACTCCAAGCACAAAACCCAGAGTAACCTAACAGTGCACTTATAATTAATGTTTTGGGTTGTGTGTGAGACTCCACCCTTGGGCGTTATCATTGCCATAGAAGACTAGTATTAGTACTAAGAAAATAATCAGTGCAGTGCAAATATTAATTTTTAATCTTTACCTACAGTGAATCAATTTAACAATGGAAATAATGTTAAGGAATAACTCAAAATGAAGCCTTTTGTTTTGTGAGATTTTGTTTATTATTTTTGTAAATAGTATTTTGTATATGCATTATTACAATCATGTTCCCCTCATTATTTAGTTAACTTTTCATAGATAATAAACAAGCCTTTATAGTAAAATCATCTAGTAGGTACCAAAACTATAATATTATTTTTATTTTTATTTTCAAATATCCTACATACATTACACTTTGGTATTACATAAATTATTAAGTATGTTCTCATATAAGACTTACTAAAAAATGTTTATGCAATGCGGCCATTTGGAAATTAATAAGTAGTCACAAGTGTTCATCCCATGTTGCGACATTGAATCTCACACTGTCATTTCATTTGCAGGAGGAATGCCACCAGAAGCCTGATGCCCAAAAGCAATGGGGCAAGTATCAAGAGTGCAACGACCGAGTCAACTCTCGCACCAACACCGCTGAAACTTGTGTTGAAGAACTCGTCGACTACCTCCGTGTCCTAGACAAATGTGTCACCAAGGACCTCTTCAAAAGGCTAAAGTAAATTAGCATTTCCCATAGTAACAATACATACATACCTATTTGAGTTTTCTTCAAGTTGGAGAGTAGCCTTAGCAAATTATTATTTATGTCAAAGTGTGAAGAATAATGTTGAAGTTTAATGTTTATTTGTAAATAAATAAATCAGTTAATAATTATTTATATTTATTTATGTACCCCGAAATTTATAATTTGTTCATAAGTAGTGATAAACATTTATAACATAGATTGTTAGGACATTATAGCTGTGGATCGTGAGAGTAGTTGTATTTGAAATGGATGAAATATAAATTAATATTGCTATTAAATAAGTTAAAAACTTATTACATTTCAATTGAATTTGTTTAGAAATGCGATCGTTCTATAAGAAGATAAGGGATATTGATACCAATATCTGTTCGAAAATGCTACTAGTAGCCAGTCAGTAACTTGCGAATTCAATTAAAATTTCGTATTAATAGAGAGCATACCACATAAAATTACGTAACCATAAATTGTAAGTTCTGTGACACCCACCCGTAGTACGGATAAGTAGATAGAAATAAAAAAGTATTAGTATTTACTTACACTCACTGTGAGTATTTTGGAAGGACCATTAGCTGTTGATAGTTCTAGTTAAATTACAACCACAGTAAGTTATCTATAATATCGTTTTAGGGTTCCAAACCTAAAAAAACGGTAAAAACGGTACCCTACTACTACTCACTCCTCAGTCTATGCCCATTATCCCCATACACTGTGTTTCCCCGTTCAAGTGGGACAGCGGTACTTTAGTAAAATATTGAATGTTAATTCCCGTTATTATCGCATCGTGTAGGAAGAATTCGATTCTTATAGTGTTGTGGTCACAGTCATTACAAGTCAATTGGTAATTTTAAATGGGATGTAATTTTGAATATTTAGTTAGTATCGTATCGCTGTCCCCATAGGACGGGGACGTGCATTCTCTGACTCCTCTGTCCATTCGTCCGTCCGTTTGTCACTAGGCTGTATCTAGTGAACCGAGATATCCACTTATTTTTTTCTCAAATTATGTTTTTCTGTTGCTGCTAAAACGAAAAATACTAAAAAGAGAATATTAGTGGTAAGTGAGACTCCTATACAAAAAACGTGATTAGTATTTTTGCCAATGTTTTAAATGGATAATGGATTTTTTATATGATACAGAACCTTCGTGCGCGAGTCCGACTTTTACTGGCCGGTTTTACTAGAATGTCTAATTATTACATTGGTATGACCCCTGTTGAATCAAAGGGACAACACATAACATTAACATGTCTATTTTGTTACAGAAAACAAGAAAAAATATAAGAAGGAATCTTCAGTCATTGTACTATATCCTAAATAAAAAAAAAGTTCGTTTGTAAGTTTGTTTGTTTGTATGTTCGAGCTAATCTTGGGAATTACCAGTCCGATTTGAATAATTCTTTTTGTAATGGATAACTACTTTCAACGGGAAGGTTAAAGGCTATTTTTCTTCCCGAAATTCCCACGGGAACGGGCCTAACGCGGGTGAAACCGCGGAGCGCGGCTAGTCTACTATAAATTCTTGCTTCGCTTTTCACATACTTCAAAATCGGGTATATGGGACTGGGAAGTCGCCCCCGCGGGGATTGCCACCGGTTGACCGGAGGCAAATGAGAATAAAGGTCTGCGCACATTATAACAACTCCACGCCAACGCGGCAGCAACTCTACTCACACTCTCGATGTCAACTAGTTGATCCACCCCATGGTCACTAGTGGGCAATGCGTTGTCAACGAGTGGACAACGCGGTGTCAACGAGTGGGTAATGCGTATTCAACAGACAACTCGTCTAACAGTTCAGTTTTCGGTTGAATTCAGTTTGCGTGGACAACGTGTGGTCGTTGCGTGGACAACGTGTGGTCATTGCGTGACAAACGTGTCGGGGTTGACCTTTAGTGTACGATGCGTAGGCAACTCGTCGTACACTACTTTAATATTTTTTTTTTAAATTAAACCTTGAACATATGACACAGGGCTTAAATTTCAATATTTGACATAGAGTCGAGTCGCCCGTTGAGTTGTTATAATGTGCGCAGACCCTAAAAATTCCCAGTCTCCACCGGCGGTGACTGGGAAGTCTTTACCCCAACTTCAGCTACCATAAAATAAGTAACTAAATATGTAAAAATTAAAATAGATTCAATATTTTTAAAATTTTATTACGTAATATGAGATATAAAAATTTAAAAATAATTTGATAATCGCATATAATAAAACTTAAAATCACGATGGAAATAAAAGTGATGGCACACAATCAACAAAAACAGTATTCGTGACAATCAGTATACATACCGCTTTATTCACAAACGTTCTATAACAAAAAAAAATTTTATCGTGTGTTTGTCTCTTTTGCACTTTATAAAATAGCGTAAGTGGGAAAGGGACAAACCATTTGTTAATAAGCGTTTATAAATAAGGCTTATATTTTTTAAACACTAGCTTCCCGCGGTTACCCACATTGATGGCTTGATCCGATATCGAATTTCAATCTGCTATCTCGGGAAGAATATTGAAATTTTTTCAATGTATCAAATTTTAATATGATTTTCAAAATTTGTAATAATGTTTACATTTTTTAATTCCGAGAAAAGTATCCTTGTCATTTTAATACAAGTTACAATGCAGTAGTACAAGTACAATGCAGTCATACAAGTACAATTGAAACAAACACAAGAAGAAACCCATCGCTTTACAATATGTATCTATATATGTATAATTATTAAATCTGTGCCTAATACAATAAGGAATGTTCGTTGAGTAAATGCCGAAATTAATAAAATATCATACATTAAAATAAACTTAACACTAGTTACGTGATACAATGAAAGTAATTCTTACCAAGGAATTGGTTTAAAACAATTTGATTACAATTTATAATCTTAAATTAATATACGGCCACGATAACAAAATTCACACTTTAATATTAATATTATAATTTTGAAAATAAAATGTAACAAAATATGTAATAACTACATAATATACAATTTTCAAGTTTAACTTATAACAAGTAAGCACGCAAACACTTTGGTATATACATATTTTAAATTTTAAATCATACAAAAGTTAGAAATAACTTAAATAAGTTATTTTTATGCAATATTTTTCTAATGGACGCGCTTTGAAAGTTCTTCTACGCAAACTACGCATAATGTTTACTTAATTGTGACGTCACTATGCATTATGACATCAAATGATTATTAAAAACTTTATGGAATATGGCGCTATCTTCTATTAAAGTTAAAACGTCAAATAACTTTAAAATCGACTTATAATAATAATGAAAAACATTATTGCATTTTTCTATTTTGCCCACACAGTTCAGAAAAGTCTCACGACTGGGCAAAGGTCTATCTTCTCACCGAAAATTAAAGACGACATTTAAACACAAACAAAATTAAACAAAAAAAGGAATACATTTCTATATGACGGAACTGTGACGTGACATTAGTAAAAGCGTAATTTAAAAAGTCTATTAAATAATAACTAAGGCAAGGCCCCATTCTGAATACCTAAGACCGGCCATTTATAATTGCATATCTTATACGTAATATAGGAGATTGGTGTACGAAGTATTGCAATATGAAGCCAAAAAGTGTTCAAGGCATATTGTTCAGTTCCAATATTTACATAACTATTAGTAGACACCTCTCATAAACGAGCTGATTTTTCCACGCTGACGTCAGTAGCGTAAAATGTCAATTGGCAGGAAACATCACTAGTTATTTGACTTCAGGATCGTTTCAGACTTGTTGTATTGTAAAATTGTTGTATTTCGGTCTAAACAGATATTGAGTTAAATATAACCATTTTGACTCGAAAAGAAGAATAAGGATCTTACTTCTTTCCTTAGTGATGCGCGATTGACGTCAGCTTAGTAAATCAAAGAATCTCTCCCCAAAGAAACATTAGAACGTCAACAAATAATAATTTCCGTATAAAAAGATAACATCATCGCCAACGCTAACTAACTGGCTCCCACTTGTAACACGTTGAAGCAGATCTCGCAGACTCGCTGCGGTTTGGTCATGCCGAACTTCAGTATGGGCACGTCTTGGCTTGAGCACCTATTGCAAAGCATACGCCCGCAATGACGACTGAAAATTGACAGAAAATATTGATAATTAATGATTGGAATAAATTTTGTCGTAGCGAGTCGTAGTGTATTGTGTAGTGCGAGTCAATGCTATCAAAATCAAATACGAAAGCATTCTGTCTCCCATCGTGACGTCGTCAGCTAAGACTGCAATTTTAGTATCATATGATTTGACTCTTTTAAAGGTAAACTATGAACCCTGTTTAATCCCTTAAAAAGGGTTATTATTTTAGAGTCGTCGATTGGTGTGTCGGTAGTGTGTGAGTGGTGTGACGGTAGTGTGTGAGTGGTGTGACGGTAGAGTGTGGTGGTGTGGAGTGGTGTGTCGGTAGGGTGTGGTGGTGTGGAGTGGTGTGTCGGTAGGGTGTGGTAGTGCGGTGTACCAGTGGTGCTTGCGCATGGTGAGCGTGAACTTGGTGGCGCACTCCTGGCACGCGTCGCCGTCGGCCCACGGCGCCTCGCCCGGCAGCGCGTCCAGCAGCCGGTGCAGCAGCTGCTTCGTCGCCACCTGCACGCCAGATACGTCACGGTCACGGCCACTATCTGGCAAACTTGACAACTATTTGACACAATTGTACAGAATTGAGGGTTGCTTAATTTTATAAGTATGTATCTATAAAATCATATTTTTTAGAGGGGAAGAAAAACTATTTTATATCAAACTTGTCCTTTTTGTAATCGGTTCAAGACAATGTAGTATCTATAACTGCAAAGTGTAGCAACCGTTATAAATATAAGTTGCCGTTACCTGGTAGGTACTAACATAATATCTTCAGTGAGACGAGAGGCCTTTGTAGTGGAACATTATAAGCGAATACTTTCCTTGACCTCATTATAAGCTGGTAGTTCACTTGAGTCGCGTTACCTGGTAGTTGAATATGGAGAGGCCGTCCTTGTTCTCGAGCGCGAGGCAGGCGCCGGCGCGCACCAGCACGCGGCACAGCGCGCCCTGCCCGTTCATGTAGGCCAGCAGCAGCGGCGTGTTGCCCTGCCGCCGCCATTTACTATATTAATATAACTCCGCACCAACCATTACGCAACGATACTAAAGTATATTACTCCAACCGCACCGTACCAATTTATTAATTTTTTATCTATACTAATATTATAAAGAGGTAAAATATGTAAATTTGTTTGTTTGTATGTTCGAGGTAATCTCGGGAATTATCAGTCCGATTTGAATAATTATTTTTGTAATAGATAGCCACATTCAACGGGAAGGTTATAGGCTATTTTTCATCCCGAAATTCCCACGGGACCAGGCACAACGCGGGTGAAACCGCGGGGCGCTGCTAGTTTAATCATATAAGTAAAACTTTCAAGGAAGCTGATGATATATAAATAAATAATGAATATTAAAAAAGTAATGCCAACCTGCAAGTCTGTTTTGTTGATCGGGTAGTCAGGCATAAATTCTAGGAATATTTCACATATTGTAGCAGCGTTGTCTTTCTTACACCAACATAGCTCGTGCAGAGGATTTCGACCTAAAAAAATTAAACATTAGGCCTCAATCTGCAGCTAATGGTTCGCTCATCGATGGCACGCATTAACGAATTCGCGTAATCGGAAACCGTACGAATGTCTGCACGATTATGTCTATTACAGACTATCATAGACTAAATGTTCATCAACGATAGATAGACAGTGAAGAGGATGCTCGATATCCTAGATATTAGCAGTTGCTGAGGTCAATATTTGTCAGCGTTAGAAAGACAGCGAATAGACAATGATCAATGTATAGTGGAGCGCTCGGCGGGTAGAGTAGTTTGACTATAATATTATATTTAATATAGTATTTATAAGCAATGGTAGATCATTGTGAAACCAGTTGAATGAATGAATCCGGTGTTGCAACGTCGAATTATTAGGCAACATCGGTTTCTCCATCAAATCTTTCGGGAAGTGTAGAGGTATATGTCTTCGTTCACATGTTTGCCGGGGTAGGTTGGGCACTGATATACTCTGAATTATTCATTCATTTCGGTTAGGTTAGTGGCCAACCCTGGTATTGGAGTTTTTAGACCGCCTAAAGATCTCCTACATGGTCTACGATTGCAACAACCGGGACCGACCGCTTTTCGTGCCCTCCGAAGCACGGTAGTGCTCCGATAGAAATGCCACTATCGGTCACCCATCCAAGTAGGGGGCGAGCTGCACGCTGCTTAACCTAGTGAAACTCCGCCACGAGCGCTAGCATACTGTGGATGAACAGCTCGTACCCTTGAGGTTGGTGGTGGCCGCGTCGATGTCGGTGTCCTGCAGCAGCGCGCGCACGGCGGCGGCGTGGCCGGCGCGCACGGCGGCGTGCAGCGCGGAGTGGCCGCGCTCGTCCAGCGCGCCGCACTCGGCGCCGCCGCTGGCGAGCGCCGGCACCATGGCCGCGTGCCCCGCGCCGCAGCAGATGTGCAGCGCCGTGCGTCTGGGGAAACGAACCACTACGGCTGAGTGCTGGCCCACACCAGGCGCCGACGACACCGCATCGCTAACATTTCAGATCAACGGATAGAAAATTGAAAAGAATTGCAAACTTAAGCCGCTTACGTTTACGCTTATAACGCTTAAGCGGCATTTCACTTTAAGTCTAATTTGTCGCAGCAAGTAAAACGCTGCCTGCATAACATCTATTTAGTTAATCCAATCGCTAACTTTATATCTATCGATAAGTTCTTCAATAAGTCCTAAAATCCATGTCATAGTTCAATTTACTTATATCCTATCAGTAAGGCAGCCATACTTGTTAGCATCTCTATCGTTAGGCCTGGCTCCCGCTAGCAACAAGCTTCTCAACAGCACTTCGTTGCCCGTGGCAGCCGCCAGGTGCAGCGGCGGCGCTAGCGTCGAGTCTTGCACTCGAGAGTTTACGTCTACCTCCACTGATAGCAGGAACATTACACTCTCCATATCGCATTTTTGGATAGCCACGTGAAGGAAATTGCGGCCTTTTTTGTCCACCTAAAAATATGAAAATATGTAGTAAATTGTGACCGATTTAATAAATGCAAAACTATTACCATTTAAACGAACAAATTAACAAAAATCGTTTGAGAGCTCACACAACACACACACACATAGAATATTCTTTTTTACGTTCATGTTCAATCGTTTTGTTTTGTCGGAGAGCAATATATCTTAGTACCATAATTATAAGTCTTAAATCCCCTGCCATACTTCTTCTCTTTAACCCGATAAATTACAAAATCGCAGTACCTGATCAGCAGCCGACGGATTCTTCTCCAAAATCGCTTGTGCTGCCTTATTGTTCCGAGCTGTAAGGGCGGCCGCAAACGGGGACACTCCCTTATTATCCCTCGCCGACAAGTCGATGCCGGGTTGCGATAGAAGCAGCGATATAATCGCCGCGTGTTGGTTCTCGATGGCGATGTGTAGCGGAGTCTTTCCTTCGGAGTCTTTGCAGTTTATGTTGGCACCGTGTTCGAGAAGGGTCTAGGAACAACACGAATGAACTGGGTGATGTGATTGTATTTTTGAGATGTGTATGGAAGGTCTAATAAGAAAGAGCGAAATTACTTATAGGAAGTTTCAGGGCCAATTTCGATCAAAACTAAAAAAACATAATTGGACTTTTGTCAAATATCCGTAGCTAGAATCAGACATTTTGAAAAAAAAAAAACTCATATCTCCGTTGTTTACGAATCGTGTTCGAAAAGTCTTTCGGTACAAAAAAGTATGCTTACATGATTAATTTAAAAAATGGTAGTGGCTCGGATAATGACCTGGTATGATGTTGATTTTTTACTTTAAAAAAGTAATTCCAAATAACAATCTATCAGCAACTCATCTATCATACCTGTATGACGCTGGTAAGCCCCCAGGTGCAGCACATGTGCAGTGGCTGGTCGAGCTCGGGCTCCGCCCCCGGCGCCGCGCGACGGGTGGCTTCCACCGAGCAGCCCGAGCGGATCAGGAACGTGGCGAGCGATTCTTTATTCTCGTCTATGGCCCTGCGTGTGACAACTTGGTATCAGATATGTTACACATTAGACTGCTACAAATCATCAACCATAAACAAACGGTCGTCGATCGAGGTCATGGTGCATTAGTCATCTACCCAATGGAGGCAATCAATCGACATTAGAATGGATAAGTCGAAAAGTCTTTACAACACCAATCGATCAATGTCGCCACAACTGCGGAAGACGAATAGTAAATAACACGCACTTGTGCAGCAGCGTCTGCTCGCAGCCGTCGGGCCCGGGGCCCCAGCAGTCGGCATCGGCGCCGTTCCGCACAAGAATCTGAAACAACATCAATCCTTAATGCCATTTATGACAGTGCAGCATGACTTTTTTAGTGATGTGTGTAAGTTGACTTCCGAAATAGTTGACCACTATATCCACTCCTCGCCTCCAGTCGACTCATGTCGTGTCCTCTCCGAGACGACCCGTATAGTGAGTGGTGTAGTAGTAGTGCGGTGTACTCACGCTGGCGACCTCCTCCTGGCGCGAGTCGAGGCGGCTCATGTCGTCTCCTCTCCGAGACGACCCGTATAGTGAGTGGTGTAGTAGTAGTGCGGTGTACTCACGCTGGCGACCTCCTCCTGGCGCGAGTCGAGGCGGCTCATGTCGTCTCCTCTCCGAGACGACCCGTATAGTGAGTGGTGTAGTAGTAGTGCGGTGTACTCACGCTGGCGACCTCCTCCTGGCGCGAGTCGAGGCGGCTCATGTCGTCTCCCCTCCGAGACGACCCGTATAGTGAGTGGTGTAGTAGTAGTGCGGTGTACTCACGCTGGCGACCTCCTCCTGGCGCGAGTCGAGGCGGCTCATGTCGTCTCCTCTCCGAGACGACCCGTATAGTGAGTGGTGTAGTAGTAGTGCGGTGTACTCACGCTGGCGACCTCCTCCTGGCGCGAGTCGAGGCGGCTCATGTCGTCTCCTCTCCGAGACGACCCGTATAGTGAGTGGTGTAGTAGTAGTGCGGTGTACTCACGCTGGCGACCTCCTCCTGGCGCGAGTCGAGGCGGCTCATGTCATCTCCCCTCCGAGACGACCCGTATAGTGAGTGGTGTAGTAGTAGTGCGGTGTACTCACGCTGGCGACCTCCTCCTGGCGCGAGTCGAGGCGGCTCATGTCGTCTCCTCTCCGAGACGACCCGTATAGTGAGTGGTGTAGTAGTAGTGCGGTGTACTCACGCTGGCGACCTCCTCCTGGCGCGAGTCGAGGCGGCTCATGTCGTCTCCTCTCCGAGACGACCCGTATAGTGAGTGGTGTAGTAGTAGTGCGGTGTACTCACGCTGGCGACCTCCTCCTGGCGCGAGTCGAGGCGGCTCATGTCGTCTCCTCTCCGAGACGACCCGTATAGTGAGTGGTGTAGTAGTAGTGCGGTGTACTCACGCTGGCGACCTCCTCCTGGCGCGAGTCGAGGCGGCTCATGTCGTCTCCTCTCCGAGACGACCCGTATAGTGAGTGGTGTAGTAGTAGTGCGGTGTACTCACGCTGGCGACCTCCTCCTGGCGCGAGTCGAGGCGGCTCATGTCGTCTCCTCTCCGAGACGACCCGTATAGTGAGTGGTGTAGTAGTAGTGCGGTGTACTCACGCTGGCGACCTCCTCCTGGCGCGAGTCGAGCGCGGCCCAGAGCGGCGGCACGCCGGTGGCGTCGAGGCGGCTCATGTCGACGCCGCGCACGCACAGCGCCTCCACCACCAGCCCGAGGCGGCAGTGGATCGCCAGTTGCAGCGGCGTCTCGCCCGCCTCCGTGCTGCAATTACCAATTTCAGTGTCACTATTACCATAGTGTCAAAAAATTACAAATACAAAAAAAAAAAAAAATTGTCATTTAAACTTAATCCGTTAACAAAATTTCAGCTCAATCTAATATCAGGAAGTTGTCGTAAAATAGTTTGCAAAATTAGACTTATATTAATAAAAACAAATTAACATTGGCAGAGACATGACTAGAAAACCGACACATGTCATATGAAAATACGACTCTACCTCACGACGACTAGACGAGACATACACCATTGACATAAACCCCAAATAAAGCCATATAAACATAAGGTAGCGCTCACAGTGCGTCCATGTGCGCGCCGTGGTCGAGCAGGTAGACGGCGGTGCGCGAGTCCTCGTCCGCCACGGCGTGGTGCAGCGCCGTGAACCCCTTGCCGTTGCGCACGTTGGGGTCGGCGCCGCCCTCCACCAGTGGCGCCACCAGGTTCTTGTGTCCTGTACACGTAAACAACACATACTTGGTTCATTACTAGTACAAACAAACCCCCGCACGCACACTCGCGCAAGCGCCCTGCGCCGCTTAAACGAGCAAGCATACCTTTTCGCCGCACGGTAGAGAAAAAGGGGGATATTACTTGCTCTCCTACGCTGCGGTTTGCTCTCCCGCCGTCTTACGAATTTTCGATCAGGTCACGTGTCTTGACGCGAGTGTAACATTGTTTACCCATTCCAAAAAAGTTCACAACGCCGCTAAAAAGTTTTCACTTCAAAAAACATTTCACCGTATAATATTCTAGTATCCTCCACTTACCTTCAGAGAGCGCCAAACTGATGGGCGTATCTCCTTCCGAGTTCTTCAGGTTAAGATTGGGCGTGAGACTGACGTTGCTCTTGTCGGTCGCCGGCATATCTCCTTTGTCTACCAACTTTTTGTGCTCTATGATAGCTAAGACGCAGCCTTCGTGGTTGTTCAGTATCGCGAGGTGGAGGGGGGTTTGTCTGGAAGTAAAGAGATTGACGGATTGAGTATGGACTAGTCACTAGTTTTGATGGACTAGTCACTAGTGATTGAAGAGCCTTTGCAAATGCCGGAATATATATGTCAACTGCTTGTGCTGACATGTGCTGGCATGTCTGAATCTAAAAGTTCTGCAGAGCTGACAAATTTTTACTACGACAAAGAATTTATCATTAACGAGCCTTGTAATAAAAGGAGTGTTTTGTAAGAAAAGGAGAGTTTAGTAAGAAAAGAAGAGTTTAGTAAGAAAAGGAGAGTTTTGTAAGAAAAGGACTAATATTGAGTCCTTTTCATGCTACTTTACACAACCCTGACCTGTACACCGTGTCTTCCTGCTCCCCATACGCCGTCTGTATATTGGGCCGGGCCCCGTGCTCCAGCAACGCGGTGGTGAGCCGAGTGAGTCCGTTGGCGCAGGCGGCGTGCAGCGCCGTCAGACCGGCCTCGTTGCAGTGGTTCAACTCGCCGTTCAGTTGCGATGCTAGGAACACTGCTGAATCCTGTTGTCAACGGGTAAAAATTGCGAGATTTATAGGTTTTTGTGGATATTTTTGCCTGAATATTGTTCGAGTGAATATGTGATTCTTTTTTACTAAGCAATGTTGCTACTTGGTTATGTAGTTATTTCCCACTGCGACGGAAATATTATGTAAATTATTCAAAACTTCAACAGCAGAGTTAGCTACTAGCCTATTTTAAATTACTTACTTTACTTGCAAGTCAAAAGTTTTATTGAAGGTATCCGTACAATGAAGAAGATTATGCGTTAGATAAACTTATAAACATCAAAAGCTTTAATATTTATTTACCAAAAAAGAACATTTAAATACTCTATCGGCTCAGCTCTTACCTCAAACCATCCTTGCGCCAATATATGAAGCAAACTGTCTCCAGAGCCCGAATAAAGAGGATTAGGTATGCATCCTTTTTCTAGAAGTTTCGCTGCAAAACCTCGTTCGACCACACTGTCCGTTTTCCCTTCTACGGGATCTTCGGTGAAGGCATTCTTATTCGTGACTGGAGTATCGAAGGGGTTGGACCCGTTCATGACTAGAGTTTCGCTGGACGATATGGACGCTCGTCTGTCGTCTACTAATGCGAAGTATAAAGGAGGATGCTCGTCTGATAGTGTGCGGAGGTTGGAGTCTA
The DNA here is from genome assembly GCA_963082685.1 of Cyclophora albipunctata. Lineage (NCBI taxonomy): Eukaryota > Metazoa > Arthropoda > Insecta > Lepidoptera > Geometridae > Cyclophora > Cyclophora albipunctata. The sequence continues at coordinate 2,523,084 of OY720133.1, forward strand.
AAGAAGGCTGCTTAAGGAGGAGGTCGAATATCCTTTGGTTCCTTGAGATCACCGCTTGGTGGAGTGGTGTGCTGAAATGTTTTATAGTTTGCGTTTGAATTTTGTGTGAGTATCTTTACGAAATATTAAATGCATTTATCAAACACCTTAGTTGTTGCTAATCTATCCTATAAACCACCATCCATATGACAATACTTAACGCTTGACTAAGCACAAAACACTTACAATCCCTTCCTATTCTGCCTGTTGATCTCGGCTCCCTTGGAGATCATAGTCTCCGCGATTTCAGCCATCTGCTCCATGGTCTCATCGTCACACGACGATGGCGTCAGCGACGCGATCAGGTGAAGTGCTGTGTCGCCTTCTTCCCTGCGAGCATGCGATAAGATCTTATAAATCGTTAAACATTTTAAATAATAACAAATCTGTTAGACCCTTTTTAGGGTTCCGTAGCCAAATGGCAAAAACGGAACCCTTATAGATTCGTCATGTCTGTCTGTCTGTCTGTCCGTCCGTCTGTCTGTCTGTCTGTCCGTATGTCACAGCCTTTTTTCTCCGAAACTATAAGAGCTATGTTGTTGAAACTTAGTGTGTAGATGTATTCTGTGAACCGCATTAATATTTTCACACTAAAATAGAATTTTTTTTTCATCAAACCCATACGTGTGGGGTATCTATGGATAGGTCTTCAAAAATGGTATTGAGGTTTCTAATATCATTTTTTTCTAAACTGAATAGTTTGCGCGAGAGACTCTTCCAAAGTGGTAAAATGTGTCGTCCCCCCCCCTGTAACTTCTAAAATAAGAGAATGATAAAACTAAAAAAAATATATGATGTACATAACAATGTAATCTAACACCGAAAATTGGTTTGAACGAGGTCTAGTTAGTAGTTTTTTTTTTACGACATAAATCGTAAACCGCAAAAAAATACTGATTATTCATTCAATAACTCAAATGTAAATAAAAAAACATTTATTTCAAGAACTTCTTTATTATGTTACTCGCTGCTACGGAACCCTTCATGGGCGAGTCCGACTCGCACTTGGCCGCTTTTTTCATTCTAAAACTTAACGGTAAGTTTAGCTACTCGGTCACACCACTAACAAAATGTATACGAGTATAGTTGCATGGATGGATCTTCACTTGGTGTCAGTTTGGTTACGCAAATTTATTCCTTGTAACCGATTTACCCGCTGGTGGCGCAATTATGGTTTCCTAATGAGGAAAGGTCCTATAAAGAAGAAGCTTCTTCCATGAAGTAGAGGGTGTGACATCGCGCGGCGCTTAGCAGCAATACATGAAAAACCTCTACAAAACAGTATCACATACTTGGTAGTCAAGTTGGGATCAGCTCCGTTATCGACGAGGAACTTGGCCGAGAATGCGTCTCTTGCGTCAATGGCTCTATGCAGCAGAGTTCTGCCGCGAGGTCCTCTTGAGTCTGCGTCCGCGCAGTGCTGTAGGAGTGTGGTGGCGATGGATGCGCTGCGGCCGCGGAGCGCGAGCTCGAGAGGTAGCTCGCCTCGCGACGACATAGCGTTTACTATGTCTGTCAGCTGGAACAAGGAGAGATTATTTAATACTAGACTCATCATTTCATTGAGGTTGATATCGACCGATATTGGTGTCAAGAACTTTTCAACGACTTAAGCTCTTTGAAACACAGGGCTAAAGGTGCGCATCAAAGACAATATTTCATTTGATTTGGTATTTTGATTTCTATATCATGATATAAAAGTTTAGATTGAAATAGAGTATGATTACTTTACAAAACGACTGAAGAAGACATTACGTTAATTAACGAAGTGTTATTTCTAATTTAGTTATTCAATTTACAACGTGTTAATTTCCCTACACACATTTAAAAAGTTAATATGGCGGAACGAACTAAACATCAACAATTTACTTCAGCGTCCATTATATTGAATGGACAAAACATTGCACTGTATTAAACGACAATATTTCATCCAACACAATTACAGAGTGCATCCAACATTGTTTCGATCGGTTAACGAAGCGGTAAACTATAATTAGTTGAAATTTGATCGACGGCTGTTCACACTTCACGATTAGATGATCAACGTTACGTTACGTTGTTTTAATGTGGACAATTGTATATTTTGGTACAACAAACCTTATGGCGTTGTCCTAATAGAACGCGAATGCGCGATGCGACCATCGCGTGTTTCAAACATTTGAGACCGCGTCGTGCGATTGTCAGTTAGGACACCTATTAGAGTTCAATATGTTTGATCGCGCGTTCGTACGAGTAAAATTCGCGCGATTCGCGCGATTCGCGTTCTATTAGGACAACGCCTTACACTACACTTCTATTACCACCAATCTATACTAATGCTGAAGAGGTTTTTTGGTTTATTTGAATGCGCTAATGTCAGAACTCAGAAACTACCAATCCGATTTCAATCGTTAGTTTTGTTGCTAAATTGCGAAATTCCCACGGAAACGGATACAAAGCGGGTAAAACCGCGGGAAGGCCAGTATTCGAATATTTGACACAAACGCTTTTAACTCAAAACACAATAGAGGGGCAGACACACCCCATATTTAGCGCAACGTGGTTTTGATATGTGTTATGTCATGGTAAACACACCTCACACTTTACCTAGTCATGTCATGGTACACAAAAGAAAAACTTCGTCACCTTAATACAAATAGACATCGAACACTTGGCTGAATCTTTCAGGAGACCGGGTTTTGATACATGTAAAGCCGTAGGGCATTGTTAGTTCATCATAAATATAAATGAAAACAATTATATGAATGAACCAATGCGCAATAAATCGTTGTCAATCATTCAGTACATCAATATATCAAGTAGCACATGTCAGTCAACCGAATTAACAAGCAACATGTTCACCAGAATTCAATTCCAAGTCGCATCACACACGAAAGGCGGTGTGTTGTCGAATCACAATGAAACACTTTCTCGATTACACAATGTATTGTGTCAATCGGTGTAACTAATTCAATGAGATGAATTAGGAATCGAATGGCAGGTGAACTAATTTTAGTTATTTCACTTGTGGACTATATTGCTACATAGTTGGACTACGACTAAGTTTTATTTACACTGACTATAATGTGATATAATCTGTTGATTGCCCTTATGGTTCTGAAATAGAATTCTACCTACATATCATACTACTAATATAATATAGCTAAGGGTTAGTTTTATTGTAAGGACGCGGTTATATAATCTATCAGTCTGATTTGATACAATATTTAGGCTACATCCAAAATGTCATGCGCTATTTTTGTCCCAAAACTCCAATGCGAACGGTTGCACTGCTAGTATTAAAAGCCTCATAATGTCGGGTAAAATCATATTCCAATCATTATTTATTTGCCGTTCAAAATGCACATTCATTAAAACGACAACGCGGAATCAACATGTTGATTGTTTTCACGATATCCACAGGGATCGTTGAAGCAAAAACTGCGGAAAAAATTGCCATATCGATAGTGAAAACAGCATTCGTGATTGACTGCACTAATTGTATCGTGCACGGATCTAACTAGTTTTTGTTATTGTTTACGTAACTGTAAAAGACATACCTTATTCATAATTGCTCTTTAACTGAAACACTGTAATAAAGTGTTTTGTCTCATTTGGTCTTCGGAAAATAGCGTATGTCGAAAAGGGACAAACCATTTGATAACTAAAATGCCATAAAAAGGCCTATAGCATGCATAGAATACACGGAAATAAACTATGTTTCTGGGTAATTTCAACGTTTTGGTAATGAATCTACAGAACCAGAACAGAATACCAATACAGAATAAACCTACCAATTTTTAAGCTATTGCATAGCTTCTATCGCGGGCCTTGAGCGCGGGGACCGAATCCAGAAATTCCGTAATGAAAAAACCTCACGCTCCCCACTAACGCCATCTAGTGATACAAAAAATAACTATGCAATAGCTTTACCGCGGCAGTCCCCGAGTGCCACACGTCTTTTTTTTTTCATTCATGTTAATGTGATACTCGTAGTAAGACTAAGGACACGGAATGACGTAAGTTAATAACATTCTATAACAGTTATGTACAACGAATCGATTCAGTAAGTCGACTCAAAGTTTCAATGTTATGTATATGAAGAGTGAAAGAGGCAAGACCTTGGCACACAGTTCCTGAACTGGTTTAAGTGTTTCAATAAGTTAACCAGTAAATTATAACTGTGGACATATTGACATACCTGTCACATAATAATATTCTGTTATAGTCGACTAGCGGCCCTTTCACCCTGTTAGGGGTGAATTTCGCAAAGTCCCTTTTTAGCGCGCACTTACTTCCTAAGAGGAATCTACGTGTAAAATCTCACTTATAGTTTCGGAGATTTCATAATGACCTTTTGTTTTTACATACTCGCATAGTATCTGCAAATAATTATTAATGATCAGTGTTTTCTTAAGGAATCTAAATATTCTACCCTAAAAAGTATAATAGTTTCTTAAGAACTCTACCCAGCAACGAAAGTCCCAATAAACATCAATACATTGATCGATCACATATAAATAATATAAAAACTTGATCTACTAATTAAGGTTGCCGATAGAGAAAGGTTATTGGGATCTGCCGAGTGCAGTAAGTGTACATATTAAGGCAATGTTTATACTCGATGATTCTTCTGCGAAAATTTGTCCTTTTGTTTTATTTCCTGGGATGTCTCTAACATGAGCCGACTGTCCGTAGCGTGAGCCACAAGTGTAGACACTACATTAGATTGTATCGCAGTTCATCAACTCATAGGTTAGCTTTATTGATTTGTAGCATAATCTATTAATTGCACAAAACAACGATCTTTAATAACAGTAATGTTCATTACATTTTAGCATTTTAGGAAAATATTGCAAAATGCAAAATTAATTACGTTTAGCGATTGTTATTTCTTGATATGAAATATTACAAAAGGATATTTAGGATAAAAAATCTATAATTAATTCATCTTATATTTATTATCTATTTATGTAACTCGAATGTCACGAGCGTCACGACACGGACAAAAATGGTAAGGGAATTTTGGTACTGTTTTTTTTGGGAAAATTTCTGAAAAATGTTTTTGGACGGATCATAGTGAAAGACGTTATTAATATAAAATTACGGTAATCCTTAAATTAATTTGCATTTTCAAAAGAGCCTTATTTGAATAATTGAATAACCCATTCATACCTATCGGAATGGTAATATCGTTAAACGTAAAGTCCACTTAAGTGCGTCTACTTCCAATAACACACCTATTAAATTGTTGAAACTCAGGTCGTAAATCTTTTATAAAAACAATTTATTAACGTTGTATGTAATATTCTCAAGTAACCTTGCATTTGTACCTTATGATGGTATCTCTATGGATTGTAGGTGTTGTGTGAAGTTGATTCAATAGTTGTAGCTATGTATATGACTGACTGAGTGACCTCATCGGAATAATTTTAGCATTAGTTTTTAGCTATTATTATAATAATATGGGAGAAGAGATAAACAAGTAAATTACATATAGTATGTACATGTATGTATTGTATAAATATTAGATACATATGAAGAAGTGAAATTCATCATTAAAAAGATTAAAGGATTCAATTCAAAATGATAAATCGAAGACATATGTCTTGAAACTCCTAAACTTAGTATATTACCCTGTAATTTGCAATTGAAAGTATCAGTGAGGAGGATTAGGCGTTACCACACGCAGGCACGGTAATCAGGGAGCTAGGAAGAACTGAAAACCAGCGTTGTGTGAACTCAGTGTCCACACAACTCAAGCTGAGTTCTTTTCCTTTTGCCTACTTACGATATTTTTTTTGTTTGTTTTGTACTTAATTATTTTCTTTTTTTTATATAACTACTATTTTTAATTTGTGTTGTATTATTAGAATGGCAATAAACGTCTTTTTATTTTTTATTTATTTTATTTATTTATTGTGACTATTTTTTTGTTCACTAATTACAACACTAATTAGCCACATATCATGACACCGATAGCATCATTTGACCTTTAGTTTACAGGCCAACATAGGGTTATTTGTGCATCCCACTCAATTGAATGATTATACCTTATTGCCTTGCGAGTACAGTCACGGACAAATATTCCGAAACAATTGGACAATTGTGTGCGCGTCCTTAACACAGGACATTGAAATGCGATTATAATGAATTATTGTTGTGTAAATTGCTGGTTCATTATAATTTATAACTGATTAAGTTAATCTTACTTATTTGTGAGGATGTATGTTTATACGCAACAACCACTGAAAGGATTTGGATGAAACTGTATAGCAATATAGATTAACACATGGAATACGTTTTATCTCGAAATTCCTGCGGTACAATGCGGGTAAAACTGTACGGCGCTACCAGTGATATATAAAATAGTTAAATCTCCTTCGAGCGTTTAGTGGAATTACTTGCCTTTCAAAACCGAGCTTCTGGAATCAATCCTCCAATCTAACGAATATTATAAGTAACTAACCGTAAATATATTTTAATTTATGCTGATTTTACTAATCCATATACCTGATTATGACAATGACTGTACCATTTTAATAAAAAACGGAAGATAATCATTGTGTGAGCGGATCCATGTTGACACAAACGTTTCTATTATAATCATCTAATAAAAATTGTACTCGGTAATACAATACAATAAATTGACCCATTATTATTGTACTATACTACTCGTTAAGTCGTAACAGACTTTTTTGTGAACAAAAGAGTACTAACGTACAACTCAATGAATACGGTAAGTATCTTTGAAATTGAAAACTCTCTAAGCTAAGTTATGAACACAAGAATATATTCTTATACCTACGGCAATACAACTGATGGAGGTGAATCAACCATCAATTAGTAAACGGTCGGTCCCGGTAACTAAGCTAAGCTATTTTACTATCCATGTACAAACTATGAACAAAGCTACTCGTATTCACATACAAACAATGACAAAATTTAATGTGCTATTTTAGATCGGTTACTGAGACCGGCCGTAGGAAGATGAAGATGATAAATTAATTTAACGTCTAAGTTAAGATAATGGGAAGAAATCGTACGAGACAATGATTTACGACTGAGATATTGTTACGTTGTTCTTGAGTAATATATTTCGCAGCACACTGACTGTGTTCCAATTTACAAAAAAAATGTATAGCCAATTGGTATAAATTGTTGGTGAAAATTAATCAGTATTGAAGGTCGCATTAAAGGGCTAGTATTTTTAAAGTTCTGTAGTATAAATAAGATATGCCATATATTGCCTACGCTTATATTTTCTGTGGGAAATCGGAACTTAATTTAGTTCCATATGTTCCATTTTAATCGCTTAAGTTGTCCAATCTCAATAAAATCAGTAAAACCGGTCAGTGATTAAGGTCGTTGCCAAAGGCAAAACATAATATTGCCAAAAATATAAGTATGGATCATCCCGTAGACACAGGTTGAAAATTATAAAAAATCTTTATGCCAAACAATATTAAAAAATAACAATAAGAGGTTAAGAGACGTCATCGGTCAAACAAAATCGTCGGTTAAGGTTTCTTGACATTACGATTCTTTGTTTGACTCTAATCAGATGTTGATGCCACGAAATTAAATAGAATAGAGCACTGATAAATGACATCAGTTCGCAAGGCGATGGCGCGATGAGGTCGGCAAAGGTCACTCCGATATAAAAATGAGCTCAATACCTTATTACTTTTGGGTGTTCCTTTATTTTTTTGCCGAGGGTGATAGTGATACCAGTCTTGTTTGGAATAACAAGCAAGGAATGCCACTTGGACTAGCACGGTTGGTCTCATGTGTTCTCGTGTTGTACTCGTTTCCGTGGGAATTTTGGGATAACAAGTAGTCCAACACTAATACGTAAGTGATACTGTGATGTGACTTTTGTTCCTATTAAAGGTCATGAAAACTATGTATTTAACAAGAAAACTAGTTGTATTTACCTATATTATAACTTATATAATGGTTTGAGTTTCTAGATATCTTGGTATCGGTGCTATTTTACTTTAACACCTGCGAACATAGGATTGTAAACAATTCGTACAGTGCAAACACTTCATACCTAAGAGTTATGTCACTGTATGAGAGTGCTAAGTAGACCATGTGTTTATAAAAGGTTACTTGAATTTAAGCGAAAACTTCTACTTTTGTTAATTTGTTCGAACCAAGTTAGTTAAAGAGTCGAAAGGAGCCAAAATTCCAGAAATATGGACTTAAAATAAAACACTGAAGTCCTCGTCATGTATGGCCTCTATCCCTGTCATTTTTGACTTACTAGTATTTTTGCAGTGTCCGCAGTGGCCTTCGCTCGGAAATCCGATCTTTCATGAATTACTGTTTGGGTTCAACAAACATTAAATAAATATTTGTAACAAAACTCTACTTCCTAACATTCATCAATTGGTAAATTGCCTTCAATGTCGTTGCGTCAAAGGTACAGATTTCGCGAGCGCGATCGTTGCCCAACTATAATCTTGCGCTTACGCACTGTCCCTGCGAGTCCTTGCAGACGCCGGCAAGTTCGTCTTGCCTCAGTCGCCTATTGACTACGCACCGGTACACACGTGCCGGCAAACAATAGAAAACGCACGTGCTACGATAATTATGTGATAAGTGGCTTAAATAAAAGTCATTATTAAAGTGTTTCTCCAAATAGCCATAATATTATTCTGTGTGGTTATGAATTGAGGTGACTTACATTGGATGTTGTTTGATTTGCACTTTTTTGTGTAGATGCGTAAGTTTATTTTGACTAATATTTATTTTAAAACGATATATTTTTTCTTGTAGTTAATGCTGATTACTTTGTTTACTTTCATTTAGCATTTTTTGAGCATATTTAACTTTACGTATGCTCTTGATGTTTTTTCTCGGATATCTCTAAACATTATTTCCTCTTGAAAATTCCTTCTCAGGACTAGATGAAAATATTAACATAGCGATGAGGATTTTCTTATCATACGTCTTTCAAGATCATATTTATCAACAGCTTAATTAGTTATAAAACAGTGTCCGGAACATTAAGTTGCATTACCTGTGTCTATTATCTAATATTCATAGGTGAAATAGAGGCCAACATACTTTTAATTTCTGAATAATTTAACACTTCAAAACACTCCACAGTAGTGTAAGACGTTAAGGCGGTGCGTTGACAATAAACAAAAAGGTTAAATACATAATATTTATTTACACAAAGGGTATGTATGCCAGTGTCAGACACAATCACCTTGAAATAACCTGATGAAATAAACGCCTTAGCCTGGTTTTAATGACATTCACGAGTGTTGCGGAAAATCAGATTAATAATTTATTAAATATTATTGATTTATGATAGTTATGATGCCATTTTTATTTATTCATCCGTTAAAGTTATAAATTTCGTAAAAATAGCTTTAATCCCTCGGAGGATATACAGTGCAGTTAATGTTATATCTATAACTAGCAGCGCCCCGCGGTTTTACCCGCGTTGTGCCCGTTCCCGTGGGAATTTCGGGAATTTTTTTACATAAAAACCTTCCTCTTGAATCACTCTACCTATTACAAAAAATAAATAATAATAATCGCCTACGGGACATACCAATAATATGATAAATACTGTGCGTTGATTGGTGGAATATCCGAAATTCATGTTTTCCATCGGTCTCTATACACAGTATTCATCATATTAGTTCTTGTCTCACTTGATCACCGTTCGTTGTCCTACGGGGGCTTGTACGATTCGCAAATAGGTGTAATAGGTTTCGCAAATGTGTAATGTAATATTTCTATATTTAGAAAAAAAAAAACTAAAAAAACACGCTTTTATTGCAAATTGAACTAAAAACTAGAAAATAATTTTTCTCCTAAAATCAAAATTATAATAAAATTTAAGTTGTAACACAATGATTTAATTCAGAGTAAAAAGCGTGGGGTGCATTTTAATGTAGTTCATAACTATCCTCTCATAGATAGTTACCAATGATGATTGTAATATTTAAAAATATTAAGCACCCCACGCTTTTTTACTCTGAATTAAATCATTGTGTTACAACTTAAATTTTATTATAATTTTGATTTGAGGAGAAAAATTATTTTCTAGTTTTTAGTTCAATTTGCAATAAAAGCGTGTTTTTTTAGTTTTTTTAAACTATAATTTTATTTTTTATTTTTTAGTAAGCATAACATTATATGCAACTTTTCATCCCGTAATTCCCACGGGAACGGGCCCATCACGGGAAAACCACGGGACGCTGTTAGTGTCTAGTACCATTTAGTAAAATAAAACAGAACTCCCGTTCCGTCCCACAGCGAGCGCCCGTTGATGTCTTTTATATGAAGTAATATCTTTTTAGTAAATCTGGCAAATCCATTAAGGATAACGGGAAACTGTTATTAAATTATTGCATTGTCATCGGTCCTTGATACATATGCAAAGTTTCAAATTAATCAGACTTCTGGAAGTTGGTGAAAATGATGTTCAAAGATTTCATTACATACGTACATACATACATACATACAGGCCAAGCTAATAAAAGCGTGTTAATTATATCAACTTGTACTGATGCCTGTAGCCATAAGATGTACTTATAGTTAACATGAATCATACACATTATTATTGAGAAACTATTAAGCATACGGAATAACAATACGAATTCGCACCCGCGGAGATCAAAATGTGACAGAAGAAAATATGTCCAAGACCTTGTAACGAAAAAAATTGCAAACGTTTGCGAAATCAGTTCCAACGACCTAAAGTTTTGGGACTAAGAGGTATTAAGATGAATTTACAAGAACTTTCGACCCAAAATCAGTGTACAAATATAATTAAGATCGCTTTACTTATTTTATTATCTTATCTTATATGCCTCAGCATAATGATAAGTAGATTGACAATACAATTTATCGTTGTATGTATTTACGATACACGGATACCATAACACCATGTCAGAAGCGCCCTTATTTCAAAACCGGTAGAGTTTATGAAGCATAAAATATAATTTAACTAATTTTAATTTACGTATACTTCGTAAGTAGCTCAGGGTGAAGTTTTACTAAGCAATCTCAACAGCTTGCGATTGTTAAGCAACGTGCTGATAGGATTTTATCATAACTTGGATGGGTCGCCGATATTAGTGTTTCGTAGGGCGCGAAGAATTGTTGGTCCCGATTGTTTCAATCGTTAGGCTACGAACGCACAGGCAGGAGGCTTGCTTGGCGCCTAGAGCCTAGTGGCTTGCATTCTAGGTAAGCAACCAAGCTAGGCGCCAAGCGCGCAGTGCAGCCTGTGGCGAACAATTGCATACAATTGTTTTACCTAGATGACTAGTTAGGCTCTAGGCGCCAAGCAAGTCGCCAGCCTGTGTGTTCGTACCCTTAGACTATGTCGGAGGCCTTTAGACGGTCTTAAAACTCCTTACGCCAGAATTGGCCAGTAATCTACTCGAACTCACTTAGTTCTAAATATACTTTAAGGTCAGCTCCAACTCCTTCAATGTCTTTGTTCTAACTAATGAACCACCCAAGCAGGCGACTTAGTTGCGAGATTAAATTATGCAACCAACTTGACCTGCAGTTAGTTTTGTGTAACATTTACATATCGTTATCACTACCCACAGAATACATTTGAAACATTGTCATAAAAAAGACTTTTATACACGTGCTAATTTCATTTCAATACAATTAGCTATCTATAGTATTTAGACTTTAGAGTGAGTTGCATTATTTTGACACGCTTTTTATACTTTTTGCTATCTATATAATATGTTATCTGTAACATCCCTGCTGGGAAAACGCTACTCATCTCACTGAAGCTATCAGTAGATGAGAGGTTTCACCTAAATAAAAAATGTTAACCAATTAACATGGTATCACTACATAGTATAAAATAAAGTCGTCTCTGTTTCGAGTCTGTTTGTCTGTATGCTTAAATCTTTAAAATTACGCAACGGATTTTGATGCGGTTTTTTGTAATAGATAGAGTGATTCAAGAGGAAGGTTTTTATGTAAAAAAATTCCCGAAACTCCCACGGGAACGGGCACAACGCGGATAAAACCGCGGGGCGCTGCTAGTTTATCATATAACAATTGTAACTATTCATGTTAAGAGATCAAAACAAAAAAGACGCTCAACACCCCTTCAATTAAATTATACTGTGTCTAAGAAAATCTTGAAACGTCATAGAATGTAGTAATTAATTAAAATTAATGAATACGGATATCGCCTTAAAGTCGTTAATTAAATTTTCTCCTCTACGCAGAGACTAGTGATTGTACTTTACGATCAGTATTAAACTTGACATTGAAACGTCATGTTGCGTACCGGACATACAGCTATTATTTAACAATTTAGGAAGCTGTTTGAAATGCATTTATAAAACAAGATAAAAGGCTCTGTATTTTATATTAAAAGTGTATATTATCGAATGCTTGCACGTAGGAACGTGCTACAATTTATGAGTGGCAAGAAGTTGTAATTACTTCATATGTCGTGGAGTACAGGAAACAGGTAACAAGCACAAATATATTGGTATTTCTTTACTTTGCTACATATTGAAACAACTAGCAGCGCCCCGCGGTTTTACCCGCGTTGTGCCCGTTCCCGTAGGAAATCCGGGATAAAATGTAGCCTATAGCCTTCCTCGATAAATAGACTATCTAACAGTGAAAGAATTATTCAAATCGGTTCAGTAGTTTCTGAGATTAGCGCGTTTAAACAAACAAACAAACAAACAAACAAACAAACAAACAAAACAAACTCTTCAGCTTTATAATATTAAGTATAGATTTGTTTTTTTGGTAACGATGTATGGTGGTAGAGATTGTCCAAGCTGAAATGACACGCCCCACCTCCGCATTTACGCACACTAGCAAATTTTAAATATGGACGCAATACACATAAACATGCAATTATAATTGGTCGTTCAGTTGCCGTACTCGCCGTACTCGCTAAGAAGTGCAATTCTCGGATTTGTTGTCCAACTAGTTTAGTTGATCGTGAACGCGCGAGAGGAGAGGACGTCTTGTTTCATACAAAGTGACGGCGCTGCTCCATAGAGCGAGCGTTTTCGGATTTATCACCCGACTAGTCGGCCGACATGTGCACATAGAAATCAATAATTGGCGCTCCCACACAGATGAAGTGCCGCTATTAATATTTACACTCACACATCTAAATAAAGTAATTAAGTAGTGGGGCGCGTCATTTCAGCTTAGACAATCTCTACCGTAACAGCTCACTTCTATTTTATTTGCAAACTGCATTATGAAAAGATATGCCTTTCTTGTCCTCATCTAACTTACCCCGTTTTTTATGATAACATATAAGGGTTGCTAGTATTATGTTCATTTATTTTACCTAACTGATTATAAATAAAACCTTTTTGTGTGCGATAGTCAGTAGCCAAAATTAAAAGAACTTCTAGTCCCGAAATTTCAACAGGAATGTGTCAATGCTGTTGTCACGGGGTGAGGCTAGTTACATTATAAACAAACATATGATTAAAGTTTAATTTCTGATCAACCTGACACTGGCCTAGAAATTCAAACACTAATTAGATTTTGTGAATGAATGATGTAAAATGACATTGAAAACTTCAATGCCAGGTGAAGTACATATTAAAAAGTGCAATTTCTAAATGTGTATTTGACTTGACTCATAATATTTAATATCATATATACTAGAACTCTACTCAAAAGGACAGAAATTATTTGTATAGGAATTTAACAATATGTGTTTGTGAATTTTCAAAAGATTTTGCGTCACAATTGATATTAAGAGAAAGGGCCCAAAAGAGCAAAAAATAAATTTTACAAGCAATTTGATGAAGAAATAAAAAATATATATAAAGAAAGTGACGTGTAATAGAAATTATTCAGGAGGGTGAAGTTACCTTTTGTTATGAAAATATGTAAAAAGAACAATGACAAATACCTTCCTCTTACTGAAGATTACAGTAGTAGTAGTACAGTAATGATAAGGCGATAAATAATTCATAATCGGCGTTAAAAATAGAACAAGTACTAAAGTACTAAACGTTTGTACGTTTAGTACTAAACTAAACGAAGATCTAAAATAGTTTCATAAATTATGAGGAAATATTTTTATACATTTTGAAAAGTTAATTAAAAACCGCGGTTTTAGTTACGGTTCAACGTAGCTGAGTGTTACGTTTCAAACTAATTAATGCGATTGCGTGAGCGAAGTGTTTGCGTAGAATAATGTTCATAATTAAGTATTTGCCGTACATTACGTACTTGAGAAAGTAAACGGTAACATTTTGAATAATAAAACATAGCGATGCATGAAAAAGAAAAGGTTTTGAAGCCAAGTCATAATATAAACCGCTGCAAGGCTAAATAAAATCACAAATATAAAACGTAAATCTACCAAAAATGCCGAACTACAAATACCACATTGTCCAAAATACCAACTTAGTATTTACATGAAAACAAAAAAAAAATAGTATTTTTACTGTAATGAGTCTGTTGTTCTTATATACATTTAAAACAATTTAAAAAAAAATCATTACAATTATCTAAATTTCAATAAACTTGCGACATAATAAAAGGTAAACTATTCATTCGTACTAATGATATTGCGCAAAGATAACAATGGAGACTGTTACTGTTCTGTATATATTTTATTGCTTTGACTGTCACTACATTTTATTATTAACTTATTTATTTTAAGAACTAGACACATAATAATGAAAATGAGTGTCTTCCACGGACTAAAGACTCTCATCTACACAGGGCTTACGCAATATATAATAAAATATTTAATGAATTTTAGTAAGCCGAGACTACGCACTGGTATAGTAAATAGTAATAGAAATACATGGTGTCCAATATTGTATTGTATTAATATTATATAGGTTGAATAGTAATGCCTATACGAGTATTATTTAAAAACTCTACATAATTGCTAAAACAGGAGGTTCGATTAGTTTAGTGGCCAATCTTGTTGTTCGAATTTTTAGATCGCCTAATGGCCGGGTTTTAACAATAATTGCCATAGACATAAACCCTTATTTATATAGACTTTTTCTATTTTTCCTCAGAACTCCAATCCGCATTTTTGTGTAACACCAATTGTGTAACAAAATGGTCTTGAACTACAATGCAATGCTACAAGACGCATTGTTTGATCCGGGGTTTGATTAAATTAAATTCCGTAAATACAAACAATGGATGCCACATAATAAGCAATACTTTTTTGGCAACATGTACGAGTATGTGTCGTTTTAAAGGTTTTTAGGTCAACATTGGAATATAACTGACACTTTCAATGTATAAGTTTCAATTGGATATATGTACTCGTAATTTAGGGGAATTGGATGGAAGGAAGGTATGCAATAAAGTGTTGAACCCCGAACCCGAAAGTTATTTTTTTGAAAAACGAAGGTTTAGCGCTCATTAAACAATGAACTTGAATGCATTGTATTTTAATGATTAGCTTTGGAACTATGAGAAATAATCCTTTAAGACCTCGGTGCAGTGTTTCACTTTACAAAATCAAATAGAACTACTCATTTTGAATTGAAACTACGTTTACGGATACACTCCGCTTTTATTTTACACTAGCAGCGCCCCGCGGTTTTACCCGCGTTGTGCCCGTTCCCGTGGGAATTTCGGGAATTTTTTACATAAAGACCTTCCTCTTGAATCACTCTACTTATTACAAAAAACCGTATCAAAATCTGCTGCGTAATTTTAAAGATTTAAGCATACAAACAGACAAACAGACACGAAACAGAGACGACTTTATTTTATACTATGTAGTGATTTACATTTTTATCTGACGTTTCGGGCTCTTTCCAGGAACCGTGCTCACAGAAGACTGTCTTCTGTCTTCTTCAAAAGCGAAGTGTACCCGTAATCGTAGTTTCAATTAAAAATGAGTAGTGTTCGCTTAAACATAGGAACTACTTAACTTAAGAACTACTTAACTCTTATAAAGCCAAAGTTGTAGAGCAACACCTGCAGGCTGTGACAGGTTTCGTCTTAGTTTTTCTCTTCTCTAATATCATCTCTCTCTCTCTCTCTCTCTCTCTCTCTCTCTCTCTCTCTCTCTCTCTCTCTCTCTCTCTCTCTCTCCATTTCTTAATGAAGTCAAGAGGTAGAAAAATAAAGAAAAGTTTTTGGCGTGCATCTTAGTCCTTCATGTACTTTTTTCTAGTCTCGCGGCACATTTCGACATGTAATGCGAATTGCGATGTCTTCAAAATTCTTGAATAATATCTCGTAGTATGTTATACAATCAAAATTATTATCGAAATTTACAGAACAACAATAACACAATTTATAGCTTTGAAATGTGGACAATAGTACAAATAATGTAAAGAGTTCTCATGTCGAAATATTTCAATTATTTTACACCGTAAATAAAATGATTTAATGGTTCTTGAGAAGGTATTTCTCAGCTAAATATGTGAAAATTACTAAATAAACACTGAAATATTATTATTAATCATACTCATTCGTTGATATTGATTCGATATTGAAATCGTGTACGTAAGTTACATTTACTCAGCTACAGTTTTACGATATAAGAAACTACAAGAATTTTCTAGTCACGGCCGAAACGCAATGAAAACTATAGGTTTCATAATTTATTATATTTTTAGCGTGTTTTACTGCTCTATTCGTAGGTCAAATCGCATTGAAGCCATTTTTGAAATATAATCGCCGGTAACGAATCAATTTCATCGCGAATAAATTGAAAATAATATGCTGGGAGCCGAACCCACTCATGGCCACGGTCATCAAATTTTAATCTGTTTTCCAGTCGCCACCATTTTACATTTGCTTACATAAGAACAGTCAGAAGTTGTGAATTGATCGAGAGATTAATTAATTTATTAGGACCGGCCACGATATCCACGTGAAAATTATTTTTTGCCGAGATGAAAAAAACATTTGATTTTTATTAATTAGGTTTTGATGATTCAAATAATATTTTACGAATATTGGAGTAAGTGACTAGGTAGCTCGAAGTAGCTCGTATACCAAAGAATTTGACACCACACGATAATCGTTGGAAGTAATTGTGTCTACACAAAGCTTAGCATAATGAACAATTGCAAGCGTAAATGCTGCAAATTATCTCCCTGGGCTAGTAACAGACTTCAAATTAAGTGCAGGGAAAGGCCACAGAGAACCGTGCCGTAACCTTGAAAGAGACCCACAACGCAATATCATTGGACTCGTTTGTTACGTTACCTGCCGGAATCGATATCCAGTTTGGGCAAAACATTTTTAGAAACCTCCATAGGCGTATCAAATACATAATTAGTCTCACGTATCAATAGATTACTTCATATCAATTTCAATAACTTGGTTCGAATCTTGCGCACTTTAATTATGTCACCCAAAAGTGACACAATTTGATCTGTAGCATCGACACATAGAAGAATTGTGGATTATCTTCTTTAAGCATTATATGAGACAGTTTAGCATTTTCAATCAGTTAGAATCCCATGTTGATTAATTTGAGGACCAATGGCTATTTTTAACCGACTTCAAACACCGAAGGAGGGTTCTCAATTCAGTCGGTTTTTTATTGTTCCATAGTCTCCTACAAAAAATGGGAGGGAGCAACGATGCATGCCAAAACTGACATGTATATATATTAATTTACATAGAGATAGTGAAATGGTTTCGCAAACGAGTTTGCTTCGTTTTGTATTGTGCACAGTCATGCTGCGGTTAAGTTGCACCGAGAAAACCTGTCTAATACGTTAAGAATTTTACAGACATGTTTGCAAAATTAGCTTTGCATCACTAGCCATAATGCAGAAACATAGGTATTTTGTATTACGTATGATGAAGGTTGTGTATGTTATTTTGTCTGTTAGTTAATGGTTGGTTAAGTATTTTTTCTTTCTGTGCTGTCTTGAAATATTGTCGTAACTTGCCAACTATTATTTCCTGAAAAAAGTAGTCCAAGGAGTAAACGAGTCATATTCACGTAATATGCCGGTTAAAGAACGAATTCAAGAAAATATCCTAAGTTGAACATTAAAGAATCATTAGCATCTATAGTAGTAACAAGTCCTAATTAACCTTGAATTTTAAAAACCATCTTAGGACCAGCACAAGGTGTCATAACAACTGCGCAATCGGTGCTAAGTGCTACCGACGGTTTGCCTATTGCCAATTCATAATATGTACCAGCAAGTTAGTTAAGAAAACATAATAAATGTTAGTTAAGGTGATGATGACATAAACTTTTAAATAAAAGCCTATACTAATTACCTAACGTATCACAAGTAATCTAAAATGGAGATATTATTCTTTTGTAAATTCAAAATATTTTTAGGAATAAGGAAACCTCTTGGATTTCAATAACTAACAATGATTAATTAAATTCCTTTTCACATTTCAGATTCGAGAAAGAAAGACTTCAATCGCAGAAGAATACGACATCAACATACATTTGGATGCTTACAATGGAGCAGTATATTCTAGTCGGCGTGTTAACCGTTCTGTCCTTCGTCACAACGGGTGAGAGACATGCTAATAAAATAAAGTTAATTAGGTAGTTCACTTAATTTGGTTTGTAATTTAGGTTTTTTCTATCGCCACGAGGAATAATGTCGTAGTTTTTTACCCTTAAATCCTTGTCGACTTGTATGACAAGGTATTCATCATGTATGAATTATAATTTTAATCAAGTAACTAGTTTTATTGTTGCCCCTAAACGTACAAAATGATTTATCTTATCATAAAAAAGGCATATGCAATAGAACTAAAAATAGCATTTAATTATATAAGGAAAACCATTGATTATGAGTAATTCTGTCTCACTACGCTACTAAACAGATCGTACAGTATAAGAACAAAGAGTACAATTGGTGCTACGATAGCGACGAGTCGATAACTACTGGTCGGATCACGGTACTCGTAGCAAAGTGCACCGAATCTCTCACCTTGTTGGATGCACATAGAGCCTGGCGGTCCTTTCACATATATAGGTTCGTTCGTATCACACTTCCCTGCGTTGTGTTCATAAAAATAATACCTCACCGTCAGTCGAGCGCTCAACGCGATCGTTCCATTTCCCGGCTCCCCAAACTGAGAACGAGCCCACCCACTCTTGTATATTCTGTTCAATACATCCAAATATGAGTTGGACATCGGCATGTATTCAGTCAAATTGGCCAAATCGAAAACCTCCCTATCATACGTATATTTATCACTAAACCTGCTATATTCCTTCATGTGTATGCCCATGTATGCCAAAAAATCCAAGTTTGTCACTTCTGTCGTATTTCTAAAGTTATAATTAGGTGTGATATCTCTGTGACGAATCAATCCACAGAAATATTTGGTCTCGATATGGAATGGTGCTCCAGGATTGAAATTGCATATGACTCTTACATCCTCAGTTTTGTGAATACCAAATGCACATCCAATTTTCATGGTTTCCGCCCAAATTAGTTGAACCGTGTTAAAAGTGTTCGAGGTCAGATGACCACATTCCACATCGATTTCCCTTAACAATTTCTGGGCACTCCAAAACCAAGAGTGGAGACATCCAATGACTGGGTCAATAAAACATTCGTATTGTGGTACGCTAAAATATTAAGAAATGTTTAAATTAACATGAGAATAAGAGAGTTTTTATTTATGTTATGTTTGAATGTTCATTTACCAATCGGTGTTTTCTGCAAGCTCCTCGGCCGAACAGCATTGGCGTGCGTGTTTAGTGCACTCCAGCATGGTGACGGGGTTGTTCTCGAGCGAGGCGCACGGTGCCGTCCCGGGCAAGCACTGCTGGAGCCACACCATGGCCATGCGCTCCAGATCGTTGTCGTATATCACTTGCTTCATGTTAGCAGCCGGCGGCAAATTAGGATAAATACCAGAGTGGCCGTGCGCAATACGATTTCTAATAGAATTCAAAGTATTCACTAAAGCTATCTTTTCTAAGCGAGTCGGTGCTTTGACAGTGTATTTTACGTCGCATATACCAGAGATACCGCTATCGGAGAATAAGCATAGCGTGTGATCTCCATAGCATGGCCCTTCGTTACACCATTTATTAGTCAGTGCGACCCTGTGAGGTACGTAATATTCTCGAGGTATCGGTGCCGATTTCTTACCTTCTACAACGTTTTTGAGTCTACTATCAAAAACAATAAATACATCGGTGGCTTTTGGTTTTTTACCTAATTCGGCGTAAACAATAGGTAATTCCCAACACCGTAGGGTTTGAGCTACGTACCATAAGTTGTCAGATTGTAACGTATTTTTTAATTTATTTATTTGTAGTTTAGAGACAGCTGGTTCTAAATTATAAAAGTCACCAAGATATTTAATGGAATTATTATCGTAAGTACCAACAAGAGCTTCTTTAGAAGAGGTCACATTGTAATCGTAACGATCAGTAAACGGTGATGTTGTACAAGGTTTAATTTCTGTTCCATTCAGTGAATCATTACTTAGTAAACCATTATCGTTTGAATCATCATCGTATATGTATTGGTAATCTTCGAATATGTCTATCGGCGTGAAAGTCTCCTCATCTTCTACAGGGGCATCCTGAATTTGCCTCAATACATTTTTTGTTAAATTGTTTTCAGCAACTGTTGTCTGAATACTAGGTGTAATTGGAACAGTAATTGGTTTAAGTTTCAATTTTCTTGCAAATGCGTCTAACTCTTCCTCGCTCGCATCTTTATCATCTTCCAAATTGGATCTAAGTATTGGTGTTTTATTTCGTAACTCATCAGCGTCATCTATTTCTTCTTTGGCTACGAAGTAATCTGGCGGAATACAATGGCAATAGTACATAATTACTAAAATCAAAGAAATCGTACGACTATACACGAACAACATTTTTATGACATTATTTTTATTGTCATGACCATCTAAATAAATAACTAAACCGTTTCGTACTGTTGGTACCAAAAAAACATTGTAGGAGGATCAAAAGGAAGCGGTCAAAGATCCTTATGAATCAAAGCACGAATATTCTGCGAAGCGGAGCATGCGTAATAATGCGTGGGTGTCGATAATTCTCTGATTCATACGTCGCATTTAAATAATAAATAAAATAATAGATAAATTGTTAACGTGAATAGGAGTTAATGAACAGCTAGTGAAGCGAATTTATCCAGCAGCGTTTCATAAGCAAAACACGTGTTTTATAGGTCAACGAACTTGAATAGATTAATGTAAATGTGCCTCGTTACACTAACATTAGTGGTCTAAACTTAACTTTAGTTTTATAAGAAATCATCTGGAAATATTTAATATTATTGAGGTAATAAGATACTAGAACAAAATAATTGCAATACCAAGAAAATCGGATAGGACGTGAGATCAATTCTGAAGATAACAAACATCTGTATATGTTCATTCTCATACTGCTATTTGTAAAATATATATATATGTAATGTAACAATAATCTTATGGCATCTGTCGTGATGGCGTCAGTTTGGCCAAACGTATTGTGCAAACTATTAAATATGTTAAGTTATTGATAAGCTTGTACTTTTACAGAATTATAGATATTATTTAATTTCCTTACCTATGCCATTTTACAATCACTATAGAGTTAAATAGGGTAAGGTGATTTAAAACTTGTCATATACTCCAGTGGTTCAACAAGGGAAAATATGGTTTGTATCGACAATTAACAATCTTTAACAAATAAATATGTTTCCTACTTTTCAAACATGGCACGGGTTTAAGATCCCAACCCGCATTTGGCAAGCGTGGTGATTATGCCTAATCCTCCTCACTGTACTGATATCTTCTTTGAGTTGAGAGGCCTTTATCCAGCAGTGGGACATTACAGGCTAATACTTAATTACTTACTGAACTAATAAATAATGTTTTCACCTTTTCTAGGAGTGGCATCTCTTCAATGTTACCAGTGCTCAATTAACCCGCCTCCGGGGCAGTATTACAATACCACGAACCTCTGTATACACTTTGATCACTCCAGCAAATTCATAGTGGATTGTCCCTACTCAACAATGTGTATGAAGCAGGACTTCTTTTTGGATATTCAAGAAGGAGGTAAATAGTAGCTTAAGATTAAACATAGTCTCATCATAACAATATCTTATGTATACAAAGAACTACAGAATTATCAAAATGTAAAACCAAAATGAAACAGACCAGATATAACAGTTACTTAAGCCAAAATAAGGTTTAATTGCTTTTTAATGATACAAGTTTTAGCACTAAGCATAGTGTTACGTAATGGCAAAGATGTACAAGGTATAGAAAATAGTAGTTTATGCAACTGTCATATAATGAAGGGTATTAAAACACGAGTGTGAGTTTATGAAACGAGCGCAGCGAGTTTCATAATAGTAACGAGTGTTTTAATACCCGTGTTATATGCAGTTGCATACACTACTTTATCTTCACTAATGCAATTAATCAAACAACAAGAGTAAAAGCTGACAATAGTTTTTCACGCGTACGTGTATTGTCACAGTGAACTTGCCGCGATTAAAATCTAACCAATGAGAGCGCAGCTCGCGCATGGCCAATCAGGAGCGAGCGCGCGATGTTATAATGAGATTTTACGATATCGATGTGGATATTATACCATCATGTGAAATTGCTTAAATTGAGTGTTTTGTTGTCTGCGCTATAACAGTAGTAATTATAAGTCAAGTATTGGAAACATAAGTAGAATGTTACAACATTAGTGTAGATAAAGGAATTTAAAATATTCGAAGCTGACGACGCCCGGCTCGAAAGCTACGCATATGGCATCGCAGATTTTATTAAAACTTGAAATGACGTCATGGTGTCTCAACCTTTTGCGTTAAATTGAATAAAATATACGAATATTGACCAGGACACAGCACTTATTCTTTTGAACAAAATAATATTGCTTTGGCCGATTAAATTACTTATGTGTTGTAATTAATAACCGAGTTTAAGTGGTGAGCAATCTAGAAAATATTTGATCTCAGCGCAAAAACTTTATGTTTGCCAATAAGAATGGTAATGATACTACTACAACAAAAAAATACGGAAACAGTTTGACATGATGTTCAATTGTAGGTTACACTATTTTTGCAAGGTATTTGTTCTCTTCAATTCACGATACTTGCTTTTTTATATAAGTTCAGTTCTACGTAAACTTGTTTTTGTGATGACATTACACCTACATGATGTTACATGTACATATTGACCGGTCTATACACCACCGGATTAAGTGGATGTAGAGTTGAATATTATAATCCGGTTCCACAACACAGAGACTGACATTTTGAGGACAACAAATAGCTCGGCAGGCTACATTTGCACCGTGTATGTTTTAGGAACATTATTGATGCATATATTCTATGAACTCATTTACTGGTTCCTTAGATTGCACTAATTTTACACTTTGATCCTCGATCTATATGCAGCAAACTAAAGCGTTTTTATTATTCTAAGGCAGCATATATGCCAGAATGAATGCCACTTGTAGAATCAATTAATTTACGAGTATTGTTAGAACCAATATTACTTTCTTTTGCCCGTTACTTCTAAGAAGAATATTGGTATATGTTGAAATTCAAGTAACCAGTATTTTATATGCTTATATTTTCAGTTCGAATACAAGGTGTGGTCAGAGATTGCGCGCAACAAAAGCACAAGTACCAGGACTACAAAGACGGAAAGTGGTCATCGAAATACGAAATATTGGAACCTTACAAAGAAGGCTGCGAAAGTATTGACGATAAGGGGGAACGAGTCACGCACAACAGGTAAGGGGAATGCTATAGAATTGAAAACAGCGACCCACCTCTCTTGTATAAAACGATGAAATTCGTATATAGCATAATGCCCATTCAAAGTAATTTTCAAATTCTATCAGTTTTTTATCCATATTTAGTTTGGAAGGTGTCTCGAAGATCACCTACATTTAAATCATAAAATAAGGGTGTTAAACATTTAATAAATCTGTATAGTGAGTAAGTTCGGGTAAGTTAGTGGCCAACCCTGGTCTGGCACCAGTTTTTAGACAACGTAATCGATGTCTATATTACATCTACCAACTTGAGTACGAGTACTTTCAGTTAATTCTTAATATTTTTCTCATTCCAGATACTGCTACTGTCGCAGCAATTTATGCAACGCCGCACCGAAAACGACACACGAAGGATACACAGACATTATGGGTGTTATCGTAGTGTTCAATCTAATGAAATACATTAACAGTCTTAGGTAGTTAGGAGGACATTTTGTCATTGATCTGAACGTTTAGGTGCCATTGGAACAATCTTAGAGACATTTTTTATACGATTGTGTGATTTTTTCATAATGCCAAGTGTACACATTCGCTAATTTATCTCGGTCTTATCTTCAGAGAGGCTCAATACAAGAACATTTTACAGTTTATTTTCACGCTTTGAACCTTGTAAGAAATGTGAAGCGAATGTGTAGACCTGTCATAAAATAGCAGAAGACGGTAACGTATTCGAAATGCAATAACGATATGTGATAATGATATAGTTGTATAGTTTAATTGTAAATGGACCAACAGCTTTATTTATTATCTAGGTCAACTGAGTTTTATGTATTAGGTAATATATTTTTACGACGACATGTTTTTTTTTCAATGAACTACCTAAAGCCTAAATAAATCTGATAGCAATAGTTTATGTTACACAAGAGGCATTGCTATGTCAAACAAAACAGGTGAAATCAAAACACCCATTCATTCAAAACTTAATCCATTGAAACTTTTTCAATGTAACCGTCTGCAAGTGTCTACGAAAGGACAAAGACCACCCGTTTACTGAAGATGTCAGTACAGGGAGGGGGTGTATGTAACCCACGACTTTTGTTTGATTGGTTTGATGATCTCAAGCTCGAGTCATACTTGAATATATACTAGCCGCCCCGCGGTGTACCCTTTCCCGCGGGAATTTCGGGATAAAATGTATCCCATATGTTATTCTGAAGTATAACCTATATTACTGTAAAGTTTCATCTAAATCCGTCCAGTAGTTTTTGCGTGAAAGAGTAACAAACTAGCATCCATACAGCCATCTTAAATTAATGAAGGCTAGACAGACAAGTGGGCACTGAAAGCAGTAAATAAACGTAATAGACACACAACACGAAAACCACTCCCTCACCCTAAATCAATAAAGGTTACTGACCAATTTTCATTTGCTTACATTATCATTATCACTTACTGTGACCAAATTTAGTGGCCACTCACGAGATTGATGCGTTGAATTATGAGGATTATTACAATAGTAATGGTGGCATTAGCATAAAGAAAATTATAGGTGCCAATAAAGAGATTCTAGTCCTTACTTAAGAAATAAAGTTTGTTGGTTGGTTATAGTTAAGACTGTTTTTCCTTTGAGGTACAAAATTAGTCGACATGATACATCATCTAAGATTTAGATTCTAGATAAAATATTGTTCTATACAAAACCGTCTTTCACTGAAGACTCGTACAGTAACTAGAATATCAATAGGAGAGGAACGCCTTTGAAGTACAGCAAGGTATAAAATAATATTTTCTAAACTATAATACTATTATTTTGGGCCATATTTTTCAATTCATTACCAATGTCTGACTCTGACACATTGAAATAATACCAAACTGAGAACAGCTGAGACTAAACGGTATGACGTCATAATCTGGCGCCACAGACGTCGAGACTACTTGTTCAGGATAAAACTAAATACTGGTTTATCGATTGGAAGCATTATGATTAACGATAATCGTGTTTATGTCTACGTTTTTTGTTGTACTGAAAATTAGAGTAACGGTGAATCTGTTAGATCACATTGCAAGGTCTTCTTTTGTGTCCATGGCCTTTGAGTTTGCCGGTCCAGTATTTAGTTAGCAGAAGGGCAATGTCTGAGACTTTATTAAGTCTTCCTTAGTGCAGGTGGCGAGGCACAGAAGGCAGGATAACAGGTGGGCCATGTCCTGGTCCGGAGCACCACAGTGTCGCTTACAAAAGTTTTAAGTATGTACATTAAGGAGGATGAAACCATTCAGTAATTTGACCTTTTAAATAGTGTGCAATGCAGTGGTGGATCCAGGATTGAAGTGAAGTTGGGGATTTTCGTTTGTAAGCTTGATCCTGGTGAGGGAAGGCTTTATCATGGGAACTTAATTGAAATATGCTATCAGATCACTCTTCGGAAATTTTCCAGTTCTTCAGAATCTGGCGAAAAGCGAGTCAAACAAAACTGCACATTATTATTTGTCTCTACTCTTTTGTTTAGGTACCTACATCATAGAGCTATCAGAACATAATCCATTGCTAGATAAGTTTTGCAAAACATAATCTAGACACGATAAGATAATGTCTTTATTACTTTAAAAAATTGGTATAAAACACTGTTGATTTCTATCAACAATGTTTTATTGCGTTCTTGTTGCATGCAGTTTTGGTGTAACAGTTAGTTATCTTACCACTTAAAAGTATCTATCACTACATAGTATAAAATAAAGTCGTCTCTTTTTCGTGTCTGTCACACTGTTTGTCTGTCTGTATGCTTAAATCTTTAAAATTACGCAATGGATTTTGATGCGGTTTTTTGTAATAGGTAGAGTGATTTAAGAGGAAGGTTTTTATGTAAAAAAAATCCCGAAATTCCCACGGGAACGGGCACAACGCGGGTAAAACCGCGGGGCGCTGCTAGTAATAAAATAAACTTCAATTTATAAGATGGCATCACTGCTTTGTGGAGCTATTCGCACAGTTTGTTTTTTTAGAATCTACACTAATATAATAAAGCGGAAGAGTTTTTTGTCTGAACACGCTAATCTTTGGATTTGAAATATTAGTCATTCACGGATTAGTTAAGGTTAGGTGAGTAGGCTAATTTTTATTCCCAAAATTCCAACGGAACGGTTCAACGTGTTAAAAAGAGGGGCGTTACCAGTCGCTCTATTACGAGTATGTCTAAGTTTTTGAATGCTAGAACTGAAAATAAATATGTATAAATATTTTTCCTTTCTACGTCTAATCCTTAATTAATATATTTCTCTCATATTTTACAAATAATAATATTGTCACAAATTGCGAACAAAGTGTATTTTTATCGTAATTAGCAAAAGGATGTCACCGCGATAACGCTATACATTTCACAACAATAACTGGTTAATGTCAACATTAACATACAGAGTATTGTACAGGATTGTAAATATTCATAAAATACTAAAGATACACCCTCTTTTTATTTCGTGTATTCGTAGTGCAGAATGTCCCAAACCTATTAGCATAGTCATGGACCCGTGGTACACCCTGTATTCTCCTTATACAGTTGTATATGTTCTCATTCGACCACTTAGCAGTAAACTTTCATACAATAAACAAAATAACGTTTTATTTACATTACAAAATATCAAAACAAGTTCATCGCCCTTTGAAAATAACAAGCTACTGTAATAAAATAGGTGGTTGGAGCATTGATCAAAATTATTTAGAGTACTTTTTATGACTTTATTGAATGTACTGCATATAAATCAATTCTTAGAATGATCGTAAAACTTCAACACGGAAGAATGTGATTTGAATGAAAAACAAAGGAATACTTATTGATGATTCCTTATCAAATTGTCGTATTTAATTAACTATTGGGGTAATAGTATAGGAGATGAGTATAGGGGATGGAGTAATGTAAAGGACTTTCCTAATTAAATAATTTAGTTAACAATTATACGACAATAACCAGTTAAAGCCTTAGGTTCTTTGTTATAGGCATGTAATAGTGATTACGCCAAATATTCGATGTACTCATTATCTCCAGTGTGCGGACAGGCTTTTATCCTGCAGTGGATATTAGTGGATTACTCTTTAAAACAGCCCAAACCAAACTGCGATTACTTGCTCAGTAGAGGAGCAGATTTGAAAATGAATGTTGAGTCATTTGAGAAGCCGTTTACCAGAGTACCAGGCGCTTCCGGCCACATGCTGCCGTCAGAATACTGAGCTTAGGATGTGCTTACGATAACGAAAGCGCTCTTTGTGCTTACTAATTCAATAGACAATCCTTTCCTCCTTGTACTATGAGTATACCGGGATAAAATATAGTCTTTGTCCCACCAAATTTGTAAAGGTTCCTATCCTAACCAGCCAGATTTAATTAGCTTTATTCTCAATTGAAATAAGAACGTTTTGATTGACACATGAAAACTAACGGACAGTTACTTCTGAAAGCATCCTATCAGTATTAGCAATAGTATCTATTATTATTGTTTATGGTATGGTCAGATGTTTATGGTCAGACCTCAAATATTCTGCTAAACGCCAGTACAATCAAGCAATCAGATTTGTCAGCTGAACGCTGCAAGTCGTGATAAACGTCTCATTCATCATCTACATTACAGGTATACTTAAATAAGATAATGATTTAAATATAAATATGAATAACAATATGTAAACATCTCATATTTACATTCGAAAGTTTGTTAGCATCGATGAATAGTTGTTTTTCTTTAACCTGGATAAATCTGCTGGAGTTTTAGCTATAAATCGGGACATATGTAGCTACTTAGTTAACATAGTACGTAACTATATAACTGAAATGATTGAACGGATGAAACCAATGTAAGTAAACAATGTTTTGTTTAACTGCACCTGCAGTTCTACCATGTATGTTGCATATAGAATTAGAATAAATAACAACTTATGTTTTTAGTTTTAATTCTTATTTATTTCATCAGACGAGACACTCACCTAATCGCATGCCTCTTTACCATCTCTAACAATTCAGTGGTGAGTAAAAAGTGGTTTCGCCATTTTCGCTTTCGGTCACGGTCAAAGTGAGGTGACATTTAAAATGGTGGACGTCTAATAATAGTCTGTAGTGCGTTTCTCAAGTGTTTCGCCGCCGAAATGAAAATATAACACGTTGTGACGTAGACGTGGAAAAACATATGAAAATCGTAAAGAATCGATTGAGTCTTAAACTATCCAACCTGGACAAGTGACAATCGTTTCGCATTCTATTTGGTTCAAAGAGCAACGGTAAGTATTGTACTAATAAGAATAGGTAAATAAATAGTACTCTATAACAGATCTCATTTTAAATTTAAACCATGTTTTGAATATTCATAACAAACAGAACGACCAGACTGAATGAAAGGGTGACTCATGATTCATGGAGGTATTTTCGTAGAAAAATTAGTATCAATGAATCAAACGTGTGAATTATCAAAAAATCATCGAGATAAATTCCATACCAATAATTCAGTTTGCTCACGAAATAAACCAGAATTATTAACTTAGTCATAATTCTCCGAAAATAAAAATAAAGGAAGCTAGGAAAACTGAGAGAGTATCGAGGTTAAAAACAAGTGGTGGGTCTAAATAGTTATTAGTTAGTTCGTGCCAGATAACTTTGCAGGCTCCAGGCTTTTGCAGATCTATGTAACAAAATTGCAAACTTTGTTCTGCATTAGATCGGTTCAAATTTTAGCCGCGGCCCGACTTATTTGGCACGTACGTAAGCGTGTATGTCAGTAGCGCGCCGGCGCCAACATTGGACGAACAACAATCGGGTGAATCAACGTTAAGAGTTCAGTTATAAGAACCTAATTCGTACGTTATTTGGACATGTCCCGTTCCGCCGTCCTTTCTTTCCTGTGAATCATGTAATCACTGGGGCGACTCCAGTAGCGAAGTGTCGCGACACGCGAACACATGTGTCGCAAGCCAAGCGCACATAATGTCGAAATAGTGCGTACTGATTCACGTAGTAGTAACTATTAGGTAGCCTGTGCTAATGTTTACCAAACATCGAAGTGTTTTAAAATTTTAGTTAGGGTTTTATTGAAAATGGATTTGAAGGAGGCATTTGTGATATTCGTAGTTTTATTGAAATGTAAGTTATGTGTTATTCTTATTATATATAACGTGTAATATTGTACGAGTATATATTATCCTGTTGCGATAATTTTCACCATTCAAAAGACACATTCAAAAAGCCAGGAGGAAGTTTTTGAAAATTTAAAAAACGGACAAGTTTTATCTATACTCGTATATATCGGATTCGTATTTTTTATATTTCGGCTATTTGTAATTATCTATGTAACATTACGTATTGCAGGCTTATAATTGCTTTTCCTGCAATATAAGAGCTACTTTCGAAGGTTATTTCTTCCTATTGGTATAAGAGGCACAACTTAATGTTTTACGTGGTGTTATTCTGTAGAAAACGTTAAACAATCAAAACTATATATATATACCTGCTCTTTTCCCGACAGTACATCACTACATAGTATAAAATAAAGTCGTCTATTTTTCGTGTCTGTCTGTTTGTCTGTCTGTATGCTTAAATCTTTAAAATTACGCAACGGATTTTGATGCGGTTTTTTGTAATAGGTAGAGTGATTCAAGAGGAAGGTTTTTATGTAAAAAAATCCCCGAAATTCCCACGGGAACGGGCACAACGCGGGTAAAACCGCGGGGCGCTGCTAGTAATATATATGGTTTTTTGTACCCAAGAAGCGACAAACAGGAAAATTCTTTCATAGCAGTCAATTAATTAAAATACATAATAGGTATAACATACATCACAAATGTTTTGCTAAAGTTGAGTATAAAAACGATAATTTCCGCTTTATAATGCAATAATTAAGTACAACTAACTAAAAACATTTGACATTGTGACCCTGATTTCGTTATCAAAAACATTTATTTAAAAGATAATAGACATTGGAACACTAAATGACAAATCTTTATGATAATATAGAGATAAACCTTTGTCGGCATTCTCGAAGATTATTTAAAAAGTATCGGCCAGTAAGACGCTAGGTAAAGCTTTTAACTCACTGAAGCTTTCAATAATTAATTACTGTAGAGATTAGGCGTTATCATCACGCTTGGCTAGAGGCTAGATCGTTCTCAAACTTCAAATAAATGTGTGTACGATGTACATTTTCTTTTGGTTGGTGACTCTTGGGTTAATATCGAAAGATTGACCTTTGAAAATATGGGTAAAATGTTTAAAACTACGCAATTTTAGAATGCCCAAAGGTCAGGTAAAATGTTAAATATTGTTAACTAGACAAGACTTTCAAATTAATCTTAAGCAAAGACTTCTTCATCGCGTCAATATTAACAAGAGTTGATATCTACCAGCTGTGTTTTCTAATATCGACCAATATCGAAGAACAATTATACTGATCGATTGCCGTAATACGTTTTAAAATAAATTAAGTTCTATGTTTCTACTCTCTAGGCTGAATATTTCTAACTTGTCACATACCTAGCAACACACAGTAAAACAAGTTTTATCCTGTAATGTCCTAAAGCTGGACAAAGGCCTCTCATCTCACTGATGTCAGCACAGTACAGTAAGACAAAATGGTGTTCCGAACAATAGTGCGTAGCTACTAGCTACGTCATAACCATTGAAGCTTTCTCATTACATTCAAAGCACAAGAGATAGTCATTTAGTAACATAAAATCGGCGTCTTACGACCAGTTTACCATCAATTAATCCATTGACCTGATAAGGAGAATGAAAGCGGGTCACGAACACAAATGTATAATACTTAATAAGGATCTTACGAGTATTTACTTCATCGTGATATATTATTTAACGTGCTTCGCGTCGCGATTTTATATGGGAAATCGTATATTCTTTTGGGAAATCGAAATTATAGGATGTAACTCGCTTACATGATACAACGCATCTCAAAGAAGTTGGATAAAATATTAATAGAAAGTTCCTACTACTTAACCATATAATCGTGCGAGTTTGGTTGACTGTAAGTAGAATTGAACGGGGTATACTAAACTTTAAACTGGTAACACTCAAGCGAATATGTATCTATGTACTAAAATAAAACACCCATGTTCATTTTTAATACAAAAAAGACTCCAAAATTTACCGCGATATATCCGCAGGTCGTCCGTTGAATATTATATCACCTATCCAAAGAAAACATTAAGTAGGCCTAGCTATTGTTATTAGAAGGATATTATACACCTACTAATATTATTATGCAAAACCTCATTACATAATACTCTAACGTTGTCTATACCCACATCTATATAAAAGGTACAATGGATTGTAAACCACTCGCCTGGTCAAATAAGGTGATAACACAACTATATTAAGGCGAGGATATGTGGCGCTCGGGCAGATCTGAGGTGGTGAGGTGTGGGGCAATCAGCGGGGCGCTGCCCGCGCGCCCCGCTACAAAACATCGCACAAAGCGCGCTGAATAAATTAAAATTACCGTTGAAACTTTTTTATTATACCCTTCGATCAACAATGCACAACTAGATGTCGGGTCGGCGCAAAAAATACGTCTCGGTGAATAACGCCTCATTTGAAAAATGAGGCGTTATTCTCACTTATGTTATTACTTATGTTAGACTTAATTATGATTCAAGTTTGCATTCATTCTCAACAAGCTGGATTTTTGTGCAGACCTTGAATACGTCATTACAAATGATATGTCAAAAGTCCCTATCGATCCCGCTTGTGCGTTGTTTTTAATTCGAGGTCAAAGGTCACAAATTTGCGTTTTTTGCGTATATCTCTGAAACAATGAGAGCTTCCGAAAAATGGTACAAACAAAGTTTGTAGATCGTAAAATTGTCTACAAAAAAGATCTCAACACTTTTTCTTCTACGGTGCACAGTTCTCGAATTATGGCTATTTTAAACATAGAAAATACGAATATGCACTCATACGTGGCCAGTATAGATATTTGAGTTTTGTGATAAATACAAGAAACAATAAGAGAGTGCAGTTATCTTGTCTCCCTCCAACATCTGCTTCTGCTTATCAACACTTATTTCGTGTGTTCTACCAAGTGCAAGTGTGGCTAGGCAATGATCTAAATCCTGAAGATTGGGGCTGGAAACTGATGAATAATAGTTTGGAGCCAATACAGACTTTACTGTCACCTGCTCCAAAAAATTACTCAATACAATTTTTTGTAATTGCAAAAAAGTAGTTAATTTTAATTAAATTTAAATTTTTAATAAAATCATCATAAAAATAGTGTCCCATTACATTACTGGGGAAACCACGTTAAAAAAAAGCGCTGTGTACACTACTTCAGAGGTGGGGCGGGAATGTGTGCATATTATATAGTCGAAAAACGACTTTCCTGCGGTCTAAAGTCACGATATCTCGAAAGCGATGCTTTGTAGAAGAAAAGTGTTGAGATCTTTTTTGTAGACAATTTTACGATCTACAAACTTTGTTTGAACCATTTTTCGGTAGCTCTCATTGTTTCAGAGATATACGCAAAAAACACAAATTTGTGACCTTTGACCTCGAATTAAAAACAACGCACAAGCGGGATCGATAGGGACTTTTGACATATCATTTGTAATGACGTATTCAAGGTCTGCACAAAAATCCAGCTTGTTGGGAATTAATGCAAACTGGAATGTCTATTTTAACTGGAGTATTTCCTAGTAGTATGTGTAGTATGTAGGTACATTCAATTAGGCAATATGAAGTGTAGGTATTTTTATGACTTACTCGTTTTGTGCATGAGTTGGTTGCACGGGAACAAGTTCAGTTAGTGTTATTGGTATATTATCTGACTGTTTATTCTGACACCTAAAAAAATAAACAAGGCTATAAGTTACTAATTTACTCTTTGAAACTTTACTCTTTGACCAGCTTTGACTATTTATTTTACTTTGAGCTTTGACTATATTTATTAATTTTAAATACTTACCTTAACATACCAGCATGTCTTTTTACCTTCCTTTTCCGCTTCCTTGTGCAACAGTTTCTGATTTTATTGATACTTTATTTTACCATGATGTAAACAATAGTCGATTTTATAGATGTGAGCTCACGAAGCAGAGCGTCCGGTTCACAACCGTACACTACGAGCTACGCTCGTCGACTGAAGCTAGTAAACAATCTGATGCGATGCCTGCGTTCCATAAAATAAGGTTGAGATTTGTGAAGCAAGACTCAAGTGCGTGAAACATGGCGGGCGAATATTTCGTTTTATTTGAATTCTTTTGCGTTTTTATAGAAATTGGCGGGTCTAATGAAAAATTTAACTGATTTAGAATCTAGGTGAGTATTAGGAAATTGATATTCCAAAAAAAAAACGATGAATATCGCTTCAAATAACGAGATCTAGGACGAGAAAAAAATATTTTTACATAATCTTGTGCATCTTATTTCTACATTATTATAATGAATTTTAAAATTCTACTCGATTTAGTATTTTATTGAGGATATATTCTTTTAATTGGTATTTTTATTTTTTTGATAGAATCTATAGAAGTGTTAATATTTGATCGTCAAAGTAGCGACTATGCGCGTTATTTTCACATATCCTCGCCTTAACATCGTGTGGGTATCGACTCTTAATTATTAGTATTCAAATTAATTCAGAAGCGAATAGTTCTGAATTTTATCACGTGTTGTGGGCGTAATGAAGGTTATCATAGAAATAATTGTTTGGAGGACGATTGAACTAATATCGACTACTGAGCGGTTGGTATCGGACCATGGTTACGGAAGCAATAAACTGCCCAAAACCCTGGGGCTTGATCGGATCACGTCCAAGTAAATTATTTGAATAAAGAACATGTCCGAATAATCATTCAAATCGTTCAGTGTAGCCCATCACTATCTCTTGGGATTTCGACACTGCAACATTTATTTTTTGGTACTAGATTTATTTTTGTCATTAAAAATCTTAAACTTTATTGAATTAGTAAATTCGACATGGTATTCATTATAAGAGACGGGAAAGTACAAAATAATTTCATAAATAATTAGGTACTTTGTCGATAGGTATTAATTTCATGTTTTTACCCTACCTTTTAGTAATTAATCATAAATATAGGCGTTGGCCCTGCCGTGGGACACTTCAGGCTATTAAACATAATAATATTAGTCTTCCTTTTTCCAACGTTTTCCTTGTAACGCTTTATATAATATACTAGCAGCGCCCCGCGGTTTTACCCGCGTTGTGCCCGTTCCCGTGGGAATATCGGGAATTTTTATACATAAAAACCTTCCTCTTGAATCACTCTACCTATTACAAAAAACCGCATCAAAATCCGTTGCGTAATTTAAAAAATTTAAGCATGCAGACAAACAAACAGACAAAAATAGCGACTTTGTTTTATACTATGTAGTGATGACCAAACTGCACCGATGAGTCTCACTAGTACATTAAAACTTAGACAAAACTGTCATTAAAACTGACCACATTTGGACATATAAAAGTTTGTATTCATTTGTCCAAAACCGACGTTCTTAATTTAGGGTACATTCCTAATTAAGATTTACGAATTGCTATTATACGAGTCTTGGTAACAGATGGCATTTCTGGTTCATTAAACATTGTCGGTACATACAATGTTATTTGAAGAAATAAAACTGACGAGTTTGTATATTGTAATTAATACGAGTTAAGGACTGGTACAATTTGCAATATTGGCGGGCTATTGTTTTATGAGGAATTCCAATAAATATTTAATCTTTATGTCGTTGACATTTTCCTTCAAATGCATGTAAATTACACATCCTTTCAATTATTGTACTAAAAAGAACAAACAATATGGTTGGATGAATAAAATATATGATCTGAAATCAACACAAAAACAAGGAAAACTTTAACAGCTCAATACAAATTTGTAATTCGACACTGACTAGCGAAAATAATTTAAGGATGTTATATGTACTCAATAATACATAAGTAATGAAGCATTAGCTTCATCAGCATCTTTTCTCAGACATTTTACAATATACGACGATGATACGAATAATCTATACTAATATTATAATTTGTGTCAACGCGCTAATCTCAGGAACTACTGGTCCGATTTGAAAACATATTTTTGTAATGGATAGCCACATTCTATGGAAAGCTTTTTAAACTTTTCATCCTGAAATTTCCACAGGAATGGGTACAACGTGGGTAAAACCGCGGGGCCCGGCTAGTTAAATACTATAAGTATAGTTGACTAAATTCATGAAAGTATTTTTCTATTTCAGCTACTTTAGGCACCCAAGTATTAAAATGCTACCAATGTCGGAGTCAGTTCGACGCCGACTACAACAAGTTGGTGGACAAAGTGTGCGAAGGATTCCAGAACCACACCAATAAGGAGGAGTTCCTAGTGGACTGCAACTACTCGACCATTTGCTACAAGCGGACGACCACGCTTGAAGTTAACAATGAGATTAGTAAGTAAACGACCTACCGCTTACAAGGAAAACGTTGGAAAAAGGAAGACTAATATTATTATGTATCACTACATAGTATAAAATAAAGTCGTCTCTTTTTCGTGTCTGTCTGTCTGTTTGTCTGTCTGTATGCTTAAATCTTTAAAATTACGCAACGGATTTTGATGCGGTTTTTTGTAATAGGTAGAGTGATTTAAGAGGAAGGTTTTTATGTAAAAAAATTCCCGAAATTCCCACGGGAACGGGCACAACGCGGGTAAAACCGCGGGGCGCTGCTAGTGTTTAATAGCCTGTAGTGTCCCACTGCAGGGCCAACGCCTCTCTATACCCCTTTTTTATGGATGGGGAATTCATTTACGCATCCCCGGTTGTTTCCCCAAACAACCGGGGTATGTAGGACTCAACCCCGGCACAATCATCCGTTACGGGGATCATTTCGTGTCGGGTAATACCCACTAAACCCCATCCGTGTTCCGTAGTAATGGCCTAGGCTGAAGTCGCGGCATACTCCATGATTCCCGGTTTCGTGCGACGGATTGCCAATCTGGATTGAAGTCGTTGCAACATCTTAAGCCTTTAGGCTCTAGCTAGGCTAGATAGTTATAATCTAAAAGTACATTAACGTTACAACGCAAAAAAACCCGCGGGGCGCTGATAGGTCTATTTATGTTAGCTAGTAGGTCACTGAGGTTAACGCCACTTGCCTTCTAATTACACAAATCGAATAACATATGGATACCACCGCTTATTTTTAACACGCTTTTATTAGCTTGGCCTGTATGTATGTATGTACGTATGTAATGAAATCTTTGAACATCATTTTCACCAACTTCCAGAAGTCTGATTAATTTGAAACTTTGCATATGTATCAAGGACCGATGACAATGCAATAATTTAATAACAGTTTCCCGTTATCCTTAATGGATTTGCCAGATTTACTAAAAAAATATTACTTCATATAAAAGACATCAACGGGCGCTCGCTGTGGGACGGAACGGGAGTTCTGTTTTATTTTACTAAATGGTACTAGACACTAACAGCGTCCCGTGGTTTTCCCGTGATGGGCCCGTTCCCGTGGGAATTACGGGATGAAAAGTTGCATATAATGTTATGCTTACTAAAAAATAAAAAATAAAATTATAGTTTAAAAAAACTAAAAAACACGCTTTTATTGCAAATTGAACTAAAAACTAGAAAATATTTTTTCTCCTCAAATCAAAATTATAATAAAATTTAAGTTGTAACACAATGATTTAATTCAGAGTAAAAAAGCGTGGGGTGCTTAATATTTTTAAATATTACAATCATCATTGGTAACTATCTATGAGAGGATAGTTATGAACTACATTAAAATGCACCCCACGCTTTTTACTCTGAATTAAATCATTGTGTTACAACTTACATTTTATTATAATTTTGATTTGAGGAGAAAAATTATTTTCTAGTTTTTAGTTCAATTTGCAATAAAAGCGTGTTTTTTAGTTTTTTTTTTTAAATCTATATTTAACTTTACATTACTAAACACAAAGTTCGAGTTTTTATCAAGTGAAAAGTTGTTAGCACAGAGGTTTACACTTTTGCTGGAACGCAGAATGGGTACTTCCTCAAACTAACTAATCCAACACGACTCGACGAGAAGAATATAAAAAATCGTGTGAACAAAGTATGTGAACGCGCTAATCTGTGAAACTGCCAGTCAGATTAGTCAGAAAGTCTTTTTGTACATTATAGGCAATATTCAAAAAATACGTAGACTACTTATCATCCCAAAATGCGAGTACAACGCGGGTAGAGTTCACAATTTTAAACGGTTTCAAAAGCATTGAATCAATACATGAAAACGAGTCGGTAGTTAACACCTCTCAAGTGGCACCATGCTAATGGCTCGCGCGCAGTAAATGTATACTCTAATAGGGGGTTTACACGGGTGACTAAAGCCGCACGATTTTTGCCGTGCGGCGTAAATCGACCATCTAAATGGCAATTCGGCTAAGTTGCAAGCGACTAAAGCCGCAAGCCCCAAAGTTGGGTAGCATCCGACTTTTGCCGCACGGCAACCGGCCGCATGCGACTGGTGACTAAAATCGACCGTGTAAACGATCAGTTGCAGGCGATCGCCCGCCGCATGAAGGTGTTTCCGCACGCACGTGTATTTATTTACTACAGCGTTGGAAATGACAGAGTTGGATGGAAATGACAGAGCCGCATGCGATTTTAGTAACCTGTGTAAATGGGCTAGCGATGCGGCTTGGTGAGGCAATTAGTGAAGCGACTCGCCGCACGGCGAAAATCGACCCGTGTAAACCCCCCATTACTGACTAAATGGTTTTAATGCAAATACTTATAAGTTTATGAATGCAATAAACTTATAAGTAAGGGTGTTAATGATCTTATTACATTTTTTTTGTTTAATTTAAAGAGTTTTAAATAGAAAAAGATTTTCTTTCATCAAAGCAAATATTTTTATTTATAAAATAAATTACAATATATTTGCAATATCTTCAATGTAAGATTTTTTTCATAATCAATAAGGTACAATTAGTGCCCTTATATATTTTGAATTGCTCGCTTTTTTGGACTCCTATTAATAAAAGTGGTGGGCAAAGCCTAAAGTTTTTTAAAGGAGGGTTTCAGATCCACAGTGGTGTTGCTTTGCTGAAGGATTGATTGATTGAAGGTGGGGTTGACCTCAATGAAGTGTTCCGAAAATTCAATATCCAGACCCTAACAATAAGCAATTAAAAAAATCTCTTTAACCCAATCAAATACCTCAATAATTATTTTTAATTCCAGTGACAATAGTAAACCGGGGTTGCGCGCCTCAAACAATGGACGGGGATCAAGTATTAAAGGACAAGAAATGGAGACCAGTGAAAAGAGTATTCGAAGTGTATGAAATAGGGTGTACTCATAGAGCAGACGCGGGCCGACCCACGGACACGGAAGAATGTTTCTGTAGGGGGGACTACTGCAATGGAAGTTTAGGATTAAAACCTTCTTTCACTTGGGTGATCTTATTTACCGTCTTTCTGAGTCTATTTTACGCCTAGACTGTAGGATTAAAACCTACTTACAGGTGGATAGGTTTTTATTCCGTTTGTAGGTCTCGCTTACGAATAAATACTGTTTATATAGAGATGACTACTGCAAAAGCCTACTTTTTGGGTAAATTTTACGCCTAAAGACTGTTTCCGTAGAAGGCTGCAAATGAAATCCTTTAGCTGCGTAGAAACATTAACTTTTGATGTATAATTCCTATCTTTGTAAACAGGTAGAAAATCTCTTTTACGTTATGTATGTACTAGTAACGGGCCTTTTAAGGACCCGAAATTTCCAAGTTTTATTTTATTAGGTAAAGTAGGAGGTTCTTAATTTAGAAACTATGTTGGTCGTCATGAAGACATGTATTTATACAAATATCCATCCTCAGACTTTTGCATTTATAATATTAGCGAGAACGATACACTGAAGGTCACAAAATCACCATTTTTTGCTACGTATATCATGAAAACGTTGAGCACTTTGGTGCCTTGTCACATTACACAATTTTAAAATTCTCATTGACATGTTATTATGTATTATAAAAGTTGGAATATGATAAAGTTCCAAATATTCTCAACAGTTTCTTGGACACACTGTTTATATGTATTAAACAATGTCAACTGTGTAACCTAGAGAGCATGTACGGTGCTAAATTACTAGTCATAAGATTCATAAGTATGTATGTTAGAACGCTAGATTAAAAAAATACTATTACCTAAAACCTTAATTACTCTTTACTTGTTAATTAGCTACTAACTGCGATTGTGCTATCTACTATAAAACTCGTTCATTGTATTCGTTGCTAGTTAGTGAATTAATTTGGTTCAACTATGCGAGCTTATTAGTAGATAGTGAGTCGTAAGTAGCCACTTAACTCATTAAAATATATATTAGAGGTTTTAGTTATTATAAACTTGTGATGTACACCAAATAAAGGAGGAGAAGTGATGTATAGTATCTTTCGTATAAATATAGTTAACATTTTTTAGTTGTATTCATATTATTTTTAATTAATATTGTTTATTTAGAACACGATACAAGAGCCCAGCTCTTGAAGAAAGTATATTGTAAATTGGATAAAAATGCTAGAAGCATTTGTAACTTGTATTCAAATGATTTATGTAAACAATGCTTGGTTTAAATGTATAACGCTCAGTTGAATAAATAAATATTAGTCAATAAACCATTCCTAATTAGTTAAAAACTGTTTTCATTTCTTACTAGCTGTGCCCTGCGGTTTCACCCGCATGTATACCGTCACTGCTTACTCTTTAAACTTCCCCGGGATTAATATAAATATATAATGGGAACTGAGAATAATATAATACAGCTGAAGATTTTTATTTGTTTGTTTGTTTGCGAAATGAAAAGCCGAAATAGGAGGTCCCATTCCTATTGGGGGCATTATTAGACCAGTTTCCGGTGAAGAGATCGAAGTCGGGTAGTAAATAGTAAACGTCCTCACATAGGTTTTTCCGCGGTAGAAAGTTTACAAAGCATGAAATTGAAATTCAGTATTCAATATGACTGATTAAGTAATTGAACGAATTGAAACAATCTCTTCCTGTAATCATTTCCAATATATGGATGGATTCAATAAGCACGTCGATTTCTACATCTAACAAAATCATACAACAAAAATCCTATTCATCTGAACAGAAAATAAGATTCTCAAAATCCAAAACGTCTGGTGCCGTTGACGCCATGATTTTACTGATGTGCACCATAGCAGGTCTCTTACGCGTAGCTTTGTAACGACCCGTGTGCGAAGGGGCTCAAGGTACTCACATTAGCGTGGTTTTCGACGAGGCACAGGAACACGACGTCCTCCCGCAGCAGCCGCACGGCGCCGTGCAGCGGCTGCGTCGTCTTACTCTTCAGCATCTTGTAGAGCAGCGCTGAAGACATGTGCGCGAAGTCGTCGCCTGGAAGCATACACAACAGTCAGCCCGTGGCGCTAACTGGCTTCGTAGAGCACGTTGAACAGTCGGTTCCGGTTGTTTCAATCGTTAGTGTTGGAGGCTTCCGTGGTCTAGTGGTTTGAGCGCTCGGCTCACGATCCGGAGGTTCCGGGTTCGATTCCCGGTGGGGATATCTCACAAAAATCACTTTGTGAGACTGTCCTCAGTTTGGTTAGGGCATTGCAGGCTGAATCACCTGATTGCCCGAAAAGTAAGATGATTCCGTGCTTCGGAGGGCACGTTAAGCCGTCGGTCCCGGTTACTTTCTACGGATAGTAGTCGTTACATGAGCCATGTCAGAGGCCTTTGGCGGCTCAATAACTCTGACACCAGGATTGGTCAGGTTGACCATCTACTCGATAAGAAGAAGAAGAAGTTGGAGGCTTTTAGGCGATCTAAATACTCCGACACCAGTGTTGGCCACTAACCTACTAGAACTTGCTTACTTATTCCGAAATTCCCACGGGAACGGACCAAACACGGGTAAATTCGCGGGGAGCTGTTAGGGTAAGTATGATATATTTTGAATGACTCATGCATTCAGAATAAGCCGAAACATCTACAAGGATGCTAATTGGTTTATAAGTCTTATCTGTACCCCTAGTTTTGAGATAGTAAGTAGTCTCAACTCTCAAGTAGCTTCATAGCTAATAATTATTTTATTGGTTTAACTGTCTAAATTAAGCAGACACATTTGCATTTATAAATTACCTGTTAGGTCATCCCAATGTGCTGAAATAAGTCCAGAACAGTGTTCCTTCAGAGCCGTGGCTCCTATCTCATCGGCAGCCGAGTAGTACTTCACACAGGTCCTGCAAATCAAATGTTAAAAACAAAAATTTTAAAATTTTGAATATCCTCAATTATTTTTGAAGAACTATGTTGCACTATAAACTTGTAACAATGCTTTTGTTAGGGTTTAAAAGTGAATCCTATATGTAGTTGTAGTGATGAAAAGAATACAGGAACATTCAAACTAATTTTCAATATGTTTTACCATTTAATAGTAAAACACCAAAACAACTAAATACTTAGATATATACCTAACATGATACATATACCTAAACAAGACAATCAAATCAAATTCCAAAATAAGTAATACTTACAGGCAAATCTAATATTATATCAATATCTGATAAGTGAACAAGCTTTCTAAGAAATACTATTACTACTACTTGTGTATTATTACCTCACTCCAACAGTGGCTATTAAGGCTTGTTCACACTTCCCAATGAGGCCGTGCAGCTTGAAGCCGGCGGCTGACTTCATAAGCTGCATAGCAAACAAGTCTCCTCTGGAGAGATCTACCACGTCAGTGTAGAGCCATTTGAGAAGAGCAGCTCCAACATCATCGGGTAGGGTTGACCAGTCTACAATGAGGAAGATTAATATATATACAATATACTAATATTATAAACAGGTATAATTTGTAAGTTTGTTTGCATGTTCGAGCTAATCTCGGGAATTACCCATCCGATTTGAATAATTCTTTTTGTAATAGATAGCCACATTCAAAGAGAAGGGTATAGGCTATTTACGATCCCATAATCCCCACGGGAACAGGCACAATGCTGGTGAAACCACGGGGCGCTACTAGTACAATACATGTTAAATATTAATCTATACTCATGTAATGTTAACAGGGAAACAAGTGTATAGGTAACTCAATAATGATCTTCATGATATTTGGTTTATTGGATTTATATTACTCCTGACTTGACATATTCCCATAGGAACTGCAGTGAAACTGCAATAAGTTATTTATTAAATGTGAAATGCCTTAAAATTAGGTATATTCATCACATTATTATTACAAGAATCCAGTTGATAAAGTGAGTAATATCCTGCTATTGTTACAAAATTATTATTTATTTATATTGTAGAACAAAATAAGCATTAATATTACTTTATTTCTCTAATTAGATATGTAGTCTAATACTAATACAGTTCTTACCAAGTTCATCAAGATTTTTCAATGCTCCTTCATTCCAGTCATCGGAGCGAGCATTCAAGACAAACTTGTGTCCGGGCATGGACTTGCTCTGCAGTTTAATGGTGATATCTGAGTAGGTGTCTCTTCCGTAGAGCGTCGCGACGGTCATGAGGAGGCGAGCGACGAAGCTGGTCTCGCTGAGGTCCCCGGCGGACGCCGCCGCCAGGGTGTACTTCCTCTCCACCTCTGTACAATGACTCTGCAACTTTCCATACTCCTCCTTCAACAGCGCTAGATGCTGCTGTAGCTTCGTGACTTCGCTAGAAGCTGCGCAAAATATCATTGCATTAAATC
This sequence comes from Cyclophora albipunctata, assembly GCA_963082685.1. Lineage (NCBI taxonomy): Eukaryota > Metazoa > Arthropoda > Insecta > Lepidoptera > Geometridae > Cyclophora > Cyclophora albipunctata. The sequence continues at coordinate 2,566,500 of OY720133.1, forward strand.
AAAAGATTTCACCAACAACACCGCCCACAATTACAAACAAGTACAGTGTAATTGCGGCGTTATACAACTTGTGTTAAATGTTTATGTTTACTCACCCATGACAGATGCTGCTAGACGCAGAGGATTCCTGTAAAAAATCTCCTTGGACCACTTTTTCAATTAATTGGATACTTCATTCGTAAATTGTAAAACTGAAAAAACACGATCGACAAGGCAAGTTTTTTCGTATTGTTTGTCTGCAAAAAATTGAATGAAATACACGAACGAAGCAAGCAAACAAGCTGAAGAACTGTCAATAAGGTAAAGTGACAGGTCATTGGTCAACCGTTTGACTTTGACATTATGAACAAACATTCAATTATGCCATGGCATGGGTCTGTTCATTGTTCAACTAAGCTGCTTAAAATGGAGCTGTGACTGTGTAACCATGTTTCGTGGCTGTGTATGTAACTATTACCACACAATCAGTTTGTTATATACCTAATTGTTTTGCGGAAAATAAATGCGGAAATCGAATTTGGATTCCGCACGTATGCGGCCAGGCTTATTTACTTGGTTTCTCGATCAGATTTTTTGTTATTGTAAAAAGAGCAATCAAGAATATTTGTAATAACTCAGATCGTTTATGTTTATATGATATAGGTTGATATGATTGATGTATCTGATGTATGTATACTATTGCGCCATCCGCATATTGTTGTAACTTATGACAAGCAATGTGTGAAATGGAACGCTACAAGCAGCTGACACGCCAGCTGACTGTCAAAGTAGCTGTCTTAAGTTTTGGTTTCCGGTCACCCTCAATAGATGGTGCTACTTCCAAATATGTATTTATTGCTTATTGCAATGATTCTATTTCAGTGATAACCTTCAAGTGATTTTGTCAATTTATTGATAACAAAAGAAAGATTACAACATTTATGAACACCATAATCATTTGTTGTTAGTTCTAATCAAATAGAGAACATGAATTCCCTAAATAAAGTGTTTAATTTGAGTTCTTCGTTACAGAAGAGTTCGAGGTATTTCACTGTTTTGTTTTATAAAAAACTTCTGTAATAGATTCAAACTTTTAAAATGTAGTGAATTTGATGTTTTTAGGTTGTTATCGACGTCAAGTGCCCGGCTAAACGCTGATGATGGATGGCTTTCCAAGTTGTTGGTGCGGCGGATCGAGCCGACCAAGGAGTCCCACAGTCGTATGCTTAGCGACAAGGAAGTGATTTACGCGCTTCATACACATAACATTAGGCCGGATTCCATGGATAAATACTTGACTAACTAGTAAGTATCATATCGGTGCTAATTATGTAAGTAAGCCGGCGCTACGCCACTAAATACATACTTTACATACTAAGCAAGCATAATACTATAATAATCGTTATGCAACGAGAACTCTAAATAGAACACATCTACACACTGTTGAACAGAGGTAATTGACAGATCTGTTTACAATTATTTTATCTTCAGACAACCTTGAACCTTTGAAATCAGTCAAACAAAACAACTTTATGCACATGTATGGAGTTTTAGGGCAAAGATTATTGACTTAAAAAAATGATCAAATCAGCATTATATTGATTTATATTTTCAGTAAAACATCGGTAGCATTTGTGGAATCTCAAAAAGCGGAGCTTGGCTGTGAGTTGGTGGGATCATGGACGGTGTCCGTGGGAGATATGGATCAGGCGCTCCACCTGTGGCGCTATGTTGGAGGCTTCGAAAAGATCGACAAGGCTAAGATCATGTTTAGAGAGAGTCCTGTAAGTTCTGTTGTTAACTATAACTACATATCAACATAAACTTAAACTTTGGAGTGCTAATAGTATCCCGGTGGTGAAAGTTATTTTAAGTATGGGCCTTATTTAACTTTTTCCTAAGGGCACAGCAGTGCCACTACTGAGAAATAGTCTTACCCAAGGCCCAGAGTTTATGAACAAATTTAAAAAAATGTATAGTTAACATATTGATAGAATATAAACACTCATTGATGTATTACAGGATTACAGTGCTCTAGAAAAAGAACGCGGCACCCTCGTGCGGTCCCGTCATTTGCAATACCTGTTGGCATTTAGTTTCTGGCCCAACGGCGAGCCCCGGGAGTCGAGCAACATTTACGAAATTAGATCTTACAGGTTTGACAACCCCACTGAATTATAATCCCTTCTGAGGATTGCCACAAGTTAGATCGCTCGACGCTATTGCGTGAGTCCGAAAGTGCCAGTGATCGTGATTTTTTTTTCTACATCCGACGCTTGTAGCCCTCGCGACATCGTTGGTGTCGCGCGACATCGACAGTGTACGCTTTTAAAGGTTTTGATGGAAAAAATATAGTCTGAAATAGCACATTCGCTAGTTTCCCGAAATCCATACAAGAAAGCGGGCAAAAACGCGGGGTAACACTAGCATGTCCAAAAATTTGTTAACAAACTGTTTTGTGACAAAATTGTTTTTGGTATTCAATCAACATTGAACAAAGATATACGTGTAGAATAACACCCTAAGATAAACTGTTTGCGGTGCAGCCTAAAGCCCGGCACTATGATCGAGTGGGGCAACAACTGGGCGCGCGGGCTGTCGTACCGCCGCGCGCAGAACGAGGCCTTCGCCGGGTACTTCTCGCAGATCGGACGCCTCTACAACGTGCATCATATTTGGTGTGAGTTTAACCTATCTTACGAAAGTTAGTGAGAATGGGCAAATAGTAAATAGTAACTATTTAGTAATCTGTGGAATGGGTGGATACGATATTTACGACGTCATTGGCCAACTAGGATTAGCTCAATATCAGTGGAAACGCAACGAAATACGAAAGTGAACCTCTGTACTTCACTAGTTCTATGATACTCATGTCCCTTTTTCACATCCTGAAGCTGAAGGGGATTCAGTAAGAATGGACTTTTATTTAGCATAGAAATAGATGAAACATACAGAAGTTCATACTTAAACGGAGAACTCCCATACGTACTCCTCCCAATATATTATCGATCGGTTATTAGTACTGGGTATTAAAGTAAGCACGAGTAGGTTAGTGGCCAACCCCGGCCGTTATACTCAACTTTACCTTCATAAGTCAATGAGTCATTACTTCCCTCAGGCTACAAGAACCTTCAAGCCCGCCGTGAGACCCGTGAAAGCACGTGGCGTAACCCTGGCTGGGACGAGTGCGTGGCCTACACCGTACCACTCATCAGGGAGATGCACTGCCGTATACTCGAGCCGACTGAGTTCTCACCCACGAAGTAAACGAAACGAAGATCAGATAGTGGTCCAACCTACTTTGTTGGACCACTTCTCTATGGGTCGGTGTACATCAGATGGAAAATACGCATAGTTAAATTAGTGTTGTCGACGCACAAACGGATTAGTGTGCAGATCAAATGTTTTATTATATTTTCGTATGTTCTGGCGTTACGTTACCGAAAATACGCAGCGTATTTTCTTTGAGATATGCACCGATCTATTAAAGTAGTCCTTTACTTTAAACACTTTTCCTAATGCTAGTCCATCCATTCATTTATTACGTAAGATTTGGGGGATCACTAGGGAAGAGCGGGAACGGACGAGGGTGTTTGTTATTACCATTTTGTTTATGTAATAAATGAATCTTTACGGACAGTTCACCGCGAGGACTAAAGAAAAACGAAAGTGTCGCTCATTATAATAACAATCATCTATCATTGTTCGATCAAAGTTTAAAAAATATTTGGTCAAGAAAGAAAGTTTAGCAAAGACCTCTCTCTTTCTAAAGATATCAGTGTAGTGAAGAGGGTACATGTGACTTAGTAAAAGTTGGGAAATCGAAATGGTTTAAAAATGCATTGTGTCTTAAAATGAAGGATACACCTCAATATAATTTTTGTTGAATGTGAGGATAAACCTTGGTTTGAATACTTTGATTAGAACCTCCAATAACAAGCGTCAAGCCTACCATTCGAATTAGTTATAAAATCAAACGTCTAAGATAAGTGTGAGATACGAGTTTTTTTTAAAATATACAACATATTATGTACTCTATTGGCTCTTTGCATTTGGAAATAAGAAAAAAGCATTATTAATTTGTTAGCCGTAAATAAAACAAAACCAAATTAAGCTAGTGTTAGTTGAAGTATTTAAAACATTTATTGCTAGTGAACATCTGAACTAGATTTATGTATAAACTTTGCTTTTTTATTTGTGGAGTTTTACCTCCAGCTATTTAGATATCTTTAAGTCAATTTTTTTAAAGAAAATATAATGTTGCCACATTAATACATTTTATATAGAACCATACATTACCATCTTATACCCAATTATGTATTTTATATGTAAATAATTCTGGTTTAACATTGATTTATATCCGAACACTGCCACTCAATTTAAGCAGTCCATGAATCGAGGGATTGAGTACCTCTTAATATGAGTGGCGGTTCGGGGATTATATCTTTCAGTAGCACAAAAAATACGTTACTTATTATGTGTTTTACACATACCTGGATAGCAGGTGATTGAATGTGTTTGCTTCATTCTTTAATATTTTTATAGCATTTATATAAAATCTAAATGTAAAAATATACGTGTAAGAGCAATTACATGTAATGTGTGTAGAAATAAGCCTTTTCCTTTTAAATCTTGTTGTTAAATCATATTATATCGTCTTTTTTTGTTTTATCAGAATAAAGTAAATTTTTAATAGTTATTTTCTTTTATTATTTGTAATGATATGATTGCTTGTAAGCCTAGGGCCACATCTGCGGAACGTACGGCGCCGAACCTTCCGCTAAATACGCTCGTAGTGTATTTCAAGTTATCTATGACATCAGTACGCGGCGTAATTTCGACTGATGTGTCATAGAGCGGAAGGTTCGGCGCCGTACGTTCCGCAGATGTGGCGCTACACTAAGTAAGTCAATTCATATTAGCGCCGAGTCTAAGTGAATATTTTTTGTACCTAAACTTTCATATACAAGAAACTGTCCGCGCATCAGTCTTTCACTATTCAGTGTATTCATCCAGTATTTTCTTCTGTTTTTTAAAAAAGCTTCGTAATACACGTTTCTTTTTATTCATTGCATGATAAAAATACCCAGTACAAGAGCTGAACAGCAACTGAATAAATTATGCTCGTGTGACTGCTCAACAGAATTTCTACAGAGTAGAAATTATGCAACTCACAAAATTACGTCTGTCTAGCTTCACCATATCGTCACACTAAAACAAACTGAAATATTATTTAATCCTTATTTTAAAATGCACACGCACTTGCTGTGTATTGTAAACGCACGAAACATGGGTAGATTTGCTGAGCTGCCCGTGGGACACGATTCAGGAATGGCATACACATGCTATGGCATACACATGCTTTGGCTTACCGCGCCGTCAATCGGTCAGCAAGTTACTACTTATAATAGGGTATGTAATCAAAAACAAAGTTTCGTTCTATTTTATTTATTTTCACTTTGATTTTTTCATTAATAAGATTATATTACAATATTAATGATAATAATTTTTAAACTACAAGTCAGTGTTATTTAAATATAATATAACAAAAATAAAATAAAACAACAGTGGTGTGAGCGAGCCGCAAACAATATCAAACTATAAAACCAGTAACCAGCGGCCGCGCCACCGCGTCACACTCGCCTCGCGTCCTCCTCAATATACTATCGGTGATAAACGACTATACAATGGTAAAATATAAAAATTATTTATTAAATGTACATAATAATGTGATCTTTAACTAAGTTTGGTACTTCTATATCGTTATAATTATTTGTCCATCGCGACTGTGAAAATGTGTCTCAATTATTTTAATATCTAACCCTAGACTGCTAAGTGGTGGGAAATTCGGACAGGAAATCAGCGCCTACGCACTATACTCGCGAGGGTTGCCCGTGCAGAGGGTACGACAGTGTATTATTATAGTATTCAAAAATTTAATGGTGTTAATAGTTTAAAATGTCTGCACGAGACGTATATTTGGCTAAAGAGCAGCGAACACTACTAGCCTAACGTTAAGTATCGATCATGTAGCACGCAAGCGAACTTTAACATCATACAATCAATTCCATAGTGCTTCCGATCACGATTTTCTATGATGTTACGGCGAGGACCAACAGCTCAACATAAGATATCCCAAAACAAAAAATAAATTTAATTTTATTTTAAAGACGATAGATCTATTTAAAATTAATGCAAAGATTATATAACTTTTTAACCACGATGCAGAGGCCTTACACACTAAATCCCGTCTGGTGTATTACTGCCGTTAGATGTAGGCAATGACAAATTAAGCCATGCAACTTAACCCGCCAGACCAACGGTTAAGGTGTAGTGACCTTTACATACTGTGGTATTAGTAAGCTATTGGCCCGCCTCACAGATGAACAAGGAGATATTATTATGACGACAACTTCAGTTAGGCTGTGTCTAGAGATTATTGTCATTTACTTGGTCGTTTCAGAGGATAGTGTGGAGGCTACATTATTTAACTCACAATGTCACTTGAAGTTCACTAGCGTTAACTATTATAAACCAAGCAAATATTATTATTATAGAAACAACCAGTGACATTGCGTTACAATTAGAAACATTATTTTTGAAATTCTTTCTATAATATTTTATCGTTTTTATTTTATATATAAATCTATTTGAATTGAAAGGTCGCGTAGAATACAACCAATAGAACGATAGACTCAAATAATAGGATCACGATACGATCACATCGTGTGATGCATTTGCTTACGAGCAATGTGATATAGGAAAAAAACAATATTAATAAAAAAAATACTTTGTTTTTAAAATAGCATTAACTAAATTTGGATATTTATGACTAATAAAATAGTTAAATTAAATAATTATAAATTGTATTTACCTATATATTGACTGGTAAGCTTAGTTGAAAATACAAGGTGTATTTTGGGCACTAAATTAAAGAGAATAGCACATGTGACGGTCCCCGCGCGGGGGCCGCTTCGCATATCATTGTACACAAACACCACACTCGTACCTTACAAAAGTAACAAACTATGCATTATAATTTTAATAATAATTATTATTATTGTTCATTATATACAGAACGCCGACCTCGCGCGCCCCTCCCAGTGTTAAGGCATTTGTGTGCTCGCTAATACATACAGATACATATAATTTTATAATATTTACATAACATAACTGGCAGTCGGCTACATTACAGTACACAGTACGCATCACGCAGCACCTGCTCGTCGTTACTATGGTTCAGTAAAGCGTGTCAGTTATTTATTTATATTCATTACTAAACATTTCTTTAAATAAGTGATTATTTTAATAAATTGTAAAACACATCCCCAACAAACCCAAATATAATAATAATAATGCCATTAAACAAAACTAATAAATTGATCAGTCCGCTATAAATTTCAACTAACAATAATTACAATCACATGCAAAATCGTCCTAAAGTAAAAACTAATGATATGAATATTACAATTACGACTATCTACCGTTCGTATCGTACAGTCGGGGCGGAGCGGGGCGCGCGGGCCGGCGTGTCAGCGTTCTAACTCCTAATCAATTTAATGCCTTTCGTCAAACAATTTAAGCGTACACTTTGAGGAGCAACGATGCCAGTTCACACTGCAAAGTCTACCTTAAGACCGACTCCATCGGGACACGAAGATTTACATTTTTCAATCTTGTACGACATTACAACAAGATGAAAAATTACCTAGAACCACTATGGAAACATTACATACTACGTATTTATACACGAAGAGTAGAAACAGGAATACTAAAGTTTCGTTCACTAGACGTTGTTCCGTCGTTTTTACATCGTTTTTATATTTATAAGATGGACGGTCTAACAATATTCTAAACCTTATTTCATCTTATCAAATAATTTAGCTCCAACCGCCCAGTGGTTTAATGTTGTTAATGTAACTAGCGAATATTTTGTATTATTTATTTGTAAAGTAATTAGTGCCGAATAATATTGTTATTTAAAAACAACGGAACACCGCGCTCAATGTAAGTCAATATATAATAGAAAGCGTATCATTCTCACTGCACTCATCAGACATCAAGTACACGCGTTATTACTTATGTGTGCCACAATATGTCTCGGGCATTGTGTGCTCGCACAGGAACCTAACTACTCTATCAGTGTCACTACCCGGTTATTACATCTATTGTAACTATACTTTATCAAAGAAATCTGAGTATTAAGTGTTAAAAAAATCAAAGTAATAAACTAAAAACTCCACAAGTCATGCCAGAAACACATTGTCGCGTTGGAAATGGGTTATTCTACACTTTTTGTTCAACTTCAATGTACAGAGTGTCAATTTGTACAGAGCCAACAAAACATGCAGAAATTATTGAATAATATTAATATTACGGTGTGCTATAAACTTAATAGTGTATAGAATAGGAAACACCCTCCCGCGAGGCGTGAACGATATAAATACTGAATAGTATATTTGGAAGACATAAATAAAAATCGTTTCATGCCAATTTCAAGGCCTGATTCATAATAAATTAAGTATCCGCGGGAGGGCGGGAACAGTCTCAGAAGTAAGGGGAATTGATGCCGCTGCCAACATTCACAAGCACTTCGCAAAGCGCCTAAAGTGCTGAGGTAGGTAATTCATTGTTTGTATTAACTACCTAATAACGTTGTATTTGTATAGAGACACATCCTAAACGATAGTTACATTTGTGTCGTGAAGTTCTCTCCACATATAACTCTTTCAATATAAACAATGCTGCAGGCGCTTCCAATCATACCACAACAGTCACAGTTTGGCAGCAGCTTTGAGTTTTGGTACGAAGAGAGGCGAAGTTTTGAAATAAACCAAGTTCTTTGTGAACTATCCGAGTATAATCGCGGCCATTATCACATCTATATATGTATAACCTTCTTCCGAATGAACCTTTAAACTTTCCGTATGTTTTCCTTGACTGTACCAAAGTACAGCGACTGATAAATAAATAATCGTTTAAAAACAAACTGGTATACTTGTAACCAACCGTTATAAATCCCTGAACATTGCAAATGACGACATAAATATATCCCGTAAAATCGTTGATAAAAGTCCAGAGAGCTATAAAGTTCGGTCAACCCTATATAATAAAGCACTCTACACACCATACTCGCCGAGGAAGGCAGTCAAAAAAAATTTTAATAAAGAATACGGTATGTACCAAGTCGTAACGTTCGTCCAGCGAGTCGGTGCGTAGTGTTCTACGTTCGGTAAGCGAAGCACTGAGTATACTATGTGGTATGTATCGGCTATGTTCAAAACCCCGTCGCTCGCGCTCGGTTACAGCGAGCCGGCCGCGAAGCTCGCCGACGAGTTGCTGTGCGCGAGCGACAGCATCGAGCCCGACAGAGATTGTTCTTCGTCGCCGTACCCGTCCCGACTGCCTTCGGCTATGGCCAGAGCGCTGCAAATATAATTAGGTTTATTAGTACTGTGAAACGCCATACCCGATGTAGGTTGAGAGTCAACGGTGGTGATAAGAGTTTATAGATTAGCTTCTTACATGTTTTAACGATCAAAACGTTATGGACTCTTATAGAGTATGAGTTAAGTCAAACTGGGCAATGTGTTTTCATTTACCTTTACAACGAACGATTACTCACTCAAACTGGACATGGCCATATTAATAAATGCGCATTAAGAACATTTTAGCTATCAAATGGTTTGTCACTTTCTGACACACGCAATTTTCCGAAGAGCAAAAAGACAAAACACTGCATAACAGTGTTTTATTTACAGAGCGTTTATTGATAAGGCGGTGAGTGTAAACTGGTGTGACTGCGTACCTGAAGCCGAGGCGCGCGCTCTCGTTGTCGAAGTGGTGCAGGTCGCGCTCGTGCCGCTCGTGCAGCATGCGCGTGCGCTCCGCGCGCTCCGCCACGAACTGGGAGCACTCCGACTCCATCTGGCAACAACTCACATTGTACACTACCTACTTTAACTAACACTACGTCATTCATAATGATCGGGTACTTAAATGATCGACTCTATCTAGAGATTGTTTTACATCGTAGAGAATAACCTTTTAAACAGCAAGCTAGTTTTTTTATTGTATAAAGCACAGGCCATCTTGTGAATACATTACACAAATAATCATTCAAATCGGATTATATTAGCACATTCAAACAAAAAACCTTAACAGCTTTAATATACTAGTATAGGTTTATTATAGACTAGCAGCGCCCCACGGTTTTACCCGCGTTGTGCCTGTTCCCGTGGGAAATTTGGGATGTAAAATAGCCTATAACCTTCCCGTTGAATGTGGCTATCTATTACATAAACAATTATTCAAATCGGACTGATAATTCCTGAGAATTACCTCGAACATACAAACAAACAAACAAACAAACTGACAAATGTTACCTCTTTATAATATTAGTATAGGTTTCCCTACCTTCTGCTCGAGCAGCGCCCGCCGCACCGCGACGCGCTCCTCCAGCTCGCGTCGCTCGCGGTTGCGCTGCGCCTCCGCCTGCATCTTGCTCTTACTCTGGTACGCTGTGAGCATGTCCAGCTCGTGATCTAACTGCATCTTAAGCTGTTGGCATTCCATCTGGAAGGGAAATAAGATTCATTAGCAAAGTGACGAATGATCTATTTTCTATTAATAGCCGTGTCCCGCGTTAAATCCGTTACTGTGCCACATATATCAATCTTACAAACCAAAAATTAGCCAAATCAGTCGAGTAATTCTAGTCTTAGCGAGAATTAACAGTAATTGATTTTTTAAAGATTTTCCGCAACTGTAGAAAGCAGAGAATATAATTGTTAGTAGAGAAAAAAATAATATTGGGAAAAGTGTAATATTTATGATATTATTCTCTATTTGAACTTATGAAGGTAAGATATTATTCTCTATTTAAACTTAGAGCCTTATCACACTTGCGATTTACAAGCGTATTGAAAGCGAAACGTACGCGCGGCGTATTCGTCGCGTTCCCGTAACCAATTCGCCGCGAAGGCGTCGCGATTACGCCGCGACCGCGTGACGAATACGCCGCGTCTGCGCAGCGAGTTCGCCGCGTCAAGAGTTGAGACATCATGCCGTACATTCGTCATCGAAATTCATTTCTACCCACTTCAGGTGACACTGACAATCTTAAACGCGAGTTTGCACGTCTTATATCATTTTGGATCACATTTAACAACTCGTAAAATGTAAGTCTTGACATGCGCAGATAGGAACGAAATTTTTTGGGATTCTTTTTGATTCGTTAACGAAACAGTCGCTCTCTTGCAGTCGATTACTTAAAAATGGATCCTCCCAAACACGCCGTTTTTGATTTTGTTTCCGTATCTTATTTCTTCGAAGCAATAAAGCTAACAGAAGTGTTTCCTCGTCGGAATCCATTACGTAAGTGACTGTCCAAGACTCAGATCACTCTCAGCGATTTACTGACGGCTGCGCAGCGTATTCGTTACGCAATCGCGGCAAAATCGCGACGCACTCGCGGCGAATTGGTTACGGGTACGCGACGAACACGCCGCGCGTACGCTTCGCTTTCAATACGCTTGTAAATCGCAAGTGTGATAAGGCTGTTAGGAGAATGGGCTGGTCTATTTTTTCTTATGAGTGGCGAGGTACACGTATAAAATGGTGTATATGCTATAAAGTACACTACCGACTACGAGTACTACTTAAAGTGTGTGTTAATGCTAGACTTGTCATACAAAGTTGTCAAACATCTCACCATCTGACTCTCGTCCAACTTGACGCTTTGTTTCTGCAACATCTCGGAGATGCTCTGGTCGTATTGTTCTCCTAACAGGACCAGCTTGCGACGCTTCTCATCCTTCAATGACTTTATCACTTCCTTTTGCTGTTCCTGGAAAAATCAAATACGTTTATTTCAGTAGGTCATTAGGTTTGATGTGTACAGTGTTGTTTTTTCAACCTGACCTGGGCAATGCTATATTTCATACTAGCAGCGCCCCGCGGTTTTACCCGCGTTGTGCCCGTTCCCGTAGGAAATCCGGGATAAAATGTAGCCTATAGCCTTCCTCGATAAATAGACTATCTAACAGTGAAAGAATTATTCAAATCGGTTCAGTAGTTTCTGAGATTAGCGCGTTTAAACAAACAAACAAACAAACAAAACAAACTCTTCAGCTTTATAATATTAGTATAGATATAGATGATGCACGAATGCCAAGTGTAGTATAACATAAATGATGGGGACCCTTTATGTTGATGTTAAAGTGGTAAATATGAATATGTAAAGTAATATGAAATGTTCTACTTACTTTCGCGGTGGTCTGCAGTATTAACGCCTTCAGTTCTTTGTATTGGCGCGTCTGTATCTTGCACGTCTCACGGAATTGTTTGCGTATCTGCATTTCTTTTTGCTATAATTAAATAACATTTATGTAATACACTTAACATTCTAAGAAACAATATTTTTGATCACTGCTAAGAAATAGTCAACATACGGTAACCATATACGGCAATACGGCCGTATACATTTTAGAATATACAGTACAGTATACTACCCTGTCACAGTTCCAACTGATACTTCATTCAGTTTTCCGAAAAAATCCGTAAACGGAGTTTCAATTCAAAATGAGTAGTGTTCGCTTAAACCAGTGATAAGCTATGTGTTTTACTACACAAATGGTTTCCATAGTGTCGTGAGTCATTACCTGTATAACGTTAATTCGGTGTTATCTATCCTATCCTACTAATATTATAAATGCGAAAGTTTGTGAGAATGGATGTATTAGTTATATAGTGATAACGAGCCGTGGTTACCTTGAGGCTCTTGGGCTGCTGCTTGAGCTGCAGCGTGTGCTTCTTGCGCAGCTCGTGCTCGGCGCGCTGCATGTAGTCGCGCTGGTTGGCGAGCTCGGTGGCGTGCTGGCTGGCCAGCTGGTCCTCGCGCAGCGCGTGCACGCCCTTCTGCTGCCGGTACTCCAGCTCCTGCGTCTTCTCGTGGTGCCGCAGCAGCATGGCGTGCGCCTGCTCCAGCTGCTGCTGGCGTTTGTTCAGCTCCTGGAATGGGGTAAGGTGTTATATCAATGTGGCGGTACATATCAACTTTGTATTTAATGTTTTCAGGTTGTCTAATGCTTTACTGCATATTGCATTATCAAAAGAACCACTGATACGCAGCCAGATCGCCAGGCGGCGAGAAAACAACACAGCAGACCGGAGGTGCAGGGGGAGGGATCAACTCGAAGCATAACATCTTATCAATTGAAGGGCAGTGGGCAGTGGCCCAGGATAGGGATTCACGGAGGGATGGCCTTTGCCCAGCCCTGAACGCGCCTCATGGCCTAGTCACGAACTCAGTGGAGCAGGAGCGGCAGTCCTTTTAACGATTTTACTTAAGATTTCAAGGACCGTGATTGGCCAATTAACGGCGTGTACCGCTGCCGCTCCGCTGCCACTGGTCGGTGTCAGGGCGGGCGGGTGAGTACCTCTCGGAGCAGCTCCTGCTCCTTGTGGTGCGTGGCGAGCATGCGGCGGCGGCGCTGGCGGCGCAGCTCCAGCTCCAGGTACTCGCGCTGCGAGCGCAGCAGCCGCGCCTCCTCCGCCGCCTCCGCCTGCTTCAGGTTATCCTTCTGCGACCTGCGGGACCAGACAGCTTGGTTAAACTGTGCTGTGATGTAACATACACCAGACTGCGTAGCGCAGTGTGTCGCAGCTGTTGCGAGCCGACTGCGTTCGCCACGTTCGCGCTGCTGTACGATTCTCAACCTCACAGCCCACCGTTATGAGCACTGCAACATATCGCGGCCCCGCGCGTGCTTGAACAGCCGACCTCATTTAACACAACATTTGTGGCCATCGCACGCTATTCATTTGCTTTAAGATTTCACAGAAAGGAAATTGCCGCTGCTCAATGCTCATTTTTACAATTTAAATACTAGACGGGCACATACATGCCTACACTGTCTTACTACAATGGCGAACTATATTACTAAATCTATATTAAATGTAACCTCAATGAAACGAATGACTATCATTGGCTTCATAAGCCACATTCAAGCCGCCAAAATCATAATAAAGTAATACTAACTGCAGTGTAGCGTCTCTCTGCCGTTTGGGCGTGGCGTCGTCCATACTGAGCTCCTTTTTCCACCGCTCCTTGTTGGCCTTGTACTCCCGCTTGCGCTGAGTGTCGAACGCTTTGCGTTCCTGCTCCTGTCGCGCTGTGATGTCCTTTATCAATTTCTTTTCGGCGGCTGCGTTCTGTTTCGTCTTGCGTTCCAACTCTTGAGCGTGTTTTGTCTAAAAATGAAGATATATTTTGTGGGATTTGTCCGTAGCATGGTATTGTAAGGTAATTTGTATTGCAATTTATTAGTGGTTATATTTCAAAGTTATCCCTCTTTAGTTAACTAGAGCTAATTCGCTTACTAATTAAATCACTTCATCTTCTTCACGGGACAATGAGTACTTAAGTCTTATAATGTCAAGTCCATACCTGCAATCTCTCCAAATCCCTAGACAGTTGTTGTAGCAGCGCATCATACTCTCTGTCGAGCTGTGCCTTGTGCGCGTCGACGTCCGCCTTACAACGCTCCTCGAGTTTGAACAACGCAGCTTGATGCTCGCGGCGCATTCGCTTGTAACCGGACATTTGTTCGTGCATCTCCTGTACAAAAAGATGGTTGGTAAAGAACATGTAGAATTAATACGAAAGAGTAAGAACTGAACAAGCGGCAGAACTTAAGCTTACAAGCGTGTAACACTCACTTGATTGTGTTCCTTCTGTTGCTTGGTGACTATACTGGTGGTTCGTATCGTGGCAAAGTTGTTGGCACCGTGTTCTGACACTAGAGACATCGCCGCAGAAACGTTGTTGCTCACTGAAAGGTGGAATACATTTCGATGAGTTCAAACATGTAGTTTATTTGGAGCATTGAGATAGTTGATAACTTTTGAATGGAATTTCTGAAGTCTGTAGAAGTATTTCTATAAGAATTGTTGGTCTATCTGGTTAGAATAGTCAGAACAGAGTTAGTTGGGGGACAAGTTATTTATATTGTTGATCCTCATTAGTGTCTATCACTAGACTATATTTGAGGCCTTTATTACGGCCTTGAAGTTACTGTAGTGCATTCAAATAATGATTAATTAATAAAGTTAGCTTACTAACTGAGTATAGGAGTTACCTCTATGCGGCTGCCGTTGAGTGCGCTGCGTGTTGCGGTTATCGTCGGGCGTCCGCGGCGGCGGCGCGTTCACATAGTCCCGATAGTCCGCCGCCGACTCCCGCGCCATTTCCCGCGCATGCTCGCGCGCCGACCGAATAGCATCCCGGTTCGCGTAGTCATCCCCGTAGTCGTCACATAGCGAATCTCTATTCGCGTACTCGCGTAGTGCGTCCCGATTTACGTAGTCATCGTGTGGCGCCGGCAAAGGACTCTCGCTTTCTCTGCGTACGAAACACCAACATGAGTAAAGCCAATGTCGGCGATTGTTCCGTACGGGCTTTCTGAAACTTTAAACGCTACGGTGCAACGTGCAGCTACGGTAGGCGTGCAAGCGTACATACAATACAAGCACATACATTTATATAATAAATTTACTAGATCTTATTTTTAATTTCTCAATTTAAACACTTAATATGAACGTATAAAATCTTCTTGGCAAGGAAATTTGTATTTTTACGTTTATAGTAATTAAAGTTTTCAATGCTAAGCATTTGTGCCAGTTTATTTACAACACATACATACACATGCGTTCTACGAGGATTTTGATGACAACATAGTAATTTAATTCTACTCACTATATCTACTGTCTACTCGTTAAGCTTAAGCAAATACTACATAACTTTTGTACATTTAACAAATAATTTAGAGGTATAGTTGTGCGTTATTTACAACATAGTAACTAAGAAACATATACTTCTCCCACAACCAAACTAAGTAAATATATTCTACTAACTTTTTCAAACTACTGCTAACTATAAACAAATACATACGCTATATAAAACGATGCGCCATTCATCATCAATTACAATCCTGTTAAGAGGCTGTCTTATAAAGACGAGATCAAAATTTAATCGACAATTAACTAATTGACGTATACAATACATGACAAAAACACTCATTAAAGGAGTTATTAGACACTCTGAGTGTGGCAGTTAGGTAACTAAACGTAACTGCCTTTGTGTGAATGAGACGGCAATAGCATTGAGCGTGTGACAGAAAGTACTGATAATATTTACTATTTAGTGCATAAAGCTGACACGAGACATTCTAGCAAGGATTTAGTGATAAGGTCATGTAGAGGGCCTATATAGGCCCAAATGTTGAGCACAATTAAAACCGTGTCATATTCACACTACTAAAATACATACTAACATGTAAATGACAATTTTAAAACTGACGAAGTTCTACAGTGTCACCATTTTCTTGGCCTAACATATAACATACATTGTTCTAGTTTATGATTGCATTTTATCTAATTGCTAGAGGAAGTTAAAGCTATATTGTGAGTGCTTACCTTGTTGTGTGCGGTGGATGTTGATGATTCACGTGCTGGTACTGCGGTTGGGTCGGGGCGTGTTGGTTGTGGTGGTTCGCGTTCATCTACAAGTGTCATACGATATTACGGTTACATTTTTATCGAACATATAGTGTAATACTTATTACAAAATACAAAGTAGATAAAATACATAATGTCATTTAGTATTGCAATGATTACAGTTTCGAAGTATTCTCGAAATTCAAACTAGCACCGAAGGACGCAGCAAATATTATTCTATTTTGTGTATCTGTATATTATCAGTCTAGTCCAGTTAACGGGTGGACTACGAATTTGGATACATTTTTAATCTATCTTATATATAAAATCTCGTGTCACAGTGTTCGTTCGCGTACTCCTCCGAAACGGCTCGACCGATTCTCATGAAATTTTGTGAGCATATTGAGTAGGTCTGAGAATCGGCCAACGTCTATTTTTCATCCCGAAATTCCCGCGGGAACGGGTACAACGCGGGTGAAACCGCGGGGCGCAGCTAGTATAATATAAAAATTACGTGGCACGTTGTTTGTCCGTGATGGACTTCTAAACCACTGAACCTTTAAATTTGATTTGCACACCGTGTGTAATTAGATCCAACAGAGGATAGCTTACATCTCAATTTATAGTTCATTTTATCCCGAAATTCCCGCGAGAGCGAGTACAACGCGGGTAACATCGCGAGGTACGGCTAGTAAGTAACTTAATAGAAAACTTGACACATTTGATATGTTTGCCCTGATTAATTGAAAGTGGTAAGAGTACTCAACAGTGGTACGTACCGGGTGGTGTCGGCGCCGCAGACTGCCGGAGGAGGAGCTCTGGCTGGACGCGCCGGCGGCGCTGTGCTCCGACGTGGCGGAGTTCGACTTGGAGCTGTCGCCGCCCGACCGCTCCTCCGCTGTCTCTTCGCTGTCGCCTGCAATTTTTATACATTTCAGGGTTATTATTAAATTATATTATAAAATATAGTCCCCAAAAGCTATTATTACACCATATTACAAAACAAACAGTCCCCAAAAGCTGTCTATATGTAATTTATTATCTCGAAAACCACTGTACGAATTTTCACGCGGTTTTCACCAACATACAGACTTATTAGATAGATAGACCCACGGGTACAACGCGGGTAAAACATAGTTACACATAAAATAAAATTCTCAACTATTTCCTACGTCTGCTGAAAAAAATACTCAAAAACTGCCAAACAGGTAAACTTGGAGGTTTACCGATAGACAATGATTTACAAGCTTTTCATCCCAAAATCCCACGGCTACAATACGATTACAACGCGGGACGCCACTAGTTTATATAAGGAATCACACTATTAAGTCTAAACGTAAATATAGTCCAAAATAATAACCAAATCACTTACCAATAGCGCTCTCATTATCAGCATCGACCATTAATATCTTCTTCATCTTCCTATAGTTCAGGTTGTCCAAGTCCCTGACCGCTGCCTTGGTCCGTTGTATCAGATCAACCAACACGTTAGGTGACCGAGGCCTTGTAATGAACGGATGGGATAAAAGCCTCGTCGACGAAGGTCGCTCTTGAGGGTTCTTCTTCAGACATGCTTCTACGAAATAGCGGAATGTATCCGTCCATTCTGGCGCCTGGAATAGTTATTGCTTTGGATAGATAATGCTTATATATGGGACAATTTGAGAAGCTAAGACGAGCAAGAATTTCAGTTCAGTTTTGGCAAAAAAAGAGCTTCAGATTAAAAGTAAGTATTACTATTCCGTAGATCCTATTTAAGCATCTATGGGCGTAGCCAAAATAATATTAAAGTAATTACTTTGAAAATAAAAAAGGCTGTATGTTACAAATGCATACTGCTACTTTAAATCTAATTTTAAATTCCTACTGGACTGGGTACAAATGTTAGTTAATAATGGTTAATTCACCTGTAATGTCGGTGAATCGTTCTGCGCGATATGGTAGAGCGCTGACATGGCGTTCATATTGAAATACGGCGGTTTGCGTTCAGCTAACTCGATGCATGTTATCCCTAGCGACCATACGTCCACCTGTAAATAACGGCCAATGTATTTAACGCGAAAAATAATTTATTACAAAAATTAAATTAGTAGGTATGTATTTATCTCGGAGTAACGAGTTCTTTCAGAATAGTTAGTGCCCGTCCCAAAGTTGCCTTTACACTCATCCCAGGCTCCGTTTTATGTGATTGATGGATGGAAACATTTTTATGTTACGTTTGGTATATGACTGGGAGATACCAAATGTTGCATAATATAAGGGCACGCTAAGAATAATTACTAACTGAGAACCCTGTCTTTTTGAAACCAATTAAAAACATATCAAAACAATATATACAAACCTTCCCATCATACTGGCCTTCGTCCATCGCCAATATAACTTCCGGTGCCATCCAGTAAGGAGTTCCCACAAAGCTATTCGCGGGACACTTGATGCTCGCACTGCCGAAGTCTGCCAACTTGACCGTGCCATTCTCGGTGAGCAATATGTTGCCAGCCTTGATGTCTCGGTGGATGCGACCCAGGCTATGCAAGTAGGACAAACCGGCGACTACACCCTCGCATATGGCAGCTATTTCCTCTTCGCGTAAAGGCCGCTTGTGTACCTGGGGATGGATTGAGTTTTGGTAAAAGTGTGGGCAAAGTGTTTGATTATAATATAGTTTCTCAAAGTGTGGCTAAAGAATTTATAGTACGATAATAAAACTGAAGAGCTTGTATTTTTATTTACATCACTAGAACTACCAATAAGAATTGAAATTTATTTTTGTATATGGTGATTACGCCTATTCTTGCTCACTGTATATATGTACTAGCAGCGCCCCGCGGTTTTACCCGCGTTGTGCCCGTTCCCGTGGGAATTTCGGGAATTTTTTTACATAAAAACCTTCCTCTTGAATCACTCTACCTATTACAAAAAACCGCATCAAAATCCGTTGCGTAATTTTAAAGATTTAAACATACAGACAGACAAACAGTGTGACAGACACGAAAAAGAGACGACTTTATTTTATACTATGTAGTGATATGTATCTTCGGTGAAATGAGAGGCCTTTGCCTAGCAGTGTGAAATTACAGGCTAATACTTTACACTAAGGTTGTACGCTGATTCCATCCCGAATTCACATACGAATGGGTACAAACAAAGCGAGCAAATGCACGGGCGATGCTAGTTTTCCACAAACGCTTTACTCTATAACAACTCCGTTTTGGCTGGGGGTAAAAATCCCCAGTATGATCAAGTTCAGTGAACCATCAGAACTTAATGTAAACTACGAGTTATTTCGAAGCTACTAAGCACCTATAGCTAGCTAACTAAGCACATATCAGAGTTATTTCGAAACCACAGACGGCTACTATAATTCAATGTATGTATTAGTATTGATTTGAAGATCTCAGCTACTAGGTCAGGTCAATCACACAGCACAGGTGGCAAACATCGCAAAGTCACATATTTATTTGAAAATTATGATAATTTCAGTCTAAATTATTTTATTTTTCGAACATTACATAATGCGAGAATGTATAGCAGGCGAATTATTTATACCTTTAATTATAAAATTATGCGAGAGAAGATCTTATCCTAGGATATTATAGGCAATCTACTCATGTTAAGGCAATATAATTATATCAAGTTTATGTAAGTTCGTAACGCTGAGAAACCTTCGAGTTGAATACGAGCTCAATCATTTATTTCGGAGCTAGACGCGCCCCGCGGTTTTACCAGCAATGTGCTTGTTCTTTGGAACTTTTGAATAAAACCTATAGCCTATAATTTTCCTCTCCTATGTTTAACAACAACAAAAAGATTATTATTAGAATGGAACTGGCAAGTATTTAAGTATTAGCC
The DNA here is from genome assembly GCA_963082685.1 of Cyclophora albipunctata. Classification (NCBI taxonomy): domain Eukaryota; kingdom Metazoa; phylum Arthropoda; class Insecta; order Lepidoptera; family Geometridae; genus Cyclophora; species Cyclophora albipunctata. Next base: position 2,586,825 of record OY720133.1, read on the forward strand.
AGTAATGTCCCACTGCTGGGCAAAGGCCTCTCACTGAAGTTATCAGTACAGAATGGAACTGGTACTTCCAGATATTAGCCCGTTTAATCAAACAAACGAACGGGCGCTGCTAGTAAGAATATATGTCACTAGATAAGCCCCGCGGCAGTACCCGCGTTATGCCCGTTTTCGTCAGAATTTAGGGATGAAATTGAAAAATAATCTTTATAGGCTATATTGGCAGATACCATTCAATACCAATTACAGAAATCATTATTCAAATCTTGACGGTAGTTCCTGAGATTAGCGGGTTCAAACAAACAAACAAAAAACAAACTATTCAGCTTTATTATCCATAATATAAAAATGAATCGCTGAATCTGTTGCTAAGCGCATAACTTCAGAACGACTGCACCAAATTGGATGATTCTTTTTTTAATGTGTTCCTTATTGTCAGGACAATGTTTTTAATTAAGAAAAATAAGGAATAAAAATCTCAAAATCCCCACGAGAACGGGGGCGCTGCGGGTGAAACCGCGGGGCACAGCTAGTATTAGTATAAATTAATAAAGACTTTGTTCTGTATTCGGTTATCTCTTTTTTGGTCGTGCGCAAACTTACTTGCCATCAACTGTGTGTTAGACGCGTCGTTATGCAATTTTAATACCGGTATAAGTCACGAGAGTACAATGCACCGAGTTCTTTGAAAATTAATTTTTATTCCTTTTCCTTTAGTTCGTCGGTATGCGAGATTTATGAATAACCTTTGGGTTTATAGTGTTATTTGGTTATTATTTGGTTCATCGTTTACTGTTGGTAATTCCGCTGTACCAAGTATTGTAATATAGGGAACTACAGAATACTATAGAGCCGGAATATGCTAAATACTTTTCACTGCACTTCAGTGTCTTAATTTGTTTGAATTAGGCAATCTACTTTATGTTATTTAGCTTTAACTACTAAAGGACAATCGTAGCATGAATTCTATTAGTCTTTTAACGCCAATTTTAACTGTGGTTAACTAAGATTGTCAGCCACTTTCAGGCGACATCTTTATGAATATAATAGAGCGGAAGAGTTATTTCACCGTATTGGGTACAACGCGGTTAAAATCAGGAGTACTGCCTCTGCTGAATGAAATAGTCTATAGTTAAATTTTAATCACTCGTTCGGGCAAAGCCATAGGCACTAACTTATGTAAACAAATTACAATGACTCAACACACCGACACTTTGAGCGTCGCAACGATAACTTAATAATTTATACCAAGAAATCGCATCACAAATGACGTCATGATTTAAGCTGAAGAATTCCAGATTTCGGATGCAAATTATTCATTGATTTCCGTAGAAGGGCACGGTATCAGTGACTCGTCAAAACATTGATAACGTGAGTGCGATGCAGGATTATACGCGTTACTTTATATCAATTTTAATATTTATCAATACTAACAGCGTAAAAGACATTTTTGATCGTTTTTAATGATACTAGCTGCGCCCCGCGATGTTACCCGCGTTGTACCCGTTCCTGCTGGAATTTCGGGATAAAATGTATCCCATGTGTTATTCTGATGTATGACCTATATTACTGTAAAGTTTCATAAAAATACGTTGAGTAGTTTTTGCGTGAAAGAGTAACAAACATGTATACATCATCACATTACAAACTGTCGTATTTATAATATTAGTAAGATGAAATTCCGGAGCGTAAAAGTATAAATCAACAGCGCCTCGGTCTATCATAGATTTAGATAGACAAAGGAGGTAATCCAACGAACTACAACTTTCCGTAACCTTCAAAACTGAAAATAACTATGCAAGTGATTTCAATGGAAATACAATTACATAGTTATCTACCTGAAACTTTTATATTAATTCATGTAAACACGGCAAAACATGTTTCCGAATTAGTATAAGCTGTTCTATATTTAATAATCTATATAATTAGTAAACTAATGTATCGATAATTACTATCTTACCTCAATAATATCGGAGGCGGAACCAACGCAGTACTCCATGACAAGCCATGCTGTATGCTCGCGCTTATAGCACCCCTTGTATTCAATGGTGTTTGGATGTTCAAGTTGTTTCAGAAATCTGGGAATGGAATATACAATTAATGTGGGAAACATAAATTGTTTAAATTTGGACTTAAGACGGTTTTGTTATGAATTCTAATGTGTAGACTTTAGGTCAATTTTCCAACTATAGAAAGTAGACTACTTTTCAGCAAGGGAAACTTTAAAATGGTTTTATTCATTCTTAACATATTACGAGACATTTAAAGACTTTGCTATAGTTATGCTTTGATAGTTTTATATAGTTTATTTTCAATGTAAACATCTGATTACTCATACTGGAAGTTCCATATAATGTTAAGATAAAATAAAGATCTGTCCAACGGAATACTCACTTAATTTCCTTCAAAATGTCCTGCCACTTCTCTTCGCTCTGCTTGCCCAAATAGGACATCTTCTTGATAGCCACGATCTCCTTGCTGAGATTGCACCGGGCGTAGTACACAGCGCCGAAGGACCCATGGCCGATCTCCCGAAGGTCTTCAAATATCTTCTCTGGATCATGTCTGCTGAACAACTCGGCTATGTCCGGGTCCTTCAGGCTGCCCGGCCGAGGCATGTTTGTCTGTGGGATATATTGTCAATTTAGAATAAGCTGTGGGAATATATCTGTTGTCATATCATACCCTTGTTTATTTTAAAGAGAAATAGGGTTGTGACATTAATCTAAGATGTCAGTTATACAATATTTAGACAATGATAACACATGGAATTTTAATAAAATTTGAATCAAATTATATTCAAACAAGTAAAATATGTACCAATATGACAGTTGGTTACCAAATTTCTGGTACAAGATAGTGGAGTATTTTATTAAATCTATTAAGGTCCAATAACTGTATGTATTAGGTAACGAATTCTGACAAAGTAAGCCTTCCTCTGTTCTTGCAAGTTGGCTTATGTTGTATATATTAATTATTGATTTCGTATTAGAAATCAAAATACTTTAAAATAAATAAACCTACTGTGTGGAACATATAATATACCTACTTATTTCATATACAAATGTTGAAAATAAGTGTTACTTAATCAAAGAAATCTTTGATGACTTGCTAAGTTCACGTTGTAAGCAGGTTAAAAAGGGAGGCTGTAATGTCCCTGTAGGCTGTAATGCTCTCATCTTACTAAAGTAAAAAAGAAGATAGATATCACTCAAGATATCAGACAACAATCAATATAGAGTGTCAGCACGTTGTATCAAGAAAATAAAAAAAGAACACACAAGTCATCTTCACATCATCATCTCATTAGAAAATCTGGATGAAACATATGCTTAGCACATACATTAAAGGCCATCGGTCCAAATAATTGTAGAAAATGTTTAAAATGTTCAATTACATAGTTAGGTAGTATATAATTTTATTTTTAACCTACCCTATTCTAATGTAGGGACAGTAAACACTCCTTGACACCCCATTCTAGTACTTTGTATTCTAAGAAAGAAAATAATACTTCTGCCAAGTTACAAATTTTTCACCTCTTTTTAATAGTATGAAAGTATAGATTGAAAAGTACACAATGATAACTGCTTTGGTTGAATCATCAAAATTGGTTATCAGCTTATTTACAAGATAAGTGTGACATAAATAAGAATAATAATGTAAGATTAGAAAATGTATGTGATTCAGGAAAACCTCCAAGTATCCTGTATTATACTGTTGGGGTTTCCTGAATCACAAATAAGTAAAGTGTAAGCATAAAATAGTGCACTAGAATTAAGTCGTAGATACAGTATTTGGGGCAATAATAGGTTACTATTTTGTTAGTAAATTTGAATAGACTTTGGGCAACCCTGGTGTCATAGTTTATTTTTTTATTGAATGTGAAGGCTCGAAATTTACATACCATTATAACAATAACAAATGTAACATTTGTTATGCCAATTGTCAGCTGTTTTGTGATAAGTATGGGATATAATATGTATACCTAATAAACTAATACCAATTAAGGTGTTTAACTGCATATTGGACTATAGTTAGCATACAAGACTCTATTGGTTTTAACTGTAATCAACTAATTCTCAGCACCTTAATGACACCATATAAATAATCAGCAATTAGTATTTTTCAACAAGACTCAATGAGAGGGATATGGTTTTGACATCTACAGAGATTAATGAGTAATCTAATGTTAGTAAATGATATAGGTAACGTACAGCTTTCGCCAGCTGCAAGCCGGCAGTGTCCGTCAGTTAATTAGAACGCTCCCGCTGGGTCGGGCCATCCTCCGCACGGTCGCTATCTGCAAAAGTCGGAAGCAACTTCGATAACACCAATCAAATCACACACCCTAAATGTCGCGCAACTTTTTCCTCGACTAGGCGACGCTTTCGCCCACACACTCCAAGTACTCCCGACTTTTTGGAAGCCTCGTACACTCTATTAATTTAATTAATGCGAGCTCCAGATAGACGGCACCACAACCCACCTCCATGCAATCATCGAGCCTCTAACACGATCAATGAAAAACTACCAACTATATTCAATCATTGGATGCAAATACATTAGTCAGTTTCATTTATCATTGTTCACACCCTTTCTCTAAGGGTGGAAATCAAAACTATTGCAAAATACTTGGCACTTACATACAAAATTTCGCTTCAAAATGGCGTTGAGGTATCGTGCGCAATGATGGGTTTTTGTTTCATGTGGTCCAACATTTAAATATTTTCATCACTTTTGAAATTCACTTAACAACCATTAGTTCACTTTTTAACAGACCTAAATTTCTCAAAATTATCGAGGTTCTTCAAAATTTTGTAGGAAATTATTTACAACTTTCCCGTATTGAACATAGACACATAGATATTTTTTGTTCCTTTATTTTTTTCTTCATAGTTCAACTTCACTGGATTTCACTCATTCAATTCAATGAACATAGACAATTTTACAGAATCGATCGATTTAGCTTAACTATTAGTTAGTAAATTATTTTTATCCACGACGCGGTACGGACGAGAGATGCTAATGCGTTTAAGTTCAGGATGTGTGTTTCTCTTGTCTTGTTTTAAAACTTATAGCTGAAGAGATGACGCGTGATCGTGATGCTGATGAAAGGGTACGGTCGATTTACGATACGATAAAACGATATTTCAATTTTACTGTTTTATGTTTTATGGTTGTTATAGTCACGATGATATTGATTGATGAGTTTGATCGTGTATTTAGCCCTAAATAGAGTAAACTTTACCAACGCGAACAAGAATTACTTTAATGTTTCTGTTTCTTAGTCTGTGGTGTGGTAGTGATTGATGGATTGTATGAATGAAATGAAAGAATGACTAAAAAATTCTTGACGCGCCGTATTCTCCTGTGCTGTGCTGTGGCTGTGATGCTGTGTGTGTCTTACTTACTTAAGTCTTTCATAATCTGTGGTCTGTCCGTATTGTGTCGTGCCGGTTGAACTGTAATTTTGTTATTGTGAAAAATTTAACTATTTCGAGGTACTTTTCATTTTATCAGTGATTCGAATAAAATTAATTGAATTGAAATAAATATAATATATGTTAAGTTGTATCTAACATCGGCATGGTACAATATTTTGGAGTTTCAGCTCCATCCAGTTCTACTGTTCTAGGCATACTCCCAAGCCCCAAAATGGCGGGACTGATTCCATGTGTGTTTTGAAGCAATAACGACTTGTTATTGCTACCGCTGAGGCTGGCTGACTATTATTTACCCACTCTATTGTCTTGTTATTGTTCCAAAGTAATATTTTGCTAATACTTAATTACCAAAACAGAAATCAAAATCTACTGGCATTAGTCCAAATTTGACTATTATTTTGTTATTGTTTGTATCAAATAGATGGCTGACAAAAAGAAGGATGGAAGCGAGCCTGAAGGAGAAGAAGAATTCTCCGTTGAAAAAGTCTTAGATCGTCGTGTCAGGAATGGAAAGGTAAAAAAAAGTAAACAACTTTTATAACCTGTAAAAGTTGAGTGGCGGCAAAGTCACCAAACTTCGAACTGAATACATACTTAACACTTTTTTATATATTCAGGTCGAGTATTATTTGAAATGGAAAGGATACAATGATGAGGACAACACTTGGGAGCCAGAGGAGAACTTGGACTGTCCAGATCTTATCAACGCTTTCGAAGAAGCTAGGAAAAAAAAGGAAGCTGGTTGGTACCTATTATCATAACAATTCACTTAAAAATGTTCATAAAATCTCCAACGTTAAACTATGGAGCTAGATTCAACTCTGATCTTATTTATTATTTATTACAGAAGGGAAAACTGCGAAAATTGACAAAGATGCGAAAAAAAGGAAATCAACAGCTGCAACACCGGACCTCAAAGGTGCCAAAAAGGCAAAGAGTGATGACAAAAAGGCTTCTGGATTTGACAGAGGGCTAGAACCAGAAAAGATTATTGGTAAGGAAACTGCTTCACACCTGTAAAGTGATATAATTCATTCGTTTTGTGTCTTCTTTTGGTGCAATGGTTCCCAAATATGTGAAGTACTTTAGTTTTCTAAGTTTAGTTTTAAAAGGTTACGCTTCCTTTGATTTCATTTTAGATTGAATATAAAAAATAAGTCGCTCTTGGCAAAATATTAAATTTCATATAATTTCTCACATGACAGGTGCAACAGACAGTAGCGGAGAACTTATGTTCCTAATGAAATGGCAAAGCACTGACGAGGCCGATCTTGTACCGGCAAAGCAAGCTAATGTGCGGTGCCCACAGGTTGTCATTCAGTTCTATGAGGAGAGGTTAACTTGGCACACACCAGCTCCCGAGGATGGTGCTGCTGATGACTAAAGGTAAATATTTCATGTTCTTAAAAGTATCCTGAACTGGAGAACGAACTGCTAGGATTTTACACTTGTAGGTATTGTTAGAGCTATGCAGTTATCAAGACATATCCTTGGGACCAATGAGGAGAATCCGTGGGGTGAAAAAGAGTACAAAAGATCCTAGTGGGTGACAACACATGTAGACTTAGATCAGGTCCCAAAACAATAGTACTATTCAAATGCCATGTATGTATTTACTTTTAATCTCTTCCCAATACTGCTATCATATTACTGTTTGAGTAATGGAGACTTTACTGTCAAGACCATATTTCAGTTCCATTCTTTAACTCCTTATGCTTTTGTTGCAGGCAGTGTTAGAACAGTGACAGTGTTTAAGAACTTTCTCATCTAAGGAGTATAACTATAGTTATCTTTAAGACATTTCAATATAGAATACTTTGTGGTATGACTTAGTTTTATTTTCTTTTATACATTTTAAACCGAATGTAGGTTAGCAATATGCTTCCAACAGTAAGGATAAAGTGGAAACTTGTTGTAAATATTGACTTTATAAAATCAGTTGCTGTAAATTCTAAGGAAACATTGCGATAAATGAAACATTAATCATTAAACTAGTATCTGTAGAAGCATCATTCGTTCCATCAATAACTTTGGTAATTTGACATAGATTAATTAAGGTAGCTTGCAAAATAAGTCTTGTTTTTATGCAAGCTAGGCTTAGTTTGGGAAATATAATAATGTATGTAGTTATAGAATTATGTTATAATTTATAAAATAAATCCTTAAATATACAGTAAAAGTTTTATATTTGTATCAGTACAGCCTATCTTTCAGTTTATTAAGACAGCAATTGTAACATTGATTAGATTTGAGTTATTTCGTCGAATATACTGCACTGTTTAAGGCAATAAACCACATTTCACAATCATCATCAAGTGACAACGACACAGGCAGATATTATAAGGTAACATCTTGAGTGTCCTGAAGATTCGTATGTGATGTGCCGCGTTGTTGTGACCTTTATTAGAAAAATAAAAAACTTGAGAGGTGTCAAGGGACACCTGGATGGAACGAAGTTTATTTATTATCAACAAAAATAATCGTCGCGACACCACACTGTTCACTGTGCAATGCGTCGCGACACCACACTTTCTATAAGAGAGAGAGAGAGAGAGAGAGAGACAGACAGAGAAACATGCGCCGCGCATGTTTCTGTGACTGTCTCTCTCTGGCGAGCGCAAGTTTCTCTGTCTGTCTCTCTCGCGCATGTTTCTCTGTCTGTCTATCTCTGGCGTGCGCAAGTGTCTCTGTCTGTCCCTCTCTGGCCTAAAAAATGTCGTTACCATTTTTTCCGTCTAGCCCCCTTTCGCAACGCGCGATAAGGAACTTCGTTCCAACTAGTACTAAACTAGTTTTATTCATTACTTACTTCATATACTGCCAATTCTATATGTATTTTCACTAATGAACAATTAATCGACTGTAAAGGTGATCGTAGACTTGGCCTCACCGCACGCGCCGCATTAATCGCTTTTGTTATTGACCTCGCACACCTGTTCGTGCCGCAGTCGCCGCAGTCATACCCGTCGCCGCACGCAATGCACTGGATTTCTTTCATAAATAAATCGGTATGGCCGATTGTTGAATGCGAATGACGACACTAGCACCGCACGCACCGCAGCGTTCGATGCCGGCGGGCCGGCGGGACGGTGTTGGTGACGTCATCATCTGCTGCTCGGGGAATTTGGCTGCTTCAGGTACTGCGGCGACTGCGGCGCGGGTAGGTATGCGAGGTTGCATATACATAACTTCAAATAAAGAGTTCGAATGCGGCGACTGCGTGCAGTGCAGCCCAAGTCTGTGTTCACCTTTAGCTACAGTAATAAATAACACTTATATCAATGATTGCGAATGTTATATCCAGATAAGAATATTGTGAAGGAAACCGGAAAATGAATTATTTTCCCCTCCTCGAACAGCGACCGCGACTAATGCGACAAGACATGTCATGACATGATAATTACTGTGTTTTGATTGGTGGAGTATTTGGCATTAGAGGTTCCACCAATTGGCACTCGTATTTTTTATCAGTATTTATCATATCATATCATGTCTTGCTCCTCATCGTGTACAATATGTACTAGTGATTAAAAACTGCACAATATTGCGATCTTCAGGAGTAGTCAAGATGCAAGGTGACTAATTATTTTTATGTATCTTAATCTATTCTATAGGAATTATTTAGTTTGTACTCTAGATAGATGTTTCAACGGTACTTTATTTAGTTAAATGTACACATGGATTTGATTAATTTGAACATGGATATTGTTATAGTGGTAAAGTCTCGGAAAACTGAACCGGGGCAATAAATATTTTTGCTTTATACATTGTTTATTATTATTGAACAAGGCCAACGCAGACGAAGACTGTTCCGCCGCTCTGTCAGTTCAGTTTCTATGAAACTCTTAAAACTGTATTCAATAACACAGTGCACACAGCATTAAAAGTTTAACGTCTGGGCAGGCCTTTACCCAATGAGTACCCTTTGTTTAGTTTATTATATTTTTTAGTTTATTTCGGTATAATAGAAGGAACGCATTGAATTAGCTATTCTTATACCTTCTGTCAAGACCTTTCCGTAAAGAAGCAACAATGTAGGTGACCATTTTATTTATTCTTATAGGAATTCAGAATAAGTGGGGACATAAATAATAAGTGGGGATCTCAAAAATATTAGTAGAGTAAAGTTAGTTTTCTATGCATGTACAGTTTAGTTAGTATATTTAAGTTTGTTTAATAATTTACCATACACACAAGCTGTTAAGAAATCAGTTTGAATAATACACATCATGATTTGGAAACGCAAGCAAAATGTTACTTCTGACGACACAGCACGTTTCTGAAGGCACTGAATAAATTATATTTCCCATTCCTGTTCTTCAAAATGGTTATAGAAATGCATTTTCACCGCTACAGAAGGATGTTCTCGAATCATTTTCTTCAATCGGGCCAAAACGTTTTCATCTCTTTGTCCATGGTATGCAGGAAACAGTTCAATTACTGTAAGGTATGCTTCAACGAAGTTTTTATCGTAGAGAAGGCGCTCGTATATTTGTAATTCAATAGAGACAGATTCATTCTCATTTTCATCGAAAAGTGGCATAATATTCTTCAACACTTTAGCATATAACAGGTATATACTGGAAAAGTACCTTTTAACATCTTCTTGTAAACAATTTATAAAAATATCGGCAACTTCATCTCCTATATTGGGACTTTTCTCATTCTTGTGCTTTTCAAACAGTTCAGTTAATTTCACTGTTAATTTCCACATTGTCAAAGTGTAGTAGTTTTCTGGCATTCCAAGATGTTTTATATAGTCCCAGATGTTTTGGTACATACGTGTAGGAATTATCATGTTATTTTTATTTACGTATTCTTTTAGGTCTAATAGCAACCTGGTGAGTACTTCTTGAAAGCCTCCTCTTATATAATAATTTTCATTGTTTTTCTCATTCCACATGTCCATAGCTCGCTTTGCCATAGGAACGAAGATTCTTCCGTAACGATTCAACTGAGTCTCTTCATCCTTGGCGCAAAGCAAGTATGATGTCAAAACACGAACGAAAGAAGTATTGTAGTACACATAATTCGGCTTTCCCTTCTCCTGAAGTTTGAACAACCTTTCTTCCAAAAATTTGCTTATTAATTCCTCCACGAATTCGGTAGGAACATATTCCATTACGTTTCTCGTATATTTAGCTAGTTCATCTATGTGATAAGAATAAGACTCATCATTAGTATGTTCGTAAAGCTTTATCAAGAATTTGTAGCTTTTAACCAGAAACAGTGCTCTCACTTTTATACAAATACTGTCTATTTCATTGACGCTTAATATGTTGTATATTTTTTTGTCTTCATTGAAAGTCAGATTGTCAATAAATATATCCATGAGTTCCCACAAATCGAATGCCTTCGCTTCATCTTTTTCTTTGGTCAAACGAGCAAACGTAAGCTGGAATATCACCAGTTTAATGGTGGCATTTTTGGAGTTCTTCCACGTGTTTGATAAGTGTTCTTTAAGCAGATCATGTTCTAGTTTTTGGAAAGCAAACCGAAGTCCGTGTTTTTGCAACGATACGGGAACATTTAACAGTTTCAAGATTTCATTTTGACTTTGGTATTGACTTAGATTGTAGAAAATGGCTAGAACTGAGGGGAGAGCATACTGTAGATAGTCGCCTTTAGCGTAAAGTAACACTTCGTCTGGGGTTGCTTGAGGCCTGGCAATGTGCATATTCTTGGCGATACATCTCTGAAGACTTAGTAAAACTGCATTGGTGTCTATCCAGTCAATTTTAGGCTTCGCTGGAGCATACTTTTGGACAATATCATTAACTTCTTCTTGGGGCAGGAGAGTGAAAAGAGCTCGGATAAGAGCTACATGGCCATCAGTTTCGGGTGCATCTAATCTTTCAACATATACTTTTGTCCAATCTTTAGCAATTGTGCTTGACCAGTACACTCGCAATTTCTTATGCAATAGATTTAAAGATACCTTGTCGTTTGTGCATAGATTCTTAACTTCTTGATCATGTCGTGACAACAATGAAGGGTCATGTTTCAATGCATTTACGCAAGCTTCCTCAGTTGGATACAATGCTAGAGATTCTTCGAACATATGAATTCTCCAACTTTTATTTTTGTTATACAAATGAGACAGCGTAGTTTTCCACGAATTGTCTTGTTTCATTTTAAGTAGTTGTCTTACTTTTTCCAGTACAAGTGAATAGTTAATTATATTTTTATCTGCAGCCTTCAGAAGATCTAATAAGTAGTCAACCAATTTAACAGCTTCTTCAAACGATTTTTCGTCAGTAATTTTGTGATTATTTAATTTGTTTAATAACACATTGTATAGGAAATTGAACAACAATTCGCGTTCATCTTTGGTAAAATTACCTTTGTACTTTACTGAAGAATTTAAAGGAACAAAATTCAAATATTGTGTAACTTTTTCTGGTACTGGTTTGTTGCGTAGCACATGGTATATTATTATGACTTCAGCGCAATCATCAGGTATTTTATCTGAAGAAATACTAGTGATTATTTTATCGAGCTCGTTCCAGGTGCCATCGTCAAACTTGTGTACATCTGTTTGCGTCAGCACGGTTTTGATCAAGTTTTCTTTTACCGCTGTGTCATCCTTCAGAGGCGGTTTATTGTAATACGCGAATATAGGTTGTAAATATTCAGTTTTACGGTCAGCCATTGAAATAAGATGAAGCAACATAGTGTTTTTGTCTTCGTTAGATTTTGCTGCAAATATTAGTTTCATAATTTCGTCAAACGCTGTGTTGAAAGGTGCGAATGAATACCAAACGAATACCGGAGATCGGTCGTTTTGTAAAAGGGTCGTTCTTATTCTATCACGGGCAAATTCTTCAGTACCTGGTTTTAAATAGTCGATAGCATTGAATGGATTGTCCAAGAATAACTTCTTGACAAAATCGAACTGTTTCTCTTTAGGTAATCTTTTTACAAAATGTTTTATATTGTCGTATCTAAACAATTGCCAGCTGTGGTTTTTGAAAATTTCGTCGTTGTTAGCTATTTTGTACAAGAATGATTTTATTTCGTCACTATTCAAATGTTTTACAAAAGTCGGCAAATGTAATTTGTTTATATAAAAGTCAATTTTGTTCATTACTTTTTCGGAACATTTAGTCATTATTATCTTGGTAGATTTATCGTTAAAATGAACACCGTAAAGATATCGTCCTTTGCGTTCTAATACATCCAAGTACTTTTCTGTATGCGTTTTCAGAAGAAACAACGTAGACTTGAATCTATCATTGCTATGCAATACCAAATATTCAAAAACGATATCGTAGACTCCAAAAGATCTTTCACAAAGTCGTTGAAGCTGAGAACTTTTTAAATGGGGCCTCTTTTCCGATAATTCCTTCTCAATAAATTCGACTGAACACCGCGACAGCCATTTTATAGCACTCTCAATATTGGGTTCGTTTTTGTAGAATTCTTCAGCTCTTTTTTCATTGCTTATGTTATGTCTTATGTGTTTAATAAGTTTTATACCAGCTTTCGTGGTCATGTGGGGTAAAAGGTTTTCCCGAAGGTATTTCGGGTTCATTACGTTTGCGTATTGATCATCTGCCAGCCATGGGCTTTGATGCAAAGCTCTTGACACGTACAACATGTCTTGAGACTTGAGTACACTCAGAATATAATCCACGTCTCGTTTGTTGCTCGCGATATCTATTTGCATCAAGTTTTCAAGGTCTTCTATTTTAGTATCCACTTCTTTTGGATTCGATCCTGTAGATATTGCATCTTTTACTCGGATGTTATAGTGTTTATGTTTCGTAGCTAACGTTTCTATTTCTGCAGCTGAAGTCTCCATCTGGAATTATATAAAAAATATATGATTTAATATGATGTCAGTCGTTATTGATTAGGTACTTAAAGCGAACATTAAAATAACAGAACAATTAATAACAACAATCTCGAAGGCTATTAATATTAATTAACTAGGTGGTACCTACTATCAGACACAATTTGAAATGAAATTTATAAAAAAATATAAATATTTTTTCCTTTTAAGCTACCACAATATTTTATGATAAAGATATTTCGGATTATTCCGACAAAAAATCTACAAAGAGAACTATTAAGTACTAGTTTAGGAACTATTACTAGTTATTATTAGTTTGACATGTAAAATGTTTATTTATAGGATACCAAATATCAATAATTATTGGTTTTGTTCAGTATTAAATGCCTCCATAATTTACAGTCCGATGATATCATCAATACACTTTATTCTCCTTGAAATAAAAAAAACAACATTCAATATAAGTACTGATCTATTATACTAATAATCGTATTAAAAAGAGGATCTTACCTTTACTGTTTAACTTCAATTGGATTAAAATCTATGCGGCGTTTTTGTTTTGATTTGTGCTCCGAATTTCAGCATTCCCAGAAATATGAGTGAGTGATGACTAATTTACGCCCACAGATCAAATAAACTTAATACTGAATGTTCATTCTTTAAGTTTCATTCACTCCTTAGGGCGGGGCTTTTAAATAAAAAGTCGTTCCGTTTAGCCATAATAAGTAAGTAAATTAATTGACGTAGGACAGTAGATATAGGACGTGAGGTATAGGATCCTCATGGGATCCCCACTTCACTTCGATTTTTTTTTTTCCTGGACAAATTCACACACGGTTAATTAGACCCAAAGTAAGCTCTAAGCTTGTGTTATGGAATCTAATTAACTGATACTACTACTTATACATACACAAATACTTTATAAGAATATATAATTGACACCCAGACGTCGTCGCCAACAACTATGTCTGCACATATTGTTGACTCCGGGTGGGAATCGAACCCGCAACCCCCGACACAGTAAGCGCTCTCACTGCCACTGTGCCAACGGGCTTGTCAAATTTGATTTATTTATAGATTTATATCGCAAACACGTTAAGCTTCCAATCTCCCCCTTTTGCCTCGAGGTTAAAATGGGACCTTTTTTCACAAGCAAGTATCTACAATATTTTTCTTTCGGTCAAATCGTTTTTGCGGTAATTTCATTAGGAAACATTTACTATTAAGTGTCAATGCTATAATGAACTTGGTAGGCGTTATAGACTATCATTAATATTAGAGCATTGCTTCAATTATTTCTTAAATTCTTCAAATAATATCACTACATAGTATAAAATAAAGTCGTCTCTGTTTCGTGTCTGTTTGCCTGTTTGTCTGTATGCTTAAATCTTTAAAATTACGCAACGGATTTTGATGCGGTTTTTTGTAATAGGTAGAGTGATTCAAGAGGAAGGTTTTTATGTAAAAAAATTCCCGAAATTCCCACGGGAACGGGCACAACGCGGGTAAAACCGCGGGGCGCTGCTAGTGAAAGAATAAGCTGGTCATTAAAAATTAGTTGTTCCCCATGGTTCACCTTCATTGTTATCAATTCTCATGGGAATTTCGGAAAAAAAATTGGTATTAACCCTATCTTTGCCGTCGGATTATAAACTGGCTCCTTACTGAATGACATGATCGGTTCAGAGCTCAGATGTTTAACCTTGATAGTCATGATATTCAGACTAACCAGATAACCGTTTAACATACACAACACAATTACAACACACTTACCTCTTTTTGTTACGTGGGTAGGTAAAACTAATAAAGCTGAAGAGTTTAATTTTTGTTTGTTTGGACGCGCTTCAACTAACAATACGATGTAATGGAAAGCAACATTCAACGGGAAGGCTATAGGCTATTTTCATACTGAAATTCCAACGGGAACGGGCACAACGCGGGTTCTTACCCGCGGGGCGCTGCTAGGGATACATAAATAAACTTTTTAGTAAAATTAATAAAATCCATCAATAAAATATTTGTCATTTAGTTACTTCCTATATGTAAGCAATTTAGCAAGTACTTACGTCAGTACTTTAATCTTTCGTGCGTAGGTTCTTAACGCGTTGCGTAGTACCTTACTCCATAAAGGGTTTTATGAGCCGAGATTAATAAAAATAAGGATCTTACAAACGAATTACTAATATAAAGCACCTTGGAATTAAACTGGTAACGTGGCATATCGGATAAGGTGCGCCCTTAAAGGTCAATAAGTAGGTCGAGATCGTAAAAGGTCTGGATTATGGTTTCCAGTAATTGTTCGAGTAAGGTCTTGATTGCCGAGCGGAATTTGATTGCTCGAATAATATCCTTGTTGGTAAAAGAGATTTCAGTAGCTTATCTCGTCAGGTTGGCCATCCACTCGATGAAGAAGAAGTAGCTTATCTCGTAATCAGTAGTTTAATAGCCTCGATTTGATACTCAAACTTTGAGTTGGTATTTACTTTATGTCTTATGTAAGTATTTAATAAGTAAATTCCTGTTGCCTATTACAATATGAGTTTATCGCGCACATGAGGGGGGCTGTAGAATTAGTAACACAATGCCTATGAAATTATGTACAAAGTAAGAATTTTAAGCTATGAAGGATTCTGAATGGGCTATTGGCATATAATATACGAGTAAGTATCTCTATTCTATATCCCCGGAATGTTAGACCACAGAGTAAGAATAGTACCTACTAATGCTCACAGGGCGGATTGCACGAGCAGTCTTAATTTTATTTAGTCCCTAAACATGTTTAGTAAACAAATGAATTTCGTTTAAATAGTGATTTATTTCATGCAATAAAAATAAAACTTTGCACCTTGTACACCTTGTACCTTGTACACCTTTAATTTCAAACATATTTAGGACAAAAATAGATTTAGAAGTTCTTGTGCAAGTCACCCTCAGAATTCTTAATAATTAAATCTTGATTAAAATATAAGAATTTGGACAACACAATCTCTACAATTTCAGTCAAAAATGACATTTGGATATTCAGAACAAATCATACTTCAACCCTGTCTCATCACGAACCAAGTATATAAGGGCGTCTTCTAGTCTATTCCGAGTACCTATTCATATTCAACCCCTCAGAGTTGGCTACAAAGGCTATGTTGATAGACTAAAGGCGTCGGGTCGGCATACTGTGTGTTTCGCTCTACTATGCCAATACCTCGCACGGAATACCTATTTGCATACTATGCTATTAATGTATCAATCTTAATGCTATTCTGAGATAAGGGCAGGTATCGAAAGGCAACAGTCTGCTGTAGTTAATGATGCATTAACTCAAATTATACATCTGGATTAGTGGAGGAAGTGGACTGTATGAAATATTATAATTTTATGATTGGTTATGGTGTATTTAAGGCTGTGTTGCGATAGTTTCAACTATGGCTTAATTTAAGTGTTTTAATTCGACGGCGAGGGTCTTAACTAGTACCTGGAAAATTATAGTCATGGCCAGTCAGTTTATTGGAAACACATGCCTAGTCCCTTTAGATTCGGACACAAGGTGTTGTAACAAAATTTAGATTTGTGGTTTTTATTTAGTTGTTCAGAATTCAATGAAATGAATGACCCATTAGTAGAAATAGTATGTCCTTAAAACAGTACTTACGCATATAAACTATTTACTTACACACCATTACTTTTTAATTAGAAACCGAAAGTACCTACCTTTTAGGTACCGTTTATTTGAAAGAATGCTGATATAGGTGAATATTTCCGCGTGAATTTGCATTAATTAGTACCTATTCGCAACCTACAAGCCGATGTTCGATATGAGCTAACAGCCAGGCACACGACCCACAGCATTTGACCACGCCCAATCGCCGCGTTCTTGTTCTAATATCTCCGATAGTCTGAGCTTGCTATGAAACTAGGTTGCAGCCAAGGGGCCGATTTGTAATTTATAGTGGGGTAACACGCACAGACACGCAACAAGTGCATACTTCTTTGTCCGATACCGATATCTCGTTGACTATTGTGTAATGTCATTTACCTATTTTATTTGACATTATTTTTTGACCTACTTCGCTAAGATTTCTATAATTGTGTCCTTCAAATGGTTGAAGGATATTTTCTTGAGTTTGTTGAGCCATTGGTTGACAATAGCACGGACAATAGGTACTGACAGAGTGTGTTCAAAATTCGTATAGGGGTTGGTCTGTTAACCTTTAAAACATGATGATGCCTGGAAAAATATTTGGACCAGCCATAACAAAAGACGAAAATATAGTTAAGGCAAGTAAAATTACTTAATAGACAATGGTGCAGCCCGCGTCCGGGTCGGTGACGTTGTTTTCCTTATATTTGTATGAAATGTGTCACATTGGCTCGCAACCAGCCCTCAGTCGCACTAAACTGTCTTGCGCCTAAGTGCTTTGATGCCTTGACCTTTTAATCAATGTGCAATCCGCACCTTTCTTGGACGCAGGAAGCCTGTCAAGAAATCGAAAATAAGAGATCCTTTCAGCCGAAAAATCCCATACATATTTGTACGTTATGTTAATCGTAAAATGTAAGCTAAATGCAGACAGTACCTATTGGGTTTACCTATTATTTATACGTCCTATAGCATAGTTACCTAAAGTGTGCAAATAGTTCTGACATTCTTATCACTGCGCCTACGATCCAGTCGGTTCGTAACAGTGAGCTAGTGATCGAAAGTGTTCCTAGTATCAGGTTGTGTTGTGACGCAACTTTCTCTCTCTAGGGCACAACAATAACCGCTTGATAACGGGCGGTACACTTCGCGGCAAGAGTGCTTCATTTAGATACAAGCTTTTATTTACCTTTATCTGATGCGTTGGTAATTAAATATCTGCGGTATTTTACTATCTTTGCGCTATTTTACGCCGATTTTGGAAAGTCTTTTGTAAACGTAGGCATTACCTAAAACCTTAAATAAATAAAACTTACTTACTATTTTTTGTTATAATGACTTTTCAATGTCATAAGGTAAACTGAAAGGCAAGGTAAAATTATGGGGATTTATTAATTACCGTCGTATTACTGTCTACGAAGTAACTTGAAAATAAGTTACTGGGATTTTCAGGTTTATTAAAAAAAGGTAGATAATTTGGAACAAGTTCGCATAAGACGAGTGTTATGCAAACTTGTTACGATCAAAATAATAATCCAAATCCATATTTTGCATACTTTTATAACCAGTTTCGCTTGTGACTGTACCAAAGTATAATTGATGTAGGCGCGGTCGATGTTTCGGAGATTGTCTATTAAATGATAACAAATAAATATTATGATTGCCAATAACTTATTAAAAAAAAAGTATTTGCTTTGTGCTGAAATGAAAGTGAGTGGTCAAACAGTTTTTGCATACCTAGAATACCTAGTATGTAAGTGTTAAATTTATCTAGATTTTACTGACTGACTTACTTAATTTAGTATCTAAGTATAGTTCTGGTTTGGCGCTGGGTTTTGCAAGTAACCAGTATCGGAATAAGTAGAGTTAATTTACGTAAAGTTCAAAGACCAAAATGGAGACGCCTTTCAGCAGGGGCCTTATAATAATGGCGTTATAGTTTTAGGTTGTTAACCTAAAGCGCTCACCGAACTTGTGTCAATCCACTTCGGTCACCGAGCGTTGTCTTCTTATTAGGCAGTCCGCAGACTAGGTGACAGCCCCGAGAGACTAGGTGACAGCCCCGAGAGACTAGGTGACAGCTCCGAGAGACTAGATGACGACAGCTCCGAGACTAGTGACAGCTGCACTTAATCGCTGAATGCAACCAACTACCATATTCTTCAAACTACTGCGGTCACCATTTGTAGCATGCAGCAAACGGCATAATGTATACACGGCATAACTTGATTAAAGTTATTCACATTACATAGCTTTCCCTGTTTCAATTAATTATTTAAGCAAGTTACACAATGTTTCCAATTAATTTTAATACCTATTATAAGTTTAAAAATAGGAAATAGATGTTTGTTAATTTTTGGATCAATTAGTCTTCCGTAGAGCCAGGCCAGTGAGTCGAGACGCACGCGATCTAGGAATGCCGATAACATAGAATTTCAATAGTAATTGATTGTGGCTCGTGCCCTGTTATGCCCGGGATACACGAGGCTAGTTTTTCAAGCCAGGATAGCAAGCTAGTGTCAGTAAGCTAGCAAGCTAGTACTTCTGGCTTCGTGTAGACAAAACTAGCTTCATTTCTAAGCTAGTAAACTAGTAAGGTAGTTGACAAGCCAGGACAGTTTTAATAGGATGGAGTTCTATTTTTTAAGCTAGTAGCACCCCCCACCACTGATTTTACTATCCTGGCTTGTGTACTAGCTTCATGTGGCCGGCGAAGCTAGTTTGAAGTTGACTCGTAAGCAGTAACCACGCGTTTTGTTTGGTCACAGCAATAATACTAGCTTAAAATAATATAGCCTCATGTAAACAGAACTAGCATATTCCAAGCCAGGTCAGCTAGCCAAGACAGTTTAGAAGAGAACTAGCTTGCTATCCTGGCTTGAAAAACTAGCCTCGTGTATCCCGGGCATTAGAATTAGGATTTGACTATGCAGTTTAGTTTAATTACTAAATAACTAATCCAGTAGTTGACACACACGAGACCAAAAGTATCTCAACCAATGTAGTATATGAATTAGTAGCTAAGTACTACTACTAATTGCTAAAAAAGTTTAATGGTTTTATTTCTAAACCTTTTACCTCTTCAGTAGTAGTCGTCTGCTACAGGAAAATTGACGACATTGGTCCACATTATGGGACAGTCAGGAAAAAATAGAGTATACCTACATCTATCTTCGAAAGCAAGTGTGGCTCAAATCGATCTTTAAATCCTTCTGTCTTCTAGTCTTCTCTAAGTATATATTTTTTAATTTCAAGGTGTGCGTTCGTTGGATCATTGGATCCAAATGTATTGTGTCCAACTATTGCGTGTTAAACATGAAACTCAATTTACATAGCCTCTTGTATGTTGAAACACCGGCTCCCGGTATAAACAAATTTTCGCCGCAACTGTTGACATACCGGGAGCCGGTATGGGTAAGATGGGCTAATGTCATTCAACATACGAAAGGGTAAGTAAATAGCTGTTGCAGATTGGAGGGTGCAATAAGATGGTGTTCAGCAGTAAGAACCATAGACATAGAAACCTCTTCACTTACATTCTAGGGGCCTTATTCATAAATGCTTATTAAGGGTCCGTTCACACAGACCGGCTCGGAGAGGAGAGCAGATTCTTATCACGTTGAAAACAGAGTTTTTAGTATTTGTATTAAGGTTTATTTTTGCATGTGCACTGCTTTTGTGATTAAGAATGCTTGAAGGCGCTTGGTGTGAAATAATAAGAGGAGCTTACCGGCTCCGATCGCGTAATTTTTCTCGATCGTGCAGCCGTTTGGCTCCGATTGCATGCTCTTTAACGCTCGCACAGCCGATCGGTTCCGATTACGTGCTCTTTCTCGCTCGCGCAACCGATCGGCTCCGATTGCGTGCTCTTTCTCGCTCGCGCAGCCGATCGGCTCCGATTGCGTGCTGGATCGGAAGACTGGTACTGCCTTTGTAGTGTACCCATCCGGCTCCGAGCACATCCGAACGGCTCCGAGCGCATCCGACCGGCTGCGAGCGCATCCGACGGGCTGCGAGCGTATCCGACCGGCTGCGAGCGATTACGACCGGCTGCGAGCGCATCCAACCGGCTCCGAGCGCATCCGCTTTCAGGTCGCTTCCAGCCGGTCTATGTGAAATAGTTGGCGGCTCCGCTCCGACCAACTCCAAGCGCATACGATCCGGTCTGTGTGAAAAGAAAAATGCGCGCCGATGCTCTCCGAGCCGGTCTGTGTGAACGGACCCTAAGAACACTTTAGATATCAAATGATTTGTCCCTTTCCGACATATGCTATTTGCCAAAGAGCGAAAGAGACAAAACATTTTTTAAGTTAAATATCGTTTATGAATTAGGCGGTAGTTCTATAGTTAGAAACTATTAGTATAGAAGGTACGGTATTACCAGCTCTTTGTATACATATTTCTGGGAGTCCAATCACAAATGTAATGGTAAATTAATAATTAAAATGTTTGTTACACCAATCAGTCCAACTGATACATATTTAATTTATAGATCCCTGATTGTGAACTATCGGCGAGGTTCGACAAATGGTTATTTATTTTATAATTATTCTAATTTATCGGTTCATACTTAATTGCGTCCAATACAGAATTATAGTGCCAATTGCAACTTACAAGTCATTATACAAAAAGTTTTTGAAATTTATTATATTTTTTGTAATTAAAATTAAATTGCCATATTACAATTTGGTGCCAGACTTTTATTGAACAGAAGGGACCCGATTCTCAGTTCATGTGCCAAATTATCAATACCGACATAATATCAAATGACCAATATCAACTAAAAATATCGTTTTATTAAGAGCGGGTACATACCGAAAGTATTTACAAATTATACTGATATGCAAAAGAATATAAACTATTTTTTTATAATAATATAAGAATAATGCATGTTTTGTAAAAAGTACTTTCTTTTCAGATCTTTTTGCATGTAAGCATACAGATTTCATGAATTCAGTCAGGATACGAAGTAACAAACATCGAAAATTACATGAGTTGAACCCTTCTTCTTGTTTTTAAAGTTAATTAAAAATGCATTACTACCCGGAAAGCTGTGAGCTGGCATAATTTATTATTATATTTTTTTTATTTTAAATTTATTAGTCAAATAGTCAAAACAGCAATCAGTAGATATATTTACGTACCTAGACCTAATACACATTACCTACACGGAAATATATTAATTTAACATTTAAATTATTTAATAACGCCCCAATTACACCACTACATTTGCCTAATGCAACCGCCGATCTTGTTTCAATCAACTTCTGTGGCCAAACGTCATCTTTACATTGAATATCTTCACTCTAGTCTGTCCACCGAAGCCAACACCGAATTATTTACCAGCTACAGCCGTTCGCCGAATGCGACTACCGTATTCTTTACACTGTGGCTGTCACTGCATGTTGTATGCTACGAATGGCATACTGTAATTGTGCGTTAATTTAAGCTGGTTGGGTGTGTCAGCAAGAAGTAATAAAATTTACATACGCACTTATAATATGATTTAGCTAATAACTAATACTAACACGCATTGATGGCCGTAATAAATTGGCGTTAACTTTGATATTGCCAGTAGGAACATGCCTACTGTTTACGACTATTGTGATCTCTATCTAACTAAACTTATTTTCCGCTTGCGTATGAATGCTAAAATCGCATTGTGTGCTATGGATGTGTGCTACGAATATGTAACACAGCTAAGCTACTCATCTTTGTCTCACAGACATATGGCTAAAACGAATACATTTACGTAGCATAGCTCTAATCATTAGAGCCTAATGGGCAGGCACCCTACTAGCTGGCGTAATCACTATCTGCTAGTAAGCTTTAGTCTCACATCTTTGTTCGTATGTACAATTATTGATGTTAGTACTCAGTCGTCGACATAAACCAACCCCAGTTAAATTATATGTTATTTATACAGTAATTAATTTTGCATTTTATTAACACTATTGCGAACATACTGTTTTGTCAGATTAATTATTTGGTATGCTATTATTTTAAATAATGGCTTGGCTTGACTTGTTTAGGCATTGCAGAGCAGCCGGGCGCGCCTGGAAACATTTATCTTTTTTTCGACTTTTATTCGACTTTTAATCATTTTTCTTACTTTGCTCATGATTATTTTCCCCAGTATTGGGAGATTACAGGCTAATACTTTGTTTTACTCATTAGGATGATTTTATAGGTATCATATACTCCACTAAATTAGAGCATGGGCATCAGGTAGGTTTTATCAACGTTATTTTTATCAATATACTTTTAGGTAGGTACTTCTTCTTTTCGAGTTGATAGTGTTATATTAAAATTACACCTATACATTTACTTAGACTAGAATTTTGCCACGTCTATTGCACTGTCATTTGGCTTCCCAAGTTCCTCCATACACATAGGGCTTTTAGGACATTGTAGAAAAAACTTAGTTGTACTTAGTTGAATTACAAAATCAAACTTTACCTTCAAATAGTTCTGTCTCTTATGTTCAATTACCCATAAATAGATATTATCAGCAATTAGAATTAAAATGAAATGGAAATTAATTTACGTATCTTGATTAGTTTGCTACATATTTCATTTGCTCAAGTTTATTCAATGAATAATCATTATTGAGTAATACTATGAGCGATTGAAAATTAGAACAACTCATTGTAGGCAGGACCGCGGGTTAAGCAATTAGTTATTGTAATTACTTTGTGTAGACTTAAAGACGCAAATTCATTACGTCGGTTTCTCTTAATAAAGCCTCGTCTCTACAATCGTCGATGATCGTGAGGTGCATGATCGTCCAATATGCAACGATAATCGTATAAGCGTTGCGCTCGAGTCGCCTGAGAGATGTTAACTCATTGCTACAGTTCAGCAACGTGCAGCTCGGCCCCTCCGTGGCATTTCTACCTAAGCGCTACCATGCTTCGAATTGCACGTTACATTGTCGGTCCCGGTTGATTCGACCGTTACAAGTCGGAGGCAGTCTACATACGCGGACACTAGGGTTGGCTACTAACCATAAAAAATCCCTTTGAAATGATCGGATTACTGTTCGCAGTGAACACATAGACGATCATAGACGATTCAAAGATTGTAAGTGCCATTTATGCCATTTATGCACACGGTAGTGATTACGTTTAAACGTAGGTATATGATCTGCGCCTGTGTAGAGGAGCCATAAAGTATAGCGTATGGAGAGGCCGAATCGCATCAGTTCAATTTGGTTCGATCACTCCTGTTTATTAGAACTATCCGTTTATGTTACCCTTAAGTAATCGGTAGTAAGTCGCACACGGCGAGTGACAGCAGTTATCACTTAATAAGGTGGAGGTTCAATTGGGTTTTTCGTTATAAAAATGTACATATTCTACTCAGTTGGAATTTTTGTTTATATATTCAGCTATTTGATATATTTTAGCTACTGTAATTAAGTTAAAATAGACAGCTTGTCTAACACCGTGACAATGTTATATTAACTGAACGATATTACTTAATTGTTATTCATTCCGTGTCAAAGGTCAAACGTTAAAAGCAATTTGTCGGCAAATTGTATCGAATGCGTATTTTCATCTATACTAATATTATAAAGCTGAAGAGTTTGTTTTGTTTGTTTGTTTGTTTGTTTGTTTGTTTGTTTGTTTGTTTAAACGCGCTAATCTCAGAAACTACTGAACCGATTTGAATAATTCTTTCACTGTTAGATAGTCTATTTATCGAGGAAGGCTATAGGCTACATTTTATCCCGAAATTCCCACGGGAACGGGCACAACGCGGGTAAAACCGCGGGGCGCTGCTATCAAAGATAATCTGACAAGTAGCCATTAAGCGTAGGTTTCTAAAGATATTACAGTTTTGTTGTTAATACACTGTTATTTGAAATCAAGACACGATCGATACTTTAATCCTTTAAGACATACGGTATAGAACCCTGTCTAATTAAGTAACTAACGCTTCTCTGCACAGGTTCGATGACGAAATATTTTTTATCAAACACAAAATACTGAAACCTCGACAATTTAAAAAAAAAAAAAATTAATTAAGAACTCTTCCCATGAAAGTAACCATAAATAAATCAGAATCGGTACATTATTTTAAGAACTGGGATAGACAAACACACAGAATTGTGAAACTTTTGTGTAACATCTTTTTGCGTTGGGGGTTTTAACAGAATTTGAGTTTCCGGGGGGGTTATTTTTTTTTTTTACGTAACCTCGCTGTCCCACTGCTGGGCAAAGGTCTCCCCCAATTCTTTCCATTCATCTCTGTTCATGGCCAACTCTTTCCAATCCTTTTTAAAATCGTCCAGCTCTTTTCGCCATCGAGTCGGAGGCCGACCTGGGGGCCTGCGGGCATCCTGGAACTCCCATTCCGTTGCAATCTTTGCCCATCTGTCCGGGTGCATCCTACTCACGTGACCAGCCCAATTCCATGATGGGGGTGTTATAGATATTTCATTTCTTTGTCTCATTGAAGAAGTCTGTAAGATCGACTGAACACAGTCAAACAAGAAAACTTTAAAACGACAGAGTTGTAAGCTGGTTGTTGTATTGAATGTGATTTCGATAGTTATTATGAGATCTAATTGAATTGTTCTATCTTGTTGTTTGATCTGTAATAAATCATGTAAAGCAATTATTAAATTTATATTAACACCTTTGAGGTATGTCTCATTCTTGGCTTTATTTTCAAATGAAATGTCTGCATACAAAAAATATAGGCTATGGTTTTTGTCCCTATGAGCATTACAGCTCCATTAATATTAACATAACAAGATTAACATAAAACATATTTATTAATATCTAAAGTTAATAATTAGAGCACAACTCTATTTCATTTACACACCTAGGTATGTCAAAGGTACGAGTACAATTAGTAAAGGCGCCAAATTAACGTAGGGACCTACAACAAGATTAGAAATACAATATCATGAATCTATTCCTCATCTTCATAATTTAAACAGCAAATACTCTTCTGAGTAACTCACTAGCAAGTTAAATTGTATTTATCAGTGGAAGAAAGGGAGGGAGAGGGAGATCTTTCCTATGCAGTGGGACTATACAGGGTGAAAATAAATATATTAATAACTAGCAGCGCCCCGCGGTTTTACCCGCGTTGTGCCCGTTCCCGTAGGAATGTCGGGATGAAAAATAACCTATAACCTTCCTGTTGAATGTGGCTATCCATTGCAAAAATAATTATTCAAAGCGGATTAGTAAGTCCCGAGATCAGCGCGAACATACAAACAAACAAACTTACAAATTTTACCTCTTTATAATCTATATATATAAAAATGAAACCCGTTTTCCTTGGTCGCGGCATCACGCGTGAATGGCTGGACCGATTTCCACGGTTTTGCATTCGTTGGAAAGGTCTCGGGCTCCGTGAGGTTTATAGGGAATAAAAATCAAAATTCCCACGGGAACGGGGGCGCTGCGGGTGAAACCGCGGGGCACAGCTAGTATTAGTATAGATATTTAAATAACCGTCGTAAAGTCGTAACTGTCGTAAAGTAGTAATTCCATTTATATATCTAAAATACATTTTCCCAAAAACGTCCAAACTTTAGTCATATAAAATACCAAATAAATTCAAGTATGTCACGAATAAAAACACCGATCGACATTTAGCGTAATTGATTGTACTTGAAATCTAAATCAAAGTTAATTGTCCGCGCCGCGGGCTGTGGTAAATGACTTATGCTTTACGTAGCGTAGCTTCGTCGCGCGGCTTTACTCGTTTTAAGTTCATTCTGGGTGAACATTGCGATTATAAGTCACGAGCGTGTGGGTTAGAGAATGACGATTCTCGATGTCTTTCTATTGAAGTAGGTAGGCAGCTTGTATCGACGTCATGGACAACTAACATTATCTGGATAGTACACTAGTTTGAGATCACCAACTCGCATTTGGCAAGCGTGGTGATTATGCCTAATCCTCCTCACTGTACTGATAACTTCAGTGGGATGAGAGGCCTTTGCCCAGCAGCGGGACATTACTGGCTAATACTTACTTACACTATCCATATCAATTTCCCTCCTAGGATACTTGTGATCTACAAGTCTTGCCTTTTTTCAAGTCACTACTTGCCGCTTTTTATACTTTGTAGCACTCGCAGCGTAGTTTGACTAAGCTCATTGCGACTGTTAAGCAACGTGCAGTTCGGCCCCTACTTGGATGGGTGGCCAATAGTGGCACTATTATCTGAGCGCTGCCGTGCTTCGAAAGGCACGTTAAATTGTCGGTCCCGGTTGTTTCAATCGTTCGCCCATGTCGGAGGTCTAAAACTCCAACACTAGGGCTGGCCACAGGCATGTTCACTCAGGCTCTATTTATCACTATGGTATATTCACAATTAAATGCATCTTAAAATCATTTGGGTATACAAAGATAACAAACAGACAGTCCCTTCGTATTTATATCAGTACCGATTTAATAATTCAAGTCACAATTACAAGTTGCTGCCGAGTATCCGCGGTTATTCCGTAATATGTTCTAGATTTGTATTTAATTACGCTGGAATTTAATATCCCGGATTCTTTTTGTATACAAATAATAATATTATCTAGTCCGATGCAAATTTAACTTATAAATTACGTACTACAGTATAATGTGGGAGGAAGGTATTTAGCTCTCGTACTAATTGAACTTACCGCGGTTGGAATTCGTGACAGTCTGCGCCTCAATAGCATGACAATCAAAAATCATTCTTATTCAAACCATATAATATAATAGGGACTCAAACTAGAATCTTATTCAAGGGATCCATAGGTAGAGAAGACCAAAGCTTTTCGTGACTCGCCTTCTGTGCTGGACACCGAGTAAGTCGATGGTTGGACATTCTTGACATCGTTTGTATAGGTATTACGGCATTACCTAGGTTTGCGTTAGTTCTGAACTTCAAGCATTTCTCATTTATAAACGTAAAAAAAATTGATCAGTACAAACAAAACTAACAAATTTCTCCGAACATTTCCTAAAAATATTGCGTCAAATTGGGCAATCAATTAAAAATCTTTGGCTATTATAAATCATAAACGATAGCCTATAAGACCATGTCATAATTACTGACCGATCTATCACACATAATGACCGAATGACCGACCTTAACTGTTTGTCATACAGTTGTCGGTGTCACAGCGAGACATTTTTATAGATAACCTAATTGATCAATGTGCACGTCGATCAGTTGATTTCGATCATTGTCGGTCAATTAGCGGATTGATTGATGAGTTCCGTAAACAGTCGGGACAGTTTTATTAATACATATTAACATACCTACTTGGATTAGAGTTTTTATTGAGTGAACGTTAGTTGTGTACTTGATTACGCGCAGCTCATAATTTTATTTTCAATTCATACATAATTTTACATACAATTAGGAAGCTAGGGGGAGTTAGGAGTCAAGTTCATAGTGAGTGAGAGATACAAATGTATATTATCTATCACAGATTATATAGATCAGTTGTTTTCCAAGATTTCGTCTGTAGTCTACATTTCCGAAATAATTTCGGGATAAAAAAAATTTGTTCATCTTTCAAGGTCTAATCAATGCATATCTACAAAGTATGCCAAAATTCGTCACAATTAATTCAGCACTAAAGGCTGAAGAACAGAAAGACTGAGCTAGTTTCGCATTTATAATAAGTATACATAGGATTCATAAGAGAGGTTCAGACAAGGTTTAGAGCGTATTTTCAGGTTGTATGCTCTCTAAGGCTGCCTATCCGTTGAAGCGGAGTGCGGCTGCGGACCGGAGAAGCGGAAAAATATTAAGCAATAGGATTGCATACAATATCTGAGCGGAGATCACTCCGCTACAATGGACAGGCGGTAATTAAAGCGGCAATAACAGAGGGGTATAGTTAAGTAAATTCGAACGAACCAATTAGAAACTTCCTCGATTAAAAAATCAATTTATATCCCTTTTAATCACAGAGTCACACCTTCACTAATGGCACTATTCAGTTATTACAGCAGAATAGACAAGACACTCCCAGCAACAACACATAATTAAATATTTATGTAGACTAGCTTAAACGGTTCGTTCCTTAGTTAATTGAGTTAATTGGACAGTTATTAAAACGGACTTATTTATTGATAAAGCTTTGGGAAATTAAATTAATGGCAGGTGCGGTTCCAGGAGTTGTACACTACCTTATGGAATTACTTCAAGCGTTAAAGCAACATGAGACTTAAATTTTGGTAAGAGCTATTACCCTTTCGAAATCGGTAAGCAGAAGGACCATTCTGGAAGAATCGAGCTTTGAAACATCTAGGGCCATATTAATGAATGCGTATTAAAAACAGTTTAGCTATCAAATGATTTGTCACTTTCTGACATACGCAATTTTTCGAAGAGCAAAAGAGACAAAACACGGTATAACAGTGTTTTAGTTACATACTCTGCGTTTATTAATAATGCAGATAAGAGTCTGAGCCTTCGACCAACAATGTTGATCGAAGGTCTGAGCCCTCTATAATAACCAACATTTTTTCGAATTGAAACTGGCTTTTTTGACACGAATAAAATGTCTTTTGACAGTCTGACACATACCAAAGTTGTCAGTACAAATTCTTTGGTCTAAATGTTATTTCGACGTGTTGTCTATAGTGATACCCTAGATGAGAGGTCTGTTTTGCTATAGTCTACTATAGTATGGTACTCACACATACCGATATTATTATACGCAACTACTGAGAGACGTAAAAATTTTCTTAGTATAGTTTCAATTAGTGATTTTGACATGTAAGGTATAAAAATAACATTTGCTAAGTGTCGATTTAATGGATATTTTTGAGTGCGGCAGTTAAAAGTATTTCTATAGAAAATGCTTATAAAATTGTTTGACTTACATTTTGTTCGTCTGGACATTGTTATTTTAATTATATTGGGTTGGGACTGTCTGTGTATCAAAGTAAATGTGATTACAGGATTTATTTACACAAAGAAATACAACGGAACATTACCTACAAATCGACTGCAATTTATTTAAACCTCGCATTATTATATGATTTTGTGAAGTTATTTATTAAACTATTTAATTCATTGGTATGCAATTTTGTACTTAACGTTACCTATTTTCTGAATAAGATCGACAGTTAAATAACATAATGACACTTGGAATACGAAATACTTTAATAATATTCAATGTTGTAGTATAAATGTTTGTTATTCATTTATTTAATCAGTGTTTTAGAGTTTATTTGATATTGAGTGAGACGAGCTTCACACACACACACACACACACATACACATACACACACACACACACACACACACACACACACACACACACACACACACACACGCCTCAAAATATTGTCTTTTATTTAAGATTTACCGACCTGCAGCTTGCAAACTCACCGTTATCTTTAGAGACGGTTAGTTAGATTTGCCGCGGACTTAGTTACTTAAATCTCTGGTACAGCCTTTGAAATACAACACTACGAAATATAATTCTGCTAGAGTTGAAATTTGATTGATTGAGAGGTGACCATGGTGGTCTTAGTGGTTTCTGTCGACCGATTTTTATATGGTTTCTCATGTTACAATACCAAAAAACAAGTATGTAATTCAAAAGTACCCTTCGACACAATACACTGTAGTTAACATCGTTTGAATTGAGCGAGTGTTACAGATGCTAACTGGCGAGTTAAAAGGGTAAGTACGACACTAATGTCTGACTACTCGTTCTTTCGCTCGCGTTTCTCAGTCATGAAGTACCTATAATTAAGTTAAATTAATTTAAGTATAGCTTGTAATGTCCCACTGCTGGGCAAATGCCTCTCATCTTATTTAAGATATCAGTACAGTGAGGAGGTAATAATTAAATTAAGACATTCTTACTTCTTACTTTGATAAAAATAGATCTAACATATTAATCCGACATATTACGTTTAAAAAAATCCAGGTAATTTGCCTAATGATCTTCATTAATTTATTCTAATCATAAACTCATTCGTAAATCAAATGTAACGTATAATTTAATAACCTTCACAAGTGTGAAGTGTTCGGTAATTCATCATTAAAGAATCAGCACTGGTATTTACCAAGTTTAAATTATTTGATCCAGTAGCAATAAAAGTCTAATTTAATATTAATAGCATTCATTTTGATACAATTTAAATGTGCCAATAGTTTATGAGTATAATTACAGTGTCCTGGCGCAAAGACAAGTGATAATCAGCTGATTCTATACGTTTGCCACCATCAATATTTATGGTGAATTGTTATGACCAAGTGACATTCCATCTCTCTCTCTTCCTGGCTATGTGTCCCACATGGTGAAGGGGTCAGCCTTCCTTGTTTTTCTCCTCCACTTCGCTCTATCGTCGACTTCGTCATCGAAATCTTGCACTCTGACCACCGTGTCTTGGGTCTGCCTCTGGATATTCGAACGGTGATGTAGAGTTGTAGTGCCAGGTCCCCCCCGTAATCCAGCGGTCTTCTCTTGACCACGTGACATTCCATAAACATTTAAGGCTTGGTTGCACCATCTTACTTTAACAATAACAAACATCGAAACTTCAGTTAAAGTATCGGTTAGGCCTAAAATTTGTTGCACCATTTGACAAATAGTTAAATGACGTCATAACTTTAACTGTAACTGTAACCGCTCACTTTTCGCTGGTTAGTGCTATTGTTATTGTCAAATTATCCGTCAGACACCGAACTGACATCAACATCGAAATGAAGTGACAAGTGACACTAATGACAGCGCTAGAAACGAGTTTTTACGGTTTTATTTAGTATTGTCATATTTAAAAATGTTACCCGCGTCGAATTTGGGTTAAATCACGCCTCATTTGACTTGTAACACTATTAACTTTAACAAAGCTAATGAATTCGCTGGTGCAACACATTTTGCTCTAACCGTTTAAGTCAGCGTTACTGTTAGTGTTAAATTTGACACAAACCTTTACTTTAACTTCTTCTATGGTGCAACTCAGCCTAAATTTACCAATAAAAGCGTCTGTCATTTGTCTACAAAGAAGATGTTCATCTGTTTTGTATCCGTACCATTGGTCCATGCCCGTTCGTAAATATGACCTTTTCATTACTTGGTATGTACTAGGTGTCTACGTACTTCTTCCAATTAACGTTAAGATCACTAGATGACCTTGTTTTTGCGAAAATATTCCGACTTGATCGATAATTGAAGTTCTATTTAAATCACATGTTTTATAAAAAAGTAAATAGATTCGGTAATGTAATTAAGTTTTTTTAATGTTTTGATTGATCGAGTGCATATATTTTGTTTGTAAAATGTGTTATTTATTTCTTAAGTATCAGGGATTATTTATTTTTAAGACGATCGTTGACATATCGCGAGTTAGTAAGCTGCGATTCGCTGAAATATACATGACGTTTGACATTCGAAATTTAATACGTGCCAACTATGTCTATAGTTGGCACGTATTTATGACGCTCGCTTTCTTTTGAACTCCCTGTGACACATCTTGTAGCTCACATGGCAAGGATGCTAAAGTCAAGTGTTTCTCATGTTGAAATAGATGTTCCGAATATCTGTACAAAGAAAACCAATCTACGGTAGCAAAATATGTATACCCATACTGAACTATTTCACTAAACTACTACTTCAAAATTACAGCA
This sequence comes from Cyclophora albipunctata, assembly GCA_963082685.1. Taxonomy (NCBI): domain Eukaryota; kingdom Metazoa; phylum Arthropoda; class Insecta; order Lepidoptera; family Geometridae; genus Cyclophora; species Cyclophora albipunctata. Next base: position 2,619,298 of record OY720133.1, read on the forward strand.
CGTACAAAATCTAGATAAAAATGTGCTAAGTCTCATTATCTTTCTTAATATCTAGTGCAATAGACAGACATTAGAAAATTAAGTAATATCAACACAGTGGATAGTGCATCTTAACTTTTGGGTTCTGTATATGAAAATATTATAAAATAATTGGCAGGTTTAATTTTTTTAAATATTCTAATATTAATGGTTAAACTTCACTTTAAATGTTCTATTTAGTGCACGATAAAATACAATTCAAAATTAAAGATTTTTTACATACAGTCATATGTACTAAATAAATATATTTAATAGTAATAATTTCGCTGTGGAAGCTAGACTCAACATCAATATACATCAGTGAATATGTAAGTATTACTTATAAAGCGTTCACTCTTTGTACAGCGGACCCCTATCCAAATTGCAGACACAATTGTCACGTATCAAATGCACGAATTGTCTATGACGCAACTTTAAATGTATGTCTATTGTCTGTTGTTTGTCTACCAATTGTTTCAATAATGGTTGAAAATAGCAATTTCGATGTTTTATCGATAGTTATGTCATTTAATATTACTTATTGTCTTGGAGATGTCAAATTTTTTAGGAGACGGTAATGATAATGAATGATTTTCGACATGTTATGTATGCTAGCTGTAGATTTAACAAAAAAAGTGATTAATTTTTTTTTTTTGCGTTTAATGAGCTAAGTTACTCCTATTTCATTAGCTATCTGGCAGTAAAAGTCCCATCGAAATCGGTCCAGCCATTTCAGAGATTAGCCGGAACAAACAAACAAAAATGTATGTATAGAAAATAGTTGATTGTCGTTCTTGTTACGTCAATTACTTAATTGGTAATTAAATTGACGTCTTTGAATACGTACGGTAGTTATGTTTTGTCGACGTTGAGCTAGTTTACAAGCTGCGAGCCATACAATTCTAAACATAAACATTTGCAATTTGACATTTAAATTTGTGACGTTTGTTTTTTACGGGCTAGTAGCGAGTAAACTCTCTTAAGTTTGAGAGAGTTTACAAAACTTTAATAAATACCCATCTATACTAATATTGTAAAGAGGTAAAATTTGTAAGTTTGTTTGTTTGTATGTTCGAGGTAATCTCATGAATTATCCGTCCGATTTGAATAATTCTTTTTGTACTCGTAATAGATAGCCACATTCAAAGGGAAGGTTATAGGCTATTTTTCATCCCAAAATTCCCACGGGAACGGGTACAACGCGGGTAAACCGCGGGGCACTGCTAGTATTTTATATGCAAGAAGTATGAAAACAAACACCTACTTATGGTAAAGTACCTTGATATCATTTTGTAATTTTCACACAATGTACATAGTTAGAGTACGATACACTATATACGTATACCATACTAGTGCATACTTCTTTGTACAATTTGGACACATTTAAATAAAGTGTTTGAGGTACGTACGATGTTAGCATGCTCTGTTTAACAGAATTGACTAACGACTCGTAGTTATATTATTATATTGAGAAGTATTATAATTTGTATGCCGCTTACAATTTATTATAATATGTATTTAGGACTGCGTGTTAGCTCATGTAGCTTGTAGAGTATTCATTATTTCATATTATAGGGGCTCAGACATTTACAAATGTAATTTTGCAATTTACAACTATAAATAGAGTATACTTGACATGTTTGAATAAAGTATGTACTTATATTTTCCATAATCCAGGTCTTTATTCACCTATATTTCATTTTTTCTTATCAAAAGTTAAAATTCAAACCTTCATGATTGATTTTTCAAGTAACGACAAGTTATTCTGTTAAGGAAAAGGATTTAGTGATGGGGTGAGAATGGAATGAAATCACAAAACTTTTTCCTCTTCAGAAATAATCGTCTTTGGCTGGCAAATCAAGGCGTTACAATTTGACATTTATTCAAATACAAACTTTGCCTTTGGCTTCTCAATAACTCTGACACCAGGATTGGTCAGGTTGACCATCCATTCGATGAAGAAGAAATACAAACTACATATTGTTATGTCAAAACTTGATCTGCTACTTTTAAGTAAATCTGGTAAGATTGAAATTAGTGATCGCAGGTAGTGATAGGTAATTGGGACCGGCCGCTCAAGAACGCGTTGATGTCTTTTGTTCGATGTTACAGCAACTTGTGACTAAATTATAATTTAATTTAAGATTTATTATCTTTAAATGATTGAATTATAACCAAAATGACTTCTACCAATCGGTACGATATAATATAGTGGAAGAGATAAAGTAGGATTGACTTTAGTTGACAGATGACAGCGGTGACTTACATGATGAAACAGTAATTTTGGTATAAGGCCTCTAATACAAAAAAGTTTATAAGGAAACAATATGACAACAGACTTCACAGTGAATAGTTTTACAACACTACTTAAGCTAATTAATAGAACTAACTAATAACAATAATCTTTAAATCTAACTTTACATACAAGTCATTACCAACACATCCGATATTGCATACGATTCAAAAACGTATTAAAATTGCAATAAATTAATTTGATCCTCAATCTCTGCTCACAGACCATGTAAAGGAAACATTCGTACCAAATTATCATTTTCTCACATCTTTCTACGGTTCGCATAAAAAGTAGTTTCACAGGCATCATAAAAAACGTGCCTTTACCAGTTTTTTATGAAAAAAAAACTGATGTAAGCGGTTACTGATTAATACCTTTACGATAAATAGAGCGAAAAATCTCAGAGTCACTTGCTTGTAAACTAAGTACGGTTATGCAAATATGTTTGGTAGACCGCATGGACTCTATCACATTGTGTTATGGGTTAATTTGCTTTGTAATAAGTTGTCTCTTAAGTTGGTAAATGCACTTGTGTGACCGATGCAATGCTACATTGCCAAAGTGCGAGCAATACTCCAAGTTAATGGATGAAAGTATGCAACACGCTTCGTATGCACAATTATCGTTCCTAACTAATTTGTTTAGGAAAGATTAACGAAATAATTGGAGTTTTCGTGTGTTTCAATCGAATGTTTGTTTGTTTACTTCACTACAAAGCACGATAGAGGTAGGGTGGCTATCCACTGATTTCTACCTGCTATAGTCAGCTGCCACATGCTACGTTGCTTTACTGCGTTCGTTCCATCAACAATAATTCTTTCACTGTTAGATAGTCTATTTATCGAGGAAGGCTATAGGCTACATTTTATCCCGGATTTCCTACGGGAACGGGCACAACGCGGGTAAAACCGCGGGGCGCTGCTAGTCGTAGAATAACAACGTATCATCATGATGGTGGTAAGGATCCACCAATCATATTTAAGACTAGCAGCGCCCCGCGGCTTTGCCCACGTTGAGCCCGTTCCCGTAGGAATTTTCGAAATTCCTTTCTTAGTGTGCACTTACGTCACTTGAAGAACCTTCCTTCCAAATTTCATGTTTCTAGGTGAAGCGGTTGAGGCTGTGCGTTGATTATCAGTCAGTCAGTCGGTCAGGACTTTGAATTTTATATATATAGATAGCATAGCAACCAAGTGACATAGCAGAAGACATTCTTTTGTACTAGCCTAAAATCCATACTCAGAAGTCAAATATTTCTTTTAGTAGAGCTTTTGTGATTTTGACATGTAATATATGTTAAATTACGTCAATTAGTTAAGTATCGTTTTAATGGACGTCTCTGAGAGTAGTATGAAGATCGGCGCAGGTTCTTAATTTAAAATAAGAATAAAAGTAAAAGAATTAGCTTGTAATATCCCACTGGCAAAAGCCTCTCGTCTCACTAAAGATATCAGTACAGTAAGATAAGTATAATGATAAAGTATAAGATAAGTATATTGAACCTAACCAAACTATACTCCTTCCAACAATACCCGTTACTTACAAGCAAGCCATCACCGTTTCCTATTATGCTTACATGTTACGTCAGAGCAACTAACAAACATAGGATTTCCTGCGACACTGACAGACAGAAGAACATTGTTACATAATGTTACGTGGCGGGTGGCTTAATTAATGGCCTGATTGAGATGTCGGTAGATCGATCGAGATCGGTTGTTACTAGATCGCAGGTAGGTTTTAGTATAAGGTATAAGGTATAGTATTGTATCTATCACTAGCTAGCTAGCTTCTATGTCTATGGTAACTAACTGGGTCGGTGCTGGTAGGTAAGGATTTTTGTGGGAATTTTGGGATGAAAATTATCTATGTTCTAAATGGTAAAATCGGTTTGTAGTGTTGTCGGTTTGTAGTGCGACATTGGCATGAAAGGTCATAGTCATACATTTTTAATTTTCCTTTTTCGAAATAGAAATAGGATGCAATTACATAAGCGATCGTCTAATAATGTTACCAAATTAGTTTCTATTTACTTTGATCGTCGAATATAGACTTCACACTTTACTATAAAGTCTAGTGACTAGGCTATCCGGTGACTGGGGACACCTAATTACAGTGACAGCTGTTGTCACTCTGTCGCTTGCTGAATACAATCGATTACCGTATTCTTTACACTACTTTACAGCGAAGGACCGTAACTTCTTTCTAAAAACCTACGATTGTTTGTTACCTAAGTTTTCGATTAAACTTCGCCTCGAGGGACCGCGCTTAAAAACCTATTAGAACTGATACTTTCACTGCTCTAATTAGCTGTTAATTAAACTAGTAATTGGTTATTATCGCTAATAACAGGCGAGCTATCTGAACTGACGCCATATAATGCCTAATAATCTTACGGGCAATGACTTTCTGATTTTTTGCGTGTTCCTAATACAAGTATAGGAAACGGCATAATTGGTAGAGAGTCCCAACAGTCCTTAGACAGACTTGTTCGACGGAAATAAAATTGCCTTTTGTCTGTCTCGAAATAAAATAAAAACACTTCTCTAGGGGACTGTTCAGATGGAATTGGTGAATATTGTATTGTAGAAAAACTATAAATTAAGTTTTGCATTATAGAGACGCCCGAGCCAATCCAGTAAAAAAAGTGACATATTGTACTAATTTATATAGGAGGGTTAAACTTTAATCTTTATAATTTTGTATGTTTAATATCTTCTATGCGACCTACATAATAAGTAATTGTGGGGAAAAAATCTTGGATGTTATATAGGTATGTTAATGGGACCACAAATCACAATTACCTGATTAACTTCGTTACAAATAAGAATTAATTAAAAACAACGTAAAAATATGTAAGTTGTTTCATTTTAACAAGGTAGGTATATTTCGTCCAATTTATTTGTAAAATATATATCAGTTTTAAGTATCTATTGTAAAGGCGAGAACAGAATGTACGATTAACAATTATTAAATAATCTACGAAAATTTACTGGGTAATTTCATTACTATAAAAGTAATACAAGTTACTAGCGACACTTGGATTCAACAAAACAAGCTCCGAGCTGGATAGTACAATAGGTCGCAAGCATTACGTTGAAGTACGAGTATAACAGAAATTTATAAAGAGAAAAAACCCTGACGCACAAAAATTTTGGGCACGACTGAAAAATATAATGTTACCGCGTTGTACATAATACACCACCACCATCTGTTGCCGCGGGAGGAACAACGGAAAGTTTGCTAAATAAAACTGACCACTAAACACGTACCCTAATGTTATTGTTGTAATTGCACAGTTCATTGACAGACGCCTGCAGCTATTCGCTCGTATCGTAGTATGGAGCGTAATTATTTCAACAACCTTCGCTCTCTGCAATACATTGGAATTTCGATCATCGATTCGTTTTTTTACTATTGAAACTATTTAATGATCAATTTAAATAGGTGCTCTTAATGGGTTAATATTGACATCCATATTTGGATGTTTAACTCTCTTCCTCTCATTCCAAATCAGACAACAAGGACTGTTTCAATTTAGGAGTTTGTCGTCATCTGCTAAAGTCCCAAAAACAAACTACAGTCAGCTCATTCATTTATGCATTTAAAGTACGTTGGTGGCCAACCGACGAAAATGATTAGTACATTATCATTGACATGTCCGTGACATGACAGCCTCCGTGGTCTTGTGGTTTGAGCGCTCGGCTCACGATCCGGAGGTTCTGGGTTCGATTCCCGGTGGGGACAATATCTCACAAAAATCTCTCTGTGAGACTGTTCTCAGTTTGGTTAGGGCATTGCAGGCTGAATCACCTGATTGCCCGAAAAGTAAGATGATTCCGTGCTTCGAAGGGCACGTTAAGCTGTCGGTCCCGGTTACTTTCCACGGACGGATAGTAGTCGTTACATGAGCCATGTCAGAGGCCTTTGGCGGCTCAATAATTCTGACACCAGGATTGGTCAGGTGGACCATCCATTCGATGCAGAAGATTTACATGTCATTACAAGTTTTAATATGAATATGATAAGTTCTAATGCCCGTACTCAGAGATGTCAAAGTAGTAGAAGAATTTTAACATGTTAATTTAATCGACGTCTCAGAGCGGCAGTATGTATGCTAAATACACGTGATATCAAAGTGTATTCAATTATTATTACTGCGGTTCACATTATCCTCATCTACGTAAATACTGTCATTATATTGTATGAGCTTAATAAATGAACTCCGGTAATAATATCTTAATTATTAACTCGATAAGATGGAGGCAAGGCGACCCTGTATCAATAATATCCATATTTGGATTTGCAATAATAATTAATTATCAGAAAACTTATGACAGATTTCATGCTAAAATTGTAGTGTAGGTTCATAAGCGGAATGGTGACTTATTTCTTGTACTTCGTATTAATAAAAAATAAACTGTCAATAAATGGTCATTAACTTTTAATATTTACCACTCCTTTCGATTAAACAAATTTACGAGCTGCAAGCTTGCGAGTGGAAATAATGCAAGCGTCACACATGTATAAATTTTCACTCGCTCACTTGAATTCACCAACTTCTATTGAAGTCCCCAACACACTCAATCTAAAAGACGCAAGTTTAACTTGATCTCTTTCAAATAAGGCGTTTAAGTCCTGTTACGTGCGTGAAATGAAAAATAAAAGAACATCAGTGGTCGAGGACGATTGCTCACTACTTCTCGGTGCGTAGCCGGACGACTCAAGTCGCTTAATATTAAAGTCAGATGTCGCGATATCAGCTCATTGTGATTGTTAAACAACGTGCAGCTCGACTTCTACTTGGATGGGTAGTAAGTGGCATTTCTATCTGAGCACTACCGTGCTTCAGAGGGCACGTAAAATTGTCGGTTTTGGTCACTTCAATTGTTAAACCATGTCGGAGGCCTTTAGGCGGTCTAAAAACTCCGATACCACTGTTGACCAATGACCCACTCGAACTTTCTTACTAGTCCCTAACATAAATATTATGTCATGCAGGTATAAGTACGAGTTATGAAGTAAGTAACAGATTGAATTAATTTCGGTATCCAAATTATTGTGTCGAGTGCCATTAGTTCGCCGACACTGTTCCAGATAATATAATGCTTCGATCAAGATTAAATTCTTATACCTTTTCGTATCGCGTTTACATATTAAATGATTTTGATTGCGGACAATTAACTTGTAGGAGGTTGGGAAATGTAAACATTATATTAAGACTAGATGCGCTCCACGGTTTTACCTGTTTACGTGGGAATTTCGGGATGACTTACCTTTAACTTCTTTATGGCTACCAAACAGATTTTTTAGGTTTTTTCTATTCATTTTAAATTGAAACTAGAACTTAAGCCCAATTAGTAGTTCCAGAGATTAGTGTGCTCAAACAGACAGACAAAACACTCTCATACTACTAGTTTCCTTAGATTACGCTAAGTTTTTAATTACGCGGATGATGTAAAATTAATTTAGCAATATTTGTTTTTACTAATTAGGCGAATTAGATTATAGTTGTGTGTAATTGTTGCATTGGCCACTAAGCTACTCGAAATTAATGAATGAACTGTTGCATTGTACACATTCATGATCTGATAATAGCATTCGTAAGGTGGCTTTTAAGACAAAATTACTGAACCGATTGTGATGAGATTCTGTTCATATTGGTATCTAGGTACTTGGGTTTCAGACGTCAGTCATTCGTTATTCTCATTATGGAGCATAGATAATAGAATATAGAAATAAAATAGTATATTTGTAGAACACACAAAAGAGCTTATAACTCACAGCAAATAAAATAACAGAAAACGCAAGTAACAACCTGATAACAATCCTCCATATAGTTACTAAGTAAACCCTTTGTAAATCTATAGAACGGAGCCGTAGAAACACGCAACTAACATTTAGAGATCCTAATATCGATATGCGTAGTACTAAATAAATACACCCAGAAGGTATACGATGACTTGCTACGAAAACAGGTGCACACATACATAGATGCGTGCTTACACGTACTTCGTAGGTTCGTAGCGAATCTCCACTGGCATTACTCTGATACTTTTAGAAACTTTGGTGTAGTGCACATCTGTGTGCGCGTGCATGTTATGAATGTAGTTCGTCTATGACTTTCTGGGTGTATTTATTTTGTGTACGCAGTGTAGAGCTTTGTTCGATGCAATGTTTTACGTCAATCGTAGACCATTTGTCTATGCTTATCTCACTTTAGATGGTACACACATTATGGAGTATTTACGCAGGGTTTTATTTTATTGGATGTTTTGAGAACAAGTACGGGTAGAGAAATTTGCAGTTGACCACCAGTGACACTGCAAAACCAGTGGTATAAAAATCACTTGTAATACAAAATTCATCTTTAGGCGAAGCAGGAATGATTCAAGTGATTGCACACATGAAATCATTCCTGCTACCGCCGTCGACGAGTGACAGTTGCTGTCACTTAATTAGGTGTCCGCACTCCACAGTCGATAGTCTAATGGGAAGACGACACGACGAACGACGGCTCTGTCCAAAGTAATTGAAACAAGTTCGGCGACTGAATTAAGCGAACACAGTAACTGAGGTATAGAGGTACTAGGTACGGTACAACATCGACTACAATGCTCAATGTATTAGCACTCATCCAATTCTGTCGCTGGACTTTAGCCGCTGTGACTAATGTTTTCTCTCAGGTAGTCATAGTCCGGTGATTAGTATGCAATAGGTATGTAATATGACGCTATTACAGGATATTGACCTAAATATTACTTCAAAATACAATATCCAAAATAACGCATTAAATTGTGATTGACAATAGAAATAGTCGAACGTTGCCGAGTCTTGCAATTAGACTAAATATGTAGGGCCGCCCACGTGGGCCTAATAACGTGCATTAAGGCAGGTGGTGTCGCAGGGAGATACCTAAATACTTATTACCTTGCTTATTATACACGTCTGGGCCTTTCTATAACTATGGAATATCTAAGATTGGACACTTTGTCATTAGTTTACTCTACAGGGGGAGATAAGAGGCAATCGTTTTGCATTCGCTATCAAAATATGAGGGGTTTTGTCACATAATATTCCTAAACTCTTCATAGTAGGGAAGTGAATGCGAAGTGATTGCCACTTGTCTACAGAGATTAAATTTATTTCCGTGGCTTTTAGAGATAATTTCTCTTATATATATTTCTTTTAGATGATTGATTCTCACTTATTAGACGATTAAAAGGTACATACAATAATTGAAATGTTTACTGGTGACCGTTGTGCGTTAAAAGATACTCGCTTGATAATTGATTTAGACTTGATTTTGAGTTTTTGTTTTTCTTTGAGCTGATGTTTTGTTAAATATTTTGCATGTTTTATAATTTATCTTTAGCACTTCAAGTTGGCGCGAATTAGATGAGTATCAAATGAAAGTGTGGCGTGACTGGCGCACTTACCATTTAATAGTTTATTTCATGCATGCCGCTCTCATTTTATATGCCAACCAATTTTCTAATACATTTGCGAATATAGATAACCTAAAATATAGTTTGACATTCCCAATTGTTAAACCACTCTAATGATAATAACGAGTAAAGTCCCACTACAGGGTAAAGGCCTCTACGCTAAATTACTTTCTAGATACATGCAAGAACGAAACAATACACAAATATCCAGAAGGAATTCAAAGTGAACGAAACCGCAGAACACTTTAAATACTTAGTTAAATTTCAAAACATATTGAGTGTTAAATATTATTGATATTAAAATTATTGATTTCATAAACCAATAACCTGACGAAAGCATTACGGGTACATTATTAATCTTGCCTTCAATAAATCACTTATTATATGAAAATGTACCTGTATTTAGATACCGGTAAGTGGTTCAATAAAATGTAATAATAACAACCAAATATCGTTAATAGAAGGGCGTGGCCGTAACAATACTACCAGTATTCGAACTCACCTTTTACCTTGGTCAATCAAGACGGATCTCGAGAACATTCCGTCAACTTACAAATAACTTAACTGGTATTTTTAACTTGAAATACTTACCCGTACCTACTCCATTAGTTAAAGCGGTTCATGTGACACATTGTATGTAATTTTATTTGTAAATATAATAATTATTCTTGTGCTGTTTTAAGCACGGGAAAGTGAAGTACTTACTGCGTAATATTTATTTCGTGGTTTTATATAGCGATGTCCCGCTGTTTTACTCGTAATTTTGGGTAACCAAAGGTTTTTATAGGGAAACATTTCGAATGAAAGTTGTCTTTGTCATGTTACTAGTAATTTATCTATCTATAACTGAAGTTTGATTATTTGTTTGTTTGAACGCACTAATCTCAGAAACTAGCAATCCAATTTGAATTATTTATTTTTACGAATTGTAATGGACATTCAACTGGAAGGTTATAGGCTAATTTTCGTCCATAAATTCCCACGGAAAAGAGCACTACGCGCGTAAAACCGCGGGGTGCAGCTAGTAGAATATATTATGACTAATTAAGATAGTAATACATATAATAACTTCCTTTTTTTGAAGTCGGTTAAAATGTGATTATTGTTTTAATTGAATGTTGTTGCTACCATGACCACGAGTTTAGTCCCCGGACATCACTTACTTGACTACGCTTAATCTTCCTCACGTCTTCAGAGAAAAAAAAGTATTTGGCCCTGAAGCAAGAAACAACATCAAACAAAGAGGGAAAGTGGTCTTTGTAATTAATATTGTACATTTTCTTCATACATTTCATAGTTATTCTGACTTTTAATCCTTTTAAATCCAATTGTTATGGCAATTACATCCAATAAAGTGAACATATCATGTTTTTGTTATTCTTGTGACCTTTTTTCTTAATTGATGGCGTGATGGTATTGTAATTATGAAGGACTTTGACCATGGTAGGGAATTCTTTAATATCCAATATCAATGTTTTTAAGACAACCTTCTACATCCGAAATCAGAAAAACCAAATCATTTTAGACAATAATAGACGTATCGTCCATTTTAGGCATGTCATTGAGATATGTACAGACATACATATACATTCTCAATGAATACATAATTAACTATAGCTATGGTATGTCAATCATTATTTTTTCTTTTTTTAAATTAAATGGATTTACACCCTTAATAACTGCAAATAGATATTGGGTCAATTTAAGAGGGGTATAATGTAATAATATAACGCGAGTGAGTTAGCTACTACTTTGATATCCGACTCGCTTGTACGAGTATTAAACTTGGCAGCTTTTTATCTCGCTCAGTGTCGCTCAGTAACGACGCCTTAGGTAATGAATGAAAGTTATAACAATGACTAGAAAGTATTTCTTAACAATTTTAACATATTCACAAAATATTAAAATTACATTGGGCGTAATTAATTGAAATTATTTACATTACTGTTAAAACTCGCATAAATTATTTAAGTTAATTTTTGCTAAAGTTTGTAGCGCGTTGATGTCTTTTGTATAGAGTGGTAGTAAGTACTAGTAGGTTAGTGGCCAACCCTGGTGTCGGAGTTTTTAGACCGCCTAAAGGCTTTCGACATGATCTGACGATTGAAACCATCGAGTCCGACAATTTAGTGTAGGGCCACATCTGCGGAACGTACGGCGCCGAACCTTCCGCTAAATACGCTTGTAGTGTATTTCAAGTTATCTATGACACATCAGTACGCGGCGTAATTTCGACTGATGTGTCATAGAGCGGAAGGTTCGGCGCCGTACGTTCCGCAGATGTGGCGCTACACTTAACGTGCCTTCCGAAGCACGGTAGGGCTCAGATAGAAATGCCACTATCGGCCACTCATCCACGTAGGGGGTTGCTTAACAATCGCAATGAGTTAACGCCATGATTGAAAATAAACTAAGAAACCATGTATGAAAGTTTATAATGCATATTAATCTTTCAATGTATCTATCTATATATAATAATGTATCTATGTTATTAGAATCGATGCAATTTTAACTAAAAAGAGAAGCTTAGTTCGCACAATGCTAGTTTTTAATCTAATAGCGAGTAATTTTGTAGTTATACTTGTCTGAACTTTATTTTAAAACGGCGATTTCAAAGAACATTATTTATATTTTACTTTATTAACTCGCTAAATAATAGCTTTTTATCTCGCACAATTTAAACGTCGACATGACGTATTCATTAAGAAATTCAAGACAAAAACTGTTTTGTGTTTCCTTCGAACCAAGAAAACACCCCTGTGCAGTAATGTATTAAGCTTAGTCGCATACTTTTGCATGTAGTAACATTTCAATCTAAGCTAATGTTGGTACCAGACAGATAGAGACAGTAAATCACATTTTTCTTCAAGTATTTCTCAAAGTAATGGCGTCCAACTCCAATCTAAGTTAACAACATGTTTCAAAACATGATAAATCCAATAGTGAAACATAAATGCGAGCGTTCAAATCGTAATATAATAGAACTGTCTCATTACTTCGCAACAACTCACATCTTTTATCAAAATTATATCTTTATTCTGTCGTTTGTTTTAAACAAACTCGATTTTGCAATCATCGAATTCAAGCAAAGTCGCGGTTTGGTTGACTCAATACTAATTGTTCGATGACCTTGTCTTGGTGGATATGGCCTCCTAAACCGACAGGATAGTGTAGGTGCTACAAGCATATGTCTATGCATGCCTATGTCTATACATCTATGCACAGAACTATCCAGAATGACACTTTTCTAAGGTCCTCAGACTTTTAATTATTTCAGTCTTGTCTGAAAACGTATCAACATTTTCCTCTCAATAAATATTGTATAAATATTAATGATATCTACTTGCAACATTAGTACTGGACTAATATATTGAAATTAAATCAGTATATTGAAATTAATTGCATAAATAACTATATATTAATACTTGTAAATTGTCGTTTTGGTAAGATTCTTAAAGTTTTCTTAAATTTTTCCTTCGTCAATATCTGTTTATATACCGTTATTTGATTTTAACAATTTTTTTTTCTGAGGAAACTGTGGTTCGTAACACATAGAAGTTAACTAATTATTCATTATGAAGGGAAAATTAAATTTGGAACACAATTGACGTACCGCAGGAAACACGCGTGAACATCTCGCAAATTAAAAAATTACAGCATTGCACTTGCTGGCCAGTTAATTGTTTCCAATTACGAATAGTCGCAGCGGGGTGGCTCATATAAATAGAGCGCGAGCTGATGCATTCAGCATTCCGAATCAGTCGGTGGTTGCAAACACACGTAGTCACTTAGGCGAAAGTTTCTAAGCGAGTACTGTAAACAGCAGCGCTTAGTTAGTTTGTTTGAGATCTCTTGTAGTCTAGTTAACAAACACATTGTAATCATGCAGTCTATGGTGAGTTTTTTTTTCATTTTACTTAGTTTAGTTTAGATTTATTTGACTAATCAAAGTGATTTACAAGTTTCAAAAATTTTGGTCTCTTTTTTGTCGGTGTTGAATACAAACACCACACAGTGAACATTTTCATAATCGACATGTAAAGCAACACTCTTTACGTCAACGTTTTGTTTCCTGTCCTGTGAACACAAACGGTTTCCCAAAAAAGTATTCGATATCTACAAACCGCCTTCGTTTTAGCTACTTTTTAACTAACCTAACCTATTTTCATTAGTAAATCCCAAAAAAGTACCTCCAATCTAATCCAAATTCCATAACCAAAGTTTAAAACTATTTCCAACTAACATATATAGATAAATTAATGAAACCATAAATTATAAACTCAATTACAATTCAGCCAAATAATTGAAACAGCTAATAATGAGTAAAACGCATAACTAACAAACTGCGCAAGACATCGGGTTACATTACATCGGGTTGCAAATTAGGAAGTTATCGTTAATGTATGCACAGCCGAACCGTTCGACGATATTTCAATTGAAGTTCCGCCCACAATTTGTCTAGCCGAAAGATAAATAGGATTATGTACAGAGTTACTACCTCACTCAGAGTCGCTTATGATTCCTTAAGAGTTAGTTAACGTTAATTTTCGATGTAATTGTCTACTCCGAGTAAAACAGTAGAGTACTTTCCCACTAAAATATATCGCTATGCTATCAACATAACATAGAGATGGTGTCCATAGCATAAAAGCATTTATGGTGAATATTATGTCAAGGTGTGTGGAAATGATTAATTACTACATCCGGTTGATAACTAAATCACAAAAGGATTGTAAGAGATTGTCTTGATAATTACGTTTTTAACTAACATGGCCATCGGGGTTAAAAAAATAAGCCTTTATGTAAAAGAACCTCTCCAAATACTATCCTTCTTCAGATGTTGCATATGATCGTCTCTACTTATTCTATACCATCAATATGTTCCAAAATAACCTTTTTGTATTGAAAATATTATTAAAACAACTATACATATGATAAATCGTAAACTAAAACGAATAACAAATACGGAGGTCGAATACATCTTCATTACAATAACAATTACAATACAATTAGTCAGAACGTAATCTACCGTATATCTAATTGTGTTACTCATTTTGAGCCTACGACCGCTACGAGCGTAGGGCGGGCGCGCATCTGCTACGAGACTTTGTACTACTAATTAGTTCCGTGGGCGGGATGACTCTACGACTCATTGGAACGCAGTAATTTGAATATTTAAAATTAGAATTGATGGTAATAACAAATTAACATGTAATGTATTTAAAATTAGAACTAGTATTCTTAATACGATATTTTATAAGTTCATACATTTTGGTATAATAGTCAGTAAAATAACACGCCAAGCGCTTTTACATTTGTAATGTATAGGTTTAACTTTTTATAATACACTAGCAGAGCCCCACGGTTTTACCCGTTCCTGTGGGAGTTTCGAGAATTTTTATATATATAAACCTTCCTCTTGAATCACTCTATCTATTAAAAAGAACCGCATCAAAATCCGTTGCGTAGTTTTAAAGATCTTAGGAAAGATAGGGACAGACAGCGGAAAGCGACTTTGTTTTATACTATGTAGTGATGTTTCAAAATGTAAAAAATTAAAATAATAACGAAGATAACGCAAAATATTAACCTCGAAATATTAGAAAATAGACAAACGAAAAGAAAATCAGCTTGTAATCTATCTAATGAACCGTGAAAAATTTCACATTCCGCTAGAAATCTGACCTTCGCACACCATACAGTTAGTAAGGCAATACGTTGCAGCTCTGCACTAGTTCGTCGAATAATTCCAATCTATTGCAAAAGACCGTTGCGAGGGAACGGTCAATATCCTACGCCCACTAAATTATACTGCGCCTGTTGATGTCCTTATTTTAAGTACGGATAATAGGCTATTGTATAAAAGGTTATGACATTACAATTCCAATTTCAATTTGGAATGCATTTGAATCATATAGTTTCCAAATAATATTGAAATTGGAACAACTTCTTTGTTTTCAAATAGGTTGCGTACCTACTTGTTTAAATATGCACTTACCACAGCCATTAATTAAAACAAAATAATACTAAGACGCAATTTAAATCTACTAAACTGCATTAAATAATTCTCACAAATCTCCGTTTCGATTCAAATTTTAAATCCACCTGTTGTTTCAATGGGCGTTGGTTGACAATTGACACAATGCAATTGTCAATGTCAACTGTCAATTGATCAGATGTCTGTCAATTCAGGCACTTGAATTTATTGCTTTGAATTTAGAATCACGAATTTGAATTGTGATAAAGGTATTGACTGGATTTCAATGCTTATTTTGATAGATGGTTGACAAGGAAAATATAGGGCTTATATGCGTGGATTATAATTTACGATTTGTTTATGTAGTTACTAACATTTTTGCATAAAAATAAGTCACGATAATACTTGTATTCTTTAACTTACTTTTACTCTATATTATTCTTGAATCTGAGGAGATATAGGGTCTCGGTTATTTAATAATGTTTTCTTTGCTATTAAATCATAAAAACCTTATGCAATACTATTAAAATAACTCTCGTACGCACTCTACTTACCGCGCGCATAACGTTAAATAAAATAAATACTTACCTAGGTACTTATATGCAACCATGATTCCGTTTCCAATTTGCGTAACAATCATTTTTGTAAATCTGTTAAACGTAACTTTCTATCGTACTCGTAAATGTATTAATATAATTGAAGTATTAAAAGTTTCAAAATGTTGTGGTTATACACGGTTTACCAATAAAGCCTATAACAGTTATAATATCTATATTGCTATAACGCAATACTCGGTTTTTGTGATCCAATAAAAATTCATCAAAAACATTGGTAAATAAACAATTCTTTTTTTAAACTTGACCAAAGATAATCATGTTCATGAAATGCTAAGCGAAGAAAAACCATAAACAAATGAAGACCTTCACGATTGGAATTGAAGGAACCTTTCCACGATAAGGTCATATAACACAATGGATACATGGATGTAACATTATAAAGTACATCCCACAACAGATTTCATTAATACATTACAGAAAACAAATGACTCATTATCTGGCAAAATATAAGGATAACTATGCAAATTGAAAACAAACAAAGTGTAGTTCTATTTCACGTGTGTAAAATTAAAACACAAAATTGCCAAATTACGCATAGCATTTGTATAGCGTTTAGGTTTAACTAGCTTACAAGCGACAATAGAATGCGAGCGAAAGATCTGTCAAATTATTCGCTAGATGTCTTTCCGTTTGAACTCATCTGCTCGCGTCTTGTGAAGTCGCTTATTTCAAAACGAACGTCATAGTAGTTCAAAGGTTCAAAACCGTTTTACCAAAAAGGTTTTAACATTCCGAAAACATTAATTATGTTATTGAACTATCGCATTTAACAATATCACCTAGTTATAGGCAATCAAAATAAAGTACCAACTGAACTGGTATGCTAATGATTCAGACAGATTTATTTTAACAAAACACTTGAGGTGATTTCTCAAGCTGCCTGGTTAGATAGCAATCTGTTATCAACGCGTGCGCAAGCCACGCCCGATTGTCTACTGACTCCGATATAGAAATATGGGCTAAGCTATGGGCATTCACTTTACGCAACTTCATTTTGTTCTTTTGTTTGGAATTTTGATGTTATTAATAAATATTATGAGTGTAACACTCACTTTAATCCATTATGGTAGTTTAGATTATGAGGCTTTACTATTGGCGAGTTGGCGAGTTAAGTAGCGTCACTCATTCGTGGTTAATTACTCGCTCGCTAGTGTTCTGCTGAACTAGCCGACTTGCAGCTCTCGCTGTTTTTGAACTCACAACTTCTAACTTTAAAAATGCATTTTGACACAAAACTGGTTTAACTTCGATTTGGTTTAAGTAAATTCCTTTAGTTAGTTAGCCTCTCTACACAGGTAACTCTGCTATTAATAAATCCCAGTCTCTTAACCATCTCATCTATTTGCCGTAGCCATATTAACACGCACCAGTTTCTATATTATTGACTGTTAGGTAAACATGGTTAAATCTAGTATTTTCGCCATCAAAACCGGCTCAGGACGCAAAGATAAATGCGTTACATGAACTTGATTAACATAACTTGAACTATTTCTTATCAGGTTAAATTATTACTTGGAGTTTGATTAGTGACTAACTTAACTGAGATTGTGTCCTGTTATAATTTATAATGAAACTAGCAGCGCCCCGCGGTTTTACCCGCGTTGTGCCCATTCCTGTAAGAATTTCGGGAATTTTTTTACATAAAAACCTTCCTCTTGAATCACTCTACCTATTACAAAAAACCGCATCAAAATCCGTTGCGTAATTTTAAAGAATTAAGCATACAGACAGACAAACAGACAGACACGAAAAAGAGACGACTTTATTTTATACTATGTAGTGATGATGTAAACTTAGATCGACTTGGCAGGGAAATCTTTATCGAGTAAAGCGTATTTTGCCGATATTTTTATATAAAGAATAAACATCGCAGAATACACTGCATGGGTTTATAAGTCTATATTTTAATCGTATTTTAATGCCAAAGTTTGAAAGAAATGCATAAAAGCACGCTTTATATTGGACGCTCTGACTAGCAGCTTTCAAACTCGCAAACTCTATGAAACCTACTCTATCGAACTCTATGAAAACTACACTTAAAACGATATGCTTTTCTAAACCACCGAAACAACAATATAAATCAAAATAGGGCAGCTTCAACCAAACTCCGATTAAATTCCAAGATTAGGTTACAAAGTTATCAAATGTCGTAACATTATCCACGTGGATTGTAGCACATTGTCAAAGTAACTAGTGACCCGTGTGAATTACACTGTTCATTATAGATATGATCTGTTACGCCGCAACATAATTATGAATTACATGTTTTAGTAATAGTTGCAAATGTAACGTTAGGAAACACTTGATATGGTGTGAAGAGTGTTGTTTTAAGGTCGTTTTTTCTTTCTACTCGTATAACAATAACAATGTTACTTTGACCTTTTGCATTGTGAAGTAAATGAAACAGTTGTCTTTATAATTTGATTTTGTATGAAGATTGTAGTCGTCGGTTTAACAATTGAGTTTTCTTGCTCTTCTCTTCTTTAAACAAATTTTTAATTTTTCAAAATTTACATTAATTAATAAGTAAATAGCATTTGATCTCCTATCTCCAAACCAAAGTAATCAATTTTGGAACCTAAGTTTGACGCTAAAATAGTACCTGCCTTATTCATAAACGCTTTATAACTAAAACACTGTTAGTGAGTGTTTTGTCTCTATTGCTCTTTGGAAAATAGCGTATGTCAGAAAGGGACAAACCATTTTCTAGCTAGAATGCTGCTAGTAAGCGTTTATGAATAAGGCCCTAGATCTCTAATGCATCCCAACTGAAACGAATAAGTTACATACTGCCGTGTAGGGTGACCTCAACCAAACGTCAAATATGTCAACAAGTGTCCGAACACCTTGTTAATTGTTCACGTATCAGCAACCCCGACATGTTTCTTACTAAATGACGGTGGCACGAGGTTACTTCACGTTGGCACGGGCCCGTGAAATCACTGCCACGCTCTACCGCACACAACTCGTCAAAACTATTACCACAAGTTTAATTATATTAACTCCAATTTTGATAACTTGATTATAATTGCGTGAAGCTAATTGATTTATTGGAACAGTAAGCGTTAAATGTTTTAGTTTGTTTTACTATAGTATTTCTTTTACGTGGGAAAATTGAGCGTTTATGCAACGTCTGCGTGCTTTCCGGCTTGTCTATGAATATGTTTCTGTTCAGTCAAACTTCCTTAGAATGGAGCACTTGAGTGTAATCACTATCTAATAATGATATATCAGACACAGTTGGCCACTGATGGCCATAATGTTTACTTAAGATATCCGTAACTAATACAAATAACGACGAACAAAACCAGAGTTCCAAGTACCACGAAACGTGATCACGTTCCTTACTAGCCCAAATTATAAGGTCTAACTAAAGCCTCTTTGCCTATATACGTCCTTTACCAAACAACCCTAAATCACCATCTCGTTGTAGGTTATCCTCGCAGCCACCCTCTGCCTGGCGCAGGCTTCCTTCTACGCGGGCCCGCCAGCGCACATCCAGCTGAGCGCTGATGGCAAATACGTGGTGGACACGCCCGAGGTCGCCCACGCGAAGGCCGCCCACCTCGCCGCCCACGCGCAGGCCTCCACCGCCCATGGCGCGTGGGCCCCGGCCGCGTACCACGGTGACGCTTACGGCGCTGGCTACGGTGGAGCCCACTACGGCGCTCCGGCTGCTGGTAAGGATCGTTTTTCGATTCGATCGATTCATCATTTGGTCGATGTTGCAGGTGTTGTCTGTTGTCAGTGGATGGTCTTCTCCAAGTCTTAAGCTGAAAGCAGAAACTTGAGCTGATGGCTTGGAGAGACGTAACCGGAGCAAGAATATTTGGATGTTAACCTAATTGGGTGGGAAGTTTTCCATCCAAAGTGGTCATTTCTTCCTTTTGTGGTCCAGGAATGATTTTACCCCTTTGACTAATGCTCTTGTCTTGTCCCAGGTCTGATCAAGTACGGCCCCGCTCCCCTGGCGCACGACGGTCGCGTAGTAGACACCCCTGAGGTCGCCCACCTGAAGGCCGCCCACAACGCCGCCCACGCCGCCGCTCACGCCGGTGCCCACCACGGCGCCCTGGCCCATCACGGAGCTTTCGCTCCCATCGCTTACTCCGCTCCTCTCGCCCACGGGGCTGGCTATGCCGCTGGTTACGGCAAATGGACTGGTCCTCAGGTAAATGAAAAAAAGGGATATTTATTTTTGGGAAGTTTAGGTTTCGAATTTCATACGCTAACCTTTACCAATCCGAACGGAACAGTAAGGACAGCAATATAATTTCTGATACATTAGGCTCAAAATCTGAATCTCGAAGTGCCTTGTACCTTAAGTATGCGTAATTCCAGGTGTTCTGATATAATGTCAATAGATGAAAAATGTATCACCATTCTAATCGAATGTTCAAGACTGATGGATTGTTTGTGTGCAGGCCCACATCCAGCTGACGCACGACGGCCAGTACGTGGTGGACACGCCCGAGGTGCAGCACGCGCGCGCCGCGCACCTGTCGCAGTACGCGCACGCGGCGCACGCCGCCGCCGCCGCGCCCGAGGAGCCCTGGGGCCACCAACAAGGCTGGCACTAAGCCCCCGCCCACCACCACCTAGCTCCGACACTGCCTGACTTACTTTTATACAAAACGAACCCAAAAAACCAAAAAAAAAATGTTAAGCTGTATAAAGAATGAATGTACGCAACTCTTGTAGAGATGAAAATGTATAAATAAAATTTTTATAAGTTTTATTTTGTTGTTTTATTGTCTTGTTGAACAAAAGATTTTTGATTTTAAGACTATAGTAGTCGTTTTTATTTAAAACGGTAAACAGTTAAACGTAATAAATAACTCTAAAACGCCTGAGGACAACGTTACAGCAAGTATTATTATAATAGTCAGGCGTTGTAGTCAGTAGTAACAAGCAAACATAAGCCCATAAAGGGGGTGCCAGACAGGCAATCATGTTACTGCAAATCAATAGCCAAGTTTATTCCGTACGAATGTACTGAAAAATTCTTTAGAACAAAAATAATTTAGAACAAACATATTGTGTTTCTCAAGAATAGAAACAAAATATGGCACAAAATTAAACATAGGTATATAACTGCGTATTGTTTAATTTTAAATTAAGAACATAAACAAAAGAAGTCAAGTCTCCACGAGTGTCCTAAAAGTTTGAAAATGACAGGGTTTTCTGTACCTACTGTAGGTTGACTGTACCTACCAATAACTAGGCTATCAGATATCATTATACAGGGTGAAATTTTCATGTGGGCGTGGATGGCCAACTTCGAAACAATGATGATAATAAGAATTCCGAAAAATTGCTCAAAGGTAAAAGAGGAGGAGAAAAATGCCTAAGAGTATGTAGTATTTTTTAGAAGTAGGTAGTAGCTTAGTATGGTTTTCGTTAAAAGCATTATATTAATTCTCCAATCTCTATCTATAGGGCCTTTAGGGTCAATCTGTTCTTTATATCTAAACTAGTCGCGCCCCGCAGTTTTACCCGCGTTGTACCCGCGGGAATTTCGGGTAAAAATATTCCATGTTAATCTAATTTACACCCTATATTACTGTAAAGTTTCATCCAAATCCATTTAGTAGTTTTTTCGTGAAAGAGTAAGAAACCTACATACATACATCCTCACAAAATTTCCCATTTATAATATTAGTAGGAAGTATGATTGGAGCGCTATAAAATAATGTGACAAATTCGGTTCTTCTGGAATTTGATCCTATTGGAAGCAAAATAGCAAAATGTATCAAACTATCATACTCTATCGAGATGCAATTCTTCTTCATCGAGTGGATGGGCTATTTTACAGAGAGCAAAAAAGACAAAACAATGTTTAACAGTAATTTAGTTAAAGAGCGTTTTTATATGTATAAGGCGGTTAGAAATCAGCCCTGAGTCCTTTGAAAATATTTCGCTATTTCTCATCTAGTTTCGTTGTTTGGTCACGCCCATTTGAAAAATCACCCTGTATTTTGAACACCCGGGGTATTGTAAATAAACCCGTATGTTATTATGGTTGTCTGAATGCCCAATGTCTAGGTTAGTTCATCTAGGTTACGTATGTGATACTGATACGGGTGTTATGGTATGCTTTCGAGAATATGCGGTTATTTCCAAGAGGTAATATGATTACAGTGAAAGGAAGTTGAGGTCTTATTGGTAGAATGGAAAATAATACTAACCGCCTGATTCAGAGATAGAGAGAGAGTCTCTGAGTGGTTGACGTAATTTTCATAAAATCTCTATTCAGGAAGCATTGACGTTTCTGGATACGGACGTTGGTGCTAATTTTCTTAATTTACGAATTAACTCCGATACAAGTAATTTCTATAGTATAGTAAACAAAAACGCCTGAATGATTTGTATTATCAAAGATACAAAAATGTTTTGCTATAAACAAAATGTATTTGTTACATTAAGGACCAATGACATTGACCGAGTTTCCAAGTTGCAAGACGACTAATCCTACTAATATTATAAATGCGAAAGTTTGTGAGGATGGAATGTATGGATGTATGGATGTATGTTTGTTGCTCTTTCACGTAAAAACTGCTCGACGGATTTGGATGAAACTTTACAGTAATATAGGTTATACATCAGAATAGCACATGGGATACATTTTATCCCAAAACTCCCGCAGGAACTGATACAACGCGAGTAACACCGCGGGGTGCAGCTAGTCTATAATATTATAGAGCAGAAGAGTTAGATATTTTTTTATTTGTTTGAACGCGCTAATCTCAGGAACAACCAGTCCGATTTGAATAATTAATTTCGTAATACAATGGGAAGGCTATTTTTCATATCTAAAAATTCCTACTGGAACGGGAACAACGCGGGTAAAACCAAGGGGTGCTGCTAGTTCTGAAAATAAAATGACATACATTTAAAGCATGATTGGTATGGTGTGTGCAAAATCCTTTATTTTCCTTTTAGTCAGCTAAAAAGGGGTCTGCCTAAAAATGATTTATTGCAACGATAAGGAATGAATTAGGATCCAAATAAACACATTATCAATTTAAATGTCAGTTTTTTACCTTATGGTCTAGACAATAAATGATAGGTTATCGTGGATTAGGTCTTAACGTTTTTGTCTGTGGTTAAATCAAGGTTTTGTAGTGTTCGAAATAAGTCGTTGTATATAAGAAAGGATTACTCATTAGCTTATTGGGTACTACGTACTTGTAATGTGTACTGAGCGTGCGAATGTGTTTCTCGACCTCCGAACGGAGATAATCTATGGATTTCGGTTTTGTAGAGCGTAATCTTTGTCACACACTCATTGAGCTTTATTTGAATATTAAATAAGCAGCAAATCACATCATTCTTCTGTCGCATTTGTATTTCTATAGCGAATAAATAGGTGTAAGTGAATCAAATATAAGCAATCAGATTTGACTAAAATGTATACGAAATGTTATTATCGCAAGGAAGAAAAGGAATATATAAAACCTTATCAAATTAAGAGGTATTCTGTTTTGAAAAACTTAAACAGTAAGTCTTTCAAAAGGGAGTAACACGTTTCAAGAACATTTCACTTTACCGCTTATTAATTGTACCATAGTCACTTCTGTCACTACCATACTCTACTCTAACCTTGCTTGAAACCCTCGAAACCTCGAAACTTACGACGTTGACAGGTGGTTGACAGCTACCTATTGCTCTCTCTATGTTTTGTTTATGGATTTAATATTCAAACCAAATTAAAACTTAATGCACACGCTACTGATGTGACGTTTAACCACCCGTTTGACTTACTGACGTCACAACTACTATCAACCTAGCCAACAACTTCAAACCAATAATATGCTTGCGTGTGCTCAAGCCCTTACTCATTCTAAAAAAATGCCTTTACTTAGACCTATGTCCTACATTTTCAATTGAACAATTCTCGTGATTAGGAACATTTGACATATTTTTAATTACTTTAGCAGTTAACGTGTCTTTAATAAAATATTAATGTACTTCCACTGCTCCGATGCATTAGTTAAGATGGTCCAATGTTGAATATCATTAAATATATTATCTATACTAATATTATAAAGCTGAAGAGTTTGTTTTGTTTGTTTGTTTGTTTAAACGCGCTAATCTCAGAAACTACTGAACCGATTTGAATAATTCTTTCACTGTTAGATAGTCTATTTATCGAGGAAGGCTATAGGCTACATTTTATCCCGGATTTCCTACGGGAACGGGCACAACGCGGGTAAAACCGCGGGGCGCTGCTAGTTATAATAATATAGTTAGATAATATTTACACATATGAAATTATTAAATTTTAGGGTTGACTCCCCTCAATTACTGGGTGAAATAGGCGTTAAAGCTCCGACTAATACCAGGAGAAAGTGCACACTGCTGGTTCCTCACTGCGCAACCAATTTTAGGCAGAATTCATTTTTTGTAAGATGTCCTCAAGAGATGAATCGAGTGATGGTAGATCTACCTGACTTCGATCTATTCGTTACGTCACCGGAAGCCTTGAGAAACATGTTGACGAGGCGTTGGATGCGTTTCAATAATAGTGAGTTGTGAATTATTAATATTTTGTTTTTTGTTCTTTCTTTATATTTTTTTCCTTTAATGTATTTTTTTTTTTTAGGATTTCTTAGGTTTCTTTTTTTAGGATAGTTACAAGTTTCTTTTAGTTTTTATATGCGAAAACATAATTAATGGTGTTTTTGATTTATTCTTTGTTTTTTCCTTAGTTTAAGTTACACTGTTTGTTTTCCGAATAAAATAAAATAAAATAAAATAAAATGTTTCTGTATAGACTTAGATTTGCATGCCTATATATATATTAAATCAATATTTTACAGGACTGCGTTAAATATATTGAATTATAATGAACGAATGAATATCTACAAGGTTATTATCATTCATATATGAAATCTGAAAGTACTTGTGCATAATATATTTTTCATATATACATAAGATTAAGTAGAATATCATAAGTCTCATCGATTTTTTTTTAGCTTTCAAACTCATTATGCCTACATTCCTAGAATCCATCTTTAACTCTTTTTATTTTATTAAATGTTTAGCTATCGCGACTCGACAATATCATTAAAACCATCGAAGGAGGATAGTACGATAGAGATGTAAAAGGGAAGACCAATATACTCGTATGGTGACATTTGGTGGCATTATGGTGACCAACTGAAAAGACTTATGTATAAAGAGATGAAGAGGATAGCGTAGGCCATAGAGAAATGGAAAGAACTCCTTCGACATGAGTTGAGCTCTTGAGTTCAGAAGAAAAACTATGGAACATAAATCGTTGATGGTTCGGGTTCTCTAAGAGGCACTTCTGGCTTTGCGCGAGACACTAGGTACTAACAAATATACCTGCTCGTTTTATATTATATGACGCTCTTGTTTCATTGAACTAACCACCTCACCAGCTCGCCAATTTGCAGTTCAACTTTGCTCGGAGCGCGACCTCTATCTACGATCTATGTAAATAGTACGTAGAATCAAAAACAGTAATTGAAATCAAAGTCAATGGTTTGTATCACCACCGGATGGTGATGTTAGTTATGGCTCTCCACTGTGGATTGTTCATCGGAAACCAAAATGTTTCCGTTATTTATGACGACTGTAATACGAGTAATGTACGTATCAAGGTTTATTGTCATCGTAGATTTGGCAGATCTATTTGATAGACAAACATATCAACATTTCCTACGAGAATAGCATCGCCCTGCGGTTTTACCTGTGGTGTAACAGTTCCGGGACAATTTCGAGTTGAAAAGTAGCTTCTAATATTCTTGAGTGTTGGCTATGCACAGTATGCTTTATACAAAAATAATTATTGAAATCCGATTGGTAGTTACATGGATTTAGCACGTACAAACAAACAAACCCTTTTTTATTATTATTAGTAACGATTCTGCGAATCGAAGATTTAGGTTTGACATATTTAAATCTTGGAAATGTACCTGCAATGCACGATTAAATAAGCTAACAAGTACGAATATAATATTTAAGTTTAAACCTTCCTCATGAGATCACTTTGTCCAATTTGTGAAAACCGTATGGCAAGCCGTTTAGTATAATTTGACTTTTTCGCATTCATAGTCTGTAGCGGAGACTTTGTCAATCATACACCGTACCTATCGGTACAGAGTAGAGCGCTCTGCAGTTTCACTCACGTGTATAATAAGTAGTTGAACTATACCAACGTCCTGCAGTTTCATTCTCATATGTTATAGTTGTAAACCTATTGAAGTTGGGAACATTAAGGGGAAAAATGTAGTCCATGTTTAGCCTTAGTCCTTCACCTACTTTAAAGCCAAATTTCGTTACAATTTAATCAGCGGTTTATCGCTAAAAACCACAATCGCACATTCGCTCACTCATCAAACTTTATCGCGTATAGAATTTTAATAGGTTGGAATAGATATTAGTTAAAAGAGGAATGATCATACATAATAAGTTAGTACGTAACTTCTCAATGAAGGTTCAAGTTCAAGATTAATCATAAAAACTGAATAGACCGTGAATTCGTGATGTTACACCACACCGGACCGGTTCTACCGATATTATCTCTCGATGATACATCGACTTGATTTAATAATTGTGTTTAATGAATGTCATTGTTAAATAATTACGATTTTTTATAGATATTGGTTTCTAAGTGAGATGTTACTGACATATTTATTAATTTCTGTAAAGATTTTTTGTTTGTTTATAAATGTTTGTAATGATTTTTTGTTTGTTTGGCCTTGAGTTATAAGGACTTACCCATTACAGCATTTCTTTATTTATTTTGTGTAAATATTTGTACAGCAGAAAGCAGCACCATGTCTTGATACTTTGGATTCCCCTTTTATCGTCTTAGATACACGACCAGAGTCCGATAAGTGTGAATAGCTTCAAATAATGTTCTGCCACTGGGACATCCTATAAAAAATCGGGCCTGTTCAGTCAACAACATATGAATGAATTGTGACAGCTGTTCTTAGAGTAAGAGTCCTGCGCAATGCAATGTGATCTTAAAATGAGAGTTCAATCAAATAAAGTTTAATTTAATTTCAAGCCGATCCTTTAAACATCCCGCCTTATTAATAAACGCTGTGTAACTAAAACACTGCTATAATGTGTTCTGTCTCTTTTGTTCTTCGGAAAATTGCGTATGTCAGAAAGTGACAAACTATTTGAAAGCTAAACTGTTCTTAATACGGGTTTATTAAAATAGCCCCTCAAGTTTAACACAAATATGCTTAATATAAAAGGGACAAACCCTTACTGCGACAGTCTTATATCTATACTAATATTATAAAGCTGAAGAGTTTGTTTTGTTTGTTTGTTTGTTTGTTTGTTTGTTTTGTTTGTTTGTTTGTTTGTTTGTTTGTTTGTTTAAACGCGCTAATCTCAGAAACTACTGAACCGATTTGAATAATTCTTTCACTGTTAGATAGTCTATTTATCGAGGAAGGCTATAGGCTACATTTTATCCCGGATTTCCTACGGGAACGGGCACAACGCGGGTAAAACCGCGGGGCGCTGCTAGTACTCGTATATCCCGCAAAAATAACAACGCAACGAGGTCAAAGAAACTCATTAACAAATAAAAAAACCAAACACGAATTTAGAATGAAATCTCGTTCTGTCATTCGGTATCCTACATGTACATATAGAAAATGTCACTATCGACCAGTTTTAGCCGAAAGTCTAATTAGTATAAGATGTTAATCGAATTAAATGTACGTCGGCAAGTATGGTTAGTGCCAAATTAGTAACCCGCCTTGTGTTACCCGACAAATATATAGCAGTACGAAATGGTAGATGCCCCTCGCTTCTTTACGCTAAAGGGCGGCATAGATTCTTACCTATGTGTGTATTTTGAACTAAAACAACCAACTATGTTTAGTCAGCCATTAAAATGTGCTTGCAAAAAAATGCTTGGAACTCTATGATCTTCTACGAGTATAATACCTATTAATAACACATCAATGAGGGATTCAGTCATCCCGTGACCACAGGCGGTGTAATCCGCTCGAAACGTCGGGTACGTAGTTTAATAAATACGTTATATATTCTAACGCGATACAGACCCGTTTCATTTAGTATAATGAGGGCAAATCGTGTGAGTTTAAAAAGTATGTTAATGAGGTTTTAATGAGCTTTGATGATTCATAAAATAAAAATGTATTTACAACTTACAGGTCCAATTCAAACACGGTTAGATCCAAACTAAGTTATAAGCTTGTATTACGGAATCTAACTTAAGGGTTGACGTCCAACTCGGCAGTGTGTACGATGCGCACACGGCTCATCTCAATATAATACAAACTGACGCTGCGCGCGCGCAGTCTGTGTTGTCACTCCTGCCATCTCTAGCGTGTCATCTTCAGTGAGGTGTTGAGTGTTAGTTCCTTCGATAGAGAATAGAGGTATGTCTATTTTTCATAGAGCAAACGTAGAGTGACGGCTTACGTTAGGATTGTGATTTTAAATCAAAGGCCTGTATTAAGAATTGTTATTCTTATAAATGGCGTAGGGACCTAACTAAAATATACGTACATACCTAAATTCAGAACCTCTTCTTTTTTTGTCGGTTAATTAGCTCGTCATAGAACTACTGAACTTTAATCTAGTTTGGTTTAATTGAAAATCCATTTTTTAAAGTTGTTTTTAATTCTATTTTCAAACGTAAAGAAGATACTTTGTCACCTATAAAAACAAAAGAATGAATATAGTTTTTGACTAACAAATTGTTTTGTCATCGGTAGAAACAAATTAACCTGTAATCAATATCTAATTTTATTGTCTTAGTGTAGGGCCACATCTGCGGAACGTACGGCGCCGAACCTTCCGCTAAATACGCTCGTAGTGTATTTCAAGTTATCTATGACACATCAGTACGCGGCGTAATTTCGACTGATGTGTCATAGAGCGGAAGGTTCGGCGCCGTACGTTCCGCAGATGTGGCGCTACACTTAGCCGTTCGTTGAACTAATCGAATCTTATTTTAATAAATACCTACATACATAATTAATGTTTCTACTCCTCAAAGAATAATTTGCCAACTTCAATATCACAAACAGATCAACCGAGTCATAAAAGTAACAGTTATGTTTTATCAATATTTTAATTACTGAAATGAGTTTTTAAACTAGTTCTTAATAAGGGGAAATTACTGAATATATTAATTGCTAGAAAAATGTCCTTGACCTACCAGTAGGTATATAACTGCCGCTGTATCTATCCGGAGTTATCGGTAAAAGTGTTCGTCAGATCCTACCAAAGAGTAGATATAGATAACTCATCCTTCTTTCGGAAGATATCTCCCCATAGACAAGTGGACATATTTTAATACAAGCAGCGCCCCGCGGTTTTACCCGCGCTGTGCTCTTTCCCGTAGGAATTTCGAGATGAAAAATCAGACCAGTAGTTCCTGAGATTAGCGCGTTCAAACAAACAAACAAACTCTGCAGCTTTTTAATATTTGTATAGACTATTTGCCTCCGTAATTTTGAAATGTATGAGAATGTAGGTGAGGACGTCTAAGTGTAGCGCCACATCTGCGGAACGTACGGCGCCGAACCTTCCGCTCTATGACACATCAGTCGAAATTACGCCGCGTACTGATGTGTCATAGATAACTTGAAATACACTACGAGCGTATTTAGCGGAAGGTTCGGCGCCGTACGTTCCGCAGATGTGGCCCTACACTTAGAGTGCATTTCCACTAAAGCGGTGCAGAGCTGTGCTGTGCGGAGTTCAATCGGCCAGTCACACTCATTGAAATTGTTAAACGAGGCATTGAAATTGTCAAAATCTTTTCGTAATGCGTTTTGATTGGTCGAATGAGCTCCACTCCGTATTAATGGAAACACACCCTAACTCTAAGCGTCTACAGTAGCAGCTCGTAGCGTAGTTCGACTTAGCTATGTTAGCTGATTACGATTGTTAAGCAACGTGTAGTCCGACCCCTACTTGGATGGGTGGCCGATATTGATATTTCTTTATGAGTGCTAACGTGCTTCAGAGGGCACGTTAAATAGTTGGTCCCGGTTGTATTATCGTCAGACCACTAACCTAATCAACCTTACTTTTTTAAATTAAAACTTATAATTATAGAGTTCGTGATATAGTATGCGGATCGTTATTTATTATAGGGACGGGCCAGAAGTCTTTTATGCATTTTATGCTTAATATTTACAAACCAAGTTCCAATGTGTCCTAAATCTTCGCAAATATATGACCAAACACGTTTCGATGCTAAATAACGGCGCTTGAATACAAACGCATCGTGAATCAGCTCAACTTTCGACTGCACAGGAAAATAAACATTGCATATTTTAAAACTTGGATGAAAGTTGGTATTTAATAAACAACGAGCTGACCCGGCGAACTTCGTACCGCCATATTTTTTTCACACATGACGATAACGAACACATATATGAAAGATTTATCCAATTTGGTGGAGTCGTTTGGAAGTTACGCGTGTACAAACATTTCGGTAATTTTTATGTAGTATATAATGTATAGTCTAAATATTATTTGGTCAGTGGCCAGGGTTTGCCACTAACCTACTACAACTTTTCCTTATTTGGGTGTCAGTCGGAATGCTTTCTTTTCTTGTTTTGTATACGTATTACCTTATTGGGTATGTTTTGCGGTTCCTCGTCTTTAATTTCATCTTGGTTGGTGATAACAAACAGTTTTTCATCTTCATAAATGAGCATAGACTCTCCTACCACGTCCAACTTTTCTATCAGGCCCACTAACGTGTCCAGTTGACTTCTTAAACAAAAGTCTAAGCAGAGCTAAATGCCTACACTTAACAAGCATTTAGAAGTACTCATTTACAATCATCCCATCCGTTAGTAGGACATTGGTTGGGAAAATATATAATTTCTTCGACCCATCAGTTACTGCCGACTGCCGACCTAAATAGAGTTAGTACCGGCTCAGTCATAAACGCTTTTTAAACGCAAACACTGTAATAAAGTGTTTTGTCTCTTTTGTTCTTTGTAAAATAGCAAATGTCGGAATGTGACAAACCATTTGATAGCTAAAATGCGTTTATGAATAAGGTATTATTCTGAAACATCCCAAGTAGGTACTTGATTTAAGACATATAGGTAGGTACCAACCGTTTTACGTTTTACTGGCCTATAGTCCAATCATTTGGTAGTTTTACCTGGAAAGTTTTCCGGGAGTTTTGAAAATTGGTTTATTTATAAATTTGGGTATGCTCTTTTCGAATTTCAACTTTGCCACCTCGAACCCCCGCCGCTCGCGCCGCCATATTGAAAAAATGGCGCCTAAAAACGGTTTTTTGGAAATATCTCTTTTCCGACGCATTTTACGACAAAAATATCTATGTACAAAATTAAACTAGAGAAAATTTCCTACAATTTATGTATTAATAATTTTTTTCATAAAATCAATAGCTTTTGGCGTACGAGCGCCGCAAAGTACACTTGAGAGCATAGAAATCGCACATAGGGGAATTTTCCTGCATTTTGATTTTGATACTTGTTTTTTTTTTAAATTAAGGGTTGGTTGCAAATATAACTTAAATGGAAAAAAGGAGGTCTGATAGCGCACAGTCCCGCAACTGGCCCAAAATTTACCCCAGCACACAGACAAGCACGCCTTCAGTTTGCTCGAAATCACGTAAATTGGACTATGGATCAATGGCAGGCAGTCCTCTTCTCCGATGAGTGCAGGATGTGTCTCCTTGGTAACGACGGACGGGGTAGAGTCTACCGAAGATCCGGTGAGCGTTTTGTTCAATGCTGCATCTCCGAACGGGTCGCATACGGGGGTGGTTCGTGTATGTTCTGGGGAGGTATTTCACTGGAAGCGAAAACCGAACTTGTCTTCATCACAGGGCCCGATACCGATCATCGATCGCGTGGATTGACTTCCCAACGTTACGTCGGGATATCCTGCAAGAACATTTTGTGCCCTTTTCGGGATTTATCGGCGAAAACTTCGTTTTTATGCAGGACAACGCTAGACCACACACCGCTGCTATAGTACGCCAGTACTTGGAGGAGGTTGAAGTACTCGTTATGGAGTGGCCTGCTCAAAGCCCAGATCTCAATCCCATTGAGCACTTATGGGACGAACTAAAGAAACGAGTAAGAGCCAGAAACGCAGTGCCTACGAGTCTCTGAGAGCTTCAAACCGCGATCAAGGAAGAATGGGACAGCATACCGAAGGATTTCGTAAAAACATTGATTTCTTCAATGAATCTTCGACTGGAAGCTGTTATTAAGGCTAGGGGAGGCAATACCTCGTATTAAAAAATCGTTACATTCACAGATTTATTGTTTTTTTAACCTTTTATACCTGCTCAAAGTCCCACAAACCGCGCTACTTGTAACGAGCGAATTTAGCCCATTCCATTGTTAGGCCACCACTGCTATGATTTGGAAGGTCAAGGCCAGACATTATGGGTTTTTAGGAAGCTAACAGTGTGTACTTTAATTTAATTTAAGTTATATTTGCAACCAACACTTAATTTAAAAAAAAACAAGTATCAAAATCAAAATGCAGGAAAATTCCCCTATGTGCGATTTCTATGCTCTCAAGTGTACTTTGCGGCGCTCGTACGCCAAAAGCTATTGATTTTATGAAAAAAAATATTAATACATAAATTGTAGGAAATTTTCTCTAGTTTAATTTTGTACATAGATATTTTTGTCGTAAAATGCGTCGGAAAAGAGATATTTCCAAAAAACCGTTTTTAGGCGCCATTTTTTCAATATGGCGGCGCGAGCGGCGGGGGTACGAGGTGGCAAAGTTGAAATTCGAAAAGAGCATACCCAAATCTATAAATAAACCAATTTTCAAAACTCCCGGAAAACTTTCCAGGTAACCCCCTTTTTTTTTACCAAATGATTGGATTACTATGCTATGATGCATAATTTACATACTACCATAATGGATCTATGGATCTATTAGATACAGTAAAAATTTGCAGAATATAACGAATCATCCATTTTACATCCGTTTGTGAGTAAACAATGACTTGTATTTTTCCAGATTGGATATCATCTATTAAAACATTCGTGAGCTCAATATGCTAAGGGCTGCAGAGGTGAGTCATGTTATATTATACAGTGCCCGGCAGAAAACACTACCCAACGCCCATAATTATTATACCATACCTTTTGTAAACTCTGGTACCTACACAATTGTATTATTCTCTGTTGATGTTCTTCCATTATACTCTTTCGTAAGTACATATGGTAGGTTCTGAAGCTCTTTGGGGTAACCCTTATTAAAACAAAGGTAGAATGCATACCACTTGATTTTTTTTTTTTAAAAAGGACTTTTTTTTCAACGAATTTAATCGAATTGAATAGCAAGTAAAACGTTGTATTTTTTTTTATCCAACTACTGGCAACATTTCACTAATAAACGTCACCCGTCCTTATAAGTCAATGTCAAAGAGGGCAAGTCGGCAGTTTGGCGAAAAAAATTTGAAATTTGTGCATCGCTCCCACAAAAATTTGAGTTTTGTTCTACGAAAAATCTGGTAAGTGGTTTTTGCGTCCAGATTTATAAACTAGGCTATATTGTTGTTGTTTTGCATCCATTTGGTTGAGAATTCTGGTAATCTATGCATGGTTTTCGATCATGTGAAGTTATGGGTGATTGTGGTAAATTATCTACCATTGTTCATTCGTGCCTAACTGTTATTGGATTTACTAATATAGAAACGGTTTGTATTTTTGGGTTGTGAATGGTGCATATTTTTCTTTACTAATATAAAAACTATATGTTTTTTTGGTTTATGAATTGTGCATATTTTTTATAAGTATAATTAATAAAAGTCTTACATATAAAACGACTATTTTTATTTACCTACTAAGATAGACCATAAAACCATTAGACTCCTTCTATGTCGAATGCTTTAGAAGAAATATAATGTATTGAACAAAAGAAATGTGAATATGTATATGTTTTTTAAATTACCTAAATTAGACAAGCAAACCCAGAGAAAACAACTAGTATAGATTTTTTTCAAACCGGGTTGGATAATGGTAACTATTTTACCACAATCGTAAAATTTTACAAGTCGGTAATGGATAATGGTAGGTTATTTACCACACAAAAAACACCCCTTCCCTCCCCCTTTTTTATATTTTTTTCATCAAAAATGAAATCAGCGGCCCCTAATTACCCAGAAAACACCCTCGCTTTTTCTTAAACAGCCACAGGGGCTCTTGTTTGTTTAAGGGTTAAAACTTAATAATAATATTTTACTGTGACTATAAAGTTGGTCGGTTACAGTCTATTTTGTAGAACCTTCACTCTGCTACACTTTTCATGTTTTGTTTGGTAGTCAGTTCATCTGACAAACTAGAAAAATCAAAATCAAACTAGATGATAGCGACATCCAAACCAAACCAACTAAAAGAAAACGATAGGTAAACCTTTCTGCCGGGTATTGTAAGCAATAATATTATAACTATAGGTTTTAATATTATATTTTTCTGATATTCAATTATCTAGTTTATTCCATGAATAGGACGTTAACATCAGAATTATATCGTTAATTGATTTCCAACTACCATGAGCTAAATTGATATTTTTCCACATTTTCATTCATTAACTTTAGTTTTCTGGGATTTTTTAGATGCAGAATTACATACTGTATAAATGATAAACACCTAGTTATTAACTAGATTTTTATTTTGTTAGAAATAAACAAAGAAAATAATGAAGTACTAAATAATGGTATGCAAATGTATCGCCACGGATGCGAATAGCGCTGCCCTGGTTTTGTTTGTATATCTTGAGTCCTATTGTCTATGTATTGCCTTTAACTCAAAGTGCAGATTAGGTCTAGGTATATGGATTCTAGTTCCCCTTTAGTATAGATACTAGGGGCTATTAAGTGAGTAAATATTGGCAATCCCTCTTCATTACATAGAAAAATGATTAAAATCTATTTACGCACATATCGTCCTTGATATCGAGCCGAGCTATTTTGCTTTGATTTAGAAAAAAGTCATTTCCCTTTACCCCGAAGCAAAGACTTATGTTAAACGAAAACTTATTTGAAGTAACAATTTTTTTTTTTTTATTCAATCTGATGGAATTCGCTTGAAGTAAAGTTACACCTTTAGAAACATAATATTAAGTAGGTATTCGCTTAATTTTTAAACCATCTATAATAAAATGGTTCTGTACTGTTCATTTCATAATATG
Source organism: Cyclophora albipunctata (assembly GCA_963082685.1). NCBI lineage: Eukaryota > Metazoa > Arthropoda > Insecta > Lepidoptera > Geometridae > Cyclophora > Cyclophora albipunctata. The sequence continues at coordinate 2,654,836 of OY720133.1, forward strand.
GACTAGAACAGAGACGCTTGGAAGATGATGGATAGCTTTGTCCAGAAATGGGACAGTATTGATAAAAAATATCGATTTCCATAAATCATTAAAGTTTTACCAACACTAGCTTAGCGAAGCGTAAACTAATCGATGTCAACGAACTAATTTGATTGGTATTACTCGTAGGCCTACGGTACCTTAGAATGATAACGGGGTTATATGGCCGTTGACATTGTGGTTTCGCGTCAGTATAGAAATCTTGGGATAACCCACCATAGAACAGTCGATACTTGTAGGAACTTTCTCTTATTAAAGGCAGAACAATCTAGTTTTAGGTCCATTGCTAAGGTGCTATGGCATTATATCTAAAGACTTAAGTTCCCACCTACCTTCAAAAAAGCATCGGTTAATAAAAAAACCTAACGATGAACTAACATCAGACCACGCCGTAGATGGCGCGACGAGCTCGGTTCGTTATGGGGAAAGAGGATGGAGGCCTTTGCCTTAATAATTATTATGAACTGGGGCAGAATCTCCCTTTTATTCCACAATTTCATGTAGTTAGGTACTATAGAGTATGAATGGAACTTCTACAATTATCATAGGGAGTTTTCCTTGTCTGAACTTGTTACTGTTCATGATTTTCCTGTGTCTTAGCTAATATCTTTGCAGGCGTATTAACCGCAAGGCGTTACGATTTCAATAATAAATAGGTATAATTATTAAGATCCTTATCATTATTACCATAGAATATAATAAAAACTGCGGCCTCTGTTTTATTGGTATTATTAATCTGGTGGTTTAGTGAACTTTTTATACATCTCAATTATAAACGGATTTTTAATAACAGGTTGGAATTTTTTTGACTTCGTGTAGTAATTTTTTTTATGTAAGTATTAGTTCAGATGTTTGATTGCGAGTATAGTGGTCAATACTGGCACGGTAATATAATTTAATAACCGTGATACTGATGTAAATTTTCTGACGATTGAAACCACCGCGACTTTACAAACAACATTCTATAAATTACTCCAAGACCAAGAATCACGTGATATTCTCTCTTACACAAAAACACGCACGTTCACAGTTTAATTTAAAAATATACTCGCACGCATTCTAAAGTATTAACTCAAAATGGTTGAGATAAATCTTAAAGGACATCATATACTTATTGTATTGCTAGGTACCAAAATTCGAGTTGATTAGTGGCCAACCCGCATTAGGCAAGCGTGGTGATTACGCCTAATCCTCCTCACTGTACTGATATCTTCGGTGAGATGACAGGCCTTTGCCCAGCAGTGGGATATTACATAAGACATTACTTTAGTGGCCAACCCAGTTGTTGAAGTTTTCCGACCTACAAAAGGCCTTTAAACGATAAACACTGACAAGATTCCAACAGTGCTAATACTGTATTTTATAATACTCAAGATCCATCAATATAAAGTTGGAAATCATAAGAATGGAATGCGACCCTCCAACTCCATTTAATACGACAATTAATAATGACAATGAACTAGCGAATAGTATTGCGATTACATTATAATTCGCTGATAATTGTAATCAGTCGATTGCGTGTTTGGGTCTCTTCAGAATAGACTGATGAGATGATTTGTTTCCTGGGTAGCTTATTAGCAACATGATACTGTACAATTATTAACTTTGTAACAAATAAATATGTATCGACATCAATCTACTATTCTCGTTATCGACACAGTGGGGTTAGCTGATCCGACTAATTGATATAAAAGAAAACTGTGTACGAGTATGTTTATAAAATTTACTCAAACACAAAGCTTAGGATGAATATAAGGGAGAGCTTTCGAATGGATATTAGGTAGTCACTACGGGCATAACATTACCCTGCTCAGATTTGTCGGTTGTAGATATGTTGATTGTCCGTCCCGGAGGTTTAAATCGCTTCAACATGGCGATGGTAATTAGGGAGGCTAAATACTCCGACACTAGGATTGGTTTAGATAAAGGTATTTTATAAAGACGCTTTAAATACGAGTATGTTTTCATACACGATGAAATCGATGTCAGCTTTAAGGATTATATAAGATTTATATCGGGACTAAATTGCACGTTGATACCTATAATTAAATCAGTAAATCAGTCAACTAAACCTTAAATACCTACGGTTGAAACGCGAATGAAACCGTATTATCTATACTAATATTATAAAGCTGAAGAGTTTGTTTTGTTTGTTTGTTTGTTTAAACGCGCTAATCTCAGAAACTACTGAACCGATTTGAATAATTCTTTCACTGTTAGATAGTCTATTTATCGAGGAAGGCTATAGGCTACATTTTATCCCGGATTTCCTACGGGAACGGGCACAACGCGGGTAAAACCACGGGGCGCTGCTAGTCTGTTATATACCTAGCTAGACTGACTACCTACATAGGAAGAGGATTCTTTTTCTATGGTCATGATACCACTAACTTCTTTATTTTTTCTGTTCCAGTCATGTCAATGTCCAATCACAGAGTTTGGGCCATCAATGGCGGAGTCATGTCCAGCCCAATTCGTGCTGTTTATGACCATCCTGGAGTCTTTCATCAGAGGCCGCTGTGACCTGGCAGACCCTTGCCAGAGAGTACAGAGCAGAGACCCGCCGGATAATAGCTATGATTTTGTTGTTGTTGGCGGCGGAACTGCCGGGTCTGTTGTCGCTGGTAGATTGTCCGAAAACCCACAGTGGAAGGTAAGGATTATATTTAGCTTTTTTTAAATAAAAGTTATGTAGCACTGAATGTGTAAACTATAATGATTTTGGCAATAGGCAACTGTTGCTTTTAGTTTCTACATGTCTACATTTATCAACTGTATTTTATTCTATCCCACATTTTCTGTGATGCAATCTATCCTACGCCTGTTAGTTGTTCAAAGCTTCATTTATAGCTTTTTGTAATGGAATTCTGAATCAATTTGCACACTTTATTTTGATTTGATTAATACCAATTGCTATAAAATAATTATTTAATTAGTTTGTGAGTTATGTGTTGTGATGTAAGTACCTAGGTAGTCATGTCGTGTTACTTAATAACTGCTGTAACATCGTCCTACAACTGTCCTATGTTTAACAATCTAATTCTATGCAATTTTAGCTTCTGCCATTGACCGTCTAACAGTAAATATATGAATATATGCTTTTCAAAGGTCATTAGTAACTTGAACTACATTTTATCTTGCAGTGAACCCTGAACTTTGCAAATATCATAAAAAAATATAAAAATTCAGCCTCGTAACTGAATGTTTTCGAAAATAACCGTATTTATAAATAATAAACTTTATTTTAACAATTTTTTATGTAAATCACGAGGAACTCATTAATTCATGAAAAAAAGAATACAGATTTTTTATACAGAAAAAAACTAAATTATGTTTTAAATACGGATGAATTAAGATAATTAATAATAATAACAAAAACAAACATTATATTTAGAATTTTTGTAGCTATATATAGACTTTAACTAACTTCCTAAATTCAATAGCGTTTTAAAGTATTTTTAGTATCAGGCATAGACAAATAGACAAAACACAGATTAAAAAAACATTAATTAACGATAATCTTTACATAATGGCCGTTATTACAATTTCAACGACTATTTTAGACCACAAATGTTGCGTTGCCAAGGACCAAGCCGTCGTTACTGGATTTTACACGGCTAATTAAGTTAACCAAAATGTTTGTACTTATTTACGGTAGGAAATATAAACTCATCACTGTTATTGTGGGAATATTAGTTGGTAACTATAGAAAATAAAGTCCCTGAGAGATCTATTGTATGGTAACATGGCAATTAAATACAAATTATAGTTTTTGTTCGTTAATTGTCTGAATGACAGCAGACTGGTGTGTTAACATGTTTTTTAGCATATGTGGAGATGTTGTTTATCAACTTGTAATTTCTTAAATCTTACGATGTTTAGAGCGTATATATAAAATCAAGTTATATTCTATGATGGTTTTCAATTTACCAGGAAAAAACATATATCAATGCTCCAAGAATATGATTGTAAGGATGATTTTCTATCTAAGCTTCGGTTTATGAGCCAATTATATCAAAAGTAGCAATGCAGTGAAACATAGCGAAGGTGATATCCACTAATCATATCAAAGTATAGCAATATAAAATGGCTCTGGTGGAAACACTTCCGCTTCTTTGTGATATTTGGTATTATTTGTTTGTCTTCTATTCTATCCATATGCATTGTGTCTTTAGAACTCGAAAAATACATAGGGTATTTTAATTTGGATTTTTTTTCAATGTTATACGCCTAATCCTCCTCACTGTACTGATGTCTTCAGTGAGATGAGAGGCCTTTGCCCACCAGTGGGTCATTACAGGCTATTACTATTTATTCTCAGGTACTCCTTATAGAAGCTGGTGGTGATGAGCCTCCTCAGTCGTCTGTCCCCGCCTGGGTGACAGCGTATTGGGGCAACAAAGAAACCGATTGGAACTACAAGACTGAGCCCCAGAAACGGGCGTGTCTCGCTGAGGGAGGCCAATGTTCCTGGGTTAGGGGGAAGATGCTCGGTAGGTTGGAAGATGCTTATTAGGTATGAGGTTTTTTAGATGAGTTCTAGCTTAGTATTACATTGGGTCTCTAAATACTATCATAGAGTGTAGTCTCATTGCTTTGAACTAACTAAAACAGAGGCACAAACGCTATCAGGATTTTGCATTGAGGTCATCCAAAAACAGTTTAGGCACGAACTCTCTTAGGATTTTTAATTGACGTCTAATTATTTATTTGAAGTCCTTCAGATGCCTTCATGGCTAGGCATAGTAAGAGAAATACATTTACGCATCCCCAGTCGTTCGGGGAAACGAATTGATCTTGTAGGACTATTCGCGCCTTACGTGCCGGGAAACACCTACTGTGTTCTTTCGTCAGCGGTTAATTGTCTTTGTGTCTTTTTAACTCTACCTTTTTGCACCCCAAAGGTGGAACTTCCGTCGTCAACGGCATGATGTACATGCGAGGCCACGCCGCCGACTACGACGGCTGGGCCATCAACGGAGCCACCGGCTGGTCCTGGTTCGACGTGCTGCCGTACTTCTTGAAGAGTGAAGATAATAAAGAGATTGGGAATGGCGTGTCTGCGCAGTACCATAATAGAGGAGGACCTTTGCCGGTGCAACGGGTTAGTATGAATGTGATGTGAGGTGTTTGAAACACTTGTGATAGTAGAGGGGTGGCATGTGGGAATTAAAGTTCCTGTTGGAAAACGTAAGAATGTTATCGAGAAGGGCAAGTGGTAACATTTTTAAATTTGTTTATATGTTCAAGCTAATCTCGGGTATAATCTGTCCGATTTGAATAATTATTTTTGTAATAGATAGCCACATACAACGGGAAGGTTATAGGCATTTTTCATCAAATAATATCCACGGTAACGGACGCGGGTAAAACCGCAGGGTGTGCTTGTCATTAATAAATCATTTTATATCTACCTATGTCCATTTAGCCTATAAACTTCCTCTTAAATAGCTACCCAATATAAAAATATTTATTCGAATACATTTCGAACCTCTTTATAATATAAGTAGGTGTAGAAAACCAATTCCGTTGTTTTATTTTCACTAAATTCTACTAACCTTGATCTTAAGTGGGATTATAAAAAATCTTGTCAGAGCGTGCACTCATTTCGATAGTCTTTCAAACTAGAATTGAAGGACAATACGGTCATACAACCTACAATTATTTACCCAATTCTGACACTAGGCAGGTCCAATCCAATCAGAAATAAGAGATTTATTATTTTATCATTTGTATGGAAATCGTTGGGAAGCAGAATGTTTTGGTAAGTACCTACTTCTTCTTCAGCGTGTCGTTACCTACGTTGGTACTTAACCTACCATAATACTAGCATGATACCCCGCGGTTTTACCCGCGTTGTGCCCGTTCCCGTGGTAATTTCGGGATGAAAAGCCCTATAACCTTCCCGTATAATGTGTCAATCCATTACAAAACGAATTATTCAAATAAAATTGGTTGTTTTGGAGATAAGCGCATTCGAACAAACAAAAAAAAAAGAAAAACATCTTCGCTCTGTTTCGTAAATATCTGACTTTTTGCTCTACATGAGATTTAAAAAATGTTTTGTTTTCAGTTCCGTTACGCCCCACAATTCGCGCACGACGTCGTATCAGCCGCTATAGAGCTGGGATACCCTCCGACAAGCGATCTGAACGGAGAAACAAGCACTGGCTTCACTATAGCACAAGCACTGAACGAGTAAGTACAGCCATCATCATTATATGTAGATACCATCTGGCGAGTCTAGGATTTGGTTTCATGGTTAGAGGAGTTTTAACTTAGTGAAGATAGAGGATACAATAGGGTTTGGGGGAGGGGCGTGATCCTGATGGCGGTTTATCGACGGTTGATCAACAGGAGTTATTGTTATCACGCTTATTATCAGTATTTTAGAACAAGACCCTTAAACGTTAAGAAAAAGGGGATTGGTAAAATGAATAACCACTTTCCCAGTGGCGGCTCCCGTTACACCACCGCCCGCGCCTACATCCGTCCAGGATCAGTGAGGGAAAACCTGCACGTGTTGCTCAACGCTCACGTGTCGAGGGTTATAGTGGAGCCGACGCAGAAGCGAGTCACGGGCGTGGAGTACATCAAGGATGGGGAGACTAGGACCGTGGGCGTTAACAAGGAGGTAAGGAACGTTGATGGTAGTGATGTGCAAAGAAGAGATGTGTGTGCATTGTGTGCGTGTGTCGTATTCGCAAACGTCTCATGAACGTATTTTCTGCTTTTGTTTGAAAGATGGTTTGATCCAGTGATCTTAAGCTACTTATGATTGAAAAAATACCAGAGATGACGAAATTTTTGATATAAATTTTCTATACATTTTGTTCTTCAACCACCCCCTTTAACTAACGTAGTTTTGAAGAGAGGGGAATAATAGGTGTAAATTACCTAGGTATTTAAAGTTTTAGTACCTGTGATCAGATCTCATCTAACAAACAAAAGTACTGGTATTCATAATATCCCATTGAATCTCCACAGGCAATCATCTCCGGAGGAACCATCAACTCCCCTCAAATCCTGTTACTCTCAGGCATTGGTCCCAAACAAACTTTGGACAAGTTCAACATCCCTACCATTAAAGACTTGCCTGGCGTCGGTCAGAACTTGCACAATCACGTGGGCGTTAGTTTGGAGTTCACGTTGAATAAAGAAGAGGACCAACCAGAGTTGGACTGGGAAACAGCTACGGAGTATCTGTTGAAGAGGGAAGGGCCTTTATCTGGTACTGGGATGTCTCAGGTGAATTGAACTTTACTTTCATGTTAAAGTATCTTGATTTGATATCGACATACGAGTAAAAGTCAAAGTGCGTCTTCGCAACAGGTCTGTACATGCTACGTTTGATATGACAGAGCGTAGAATAGCTTTCAAGGAAAGACACTTTTTGAGATGTCTTATTTAACGGATGCAATGCTTATTTTTTCACTTTCTTCCTTACATACGTAACATAGGAATACATTAGAAGATAACCTTTAGAACATTTCAAACAAACTTAAGGAAATCAAAAAATATTGACGAAATATTATTGTTTCCAGTTAACAGGAATAGTGAACTCCCGATACGCGTCGGCCGGAGGAAGGCATCCAGACATTCAATACTTCTTCGGAGGGTATTACGCGTCGTGCGGCAACGCTGAGGTGCACCGATTTGACAACTTGAAGGAACATAGGGAGAAGAGGAGTGTTTCGTGAGTACTTCTGATGAATTGATATATCTACTACTTTACTACCCAAATTCGACGCAGAGACAAGTGTCTTATGAGTGTAAATTTAATGTTCCACTACCTTTTAACCCCTCACGCAAAAATAGTTAAAAAGTTAATCATCAGGTCATAAAGTCTTTCAATAATATATGTAATCCAATAACAATTTTCTAATTAAATATGAATGTGACAAAAGTACCAAAGTGCTCAAGTGCGTGTGAGAGACATTTTTTGTCGCTCCAAACTGCTTCTGAGTGGGCAGTTTTTGACATTTTAAATACCATTTCACAGTATAGCAGCCATAGCCATCCAGCCCCGCAGCCGCGGATACATCACCATCCAGTCGGTAGACCCCAAACAGCCCCCGATAATGGAGCCAAACTACTTGGACGATGAACACGATATGAATGTCATAGTTGATGCCGCGAAGATTGCCTACAAACTAGTCAATACCACTGTGAGTTTTGGGTCGTTCATTTCGCTAGTTATTGTAGAGATTACTTCAGATACTTATTTTTCTAGTGTCTGATATTTTTTACTTACATATCTACTATCCTACTCACTGTACTGGTAATCAGACAGGGTAAAGGCTTTTTTCCGCCAGTGCTACTTAAGTAAGTAGTAACTTACTTTGACAATTAATATTACTTAATTATTACTTTGAAAAAGAGATAATATGATAATTGATAAGTGACCTCAAAAAAAGATTGGTTCGAATTATACTTAGGTTTAAAGAGATAAGTTTTTTAGATTTCTTCTAGACAAGTTCCAAGTTTCTTTCTATTCTATTCCTTGGATCAAAATGTACAGAACATCGTAGACAAGCAGTCGTGATTCGACAGCAGAAAACGAATACAATTTAAAAAGATTGTCCGTCTGACAGACTTGTCTATCTTATAAATAACAAGCTGTTCGTGCGGTGGTTCCGCCCGCGATCCAATAGTTGATGCTACTATGAAAATTTTGAAGATCGCGCTAACTTTATTTTCTCAGATTTAGTGCGATCGCGCCCATACATTTTATCAGACAGGAATAAATCTTCCTCTTTCTTGAATTAGTATACCAAAATAACCTCAACATTTTGCAGATCCTACGAGAAAAATACGGCATGACACCAAAAGAAGGTTACGGCAGCGAATGTGGGGAGAACGGGCCCAATCCTTCGGATGAGTTCTTCAAATGCCTCGCGCAGCACCAAACGGCGCCCGAGAACCATCAAGTAGGGACTTGTAAGATGGGACCGGCGAGCGACGTTATGGCTGTGGTGGATATGCAGTTGAAGGTCCATGGAATCAGTGGTATGCTAGTCGTTCTAATACTTGTGTTATAAATGGAAAAGTTGTTGAGAATGGATCGCCCATCAATTTTGATCCTTGTTAGCGAAAACTACTGAATAATCTGAATGGAAGAAGGCACTGAAAACAAACATCTAGCATAAATCCAATGCACCTGACACCATGGGTATAAGTTGTTGAAGAGGAAATATGATATTAGTTGTGAATGTTCTGAATGTTTTGTTACAGGTCTTCGAGTAGCTGATGCTTCGATTATACCAACTATAGTGTCAGGTAAAACTATTTCTTGATTCGCATTTATAATATTAGTAGGATTATTTTTGCTTTTAGTTACACTAAATCGGCTAGACCATTTTTTTATAAATTTTAGCATAGATTAGACATTGGAGACGGAATTGGCCACTTTTTTCGCCAAATTCCTAAAGGTTTGGGTACACTGAGGATGAAACTGTTAGTTAATCATAATTTTATGCAAATTCCAGGCAACACTGCAGCGCCAACGATCATGATAGCTGAAAGAGCGGCGGAGTTCATCATGACGCGACACCAGCTCTCCAAGAAGACTCCCATCGACCTGGGCAACCGATTCGGAGACCCCAACATTGGGAACAACGCGCAACCGACTGGAAATGGGTGAATAAAGAAATTTATCGATGGTCTTACGTCAAACATACAAAGAAAGCAGATTTATTGCGCTGGTCTGTGTGCTACTGCTTATGGGACTAGGTTAGTGCTGGTAATTGGCGGAGAAAGCCCGCGAGTTCCCAATGCGTTAAACCAGTACCGACAAGCGTCAAACGTCATTGGTACTTGGGAGGACACAGTTTTTTCTCTAATCGGCCTTTTGGGCTTGTTCTTTGTTCTTTGCTTTTGTGTTTTGGTTGTTCAATGAGGCGCGTTCAACACTTCACTCTGCGCATGTGATGTGATCATTAGTTATCATAAGAATTCATTAATTTGACATGCTCTAAAGATAATTTTCGTTAGTGTGATTTACTTTAGTACAATATTTGTAGGAATAGTGTTAGTTACAAGTAAGTATGTTGATAATATTTTACAAATTACAGTTGGGCCGACAGACCGTACCATCAGTGGCAGAACAACCAAAACAAAACCAACTGGGACCACCGCTGGAAGCCGTGGGACAAGAACTGGCAAAACTGGCACCAATGGGACGAGAATAAGAACCAAAATTTGCAAAAGAACAACGTGCCAACGGCACAATACAACAACCAGTACCAAAACTGGCAAAGACAGGACGGGAACAGACAACTTAACAGTCCCAGTACTACCCAATCGTACTGGAGAGATTCCAGAACACAGAACAGTGATTGGCGAAACGTTGAAAGGAGTCGGTACAATTCTAGATAAATAGGAATTTTGGTGTATTTAAGGTGTGTTTGGACCAAATGAACAAAATGCTAATTTTACAATTTTCATCAAATTTAGTATACACAATGATAGAGCATATTTTAATAGTTCTGTTTGTCTTTTTAACAGGCCTAAAAAACTGAAGAAGGTACTCAATTTGACACGTAATTATTTTTCTATGTATTTTCTTTAAGGATTGGTACTTTTTCCAATTATTGCTCTTTGAGATTATTGAACATTAATGCTCTAGCTTGTTTGGTCTAAATGCACCTTTAGGCGAGATAATAACGAAATATTTTTGATGTACGTTTTTATTAAGGCTAATTAAAGTAATGACGAACTATTTTTTCTTTCCGTTACGTTTCCCTTTTGGCGCGGGCTCGGGCTCTGGTTCAGGCTCAGATCTGAAATATAGGTATTAGGACTATAGCTACTTTTAAATAGTTTTCTTAGGTTGTATTATGAGCCTCTTTAGGACCAAATGATAATAGTCTGCCTAATGATAATAGACAGCCATTCCCGGTAGTCGATTCTATACTAATATAATAAAGCTGAAACGTTTGATTTTGTTTGTTTGAACGCGCTAATCTCAGAAAGTCCCAATCCGATTTGAATAATTATTTTTGTAATGAAAGCCACATTCATCAGGAAGGTTATAAACTATTTTCCATCCCGAAATTCCCACGGGAACGGCCACAACGCAGATAAAACCGCGGGGCACTGCTAGTAAATAATATAGTTTTACTCATCTCTGCGCACTTTGGCACTTGCTTGACACATTAGTGGGTAAACCATTAAGAACATTTGTGTTGTTACTGCTAAGTTAATGAAAGTGGTATAATTACAAACGTACGCACATATAGTGCCGCGTGTAAAGGTAATTTGAACTATGTATAGTTGTCTGTGTTATAAAAAGTACTCACTCATCGCTAGCGTCGGGTGTTTCTGGTATAGTGACGTTCCCCTTGGAACTGCGCCTGCTTACACCGACCTCATCGGAGTCATTCAGCAATGATTGTTGCTGGAATAAATGAACCCTATATGTAATGCCGCATTTTTGCAAAGAAATTAACATCTCAACTCGATAATCAGATTTTCTAAAGCTGGAATCTATATCTCTACTTACGAATTCCTTCTCATAAACGATAGTATGTAGCATGGTGTCGTCATTTGAGTCGTCGAGCGGTAGAGGGCTGTCTACACTGCTGCGGTTTGAACCGGTCGACGCGCGGGCGGGCGGCGCTGCCTTTTCTGGAAATACATAACCAGCCTTAGTCTTTTTAATACATCTTTTACCGCAAATCTACATCGAGGGGTCTTGTAAATGTTCCGTAGGTGCCGGCGACTCTCGTCGGGGTTTATAATACGCGTCTACCGAGGTCATGTAAAATGTAGGCGGTATCTATACATTCCTCATTTGCGACGGTGGCTAAGCCTTAGAGATTCCAACATTGACCACACGCTTTTTCACGGCAATGGGTATTTTATTTGACATTGATTGCAGCGCTCGAGGCGCTGTTTGACTAAATGATGTTAGTTCATTGCGATTGTTAAAAACGTAAAGTTAAAAACATAATAAACGCTTTTTTTTGGATGGGTGGACCATATTGAAATATATTTTATCTACACTAATGTTGTAACATTCTACTTATGATTCCAATACTTGACTTATAATTACTACTGTTATAGCACAGACAACTAAAACACTCAATTTAAGCAATTGCACATGATGTTATAATATCATTATAATATAACATTATAACATCATTATAACGCGACCAATTAACCTGGCGAGCCTTATGTCAAAATCCTCATACTAGTTGTATAAAATTTTGATATTAGGCTGGCTTTTGAAAACAGTTGGGTTATACGTGAAAACTTCGTCGAAACTACATACACAAAACTCTTTGGTAAGATCTCGCTCGCTCCTGATTGGCCCTACGCGCAGCTGCGCTCTCATTGGTTAGATTTTAATGGCGGCAAGTTCACTGTGACAATACACGTACCTACGCGTGAATTTAATGTTTCGCAATGTGTTTTGTTTTTAAAATTTTGTTTGATTAATTGCATTAAATAGTGAAGATAAAGTAGTGTATGCAACTGCATATAACACGGGTATTAAAACACTCGTTACTATTATGAAACTCGCTGCGCTCGTTTCATAAACTCACACTCGTGTTTTAATACCCTTCTTTATATGACGTTGCATAAACTACTATAATGCTTCGGAGAGCACGTTACATTGTCGGCTTCGGTTGTTTCATCGTTAGATCATGTCGGAGTTCTATAGGCAGTCAAAAAGTCCCGACAACAGGAGGAGGTTGACCACTAACCTATTCGCACTTACATACTTATTAATTTATAAATACTAATCTGCTATCTGAGATTGTAGGGAACAGTTTTTGTGACCGATCGTTAGGTTTAAAGATCTTTAATATCAACAAAGACATAAATTGTCACTTATGTGATAACATAATTTAACTTAAGATATCTAAACGTAGGTACATCGTCGTTGTCATCATACTATTTAGGTGGGTAGGTATAATAAATTCACGATCAATAACAAAACTACACTATTTCGTACAGTAGTGAAAAATCACTACATATAGTATAAAATAAAGTCGTCTCTGTTTCGTGTCTGTTTGTCTGTTTTTCTGTATGCTTAAATCTTTAAAATTACGCAACGGATTTTGATGCGGTTTTTTGTAATAGGTAGAGTGATTCAAGAGGAAGGTTTTTATGTAAAAAAATTCCCGAAATTCCCACGGGAACGGGCACAACGCGGGTAAAACCGCGGGGCGCTGCTAGTTATAAATAATAAAAACCAAGTAAACAGGCGTTGGCTGTTATGAATATAAGTTAGTACAAAACAGTAATGTAATACATATATGTATGTGAATAATATATTAAGAATAATAAAAGTAACTTATCACTACCTACATAAGTACGAGTATTACAGTGTAACCCTGTTTATCGTTAATAATTTTATGAAGAAATCTTAATTATCAGTTATCTTATTAAGTCAATTATTTAGCACAAACCTGGTTTCTTCTTCCCCTTGCCTTTGCTTGACCCTTCACTACTAGATCCCGACTGTATTCCTTTAAGAGTAGATCTTCTAGTGGTCACGTTTGAAGTGTCGAGATCTTTAGGTGGCGACGGTTCCGGTGACTTCTTGTTCTTCGCAGAGGCTTTGGCTTTTTGAGCTATAATATTAAATTTAAATAAGTTATTGTATGTTCTACTTAGTTATTAGATTTTAAATACCCTATTCGTAGTTAAAAAATCAAAACTACACATTTCTGTTATGAAAATTTCTGAACAGAATTAATTAATTTTTTATTGAAGAGGTGTGCAACGAATGATCAGAACAGTCTTACTAACTAACCTCTATCAACATCGACCAGCGACCGTTGCGAACGACTCCTCTTAACTCCACCTTTTTCACTATCTCCTTCACTCTTTTTGTTTTTCTTTTGCTCTTTCTCTTTCGCCTTCTCATTTGAAGTTTGTCTCTTTATAGACAACTTCTTACTACCTGTAAGATATAACAAAAACTTCTTCTTCTTAATCGAGTGGATGATGGTCAACCTGACCAATCCTGGTGTCAGAGTTAACAAAAACTAAAAAATGTTACATAAAAAACTGCCTGTTCTTCTGTATTTGTTTAGGTAAACTCCAAAGCTAAACCAATTTTGATGAGTTTCCAATGGCTAATATGGCTAATATTGTAAGTTTGTAAGCCTTTAAAAAAGTACCCACGAAATCTTAACATCACATTTTAGATACATAACTATTTGTCAATTTATTGCATATTTCTCGTGGGATAATAAGCGGGTAAAGTCACGGGACATTTTAGTAAGAAATTTCAAGATAAATTCTTCATATTACGCCTTGGTTGTTTAAAATGAGTTACCTTTAGTCCTAGCCTTCTTCACGGGGGAGACGCCACTGCTCGAGTCTGTCGGCACGTCGTCGGCTGACGGCGCTAATTCCTTGCCAGAGTCGCGGTTCGACCGCGGACTGGATGACTGTTGTTCTGTTACAGAGCACGGATTTTATTCATTAACGTTTATTAACAATATTTTAGCTATGAAATGGTTTGTCCCTTTTCGACATACGCTGTTTCAAAAAGAGTAAAAGAGACAAAAGATTTCATAAGTTTAAGCTTAATATAATTTATGAATAAGGCGGTTAGCCTTTAAATAGCTGGGTTTGTTTAAAGCATCGTGTTACTTAAATAGCTGGGTTTGTGTATACTAATATTATAAAAGGTAAATTTTGTAATTTTGTTTGTTTTTTTGTTCCGGTAAATATCGGGAATCACCAGTCCGATTCGAATAATTCTTTTTGTAATGGATAGCCACATTCAACGGGAAGGTTATAGGCTATTCATCCCGCAATTTCTACAGGAACGTGTACAATGCGGGTAATACCGCGGGGCGCTGTTAGCTCAAGATAACTATAACTGAACATAGTTGAATGGCCGCCTTGACGACAACTTACCCTCTGTAATAGTGGTCATTACTTCAGGGGAAGTCTCGTCGATCTCCACTTCTTCTTCTACCGTTTCATTAATGACTACGTGCGTACTACGCGCTATTGGTTGGGCTGTAATAAAACGTACCTAATATAATATATCACTACATAGTATAAAATAAAGTCGTCTCTTTTTCGTGTCTGTCACACTGTTTGTCTGTCTGTATGCTTAAATCTTTAAAATTACGCAACGGATTTTGATGCGGTTTTTTGTAATAGGTAGAGTGATTCAAGAGGAAGGTTTTTATGTAAAAAAATTCCCGAAATTCCCACGGGAACGGGCACAACGCGGGTAAAACCGCGGGGCGCTGCTAGTATAATATATTATTATTATAATAAAGGGGTAAAGTTTCTAACTTTGTTTATTTGTAAGGGGTACACAGAGACTACCAATCCAATTTGACTATTTTTTTTGTGATTTATATGATTTTATAAAAATAGCCACATTTAAGGCTATTTATTCATCCTGTCATCCATTCCCTCGGGAACTGGCACAACGCGGGTAAAACCGTGGGACGCTGTTATTATCTAGTTAATAATATAAAAGGAATTATAATTAGGCAATAAATCGAGTAATATAGGTTATTGTTATACATACGTAAAGAGCTTGTAGTGCGTCCCAGAGGCGCCAGGGAATCTTCTCGCATTGTTCCTTCAGATATACCTAAAACAAATTACATTATAATAAATCATTTATAACTTTCAATCACCACAGCGATGATTTGAATGTCACATAATACACTAATGACAGATTTGACTATTAACATTAATAAAACGTCTTTTATATTAAAGTTAGCTGTATGATTGTAATATCAGTGCTCGCTTAATCAAGTATGTTAGTGGCATCTTGATGTCAACTGCTTCAGTAATAAAGGCTGTAAATAATGTGTATTCAATAAGAATATGAGGTATACCTGTGTGTGACAATTTGTTCAAGCTCATTCGTTCATAAGCCTCTAAAGCTCCCAGATATCTGGTCAGGTTACGACACGACTGTTTGTCCGGTAATTTCTAAAAAAAAAAACATTATTTATTATTCGACGTTATTCGATTATCACTCGTCTTGAGCAGAATAGTTTTTTTTAACCAGTGACAGATATATTGTCGTCCACTCAAAACAGCTCAGTGGATTTTGTCTTTTAATTTCAATGAATAGAACATGAAACGCTTTATTTAAACGTGGAATTTGTAGTTGCAACGCCAGTTGCTGACTGCTACTCGTGTAGTTGGAAGCCCACCGTGCACAAGTCGCGCAGCATGTTGGCGAGCGTGTTGGCGAGCGCGGCGTCGCGCGGCGGCGCCAGCAGCGCCAGCGTGCGGCACGCCAGCCCCACCTCACTCGCCGCCGCCCGCCGCGCGATGTGCTGGCACAGCAAGGCTGCCATGCCGCCTTGACTGTCTTCTAGCTGCAACCAGAGGTACACTACGCTTATTGGATTGAAACCAGGTTTACTAATACCCTTTGAATAGGAACTGTTATTGATTATTCACAGGCTTCTGAGCACGGGTATTAAAGGATTATAGAAAAAATATCAGATAAAATGTCAAAAGCAAAAGGTGTCAGTACACGTAGTTACACACAATTCAAAGAGTTAACAAACGATCAAGTGAGCTTCTCTTTGTTGATCTTAACTTAGCTCAAGTTTGATACCAGCAATCATATAAGAGGAGCATAGCACTATAGGATACACAGATGGAAAGATATTATGATACTATTATGATATTTTATATGAAGAAAAAGTGCAAAATGGGAAGTAATCCAGACCTGTAGGCGTTTGGAACCTTTGGAATCGCCTAACCGATTTTAAAGGGATTTCCAAGGGAATATCGAGACCTAAACAGTCCGTCCTATTTGTTTATCCCAAAATTCCCACGGAATCGGATAAAAATCAAACTAAACTGTAGGGTTAGTCACAATACTCGTTAAACTCACCTCATGATTGACCCTCGTCAGTGACACAATAAACCGTACAACCGCTTCTTGGTCGATCTCGGCGAGCGGCGAGCTTGAAGGAGCGTTCGCCAACGTGCGGAGAGTTGGTATTGTAGCTTTCTGTTAGCAACAGAACGGTAGGCAGGTTAGTTGTTATAGTGTGCACCTTATTCACTTAAACAGAACTTAACGAAGCGTAAATTAATTGACCATACGGATAAAGATTCCGACGAATTGAGAACCTCCTTTTTTAAATCGAATAAACATATGGGTTTCTCAAGTTTAGGGAAAGAAAGTCTTCTGTGACTTCGATTCCAGTAAAAGAGCCGGAAAGTCAGATAAAAATTTAATATAAAAGAGAAGTGTATTCGTAAACATTAATATTTAATTCATGGTCGCAATCATCATTGCATTGCATTATGATTGGTCCTGTTGACTCTAGAGGAAACTTCAGTTTTTAGTAGATTCTTTCTATAATTTTCTGTATAGTCAGTGAAGTTTCGTAAGTGCAAGTACGGATTGGTAAATAGAAGGTATATTATTTTACCTGTATTTGTTCCTGCGCCCCATCGACACTGATGGGGAATGTTTGGAAGAACACACCAATGATTTGTCGAAGCATATCTTCATCGACTGAAAAAGGAATATAATGGTTAACCTATAACCTTCCTCTTGAATATGTATCAATACAAAAAATATTTGAAGCTGATTGTTAGTTCAGAGATAGCTCGTTCAAAAACAATAAAACCAAAGAGGTTAATTATTTATTAGGTAAGGGTTCGATTTGAATAATTCTTTTGCGTTTGATAGCCACATTCAATTGAAAGGCTATTAGGCTATTTTTTACACTGAAATTTTCTAGAGAATGTGTAAAAAGCGGGTATTACCACGACGCGTTGCTAGTAAGCATAAAGTTATATTTACCTGTAGCAGGATTGAACCACAGAAGTAACAAACGACTTAATATGGACGGTGATTCGAGATGGCCCAGGTGTATGAGTCGACATAATCCTTCTACTACAATGAGCCTGTACTTTACACACTGAAAAAAGGGAAAAAGGGATCTAAAAATTCATTACAAAATGATGCTGGATCGGATATTACTTTTCTTAGTCAAGCAAAGCCAAAATTTATTTTTAATTATAATTACAACATCCTTTCTACCCGAAAATAGCACACACTCAGACAAACCTAAATAGTCTGAAGACGCTATACACTCAAGTACAAAAACGGATTTTTAAATACTTTTTATAAACGACTAAGTATAATTATTTGTTTTAAATTACAGTCACGTTTAACAGAGGTTACTTCTGTTAAATAGAATAAATCTGTAAAACAATTCAAATTTATTTTATACTTACGGTGCTCTCCATAAACTTCAAAAGTAGCTCTACAACTGTGCTATGGGTCTGTGATAGTATCGCCGACTCGGACAGCGAGCCTAAAATACACTGTTCATTAGTTTCATGGGTACTGCTTAGCTCACATGAGTAAATTATCTAATCATCATAATAAAGTTGCGCGTTTATTTTTATAAGTTAATAGTCCTTTTCAAACTTTCGCGATTTTTAAACATTATTAAAATAATATATTAAAAAGTATATTATTAAAATAAGTATTTTTACTTACTAAAACAACCTCTTGAGCAGCGAAAAAACCCGCAGTAATATGTTAATAATATAACAATAAATCATCTATACATATAAATACAATTAGAGTGTCTGTAATGTTAAAATACTCGCTTTTTATATGTAGTACAAATACATTTTTTTTATCTGTCTGCCTGTTTGTTCCGGCTAATCTCTGAAATGGCTTGACCGACTTTCGACAGGCTTGACAGACTTTCGACTTTCGACTTTCGACCGACCGACAGGACAGGTAGCTGATGTAATAAGGAGTAACTTAGGCTACTTTTTATCCCACCAAAAACATAAATGTAAAAAAGGAGAGCCAAGTTCAATACAAAAATTATGCATGGCTATGGGCTTCGCTGCAAAAAGAATGGAGATCTAAATGAGGGCCAAGTTCTAGGCAATATCTCAATATGTATTTATAGGAACAAAATAACATTATGAACAAGTATTGAACTCTATTTCTTCTCTTTACTCGATACCTATGACAATTGCTGTTATTTAAAAATGTGAGATCTTAAAGTGGGTTAGATTTGACTTGACCAGTTTTCATTACAGCAGTCATTTTATAAAGTTATTCAATATATAACAACAAACTGGCCAAGTTAAATCTAACCCACTTTAAGATCTCACATTTTTAAATAACAGCAATTGTCATAGGTATCGAATAAAGAGAAGAAATAGAGTTCAATACTTGTTCATAATGTTATTTTGTTCCTATAAATACATATTGAGATATTGCCTAGAACTTGGCCCTCATTTAGATCTCCATTCTTTTTGCAGCGAAGCCCATAGCCATGCATAATTTTTGTATTGAACTTGGCTCTCCTTTTTTACATTTATGTTTTTGGTGGGATATCATTACTTTTTGTAAAGAAAACTAGGTATTGATATTTATTGTTTTTTCTTGCGTTTCCGCTGCATAGGTACTTTGGTTCGTTCGCATTTTAAATCGTATCGTATAGCGCTTGTGAGCCGCGCGCTGCCCCCGCGTACAAGTGCAAGGCGCGAGCGAGTTCAACCAGCATTCTTAAATTAGTCAATACATACATTATATCGGTAACAATAATACATCGCTTTACTACCATGCAGGTATAAATCAACCGACTCGCTAAATTTTTACCAAATCGCTACCGCTTATAATTGTGTACTATTCATCAGAGCGTGACGCTGATTGGCTGGGGCGACGGTGGACCGACCGCGTCATAAGTACCTACCGCGCGCCGCCGACGACACACCGTTGGCCGGTTGTTTAGCGCGAAATTTAAGTTTTTTTGAATGGGGACACCACTTATTTTTTTTTTTTAACTTTACGTTTATATTGCAGTTAAATAGCAAATATAATAATACATATATTGGGATAGTTTCAAATATATGCTAGTAACGGTTCCAACGCTACAATTAAAAAATATATTTTTTGTATGGGGACCCCCCCTATTTTTTAACTATTTTATATTTTTAGATTTTTTCTTACGCTTACACACAATTACCGAGCTAGATTCCAAATTTCATCCTTCTAGGTCATCTGGAAGTAGGTTAGGTTTAGGTACTATATGTCAGTCAGTCAGTCAATACTAAAATTTACGACTTTCTGACGTTCATATCTTTATAACCGTTTGAGCTAGCTTCATGAAATTTGGGTTTCTAGATGTCCTAATGGATATAACTAAACACACGAAGTTTCATGTGTTTACGTTAAATAGGTTTTGAGTTATAGAAGGGTCAAAAGTGGCACCAAGTGGTTCGTGTAATATTACACTCGGCGCTGGCTAGCCGTTCCTTTGCTTGAACTTGGCTTGACACGCTGCCGCGTGTCTAGATTCCAGAAAAAATCCTAAATTCCACGCGGGCGTAGTCGCGGGAACATCTAGTTATAAGTAAATATTACCGTCATCCAATACAGTGGTGTTTTCAGTGGAGTTATGTTTCTTGGACTGCGACTGCGTGTCTTCATCTTGCTCGAACACTCGGGCTCCGTGGACGCAGAGCAAGTCGACTATACACCGCAGAACAACTGATACGGTCGATTCGTTAGACGTGTCTATTAGCTGGAAATATTAACTTGATCGTAAAAAGGGGAGAGGCCTTTGTCCAGCATTGGGACATCACAGGCTAATACTTATATAATTGTAAAAGTGAGAAAAACGTATTTATGTAACCAGACTTAAAAATCAAAGGTAAAGTGCAATAAGCCAATTTCACCGTAACATATTAACTAAATCAATCAACTTTGCTCGTTCACGAGCCAATCTGAGATCAGGCTAAAAGTTATTTTATGCTGCTTAACAAATTTTTCCTTCGTTAATAAATATATTCTTTCGGCGTATGCAAATTACTCTAGAATGGTTTCCTTTTACATCCCAGCTAATAATTTAAAAATATAGCCACCTGGCTATATAAAGGTTCGCTTCAAACAGTAATACAATACAAGAAATGAAATAAATACTTACATTAGCAAAGAAGAATGCCTTGTTCTCTTTAGCGAACTCTTTGTCCAGCATTCCGAACAGGGCTACCGTCTCTAGAGCAGTCTCTATTATCTCTGGATTTTGGAATATTTCCACCTGAAAGAGAGAAAAAAAGATGAGTAAAGTGAAAACGTGATGATTGAATTATCGTACTGCTATAACAGTCAGTTCATGTTATAAAACAAAGTCCCGAAAAGCTGTCTGTCTGTATGAAGTAGATTTTCTGAACGGTACACGGTGCAGGGAAAGTGCAGACAATAGCTAGTATATCTATATACATACTCATGTGATATTCTTATGTATTACTGTAAAGTTTTATCCAAATCTTTCGCATTTCAAATATTAGCAGGTAGTCAAGGAAGTAGGATAGTGGAACAAACCTCTAGATCACGGAATATCATTTGCAGCATCGGAGTGACAGTTTTGAGTTGCGGCGTGTCCAGGGCGCTGTTCAGTATCGTGAGACATTTGGTGAGCGTGGCCGCGTCCGACAGCTTCTCTTTTAACGTCTGTAATGTATGGAATCATTTAATAACTTAGCACCTCGCGGTCTTACTCGCGTTGTGCCCGTTCTCGTAAGAGTTTCGGAATACAAAATAGGCTATAACCTTCCCGTTTCATGTGGCTATCTATTACAAAAATAACAATTCACATGGGAGTGGAATTCCCGAGATTAGCTCGAACATACAAAACAAACAAACTTACAAATCTATTTATAATCTATACTAATATTATAAAGCTGAAGAGTTTGTTTTGTTTGTTTGTTTGTTTGTTTGTTTAAACGCGCTAATCTCAGAAACTACTGAACCGATTTGAATAATTCTTTCACTGTTAGATAGTCTATTTATCGAGGAAGGCTATAGGCTACATTTTATCCCGGATTTCCTACGGGAACGGGCACAACGCGGGTAAAACCGCGGGGCGCTGCTAGTGTTAAGTATAGATTTGAGTTTTGAAATATCTCAAATGAAAGCTATGACTTACTGCAACAGGAGCAGGGGGCGGTGCCGACTGCAAATTCAATTCTTCCAACTTTTTCTGAATGTCTTCCACCTGTAAAATATCTTCTAATATATAAAATTCTCGTGTCACGGGTGCGTAATTGAACTCGACGGCTCGACCGATTCTCATGAAATTTTGTGTACATATCGGGTAGGCCTGAGAATCGGACAACATCTAATTTTCATCCCAAAATTCCCGCGGGAACGGGTACCGTGGTTGAACTCCTCTGAAACGGCTCGACCGTATCACATGACATTTTGTGTCCATATCGGGTAGGCCTAGAGAATGAGAAAGAAAGTGGCTGCAAGCCACAAGTGGCTTTTGCACTAGTACCGCATCTCAAGCAATTTCGAAAATTGCATTAATCAAGGGGTTTAAAGTAGTTCCTTTATAACTAAACAATCAAGAATTTAATAAGGATTAGAACACATGCATGACATAAGGACCTTTACCTTCGCTTTACACTCGGCCGCTAGGCTATAGTTCTGGTCTTTCACCGCTTCTTCCTGAGCTTCCATTGCGACGTTTAACGACACACGTAGTCTTGCTCTCTGAAAAGAAACAATAAATTAGATGTAGCAACTTCTTGTAGACAAACAGTTGGTAAGTTCGTAAAGGTTCTGGTAATCCAAACGGGTTTATTTCGAAATGTTCCCATTAAAATTAAATTAAAGTGAAATGGTGTATTTTTTACAGTCCTGTATTTTGACAAGCTCGTTGGCACGGTGGCATAGAGCGCTTACTTTGTTTGGGGTTGCGGGTTCGATTCCCGTCCGGAACCATTCATCAATATGTGCAAACATAGTTGCTGGCGACGACGCCGAAACGTCTGGGTGTCTATTATATATTCATATAAAGAATGAGTATATGTATTAGCGCCAGTTAGATGCCATAATACAAACTTAGAGCTTAGCTTAGGTCTAATTAACCGTGTATGAATTTTTTCAGATGTATTTATTTATTTATAGTTCGATCACCTGTATCTTCATATCAGCGGTGTCAACCACAGGTGGCGGCGGCGCTTCTTGGTCGGGCGGGTCGCGCAGCGCGCTGAGCACGCCGCTGACGAGCTCCAGGCGCGGCGACACCTCGGGCACCACCAGCTCCAGCGCGTACACGAACGACCGCAGCACGTCGGCGTGCAGCGGCCCGTACTCACCTGTACATATTTAGGTGACGATTAGTATAGATTGGAAGTAATTGAAAAATAAACACTGAAAATTAGAAATAATGTAAATCACGTCTAAATTTCTTGTCCATCTATTGTTACAGATGACTTTAAGGTTCAAAGCATTGAAAATTTAACTCTTGACTGAAAATATCATAAATAAATAGGACATCACACTTCAGAAGACATCATACTTAGAAAACTTCTCGATTGTAACAGCTGAACCGATTTTTGACAAATACAGCACTAGAAATAGAACGAATATACATGGATTTACAAAGTGCGAACATTTTGAAAGGCTTCAGTCAAGATCTCAGCGGCGGTGGCAAAATTTACCAATCACAGTACTTGCAACCATTTCAACTTCGTGACTGAGGCCTTCAACGACCATGCGGCATACCTGTCAAGACGTCAGTAATGAGCTGATGCAGCGCGGCGCGCGAGGCGGGGTCGGCGGCGTCGTACACGCGCAGCAGCCGCGCCAGCTCCGCCAGCACGTACTGCCGCGTGCCGAACGCACACACGTCCGTCGCCGGCGGGCACGGGGACTCCACTATACTGTGATCATATGAAAAATGAAATGAAATGAAAATATTTATTAGGAACATATAACAAATTTACAGACATAAATGTAACGTTCTCAGCTGCGAAAGTTAAAAACTGAAATTCGTACGGGTTTGGTACAACACGGGTAAACACGCAGGTCGCTGGTAGTAAGGCGTAAACTTGAGGGGCTGGCTCATTGTGACCCAGGTGTGGAGCACTGGACTGTTTTATCTATACTAGTATTATAAAGAGGTAATTTTTTTAAGTTTGTTTGTATGTTCGAGCTAATCTCGGGAGTTACCTGTCCGATTTGAATAATTCTTTTTGTAATAGATAGCTACATTAAACGGGAAGGACATAGGCTATTTTTTACACCGATATTCCAACGGGCACACGGGTAAAATCGCGGGGCGCTGCTAGTATTAAATAACACGGGAAAGAAATTCCATTATTTCATCATCAAATAGGTTAAACCAAACTGTACTCACGCTCTTATATACCCGGTCAAGACAATGAGATCGGGCAGTATAGTCTCCAACGTTTCGTCGTCGTCAATCTTCTGCAAGTGCTCCGCTAGATGGCGCCAATACCACGCGGTTTCTTTGTTGAGTTTCTCGGCGGGAATCAGACGAAGTTGCTTTTCCGTTGGCAACCACTCGAGGAGCTCGGATATCGGTAGACGTCTGGGAATAAATAATATGTTTTGTAATGTTACATTTATCCTACCATACCAATATTAAAAATGCGAAAGTTTGTGAAGAAATATGATACATGTATCATTGATACACATCAGAATAACACATGGGATACATTTTATCCCGAAATTCCCGCCGGAACGGGTACAATGCGGGGCGCAGCTAGTTGATGGCAATAAATTTAAAATTGGATGGTCCCGATCTATCTCTAGAGGTTCAACGAACATTCAGAAAATGTCAAATTTTAATCTGTTTTATAGGTACCAACATTTTACATTTATTTACGCAGGAACAATGTTAAACCTTTTTGATTGATCCACCTATCCATCTTGAGGTAGGTTCATTAATGATTAATATGACCTAAGATACGCAAATTCTGCGGGCAGTAGACATAGATAAAGTTCGCTATTTTTTCAAACCCAAATCTACATTAAAATAGACAACTGTGTCTTTTTTATGTAGATTTAATTTAATCTAAGAAAATCGTGGACATAACAGTACCATGATCTTTATAAGTAAACTTCAAGGTCGTGTACAAAACCTCTTTTTTGACAGTCAGAACAAATAATACTATCAAATACACATTTGAAACTTACTTGAATAATGACTCCAGTAGTTTCCCAGCAACATACTGTGAATCTTTGGCATCGTTTTCGTTGTCCAACCGGATTGCTTTGAGCAAATCTATGATGTTTCCTTGGAAGGTGCTCAACCAGCCCGGTATTAGTATTTCTTCGACCACGCGACGAACTCGCACGCAACGTTCTGTTAGACCCACCTGTGGGGTGTGGGATAAGGTTAGTCAAATAAACGTTATGGTTTCGTGGTTTTAACGGAAAATAAGTCTCAGCTGATGTTTCAACTTAGACCTTATTTCACTGTTGACAATGCTCCTACAATTTTTATATGATCTACTTACTAGCCGCGCCCCGCGTTGTTACTCGCGTTGTACCCGTTCCCGCGGAAATTTGGGGATAAAGTAGCCTGAGTTACTCCTTGTTACATCAGTTATGTCAGTGAAAGTCTTGTCCAAATCGGTCCAGCTATTTCAAAGGTTAGCCAGAACAAACAAACAGACAGACAAAAAAAAAAAAAAAAAATTGGTATATGTATCGTATTTATGCATATCTAATCTATATATGCACTTAGTAAAAAGCGGTTATTATTATAAACAGACACTTCAATTTCATTTATTTGTATAGTTGTATAGATTCTACAGCATAAACTCCTTACCTTCAGAGTAAGCACACGCTGCTTCACCCTCAGTTGCGTCACATTAATAGCCGCTATGTACAGGAACGCGGCTCGCCTCACCGCCTCATCGACGTCGCACAGTCGTTCCAACACGAACAGCACATTGCGACTACATTTCGCTATAGACATTACTATAGCTCTGCAAATGAATGGATATAAATTAATTTACATTGTTTGGTATTGAGTGAACTGAAAAACTAGAAATCAAATGTTTGCCAGGGTACATACTAATCCTAACTAATATTATAAATGCGAATGTAACTCTTTCTGTCTGTCACGCTTTCACACAAAAACTACTGAACCGATTTGATTGAAATTTGGCTACTATTTATCGCGAAATTCCCGCGGGAACGGGTACAACGCGGGTGAAACCGTGGGGCTCGCCTAGTTGAATATATTTTCTTACAATATTACCAAAGTTCCGCCGCGAATCAGGAAGAATTTCGTTCGGTACACCTTAATCTTTCAGTCTGAATCACAAGCATATAATAATATTGCTGTCCCACTTGCACAATGCGTTGGCGGCGTGAAACGAGAATACTATTGTGTATTAGTGATAGAGACATGTGTAGGTAAGGTTAATTGACAAAATTTTACCTGTTTTGCGATCGGATTTTGCTATAGAATACAATATTCACCGTCTAACAGAGGAACTAGGGTCGCAGCTCATGTGGAACCGGTAGGCGCGAGTCACCTCATCATCTTGTTCCATGGGATTCTGAAGTCGCTGCAGCGCGAGCGCCGCGCGGCACCGCACCGCGCCTCGCGTGTCTTGTAGGCGTTGCATCTGATACACATAGGGAGGGGTACCAATAAAGGCGATATATTTTAAAGGGATCCTAACTTTGTGCTCAAAGTTAAACAATTATAAAAAAAAACCTCGGTGGTCTAGTGGTATATGCTATGACTGCGGTCCCGGGTTCAATTCCCGGGTCGAGCGAAAACATGTTTCCTACTTTTCAAACATGGCTCGGTTTTTTTGAGATCACCAACCCACATTAGGCAAGCATTGTGATAACGCTTAATCTTCCTCACTATACTGATATCTTCAGTGAGATGAGAGGCCTTTGCCCAGCAGTAGGATATTGCAGGCTACTTACTACAACTAAAAACTTTATCCATACCTGAGACGCCAGTAGTTTATCACACAGGTCATCATCAAGTGAGGCATCATCTCCGAGAGCTGATAGGACCGCAGCTAGCAGTTGACTTGCCCTGTACCTCACCGATTGGCCGGACACACATTGGCACTGAAAAGTAGATTACATAAATGATTATAATAATGCAAGGATTCAATTGGCGATCTATATTGGCTAATTTATATTGAGCACAAACATGATCGAGAGAATGATAAGCTGATGGTGTGAGTTGTTTGAATGATTACACCATATTTGAAGTATTTATATGCTTTCAAAACTCTGAAACAAGTGGTAGTCACTAGCCAGCCATGATATACTGTTGCACCACTAACAAACATTACTTTTAGATATAAGAAGTTCAAGTTATCAGTTAGAATACAAATTAGGTTCTCAGTACTCACCTCAAAGACAATTCTAACTAATATTATAAATGCGAAAGTAATTCTGTCTGTCTGTTTGTCACGCTTTCACGTCAAAACTACTGAACCGATTTGAATGAAATTTGGTACGCAGTTAGTCCAGAGCCTGAGAAAGGACATAGGCTACTTTATATCGCGAAATTCCCACAGGAACGGGTATAACGTGGGTGAAACCACTGGGCGCGGCTAGTTATAAGATAAGTTTGAGTAGGTAAGTCGACTTACTTACCTCGAAGATAATATCAAATATGAACAGCAGGAATTCCTCCTCGTCATCCAGGGTGGTGCAGAAAGTGGCCACAAACTGCACAACCCTATCAACGTTGGCACTTGTGTCGCCGAATGTGAATAGATACATGATGGCATTCTTGAAACTCTCTCGGAACACATTCTCATGTAACTGTTGACAGAGTGATACTTCAGAGTTAATTATTACTATATATATATTTTTATAAGAGATATGCTATGCTATGTGATACCTTATGTATGTATCAACTCAAAGAAATAAACATAGTAATAGCAACACTGCATTGCATAGCTTTGGTGTAGTTCTGGTCCGGCTTTATGGTAAATTGTATTATTAGGTAGGTACTGGTTTATTTTATTATGCTTATGCTTATTTAGAAAATTTGTTTGTGAAATATCCACAAAGATAGAAGAAATTAACATTTTGTTTTAACGTTTTGGATAAATCAATAGTAAATATGAAATGACATGAGAGATTTGTGTGATACATAATAACTACAGATTTTCTTTCTTTCTTTGTTATTAATGTTATATATTGACAATAATTGGTTAACTTACCTTTTTGTACAGTTTGATCATTTCTTTCGCATACTTTTTATGTTGGACAACATTATATTGTACATTTTGAAATATTTTGAACATAGTGGGATCGTTTCGCGGGTTCGGTTTCAATGTATTTGGTGCTTGAGTCTCAACCAATGGAGCAGGCATTTTGTAAGCGATATTCACAACACTTACTTAAATATTTATTCTGCCACAAAATTAGCCCACATAAATGAAATAAACATGAAAACAAACAATATCAAAACAAAATACAACATAATATTAACTAAGTTTCGCTTTCCGTTAATTTTTCGACTCTGATTTGAATATTTAACTTCTAAGAAAGTTTGGAATCATAGTTGTCATTTTGACATTGGCATTTATTTTTACTGTCATCTTGCTTGAACTTGATTAATTCCATTGTTTGATGATTTATCAATATTTTTTTTTTATAGAAAGAGGTTTGGATGGATGACCTAAATAATAAAATTAAAAGCAACACCGGAAGGGGAGAAAAGATAACGGTAATTTATTCGGCTCTTGTTTGCCTTTCTGGGATTGGCTCATCATTTCATCATCATCATCTTAAAATATAAAAATCAATGCCACTTTTCGTTGTAACTGAACTCCTCCTAAACGGCTGGACTGATTTAAATGTTTATTTTTGTATGCGTTTGGGTGGCACCATGGATGGTTTAGATTCACACTAGCGACATCTATTGGGTCGCGGGTGGAACCACCGCGCGGGACAGCTAGTAGGGTATAAGTTGAATTTACATTTCCGATCTGTGTTTATGTTTTAGTAGCGGTAACGTTAATAGTAGTGTATGCAACTGTCATATATAGAAGAACACTCGTTACTATTATGAAACTCGCTGCGCTCGTTTCATAAACTCACACTCGTGTTTTAATACCCGTGTTATATGCAGTTGCATACACTACTTTATCTTCACTAATGCAATTAATCAAACAAAATTTTAAAAACAAAACACATTGCGAAACATTAAATTCACGCGTACGTGTATTGTCACAGTGAACTTGCCGCCATTAAAATCTAACCAATGAGAGCGCAGCTGCGCGCGCAGGGCCGCAGGGCGCGCGCCGCGCAGGGCGCGATGTTATAATGAGATTTTACGATATCGATGTGGATATTATAAACATCATGTGCCCCGTGAAAAACCCCGTGAAAAACAATGATTATGAGGTAAATAAATAATAAATTTCCAGTGTTTTTAAATTAAATTTATTTTGTGCCGATTTTAATAAATATAAACATTCAAGTCTGTTTGTTTGCTTGGCTCATCGAATTTGCTTATGTACAAAATCACGTGTTTTAAAGTTAATAATAATTAAAAAGATTAATTTAATAACTATGTAGATACCTACTGACACTACATTACTTAGAATTAGGTAAAAATATAAAATAGAAGCAAAGTGTTTGAATAAACATTATGTAATTATCATGACAATGAAACTTGAATAAATAAATGAGAGTTAGATTATGACGGATTTATTATACAAAATGTTAAGGAAAGGTTTGGTTCATGGGATCAAAGAGCGATACAGCATGAATAGGTCATGGTAGGTCATTCAAAACGTCGAAATTATTATAAAAAATGATTAAAGTTGTGTAAATGTTATCTGTTACATTTCGCAAGTCATGTGTCGGCAAAAAAGTTTTGTCGCGAAAATTGCTTCCTGAATTTGGTTTTAATTCATCAAGTGCGCAATCTTTAGGCCT
Organism: Cyclophora albipunctata; assembly: GCA_963082685.1. Lineage (NCBI taxonomy): Eukaryota > Metazoa > Arthropoda > Insecta > Lepidoptera > Geometridae > Cyclophora > Cyclophora albipunctata. The sequence continues at coordinate 2,684,576 of OY720133.1, forward strand.
GTGCAGACGCTGGACTGCTCTTAGATGACTTTTGTTCTCCGCCAAAATAGACTATTTAAAACTAAATCGAATAACTCACACGAAATACTATTAGTCCCTGGATTACTCTGTACAGTTTCTGTTTTGACGGACTATAGTCCTCCACGGACAGTCTCACGTCTACAGGTCCCATTGAGGTATAGTGTAAATTTGTTTGTACGTATATATTAATCTCTAGGCCCCTATAATGAATAGCTTGTTCATAGTTACTCTGTCAGTTTAGTGTATCAAAATTTTAATTATAAAATAGCCTATCTAAATCTTGATAGTCGTCAAATTATTCTAAGTCATCAATGAGTGAGTCCAACTCTTTTTGCAGTGAACACGATTCTTCCCTCTGCTTCAGTACGTCGTCCTTTAGCCTGTCGACGTTGGCCATCAGGAGCGCGTTGCCTTTCTTGAGCGCGTTCACTCTAGTCTCGTGTCGTTTCATCCTCTTTTGAAGATTGTCACGTTTTTTCGGAATTGGTGCATCCTGAAATTCAAAAATAGAACATTTATGTCAAGAGGTAAAATTAAGTTCGAGTAGGTAACTAACTTAAAAGGCTTTTAGATGGTTTTTAGATCGCCTAAAGGTCTCATAGTGTAACGATTGAAACAAGACCGACCTTGGGACCGACAATTTTACATGCCTTCCAGAGCATGGTTGCGCTCAGATAATAATGCCACTAACGATGGCCCATCCTAGTTGTGGCCGAGTTGCACGTTGCTCACACAAGCGCCACATGATAGACAATAATTATACATACTAGAAAAAAAAAACAACAATAAATCTAACCTCCGGCTCGCTCTCGCTCTCGGTCTCGCTCTCCGTGTCCTGTTCGGTCTCTGTCTCTGTCTCCTCTTCTTCTGTCTCGCTCTTCTTCTCTTCTTCGGATTCTTCTTCTTCCTCCTCTTCTTCCTCATCATCAGAGCCTACTTCTTTCATCATGGCAGCCATTTTGTCTACTTCACGCTTCAATTCCTTGTATTTTCGTTTTTCATCTCTGTAATGTTACAATCGTTGTAAAGTTAAGCTATGTATGCGGATATGTACGAGTATGTACCTAATGTCATGGATTTAATATACAAACAAACCCTTGCCTGCTGTTGTATGTATGTCATTTTTCTCTCAATGATGGTAAAGCATTCTAAGCTAAACAAGTCTCAAGTTTTACCGCGTCTCTACCGTGACGGAAACGGTTCGCAGTTTTTTCTCACTGACATACTTAAACTAAACTTTTAGTAGAAGTTTATTTGGAATCATTTTTCAGTAACAATGAAACGTTAGTAGAACTGTAATCCATAACCCTTACTTCAAAGCGGCTTGCTGGTTCTTCAACGCCATCTTGTATCCCATTCTCTCGCGCTTCATGTTGTCTTGCTTTTGCTTTAAGTGTGATATCTTGTTCCTCATATTGCGGACTTCCTTCTCCATTCGTTTCTGTTTCTTTTCTTCACTTTCCTCCTGGAAGTTGTAAAGAAATTTGTTAATTTTAGGGTTCTTTGACCGAGTGAACGAAGCGTTTCATTTCAGAGTGGGCAAATATGGTTATAGGTGACAACGATACCGTACGTACTATCACCTCCCTCACCTTGTACAAATTTACACACGTTTAATTATATCCCAATTAAGCTCTAATGTACTCAGACATTAAATGATTGCTTAGTAGAGATTTAATGATAGATTTGGACATGCGATATTATGTATACAAAATTACGGCAAATATTTAAGTGTCGATATATAAAGTCCTTGGTGACGATTTAACGATTGATTTAACGATTGAACGTCTCTGAGTGTAGCAGTTAAAAGCCGGCAAAAACGAAAAATATCCAACTATCTCTCTAGATAAGGGCTCCCACACAAAACTGCGAATTCGCATCGCATCGCAAATATCTGCGAATTCGCACGAACGCATCGTAAGAATTTCCGATCTGCTTCGCATCGCACATTCCTGCCATATTACGTCATCCTTGGTGACGCCATTTTAGCCCGCTCTGGGACATTTTGTTTTACTTTACCTGATAGTCAGTCCCAGCATTTCCAAAGGCATAACAGGAATTCTTCCCTTGTACGATCGTTTTTGAAGGCATGATGATAATAAACTCAAAAGCTCAAAAGTACTTTTGAGTAAAATAGTTCCCATCAGAGTTCATAATCGTAATAAATGGATGAACCCAGAATCTTCTTTTTCTTTTATATCTATTTAACAATAACAGCAGTGCAATAATCTTTTCGCGATCCATCTTACGCTTCCTAAAAACACGTCCAGTACGGCTGACTACACTCGCAGGCATGGTCGCCCTACCAAACGGTTTGCCGCACTAAATCGTATCGCAGAAATTCGCATCGCAAGTTCCTGCGATGCGAATTCGCATCGCATCGCATCGCAGTTTTGTGTGGGAGCCCTAACAACGAGAGTGTTTTCTATGATAAACTATTGATGAACGATTGGTAAAGACTAATCTTTACAAGTCATGATTATCTGCTGACTATTATTATAACTTACCTCTTCCTCTTCGGACTCTTCCTCCTCCTCAAAGCTGTCATCTTTAGCGACCGACATCTGTTTGATGGCGTGACTCGAACGCCTCGATCCAACGTTTGTGGGCATTATTCCCTGCAACGATATGGAAATTAATTAGTTTCATCTTCTAAATACCTTCTGATCATGATAACCAATACTACATGGTGCACTACACTCGGTAGTGAAATTTTGGTTGGGGTGGCTTGATCTTGGCAAGATTATGGTTTGGGAGAAGGGTCTTGACACTGGTAAAGGTAGGTTTTATCAAGAGCATCTTATTGTTATGGGAGGGTATAGTTATTAAATCAAAGAAAACAATATTTTTTCCCATTACCTCGTAATCATAAGAGTTAGTAAAGGCAGCATTAGCTAAAGCATTGTTACTAGCATTTGAAGCGTTAGTTTTTCGTAACTGCTGAGCTTCTGGCGAGTTGACGTCTAAACCAAGTAACCTACATTGTTTTTCAAAATCAAGTTGTCGTTTTTGGTAAAACGACATCGGCTCTTCAGATATGTACACTTCTTCTATTTTACTCTGTAAGCAAATAAGCATTATAAGCGATGTGTTAGATGCATATGCTTAAGCAGTTAAAATGAGGCATTTAAATAAATTAAACTGGAGATTAGTTTGAGTTTTACAACGTTCATATCATCAACTTTTAGCTTTTGTAAAGTTCTGTTTGGTAAAGTAAACATTTCAAGTCAAATCACCAAAGTTACTTACAGCTAAAGCCTGTTCAAGTTTCTTCTCCAACTCTGCATTCTTTCGCTTGACTTCTTCGAGTTCAGTAATAGCTGTGTCTCTTTCTTCAGCCGCTTCCAAGTACTGCTTCTCAAGATTATCAGCTGTTTCCTTAGCCTTCTCCACTTCCATCTTGAGGTTGGTGACCAGTCTTTCATCGTAAGCATCTGTCACTGATATGACTGTCTTATGTTGCTCTTGTTTTATGATAGCACGTTCTCTGGCCACTTCTGCTTCTAAATTAGCTATCCTTGTCAGGAGACGCTTGTTTTCTCTTTCTTGAGCTTCTTTGTTTCTGTAAGTTGTGATTAGAATAATTAGTCATCTGTCCATAAATTAGATAAATGGCAATTGTTTCACACTCTAGTTGGTTTTCTAATGTCGAAATATGGGAATATAATAAATATATAATATGTGACGATCACGTGATGTGATTTGATGGTAATCAACCAAATCTCTTGTTAACAGTACAGGGCCGCGCCGCCCCTGTGTGCGAAGTGTGCGGCGCACACAGGCGCCAAGACAATAGGGGCGCCGCGCCGCCACTGCCACCTAAATTATTTTTGTGAAGTTTCCTTAAATTATTGTGTTTTTTGTAGTGGAGTTTCGATAAGTAATAAGTAAGTAGGTACAATAGGCGCAACATAGGCCTCGTAAACAATAAAACATATACTACGCTTATTGAACAAGTCTCTCAATATTTATATGTTTATTATTATTCACGTTTATGGTTTCATTTTACGCTTAGGATTTTAGTTTACATTACTTACGAGCTCAACGTTAAAACGGCGGCAGTTCTTTTGAACCACAGATAAAGTACTAGTTATTTTGAACCGTAGAGGCGCCGAGTTTGTATGATGAGTATAAGTGAGTTTGTGAACGCAACCCGATGCGATGCGTGCGACGCAAGCGGGTGGGGTCACGGGGATTCCCCGATTTTAACGAACGAGATAGCCAAACCAAAACAAAACAATTGAACAATCATTTGATTGAAAGTGTGTGTAAGGTGCGCATTGATTTTTTATGATAAACTACCTGTGCCCCGCGGTTTCACCCGCAGCGCCCCCGTTCCCGTGGGAATTTTGAGATTTTTATTCCTTATTTTTCTTATATAAAAACCTTGTCCTGACAATAAGGAACGCATTAAAAAAAGAATCATCCAATTTGGTGCAGTCGTCTGAAGTTATGCGCTTAGCAACAGATTCAGCGATTCATTTTTATATTATAGATAGTTTGTGTGACTGATTGTTTTAACGTGTTTTCACGATGAGTGATAGTAATCATGATAAAAAAAGAAATTATCTGGTTACCAGAATCCAATAAGGAAAAGAAAACAAGAAGAAGAACGTAATAAAAATGCAACTAAAATAAGTAAATATTTAACTGCTTTACCATCCACTTCGACACAATCATTAGAGACAGAAACCAGTCATGTTATCGAAGAAAGTGTTATTTAATCTGATTCAAAAAACGCTGCATGTAGTGGAATGTACTTTTTATGTAATTTTCTATACAAATAAATATAACTTCTGTTTGGGATATTTTTATACAAACCACAAACTACTATACCTAATCAAACCCGGAGATGAAACAGTACACGCTCAAATAAGACAAGGCGTTAGGCAAGGCTGTCCCCTTTCCTCCATAATATTCAATATCTTCGTCGAAAGCGCCCTCAGTGCTATAGCAGAGTATGGAGAAGGAGGTATAAGAGTCAACGGCGAAAAAATCTACACCATCCGTTTCGCCAACGACATTGCAGCCCTAGCAGAAAAAAGAACAACTAGAAAAACTTATAACAGCAATAAATTTGGCATTCAATGACATAGGACTAAAAATGAACATAAACAAAACAAAAACTATGACAATAACCCGGAACCCTTCAACCAATAATCAAATCACACTCAACAATAACGAAATCGAAGAAGTTAATAAATTCAGATTCTTAGGTAGCATCACCACAAACGATTCCAGAAGCTCTACAGACATCATATCCCACATATCCATGGCCAAAGCAGCATTTAACTCCAAAAAACATATATTTAAAAACAAAATATCTCGATCCATCAAAAAACAATAAATTGAAACATTTATATGCAGCATAGCTCTTTACGGCAGCGAAACATGGACCATGATCCAAAGGGATAGGGAAAGGCTAGAGGCGTTTGAAATGTGGTGCTGGAGGCGAATGGAAAGAATAAGCTGGACGGAAAAGAAAAGCAACGAGGAAGTGCTGAATCTAATTGGGGAGATGAGAGCAATATTAAAGACGATAGAAATCAGGAGAGGGAAGATGTTTGGACATCTTTTACGACACGACGAATTTATAAAAACTATAACAGAAGGACACATAGAGGCAAAGAGAGGGAGAGGAAGGCCAAGAAGGGCATATGTAGACCAACTGAAGGAAAGAGCAAAAGTCGTGTCGTACCAACAGCTGAAGAGAATGACAGATGGATGATAGAGAAAAGTGGAAAGAACTCCATCGACAAGAGCCCAGCTCTTAAGTTTAAGGAGAGACTGTAAAACTGGTGAACATTTATTTCAGTCAAAATTAACAATTAAAAATATTAGTTAAAAATTAAAATTAGTTTTTTATGAAGATTCGTTAAAAAAGAGGCGCTTCATAGGTTCCGCACACAGGCGCTGCCGGGGGTCGGCGCGGCCCTGTAACAGTAGATCAATGGCAACTGGCTGTTGCTTGGAGATTGGTCACTGCTGATTTTAGCTGTATGTACAGTGACTTCTATCTATCTAGAGTTCTTAATATGCTCATTAACTTGTTAACTTCTTACCTCAGCTCGATAGCCAGCAGTTGTTTCGTAGACTGGAGGTCATCTCTCACTTTATCAATGTCGTCCATCTCATCGATTTCTTCTTCTTCTGTAGGTCCAGGGAGCTTAAAAATATAAAATATTAGATGGTTTCTCAGTCTTACTTTATCCAAAGAATTCTAGAATAATATAGTTCGATAGTTGTGTACATGTGTACAAATGATTTTTAAGTTTTTGCGTTTTTGATACATTATTGGACCACCTAAACTTTCCTAAGAGTTGTAACAGTAGCCACCGGAACCGACAACTCACATTTATCTTCTTAAAAAAGTATTCTACATTATCACGGTTCATTTACCTCATTGACATTGACCCCGGAAGGTGAAGCCATCAGATTAGCCTGAGACATCGACTTCTGGACTTGTTCCTCGATCGTCATCTGTCTCCTGAACTTCCTCAAACCTTCAAGATTCGGTTTGCTCCTGTCATTAGTTTTCGTCTTCTTTAACCGGATTCCTTTGGATATTTCCCTCAGCAACTCATTGTGGGAGTTGGGCTTCTCAGATTCGAAGATAAACTGGTCTTTGTTCTTCACTACAGTTGATTTGGTTATAATGGGACTTGACCTGGAAATTGTGAAGGTTTTATATGAAAAAGTGTTTGTGAAATCTCATTATGGATTGGTTGGTAAGTTTAATGAAGTTGATAGATAGCCCTGTGGTTGATAGATAGCCCTGTGTGTTCGTGTTTTGCTACTAAAAATAATCTTGTGTCTGTGTGCTCTGTGTGTTTCTGTATAATATCAGATATTACACCCCGATCGGATTAGTAGTTCTAATACATCTTCAAACATGTTCGCTGCTTCTCGGGGAACGATAAAAAATACACACAAACACCAACACATTCTCTGGTATCTCTGAAGACGCACACAATCACACTTTAGGGTCCATGTCCACTTGTCCAGTCCATAGACAAAATCCCGTATTTGTCTTTTTCCAGATACCAAGCTGTTCACTGTTCTTTACGTGCCTCTTTCCACAAACGTAACTATAAATAGTAGACAGGTACAATTTCAACGTTAGCTTCAGTTAACTACGAAAATATCTACTATTACCCTTAGGGCTTTATTCATAAACGCTAACAGCAATTAAGCTATCAAATGGTTTGTCTCTTTCTAACAAACGCTGTTTACCAAAGAGCAAGAGAGACAAAACACTTAATAACAGTGTTTTAGTTACAGAGCGTTTAAGAATAAAGCGGTTAGAATAAAAGTTATACTGATTTTGGTCGTAAAAATGTTATAAGAGAGTAAGAACTGAAGATTGGTAAACGCAACCTACTAGTTATCCTAATTACTGAAAGGATTTACGTGTAAACAAGATTGAAAGCACTCTGAAGACGACCTGTTATTGTGTAAACACTTCGACTCACATCAGGTCTACTTCTAGCTTATCTAGGTCTACGTCAGATCTGTAAAATAGCGCAATAACACAAATTGTTTATGAAAACAAAAAAAAATCATTTCGGTACTGGTATATTTGAGCCTATTTTCACGCCTCACTAAAATTGCCTAGGTTATGGCCGTTCATTCAATAGCTTTTTAACTTAACCTTTTATTGTATTGATAACATTCATTAGGTATCTAACAGAGGGTGAATTCTGCTAATTTAATTGTATATCAACTGACAAAGCTACAAAAAATATTCAGTTCAATGGTGCGTTCCATCAAAGTGGAGAGGTGCTGAGTCCAATCGTCCAATCGCAGCGCAATGGGATTGTCAAACAACGCATTGACATTGTCTACATTGAACTAAATCTATCAATTAGATCTCGAAAAGTTCGAGATATATTGTTTCTAGCAGAATGCTAATTGAACCAATTGGAATGAAGCCACTACCTACGAACAATATTGAGTGCCTTGACAATATTGTTTCAGTTGGCGTTTCACATCTTCAAGAACAAAAGACCTCTCCAATAAGACATTCACTGTACTACGAATATTATTTAGTACCCAATACCGACCTGTCGTTACAAACAACTTTTTTCAACTTCTTCCCTTCTTCGACTTCCTTCATCATGTCACTCCAGTCCGGTCTTCTGCGCGGCCTACTGCGGAGCTGTTCCAGTCTCTTCAACTTGGAGGGGTCTACTGGAGCCTTCTTGAACTCGGGGGGCGGTGGCATCTTGGGAGGCATCGGCGGCGGCATCGGGGGCGGAGTCGGTTTCAGAAGACCTTTATGGTAGAAGAAGATGTAACTCGAGGATAGAACAAGCTGTGCTTAGGAACAAGCTGAGTAAGTTATCAGCCCTAAGATAACTTACTCAGCTTGTTCCTAAGCTGAGTGCTTAATTGAGGTGAAAGGTGACTTTTAACAAGAGCTACTACAGTCCTGGTGGCGAGCATAAGGCACATGCCATCAAGGGTACACAAGGCACCATCAAAGTTAAGTAATGGTACCTAACTAAAGGTAGATGGCCCAAATACTTGTATAATACTGGTCTAACACATTTCCAGGCATCTATCTTTCTTTTCGAAAGTCCTAAATATAATATAATTCCTCTGAGGACTCTGGACATTTAAGGATTTTTTTTTCATATGAAATAGGTAGAGTCACCCAGTATAGAGATTGATGCTATCACATATATTCAAACAATACCTTTAAATAAATGCGGTTCAGTGTCCTCACTGTCCTCCATAGTTACAATTTAATACACCACTCGATTCAATCACTTAGTAATATTTTTCACTACACTATTGTTTTCCAATTAGCCAATATTTTACACAGTGTTTCTATTATTCCAATAAATTATGCACAAAATTGCAGCACAGCGAGTGTTGTAGTTAGCGTTAGAAACATGTGTGTTTGCACCTGAAGTGTTCGCATTGCGCGCACGCACACGGAACTAGTCTGAACTATTTTTGATCACATTTAGACCTAAAGCGGGATGCACAGGAGATCAAAAGGTAGAGACTGGCTCATGCATTATTTATGGTGTCGTAAGTATTTCAGTGCAGAGCTTAGTTTAAAGTTAGGACTTCATAAATTTGGATGATAACCGCCTCACTAAGGGCCTCCGACATAATCTATTACATAGCCAAGTTTTAATAACCGGGATCTAAAATACATTATTTTGAAAAAATGTTGCAGTATGTAAATATTCTGTGTGAGTCCACTAAAGCGTCAATTTCTTGAAGTCAGTTTTTCATAAAAAGTTAACTCAACTATAACTTTATTTTTTGTATAACTTAATTTTTTGTCTAACTAACTGTTCGTATAAGGTGAAACATGGCTGTTCTTAACTACAATGACTACCACCCAAGATTGTACCCATGTTTATTAACGAATAAATAATTTGTATTTGAATTTGAACAGACTTATGAAGCCGATTATGAATTTGACGAAGTGTTCTTATTAATCTTATTCATATTAAAAAGGGCACATTTTCATTTCATGTTAATTTTTTCTGAAATGTCTAATTATACTGTCTATGTTAAACTTCAAAGACTATTTAGACTTTGTCTCTAGATAAATCTTCCAACTACAATACCATGTGCATCCGATTGTTTGCCAACTTCATTGGGTGATCAATGACACCATCCATCGCAGTGCGTCGATAACTAACCCGGATCAAGCTAATTATAAATATGATCTAGAGAAAGTTGGTGCTACTGTGTCAATGTTGGATAATTACAAACAAAATAAACAAGTCATACGCTATTCTTGATGGTTGATTCAGAGTAATTTTCTTTTGTTTTTGTTACAATGTTGTAGTTGAGATTGGTTTAAATTAGGCATTCGTAGATTACATCACTTGCGTAAAGAAAAATACTTAGGTTTATTTAAGGTGGAATCAAACGGTTAATTGTTCTTGCATATCCTTGTTTTATTTTGCATCTATCACTCAAAGTAACACGTCCGACACCAAAGTCACAGGGATGAAAGAATTCATTAATGAACCAATCCAACGACTTTTTATTTACTTGCAAATTCCCACTCCGAATGAAAGAAAAAGAAACCACCTTAACACTGAGAGAACGTTCACTATGGATGAATGTTCATGTATACGTCATTCCAGCAAAGCGTCAAATGAATGAAAGAAAAATGAAGCATATTCTTCAGTGACCATTCATCCAAGTGAACCGTCTGATTCAACCTTTTGATAGCTAGTGATAAACGTGACTCACTTCTCAAGCTCTCATTCTTGGTGAGCGTGTGGCCCTTAGGCGCCTCGTTGGCCAGGGTCTTATCAATATTCTCCTTGACTCGCTCGTGAAGAGGATCCCTCCATTTCTTCACGGGGCCGTCTATCGTGTCCTTGGAGAGGTTCTTCTGGAGCGAAGGCTTTCGGGGAGGGAGCTGGAAAATGAGAGAAAAAGGTTTTATTCGATTGAGGTCATTAGGGAGAAGGTTTTTACAGTTTCTACCGTACTATATTTTTCGTGTATTACAAAATTTAATTATAAAAACTTGAGAGGTGTCAAGGGACACCCGGATGGAACGAAGTTTATTTATTATCAACAAAAATAATCGTCGCGACACCACACTGTTCAATGCGAAATAGAAAGACGAAACGAAAATATCTAGCTTGCTTTCTATAATTCCTCTCTGGCCTAAAAAATGTCGTTACCATTTTTCCCGTCTAGCCCCCTTTCGCAACGCGTGATAAGGTACTACGTTCCAATATATTTTCAGTTGTCATTTAAATATATGTTTTTTACATAGGTTCCTCCGTTATAACTTTTAATACGAGTACTATTATTTCTTACTAGAGTTTTTGAAACCAGAGACAACTTCTTCCGTTGAAGAAATGGATTCAGTGCTTTGATAATAATTGAGTGAAATCACTTAACCTTTTTCCTCTTTAAAAGGAATTGTCTTTGGCTGGTAAATCGACAACATGTATCCACATTTTAAGACACTCGTAAGAAAAAAGAGAGTGTAAAGTCGTGTTGAGTCGTGAAATCAACGAATAATTTTCATATAAATTAGTTGCAGTGTAGCCATTTAATTGAGGTCATGTCATGCTAAGTAGAGCAAACGCCAATCACCGGGAATCCCTGATGCGATCAGAGGTGCCTTGACCCTACATCATCTTATACTCGTATATAACGGCCTAGACGCAAAGACCTATTATTACAACACTATTCTTGTTATATTTATTGACAAGAATTTTCATTATATGTCGAAATTTTACGTCTTTGGCTGAGTACGGCGGTTGGTCACCCTTGATTCTGGAGTTCCTTGTCTAATAATGAGAGTAGCTATGAAGATTAATGATAACACAAATAAAGATCTCAATCACAATATTCGGCGAGCATCAAAATAATCAGACATCGATACTATGCAAAATAATCTAATTATTTTTTTATTTTAGTATTTTGTTTATATTCGTTCCTGATCACCTTTAGTACTTTGCTGATAAATGATAATAAATATTTGAGTGCATTTTTGATAAAACTGAATCACTGTACATTGCACAATGATAACGAATATCTTGTTAATGATCAGTTACTTTATAGGGTGCGACTTTGTGATACTAATGAAATTATTTGCTAAAAACACGTGATCATCAAGGTAGTCTATATAGCAATAGAATTTAGTCCTGTGTACGCAAACTTTAAAAACCATGGACAAAATAAAACAAAGGCATGGTCATTGGATAACACAAACGATGGAAAATCCAATAATTTAAAACATGAAATTTCAGTCTTCACTTTTATGATCACAAACCATTGGAGGCACTTCAAAAACGCTTTTTGTAAGCGCTCTAGTTTGTAGGCTTATGCTATGTATGCTAGTAGTATGTGTATGCTCTTATGTATGCCTTATTGTATGATTTGACTTGAGCACTATTGATTACCCCATTATTCTTAAATGATTTATAACTAAATCACTGTTTAAAAGTATTTCGTCACTTTTGCTCTTCGGAAAATAGCGTATATTGGAAAGGAACAAACCAGATAGCTAAAATGTTGTTAATTTGCGTAAATAAGGCCCTAACTAATTAACTTTGATTTTGTGTCTGGAGCGAAATTAACAATGAATCAACATTAAACAAGGGTGTTGGGCTACAGTCCTGTGTTACTTAAACTTACAATTTTGGCAATATAATTTTTATTATTTACCTTAGAAGGAGTTTTTTCTAAAGGCGTCGGTGGTTTGGTAGCCATTTTCTTTTCTTCAACTTTATCCTCCTTCGGTTTCACAGATTTTTCAGCAGCTTTGCTATCAACCTTTTCAGCTCTGAGCGTTTCAGTTTTTTCAGCCTTTATCTTTTCCGCAGCTTTAGTCACGGGTTTTTCTACAGTTTTTGTAGTTTTTGTATCCTTAGCTGGGGCTGGACTTTTTTCATTGCTCACTTTGTCATTTACTGAGCTATTAGTTTTGACTGTACCATTCTTTTCAGGGTGTTTTTTGTCTACTATAGTGACTGATTTTTCTTTAACCTTATCATCGATAGTTCTGACACTTCGCAAAGATGGTTTTTCTGGCGTTTTTTCACTACCTTTTTCTTCGGTTTTGTTCGATTTTAGCGCTGATTTTGTGAATCTTGGCTTTTCGTCAGGTTTCGCAGCTTTGTCTGCTTGTTTAGCTGCTGATGGTTTGACTAATTTCTCTTCTACAGTGTCTGAGACACCATTTTCAGATTTATCTTTGATTGTTGTTTGTTTCTTAAGGACCGCTGGAAAAATAAAATAAAATGTTAGTTGTAGTATTGTAATAAAATAAAATACTACTTTAAATACATTTGAGTGGCAGACTGTGTAAAATAATAAGCAATTGTAGACTTACTTTACAATAATAAAACAATTGTTAACATGGGCTGAAAATAGTTTCATAAAATTTTCAACAAAAGAAGTCTCGCAAATGATCGTTGCATGTATTAAATAATTTCTAAAATTCTTCCGCTGTGCATTTGATTTCAATTTGAAGATTTATTAAATCTCATAGATTCCATTTATAATGGAATTTAAAAAACTTACTAAGTAGGTCTTATTTTTCGTAAGGTTTAATTTACGATTAAAAAGCTCTGAACTGTAATCACATTTTCCTGTAACCCCGTAATATTCATAATTGAATGTAGCACGTGCTGGCCACGGTGCACTTTCGCGGCATTTGCGTACGTAAATAAACATGATGGCTGCCAAAATGGCGACCTTCGCTATTTTAGCACAGCTACATGTCAAATTCCCTATATAAGATAGCCAGCTAACACTAATTATTTATTAACATCGCGAGATAATTGTGCTTTAGTTGTGTTGATGTAGATGTATTAATTTTGTTGGCCTTAGAGCGTTTCAATGTCTTTTATGACACAAAATATTTTTCTTAATGTTTTCAAAACATTGCAACTAGTGATCATAATTTTTACGAACTTTAGTATGAACAGTCAGCACACAAATTGAAATAATTAGTTCATTAAAACTTATTAATAAAAATGAATTGAAGCTACGTTTACAGAGAAACTTCGCTTTTATTTTTTACTAGCAGCGCCCCGCGGTTTTACCCGCGTTGTGCGGGAACGGGATTCCCAGTTCCCACGGGAACGGTCCCGTGGGAATTTCGGGATTTTTTTTACATAAAAACCTTCCTCTTGAATCACTCTACCTATTACAAAAAACCGCATCAAAATCCGTTGCGTAATTTTAAAGATTTAAGCATACAGACAGACAAACAGTGTGACAGACACGAAAAAGAGACGACTTTATTTTATACTATGTAGTGATGATGATTTTTTACACGAAAGTAAGGTGTAACCGTAAACGTTTCAATTCAAAATGAGTAGTGTCCGCTTAAGCTTTCCGCTAGTGACCTAAGAAACCGTTCAATAAAATACCTAACTACTAAAATGCCAATAATAATATTTAATATGACAGAGCACTTAAGTCTAAAGCTTAATATTTTCATGGACCAACAGTAACTGAACCATACGACAAATGAAAGCAATTAAATGATACCTAAATGTCTAACCAGCGATCGTGCGCTGGGCATTCAGTTGTAAACTGACCAGAAGTCTCGACGCACTTAACTATTTTTCAATTTTATTCATAATTTTTCTATAAGCCCGTCTATATACATTAAAGTGTTTTTGTCACTTTTTCGTTTGCTTTGCTTCCTTAAATCAAGATGTTATATTGGGCATAAACCAATCAAAGGTTATCATAACTATCGGAACTAATAATATAAAGGTTATTATAACTCTCGACCCAGACATCCAAGTTCATTTGCCGTCTGAAACATCCCAGCATCAGTCCCAAGAGTTCTTTATAAATCACGAGGACGCCAACTCGGTTTATTTTGTAAAAAGAGTGTGTCTTTCTAAAAATAAGCGCGTGCGTCGACGCTCGACTGTCGAGTAATCAACGCGGCGCGTACGAAACGAATGTGTGAAAAATATTAAAGGAAAATAACAGAAAATAATACATTTTCATGTCTCTATTGATTTTTTATTGTTACTACTTTACATATTTAAATAAAGAACATTTGTTTTTTTTTATCTTTTCTTATGAAACAAAAGAAAACTTAATTATGGCCAGATTCATTAATAAGAATAGGTTCTATAGATTGGACCACCCTGTTTAAATGCCAAATTGCAATTTGCACTAATAATACTAACATCAAAGTACTATGTACGGTCGGCCAAGAAAGTGGTCTACCACTTTTGACAAAAGTTTCTGCGAGATGTAACGATCGCTAAGGTTGACTTTTCTATGCACAATTATGTTATGCCAGGGAAAATTGACCTTGTTGTTTCATGACGTTCAAATGAATCTCAACCGTAGGGTGGTAGACCACATATTTGGCTGACCGTACTATACTCGGATTTTTATGGCTGCGGTTAAATTCCTAATTATTAAATTCCCTGATACCCTAGTTTTAGGTAAGAAATATCAGCTGTAGTTGGTTATTTGCGTTTTATTGGTTTTTGTTACGATTTAAGAATGACTGAATATTTCAATGACCGTCTTTGGTACAGTTGTGTGCCAAAAAATGCATATACCTATTCCAAAATTGACAAAATAACCCTAATTTCAAAGCATTTTATTGATACCTTATATCAAAAGCTCTAAAGCTTACCAATAGCTTAAATTAGATGATACTGTTCAACGGCTTACCAAAAGCAAGCTATTCAAAAGTCCTTAGTCATCCACTGAGTAATAAATAGAGGAACCACAACACACTGACCACACACAATGGAACACAGTTTTATGTACGAAACTACACAAATAAACAACTTCTCAAACTGATTTTCTGCTAAACGAAAACGTGATGTAAACGTAAGGTTTGGTTCAAACCAAAGTCCGGACTAAGAATTCGAAGCAGTTTTGGAGACGTACTCATTTATTCGAAAGCCGTGTCTCCTGCCAAACTTTCAGGCAGGTGTTTGACGTCAATTTACGCATAGTAGTTATGTTCCACGGGTTTACCCGCCAGCAACATTTTCCCTGAAACTCTCGATCGAGAATCGAGAGAATGTGCGTGAAATTGATAGTAATACTCGTATAAGTATAGATGGAAAGCTAAAGTGCTTGCCCACGTTGACTCGCGGGCGCGGTGGCGGGCGCGGTCACGAAATATCAAACATATGACGTGATATCCAAGTGTTCACGTTCAAAACGCGAGTGCGGTGTAAGTAGCGAGCTAACTAGCGACTAGCGCGCGCGGCGCGCTCCACAATGGTCCGAAAATAGCTCATAGTGGACATAGGCAATCGCGAAAATTTACTTCGTATTTTTAATATTTTTATTGCATATTTGGGTTTTGCTATTAAATACAAGATGTTTTTATAGATGGTAGTTTTTGATTAAACCTTATATTTTTCGAGATATACGTCATTGAATTATTTTTTGTATGGAAAAAAACACATTATTTCGAATATCTTGAAAGTCTCAAAATGTCTCAAAATATGGTTTTCAGATTTGGATATCACTATTTTAGTGCTAAATTAAAAGCTATATGCCAACCCTCGATTTGCCCCGATTTTTGAGAAATTTCACTTTTCATTCTCATTTCCACACCACCCCAGAGGTAGAGAATAAAGTGCGTTATTTTTTAAGTGGTGTCCCCAAGAGGCATATTCCACTCACACAGACTTAAAAACAAGCACTTAAAAAAAGTAAATTACACAAATCAAATTTTCCTGTCATTGTCCTTCGATGATAGTTTCTACATTTATAAATTCAATGTTTTCTTGCTCATCATCTTTATCAAAACTATCAGGTAATAGCAATGCTTTCGCGTCTTCTGAAAGCATTTTATGTACACGAATTATTTTATGCCTCTTTGTTGATATATAGGGATCAGAACTAATCAACAAGTTATTAATAATATCCTGATTACAAGCAGTCCGGTTAATTTTACGTGAATGACTTTCACGGTACCTTCTGAAATCTTTGTTTCTAGACTCTGCAGCTTCTTCTGATAGTTTTCCAATTGGAACATAAAATGTTTGTTTCCATGCAAAGAATACAAAAAAATGATTTTGAAGCCCTATGTCCCAACTTTGCAAAATCGGACCACTGGCTCGCTCCAATTTCAAACGCTTGAGACGTTTGTGTGTGTTCACGTCAAACTAGCGCGGTGGCGCGCGCGATTTACTCGCGACGTCAGGTAAGTTCAACCCATGGACTTATTACTAAAATCAGGACTGAATCAAATCAAATCAAATCAAAATTATTTATTTGTTCGAATACGGGTTACATTGTTTTTTTAAAACTCATATTCCGCCTTTTGGCATACGAATTTAAAGAAGAAACTTATAACGTAAACATAAAGTAACTAATTATGTAATAATATTATTATATAAAAATAAAAAACATAAACATAACTAACCATAAACAACTATAAAATATACAAACAACTATGAAATAACTATAAACAGGAATCATTTAGGAAATCTGAGACAGAATAATAACATTTTTCTAATAATAGTTTACTTAAATGAGATCTAAATTGAGTGACAGCGGAAGGTCTATATAATACAAATATTTAAAATTACTCCTGTCACTTATTAACGAATAGACAACATTTAGTGTGAACTCACCGCGATACAGACCCGTTTCATTTAGTATAATGTTTCCTGATATGTTTACGACCTCTGACAATACGTCACACTCGCGCGAACGCCTGGCGGTTAACGTGAACACGAGCTCGCGACGTTTCCCGCGCCCTCCACCGCGCCCGCGCCCGCGCTTTCAACGTGGACAAGCACTAAGAGTTTATTTTATTGTTTGAACGTGCTAACCTCTGAACCTTATTTGGAAAAATATGTTTGAATATGATAGTCACATTCTAGAAGAAGGATAAAGCATAATAATCATCTCATGTCCATGAGTACTCGTACTGTCACACGGGCAAATTGTTCAGTGGTAAGCTTTCAAACAGACACGCAGATCATGCCTCTGATATGATTATGAATAACATAGTTTGTACATATGTATACCAACACACCCAATCCGCCATAATACACAAATTATAAACAGTGAAATATGGTTCTCGGGTGCGTAGCGTCAGTGAAAAAATAAGTGGGACGGTATTTCTATTTTTGTGTGTAATGGTTTACCGTTAAATGTGGCGTGTCTTCGAATTAATGGATAGGTTATGTTTGATGTGACTTTGAAATTGTTGTTGATGTTTTCCATGGTATAACAAGAGGAAAAACGTCTTGCTCGTCGGTCTTTGGAGGAAGATTATCAGCTATTATCTTGATGATTCTGACATAGTGCTGGGGTAAAGTTTGAAGTTAAGTTTGTCAGGAGTTGGATCAGTGTATGATCAGTTCGACTCTCATAGACTATCTCCGTCTAGAGGCCGATGAGTAAAACATGTAACCCTCTGCTGTACTGTAAGTAAGTATCATATTTCCTTTTCGAATAATATTGTCTTTGAAAATCTAGATAAATACTGATATGTATCATTTGTATGATATGATGATGATGATACTAAACTTGTGTGATAGATAATACTAATTAACTTATAATTATTAATTGCCTTATAATACATTTTATCATTCACGTATTTGTCTTTTGCATATTTCCATAAGTAAATAAAATTAGGTTCTATAACTCTGACACCAGGATTGGTCAGGTCGACCATTCACTCGACGAAGAAGAAGAAGAAGAACAAAGTTTGGTTGGTTGGTACCTAATACGTTATTTCTTTCGTTTTAGAACTTACTCTTAAGGAATAAGACAAGTATTTTTCTTTCTATTTTTCATTCTTCCTACATTAGATCTACCTTATCAATGATTAACTACAAATGCACTATAGGGGTTATCTACTAATAATAAAGCTGATGAGTTTGTTTGTTTGAACGCTCTAATCTAAGAAACTATCAATACGATTTGAACAATTATTTTTGACATAGATAGCCACATTCAACGGGAAGGTTATAGGATATTTTACATCCCGACATTCAAACGGGAACGGGTGCACTGCGGGTGAAACCGCGGGGCGGCGCTAGTGTTTATATATTAGGACAACACGCTCTTAAAAACTTAGACATTAATACAAGAACAAACGTGACGTAATTTCCTCTGTTGGTTTTTATTTATCTTGAACGAAACAGCTGTGATTCTGATGAATATCGAAGGGTCATTTCAGGGGCATCAGGCCATTCATATTAATTACTCTTATATTGATCTTATCTTCGCAAAAGTGATCGTAATTTTTTTGAGTGTATCTAATTCTTATCTAGATACGATTATTAGATTAGGTCGACAACTTTTGGGACAAATCGATTTAAAACTCCCTGTTTATTTTAATGAGACAGAAATAAATAAATGTGCCAAGCACTCTATAAGTTATCCAATCACTTTAAACTCTTACATCTTTAGGTCTACCTACAATTTTTTTCAGTTTTTCCCCGTAACGAAAGCTTCCTCAATGAGTTCTTTGATTTCTATTTTATCAGTATAATGGCCATTACGTATTCTAATTCTACTTCGCTATCGGTGAAATCCATGCTATTTATTCAACTGACTACAAAAACCAGAATGAGAGCAAAAAAGTATTGCCGTATGTTTTTTATTAGTTTTACTGAATGAGATGTTATAAAAATATAAAGTGAATATGACATGGGAATTAACACGACTTGACAACCTCCTCCTTCTATTTTTGAATTCGATTAAAATCACGAAAGACCGAAGTGACACTCTCAATTTCCTATCTTCTAGAAGCTATCCTTCACTTCTTCATACCATATAATGAAAAGCTCATCTTCATAGACAATATTCCATAGTAAAAAGCTATCAAATTCAAACTTACGTTTCAACGGCTTGGCCGCCGGCGCGTCTTCAGTCTCCGCCTTGGCCGCAGCACTCTCGACTGGCTTCAGTTTCTTCTGGGTCCACGGGGGCGGCGTCTCGGCATCCTTCTCCTTCACCCAAGGAGGTCGGAAGCTGTCCCGCCGGGCCGCGGGGTCGCGGTTCACGTTGCCGATCGGCATGGTGGGCTGGAAATATGATGACCATGTAAAGACTGTATGACGAACTTAGGGTTATAGCGCTCATGGCATAGTTTGAATAAGCGATGTAAGCTCATTGCGGTTGTTAAGCAACGTGCAGCTCGACACGTACTTGGATGGGTGGCCGATAGTGGCATATTTATCTGAGCGCTGCCGAGCTTCGGAGGACACGTTTAATTGTCGGTCCCGGTAGTTGCAATCGCTAAACCATGTCGGAGGCCTTTGGACGGACTGAAAACTCCGACATCAGGATTGGGCACTAACCTACTTGAAATATTTTTTTTAGGGTGGGTTATTTCAAACGGTTGGTTATCGTAACATAGGTATGTCTGTTAAAAAGTTCTCTTTTTTTACGTTGTTTAATGTCTGTTATATATACAGCATTGTTTCATAACTTATATAGCCATGTTTTTTAATTTTAATACGAAACTTTGTGTCATCTTATATGTTGTTAGGTAACTTTACAATAAATAAACTTTCGTCTTCGTAACTATACCAATATAATAAAGCTAATTGATTTTTGGCTAATCTCTGAAACGAAAAATCCGATTTGAACCAATATTTTTGTTATGGATAGCCACATTCAACGGGAAGGTTGTGGTTATTTTTCATTCACATAACACAAGCTTAGAGCTTACTTTGGGTCTAATTAACCGTGTGTGAATTTGTCCAGGTATATTTATTTATTTATTTATTATTTATTTATTCCAAAATTCCTACAGCACCGGACACAACGCGGGTAAAACCGTAAGGCTCTATTAGTCTGGAATAAGTAGGATTATTTTTCAACAAGCTCTTACGTACTTTACAACGTAACTCATCCTACAAATGAACTCTATTAAAATTATCGTCCAGTCATCTTTCTGTAGCAATATGTTTTAAGAATATCAGACGCCTTTGCCAAAATATCAGTTCATTCATACAGCTATATTTTTAACAGCCAGTCACATAATACGTAGTACGATTCTAATAGAATACTTTGATTTATTTACATTCTATTTTATTTCAACTGAAATAGATTGTGTTTATATGCAGTAACTCTGACGTCACAATTTTTCTTTTGTAGGTAGTAAATAGGTAGTAATTGGAAAGAATATTTACGATGTACGTACGTACCAAGAGGAAGGAACTTTGTCATCTTCAAACTTCTATGATTACAAGTAACATGATTATCAAATGTTATAATGTGACAAGGTACTAAATTGCTCAAGATTTTCATAAACTGACTGTATACGAGTTTTAGTCATTCTTTACTTTACAAGCTTTTATTTAACTAGACCTGCAGGCCTACTATCAACTTTTAGAAAACGATTCAAATTCAGAGCAGTTTAATTTAGGTTCCTAAACAAAATCGCTCACATTCGTACCCTCAAATTTTGGTTCGTAAAACGAAGTTGATGGTACGAAATAGCAAAGCGATTCAGTTTAGGTCCTAAATTGAATCGTATTAAGCGTTGATAGTAGGCCTGCTGTTAAGCTTTAGCTGGTAAAATAATTTGAAAGCAATCCACCTCAACCAATTGAAGACGTTCGGAATTTCATCAATTTAATTTCGCTAACAATTTTCACCGATTATTCTTATCTCAGTGAAGATATCAATACTGTAATGAGGATTTCGTAAAAACATCTTTTATTTGCCTACATTTTTACTTTATTTACAAAAAATTCCTATCTCCTCGTGTCATAGGTAAAAATAAGGATGTTTTTGTTTCAATTAATGCGTTGAATCGTTAAACAAATATTAATATCTATCTGGCACTACACTCGCTCTATTTCGAGATATAACGTCTTCCTACATCATTATCAAAGAGTTTGTAACTTTACGGTTTTCAATTATTTGTTAATGCCTGTTTCCTTTGGGACTTTACAATTACGAGTGTAATGGTTGTACCCAACACTATACACCACTATTTTAATATATATTAATGACTAACCGCGCCCCGCGGTTTCACTCGCGTTGTACCCGTTCCCGTGGGAATTTCGGGATGGAATGTATCCCATGTGTTATTCTGATGTATATCCTATATTACTTTAAATTTTCATCCAAATCCGTTCAGTAGTTTTTGCGTGAAAGAGTAACAAACAAACATACATACATACATAACATACATTCCTACAAACTTTCGCATTTATAATATACTAGCAGCGCCCCGCGGTTTTACCCGCGTTGTGCCCGTTCCCGTGGGAATTTCGGGGATTTTTTTACATAAAAACATTCCTCTTGAATCACTCTACCTATTACAAAAAACCGCATCAAAATCCGTTGCGTAATTTTAAAGATTTAAGCATACAGACAAACAGACAAACAGACGACAAACAGACGCGACTTTGTTTTATACTATGTAATGAAGTATGATAAGCCATGTTCCTGATTTACGGATTCAAAATGATCCTGTGCGTTGCTCAACTGACCAACCACAATGCATTACGAAAAAAAAATTACAATCCTAATACGCTGTGATTGGTAAATCGGGCTTTGCAGTCTGCACCGCTCCACTCCGCTCCACTCCGCTCCACTCCGCTTCAATGAAAACGCCAGTAACCCTTTTTACCGTTTTTAACCGACTTTTCAAATGACTCGAATCCGAATGACTCCTTCGGTTATCAATTTGAGTGTACTCGTATTATATTTCTTTTGTCATACAATGTTTAGTTGAATTTCCATCATCGCCTTTTGAAACTAGTTTAGGTACTGATATCTTCAACGAGGTGATAGGTTTGCATTGCAGTGAGACATTACTGGCTACTTTTAATGTATTGAGTAACTGTTCTGTTCTAATTATTAGAAGATACAATCCGCCTCATTGTGTGTAACTGTACTGGTCAATGGTTTGGGCCCTGGCAACGTTGGAAGGTTCTTCGACACAATGGGATCTATAGCGGGTGGCCATGGGGCAGGCAAGTGCTGGTGACTAGGTACTTGATAAAAAAAAGAAAACAAACAAAGAAAAATAATGGCTTAAGAGCTGTTCTAACTTCAGTGTAATTGTTTTACAAAGTCATCTCGGTCTTACTGTACCATGGCACCTTCGTTAATGCTCGACAGCACTGATAACTTCAGTATTTTTCTATTATGGGATGTTATCAATTGTAAAGTTTTCAAATGTTTGTAAAGTTTTTACTTGTAAAGATTGGTGAATGATATTAATCTCCAGTTTCTCCAAGGGTATATTAATGGGCTTTCCAAAATCTTTAAACATCATATATTTTACACGATTATTGACTATGTGAACGTTTAATTTTATGTGTTGGACATACCTACATACTCGTACCTAGTTTGATTCAATAAACTTAATAAGAAAACCTATCCCGTCTTTTCTTCTATTCATACAATATCTTCTCATTTATAAAAATAGTTTTATCGAGTTTTGTCCAGAAATAAACGCCTGAAAGAATACGAACTAATTTCATTGACTGAAAACTCGATGAAACTTTGAACGATAGGTTAAGGTTAGTACAGAATGATTTATTTTATAAAGAACCTTGATTCCGGTCGAAATATCAGTAGAATTTGTTACTCTATTCAGTGTTTTGAAAAAAATGTTGTTGCAATTGTTTCGGGGTATTTTAATCCATTTTTATCAAATAGTAGAAATACCTCGACTACTCGTATAGTCTAATGTTTTAACTTAATAATTCCAAATTTATACGTTTATCAAATTAAAATCTTACGCTACTTAAATAGACTAGGAAATCTGAAAACTATGCACAAAGCTCACAAATAGAATCTTACTTTATATCTTCGTGTGTGTGTAATGTATATTCTCAGTCACCAAAACGCACTACATTTATTTATGACACCAGATTCATAGTTTATTTGTTTTTTCTTATTGAATCCTTTAATTTGAATGATTTTTTGTGTGTTTCAGTGGATTTATCTGAAAGCGCGGTTCACGAACTGAGTTCGGCTAGAGACTAAGGAATTTATCTGAACAAACTACTGGAATTTATAAATAGGTGTGGCGGTCGCCTCGCACCGAATATTTAGATTTAACATCAATGTACAATAATATTACGGTCTTGTCTTGTGTAGCTTCGTCATAATGATGGTAACACATGAGTTCCTGCATATATTTGTGGAGTAAATGGTGTCTTATCGCGATTGTAATAGGAGCCAAAATGGAATATCAAAAGTAAAACTTAATGTCTTCTTATTTGAGTCGGTTAAAATGTTATGTGGATGTTGTTAAAATTAATTTGTGATTTTATCAATACTTACAACTTATTTTAGGCCGTCGTCATTTAGATTCAGGGAGACTTCTAAGCGAAGTTCTTGCGATTGTTAAGCAACGTGAAGCTCCACTTCTACCTGAATGGGTGCTTCGGAAAGACGTTAAACGATCGGTCCTGTTTGTTTCAATTGTTAAATCTTGAGGTGGTCTATAAACTCCGACACCAGGATTAGTCACTACCTATTCAGTATTAATTAACTACAAGCTAATTCGCGGATTGTCATACTGGAATCATGAAGATAATCAGCAATACGGCTTTAAAGCTTTAAACCGCTCTAAAAAAAGATTGGTACACGTACGAAGGTGCCATAGTGAAGTGACTAGCGCTTTTTTTTTTAAAGAGTCATTGATTCATTCATTAGATAGGTATGTACCTCTTTACGCTGTAACGTCGTTTTCTTCTTTTGAAAATTCGCTTGTCACCTTTAAAACTAGCCAGGAGTGTTTTGTTTGAAACAAACCCACTGTCTGAAATGTTAAAAGCTAGAAAGCTGATACGATTCGCAATCAGTAACTGAGCTATTGAACTATTAACCATAGGCATCTCTACAGGATTCCCCTTGTTTGTTACTGATAACTCCTTTGACCCAACACTCATCGAACAGATGCCTTCAGAAAATTTCCACTTGAGGGATGTGAATTTATTGGAAAATCGCTTTTATTAAATGTTTTGTGATAACCTGTATTTTTAATATAATGTTTCGTTAATTTTATGCAAAAAAAAAGGGTCTAGCGAAAGCAACAATCTTGAAAAATAGGTTGAGAACTTTTTGGTGCATTAAGTACATACTGACTGTCTCCTTTAATAAATTCTCCACATCATACCTACTCTCTTTCATCAGTACGAGTACTAATACAAGACTCTAGAACGTTCTAAGTGCATTACCTCCTTTAATTCCGTACAAGGGCCCATCCAATAATAATTAATAGAACTCAATCAAAAGATACGAATCCGATACGTATACCACGTGACGTATTGGCGTCGCGTCGCGGGCGCCGCGTTTCCGGCGCGCCTGCGCTCGCGCACTTCCGGGCCGCTCCTGAAACTACAGGGCTACGGTCTATGGAGCATGATATGAGATCATTAACCTTGATATTGCTTTCATAACCGTAAATGTGATGTAGATGTCGTTGGGTAATAAGATATCGAAAGATCGATACGCTTGGTGGTCAACTGGGCCCGCAGAGCACGAGCCCGTAGGTTCAGTTACCCACTCCGTTTTTTTTCATAGGTGACTCGACCCACACTAATCACCATGACTACTATTTACCGATAAGGGCCTGCTCAGCCCACAGGTTCAGTCGATAAAAAAAAATTAACCCTAACCTACCGAATAGTACCTACGCCCGCGGGCTGAATTGACTCTTAGGCGGTAAGTAAGCGGGCTGGGTTGACCCTTGGGTCGAGTCGCCCCTAAAGAAAAAAAAATGGTCAACTTAGCCCGTGGGCTCAGTGCTCTGCGGGCCCAGTTGACCACCTTGCGGATCGATATTGTAATATGGAATA
Organism: Cyclophora albipunctata; assembly: GCA_963082685.1. Classification (NCBI taxonomy): domain Eukaryota; kingdom Metazoa; phylum Arthropoda; class Insecta; order Lepidoptera; family Geometridae; genus Cyclophora; species Cyclophora albipunctata. The sequence continues at coordinate 2,709,844 of OY720133.1, forward strand.
TGTAATGCTGGTTTCTTAAAGTTAAAGCGAACACTACTCATTTTGAATTAGAACTACGTATACGGATACACTTCGCTTTTTATTTTACACTAGCCGCGCCCCGCGGTTTCACCCGCGTTGTACCCATTCCCGCAGGAATGTCGCGATTAAAAGTAGCCTATGTCCTTTCTCAGGCTCTGGACTAACTGTGTACCAAATTTCATTCAAATCGGTTCAATAGTTTTGGCGTGAAAGCGTAACAGACAGACAGACAGACAGAGTTACTTTCGCATTTATAATATTAAAAAGTTAGGATTTTTATCTGACGTTTCGGCCCCTTTACGGGAATACTCAGTCTTCAATAAAAGCGAGGTGTATTCATAAACGTAGTTTGAGTTCAAAATGGAATATGCAATAGTCCCTAGTATGAGTTTTAGATCGACTAACGCCTTCTACAAGGTCTAATCTCCTCTCATCAAAGTCGCTCTCCGCTGTCTGTCTATCTGTCCCTATATATGCTTAAATCTTTAAAACTACGCAACGGATATTGACTCGGTTATTTTAAATAAATAGATAGAGTGTGATTCAAGAGAAAGGTTTATATGTATAAAAATTCCCAAAAATCCCACGGGAACGGGCACAACGCGGATAAAACCGCGGGGTGCTGCTAGTAATATATAAAAAAAAATATGTAACAAGTCGGTAACCCTGTTTGGGACTTAGGTAGGTACTACTGCCACCGACATCAACTTTCCTTCCTCTTTGTTTGACCACGACCTCTTCTTTTTTTCTTTGAGCACACTCCTTTTCATCTTATGCCATTGTTATAAGTTGAAAAAGTGTAAACATCAGAATGGGCAAGTCTGAAGAACTAGATATATAAAGTTCTTAGGAATCTATATAATGACATTGACTGTAATAATATCACCTCTATCTTACCTCTAATCGATCGTTGAGTACTTTTATTAGATGTACAACAAGTACGTATTACTAAATAAGTACTCATTTCCTTAACCATTAATTGCCCGAAAAATAACCGATTTTCCGTATAAAATACAAGATAGTAGTCCTTACTCACTAGTCGATAAATAATGAGTACCCGTTGAGGTTATTACCCGTCCGTAAGCGTCATTATGAACATTTTTATCAACGCAAAGTATCGACGAAATCAGTGTGTGTTTATCTATGAATGAATAGGTATTTAATTCTGTATATATAAACAATAAAGACGATGAAATTAAGATAATTCGTTCTAAGGATTCTTTGGCGAAAGTGCTCTCTAATATCGATCCATTTAATTCGTGAATTGTGACAAATATTAACGGACAAAATGGTAAGATTTTTTATTTTTTAAATTAAGAACGGATTGCATAAGAACTCTTATATCATTTAGCACATAAATATGTTTTAGAAACAAAATCTTTTCGTACATAATTTTATTTTACTTTACATCCATTAGAACACTACCATTTAAAATTCGTCATTAGTTTTATTATTATTTCGGTTTAACATAGTCCTAAAGAGGATATATTATGTAAGTAGGTACATTTTATTTAGAATTTATTATATAATAACAATTTACGAGTCTCATTTTAGCTACCAATATGGTCTAGTAATAATCCTAAATAGATACTTACGTATTTATTATTTTGCTAGTTTCATTAGTGAATGACTTTGTTATAAAATTGTAAAAAAGTGTGGACCACTCCTACTGATTTTAATTTTTCATAACATTACCTAACCTCTTTTTATTAAAAAATCCCATTATAATCCCATTACGAAATTTACGAACGTAAATTCAGGATGTTATTTTATAAAGATAAGTACCAACGAAAACAGTTTATTTAAAAACAACCTTTATTTATTTTCTCACGCTAAGCCACCAATAGGTGCCTACCACAGATAAAGTATCAATAATTTCGTGTAATATAGTTCGCTCTTTTTTCTGATAGTAAAATTATCTGATAAATAAATTAACCAGCTATCTACTAGATAGTGATCTATCGATTAGATAAACGTGAAGGGACAGTTTGATTGCCGGATTATAGTAATCAATTCATGGTATCTTAATTGGTCCTTACACACAAGTACTATTACTTCTACCTATTATTTTAAGTTGTTTACTTCTACCCACGTGTAAACTAGAAGTAGCAACAACAAAACGTCTTTTCAAATGTCACATGCAAATCGGCGCAAGTTCAATATAATGTGAGTGCGTTTCCATAGAAGCTAAGTGGAGCGGTGGGGAGGTCAATTGACCAATCATAACGCATTAAAATTGTCAAAATATATCGTGATTGGTCGATTTTGTACTCCATAGCGCACCGCTCCGCTCCGCTTCTCTCACCCCATACCAAGATCAAATATTCTCCTAAGAAATCCCTCCTTGGAAATTCACTCATTAAAAACGCCTTAACTAACCATAATTTAACTTTACATAATTTTTCTCTTGTTTAGAGCATTTTGGCTAATGCAAGTTCGAGTAGGTTGGTTGTTAGGTACGTCAAACCTGGGGTCGGAGTTTTTAGACCACCCAAAACCTTCCGACACAGTCTGACGATTGAAATAACCGGGACCGACAATTGGATAGAAATGCCTCTATCGACAACCCATTTCGGTTGTACTCTGATTTCCGTGTCTAGTCTTCCAAATTGTTACTAGAGTATCGTAGCTACCATTCAAAACTGTTACGAGAATATGCTTTTTAATATTTTGTTATTATATTGAAAACTAGCAGCGCCCCGCGGTTTTACCCGCGTTGTGCCCGTTCCCGTGGGAATTTCGGGAATTTTTTTACATAAAAACCTTCCTCTTGAATCACTCTACGCAACGGATTTTGATGCGGTTTTTTGTAATACAAAAAACCGCATCAAAATCCGTTGCGTAATTTTAAAGATTTAAGCATACAGACAGACAAACAGACAGACACGAAAAAGAGACGACTTTATTTTATACTATGTAGTGATAACAATCATGTCCTTCCATTTCAGAACGCCATAAGGTTTCTTCAGGTTGCGATTGTATGCTCCGGCTCTTTGACGTATGCCTTTCCTAGGGTATGTTATGGTAAGTCATTTAAAATTATTATACCTATTATTCAGATTAGGAAAGTTTGTAACGAACTACACATTACGTATAATTAAAGTGCTTCTATAAGTGCCAGGGCAAGCCTCATTTTATTGCGTTTAAAATGCATAATATACCTAGATCGAATTCGTAGAGGCCCTTTGGGGGTGTTTAATGGTACGTTCAAAAGAGCCTCTTTTTTGCCAAAACTGAATAAAAATATTTGACTTTGACTGAGAATAGAGTACGGCTGCGGGAACGCACTCTTCTCACATCAGCATTAACACATTATTATTTTCAGCCTGTATTGTTTCATTGCAAGACGCAGGCCTCCTTTCCAACCTTTTTCCACCACTCATTTGTTTTAAATTAATGGAATAATATCTCTTGGTCTTAACTTAAGCAGGTCTTGGCTTCTTTGCAGTAATTAATTTAATAATACCACTAAACAGGTCTTCTTGCACTAAAAAGCCTCATCCTTCCAGATTACCCCTTCCAGTACATAACGCGTCAGGAGTGGGGCGCGGACCCTCCTCGCTCGGTGACCAGGCTGAGTACTCCAGTCCCATACGTCATCATACATCACACATACATCCCGGCGATCTATATGACTGCGGACCGGTGCAAGCAGGACATGAAGTCCATGCAGAGGACTCACCAAGTCACCAATGGATGGGCTGATATCGGATACAAGTAGGTTTTTAATCCTACTAATATTATTAACGCGAAAGTTTGTGAGGAAGGATGTATGTTTGTTACTCTTTCACGAAAAAACTACTGGACGGATTTATACATCAGAAAAACACATGGTCCCTGGCCGCGAGTGTCTGTTTGTCGGTATGATTGCGCTTACCTTAAAAACTACTTAAAAAGGTGCTCATCTTTAACAGACAATGTTGTTTCGAATATTTTTTATCCGAAATTTCCTACAATAATCTCGATTAACTGAAGCAAAATGAGGGCGAGTTCCTTGCAATTAATTAAAAGTTTTATTTATAGCAGAGAGTACAGAAAGGGTGGTATAATCCGTTCTTTTAAATTTTATGAAAAAGAATTTTGCTATTTAATAAAACGCCTACTTAAATCCTGATAGCAATGTATAAGCTTAAAAAATGTACCAACTCCTGAATAGTTTCATGAAACAGGAAGCGGCATTTACTTACAACGATTGTTAGGTAACGTACAGCTCGGCCCGGTTCTTGGATGGGTGGCCGATAGTGGCATTTCTATAGCGTTAACGTGCTTCAGAGAGCACGTTAAAATTGCCGGTCCCGGCTGTTTCAATCGTCAGACCATGTCGGAGGCCTTTAGGCGGTCTAAAAACTCCGACACCGGGATTAACCACTAACGTACTCGAATTTACTTAATTTCTTCTTTGTTTTTCTTTCTCTTCAAGATCTCTTGTTTTCGCAGTTGTAATAAACTTCTCGTCCATTTAGTTTTGCAGTGGGTGGCGAAGGATCAGTGTTGGAAGGCCGCGGATGGGAGACGCAAGGGGCTCATGCTTCAGGGTGGAACGCGAGGAGCATTGGCATCGTACTTATTGGGAATTTCGTTTGTGAGTACTGTTTACTAACGGTGGCTGGGTTATACGGTCGTGTCATGTATGGTTATAACATTATATTTGACTATGGGTCATTCATGCCAAATCACTATATACTATTACAATACATAATTAAAAAAATAGGAAAAATACATTCACAAGTTTTACTTAAAGCTACAAAATAGTGTAGCAGTGGGAGTCGTCTCAGCTAATGTTCAACCTGGACCGAGGCCTCATGGAACGCTGGGTTTCAGACGCCTTCTAGCTTTAAAAGCTTAAAAACTAGGCAACGGATTTTGACGCGGTTTGTTTTAATAGATAGAGTGATTCAAGAAAAAGGTTTATGTGTATAAAAATTCCCAAATTGCTACGGGAACGGGTACAACGCGGGTAAAACTGCGGGGCGCTGCTAGTAGATAATAATTCAAATTGGTTGCTTCACTATGGCAATTCTAACTATCTAACGGAAAGGGATGGCAAAGAGATGATTTTTATAGAAATGTGCATTCAATATTGTCCCTTAGCACTACAATTTTGAGTTCTTCTTCCATAAAATTGCTAGAAGTCGTCACAGTGTCACCCCTGTACCCATGCTTAGGCAAAAGCAGAGTTGGAAATAGCAATAGTTAACCTGCCCATTGTCCTGTGTCTATCATATAATAGGTATAGGTAGATGAAACAGCTAATTTTAGTTTAGCTAATTAACCTCCTAGCATAAACGGAACAGAGTCCAATTTACCCTAATCTTATTCTATTAACATATTTCCAGCTGCACGGCCTACTGATGTCCAGATTCGAGCCGCTCAAGACCTGATCAGAGTTGGCGTAGACCTCGGCTTCATCGCTCACAACTACATGCTTATTGGACATAGACAAGTGGTTGCTACAGAGTGTCCCGGCAACGCGCTGTTTAACGAAATTAGAACATGGAGCAACTTCGTCAATAATGTTTAAATTAAGAACGCAGCCTCTCGTCTTAACTTTTATATAACTTTTTTGATATGGCAATCAAGTCTATGGTTGATGGATTTAAAAAAAAATCCAGCCAATCGGACATTTTATTGGTCCCATAAAATGTCCGATTGGCTGGATTTTTCCTTATACTGGTCTCGGCTTGTTAACAGTTAGAATATGCCGCTGGCGGCTAAAAAATTTTTATGGCATTGTATTGAAGGATAATGTAAATATTTAATACTCTATTAAACAATAAGCTCTTATTGTATGAAATTAAAAAACATGTAGATAATGTACAAAGGGTTTGTAAATAAATTTATAGTATATGGTGATTTTATTTGATACTTTCATTTTATTAATAATATCCCTGCAAGAGAACTTTACTTATAACGTTAAGGCCATCACCATCCTAACGGTGCCCACGGACAAATATCAACCAATAGGATTGCGTAAAATATCCAGTCAGCTCGCTCCGCGTCAATGGACAGCACCCTAGCAGGGGTGCAAAGGTGCAAGAGGAGTGCAATTTGGCAACGATTTGAAGAAAACAAAATTAATTTTACCATTTGCTCATAAACTAATAGATTCTTTTCTAATGAACATTGTTTTGAAAATATTTACTAGTCACCTTCACTCTCCTTCGATACTTCCTCCTCTAACTAAAGCAAGACACATGGTGCGGGTGCGGGCCGGTTGAAGGTCACGTGAAGTTGTGTTCCTTAACACTACATAGTATAAAACAAAGTCGATTTCCGCTATCGGTCTGTCCCTATGTATGCTTAGATCTTTAAAACTACGCATCGGATTTTGATGTCCTTTTTTATAGTTAGAGTGATTGAAGAGGAAGGTTTATACATATATACATATATAACGGGCACAACGCAGGTAAAATCGCGGGGCACTGCTAGTATAATGTATGATACGATAGTTAACTACGTAAGATAATAAACCTTATAAACGTAAGGTAATGTCCCTCACTTCTTGTAATATGTGTCTTACCTTTACCGCCGAAGAGCAAGACATTCCGCCCTCTACTGTCAAACACACTAAACATGTGTGAACTCTCGGGGATTAACTCAAAAGTCACGTGATACGGAAAATAAGCCAATCAAGTACGTAATTAACATTAATCGTGTGCAAATGTCGTGTTGTTTATAACACAATACAAAATTGGAGAGTATTCAGTAATAATATTGATCTCAGAGAGCGCGCAAGTAACCGATAACGAAACTATAATGAATTCTGTATACGTTCTGGTTCAGATAGTGTTGTGTTGTTTTCTTCTGGGATGTAATTCGAAATTTGTAGTCAGAGGTAAGTGATTATGTTTTGGTTTAAATTACCGTGGAAGTAAATAATAAAAAAAAATATTTAAAAAAACGAATGTGATACAAATAAACGTTTCATTTATCAAAATAGGTTCATCCGTGTAGAAGATAGGTAGGATAGGATAGATATACAAACATACATACAATCAGGTCAAATACATAACCCTCCTTTTGGGGTTCGCCACAGTCGGGTGAATAAGGGTTAGAGTTGGAACTCTGGGCGGAAAGGAGGTTGTATCTTTGACGAGTGATTTGAACCAATCCGCGGTATCGTAGATCAGACAAAAGGTAATGAATGACGCATTAAAGTTATTGGGTTATTAGGCTGAATACGGTTGCAGTCGGTACCCGGTAACCGACTAGTGTCAAAACCTAAAAGAGTGGCTCGATTCGGTGTCTGAACGTTACGTAAGCGAACTTTAAACTATATCAAGAATGCACAATTTACACATACTATATGATATTCATGATTTTTTTAATTTTGGATGTTCACAAAATGTTTACGATGATGACTGCGTGTACTCATTTGTACTTATTGCCGCACTCAGAGACGTTCATTAGATGGACACTTAATTGTGTGACGTAATTTTTCATACTTTAAATGTAAAAATCAGTCATTAAATCTTTACTAAGAATTCATTTGACAAGCCCGTTGGCACAGTGGCAGTGAGAGCGCTTACTGTGTCAGGGGTTGCGGGTTCGATCCCCGCCCGGAGTCAACAATATGTGAAGACATAGTTGTTGGCGACGACGTCTGGGTGTCAATTATATATTCTTATAAAGTATTTGTGTATGTATATGTTGGACCAAGAGCCCGTGAACCCCAGACCTTCGTTATTTTATAAAAGCTGAAAGTTTGTCAGCGCATGCTCCCAACACAGGTAAGAACGATGGACTATTATGAAGTTTGGGTTATCGTGGCTTTGGCAGGTAAACGGTACTAAAGGTCAATGGTCGAAAACACCAAGTTGGCCATCGATTTCGATATCACTGTCAAAGGGTGACTTGTACAACTCCTCAAGAGCTTTCAAATGACATAGGTCATGTCACTGTTGAGCATTAGGATCAGCGTCCATGGCATAGGCCAACTCCAATCTTCGGTGGTCGAAAACACCAAGTTGGCCGTCGATTTCGATGTCACCGTCAAAGGGTGACTTGTACAACTTGTCAAGAGCTTTCAAATGACATAGGTTATGTCACTGTTGAGCATTAGGATCAGCGTCCATAGCATAGGTCAACTCCAATCTTCAATGGTCGAAAACACCAAGTTGGCCGTCGATTTCGATATCACCGTCAAAGGGTGACTTGTACAACTTGTCAAGAGCTTTCAAATGATATAGGTCATGTCACTGTTGAGCATTAGGATCAGCGTCCATAGCATAGGTCAACTCCAATCTTCAATGGTCGAAAACACCAAGTTGGCCGTCGATTTCGATATCACCGTCAAAGGGTGACTTGTACAACTCTTCAAGAGCTTTCAAATGACGTATGTCATGTCACAAAAATCACACTTTATTATTTGATGAATTTAGATCGGTATTTATACACCTTTAGTACCGTTTACCTGCCAAAGCCACGGTAACCCAAACTTCATTATTAGTCCATCGTTCTTACCTGTGTTGGGAGCATGCGCTGACAAACTTTCAGCTTTTATAAAATAACGAAGGTCTGGGGTTCACGGGCTCTAGGTCTAGTAGTAGTATCAGTTAGTTAGATTCCATAACACAAGCTTAGAGCTTACTTTGGGTCTAATTAACCGTGTGTGAATTTGTCCAAGTATTTATTTATTTATTTATTTATTTGACGTCTGAGTACCAACGTAAAGCGTCCGCGAGACGATCAAGTGCACTTGACAAGTATACGGGCTTGAAGTGAATATTGATCGTTTACAGCGTTGACTTGACAATTCCCGTCAAGTATCTACGTGCTGGACATGACTTGACAATAATTTTGATGATAACTTGACAACAAATTTGAACCAACTTGAGCTTGATGCGACTTGACGTGACTTGACAAGTTTTATTCATTTGCGACTTGTCAAGTGCACTTGATCGTCTCGCGGACGCATTAAACAACTACTCATTTATTACTTAAAATTTTCTTCTCATTCCAGAATCAAAATACACGTACTACACCCGTGAAGACTGGAACGCGACTCCCGCTACCGACACGCCTCCGCTGAAGACCCCGGTGCCATACCTCATCATCCACCACACGTATATCCCAGGAGCCTGCTTCGACACGCCCACCTGTATGGGATACATGAGAGGCATGCAGAACTACCACATGGGGTTAGGTTGGGGAGACATTGGATATAAGTAAGAGATAGAGCACACCATAGATAAGAGAGCAGTTTAGTCTGTGGTTTAGTTATGTGATTGTAATGTGTTGTGTACTATCTATACACATATTATAAAAAGGTAAAATTTGTAAGTTTGTTTGTTTGTTTGTATGTTCGAGGTAATCTCAGGAATTATCAGTCCGATTTGAATAATTATTTTTGTAATAGATAGCCACATTCGACGGGAAGGTTATTTTTCTAGTTTTTGCTATTTTTCATCCCGAAATTCCCACGGGAACGGGTCTTCTTCTTCGAAGAAGAAGACGGGAACGGGTACAACGCGGGTAAAACCGCGTAATAAAATAAAATAAATAAGTTACAAAGATTATCAATAAAGGCTGCCTTATGCAATTTATCGATGTTTGAGTTTACCACGTGCGGGGGTTTCCGAGCGTCATTGATAAGGTCACCTGATAAGATGAGTCATCCGATCGACCCGCACGAAATCTTCTTACAAAAAAAAACTGTTTTGGTGACCAAAACGAACAAGCTCAAATGTCAACATACTAAGTTACGGATAAACGGATATACAAGGTGCTAACAAATTAGTCACGGATATTTTTACAGCTGATAGTACTCGGTTCTCGGAGTACATTTAAGTATAAAACATCATAGGTTTTGTTATGTTTTTTTTGAGAAAAGTAGGAAACAAATTTGCTACGTTAAAACACCCTGTTAATAAGATAATTAAATGAGACCTCTTTAGACATATTCTAGAACCTCTTTAAACTATCATTTAGGTGAAACATCAAAGACATTTAAGAAAAACAACTTTTGACGTGACATGACAGACAGTGTTAAACATCTTGACAGGTACATAATAAGGGGTGATTATTTTAAAAATTTATTATAATATTTTTTTTTGTTCGAAAAATTAAAACAAAAAAATGATATACAAAGGTTCCTTAATTACAGTTAAAAGTTAATTGTTTTCATGTTATGTATCATCTCTTGAAATATCCGTGATTAATTTGTTAGCACCTTATATAATTCATAGACAACGTGAAGTAGTATTTGTGTATGTATATGTAGTAGTATCAGTGAGTTAGATTCCATATTGCAAGCTTAGAGCTTACTTTGGGTCTAATTAACCGTGTGTGATTTTGTCCAGGTATATTTATACACCACGAAAGAGTACAGTACATACTGTCTTCTCTATTTCGTGGTATATTCATACTTGTAATACATCCATGCATATTTGCCTTAACCTGTGGGTACTCCAGTGGACATAACAGACTATAGCTTTTGTTTTTTTTTCAGCTTCTGCGTGGGCTCTGAAGGGAGCGTGTATGAAGGGCGGGGGTGGAAAGTGATGGGCATCCACGCGGGGAGGGCCAACAACATCAGTATAGGCATCTGTGTTATTGGAGACTGGAGGAGTGAGTATCATACACTTGAAACCATCTATCTATCTGTACGAATGGAATAAAGCTGAAGAGTTTGTTTGGTTTTAACGCTATTCTCAGAAACTACAAATCCGATTCGAATAATTCTTTTTATAATGGATAGCCACATTCACCGGCAAGTTGAAAAGCCATTTTTATCCCGAAATTCTCACGAGAACGGGCATAACTTAGGTAAAACCGCGGGATGCAACGGTCTTCGGGAAAAGCAAAAGAAAAGGACGATAAAAGTAATACCTACCGGGCGGGAAAGTCGTAAAAATTGTACGGAATCCGGAAGTAAAGTCTGTCTATAATATGGAATCCGTCTGACGGATACTACACATAAATACATTTACAAATACTTTTATACGCACGACACCTAGACGCGACGTCATCGTCAACAACTATGTCTAGATATAATGTTGGTGAGGATCGAACTTGCAACCCCTTACACAGTAACCACTCTCACAAACCACTGACCCATGCCATGTCATGAACATGCTTATCAAAAACAGCATCATGATCTAACAGGCAATTTCTGTTTCCAGCCGAACGCCCTCCAAAAATCCAGTTGGACACCACCAAAGAGTTCATCGCCAACGGCAAGGCCTCTGGAGTACTCACTCCTGACTTCAAGCTGATCGGCCACAACCAGGCCATGACGACGGAGTGCCCCGGAACCGCGCTCTCTAAAGAGATATCCACCTGGGACAATTTTTATCCTGGATCCTATACAAATTAAAGAATTAACGATAAATGCTGTTCTGTTTGGTTTTATTTAGCTGGTCAAGCTTTAAGGGCCGTACTTAGACCCGTCAAATGCTTCCTTAGTATAGATTAAATGAGATTGAAAATGATTTTGACATGTATTGTATGAAAAATTACGCCAAAGGTGTGAGTTGGTAAAGCGACTGCAGCAGTCGACTGCAACTGCAGACACAGCTTCACTACTAGTTTCTATGAAATTTCGAGCGCGCGGTGACACTTCTGCTGCGGTCGGCAGTCGCTGCTTGCAGACGCGGCGTGCTGTCCTGCAGTCGTGACGTAGAGCGACAGCAGTTAAGAGAAAAATATTTTGAAAAACGAACAAAAATAATAGTGTAGGAGCTAAAGTTATTTTTTTAATACAATTTAGGTTGCTTGGTAATGATTAATCATTTCACTCAATAGAAAATCATTATGTTAAGATTGACGAATGTGGCATAGATCAAAGTGTCGTGGTTTTTATCTCTGCTATGTAGTATAATGAAAACTTGAAAAGCATCATATAACTTCGCTTTTTTGATAGCCACCACCATTTTTTTAAAAGACCATTTTGACTGTATACCCCAAAAAATATAAAATCAGTTCAATGAAATATTGAGGTTTAAATATAAATTTAGTTCCAACGACGTGACAGACATAAAATAAAAACAAAAACAAATTTAGTGTTTTGAATAAGTAGAATTTGATGAATTACACTTCGATCAACAATACACAACTAGATAACGAGTCACGTTCAAAATCAAAGCTAAATGCTGTCCGCGTGGATGACGTGGGGACATCTTTATTTGTTTACTACCGAACTGAGACAATAGTTTGAAAACATTTCTAATTTCAATCTAATTAATTACTACCATGACACCTAGAAATAAAGTAGCAAATCTTATGAATAAAATAAGAGCACTTTCAAGTGCGCTGTTATTCGCCGAGACGTATTTTTTGCGCCCACCCGACTTCTAGTTGTGTATAGCACTTAGGGGTTGGAGCGGGTAACTGGCGGGGCGAGAGAGTGCCTTCGGAAATAAAACCCGGGATCAGCGTTTCACCACTTTATTTCTTTCTTCTTTCGTTTTCCTTTTTTCCTTTTCTTCTTCCTTTTCCTTTTCTTCTTGCAGGCACTGCTACTGAACACTGAATGCCGGACCATGGAAATCGCTCTGTTTTTATAGACATCTCTGACCAATCAGAGCGCAGGAAAGTTGCACGCGGCACCAATCTTTTTGAGCCGACCAATCAGAGCGCACTTCTTGTTTTGTATGGAAAACCTTATTTCGATAATTTTACTGAAAACGTTCGATTATTTACTATCATATTTATGTCTGTAACGGTAGGCAGCAAATGTGGCGGTCGACTCTCCGACCATAAATTGTATTATGTCAAAATTTGAAATATGATTTTGGGTTACCATTTTTCAAAGCAATTACTCCTCAATTTATTATAAATAATTACTCCTCAATTAGTCGCTAATTTGTTTATTATAAAGGCAAGTCAACCTCAGTCAAAAGGCAAGTTTTTTTTTGTAAATAAATAAAACCTGATTAATGTAGAAACCGTTTTCATCTACCTCTGTATCGAAAGATGAATAGTACAATGAGCAGGAGATCAGTAATCAGCCTATGGAGTTTAGGGTATCGGATTGACATTAAATAATAATATGTAATAACAATTGGATATGGATCAGATCGGAATAATAGTTTCGAATTCATAAAAATTTAAAGCATGCGAATTCCAGTGGTCTTTTTCGAGGCTTTTTACGATATCAATCGATTTACGTAGTTAATCAGGTTCTTAGTTAGTTGTAAATTCTTCCGGTATGTACGAGTTGACCATTACATTACGTTTAAATAGTTTTATTGAATCTCTAATTGATTGTAATTCCCCACATTTTGGGGAAATTTTCACACATTGGCAACGTTGATTATGTGGTGTGCAGTCGGCAGTGAATTAGCGACTGCAGACTGCACTGCGGACGACTGCAACGCCCTGCTGCCTGCAGTCTGCAGTCGACTGCAGCAGTCGCTGATCCAACTCGGACCTTTAGTTAAATGTCGATTTAATGGACGTTTCTTGAGTGCGGCAGTAGTGGATGGCAGTGTGCTTAAATTTAGTACTCTATAATATGAACAAATGGCATTTTATCTTCTACTGCCGAGAGTTAAAAACATTATCAAATACTACTTTATTAGTTATATTTTTGTTTTTTATTTGTTTAAACGGGCTAGTCTACGAGATTTATTAATGGGTTAGCTAGCCACATACAAGAGCAAGGTTTTAAATTACTACGAAAATCCTAAATCTTCTTCTTTATCGAGTGGATTGTCAACTTGACCAATCCTGGTGTCAGAGTTATTGAGCCGCCAAAGGCCTCTGACATGGCTCATGTAACGACTACTATCCTAAATGACCTAAAAGAAGCAAAATATCAGGTAAATATTTATGTTTAGGGGTAAACACTGCGTTAAGCGTGCGCTAAGCTCGCGGCGGTTCACTTTTGTATGACACCGCACGCGACGGGCGCACGCGGCGGTTCACCTTTGTATGTCACCGCACGCAACGGACGCACGCGACGGTTCACTTTTGTATGAAGCCACACGCGGCGTGCTCACGCGGCGTGCGCATGCCGCGGGCACCCGCGACGGTTCACTTTTGTATGGAACCGCGGCGTGCGCACGCTTAACGCAGTGTCTGCCCTAAGAGTAATAAATGAATATTAAATACTTACATAATGAAAATCTGGCTCCAACGGCTCACCAATGTGAAGTTTTTATAGATGTTATTAATTCTAACAGCTCAATCGAAGTATGATGCCAACATCTTTTAAAATTTTTTGTAGTAGTTTATTTTTAGAACTATTTTATTCAAAGATAATTATGGAATTCTATTAATATATCATCGATGTAACGAAAGAAAAACTTTTTATTGCTTGCTATAATAATAAAGTTGAATAGTTTGTTTTTTTTGTTTGTTCGGCCGTTTATTGATTAAGTTATTAATGCCAAATTGTAGTGGCCTCATTTTTATTTCGATATTCCAGGAAAACGTTTACAACGCGGGTAAAATCACGGATCGCTACTAGACCTGATTAAACTCCCACATATATTCACATACCCACATAATAGATGCATCCATTATCATATGCGACGGGTGACGAGATTTAATTTCACTGCGGAAGTTTAAAAAGTCAATGACAATAATTGTCGTTGTTGAGATTATAACACCATTAGTTGTATGGAAAATTTCAGATTTCGTCATCAACATTTACATAACCAAAACCAAGAAAATCTAGATACTTAAGCTCCTTTACACTATACTGATAGTGTAAAGGAGCTTCTTCAGTGAGCGTAGAGTGACGAATTACAGACTAATACTAGTAAGTCTATAACAAACCTGCTATCTTACTGGTGCTAGTCTCCAGTAAGACATAGCATATGCATTATTCATAAACGCTCTCTAACCAAAACACTGTTAGTGAGTGTTTTGTCTCTTTTGTCCTTTGGAAAATAGCGTATGTCAGAAAGGGACAAACAATTTGATATCCAAAATGCTGCTAGTAAGCTTTTATGGATAAGGCCAAAAGACTTCATCGCCATCGCATGTAAAGGCCCAGTAATTGGCACAGTGGCATGTGAGAGCGCTTACAGTGTCAGGGATTGCGTGTTCGACTCCCGCCCGGAGTCAACAATATGTGCAGACATAGTTATTGCCGACGACGTCTGGGTTTCAATTAAAAATGTTGTATTTGTGTATGTATATGTAATAGTATCAGTTAGTTAGACGTTAAACCGTCGGTCCTGGTTACTTTCTACGCATAGTAGTCGTCACATGAGCCATGTCAGAGGCCTTTGGCGGCTCAGTAACTCTGACACCAGGATTGGTCAGGTTGACCATCCACTCGATGAAGAAGAAGTTAGTTAGATTCCATAATACAAACCTGGAGCTTAGTTGGGTCTAATTAACCGTGTGTCAAATAGTCCTGTAAATATTAATTTATTATTTAATTCGCCTGCCAAGACTGCATGAGGTCCCGGGTTCAATTCCCTGGTCGAGCGAAAACATGTTTCCTACTTTCAAACATGGCTCGGGTTTGAGATCACCAACCCGCATTAGGCAAGCGTGGTAATTACGCCTAAACCTCCTCACTTTACTGATATCACTGATCTTCAGTGAGACGAGAGGCCTTTGCCCAACAAGTGGGACATTACAGGCTTACTTACTTTACAGCAGCAATAACTCGAATACCACTAAAATATTCAATTAGTTATCTAATACCTAGGTTAGTTATTACAGGGTTATAACATTATCAATGCAGTTATTATGTCATTACAATTTTTCACAAGTACACTGTACAGTGAGAACGAAATTTGGACCCACAAGGAACAATCCAATTTCAATATCTATGTAACAAAGAACAAAATGGCTACCATAAAGACGTTAACATAAAATTAGTTACGTCTCATCTTAACTGGACTAATCAAAGATAATGGTTTGAATACACATAACAATTGCTATATGCATCATTTTAATTATAAAGTAAATAATGGTCGAACTTTTTGTTAAAGAGCATAGATAAAGGAAACTAGTAGATCATAACATAATCTATACTAATATTATAAAGAGGTAAAATTTTTAAGTTTGTTTGTTTGTTTGTATGTTCGAGGTAATCTCAGGAATTATAAGTCCGATTTGAATAATTCTTTTTGTAATAGATAGCCACATTCAACAGAAAGCTTATAGGCTATTTTTCATCCCGAAATTCCCACGGGAACGGGTACAACGCGGGTAAAACCTCGGGGCGCTGCTAGTCTATTATATATTAATTATTACATGTCAATTATACGAGTATATTCTTATAAAGTATTTATGTATTAGTATCAGTTAGTTACATTCCATATTACAAGCTTAGAGCTTAGTTTAGGTCTAATTAAACAAGTGTGAATTTAAAAAATGTATATTTATTTAATTATTTATGATGTTTTTAAGACCCGTATAATTGTATTCTCTAATAGAATACTGCCGTGCTTTCGATAGTCAATATTTTGGTCACATGATGTTAACAAATCTGAAGGACAAATATGTTAAATTCAAATCTACCCACTAAATAAACTGTGTTTTAATTGCAACACTGATACATTTGGTTCTATTGAAATTAGATTTTACTAGTAGCGCCCCGCGACGTTACTCGCGTTGTAACGCGTTCCCGCGGGAATTTCGGGATTAAAAATGTCCCATGCGTTATTCTGATAACCTATATTACTGTAAAATTTATACACATTTGTTCAGTAATTTTTTCGTGAAAGAGTAACAAACATCCATCCATCATTGGAAGCAAAAGGCGCCGAAAGCTTTTCTATTGTAATTCTATTAAGACCCAATTGACATAATTCATTTGACTCTTGGTTGTCGGAATGTCTGCAGACCCCTTTATTGCCAAACTGTTTGTAACAACCAGGGGATTTACCTCGGACAAGCAAGTGTTGTATATATAACGGTAATATATGATGTTTTATTCAAGTTGGTGGCGACTTCGCCAGTGAAACGACAGATTTTTACAGTATTTAAAGAAATATATTTATAGACTTGTTTTAACACAATATATTTCACATTTGTGGATAGAACTTGTGTAAGATAAATCGAATATTATTTTATGGGAACTTGTAAATGCATAGTGTAGTTTTTGTGATATCAGATTTATAATTACTGATGAGTGTTGTGTTTGTATGTGTAATTAACTGTCATTGGTAAGCATAAGTAAATAAGTGATGTGCATATTTTCTCAAGTATATAGGTTTCTGCCAAATCTGTTTGTGTTAACATAGTGTCTGAGTTACAGTTCTAACCTAAATGTAACCACTGCATAAAATCTATTGATATTAAAAATGCGAAAGTACATATATGAGAATGTACCTATATTGCTCTTACACGCAAAAACTACGGAACGGATTTATGGATGAAACTTTACAGTAATATAGGTCATAGATAAATGGGATTTATTTTATCCCGAAATTCATACAACGTGTGGAAGACCGCGTGTGAGAGGCGGTACTACTTAGTCGATAACATATTCGAAAAATAAAGCGATGTACCTACTTAATAGTGTGCACTAATGAGCTGCAATATTACACGCTGTATTTCTTAAGGCTAAATTACATTACGAAATTAGTGGCATGAAATTAATTTCGTGACATTAGTTTTAACAACAGTTTCACGTGTAATTTAATATTTTCGTAATGCATGCATTAATTTCATGAAAGCAATGTACGCAATGTAAGCAAGTACCCTGCGCGATTTTTAGGTGAAATTAGTGTCATGCAACTAGTTTCATCATGTAAATGCGACGCGAAAGTAGTGTCGCTACAGAATTTCAGAGACAGCAGCAGCAATAGCTATGATATTGACAGGGCCATTATCTCCGCGATACTGATAATTTCACGAAACTATAATTTAAACGAAAGTAGTTTCAGATGTGCCGAAATTAGTTTCACGAAACTAGTTTCATCATGCATGACACTAGTTTCGTAATGTAAATCCCGCTTTATCAATAAATAAGCATTTAAGTATAACATCAAACTACTCGTGCGTGAAATTGTGATCTATTCAAAAGTATAAATCGAACTCATTAAGGTCCAAATTCGCCGTTTTTATTTATTATTTTTATGTAAACATTAAATATTATTTATTTATTATATTATATTATTATTTATATAAACGACGGTCAACTGAATTCGGTTTTAGTGAATCAATTTTCAAGGTTTGGTCACAGTTTATTAACTAGGTTTAAGGGGAATCGAGTTGTGACGGTGAAATTGGGGCTAAGGGCTCCCACACAAAACTGCGAATTCGCATCGCATCGCAAATATCTGCGAATTCGCACGAACGCATCGTGAGAATTTCCGATCTGCTTCGCATTGCACATTCCTGCCATATTACGTCATCCTTGGTGACACCATTTTAGTCCGTTCTGAGACATTTTGTTTTACTTTACCTGATAGTCAGTCCCAGCATTTCCAAAGGCATAACAGGAATTCTTCCCTTGTACGATCGTTTTAGAAGGCATGGTGATAATAAACTCAAAAGCTCTTCAAATGAAGATATGCTCATTCTAAAATAATCAAAAAAATTATCTTCTTCAGTTCTCAACGCATAGTACTTTTGAGTAAAATAGTTTCCATCAGAGTTCATAATTGTAATAAATGGATGAACCCAGAATCTTCTTTATCTTTTATATCTATTTAACAATAACAGCAGTGCAATAATCTTTTCGCGATCCATCTTACGCTTCCTAAAAACACGTCCAGTACGGCTGACTACACTTGAAGGCATGGTCGCCCTACCAAACGGTTTGCCGCACTAAATCGTATCGCAAAAATTCGCATCGCAAGTTCCTGCGATGCGAATTCGCATCGCATCGCATCGCAGTTTTGTGTGGGAGCCCTAAAGGTTATCAACTCACTCGGCTAAAGGAAGAAGTGTTAGAAATTACCTTTATTATATTATACTAGCTGCGCCCCGCGGTTTTACCCGCGTTGTGCCCGTTCCCGTGGGTATTTTAGAACCGCTCGATTCTGTGCAAACTTCACATAAACCATCTACTAAATAGTCCGAACAAAGCCTAAACATTTGGTTTGGATAGGTGAGGTTTGGCCCGTTCTTGAGCTATACAATAACAACGAAAAGTGGCATTGATTTTTATATATAGAGATTTACGTCTTTCTATATAGTTGTTAACTGCCCCGTGTAGTTAACACAGCTGACAGCTTGTCCGAAAATAAGTGTTTGTATAATTTTTATTATAATAATTAAGTAAGAGCTACTTCATATATATACCTAATTCGAGTATCCGTGCACAATTTAAGACTTACCGAAATTATGCTTTTCAAAGTAAATTACAGTTTTATTAACCATACATCGTACGTCAAGATAAATAGTAAAGGTACCTACTGCAATATGGAAACAACCATAATTTCAAAACTCTACTAGTCTCGATTGCACATCTTCAGATAGGAAAACTCATATATGTAGTTATTAATACGTTTATTATTAGATAGCAGCGTCTCGCGGATTACCCGCGTAGTGCTCGATTTCGTAAATATTTTGGGATAAAAAAAGCCTTCCTCTTGAGTTGTAGCTAGCAACGATCAAATAAAAAATAATTATTCGAATCGAACTGTAAGTTCTTGAGATTAGCCGTAACATACAAACCCACAAATGTTAGATATTATGTATGAAATCAAACACGTGAAATGGAACTCCATTTATTGTAATGTACCAATATAAGAGTACTTAAACTTGAAGATTGTGTTTTATCAACGTCAGAGATAAGTTCATTGATAACTATTTTGTAGTAAACATATTGGAGATCAATAAACATCTTATTCGTTTGTGAATCGTCGCAAGTCAATATGTGAATTGAATGTTTTATTTTCTTTGCAGATTTTTGAGTGTTTCTTCAAAAGGAAATCGAAATGTGGATATTTTTTTTGATGTCGTGTGCGAGTGTCAGTGTCTTGGGTCGGCAGATAAATTCCTCAGGTAATTATTAAAGTTTTAGTCTTGGGTCGGCAGATAAATTCCTCAGGTAATTATTAAAGTTTTAGCTTTTTTATTTCAATCTATTGATAAGAAAAAACTAACTCATAATCGTACTTATAAATAAAGCAAAGTACGTATAAAAAATATTTTGATGATATTTCCTCCTGTAAAAACAAAGGCAAAATTTCCAATTTAAGCGAAAAACCAAATTAAATCTATAGATATTTTATTAGATTCTTATGAACCAACCAAGACCAACGATTACCAAGATTTATCAAGATTGGTGGAACATTTCTGTCAGAATACCCTCTTATATTCAACTACCAGGTTGCTCACGGTTTCATGGTTTCATCCGCGTTGTGCCCGTTCCCGTGGGCATTTCGGGATTTTTTATACATATATACCTTCCTCTTAAATCACTCTATCTATTTAAAAAGTCGCGTCAAAATCGGCGTAGAAGTATTTGAGTTTATCGCGAACAGACAGACAGACAGACAGTCGCGGCCGGGGACTTTGTTTTATAATAAGTAGTGAAAAATAACATAAGTACCTATTATATACACGAAATGAGCACCTATTCCCGGTTTTAAAGTCGCAAAAATGATTGAGGTACCTGCTATATGGCCACTTAATAAACATCTTCATACATATTTTGTGCTCACTCACTTCATAAACATTACATTTCCGCAGGTGAAATAGTTGAAAATGAAGTTCAAAGCTACGATTTCGAGTTCGTCTCCAGATCAGATTGGTCTGCGCGATCTCCCAAAAGCACCTCCCTGTTAACAACACCAGTTCCGTTCGTGACTATCCATCACTCATATACACCACCAGCATGTCACAGTAAGGAGGAATGCAGTAAAGCCATGAAGAGCATACAGAATTACCATATGGATGGGCGTGGGTGGTGGGACATAGGTTACCAGTGAGTTGCATTGCTATTTTGTGCAGACCATACACGATCAAGTTTACTGCATGTTTGAGCGGACTTGATGCGGCGTTCAGTAAACTTGGCGGTGTAAGTAAACTTGTCAGGCGGTACCCATAGCTATACACCGTCGAGTTTAGATACTGGATGCTGCATCAAGTGCTGCAAACTTGTTGGTGAACTTGATCGTGTACGGCCCGCATAGCTGACAACAAAATAGGAGTTTATAGTCTATTACCATCGAATTCTTTTGCAATTTTATCAGACTACAATTAAGCGTAATGGAGTCGGAACTCGAAGATAGACGAACCATCATGTAATGGTACCTACTCCAATCTAAAGAAACTCTTTATTTTCAGTTATTATTAACTTTATGAAGTGGGTTAAGTATTTTTGAAAAGTGTTTCTTAGTAATGACCCCAGACTATATATCAATTTAGTAAGAGAATAATCAACCAACACTCAAACAAATTTACCTTGAATTGCCATGTTTTGTCCATACTACAAGGGTGTCTTGACAACCCAAGACTAAGGCATAGCTTCGCGATCTCAACTTAATAAATATTTCAGTTTCGCAGTCGGCAGTGACGGAGTAGTCTACGAGGGTCGAGGATGGACCATCCTCGGAGCCCACGCGCTCTACTTCAACACGGTCAGTATTGGGATCTGCCTCATTGGGAATTGGACAAGTAAGTGAAGAATATAACTACTGAATCCTTTAACTAATTGAAGATTACCATGAAATTGGTTTTATTTAAGATCCAATTTAATGGAATTTTACCTAATTTACCTAATTTAGATTTCAATCAAATAACCAAGACATGATATACTCGTAAGTATCTGTAAAAATATCTGTCAATTTTTTTAGGCTCAGTCGAAAAATCTCATTAGGTATACCTAGACATTTATACAACTCTCATATTTGTCATTTCTAAATTAACCTTCTTTTCTATAATTCCTAGCCCAACTACCATCATCCCAACAGATCAAGACCACCAAACAGCTGATATCTACTGGCGTCGAACTAGGCTACATCAAGAAGGACTACAAACTAGTGGGTCACAGGCAAGTCAGACAGACAGAGTGCCCCGGACAGAGACTGTTCGACGAGATCCACACCTGGGACAAATACGTCAAATTCCCTTCGTCCTACAAAGATTTATTACATGTGGATGAGTTATCAGACTCTGTCAAAGAGATAATACGAAAGGCGTATCCAGAAATTAATTAATGTGTGCATAACGTAAGAATCTATGCATTGTAATCTCTTTGCACCAATGACGGTTTGACCAAAGTAAAGGCTCAGTAGAACTTGGATTATACGGTGACGATGCAAAATAAAAGACATTAGATAATGCAGGTGGGAAGGCAATTACCACTGAACCTTGCTAGATAATTAATAGTAGAAGTTATTAGGAAAATACATATATATTTTAATACTTATTGGTTCTTTAAGTTTAAGGGGACACTACTCATTTTGAATTGAAACTATGTCTACGAGAGAGACTGTTCATCTGTGAAACGTCTAATAAAAATCTAAAATAATATAAAAGTGAAGTGTATCCGTAAACGTAGTTTTAATTAAAAATATATTTTTACTTGTAAAACATTGTCCCGGTACCTCTTCTATGTAAGTTTATATTTAAATAAAAAGTTCCTAATACAACAATCACTATTAAGTTATAACGTGAACTACTAATAAAGGAAAATTTATAACAATTATTTAGTTTTGTTTGTAAATAAATGTTAATATATTGATTTGATTTTTTATTTATTTACCTACTTAAAAAGGAATGCAAGCTTTAACACATATTTGCAAATAATGAAATGTATTTATTGAAATAGGTCAAAATAGTATTATTTTTGAAACAGGTAATATTTTCACAGGGACTTTGGGAATAGTGGGAAAGGGAACAACGCTATTTGGATGCACCATTTCTATTTAAATATCAATAAAACAAATAATATTCAATAGAAATATTATATAATAATAACATGATGAATTACACAAAAATAATTTTACATTTCATTTAGGATAGTCTGTGTTAGGGCTGTAGGTGATACATAAATTCGATTAGGTCACGAAATATGGGACAAAGTAAACTATCTCAAAAACCACAATACAAGGTTTCTTAGGTTCAACTGATTAATATGTTAAGCTCCAAGCAATAATTCCAATTCACTGCCTAATTCACGTCAAACATATTCAGGGTGATAAAAACGGGAATTATTTGCCCCTCGTGTGGGGTTCAACGGGAAATGTATCTTTCTCCATTTTATTGCAACATTAAAATTAGAAAAAACTGATTAGATACACAAATTGCAATAAAAATTACATAATAACTAAACACATACCTATATCCTTACACATTCTACATGTTATTACTTCTACAAAACTGTACATTAAAACATCATTACTTTATAATTATATCATTTATGTCAATGTATTAACAAGTGCGATGCATTATGTCATTATGATTCTAACATGTCTTGGTACGTTTATAACTATCAATTCAGTCATTCATATCGAGTGTGGCCATCTTTATGTGAGTTTTTAGACCGCATAAAGACCTCCGAAATGGTCTAACAGTTGAAACAACCGGGACCGACGGATTAACGTAAATTTCCAAGCACGGGAGCGTGCTGATAGAAATACCACTTTCATTCACCCATCTAAGTACTCGTAGGGGCCGAGATGTACGTTGCTTAACATTCGCCATGAACTAACATAGCTGAGTCAAAGTAACTATTTAAAAAAGGTAGTGTTATTTAAATACAGTTTACAATATGTTTTGTTTCATACAAAATCAATTGAAGTTATTATGAAAAAAATTTAAATAAGTATGATTTAAAAAAAAATATTATAAAAAGGTTATATTAATCCCCATCACTTCAACACGCAAAAAGGTAACCACATTGTTTCTCTACTACAAAAAAAAAATGTTATTCGACCGAAGTATAATGCCAATAAATCAATTAATATAATGCCAATAAATAATTACCAGTAAATCAATGTCGACAATAATTACTTCATTCAACTATTAAGTGTATTGAAAAAGGGAAAATACAATCACGAAAAGAACCGAAGAGTACATATCAATAGATAAACAATCTAAGTACATACATAGTTATTATAATAATTGTAACTCATTACTCATGAGATGAATTACTCATTTAGGTAAGCATCTTTATCGTAAACAAATATGATTCACAATAATTTGATGTTGAAAACTGTGAAAGATTACATTATTTATCGAAACTCATTTAAAAAAAAAATTGTAATTTTGTTTGTTATAATATGTTCGGGTTAATCTAGGGGATCACCGATTTAAATATTTTTTTTTGTAATGGATGGACATTCAACGGGAAGGCTATTTGTCATCCCATAATCATATATATAGTCATATATATATGACTAGCCGCGCCCCGCGGTGTTAACCGCGTTGTACCCGTTCCCGCGGGAATTTGGGGAAAAAAGTAGCCCAAGTTTCTCCTTGTTACATAAGTTATAATCTGCCAGTGAAAGTCACGTCAAAATCGGTCTAGCCATTTCAAAGATTAGCCGGAACAAACAGACAGACGGACAGGCAAATTAAAAAAAAAAATGTTTTGATATATTTATCGTGTGTATGTGCACTTATGTATATGCACTTAGTAAAAAGCGGTAATTTTAATATTACAAACAGAAACTTAAATTTTATTTATTTATCTAGATATTGTTCCGAGATGACAGTTTCACCCATACCATGGTTAATGAACAAATATTTTAAGAAGGCCACTTATAGATATTGGGCCTTTGTAATTATTGATTCTATTTAAGCCTATTAGTTATTAAAACGTACCAAAACATTAAATAAAAGAATATGTACTAAATAAGAAAGACAGACACATCAAAAGTGAAGCACGGTTTGAGACTACTAAATACCTAATGCGGTTTAGTTATGTAATTGGATTGGAAAAGAAATCTTAATGTCATTAAGCGCCTATAAATACGTTTAAAAACAAATGACGTTCGTTTTAAATTGTGTTCTATCTGGTACAAAATAATATTTAATTTGCAATGAATAGCTTTTGTTTCTTAAGCATATTTAAAGCATTAAAAAGATTTAGGAGTTCTTGTGCTCTCCGATCTAAGTGTTATAGAATATCTACACTCTGCAAGAGTCATATTTTTAAAAGACGGTATAATTCAAATTGTAATAAAAATGTATAACAATAGAAAAAGATTTTTCTTCTGTCCACGATATTTTAAATAAAATGTGTGTGTGTGTAAACAAATGGAGAAAAATTACTAAAGATTTCGTTGTCTGTCTGTCAATTATAGATACTATGACATCAACTGTGCTTCACTTTCAATACACAAAGCCTACTCTCCTATGTATAAATCATCTACATTTGACACATCCTATCGTGTTCAAAACACATCAGAAAAAGCTCAGCTTGGTTTGGACTTAGGCCATTACAAAACTGTTGAGACATAAGCGTATAACGATCACATATCATTAACAGACATCGATTTTGAAAAGCGCGAAAATTATACTTTTTTGGGAACACCACTCAAAATCGACTTTTTAAATAAATATTTTTTTCCGTAATTCCTTTAAAAAGCCGGTCTCTTGCAGGTACCATTAAAGCCTTAATTTAACACATAGTATATAATATACAATATTTTAAGATATATATTTCAATATTTTTATATATTTAAATCTATATAGACAATATCAGAATATAGGAGATAGACGATTCACAAAATAAATTACATTTCATTATTTCTTAAAATTATGATGGAATTTGTTGTTCGATTTACGACGTTTATGGACAATATGGTGTTTTACGTAAATTCAAGTACCTACAATAAAGAATTAAAACTTGGAAGCGCTAACTATGATTAGTCTTACGAATAACTAACGAATATTTATTTAAGTTTTCTATAAAATACAAACTCCTTATTCTTAAGAAATATCGGTCGATAAAAAAAAATACCTCAAAAAAATCAGAAATCTGCCCGAATGTTATATATTAATATACTTAAGAGAAACACACATACGCAATGTAATTTTTCATATGAAAATGTAAGAAACAGTTTTTGACATTTAATACATTTTAGTTCTATTTGCCATCAGGTGGTGGCAAACCACTTTGGTAGGAAGACTTAATCCGACTTTTTTACTATAAAAGAAATTTGGGTATTTAATGGAAAAGTCCGTTATTTCAAATAAGGAATTAGTACTTTATAGGTAAAACTTTAATTAGTACAAAAACCACAACAAAAAGCTTTAATATTGATAGATTATTTATTTTTATTACCTAATAACATTTTTTTTAGATCTTTTCTTCCTTCATAAAGGTAAACGCGATAGTCACAGTTTTATTATTATGTGGTATGATGTAAGTATACGTTTAATGTCAATGGACTATTTTTATTTATTTTAACACAGAGATATAGTACCTTAAAAAGTTTAATTTATTGTAGTCGGGTTTTATAATATTTTTTATTAATGAGGTACACCTATAGACATTATTTTTGCATACATTTACAACATTTAGTATAATAAAACTGCTTATTGTACACATTCATAAAAGTGCGAAATCTATGAAAATGTTGAGGTATAAAAAATCTTTAAATATACATAATACTTTATTTGTGTTTCTTTTTGTCTTTAATAAATGTTATATTTATTCAAATTAAGAAAGAAATAATACAGGAGGGTGCAATAATTGATGTGAGAGTGCTATTTTTGACAAGGCACAGGGGGAAGTTTACGTAAAGAGATATGCTGAGTTGGTATCACCCTGTATTACAGGGTACGTCTATGATTAGTAAACATACAATAGACTTTCTTCGGGATTTAAATTGTAAACAAATATGGCCGATATTTCACCCAAAGACAATTCATTCTATAGAGGAAAAAGGTTTACTGATTTCACCCCCATCATTGAAACCAAACATCTCCAATCCCCAACATCCTTTTTCTCTATAGAAATAATTGTCTGTGGTTGGAAAATCAGTCAAATTAGTTCACTTTTTAAATCTCATAAGAAGAAAAGTACTTCTACTCATCTTTGCAAGAAGCTCTAAGTGTAATATTTTTTTTTAATACACAACTTTTTTTTTGACAGTAACAACACAATATGTTCTTATTTCTATGTTTGCACGAAGAACGGTTTACCCACACAGAGAGCCGCCCAAAGATGCGTTGAACTATCTGTATGAAAAATGCATTGACATATGTCTGACTTAGGTATAAGCCGGTTATTCATGAGTACCCACGCAAAACTACGCGACTGAATGTGACAAGATATCATATAATAAATACTGTGCGTTCATTGGTGGAAAAAAAATAATTTAAAATTTTCCACCAATCTGCACACAGTATTTGTCACATCATATCTTCTATCATTATGTATTCAACGCACAGTCGAGTCGCTGTGTTGGGTAGTATAATTGTATGATCGAATGACTCATAAACATTAGAACAACTAGGTATAATCATATATAATATATATTTTTATGTAAATATATTCATTTTATTAGTATCTATAATATAACACTTTATATTTTCGAATACATTGAAGTCTACATTCGATATTTTGTGATAATTTTTTACTTAACCTTCAAGCGGGCGCGCGGTCATTTGTAACGGGAGCGGGCGCGCGTAGCCGAAAAGACCTATTGGATGAATAAGAGAAATAAAGCAAAAATTATACAATAATCATTTATTTTTTGTACGCAGATATATCATCACCAGTCTTTATAGTCTAATTAGTCAAAACAAGTAGTTGAAATTATGAAAAAGAAACAAATAATTAATAAAGTACCATAACTTAAATATTCTTTGAATCAAAACAAAAATTAGGAACACATTACCCCTTTTACACACCCCAGACTAGTTTATACACCTAGTCAAACATTAAAAATTACAAAATAAGAATATAAAACAATTAACTTTGATTTAGTTTTCATCAGAATCAGTTTTTTCGTTCAAATACTCTGTTATTGTTAGATTTCTGCCACTTCGTAACTTTCATCACGCCCTGTAAAACAGCTATTTATTTCCGAAAGTGGCAAATTATCCTCATCTGAGTCCGAGCAGTATGATTCCTCGTCAGATCGATGCTCCTCTGAAACGATGTGGTCGGAAGTTTCAGAGCCTTGGTCGCTGAGCTCTGAGTCACTCTCTTCTTCGTCTTCTCTTTGTAATTGCTTGATTATAGCACTTTGTGATAACCATAAACGACTCATTATATAAAAAAAATAACAAAACTTCGATATAATAAGATAATATTCAGCGAAGGCCGAAGAACTACAACCAGCACGTAATTAGTGAATGTCGCATTGAGCGTCGCGCGTAACTTTTTCGACGACAGGCGCGTGTAGTCTTTTTGACGACTGCGGCCGAACTAAAAAAATTGCAATTTGCGGAATGGGGAGAGCACCCCGAGCGACGGTATTGTCTTTATTTCACTGTGAATGAAATAGCGACAGGCTACTAGAAATGAGAAATGCGTGTGATGACTTATAATAATAATATGAACGAAAATGTACTAAGCGCGGTCGATTCGACTACGCGCGCCCGCTTGAAGGTTAATTTTAGTCTACTGATTTGTTTAAATAGATAATCAATAGATGATAATGTGACATTTTATATCATTACATTCCACATTTGACAACTGTCAAATTGTGACAGTTGTCAAAACGGCGAGTGTCATTTTTATGAATTGACGGCTTCTTAGTTCTTGTTGCATGTTATTCATGTGATTTTGCGTTGCGTCTTCAGTTATATTATGTTGAAGAATCGATATGAATAGTTTATTTTTTAGAACGGACTAACTTTGTTCGATCACAATTACACAGTTTATATATTTTAAATATATTATTCTTGATAAATACTTAGTACCTAAAATCCTACGCTACAGTAATTAAAATTTGTCACATTTACTTATTTTTAAAATGTAAATAACGACCATTTTTAGATCCACGTAAAGCAAATTATAATTTGAGGTACACAAGTCAACATCGATTTTAAAAATTTCATCTAGATAATGTTTTTTTTCAATATAATTTCCTCTACTATCTCTACATTTATTAAAAACATATGTCTATTCAATATTTTTCTTTAATTTACTTTCTTATTCACCATTAAATGATGTATTTCGACGTTTAAACTAATTTATACGTTATTCCATTGTGATACAGTTCGTGGATATAAAATATTTGTAGGTAGTGTTGTAAATTGATACTTATTTGTTCTCTATTAGGGTTTGAACTTGTAGTACTAAATCTCTCGCTAGAGACAGGACAGCTTGAGCATCGTGACGCTCGGCCATTTCTGAAATCGAAACAAAACATGAATTTATTCTTTTTGTCTGAAATGATTATCAAACAAAAGAAATCGACAACCGCGCTAGAATTAAGTCATTTTCCAGCAGAAGATGACAACTGATGACTACTGATGATGACTACTGATGATACTATCTGCTGAGACAAATGTTAAGAGAGAGGGTAAGAATGAAATAAAATCATCAAACCTATTCCCTCTTCATGAGCAATCGTCTTCAGCTGGGAAATTGTCCACATTGGTCCACATAAGTGAGAAAAAATAGACTGTACCGCAATACCAACCGTTAAAGAACTTGATGATATCAGTGAAGTCCATGGCATTGGCGAGGATGACGTCACGATAGGTCTCGAGCAGCGCCAGCGCGATGAACAGCACCATGTGCTCCGACGACACGCGCCGCGCCGCCCAGATCAGCTCCCACGCGGAGAACACCTTAGGAGAACAAAGACCGTTGAACGTACAGCCCACGCAATATCTAGAACTTTGTCATAGTCAAAGTTGTAGAGTAAAACGGACCTGGAACGATCGTTGTACGTACATGTAATACGTAGAATAGTAATACTTCTACAGTAAAACACCTTAATTAAAGAAACATTGACCTTTGTACGTCAGCTCATGGAATTCGTGTACGGCCATGGCCTTGTATCGGAGATTTTATTAAAAACCCCTAACTTTAACTTGACCATTTTACTATTAATTGAAACGTACATTAATGTCATTATTATTTGTTGTATTAACGGGAACTTATGTACGACGGAGGCTACTGTTGACTTGATCCTCAAATTCGAAACTAAAGTAAAGTATTAAGCCTGTAATGATCCGCAGCTGGGCAAATGCCTCTCATCTTACCAAAGATCAGTACAGGATTAGGCATTTTCCTTTTTTCTTGGGTTTAAGAACACCAGCCCGCAGTAGAAAACAAATGCGAGGTAGATAAGAGATCCGACTCACGTCCTGGTAGAGCATCTCCCGCTTGAAGTCGAGCAGGAACCAGCGGTAGCAGAAGTAGAAGTGCGTGTAGTCGCCGTGCGCGTGCATCAGCTCGTACAGCTCGCAGTCCAGGATCTGGATCAGAGACCTGGAACATCCGTTACAAGTGTGTTCATTTAAGCCAATCCAAGCAGCCGTAGGTAAGCCTAAGCCTAAAGGTACTTTCAATATCTTTCATTTTCCACCTGAGGTATGTTACTAAAACCCATTTCCAACAATCATATCAATCATAATATTATAGCATAAAGCTTCACTACCAAATAGTTTTCACTCATTCACTTGGGTTTGTCATTTGTTTTCTGTCCACACACATTTGCACTGACTTCCAAAAATTTGAAGTCAAGGTTTTCAATTCGGAATTTCAAAATGTCTAATACACAAAGTAGTCATTCCTACACGTTATTCCATACCTCATATCGGCGAAGTGCGCGTCCATGGCCTGTCCGGAGGGGAAGCTGTCCTGCGCGCGGCCCATGAGGCGCGTGAAGAGCGCGTGCGCGTGCGCCTCGTCGCGCAGCGTCACCAGCAGCGGCGCCGCCAGGTCGCACATGCCCTGCATGTAGCCCACGTCCAGGTGCTCCCACACGTAGCTGCACCACCACATCATACAATAACACACACCCAAAAGACCAACGAACTCCACGAAAAAAGAAGCTGTATTTGAAAACAGACGCACACATTCATAATCACGCGCCCACATTTTCGACCTAATTGCTCCTGGCATTCGTTTAACCCCTTCCAAAACTTGTGTTAGCGATAGGTATGTGTACGTGCACATGGGACACATTACAAAAACTAAAAAAAATATTTAACGACCCACGATGGGTCAAAAATAAAAATAGTCTTTATAAACTGTAAATTAATCATGAAACTGAAAAATACAGCTTAAAGTGTAATAGTGTCTTTTGTTATACATTAGAAGTGAATGATGAAATAAAAAATAGGACTTCAACAACATTTAAGTAACAACTCACGTGCACATGATATTCCTCAACTTGTCCAGATTCTCGTCAGTGAAGAACGGATAGTTTCTGTCACATCTCTGAACATCCTTCTCAATGCGATGAAGGTTCAACGCGAAACTCTCCACCAGTTCATTCTGAAAACAATCATCATCATCATCACTGTCATTTAGAGTACATGAAAGTGAGAAAAATCAATGTCTTAAAGAATTAATACCTGAGTAATCCAACCATGTTAACACCAACAAATCCTAACATGTTATGCCATAAAGAAAACGGCGCGTGCCAAATCGGCATAACTTTTGGCCTCGAGAAGAGATTGATGATAAATGATTTCATAAGCAAATATTGTTCGGAATCGGTTATTTTCCCAGATTTAGTGGGGTCGCGCATGGGTCGCGCCGATACATTTTGTTAATGTAGAAAACTATTCCTTTTTACAAAATTTGTTTAGATTTTGATGTGTTAATGTGAATCATTGTGGACCCGATAAGAAGAAGAAGAATTGTGGAAACACTCATTGTCTTTTTCCTATTTTTTGTTGGTACATATTTATTTTCTTTAAACAGCCACCAAGTAACGAAGGAAATATTTGGTGAACTGACCGAGTACACGCCCCCGTTGGAGCTGGCGGGCGACACGCAGTTGGAGCGGTTCTCGACGCGCGGCTCGGCGCCCGGCTCCAGCGTGTCGAACGACGCGCCCGCCGACTGCGACTCCTCGCGCACCACGCCCAGCGGGCTGCGCGACGGACTCACGTTGGCTGCAAGTCCAACAAATACTCAGTAAGTTTGCGTAGTTTCGTGGTCAATCCTGTTTCCGGAGTTTTTAGACCGCCTAAAGGCCTCCGACATGGTCTAACGATTGCAACAACCGGGACCGACAATTTCATGTGCCCTCGAAAGTACGGAATTGTTCAGACAGAAACTTGCTTATTAAACTAAGTAGCAAAATTAAGTACTTAACAAAACTATTGCAAGTTTCTCACCTGTAGTTCCTCCCGAAACCGGCGATCCAGAAGCTACTAAATCCACAGACGGATTAGTAATAATAACACTAGTATGCTGCTGCGTCTGACCCTCATCAATTGACGACTTTAAATCGTTTCCATTAAAGTTCACATTTCCACTGTCCACGCTGCACAAAAGACCTCTCCCTTCGCCTTTCTGAACTATACCTTCAGCTATTTTCTTTATCTCCGCTATACTTTCCCTTCTCATGTCAGGGTTATTGACAACACTCTTCAAATGCACCTCATCTTCGTCTTTAAGACTATCTACATCCCTAGTATCACCCGTCTCAGTCTCTCCGTTGAGTTTGACTCGTTCCTTCTCTTTCTCGTCCACGTCTAGTTCAATATTGTCTACTTCGTCTATGCTCGGCGCTCGGGACAGCGCTGGTTTTGAATCGATTCTCCTCTGTTCGGTATCGCTTGGCTCTGGAGATACTATCGGTGGATTGTCTGATATAACACTGCAGTCGTCTTCAAATACCTAAAACAACATAACACTACATAACACGCATTTAAATATAATTTATGGCCTTAAAGTATAAAAGCGACACTCATTCCTACCAACACCCTCCAAATATTAAACTTAGGTTCTGCGTCGAGATCATCTGCAGTGGGCAAACATGAAGATATCGTCGTATCATCACTGTACTTATGATGTTAATACATACAAGGCGAAGGAATAGAGCCTTTACCCTGTAGTAGTGTCTCTCTACCTAGTTGTGTTAAGCTTATAATGTCTCGTAGGTAGACCTTTGACTATGTCTTACTTTGTTGTATCTTACAGGTCAATACTTTATTACAGTTTTACTGCAAATTTACCTCACACGTCTCAACCTCCACCGGTTTCGGTTTCCCGGCCGCCTCGGAGAGCCTCGCGATGCTAGCGGCTGTCTGCTCCCGATCCTTCTGCTTCACTATAGCCTCCACACAAAGCCACTCCGACATGGTCGTCTCGTACTGTCGCCGACACGCCGCGTCTTGTTCTACACGCTCTTCGGCTGTTGAGCCGAACCTAGGAAAGAAGGTATAAATAATTTGAAGGTTATTCAAAATTTTGCCCGGTTTAGTCGTAAGATCCTTTGTATGATTTATTTTAGTGTAGTAATGTTGACTTTTTCGCCGACTGCAAAAATGGGAGCTCCTCAATTCATCGTATTTTTTTGTTTTATGTATGTTCCCCGAATGACATTATTGAAAAATGTTCGATTAGGTTTGCTAGTAGGTAATATTACACATTTTGAGATCGTTATTATTCAATAAGATATATATTCTGGAAAAACTCCGTGCGTGTAAAGGTACACTAACAGTAACTGTTAAATAACTATCTCTAAAATAGACTTATACCTTATCTATATCAACTTACTCATAGTACCCCAGTAGATACGGCCACACTTCCTTCCTGATATCGTGTTGGACTCCGCCGTAGTACACCAGTCTGTACACTTCGTCCTTATCGTTGACGGCGCCTCGTTCATCCGTCATTGATCGCCAAACTTCTTCAGTAAGACCTCCTTCAGCGCCTTCTATAAATGACAATAGATTTTATTCCAATCTAATTTTTTAATGTACTGGAATATCATTTGTTTCTATGACATTACATATGCATGCATTGTCTGGGGATGAAGGGGTGGATAAAGTTGGCTTTCTGTTACGAACAGCCAGCTAGAAAGGATTATAATAATAAATAACATACAGTTACATTGTAAATTGTATACAAGGCATACTCATAATATTACAGAAAATATTTACCTCTAGGTACAATATTGGGGTGCACGAGTCCACTCAAATGCGTCCTCACAGTAGACAAGTGCCTGCAGTAAGCGAGCCATCCGTAGAACGCTCGCGATATGATCTGCCGACGCATCGTACTGCACACCAACTCGATGGACGCCGACTTCGAAAACATTAACAATACCTAAGCAGTTGAACAAACTCAGTTGTAGTACTTTTGGTGTCACACGTTGGGCGCCAGTTTTTTGAAATATACTAGTTTAACTTTGCTTGTACAAATATCGAATTGTTTTCACTTTTACCTACCACAAATGAGTCACTTAAATCGAATATTAAATATCACTCAGTGTCGTTGCTATATGGTTACAGAAACAGCAAAATATCAAGAGATCATAAATGCACTTAGAAAGCAAAACGACCAAATAACGAAAAATAATAATATATTAATGGAATATGATTTCCACGGGCCTTAGATGATCGCTGCAGACCACTGAATCCATATCTTTTATATGGCGCCCAACATGTGACGAAACAGTTGAGTACTAACTTGCTCCACGGGCTGGTGTACGACGGGCGCGGGCGGCGCGTGTCCGTTGCTCGGCGCCGGACAGTCCACCGACAGCGTGGACGAGTCTGACGACGTCGTGGATGTGGAGGCAAGCGGGCGGCGCGGCGAACGCGGCGGAGAGCACACCACGCGCTCCAGCAACGAGTGGCGTATCGCTGCAGTACAGAACGACGGGTCATGAGAGAGTTTTGAGAAACAAATTAACCCAGTTCCTTCATTCAACACCAACATGAAATATCTATCATCATCACCGACAATCGTCAATGTCCTCATCTTTACTTTGCTCTGATTAGTATGCCGAAGACTTATAATCCATACCAGAAAATCCGCAACCACGCAAGGCAGTAGGATGCCTGTTTGTCATGTGACTTACCCCAGATTACTAATCTATTATTGTAAATACAAGTAGCAGTACTGATAGCAAAGTTATTCGACTTCAGTTAAGTAAATTAAATTCTTTGTAACATATTAAAATATCTTTATCTCCATTAGGGGTCCGAATCTCCAAGGAATCCTTATAGTTCCGCCATGTTTACCTTCTCGATCCGTGATAGCATTATTCACAATCCTGAACACGTAGTCTCCAGCCATTTCTTCCCACTCCGAGTCTTCTGTTTCACCGCTCTCGCACAGACTCGGCATTGGACGTCTCCTCGTTTTGCCTCTACCAAATACCTAGAAGAAAGTCATAATGAATTCGTTGAGTGTGTACTCGTTTGATTAGTTTAGTTCAACCAACGTCCAGTGCCAATAACCTATCTCTACCGACGATTTTAGATTAGATTAGCTTAGCCTATTAATATATTAGATTAAATTAGCCTATTAAAATAGTCATTAAAAAGGGAGCTAAAATAAGTTAGTATTTGTTAGTATTTGAAAGTGTGTGTTAAAAAATAACAACATTGAAACTTGATCTGATTTTTGAGATTGCCGGTGAAGATTATTGAGACCAGTCGTGAGTTTATGAGTTTTGTTATTAAATAGATTAAAAATGGTTGTTCGTTTACCTTTCCAGTCCCCCTTTGCGACCATAGAGGTGGATCTAACTGACCATGCGGCAGTAAGCCAGTCTCCAAATTACTTAAAAATGATAGCAAATGACCACCTGTTGAAAAAAATAATGGTTTTATCAGCCAGTATGAAGATATTAGGTGATTCATAAAATATTCATTGTTATCGAATAATGGTTTAATAACAAAGAGTTTTTATACCTTTTGGAAAATGTATAGGCGGTCGCTGAACTCCGTCTTGTCCCACTAAAATGAGAGCATCGCTCGCCTGCGATCGATGTACGTGTACATATACCACCTCCCAAACGCACACTTGCAAGGACATCGCCCAGTAAACGCTGAAAAACCAATTCAATATTGCAATTTGAAAAAGAATCAACTTTATAAAAGGGTTTGATCTTGAAGGCTGCTTGGGGTTATATTTTGCGAAGCTTATACCAATATTTGAATTGGAAATATTGTACAAACATTTTTGGAGAAGAACCGATCAAGAATAAAATGAAATTTCGTAATATTTAACTTGAAAGATTTATCTACGAAGGCAACGATTTTGAAGAAAAATATTTAATATAAGTAGCGCCCCGTGGTTTCTCCCATTTTAGTATTATACTATTTTTATTAATAACCTTATTACGGTAAATATATTACAATACAACACGAAATGAAAACAAACAAACTACAAAGATACTGAAACAAATAATGATGTCTAAGTAATTAAAACAAAAAAAATAAACAACACATACCAATCAATACACAGCGGTCCGGCACAGTTACGCCTGTAGACTGTGCAGGGCTCTACGCTGCACATAACACATTTGTTTGGGCACGCGGACTCATGCACTAGGTGGCAACGAAGCAAGCTACACAAACTACACACATGTTGTACTTTAAGTCGATTAGCTAAAGACTATATTGCTTTGGCAATTGTATTTAAGGGAACTTGACATAAAAACAAATTATTTTCACAATTGTTCTTTTGTAATTATATTAAAGTGACTTTGAAACGACGTATTTGTTGCCAGCTAGCTAATCGACCTGTACAATGTAATGGTACTTTTGTGCTAACAAGCGGAGTGAACGCGTGTAATGTAACACTAATTGACACTGCCGCTAATTATGAAACAAAGTAATGGGTTAAGTTGACAATTTACTGTGGTTTTCTTTGAAATAAGAATCGAAGAGATGTATTTATAACACGTATTTGCCTTATGAATTATTAACAATAATTGGAGGCTCTATAACTCTGAAACCAGGATTGGTCAGGTTGACATCCACTCGATGAAAAAGAAGAACAATATAATATAAATTGCATAAAAATTAAGTAGATAAACTTGGCTAAAAAACTAACAATAACTTAAAACCCAAAGACGGGTCGAGTAATTTGATACTCAATTACGCAACTCTATAAATGTCAAAAATAAACAAAGAACTGTCCAAAATAAGACAAGTTTATAGAGGATTAAATTTCACTTTATAAAGAATTACAAACTTGTCTGGAAAGTTTCAGCTCAAAATATTTTTAATTTTAATAGCATAAGTACTTGAACGTAATCCCGAAAGAAATAACTGGGCGTAATAAAAGAGTAATAAAAGTAACAAAGGAGAGAAAAGTTGCAAAGTAATATTAAGTAACAAAGTACGAGTAGGTGCCAGTATTACATAGTTGGTGAACAATTTCATCACTCAAAGTTTTGAACAAAGTAAACACAAATCTGATTATACACAAACTTCGAAGACTTGTTTTTCAAGTTTACAAGTTTTCTAATTACCTCGAATAAGACAAGTTGTATTTATATATCTTCTTTTAGAGATTCTGTAATTAATTTTCAACAGACTTTGTTCAAGTGTTTTACCAAATAACAATTTTCTAGAACATTTTCTTAATAAACTTTACACATAAATATTACATGCAATTACTGGCTACATTGAATGCTTTTGGAAAATAAAATAATAAATAAATATCTACGTCTAACAAAATACTCGAAAACATCACAAAACAAAATCTATAGACAATACGATACAAAACAACTGCAACATTTACGTTGACGACATGCTAGTAGCAACCACACATGACACGGGCGTACCTTTTGTCAATGCCCTCGCTCTCTGCGTATCCATTCATTAGCTGATTAGGAGTCCACTTAATAATCAGACCGGCCGCTGTTTGATGTAAACTCAAGTAGCCAGGCATTGGTTCTTCAACGTCTTTCTGCGAAGGATCAATTAACGAGTTTGAAGTTGTTTTGATATTTTCAAACGTTATTAAAGGGTTTAACAATGACTCTTAATTATTCCTCCCTCGGACGCCTCGGTGGTCTAGTGGTATGTGCGCTCGCCTGCCAAGACTGAGGTCCCGGGTTCAATTCCCGGGTCGAGCGAAAACATGTTTCCTACTTTTCAAACATGGCTCGAGTTTGAGATCACCAACCCGCATTTGGCAAGCGTGGTGATTATGCCTAATCCTCCTCACTGTACTGATAACTTCAGTGAGATGAGAGGCCTTTGCCCAGCAGTGGGACATTACAGGCTATTACTACTACTACTTAATTATTAAAAGATTTGAAATGTTTTAATTTAATTATGTCGTTTAGGGAAACTTCACCCATTTCACAATTTTCACAAATAAGCTTTCTATTCATTCATCTATTTGGAAGAACAATTGAGGCAGCTTAAAACAAACATGATATTGTGTTTTTATTGTACACTCTAATTCATGGTACAATAACGGTGCTCATATAATATGATACGCTTTTATTGTCACTTACTGGTTGTACTCTCACGTTGTTTTTTCCATACAACAAAGTGGCCGTTGAATTCTGGTGTAAACTTTCCACGTAGTCTTTGGCATTAGATCCCGCCACTTTATTCGTACCTATAAAACAATATGAAGGATAAAATTACTCGTAAAACAACGCAATATCTGTATATGAAAGCAAATATTTTGCCTTTATACAAAGACTTTTTTTAGGGTTATGTATTTTAATTTCTCATTTCAAATGATTGATGTATTTAAAAAAATTACGTTAAATTAAAAAAAAGACGGTGTTATTCTGAACTCATAGTTTTCACTAAAGGTTATTTGAGTGTTACAATTGAGAATTCGTAAAGCATATTAAAACATTCTGCAATTAGTTACCTGTATTAGAATTGCTGCAGTCATCTGATGAAGCATTCAAACTTCTCTTGAAGTTCAGAATCGGTCTCCGGACTGACGGAGGCGTGGTGGTTCCGGCAGACATTCTGTGCCTTTGAACCTATTGGATGTAATATCATTTATATTAATATATTAAAGAGTTTACATTTTTGATTTTTGAAAGCGCATATCTTAGAAAGTGCCTCTCCGATTTCAATAATTATTTTTGTTATGGATAGCCACATTTTACAGGAAGGTTATGGGCTACTTTTTTAACACGAAATTGCCATAAGAACGGGTACAACGCGGGTAGATACTGATGGGCCACGAATTTACGACGTCATATTTTTGTGACCCAAAATGGAGTACCAAATTGTCGAAGCTACATTACAGCTTTCAAACTCACCAATTCGTCTGCAGGTGGGTCAGTCCAAAAGCACGCCGGTGCTTTCGCCTTCGAGTACTCTAAAGCACACGGACCCACTAGTAGTGAACTGAGGATGCTGCCGTAATCAGGATCGACCACCAAGGCGTCTCTCTCGTAGTAACGGGTAGCGTTATTGACTAGATGCTCGATGATCTTGGCGAGTTGACGTTCGAATAGGGCTATGCGAATCCAGAGGTATCTGTGGAAGAAAATATGATATACACTAGCGTCCCGCGCGGTGGTTCCACCCGCGACCCTATAGATGTTGCTAGTGTGAATTTATACTATCCAGGGTGCCACCCAAACGCATGCAAAAAAAATCATTCAAATCGGTCCAGCCGTTTAGGAGGAGTTCAGTGACATACACACAACAGTAGAATTATATAAATAAAGATAAAAACGCATCTTTTATAAGGAAGGAATTTTAGGAGACCCCTTGCCTCTTTCCCTCTTTATCGTTTAAACCACTCATTGAATTTGTAGCTGTAATTGTAGCAGTAATGGTAAGAAATCCATTAAACAACGAACGTGAAAAGCCGTTACTTCGTATTTGATTACTCATGGAACAAAATTGACGAAGATCAATAAATACAAAACTGTTCCTGAAGGTGTAGTACGTTTACAAATAAACACCTACGCAACAAATAAATAAACAGACGAACGTCGCGTCGTCCAAATTAAAATCACACTCGTAACATTTTACGAACAAGCTGAAATAGAAACACTGAATTATTTTCGCGTAAAACTTTTTCGTTTACACAAACCAGCGGTTTGGGACCCAAAGAACCGAAACTGATTGAAAATGCATGTAGTCGTACTATCAGGTTAAAATACGAAAAGAGGTTTTACTTTTAAGGTTCCATATTTTTACATTCATATGTTTAAATAGGTTCATTAAGGAAACCCTTACAATTTATTTTTAATGGCATACCCGGACAGGTAATTGGATAGAAAAATATGGCGAGAGACGTAAGTCCAGAAAATATAAGACCTACATTTAAAAAAACGACATAAGTAACACAAATCGGTTACGTTGTAAAAGCACTCTTGTAACATAGTCCATAAGGTCGCAAGTCGCAATGAAAGTTAATTACGTACTGTCATAAACCGAAAACAATCTCATAAAACCGACCATTCCCAAGGTTTTACGAGAGTTCCTATCGAATTTCATTATTTAGGGAAAGGTACAACTGTTTTGTAGGTAATTTAAGCTCTTAACCTATTTGAGAGATCGTTTTGCTTAAAGCAGCTATGAGGCTCATAAAGAACCCGATTGAGTCTCTAATTCGTGATTTAAAAGTGCTAGAATTTCATTAGATAGATTCATACATACACGTAAAAGACAGACTTTTCGGCCCTATTTTATAAGTATACATAATTAGGAAATTAGAAATTAAAAAGATGCTAGTCAAAAAGAATATGCCCCAAATATTTATTATAACCCCAAAATGTCTTCCAGAATATTTGCCCCAAACATTGTTCCTACTAACAAGCAGCTCGAAACAGTAATTAGCATTTCGAACCTTTCCTATAAACGAAAGTAAATTATAAACTTACCCAATTAACTTCGAGAACTAAAGCACGTGAAATGACGTAACAGACAAAAGACAATTGAATGTCGAACGATAATTAATAAACTCTTCCTCCAAAACTTCGTCTAACATTGTTAGCTCATACTTCGGTCCTTATTGTATTGAATTTGCTAACTTATAACTAAGTTTCAAGGTTCTCAACGCCTTGCCACTGAATTTTCCAATAATAGTACGACATTGGGAACTCGCAGTGAAGTTAACTAATTGTACGTGCAACATTTTCGTCAAATTCTGAACGTTGAGTAATATTAATTGTTTATCAACAAACACTTGATTTCGGTAAAGCGTTTCACAGACTAGTTACAAACCGACGAATTAAATAAACAAGTTTGATGGATATGTTTCTATGGCTAATGCAGCCACTTGCTTAATGTCATCGGCATTATAAAATTACTGAAAGTACTGACTAAAAACTGCTAAGTATCAACTAACTAACTATCTGTATTCTTTGGGATATAAAAATCACAACACAGAGCACAATTGTTACCTACCTCGGCTGTAGTTATTTACATATAATCTATAATATAAAAATGAATCGCTGAATCTGTTGGTAAGCGCATAACTTCAGAACGACTGCACCAAATTGGATGATTCTTTTTTAATGTGTTCCCTATGTCGGGACAAAGTTTTTGTATAAGAAAAATAAGGAATAAAAATCTCAAAATTCCCACGGGAACGGGGGCGCTTCGGGTGAAACCGCGGGGCACAGCTAGTAATGTAATAAAGCTGAAGAGTTTGATTTTTTGTTTGTTTCAACTTGCTTATCTCAGAAACTACCAATCTTACTTGAACAATTATTTTTGTAATAGATAGTTTCCGCATTCAACGGAAATACTATTTTTCATTCCGAAATTCCCACGGGAACGGACAAAACGTGTGTTAAGACCGAGGCGCGGCTAAAGGCGTTACTCCCAAGGACACCTTCTAATCTCAAACCAAGCTACAAATCTTAGCCAAACCATAAAATACCTTTTTTTCGATATCAAAGCCCGCATAGACAAGTATTTACATTTCATTCTTTGCAAGTGTATAGGGGCGTCTAATATAACGAGACCTTAGCATTTCGTAATAAACAGCAGTTATATTACAGAACCGAGGGATCAACATAAAATAGTTGATCTAAATCGTATTCACGACACGTAATAGTGGGATTTGGATGGAAAATGTTTTCGATGCGCTTGGTAAACAGAGAGTCGTGTGGAAGGAACAAATTACTTCAGTCAAACTGTTTGAATAAGTTTTAATGAAAGCAAATGTCGCTTGCGGGAATTTCAAAGTTAAAACTAGGTTGAGAGGAATAAAATAAAGTAAATATTGCGGGCTGAAGCAAAAATATTATGCAACTGTTTAATTTTATATGCAGAGTCTTGCTCGTCGGGCTCTAGACCGAGATAGATTCTATTTTATATAGCGTTGTCTCTGTCACATCAGGTTATGTCAAACAGGTTAGGTTATGACAGTCTAGCTACAAACTTCATGTCACACTATTAGTCATAGGATTTAGCGTCGCAGAGTTGTTGCTCTACAAAATTCGCCAAATATCTTCATATAGAGGCCAAGATAACCCTAATAAGGCTCTTTAGAACGTATCACCCATTCGGAAGATTACTTTAGGCGGTATAAAAACTTCAACACCAGGGTTGACCACTAAATATACTCTATAAGCTGTATCTGTCTGTAATTGATTTCTTCAAAAACTACTGTACGGATTTTCATTTCGTTTTGACCAACGTACAGTGTGATTCAAAAGAAAACTTAGTGACTACTTTTCACACCCAAAATTCCCCCAGGAACGGGTACAACCCTTATAACCGCGGGGTTGTGATAGTACTTACACAATCATAGATACCCTTGGCAAAGTTCAACAGTTAGTCAATCCGATAAAAGATATCTTCAAACCATTATACAACCTGCCACAATAGAGACTCGAACGGTTCGCCGAATAATCTTAAGGAAAGCATCCTTCACCTTCAACTTTCAAGAGTCATTTATTTCTCGTTACATAACATCGAAAATACTTATCTGAGAGGACTTTGAGAGGGAAAATCTTTATCTATAACTAACTGTACCTAGCGGTTGAACTCGCTTTGGCAGTAATGGATAATTTGTAATTTTTTTACAACGGTAGATGTAAACACTAATCTTGTACATATTTTATACCTACTACTGTATTTTTATACCTACCCGAACCTTAGCAGTGATGCCAAATTCGTTATCAAAAGAAAATGTTCTGTAGAAAACAACCTGATGGATTTAAAATAAAAATATATAGCGCAAAAGCTTTTTAATTATGGCAGTTATTATTATACGTTATATATACGTTTTATTCAATTACTGTCGAAAAACATCTCAAAAATACACTTCTATTAAAAACACAATACAAAAATGATCTTGTTCTAAAATTCTCCTTTAAAATGAGGTTAAAATTAATAAGCGACGGCAACGCGAAATAGGAGCGAATAAATGTAATTACCTGAAATATCCTATTCACTTTGTAAAGGATATCTTTTAGATAATATTTTGAAATAAGGCCATTAAGGTCGATGGTTCTTGACTTCTGAAATCCTCTTAGAAAGGAGTCTGAGGTTTTATTCCACCAGAAAATCTCCAACATGGTTTGAAGATTGAAGGCACTTTGCATCCCAACCACGGTATCGCTAAGAATAATGCTATCCTCATTCACATTCAATAGCATTGCTATTAAGCAAACATACGGCATAAACCTTTTCGCTTTAAGTATTACGATCGCTTAGTAAAATTACGTACACCATGAGCGACAGAACCAGTTTAGTATCCCAACAATATTCATAAAAGTCTACGTTGTTAACTATGCCTTCTTTCTTAAGAAAGCCAGCAAGCCTTCACGCATATTCGTCTTTGATATATTAAAACGAAATTACTTGCTCAAGGCTTCAGACAGAGAGGATTCAAGAGTTGAAGAGTTTGGAGAGGTTAGCGTTTTCGTTACGTTTAAGGTTTAAACTACTATGTCAGGTTACCTGGGTGACTGTTGCGGAGGATTCTGCGACAGTAGAGATCCTGAGCCTCGCTTGCAGAGCGGAGGTCTGGGCATCGACGGCCGTCTCTCCACACCCGACGCTGACCTAGTGGCCGGGGCTCCTTCCGCCGCCAGCACCCTGGCCGATACTAGCGCTGCTTCTGGGCAATTCTGGGGAAGAATGGACTTGGTTATTTGGGCAAACGTATGATAGATAAGTGGGGTAGACGAACATAAGAAAGGTTGTTATTTTTTTTAGATTTTAGATGCTTTTTTCAAATTGACTTGGTTGTAATGTAAGTAAGGAATGTAACTATTGGATTTTTACACCAGTTATCTCCAATCTGTTTGGAATAAAACTTATTTAATCGGATTACAATGCACAAAAAAATCCTATTCTTCACTATTATTTTGTCTTAAATGTATTGGAATATATTAAACTGATCACATTTATTTCTTCCTAAGCATATTATACATTATTATATTATAAAACAAATAAAAAACTAAATATACGGTCGAATTGCGCAAACTTCTCCTTTTTTGAAGTCAGTTAAACATGCTAAAGCATTGCTACTGCTCCGGGGATGCTTATATAATATGGAAAGAAAATAAACATAGGCAATCTATAAATAATAAATATTTGGCCTAAAAATCTATCCATCAATGTACTCTTCGAAATTCGGAGCATTGAAATAGAAGCTACGTTTCTGATTAAGGTGACGTGAGTTCAGCAACTCGCAAAACGCGGTTTTTCCATCCAACTATTTTCATATAAATTGTCACAATTTTGATTCTTAAAAAACTATATATTAAAGTTGAGGATATATTCTAGTGGCAAAGGTATTTCAGTACACGATTAGATTAATTTCCCTCGATAGAAAAAAATCACAAAGTTGCCTCTTTTATTAATTTAAAAATAATTTTATGGCTAAAATAAACAGATTTTTCCCAAAGAAAAACAACTATAATATAGGTCGTAGCATGAGCTAGGGCATTAGG
Organism: Cyclophora albipunctata; assembly: GCA_963082685.1. Lineage (NCBI taxonomy): Eukaryota > Metazoa > Arthropoda > Insecta > Lepidoptera > Geometridae > Cyclophora > Cyclophora albipunctata. Next base: position 2,754,423 of record OY720133.1, read on the forward strand.
TATTTTTTTGTAACCTTTCATTTCATTCTTAAACACAATTTCAAAATACCTAAAAAAATCGAGAATTTGCCGTGTTGCGGGTGACGCGGGGCGTGATCAGTCGCGCTCAAGCGCTTGTGGAGGACGGACCTATGCCAAATATTTGCTGGAGCGCGGAGATGCAAAATTTAAAACTTTTTTCGCAGTTATAACTTGTAATTTACTGCACTTAACGTGTGATTGAAAATGGGAAATAAAAAAAATAAGAAGGTGCTATCAAAATTGGCAAAACGGAAACTTTTCAAAGAAATATATTCCGAAAGGTAAGCAACAAATTAAAATCTCTCAGAATACAGAAAGAACCAGAAGTAGCATTCAAATGTATTTACAAGCTACACGCTGTGTCCAAAAACAGAACAAAGTCCCTCGCGTAGTGTTGTTAGCTCTCGCATTATTTGCCCATTTTTGGGGTAAATTTTGGGAGTTTCGGAGGTAATATTATAATAGAATAAAAATTGTTTTTTTCTATATAACTATGTACCTACCTGATTATCTCAAGAAATATATAGGTATATTAAATAAAACACGGTGTTAAGGTGGATATTATTTTGGTCCACACCGCTTTCCTCAGCAGGGAAGCTTAAATTTGAGATGGCTAATATAGAAACATAATTTTATACCCGCTCCCCCTCTCCCCTTCTCCCTCACACGCACACCAAAAATTTGTTTAGAAATCCTATAGACTAACAAACTATTTAATAGGATTGTTAGGTTAGGTACATACGAGCCGCACTTACGCTTTATACTTTCTTTTTTCAAGTTGGTTAATTTTTATTATATTACTTATTAATATTCTACAACGAATTAAAGCCCTCAAAAGGTAATAAAAAGAAGGGTAAATCAAAACTCTTATATTGGCAACACTAACATAGATTGACGCATCACTCTCTATGACAATTGAAATCTGAGAAAATAATTAAATATTTAAATAAGACGATACCTAAATGCGATACCTACACGTGAAATGTGATCCCATCCTGTTTTTTTTTCAAACCCGCTGCATTTTTACAGGTAGGAACGACACAAGACGGCATAGTTTCGTGAAATTGGTCACCGATAAAACACGTTAGCGCGTTCCGACGATCACAAAGTGACTGATCGGTTGCGCATCAAACTACTCTATTTAAAACTAGTTTGAGTAGCTTCAGTATTAGGCGCGCTCGCGGCTTCTAGTACTTTCTGTATTCTAAGTAAAATCTATATAGAACTATGACGGTTGCGTGAAAATAAGGTTTCAATATAAATAAGAACTATTTGAATTATAATCCGGTCAATTTAAACCAAAATTGAGAATGATGTTACATAAAGTCCCAACGAGCTCAAAATCAGCAAAATTGTTCAAAACATAATTATAAACAATGTCTAAAAGTTCCCCATCTTTCCCGTGTATGGAATTTTTTTTATTCAAGGTCAAAGGTAAAAAAAATAGTTTTTCGCGATTTTCAGCAAAACGGTAAGTTTGATCATAAAAGTACCTGAGAAAATAAAAAAGCTTATAAAATTCTCTATAACTTTAATTCTATCCACTTTTTCCATATTCCAAGCCGTTATTGAACTACACGCTCCAGAAATGTAAAAATTAAGGACCTCGGGCAGGTAACTATGGAGCCTGCCCCAATGCTCAACAGTGACATGACCTATGTCATTTGAAAGGTCTTGAAGAGTTAAACACAACTTGAGAGAAAACACCGTTAGCCGACGAGTTAGCCGTCGATTTCGATATAACTGTCAAGGAGTAACTTGTACAACTCTTTAATACCTTTCAAATGACATAGGTCATGTCACTGTTCAGCATTGGGGCAGGCTCCATAGTTACCTGCCCGAGGTCCTTAATTTTTACATTTCTGGAGCGTGTAGTTAAATAACGGTTTGGAATATGGAAAAAGTGGATAGAATTAAAGTTATAGAGAATTTTATAAGCTTTTTTATTTTCTCAGGTATTTTTATGATAAATCTTACCGTTTTGCTGAAAATTGCGAAAAACACTTTTTTTACCTTTGACCTTGAATAAAAAAAATTCCATACACGGGAATGATGGAGAACTTTAGACATTGTTTATAATTATGTTTTGAACAATTTTCCTGATCTTCAGCTTGTTGGGACTTTATGTAACCTCGAATGTATAAATTGACCGGAGTATTATAGATTTAGTAGATTATTGCTTTGAAAAAAAAACAAAAAAATATGTTGTGTCACAGTATAAGAATATCAGCAGAACAACTATACAGCTGCAATGTTGGTACTGGGGATACCTAGGAATAAAATTTAAGATATTAACACAATGATTCAATTCAGAGTAAAAAGCGTGGGGTGCATTTTACTGTAGTTCATAACTATCCTCTCATAGATAGTTACCAATGATGATTGTAATATTTAAAAATATTAAGCACCCCACGCTTTTTTACTCTGAATTGAATCATTGTGTTAATAACTTAAATTTTATTAAAATTTTGATTTGAGGTGAAAAATTATTTTCTAGTTTTAGTTCAATTTGCAAAAAGCGTGTTTTTTAGTTTTTTTAAACTATATTTTTTTACTGTAGTCACTACACTGTGGCATCTCAATGAGTGACATATTATTATTCAAACTTAGCGCGCAAACTACGCGCGAGCTTCTCAATGCGAGCATCTCAATGAGTGACATATTATTATTCAAACTTAGGGTCCGTTCACACAGACCGGCTCGGAGAGCATCGGCGCGCATTTTTCTTTTCACACAGACCGGATCGTATGCGCTTGGAGTTGGTCGGAGCGGAGCCGCCAACTATTTCACATAGACCGGCTGGAAGCGACCTGAAAGCGGATGCGCTCGGAGCCGGTTGGATGCGCTCGCAGCCGGTCGGAATCGCTCGCAGCCGGTCGGATACGCTCGCAGCCGGTCGGATGCGCTCGCAGCCGGTCGGATGCGCTCGGAGCCGTTCGGATGTGCTCGGAGCCGGATGGGTACACTACAAAGGCAGTACCAGTCTTCCGATCCAGCACGCAATCGGAGCCGATCGGTTGCGCGAGCGAGAAAGAGCACGCAATCGGAACCGATCGGCTGTGCGAGCGTTAAAGAGCATGCAATCAGAGCCGATCGGCTGCGCGAGCAAGAAAGAGCACGCAATCGGAACCGATCGGCTGTGCGAGCATTAAAGAGCATGCGATCGGAGCCGGTAAGCTCCTCTTATTATTTCACACCAAGCGCCTTCAAGCATTCTTAATCACAAAAGCAGTGCACATGCAAAAATAAACCTTAATACAAATACTAAAAACTCTGTTTTCAACGTGATAAGAATCTGCTCTCCTCTCCGAGCCGGTCTGTGTGAACGGACCCTTAGCGCGCAAACTACGCGCGAGGAGATCGCCCGCGGTCGGACCGCAGGCCCCGCACCTTACCCCTTCCGTAGTAGCTAAGCGCTGGACTCACGTCGTCTTAAGTAATCTAACTTGCTTATTCAACAACAAATTAAATTATCATTCAATTCAAGGTACTCATAAAATGAAATGAAAGTTCTATCCAATACTTGTTAGTGCCAGTAACTCGTATATATTTTATTAGCTTCTCGCTAATGGTGTCTCGACTTCAAAACGTGACTAGCATGAAAACTTTCATTGAATATAGTTCAAGTTAAGATAACTGTTTCCATTTTAATGTAATAGATTATCTACGCAACGTGGTGTATGATATGATTCAGATAGTAGTTTGGAAAGTTACGGTCCGGGCCAGTGTAGAGATAAATATGTCTTGTTACTAACGAATTAAAAAACCGTAATGAATTTGAATTGAAACTACGAGTACGTTAACAGATACATTTTTAGGGTTCCGTAGCCAAATGGCAAAAACGGAACCCTTATAGATTCGTCATGTCTGTCTGTCTGTCTGTCCGTCCGTCTGTCTGTCTGTCTGTCCGTATGTCACAGCCTTTTTTCTCCGAAACTATAAGAGCTATGTTGTTGAAACTTAGTGTGTAGATGTATTCTGTGAACCGCATTAATATTTTCACACTAAAATAGAAAAAAAATAAAATTTTAGGGGGGTCTCCCATACTTAGAAATGAAAAAAATATTTTTTTTTTCATCAAACCCATACGTGTGGGGTATCTATGGATAGGTCTTCAAAAATGGTATTGAGGTTTCTAATATCATTTTTTTCTAAACTGAATAGTTTGCGCGAGAGACTCTTCCAAAGTGGTAAAATGTGTGTCCCCCCCCCTGTAACTTCTAAAATAAGAGAATGATAAAACTAAAAAAAATATATGATGTACATAACAATGTAATCTAACACCGAAAATTGGTTTGAACGAGGTCTAGTTAGTAGTTTTTTTTTTACGACATAAATCGTAAGCCGCAAAAAAATACTGATTATTCATTCAATAACTCAAATGTAAATAAAAAAACATTTATTTCAAGAACTTCTTTATTATGTTACTCGCTGCTACGGAACCCTTCATGGGCGAGTCCGACTCGCACTTGGCCGCTTTTTATTTTACATTTTTATCCGACGTTTCGGCCCTATTACAGGAACCGTGGTCACAGAAGACTGTAAAGGGGCCACAAAATAATCTACACTAATATTATAAAGAGGAACAGCCTCCGTGGTCTAGTGGTTTGAGTGCTCGGCTCACGATCCGGAGGTTCCGGGTTCGATTCCCGGTGGGGATATCTCACAAAAATCACTTTGTGAGACTGTCCTCAGTTTGGTTAGGGCATTGCAGGCTGAATCACCTGATTGCCCGAAAAGTAAGATGATTCCGTGATTCGGAGGGCACGTTAAGCCGTCGGTCCCGGTTACTTTCTACGGATAGTAGTCGTTACATGAGCCATGTCAGAGGCCTTTGGCGGCTCAATAGCTCTGACACCAGGATTGGTCAGGTTGACCATCCACTCGATAAGAAGATAAAGAGGAAAACTTTAGTTTGTTTGGTTGTAATGAATAGGCTCAAAAATTACTGGACCGTTTTTAAAAATTCTTTCACCATTCGAAAGCTACATTATTCACGAGTAACATAGGCTATTTTTCATCCCGAAATTCTCACAGGAATGGACACAACGCGGGTAAAACCGCAGGGCGCTGCTAGTGTAAAATAAAAGCGAAGTATATCCGTTAACGAACGTAGTTTCAATCTATACTAATATTATAAAGCTGAAGAGTTTGTTTTGTTTGTTTGTTTGTTTAAACGCGCTAATCTCAGAAACTACTGAACCGATTTGAATAATTCTTTCACTGTTAGATAGTCTATTTATCGAGGAAGGCTATAGGCTACATTTTATCCCGAAATTCCCACGGGAACGGGCACAACGCGGGTAAAACCGCGGGGCGCTGCTAGTTCAATATAAGTAGTGTTCGCTTAAACTAAAGAAACCAGTAACCTTAATGATTATTATGATAACAAGATTATGATTATCTATTCTAAAATAATAAAGTTGAAAGTTTGAAATTTTGGTTTGTTTAAACGTCCTTATTACAGAAACTACCAATCAGATTTGAATAATCATTTTTCTAATGGATAGACACATTCAACGAGAAGGTTATTATGCTATTTGTCATCCCGAATTCCCACGGGAACGGGCATAATGCAGGTGAAATCGTATGGATAAGCGATAACTCTCAAGCTCACCGCCTAATCTCAAACCAAGATAGAAACCTTAGCCAAACCATAAAGTACCTGTTTTCCGATATCTTCAAAGCCCACATAGAATAAAACCGCGGGGCGAAGCTAGTAATAGATGTAAGCAAACATTTTATTAGATTTTTTATGTTATTACAAAAGCCCACGGTAGTGTAATTACCGTGTAATACAGTGTATTTTTTTAAAGAATAATTAACTACAAACAAAATACCCAGAGGTCATTATGGTTTGTTTTGCCAACATCTGTGTATAACAAAGTAAGGGAAAATACAATTTATACAGACATTTTTTGCCGATAACAAATGGGGTAACGGAACTGCGAGAGAAATGTGAAAAGGAAAAAACCCGGGGGTGTAATGTAACCTAGTTTTGTGTGGTATGTTTACTACATTTCGTTTTATTCCAAATCTTTTAACCAACGGCCAAAACTAATAACGTAAAACGTAACGTAAAACAAAGGAAAATGTATTAGCCTGTAATCTTCTTCTTCTTTTCATCGAGTGGATGGTCAACCTGACCAATACTGGTGACAGAGTTATTCAGCCGCCAAATGCCAAAGGTCATACTGCTAGGCAAAGGCCTCTCATCTTACCGAAGATATCAGTACAGTGACAAGCTTGTAATAATATAATATTTAAAAAAAATCACCATCTCTAAGCCTCACTGTTCTACGAGTATTTCCAATATTTAATCAATCTCGCTATCGAGAGAGTAGAATGTCCTTTGATAACTTGATGCCGGCTCTTGGTTTGTCTTGAAAAATGAGATATTTTCGTATTTGACTAAACCATAGCCTCGTTTTTCGTAGCGAGATGTTCATTTCCTAGCCATATGTCTATTTCCTAGCCATATGTCTATTTCCTAGCCATATGTCTATTTCCTAGCCATATGTCTATTTCCTAGCCATATGTCTATTTCGTAGCCACTTTGTAGCGAGTTTTCAATGTCGTAGCCAGTATTTATTTCGTAGTCAGTGTTCCTAATTTCTTAGTCACAAATTCATTTCGTAGCCTAATGTACATTTCTAAAGTTCGCTTCTACGCCAGCTACGGACGGAACCAAAAGGTCCAATTTTAAGTGAGTGATTTCCATATTTTTGGTATATATTCCACTGGTTGATATTAAAGCATATCGATAGAGCTATTTTTTCCAGAATCTTGGATCCTTCTGACCTAACAACAGGGGTTTCGAAATCTAGCTACTAAAATGGGTCCAACCGGTCTATTCTATACTAAAGCAGCATTTTAAAACATGTCATGGCAAATTATTATTTAATAAGGTGCGTACGAATAATATACTACTACATTCAAACTTACTCCTTCTATTCCCTAATAATTATACTAACAGTACAGTAGCCTTTCTATAAGGCACTAGTGTAGGACGAAGGCCTCTTTTGCAATATCATATCAGAAAACGATCACGTGATCTTACCGACATATATCATTATTTAGTACCCTAGTCTATACTAGGGTACTAAATAATGATAAATAATTACGTGACGTCTATACGTCACGTAATTATTTATCGATCCCGTTCTTTCCACCTTCTTATATCCGTATCAAGGTTACCTCCACAAGGACAGCGGCGATGATTTACGAGCTCGTTCTTAAAAACTGTGAAGGATCTGATGAAAAATGAATGGAACGGTGACAGTACGTTTCGACATGATCGATTGAAAGGTACAGTAGGGTGTTGATATAGAATGGATGTACTTATATACCTATACTAGCTGCGCCCCGCGGTTTCACCCTCGTTGTACTCGTTCCCGCGTGTGTGTTATTTTGATGTATAACCTATATTACTGTAAAGTTTCATCCAAATCCGTTCAGTACTTTTTCGGTGAAAGAGCAACAAATATACAAACATACATCCGTACATCCATACATACATCCATCCTCACAAACTTTCGCATTTATAATATTAGTAGGATAGGATAGTACATGACATGAGTTTTTGTTAGAGTACCTACTGAATCGGTAAGAAATCTTTGTAGAGTAAATTTAAATTGTCTCGATCTTAACTTGATTATAAGAAAGACAGAAAAGAAATAGTAGCATTCGTGACCTAGTTTGACTAGGCGATGATTACTCATTGCAATTGTGCAGGTCGGCCCTTACTTGGATGGGTGGCCGATAGTGGCCTTTCTATCTGAGCGCCACCGTCCTTCGGAGAGCACGTCAAATAGTCGGTCCCGGTTATTTCAATTGTAAGACCATGTTGAAGGCGTTTAGGCAGTCCAAAAACTCTAACACCAAGGTAGGCCATTATCTCGTACTTACTTTAAAAAAGGAATCATCCTTTCTCACTATGACACAAAAATTCTGTGTCAATGTCGAAGGACAGTGTACTATGGAACGCCTTTTGATGTACACTAAAGTTTCTTTTCACTTCATTTTAAGATAAGTAAGTTGCTTACTTTATTATTCGAAGACACATTTCAGTAAGTATCTTATACTAGTTCATAGTAAAGTCATCGCTTATGAAGCGGTCATCCAGACTTGTCCTCTAGACATGCATTAGTTTGAGCCCTATCGTGCTATTTTTAGACCTTACAACCCAAAATTCGACTAAGTCGTAAAACATACGACCAACTCATCACTTCAATAATACCATCAATCTTTTCAGTCCGACTTTTTAAAAGGAGGAGGTAATCTTTTACTACTGAAAATTACGATGACAGTACTTGTACTTAATGGCAGTATGTTATGTATGTTTTTCAAAAACCTCTTTCTGTATTAGCCTGCTGGGCAAAGCCTTCTCACCGAAGGTTAGGTCGATACAGAAGTAGCGTTAGTTAGTACGAAGATCAGTACAGAACAGGATTAGGCTTAATCACCACGCAAATCCGAGCCATGTTTGAAAAGTATTTTATCAATTTGTTCGATAATTATTACAAAAAATAGTTATCTCGTTCATTTTGAAGCCTGCAGATGTAATTTACTAGAGGTTCGAGACCTACAGTACTTTAAAGTACTGTAGGTAATCGGACCATAACAAAACCATTAGTAACATCACATGTAACAACCATTACAACTAATTTACCGACATCGACAGAAAAAACTGTAAATTTCTCCGATAGTACCAAGTCATATCTCATAAAATATTTCCCAAAAAACAATATCTCAAACTTCTACGTTCTTCAAGCTTATCCCTAATTCGATATACCAATCGAAGTGCCAGAAAAAGCTTCTAAAAAGCTTTAAGAGATAAAAAGTTTTTAGAAGCTTCAGCCTGAAAACGCCAATATTTATCACAAACTTTTTTGTTTTTAATAGAATCCATTTATCATGGGATAAAACAAGCTGATAAAATATACCTACCATTTTACTCGTGTGAAAAAGGTGTTGGGTCGACGGTGTTTTTTATGCGTACGTAAATAAATATGCCCGTTTTATTGCGAACCGATTTTATGACCGACTCTATCATTTACTTTCAAGATTTCGTTATGGTTTAGCTTCGACCTTGGTGTAAAGGTTGTCTTTATTATATCTAACCTGACTCTTTAAAACTAAATTAGGCCAAAAGTCAACTTAGAGTATATTGAATTTTACCTTCGACGCAAAAATAGTGATGTTATAAGATGGTATGTATTCCTGTGTGTTATGTTTTTTTTATCCGGACAAATTGACACACGGTTAATTAGACCCAAACTAAGCTCCATACTCGTATTATGGTATCTATTTAAAGACACTATTCCATTTACATTCCACAAATAATTAATTAACATTAATACATATATATTTGATACCCAGACGTCGTCGTCAACAACTATGTATATCGCACATAATTATTATTGACTCCAAGCCAGAGTGTTGTTTGTTTGCAACTGCGAAACCAAGCAATCTTCACGAACTTAAATTACTTAAATCCCAATTAAAAAAGAAAAATTCATCCTCATTTCACTACATAAAACCCACACATTATAACACCGGACATATTTGAATACAAAACACATTTTGAATACAAAAAAAACATATGCCTTATTCCTCACCCAAATGTTTGTGACACATCAAAAGATAAAATTTCATAAACATTCTCCTCCTAATACAATCAACGTGTCTTCTAGTCCTTTATCAAATCGACTTGACTGGCGAAATATTATTTCATTCCAACAATATGTGTTTCTTTGGCTCGAAATAATGGTATAGGAAATGATATCGTTCCGTTTCATTTGTTGAGTACAAACACAATTTATTAATATTACATTTTCTTTGTACAACAAATGAATACCAACAATGAGTATTTTTGGAAACGTTTTTATTATTTCTGAAATTGTTTCTTTGTGTTTGTGTAACTGTGCAGTATTTGTGGTTCAGTGAGTCTACGAGTATATCGCGTTGAGAATCAATTGAGTAAGATTTAGGTAATTCCCTTTTACTAGTGTTGTAGGTTCGTTCCTGTGGGAATTTCAAGATGGTTATCTTGAATATATATCATCTTCACAATTGGGGCTATCCTTACACAAAAAATATGAGTTAATATCTCTCTGGTAGCTGGTGAGATTAGTAAGATGAAACAAATCACTCTTTAGCTACGTATAAACTATCGATCTACAACAATTAATATATAGCTAGATCTCTTTTAACGTAAACTTTGCTAGTAATGTCAAATTAAACAGAAATAAAAAAACCGAATACCTCTTCTTCTTCATCGAGTGGATGGCCAACCTGACCAATCCTGGTGTCAGAGTTATACCGAATACTGATATAAGTAGAGAAGTGTTTAAGCCGTTTTTCATGTTTTTCTTTGTCACGCTGAGAACGGTCGTGTTCATGTCCATAGACATGTTATTATAGAGTAGACCATAAATATAGATTTAGCGGCCGGGGTACCTAACGGAAAATATTTTTTGTTGACTCATACTCGTAGCTAATTTATAATAATTTCCACCATAGAGCTCTCGCCCACGGCGAATTATTGTAGCGATGTTTCTTCACGGTACAAAAATTCGCCGAGGTCCGTCGCCGTGTGCGCCGTGTGCACCGTGTGCGTCGGTGAGGGCCTTACACACAAAAGCATCACTGTACTGCAACTATCTTCGGTGAGATGAGAGGCATTTCCCCAGTAGTGGGGTACAGACGAATACTATTCTCACTATTAATACCACTCCACACAAAATGAAACGAATCATAATCGATTCACCCCGCTAAAAGCCACGATCCCAAAACACACACAGTTAATTAAACCCGGTTTTCATCGAGTGTTCTCAACAAACATTTTGTTTTAATCAAATTTGCTGCTCTACCAATGTTTGTGAACAAAGAAAGAACGTGTGTTTTCAATATAATGAGGAAATTTACAGTTGTTCGTACTCGATCATCAGTGAACGAACATATTCGATATTGAAATATTGTTATCGTTAACAGCAAGAACGATTGCTCTTTCAGAACTATTCAGAAGACAAAGTAAAAACGTAACGTTACACTAATCAAAGGAACCCTCTGTTTACAAATAAACTAACTAGAAAATAAAACCGGTCCAGTGCGAGTCAGACTCGCAAACGAAGGGTGCCGTTCCATTATCTATTAAAATCTACATAATAGTATCGAGCAAGAAACGGTAAAAAAATCACGTTTGTTGTATGGGAGTCCCCCTTGAATATTTGTTTAATTTTTTTTTAGTAGAAATACATCATCTGTGAAAATTTCAACTGTGCAGCTATCGCCGTTCTTGAGACAGACGGACACAGCCTGGTGTACAGACGGACGGACGGACGGACAGCGAAGTCTCATGCAGTAATAGGGTCCCGTTTCTATCCTTTGGGTACGAAACCCTAAAAAGTAAATAAACGAATGTGTGATAGACTTTCTATGAAAGCCCGTGCCACCAAATTCACTCATTTGAACATTACTGCATTAGATGATCCCTGGCTAATTATTGGTCAAACCAATCAACCAATCACGAAATGGGTCTATTTGACGTGGTAAATGGTACAGCCGTAGAAAGCTAAATGAAATGGCAATCCCCTCAGGCACACATAACTTCCATTAAATGCACACATTACAAGACTGAAGTATTCACTACTAGCCGCGACCCGCCGTTTTACCTGCGTTGTACCCGTTCCCGCTAGAATTTCGGGTTAAAATGTATACTATGTGTTATTCTGATGTATAATATTACTGTAAAGTTTCATCCAAATCCGCCCAGTAGTTTTTGTGTGAAAGAGTAACAAACATATATCTTCACAAATTATAGCATTTATAATATTAGTATGTAGTAATCCTCCACGGTTCGTTGTACTCATCTAGATAGAACCCCACAAACTAAATCCAATGAACGAAGTTTCGCCAACAATACAAAATGTCCGTAGCACATATTGTTGTCCCGGGCCATTGTTCGGAGTAAATATACTCAACTATTATACTCGCACGTATGTATGTGTGTATAACCCGAAGTAATTTAGTTAACAGCTACGCGACTTGCCCATTAAATAATATATTACGGTTACAGTTAATCTGATTTGTTGTATACTAAGTTTTCCGCGTGGTTTCACTCGTAGCTTACACGAGAACTTTTTCAACTCACCTGCACCGTTCATTGCAACAGGCAAATTAATTAAAATGATTGTTTTAACTTTGGAAACTCACGACATTATTTTTAAGCTATTGCATAGCTTCTATCGCGGGCCTTGAGCGCGGGGACCGAATCCAGAAATTCCGTAATGAAAAAACCTAACGTGAAAAAACCTCACGCTCCCCACTAACGCCATCTAGTGATACAAAAAATAACTATGCAATAGCTTTACCGCGGCAGTCCCCGAGTGCCACACGTCTTTTTTATTAAATACATGAATCAGTGAATGAGTTCGATCAAACTTGCGGTATTATGCAGTTCTCGGTATTATAAAGACGTAATCTATACTAAAATTATGACGACGTAAAATATGTAATTTTTGTTTGTTTGTGTGTTCGGGCTAATCTCGGAAACTATCAGTCCGATACGATTTTAAGCTATTGCATAGCTTCTATCGCGGGTCTTGAGCGCGGGGACCGAATCCAGAAATTCCGTAATGAAAAAACCTCACGTGAAAAAACCTCACGCTCCCCACTAACGCCATCTAGTGATACAAAAAATAACTATGCAATAGCTTTACCGCGGCAGTCCCTGAGTGCCACACGTCATTTTTTATTGTATTAGATAGCCATGTTCAATGAAAAAGTTATTGGCTATATATCATCCCAAAATTCCCGCGGGAAAGGGCACAACGCGGGTAGAACCAAGGAGTGTTGCTAGTAAGAAATAACAGAGGTGCCGACACCCGATTAAAATACTGAATGAAGAGAGAGAGAGAACTGATCTGAAGAGAGATAAGTGGAGCAGGCTCTTACTGCGGCACTCAAAGAAACGTCCATTAAATCGACACTTAACTAATGACGTATTTTATATACATCATTATGTCAAAATCACTTATTAAACCTCAACTAAGGGAGAATTTGAAGTCTCTGAGTACGGTCGTTAGTGAATGATAAAGACTGCGTTTCCACTAAAGATAAGCAAGCACCGCTTATATATATGCTCGCTTATCGCTTCCCTGCCTTCATTAATACCTCATACTCAATTTAGGTAGGTATCTTTACTATTTTAAAAGACTAAAGATTTTACTATTAAAATATTCAGAGCCTTTGAAAAGAACCGTCACAAATGTCAATTAAAGTGTCAATGCCCAGTCATTTAAAACCATCAAAAGAGTCTGAAATTAAAATACTAAAACACCGCAACATTTTACCGAGAAAAAATAATTTAACTTATTCCTCAGAACTTTTGAGAATTTGCTAATGAAAACCGCAAGAAGCCATTCTTCAGTTTAATTGACGTACTGTCAAGCGAAAAATATTAGACAGTTAGGCTTCGGTCGCACGAACGCGTATTGAAACCGCGTTTTCACTTAATACTCAATACAATACAAATCCGAACACTTGCTCGCTCACTCATAAACGAATGAAAGAGCGAGCAAGGTACAAGCTATTCGGAGCTCGAGAACAATAATTGAAAACGCAGCTTAACATATTCCATTCTTTCTTCACTTAAATTGAAAAGAGGTTTATCTACACTAATGTTGTAACATTCTACTTATGATTCCAATACTTGACTTATAATTACTACTGTTATAGCACAGACAACTAAAACACTCAATTTAAGCAATTGCACATGATGTTATAATATCATTATAATATAACATTATAACATCATTATAACGCGACCAATTAACCTGGCGAGCCTTATGTCAAAATCCTCATACTAGTTGCATAAAATTTTGATATTAGGCTGGCTTTTGAAAACAGTTGGGTTATACGTGAAAACTTCGTCGAAACTACATACACAAAACTCTTTGGTAAGATCTCGCTCGCTCCTGATTGGCCCTACGCGCAGCTGCGCTCTCATTGGTTATGAAACTCGCTGCGCTCGTTTCATAAACTCACACTCGTGTTTTAATACCCTTCTTTATATGACGTTGCATAAACTACTATAATAAGCGAAGAGGTTTTATATGTTTATGGAATTATTACTTTCATAATAAATTGAATTTCGAATTGGGGTGACATACCTTTACAAGAACCGACAGAATACACATGGCAATAAAAATCATTCTCCTTATCAAAACAACAGTACATTGAGTACAAATAAAAGAAATAATATTTTTCAGCGCCCATATTTTTCTCTTTGACTGTACAATCCAAAGGAAACTTCAGTCGAAAGACTTCAATTAATTTGAGGTAACATTCGAAGTCCCATCGCTTTTCATAACAGTAAAAGGGAACGCGTCGTTCATTTGTTTTCTTTAGAAATTCAAACGAAGTTGAAACGTGGCGATGTAAAACGAAGGTTTTTTTATTGAAGTTGAAACATGGTGATCGAATGTCTTGAAAATATTATAGACTAGCAAATATTATGACCGCGATTTTACTGAATAGAAGCTTTAACATTTTTTTCAATTATGATGTATAACAATATTTTTTACCAGACTGTAGCGAAGGTCAAACTCTTTTTTACTTTTGTCAAATCTGATTAGTAGTTCCAGGTATGCGCATTAAAAAAACATGGACGATATTTAATTGAAATACATCATTCGTTTCCAGCACTATTGATAAGATTAGTGGTAGTATTATTATAAGGTTTAGTACTCAAGGCTTCAAATGAAATGCTCAGGGAATAGTTTATTAATTTATTATAGCACTCGATAGAAGTGGTAGATAAATCTTATAACTAGGTATTGTAAATACCGACTAAGCAATTAATTGCTACATCTAAGCACTAAGCAATTGACCCAATTCGCAGAAGATTTACTCTCTCATAAAATGAAAACAATAAATACAAACGAGCACTCGTTAAACGTATAAAAGCAATCAAACTAAACGTTTGAAACACCATAATTAGTGCCGAAACGAATTGCGCAGTTACCTAGCTAAATTACATCCTTCTCGCGGGTGTTCTTTAGGCACGTTACATAAAATCAATAGGTCTCGGCACACACGAGTTGGGACCAGATAACAGTGACTGCGGCCGAGATTGTAACTAAACACACACTTGATTTACGCCAAAGAAGCCGAATTACATCGAAAATATATTGTCAAAAACAATCTAGACTAATATTATAAAACTGCAGTTTGTTAGTTTGTTAGACTAATATTATAAATCTCAGGAACTACTGGTCCGATTTGAATAATTCTTTTTGTAATGGATAGCCACATTAAACGGGAAGGTTATAGGCTACTTTTCATCCTGAAATTCCCACGGAAACGGGTATAACGCGGGTAAAACTGCGGGGCGCTGCTAGTATTACAATAAAACTGGTAGTTGCCAAGATCGGAACAAGTAAGTTAGAGGCGAAACCTGGTGTCGGATCTTTTAGACCCCATAATGGTGGACTATCTACCGATTGAAACAACCGGGACCGACAATTTTACGTGCCCTCCGAAGCATGGTAGCGCTCAGATATAAATGTCACTATCGGCCACCCACTCAAGTAGGGGCTGAGCTGCAGTACGTTTCTTAAAGATCGCAAACATCATTTAGTTAAACTACGACACGAACGGAAGAACATCAGTAGACTTAACGTTCTTACCTTGGCAATCTTGAAGTAGTGGAACTTCAGGTAGTTTAGATAAACATGTCTTTATGAAAGTACTAAAAGGCTCTGAATCTGAGAAATTCCGTCATAAAATCCAAACGCTACTATCTGTTACATTCCCAAGTTATCTCTAAGTATTGTTCTTGCTTCACTTCCAACGCCAATAACAAGCAGACTTACCTGGCGTAAACTCTACCATATAATGTATCCTTTACTTTATGTACGTTGGGATACCTTTGCAAACTTGGATCAGACTTATGGGAGCGCTAGATGACTGTTCAAGGATTTGGAAGCGTTCGTGTGTAAACTGTTTGGAAAAGTATATCTAGGCATCAAGCTGATCCTACTTGTAAAGCCTTGAGTACATTTGTTTTTATTTAGGTTCGATTCTTTGTGGATAGGGTTGTTTTTTGACAAGATTATTTTATATACTTGTATCCTAATTTTATATAGAGGTAGATTTTTGATTGATAGAGGTAGAAAATATATGGGCGTGACTCCACTAAATCGGGAGAAATAACATAAACGCGATCTACAGATTTTACACACTAGCATCATCTATTGGATCGCGGGTTAAACCACAGCACCGAAACAGCTAGATATTCTATAAAATAATGTCCCAATATCGTAAACCTAATGCGGTTAACTAATTTGTTTTATCTACACTAATGTTGTAACATTCTACTTATGATTCCAATACTTGACTTATAATTACTACTGTTATAGCACAGACAACTAAAACACTCAATTTAAGCAATTGCACATGATGTTATAATATCCACATCGATATCGTAAAATCTCATTATAACATCATTATAACGCGACCAATTAACCTGGCGAGCCTTATGTCAAAATCCTCATACTAGTTGTATAAAATTTTGATATTAGGCTGGCTTTTGAAAATAGTTGGGTTATACGTGAAAACTTCGTCGAAACTACATACACAAAACTCTTTGGTAAGATCTCGCTCGCTCCTGATTGGCCCTACGCGCAGCTGCGCTCTCATTGGTTAGATTTTAATGGCGGCAAGTTCACTGTGACAATACACGTACCTACGCGTGAATTTAATGTTTCGCAATGTGTTTTGTTTTTAAAATTTTGTTTGATTAATTGCATTAAATAGTGAAGATAAAGTAGTGTATGCAACTGCATATAACACGGGTATTAAAACACTCGTTACTATTATGAAACTCGCTGCGCTCGTTTCATAAACTCACTCACTGCAACGTCATATAAAGAAGGGTATTAAAACACTTTAATACCCTTCTTTATATGACGTTGCATAAACTACTATTAATCACTTCTGTCAACAAACGTTCGTCTTTACCAATTGCAGACAACTAATTAGACACCAACTATATTCTACACTAATAATGGACCACACTGTTGCAAGCACTGCATGTCGCTTGTATGGCTATGGACTTTCCAAAGGAAAGAAAATAAGCGCACACAAAAGAAACTCCTCGATACAACTTCAATTGTAAGACTCAGCAACTATAAAATTAATTTACATGCATAGAGCAGAATACCGAGTCAAAGGCGTATCATACATGTTGGTTTTGAATCCAAAATCCGTTTACGTATACACTTCACAGTCACAGGTCACAGAAGACACGTTAGTTTTATTTGAATACCCAAATCATACGAAAATAGTGAGGGATCGACGACTTATGCCTGTCAGTTTGTCTACCTATATCAACTTTATTGAATAAACGATTCAAAAGCAAACTTAAATAAGCAGAGAAATACGGATTAAGTTCAAGCATGATTTACTTCAGATGTTTGAGTTACGACGTATTCAGTAGGTATACAGTAGGTACTTGGTTTAATATTTAGTTATTTTGATACAACGAGCAAGAGACGAGTGTTGAAAGCAGAAGTTAGAAGTTTACGAACAGATTTTGTATCTAAAAATTGAATACCTACTACTAACTTTATTGGAATGACATGCTGTCTTATCCTACTATCCTAGTTTTATAAATGCGGAAGTTTTTGAGGATGTATGCGTAGATATATGGTTACTCTTTCACAAACTCAAAACTACTGATCGCATCTGAAAGACTGACAGAGATATGAGATTTTTCATGTAACATATGAAAAATTACGTCAATTACTTCTCTGAAAAAGATAGTTAGAGAATGTTTCACAACAGTCTTTTAAGAGACAGATTATGCAATTTTTCATGGAACGTGTTACGTCAATTACTGATGACTACTCTAAGTACTATTGTTAGATTAATTTCACTACAAACTTAAACGACGAAAAGTAGTCAAAGGATTTCTGTAACCGCGCATAAAGGATAGCCACACCCTCCCATTCCATCAGTAACTCTTGGTTAGGCTCTCACACAAATTGTCCTCCTAATTTAATTCACTCGTCCCCACGGTAAAGCCCGGGTTGGATTTGTTTCCTCCCTAGAGATACGATACGACACGACAAAGATTGCTCCTAGGACTTAACGCACTGTTTCAATTCCGCAGAGGTTTTTCCTTTCACCGAGATTAAACTAGGTTCTAGCCTAAATACTTTTAGGGTGATAAAGCTCACTTGTGATAAATAATGTAAGGGTTGGGGGGAAACCATTTATCACGTGTCTGGCTTATTCTCGATTACGTAAACGCCAATTACATAGTAAACGTAGGTACTCACACGGGTTTATTCGCGGTAGAAAGTTTATATTAAGTTACTTTATTAACTTTCTACCGCGAAAAAACCCGTGTGGTTACGTAAACTATGTATACAAATCGCGTATGTTTAAAAAAGTCAATTACGTACACCAACTGTGGTGGAATCGCTGAAATGCATTCACCTCCACGACGGCTGTCCCTACATATCGCGGCATCAGCGATATTTACAAACAACACGTTTTTCATTTCATAATTGTAGTGTAATTTAAGTTCATTCCAGTTTACACTTCGAACTGAATCACTAGTAGTAAATTAATTATAGTCCTTTTAATATGTTGAGTTAAAGGAATTACATTTCTTGTACTCCGCCATCGTAATTCGCCTCTTATTAAGCTTGTATCTGTTCTACATCACTTCATGTGATACTGCTAAGACTGAAAAATACTTTTTTATGCTCTAAGGGTAACCCTACCACAAATACGTATCACCAACATGTTTTTATTCAATTTAGATCCCAAACCAAAGAGGCTCTTTTGAACGTATGGAATGGAATAGGTTAGTGACCAACTCTATTGTCGGAGTATTTAGACCGCTTAAAGAACTCCGACATGGGCTACCGATTAAAACCACCAGGACCTGCTGCTTACCGAGCCCTCCGAAGCTTTGTAACGCTCAGATAGAAATGCCACTATCGGCCACCCATCCAAGTTGCATACTTAATTAACAATTGCAATGCCCGTTGGCACAGTGGCAGTGAGAGCGCTTACTGTGTCGGGGGTTGCGGGTTCGACTCCCGCCCGGAGTCAACAATATGTGCAGACATAGTTGTTGGCGACGACGTCTGGGTGTCAATTATATATTCTTATAAAGTATTTGTCTATGTATATGTAGTAGTACCAGTTATTTAGATTCCATAACACAAGCTTAGAGCTTACTTTGGGTCTAATTAACCGTGTGTGAATTTGTCCAGGTATATTTATTTATTATTTTATTATTTATTTAATGACTTAACATCGCTTAGTCACACTACGCCACGAGTTGAAAGAACATCAGTAGTCTTCACGTCCTTACCTTAGCAATCTTGTGCAGTAGTGCAGTCGTGGAACTTGTCTTGAACAAGCCCAAGGCCCGCCGCCGCAACCCTTGGCCGAGGCAGGCCTCCACAGCGCCGCACAGCGCAGTCACACCCCCGCTGTCTTCATGTACGAATTTACGGGTCACAGCCTGTACATACAACAAAAAAAAATACATATACTTCCAGACTAATAAAAATCAGGTTGTATGAAGTTATAATTAAAATAAGTTGAGAATTGTAAAAGTTAATAGCACAAAATAATCTTTTATGTGAAGTACGACTCAATCTGTCTCAATTTTATTAAACTCTCAATTTATTCTACGCGAATGAACTAATTTCAAAGTATAATTATAGTGATTTATTGCTTTCTATTAACAGAAAATCTGCTGCAGGATTAAAATCTTTACAACGGTACAAAAAAACACCACTTTCCTGGATTATTATGTAAGCCAGTAGTTTATTAAGTTACCTGGAAGTCTGTGATCTTGAAATAAATTACGTTCGTAAAAAGGTTAGCTCGGGTCAGTTGGCACAACTTCAAGCAATTTGCTTTCAAATCTACCGGCAAAACTTTTATTACTAAGTAATTTACGTTGTAGGTACAAGATATCTTAAGGGCACGGATAGGAAACTTATTTGTTGTGCGTAGAAGCGGAATGGACTTCAATTTAACAATCATAACGAATTGAAATTGTCAAAATCTCTTTGTTGTATTGTGATTGGTCAGTAATGAGTTGAGCTTCTCAACTATACGTAGGTAAAACCAATGAAGTTTAAATGGTAATACTAACCTCAAATACCTCTTAAAATAATAATAATAACTTCAATTTTTCAATCCTATCCTACTTCCTACTAATCCTATCCTATCCTACTTCCTACTAATATTATCAATGCGAAAGTTTGTGAGGATGGATATATGTATGGATATATGTTCGTTGCTCTTTCACGCAAAAAACTACTGAACGGATGAAACTTTACAGTAATATAGGTTATACATCAGAATAACACATGGGATAAATTTTATCCAGAAATACCCGCGGGAACGGGTACCACATGGGTGAAACCGCGGGGCGCGGCTAGTATATAATAAAAACCGCTTTAGAAATGTAACTTGAATTTTTTCCAATGATTAGAACAAACAGCCTCCGTGGTCTTGTGGTTTGAGCGCCCGGCTCACGACCCGGAGGTTCCGGGTTCGATTCCCAGTGGGGATATCTCACAAAAATCTCTTTGTGAGACTTTCCTCAGTTTGGTTAGGGCATTGCAGGCTGAATCACCTGATTGCTCGAAAAGTAAGATGATTCCGTGCTTCAGAGGGCACGTTAAGCCGTCGGTCCCGGTTACTTTCTACGGATAGTAGTCGTTACATGAGCCATGTCAGAGGCCTTTGGCGGCTCAATAACTCTGACACCAGGATTGGTCAGGTTGGCCATCCACTCGATGAAGTAGAAGAAGAAGAATGAATAAAAGGGAGGTAGGGTACAGGGGACCGGTCTCCCAAAACTCCTCCAAATACATGAAAACCCTAAAAAGCGAAGATGCTGAGAAATCGCCCGCCTATTAAAACTTGCCTATCTCCCAATGGGCGCTGATAACAAACTTTGCCAAGAATTTCTCATCAAGCGCCGAATCTGGAATGTTCGATCAGTTTATTGTTGTTTCGCTTCATTTTGGTTCCAAATTATTTTGGGAACATTTCGCTAATGAACCTTCTTTATCGTCTTTATTATTTGCGTTCAATCAATTGAAAATCATTCGCTTTTCTTACTTGTGTTCGATCTCATTCGTATGTCATTTACATCTGAATACATCATGCATCAAATCGTTTCCTCTAATCTTTTAATTTTTAGGTTAATTTTAAATCGATTTCCATTAAATTAGTAGCAGAGCTTGACATTGACGAAATGTCAACTTTGTTCAGGTAAACTATATTTCAGCCTCATGCTTGTTTGAGTAGCTTCTTACTCTAACTCTTAGGTACTAATCTAGTAAAGGGAAAATATTCTTCTTGCGTATAAAAATACTACAAACTAACTAACAGCACTCCGCGGTTTTACCCACACCATGCCCGATCCCGTGGGAATTCCGGGATGAAAAGAAGCTTATAACCTTCCCGTTGAATGTGACTATCCATTACAAAAATAATTATTCAAATCGGATTAGTAGTTTTTGAGATTAACCCTTACAAACAAACAAACAAACAAACAAACAAACAAACAAACATAGTTAAAACTTTACCTCTTCATATATGTACCTAGATATTAATAGAAATGTATGTATTTACCTCTTCCATCAACTGCTTGACCTCCTTCTTGACGGCCGCGATGAGGCGCTCCTTCTGCTCAATGCTGGGGTCGGTGGTGGCGGCTGGCATCTCCTCGGAATCTTCCACTGTGGAAGAAGAAGATGGTTTAAACACGTACTCATTCGACAGTGGTGACCATCGTACGGGGTGGTTCCTAGTTTTAATTAAGAAAAACATACTAATTCAAGTAGTTTCACTTCTTGTATAAAGACGCATCCTTTGTTTTTTAATTAATAACTAAGTATAGGTATTCCACTAATTGAGAGACTCTGGCAAACTGAATAAAATTATGCATCTATTGGTCACGAGTGGAACTCCGGGAAAAAACTAGTCACAATATAATAATATACCTAACATCTTTAGATTATACTAGCCGCACCCCGCGGTGTTACCCACGTCGTTCCTGCAGAAATTTCGGGATGAAATGTATCCCATATGTTATTCTGTTGTATAATTTATCTTATATACACGGTGAGCCTTAATAACCCGAAAGATTTAAACGAAGTATTTGTGACCACAGTACGAGTAAATAATGCTATATCAACATGGGTCCAATTATGTGTCTTAATTAAACTACTATTTCAGTACAAATTAAATCATATTAATTGATCGCTTCTTTGTAAACAAACCTTTACTTCAGAGAGTGAGCGAGTTTTGATTAATCTCAGTTGAGAAACAGTTGAGGAGCGAGCATGACACTTAACGAATCACTCCGATATCATACGATGCATCAACCATGCGGTTAGTGCGTCTGCGTGTAAAAGTAGTAGGTGGCTACGTCACGCCTTTAGGGTGTGTTACAATTGAGATTTTCTTACTTGTGGTTTACTTGAAATAATTAATATCTCTTAAAATATGGGTTTTTGGACTATACGTTATATAACTTTATATACTCTAATTAGGCTCTAAAATCGTTGGTTTAAATCTTTCGGGTTATTAAGGCTCACCGTGTATAAAATTCTCGTGTCACAGTGTTCGTTCGCGTACTCCTCCGAAACGGCTCGACCGATTCTCATGAAATTTTGTGAGCATATTGAGTAGGTCTGAGAATCGGCCAACATCTATTTTTCATCCCGAAATTCCCGCGGGAATGGGAACAACGCGAATGAAACCGCGGGGCGCAGCTAGTAATACTGTAAAGTTTCATCCAACTCCGTCCAATAGTTTTTGCGTGAAAGAGTAACAAACATACATCCACACATCCCTTCATCCATCCTCACAAACTTTTGCATTTATAATATTAGTAGGATGAATTTAACACACTCGAGAAGACATATCTATTCCATTGTACGAGCTGACAATCCCACAAAGCTACGAGTGTACTCAAACGTGAATCATCTTCAAAGTACCAGAACCAGCCTCGCACACACGGACCTTCACGGGCTCAGCCGAACCGATTTATGTTATTTAGGACATCTTAACACGAGTTTCCATCGCATCGTAGTAGCGTAGCAACCGTAATTTCGTAGTTTAATCTGCACATGTTCGTAAAGAAGAAGTAAATATTCATAGAGAAGTAGAATTCGTAGCGTAGTTACCGTAAATTCGTGGCGTACTTGAATTCGTAGCAAAGTTGAATTTGAAGCGTAGTTGAATTCGTAGCGTGGTTACCGCGAATTCGTAGCGTAGTTGAATTCGTAGCAACGTTGAATTCGAAGCGTAGTTGAATTCGTGGCGTGGTTACCGCGAATTCGTAGCGAAGTTGAATTCACAGAGAAGTTGAATTCGTAGCGTAGTTGAATTCGTAGCGTATTTGAATTCGTAGCAACGTTGAATTTGAAGCGTAATTGAATTGGTAGCGTTGTTTCCGTGAATTCGTAGCGTAGTAACAGTGTATTTGTAACGTCGCCGCTTTTCGAAATTTGGCCAAAAAATATGTTATTTTCATATGCGACACTGTACAGCTTGCTTTTTTATTTCAATTGAGAAAGACTGTTGGCTACAATAGACGTTTGTCGCTAAGCGCAAAGAAAAGGGATGGCAATAAAGACTATTCACAAAATCCTACTAATATTATAAATGCGAAAGTTTGTGAGGATGTACGCAAAAACTACTGAATGGTTTGGATGAAACATTACAGTAATATAGGTTATTATAGGTTATCAGAGTAAAACATGGGATACATTTTATCCCGAAATTACCGCGGGAACGGGTACAACGCGGGTATCACCGCGGGGCGCGGCTAGTAAAATATAACAATACGTGTCTGGTAAGGCTTTAGATGTGTGGTCACTTTTAAATACCATGTCTAAAACTTACCAATATTTAACTTAACTCTTAGAGCGTTTTCACATTATCCGATCCGATATCGGTGTCGGACGCCGATCCAATATCGGGGTTAAGTAAAATGTATGAAATAAGTACCTATCTTTCATATTGTCCGGCCCGATATCGGAACATATTTCATACATTTGACTTACCCCGATATCGGATCGGCGTCCGATACCGATATCGGATCGGATAATGTGGAAACGGTCTTACTATACTATTACTGTACTACTATCACTAATATACTTCAACGTCAGATCTCTACTATACTTCAACGTCAGTAACGTTAGGAGGGGCAATGTAAAGATTAATTACGACCCTCCACTTGCGGTCAGTTTCGACTGTGAATAATGTCCCTGGTTGATCGATACCCGTGCCAAACGTACGCGGGACTTATGTCGAGATAACGATATTAATCAGTGAGGGAGTTAATTGGGTTCGTATTGGGAATAGAGGAGATATTTCGGAATATTTAGGTACTCCGAAATACCTCCTATCTACTAGTGACGTAGATAAGTAATTTGGAATCTAGAGGTAATATTTGAGTTTAAAAAAAATACAAAGTTAGTAAACTTAGATTTTTATCAATCAATACTTATATTAATAAATCACAAGAATTTGTTTTTTGTTTTAATGCACTTATTAGAACGCTTTCTTTAAAAAAAATTGTTAGTATTGTATTAATGATGTTATATGTTACTTTTTGTACCGAAATACCTACATTAAAGCCGCGTTTCCATTATGCAAGTGACTTGCATACAAGTTGCAAGTTGCATGCAAATTGTATAGTGGAAACCACAACTTGCAAACAAGTTGCAACTTGTAGGTATGCAATTAGGTTTGAACTTGTACGCGCAACACTCAAGTCAGCTTATTTGCATACAAGTTGCAAGCGCATGTGCTCGTGTATAGAGGGAAGTCTCCTACTCATGGTGAACACAGTACAACTAGGAAAACTAACTTGTATGCCACTAAAATCTTGTAAGCCAGCTGCAAGTTGAACAAATTCGTGTTTCCGATTCAAACTCTTTGCACACAAGTGTGACGTCATACATGCATGCAAGCACTTGCATAATGGAAACGCTCCTTTACATGAATAAAGTAACGGCGCTGCTTATAAAGATATTTTATCTAAGTATTTTCTATAAACATATATATCCATTAAACAATCGAAATACATTGAGTTATAATGTACTAACGTACATAATGTACTAAGGTACAATGCCGAAATATAATTCATCGACGCCAGCAATCCGTTCTTCAACAAATCCGAGCTCCTTCATTTTCAAACGATCTAATGAATGAAGACTAAGACTAACCCCGATTTATCGCCAATAGATTTTCTGTCAAGTCTCAGATAGCCATTTATCATTGAAGTCCTTGTTTCTTCAAGAATTTACCTCCAATCTTATTCAGGCGCCATTTATCTCAATCACCGATGAAACCGAGGTTTACTCGTAGGTGTGACATTAATGACAAGAAAGAC
The DNA here is from genome assembly GCA_963082685.1 of Cyclophora albipunctata. Classification (NCBI taxonomy): domain Eukaryota; kingdom Metazoa; phylum Arthropoda; class Insecta; order Lepidoptera; family Geometridae; genus Cyclophora; species Cyclophora albipunctata. The sequence goes on from OY720133.1 coordinate 2,779,903, forward strand.
ATTGAATAAGAAGATCAATGTCAGCGTATTTTAAAGTAACCGTCCGTAGAGGTTTTATATTCTTTGTTTAACCTACAAATAAGTAGCCGCACCCATGGACTGTTTATAATAATAAGTCCATGGCCGCACCCCATAGTTTTACCCACGTTGTACCCGCGGGAATTTCGGGATAAAACGTATACTGTCTTACTAACTGTTCCCCGCCGTGGTTCCATCCTCAATCCAAAGATTGCGCTAGTGTGATAATAAATAAAAACAAAAAAAAAGACGTGTGGCACTCGGGGACTGCCGCGGTAAAGCTATTGCATAGTTATTTTTTGTATCACTAGATGGCGTTAGTGGGGAGCGTGAGGTTTTTTCACGAGAAGTTTTTCATTACGGAATTTCTGGATTCGGTCCCCGCGCTCAAGGCCCGCGATAGAAGCTATGCAATAGCTTAATAAATAAATATACCTGGACAAATTCACACACGGTTAATTAGACCCAAAGTAAGCTCTAAGCCTGTGTTATGGAATCTAATTAACTGGTACTACTACATATACATACATACACAAATACTTTTATAAGAATATATAATTGACACCCAGACGTCGTCGCCAACAACTATTTCTGCACATATTGTTGTCTCCGGGCGGGAATCGAACCTGCAACCCCCGACACAGTAAGCGCTCTCACTGCCACTGTGCCAACGGGCTTGTCAAAGGTAATGTATCGCACTTACGTTAATTTCCCAGATTAAGTGGGGTTACGCCCATACATTTTGTTTCGTAGTTTTTGCGTGAAAGAGCAACCATCATATTGTTCAACCACCACAGAAGGAACTCTATTAATTCAGTAGGGAACCATAAACCCAATATAGGTCCATTATAACTCAAATATATCACTCGCGCTTTATGTTGGCTCGCTTTTAATGTTTTCCTTAACCGCAAGAGAGAAGTAGTGTTGCTTCCTCAGAACGGAGTGTCTAGAACACTGAATAGAAACGCAGCTTAAAATACCTACATTTTGATTCGTGTTAGGAAGCGTATAATGATGATACCCTACTGAACATGTTTCAATAAGTATTGCGCAGTAGGTAGGGACATTTCACAAGCGTTTCAAACAAGAAAAACACACATCCCTCTTTTGTGTCGAAGGTTAAATGTCAATGTTACATACCTTCGGGGTCTCTATCCTTCAAAGTACATTCCTACATTATCTAAGAGCATCATCTTTTTGCTCAATGTCAGGGCACAAACAGAAAGGGCCCTCGTATTTACAAAGCCGTCCCGGCGACATTACTCAAAGGGTATTCATACTAAATAGAGTCTCGTAATTTACAAATATTTCACATTTTCTCTTCCCTTAAACATAATTTGAGACATTTCTTATCGTTTGCTAAATTAGCGTGATATTTCTTTTGTGCTTTTGTGTCTTTAAGTATTTTTTAGGAATCACACAGTTAGGTGCTTCAAAGAACATATTAAATTAATATTTTTTGTATCGGTTTCAATCTTTAGGACCAAAATAATACCAAGGGTATTTAAAAACGAGTTTGAACACATCGATCATGGACATTGAGATCTCCTTTTATCCTTTGCCCTCGCGGGAATTTCGGGATAAAAATAAAGTTAATAAATAATAATAATAAATATACCTGGACAAATTCACTCACGGTTAGTTAGACCCAAACTAAGCTCTAAGCTTGTAATATGGAATCTAACTAACTGATAATACTACATATATATACACAAATACTATATGAATATATAATTGACACCCAGACGTCGTCGCCAACAACTATGTCTTCACATATTGTTGACTCCGGGCGGGAATCGAACCCGCAACCCCCGACACAGTAAGCGCTCTCACTGCCACTGTGCCAACGGGCTTGTCAAAGTTTATTGCGTAACTGTGGATGTGACTATCGCAAGTATCCAACATTTCTTTCTTCAAATCCCATTGGACCTTAGATTGATTAACGGGTTCGAAACGTTACGAATGGTACGAAACGACGTTAAAAGTAAAAAAGAAAACAAATCACAGAGATCGGATCAGTAACCCCGAGGAAATCAGTGAACAATTGCACATAAGTACTTATATAAAGACTAGCAGTGCCCCCCGATTTCCCACGCTGTGCCCGTTCCCGTGGGAATTTCGGGATAAAAAATAGCCTATAACCTTCCCGTTGAATGTGGCTATCCATTGCAAAAAGAATTATTCAAATCGGGCTGGTAATTCCCAAGATTTGCTCGAACGAACAAGCAAACAAACTTACAAATTTTACCTTGTTATCATATTAGTATTGATTAGTATAGATAAGTATTCATAATCTTCATAACCTTCATAATCTAGTAGATCTAATCGAGAACCTCCTCCTTTTTGAATTCGGTTAAATAGCAATGTGTCCTATAAGATCTCATTGCAAAGCATTAGCTTAGCGTCCAATTGAGGAGCATATTATATTGGCATAATGAATATGCCTCTAATCGGCTAAGCTTCGCCCTTTTCGGATTATTTTTCTCTTGTCAGGTACATTTGGGTCAACTGCTGAATCTCTAAACCGTAGGTTGCTTGTAAATCCGTCTTCATCAAAATCTTATTATGATAACTAGCAGCGCCCCGCGGCTTTGCCCGCGTTGACCCCTTCCCGTAGGTATTTTCGAAAATCCTTTCTTAGTGTCCACTTACATCACTTGAAGAACCTTCCTGCCAAATTTTATGTTTCTAGGTGTAGCGGTTGAGGCTGTGCGTTGATTATCAGTCAGTCAGGACTTTGAATTTTATATATATGGATATATGGAAGTTAATAATTTACCTTCCATGTTAAATATCGAAGTCGCCTTAAAGAAAGACTATATGAAGGGTCGGTACATATTTGACGGAAAATTCACTGCATATTTTCGGTCGCGTGGTACCAGAGCAAGCTAATTGGTAATAAAACCGCCGATGCACACTTAATTCGTGATCCGTTTACCAATCGAATGTACTGACTTGACTACGCCTGTCGAGACGATAAGTTTGATATAAAGCAAACTTTAGTATGTACTTAATATCTTCCTATAATACGGAAGATAATATACAATATACCTATATTCAATAGGTACTTATCTACACTACCTACACTAATATTATAAAGGGAAAAACTTTGTTTGTTTGTAATGAATAGGCTCAAAAACTACTGGACCGTTTTTAAAAATTCTTTCACCATTCGAAAGCTACATTATCCACGAGTAACATAGGCTATTTTTCATCCCGAAATTCCCACAAGAATGGACACAACGCGAATAAAACTGCTGGGCGCTGCTAGTCCTAAATAAGGAACTCTTGCAAACTTACCTAAACAAACCCGAAAGTATGATAAATCTCAAATTCCATGGAAAGTTTTGGCCACTAATAGCGCCCTGTGGCTCTATCCACATTGTATCCGTACTTATGGGATTTTAACATTCTCTTAACAGCCTCCGTGGTCTTGGTTTGAGCGCCCGGCTCACGACCCGGAGGTTCCGGGTTCGATTCCCGAGTTTGGTTAGGGCATTGCAGGCTGAATCACCTGATTGCTCGAAAAGTAAGATGATTCCGTGCTTTGAAGGGCACGTTAAGCCGTCGGTCCCGGTTACTTTCTACGGATAGTAGTCGTTACTTGAGCCATGTCAGAGGCCTTTGGCGGCTCAATAACTCTGACACCAGGATTGGTCAGGTTGGCCATCCACTCGATGAAGAAGAAGAAGAAGTGTTAGTGAGTGTTTTGTTTCATTTGCTCTTTGGAAAATAGCGTTATGTCAGAAAGGGACAAACCATTTGATAGGTGAAATGCTGCTAGTAAGCGGTTATGAATAAGGCCCTTAAAGATTTTATGTAGTAAGCGGTTTCACCCGCATTTATTCAGTCAATGCTTACCGTTTAAACCGTCCCTGGACTTTCATGAATATTTCAAGACCAAAATTAGCCAAATCGGTTCAGCCGTTCTCGAGTTTTAAGCAGACTAACGAACAGCAATTCATTTTTATTTATATAGATAGATAGATTACATAGACCGCCTATTTTTTTTCCGAAATTCCCACGGAACAACGCACAACCGCGAGGCGCTGCCAGTACTTAATATTATGCCACGTAGAAACTAACGCGACTAATGGCCCAATGGAAATTCGTTACGACGCAAACATCTCTGAAGATTGGAAGTTTTCCATTAAAATTGAACGAACAATAACAGTCCCGTCTTTCGGAAGTTGCCTGCGTAACTTTTAACGACTAATTAAAAGTCTAGAATGTTAATTAACATTAATTGTAATAATATTATTGTTTCGCTGGTTTATTTTGCTCTACGGAATTATATTTAAAACACTGCTAAATGTAAACATTCTTTACTTAGTAACTATTTTATTTTTTACTAAGAGCGGGTTGTTTTAGTCAATTGGTTATCGTAACATACGTCCGTAAAAAGTTCACGATTTCTTAATATAAAGTTATTCGGACGGCGACTAGAAAGTCAAGATTTTTCATTTGCTTACGTCTCTCTTGAAGCCACGGAAGAGCGAAGCACTAACTGCGTCTTCTCTATTTCGTAGTTGAAGCTGACATTTTGTTTTAACGATTACTGGTGCGTGAGCGTAAGCTGAACCTGTCCTAAGTGTGTATATGATGTATGTAATGAGAAATGAGTATATTTAAAAACTTTTAATAGACCATTATTTCAAAGTCAAAGTCAAATATTTTTATTCAGTTTTGGCCCCATAGAGGCTCTTTTGAACGTACCACTTATTATTTAGGAATGTCATGGAGCAACGACAGATTTTTAATAAGTACACAATTATTGTGAATTAACCTGAGGTAAGGGCTCCCACACAAAACTGCGATGCGATGCGATGCGAACTGAAATAGTTATATCTATCGCCATTACTACAGTACAGTACAAAGAAAAGAGATGAATATATTAAATGGAATTCGCATCGCATCGCATCGCAGTTTTGTGTGGGAGCCCTAAGTTCGTGTAAGTCGGTGTCCAGTCTTCAGAGTTTTAGACTGCCTGAGGCCTCCGATATGGTCTAGCGATTGAAGCAACCGGGACCGAAAATGTTTATCAATAAATACCTACTACATAATTATACAATCAATACAATATCATGCTATTTTTACCATAAAATCGCTAACCGCTCTCATTGGACCCATACCGCAAGAATGATGGTGTTAGCTGAAGATTTGTTCATGGTGGAAATCCTTTAATCAACCATTTCTCTTATCTTTAATCAATCCAGTAAAACCGCGGTCTGAAACCAGTCCTCAATATATGTATATTTAGAAATTCATCTCCAAACCCACAACTATGGACGGAATGTTCTACACCACCAACATACTCGTACATAAATGTATGCTTATTAAATTTCAACGTATACTTATGTATGTATTCCGACTGGCACAGGCATTTTTATCTAGGGAAATATTTCAGTCCTCCAAGCAATTTGTAATAGTGCTGCGCCACATTTGTGCGAAATTATACCCTTTGGGAAATCGACAGCAATTTAGGATGTGATGTTCTCTTCTTCGGTCTTAGAAATACTGGTTTCTTATAGGGGCCTAATACGCTACGAGAAATCGCTACGATCAGACTGTACAGTTAGAACGGTACAATTTATCGTACATGGCATACACGCAAAAATTGGACGGAACTGTACAGTTTTATAACATACAGGTAGCGATTTATCGGTACCGTTGGAACTGTACAGTCTGATCGTAGCGATTTCTCGGAGCGTATATGGCCACCTTTAAGGTACAGTTTCGTCCGATTTTCGCTTGTATGCCATTAGGTTTAAGCGAACACTTAGTGTATTTGACATTGTACAATAATAATTATATTTCCAGGGCTCTAACACTGAATGATAAAACAAAATAAGCTTAATTTACTTTACATAGGAGCTTAGATTGCAACTTACAATCCTAATTGAATGAAAGCAACCAAGCAACCCAATATAAACAAACAACGAACAAATAAATCCAATTAAATTGTAAAGGTTATATCAACACACCACTCCGTTAATGTTTTAGAACCTTTTCATTGTCAAATATGTGCTGAGGCTTATGTGGATACGAAAAGTTTTAAATTAATTTATTTGTTAAATCCTTTTTTCGAGCGGGGCTTTGTCAAGCAAAACTTGTACATATATTTGGATGAGACTAACAGAGTTTTCGACGACAAACATGAGTGTTGTACTATACGTTTTATTAAATTTTGCTTGTCATGCTGTTTTATCCTGATCCCGGGTAAATTTTGGGATATAAATTACCTCATGTCCTTTTCCAACGTCTATTCTGTGTCTGTACCAAAACTCATCAGAATCGTTTCGGGTGAGGCGTGAAAGCGTAACTGACAGACATAATTACTTTCTCGTTTATTTAATTACTAGCGACCTTATTGCAATTTGAGTACGGATCCCAATTTCTTTATAAATAGCCTAAGTCCGAACCTAAAGTACACTACTTATTGACGAATGAATTTTTGAAATCGGATCAATAGTTCTGAAGATTAGTCCTTACAAACAAACATACAAAAAAAGCTAGAAACTTTAACTCTTTATCTTATATATAAAATTCTCGTGTCACAGTGTTCGTTCGCGTACTCCTCCGAAACGGCTCGACCGACTCTCATGAAATTTTGTGAGCGTATTGAGTAGGTCTGAGAATCGGCCAACGTCCCGCGGGAACGGGTACAACGCGAGTGAAACCGCGGGGCGCAGCTAGTATTAGTATAGATAAAGGTTTATTATAATTGTAGAAAATTATCTAAATGTTTTTTGTATCCATCGGCAACTTTCCCACAATTGTTAAAATAAATAAAATAAAATGATATTCATCATTCATTTCGAGCAGGTCAGTGGCCAACCCTGGTGTCGGAATTTTTAAACCACCTGAAGGCCTTCGACACGGTAATACTATATTACCGTGCTTTCGACATGACATAACAATTGAAACAACCGGGCCCCACGCGACGGCTAAACGTGCCATCTGAAGCACGGTAGCGCTCCGAAAGAAATGAAAGCTTAGCAAGTTGTTTAACAATCTATACTAATATTATAAAGCTGAAGAGTTTGTTTTGTTTGTTTGTTTGTTTGTTTAAACGCGCTAATCTCAGAAACTACTGAACCGATTTGAATAATTCTTTCACTGTTAGATAGTCTATTTATCGAGGAAGGCTATAGGCTACATTTTATCCCGGATTTCCTACGGGAACGGGCACAACGCGGGTAAAACCGCGGGGCGCTGCTAGTAAATAAATATACCTACCTGGAAAAATTCACACACGGTTAATTAGACCCAAAGTAAGCTCTAAGCTTATGTTATGGAATCTAATTCACTGATACTACTACTTATACATACACAAATACTTTATAAGAATATATAATTGACACCCAGACGTCGTCGCCAACAACTATGTTTGCACATATTGTTGACTCCGGGCGGGAATCGAACCCGCAACCCCCGACACAGCAAGCGCTCTCACTGCCACTGTGCCAACGGGCTTGTCTAACAATGGCAATGAACTAACATCGCTTGTCACACGAGCGCATGAAATGATATGAATAAATAAAATCCCACCAAAAACATAAATGTAAAAAAGGAGAGCCAAGTTCAATACAAAAATTATGCATGGCTATGGGCTTCGCTGCAAAAAGAATGGAGATCTAAATGAGGGCCAAGTTCTAGGCAATATCTCAATATGTATTTATAGGAACAAAATAACATTATGAACAAGTATTAAACTCTATTTCTTCTCTTTATTCGATACCTATGACAATTGCTGTTATTTAAAAATGTGAGATCTTAAAGTGGGTTAGATTTGACTTGACCAGTTTTCATTACAGCAGTCATTTTATAAAGTTATTCAACATATAACAACAAACTGGCCAAGTTAAATCTAACCCACTTTAAGATCTCACATTTTTAAATAACAGCAATTGTCATAGGTATCGAATAAAAAGAAGAAATAGAGTTTCATGTTCATGTGTTTACGTTAAATAGGTTTTGAGTTATAGAAGGGTCAAAAGTGGCACCAAATGGTTCGTGTAATACCTATTACACTCGGCGCTGGCTAGCCGTTCCTTTGCTTGAACTTGGCTTGACACGCTGCCGCGTGTCTAGATACGGGTTTATTTTTAAATTGAGATGTAAATAAATAGCGGTGACTGTTGATAACGCTCTCAAAGGCATCTCGGAAGCTGACCTTCAACTGCTTTGATAAACCGAGCTAGCGGTTCCAAGACTTGTATAGAAGCTCACTGCTCGTACAAGTGCAAAGTATTTGATACAGAAATATGTTTATAAAAGCTTTTTTGCACTTAGTACTAAAAGATGTCGATAGCATAGATAATTTCGATGGTTTTATCGATTGTATGAATCATTTTGGGGAAAACTATTGTCTATTGAAACTATTGTCTACCGTCACTCTTGTAAAGGTATTAAAGGTTTAACCATGGATTTAATAATATAAAGTCCTTGGGTTTAACTTACTATACATATCAAGTTATAAGATATTATAGTTCATGACATCTGCACGCGGCTCTTTGTATGAGTAAAACTTAAAATCACCATCTTGACTCGAGACGAAGTTGATACGCGAATAAGAAAAGTATTGCTTTTTACGTAAAAACCGATTTAAAATCTATCTAAGGTAGGTTCAGTCAGTAGGGAGAGCCTTCATAGTCGTCTCTACACTAAACAGACCGCCGACTGCGAACTCCTAATTAGGTGACAGCTGCTTTCGCACAGACTCAATATGCCTTTCCATTCCTTTTCAATATGCCATTAAAAGCATATCTACGTTCACCAACTGCGCCCCTAGCATGACACTAATGAATAAGACAAGACATCTGTACCATATTATGTATTTTAATATTCAATTCAATTCAATTTATTTATTTTCAAATGAAGCTACAAAATATATTTAATATTATTTCTAACTTCGTCTGTTTGTTTGTTTGAACGCGCTAATCTGAGAAACTACCTAACCGATTTGAATAATTATTTTTGTAATGGATAGCCGCATTCAACGGGAAGTTTATAAGCTATTTTTCATCCCGAAATTCGCTCGGGAACGGGCACAATGCCGGTTTAAACGCAGGACGCTGTTAGTGTTAAGATAAATACTAAAAATCTTCTAAAAAAGCTCAAGTATGTAGGTTAGTTGCCCACCCTGTCTTCTGGGGCAAGGTCTCTATGCCCACTAATGAATGATGTAAGTGGATCAGTACTGTGAGAATAATGAAAAAACAAAATGTATAGGACATTAAGTATACAACCTTTTCTACGCATTTTCCCCACATTAGGTAGGTATTACTAGGGCTTTCTTAAAGACATCAATCATGCCCAAAGTACTTATGGTCCTGTAATAAATCTTATTATGATAGGCTTGTAAACGTTAGACTTGATTTACGAAACCATAATCTATTTCTTGGGCAGTAGAGTTGAGTTTGTTTCGTAAAATTACTCGTTGAAATAGGTATTTGGTTAGTACGTGGTAGACGACATATTTTTATTCTATTACGCAGTAACATTAGGGCTTAATCATAAATTAAATGAAGACATAATGATAGATTGGAGGCCTCTTGCGTGCTTTTGAAAGTCTTCTTCTTCTTCTTCATCGAGTGGATGGCCAACCTGACCAATCCTGGTGTCAAAGTTATTGAGCCGCCGAAGGCCTCTGACATGGCTCTTGAAACGACTACTATCCGTAGAAAGTAACCGGGACCGACGGCTTAACGTGCCCTCCGAAGCACGGAATCATCTTACTTTTCGAGCAATCAGGTGATTCAGCCTGCAATGCCCTAACCAAACTGAGGAAAGTCTCACAAAGATATTTTTGTGAGATATCCCCACCGGGAATCGAACCCGGAACCTCCGGGTCGTGAGCCGGGCGCTAAAACCACAAGACCACGGAGACTGTTAAAAAAGCTTTTTAAAGTAGGTACGTGTAGTAAGATTGAAGGGCTAACGGACTTCCTCGGCCAAGACGGCGGCCTTTAGGCGGTCTGAAAATTCCGTCACCAGGTTTGGCCGCTACTCGAACGTACTCCAACTTACTTACTTAACACCTACTTCCTTAAGCAACAGTGACGGATCTAGGGAGGCTTAAAGGGCCCAAGATAAACCTCAGAGTCCTGCCATAAGAACATATTTTCCTTGTTAACCCACCCTTCCAACGGTCAACGCAAACAAAAATCCTGAATACACCACTGTCAATAAAGCTACAAGTACGAATAAGTACGTACTTTAGTAAGTAAGTAATAAACTTACAACTAAGTATTTAAGCAACCCTTTGGCTTGGGGTTTTATATTGGGTGCAAGAAGCAAGAATCATAGTTAGCCAATAATAGGAAGAGTACAGAAATTACACCACAGAGTATTTACTCTAAACTTCTAAAAACTAAATGCAAGCTCAAGACATGCCGTAACGAATCTATATACGAATAAGCAATAGGTTTGAGATATAAGATGTGTAATAAAACAGAAACGTACTCATTAAACTCCAATTAAATTCCACGTTTAACCCAATTCGGGGCATAGTCATGAAAACAACCCCTTATCTCGTAAATGGGAGTCAGTTAACTATCGCAGATTGCAAACACGACTCACATGGTTCGCCCACGCAGTTGTTATCGTAATGTCGGCCAAACAACTCTACATTAACACAGCCACTTACTATTATCTCGTCATTTACATAAAATTGTAGCAAAAAAATACAACGTCAACATTTGTATTTAGATCATAAATGTTCGAAGTTCGAATTTCAAACTTACCTTTATTTCGAGCAGCCATTACAGATTTCCGCCAAAATTGTAGAGAGCATTTTCTTTTTTTTCACATCACCGAGTAGTATTTTATTAAATAAATATCTTTTTTGGTGCGTACCCGCGCGTCGGTTGCGTTTCGTATCGTGTTTATAGTGTAACTGGCTGAAATGTTTGTAGAAAAATCGATGATCGTCGCGCGCATCGTTCGTAAGCTTCGCAGTACCTATTCGCTTGTTGATAAGGCTGTGTCGATGTCGCCCGGCTTTTGTATACACATGTAGGTACTATTATACGTAGGTACAATACAACTACGTATTAAACGTGCTTACCAGCTGATTAAGTCATGTCATCGGAGAATTAGGTTGATACGGTCAGTACCAGAAAAGGATGACTTAGTTAAAAAAGGGTACGTATCTGCTACACTTTTATACTTATACCTACTACATACTCAAAGGCGATAATACCTACTTGGTATATGACGAAAAACAATACAATGTTCGGTCTTATTGCTAAAAGTGAGACTACCTTCGGATGGAGCATAGTGAAATAAAACCCCTAAAGGTGCATTAAGCCTAAATAGTTAGGTACCTACATTATGGGGCTATTTATCTTATTCCTTTGACAATTAATTAAGTGCTCAGGGCGAGTTACTACAACTTACTCTCACGCATCAGAAAACATAAACACAAAATGTCAGTCACAACAGGCGTAAGAAAATTCAACGTTTTCCGCTAATATTATAAATGCGAAAGTTTTTAAGGATGTATGTATATATGTTTGTTACTCTTTCACGAAAAAACAATTGAAGGAATTTGGATGAAACTTTATAGTTATACTAGCTGTGCACCGCGGTTTCACCCGCAGCGCCCCCGTTCCCGTGGGAATTTAGAGATTTTTATTCCCTATAAACCTCACGGAGCCCGAGACCTTTTCAACGAATGCAAAACCGTGGAAATCGGTTCGTGCGTTCTGGAGTTATAGCGTCAGGGAGGACAACCCGACTTATTTTTATATAGTAGATAGGTTATACATCCGAATAACACATGGAATACATTTTATCTCGAAATTCCCGCGGGAACAACGCGGGTAACACCGCAGGGCGCAGCTAGTTGTATATAAAGCGTAAAAATCGTAAACTTACACACGTATTTGGTGAGTTATTGCGTCGAGTGAGTCCCAAGGACTCATACAAGTGAATTATGCTATATATTTTTTTATTTGTTTCAATTTTCGAATGTTGCTTATTTGTCGTTATTATTGATATAAATTATATTTTTTATATGCTTATAACATATATCTTTTTGAATTTTCTGAAAAGCATTGCAGAAATATTAAATGAAGCCAATTTGATGACACGTCTGCACAATACTCGCCTGCCACGCAAAGTTCGCTGCTCGGTTTCATCTATATTGAAAAAAGACATTCCTGAAGATGCGAACCACCCTGAAACTGAAGACAAGCTACCTAGGAATGAAAGAAAATACTGCTATATGTGCCACTACAAAAAAATAACAAAGACTGCATATCTATGCACCAAATGTCTGAAACCAATATGTTTGACCTGCTCGAAAAAGGTATGCCGACGTTGCCTGTAAGCAGTGCCATAACCCATTGCACCTTTTATTTTTTTGTATCGGAACATACATTTTTGTTTTATTATTATTAATTTGTATATCTTTGAGAGTCCAAAAACATAAAAACATATATAAGTTACGAATATTTCATAGTTTTGTAGAGGTTTTAAAATACCTTTGTTTTTTGAGACTGATAAAATTAGTTTCTTTAATTTTTAAGAGGATCTCTGAAGTCTCTCCAGTTTTGATACTTTTTCCTAGTGTCTTAATAAATATTTAATATGAATAATAATAAAAAATTGAAAAAAAATTGTTTTATTTCAGAATATCACGCTTAGAAAATATATGAGTCCCACTGACTCATACAAGTTAATTACGTTAGTAAATTTCACGAAGTTAATCAAGGGTTAAATGAAATTTAGAATTTGGATTGTTCGATAGCGTTGTAACATCTCGGGTACATATGTACACTGGTTGGCTTCCCGTCCACGTGTTACTGGCGTCGGAGTGGTACTGGCGGTGGAGTGGGACTGGTGTCATAGTGGGACTGACGCCGCAGTGGAACTGGTGAGGCCTCGGAATGACACTGTCGATGTGGGACATGCCTTGTGGGATTGACGTGGTGTTGGACTGGCGTCAAAGTGGGACGTCGGACGGAGTGGGACTGGCGTCAGAGTGGGACTTCGGAGCGGTATTGACGGGAAAGTGGGACTTCGGAGTGGTTTTTGGCGGCAAAGTGGGACTTCGGAGTGGTATTGACGGGAAAGTGGGACTTCGGAGTGGTATTTGGCGGCAAAGTGGGACTTCGTTGTGGTATTTGGCGGGAAAGTGGGACTTCGGAGTGGTATTTAGCGGCAAAGTGGGACTTTGGTGTGGTATTGACGGGAAAGTGGGACTTCGGAGTGGTATTTGGCGGCAAAGTGGGACTTTGTTGTGGTATTTGGCGGGAAAGTGGGACTTCGGAGTGGTATTTAGCGGCAAAGTGGGACTTTGGAGTGGTATTGACGGGAAAGTGGGTCTTCGGAATGGTATTGACGGCAAAGTGGGACTTCGGACGGCATCGATATACATATATCTTACTTGAGTACTAATACTCTAATAGTACCAAGGTAAGGGAGGTACCAAGTACTTAAGTATGAACTAAATACAGCGTTAGTTTGTTAATCATAAATCTACTTTGATCAACCCCAAAAAAAAAATTGAGCATACGAAAAAAAATAGGTAGGTAACCTTCCTATTACTATTATTCCTTAAATAGCCAAAGCCTATCTAGTGGAACCCTAGGTAAGTGCCTACAATAAAACGTTTCTCAATCTACTAACCCACTTAAGTATAAATAATAAAATACTTGGTTGACTGTCCATAAGCACGTGACTAAGCTCACGTGGAATCCGTTGTACCGTAATCCCTCTTATAATAAAAGCGTAGTTTTATTGTGCTTAGCTCGGCTTTACCTTGGTATGTCTACAAGAAATCATTTTACGACGACCTTCGCCCTTGTCTTGTCAGTATTGTTGCGGCATTTGTTAGGTAGGTACATAACGAACGGACCTACCTACATGTTAGGTATATGATTGGTATGTAGTTTCAGCCCGAAGTTTGATTACACCAGTTATTTTTTTAATTTAATATCAATACGTATACCTATAGAGAAAATAGTATAGAATGGATGTACGTATATCTATTATAGTACCTATGTTTAATGAAATCTGACAAATTACTGAAATTTTTGGAAAAAAATTGCCTCGAATGATTGCTAAGCGCAAAACGTAGAGATTATTTTCTCTATGGCTAAGCGCTTTGGCATGGTGTGGTGAGATCCTATGTTGGTAAGTATTTCTGCTTCATAATTAAGGATATTTTATATGAACTTCCTTTAATATTCTACCTCCGTGTTACTTTTCTAATAATCAAACTAAATGAGTAGGTAATCCATGGACGTAAAACATTAAGTCTGTCATTATCAAATATGTATGTTTGTCATTATCTAAATTAATTGATATGTCAATGTCATATTATGATATCTATCAACTGTATCTATCAATGTCAAAAATCAAACAATAGCAATATTTTGGTGATATTTTGTGTTGGTTGTTTGTTTGTTTTCTCATTTCTGTCTGAATTCATTCGCTTTGAAAAGTAATAATTTCCCTTGTTTGTTTATAGGAAATATTTTCTTCATATAGGCTCACCGAAGATAGTACGACAATGAGAGAAACTAAAATGAGTTCCCACCTATCGGGGGGAAGGCTGAACGTAGCTCTGATTCAGGAAACTATGAGAACAGAATTGTTGAACCTTTTACAGCTTTGCAAAGGACCTAAGGTAGTTAATAGTTGAAATGATTTGCAGTTCAATTTATTATATATAAATACACATACAATGCCTTACCAAAGTATTATCATTTTAATTTGTTTGATCCTATAAAGTCTAAATGGATTTTTTATTTTCAAATTTAGTATCAAGTGATAAACTTAATAAATAGGTACTCATAGTCAACTATAATTCACCACCAACCCTGAACTAATTAAGTTAGTTTCTACATAAACCTATATCATTAAATTCATTGTAATATAACAAAATCATATAATTTCACCTCATACTTCAGGTCACAATCTGGGACGAATGGCTAGCCGGTCCCATCGGACTAGTCGCTCAGTACTCCCTCCTCACCGACCATGAGGTGGTTGACATGTTCCCGCTCCGACCCGGGAACCTGCCTAGCATTTCAGTCAAACACATAGTCTTCATTACTAGAGCTAAAATAGAGCTCATGGACTTGATCACTGACTATGTGCTGTCTTTGAGGTAAAGTATGCGCGTTAATTCACAGTTAGAAAGATAAAATACTTAATGGCCATTTTGATCCCACTGGGTAGCTGGATAACACCTTGTATTTTCTCTCTCTATCTCCCCCCTCTCTGTCTCCCCCTCTCTCTCTTCTCTCCTCTCTCTCTCCTCTCTCTCTCTCTCTCTCTCTAAGATCAGCCTTCCCAGTTGAACGTCTTGCATCTTAAAATATCACATAGACTGTATAAATGGATTACATTAATGATTTTCAAATATTTTTTAACATTAACTATCGTGTAAAGTTTTATCATTAAAATATTAATTATTGATTTATTGAAAAGAACTTAATCACGTAACTCCTCACTGTAATGATATTGGAGAGATATAAGGATTTTGCCTGGCAGTGGGCATTATGGGCTTATTTCTTTTTCACTTTTTAAAGGTATGTTTGAGTTTAGGTATGTCTTCGATGTTGCAGGTTTTAGACTTAATAAATAATAAATGTTCCACAGATCGAAACACTCTTCTCCTCTAGAGTTCCACCTGTTCTTCGTGCCTCGTAAGAGCGAGCTCTGCAAGATACACCTCACCAACAGAGGGGTGCAGAGCTTCATCACAATACAGGAGTTCAAGTGCGACATATTCCCGTTTGAAAAGGATGTCATGTCACTAGAACTGCAGAATGATTTCCGGTAAAGATTTTGTTTAATTGACATGTCCATTTTAATACCTGACAATTTTTTCTAAAGGAATTGAACTATTGTCTGTATGGTCCAAATTCACCGCTTCTATCTCCAACCAGGATCGACTGAACTTCGTTTTTGGAGTGGGCAGTTTTTACTTTTGTTTTGAACTTGAACTTGGACTTTTACTTGACGTTTTATTGTAAACTAGCAGCGCCCCGGGGTTTTACCCGCGTTGTGCCTGTTCCCGTGGGATTTTTTATACATATAAACCTTCCTCTAGGATCACTTTATCTATTTAAAAAAATCCGCGTCAAAATCGGTTGCGTAGTTTTCAAAAAAGGGACAGATAGACACAGCGGAAAGAGACTTTTTATACTATGTAGTGATAAGACAAAAAAATGTTTTTATTGAATCCTTGGCAATATGATAACTTCTATTACAGAGAGAACTATCTAGAAGGCGATCCTACTTGTCTGTACAATGCGGCGCAGGCACTCAGAAACTTACAACAGATGTATGGCATCATACCGAGAGTCTTTGGCAAGGGGCAGGCGGCCAAACAGGTATGCATGGAAAACTGAAATGAATAAATAACCCTTAATCACAACAATAACTATAGCAACTGATAAATACGAATTTTGCCATCAAAGCTGTTGTTAATTTTGATAAAATGAGTCAAGAAATAGGTGATATTCTTTGAAATTCTCACAGTTGCTTGTTGTCCATTTCATCCACAAATTTCAATATTTTTAATATGTTTTCGGTCGAACGAAAAAATGATTTCTGTTTTACAAAAATAGCAGGCAAGCATGGTGATTACGCCTAATCGTTCTGACTGTGAGAGGTGTCTGCCCTGCAGTGGAACATTACAGGCTAATACTTGTCGTCTCGTTCTTCCAGGTATGGGACCTGCTCTGCCGCATCAACAAAGAAGAGCAGGGCTCCGGCGAGAAGGGCGCGACCACGTCGTGCATCGACCAGCTGCTCATACTAGACCGCGCCATCGACTTCACCAGCGTTATGGCCACGCAGCTCACCTACGAGGGCCTTATTGGTATTTATTTATTCTATTTTGTAGTCGTTACATGAGCCATGTCAGAGGCCTTTGGCGGCTCAATAACTCTGACACCAGGATTGGTCAGGTTGACCAATGATCCACTCGATGAAGAAGAAGAAGAAGATTCTATTTTAGCCTGGTTTCGGAGTTTTTTAGACCGCCTAAAGACCCTCGACTCTTATCGATAAGAGAATAAGTTCTTTGCATTGGTTATTAACTACATATATCTATTTACAGATGAAATCTACGGTATAAAGAGTACCACAGCAACGTTTCCCGGTGAGAAATTCGTGTCGGCCGAAGACCCAAACCCCGCGGTCACCGCTAAAGAGAAGAAACGGATCATACTCAACTCCAGCGAAGAGCTGTTCTGTGATCTGAGAGATTGTTACTTCACGTCGGTAATTAGTTCCATAATTTTATTATATTACTAGCTGTCCCGCGCGGTGGTTCCACCCGCGACCCAATAGATGTCGCTAGTGTGAATCTAAACCATCCATGGTGCCACCTAAACGCATACAAAAAAATCATTCAAATCGGTCCAGCCGTTTAGGAGGAGTTCAGTGACATGACATACACACATACTTATATAATATTAAGATGTGTTTAACCGTAGGAATTTTGTGATATTCTATTTCTTATATTTTCTGCACGACAAGCCAAGTAGGTTTATATTACACTAGCAGCGCCCCACGGTACCCGCATTGTGGTACCCCTGGGAAATTTGGAATATTAAACCTCTCGAATGTGGCTATACAGCACAAGAATAATTATTCAAATCAGCCTGGTAATTCCTGAAATTAGTTCAAAGAAACAATAAATCTAACTCTTCAGCTTCACCCACATAACCACGATTCAGTCACGATGACGTCACACTTTTACGAGACGCGCCACAGAATCGCTACAAAAAATCGCCGTTGGCAAGGGTCAAGGACAAGCAGTTAACTTCTCAAAGAATAAAAACTAAAATTACAATCACTTTTTTATTTAAAAAAATTAGCCATGTCAGAGGCCTTTGGCGGCTCAATAACTCTGACACCAGGATTGGTCAGGTTGACCATCCACTCGATGAAGAAGAAGAAGTAAAAAAAAATCAGTTTAGTTTTATATTTCGTTTCGTAATTTACCTTTTATTACTAATCCAACCCACTATTATAATATACAACATTTCTCCAAAGGTGGGCGCATCCCTATCGAAGAAGGCTCGTATCATAAAGGCCCAGCTGGACGAATCTCACAAAGACAAGACCGTGCAGGAGATCAAGCAGTTCGTGACGCGCCTGCCGCAGCTGCTCGCCAACAAGCAGTCGCTCGCCACGCACATGGCGATAGCCGAGTATATTAAGGAGGTATTGTGTGTTTTACAGTTGATGGTTGTGAGAAAACTGCACTACCTGCAACTAAAGCTCAAGATCACCGTTTGTATCTGGAACCACGGTTAACTGAACGCGGTTTTAGTAAATCGCTTTTGAGTTTTGATCTCAGTTTAACTTATCCTAGTTCAAGAAATAAATTAAAATCAATACGTCACAAACTGGTTTCTTAAGTTTAAGCAAACACTCATTATGAATTGAAACTACGTTTACGGAGGCACTTCGCTTTTATTTTACACTAGCAGCGCCCCGCGGTTTTACCCGCGTTGTGCCCGTTCCCGTGGGAATTTCGGGAATTTTTTTACATAAAAACCTTCCTCTTGATTCACTCTACCTATTACAAAAAACCGCATCAAAATCCGTTGCGTAATTTTAAAGATTTAAGCATACAGACAGACAAACAGACAGACACGAAAAAGAGACGACTTTATTTTATACTATGTAGTGATTTTATCTGACGTTTCGGCCCCTTTACAGGAACCAGTCTTCTGTGACCACTGTCCTGTATATATCCAAAATACGTCAAAATGTATTCACTAAAACCGAGTTCAGTTAAGAAACGGTGAAATCGTAATTTGATTAAGTTGAACTGTTCGAAAAAGTTGCGTGTATTTTGAAATCCCGCCGCCTTATTAATAAACGCGGTGTAACTTAAACACTGTGTTTTGTCTCTTTTGCTCTTCGGAAAATTGCGTATGTCAGAAAGTGACAAACCATTTCATAGCTAAAATGTTCTTAATCCGCGTTTATTTATAAGACCCTCAGAGTTGGGAATAGAATAGAGCATAAAACTTGTGTAACAAAAAACTTCTGTGAACATTAAGATACGCTAACAATACCATAATACTAGCAGAAGTACCTAGTCTTTTTTTAAACTTACACGATTTGAACATCTTCTTCTTCATCGAGTGGATGGTGACCTGACCAATCATGGTGTCAGAGTTATTGAGCCGCCAAAGGCCTCTGACATGGCTCATGTAACGACTACTATCCGTAGAAAGTAACCGGGTAAGTATGGATGCTGAGTAGTCTACTTTTCGCAAAAACACTACTAGCCTAACATAGGTAGCCTAACATAGGAGCCTAACATAGGTAGTCTAATTTGAACACATGTAAACGTACTCACACGGGTTTTTTCGCGTTAGCAAGTAATAACTTACTTTTTATTTCCCGACGTTTCAAGGGGATTGCACCTCTCGTGGTCGCGGGTGAACTCAAAAGTCATAAAAAGTAAGTTATTACTTGCTTTATTAACTTTGTAACGCGAAAAAACCCTTCTGAGTACGTTTACTACTGGTTGAACAATAAAGTAATATTAATTGCAGACTACCGACACGTTCGACTTCCACGACACGGTACAATGCGAAGAAGAATTCCTCAATTGCATCGAGAACGACAAGCCGTGTCCCTTCATAGAGGACTTGATCGCACAGGAAGCGCCGCTGATAAAGGTATCACTCAAAAACTTTACTGCGTTTTCAAATAATTTATTTTGAACACAACACAATTCCTGGGTCGAGCGAAAACATGTTTCCTACTTTTCAAACATAACTCGGGTTTGAGATCACCAACCCGCATTTAATGTGGTAATTATGCCTAATCCTCCTCACTGTACTGATATCTTCAGTGAGATTAGAAGCATTTGCCCAGCAGTGGGACATTGAGTGGGACAAGACTGAGTCTTGCCAGGCCAGTACACATACCACTAGACCACCGAGGCGGCACCGCTAGTCTATATACTAATATTATAAAGAGCTAAAATGTATAAGTTTGTTTGTTTGTTTGTATGTTCGAGCTAATCTCTGAAATTCCCAGTCCGATTTGAATAATTCTTTTTGTAATAGATAGCCACATTCAACGGGAAGGTTATAGGCTATTTTTCATCCAGAAATTCCCACGGGAACGGGCACAACGCGGGTAAAACCGCGGGGCGCTGCTAGTGTAATACAAACTTATTTATTCACAGGTACTCCGTCTAATCTGCCTACAATGCGCTACCGGGTCGGGTCTAAAGCCTAAAGTACTGGAATACTACAAGCGCGAACTGGTGCAAGTGTACGGCCTCAAGACTTGGCTCTCCATATGTAATCTGGAGACGTGTGGTCTGCTGAAGGTGCAGCAAGGGCCGCGGCAGTATGCTGTGCTCAGGAAGGTAGGTTATGTACGGTATTTTAGGGAAAAAAATATGACGACTTAAAAATCAAGTCTTTTTGTTTTATATTACTTTTTTTCTGACGTTACGGGAGCCATTTCTGTGACCTACTTTATTAATACGTTACGTTTTTCTTAATTGATTTTTTTTATAACTGCCATTTTATATGTATTACTAGCAGCGCCCCGCGGTTTTACCCGCGTTGTGCCCGTTCCCGTGGGAAATCCGGGATAAAATGTAGCCTTCCTCGATAAATAGACTATCTAACAGTGAAAGAATTATTCAAATCGGTTCAGTAGTTTCTGAGATTAGCGCGTTTAAACAAACAAACAAACAAACAAACAAACAAACAAACAAAACAAACTCTTCAGCTTTATAATATTAGTATAGATTAATAGTATACCAATAAACATATTTTTATTATATATTTTTCTCATTTTGTAGCAGTTAAACACTGAATCAATCTCTTAATAAGTCGGTTAAAAACCATTTTTGTACACGACTTTTGATTTATGAAAACCTCGTAGTGTTCTTAAAATTCTGATAAATTGCAAGGTTTCGCTATAATAAAAAACAGTTAAATTGTAAAGTATCGTGATATTTATCAATAACACACACCATTTCACTTTTCAGACGTTGCATTTGACCATGGACGAATCAGAAAGCGCCTCCAAAGAGAAGTCGTGCTTGTCAAACAAATATACACCTTTAACTGTAAGACTTAGCGAACATATTGCAAAGAACAAGGGGTGGTCCGGTGAGTCATACGATACATATTTCAAATACAATTTATTGATACCTAATTGATATGTCTAATCTTTGCTACTCTATAATATAAAAATGAATCGCAAAATGTGTTGGTAAGCGCATAACTTCAGAACGACTGCACCGAATTGGATGATTCTTTTTTCAAAATTCCCACGGGAAAGGGGGCACAGCTAGTATAATTATAAATTCATTACGAATAGGTTAGTGGCCAACCCTGGTGTCGGCGTTTTTAGGCCGAGGAGTTTGATTTCTTGTTTGTTCGACCGCGTTTATCCCGGGAACTACCTGTCTAATTAGAATTGTTATTTTTGTATTGTATGCCTACAATCAAGAGATATATAATAGGCTATATTTATTACTGAATTGGGCTTTTGAAAAAAAAAAATGATTTTTTTTATGTATTTAAAACTTTATTATTAATAATATTGGTATTTAATGCAAAAAACTTAAAAAAAATATTTTTTCAATTAATTATAAACAATTAAAAATTGAATAAAAATCACGTGACTATAAACGCGCCATAATTGGTCACCGTGGTTGTGACGTGATAATGTATAGCTATTTAACCATAAGTACGTACAGCGTTTACGGCTATTACACGTGTAACCGAATGGGGCTATACATTATGACGTCACACCGCGCTCGGGTTTGTTCGGGAGTTGTCCGAGTGTTTTCGGTACTGGATTCAAAAATTAATTTTTATTTTGAAATAACTTTTGAATTATGGCGAAAAAAATAAAATAAAAATAGTTTTGTTATAAAACTAATATATAATCTTTCCATTTATCACAAAAAATTTTTTTTTTCAAAAGCCCATTTCCTATAGAAACTGACACAACCGCAGGGCGCTGTTAGTTCACGATACATTCATACATATGTTAGCAGCGCCCCGCGGTTTTACCCGCGTTGTGTCCATTCCTGTGGGAATTTCGGGATGAAAAATAGCCTATGTTACTCGTGGATAATGTAGCTTTCGAATGGTGAAAGAATTTTTAAAAACGGTCCAGTAGTTTTTGAGCCTAATCATTACAACCAAACAAAGTTTTCCTCTTTATAATATTAGGGTAGATCTATACGCTATCTGTTATAGTCCTCCGTTCGTCTATCTGTTAGTGGTTCTTGATAAACTCAAAAGTACTGAACTAATTTTGATGCTTTTTCATCAATAAATAGCTACTTTATATCCCAAAATTCCTACAGTAACTGATCCAAAAACTATAGTTTCATAAATACCTACCCCTTCCTTTTTTAAATCGATTGAAAAGAAACCGTTTATCTTTTTTTATTGGTTAAAAATACATAGATACATACAATAATGCCAGTATTAAATGATTTGATTTTAAGTACTATCTCCGTGTTACAGTTTCGTCTGATTATACATTAGTCATGTAACCTTGATGCCAGTGTGGGCGGTCGATATTAAAATATTAACGAGTAATAATTGATATCTATTATTAGCACTTACGTTTCATTATAACTTTGTATTGCAAAGTTGGCACCTGGATTCTGTTTCTATTGTTTTAAGCCCTTATATAGAGCTACCTACACCAATATATCCAAGAAAATATCAATAAGTGACTCATAGTAGATACCAAAACGTATCTAAGTAAAATATCTACCTTCTTCTTCATCGAGTGGATGGTCACCCTGACCAATCCTGGTGTTAGAGTTATTGAGCCGCCAAAGGCTCTGACTTGGCTCATGTAACGACTACTATCCGTAGAAAGTAACCGGGACCGACGGCTTAACGTGCCCTCCGAAGCACGGAATCATCTTACTTTTCGAGCAATCAGGTGATTCAGCCTGCAATGCTCTAACCAAACTGAGGAAAGTCTCACAAAGAGATTTTTGTGAGATATCCCCACCGGGAATCGAACCCGGAACCTCCGGGTCGTGAGCCGGGCGCTCAAACCACAAGACCACGGAGGCTGTTATATATAATATCTACCATTTTACATAGTTTCTATGTAAATAAAAGTAATATTTACTCCGTACATTTTAGCCGCCATATTTCACACTAGCAGCGCCCCGCGGTTTTACCCGCGTTGTGCCCGTTCCCGTAGGAAATCCGGGATAAAATGTAGCCTATAGCCTTCCTCGATAAATAGACTATCTAACAGTGAAAGAATTATTCAAATCGGTTCAGTAGTTTCTGAGATTAGCGCGTTTAAACAAACAAACAAACAAACAAACAAACAAACAAACAAACAAAACAAACTCTTCAGCTTTATAATATTAGTATAGATGAATTTGAATTTATCGAACCAATTCAAAGAGTTATTCGAATCTGACAGTCAGTTCCCGAAATTAGCTCGAATATATAAACAAAATTACAAATTTTACCACTTTATTATATTAATACAAGCCGCACCCCGCGGTGTTACCCGCGTTGTACCCGTTCCCGTGGGAATTTCGGGATAAAATGTATTCCATGTGTTATTCTGGTATATAACCTACATTACTGTTAAGTTTCATTCAAATCCGTTCAGTGGTTTTTCCGTGAAAGAGCAACAAACATACATCCATCCATACATACATCCATCCTCACAAAATTTCGCATTTATAATATTAGTGTAGTAGGATTTACTACGATACATTATCAAACAAAAGTTGATTTGCTGTGTTAGGTTATTGGAACCACAAGTTAAAAATCGATTTAAAAATACTCAACAAAATTTATTTTATTTTCCAGGTATTCAAAATCTGCTAGGCCTATTCCCAGGGCCCACTGTAGATGAACTACAAACACTACAACCCAGAATGACCCGACGGAACTCGATATCCAGTGAAAACTCGTCACTTGATAACCCAAGGGTTATTCTAGTGTTCTTCATAGGAGGATGCACTCATCAAGAGATATCGGCGCTAAGAGGGTTGAGTCAGCAAGAGGATTCGAACGTTGAATTCGTGATTTTGACAACGAAATTGATAAATGGGAATACTTTTATTGAATCGTTGTTGGAAGCTGAGTAAAGTAAATAAGTGAAGGCTGTAATTGAAATGTAAAGTTATTAAAGATGCGTTTCGAAGAAGCGAAGTGAAACAGTCATTACGAAGCCCTAGTTTCGATCAATCAATTGTGAAACTGTCTTAATCTCATTATAATGCACTAGCAGTGCCCCGCGGTTTTACCCGCGTTGTACCCGTTCCCATAGGAATTGCGGGTTGAATAATAGCCTTCCCCTCGAATTTGGCTGTCCATTACAAAAATAACGCTATAATAAGTAAATAAACGCTAATAACGCTATAAAAAGTAATAAATAGCGCTACTATGCTCCACTTCTATGGAAAATCACCTTTAGGGCTGTAATTTAATTATAGTTACGGTATTCTGTAATGTAAACGCAAAGCTGTAATCAAGACCTATGTATTACGGTCGTCGCTCATATATCAATCTGATACCCGACTCATCTTACGCATCTTACCTCGTGGCGTGAACGCGTTGATTAGTGATAAAATTAAATAAAGGATGAACTTATTTACTTCGATCTTATTAGGTAAATACAGTATGTAGTATGTTTTATCTCCAACATTCCATTGGCAACCTTGGAGCTATCTTGTTTAGTAAAACAGCTTATGTTTATATATTTTAACCCTTAAACAAACAAGAGCCCCTGTGGCTGTTTAAGAAAAAGCGAGGGTGTTTTCTGGGTAATTAGGGGCCGCTGATTTCATTTTTGATGAAAAAAATATAAAAAAGGGGGAGGGAAGGGGTGTTTTTTGTGTGGTAAATAACCTACCATTATCCATTACCGACTTGTAAAATTTTACGATTGTGGTAAAATAGTTACCATTATCCAACCCGGTTTGAAAAAAATCTATACTAGTTGTTTTCTCTGGGTTTGCTTGTCTAATTTAGGTAATTTAAAAAACATATACATATTCACATTTCTTTTGTTCAATACATTATATTTCTTCTAAAGCATTCGACATAGAAGGAGTCTAATGGTTTTATGGTCTATCTTAGTAGGTAAATAAAAATAGTCGTTTTATATGTAAGACTTTTATTAATTATACTTATAAAAAATATGCACAATTCATAAACCAAAAAAACATATAGTTTTTATATTAGTAAAGAAAAATATGCACCATTCACAACCCAAAAATACAAACCCAATACAAACCGTTTCTATATTAGTAAATCCAATAACAGTTAGGCACGAATGAACAATGGTATATAATTTACCACAATCACCCATAACTTCACATGATCGAAAACCATGCATAGATTACCAGAATTCTCAACCAAATGGATGCAAAACAACAACAATATAGCCTAGTTTATAAATCTGGATGCAAAAACCACTTACCAGATTTTTCGTAGAACAAAACTCAAATTTTTGTGGGAGCGATGCACAAATTTCAAATTTTTTTCGCCAAACTGCCGACTTGCCCTCTTTGACATTGACTTATAAGGACGGGTGACGTTTTTTAGTGAAATGTTGCCAGTAGTTGGATAAAAAAAAATACAAAGTTTTACTTGCTATTCAATTCGATTAAATTCGTTGAAAAAAAAGTCCTTTTTTTAAAAAAAAATCAAGTGGTATGCATTCTACCTTTGTTTTAATAAGGGTTAACAGATGCCTTAAAGCTTTGTTATTTGTACATATGGTATTGATTTAGGTTTAGTTCAACCTCATCCATTTTGTAACTTTTCTTCTAAGCTTCAAGCTTAGATTACTAAATATTGTTAAATTAATAAACCTAGTCAATATTGATGGCTTGAACTTATCCTAAATATTATTCAGATAATATATACTTTTAATATTACATGTTTCGTTATATATCGTGTATAAATGATAAGTATTAAGAATATTTGAAACCAAATGTTACTCAACTTGTATAATCAATTTATAAATAAAATACAATGATTTTAGTTTAAATATGCTTTTATTTCACCTGATCAAATCTCATGAATAAAAATAAACAATAAACTATCTCGGTTTATTAAAATTTAATATTATTATTAAATAACTTGTATTCTTTATAATAAACTTTTCAATTTGATCAGTTATTATTAAATAAACCTTACAAAAGTCCTTGCATGCTTACTTCTATATTTATATTATTCTTTTAAAGCTTCAGCATAATCATAAAAAATAACTTGTTAAAAAATGACTGTTCTCATAAGTATTCTGTGTATTTTGTGATGTTCGACTTCTTTGGTGGCGCAACACCAAACTTCTTCGCTAGACTAACCAACTTCTCGTTGTCACAACTGGTCTCTTCTTTATAACATCTGAGCATTAAAGGCATAACCGTGTCCAGTATAAACTTAAAGTTCCTCTGAGCGTAGCTATTATCGTTTCCTATAGACAACATTAAACGCGAATTAAATATACCATAAATACATTCGTCCAAGACATCCATCATATCTTTAGTGACCAGTTGCAAGCCAACTTTTTGTACAGTTATAACGGACTGCGCGAACCATATCGTACTGCTAGACAAGTCCACCCAAGTCTCGTTAATAATATACTTAGCTAATATAAGGCCCAATGATTCCATTTGCAACAAAAATTTACTGACTCCTGCTTTTGTGTGCATGTTCACCGGTGTCCATTTATCTTCTGTAACTTTAGCTTTCATCGAATCAACAATCTTCGTTTTATAATCTCTCAAGGCTTTTATGATTGGTGTTCTTAAACAGCTGTTCATTTGAAACCTCAAATCGAGGCCAAACTCGCAGAATAATAAACATTGGTCTCTAAGACTCTGTACACAATCTAATATGGAATCTAAGGCGCATTGAGGAGTGAATACTTGCTTAATAATTTGACTCATCAGTTTCCTAAGTTGCAAGCTAGCCCAGACTATGAAAGCACTTATCTTATTCTTAGGAAATAACAATGTGAATTCTGTTAAGGCATCGCTCAATGAGCAAAAGAATACTTCTCCGACTTGTTTTACATATGTGTTAATTGAGCCTTCTAATTGGACCCCTTTTATGTGGACTTTGACTGTTTGGCTACAGATTGTGAGGAACAGTTCACACGCCTGACTGGTCATGTTGAACTTATTGAGTATTAGCACCGGGTGTCTGGCCGACTGCAGCCCGCCCCTCGGACTCCAGTTGTGTGTAACATCTAACTCTTTCAACAATATCTCTATCAGTACTTTCTGTTTCTGTTCAATCTTTTTTAATATATCTGGCCTTTGTGGGTGGGTTTTGTAGTCCTCAGTGTTTAAATCTTTTTGAGCTTTAACCATTAGTTCATATGTCTTTTGAAAGTGTCTCTCTACTATGAGAACATCTAGTTCTTCGGTGACATCGGCTAGCCATTCGGGTAGGGGTGCTACTTGTGGAGATGGCAGCTCTTCTGACAGACTGGGAGAGTCCACTATCTCTGGTTTAGGCTTCTCCTGGACCTCCTTCTTTTTCTGCTTAGAACTCTCCTTCTCAATGTGCATTTTCTTAGCTATATCAAACTTGTCCAACCAGTCTTTTTTGATTGCTAAACTATTGCATTGAAAAACTCTGGTGTCGGGGAAGGCTAGCACCTTGAAAGCTTGTTTAACATTGCCCAAATCCCGCACATTGACTACGGCTATAGTACTAATTGGATAACTGGTTTGAAACTTATATCTCATAGGGCCTCTTCTATTTGTAATCCAAGAGGTCAACATAAGGCAGTCACTGAACAAATATACATGCATTCTTTGCAGGGCAGTGTTCTCTTCGGCGTCTATTTCTAATAGGTCACCTTCGTGGAGCAAAGTTCTTTCGGGAACGTCTAGTAAATTCATACAACTTTCCACTTTTTCTGTGATGAGGTTGAGTTTGTTTTTCCGTTCTTCTTCGGCGGTGTCCGTTTCGAGGTCGGGGTTGTCGAGCGACTCCCGGGAGATGGTGTTGTCGTGCCCGAGCACGGAGGCGTG
Organism: Cyclophora albipunctata; assembly: GCA_963082685.1. Taxonomy (NCBI): domain Eukaryota; kingdom Metazoa; phylum Arthropoda; class Insecta; order Lepidoptera; family Geometridae; genus Cyclophora; species Cyclophora albipunctata. The sequence goes on from OY720133.1 coordinate 2,807,942, forward strand.
CGACAGAGTGGTGAGCACGGTGCGCTGCTCGCTCAGCAAGTGCGATAGCTTGTACATCTCCGCTTCGAGGTGGGATATTTCGGTGGCGGTCTCGATGAACTGCATGTGGTTCTCGTAGACATTCTTCTTGAGGGCACTGGCGGTCTCCTCGGCTAACGTTTCGATCTTCTCCTTCTGTTGTTGGAGCTCCTCCCCTCCGACGCAGGACTTCGTCAGCTCCTTCACGTACCGCTCGGGGACGAAGTCCGGGACCGCAAACTTCTCCATGTCGATGTCAGACATCTTTACTCATAAATATTTAGATTATCAACAAATAATTTAAGGTAAAAAACACTGATTTAATCATTATTCGGTAATCGAATCGTCCGACCAACAGTAACAGGACGTAGGTATCAACTGTCAAATGCTGTCAAGTCAAAATCAAAACCACCCACAACTGAAATGTCAACGGTTTAGATGTCAATGTCAACATTTACATTTCGTTATACGCAATAAATTTATTGATACTTCGATAAATACATATTCCTAGGGTACAAAGTTTTTTTGTACCCTAGGAATATGTATTTGTTGTAAAGTATTAGCCTGTAATGTCCCACTGTTGGGCAAAGGCCTCTCGTCTCACTGAAGATATCAGTACAGTGAGGAGGTTTCAGGTGTAATCACCATGCTTGTATAATGCGGGTTGGTGATCTCAAACCCGAGCCATGTTCGAAAAGTAGGAAACATGTTTTTGCTCGACCTGGGAATTGAACCCGGGACCTCAGTCTTGGCAGGCGAGTGCACATACTACTAGACCACCGAGGCGTTATAGATGCATGAATAATTTACAAATTAAAAAATAAATTATTCAAACATTTGTAAGCTTGTTTTCGTATTTTCTGAATTTTCTCTATGTATATTCCATTTAATTATTTTCCATATTTATGAGGTATTTTTCTACAAACATATATGGTAGGTAGTAATTGGTAAAACCCCGAGGTATAAGCGCTAGGCGCTCTTCAGACATTTTTTGACGAAAGGAGGATATTATTCTCCTTTGTAGGATAATGTTTTTACCTTCAGATTGATAAAAAAAAGATGACTGTTAATAAAAACAAACGACTATGTAAAAAATCATTTATTAGTAACAAATCATTTATGGCAATTTATTCAAGGCAGTTTCTGAATACAAATGGTTCTGTGGTTATTACCATATAAGTAGACATATAGTACAAATTAATTAGAATCTATACCAAAATGCTATTCAAGGTTTAAATTGAATATGATTGATGATCTTTTGGACATTTCTATGCGAAACAATAAGAGCATAATAAACAAAAAACTATTTATTTTTATTTAATTATCGAATAACTTATCGATATAGACTCGATTGATTAAATAATTTTTTTAACAACTTTTATTTTTGTACGTTCGGCTTGAGAGCGGTTAAGATGTAAGGACATTCTGCCAAGTATTCGGTTTTTTAAATATATTACTTGCTTTTGCTACTTTATGGTATGTTAGGTAATCGATTAATCCTTCTTTTCGGTAGGTTGTTCAACTGGAGGAGGTTGGATATCCTGGCTGATTGACAGAGGGGCTTCAGGAGCCGTGGTAGTTAGATCGACAGCTTCGGCGACGACGGTAGAGGGCGCTTCTTCAGTGAAGTTTCCGTTACGTTTGAATCTGTAGTAGCGGGATGATGCGACCACGGATTGGGACTCGTAACAGTTGACTAGGGCATCTCCGTTGCGACCTGATAAAAGAAAATAATATTAATTTTGCCCTGTAAATAAATTAGGAAAAATCTTCTGGAGAAGCTAAGCTACTGATAGACCTAGCCACGGTTCGCATTGAAGATACATTAAAATCGGAACCTATTTCCTCAATAATGTTACTATAATTGTAGAATAGCTCTATTAGAAGCGCTACTTTCCATCTAGATTTCACTAGCCAGTCAAAACTACTACACTTAATATCTTACTGTACTATTGATCAAACTACAAAAATGTGTATTTTTGCGTTTACAATTCTTTTTTTAAATCTTATTTTATTTGTAGGCAGTATTCGTACTACATATAAGCAAATTATTTGGGCGTTTAGTAACCACAAGTCATTCATTAATTTCGGGTAGGTCAGTCAGGCCAACCCTGGTCGTCAGTTTTTAGACCTCCTAAAGGCTTCCGACATGTCTGAAGATTGAAAGTGAACAATATCGGTTTACCTTGCGGACAGGTGCAGACGGCGAGATGTCTCCGGGCCATGCAGACGGCGCCCGAGCCGCACTGCGTGTTCCCGAGGCACGGGTCCACGCAGCTGTAGCCCACGCACGCCAGGTGGTCCGGGCACTGCGAGTCTAGCTCGCATTCACCCTGAGAACACGGATATAGTTTAGTAATACAACATAGTTTAGAACTCAGGGAAATTATACAGTTATGTTAGGGTGACGGCAGGTGATGTTCTGTTAGGTACCTATATAGTTGGTGTACACTGGCCTTTATTTATCTAAGTATGATAGATGGATGAGGTCATGTAAGGTAGCATAAAGAAAGAAAGCTGGGAACCTGGTACTGCAATAATTCATGCAACTTTAGGATATATTGATTTTCGATCTGCATTTGATGAAGTTGTTGTACCTACATCGCTAACACTTTTGGTATCAACGGAAATATTTCAAAAAATTTGGCCGTGTTCAAAATTGATCGTAAAACAGACAAGAAGCGTGTCGTGGTACCACTGCATAAATAAAATGTAAGTTTATACTGACTCGTTCGCAGGCCACGAGCGCGTTGCCGATGTAGCCGGCGGGGCACGTGCACACGGGCCGCTCGGCGCCCGTGCGGTCGTGGCCCGGCGTGCACTTCGCGTTGGCGCCGCACGGGTTGGGCTCGCACAGGTCGCCTGAACGAAATAACAGAGATCAAATATTTACTCATAAAAACAACAGATAAAATTAGATGGCACGGTGTAACAAATACTGTAAGACTGGTCTACACTTTGCAAATGTTAGTAAAATAAATGAACTAATAAAAATCTCAGCCATTTAAACTAGAACTGTTTCTTAAGAACTTAATACTTCAATGTAAGCAATACAATAAGTACCGGAAGATCTTCACTTGCTGTAGCTCTGTTCAGTTATTATCGGCGCGATATGCGAGTCCAACAATGTGTAAAGATTCATATGCAATGTACCTATTGCCACTAGAACTTCCAATAAAAATTCAGACCCGACAGTCACTTCAAAACAATTCAATCAATAATATCTACTCTACACTTACGGGCTTCAAAAGGCCTGCAGAATGTGAAAGGATCTCCGGTCATGTTCCTAGGGCAGGAGCACACGGGCGTGAGGCCGCGCAGGTTGCAGTCGGCGTTCACTCCGCACGCGTTGACGCACGGGTCCACGCACGCGTTGTACACGCACGCCGGCTTGTAGCTGGGGCACTCGCCGTCCGACGTGCACTCGGCCGAGCAGATGCGGTACGGGTCGCCGTGGTAACCCTACGGAGATTACTTTGGTTTTAGTTACGTTATGATATGAAAATAACATGTTTTTTTCTATCAACTTGCAACCATATAATTGTACCCTTATAACCCAAGTCTAAGGCTTAGATTGATGAGTGCATTGGTTTTAAATGAGAACATGTGTGTGTTCACAATATCAACAGTTATTCAATTTTGGATCAATAAGTATGTATAAATAATCATCAACTCACCCTAGGACACTTGCAGACTGCGCGGTGCGCGGCGACTGTCTCGCAGTCGGCGTTGACGCCGCAGTCGCTGCACGGGCTGACGCACTTGAAGTCGCGGCACGACTGCGACCCGCCGCACTCGCCGTCCGACTCGCACTCGTGTCGGCAGCCAGAGAGCGGGCTACCCTGTGGCATAGACAAGAAGAATTAAGGTTGTGAAGAATGTTTTTTTTTGTCTAGGATGGCAAAGTTAAACTTTGCCAATAATACATCATTAAGCAGTTCAGATTATTTTGATTTAGCTAAGTAGTTAAGTGGTACATACATATGCATTGAGGAAAATAAAATATTTCATTGCATTAACATTTTTAACGTATACCTATACACCATCAAACGGTCTTAGGGCCTGTCCACGTCTCCACGTCACGACGTCGCGTCGTCAACGTGGAGATGTGGACAGGCTCTTATTCATAAAAAAATCCTTAAACAAGGCTTGAGTGTTGTTAAGCTAAAGTGTATTATTATTACAAAGTTATTGAACTCAAATAATTATTAGAACCTACCCTGTATCCAGGCAGGCAAGTACAGATGGCTTGGTTGTTGGCGACGTGGCATTTCGTGTTGGGCCCACATGGGGACGGGTGGCAAGCCTCCTCTGTAAAACAAAGTAAACGAATAATAGTTTCAGTTTTTCATTCATTTCGAGTAGGTTAGTGGCCAACTATGGTGTCGGAGTTTAAAGACTCCGACCTCCGACATGGTCGAACGATTCAAACATCGGGACCGACTGCTTTACGCGCCCTCAGATTTGAATCTCGATCAGTAACAGATAGTTAGTGAGGGAGGCCATTCATTTTATAAGCTATGGGGTTGGGTATGAGAAGAAAATTATGCAATATTTTCTACCCATGCATAACATTTTTGAGGCAATCAAAATTACAATAGCCTACATTTTATCTTCAAAAACCATTTAAAAGTACCTATTTATGGATTTTTTTCTTCAGTGGCCTTCAACAGGTGTATGAGCCGTCAATAATTGATAGTTATTTTTATTTTTTTTTATTTTAGCTATCTGAACCATACACATAAAAACCTCCTCGTTATTCCAGTTCTATGATCCGAGCACGTTATCTACTTTACATGACGCAGCTAATAAATTACCTGGATCAGCGATTCTGCAAGAAGAGAATGGGTTGCCAGTGTAGCCCGGGGGACAGGTGCAGACGGGGATGTGGTTGCGGACCTGGAACGATGCTTGTATTAGACATTGACAAGTAAAAATGGTGAACGAATAACTTCTTCACTAAGTACCCAAATCAAACATTAGCCAAGTCAAACAATAACCAAGTTCCCACAAGTCAAATTAGTAACTAACTAGCCAAGTTCTGACATTTAATAGCATAGGTAATTTTTTCTTCTATACTCTATTATTTCTTGATTGTCCCAAAATGTGGACCAATGTCGCCAATATTCCAGTCGAAGACGACGAAAAAGGTTTAGAGATAGGGTAAGAATGAAATAGAATCATTAAACCTTTTTCCTCTTCATGAGCAATTATCTTTGGCTGGAAAATCGACGACAATAGTCCACATTTTGGGACAAACAAGAAAAAATTGAGTATACTCACATCGCAGTTAGCGTTGATGCCGCAAGTTCCTTCGCAAGGGTTGACACAGTGCTGGTTGACGCACGTCTGAGTGCTGCGGCATTCGCTGTTTTCTGGAATATATTAACATTTTATTAACTACATCTCAGTTTATTTTTAATTGTAAGCTTACAGGTTGAATATAATGTGAGCGCCACAAATATCGAATCAGGTTTAGTATAAGTCAACAGACTCATTGCACACGCTAAACTTGTAAACTAAAGCAATCTAAGCGACACCTAATGGAAGTTTTTCCTTAAAGAGAGTGTTACCTGACCATAACAACATTAGAGAGAATACCTCCCTCACCCTACCAACCAAGTAACTTAATCATTTACTTTATAACTCACCAACGCACTCAATCCTGATACACTGGCTCAGCGGGTCGCCCGAGTGCCCGGCTAGACACGCGCACACCGGCCTCACGCTCCCTTGAATACAATGCGCGCCCACACCACAAGTGTGAGACCCGCACGTCACCTGGTTGTCAGATATAGAGCGGCCATGTTGGTAAAGATCGCGCGCGTAGTAGTTGCGGGCATTGTAGTTGTAGTAGCGTTGGCCTGGGGAAGAACAAATCGGTTGATAAAAATGTATGATGTATATTAAAAGTGATTTGTCTCTTTTGCTCTTTGGAAAATAGCGTGTGTTGGAAAGGGACAACCATTTGATAGCTAAAATGCTGTTTAAGCGTTTATGAATAAGGCCCTAAGACTTAATGGGGACCTGCGTTTCCATTAAATCGGAGAGGAGCTGTGCGGAGCCTGATAAGATAGGGCTCTAGATAGGGTCCTACATATAGCTTCAGTGTTCTCTCCCTTGGTGCACCCTTGGGTCTGGTTAGGAATTATAATGGGTTGTTGTATTTGAGAAATATGTAGCTGGTGAGGCGCGACTGGTACTTATTTTTTTTTTGTAAATCAGAAATAGCTTATCAAGAGACGATAAGAAATGCGAGATCAAAACTAATAATTTGTGATAAGCTTGTTTATGATAATAAAAGGATTTAACATTTTCATTAGAATAGAAACTTCATTTCAGAGTATTGTGAGCGCATTATGCTAAAAACAAAAAATAAAGGCTACAACAAACACAAAAACCCACGCACCTAATAAAAAAACCATCAATATTCTATCGTCACAAAAAACAATATCAAAACGAGACCATCACAATAGTACCTGGTTAGTTACACATCTCATTAGTCCATCAACAAACAAACCGTCGCCCCCACATCAGTATGATCTATTTATGTTGAGCAAAAACATGAGAAACCTTGAAAGCCTTATATGAGACGCCTACGGTCCTTGCCAGATGGGCAGGAACTAAGGTTACAATAAGTAAGGTACCTACATAATGCGGTAACAATATGTAATGAAAACTAGATTGCTTCTGCTTCTGGTTTAGCCACGCCTATGCCTGTAATTTTTTTGACGTCACTAGTAAGTTCATGGCCTCTTTAGCGAACCATCTCATTAGGACATGGTTACGTCACTAGCTGATGGCATTGCCGACAACGATTTGGACGCACAACAAAATAACATACGAGCTAATGTGCCAAAAGAGGGTAATTTATATGAATGTACTAAAAGACCAAGTAAGGGTCATGTAAGGGTTCATACAACTGTACAAAAAATCAATATGTTTATTATAGGTGCGATACCACCATGGTCTTATAATGAAATCGGAGTTGGGAAGATTATAACAATAACATTTCTAAATTGTAGGTACTAACTTACATATGAGTAACTGAGCGTACTTTTTCTAACGGTGCGTTTGCAATTTGCATTGAAGCAGAGCTATGCTCAGTCGACCAATTACGAGGCATCTAAAGTGACAAACTACGCATTGACATTGTCAAAATCTTTCCGTAATGTGATGTGATTGGTCAGTTAAACTCCACACAATCCAGCTCCGCTTCATTGAAAACGGACCCTAAACTTCAAAATATATTATAAGTTCTTAACTGCTTGTTTCACGCTTGTTTATTCCAAGCGATTGATTGATATTCCGCTCTATACCTATAAATTGTTAATTGTATGCCAGTGTCACTCAATGTTGCATTTATTTATGAAGCCAAGTTCCGCGTGGTTTACGTCTGAGAGATAACCATGGAGTAGGTACCTAACATGCGTGTAATTGAGTACTTAGTTATTAAAATTGATTGCAGAGATTTATGTCTAACGATGTATTGCCAAATAAGTTTGATTTTTATTAGAATTTATCTGCACTCAATATTTTAAATTAGGTGGCTGCAATAAATTACGATAGTTTTATGATGTGTTCCATAATAAAATTGGACCATTTTAAAACTTCATTGTTAAGCTATAAAACGAGCGAAAAAGGACATAAAATTTAATGGGCGCTTTGTTCATATGACATTGACTTGACGTCAGTTGTGTCATTATGTTTGTTATCATATATCGCTAAAGCTCTGTTATCCGCTTAATTCATAGCCCCGCCTCCACCCACTAATAAAACCGATACGGTCATTCAGACACATCTCTGACATATTATTATTGTTATATTTTAATAATTATTTATGTTGTTTATAACCTTGATATTGTTATACATAATGCGATCCAAATATATCAGAATTTGTTATTTTGTTATATCATTATTTTGGCGTTAATATTCGGCAGATGATATTTAGTTCATTTATATTATGACATAAATCATGAGTTTTTTAGGTGACCAAAATCCATGTAGGTGACATTTGTTGTATTCGTTGACAAAGGAACCGCTTATCAACAGTATGTCAGTCACGGAGTTGGGATTTAAATTCCACATCCATGGTGTCAACCAAGTTCACGAAAACAAAACCATTGACATAGGACCCTTTTGCCTTCTGACATAGGACCCTTTTGCCTTTTGCCATTTGCGTCTATTGGAAAACTTTCTAGGGAAGTAATTTATGGTGCGATTACAGTAAGTTGTACGCAGCAGGCAACATATATTGACATCGACAGTTAAAAAGATAGATTGACCCTGTCAACGTTGCAGGCGAACAGCCTACAGTAATTTTATCTGCCTTACTTTAATATTGACATTTAAAAAAGAGCTTTATTTATGTAGTCGATAAGGTTAAGTAGGTATAAACTGATCTTACCATCAACCCCTTGCAAGGCCAGCAGCACCAATGGCGCCAAAAATAATAACCTCTCCATCTGAAATTAAATTCAATTAATTTACTTATCACTCATACATACTTATATTGAGCCCGTACTCAGAGACGCCAAATGCTTCCTTCGTAGAGATTGAATTTTGACACTTAGAGAAATTACATCAATTAGTTAAGGGTCGATTTAATGGACGTTCCTAAGTGCGAAAAAATGAATGAATGGAGTCATCAACGTGATAAGGGCGTTTTCATTAAGGTTTGAAAGATATTTGTTGCTAATATATTTTTTACCTAATGAAATTAAGATCGCTTGGGGGGTACAATATTGAAATTACCTCTCACACACTTTTTTCAAAAGGTGAATTGCCTTTAATGCCCAATTCGTTTCAGATCTTATCTACATATTTGTTTGTAAGTGATTATCAAGGTATGTAGGTAATATAGGTAAATAAGGTATTCGATCAGCCACAACATGCGTCTCCATTCATCTTGCAGTGAAGGTTGTATGCTTCGAGTAATGACTCATTTGAACGACCTCTTTCGTATGACTACAGATTCTTAAGTTCAACTTAAACTCATTGCATAAGGTTATTATATGTTAACGCAATATTTATAAACTCTAGGTAGGTATGCTAGTTCTTGCTAGAAGTGTTTGTCTAGATGTCTAAGTTTGAATACAAAGTCCTTGGTGTCTAGAAATGCCTTAGTACCTCTTTGGAATCATTTTGATAGCAATAAAAAAGTTATGATTCTTACTAAAGAATAGGTTAAACTTTACAACGATAACGTAACGCTATATTATGTAGATGATTTAACCTAAAGTTTGTTCTCAATTTTTGGTAACTTTCAAAATTACGTTGTTTTTTGAGAAACAAACATAAATATTTTATTTAACTTAGGAACACTTTTTAAGGCACAATTTCCTATTAAAAACATGAATTTCGTATCTTCAACTCCTTAAACTTCCTTTATAACTTTATTAAACACTTCGCACAAATTCATAAACACCATATTTTTTAATAATTAAAAAACGAATCACAGTCACTGGACACTTACGTTTCGTCTGTTAGTACGATGAGGAAACAACTCTGCTGTAAGGCGCGCTGGCCTTATAGTTCTGAGCTCGCCTACGCACACAACCTAAGATTCATTGCAAAAAAAATACTATGGCCAATTTTTGACCTTAATTTTTAATTCATGGATTAATAAGTTGGTGACCTTTGCTTTACTTCTTCCGTCCATTAAAAAAATAACTTTCCCGCCATAATTAGATTTTGGAATACGCGGGAAATTCAATGGCGGTAAATTCAAACAGATGTTATATTCGGAAATGTTATTGACGTCATTTACTGATTCAATATTTGTTTTGTTGTTCAGCTAAATCATGGAGCTAAATTAATCAGAAACGGATGTGAATAAATTAAATCACAAATTCATTTGTATGCAATGCAATAGGCTTAACACTAACCTAAGGCTAGAGTTTACCCGTATGTATATATTTTTATTTTACCAACCTTATTTATTTTATACTTGTTAATTCCCCGCGGTTTCCTGCACCTGCAACGTAACTGTTCCTGAGGAAATTTTGGGACAAAAAATAGCCAAGCCCTATCTCGAGTTTTTTTCTGTACTCTGGTCTGGGCTAGTCAACCTATGTCTGTAGGTACCTACCGAAATATTTCTTCAAATCTGTTCAATGGTTTAGACGTGACAAAGTTATTTTCATATTTTTATGTTTCAACGGATCTTCATGCTGTTTTCACCCACTGTACGATTCAAAGGTTTTTTGTTTTGACTACTTTTCGACTTTCCGGATTTCCTGTAGCAGTCTTAATTAACCAAAGCAAACCAAACGTGGGTCGCTGGTACCTAGTAGTAATAATTAGTACCTTACCTAACTACCGGCTCTGTACTCTATTAAATCGACACTACATACATTATTGACATGACATAATTTATCATACAATATTGTCAAAATCACTTGTTAAATCTTTACTAAGAAAATATTCGTCCCTGTACTTTTACTACACTTTGACGATAATATTTACTAGCCGCACCCCGCGCTTTCACCCACGTTGTACCCGTTCACGCAGGAATTTCGTGATAAACAGTAGCCTATGACCTTTCTCGGGCTCTAGACTAACTGTGTACCAAATTTCAATCCAATCGGTTCAATAGTTTTGGCGTGAAAACGTGACAGAAAGACAGACAGTTACTTTCGCATTTATAAAATTAAGTAAGGATTGTAGACTGTAACTTTTGTTAGTTTATTAAAATACAGGAAAACATCATTCATAACAAACTGAAGGCGTATTAAGTTGAAAACGCCATAATTCACAATGTTTGGTTGGCGTTAATTAATAATTTTAATCTAAACTCTATCTGACCAATAAAATATTCCTAAAAAGGGTTCCGTTGAACTTCATAATCACGGCTTAAGGATCCGTTTCGTCTTCAAAGTGTTTTAAATATCAGTTTTTACATATATTTTTGGTAATGGAGGCAGGAACCGAACTTAAATACATATTGATTACTCATTCGACCCACGGTGAGGTTACGTAATTTGTTTGTTGTCGAACGTAAAGTTATGTTTGCTGTTTTGTAAAGTATAACAATGGACGCCCTGTTGCCTTGTATGGGCTGTTTGAACTAAAGAGTTGTACTTAGAACATGGGATTTTACTTTTTACCAAAAAAGTCAAATGATATGTAAATAGATCTCGGAACTTGAAAGTTTGGTTTTAACGTCCTTACTGCCGAAGTCCAGAAACATTCATTAAATCGACATTTAGCTAATAGACGTATTTTTTCATACATCTTAGATAAGTACTTAGGAAGTGATTTAAATCTAACTTCTTATCGTATGTTTCGTTTCCTTTCCTACTTACTTTGTTATGTGGACCAGTTTATATTTAACTACCTACCTACATATGTTATGTTTTGATCCTCCTATTTTTTTAAAGGTATTTTAGTACGGCAGAAAAATAAAATTACTTACTTAGTTAAATACTATTTTTAAAAATACAGCTCACTTATGAATTGTCTAAGTAACTAGATAGTAACACTAGAGTAAGTGCGTAGGTCGGTATCTAATTAGTGATTCACAAGCATATACCTACGAAGGATTAAAAACCGGCCAAGTACGAGTCGGACTCAAGTGTTCCGTTCTTTAAAAAACTGCAAAAAATCACGTTTGTTGTATGGGAGCCCCTTAAATATTTGTTTTATTTAATTTTTAGTATTTGCGGTAGTTAGTATTATAGCGGTAATAGAAATACACCATCTGTGAAAATTTCAACTGTCTTTATAGCTATCACCTTTCTTGAGATACAGCCTGGTAACAGTCGGACGGACGGACGGACGGACAGCGAAGTCTCAGTAATAGGGTCCCGTTTTTACCCTTTGGGTACGGAACCCTAAAAAAGAGGCAACAAAGTGTTACCCAAAGTCAAGGTCAAAGCATTCACCTTTCCGAGGCACATACATAAATTTTAATTCAAACTATTCCAGTTTCTGAAAAAAAGAAATTAATTTATGTATTTTGTTCCTTTTATAACTTTAATAGGTGTCATCCTACGCATCGAAAGAGATTAATAATATCCAAATGATAATTTTATTTTTATTGCATTTACGAAATATAATGCCATATCGCGAGTTGCTATGTCATTCATTGGCTGATACGGATTAGGTAAACTTGAGGTAAACAAAAAGAAGGATTATAAATTAGTTTATTTGTTGACTAATCCTTGTTACCAAGTCCAAGTTTGATTCTATCGAAATAGAGTAAAATCAAATGCCTACATTAATTTAATTAGATTAAAGTACCTACCATAATATTTGCACGACTCACTTATGAGGCAAGATACCTTTATTCTCAAAATAAATGCATGTAATATTTCAAGTGCACAACATGTTTAAATTTGGCGCCATTTCAGTCAAACAAATATTTTTTACAAAAATCTTTTATTTATTTTTTAAATAATACACACCATTTTTAAAACTGCAATTAGATTAATTAAATTATGATATTTTAGTAAACTTTTTGAAAACAATTATTTTGATTGTGATATTTAATTTAACGGAAACGGAATTCTCCTATGAAGTCTTGTACCATATTTGACCGGATACAGCTGATGTAGCTGATAATATTTTGACAGTGACACTGACGATTCACTGAAGTTAGATCATGTCATTATCAGCGTTGCCAACTTAACGGATTTTCCGTCATATCTAGCGGATTCGAATAAGTTGGAAACGGGAAAAAATCTTTTTAACGGCTGACGGGATGTTTAACGGGACAAAATTATCTTCAAGTCACAAAATTGCCTTTTAAACTTTTAAAATTTTCGGGAACAGTTTTACTATAATTATTTAGTATGATGGCAAAAAGGTCGATCATCATCGGCCGTTTTGAATATACGTTCAGGGCTTAAACGTAATGGTAAAACTTGTTACACTTATATTTTGCCCGATGCTGTTATAAATATGGTTGGAACACTGCAAAGCTATGATCAGCCATCGACTTCTGCAGCTTCTGCTATGACAACAGAGCGTGAAAGCGCTGAATATGACGACGATATTATAGACTTTTAATTTTAATAAACCTGTGTAATTAATTTACGAAAATATATAAGATTAGGATTTTAACGGCTGTTATTGACGGGTAAAAAATATTTTTAACGGATTTTTGACGGAAATATGCAACGAACTTAGCGGACTTTTAAAAATCTTGTTGGCAACACTGGTCATTATCTTATTTCTAAAATCATCAAAAATGTATGACGATTACTGAGAAAGAAACTACGAAAGAAAATCTTATTTTTTACCTTACAATAAGACGAATGCTTTAATAGCATCCGCCCATTCAACGAATCATGTCCGCTAGTAAATTGGATGCAGTTTACAGAAGCATTCTACTTACAAAATTCTTTACTAAAGGTTGGGGGAAGCCGGAGAACCTCCGAAGGTAAGTCTCCTCATGTTTACGGATGTTGTGTAACAGACCCACTTGTTGAACTATATCCGAACTATTTGTAAATGGAATGTTGTGTTTTTCTGCTCTTGTAGGCTATTCGAATTCAGAAAAGTCGTTTCAGATAGAGAACAATGCTACAATCTCATAGATCGAGACTACCCGGTCACTATCACAAAGGTAAATAAAAATAATAACCTGCATATTTCTTTTCTCACTTTTTTATTTATTAACAGTAGATAGACCCTTTTAATAGCGTCTGCTTCTGCTTTCTTTCTAAAGATAATATTACATGTAAAGATTTTAGGACATTAGACTTTAATATGCACCTTGCTAATCCTTTCAACTCTTTACTTACAAGGAATAATAACTATTCTAAAGTTTAGATACTTAAATTAAACATCACTGGAATAATATTTATTGTAAAACTAAATGAAAAACTGATTAAAATGTCCCCAGGAACAGACATTGGCTGACTGTAAACTGTTAGAAGGGTACTTTATGTCTCCGTTGGAACGGTTTCTCCCCGGCATTGTCCCAGAGATTGCACAGAGGGCTCATTTCCAAGCGCTATTACCATTACATTGGCAGGATAAGGATTCTAAACCAGTATGCTTGCATTTAGCTGGTACCGGTGATCATGTAAGTGGTTTCCAATCTATACTATATAATAATATAAATAGGTATAGTTTCTAAATTTTAATCTCAGGAACTTCTGGTCCAATTTGAATAATTCGTTTTGTAATGGATAACCACATTCAATGGGAAGGTTATAGGCTATTTTTCATCCCGAAATTCCCACGGGAACGGGTACAACGCGGGTAAAACCGCGGGGCACTGTTTGTTTAATATATAATATATATAAGTAATTTACAGCTAGTAAAAGTAAACTTGGAGAATAGACGATAATTATTATATATATATATATAGTCTTCTCCATGTAATACTAAAGTTAATGAGATTGAATTGAAGATGGTTGTTAGAAGGAAGAACCTTTTTTTGCCATTCTAATTAATCTAAGTTAATCTAAATCATTAAGAAAATACTCATTACTATAGTTTTGTGGTGTTGCTAAAGTTGTTTAGAATGATGACCCACTTTCTCTCCCAGTATTACAACATTGTCTAAAAATATAATCCAAATGCGTTAGCTTTTCTTTTTTTACTCAGAATTCCACTAACTTTATGAATATAATGTGGTACAATGTGTACGTTTACTTATTTCTTTACATGATAGCATTCACAAAAAATAATAAAGCTTATTTTTCAGAATTTCGCACTTGAATAAGTTTTTAAGTACACATTAAAAAATATTTTTAATTCCTGAATGGATTTGGATGAAACTTTACAGTTATATAGGTTATACATCTGAATAACTCATGGGATAGGTACATTCCCGCGGGAACGAGTCCACCGAGGGTAACACCGCGGGGCGCGGCTAGTATTATAAATGCGAAAGTTTTTGAGGATGGATAAATCATGGATCAAATAAGGATGGATGGAAGTGTTTGTTACTCTTTCACTAAAAGACTACTAGGCGGATTTGGATGAAACTTTACAGTTATATAGTTTATACATCAGAATAACTCATGGGATGCATTTCATCCCGAAATTCCCGCGGGAACGGATACAATGCGGGTGTAACCCTAGGGAGATTCTAGTATGTTAAAGTACAGTTGATAAGTGATACTGATAGATAACCCTAGCTACTAGAAATGTCATTTAAGACAAACCATCCAAAGAACCTAGTACTTCATCAAGGCCAGTTATAACGCATGATTAATTACATATTAGTAAACAAATACCGCTCGTAGTACTCATGCAGCTCGTTGGCAACCCTCCACGATATCAAATATAATCTCTCGATTGTGACGCCGGTTTGACGTACTGTTTACATATTAAAAAGGTAAACAAAGTGTCTACTTTGTTGTTACTAAATCTATATACTAATGCTATTCAAGATTTCATGCGGGAAATTCGGGATAAAGCATAGCGGTCTTCTCGCGAATACATCGTTCGTATATTCCCCGCGCCCGAACCGCGATACGGTAGGTATATCAACCCGTCCGCGATCGAGCATTACTAGTTTGTATATTTCTCATCATAACTCTGAAACGAACTATCCGATTTTAATTATTTAAAGAGGTATTTAAAGTAACCTATGTATAAAATCTCGAGAATTTCTGAACGGTTTTGCGTAATTCTGATCATGACATATTTGTGGAAGTTCAGGGAAGGTTGAAAAGATGAGAAAGTTTAACTTCGGGACTATTTTTATAGGCGGTACGAAGTCCATGGTCTGTATAACCATATAAAAATGACATATTATTTTGGTTTCAGTATTTCTGGCGACGGAGGAACTTAATGGTGAAGCCTTTGCTGAAGGAGGCCGGCATTGGAGGCATCATACTGGAGAACCCATTCTACGGACTTAGGAAACCACTCGATCAAGTGTATGTCTAGCTAGATATTAGTAAAGTTGTTTAAGAAAGGTGTCCAATGTCCATCTAATGTCCTATTGACTGTCATATATGTATAAAGGAAATCACTACATATTATAAAACAAAGTGCCCGGTCGCGTCTGTCTGTTCGCGATAAACTCAAATACTACTGCACGGGTTTCGACACGGTTTTTTAAATAGATAGAGTGATTCAAGAGGAAGGTTTATATGTTTAAACATTCCCGAATTGACAATATTTTACAAATTTGAGCTAAATTAATTATTTTGCAGTTAGATAGTTCATTTCAGTACAATTTCATAGACATAAATATCATATATAACTTCTATACAAAATTTTGAAAAATTACATAAAACATTGGCGCGCGCCGATTTCACGGGGCCTATTTGCCAAGGCTCTGCCAGACCCCTGCCAGACGCGCCATATTTTTTAAATGAGGCGTGCCAGTTGAGAGGATAAGATACAAATCCAATTATGGATGACATATACAGTGCCATATTACTTTTCAATGTACCTGATTGCAGCGAAGCCTGAAACAGTATCTATAATAATACTAAAGTATCCATACTAATATTATAAAGCTGCAGAGTTTGTTTGTTTGTTTGAACGCGCTAATCTAAAGAACTTTGGTCCGATGTGCAAAATTCTTTTTGTAAAGCCGCGTTTCCATTATGCAAGTGACTTGCATACAAGTTGCAAGTTGCATGCAAATTGTATAGTGGAAACCACAACTTGCAAACAAGTTGCAACTTGTATGCAATTAGGTTTGAACTTGTAGGCGCAACACTCAAGTCAGCTTATTTGCATACAAGTTGCAAGCGCATGTGCTCGTGTATAGAGGGAAGTCTCCTACTCATGGTGAACACTGTACAACTAGGAAAACTAACTTGTATGCCACTAAAATCTTGTATGCAAGCTGAAGTTGAACAAATTCGTGTTTCCGATTCAAACTCCTTGCACACAAGTGTGACGTCATACATGCATGCAAGCACGTGCATAATGGAAACGCTCCTTTATGGATAGCCACATTCAACGGGAAGGTGGGCTACTTTTCATCCTGAAATTCCCACGGGAACTTCTTCTTCTTCATCGAGTGGATGGTCAACCTGACCAATTTAAAATGTATGTTCGATTAAACCTAAGAAACCAGTAACGTTGTGTTGCAGTCGTTCTTCCCTCCACAACGTGTCGGATATATTCGTGATGGGCGGGTGTCTGATCCTGGAGTCGCTGGTGTTGTTCCACTGGTGCGAGCGGCACGGGCTGGGCCCGCTCGGCGTCACCGGCCTGTCTATGGGCGGACACGTATGTATTGTGCTGTGTCCAGTTCAGGTGGAGCGGGTGACAGATGTCATATTAGTACAGTTATTGACAGATGTCATATTACAACATTTTAGTTAGTTTTCCATTACTCTGTATTTAGTGAACAATTCAAGCTGAGATGGTTATTTAGGATGAATTTGTCTCACAGAGTATAAATATAAAAATAAATACAATCATCCCTTAGCGTGTTGAAGCGAGTCAAAAATCCCCAAACCTCCCAGTGAAAGGTTCTTCGGTAGTTTTCCGCTTTTCTTTCAGTTTATAGTTGGACAGTATAATTGTTTCATGGTTCTGTTTCCACTATTTAAGATACCAGCAGCGCCCCGCGGAATTTTGTGTTGAAAAATAGCCTACAACCTTCCCGTTGAATGTGGCTATCCATGACAAAAATAATTATTAGTATCGGACTGGTAATTTCTGAACGTTGAAACAAACAAACTCTTCAGGTACATTATATTAGTATAGACAACTGGAAAACTGAGGTCTGTATTATACTGTCACCAGTCCATGTTACAATGACAAGCGTATATTCCCGTTCCATGCTGCATTGCGAAAAGTATACTATAATTATATCATCTCCTTATGTTAGTCCGCTCGCCTTCAAATACTCTATTTGACCACCAGATGGCGTCGCTAGCAGCTACAAACTGGCCCAAACCTCTAGTGCTGGTCCCCTGTCTATCGTGGTCTACGGCGTCGGCGGTCTTCTTGCAAGTACGTTTATTACTACTAATAAAAACTTGAGAGTTTGTAAGGATGGATGTATGGATTTGTTACTCTGTCACGCAAAAGGGTTTAATGTATTTTGATTAAATTTGTCGTAAAAATAGGTTCTAGACCAAAATTGCATATATAGACTTCTCTATATCCCGATTTTTTTACAGGAACGGGTAAAACCGCGTGGTGCTGCTAGTTATATATAGTCGCATAGACTATTGAATGGATTTTAATGACATTTACCACAAAGATATATTATAGTTGGAATACCTCATTACATATTTTTTTATCCCATAGTTCACACAGGAACGAGTACAGGGCAAACTGCGGGCAACAGCTACTAAAATAATAAAGGCAAAGTTACAATATTTAATACACCAAATACAATAATACTATAACATTTATTCTACTTGACAGGGTGTAATGTCTCAATCAATAAACTGGGATCTTCTCGAGGACCAATACATGTCGGACGGCGTGTACAGAGAGAAACTATCAAAAATGGTCACTATAATTGACGAAGCATTCCTCGCCGGCAAGAAGTTCGCTCGCAGATACACACAGAAACTCGACACAAAAACTGTTATACAAAGTACAGAACCTACTTTACAGACTCCAAGTGCTATGGAACAAAGTCCAACTACTGCCCAAAAGACGACTATACTTGAACACAATCCACCTTCTCCATTACAAGATCCGACACTACCGAATCTGACTGCTACCACTCCGAATCCAACTGCTACCAATCCGAATCCGACTGCTACCAATCCGAATCCAACTGCTACCTCAAGCAAACCAACTCCTACAGAGAGCACAACCGCCACCATAGTCGATGTTCCTCCACAAAGCAGCGACGGAACTATCAGCTCGAATAAAAACGTAGATATAACATACAAAGAATCGGATGATAACAAAGATGAAAGCAAAAACGATGAATTGAATCAAGTGCCTATTATAAATTTAAATGAGGAGTTAAGCAAGCTGCTGAATGAGAGTAAAATAAGCTCAAGGTTGTATGAAAAGTTGCTGTCGAATGACACTTTTGTGTTGGACCCAGAAGACATTGACGACATTAACAAGCTGTCTGAAGATAAACTGAAGGAGTTCCTGTTTAAAGTTAAGATTGGTTGGTATTTTTTGATATTATATTTCTTTTACCTGACTTGAAGAAAAATCCTCCTTTTCCCAAACAGCTCATGAAATGGTGAACTATTATATTATAATATTTGACATTCCCATTGACACGTCAGTAGTTACTGTAGAAGTTAGGGTGGTGAATATCTTCATGACTTTATTGTTCTGTTTTCTTCAGTGAGACCTTTATGCTGCAGTGCTGTTTACAGTCGCATTTTCATTTAGTGTTTTTTTAAGGAATATTATTTTTAAACCGTGAATAAAGCAACTCTTTATCTTGTCTTACGGGATTTTAAATGTTAATTGACTTGGATGATTTTCCAACCAAAGACAATTCCCTTAGTTTTGGAATAAGAATGAAATTAAATAAAACAAACCTTTTTCATCTATAAAATGAATTGTCTTTGGGTAATAAAAATAAGAATAAATTAAAGAGATTATAATTAAACTATTGTTCATATTACAGCCACATTAAAAAAAGAACAGATAGAGGAACTTAAGAAGAATATTAAAACATTAGCACATAGAAATGCCATAGAGAAGAAGAAGGGATCATGGAGTTTATCAGAGTTAACTGCTGATTGGATCAATTTGTCTTTTTGGAAATCGAGCGGGAAGAAGATAGATATAAGCAAAATCCATTGGAGGGACAGAGAGGCACTTCAGTTTATGAGGGGCGTTATGGATGAGTGCACGCATTTGAGCAACTTCTCCGTGCCGTTTGATACTTCGCTTATAATTGGTAAGTTTTTAAAGTATTTTTTTTCACTTCCTGTATTTAAAAAAAAATTTTTTTTAATTTAATTTTGTTTCTTGTTTTGAGACCGCGAATGATTTCCTAATTTGACACGTTTTGTACACGTCTGGGCGTCTGAGTTTCGGAGGACACGTTAAGCAGTCGGTCCCGGTTGTTTCAATCGTTAGACCAAGTTTAATGCGTTTAATAAAGTAAAAAGTATTAGCCTGTAATGTCCCACTACTGGGCAAAGGCCTCTCATCTCACTGAAGTTATCAGTACAGTGAGGAGGATTAGGCATAATCACCACGCTTGCCAAATGCGGGTTGGTGATCTCAAACTCGCGCCATGTTTGAAAAGTAGGAAACATGTTTTCGCTCGACCCGGGACCTCAGTTTTGGCAGGCGAGCGCACATACCACTAGACCACCGAGGCGCTGACTTACTATATAGAAATGAACGACTGGTCTTTGAGCGTTTTCCGTTACATACCCCGTCTAATAATAGATCAAGTGTTAAGGGAAGTCTTATTTTTCCAGCTGTATGCGCTAAACACGACGCGTACGTACCTCGCGACGACGTCGGCACGCTCGAGGAGATCTGGCCCGGCGCCGAGGTGCGATACGTGGACGCCGGCCATGTCTCCGCTTATATACTGCACCAGTCGCTTTTCAGGTAATGATAAGACTGTTCAATTAATGATTAAACTGTTCAAGTAATGATAGCAGACTGTTCAGGTAATGATAAGACTGTTCAAGTAATGATAGCAGACTGTTCAAGTAATGATAGCAGACTGTTCAGGTAATGATAAGACTGTTCAGGTAATGATAACTGACTGTTCAGGTAATGATAACGGGCTAAAGACAGCTTACGCACGTTAACACAAAAAGTCAGATTCTATATTTGATAGCTAAAACGCTGTTAAAGCGGTATTATTAAAGCCCTAAACATTTATTTGTTTCCCCAGAGCATGCATTAAAGAGGCATTCGAGCGATCAAAAAAGAAATGGAAGGATGGCAAACATATCGACTGACACAGAATGCCCGACACTACCGTTACGATCGCAGCACAAAACACAGTACAATGAATTCAAACTTTATAACGGCTGTGAAGTTAGTCTCTTCTGATTGACCCCATTGAGTATTCGAACCACGCGATGTTCAGAGTCGTCATAAAGTTTAAATCGGAAACGTGATACTTAAAGTTCACATTTTTAGGTCCAAAAATGTATTTTCACTATACAAATTGACAAGAATATGTGGAGAACAATGTTCTTATTTACTTTTGATAATATTTATAACAGTTTAAAGGAGGAATTTCTCAGTTTGGTTTTGTTTTAATTTTTGTTAACTCACATCGCCATTATTTATGAGCTAATGAAAAATCAAAGGGTACTTCTGGATTGTGTTATTTGTATTACATTTTCAAGGTAGCTTCACTGCAGAAACGTTAAATGTACGCAATCCAATGTGATATAAAAGTTGTCTTTGTTATTATTCTGTGCCATACAAATAGCACATTATTAATTCACAGAAACATTTACGTTTGAAACCACAGAGCTTTTAATAAATCTATTTTTATATATGGCAACTTTAGTTTGTTTTAAATGATCGGTGTTGCCATTAGAACGCATAATTAGTTTAATGGTGCTCAATTAATTCACTATATAGTTTAGTTTCGTTGTAATATGAAGTACAAAGAGGTTTGCAGAATATTTAGATAAATTTTAATATTGTGTTGCTTTTTAGATGATATATTTTATTATTTATAAAATGTGTAAACGTCGTACATAAGTTATATTCTCTATTGAGATTGTAAAGTGTAAATTGTATTTTTATAGTAAAATGTTGTCTATTTCATATCTACTTTTATTTATCGACTTTTGTGAGTGTCAGAGTGCTTAGAAAGCCTTAAATTTGTTGTCTCTCCAATTTTGAACACGGTTCTAACTATTGAAACAACTGGACGTATAATTTTACGTGACCTTGGAAGTACAAAACCGCGATTCGCGATAAAACAATGTGCCGCTACTGATGTTGCTCGAGAAATATTACAAGAAAGAAGTGAATAATAATATTAAAGTCATAATAATATGAATATAGACGTGTCCTGTGAGCAAAGCTATAAAATAAATACATTGTTATAATTTCACGCTGAAACTTTTCATTTAATCACATAACAGATGTTACTATAATTATTCTAATCATGGATTCATATTACAATATGAACTTACGTTAAACTTACACTAACTTACTGTTACTGTACACTTCAACAACTTACGAATATCCGTCTTAAGGCAGGAATACACATGCATGTAAAACGTAGCATGCTAACATTAAGATTTGCCGAACGTACAGTCGACGTCAAATATGTGTAAGCACATTTTCACCTTATGCCATTATAATAAGGTTGTAAATCTGTATACATACATCGACACTATGTCATATACAAGCCAGTTAGCACATACATACGCATACCATAATATGTATTCCGGCCTTAACTACAAAAAGTAAATCTACAGGTGATACGTCAAAGAGTTATACCACAAACAGAGATTTCCATATCAACACAAAACACGGTATTTTAAGATAATTTATATCGAGAGAACAGACCGAATAAATTAAAGAAATACATACACAAATGACAATACGTACACATAGTTAAGGACTCGCCGATGTATCAGCGCTTATCGGAACCGGTAGTCGGTGCAAACGGCTTTTTTTATATTTTCTTTATGATATAAAAACTTAGTCATAGCCAAACATGAAGACCTGTTTAATGGTATACTTTCAGAACATATCACCAGTTTAAAATATTTCCTACTAAAACGGGCTGCGTTTAGTAATTATTGTTTCATCTAGTCTATCTATCGCTCCGAAATATCGGTGTGCGTGACACCAGCAGGAAAAGTTGTGCTAGACAGATTTTAGTCTGATGAATAATTAGTGCGCTATCTCCTGTAAATGTGCGTGAAGTAAAAAATTTGTGCGATTTACCATTTCGGAAATAAACAGAAAAAACGAATCCTGCTGGTGTCACGCTGCTCCAGCAGGAAGATTTTTGAACTAATGATCGGAGGGGTAAGTGTTGTATATTAGCGGATAGCTTATATTGGTGCCTAATTGTGCGCAAAAAATGAAATTTGTGCGACTCATGGTTTTAGAGATATTGAGTTTCCTGCTGGAGTCACGTTTTGATAAAACCTGTATCTCAAAAACTATTGAGGGTACGACCTTGGTTTAAACATATTTATGTAGCTCTTAATTTGTGCGAATTTGTGAAAGAATAAAATTATCAAAAATATTTCCAGGATAAGAGTAATCATGAATCGTAGAAATCAGGAAAAAACCTCCAAGCGCGTTAATTAGAGTATTTAAAAGCCCACTAAAGATGGTTTTTAGGTCGCCTTGTTATTGCTAACAACATTCTTAATTTTCAGGAAGGTACATAAGCGCATTTTGAAATTATAACACTTTTACTGAAATCGTATTGAAATTGACTTTGCAAGAAAACCACTCAACAAAAGATATGTAGGTATACATACAAAATTAGTGCGCATTTAGAATAACACAACCTGAAAATTTCAGCATCCTAGGTTTAGTATTTATCCAGATATAAACAAAAACAAAACTGGCCTTAATTACTAGGTAACCCAACCAATTTCAACAGTCGCAAAAAAGCGAGCGCTTCATACAAGCAATGACATACATAAATGGGCAGTCTTATACCGAATATTTTGTCGGACAATGGCGCTCACAATGCTTATCGAGGTTCAAGTGTATTAATTATTATTTCTTTTAATAATAATGGGAAGAAGTGGCGAAAGGCGAAATGGATAGAATTGGGGGAGACAAGATATTTGGCATATCTTGTAACATTCCATCCAATTCCCCTTTAGTTGAATCCTCACCAAATTTCCACGGGATCTTACAAAGCAAGTACTCATGATCAAAATAATAATTATTCCAATCGGTAATACGTCTATTATGTAATCCCATAGCAGGCATAAAATACAAGAAAATAGTCCCCGACGAAATGTGATTATTATAAAATTATAAATATTATTATAAAATTATAAAAAGTACATTAACTGTTGTCTGCGCGACTGTTCAAAATATTCGGTATAAGACTGCCCATTTATGTATGTCATTGCTTGTATGAAGCGCTCGCTTTTTTGCGACTGTTGAAATTGGTTGGGTTACCTAGTAATTAAGGCCATTTTTGTTTTTGTTTATATCTGGATAAATACTAAACCTAGGATGCTGAAATTTTCAGGTTGTGTTATTCTAAATGCGCACTAATTTTGTATGTATACCTACATATCTTTGGTTGAGTGGTTTTCTTGCAAAGTCAATTTCAATACGATTTCAGTAAAAGTGTTATAATTTCAAAATGCGCTTATGTACCTTCCTGAAAATTAAGAATGTTGTTAGCAATAACAAGGCGACCTAAAAACCATCTTTAGTGGGCTTTTAAATACTCTAATTAACGCGCTAGGAGGTTTTTTCCTGATTTCTACGATTCATGATTACTCTTATCCTGGAAATATTTTTGATAATTTTATTCTTTCACAAATTCGCACAAATTAAGAGCTACATAAATATGTTTAAACCAAGGTCGTACCCTCAATAGTTTCCGAGATACAGGTTTTATCAAAACGTGACTCCAGCAGGAAACTCAATATCTCTAAAACCATGAGTCGCACAAATTTCATTTTTTGCGCACAATTAGGCACCAACATAAGCTATCCGCTGATATACAACACTTACCCCTCCGATCATTAGTTCAAAAATCTTCCTGCTGGAGCAGCGTGACACCAGCAGGATTAGTTTTTTCTGTTTATTTCCGAAATGGTAATTCGCACAAATTTTTTACTTCACGCACATTTACAGGAGATAGCGCACTAATTATTCATCAGACTAAAATCTGTCTAGCACAACTTTTCCTGCTGGTGTCACGCACACGAAATATCGATATCCTATTGATAAGTATAAAACGTACAAAATAAAGATCAGGCTATACTACACGCAAATTTGCGCCGCGAAGAATGGAGATAGCAAAGCAGAATATAAAACAGCATTTCCAACAGATTATGGACTATTTTAAAGAGCTATTAATTAAGTCAATTCAGATTTAAGTCCATACTAAGACATCGTAATATATCTACGATGGGCCTAATAAATTTCTAGTAAAACCATACTAAACCTGCCTGAAATTAATGTCTAAAGAAACACTGACCACAGCATTAAGATCGTTAAAAACCTATTTGCTTTAACAAATTTTAAAGAGATTTTTGTTAAATCTTTTGTTAAAAAATTAAATTTTGACATGGTTAAGCACATAATAAAAATAAGTTATATTTATTGTCACATACAAAAAAATAATAATCTTTTATCTAAAATTCGTTATTACAAATAGGATCTTTAATAGTTAGTGAGGTACTATTTACCCGACTTAAAAGTTGTTATAAAATAATTCTTAATATAACATTATTACAAGCAGCTATTACCCTTATTAAGGAAGCTATAAGTACTATTTTACAATATATTTTTTGCTGCAGTGCGCAATACTAATCAATATAATGTAGTAATCAATATTTGCAATAATATTACCCCTTACGATGATTAACTTTTTCATGTGTTGTTTATAATTATTTTCCAACTTCAAATGAAGTGTTTAGATTAATTAAAATTAAATTAAACTTTGAGTTAAAACGGTAAAAAATAGTTACACAAACAAATTTTAAAGCGATTTAAAACGGTAATCAGTCGAGAAATGAGTAAAACAGATTGTTTCAAATCACTTAAAAAGTTGGTTTTGTTGGTGCGTGTTATATATATAGTCAATTAAATCAAATCAAGTCCTTTAGTATTCTTAGCGCCAACCTTATTATATTTTTTGCAGCAAAGGATTTATTAGGCAAGTAAACCAGTTACTCGATATTCTTTAAGGACAGATTGCACTGCATTCTTAATTTTATTTAGTGCCTATATATGTTCAACCTTTTGGGCGCCACAGTCACGAATAGATGACAGGCACTTTCATGCCCATCATCAATAGATTTAAAAAAACCGGCTCACAAAAATGTGAAGTAAAATTATTAAATATTAATGAAATATTATCCATTGCATTCTACTTAAACATTCCCTAAAATAAATATACCAGCTTCGTACGAGTACTGATAATAAATATAGAGCCAAGCATAGAGAAATATTCAACAAATGACGTTCGTTTTTTAAATAGTGTCCTATTTTGTGCAACATAAAATACAATTTTGAACGAACAGCTTTTGTTTTTCAAACATAATTAGGCACTAAACAGATTTAAGTGTTCTTGTGCAAGCCCTAAGTGTATTAAGTTTGGCGCTAAGTATATACAGTAATGGGCGATATGTCTCACTTATTTCTGTATGTTACATCTTCCCTCCCATTGATCTACGTAAGCGACGCGATGCAACACAAAGTGCTTAAACACACTATGCCAAAAAAACGCGGCAGAAATTCAGTTCCGTAATTTTGGGTGGGTATTCAGTGTCTCGAGCGTTGTCATGGCGTCGTAACACAGAGTATTTTTTAAAATTCTAATGTCTCTTGTTGTTTATGGCCTGAACACTATATATGCTTGACGCATCGTCGCATGGCTCACCGAACTTCGAACCGAACTTCTGTCGCGTATTTTCGGCATAGTGTGTTTAAACACAAAGAGCAAACTTCCTTCAAAAGCAAAAGCTTTCTTATATAGAACACGTCAAGTACAGAAATTGACTGCGACATTAAGATACATCGCGTCGCGTTGCTGCATTCGTTGGTCACATTTGCAATGGGTTGAACAAGCGGATTATGTTCTTCCAAAGACAAGATCATAGAGAATATAGAATATTATAGACACATCGCCTTTACTTCCAATTAAAACAAAAAATAAACAATAACTCTTAAAAAAACAATTTAAAAAGTATTAAAAGGCTTTATATCTTATATTTGTTACAATGTAATTACTTCTTCCCTAGCAGCATTGATCTGAAATCGCTGTTGTTCATCGGTCGCTTGTCGCCGTTAGTGTGATTATCGGGCGCTTTGCTCGTCGACGGCTTTTGTAGTACACTCGGTATGAAGTTGCTTAGTTGTGTTCTGCGCCTGTGGAATATTAATAAACACAATGGTTATGGTGCCTATGTACCATAGCTGTGCGTAGTAAATAAGTTAGAGTAGGTTAGTGGCCAACCCTGGTACGATGCTACATCTGGTCCAGAAATCATATCAACCGCAACATAGAAACGAAATCTAGCGATAACGGAATCCACCAATCGTATTAGATGTAGGATAGCAACAATGCTATGCAGCTCTGGGAAGGCACCCTAATAGACAAAATATGGGATTAACGATGGGGGCCACCCTGGATTCTGTATACCTCACTAAATAATGAAACATAAAATAAAGATAATTAATGTAGGAATCGTAGGGAACAGATACACGCAGACATCATAGAGGCACCTTATCAAGCCTTTCATGCAAAATCTTCATTGGCATTGCTCTGAACCCTTCTGAAACGCGTGTGTGTGCGTGCACCTTCTTAGATGCTTAGATGCACCTTCTTCTCAGCGTAGATGGAAATGTATTTATTTTTTGCATAACCATAATGGGTCTCGTCACAATCGTAAGTTCGTATAGGTTTGTGAGTGGCCAACCCGGGTGACGGAGTTTTTAGGCCGCCTCAAGGCCTCTGACACGGTCTGACGACTGAAACAATCTGATCCTAAGAGCTATCCAATCATGTATTGTCCCTATCTCATAGTACTCAACATATGTCTGTCTATACTCACATGCCTCCCCCCGCGTCTCTCTTCGCCTGCCCCAGCGTACTGACGTCTCCCCGCGGCGGCGGCGCGCTCACCAACACTTCGATATTCCTCTCGCCAACTTTCAACCCGTTGGTCTTGGCCAAAGCTTCGTTCGCTGAAGATTCGTCCTCGTATTCTATGTATGCTAGGCCTTTAGGTTTGCCGTCTCTGTGATAGAAAGGATGGATTAAACAGTTGTGTGACACATTAGACGCTTTTGTCATAATATAAACAACGGTTAAGAACTTATTTGAAAATAAGTAATTTTTGCCATGCAATATGGCGGCTAACGCTTAGGCAAGCCTGCATTTTACTACGGAAAACTAAAATGTTATCAATACCTAAGCTATATACGTCACAACGCGACTACTCCACCTTTTGCATGGCTAAGGCTAGGTTTTTTCTTACATTGATCATATTAAAATTAATTGCGGGATAAAATATTTTTAGTCAAGGCAAACAAAACCGCTTCGTTATTCTCATTCGTCATAAACAAGCACCTAGAGCTTAAAAAGGGCAGAATAATACTTACTTATGCGTAACCACTCTCACGTCTTTCAATTTCCCGTACTTATCAAATATATCAGCCAACTTTTCTTTAGTACAAGACGCGAACGGCAGATTCTTGACAAAGAGTTTGTTCTTCTCGGCCGTCGTGGCGTATTTGAACTGTGGCTTCGACTTCTTGGCGGAATATCTGGAGAGGAACATCGGCCGCCCGTCTAGTGGGGAACGGTCGTGCTTTATAGCTTCGTCTACTGCGCTCTGGAACATTGTATGGAAATAATGTTAAGGAATATACTACCTACTATGTACACCTGTACGCTCATTACGAACTAAGTCGCTGAGCCTTAAATCATTTTCATTTCTCGCTTGCCCTACTGAGTCTTATAGTGCCACACTCTTCATTGTAGCAAAAAACTATATCTATCTCTTTTCTATTAAATGTACGTTCGTTCGTACTTTAGTGAATAATATTACCGTCTCACTCGCACAATGCTTTAACGACTTGCAACAGCAATAATACTAGTGACAGAGACAAACAGATAATGGTTACTGCCCGAAAATCCTGCTTTTCGACCGAATTTTAGTTGTAGGAGTAGAAAATATTTATTAAAAGACTTAAAATCTAAACACATAAGGCGATATTTAAAAAAAGACTACTTAAGAAATATATAACCTGTAATGTCAATTTGACAATATTAGTGACATAATACACGGCAAAGGACACACATTGCTCTAAATCTTCATATACTGAGTCGATATTCATATAGTTTTCACCAAAAAAGCATATATATGGTCGAATTGAGATACCTCCTCCTGTTTTGAAGTCCGTTAAAAACATAGATTCATGAGGAAGGTTTATAACGCCGAATTCCTAAGAGAACCGTGTCACTAGTCAATGCTAAATGTCACATACCTGTGTCTTGTACTGGCAGTAACATATAGAGCCGCCGAACGCTTTGACGCCGCTCTTGACGCGCAGCGACACGATGTCGCCGTACTGAGACAGTTTATCACGCAGGTGTTGTTCGTTCACTCTGTACAATCATTCGTTGTATTGATTTAAAGTGTAGACTATAATTACACGAATGGATCTATTGACATTATTGACGGTGGAATACTTCGATCAACAATACACAACTAGATATCGGGTAACGTACAAAATCAAAGCTAAATACTGTCCGCGTGGATGACGTGTGACAGCTTATTTTGTTTACTACCGAACTGAAACAAAAGTTTTAAAACAGTTCGAAGTTCAACCTAATTACAACCATGACACCTAGCAGTAAAGTAGCAAGTCTTATGAATAAAATAAGAGCTCACTTTTCAAATGAGGCCTTATTCACAGAGACGTATTTTTTTCACCGACCCGACATCTAGTTGTGTATTGTTGATCGAAGGTGGAATAGGTTAAAAAGCTAACTTCATCGATATCTGCACGAATGAAGCTGAAGATTTACTGCCTTATTCATAAACACTCTCTAACTAAAACACTGTTAGTGAGTGTTTTGTCTCTATTGCTCTTTGGAAAAAAGCTTATGTCAGAAAGGGACAAACCATTAGCCGCGTACCCACCTAGCGCACAGGCTCGCGAGCCAGCCTCAGTAGTTTTGTTCAATTTACACGTGGCCGCCTCGCGAGGCAGGCTGAGCCATCATAAATCGTGTATATTCAGCTGCAGCTATTTTCCTAGCTTCGCGCGCGAGCCAAAACATAACCGTACCTACAAATGCTCGGCTGGTGTGGACGTGCCAGCCGAGCATTTGTAGGTACGGTTATGTTTTGGCTCGCGCGCGAAGCTAGGAAAATAGCTGCAGCTGAATATACACGACTTATGATGGCTGGCTCGCGAGCCCGTGCGCTAGGTGGGTACGCGGCTATTTGCTAGCTAAAATGCTGCTCTCGGGAATTATCAGTCCGATTTGAATAATTCTTTTTGTAACAGATAGATAGCCACATTCAAAGGAAAGGTTGTAGGCTATTTTTCATCCCGAAATTCCCATAGGAACGGGCACAACGCGGGTAATTCTTAACATGAGATTTATACTAGTTTCTTCTGCTTTCGAGTCAAAGTCTGCTTTACCTTCAAGTCTTAGAATCAAAGGGACAAAGACAAGGGTACAAAAGTAGCATTATAATGTAAACTGACTTGAATTCGAGGTTGCTAATGAAGAGCGTGCACGCCTCCCTGGCGGCTGCTCTGTTGTCGTCCGCGCTGTCTGTGCGCTGACGCTTATTGTCTGCCTCTGAAAATAATTGTAGTTGAAAAAAAACTTGAGAGGTGTCAAGGGACACCCGGATGGAACGAAGTTCAATGCGAAATAGAAAGACAAACGAAAATAATTGGCTTGCTTTCTATAAGAGAGAGAGAGAGATAGACAGACAGAGAAACATGCGCACGCCTAACGATCTAACGCATGTTTCTCTGTCTGTCTCTCTCTAACGCAAAAAGTGTCGTTACAACTTTTTGTCTTATTTTTTTCCGTCTAGCCTCCTTTCGCAACACGCGATAAGGAACTTCGTTCCAATAAAAGAAATGTTCTTACGGTTAAAACATTCTCGGTGAAATTACGTTTCATTAGTATGGTGTTATTGTTTACAGTTTGTTATAAAACTAGCAGCGCCCCGCGGTTTTACCCGCGTTGTGCCCGTTCCCGTGGGAATTTCGGGAATTTTTTTACATAAAAACCTTCCTCTTGAATCACTCTACCTTTACAAAAAACCGCATCAAAATCCGTTGCGTAATTTTAAAGATTTAAGCATACAGACAGACAAACAGACAGACACGAAAAAGAGACGACTTTATTTTATACTATGTAGTGATGTAAAATTTTAAAGAACTACACTAAAACGGCTCAACCGATTTTTACTAACTACCTACCGCAAGGAAACTGACTTTCTAATAAAATAAACCGTATTGAAATTAGTTCATCCGTTTGAGAGATGCGATGCCACAGACAAACACATACACGTCAAACTTATAACATTTCTGTATTTGCGTCGGGGGTTAGAGTTAAATTTTTTGTTTGTAAACAGCCACATTCAACGGTAAGGCCATTTTTCATATCGAATTTCCACGGGAACGGGTACAACGCGGGTAAAACCGTAAGGCGCAGCTAGTTTGACTTCAACACACCTGTATCTATATCAGCCTCATGCACCCGCTTCACTCCCGACCCGCTCGGCTTCTTCTCATCAACCTCCATATCGTCTTCCTTCTTCTTCTTACTCGTGCTGCTCTCTTCTTGAACGTTAGACTTTCTCTTTCCTTTATTACTCTCTTCTGTTCTGTTCTTTTTATCGAATTTAGTTTTCTTCTCTGAACCTTTGTTTGATTTTTGCGGTTTGTTGAATTTTGTGATTTTTGCCTTCATGGACTTGTAGTAGTCTCGCCATTGTTGGAGTTTTGGCTGCAATAATAAATACATATATGGTTAATAGAGACTAGCAATATCTGCCCAGTCAAACCATCAAACATCAGACATTCATAAATACAGTACTAGAAGATTCATAACTTATGTTTACCTACCTAACTAGGCAGTCAGGGATTTGTATAAAAATATACACATATAATACAAATAGCAAAATCTTGTAAAACAGAGATCGAGAACTCCTGCAACCTAGTATTTAATAACATTATCACTCGCTATCAGCCATCTTATATTCTCTTTTTAAATTAAAGGTGAATAAAAACATGACGACTGGCGGACGGAACTTCTTTGACAGCAGTGGTGGGAAACCGCGAAGGACAGGGAAGGTTGGAGGCGTTTAGGAGAGACTGTCCAACAGTGGGAAGATACAAGTTGAGAAAGAAAAAAACATGATACCACACCTCGCAAGCTCGTCAAACATCTCACAAGTCTCCCAACAGTGTTTCTCCGTAGTCATCCGCAATCAGCTGTCTAACATACCTTTTTCTACAAGCACCTTCACAAAGGCCACGTGACTCACCTCGCACGTCTCCCAGCAGTCCTTGTAGCTGGCGAGCTCGCCGTAGTCGCGCTCGTAGTCCTTCCACACGCGCACCACGGCGGGCGGGTAGTCCGCCACGTGACTCACCTCGCACGTCTCCCAGCAGTCCTTGTAGCTGGCGAGCTCGCCGTAGTCGCGCTCGTAGTCCTTCCACACGCGCACCACGGCGGGCGGGTAGTCCGCCACGTGACTCACCTCGCACGTCTCCCAGCAGTCCTTGTAGCTGGCGAGCTCGCCGTAGTCGCGCTCGTAGTCCTTCCACACGCGCACCACGGCGGGCGGGTAGTCCGCCACGTGACTCACCTCGCACGTCTCCCAGCAGTCCTTGTAGCTGGCGAGCTCGCCGTAGTCGCGCTCGTAGTCCTTCCACACGCGCACCACGGCGGGCGGGTAGTCCGCCACGTGACTCACCTCGCACGTCTCCCAGCAGTCCTTGTAGCTGGCGAGCTCGCCGTAGTCGCGCTCGTAGTCCTTCCACACGCGCACCACGGCGGGCGGGTAGTCCGCCACGTGACTCACCTCGCACGTCTCCCAGCAGTCCTTGTAGCTGGCGAGCTCGCCGTAGTCGCGCTCGTAGTCCTTCCACACGCGCACCACGGCGGGCGGGTAGTCCGCCACGCTGCGCAGCGCGCGCCGGAACAGCTCGCGCAGCTTGTGCTCGCTCAGCGGCGGCGAGCGGCCCATCTCTAGCTGTATCAGGCGCTCCCAGTACTTAGACATCGTTTTGTTCTCGCCGTATCCTGTGGGTTAGTTTTTGTTTGATGGAAGCGTCGGGCATAAAGAGTAATGGAAGGAATTGGGGAAGAATTTTGCACAGTAGTGAGAGTGTGACAAACCTCCCCTTGAATCACACTATATGTTTGTAAAAACCGGATGAACATGAATTACATACAGGCAGATTTTGAGGACTTCGTTTTATAATATGTATAAATACACTAGCCGCGCCTGGCGGTTTTACCCGCGTTGTACCCGTTCCCGCGGGAATTTCGAAATAAAATGTATCCCATGTATTATTCTGATGTATAACCTACATTACTGTAAAGTTTCAGCCAAATCCGTGGCGTAGTTTTTTCGTGAAAGAGTAAATATACATACATCCGTCCTCACAAACTTTCGCATTTATAATATGAGTAGTAGAATCTCTTACTGAATATTTCCTCGTAAATCTCTTTCCCTCGCTTGTGGTCCTTGATGATGGTGTATTCGAGTCGCGCCCAGAACACTGGGATCTCACAATCGTTCGCCTCGTCACCCCATTCCTGTGGAATGAATAAGTATTTAATATTTGAAAGATTTTAATAAAAGCGTGGTGATTACGCCTAACCCTCCTCACTGTACTGATATCTTCAGTGAGAAGAGACATTTGCCTAGCAGATATTACAGGCTACGGCGCGGGGCGATGCTAGTAGATAATAATTTCTTACCGCCGCTAACGAATCCCAGGCCAGTCTAAAAGTGTTCCTCAGCCTGTCCACCAGCTGTTCGTCCGTGAAGTCAGTCTGCCGCCGCGTGTACTCGCAGTAACTCATCCACAGAGACTCCGCTTGCGTATACGACTCCATACCTTTCAGGAGAGCGTCTTCGAATATTGATTTCACCTGTAAATAGTATATTGTATATTGTAGTATACGAGGGCGGGTCAATAAGTCCGTGACTTTTTGAATTTCCGACCTCTTTACTGAAACAATAATACTGGTCCCGTCAACAGGCATCTGTCAGTTGACTCCTCTGAAAATTTGAACTTGCTGCGTCAGTTAGTTTGTGTTTTACAGCTATCTTTATCAGACTACTCACTAATTTGACGAGAAAATGGACAAAAGTGAATTTCGTGTGCTTATTAAGCATTATTTCTTGCGAAAAAAAACCATTACCGAGACCAAGGCAAAGCTTGATAAATACTATGGGGACTCTGCACCATCGATTTCCATGGTAAAAAAGTGGTTTACTGAATTTCGTTGTGGCCGTACAAGCACTAAAGATGCCGAGCGTCCTGGACGCCCAGTTGAGGTCTCTACACCCAAAACATTCGAAAAAATTCACGATATGGTGTTGGCCGACCGAAGATTGAAAGTGCGAGAGATTGTGGAAGAAGTAGGGATCTCGCATGGCTCAGTGGTTTCAATTTTGAATGATCACTTAGGCATGAGAAAGCTGTCCGCAAGATGGGTGCCGCGTTTGCTCACAGTCGACCACAAACGCAATCGTGTAACAACTTCACAGGAAGGTTTAGCATTGTTTAATCGTAATATGGAGGAGTTTTTGCGCCGTTTTGTAACCGTGGACGAAACGTGGATCCATCACAACACACCAGAGACCAAACAACAGTCAAAACAGTGGGTTTCCAAGGGTGAATCGGCGCCAAAGAAGGCCAAGGTGGGATTGTCGGCCAATAAAGTTATGGCGACTGTTTTTTGGGATGCACGCGGGATAATCCACATTGACTACCTTCAAAAGGGAAGAACAATCAATGGGGAATATTATGCCAACTTATTGGACCGATTCAATGACGATTTAAAAAGAAACCGACCTCATTTGGCCAAGAAAAAAGTTCTTTTCCACCAAGACAATGCAAGGGTGCACACATGTGCAGTTGCCATGGCCAAAATCCATGAATTGGGCTATGAATTGCTCCCTCATCCGCCCTATTCTCCAGATTTGGCTCCGAGCGACTACTTCTTGTTCCCAAACCTGAAGAAATGGCTTGGTGGAAAAAGATTTGACTCCAATAATGAAGTCATCTCGCAAACAAAGGCCTATTTTGACGACCTCGACAAATCATATTTTTTGGAAGGGATAAAAAAATTGGAGAAGCGTTGGACAAAGTGTATAGAGCTCAAGGGAGACTACGTTGAAAAATAAAATATATTTTTAATAAAAAAATCTGTCTTTTATTGCAAAAGTCACGGACTTATTGACCCGCCCTCGTAGTAACTGTTGGAGTCTATGTTTGCCGCGCATACATGGGACGAACAGATTATGCGCGGCAAACATTGGATCGTGCGGCAGTTTCGCACTGTGTAGACGGGATCGTTAATCGAACGTTGTCCCGCTGGCCACAGGGTTATCTAATCACTGTTCTAAATCAAGATGTATTAACGTCCAAGGAGTTCCTTCCCTTCAAAAGTTTCCATAAAAAAAAACTTGAGAGGTGTCAAGGGACACCCGGATGGAACGAAGTTTATTTATTACTAGCGGCCCGCCCTCGCTTCGCTTCGGGTAATCAAGATTTCATGTAGGAAAATCGGGATAAAACATTGCGTGTCTCCCGCAGGAATATACACAATCAAAATTTCAAGTGGGAAATTGGGGATAAAATATTACATGTCTCGCGCGAGTATATATGTATACACAATCAAGATTTCATGTGAGGAAGAATTCGGGATAATACCTACATAGCACGTCTTCGTCGTTCGTAGTTCGTAGGTAGGTATATCCCCGCGCGCTTTGACCGCACGAAACAGTAAGTGGCCATAAGAGACCCGCCATCGAGCATTATTATTTTGTAAGCAGCGCCCCGTGGTTTTACCCGCGTTGAGAGAGAGAGAGAGAGAGAGAGAGAGAGAGAGACAGACAGAGAAACTTGCGCACGCCAGAGAGAGACAGACACAGAAACATGCGCGGCGCGCATGTTTCTGTGTCTATGGCCTAAAAATTTCGTTATCATTTTTTCCGTCTAGCCCCCTTTCGCAACGCGCGATTAGGAACTTCGTTCCAAAAAATTTAATCTTTTAATATCTCAATGATTGCAGCGCGTAGATGAATTTACATAATACAAATATATATATACCGGCCGAATTGAGAACCTCTGCCTTCGGTACTTGAAGTCGGTTCAAAATTAGAAAGTCTCTACGCAAAAATGGCTTAACAGTTGGTTTTGTCAACTAGCCTATTCTCCCATAAAGGCTACCGATATGATGTAACGATTGAAAGAACCGCGACCGAGCTCAACAATACAGTAAGATGTTATCACCTCATCGAAGCTGGTCTCCTGGTGCTCGGCGTGCTGCATGAGCATGGTCCAGTAGACGTGGCGGCGCGGCACGCGGCGCGCCGCCACGTCTACTGGATACAATACAGTAAGATGTTATCACCTCATCGAAGCTGGTCTCCTGGTGCTCGGCGTGCTGCATGAGCATGGTCCAGTAGACGTGGCGGCGCGGCACGCGGCGCGCCGCCACGTCTACTGGATACAATACAGTAAGATGTTATCACCTCATCGAAGCTGGTCTCCTGGTGCTCGGCGTGCTGCATGAGCATGGTCCAGTAGACGTGGCGGCGCGGCACGCGGCGCGCCGCCACGTCTACTGGATACAATACAGTAAGATGTTATCACCTCATCGAAGCTGGTCTCCTGGTGCTCGGCGTGCTGCATGAGCATGGTCCAGTAGACGTGGCGGCGCGGCACGCGGCGCGCCGCCACGTCTACTGGATACAATACAGTAAGATGTTATCACCTCATCGAAGCTGGTCTCCTGGTGCTCGGCGTGCTGCATGAGCATGGTCCAGTAGACGTGGCGGCGCGGCACGCGGCGCGCCGCCACGTCTACTGGATACAATACAGTAAGATGTTATCACCTCATCGAAGCTGGTCTCCTGGTGCTCGGCGTGCTGCATGAGCATGGTCCAGTAGACGTGGCGGCGCGGCACGCGGCGCGCCGCCACGTCTACTGGATACAATACAGTAAGATGTTATCACCTCATCGAAGCTGGTCTCCTGGTGCTCGGCGTGCTGCATGAGCATGGTCCAGTAGACGTGGCGGCGCGGCACGCGGCGCGCCGCCACGTCTACTGGATACAATACAGTAAGATGTTATCACCTCATCGAAGCTGGTCTCCTGGTGCTCGGCGTGCTGCATGAGCATGGTCCAGTAGACGTGGCGGCGCGGCACGCGGCGCGCCGCCACGTCTACTGGATACAATACAGTAAGATGTTATCACCTCATCGAAGCTGGTCTCCTGGTGCTCGGCGTGCTGCATGAGCATGGTCCAGTAGACGTGGCGGCGCGGCACGCGGCGCGCCGCCACGTCTACTGGATACAATACAGTAAGATGTTATCACCTCATCGAAGCTGGTCTCCTGGTGCTCGGCGTGCTGCATGAGCATGGTCCAGTAGACGTGGCGGCGCGGCACGCGGCGCGCCGCCGCGCGCAGCACGCGCGCCGCGCCGCCGCGCGACATGGTGCGGCGCGCGTGCGCCACCCAGCGCGACACCAGCTCCGCGATCGACCCGTGCGACACGCAGCACGTCGATACGCGCTCGAATAGGACCTACGAATACATAGTTTTCTTTAGGACTATTTTCAAACAAAGATGATTTTCTTTAAGGCTATGGTCAAACACAGATGGGTTTCGTTAAGAGTATGGTCAAACACAGATGGATTTCGTTAAGACTATGCTCAAACACAGATGGGTTTCGTTAAGAGTATGGTCAAACACAGATGGGTTTCGTTAAGAGTATGGTCAAACACAGATGGGTTTCGTTAAGAGTATGGTCAAACACAGATGGGTTTCGTTAAGAGTATGATCAAACACAGATGGGTTTCGTTAAGAGTATGGTCAAACACAGATGGGTTTCGTTAAGAGTATGGTCAAACACAGATGGGTTTCGTTAAGACTATGCTCAAACACAGATGGGTTTCGTTGATACTATGGTCAAACACAGATGGGTTTCGTTAAGACTATGCTCAAACACAGATGGGTTTCGTTAAGACTATGCTCAAACACAGATGGGTTTTGTTAATACTCTGGTTAAACACAGATGGGTTTTGAGCGGAAAATTCTCACTAATGTTATACATGCGAAAGTATTTTTAAGTAATCAGTAAATAAATCAACGAACTCACCTTCAATATCCCATCACAGTCGCACTCCCTATACCGATCCTCTTTGGACAACTCCACCACAGCTTCAATGTACTCCACGTACGCGGTATACTTCTCGTCAACGGTCCTAGAACACACGCAACGAGCTTGAAATAAGCAATCAGTTAGGATCACATCACACTGGATGGAACTTACTCGAGTGTTAGGAGTCGGTCTTCGAAGGGCGATATTTTCTGGAGCAGCTCTTGGGCGTATTCGAACTGTTTCTTTGTCTGTAACAATAATTTTGTTTTGAATTGAAACTACGTTCACGGACATACTTCACTTTTATTTAAAAAAAAATCTGACGTTTCAACCCCTTCACTGGAACCATGGTCACAGAAGACTTCTCTAAGAAACCAGTAACAGTGTTGAATTAACACGTATAAAATCATAATCGAGTCGAGTCGAATCGAGTCGTGTCGTGTCGTGTCGTGTTGTCTCGTTTCGTGTCGTGTCATATCCTGTCCTGTCCTGTCCTGTCCTGTCCTGTCGTGTCGTGTCGTGTCGTGTCGTGTCGTGGTGTTTCGTGTCGTGTCGTGTTGTGTCGTGTCGTGTCGTGTCGTGTCGTGACATATCTTGTAGTACCGTGTGGTGTCAAATCGTGTCGTGTCGTATCGCATCGTGTCGTGACATGTGTTACCTTATCAACGTATTCCTGCGAGTGCATCTCTAGCGCCAGCTGCTCGAACTGGCCCCACATCTCGTCGGCGCGGAGCAGCGGCCGAGACACGACCTCCTCCAGACAGAACAGTACGCGGTCTCGCTGCTCTTTGTATTTCTCGTCTTGGACACTAGAAAAAATAAACGTAGATGTAAGCACTTGAAAATCGTACTAATATTATAAAGAGGTAAAGTAAGTTTGTTTGTTTGTATGTTCGAGCTAATCTCGGGAATTATCAGTCCGATTTGAATAATTATTTTTGTAATAGATAGCCACATTCAACGGGAAGGTTATAGGCTATTTTTCATTTCGAAATTCCCACAGGAACGGGTACAACGTGGGTAAAACCGCGGGGCGAGGCTAGGATAGTAATATAGTTATACTTACATCAGAATAACACATGGGATACATTTTCTCCCGAAATTCCCGCGGAAACGGGTAAAACGCGGGTAACATGGGTACGAAGTTCATAATCACCTAATATTCTCCAAGAGTGACTTCTCGAACTCCAGCTTGGCGTCCCAGAACACCTTCCCGGAGAGCGGGTCGGCGCCGGCGCGCTTCAACACCTCCTCCATCTGCGCGCGCGTCTGCACCACGTCGCCGAAACTCATCGACCACGTCAGCCATTCGCTCAGGATCGCGGTCGCTATGGGGTGTGTTAAGGATTGATTAATACATTGTTTTAATTGAAACTACGTTTTACGACTACGAATTTCAACCAGTACTACATTGTTGTGCGGTACTATTTCTGTCCAGCATTGTTAGATGGTTGTTGATGTTATTGTATTTATAGTACTCAGTCAGTTAAACAACTGTTGACAAGTTACATTAAAAATTTTAAGAAACCTCCTGCGCAAAAACAGCTGGACCCATTTTTACCAAACATAGCTAAAACAACCCCAAAAAAATTTACTTTGAAATGCAAAATCGCATAGAAATAATTTAAGAGCTCTTCAATCCTATCCTACTATCCTACTTCCTACTAATATTATATATGCGAAAGTTTGTGAGGATGGATGTATGTATGGATGTGTTTGTTGCTCTTTCATGTCACTACTGGACAGATTTGGATGAAACTTTACAGTTATATAGGTTATACATCAGAATAACACCTGGGATACATTTTATCCCGAAATTCCCGCGGGAACCGATACGGCGCGGCTAATAGATGATAAAAAACTATGATAAACTATTAAATCCACAAAAACTCACAATAACAGTCCAGTGTCGCCTGCTGAAACAGCTCTCCGATCACCTCGTTCGCCTCGGCGGTGTGCGAGACACTCATCTCTGTATGGAGCCTCATCACCCAGTGCTCCGGCTTGACTGTCATGAGCTGGTGCAGGGTGGTGAAGGCGGCCCGCCATTGATCCAGTTGTGAGAGACCCCTGGAATGAAAAGTAAATATTATTACTCAGTATTGAAAGGTGAAATGACACTATAAGTGAACTTGCAGAGCACCATGGTCCTACTTGAATTATACCGGTTTTAAGAATCTATAGAAAAAAAAGACGTGTGGCACTCGGGGACTGCCGCGGTAAAGCTATTGCATAGCATTTTGTATCAACTTATGCAATTATAATTTAATACGTCTAATCGCACACAACGCCGTGTCGAAGACTGCCGAACTGAAACGACGTTAGACGATGCACGGCCTTCAAGCCACACCTCCTTGCCCGTCGGAGTGGGGAGCGTGAGGTTTTTTCGTTACGGAATTTCTGGATTCGGTCCTCGCGCTCAAGGCCCGCGGTAGAAGCTATGCAATAGCTTAAAAGTCCTATAAGTTTCCTCTTTAATGTAGTTATCTAATACTAGCAGCGCCCCACGGTTTTACCCACGTTGTGCCCGTGCCCGTGGGAATATTGGGATGAAAAATAACCTATGATCTTCCCCTTTATGTTTATGTAGCTATGTATTACAAAAAGAATTATTCAAATCGGACAGGTAATTCCCGAGATTAGCTCGAACATACAAACAAACAAACAAACTTATAAATTTTACCTCTTTATAATAGTACTAGCAGCGCCCCGCGGTTTTACCCGCGTTGTGCCCGTTCCCGTGGGAATTTCGGGAATTTTTTTACATAAAAACCTTCCTCTTGAATCACTCTACCTATTACAAAAAACCGCATCAAAATCCGTTGCGTAATTTTAAAGATTTAAGCATACAGACAGACAAACAGTGTGACAGACACGAAAAAGAGACGACTTTATTTTATACTATGTAGTGACTATGTAGTGATGATAGACAACAAGATTTTTAAACAACAAACCGACACTCACCTACGCTTACTTATTCACAACAAGATTTTTTAAATCACAACTGTTTGAAGTTCATAATCGTGAACTAACATCTCTTAGTCAAACTACACAATGATCGCTAAACCTAGTAGTTTGTTATGACTACGGTATTTTGGAACCTTGTTTCACATTCATAAGGCATAGTTGAATAATATTTACTGTTTGTTATGCTATCACAACTTAACAAGTGAACTCATTAATTTCGGTACAAAAACAGATAACCTACGGCAATGTTCTATCCCAAAATTCCCATGGGATTCCATACCATGGGGAATAATAAACAGTAAAAAATTAAGCTTGTTTATAGCAATACCGACTATCAGTGTAACTCTTTAATGAATAATTAAGTAGGTTAGGTATAACCAATTAATTAAATAGGTTAGGTATAACCAATTAATTAAATAGGTTAGGTATAACCAATTAATTAAACTCACAGAAAAGAAATTTAATTAAATCAAATATATTAATCTGCCTATTTTACTGACTAGCAGTGCCCCGCGGTTTTACCCGCGTTGTACCCGTTCCCGTGGGAATTTCGGGATGAAAAATTGCCTATAACCTTCCCATTGAATGTGGCTATCTATTACAAGAATAAATTATTTGAATCGGACAGATAATTCCTGAGATTACCTCGAACATACAAACAAACAAACAAACTTGCAAATTTTACCTGTTTATAATATTAGTATAGATTGTATTTCTAACTAGCAACTTATCTTTGCTTTGGTCAATGAAAGTTCCATTACATTCATATAATAATTCTTACAGAAAAATTGTGCAAAAACAATTCTCTTTAATTATTATTTGTGTATTTGTCTATGTGCGCTATCACATAAACTACTGAATGATTCTCATGTAGTTTGCATCAGTAGACAGATTTTTACTTATATTCCCAAAATTCTAACAAGAATGCGAATACAGAATGCTACAAATTAGAAAATAAACAAAACAAAACACTTACCACAGTGCCTGTATTTTCTCAGTATGGTCTTCATAGTTGTACGGATCCTGTTTGAGACGCAAGTCCAGGAGTTCCACCTTCCTCTCCAACGCTTCATCGTCGGCATCATCATCCTAGTTTAAATAAACAATATTGTTGATAAATGTTGTAGTACACTCAAAGATCAAGTAACTTTGAGGCCTAGTTGCATAAAGAACTAAGTACCAGAGTATCAAGGGATGTTATAAATACAACAAAGTTCATGGGAAGATCAATTACAATACAATTGAAGCCATGCATGTATAAAATCAATGGGTATTG
Organism: Cyclophora albipunctata; assembly: GCA_963082685.1. Taxonomy (NCBI): domain Eukaryota; kingdom Metazoa; phylum Arthropoda; class Insecta; order Lepidoptera; family Geometridae; genus Cyclophora; species Cyclophora albipunctata. Next base: position 2,850,121 of record OY720133.1, read on the forward strand.
ATTGAATACAGTTTATAAACATTGGGTGGTGAGGTGGGACAACACTTAAACTTTGGCTTGTTTTCACTTTTCGTAAGGGATGTAATCAATAATTAGGTAACTACGAAAGGGTTGGAAGATTTGACGAACCTACTTCACAAATGCTGCAAAACATCTGCAGTATGCAGCAAGAACAAACTTTCACAGTTTTGGCTGTATTTATAGTTGTAAGTGATGTTATTTACGTGTAATTTATCTTGCTAGTTTATTATCAAGGTAAATAAATATGTTGGCAGTATATTTATAAGATTGTTTACAAAATGGAATACAACGTTGTTACAGTAAGACTTACGTCGGAATCGTCGGAGTCTTGTTCTCCATCGTATTCTTCAACAACCACTATTTCATTCTCCTCTTCCGAATCATTACGCACTTCGTCTTCCACGATAGCCATTTTATATCAAAACAAAAGTAAATAACTCCAACTCCAATGCTGTTTGGTAACAATTCATTCAGCATTCAGCAATCATCAAACGGAAAATTATTTTTGTCCAGATTTCTGACGGGACGGTGGACGAAAAACATTTATTTTGACAGGTTTGACATAACCGATTGATTGACAGTGAAGTATCTGTCAATGTCACATGAATAACTGGAGAACCATAGATAACTAAAATTCACTAACATATGCTATAGCCACAGATAATCATGATAGCAAGATTTTGGTTTTGGCTTCGATCAATAATAGACATTTTGGATTGTCACTGGGAAAAAAGTGGATTGTACTTGTAGTAGGTTAGGACTGAGCCATGGAATATAGGTACCGAACCCATTTGGTATGTTTATTCTTACGAAATAGACAGGATAAATTAAAAAGCAGCCTATAACCTTCCCGTTGAATGTGGCTATCCTGGGCTATCCATTACAAAAATATTTTTTCGAATCGGACCAGTAGTTCCTGAGATTAGCGCGTTCAAACAAACAAACAAACTCTGAAGCTTTATAATATTAGTATAGATTCTAGCCCGAATGTGTAGTCTGGATTGAGCATCCTCTATTCATCTACCTAGGTAGTTCCCCAGATGGTGTGCTTAATTAGCACAGAGCATAGAAGCACCACGTGTAGCGGCCGATTCTATGCTCTGTGTTAATTAGCTATGGTGTGGCTATGGTACTGAGAAAGTTTAAAAAAATTATTGAGATATTGATCCAATTATCCTTCATTCATAATTCGTCTTCTTATCCAATTCTTAGGGTAAAGGTCTGCGCACATTATAACAACTCCACGCCAACGCGGCAGCATCCACCCCATGGTCACTAGTGGAGTGGGCAATGCGTTGTCAACGAGTGGACACCGCGGTGTCAACGAGTGGATAAGTCCATGGTAATGCGTATTTAACAGACAACTCGTCTAACCTCAGTTTTCGGTTGAGTTTGCGTGGACAACGTGTGGTCGTTGCGTGGACAACGTGTGGTCGTTGCGTGGACAACGTGTGGTCATTGCGTGACAAACGTGTCGGGGTTGACCTTTAGTGTACGATGCGTAGGCCACTCATCGTACACTACTTTAATATAATTTCTTGAAATTAAACCTTGAACATATGACAGGGCTTAAATAAAATTTCAATATTTGACATAGAGTCGAGTCGCCGTTGAGTTGTTATAATGTGCGCAGACCCTAACAGACACGACACATACATACACAAGGTAAAATACATAACTTTGCTTTTCAACTTCGCCGCAGTCGGGTTAATATCAACCAACTGCAGCACGCTGCAATGACACATTCAATTACTAAATATGATTACAATAAAACGCCACATATTTTTTTCACGTTTATTATAAAAATATGATTACATAGAAGCTTCAATTATCCTAAAGGTACCTGTCCCGTCTCTCAATCGTGGTACAATACATTTCTTTCAAATAAACATTTCGCATCAACTTTGGCACCAATTTAATATCTAAAATTCCATTTGATTTGTCTATGATTAATAACGAAATAGACAAAATAGTGATATAATGTTTACATACATGTTTTCTCTACATCTAGTGTAAAATAAATGCACCAATATGGGAATAGATTCTTATACATGAGAATGATATATCTTTAAGTACCTACAATTAATTAGGACTCGAACGAGTATTACTTATTTTTCCTGTCACAAGCACATTCAGCCTTACTTCCAATTACAAATACGTCATGTTAATTGAACAATTTATTGAAATATACATAAAATCATATTACAAAATACTTTTAAAAATATTACGAGATATGCTCTCAGTCAATTCAATCATATTCGAAATTAGAATGTCACAAAATTAAGGAATTACGTAAGAAATGGCGACACAGTTTACATTTATATAAAATCAGTTTACTAAGAATACAATAAATGGCACTAGAAATAATAAAATGCGAATCAGATCAATAATATCGAAAAATAAAGATACAATTCTTAATTATTACAAAATAATAGTAAGAAAATACTTAAAAATGACCCAATATTTTTCACATTCGAGGTTGTATTATTTATGTTTTTTTTTGTAAATTTGCTCGGCAGAATAACCACAGCCAGTATTCTAATCTAATCACTATTTAAAACTATATTCATCAATTTAAATTTATGGAATATTTTCAATAATGGAACATTCTACGGATCAACATTGTAGAGATAAACATTTCTTAATACTACATTTATAGAGAGAAAAATCGTCCATCTAGCCGTAATAAGGGAATAGCCCATCTATTATGTAATAAAAATAATATATGAATACGAAAATAATACTAGATATTTCACTGTCATATAAGCGGTAATATTTCTACGGGCAACATTGAGATTCGTTGTCACTTAGTATCACGCACTTCTATATTCGGCACCACAGAGGTTTACATTTTACGATCACTTTAGACCGAATATAGGAAGTTTAACCTTCTATGTGCCGATTTTTTCTATTACATGACAGTGTATAAAATAGAGGATAGTTTGAGGTGAATAAAATGTTTACGTGGAAGTAACACAGTAGGGGATGGCTCTGAGGATCGAGTTGACGACGTCACACGACTCCGAACGCAGTTGAACCGCCTTCGAACTGTTCAACTGCGGACAAAACAAATGAATTATCAGTTAACTTCAACAACCAGTCACGTGACACAAAACGTTCCCGATTAGTTTATCTTAGATGACGTCATCTGGATAGAAATTTGAAGGATCTTGTATGATATCTGTGATCGGACAACATTGCACTGACCTGTACGAAATGAATTAATGATCATGGGTGTGAACTTGCACTAACCTGTATGAATTGAATGAATGATTGTGCGTATCTGTGATCGTGCACTTACCTTTAAGAAATGAATGACTGATTGTGTGTATCTGTGATCTTTCTTGCACTAAACTGTACGAAACGAATGAATGATGGTGTACTTGTGTGTGTATATCTGTGTACCTGTGTGATCGTGCACTATGCGGTGGTGGTGGTGCCGGCCTGCAGCTGCATCTGGCGCTGCATCTGTTCCAGCATCTCTTGCATGCGGCGCAGCTCGGCCTCCTGTTTATACAATGGTCATCATTCATGAGTAAAGGAATGGAATGTTAAAAGTCGTACACACTACGTGGGTCAAATGAATGTTAAATGTGGAAAAAAAATTTCGCGGTTCGCAAACAGTTCGCGTAGAGTGAACGTGATGTTTGAACCGCACGTAATTGTTTGAAGCCAAAGGCGTATCTCACAATTCTGACATTGTAGACGGCTTGTAATCTCAAGTTTTTAAGGTTTAACATTGCCACGGAAGTAGCTTTTTTCAAAGTCCTTTCTCTTCTAAATAGTTTGTCTATGCTATGCCAAGTGGGTTTTCAAATATACATTTTCAGTAAAATGTTTTACAAATTGTTTTTCTTCCATGACAAATTTTGTTGACAGGTAGTATATATAGTTAGATTAGATCTTGGAGAATAAGAGACTACGTTTTATCCCAAAACTTCCATAGGAACAGGTACAACGCGGTGCTAATGATAAAACAGTGCGGTGCTAAAACATAAGTACATTTAGTAAAAAGATATAAAAGGGATGTAATTTCGATTAATTTCCACGTACCTTTTCGCGGAGAGCCCTCTCGCGTTCTCCGGGGTCCTCGTTAGATCCGTTGGAGAACCCGTTGGATTCAGCCTCTGATAGACCGCTCTCTGTAGACCTTTGAAACACAATTAATCTATTATTTTAAACATGAAAGATTTTTAACATTCATATGGTCACTATACATAATGATAACTAAAGAGAGAAGGACCCTTAAATTGGTACTGAATAAATTAGATGAACTGAGTAACGATACTTGGTTTTTAGGGTTCCGTACCCAAAGGGTAAAAACGGGACCTTATTACTGAGACTTCGCTGTCCGTCCGTCAGTTGTGTTCTAAAAAGTATGTAGGTTAGTTTTTATTGAGTTTTAGTACTCTTCACAAGATCTTTGCGGCTAAACCTGTATATAAACATAGTATAGTAAGCACTCACGTGTGTCGCTTGGGCACCTGTCCGCTGCGCGCGAGCCGCTCCGAGCGGTAGTTCTCGTAGTGCACCTCCTGCGTCACTTCCTGCAAGTCTTGCATGTGGGTGCTGCAAGATAATACGCTTTATATTATAGTAAGTTCGAGTAAACTCTATTTATTTTGGATTGGCACAAAATGTGGTTAAATGTCGTCAATTTTCCAGCCGAAGACGATTGCTTCTGAAGAGGAAAAAGGTTTAGAGATAGGGTAATAATGAAATAAAATTACTAAACCTTTTTCCTCTTCAGGAGCATTCAGGAGCAATTGAAATAGATTATAGGTGTGGTGGTCAACGCTATTGTCGGAGTTTTAGACCGCTTAGACTCTAGGCATCTGATAGATTGATTAAAATAACAGGGATCGGCAATGTAACGTGTTCTGTGATGTATAGGAACTCGGGCAGAGAGGAAATCGTTTGGATGAGACTTTTGTCCAGCGATGGGACGATAAAAGCAAAGCTCTTAGTGTACCAGGCTTGTCTATCAGCATTGTAGACAATAGGTTATTGCCGATATAAAACTATGATAAAAAAATGCTTTGTGGTTGATTACCCCAAATTTTTATGACTAGTGACTAGTAAGCCAGTGGACAAAGCTCTCTCCTCATTCAGATTAGAGAGCTTTGCCCACTAGGACATAACAGGCTATTGACATGTTGGTACTAATTATACTAAATGAAAAGGGTCTGTATCGCGTTAGATAATCCAACGTATTTTTACGTCACGGGATGACCACGTCCCGTGACCACGAGCGGTGTAATTCGCTCGAAACGTCGGGTGCCTATTTTAGTAAAATACGTTATAGTAGTTTATGCAACGTCATATAAAGAAGGGTATTAAAACACGAGTGTGAGTTTATGGAACGAGCGCAGCGAGTTTCATAATAGTAACGAGTGTTTTAATACCCGTGTTATATGCAGTTGCATACACTACTTTATCTTCACTATTTAATGCAATTAATCAAACAAAATTTTAAAAACAAAACACATTGCGAAACATTAAATTCACGCGTAGGTACGTGTATTGTCACAGTGAACTTGCCGCCATTAAAATCTAACCAATGAGAGCGCAGCTGCGCGTAGGGCCAATCAGGAGCGAGCGAGATCTTACCAAAGAGTTTTGTGTATGTAGTTTCGACGAAGTTTTCACGTATAACCCAACTGTTTTCAAAAGCCAGCCTAATATCAAAATTTTATGCAACTAGTATGAGGATTTTGACATAAGGCTCGCCAGGTTAATTGGTCGCGTTATAATGATGTTATAATGTTATATTATAATGATATTATAACATCATGTGCAATTGCTTAAATTGAGTGTTTTAGTTGTCTGTGCTATAACAGTAGTAATTATAAGTCAAGTATTGGAATCATAAGTAGAATGTTACAACATTAGTGTAGATAAAATTGTGTAACGCGATACAGACCCGTTTCATTTAGTATAATGATTCTAAATTCGTGTGCGTTTAAAAAGTTAGTTAGTAGTAAATACCGTACATGAGCATGGTCCTTAGCTTGATGAAGTCGCAGTGGTCGGGGTTCTCGACCTCCACCACGCCCCAGGGGTACAGGCGGCCGCGCACGCGGCGCCCGCGCACCTCCAGCTGCTGCCCCGCGCCGCACACCGCGAACGGGACCGCCGCCTTCAGCTGCCGGACCTGCCCAATACACTCACCATCACGACTCTACACATTGAGATACGACCAGTTACGATCACGACTGTACACATTATAATTCAGTCACTTGTGATGACGACCGTACACATTGTGATTCACTCACTTGTGATGACGACTGTACACATTTGAAAAACATATTAATCTTAAATTCAACGGTAAGGTTTTATGGATATTTAATCGGGAAATTCACTGCAGGTAAATATGTAAATCTATGTAAACAGTAATACATAGAATAGACCGCGATCCGTCGAATAGCCTTTGACTTTTGGCTTTGATAAAAATGCATACCTGTTCTTTGTAATCCTCGTCTTCATCGCTGTCGCAGTCCGGTAGCGGGTAGATCTTGATGCCTTCCTTTTCAATCTCTTCCATCACCTACAATCCAAATATTATCATTAAGATCTACCCAAGGAAAATCAAAAAAGTCTGCAACACCCTTGTCACATACTTCTAATGTGGTAATGATCTAATCAAGTACTTACTACTCATTTCAATGGACGCCTACAAGAGGGACTGGCAACTGGTGGCTTCCAATCGGAAGAGTGGCGGAAATGGCGGGAGGCCTTTGCCCAACAATGGGATGATACAGGCTAACAGTAACAGAATGTTTTTTTAAATATATTTTCGGAATAACAATCTACTACTTTTGGGTATAGTCAATGATGGACAGATTTTCGAAACTACTTTTTTTGTTTGAAGATTTTTTTTCTAAATGCATCTTATGTACTTATTATCAATTCAGTTTTTTTTGTGTTTGTTGGAGTATAATAATAATCTTACTCTTGATTTGAGCCTTTGCACTTCCTTCTTGGTGAGGCAGTCGGCTTTGGCAATAACCGGCACGATGTTCACTTTGTTGTGGAGTTGCTTCATGAATTCCACGTCCAGGGGCTTCAGGCTGGAATATACGAACAATATGAACAATACGTCTTTTTTTTATATAAACTGCGTTTACGGATACACTTCGCTATTATTTTACTCTAGCCGCGCCCCGCGGTGTTACCCCCGTTGTACCCGTTACCGCGGGAATTTCGGGATAAAATGTATCCCATGTGTTATTCTAATGTATAACCTATATTACTGTAAGTTTCATCCAAATCCGTTCAGTAGTTTTTGCGTGAAAGAGTAACAAACATACATACATGCTGACAAAATTTCGCATTTATATATATACTCTATTTCTTTTGGATTGGCACAAAATGTGGACCAATGTCGTCAATTTTCCAGCCGAAGACGATTGCTCCTGAAGAGGAAAAAGGTTTAGTGATTTTATTTCATTCTTACCCTATCTCTAAACCTTTTTCCTCTTCAGAAGCAATCGTCTTCGGCTGGAAAATTGACGACATTGGTCCACATTTTGTGCCAATCCAAAATTCTTCTTCTTCGTGTCGATGGCACAAAAATTAACTTTTTAAATAAGCCCGCTCCAGTGCTTCGCTAAATAGATTGTACATATATCGCAGTAGGATTTTTATCTGACGTTTCGGCCCCTTTACAAGAACCGTGGTCACAGAAGACATTACAGTATTTTCCTCCCTGATACAGTGGCTATAAAGCCTTCACTTATAATTCGTTCCATCCATCAAATAGGTTCTGCAGTTGGACACCAAGCGGAACAGAGACAATGCCCAGCGCCACACTTGACGGAAACTCCGTCGCGAATCCTCCGCTTCGTCAACCTCAAGGTCAATACATGTTATTGCATATAGTTTATGCCGCGTCGGAGTGACCTATCTTACGCCTAGAGTGCTCGCTTTCTGACAATTGTTATCCTATCCTAATAAACTACTAATCACTACATAGTATAAAATAAAGTCGTCTCTTTTTCGTGTCTGTCTGTTTGTCTGTCTGTATGCTTAAATCTTTAAAATTACGCAACGGATTTTGATGCGGTTTTTTGTAATAGGTAGAGTGATTCAAGAGGAAGGTTTTTATGTAAAAAAAATCCCGAAATTCCCACGGGAACGGGCACAACGCGGGTAAAACCGCGGGGCGCTGCTAGTATTATATATGCGAAAGTGAGTGATGATGTGTTTGTATGTATGCATGTTTGTTACTCTTTCACGAATAAACTACTGGACGGATTTTGATGAAACTTTACAGTTATATAGGTTATACATCAGAATAACACATGGGATACTTATTATCCCAAAATTTCCTCGGGAAATTGCCCGTATCTCTGACCGGTTTCCCAGCCCGCACCGCTGACCGTTTGCCCTGACCGGAACGCTGACCGATTGCCCTGACCGACAATGTTGTTCACACATAATGCGTGCAGCGTTCACTTTGACCTGACCGCTGACCGCATCCAGTGTGGCAAATCCTTTACGCTCATATAGAAATTTCAACATAAAAAAAACTATGTTAAAGCTACGAAAGTCAATGTTATGTTGCTTACCCATGTCCGAACGGCGATATGAAGTAGAAACAGCAGTGTATGCGGTTGTCGACGATGTTGCGTCGGTTGAGGCCGCTCTCGTCGCGCAGGAACCTCTCAAATTGCTCGTCGATGTAGTGGATTATCGACTGCAATACAAATACGACATCAATGCGAGTTTAGAAACCTATAGTTTATTTATTCTTAGTAAAACGTGATAGTATGTAACGTCCCACTGCTGGGCAAAGTATCTCATCTTACAAAAGATATCAGTACCCTTCGGAGAGGAAAAATTGTATGGTTTCATGTCATGTAATTCTTACGCGAGGAAATGCTTGTAACAAATAAAATAGCAGCCTGATAAAATTTATAGAGTTCGTTCTTTAGGTCAAAGCCGAAGGTCACCATAGTAACGGATTATTAAGAGTCCGCTAACCGCCCCGGTAATATAGTTAAGTCTGTGATATGAATACCAATCGGGTCTGAACTCAGGAGCTTTATTAACAAAGTTTATATATATACTACTTAATAAAACAATAATGAAAATATTGTTCCAAGTAAAAATGCGGTTTCAAAAAAGGTGAAAGTTCTAATCAAAATCCTTGTTAGAATTTCAGGGTTTTAACTAAAACAAGTTATTACAAGGGACGGCCTCGAAGGTTTTCAATTTATTTTCCAGAACTTAAATAAAAAATATCCCCAACTAATCTATGATATAAATATGAACAGGGCCTCTGCCACAACGAAAGTGACAGAATGCAACAAGACATAATAAGATAAAATTAAATACTGTTATTTGATTGGTGACACATAGGTAGAACAACACGAATTTTAAATATTCCACCAATCCGCTCCACCGATCCAGCTCCACCAATCACCGTAGTTTTCATCATATAGTGTCCTGTCACCTTCTCCTTGTGCTGATGTTATGAAGAAGAAAATCTGTCCTCCCAATAACCTTTGATCTTACCTTGAAACAGTCAGTGTTGTCAATGGCGTCCCCGTAGCCGGGCGTGTCGACCACAGTGAGGCGCAGCTTCACGCCTCGCTCTTCGATTTCGACCGTCGACGCGTCCAGCTTCACGGTTTGGTTCATTTTTTCTAAGGAATTATAGTTTAATTTGTATGCTATTAGTGCCATAATAATAAACGCATATTAAGAACAGTTTAGCTATCAAATGGTTTCTAACAAACGGCTTTCTGACAAACGCAATTTTCCGAAGAAAAAGAGAGACAAAACACAGTATTACAGTGTTTTTACGACGCGATTATTAATAAAGCATATATGGACTCGTAGAAAAGAATGCGGCTAGACGAATTGTAATGAAATTCATCAGTAGATATAGATAAGTACATAACATTCGTTCGGTCTAATTAACATTGTGCGTTTTTGTCCGGATATATTATATTCAAATGAATGAATGACTGACATAACCATGTATACATACCGGTAGCATCAGGTATAACCCGTTCAGGGTACAGATCTGTCAAGAACAGCGAGTTGACAAGCGTGGACTTGCCCAGGCCGCTCTCGCCGACCACCATCAGCGTGAACTCGAAGCCCTTCTTCACGGACTTGCGATGGACCTGGTTCGGCAGGTTCGCGAAGCCCACGTACCCCGGCGTTTCGAGGTTGGAAAACTGTCGGGCAATGGGTTAATGGTTTTAGTTAGGGAAGATCTTTATTGGGTAAAGGGTTTACAATAAGAGATTTTAAGTAGATCTATGTTGGGCAAAAGGCTAAAATAATTAGTTTCAATATATTTTGAAGTGATTCCAAAATAGTAGTTTAAATTGTTGGCTATGTAGGGTAAAGGGTTAAAAAAAAAATTTGATCAGGACGTTTAAATAAGGTTCGATATATTTTTAAGTGACCCGAAAAAGTTAGATAAATTGATTTTAATAAAGATCGATGTTGTTTTGAATAAGATACTTTGTTAGTGAAAACCGCATGAAATTTCTATCATAACATTCTGATATTAGCGCGAGCATAAAGACAGAGAGACAAACAAGTGGACGAGGCGAGGGACTTTTTATACCTACTATATGCATGTATTTGTTTAAATAAAGAAGAATCATTGTAGTATGACATTGTCTTGTCTTCTTATCGAGTGGCTGGTCAACCTGATCAATCCTGGTGTCAGAGTTATTGAGCCGCCAAAGGCCTCTGACATGGCTCATGTAACGACTACTATCCGTAGAAAGTAACTGGGACCGACGGCTTAACGTGCCCTCCGAAGCACGGAAAAAATTGTCTTGTATTTCTCAGGAATGCCAATAATTACACGTAAAACCGCAAGGCGGTGCCAGTGAAAGTATCAAATGTGTTTCTAGGTAAATATTCAATCAAACGCAACATTTAGAAACGAATGCATCTATTTTCTTAAGTCGTCACATATTTACACGAAACATTCTCGTTGAAACATCAACATATTGTTATTAATTAGTATTTAAACACGATATGACTACTAATTAGGTAATTACATCTCGTTTAATTGTCCAGATATGATGTGTCGAATGACATTTTGTTTTGGAAATAAATACCTAAATGTGACTTGGCCGTACCCTTGTTGTAAATTCAAATATAAAGTTTAGTGTGTACACAGAGTAACGTAATTTGAACATTCTTTAATGTCAATTCTGTAATTTGAACATTCTTTATACGTTAGTGGGTGCAAGTCAACGGCCAAGTCACACAACATTAACTATAAATAATAAAGAAATCGCAGTAAGGAACCTTAAAGTTGGCACGACTTAGTCTAGATTTCATTACTTTTTAACTTTTTAGAGATAAACAAGCAGCTCCATCGAGACTTGGCTAGTTTTTTACAGAATGTTTTTGATGGGATAATTTATTTAAATAAGCATTGTTTTCTCTGCATTGTGTTGGCAAGAGTAAATAATGAAATGTATATTTATATTAATGTAATTATGCATAAATAAACTAACAGCATTTTAGCTATTAAATGGTTTGTCCCTTTCCAACATTCGCTATTTTCCAAAGAGTAGAAGAGACAAAATAGTTTTATAGTTAAAGGGCGTTTAAGAAAAAGGCGGTGAATACCGGTACCTAACCTATTAGATAACTAGCAGCGCCCCGCGGTTTTACGGTATGTCTGTAATATTTCCAAAACTGCCCAGTTTTCGTATATGTTAGTCTATATCAGCGTCTGAACAAATGTGCCAAATTTCAAAAGTGTATGTATGTATTGTATGTATATACAGACCCGTTTCATTTAGTATAATGAGTGGAAATCGTATGAGTTTAAAAAGTGTGTATGTATGTATGTGTTTTTATGTCTGTGTTCGCATATCTCCGGAAATACAAGTCCGATTTTAAAACTCTAGTTTTTACAACTTTAAAAGCCAGGAAGTCCACTAAATATATTATTTCAATCTTTTTAGTTACTAGATTTTAAAGTCGGTTGTTTTTTTTCAAAAAGTTTTGAGTTATGTAAAATATTAAACTTTTCTACCATCTTATGTCGCGTTACTATTGAACTATGAGTAGTATTAGACTGGCGGCATACGAGCGGAATCCGTATTTGATTTCCGCATTCGGAAACCTAAAATCATAAAATCAATAGAAAATACATTGAGTGCCGCACACATTCGTTTTTTCTATGCGGAATAAATTCCGTACGTACGTTTCGAATTTTCGTGCGTTCAGCATCACCGTACGGAAAAAACATATTGTCGTCATGCGGAACCCAGCACTTCCATACATTTGCTTTGTTGCGCCGCACACGTTCGGAAATTTTAATTCGGAAACAAAAATAAAATCAATGCAAAGCTACCACTGAACGTACTGACAGTATACAATTCCTAATGCAAAAAACGAACGTCTGCGGTAGGTCCACGGAATTCCGCATGCGGAAAAGGAATTCGGAAATCAAATACGGATTCCGCACGTATGCGGCCAGACTTCGTATAGAAGTAAAGATTAAACTTTAAGATATAAAAATTTTAGGTTTTTTTGCCTCCCATGTCTGTTTCTTTGAGCTAACTTCGAAATTTGTTGGCACTCCGATTTTGTGACTTGAAAAATATATACTTTTAAACCCGAAATACCTACAATAGTACAAAGGGGTCACGAGTTACAAAAATAACACGAAAGAAAGTATAGTTACCAACCAATAGTGTTCCAAATTTGAATGAACGCATTTTTTTTAGCACAACCAGTCAACCAATCAGCCGATCAACTGTTCCTATTACAATACACGTATTAAGTACAGGTCAACAACTTGCAATCGCGGACAAAATGAAAATAACTAGTAAAAATATGTATGCAATGCGCGTGCGCCGCTTAACTGACACACATTCTGACGGTGCGTCGACACAAACAAGAAAACATCACTTTCAAAGTTGATAAACAAATGTGATATAGGAATTTTAATTACTAAAAAAAACAAACATTTTAAAGTGTATTGTTACTATTGGTGGTACTCTTCCTATAGATATTATACATACAAATTCCACATCCTTCACAGTATCTGTCTAATGATTCGAGATAATTAAAGAAATTTGCATGAGAGATTTGAACCAGCAGAATTACTAGGGAGGTTCATAAGGCAGATTTTGTGCTCGTTTTCACATAATACAGTACTAGAATGGGTGTTAATGACATAAAGTTATCACTTTTTGTAGTTAAAAAACTGGTACATTTGTGTATAAAGTAAAGGTACACACACAAGGTGTTATATATTGTATTACCCGCGTTGTGCCCGTTCCCGTGGGAATTTCGGGAATTTTTTTACATAAAAACCTTCCTCTTGAATCACTCTACCTATTACAAAAAACCGCATCAAAATCCGTTGCGTAATTTTAAAGATTTAAGCATACAGACAGACAAACAGACAGACACGAAAAAGAGACGACTTTATTTTATACTATGTAGTGAAGTACATAGTGTCCGACCGAAGCTTCGGCTTCGGCCACCTTCGGGCAAAAAAACCATCTTCGGCTAAACCTTCGGCTTCGGCCGGGTTTTGGGCCGGTTTTGCCAGGGGTCCGAGCAATACTCGGAATTGAACGAACTGTTACGAAAGACTGAGTTGGTAACATGTTTAAAAGAAAATTGCTTCTGAGGAATACTGACATTTATTAATACTGGTCTTCTAGTCCGTATACTTATCTACGGCCAATTGCAATTATATTATACATATTATAAAGCTGCTTCATGGTTACAGCACTGTTGAAAGAAAATTTCGTAATAAATGATAAGTCTTCACTTATCTATATAGAAAAACTAGCCACGCCCCGCGGTTTTACCCGCGTTGCGCTCGCACCACGTTGCAAAAGAAGCCTATGTCCTTTCTCAGGCTCTGTACTAACTGTGTTCCAAATTTCATTCAAATCGGTTCAGTAGACTGTGTCGGAGGCTTTCAGGTTGTCTAAAAACAATCGACACCAGGGTTGGGCACTGACCTACATGAACTTACTTTTTTATTTGATGAGGTTGATTACCCCTCACTATACTGAAGGCACTGCTATGCAGTGGGAAATATACATACATACAGTACTCATCTAGTGGACGGTCAACCTGACCAATCCTGGTGTCAGAGTTATAGAGCCGCCTAAGGCCTCTGACATGTCTCATGTAACGACTACTATCCGTAGAAAGTAACCGGGACCGATGGCTTAACATGCCCTCCGAAGCACGAAATCATCTTACTTTTTGAGCAATCAGGTGATTCAGCCTGTAATGCCCTAACCAAACTGAGGACAGTCACACAAAGAGATTTTTTGTGAGAAATTGTCCCCACCGGGAATCGAACCCGGAACCTCCAGAACGTGAGCCAGTTGCTCAAACCACAAGACCATGGAGGCTGTTAAGTGCCTGTGCGGAGTAAAGAGGTTCTTTCACATTTAAAAAGCTAGTAATGGGTAATGAGTCATGTCATTATGAAGTACCTATGTAATCAATAATTCAAGAATTGAACTGAAATAAGAGTAAGTGATTTTGATACCTACTATAGATATGTTACATGAGAAAATTTAATGTGAATATGCTAAAACTAAGTATTAAAGCATTAAAGGGGTTTTAGGAAAATCGTTGTGGATATTAACATATTAAGGTGAGTATACTACATAGAAATGAGAATGCTCGAGAAAATACTCTAGTCTATATTCACCTTTACACAGTCATGTCTATGCAAGTTATAATAAACAGTACATACAATGATAAATACTACAACTATGTATATAAATAAATAGTTGAGGATAAATGACCCATAACAAGGTAGTTCCAAATGTTTACTATCAAACTCGATGACAGAAAAAAATGGATGTATATACGTCGACCTTGTTTTCCTAGATATGATGAAAATAAATAAATAAATAGCTGTAAACAATGCATTACTGCATGCAGTAAATTATGTTGACATTGAGTTAATACACCGTATTAGAATATGTACATGCTGTAATTATTATTGTTATGTATAGCAGCGACAATATACAATGGATGGGCTTATAAAACTGACGATAAGTGCAAGCAAACAGGGGATGAATCATCCTGTAGGTAGTTTACATTCGACTGAATACTACAACGAAGAATACTGAAGGTTTATATGGATTAAATTAGTAAATAGTAACGACCTATAGAGCGGTAATATAGGAACAAAACAGTGAAGAAATAACAGGCCTGTAATATGTACTGTACAATAAAATATTAACTTACGTTTTTGTTCGAAGTATCACTCGACATATTGATGCTCTTCAGCTTCTCAATTATGTACACTGATAAACTATTTTATTATAATGATTTAAATGAACTATTGTTTGCCTATCAAACTAGTTTATTTGGTAAGTAATTTCAACTTCTAAACTAGATATTATAAAAATTAGGCCGACACCGAGATAGCCTATGCCACAGAGTACTTTTTTTATATATGAAATAGAGGTCTAACTCAGCGATCAAAATGGGAAACGTCAAATGACGCCCTCTGGACGCAGGTTTTGTTACTAATGCCAGCTTACGTAGCGCGCGCACACATACAAGCATACCCACACATGCGTACTCGTATACGTTGCTTACTCCTTAAGGAGTCTACACACCAAACCCGCCGACCCGCCGACACAGCCCGGCGGCTTGGTGTCGGCGACCCAAACCCGCCAACCCGCCAACATGTGTCATGGGGCTGTGTCGGTGAGTTAGTCGGCGGCAAGAAATCAGTACAACTTTTTTAGTAAAACACAAGCACGTCACTATCGCTGGAGTGTCGGCGGGCAACTGAGCGCGT
This sequence comes from Cyclophora albipunctata, assembly GCA_963082685.1. Taxonomy (NCBI): domain Eukaryota; kingdom Metazoa; phylum Arthropoda; class Insecta; order Lepidoptera; family Geometridae; genus Cyclophora; species Cyclophora albipunctata. Next base: position 2,865,932 of record OY720133.1, read on the forward strand.
ACGCAAGTCGCCGGCCATGCCGCCGACTTGCACGCGCGGGTACGAGTCGCCGACATGATTCTTGAAACAAAGTCGCCGACACCAAGCCGCCGGGCTGTGTCGGCGGGTCGGCGGGTTTGGTGTGTAGACTCCTTTAGACTACATTATTTTCAAGGTATTTTTAATAGCTTTTCTACTGGTGAATTACTTAATCAGTAGAAAAGCGAAAAGTAATTCACATTATTATACAATAAAACAATGTAATTATTAATTTTCAATATAATTATTTCTTTCTTTCTTTTCAAACACTTTTTTTTAACTCAACGGACTTAGGTGGAATATGCACTTTTAGACGATAACAAACAATAACAATAACAAACAATACAGACACGAAGCGCAATCGCAAACCGGCGGCCAAGTTTTGTTATAAAATATAATTTAAATAATAGTTTCCGTTTAAAAAAGTACTCCGTGGTTTTGACTGTTTGGTTTGACATTCATTCAGTGTTGCCAACTCGGATTTCAAAAAATCAGTCAGGTTTCGAAAATGCGTAGAATTAGCAAAACTTGTTTATGAAAAGTTAGTAGATCTACGTACTTTTTTTTATAAATGTAATGAAGAGCTAAGTGTAGGCAAAACTTAATAAAACGAATGTTTTGGAATATAATTTATTATCCGACTCCTTAACTTGAAAATGTTTTAAAATTATTTTTATTTCGTTTTATAACATTCATATTTTAGGCTTCTAATGTAAAATATATTACGTAGGATATACTGTACATTAAAGCTCACATAAATGGATTGAGGTCTGGTCACACCGATGAGCGGAATCGTTAGCATTTTTCACGCCATCTTGTGTAACTAACAGAAAAACTTAACCACAAATTGTTAATACTGCCATCTGTTTGGGGGTTTCCTAAAGATAACATAATATAATGGAACTAAATTAAAATGTCAGTTTGATGTATTAGTCGGCAATACATTTGGTGTTCAACTTTATTTTGGATATTTATAGGAGAATGATTACCAGTTTGCTACTTCTAAGATTGTCAAGCCTGGCCTATGCTGATCGACCCAACCCAGCAATAGCAAACATCACTCACGGACTCACAGACCAGAAAGGAAACAGAGAGGTATGTAGCAAACCGCAGCAGCAAGCAAGCAAAAGCAAACTAACCACAGACCACGAAACAGAGAAACTAACTGTCAATGTCGGAAAGCTAAGCAAAATAACTGAATCAATTCATTCAAACCAATCCACCCCGTACATCAAAGTTCATTGAAACTGACATTGAAGGGAATGTGTTGTGACATAATGACCTATTTTTTAATCGTCAAAGTCAAGCAAATTAATTAATTTAACTGTGATTAATTAATCTGTCTGACGGTGACACTGTGGTGACATCTGTCTGTCTGTTCTGTCTTGTGCTTTTGTTTCGTGGTATGTGTGTGCTTGTGCTATGCTGTGGTCTTGTGTTGTGTGTGTATCGCAACTCCCGAGATTGATTGTTACTTGTTACGAATCGAAGTAAAATCTAATTAAACTAAACTAAATTTTGATGTTGTTGTAAGAGCATTAGCTGGATCATGGCTAGTTCTAGTAGTGATGCGTTGGATACAAGAGTTAAATCTAGAAGGCCAGCAGGTAAGGAAGTTTAAATGTCACACCCTGCAGTGGCCTTGCGATATTGATTAACTGTTTACGACTTTACGGCATCGTTTTATTTCAGAATCTGCTTTTAAACAGCAGCGATTGCCTGCCTGGCAACCGATATTGACTGCAGGAACTGTCCTGCCAACCTTTTTCGTCATTGGAATAGCTTTTATACCAGTTGGGATAGGTTTATTGTATTTCTCTGACGAGGTAAGGATAATCTAGTTTATTATCAGTATTAGGGCAATAAAGGGGTGCCAACTATCTATATTACATATAGCATCTCTCCGTTACCTTATCATGTAAACTTTATTTGTCAACTCATTTCTTTGATCATGTTTTAGATGAAAGAGTTTAAACAAATATTTTTGTTTGATTGTGTTTGTTATGATGACTTGTTAAAGATGTATGATCTCATGTTGTCCAACAGTGATACACATGTTTAAATTAAACTTTCCAAGGTTAATCTACATTATTTAAGAAAGTGTGTGTCATGCTGTATTGGGTGATAGAAACATGCAATGAATAGGTTTAGAAGGAGAAGACTGTTGGTTGGTTGTAAAACAAACAAGAATTTCATCATAATATTTGGTGAAATTGTAATAATCACCTTTAAAAAATGGAAAGAGGTAATCAGCATTGTTCTTTTTTCAAAATTGTATAACTGCCTTTGCTGCAAATTTCAACCCCATTTCAATTTATGATAATGATAAACTTAAATTAAACCAACTAAAAAAAAAAGAGCTATTGTTGAGTTGTACAACTAACCAAGGACGGCAGAAGATAGAGAAAAGTGGAAAGAACTCCATTGACAAGAGTAGAGACTTAAATTCAAACTTAACTTATCATAATTACATTTTTACTATACCCTCAGGTAAAAGAACATGTCATAGACTACACAATGTGTTACAAGGATGGTGAAGATAATGTCACATGTGCTGATTACATCAAACAGAACAAACTCGACCCGGACTTATCCTGTGTCTGCAGTATAGAGTTCAATCTCACTAACAGTTTCCAAGGAGACGTCTACTTTTACTATGGATTGACTAACTATTACCAGAACCATAGGAGATATGTCAAGTCTAGGTATGTTTATGATGAATGAAGTATAATAACACTAGAATCCTTGTAAATAAGTTCTCTGACTGAATAGCATAGTGTAGGATGAAGGAGGATAAACATAAGTTTAAATACTTTTTGTAGGTATGTATATTATAACAGCAAAATGATAAATGTCATGGATTGGGGTTATACCCGTTCCTGTGAGAATTTCAGGATGAATAGCCGTATATCATGTATCTAACATGATAATAGTGTGATAGTTGCGCACTATACAGTTGTACACTATACAGTAAACATTAACTCTAACTGCCTTTGTATTTATGTTACTTGAATACAATGAAAGTCTGTTATTGGCTGTAAGACTAGCATAAGCAAATTTAATTATTTTTTAAGAGAGCTGTAGACTTTGTTTTTTTAAATAAATAAATAGCCTATAAACTTCCCGTTGAACGTGGCTATCTATTACAAGATAATTATTCAAATCGGATTGGTAGTTTCTGAGATTACGTTCAAACAAACCAATAATCAAACTTTTCAACTTTATTATATCAGTAACTAGCAGCGCCCCGCGGTTTTACCCGCGTTGTGCCCGTTCCCGTGGGAATTTCGGGAATTTTTTTACATAAAAACCTTCCTCTTGAATCACTCTACCTATTACAAAAAACCGCATCAAAATCCGTTGCGTAATTTTAAAGATTTAAGCATACAGACAGACAAACAGTATGACAGACACGAAAAAGAGACGACTTTATTTTATACTATGTAGTGAAGATTAGGAGCGCCCCACGATATGGCCAAACGCTATTTAGGGTAGGTTATGGGTTATTTTTCTTCTCTTCTTTCCTACAGGAACAGTACTACGCGGATAAAACCACTGAACGTGATCAGTAAATCATATTAGCTGTAGCGCTCTGATAGAAATGCCACTATCGGCCACCCATCCAAGTAGGGATTGAGCTGCACTTTGCTTAAACGCAATGAACTAACATCGCTTAGTCAAAACTACGCCATGATCTGTCTTCATTGAGTCTTTAAATTACAGAGATGATACGCAACTGTTGGGCCGTCTGTCGTCCACTCCGTCATCGGACTGTGATCCGTTTGCGTTCGCGACGGAGAATGGAAAGAAGAAACCGGTAGCGCCTTGCGGAGCGATCGCCAACTCTCTGTTTAACGGTATGGATGTATTGAATCACTATTTGAATCCTAATCCTTTTCACTGTACTGATATCTGCAGTGAGATGAGACGCCTTTGCCCAGTTGTTGGACATTACAGGCTAATATTTTTTTGTTTTACTATTTTGAAGAAAGAACCGACTTCAAATTGGATTATTATGAGAACTAAAACCATTTTACTGGACTGTAAAATATCTAACAAAAAACTTGAGAGGTGTCAAGGGACACCCGGATGGAACGAAGTTTATTTATTATCAACAAAATTAATCGTCGCGTCGCCACGCCTGGCGTGCGCATGTTTCTCTGTCTGTCTCTCTCTGGTGGCGTGCGTATGTTTCTTTGTCTGTCTCTCTCTGGCGTGCGTATGTTTCTCTGTCTGTCTCTCTCTAACGCAAAAAGTGTCGTTACAACTTTTCGTCTTAATTCTTTCCGTCCAGCCCCCTTTCGCAGCGCGAAATAAGGAACTTCGTTCCAATATTAATAACTAGCCGCGCTCCGCGGTTTCACCCGCGTTGTGCCCGTTCCCATTGGAATTTCGGGATGAAAAATAGCCTATAACCTTCCCGTTGAATGTGGCTACCTATTACAAAAAGAATTATTCAAATCGGACTGGTAATTCCCGAGATTAGCTCGAACATAAAAACATACAAACAAACTTCCAAATTTAACCTCATTATAATATTAGTATAGAAGAAATCACAGTAAGGATTTTAGACGAGACTTGGCTTGAATTTGTAGATTTGATTACATTCTTATAGAGAAACAAACAGCTTGACACTTGCCTAGTTTTTGATATAAATCTTTTTGTGGGATATTTTTACTCCTCTCAATTTTCTACTACGATTTTCTGTTACTCAAATTGTGTTTTTCATCAACAGACAGTCTGACTGTCCACTCTAAAGACGTACACAAAGACGTGCCCGTGTTGAGGACCGGCATCGCCTGGAAGTCAGACAAGGAGATCAAGTTCCGCAACCCAGGCGGCGATCTCAAAACAGCATTTGCCAACTTCACAAAGCCAGAGAATTGGAAGAAACACGTCTGGCAATTGGACCCCGACAATCCAGACAATAATGGATTCCAGGTGCCTACGTTATTTCTTAATCCGTAAACTCAGTTTCAATGAAACATACCTATACTCTATTTTTTGTATTGTCACAAATGTGGACCAATGTCGTCATTTTGTTTCCTATAGAACGAAGACTTGATAGTGTGGATGCGTACCGCGGCGCTGCCCACGTTCCGGAAGCTGTACCGGCGGGTCGACCACTCGAAGGACGGGTTCAGCACCGGCCTGTTGGAGGGAGCTTACATCCTCCGCGTGGAATATAGTAAGTCAACCATATATGTGAATAATCCTTTCCTATCGGCAAAACTCGGAACAACGATAACACCCGAATGGTGCCGATGTGTCTATGAATTACTGTATTATTAAATTACGTGTAGGTATCAAATAAATCGCATACTTTATTTATCAATGTCAAACTGTTGTCTCGATGGGTACTGAGTGCGAGTGAAGTAGTAAGACAAAAACGAACATTTCCGAGAAAATACGAAAGGAAAGGATTATTCACTACATCTGTACCTTACTAGCCCCGCGGTGTTACCCGCGATGTACCCGTTCCCGCGGGAATTTCGGGATAAAATGTATCCCATGTGTTATTAGGTTTAAAGATCTTTATTTCTCATAAAAACATTGTGATCATTTAAAATGAGATTTAAAAATAAAGTGTTAATATAATTACGCACCTCTGGTGCCTTTATTGTGATGTATAACCTATATTACTGTAAAGTTACATCCAAATCCGTCCAGTAGTTTTTTCGTGAAAGAGTAGCAATCATATACACTCATATATTCTCACAAACTTTCGCATTTATAATATTAGTAGGAACTACTGAACGGATTTGGAAGGAACTTTACAGTAATGTAGGTTATACATCAGAATAACACATGGGATACATTTTATCCCGAAATTCCCGCGGGAACGGGTACAACGCGGGTAACAGCACGGGCGTGGCTAGTTTATGAAATTAATAGAATCTTGGCTACCAGTTCAAACGAATCTCTAACACCCCAACAAGATAAGATACGCTTAACACCTATTATATTACAGACTACCCTGTTACTGACTTCGAAGGCACGAAATCGTTCGTAATCTCCACCACATCCCTACTCGGGGGCAAGAATCCGTTCCTTGGGGTGGCGTATGTGGTCGTCGGAACACTTTGCTTGCTACTCGGCATCGTTCTGCTTGTCATACACGTCAGATGCTCGAAAAGGTAATCATATTTGTTTTTACAACTCCAGCAATAGTCCCTACTTCTGCAGGGGCACATGCAAGGACATGTGGTAGGGAGTGTATATAGAACTTGAAGTGTATACATCCCTGCAGTTGCAATCTATTCCCGATCCAACCTGTATCATGGACCTGTACAGTGTTTTAAAATCTAAATATCAAGAAAAATAGAGAATTTATCTATACTAATACTAATATTATAAAGCTGAAGAGTTTGTTTTGTTTGTTTGTTTGTTTGTTTGTTTGTTTGTTTAAACGCGCTAATCTCAGAAACTACTGAACCGATTTGAATAATTCTTTCACTGTTAGATAGTCTATTTATCGAGGAAGGCTATAGGCTACATTTTATCCCGAAATTCCCACGGGAACGGGCACAACGCGGGTAAAACCGCGGGGCGCTGCTAGTAAGAGATATATGTCTTACCCTAAAATTAGGATGTTTTGTGACAACTTTGTCACAACCAAGAATAAAATTTAAAAAGTCTGTATATAAATCTAGACCTTTGCCCTTTTGTTATAAATAAATAAAAAATACTAATTTGTAATGATTTCTTCGATACTAATATTAAAAAGAGGTAAATTTTGTAAGTTTGTTTGTTTGTTCGAGCTAATCTCGGGAATCACCTGTCTGATTTGAATAATTATTTTTGTACTAAATAGCTGCATTCAACGGAAAGCCTATAGGCTATTTTTCATCCCGAAATTCCTTCAGGAAAAGGACAACAAAGGTGAAACCGTGGGACGCTGCTAGTTATTTATAAACAACTTACTAAACAGCGTCTATTGATACAATTCCCATCCAGTTACCCTCATCCCATAATCAACTCCTACATGATAGACGACGAAGCAGTATACACCAACCAAGACAGATCCTCGTGAGTTATCACATCGTTCAATATAAATAATAAATCTGAAAATTTCGATTTTATGTTTTTTTTCAACGCGCTAATCTCGGAAACTAGCTATCCGATTTGAATAATTCATTTTGTACTTGATAGCCACATTCAACGGGAAGGTTAAATACTACTTTCATCCCGAAATTCCCACGGGAACGGGTACAATGTGGGTAAAACCGCAGGGAGTGACTCAACCGGCCCCTAGTGGAACAATCCACTCGAAAATTCGGGAAATAACTAAGTAGTTTACTGGCTAACAAATTCTGCCGCACAAAACCTGTTTATACGTTAGTATGTACATATATTCAAATCGAGAGTAAAACATACTTTTGGAGGAAAGTAGTTTCTATTGTAGAGTTATGACATGAATAAATGTCATACAGCTGTTATTATGTACTTTCACTAGTGTGGTTACAAAATCATAGACTAATTTGGAAAATAGTATAGACAGTTTAAGTATATCTGATATTAGTTATGAGTTTGAAATGTGCTGTTTTTTTTCGTATTATTGACATAATAGTCCAGTAACTGTTACCGTTTAGGTATCTTGGTCATAGAGCGTAATACATGTAGGGAAGTAATACTCTGTAATATCCCGCTGATGGGCATAGGACTCTAGTCCTATGCAGCCTTTAGAAGTGGGGCGGAGTGGTAAGGAGCTCAATTAAACAATCGCAATGCAGTACGCAGAGTTGACATTGTCAAAATCCTTTCGTCTTGCATTGTGATTGGTCTATTGCGCCCAAAACATTGACCTCTATTATATACACTCTGGACTGGCTGTTACCATACAAATGACAGCTAATTTTGTGTGTCAATTTCAAGCGCCTCTGCGAGTGTCCCGAGAACTAATTTTGACGTTCACTGCAAGCAACTGCAAGCAAATAGTGTGATCGTCAAAATTAATTTTAGTCACAGTCGACTAAAGACATAACTAATTTTAGTTCCATGGGCTTTCGTATCTGCCTACAGTGGCCTACAGCGCCAAAATGGCGACACTCAAATAGGCACAAGATTATTATGACTGCAGCCTGTCCAGTGTATATAATAGAGGTCAGTGGCTCAACACCATAGTAGCGGAGCGCTTCTTTGTAAAAAAAAAATAATGAGTACCATTTTTGAATGAATTCTAATTGTTTGTATTTTTTTCAGCACCACTGAAATGATCAACGTGAACCCGCGCACTCCTTATTCGTAGATCATATATTATTTAACTTATTTTATGTTACTAAAGTTTTATCATATAATTTTTATTTTTACGAGAATCTAATGTATTCATTGTGCTTACTTAATTTCATGTTTTTCTACCGAAACAATTATGTATACAAAATGCTAAATGTTTATCTTTATGACAAAACAAACACTTATATGAGCAATAAAAAGTCAACGCAAAATCTAAAACTAACAACAGTAGACGCCAAATAAGTTTGAAAATTGGTCAAAATAAGAATAAACTTTCGCAGAACATAGATGTAAGTTATCTCCCTCATGTGAAAGAGTGCGATATAATAAAATGCTGTGCACTGATTGGTTTAACCAATTCCAAATTTTCCACCAATCAACACATATTATTTTATCATATCATGTCTTAGTCGCATAGTCATGACTGGTCAGCATAGTACCGACCGAAAAACCCCCTGGCTTGTTTGGCGTTATTTCCCCTTCTAGTACTATAACGGTTATATTTCCGAACTATATATACCGTTCTTTTTGTTTCATGTCTTCACTTATAGAAAGGATATACTGTTTGTTTTCATGAAAAGAAATGTATTGAGATTTTAAAGAAATGATTAAAATAATTAAAATCTATGGCGTTGTTCTAAGGAAGATAAATCGAGTATGCCATCGATGTGTGATCCACCAATCAGAATGCTCTATTTTCATATCTGTTTGACAGTTCAAATCAAGCGATCTGATTGGTTGAAACACATACATAGCAAACATCTGGTTACGCTTGTTATTATGTAACCAAATAAATGAGGTTTTTAATGATTTTAAAACTGTTATTAAATTAAGATATAAGTTGTGATATTGTTTTTTATTAATGTTATTATTTAAACAGTATTTTTTATTTTAAATAAATGTACTTCATACCAACCATCTTGATCTTTATCTAAAGTTGAAACCTTTCGAAAGAAATGTTTTTTTATTCTATCCTTAAATAGCTTAGGATAACACATGCCTGTTACTGGCAGACTTGCATGCCATACCCTTGCACATGCCATCATGTCTATGGACATTCCGACTTGCATGTTATATCTCGCAAGTAAGTACATTGCATACAGCGACTGATAATCTCAATCGTTGGACCATGTCGAAAACCTTCTCTACGCCTTTAGATACTGATTAAGATGTTTAGTACGAAGCATATAAAAATGGAGATCGAATGCTGCGAAATAAAGTGCGAAATAAATGGTCACGTTTTTACATTTACTTGTAGAGCCTATGCAAGGCTCAGGGGCACTCGTGACAACTGTACAAAATGACACCTTCACTGTTAACAGTGCTCTGTCTTGACTTTTTTTATATTATCCCTATATAAAATCCTGATTTTCTTTGGATAAGAACTCTCTTAACTATGTACTAATAATGTACTTAAAATTAAATCTATTTACTAATGTATTCCGAACCGAATGACACATTTTGTATAAGATCTCTGTTATGTATGTATGTATTATTTTAAGTATGTTTAACTGCCGTACTCAGAGACGTCAATTTGACCGACAATTAACTAACTGACGTAATTTGACATGTCATACTTATGACATGACATGTCATTAATTCTCTACCGCCTTATTAGGAAACGCGGTGTACCCAAAACACTGGTATAATGTGTTTTGTCTATTGTGCTCTTTGGAAAATTGCGTATGACAGAAAGTGCAGTGACAACTCTGAGTGCAGTAGTTAAGTCATACATATATGACTTGAAGTAAACTATTGGTAAATATATTTGATGTATTTAGCCTTATGAACTATGTATTATTTATTTTCGGCTAAGTTTATTACGAAAATAAATTAAAATATTTATTTGTTATTGATCTTTTTCGCTAGAACCCAAAATGTCGTGATACAAGTTAATTTAATTAAATCTGACTTCTCACTGTATGTATCTTCAATAGGATGAGAGGCCTTTTCCCAGCAATACTTTTTTTTACTACTTCGGAAATTATTCAATAACTGCCATCCTTAATGGAATCGATAATCAATTTATGTTAAAAAGGGACCAACATTGCCACATTGTACAATTGAATAAGGCTTTAAAAGCGATATTTATGCATATTTGTGTCAATTCTCAGATTAGCTGTCAAAATTCTGAATAAAAATTATCCAAAAACCATCCTCTTGAACTACTGAGTCTGTTGGTGAAAACCGCATGGCAATCCGTTCAGTAGTTTTGGAGATTACTTCGGATATACAGACAGACAGACGGGGCGAGATATTTTGTAAATGTCGAAAGAAGAAAAGTATGTATTAAGCACCATACATGAGTACAATATTATAGAAATGATTTAATATGACAATGTTTCATCGCCGCATTTTGAGATCTAGTGTAAACGTATCTTTATAACCAATAAGGTTTATAATCGCATTTGGTAATCGTGATGTGACTAGGTCTTGTAGAAAGGGCAGTGTTCCACTGCGGAATACAGTCGCGTATCCAATACGCAAACATTTGACGTGCAACACGTGTTCGCAGCGTTGCAAGCGAGTAACATTTGTTCAGCAACATTTTCTATTGAACATTACATTAACACGCACGTCATGTTGCGCGTGTTGCGCGCTGTTGTGTAACTTTGTAGAACATGTTAAGCGTTATATGTTGCGTGTCGATTGTTGCCTAGTGGATACGCGGCTTACGTGCGTACGAGGTCTGTTCAAAAAGTATCGCGAATATTTTTTACCACCGATAAACGTTGCCTTGGTCCAACGTAGCTTCACTATAAGCCATATTCAACATTCGGAATTCATCCGCGCACTTTATTTTGTTTTCTTTTTTACACAAAATTTGATACAGATTCTTTGATCCATTTTTTTGGAATAGGCAAATATCGAAGACGAGTCGACGAAACACATCATGCAAAACAGCTGTTACGAAAAGTAAAAATTCAAAATGGCCGACCTTGTGAGCATATGTAAGGGACATGCGTACCATCATAACGCTATAGAAAAATCAAAACTCAAATATTCGTAGCCTGCGGAAATTCAAAATTCGCGATACTTTTTCAACAGACCTCGTATGAGCGGCATTGGAATAAAGTCCTTATATGTTAGTTAAGGTGTTGAAATGAAGTGCCTTTTAATGTAGAACACGCTTTTATATTACACCTAGATGTACTAATATACTAATTAATAATGTATTAAAATTAATATAGTCAATGGAAGTACTGTCGGTGGCGAAAATGTTTAATCAGAATATTTATTTATGTACTTACTAAATACACAGACCCAAATATCTGGTTACCATTTATACCCAAATATCCAAATATCTGGTTTAAAACAAGTTATTTGTTATTCGAAATGCACGCACGATGTGAAAAGCTGTATCTATTCCGATGTATATCTATTCCGATGCGCTGAATAAAAAAAAATTGTGATCTATGAATTCAACGGACCTTAAATAACTTTATGGTCAGCTAGTGAAGCTTCCAGTGCAATCTGGACTTTCACTGTTTAATGTCACTTTTGTCAATGACTGTACTTCTGTCGACCGTACCTTTAAGGACCTTACCTATTTAATATCATGTAATTGCTATTGTCTAATGTTATTTGCACCAAAAAACTTGAATTAAATTATAATTAAAATTTTGATATTATTCGGAGACTACCATTGTCTCTTTCTCTTATTGTAAATCAGATAAACTACAGTTCTAATAAAACATAATTTTCAGATGACTTAACACTCCATGAAGCTAAGTGAATAACGATCAAGCTATTGTCACTTGTTTTTAGGGGCAGCCCTGTTACATATTCTAAGACCAAGCTTAGCTTACAGAACTATCCAAGTATGTCAATAGAAAAAAAATTCTATTTGACATTTAATTTAAAATATGTCTAAACTAGCCGGGCCCCTCGGTTTCACCCGCGTTGTACCCGTTCCCGCGGGAATTTCGCGATAAAAAGAATCCTATGTCCTTTCTCAGGCTCTGGACTAACTGTGTACCAAATTCTATTCAAATCGCTTCAGTAGTTTTGGCGTGAAAGCGTAACAGACAAACAGACGGACAAAGTTACTTTCGCATTTATAATATTAAGTTTTTAAAATATGTCTAAATTAAATCTGTAATAGCAGGTTTTGAATAGAGGTTTGATATTAAGACCGGGCGTCAGTAAACAATAAACAACATGCTAGTAAATGTTATTTTAATTTAGTGAATATTATAGATTGTATTTCATTGCAAAGTAAATGTTTTGAATTAACCACATAATTGCTTTTTAATTACCCTACCTTAGGTTTAAACATAACACAGTGGAGATAAAAACCCACCATAGCCTCGACATTAATTGTATGAAAGTTAGAAAATAATTGTTATATTATCAAAGTACACACAAATAGTCTTTTTTAAACTTACACGATTTGAACACATGGTTTAAACGGGTTAGTTCACCCGCGACCACGAGAGGTGCAATCCCCTCGAAACGTCGGGAAATAAAAAGTAAGTTATTACTTGCTTTATTAACTTTCTAACACGAAAAAACCCGTGTGAGTACGTTTAAACTATACACACAAATACACCGAACTGCGCTCCAGGACACAGATCATTGATGTAGCTCACAAAGCCGCTAAACTTAAATGGGACTGGGCCGGCCACGTCTACCGCATGCCAGAAGAGCTGTGGGCCAGAACAGCCACTGAGTGGCAGCCAGACCTGGCGAGCAGGCGACGCGGCAGAACGAGGCGCAGGTAGCGGGACGATCTCGACGCCAGACCAACTGGAGGGAAGTGGCCCAGAACAGGGATACATGGAAGGAATGGCGAGAGGCCTTTGCCCAGCAGTGGGGCACAAATGGCTGATAATAATAATTATAAAAATTATATAATTGGGCTTTTGAAAAAAAAAATTTTTTGTGATAAATGGAAAGATTATTATATTAGTTTTATAACAAAACTATTTTTATTTTATTTTTCTCGCAATAACTCAAAAGTTATTTCAAAATAAAAATTAATTTTTGAATCCAGTACCGAAAACACTCGGACAACTCCCGAACAAACCCGACCGCGTGTGACGTCATAATGTATAGCCCCATTCGGTTACACGTGTAATAGCCGTAAACGCTGTACGTACTTATGGTTAAATAGCTATACATTATCACGTCACAACCACGGTGACCAATTATGGCGCGTTTATAGTCACGTGATTTTTATTCAATTTTTAATTGTTTATAATTAATTGAAAAAATATTTTTTTAAGTTTTTTGCATTAAATATCAATATTATTAAGAGTGTATACTACCTCAAATCGCTTATTTTCAACTCGGCGGGATCTCCATATATTCCTCGTTACTCAATATTTAACTTTGAAACGTATGTATGGTAAAGTTCATGATATAATCTATCGATCATATGTTTCGAAAACACGACTCCATGAAATTTTCTCGATAGAAAAAAATCGCAAAGTTATCTCTAAATTTTTACTAAAATCTTAATATCTCAATAAATACAAAAGTTGTTGAATTAAAATAAAGTGTAGTAAATTGAATAGGGTTTACAGAACAATTCATATGTTGCGGTTTTTTCAAATGAGTACCATAATGTTTGTAGGGAGCAAATACCTACAATTCGCGGGCCGAAACACCAAGCGCTCAGGTGTTTCTGTCCCGCTTCGGCTCAGGGGAAAATCTGAATACGCGAACTGAGGTAGTGTACACTCTTAATAATAAAGTTTTAAAATACATAAAAAAAATATTTTTTTTTTTTCAAATGCCCAATTCTAATTTACAATCTTAACATTCGTACCTAACGTGGAGATAAGATGGCAGTACATTATTGATTGATTGATTGTACTAGCTGTAGTACTGTGCATGATGACCGATTGATGAATAAAACTAAGTTCGAGTTGGTTAACCCTGGTGTCAGAGTTTTAGACCGTCTAAAGACCACTGACATGGTTTGACGATGAAACAACTGGCACCGACAATTTTACGTGTCCTCCGAAGCACGGTAGTGGTCAGATAGAAATGCCATCTGCTACCATCCAAGTAGGGGTCAAGCTGGACGTTGTTGGAACGAAGTTCCTTATTTATTTAACAAAAATTTGATCGATTTTCCAGCCGAAGACGATTCCTTCTGGAAGGAAAAAAGGAGTAAGGGATTTCATTTCCTTCCCGTCACCGAACACTTTTCTCAATGGAAAAATATTGCGTTGTTGAAAAATAAGTCTCGATGGTTTGTTTTTAAAAGAAATGGAATACCTAGACATATATTTGCGTTACACCCCGTATCCTACCTACTTACGCTTAAGTTTATATCAAGTGACCCAATTCCCGACTCCCCATTATAATAAACCCACCCATTTCAAAATGAGGCCAACAGAGAAGCTAACAAACGTTCTCGCCAGAAAAATGTTTGCTGGACGACTCTGACATTATCAGAGATCTCACGCATAGCATGTACCAATGACCAATAAACCATCTTTTAAGTAGGTTTATTAGCTGCAATGTCCTTAACATCACTCCAAGTAAAGGACAGCCTCTAAATACCTAATAAAACTAGCTAGCCCTCGTGTTGGAGCTAAGCAATAATTTATGACGCGACGATTACACGCGATTTGCCATAATCCCTTAAATACGCTGTTATCTTTGCGATATTTTCCTCATAACATTATTAAGTAGGCAGTGGATAGGGAGGTGTGTCGTCCACAAAATGCATAAGTCTGTGGTGTTTTTGTTCGTGTGTTTGGCCGCAGTTTGGGCCCAAACAGAAGAGGATCTCTTTGAGCTTAATATTATACATTTCAACGATTTCCATGCTCAGTAAGTACCTACCAGATTTAATTTCCCCTCCCATCCCTAAGAATTAAGATGTGACTTACTGCAAAACCTTTCATTGAGTTAAGGGTTATTTATCTAAATTCCAGATCAATATGAATTTTATCACCTCTATAAGTGTATGTGGCAATACTTTATCAATATAATTTTTTTATAGGAATAAGCGTACAATACAATCACTCTTACATTCCATAATACAAGCTTACAACTTATTTTGGATCTAATTAACCGTGTGTGTTGTCCGGATGTTCTTTACTTATTTACTCGTATATTATTTGAATTCAACCACCTATTTTAGTTTCGAGGAAGTGAGTCCCAATGGCGGAATATGCAGTCCTGAAGCTGATGACTGTATCGGAGGGCTGGGCCGCCTCGTGACCGCCATCAAGCAGGCGCGGGAGGCCGAGCCCGAGTCCTTGGTGCTCAACGGAGGCGACACCTTCCAGGGCACGATATGGTACAACTTCCTGCGGTGGAACGTCAGCCAACACTTCATGAATATGATACCTCATGATGCTCATGTAAGATTGATATTTTAACCCGATAAAGATGTTCTGACATTATTATTGGCAACGTAGGTTAGCCGTTAATTTTCATTAAGTGTGGTACCTATTATTATTAAACATGTGTTTTGATGATCCTATACAATCTGGAGTAAGGGTGTGATTTCTCTACAAAGGTAGGTACCGATAGTGATTTAAATTTCTGAGTCCCTGAAGAAAACGCCTTTCTATTAAAGTTATAGACACTCCGTCCGTATTCTATACAAACACACCCTGTGTTTGAAAACCGTGTCTTCTCTACGTTTTACTTCCTTGAAATGTATTAATAAGTCTCATATAACCCATATTCTACCAGGTCCTAGGAAACCATGAGTTCGACCATGGCGTAGAAGGCCTAGTCCCTTACCTGGAGCGCCTGGACGCCCCCATGCTGGGCGCCAACGTGAACACCACGTTTGAGCCCACCATGACGCCTTACATTCAGAACCATGTTATAGTTGAGAGGAGAGGACGAAGAATCGGTATCATTGGAGTTTTGCTGCAAACGGTAAGTTTTTTGTGGAGCTGGTAAATAAGCTGCCTGCAATGTCCCACAGCTGAGCAAAGGCCGCTTACTGATGATGTGACAAACGTCAGTACCACAAGATGACCGAGGCGTTGATTTGGAAGTGGAAGGTTCTCGTTACTGTTAGTGAATCTACAGAAGTGTTTGAGAAGGGTAGTGAAATTTTTAGGATGGTGAAATCTTTCATTATTAGTTAAAGGTTAGTAAAGTAAACTTAAACTCTTCTGCGAGCCCTATGTCCCTGATGAGGGATAACAGGACTTCATCATCATCATCAAAGTAAACTTATTTAGATTTCCGACATACGAGCACAGATTTTGAATGGTCACTGCAGTCGCGAGTAGACTGACGAAATTGCTTGCAAACAGTAAAACAAGGGTAAGCGTTAAACTTAAAATACAGACGGAGACCATGCTCAGCCTATCTAGTACCTACGTATCTTTATGCAGTATCCCGGGTAATAGCATAATGTTTTCTTCAAGATTAAACATCAAAATTCAGGACTTGTATATTTACAGTTCTCAGCCCCAATCGGTCAAGTGATAATGGAGGATGAAGCGGAAGCCATCAACCGTGAAGCCGCCATATTGACTGAACAAGGAGTTGACATTATCATCGTCCTCTCCCACGTCGGCTATCAACCGGATATGTGAGTAGGAATCAACTTAATTAACCTTTGACTGTAGATTAGAGGCTAATCCCTTATTTTGTAGCTTTTTTGTAGGTAATTAATAGGAAGGGAATGACGCGATGGAAGTGCTCTATTCAGTGTGACTTCGAGCAACCTTTGATTTATCTACACCACTATGCCTGCCTAATTCCTTACATGTTCATATCTTTTGTTACTAAGATATTTCGTGTTTAATAGCATTTCCTTAATTCGCTTACCAAATAATCTATTAGATTTGATGATAATGGTATCAGGAATTAATACAATACAGTGATAAGAAAAAGAAACACAAATGATTACCGAATGATAAATAACAACACGAATGTCAATCATGAGTGGGTTATTAGTAGCTAGGTACTTAATTTTTTTAATCTCCTACGGCTGGGCAAAAGACTCTCATCTATTCTTCAATTTGTAGCGTGGCGTTGTTTGACTAAGCGATGTTTGCTCATTGCAAGTGTTAAGCAACGTGCAGTTCAGCCTCTGCATGGATGGGTGGCCGATATCATATCTATCTGAGGTTTACCGAACTTCGAAGGGTAGGTACGTAAAATTGTCGGTCCGGTTGTTGCAATTGTCAGACCTTGTCGGAGGCCTATAGGCGATCTAAAAATTCCGACACTAAGGTTGGCCACAAACTTCGTCGAACTCATTTACCTACCACTTAAATTATTTTTATTAATTGAGCCATGACAAATGACGTGAGGAAACCTGGCGCCTATCCACTCCACAAGAGCTGCACGCGATGCTAATACTACATTATATATATATTCAATTACATATATGAATATTAATGCCATCATACCTTATTCCCAGGGCCCTAGCAGCTCGCATCTCCCCAACAGTGGACATAATAGTGGGCGCGCACTCCCACACGCTGCTCTACACTGGAGAGACGCCCAACGGCGAGACAGCGTGGGGCGAATACCCCACAGTGGTCACACAGGCCAATGGACACCAAGTAAGGAATACATTGGAAAAACAAAGTGTATTTTCACAAAGTTACTAGTCGAATTTATATTAGGTACCTGCCTATAGATAGAATAAGTACCTACACTTTATGCGAATATTTACTATTTTGTCACAATATTCGATTGCTATGACTCCACCCTAGAACAGAAAGTACAGTTGTCTGTGCCACTACTTAGAGTGTCAGTGTGTGTACCTGTTATGAGCGTATATATCAATCAAAACATTCCCTATAAGTTCCATTATGTGCCATATTTAATTAATATGTCCTCGAGTGTAGATCCCGATCGTCCAAGCGTCGTGCTACACGCGGTATATTGGAAACATCAAGTTCTTCATCAACAGCGAGGGCAGAGTCGTGAGATGGGAGGGAGTCCCTGTGTTCCTGGGCACATCAATTGCGCAAGGTAAGCATGAAACATCCACCCAATCAATTCCTCTTATTTTATTTGAAAGTACTTTCGGTTGCTAAAGTTTGTTAGGCTATGACTTGACTGTGTAATAAGGATTACCTAATAATGATGTATTGGTAGCCTTAAGAAGCAGCCAGATGCCCTAGGAATGGTTACTAAAAAGTTAAACATCTTTCAACTTAGTCAGTACTTAGATAGGTAGCGATGCTGTGCACTCAAAGGGCAGGTAAAATTGTCTGTATTAAACAATGAAAGCACATAGTACACTCCACTCACGTCGATTTAATTCCAGATCCTGAAATCATGGAACTGCTAGAGCCATGGCGTGAGGAAGTAGACGCAGTCGGTAAGGAGGTGCTCGGCAAGTCGCTGGTGACGCTCAACCGTTCGTGGTGCTACCGGCGGGAGTGCAACATGGGCAGCTGGGCTTGTGACGGGTTTTTGGAAGAGGTGGGTAAAGGAACACTGCCCTGGGTTATTTACCCTGTTACAGGATATTTTACCTGCAATCTACCTTGTTATTTTAGGGTAAATTGCGAATATGTCAGCGTATAATGTTTTTTGAACAAACTCAGACTAATCATGTTGCATGGCGAATGCTCCTTAAGTTTAAAAAAAAAAAAGTCCAGATCTATTATTGGGTACAAACCAAGGTAGCATGCCGAATAATGCATTCTACCCACTACGCAGTTTTAGTCTGAGCCTCGCATAATCATAATTAATTAACGATTGTTGTGCAATCAAGTCCTCTTTTTTATTTCTTCTCATGATAAAAAACAAGATTATTGGACAAAATATTTTTATAAATTCTTTTACCTACTTAAATTTGGACTCTTTTCATCGTCCTTAATTCCGGTTATCCTGTATTTCAGTTGATTCCCCGTAGAGTGGGTAGTAACTGGGGCGAAGCTCACGTTTGTATGATCAACGCGGGAGGACTCAGGACTCAGATCAACCCTGGAGGTAAGAGCGCTCATCATGAAAGCCTTTCGTCTGTAATGGTGGAGGTTGAGTATTGAAGAAAAGATCGTTGTGGTATTTGATCCTTAAATTCTGACGAATCTAGAAACCTACCGACCTTTACTAAGTTCGTTTGGTATATCAAGTAATCACTTCAGAGGGCTTGTGAAGCAGTCGGTTTTGAATGAATGACTGGGAAGTAGGCCTGGTACAACAAATGGAAAGTTACATTGTATCTAATAGTTTTTATTTAATTTAGTCAAAAATGCTTTTCACTAAGCTGTTCAGTCAAAACTGCCATTCATTGATATAAGTCAAACTTTAGCAGTCTTGACCAATATTATATTGTTGCCAAGGTTTTTATATAGACACTAGCAGCGCCATGCGGTTTTACCCGCGTTGTGCCCGTTCCCCTGGGAATTTCGGGATGAAAAATAACCTTCTGACTGGTAATTCCCGAGATTAGCTCGAACGCACAACCAAATAAATTTTACCTCTTTATAATATTATAGACTAGCAGCGCCCCGCAGTTTTACCCGCGTTGTGCCCGTTCCCGTGGGAATTTCGGGAATTTTTTTACATAAATACCTTCCTCTTGAATCACTCTACCTATACAAAAAAATTACAAAAAACCGCATCAAAATCCATTGCGTAATTTTAAAGATTTAAGCACACAGACAAACAGACATGAAACAGAGACGACTTTATTAATTATTTTATACTATGTAGTGATTTTGACCAAGAAAATACTTATGTTACCATCTTATCTCATTACAGAAGTAACAACGGAAGCTCTCCTGATGGCGATGCCGTTCGAGAACTACGTGCAGGTGTACGACTTGAAGGGAGAGCACCTGCTGGAGGCGCTCGAGTTCTCCGTCGGCACCTTCCAGAGCGAGCCCGGAGACTTCTACAGCGGCAGGATGCTGCAGATCGGAGGTGAGGGGAGGGACAGTGGGCTTAGGAGTTTTAGTCTTGAAGGGTTCCCGCTGATAGAGTAACATCGATGGTGCTTGGTATACTAAATGATCTATGTATCTTATTATCTATTCTACATAATATGAAGCTGAAGATTTTTGTTTTTTGTTCGTTTGAAAGCTTTAATCTAAGAAACTTCCAATCCGATTTGAACAATTATTTTTGTAATGGATAGCCATTAGGAAAACTTTCAAGAGGAAGGTTATTGGTTATTTTTCACCCCGAAATTCCCACGAGTACTGGTAGGGACCGGATCGGACCGAAGCTGCAAAAGGTGGATTAGCATAATATCTTTTGCGATGCAGAAGAATTTTATATCAATGACCCTTGGTTCGACTTGGACCCTGGGATCTTAAATATATTTTAACATATAAAGAGATATCTTTCTATGTCCATCCTGGATCACTATAGTCTAAATTGACCCTGCAGGCATGAGAAACATCTACAACGGGTCGGCGCCGGTCGGATCGCGCGTCACAGCCACCATCCGCTGCATCGAGTGCGAGGTGCCCGAGTACCTGCCTCTGGACCCCGAGAAGATGTATAGAGTCGTCACCCAGGATTACATCGGAGACGGCGGCGGCGGGTACACGGTGAGATAGCTCACAAGTAGGGTGTTTAAGTGTATGCGTAATAAGTAGGTTATTGCAATGAGTTCATGTACTTACGTACGTTTGTACATATACTCGTAACTCAATGGGTTATTGTCAAAAAAAGGCAAACCACACTGATTCGACAATAACATAGGTATGTTATTACAAATGTACTGCTGCAACACATAATATAATGTTCAAACACTTTTCTACGTGCAAAACACATTGTGTTAAAAAAACGAATTTACTCATTATGTAAAAAAAAATCTACCATATCATCCTTGCGTTAAATAGAAATGTTAATGTCACTTCGTTCATTGCAATATTTTGGGTAAAAAAATATTTAATTCAATTATTCTATGAGAAGTACCTCTGCAAAGGTAAAACTGAATTAGAACATTAGTATCTGCATACCCGTCTGTCTAAACTTTTACCACCTTACCATTCTTGTACCAAAAACCAGTTTTAAAAAAAATTCTAGATGCTATCAGAAAACCGGGAGAACCTTGAGAACCTGAGCGTAGACTACCAGATGCTGCAGGAGTTCATGAGGAGAGAGGGGACCGCCATGAAGGACCTCGACGGGCGGATACAGATCGTCTGGTGATCGCGCTGCTCCAGACCAATCAACCACAAAGAGCCATATTAATAAATGAGTATTTAGGACATTTTAGCTATCCAATGGGTTGTCTCTTTCTGACATACGCAATTTTCCGTAAAGAAAAAGAGACAAATACAGTATCAAAGTGTTTTAGTTACACCGCGTTTATTAGGCGGAAAAATTGTCAACGTAATGGAACAAAGTAGGCCTCATTTGCACGAACAGTTTTAAAAGAAAGTTATAAAATGGTGGACGAAAATAAATATTGAACATGGCAACACCGAGTAAATAAATTAGGTTGTAAGTGTGGAACGCAGTGTTCTAAAATCGATTTGGTTTGAAAATAGAAGTAACTTTTACATTTCAATGTTACCAATTTAAATTGAACACCGCGTTTTTATGTCACTGACCTCTATTATTTACACTGGACAGGCTGCTGTCATAATAATTTTGTGTCTATTTGAGTGTCGCCATTTTGGCGCTGTAGGCCACTGTAGGCAGATACGAATGTCCATGGAACTAAAATTAGTTATGACATAAGTCGACTGTGGTACCCCTATTTGTTTGCAGTGAACGTCAAATTTAGTTCTCGGGAAACTCGCAGGGGCGCTTCAAATTGCCACACAAAATTGGCTGTCAATTTGTATGGTAACAGCCAGTCCAGTGTGTAAATAATAGAGGTTAGTGTTTTATGTCAAAGCTGAGTGGTGAGTTGGTGACACATCTTATTATCACTTGAATGAGTGTTAAAAAACGCTGAACGAATGAGGTCTCAAAATAGAACGATGTACAATTATGGTCACTTTTATTTTATGATAGAAAACAATAAACTTAAGCAATTTAAAAATATGTAAGCGTAAATAATTGTTGAATAAATTTATAATTTTGTTAATTGTTTTTTAGTTTTAACAAGTTAATCTTAAATTAAATTAATATTCTATGTTGTTAGTAGAAGATAAAGAAAGTTATATAAAGACATGGGTGTTTGATTAGGGGGTTAGAAAAAGAAAGAAAACCATTTGATTCAGTCATACATTTATTTTTCATTAAAATAACATAATTATTAGTGTTTCCACATAGTCACTATAAAATTATTTACAACAACAATTCCATATAAATTGTAAATGAATTAATTCAACATTCAAAATAAAAATGATAATTTATTTAAATAATATTTACATCGATAGGAACCGCCTCTTGAGAGTCGGTTAAAAATAATATTAACAACAAAACTGTTCTAAAGGTAATGAGACGTATTTTAATATCTTCAAACAATTTTAAAGTCAGGAAAATTGCATTTTATTATGATGTCACGCTATATTTACTTTTTATTTAATAAATTCGACGACCACACTAATAAATTTGTCGGAGCGTAGCATCAGTGGCGCCACACCAGATAGCGGTTTATCACGTCACTACATTATTTTTAGTCTGTAGTCAATTTAATCAAGCTGTCAGTTGATCTATCAGTCATTCTGTTTACGTTCAGAAACGTCAAGCGGGTAGCTTGGGTGAGGTCGATGCGGGGATGGCAACACTGGTTTGATAGAGGACGTTTAATCAAGCTATAGAAGTTTAAGAGTAGTTTGTAAATTCAGTTAACTGATGGAATCTGTAGTGTAGTTATTCCGTGACGTGAGTTCTACCTTCGTGGTGTAGTCTGTGGTATGAGAATAGTCGGTGTTAAGTCTGTGGTGTTTAACACTATGATAGTTGTTGGACAGAGGGAGGATAGTCGATGATATAAAAAGATGGCGTATATTGGGGTTTTTTTTGAGAGAAAGGGAGATGGTGGGAATTGGATTGGAAACGTAGATGGGAGGAAGGATGTGTTGACGACATCACGATCGTATTGCGAATCGAGTATAGAATAGGGAAAAGATATTCTATGGCGTGGACAGGACGACTATGGGGTGAAGGGAGGTCGTTTAGGTTCCATCAATTAATTGAATCTAGACGTATCCTAACTGTAATCTGTAATCCATGATGATCGTGTGTAAAATACAAGCAATGTCATTGTAATGAAGTCCTGTGAGTTATTATTTCAAGATATCTGATGTTGTATTGACAGTATAATGTTCGTGCTTATCCTGATGTGACATGATTCCCGATATCAGAAGTGGGATAAAGATCGCTATTGCCCACTAAGCCTCCAGCAGAGAATGATAAATTTCATCATAGCAACTGAGAGATTGGTGCTGAATATCATATCGCCATGGATTGTGGTATTTGAAATTTGGATGCTATATTCCCACGGGTGGACTACGGCGTTGATGGAAAAATGGCTTCTTATATTTTGAGAAAGAAATTTAAGATTTGTTATTCGTTACTGGAATAGTTCAAGATTAGCTCCGTGGTTTATGATAAGATGAAAGAATGTTGCGGCTTGCGGTTCTTTGGTGCATGTTGTCGACGACGACGGCGATGACGACGACGAGATTGCAATTCGTGTGCCTTCCCCTGGATTGTGAAGCTCGTAGTATTCAGAGATATGTCTGAATCATCATCCCGATGACAGTGGCGCTTTTCGTAATGTTTGTTTTGGAATTGGTTACAAAAGTTGGAATGTTCTGTGAGTATAGCTAGTTAGTTTTCTACTCTATTGTGGAGTTAAGAAGGTAATTATGAGCTTCCGAAAGAGTCAAGTTTAATCTTGTACGTAATGTGATATGTTCTAATATGTTTTCTTATTTTCATGTTGGTTCAATGCTGGTAATTATTGTGAGCATTGATAAACCTCGTCCAGGGTAGAACGTGGTTCTCTTCTCAATCCTGTTACCTGAGGAATATGAGGGATTGCGGTATTCCGAATTATTCAAGAATCTATCACGACGAATTCACATTGGATGTTAAATTGGTGATGTATTGCGGTAATGATTGACATGAATTGGCGTATTGAAGTATCTTAGTTGGGAAATATCCGGTGAGCTATTTTGTGATATTTGAGTCAGTTAACATTGAGAGTTTTGTAGTGAATCTTCGAACCACTTGATAAAGTAGAAAGCTTATTGAAAGTATTTTGGAAGTTTATCCCATTGTAAAATATGAGAGTATAAGTAAGGGTTTGTAAGTGCCTTATTGAGTTCAATGTTCGACCTCGGTGATGGTCGTGGTCTGGATTGACCGTACTGTGGAGTGGTCTGCTGAGACCGTGTGTTGTTGAGCAATGTGATCGCTGGTCAGCTGGTTGCCGTGACTCTAGAGAAGCTTACTGTTACCCACTCGTGGCTCATATTGTAATGTGGATTTTAGATTAATAGTCTATTGAAGTTAAAGTTGAAAATGACGTGGTACCTAGTATTCATGTGTTACATGATAGCATTGATGATTCATGTGAGATTTTAATGATTTTAAGACAATCCAATTATTGATAAACTAGTAACTGATAGTTAATAGTCAATTCTGATAACTGTTAGTAGTTTTTGAGTACTTTAATTGAAGTAGCTTTTGGGAAATGTTAGTTTGAAGTTAAGCGTTAAAATAATAATTTGGGAGTTCAATTCAATTCAATTTTTGTTTGATGGCTTCTGCTGACATTACGTCGCAAATAATTTGGGAGTTTAAGTTAATTAGTTCACATAACAGATTACACAAAATGCCCGAGAGTACTTGTGACATCAATGACAATGATGTTGACGCTGACAGTTAGGGTGTTTTCTTATTTTGTTAAACTGACAAACAGCACCTAAATTCCTACATTCTTGGTAGCGTTGTCAGACTTTGATCGTAGGTTATCTTGAGGTTTATCAGACGCTAAATGTTGTTTGGTACCAAGCGATTTGCAAGTTTTCCTTATTTTTGAAAGTATGGTTGAAGTAACTGGCTTAGAACTTGGTGCTGTCTGGCAGATTGATTTCCTGTGTATTTTTGATTACCGATTAATAATAATTGTAATTAACTTTTGATTGAAATCAAGAATTTAAAGAAGAACAAGCTTCTTAATAGTCAGGTTGAACCTCCATCCGGAACTCTTGAGCATCAAGGTCAGTCGTTTCGATTTCATTACGATTCTGGAGCAGAGTGCTGGCTTATTAAAGAAAGTGTAGCCGCGAGGTTTAGAGGAAAACGAGTACACAATATAGTGTCATTGACTGGTATAGGAAAATGCCTGAAGGGCAAGTACCCATTGTTAGTGATTCTGACCCTTGTGATGATGAACTGTAGTCACTTTAGACTGTGTGGTAACTAGTTGTGCGTGTCCTCTTGAGTCTTAAATTTGGGTGATCACGAGAGTGACTGATCATAGGGATGATTAGGGTTATGGGTGATCACTGGGATGATCACAGCCAGTCACAAGGATGACTGCGTATTAGGGGTACGGGGATAGCCGGACAATAGAGACACACACACTTGATTTGAAACTTTTACTTTGATTTGAAATTAATTTGATTTTTAATGGGTATTTGCGCCTGACGATGTTCTAGTTCTAATGTTTAGATAAGCAATGTGATCATGAATATTGAGATAGTTAAATTTGTTCATTGGAAAAGAATAATAGTTTGAGCTTTACTAAGTCTTTTGTTGAAGTAGAGTTAATTAGGTCAGGAGTGACCGAACGATGGTGACCGTTACACGTTGAAAGCTTTGAACTCTAAATGTACTTACAAGTAGGCACACGATTCATATAGACTTCACCGGCAAACTAAGTGGAAAAAGTGACCGATCAACCACACTTACAGCAGAGTCTGATACCCTAAGTAACATCTCAAATCGCGAAATCATTGACCATGAGGTCCAAATTCACGCAGAGCAAGACAGCCCGTAAATTATAGGTATGTGTAATCTGTAAGCATTGTTTGCATGTAGTCTACTTAACTATGTTGGCACGTTGAGTGAGAAGAGTCATCGAGTAATGTGGTGTGCGGAAGGTGGCCGAATGTCGTCCGGGAAGAGACACATTCATCAGGTCCAACCTTAATCGAGTAATGTGGTGTGCGGAAGGTGGCCGAATGTCGTCCGGGCCATGCAGCTTATAGCGGCTGGTTGAAGGGACACATTCATCAGGTCCAACCTTAAGTGTGATTGGTCGAAGGGACAGTGTCATCCGGGCCATGCACGTGTGGCTGGTCGAAAGGAAACACCCGTCCGGTCCAAATTGATAATGTGTGAAAAATTGATCCTAAGGGAGGGACATGCCGATGGAGAGTGCAATGTTTGTTGAGTGATTGGAGAGGGGTGCCGTACGGTCCATGAGTGGTCGAAGGGACGCACGCTTTTGCTTTGTTCTGAGACAGTTATAGTTGTGTGACAGTAGCATTGCGTCTACTAGTCATAGCTTGTCAGGATTGACCGAGCGAGTGCAAATTACTGTGGCAAAACTTATTTTCTTTACAGATACCTCACACGAGGACGTGTGAAACGTCATGATGGCCGTGTCGGAGCGTAGCATCAGTGGCGCCACACCAGATAGCGGTTTATCACGTCACTACATTATTTTTAGTCTGTAGTCAATTTAATCAAGCTGTCAGTTGATCTATCAGTCATTCTGTTTACGTTCAGAAACGTCAAGCGGGTAGCTTGGGTGAGGTCGATGCGGGGATGGCAACACTGGTTTGATAGAGGACGTTTAATCAAGCTATAGAAGTTTAAGAGTAGTTTGTAAATTCAGTTAACTGATGGAATCTGTAGTGTAGTTATTCCGTGACGTGAGTTCTACCTTCGTGGTGTAGTCTGTGGTATGAGAATAGTCGGTGTTAAGTCTGTGGTGTTTAACACTATGATAGTTGTTGGACAGAGGGAGGATAGTCGATGATATAAAAAGATGGCGTATATTGGGGTTTTTTTTGAGAGAAAGGGAGATGGTGGGAATTGGATTGGAAACGTAGATGGGAGGAAGGATGTGTTGACGACATCACGATCGTATTGCGAATCGAGTATAGAATAGGGAAAAGATATTCTATGGCGTGGACAGGACGACTATGGGGTGAAGGGAGGTCGTTTAGGTTCCATCAATTAATTGAATCTAGACGTATCCTAACTGTAATCTGTAATCCATGATGATCGTGTGTAAAATACAAGCAATGTCATTGTAATGAAGTCCTGTGAGTTATTATTTCAAGATATCTGATGTTGTATTGACAGTATAATGTTCGTGCTTATCCTGATGTGACATGATTCCCGATAAATTGGTTACTTTATTATTATTTTTTTCATATTTTTTTATTTATATTTTTAATAGTAACGCACCACTGATAAGATTTAGGCTAAATATGATTGTTTGCTATTATAATAAAGCTATAGAGATTATTTTATTTGTTTAAACGCGCTAATCAAATTTGAAAAATATTTTTATCTATACGTCTTCTATACATACAAATGGAGTTTTATCCCGAATTTCCCACGGGAACAAATACAATACGGCGTAATATTATTTATAATTTAAGTTAAAACAAACATCTAAGTACTTTTTTCAATACAATTACGTTAATTTTAGTATTAAGATTTTCAGAGCTTTTAATGAGCAATTATGGAAAGCTAGCAGAAAAGGCTATTTCTTTAGTAAAACCATTATATCACAGTAAATGTTAAAACATAAGTAGGAAGAGACGAATGTAAATATATTTAAAATGTAATATTTAATTTTGGCAATAGTGAATTTTAACAGCACCTTTCGTCAAGGATGGTAGTAAATAAAATTCTACCATTTTTGTAGTTATCGTTTAGGACATTCTACATATAGTATAACAATGTTACCATTTTACATCGAATCCTACTAATCAATAATATTAATGCGAAAGTTTGTGAGGATGGAATGTATGTATGTATGTATGTTTGTTACTCATTCACGAAAAAACTACTGGACGGATTTGGATGAAACTTTACAGTAATATAAGTTATACATCAGAATAACACATGGGATACATTTTATCCCGAAATTCATGCGGGAAAGGGTACAACGCGGGTAACACCGCGGGGCGCGGCTAGTACTATACATTGTAATCAACACAAGGATATTCATACAATGGTGTAAATAAGTTAGTATAATTTTATTTAATATTTAAAGTCGATATATAAATAGACGACTAATAATATATAACCATGTATCGTTCCTTTTAATCGCTACACACTCTACCAATAAAATCGTGTTGCGTTTACAATTACTACCAAATTCGAAACTCCGTACTAAGTATCTACCGATTTTTTTAAGGAGTTGGTGCCAAGCAAGTTTGCTTTTAACGGAAGTCAATAACATATAATAAGATAGACAAAATAATTGTTTTTATAATGTTTATGAATGATTTCCGTTATGCATTCATTTATTTGCCAATTAGTCCACCGCTAACGTCAGTGTCGCAATTTTGTGTCATAAAAAACTTTTATTTACGTACGATCACGTCAGTTAGAAGCTGTCAAACTACAATGGGGATGAAGACTCATTATTTAATTTTGCTTGCCAAAAAATGTTACCACTTAATATTGAAAAGCCACGACGATACATAAAATATAAATTGTACTAAGCTATCAGCGTTTACCACAGCATTTAACATATTTTACTTTAGTCACTGTTAATAACGCTTAGGGCTCTTTTAAATTAAACTAATTCAATCGTCCTGCTGTGTGCGTTTTGAATGAAAACAAAGCAACATCAGTGCGCGCGGACAACCGCACACTACAGCGGCCCGTAGCTCAACTAGAAACGGTTAAACTAAAAGAGTCTTTAATGTAAATTTTTAAATTGTTCTACATTATCTCTAAAGCCGTATGCAAACTTGACCAACACCAAAACCAATCTAGTCTTTCTTATTTGAATTTCCATACCTTATTCATGTACCAGCGTCAACACTGTGCCAACTCAATTTTGGGCACCTCAATGAAAGGCAAGCTCTTTTTAAACTCTGTAATGTTGGTTATAAATTCGGATCCGACCTCCTCCGTGTCCCCGATAGGGTTAGACGAGTCTAAGAACGTCAACGAATGGTTCTTAGTCTCTGGTTCGGAGTCTTTTGTCGTGTTGTCTTTGATCGTCTTGTGACCCATTATCTGGAAAAGGAGACATATTAAATGCATATCATATATCATCTATTATTGGGTAAATCTTTAGGTCTGGGCTATAGGTTCTGTTTGATAGTAATCTTACGGTATATCATACTGATATTAGAAATGCGAAAGTTTATGTTAAGACATAGTTTAAGATCTGTATTAACAATCAGACTACTTTTTATCACAAAATTCCCTCTAAAAATGGGTACAAAGTGGGTAACACCGCTGATTATCATTTATATAAAATGTATAATTTTTTATCAGTTAGTTAGATTCCGCAATAAAAGCTCAAGCGTATTTTTTGTCTAAATAACGGTGCGTGAATTAGTCCGGGTTATATTTATTTAAAAAATAACCAGCAGAGTATCTTGCCCATTCTTCTCTGTTGATGTTCTTCCGAATGGGTGAAAATCATTCAAAAGAACCGCTTTGGGGTCAAAACTGTAAAAAATATTTGACCTTTTGACGTTGACATTTGTGTAATGTTACCTGTACAGATAATTTCCTGAACATAGATTTGTTGCCAGTCGCGAAGTGATTCGCCACCCACGCCTTGATATCTGACAGTTTGATGTTCTCGATAGCGTCAGCCTGCAACGATTAGGTAGATTAGTACTTTGTCTTAATAAACAATTTGAGAATTGTCAAAGTCAATATTAGTAGGGGTTATAGAAGATTGAATAAGATAAGGTTCTAAAAGCCTTATTCATAAACGATATTTAACTTAAACAGTGTTTTGCCTCTTTCGCTCTTTGGCAAATAGCGTATGTCGGAAAGGGACAAACCATTTGATAGCTGAGTCCCTGAGGCCCTGAGTGTATTAAATTTTGTCATGGGCTGATTGATTTTACGTACAGTAAAATAAGTTACATTATTCTAGACCTCTGCCACAACGAGATATAAATAAATGCTTTATTTCTCTCTCACATGAAACAAATAAGTTTTTCAACTTAGATTATAAATTACATTCTATTGGTTACATCATTCCATGATTTCTGTGCTAGGAGGCCTGTATGACAGATTACCAGGTCTCCTAGTAAACTGATATAAAGTTTTTCAAAAACTTACCTCTACAAACAATCTGTGGAACATGTATTCGCTAGAAACAATTTCTTTCCAGTTTCGTTCGACCTGTAACATCAAAGGATATTTTTTGATTTCGATTGAAGGATATAAAAAAGCGTTGGTAATTAGCTTTAATTATGTTGGGCGACGGGCACTCTATGTTGAACCCAGGAAACTATGTTGGACCACGGACGCTCCATGTTGGTCCACTAGCACTCTATGTTGGACCACGGGCACACTATTTTGGACTACATTCAAATCTGTCTAGTCGTTAAGGAGTTCAGTGACATACACACGTACAGTAGAATTATGTATATAAAGACTAGCAGCGCCCCGCGATTTCACCCGCGTTGTACCCATTCCCGCAGGAATTTCGAGATAAAAAGTAGCATATATCCTTTCTCAGGCTCTGGACTAACTGTGTACCAAATTTCATTCATATCGGTTCAGTAGTTTTGGCGTGAAAGCGTAACAGACAGACAGACAGAGTTACTTTCGTATTTATAATATTAGTTATTATTGTTTAAAAATAGTACAAGATTATGTTTGTCACCTCTTCTTTAAGCTCATAATCGGTAGTGTGTTTGAGTTGTACGAGCGAGTTTTTAGTGGCGGCGAGCGCGCGTTCCGACAGCTTGCTCATGTCGCGCGAGAACTTCTTCAGGAACGCCTCTACGCGGTTGTCCACGTGCATCACGCTGTGGAGTAGTATAAGAATGAATACAGATAGTATACTCGTAAGTGCGAGTAAAAATATTACTTATTAAGTCCGTCAAAATCGGTTCAGCCATTTCAGAGATTAGCCGGAATAAACAGACGGACAGACAAAAGTTGAAAATTAAATGTATTATGGTTTATGTCTTCTTCTTCTTCGTCGTGTGGATGGTCAACCTAACCAATCCTGGTGTCAGCCGCCAAAGGCCTCTGACATGGCTCATGTAACGACTACTATCCGTAGAAAGTAACCGGGACCGACGGCTTAACGTGCCCTCCGAAGCACGGAATCATCTTACTTTTCGGGCAATCAGGTGATTCAGCCTGTAATGCCCTAACCAAACTGAGGCAGTCTCACAAAGAGATTTTTGAGAGATATTGTCCCCACCGGGAACCGAACCTGGAACCTCTGGATCGTGAGCCGGGCGCTCAAACCACAAGACCACGGAGGTTGTTACATGCATGTAGTAAAAAGGGTTATTTTAATATTACAAACCGACACTCCAATTTTATTTCCATGTATATATCTCACCTGAACTTGTCGACCTGCGTGTTGACGGTGACGGAGTAGCCGAGCACCCCGAACGTGTAGCGCATCATACTGAACACGCTGTAGCCGAGCTGCTCCTTCGTGCGCAGCGCGTCGAACACCGGCTCTTCCATCAACATCTGACACACAAACAAGTATATAATACGTAAGTTCGCGTAGGTTAGTGTCCAACCCTGGTGTCGGAGTTTTTACACCGCATAAATACCTCCGACATGGTCTAACGATTGAAATAACCGGGACCGACAATTTAACGTGCCCTCCGAAGCACGGTAGCGCTCAGATAGAAATGCAGAGCTGCACGTTGCTTAACAATCGCAATGAACTGACATCGCTTAGTCAGACGCCACGAGTGTTACAAATAAGCGTACTCGTAGCTTGTGATATTCGCGCGATGATATCAATATATATATCAAAAAATTAAAAAAGACGTGTGGCACTCGGGGACTGCCGCGGTAAAGCTATTGCATAGTTATTTTTTGTATCACTAGATGGCGTTAGTGGGGAGCGTGAGGTTTTTTCACGTGAGGTTTTTTCATTACGGAATTTCTGGATTCGGTCCCCGCGCTCAAGGCCCGCGATAGAAGCTATGCAATAGCTTAATAAATACATCTATAATCAAGTTCAGGAAAGTGA
Organism: Cyclophora albipunctata; assembly: GCA_963082685.1. Taxonomy (NCBI): domain Eukaryota; kingdom Metazoa; phylum Arthropoda; class Insecta; order Lepidoptera; family Geometridae; genus Cyclophora; species Cyclophora albipunctata. The sequence goes on from OY720133.1 coordinate 2,898,180, forward strand.
CTTTCAATACATTTTTAAATTATTAAAATTGGACCGTCCGGCGTCCGTTTAAATTTATTTGTAACGTACGTACGTGACGTAACGCAAGCGCGCAATTTGATGAAAAATTAAAATTTTACCGTTTGCCATCGGCAGACTATGAACTGACGAAAAAATATACGTTTAATTGTATATGGTGTCCACAGTTCACAATTTATGGCGGTGTATAATATTTATGTCTAAGAATTTGTGAAGCTTGCTCTAAGTATAATATAAAAGTAGTAAAATATGCTATAGGAACTCGTAAGACTTACTCTAAAAGTTACTTATTCTTACCATAAGTACTTCCAGCGTCGCGGTGTCTTTAGGGTTAGTCGCCTCTCCTTGATAGTAGTTAGTGACGATACTGTTAGTGGAGATCTTGTTCAGGTTCATCACGCGGATCTTCTTGTTGCCCAGAGGCAGTTGGTGTACTTTGAGCTGCAAAGAAATAATGTATATAAGTCATTCATTAATTTAGTGTGGCCAACCATGGTAGCGGTTTTTAGACCGCCTAAGCCTCCGACATGGTTTAACGATTGAAGCAACCGGGACCGACTGCTTTGCGTGCACTCCGATGCACTGTAGCGCTCAGATAGTGATCAGCCACTCAACCAATTAGGGGGCGAGCTGTTGACGTTGAATAACTGGCGCAATGAACTGACATAGCTTGGTCAAAACGCCACGATAAGTAATGAAAATCTACATATAGTAAATAACGTCGTGGTAGTAATGATATTTGAATTTAAAAATAATGAAAAAAAGACGTGTGGCACTCGGGGACTGCCGCGGTAAAGCTATTGCATAGTTATTTTTTCTATCACTAGATGGCGTTAGTGGGGAGCGTTAGGTTTTTTGCGTGAGGTTTTTTCGTTACGGAATTTCTGGATTCGGTCCCCGCGCTCAAGGCCCGCGATAGAAGCTATGCAATAGCTTAATAAATAAGATTTGAAAGTGATTGTCTGTGTGCGTTTCCATTGAAGCGCAGCCGAGTTTCCCGGAGCGCAATTGACCAATCATAACGCATTACGACAATATTATGACAATGTCGATGCGTTCTGATTGGTCGGTATACTTTGTGAAAACTGTAAACTGTGAAAGGGTCGAAAATGGCTTGAACTGTTTCGAGAAAAGTATGGTACGGCCGAGCCGCTTTTTATTGGTCGACTTGGCGGGGGCACTGCCTTGCCCCCAGATAGAATTATTTAGTGACAATTTATTTACCGCCTTATTAATAAACGATATTTGACTTAAACAGTGTTTTAAAATGTTTTGTCTCTTTCGCTCTTTGGCAAATAGCTTATGTCGGAAAGGGACAAAACATTTAATAGCTAAAGTGCTGTTAAGCTTAAAGCTTTTATAAATAAGGCCCTTAGTTACCTGCGGCATTTCCCTCTCGGAGAGTCCTTCCCAGCCGATGTTCTTCAAGACATTGTCCGAGATCTTGATGGCGTCGTACCAAGGCAAGTTGCCCTGCACTAGCACCTGTAATATTACGATGTTGACACTTAGTACGTCCATTGATATAGGCACTAGCAGAGCCCCTAATTTTGATATGGTAGAATAACGTTTGCTCGGTCAGCTAGTATAAGTACAGATGATGAAATCTTCACCTGCACATAAAGTTTGCTCAGAAGTTGCTTGCTGAATTCTATAAGTTCTTCGTGGGTGATGTCATGGATAACGGCCGCTTTATCCCGAGGCGATATGTACGGCTCTAACAGAATGTTCATCCGGACATCTCTGTGGAAATAACGGACTTTAATACATACAGGACAAAGGCTCAATGGTGGATATAGTCGGACTGAAGTGAATAGTACTGTAAAGAGGGTAAGGAATTTCATATTTCTATACATACTTTCCCTAAAACCAAAAAGGAAAAGGATATTTTAATTTTGTAAGTATGTACGTTCGAGTAGGTTAGTGGCCAACCCTGGTGTCTGAGTTCTTAGACCGCCCAAAGGCCTGCGACATATTCTGACGATGATACAATTTAACATGCCTTCCGAAGCACGGTAGCGCTAAGATAGAAATGCCACTATATGTCAAGTAAATAGAAGGGTTAAGCGACATTTATAAAGATACTAGCAGCCCCCCGCGGTTTTACCCGCGTTGTGCCCGTTCCCGTGGGAATTTCGGGATTTTTTTTACATAAAAACCTTCCTCTTGAATCACTCTACCTATTACAAAAAACCGCATCAAAATCAGTTGCGTAATTTTAAAGATTTAAGCATACAGACAAACAGATAAAACTTTGTTTTATACTATGTAGTTATAACTTAATCTATTACGGTGTATCTAATATATAAGGTAGTAGTTACTTGGCCAGCTTGTGCGGTTTGAGCAGTATGTTGTGGTAGGTGCGCGCCTGCACCTCGCGCACCGCCTCGAACAGCTCCGGCGTCAGGTTGTCGGCCGTCGACTTCATCTCGCGCGTTATCAGTTCTACTAGCAACTGAGACAAGTATCATTTATATAACGAGCCGCGCCCCGCGGTTATACCCGCGTTGTGCCCGTTCCCGTGGGAATTAAAGAACCGGTCAGCCGATTTTGTGCAAACTTCACATAAACAATCTACTAAATATTATCTGAGGCAGCACGACTAATTAATAAACTACCAGAAAAGATAAAGGCATGTGATAGCATAAACAAATATAAAACACTTTTGTACAAACATATATCAACTGTAGCAGCAGAGTAGATTAACGAATCGACAATATTGTCATCTCTTATCTCATTGTAAATGAACTATGTAACTGTCCGTATGAGAAATAAAGTCTTTAAACCTAACCTAAATAGTCCGAACAAAGCCTAAACATTTGGTTTAGATATTGCTTCACTAAATTCATAGGCGCGACCCACTATTGGATAATAACGTAAGCGTGATGTACAACAAAATGCTCACACACTAGCGACATCTATTGCGTTGCGGGTGGAACCACCGCTCTAGTACTAACCTATAATTTACACCATAGTCGTCATCGCCAGTTATATCTGCACATATTGTTGACTACGGGCGGGAATCGAACCCGCAACGCTTAAAGTAATGAAATCCGTTACTCATGATTATGTTATATAGAACTCACGTGTAAGTTTTGATTGTACCCGTTGACTTTGAGCGTGAGTCCCTTGTCTGATATGTAGATTCCGTGAGAGAGGTCGGCCATGTTCGCTGGATATACTTCTTCCTGAAAAAATAACAATCCCGTAGGTAAGTCGCCAACCCTGCGGCGAAGTTTAACCGCCTAAAGGCCTCCGAAATGGTCTATTAGGTTAGTGATTCCCTGTAGTATTGTCGGGGTTTTTAGACTGTATAAAATTTTAAATGTTCATTCATCACGGTTTATTTCATTCGTTCAATTTTCCCATCACTGTTTAATTTCTCTCGAACAGTGACCCCTAGAAACTATAAATTAGTGTAGGAAACCTTGAGCTAAACTATAATACAATAACTATAACTAATACAAGACTAAATCCATTAAACATACCTTAAGTCCTTGCTGCAATACATCAGTCCATAGGTCAAGAAGACATGATCTGAAATAAAGTTATAATGATTAACTTATATTATATTTATTAACAGCTTCCGTGGTCCTGTGGTTTGAGCGCCCGGCTCACGTTCGATTCCCGGTGGGGAATTCTCACAAAAATCTCTTTGTGAGACTTTCCTCAGTTTGGTTAGGGCATTGCAGGCTGAATCACCTGATTGCTCAAACAGTAAGATGATTCCGTGCTTCGGAGGGCACGTTAAGCCGTCGGTCCCGGTTACTTTCTACGGATAGTAGTCGTTACTTGAGCTATGTCAGAGGCCTTTGGCGGCTCAATAACTCTGACACTAGGATTGGTTAGGTTGACCATCCACTCGATGAAGAATAAGAAGATATTTATTATTTTTTTTATCCGATATCCACATTCAAGAGATGTGTGTATGAACGGGCATAATGTGGGTAACACCGCGGGGAATGCGTAACTACTTCTCTTCTTCATCGAGTGGATGGTCATCCTGACCAATCCTAGTGTCAGAGTCAGAGTATGCTCAATAAGCCTAACAAATAATATAACAAAGCGGGTAAAACCGCGTACACTGGCAACAATACTTACTCTCTAGGCGATTTCAAGCTGAGCGGTGTTATGAAGTAGAAGTAGAGGAGCGCCGTCGGGAATCTGAACTTAAAGTCCGGCTTGTACCACAACTCCATGTGACGGTTCTTACGTAGCAAGTTCGGTTGGTCGAGTCTGAAACAAACATTTATTATATGAGAACAAAAATGAAACACAAAACAAACGTTAAAAAAATGTTAGCCCAAAATAGACAATATTACAATGTCTTATCATTCAATTAACTAATGTACTAATTGTTCATTCAAATAGTATTATTGTTAGTTTAAAATTGTCAAATTGAACATGTTTTCTCACTTAAAAACTGGCCTAAAGAACTAACTAAAGAACACTAATGGCCGTTCCCAATAATCTATCCTTTATTTTGACATGAATTACTGTCTAGTTAGCCGGTGAGATTATAGGGTATTTTGTCATTATTTGTTCATAAATAAATGTCAATTTTAACAAGTACTTTCACATTTACATTGAAATAATGACAAAAGTTAATCTGCTATCTGAGATAGCTAGTATGTACTGTATTTATTTGTTCCATCTTAGATACCGACAGTACATTATTACCGTTAAAATGGTGCACGTATGTAGCTAAATTCGTCTTAATTCTATTAATGAGCTAAAAAACTTGAGAGGTGTCAAGGGACACCCGGATGGAACGAAGTTTATTTATTATCAACAAAAATAATCGTCGCGACACCTCACTGTTCAATGCGAAATAGAAAGACGAAACGAAAATATCTATTATAGCTTGCTTTCTATAAGAGAGAGAGAGAGACAGACAGAGAAACTTGCGCACGCCAGAGAGAGACAGACAAAGAAACATGCGCTGTCTGACCCTCTCTGGCCTAAAAAATGTCGTTATCATTTTTTCCGTCTAGCCCCCTTTCGTAACGCGCGACAAGGAACTTCGTTCCAATTTGAATGTAAAATTGTATAAATCTTCACTTACCTAAAATTATTAACAGTGGCGATCAACTCCCCGTGCGTTAGCTTCTTGCTCATAGGCTTGCTATTAGACATCTTCTGTCTAATATCCTTTACGGAGGCATTCTTCAGATCCAAATCCAAATCATTGGCAGCTTCTATATACGGCTTGGCCGGTTGAATGAGTTCGAAGTCCGTGGTGATGTAGACGTTCTTCTCGGGAAGGTGGAAATGAGGGTTGGCGCTCGCGTTTAGCCAGCTGCTGAGCCAGTTGGGGGGGATTTCTGTAAACGGGTTCACATTAGTGGGACATTACAGGGTAATACTTGTTTTATAATTATTTGTTAAAACGGGAACTTACGTACGACGGAGGTTACTGTTGAGTGTCAGTGCGGGGCTGACGCGGTCGCGAGCGCTTCCCCCACCTCCTGATGAAGGTCACCGGACGTGGCCGAAATGTGTTGAGGGACACTCTACTGTAACCTCCGTCGTACGTAAGTTCCCGTTTTAACAAATAATTATGACATCAACGTACGTTTCAATTAATAGTAAAAAAATACTTGTTTTAGTTATCTAGACACAAAATTTAGACCGAGTCGGAGTCTTTTAACCTTTTCTTTGCCGGGATTAGAAACACAATAGAAAATCAATTGTGTCTGGCTTGGATCCGCGTTCCGGCATAGGAGGAGTTAAGAGGTCTGATAACTCTGACACCAGGGTTGGCCACTGACCTATTCGAAATGAATGAATGAATGAATGAATGAACAAAATGTACAATTCAAATGGTTACACCGATTTACGTGTTATTTGTATCTCTGGATCGTTTCGTGCGATCTAAGTAATGGTGAGATGACGTGACATTGTGCAATACGGCGAGATGTAACCAAATTATAATGACTTCTTCCGGTTCGGACGGTTGCAGAATTATAAGTTGATGTTGCATTGAATAATAGTATGAAATACACTAGCCTCGAATAGCCGTTGTAACTGCTTAGTTATGCTCGGTTACTGCTATTCGAGGCGGCTTACCGAGCGGTAAAAAAGAATCCAAAAACAATGTAAAAGTAAACACCGAATTTAAACCGCGCTTGAACTAGTACTTCTGTATAAGTGCCCTTAGTTTTTGATAATAAATAAACACTAATGATTTCGTTACCTTGTCTCTTATATTCCGTTCCGAACCACTTCTCTTTGGCGTCATAATGTATGGGCTCGGAGTGTTGGTTGGACAGAATCATTATATTGACGCTGTCCGCTCGCATCGAGTCCAACAGCTCTGAGATACCCTGAAAACATGAAAAATATCTTAAACTTCTATATTTTTTGTAAATTCACGATTCGACACACATTATTGAAGGAAAAGCTGAAAATATCTTAATACTTTTTTTTTAAACGGGCAGAATCGTCGCGATGATTTTACTTCTTAAACCAAATCCTACCGCAAAAAACCTACAGAAACATAACACGGTAATTCCTGACATTAGCTCGAACATAGAAACAAACAAACAATCTTAAAAAATTACCTCTTTATAATATTATAGTAATATAGTAAGAAATTATTATAGTAATATAGTATAACTAGCTGCGCCCCGCGGTTTCAACTGCGTTGTACCCGTTTCCGCGGGAATTTCGGGATGAAAAATAGATTTTGTCCGATTCTCAGACCTACCCGATATGCACACAAAATTTCATGAGAATCGGTCGAGCCGTTGCAGAGGAGTTCAACCACGGTACCCGTTCCCGCGGGAATTTCGGGATAAAAAATAGATGTTGGCCGATTCTCATAGATACCGGATAAGCACAAAAAATTTCATCAAAATCGGTCAAGCCGTTTCGGAGGAGTATAGCAACGAAAACTGTGACACGAGAATTTTATATATTAGATTACCATAGTAATATATTAATATACTAGCCGCGCCCCGCGGTGTTACCCACGTTGTATCGGTTCCCGAGGGAATTTCGGGATAAAATGTATCCTATGTGTTATTCTGATGTATAACCTTTATTACCGTAAAGTTTCATCTAAATCCGTCTAGTAGTTTTTTCGTGAAAGAGCAACAAACATCCATACATCCATACATACATCCATCCTCACAAACTTCCGCATTTATAATACATATTAGTAGGATAGTAGGATTAGTAATATAGTAAGAAGTAATTATAGTAATAGTATAGACAATATCATGAATGATGAAGCACCTTCGGGTCAAACTTGTAGTACAGCCGGTCGCCCGTGATGTAATGCTCGGGCGGGTAGAAGTGCATGTTCTCCGCCAGCGTCTCCACGTAGTCGGACGGCTGCGACTCCACCTCGAAACGGAAGCTCGTCTCTTCGATTGTCTATAGAAAAAATATACGTATAAAAGTATGTATCCTCCTCACTGTACTGTGATATCTTCAGTGTGATGACTGATGACAGGCCTTTGCCCAGCAATGGGACATTACAGGCTAATATTTACTACTTAACTGAAGTTTCACGCTCCTTTGATAATGAAGATTAAATACTTATTTACCTTAATCTCTTCAAATATTCTCTGCGAAGGGCCAATTTGCTTCAGCATGTTGATGTAAGAAAATATTGCCTCCAACACCTGTAAAGTAGAATAATATCAATACAAGTCTGTTATTAAAGTATTAGAAATGTTGCAGACATTAAGATTAAATCTATATTTATATAATAAAAATGAATAGTTTGATTTTTATTTGTTTGAAAGCGCTAATCTCAGGAACTACTAATCCGACTTGAAAAAATATTTTTGTAATGAATAGCCATATAATAAGCCATATTAGCCATATTCATTGAGAAGATTATATTTTATTCCGAACGGGGATGGGGTTCCTACGGGAACAGACACAACGCGGTTAAAACCGCGGGGCGCTATTAGTATTAAAATATGATTGGAAACGTGAGGAGACCTTGTCGATGTTGTCGAGCCCGTCCTTGGTGAGCACGACCTGCGTGCTGAACAGGCTGTACATGGAGGTGTAGTCGATGCCGCTCTCGGAGTTGCCCGTGTAGATGCCGAGCGCCCACACCCTGTATACAGAAACGTAAAACTATCAGCCTTTAATGTCCCACTGCTTGGCGAAGGTCTCTCATCAGACTAAAGTGAGGAGAGGCGGTGAGGTAAGACGTACGGCAGCAAAGAACCGATCTCTACTGGCTATCTCGGATATTAATAATTATTTCTATTAAAATAAACGTCAAATATTGATAACTTAAAAACTGATTAAAATGATATTTATTTACAAAGACACAATATCACTAATCTTATATATAAAATTCTCGTGTCACAGTGTTCGTTCGCGTACTCCTCCAAAACGGCTCGACCGATTCTCATGAAATTTTGTGAGCATATTGAGTAGGTCTGAGAATCGGCCAACGTCTATTTTTTATCCCGAAAATCCCGCGGGAACGGGTACCGTGGTTGAACTCCTCTGAAACGGCTCGACCGATTCTCATGAAATTTTGTGTGCATATCGGGTAGGCCTGAGAATCGGACAACATCTATTTTTCATCCCGAAATTCCCGCGGGAACGGGTACAACGCGGGTGAAACCGCGGGGCGCAGCTAGTATATCTATATAAATAATGTATTGAAAAATGCAACCGTCCATCAATCTTCACATACCGTCACTAGAAAATACTCCCAAATACAGTAAAAATCTTACTTTTTCCTCAAATACGAGAGCAGGCTGCCTTTCCCCTCGTGTCCCAGCAGATAGGACACGTACTGGTGCGGCTTCGACTTGTACTCCGATATGAGGGAGCGCATGCACCATGTCAAATGAACCTGCGAATAATGATACAGTTTTATGAAAGCAAGAAGCTGAAAATTCTTTAAAAATTTGATCCCTCGATTCATAAGAGCGGGGATTGCCAGTTTAGACGGAATCTGCTACACCTTGTATAGTATGCACCTTATAGATTTCCAAGAAAAATCACCATGAACCTAATGATAAATAAATAAATATACCCGGACAAATTCACTCAAGGTTAATTAGACACAAACTAAGCTCTAAGCTTGTAATATGGAATCTAACTAACTGAACTACTACATATACATACAGAAATACTTTATAAGAATATATATAAGAATATATAATTGATACCCAGACGTCGTCGTCGCCAACAACTATGTCTTCACATATAGTTGACTCCGGGCGGGAATCGAACCCGCAACCCCGGACACAGTAAGCGCTCTCACTGCCACTGTGCTAACGGGCTTTTCAAATGATCATTCCATGATCATATACAACAATCCTTACCTCAGTAGTATCCCCGACGGGCTTGACGTAGTAGATGCTCCTGAACTGCGGCGTGACCTTGTCGGGGGAGTACCGGTACGGGGAGAAGTCATCGGCGGGCAACTTGTTGGTGGGCACGCGCCCGAACGTGTTCACCACGTACTGTTCGAGGTCAGATAGGTCCATGCGCGCCTGCGGGGGGATAATATCAAATTATACAAAGTCAAAGTCAATTTTTTTTATAAATTTTTGGCCCCAAATAGTTTGATACTTTGAACGTGGTACGTTCAAGAGACTCTGACCCACAGTTGTTCAATATTACTACTCACAGTGGCTGTACCAATAGTAGTTTTTGCCCACAGCTCTTTTGACATGACATCTTAAGAAATATAAAGTTGTTGAACGCCTCGTTGGTACTGAGGTCCGGGTTCAATTCCTAGGTCGAGCGAAAATATATCCCTTACTTTTCAAACACGGCTCGGGTTTGAGATCACCAACCCGCATTTGGCAAGCGTGGTGATTATGCCTAATCCTCCTCACTGTACATACTGCCTTTGCCCAGCAGGGGGACATTACAGGCTAATATACTTTACTCTACTTTACCATATATTATTAGAGTCTTAAATTGACTAGAGTGACCAGAGCAAGACGATTTCTTCTAAAATTGTCTTCCTCTATGGAAAAATATTCGAAAATGGAGCATAATGGCGGACGCAGCACGCTGGAACAACGAGCGTTCCTATTGGTCGGCGGCTATCACGCTGCGTTTACTTAGTAGTAATTAACTTAATATACTGCATAAGACCGCTACACCCACCTTCATCGTGTGGATGATCAACCAGATTAAAGAAGAACCAACTAAGAAGAGATGGAAGAAGAAGAACCAACCTGCACAGCCACCGTCATCCTGTTAGCGCTGTAATGCCTCTTCCTGAACTCGTGCGCCGCTTGGTACAGTTTCTCGTCGTCATTGATGTCTTCCTTCAGGCTCTGGAGGTTGCCCCAGGTGAAGGTCCTCGCGGGGTGACCTTCAGGGAACAGGCTGGAGAGTAGCTGGTCCTTGCGGTTGGAGTCAGACGGGGATGCTATGGCGAATTCTGGAGGTAGGAGAGTTCATATAAAAGGTTTTATAATAAAACTACATAGCTGTGCCCCACGGCTTCACCCGCAGCGTACCTGTTCCCACGGGAATTTCGGAGTTTTTATTACTTTTTATCCTATATCTGACCAACATAAATAAAATAAAAAAGAACCATAAAAATCGGCGCATCCGTTCTGGAGTTTTAAATTGTGTAACTAACACGACTTTCTTTTACATTTATTTTGTATTCCACTAGCAGCGCCCCGCGGTCTTACCCGCGTTGTGCCCATTCCCGTGGGAATTTCGGGAATTGTTATACATACTTATAAAACTTCCTCTTGAATCACTCTATCTATTAAATTACCGCATCATAATCCGTTGCGTAGTTTTAAAGATCTTAGCATACATAGGGACAGACAGCGGAAAGCGACTTTGTTTTACTATGTAGTGATTGTAGATCAAACTTTGTGCTTTTTTCAAATGTGTAACGCAGATGACGCGTCAACTATCAACATTCATCCATTCACAACTTTTCTGATGGTATTTGTTACTATCTAAACCGCGCGTTGGTTCCACCCGCGATCGAAATTTTGTATATGGCGATTAAGTAATTTTTCCAGATTTACTAAAATCTCACCCACACATTTTGTTGACCAGGTAAAATATTAATCCTCTTTATAAATAGTATAGATAAAGATCAAATTTGAAATCAATGAGTTAACTTTGAAGAGTAATAGAATTAATAACCTTTGCATATTAAATACCGTTGCTAGTTACTAACTTTACCATAACATTGACATTACAATGTGAAAAAAAGATTGTTGTAAACTATGCTATCAGACTATAGAAATGAGCATGTTTTCATAATAATGACATACTTTCATCATTACTTTTCATTTGACACTGAACATTATGTGAATTGTATAATCTTTGAATCCTAATTAATATTATAAATGCGGAAGTAACTTTGTCTGTCTGTTACGCTTTCACGCCAAAACTACTGAACCGATTTGAATGAAATTTGGTACACAGTTAGTCCAGAGCCTGAGAAAGAACATAGGCTACTTTTTATTTTGAAATTCCTGCGGGAACGGGTACAACGCGGGTGAAACCGCGGGGCGCTGCTAGTGTAGTATATTAAGATTCTTTAGCTTAGTCCTTAGATGCCATAGCTTGTCTATCTTCAATCATCGTTTATTAAACAAAACGTGCGTCGCAATTTTAATAAATTATATGCATTCCTATGGCAATTGGATAAAAATAAAGAAAATAATTGCCTAGAAACAAGAAATTTGGCAGACGGGTTCTTCAAGTGACGTAAGTGCACACTAAGGATTTTCGAAAATTCCTACGGGAACAGGCTCAACGTGGGCAAAGCCGCGGGGCGCTGCTAGTTTAGTATATAATAAAAGTTCATAATTGAGTTCATAATTGAATCATTGCCTCATTGAATTAAAACATAACATCCTCAAGTCCAGTAATTAGCATAATCTCTATGTAAAACAATAAATAATCATAAAAAAGAAATAAAAAGAACAAAATACAAACGGTTTTAAATAATAATAGCTGATCTTAATGACACACGGCGGAGGTACGTGCATTCATAATGGTGCTACAAATAATTATATGATCACAATACTGCTCTGACAATGCATTTCATTTCTGCTATTGTGGAAAAAACGCAATGTAAGAACGTGGGTTTACTAATGTCATTCAAAAATGATCTTTATGGTACGTTAACAATAATAACTGTTATACTGTTTATTGTTAAGTGAGCATATAATCAAAGGTGTCTTTTTAGACGTATTTATATGTCGTATTTATATGTTACTAGCAGCGCCCCGCGGTTTTACCCGCGTTGTGCCCGTTCCCGTGGGAATTTCGGGATTTTTTTTACATAAAAACCTTCCTCTTGAATCACTCTACCTATTACAAAAAACCGCATCAAAATCCGTTGCGTAATTTTAAAGATTTAAGCATACAGACAGACAAACAGTGTGACAGACACGAAAAAAAACTAAAAAAACACGCTTTTATTGCAAATTGAACTAAAAACTAGAAAATAATTTTTCTAGTTTTTCCCACGCTTTTTTTACTCTGAATTAAATCATTGAGTTACAACTTAAATTTTATTATAATTTTGATTTGAGGAGAAAAATTATTTTCTAGTTTTTAGTTCAATTTGCAATAAAAGCGTGTTTTTTTAGTTTTTTTAAACTATAATTTTATTTTTTATTTTTTAGTAAGCATAACATTATATGCAACTTTTCATCCCGTAATTCCCACGGGAACGGGCCCATCACGGGAAAACCACGGGACGCTGTTAGTGTCTAGTACCATTTAGTAAAATAAAACAGAACTCCCGTTCCGTCCCACAGCGAGCGCCCGTTGATGTCTTTTATATGAAGTAATATTTTTTTAGTAAATCTGGCAAATCCATTAAGGATAACGGGAAACTGTTATTAAATTATTGCATTGTCATCGGTCCTTGATACATATGCAAAGTTTCAAATTAATCAGACTTCTGGAAGTTGGTGAAAATGATGTTCAAAGATTTCATTACATACGTACATACATACATACATACATACAGGCCAAGCTAATAAAAGCGTGTTAAAAAGAGACGACTTTATTTTATACTATGTAGTGATAAGTATTTATATGTCTTAAAAATATAATGTCGTAGTCTATGGTTGTGAAACAATGCATGTAATATTGTTAAATGTTTTCGTATGAAATTGTACTGTGTTTACTTGTTATGAATGCTGTACACATCTGTTATTGGTGTTCATTTCAGAAATGTACTCTTTAACTCTAGATTTAATGTCATGTGTTATTAAATAAATAAATAAATGCTGTGTTTTTTTATCTTTACGAATTAGTAATCCATGTTGTGTACAACAAAAAATAAATATTACTAAAGATTTTCATGTTTTACCGACTTCGACGATAATTACGGGCCTTATTTATAAAGGCTTATTAATGGCATTTTAGCTATCCAATTGTTTGTCCCTTTCCAATCTACGGTATTTTCCAAAGAGTAAAAGAGACGAAACACTTTGTAACAATATAACTATTAAATAATTGTTATATATTAATTGTTATAAAAGGCAAACCTGACTGACATAGAAAGTTGAAATTAGATGAAATTTGTTGACATTTGGTACAGGGGTTTCATGATTTAAGTGAGTATTAAGAAAGGATTTGCGAAGTTCAACCCCTAACAGGGGGTGGCCTTTTCAATCGAAGCGAGGGCGGTCGCTAGTCTATCTACATAACTTTAAAAGGGATAGGAATAGAAGAAGGACTGCCATAATGTTCAGCAACAACTGTGTCTAGAAAGGCCAAAATTTTTAGAAAACTTGGTAATACGAGTATAAATAAGGTTCCCATATACCCATCCCCTTCTCACTTACCAGACTCTATGGCCTCTCTTTCCCTCTGCATGGCCTCCTTGTTCATCAATGGACTCACGAAGAACTGACTGAACACATCCATGGCGTGTGGCAAATGCTTCTCCTGGATCTCGAAGTAGAAGGTAGTCACTTCGCAGTCAGTCGACGCATTGTCGGAACCGCCCTTTTTCTGTGAAAGTGTTTAGGAGTTAAGGTACAGATTATATTTTTGTGGAGATATTAAGGGTGCGTATCCATTATAGCAGAGCGTAGCAGAAATTACCTATCACAACGCGTAGGGATTCTTTGCGCACTTTGGGTTCTTTAAAATGAGATTTGTTTATGTGCAGTTATCGTCCCATAATCATTGGGAAAACAATTAGCTGACTATATATATATACTAGCAGCGCCCCGCGGTTTTACCCGCGTTGTACTCGTTCCCGTGGGAATTTCGGGATGAAAAATAGCCTATAACCTTCCCGTTGAATGTCTATCAATTACAAAAAGGATTATTCAAATCGGACTGATAATTCCTGAGATTACCGCGAACATACAAACAAACAAACAAACAAACAAACCAACAAACTTACAAATTTTACCTCTTTATAATATTACGAGTAGTATAGATATTTATATAGCACCGCGGGGCGCGGCTAGTAATGATAAGTTATCATACCTATTCGACGTTAAAAGCTGGTCCCCTAGTGGTTCCCGCGGTCATTCCACCCGCGACCCAATAGATGTGCCAATTTGAAAATGGTGTAGATCGCGCTTATGTTTTTTTCTCAGACTCGGTACAGTCGTGCCCATACAGTTAGTGAGAAATACAGTTAGTTAGCCCATAAAGTAAGTGAGAAAGATAACTATAGTATTGGTCAAGATAGTTCAACTCATGATAGCACGTTGTGTTATTTGTGCGAGCGTCTGAAATTGTCTTATATATTTTTTTGTACGAAGACAGGTTTACCCAAGCATAGAGCCAAGAACTATCTGCTAGACAAGGATCATTCATCCATTTCGTAAACGTAAGTGGCTAACCCACATGTTTCCTACTTTTCGAAAACGTGGTGATTATCCTCCTCACTGTACTGTATTACCTTGATGAAGGAGTCGAACTCGTTCTCCTTGGGATACTTCTCGCTGCCCATGAACACCATGTGCTCCACGAAGTGCGCCAGCCCCTGGATGTCAGGCGGGTCGCTGTAGCTGCCCACGCCCACGCACAGGGCACACGCCGCCTGAAGCAACATAACAAGGGTTTTGGGAACATTTTCATTGCTGTTGCAACATAAGAAGACTTTTGGGAACTTGTTCATTGCAGTTTGCTGTTGCAATGTTGCAAGATAACAAGAGTTTTGGTAACATTTTCATTGCTATTGCTGTTGCAACATAAGAAAGGTTTTGGGAACATTTGCATTGCTGTTGCTGTGAGTTGTTGCCGTAGTATACATGGGCAAATACAAGTTTGAACCCTGTTGTTTTACCGCCTGTTTGAACGCGCTAATCTCAGGAACAACTAATCTGATTTGATTTTTTTGCAATGGATAGACACTTTCAACGAGAAGGTTGCATATATATATAGGGTTTTTCATGCCGAAAGTGCCATTACCAACGGGCGAAACGTGGGTTGTTAGTACTTATATTAGTTACCCTGATACTCCGGCTCAATTTATATCGTTTTAACTTCAAAAACTGTAGGAAAGGGAATTTTGAAGAAATCTTCGGTGCTTCACAGAATATAGGTCTCATTGTAGACCGATTCCCAAAAAAGTGGTAGTTGCAAGAACCTAGTATATTAGAAACGTTATTCAACCAATCACACAAGAGTGCTATAACTAAAAGTATTCGTTGGACCATAGATACGGTAATTAAGTCTTCCGTAATACTTGTTGTTGCACAAATAAGCGGAAGCTAGAGGTAATAGTGTGATTTTGTAATTTAGGTAAAATACAGACGGAATGATCGACTTTTAATCATCGCACTTGTGTGCAATATTTGTTGTTTTAATACAAAAGTAAATAACATTCCTAACTTACTTTTAATCCTAACAATTTACAATTTACCTAAATCTAATCTAATCTAAGCTGAAGAGTTTGTTTTTTTGTTTGTTTGAAGACGCTATAAACCTCAGCGTTGTGCCCCTTCCCGTGGGAGTTTCGGGATGAAAAATAGCCTTTAACATTCCCGTCGAATGTGGCTATTCATAAAAAAAAAATATTCAAATCGGACAGATAATTCTCGAGATTAGCTCGAACATACAAACTTACAAATATTACCTCTTTATTATTATTAGTATAGTCCAATACAATTTTCAATATAACCGATTAAAATGAGATTTTTTTGCATAACGTTGTTTAACTTATGACGTTTTCTAATTTATATAAAATTAGAATGTAATAACTTTAGTAATAATATTATTATGTACTAATGAACAATATTGACAAAGTTTAGCGACACCGGCTTTCACAGACCAACCGTCAAATATCAATTATTCATTCATTTATTTATTTTTCAGATAAAATAATCCATTTAATGTTAGTAAATACATATGCTATGTTAATAAATACTCGTACAGTAATCAAATTAAAATCAAAATAAAATCAAAGTATATAGATTATATTTACAACTACCTATTTCGTGAAAAAAAAACATGTCCCTGGTGGAATTTAAAAAGAAAACAGCTAAAAGATAAATAAGAATGCACTTCACCACATAGTATAAAATAAAGTCGTCTCTTTTTCGTGTCTGTTTGTCTGTCTGTATGCTTAAATCTTTAAAATTACGCAACGGATTTTGATGCGGTTTTTTGTAATAGGTAGAGTGATTCAAGAGGAAGGTTTTTATGTAAAAAAAATTCCCGAAATTCCCACGGGAACGGGCACAACGCGGGTAAAACCGCGGGGCGCTGCTAGTATTACATAAAAGAGAATCCCAAGCAAATATTACGTCAACAAAACAAAGTAGATACGTTTACTTTCACATTATTGTTAGTTGCTGTTTACTGAAACAATTCAATACTTTGTACATCACTATCAGCCTTGAAGCTTACCCTAACTAAACCTAACTACCTACCTACGCTAAACTAAACTTTACCGCGATATAAATAAAGTTCGCATTACTTTAACGAACCTGTAGCTAAACTAAAAAAAAACTATAATATGCTCTGTGTAAATGATAATAAAGTTAGTTTTTAAATACCGTCTCGAAAGTAAGGCCGAAACCAAATATTTTGCATCGTTTTCTCATTATCCTCCTAAAAGCTCTCTTGGCGATCCTCAATATGTAACGTTTGGGCCGCTGTTAATACAAAACATATAAATAAATCAATATGCACACTCATTAAAAAAACTATCTGCAACCCGCGGATTTACCCGCGCAATACCCGTACTAGTAGGAATTTTGGGATGAAAAATTTAAAAACCTACAAAAATCCTTTGAATGCACAATTATCAAATACAAAAGATTTTTTGAATTCGAGTTGTAGTTCCATCGATGCGCATAAAATAAAAATAAAACTACTCGACTGCTTTCACCGAAAAACAAAGTGATTAACGAGAAAGGTTTTGGGCTGTATTTCATCCCAAAATTCCTACGGGAACGGGTCTACGGGAGCAGTTAAAACCGGAGAGTGCTGTTAGGTTTGTATAAGTAGAATTCAGCTGTTCTGATATCTTCAGTAAGATGAGAGGCCTTTGTCCAGCAGTGGGATACAGGCCCATATTTCTTGCTGTTAAATAGTATTGACAGACGGCAACATACCTACACCCTGATTTGATTACAATAATGAAAGTTAATGGAACTGAGTGAAAGTAGTCCTTGTTCAGACTTCTTTTAAGCAACACAGACATTCATTAATTGGAATCATTAATATCCATTCAATAAGATATCGAATGCATATTTTATTAGGGAAATCAGTCCTTATAAATAACCATTAATAATAATATATTATCTTGTTAGAGACACATTGATAATTCAAATGGATTTTTCGTAAAACAGCACGCACTAATAGATATTTTTATCAAAGAACAAGGTAACTCAGTATAAAACTCATAATAAAGATTGAAAATCATCGCAGCAACACATTTTGAAGAAAATAATAACATATATCCATTGCGGGGAGAGACGCTGTCGCGAGCGCTTCACCCACCTCCTGATGAAGGTCACCGGACGTGACCGAAACGTGTTGAGGGACACTCAACAGTAACCTCCGTCGTACGCAAGTTCCCGTTTTAACAAATAATAATGACATTACGTTTCAATTAATAGTAAAATAACATCTATCTAATATTAAACGAATATAATAAAGCAGAAGATACCGATTTTTTGCATGTTTGAACGCGCTAATCTCAGAAACTTCCAATTCGATTTGAATAATTATTTTTGTACTAGCTGTGCCCCGCGGTTTCACCCGCAGCGCCCCCGTTCCCGTGTGAATTTTGAGATTTTTATTCCTTATTTTTCTTACATAAAAACCTTGTCCTGACAATAAGGAACACATTAAAAAAAGAATCATCCAATTTGGTGCAGTCGTTCTGAAGTTATGCGCTTAGCAACAGATTCAGCGATTCATTTTTATATTATAGACTAGAAGCGCCCCGCGGTTTTACCCGCGTTGTGCCCGTTCCCGTGGGAATTTCGGGATAAAATGTAGCCTTCCTCGATAAATAGACTATCTAACAGTGAAAGAATTATTCAAATCGGTTCAGTAGTTTCTGAGATTAGCGCGTTTAAACAAACAAACAAACAAACAAACAAAACAAACTCTTCAGCTTTATAATATTAGTATAGATTGGATTGGCCACTAGCCAACTCGAACTTAGTAAGATTTTTTTTTATTTTTTTTATTTAAGTTTATTGGATAGCCACATTCAACGCTTACATTACATTGGATACAATTCAATATTCGAATAGGGATATCCCAATGGTTACTGGAATAACTATTTAGTATATACTAAATAGTTATTCCAGTAACCATTTTCCCCTTCGATAGCAAGCAGTCGATATTGCGGTTTAACGTCACTCTAATGCAGTGGTTTCGTAATTGTATCTAGTAAGTAAGGTTGTGTTTACTAGATACAGGAAGTGAGAATCAAATACTTATTGCATTTTTACTAATTTCATGAAATCTTCACTATATATGTTGGAAATGCGACTATTCCACATTTTGCTTGATTGTCCTATTCAGAGTTTATAAGTTTGACAAGACCGTTGTCACAGGGACAGTGAGCGTTCGCTTTCCGCTGTATGTCTGTCCCTATGTATGCTTAGATCTTTAAAACTACGCAACGGATTGTGACGCGGTTTTTTTGAATAGATAGAATGATTCAAGAGGCAGTTTAATACGTATAAAAATCACCGAAATTTTTACGAGAACGGGCACAACGCAAGCAAAACCGCGGGGCGCTGCTAGTTAATGATAAAACACTCGCTCTGAACATAAACCAATGTCCATAATACATATTAATATCTATGTTCATTCAACTCATGGAATATTAAGACTACACATTTAGAATTGAAACTAAGTTACGGATACACTTCGCTTTCATTTTACATTTTTATCTGACGTTTTCGCCCCTTTATAGGAACCGTGGTCACAGAAGACGTTATGCGTCTATACAAGAAAAAAGTGTGAACGTAGAATCAATTTAAAATGAGTAGTGTTCGCTTAAACTTCAAAAAACAGTATATAGAGACTACTTAGAACTTTTTCATGTTCCAAACTTTATTAATACCTAATAACATACCAACGAGAATTTCAAAACTTTATAATATGACAAAGTTCTTAAGTGGTTAACAATTTTATGACCCGACTGTACCTAGTTATCGTTGCCGTAATAATAAACACGTTACATACTTTCTCTCCGACTACACAGATGAATGAACGCGAAAATCGATCAATGTGGAGTTTTAGTTATTCGAGCACATCTTAATCTATATTAATACTAGCAGCGCCCCGCGTTTTTACCACCGTTGTGCCCGTGGGAGTTTCGGGAATTTTTATACATACAAACCTTCCTCTTGAATCACTCTATCTATTTTAAAAAACCGCGTCAAAATCCGTGCAGTAGTATTTGAGTTTATCGCGAACAGACAGACAGACAGACGCGGCTGGGGACTTTGTTTTATATAATAATAATAATATATTATGTATTGATAGTGATAATAAAGCTATTTGTCTGTTTGAACGGAGTCATATCTCACTACTACTAAGTCCGATTCGAATAATTATTTTTGCATAAGATAGCCCCATTCAACGGGAAGATTATAAAGTAATTTCATCCCGAAATTCCTACGGGTACGGGCACAACGCGGGTAAAACTGCAGGGCGCTGCTAGTACTTAATATTATAAAGCTATAGAGTTTGTTTGTTTGTTTGAACGCGCTAATCTCAGGAGCTACTGGTCCGATTTGAAAAAATATTTTTGTAATGGATAGCCACATTCAATGGGAAGGTTATAAGCTAATTTTCATCCTGGAATTCCCACGGAAACGGGCACAGCGCGGGTAAAACCGCGGGGCGCGCCTATCGTGTATATTTGCCAGTCACATAAGCATTTACCATCATAATATTTATTACATACTGCCACTGAATTGTGTAAAATGTATTACGAAAACAAATTCCGATGCCTGTAAAGTTTAGACGATGTTTCATATAACAATAAAATAGTTTGCGTCATTTAATATTTTATTTTCTGTTCATAACATGGCATGAAGTTGTTGCTTGTGTTTGAATTTACCTAGATATTCCTGTCTTGTCCTAGCTTCGCTAAGTTACCTATTCTTTATTTCCTCTTTACATCAGGATGATACAACCTAGATTTATTCGTCTTTCTTTCTTTCGTCTATACTAATGTTATAAAGCTGAAATGCAATTTGAATAATTATTCTTGTAATCGATTACCACATTCAACGGGAAGCTAATAGGCTATTTTTAATATCCACCTAATATTATAAAAGCGAAAGTTTGTGAGGATAGATGTATGTATGTATATATGTATGGACGTATGTATGTTTGTTACTATTTCACTACAAAACTACTGACCGGAATTGGATGAAACTTTACAGTGATATAGGTATTACACCAGAATAACACATGGGATACATTCTATCCCGAAATTCCCGCAGGAACGGGTACAACGCGTGTAACACCGCGGGGCGCGATTTGTATACTATATATTCACACGGAAACAAGCTCAACGCGGGTAAATAATAAAAGCTGAATAGTTTTAATTTGTGGTGTGTTAATGTTTTAACGCTATCGATCTAATCTCTACACTACCAGTCAGAATCAAATAACTCGTAGGGATCGCGGTTTTACCCGCGTTGCACCCGTTCCTTTGGCAAATACGATAGGAAAAGTAGCCTATGAAGTTCCTGTTGATTGTGAATATGATATACCAAAATCATTTTCAAATTCGGCTGATAGTTTCCGAGATTAGCTCAAAAAACAAACACTTATCACGGTACATATTTTGGTATACATTTTATAGTTATTAATTCCGCTATATATTCCTAGAGAATGTTACTTTTATGGTGTAATCATCAGGTTAATAACTCCTTAATATTTGTTCAATCTTATATATAAAATTCTCGTGTCACAGTGTTCGTTCGCGTACTCCTCCGAAACGGCTTGACCGATTCTCATGAAATTTTGTGAGCATATTGAGTAGGTCTGAGAATCGGCCAACATCTATTTTTCATCCCGAAATTCCCGCGGGAACGGGTACAACGCGGGTGAAACCGCAGGGCGCAGCTAGTAACTTATAGATACTTATGTTAATGCGATATGGTTTGAAGTGTTGCAATTAAAGTGGAGTCACCTTAAATATTTTAATGTCTTTAAACTTCAACCTTCACATTTTATAGGGTCACATTATAAATTATGGATGTGTTTGACCCAAAGAAAATTCTGAATTATGAAGCCAGTGCTAGTCGTTTCATACTTCAGAATAAAACGTATAAAACGGCACTCCGTTTTATCCGCGTTGTGCCTGCTCCCGTTGGAATTTCGATATGAATAAAGCCCATTACCCTCCCGTTGAATGTGGCTATCCAGTACAAAAAGAATTATTCATATTGGATTGGTAGTTTCCGAGTTTCTTCATCTTTATTATACTAGTATAGATTAACTTATCTAACTTTACATTACTTTTACTTAACTGATTTTAAAAAATTAATATCTTCATATTACTATCCAACACAGTAAGATAAAAATATTTCCATATGTCTCACGGCTGGGCAAATGCCTCTCAAGAGAATATTGAAGAAAATGAATGATAATTTTTTTAAGGGTTAACACACTAAGATAGCTGCATGTATTTAAGGAAAGTTTCGAATACACTAAGGGTATTTTATACACTGCAATTTCTAAGGGACCCATTTGGTCTGATTCCCAAAATTCATTGTGTTTTAAACAAAGTTTAATTCCGAAATAGTCACATATTTTAGTTGAACATTTTTATTTATGTTTTTGGTCTCATTTAGGATTGACCAAATTTGGCTCAAGTTTACTGGGAAGAAGTTAAGTATTTGCCCAAAAGAGGGACAGTACCATAGAAAGAAAAAAAATTAAGTGTGATCATTGTAAGCAAATTTGGTACATATAAAAAAAGTCTTTTCATAGTAACAACAGCAAAACTTTAACAATGACACTTAATTAAATTATAAGCATATGACCGTGATCTGAAAATCAATAGATTTCTCTTTCAACAAGTGAATGACATTTAATATAGTTTCAACAAAATCAGTGTATCAAATCTACACAATAGTCAGTGAATTTAAAACAAGGTCTCTACTGTACAATGGAATATGTCTTGAAGGTCAAATTTGTTTTCGTATTTCTTAATTTAGATGTAAAATTATAGCAAAAACTGCAGAGTTTTTATAATACCCATGTTGTGGTTAGATCTTATAGATATTTTTTACTAAAGATGTTCTCATGTTATTTCAAAGCAATTAAAAATACTTGAGCATTTTTTGGTGGTGCATTCATGATCAAATTAATAATTGCAATACAATAACAATTTAATACTTAATTTAATGATTTAATATATTAATCAGCAACAAATTATTAAGAGAAGTATTTTAGGGTAAAGAGCTGTTCAGATGTAGAGTAAACCTCTACATCGGAACAGCTCTTAATAAATTGATTTAATAATATTGCCTAATATATCCTAATATATAAACTAAATGTAATATTGATGCATCAGGAAAATAAGGTTTATTTTAATATATGACATAAATATTGCTCTAATGCCATTTCTATCTTTTCCAAATAGCCCCGAAAATAATATTTTTAAAACGTATAAAATATTAAATTATAAAAATATTAAGTAAATTCAGGAAAATTAATTCAAAAAATTAAATGGAATATTAAATTCAGGAAAATAAAAAATTAAACACTCACCAGTTTTTCTTCATCAAATTCGCTCCTTCGTTTGGTCCCATGGTGGTCACTAGCGGCGGACTTCCCGCTGTCGCTGGTCTCAGCATCCGTGCTCTCGGGTCCACTGCTCTCTTCTTCACTCGAATTTACTTCATCAGTCACAGGAGGTCGGCTTGGGTCCGAAATGAGCAACGCAGTCAAACCATTCTCGAGTCGGATTGTCCTAATAAATTATGAATAAAAGTACACGTAAATATATGTACATATTTAGTTTTTTAGAAAGTTTTTTTGCTCAAAATATCATTGTTGATAAAATTACTTGTATAGTTTTTTATCAGCAGTAGATTTTTGAGGTTCAGGAAGAACCGTCACTCTATCTCTCCTAGGAGAGATCGTCACGCCATGGCCCCGCTGCTGCACCACCTTAACTTCAGGTCTGAACTTGGGAGTTCTAAGAAAACGTTTGGACATTCTTGTAGCGGAAACGTGTTTCTCTCGCAAGTAACCAGATGTTTTTTGAATGAAATTGGACAAAAATTTTGACATCAAATCAGTGGTGGTCCATTGACTGATAGTTGTTGAAGTATTGCCGCTATTAAAAAAACATATAGGAATTAGTACGTATTTTTTAATAACAAAACAATTGAATTATTAGTATTCCTTGACTTTGATGTGACATAACTTTGTGCGATTCATTTTAAATTTTTATTAATCATTAAATATCTCGGAAAATTAAAGCTGTAGGACTTTTTGCATTCGAAATAAACAATATTGTTTCTCTACGAAAATCGGGAAGTTTTGCTAATTTTATAGGGTAACACCAAATTCGGAATTGACAATTGACATTGATATTCCTGAAGTTAATAACGTAATAACATTGAAAGAAACTTTAATTCCGGCGGTGATGACAGTTAAAAAATTGTCATTGCCAAATTGATCCCTACCTAATAATTCCAACGTTTTCAACCAATCAAAAAATCAAAACAAAATAATGTTCAAACCAAACTGAAAATATGTTGGTAAAAAGTTCATTAGTTTTATTCATATATTTTGTGATAAATTAATAATTTGAGTGCCAAAATGGATGCAAGTAATTCAGATAATGATATTTCGCTGTCGCCATCTCACTTGTTGGGACGATTGCAAGTGCTACGACAGCTACAAATTATGCAGCGCGGGAAACTGCAGAAACAGCGATTACAGTACCAAAGTAACTCTGAAACTTCATCTAGTATTGCTGAAATGATCAGCCACTTCACCAACAGCTACACCACGACCAGTTACAACTCCTTCCAGAGCTTATTGCAGTCTCCTCAAACAGAATCTCCCGACGAATCACCCCGCCTCGAGCTAAGTATCTCTCAAAAAGTTCAAGAAAAAGACCTTATCGATGGAGTTTCTATACTTAATTTGTCAAAAGAATCTGAATTTATTATGAATTCCCCTATATCCAGTAGATCAGGTAAAACAAACAGTGTAAAAATAACTCCTAATAATTCTGCAGACAACAGTCGTGCAGGAATGCAGAAAAAGCAAATATCGCTCGATGACATGCCTATACTTTCTCCCAAAACCGATTTCGAGACTTTGGTTATTGAAAAACTGAAGAATACAAACACAGAAAAAAGTTCAAGTTCTAAACCTCCGAGTGTTAAGAACAAAAAGCCATTTCTGAGGCGAGGAGAAGGGATGTCCCGATTTGGCTTAAAAAAGAAAGACCTAGTAGTTCAGAACACAAACTCCCTACCTTGGAGAAAGAAATCCAATAATACTTCAAAACCAATTCCAACACCAGTTAAAAAAGCAAACAAAGATAACTTGGATGTTGAAATATTAGTCACCGAACCAAAACTGAAGTTACATCGAAAGACTGAAACGACTGTAGAGAAAACTAACAAAAACAACTTAAGACATAGTCTCGAGGAAACCACCACCACAAATAATAATGACCCTAAAACAGATAAAAGCCAAGAAACAAGCAAGGAGTTTTCATTCAAAGTACCAGAGAATTTGATACAATATCCTAATGGAAAACATCCTGTACAAATATTGAAAGGAAAAACCTGGGCTTCAGTTTTATCCAAAGAACAAACGGACTTCCTATCCCAACTGAAACAAAGTGAATATTATAAAAATTTCACTTCACCAACCAAAAGTGTAATATCAGAAACTAGCTGCGATGAAAGCTTATCAAAATTGGCTCAGGAACGTGAAATGGCAGAACAGAATCTTTTTGAACTCCTTGAAAATAAAGCTACCAATGAGAGTTTTCTAGAGAGTTCCTTCATTAATCGGTTTTTAAAGAGTAAGATGAATTTTTCTGGTGAAAGTACACCTTTGGTAATGCAGAAATGTTTGGAGAAAAACCCTAATCTTTTGCATATTGTGCCAGAGTACAGCAGGAAACACCAGTCTTATGAAGAGGAGACTTGTCAGAGTGAATGTTCTGAATGTTGTAGCGATGAGGCCTCCACGGTATCAAGCTGCTGCTCATGCAGATGTACTGAACCTCCAACTCCTCAGGATTGCATCAAGAATAAAACCTCTAACAGACCAGAAAGAAGGTCACAAGCTCAAACCAAAAACAATGTTGTCATAGATGATACAAAAACTTCTAATGTCAAAAATGGCAAATGTCAAACTGAAAAACAGCAAGAAGAAGAAGCAATGAAAGTGAACATGGTTGAAATGAATGAAAAATTAATTTCTACTAGCGAGCTTTTGAAAGAAAGACTTCACGAGTTGGAAGATGAAATTGAGACTTTTAGGAAGGAGAATATGAGCTTGAATAAAATGAAAGAAGAAGTTGACATTGAAAGGCAAAAGTTCTATGAAGAAAAACAGAGCTTTGAGCAAAAATTCAATGAGGAAAAAATACTGACTGAATACCATTTAGCTGAGGAAAAAGAGAAACTTAACAAACAGAAACTTATATATGAAAGGTATGTTAGAGAAATGAGAGGCCGACTTAATAAGAAAGAAAAGGACGAAGTAGTAAATTTAAAACAAGAAATAAATACCCTGAAAGAGGAGATAAGACTTAAAGACGCAAAATCAACGTCAATAATAGCTAGACTCAGAAATCAGCTAAAAATCATGGAGAAAGAAAAGACAGAGTTACAGAATGAAGTCGAAAAACTGAAGAAGGAGAACAGAAGAATACAACACAGCAATGACATAACAAGAAGAATGAGTAACTTGAAGTATTTGCAGGAAATTAACAAGAAACTCAACATTATGGGTAAAGACAACCTTCCTGAGGTAGAAGTCAGAAATGACGTCAAATATAAAGGATTTGAGATCGAAAGGCAAAGCAGAAGTCGGAAACAGCAAATTGCGCACCAAACAAAAACAATAAGACCGCGAGCTAAAAGTGTGCCGAATATAAATGTGACGTCGAAATACGCGAAATATTTCAGTCAAAGAGATACGGCCAGTCATTTTGAGAGGAACACCATTAATATAGAACATTACTCACCCAGGTGTGACTCGGAAGATGAAAATATAGAAAATGATGGTTTGAGTGTGAATTCTGATAGCAATGAATCAGTTATTGACAAAAATAATTCAGATGAAAATAATTTGGAGAAGATTTATATGGAAACTTTCAGATCTGCATCTCCTGTCAGCAATAGATCAGCAAATAGCTATAAAAATAAAGAACATAGGCTCAGTAATGAAGAATATTCAAACAATGGATTCTTTTTACGAAAATCTAGTTCGTCATCTTCTAGAGACTCGAAATCTCCCGGAAATAATTCCAAATCTTCGAATTTTGTATTCGAAAATGATTCGAATAGATCGAAATCTCCCATTTCTATTCTAAGTAATAGATCTAAACAGAAATCTCCTTTTGAGCCTATTGTTGAATCTCATTCCTTCAAATCCAAGTCTCCCAATTCCATTCACAGTAACCATTCGTCACGTCTTACAACCGTAATTCAGAAAGACCTTAGAGACAAACTATTGTCTGTGAGCCCTGAACCATCGACTAGTAAAACAAGCTCGAAAACCAACCTTAACCCTTTGGAAATAAAGAAGCCAGATGGCTCGAAAGAACTGAGATTCCCAAATGGTAATGTGAAGCACATATCAGCAGATGGGAAGTACTCCAAGTTTGTCTATTACAATGGTGATGTGAAGGAAAATTTCCTGAATGAGGGTAGAATCAAATATTTTTATGCTGAAACTAAGACTTATCATACTACTCATGCTGATGGACATGAAGTTTTGGAATTCCCAGAGTAAGTCTTAATAAATCTTGTGAAAGTTTAAGTTAAAAGTTAAGTTTCCTATATTTTAACTGCTGTTGCTCATAGAGTGGTCCTATCAGATTTAATTTAAATTAATTACTTTAAAAAAAGTTAAGATACTCATTTTAAAATCTATATACATAGTTTCACTTACAATCACGGCATAAGATGGAGATTCAACTATCTTCATCCCCACTCATCCACCCCATCTGTTACAGTGGTCAAGTGGAAAAACGCTACAAAGACGGCTCCACAGAGATTCGTCTGCCGAACGGGAGCGTGCGCTACCACGACCCCAAAAACAAGCATGTTCGAGAAGAGTGGCGGTTTCCCGACGGGGCTTCGTTGACGGTCTCCGCCAATGGGGAGCAGAGGATTGTGTTCGCCAACGGACAGATTGAAGTGCACGCTCAAGATCATAAGGTTGGTTTGATAACTATCCTACTATTAATTATTATAAATGCCAAAGTTTGTGAGGATGGATGTATGTATGTATGTTTTTTACTCTTTCACGATAATACTACTGGCCGGATTTAGATGAAATTTTACAGTAATATAGGTAATACATTAGAATAACACATGGGACACATTTTATTCCGAAATTCCTGTTGTACTCGTTCCCGCGGCGCGCCTAGTTTTAACTATAAGGGACTCCTCTTATTTGAGGGTACCTTCAGATAACTTTTTAACTTTATTATGGAACTGATCTTAGTTGGGGGATTTTCAGGACCCAATGATTATCAACACTGAAAGAATTTAGTAGTTCCTGAGATTAGCGCGTTCAAACAAACAAACTCTGCAGCTTTATAATATTAGTATAGATTTAATCCTTACAATCGCCAATAACTTTACCGCTAATAACAAGTACAAAGTTGAATATCACCAGACTTCTAAAGATTAACTTGAATGTATTTCTAATTCACAGTTTCTATCTAAATCCACGATCAACTGAACTCTGCTTTAGTGAATGTTTGAGGCTTTGATCCCCGTTTAGCACGTGATTTAGGATTAACTTGATTGTTCAGTTGTGACGGCGAAATTATGGTATAGGTGATGTCTCAATAACTCAGCCAAATATATCATGTAGCATCATTCGAAAATAAATAAACGAATTAATGAATTGGGGCTAAGATACGATAAACTTGAAATGTTCCTGAATTTCAACAGTATTTTTTTACTTTTCACAGCGTCGTGAGTTCCCCGACGGTACAGTAAAGTTAGTTTACAACGACGGCACTTCTGAAACGAGGTACGCTTCGGGTCGAGTCCGCATCAAAGACAAACACGGCAACCTTATTATGGACTCCGCACCTGGATGAAGTTGCGAGCCAGTTATAGTGTTTGATGTGATCAGTGCCTTTTTGACTATTGAACGCCCTTAGTGTAGGGCCACATCTGCGAAACGTACGGCGCCGAACCTTCCGCTAAATACGCTTGTAGTGTATTTCAAGTTATCTATGACACATCAGTACGCGGCGTAATTTCGACTGATGTGTCATAGAGCGGAAGGTTCGGCGCCGTACGTTCCGCAGATGTGGCCCTACACTTAAAGCCATATTCAGTGCTTTAATAAAGATGAGTAACATTGATAGTCTGTTCTCTTGCCATTATTATGCTTCCTTGATCTCAAACGTTATGGACAAAGTCCCTTTTTGAAGTCACGCGATGGGCATAGTGATGGCTCAAAACAATATTACATAACACAACCGATCAACTGACCGCCAAGAAATACTGAAAAGGCTGATCCGTAATTATGGCGCTAACTGCATACAATTTTGGTTTAGTGAATAGGTCTATCTGAATTTTAAAAATAAAATTGAATGTTTGATGGTATGTTTTGTATAGTCTATTTTGTATTTTTATTGTATTTAATATTTTGTGTAGCATAATAAAAAATTGTTGACCAATATTGTAATTTTTATGATCTTCCATATTTTTATAATTATTTATTTTTAATGTGCCAATATTTTAATGTAGGTTAATTCATAAAATACGATTAAATGTAAGGTAGTGAAAAGTAAGTTTAATAAAGTATTTAGTTATACTATTTATTTGTTTAAATGAAACCAGTATTGTCTTGTTTACAATTCGGCGATTCGATCGGTAAACCGAATACTTGCGTAAGTTAGAAAGTGACAAACCATATCATAGCTAAAATGTTCATAATACGCGTTTATTATTATGGTCCCTCATGTTTACCTGAACGAGGAATTTTTATTAATTTATGTTTGATAGCACTATCGACAACAGTCGTTCTCACTTCTCACTAGTATCATAGATAGTGGAACTAGTGAGAATGATCCTACGCGTTCCTACCTATATTTCTTGTTATTTTACCTTCAGCCACTTTGGTGACTAACTGATTTGTAACCAGTTACATAAAAACAATTTTCTTCACTGATTTGTAACCAGTTACGTAAAAACAATTTTCTTCACTGATTTCGATTTGTAACCAGTTACGTAAAAACAAATATCTTACTATTCGGTAGGTTAGGGTTTTTTTACGTAACTGGTTACAAATCAGTGAAGAAAATTGTTTTTACGTAACTGGTTACAAATCAGTGAAGAAAATTGTTTTTGCGTAACTGGTTACAAATCCGTTAGTTACCAAAGTGGCTGAAGTGGTTATTTTGTTGTGAAATTAAACATCTCGTAAACACTATAAATTATATTCCTATTCTACACAATACAGTTATATTTAACTAGCCGTTATTTGGTATCGGGACTGTGAGTTAGGTTTAGGTATTCCTTCAAGTTTGAAGTTGATCGGTTTCATATGGTCTTCGGTTCCGAATATCTTCTTCAACGCCTCTCGGGCCGCCATTTCCTTGGCAATTGGTACGGATTCGCCGAAACCTGAAAGTGTGTATGTTAATCAGAACATTAGAACTTATACCAAACAAGAAGAACAAAGCCATTTATTTCCCGACACGAGAAATGGGTTGTTATAAGTTTGACTGGTATGTGTGTTTGTGGCTACCATAGTACAGCTCGTAAAAGGGTGAACTTCTTTGGATGAGTTTAGTTTAGTTTAAATGGTTTGTTGGCATATTTTTTATGAAAATTGTTCAGCCATTTACTAGAACTAGAGAGTAAAATTATTAGATATCGCATATTTTGAAACATACTCAAACTAGATTGCATTGGATGTACAATTAAACATGTTATATCGAAATCTGTTGAGCCATTTACAAAATATGAGGGTTGATTAATCAGTTGTTATAAAAAATGGTGTTAATTGATAAGTCAGTTACAATTATGTTCATCACCAATCTTCATATCATACCTGTGGATATCAAATTCTTGTCCACATAAAGCCCCACTCGGTAACATGCCAGCAACGTCTTCTTTCCGACTTCCCCTATAAGTCTAGGCTCGATTGTGGCGCCATCTTGTTTGAGGAAACTTGTCAATAAACTCCATGGGTCTTCTATGTGCCAAAATTCATTTATATCATTGCCTAGAAGAAAATTAATAAAAAAGTAAGTAATAAAATAAATTGGACTTTCATCAAGTCTTCTTTTCAAGGAAGTCAAGGAAGGCTGACCCCACCACCATGTGGGACACATAGCCAGGAAGAGAGAGAGATCAAGTCTTCTTTTGTGTCAATGGCCTTTAATTTTTTCCCGTAAAGTAAGGTTGTGGCAGGGAGCAGGAATTTCATTGGCAAAAAGGTTGGTTAGATTTTCTGTTAGTTACATATTTTGTGCACCTTCTGACATTGTCAATATGTGCTTAGACTCCTTAAAAACCAGTGACCAATTAATGTTTAAAGTTTCCATAGCCAAAGGAAACTGAATGCTACCCTATACGTAAATTATTAAGACTAATGTGAACAAAAAAAGTGGAAATAGGGAGCCCTTAACATCTGTTCTACATATTAAATCTATTCAGGATATTGAATTACCTTGTAGCTGTGTTATTACAAAATCCCTTACAAAATGGGCAGTTCTCTCTTCACCAGATGACTTCAATAATGCACCAACAACTGCTCTAAAGGTGTTCGCCAATATGTAATCATCAACTGGGTATTCCTGAAAATTATCACCATAAATTTATATCAATGAAATAATGAAAGTATTAATACTTAATAGTTAAATAGAAATAAAAGTCAATCAAATTTTTAAGGGATCTGTATTTTAAACAGGGAAAATACGACCCTTGTGACATGGTTTGTATATTATAAAAGTAGTAGGCGCAGTGGGTAAGGATTGTATACATATTATAAAAGTACTCACAGCTGCCAATATAATATCTTTAGTGCCGAGATGTAGAGAGATGTCAGCAAGAGTCCTCATACTGGTCAAATGTTCCTTCGTTGCTTTGATCCCAGCGAGAGGGAACTTGGGAAGCACAGCCTCAAGGTACAGCTGAATATACTCATTTATAAACTTCTCCCCTGGAAATTATAGATACTTTTTTAATCTATAATATAAAAATGAATCGCTGAATCTGTTGCTAAGCGCATAACTTTAGAATGACTGCACCAAATTGGATTATTCTTTTTTTAATGTGTTCCTTATTGTCAGGACAAGGTTTTTATATAAGAAAAATAAGGAATAAAAATCTCAAAATTCCCACGGGAGCGGGGGCGCTGCGGGTGAGACTGCAGGGCACAGCTAGTTATTTATATAAGTACTAGTTGTGCGGTGCCTGCTACTTTGTCCACATGGAATTTAGATTTTTTGTAAAATAAAAGACAGACAGACAAAAATTGTAAAAAAAAAAATATTTTGGTTTATGTACCATATATTTATATTTATAAGCATGTAGTAAAAAGTGGTTATTTTAATATTATAGACACTCCAATTTTATTTATAGTATGTTTAGATAATCTATGTAGAAGGTACTAATGAATAATGTGGTAGAATTTATTGTAATGTGCCAATCTTTGGAACAATATTTGAAAAAACTGTTTTGTATATGAAAGCAACATTTATGAGGAATATTATGAGGAGTGGGAGTTCACTTTCATCACATAATTATGATAGGAATAGGGTACAATGTTTTTAAAACTACAGAGTGATTCAAGTTATAGTTAGCTAATTCTTCATGTAGATGACACACAATATTAGTTCCAACTTCTGTTCCAATAATCTTAGATTCATGTATTATTTAGGTCCAAATTCACACTTTCTATCTTGAACTACAATCAACTGAAATCGGTTTTAGTGAAAGTAGTTGTGATCCCAGTTTAGTTCCTGCACTCGGATAAGTTGACCTGATCGAGTTCAGTGGAAAATGAAATTGGGGCTGAGCCTACAGCGATCATGAATAATAAATAAGTACACAAACCTTCTTCAATAAGTGATCTATTGTCTTTCATTTTCAGGTCAAACTCCATCTGTTTCTGCTTCAATTCCTCTTTAATCACATAAGACCTGTCGGTGAACGCTTGCAGCAGTAGGTCAGGGTCGAACTCCTCGTTTAATCGGCAGCCGAAGGCATGTACCTCAGCTTCGAGGTTCCATTCAAGAAAAGTGTTTCTTGGATAGTCTTTCTTCCCACCAATTTTATTTTCCCGCCGCTTCAGTTCTTGCAGAGTAGGTGCTACATATCTGTGTATTTTTTGCACTAAAAACAATCCCAAGGTACTTATAAATATAATAATAATTGTTAACTAAACAAAATAGTTAGATACTATACCTTGTTGATTCACAGGTAAACTTCTAATGGCCTTAGACATGAGAAACACACTGCGCCTAATCAACGCCATGATGTAGATTATAAGAAATTTATTCTACGAGTGAGATTTAACAAGGAAATATATTTATTTCTTTGAATTCAATAACTAACTAATAGTAAAACATTCAATTCAATATAATTTTCGTAAGCCAATAGGTTATGTTTTTCCAATGATTTTGACATGACTGACACTTGAAAGTCGCTGGAAATCACAGCTTGTTGATTTATTATGCTTTACTTGGAATGACGTTCTTACTTCTTGTGCAGATAATAATAGAATCTACGAAAGTATAACTAACGATAGTCATTGTCATACCAAAATGCGCCAAAGTTCAAAAATATTGAATGCATTGAGACCTAAATGAGGATTAATTTTTCTTGCTACATAATTATGCTTTCTCCTTTTTACTAAATTAAAGTTCAAGTAATTACGATAAACAATGCGGGTTAACCTACGTTTAGACCACGTGGGAGGGGCATATGGCGTAGACTAGTCTGCATACCATTTAGTACCTAGTTTAGTACCATATTATGTAATGGATGTAGTTAAATTAAACGAATCAAATAAATGAGTAAAATTTATCTATACATTTATAAGTAATATAACACAAAAAAAAACAATAATATTAAAACAACATTCAAAAAATATTATTTGTTACGATAGTTTAAAAACCCTCGGACTGAACTAAAGAACCCTCGTTTAATTTTACATATTTCAGGCCGAACGCTGTGGTTTGTGTAGAAAGAGATAGAAGTGTCGTACAGTGATGACGTCAAGTCAATAGCCTGAAACAGGAACATACAAATGAAACATTTCATAGGAGACTTTCAAAAAGGGAACTTTATTCTACTTCTAAAAACCTGAGCGCTACCACAGGCTACGGTGCTTCAGAAGTCATGTAAAATTGTCGGTCCCGGTCGTTTTGTTTCAGTCCTTAAATCATGTTGGAGGCCTTTAGGTGGTCTAAAAATAATCTGACACCAGGGTTGAGCACTAATATTCTCGAGTTTAGAGTTTACTTTACTTTTTTTACCTAGTGGTTTCAAAATCCTGCATGATTTGACACGTTCCTATCAATCTAATCTGCTAATACAACAGACGGCTAAATACAACATAAACCTTCTCTGCACTTCTACAAATATCTAATATCAACCGTTTTTGATTTTATCGAAATTATCGATCAAAAATTATTTTTTATGATTATATAGCCTAGATAGATTGATTTCAATGCAGTCAAGTGGCAAATCCAGAACGTTGACTCGGGGCTTGACTCCCCTAAGCCTGAGCATACATACACGAAAAATGACAGGTGTCTAGGGCCCTGTAGGTTCACATCCGGCCCTGGTAACCTGGATCTGCCACTGAATGAAGATGAGATACATACACCAAGCGAAGAACTTAAATGATAAGAATCCAAAGAACTGTTTATGGATCCCTCATGTTCCTTCAGTTCTGTTTTATACATCGGCATCGTGACTGCCCTTTCATTACGCATGACCAAGAAAGACATGAGCCGTTTCAAAAATGGCTTTTTCTGTTTAGTTTCTTCAATCTTTTTATTGAAATTAGACGTTTGATCAGCAGTTGCTGCTGTTATGTCTGATGTTCCAAGATTGGGTGATCGCGACCTTTTGTGCTCTGAAAAGAGTTGTAAAATGCAAAGTCACAAAACACAAGAATTGTGAATCTTCTGGTTTAGGGAAGGGCTTGTCAAGGCAAATGATTTTGGGGCTGTGCCCCTAAGCCTGGATAAGTCAATGTTAGAACTCCCCGCCCTTCGCTTGGTATTTGGTTTTATTATACCAGATTGTCTGTGTACCATACCCAGAAATAGAATCCCATAGCATAGACAATTCAAACCACACCCTATATTATACTAATGCAGGTTAACAATCTTCCATACACTGATTTATTACACAAAATTGATTGCTAATTATACCTATAATTGCAATTGTGCAACTTAAAGTAAATGGCGTGCGTGTGACATATGTATGCATGATCAGCTAAAATGAACGGTTTCACCGTACAGTACCTCTGAAAAGAGTCTCAATGGAATCAATTTTTTTGATGTTCAAACTGGACGCTGCTGAGAAACTTCCGTCGGTTTCGCTTAGCGAAGATATCGTAATTTCTTTCATGTAAGTCACATTAGCGTACGTCACTTGCATTGATGACTGTGACTTCTTGACGGCCTTGCACCAATCCTTCTTGTGGTCTCCTGTCTCTGAGCAGTAAACGATAACCGTGTTACAATGCTGCTCTTTCTGATTTCCACATATCCGTTTGTTACTCTCAAAACTGACCAGCGACTTCTTAAACAACGTGGCAATCTTATCGACGCTGCTGTTCTGTGCTTTCTGCGGTGTCATCTTAACATCTCCCACAGAACACATGCTGGGAATGACACGTGACTTGCAATAATTGTGATTCATTTTCTTAGCCTTGCAGCTGTCTTCCTTGGAACATCGCTTACTACACTTAGATAACGTTCTCTGTATAGACCTTTTGACCTGATCATACTGTTTTCTGGACAAGCAAATAGGTTTTTGCTTACAAAACTGTTCTACTTGTAAGAACACTTGTATGTTTCTATTTAGTATGAGTTGTTGGTATAGCGAAGTTCTTTCCAAGCGTGGCTTAGAGTTGCAAGAGTTCGCTGAGTGTATGCTTAAAGGCCTTGATTCTGGGCTGCAAACTGGCTTTGGACTACTCGTGCACTTCATTCTGCAATTACTCCTGTGAGAGGGTCCAGAGCTGCACACGGAATTCACTTCCACCGTCACTCTTGGCTTAGGTTCAGGGCAGACTCTCGGCTTCGGTGCTGGGCACGGGTTTATCGTGTGGCACACGCGAGGCCTCGGTGCGGGACAAAATACATTTGACTCACAAGGAGAAACTTTTCGTTTTAAATGTTCACAGGCCGGAACTTCAATGAAGCAGTGTTTCGAGTCACATACTAAGACAGTGTCGTGATTGAAGGGTGCTTCCCAGCATGGTTTTGAGTTACAGGGAACAGGGCTACAAGGCCTTGGACTGGGAGGCCTAGGGCTGCTAGACTTTGGAGTGCAAGACATCGGGCTGCAAGGCCTAGGGCAGCATGGCTTCTGGCTACAAGGTCTAGGGCTGCAAGGCCTAGGGCTACAAGGTCTAGGCATACAAGATCTAGGGATACAAGGTTTTGGGTTACAATATTTTGGAATTTTACGTTTAGCTGCACCCAATCTGGATCTGTGTTGGTGAGAACTACAGGGATCAATGTTACACGATTTTTTATTACAGCTATGAATTTTACACGGATCAATATCACAGATATAAGGTTTACAGGAGTCGTGTTGACATCTTTTTGGGAAACAGAGAGGGGATCGACCTATGAGATGAGTACAAGATTCAACCACTTGAGGGCTAGGTGGTTTTATACTACTAGAAATCGTAGTGGTTTTTGGTGGCGCCTTATTTTCCGTAGAATTTATCATCACAGATGGTGTTAGTTCCACAAAAGTCTTCATAGCACCCTCTTTATAATCTCCCGTTAAAACCTCTTGTTTCAATTTATCGATATTTTTTGCCTTTGCAGTATTTCTTTGTTTATGATTAGCATTCCTTTTGAATGGTATAGAATTTTTCGATTCCACCATAGTAACTCCTGTTACCAATATTGGTTGTTTACTGAAATAAACAAACTAATGATTAACGTGTATTAAACAAAATTATGCTTATAGTTCAAGTCATCTAATGTATGATCCCGATCCATTTTATCTTATCTCAGATTTTTATTAGACATTTTTCCATTTATATGTTAAAATAAAATTATGATTTGCAGTTTTTGGGTCGATCTCAAGATTACATTTTGGATACGAATATTCTACTGTTTGAAATCGTATATTTTGAATGTGTGTTACTAATCTATAGAATAAATATAAACAAAAATGCTGCGTCGCTCCATAGAACGACTCAAACAAAAATCAGTAAAACTTGTTTAGCAAAAGGCTGTTTCTATCATTATAATAAACGGGCTTTGTGGTATAAAAAAATATATATATATATAAGTACCATCGATTAACATTGAAAAATTGCTGCAGCCCTGGTTCGTTCGTGTATAAAGGTCTCTATAAAAAGAAAATAAAAAACAATAAATTAAAATAAAAAAGAATGTAGTTTTGTGAGAACTAGCCGCCAAGACAAGAGAGATACATTTTAGAAAGAGATATTGATATATGACACAATGGTGTATTTGATCATCATTACCTTAGCACCACTAGAAGTCAGTTTGAGCCCTCGACCAATGCCCAAGAGCCTCCGTATCTCACGATCTCGATCCAAAGGGTTTTCGACTTGACACTCATCTCCGGTGAAGTGTTTAATTGGGGCTGTTCATACAACAAATCTTGTAAAAACTTCAAAGTAATATTTTTATTATAACTGTGAGTGGTTTCAACCTTTAATCCCTCTGCCTCCTTAGCAACGACGCGACAGAATGCAACAAGACACGTTAAAATAAAATCCTGTGTTTTGTTTGGTGGAAAATTCGAATTTCAAATGTTACGCCAATCAACACCGTGTGTTAATTGTCTTATTATGTCATCATCATACTAAATAAAACTGGTCTATATCGCGTTAGAATATATATATCACGTATAGCTGCCCTGAGGTTTCATCCGCATTTATTCCGACACTGCCTTCCCTGGATTACGACAAACATTTCAAAACCAGAATCAACTAAATCGGTCCAGCCGTTCTCGAGTTTTAGCGAGACTAACGAACCACGATTGATTTTTTCTTATGTAATGTAGATTTATTAAATTACTAGCAGCGCCCCGCGGTTTTACCCGCGTTGTGCCCGTTCCCGTGGGAATTTCGGGAATTTTTTTACATAAAAACCTTCCTCTTGAATCACTCTACCTATTACAAAAAACCGCATCAAAATTTTAAAGATTTAAGCATACAGACAAACAGAGACGACTTTATTTTATACTATGTAGTGTTTATGCCTTGTCATCAGTCGCATCGTTATGCTTGGGGGAGTGGGCTATAATACAGTGCCAGACTTGGATATAAATAAAGATACAATATACAATCTGTTCGAGCCCTTACTAAAACCCCTCGTTTTATAAATTGGTTGGAAAAAGTTACCACGACTGGCTGTTTCCCAATGTCTCATCGGTAGGTATTACGATTCTTAGCAGGATTAGAGTAGGTTAATAGATAACCTAGATTTATCTTTGCCCTTCGGCAGACTTCTAAGCATCTCCATAAAGTGGCGGATCCAGGATATTTGTTTGGGGGAGCTTGACCCTGGTGAGGGTAGGTTTAGTCAAGAGAAACATTTTAAAAACAATTACGGTTAAATTTATTTAATACATGTGGTGTAAAATTTGCTTTCGAAAACGTAATATAAAATTTAATTTAGGACTCGATATGGACTCCGGTGATAAGGTATGGATCCGCCACTATCTCCATATAGAAATGATATAATTATGCAGTAGTTAAGCTGTCAGCGTTTATGGCAGATAAAGTTACATATCTAAGCCTAGTGTATTGTGCACTTATACTCCGTTTAGTAAGTGTGTCCTCACCAAAGAAGTCCAACTCTTCTTGACTCGACGGCCCAACTTTTTCTTGTTTCATCATTTGTGTTTGGTCTGTCTGTGTGTATATTTCAACATTTACATCATCACTATCACGTCTGAAACATATTTATTAAGTAAATTGTATATCATAATTTAAGTAAGTACAAAGCTGATTATTTATTTCATCACATTTTTTTTTATCTCCTACCTGTGACTTATTTCTAAACTATCTTTTGCTTTAATTCCGGTTACTTGTCCTATTAAAGCTGTCATTTCATCTCCAATACTCTGAAAGAAAGGTAAAAGTGAAGTGCTTGCACAGTTTAAATTAAGTCAACTATTTCAAATTTACTTAAGAGTTATTGTATTACTTCGTTTTTACCTTAAACTCCTTCTGCGTATATTTCTGTACTGCAGTCTCATCATTAAACTCCTTCCCTAGAGGCAGGAAGTTCGTCATCGACTCAGACCTATGCCTCGGGTAGTAGGGTTGAGATCCGGAATCCTTTATAGTCTTCCTCACTGACAGGTCTGTCACAAATTTTCCTTGGTGGAAAGAAACATCGTAAAAGTCATTTTCACTATCTATGTTGACAGATATTTTCGACTTTTCTCTTTTAGGTGGTTTGTACACTTTAATTTTCATCAATTCATCTATTAATTTATCTGTTTTAGAAACAATGTTAGTTTCTATATCTTTTGTGTTGACCCCTTGGTCTTTACCGCGGACTTTGCATTTAACTCTTCTTCCTTGAGGACTGTGATCTGGACTAGGATCTTTATTGTTCAATTTCCTTGCGTCTGACCTTTGTCCGGATCTGTTTCTTTGCTCATTTGGCTTCTTCGTGTTTCTGAATACTTTCGACTGCGTCGGGCTTTTAGTTTCAGTTCTTACCATTCTTGTTTCAATAACTTTGTTGGCAGGTTGTCTCCGTGTCTTCGGCAGGTCCGGTGACCTCGATCTTGATCGAGACTTGCTTTTAGGGCGCGATGTTTTTTTCCCTTTATCCATTTTCTTTTCTTCGACGGTTTTTGACGGAGTTTGAATTTCATAGCAGTCAGGATTCAATGGTTTATTTTTATTATCTTCGTTGTTATAAACTGATATTATGACAAGAGGACTGACACAAGCGTCCACTTTGCGCATTGAAGTTTCATCGTCACTGAGTTCATTATTGTGAAAGTAGGAATGTAGTCTGCTGTCTTTACAATCACAATTGTATACTGGGTTTTCGGAATCCAAATTAATTTCAGATTTCTTGGTAATTTGAACTTGTATTCCTTCAGACTTGCTCATAACGCTATGTAAATTATATTTAAGTTATTACTATTTAATATACTTATTTATCTCATACTGAATCGACATACAGAAGAGGACAATGAAAGTATTAATCTTCTCTAACAAGTTGTTGTAATGTTTGTAAATACATAGTAATATTAATGATATGATTTAGATAATTAATGGTATCTTTAGGGTAGCAAAGTGTTAGGCTGATTAAATTAATATAAACTACAATAATTAGCTGTTCCGCGCGGTGGTTCCACCCGCAAGGTAATAAATAGCGCGAGTACGATCCTGATTTTATGGGGTCACGCCTAAATATTTTGTTGAGCAGGGAAAAAATAGTTAAAATCTTTGTACCTACCATTTTGGATTAGCGCCATAACCTTTCAATCTTTTCTTTCCGGGTCGGTTCTTGTGATGCTTAGTTTGGATTCCTTGCGTTTCCCGCTGCTTATTTGCTTTGGCTGGCTGCTCCTCTTGTTGCTCTTTGGGTTCATTAGTAGTAGTTACATTCTCGTATATTGTTGCCTGTAACTCTTCTGTTACATTTTCAAATGGAGCTCTGGATTGTCCGTCGTTATCATACGATTTCATAAAATTGTTCACATATAAATCACGTAAGTTTCCATCTTGCTTAACGACATCTTGCCTAATTTGTGTTTTTTGTTCGTAATCTTTTGCATAATCTGTGTAAGGTTTATTTGAATCCTGGGACGGCTTTTGATAATATTCTATATTTTCGAGATGTACAGTTTGCTTTGTACCTGGTCTATCTAACCCTGGACTTCGATCAGCGCATGGTATTGGCACGTTTTGAATTTGCTTTGTATAGACCACATTGTCTGTAAATGGAATCTCACACTCACGGCTGGAAATTGGAAAGTTATCTTGAGTTGTGATCTGCACTTCTCTGGTGTAAATTACATTGTCTGCATATGGAGTTTGTACGCTTTGGTTTGGGTTCGCATAGTATTTCTGAGTTTTTATGGTTAGATTTTCCATATTAGAAATTGGCAGTTTGTCGCTAGAATGAGAGTTTTCCATTATCGTCTGTGTGATAATATCTTTTGAATCTGGACGTGGTATATGATATGCGGCGTCTTTTAGAGGCCTTTGATAATATTTTTTACTGTCTTGAGACAATTTTTTAGTATACGTTATATTATTTTCGTATGGGAGTTGAATAATTTCATTAGTATTAATTTGTTCATAATATTTTTTGTGTTGCCTAGGCGATTGCTTGCCATCATCCGGATGTATCTGTTGCGATTCAGAATTCGAACTGTGGGTATTTTCTTTAGTTGTTTTAAACCGCGAGGTATTTCTTAAATTGTCTGAATACGTCACTTGTTGTCCTTGATTCATTTGTTGAATAGATTCCATCTTTTCATTAATCGTTTCACTCGTGAGCGTTATTTGTTGTCCCTGAGGTGTATTGTTGTCGTCATTATTTTTGCTCTGAGGCTGTTTTTTATCACTATAGTATTTGTATGGATCTTTTGGCTTCACATATTCGTCTGAATATCGAACACGTGGTTCTTGCTTCTTTTTCGCCATAGCTGAGCAGTGCTTGCACGCATGTTGTACTTGTTGCTGTTGTTGGTATTGTTGCGGTTGTTGGTATTGTTGCTGTTGTTGGTATTGTTGTTGTTGTTGTTGTTGGTATTGTTGCTGTTGTTCGTATTGTTGTTGTCGCTGTTGTTGGTATTGTTTTTGTTGTTGTTGGTATTCTTCTTGTTGTTGTTGGTATTCTTGTTGTTGTTGTTGGTATAATTCTTGTTGTTTTTGTTCTTGTTTTGTTATGTTCTGGTTTTGTAATTGTTGCTCTTGTTGCTGGCGTTGAGAGTGTTGCTGTTGATGTCCATCAGCTTTCTGACGGTAATTCTGTGAGTATGTCTGTTGATGATGCGATTTATTTGAGTATATTCTTACCTCCTGAACTTCGTTCCGATTTGTTGGTGAATTTGGTTGACTCTGTTTAGTATTCTGTTGATTCTTGTTCAATTTTGCTGAAGTGCTTTGTGCTTTTCTTTGTTGATATGTGGGCGACTCACATTCAGACACTGTTGGCAAATCTTTTCTCGGCGAAGGTTCAGGGCCATTTTGGATGATTTTATATCTATTCGAACTACTTTCCACCGTTTTTTGTTGGTTATACTTTGGAGAAAGAGATCCCGGCGATCTTTGAGCACTTTTTGAGCATTTTGAAGAAGAGTATTCGTTTTGATTTTGAAAATTGGTAGTGGATTCGCTCTCTTCCGGTAACTCGTCATATTTTAAGGTATCAGTTTGTTTTGGTTGATCAGTTCGTTTTGGTTGATCAGTTCGTTTTGGTTGATCAGTTCGTTTTGGTTGATCAGTTCGTTTTGGTTGATCAGTTCGTTTTGGTTGATCAGATCGTTTTTGTTCATCAGTTGGTTTTTGTTCATCAGTTGGTTTTTGTGGATCATTTTGTTTCGATGAATAGTTTCGGGAAAATAAACATAGATCGTCTGACGTAATATACGTGGCTTGGGTCACCTTCTCTACTTCTTGGTCGCGAATTAAATTTTTCAAGTAAGCAATTTCATCAATGTATTTTGAGACGTCAACTTGTGTGCCCATCGGTGGCTTGTTGTCTTCGTTTCTGTCCTGTATAAAGGTCCCGGGGGTGAGTCCTTTGGCCACTTTGTCAATATCTCTCTTCATCTCATCTATACATTTATTAAACTTGTCAAACCTATGGTCTTTGTCGTCTGATTCAAAGCTATCATCGTATGTAAAATTTTGTATTCTATGATCGTCATCTTCTCTGTAGTTATCAAAATCAGTCTTGAATCTTGGTGAATCTTTGTTCTTCTTGACCGTGAGGGATATGCCGGGAATCATGTGTGCCAATGAACCGGTCCCAACTGACTTACCGTCTAATACACAAGTGCCGTATTGTACATCTTGTGGGCCTTTCTTTCCACCGAACCTTTCAAAATCCGCTATTACTGTAAATATGACAATAGCGTGAATATAAATAATGTTAGGTAATTCAAAAAGATTCAGAAATAATTAAATTTTAAATCTTCGACCAACATCAGTAAGTTACCTCAGGATTATTATTTTAGGATGTATAATGAATTTAAGAAATTATAATATATATTTCTTAAAGTCATAAGCGGTGTCAAGCAAACCGGAAGCTTGAAGCGGAGCGTCGTCATATTGTCAATTTAATGCGCTTTGCTTCTGCATAAACGTACTCTTAGGAGTTGACGGTCATTTACTATTTAAGTATAATTTACAAACCTGGTTCATTGTCTATAGTAGCATCGCACTTAAGTATGTACCTATCGTCTTCAGTCAGTCCTAATCGACCGAAAATTTTAATTTTACTTTTACCATCACTTGTATCTTCCTTGCCCTCGTCAGATGTAAATGATATATTATGAAATATGCTGTTTGATTGGCTTGAATTGCCTTCCGATATATCCCTACTTTGTTCGTGGCCACTATGGCTGTATTTACATTGACATCTGTGCCTCCTCATAGCTAATTTCGCTTCAGCAGGATTCATATATTTGATCCCTTCCATTCGATACTGACTGTAGGTGTGATATTCTCCTCGTGCATAGGGGCTTGGAGTTATTTCTTCATTGTTACTCTCATCTGTCTCTAAATTGTACAAACTGTCTAAAGTTTTTATCGTGTACACTTTTCCTTTATTCTTCCCTGATACGACCAGGTATATCTTTTTAGTTTGAATAGAATTGTCTTGATTGGAATCACTTTTGTTAATGATTTGAGTCACTACGTTACACTCCTTCTTGGACTTTGTCTTGATAACGCTATCGCTATTGGGTATGACTATCACCTTTATAAGAGGTTTCTCTCGGTCTTTACTTTTGCCTACTTGCCTGTGATTGTTCGAATTGTAATGCCTGGAGCATAACTCAGTATTGCTTACAATCGTAATTTTATCGAATATCTGTTGAGCAAAGGATTATAATGAAACTATAATTGAAAGAGCAAACGATCGTGTATCTGCAACTAGCAGTGCCCCGCGGTTTTACCCGCATTGAGTCCATTCCATGAGGACTTTCGGGATAAAAATAGACTACGAATTTCCTTTTTAATGTAGCTATTCTTTAAAAAATTAAGTTCCTAAGATTAGAGAGTTCAGTCCAACAAAAAATGAAACTCTTCCATTTTATATTAGTATAGACATAGATTGTGCATTTACACAAGGATTTATAGACGAATCATATAAGTAGCCTCTGTCTGTGCTTGTATATAACTTACCGT
The DNA here is from genome assembly GCA_963082685.1 of Cyclophora albipunctata. NCBI lineage: Eukaryota > Metazoa > Arthropoda > Insecta > Lepidoptera > Geometridae > Cyclophora > Cyclophora albipunctata. The sequence continues at coordinate 2,942,406 of OY720133.1, forward strand.
CATCTCCACTGCGCCGTTCTCACTTATGAACTAAAGTGAGAAGATGGTTGTCACACTTCAGTGTCATATACATACTCGTATTTATTTCAGATAGCATCATAATGTGGATTATGAAGTACTGGGCTACCATATATAACTACAATGATCATATACCAAGACAATTTCTTAATAGCAAAGGTCGTTAGACATTGTCAGTCCAAAGTATGGATGTGCTATCGTTATCTATTTGGTATATTACTTAATAGCAAGTCCTATCGTTATACCATCTTCTTCTTCTTCATCGAGTGGATGGTCAACCTGACCAATCCTGGTGTCAGAGTTATTGAGCCGCCAAAGGCCTCTGACATGGCTCATGTAATGACTACTATCCGTAGAAAGTAACCGGGACCAATGGTTTAACATGCCCTCCGAAGCACGGAATCATCTTACTTTTCGGACAATCAGGTGATGCAGCCTGCAATGCCCTAACCAAACTGAGGGCAGTCTCACAAAGAGACTTGTGAGACATTGTCGCCACCGGGAATCGAACCCGGAACCTCTGGATCGTGAGCCGAGCGCTCAAACCACTAGACCACGGAGGCTGTTATACCATGACAGTCAGAGACCTTTAGGCGGCCTAAATCTGCTGTGACGCACCAGAGTTGGCCATTAGCCTACTAGAACTTTCTCCTTACCTCTGTGTTAGAAGCCTTCTCCAATATAAGCGATGTGGACGACTCAATCAGTCGCCTGGAACTCTTTTTGAATTTACTTTTTTTCCGAGGTTTCTTGCGATTGGTGTCAGTCAAGAAAAATACGTTGTTGGGTAAGTAATTGTAAACAAGCTCGTCGTCTGCGGCTCTTTTCACTGGTGGTCTCAAAATATTTAAAGACTCTAAAAATACAAAAAAAAATTGCGATAAAAATAATACAAAAAATCAACAAAATAAGCGTAAATAATTGTTTAAAACAAACCTATCATGTTTTGTGAGTCGACACTGCTAATATCCATCATGAATTTAGACGTAAAAGAAATTATTAACTATAATAATACATAAGTGAACCAATTTGTATTCACATTATTTGATGACTAGCACCATAGAGATATAGAGAGATGCCAACCTACACGGTGAGGACGAACCTAGTGTCCCATTCACAGAGCATAGAAGCACCGGCCGGGCCGGCCGCTACTAGAGAAACCTTTCTTAAAACTTTTCATACAAACTTATAATCCGGTCAATTTAAACCAAAAAATGAGGGTGAGGTTACATAAAGTCCCAACAAGCTGAAAATCAGTAAAATTGTTCAAAACATAATTATAAACAATGTGTAAAAGTTCCCCATCATTCCCGTGTATGGAATTTTTTTTATTAAAGGTGTTTTTCGAAAAAAAGTGTTTTTCGCGAATATCTGAAAAACGGTGCAATGTAGCAAAAAAAAGTGTATGATGAAATGAAAGCTTATAAAATTCTCTATAACTTTAATTCTAACCACTTTTTCCATATTCCAAACCGTTATTGAACTACGGGCTCCAGAAATGTAAAAATTAAGGACCTCGGGCAGGTAACTATGGAGCCTGCCCCAATGCTCAACAGTGACATGACCTATGTCATTTGAAAGGTCTTGAAGAGTTGTACAAGTTACTCCTAGACAGTTATATCGAATTCGATGGCCAACTCGGTGTTTTCGACCACCGAAGAATTACCACTGGAGGTGCTGTGGAGCCTGGACGGAATGCTCAACAGTGACATGACTTACGCATTTGAAAGCTCTTACAAGTCACTTTTTGATAGTTATGTCGAAATCGACGCCAAACTCGGTGTTTTCGACCACCGAAGAAAAAACACTAGGTGTATGTGCACTAATGTGGTCAGTGCCTTTCGCCCACTCTTTCGCCTGATTAAAAAATATACTTTACGGGCAAAGAGTATAATAGCGTTCTGTGCTTTATGGTCTTTGGCATATCAACACCCGCAAGTAAATATGTAAGAAACAATTAGGTATTTAAAATTTATAAGATTTTTATACCTATACTCTAACAAAATTCGACACAAATCAATCGAAATTAAATGTAAGTAGGTAAATATATACAAGTTCTGGTTTTTATCTGAAAATGCCTGCACAAATAGCAAAAGTAGTATCTCAAAGGCCTCCCCCCGATAAGTTGAGTAGCTCAATGGTAATACCAGTAGCGAAAGGAACATTTTTCAACACGAATTGGACTCCAAAAGAACATCTTTGTCCTTACGACATGTTGTACCACCCTCCAGATTACAACCCAAAGTCTGCCAGATCGGATCGTCAGGAACCCAAGATAATTAGGAAGAATATATGGGACCAGGTACTGATATATAAACTACTAGCAGCGCCCCGCGGTTTTACCCTTGTTGTGTCCATTCCTATGGGAATTTAAGGATGAAAAATAGCCTATGTTACTCGTGGATAATGTAGCTTTCGAATGGTGAAAGAATTTGTAAAAACGGTCCAGTAGTTTTTGAGCCTATTCATTACAAACAAACAAATATTAGTGTAGATAGTGTAGATATAGCCAGTAATACCTTTTTTTCACGGGATTTTTTTCCGCGGGTGCGGACTTTACAATGCGGATAAAATTAGTCATATGAGAGTGCACGACACTAAATTAAACAGAGCAGTCGCTGTCTCCGAAATCGGTTATAAAGGATTATATTTAACTAGCCGCGCCCCGCGGTTTCACGCGCGTTATACCTGTTCCCGCGGGAATTTCGGAATAAAATGTATCCCATGTTATTCTGATATATAACCTATATTACTGTAAATTTTTTATCCAAATCCTTTCAGCAGTTTTTGCGTGCAAGAGTAACAAACACATACATCCTCACAGACTTAGCATTTATTAGTAGAAAGTTACCCAAAAAAGAAGAAGCATCTTCTTTGTTTGTTCCTCATTCAATAACCCACCACACCTGTAACTTCTTCATAATTTCCAGGAGTTTCCAAAACCAATATCTTCCACAACCCATTTCAGGCTTGGCAGACCCAAGTGGCCAATTCTTGATAAACCGCAGAAGCTGCACGTTCGAGTGCAAGGTAAGACTTAGTTATTATAGTTAAGAAATAGAAAGACGAAACGAAAATATCTAGCTTGCTTTGCGCGCGCATGTTTCTCTATCTGTCTCTCTCTGGCGTGCACATCTTTCGCTGTCTGTCTCTCTCTCTCTCTTATAGAAAGCAAGCTAGATATTTTCGTTTCGTCTGTCTATTTCGCACTAGCAGCGCCCCGCGGTTTTACCCGCGTTGTGCCCGTTCCCGTAGGAAATCCGGGATAAAATGTAGCCTATAGCCTTCCTCGATAAATATACTATCTAACAGTGAAAGAATTATTCAAATCGGTTCAGTAGTTTCTGAGATTAGCGCGTTTAAACAAACAAACAAACAAAACAAACTCTTCAGCTTTATAATATTAGTATAGATTGAACAGTGTGGTGTCGCGACGATTATTTTTGTTGATAATAAATAAACTTCGTTCCATCCGGGTGTCCCTTGACACCCCTCAAGATTTTTTTAAAATCCATTTTTGATAGAAACTCTTTGCTCCTTGCTATGTGTGCGATGGATTAAATATAAAGTCCTTGATGCTTTGATGTATGCTTAGTATTAGTGTCACAATTAGTAAGTATTTAACTTTTTTTTTTACGTAACCTCGCTGTCCCATTGCTGGGCAAAGGTCTCCCCCAATTCTTTCCATTCATCTCTTTTCATGGCCAACTCCTTCCAATCCTTTTTAAAATCTTCCAGCTCTTTCCGCCATCGAGTCGGAGGCCGACCTGGGGGCCTGCGGGCATCCTGGAACTCCCATTCCGTTGCAATCTTTGCCCATCTGTCCGGGTGAAAATACTTAAATATAATCAATATTAGCTAACAAAATACTTATAATACGCATGTCACTGCGTATGTAGTCGTTGTAGTAGTTGCGAACGAATACTTGCACTGAATGCAATATTGCGTGACACGCACTCAACGCGAAAAGTATTGTTTTTGGCGTGCACATGTTTCTCTGTCTGTCTCTCTCGCGCATGTTTCTCTGTCTGCCTCTCTCTGGCGTGCGCAAGTTTCTCTGTCTGTCCCTCTCTGGCCTAAAAAATGTCGTTACAATTTTTTCCGTCTAGCCCCCTTTCGCAACGCGCGATTAGGAACTTCGTTCCAAAAACGAAACTACTCCTTAAGTTATATTCGTTTTAAGGGTTCCGTACCCAAAGGGTAAAAACGGGACCCATTACTGAGACTTCACTGTCCGTCTATCCGTCCGCCCGTCCTTCCGTCCGTCCGTCCGTCCGTCCGTCTGTCATCAGGCTGATAGCCAGACAGTTAAAATTTTCACAGATGATGTATTTCTATTGCCGCTATAACAACAAATACAAAAAATAAAATAAAATAAATATTCAATATTCCCATACAGTAAACGTGATTTTTTGCCGTTTTTTAAAGTACGGAACCCTTCGTGCTTGAGTCCGACTTGCACTTGGCCGGTTTTTAATAGACCAAAAATTTTTCACTACCCCATCATGAAATTAAATTTTTCTCTTCATTAATTGCAGCCAAAGACGAAAACCATATGAGAATACACCACATCATGGAATGGGCGGTCCTCATCAATGAAGGGAAACCCAGTGTCTGTGATCAGTAATGGAAGACCATGCACTGAGATAGACAGGAAGATCGTGATTTTACTGATTTTGAGCATATTTTGAGTAAAGGAGTAAATGGTTACTTTTACTGGCTGTCAAATAAATAAATAAATAAATAAATGGTCATTCTAAATTCGAGCTTTTATTTATTTTCATTAACTACTAGTCGCACTCCGCGGGGTTAGGCCGTATACAGAAGGAAAGCTGGAAACTTTATAAGCGCTTACCGGCGCTTGACAGCGCTGGTCCGTTCTACACAAAGGAAGGAAGGTTAAAGCAGACCAAGCAAAATGTCAGATTCATCGGACGATGATTTGGTTTTGTTAGAAATGGTTTTGTTCGAATTTTAAATGGCAGCGCCAAGCGCTGACCAGCGCGTGTTGAAGCTTGTCGGAACTTGTCGGCACCGTTCAGTGCTTATCGGCGCGAGTTCATATATTATGTTCCTGCGCGGGTACCAGCGCTATCAAGCGCCGGTAAGCGCTTATAAGTTTCCAGCTTTCTTTCTGTATACGGCCTTACCCGCGTTGTACCCGTTCCCGTGAATTTATTTTTTGAAATAAAAGTAGCCTGCCTGTGAAAGTCCCGTCAAAATCAGGCTAGCCATTTCAAAGATTAGCCGGAACAAACAGACAGACAGACAATTGGATAACGGATTATGCAGAAATAGATACTGATGGCAAAATAGATCATGGCCTCACCTGTGTTCAGTTGTGACTTGTGACGATTAGGTACTCCAATTAACTAGACCCAAAACACATAATTAACATAATACAAGCTACCGACATGCTTGACTTTATCTTGCATGTTTCATTATCGCCATTCGTTATGATCAGCTCAAAAACTACTGTTTTAATGAATTATTGATCAGCATTAGCATGGATTATACTCATTATTATACTAGCAACGCCCCGCTGTTTTACCCGCGCTTTGCCCGTTCCCGCGAGAATTCGGGATTTTTTATACATATAAACCTTTCTCTGGAATCACTCTATCTATTTAAAAAATCGCATCAAAATCCGTTGCGTAGTTTCAAAGATCTAAGCATACATATGGACAGACAGAGGAAAGCGACTTGTTTTATACTGTGTAGTGATTGTTTCTCCTAAGAGTCACGGGACAAGCCCGGTCTAATTGAGAGGCATGCGAAGGGACACAGATGATCTAATTGAGAGGCATACAGATCCCCCCTATTCCTTTCATTCAGCTCTGTCAAAGGCTTCCTGACAAGTAGGTACCCACAAGCTTGTCTCGCCATCTCCGTTGGAAATTATTAACGACAAATTACAAGGTTAGCAAATCGTGATAGAAACAAAATTACTATAGAAAAGTGTGATGAATTACTACAGATATGACTTTATAATTGACACCCTGATGTCGTCGCCAACAAATATGCACGAATTTTGGACTCCGGATGGGATCGAACCCCCAACCTCACACAGTAACCGCTATCACAAACCACCACTGTGCCTTGTCAATAAGGCGAGATGAGTTTTGAAAATACAGTTTTTATATCGATACTAGAATTGTTAGTTAATTCCCCTATTATGTTCAATCGTTAAAAGAAAATTAGTATGTCATTTGAGGCTACCTAACGGTCAGATTAAATAATAAGCAATATCGTATATTAAAAGTATATTTATCCAGCAGTACCTTATCAACTACATAGAGAAAACTTCAATATCCCTACTAAGTAATATTATAAATGTGAATATAAGTTTGTCACGCTTTCACGCCAAAACCACTAAACCGATTTGAATGTTTGGTACACACTTAGTCCAGAGCCTGAGAAAGGACATAGGTTACTTTTTATCCCGAAATTCCCGCGGGGACGGGTACAACGCGGGTGAAACCGCGGGGCGCGGCTAGTTAAAGATAAAACACCCTTACTTAATTAGGTACAACCTATACTTAAGAATTTTGCCGGTTAAAGTCAACTTATCTAATCTAGCTTTGCATAAAAATTTACTGCAAAATGTATAAGCATCGTATAAGTTATGGGTGCGGCATACTTAAACGACGGACCATGATATTATTCATTTTTGGACTGCATTTCGTGTTGATAGCTCTTCCGCTCTTTACTTCGGTGATGTAATTCTTTAAACTTAAATGATTTGGCCAGTTCTTAACGCCGCTCGGAAATATTCGCGAGAAACGTTCGTAGATATGTGAGTAATTTAATTTATTTTATTTATTCTTTAAACGTACATAATATTGTTGAACTGTAAGTACTCATTTTATTGACTTTGAACTTCTTAAAATATATTTTTTAAATTTATATAGTTTTATTTTTTTAAGTTTATTTAATTAGTAAGTGTGCGTAGCGTATTTGTAATTTTTAATTTATTTTAATTTATTTTAGTTAGTAGGTATTGTAGAAAATATTTTAATAAACCATGGAATTTACCTTTACCTGATTGAATTAGCTTCATAAAAATACGTTGTTATTTAATTTGTTGTAGCTAATAAGCAATGTTGGTTTAACGAGCTCATGCGTACGCAATACTTACAAAGGTATTTAATTTACTTACTCTAAAATATTACATTAAAAACTAACATAAAAAGTAATAAAATATTCTAATATGAATATAAGTGTGTATACTCTATTTTTTCTTACTTGACGATTACTCCTGAATAGGAAAAAGGTTTAGTGATTTTATTTCATTCTTACCCTATCTCTAAACCTTTTCTTCTTCAGGAGTAGTCGTTTTCGGCTGGAAAATTGACGACATTGGTCCACATTTTGGGACACACAAGAAAGAATAGAGTATGTATAGTATTTTTGAGAAGGGGTTTGATGCTAATTTCGTTACTATAAAATGTGTACCTTTTATGTACCATCATTTCTGTATGAGTCTAAATACCTTTAGCTACAAATGTAATTTAAACTAGCCGCATTCCGCGGTGCTTCCCGCTTTGTGCCCGTTCGCCCGGGAATTCGCGAGAAAATGTATCTCATGTATTATTCTAGTGTACGAGTATAACCTATATTACTGAAAAGTTTCATCCAAATCCGTCCAGTACATACAACATACACAATACATCCATCCACACAAACTTTCGCATTTATAATATTAGTAGGGAGGATAATCATTTCCAAATTGAACCAACAATTTCTAAACAGTATTACCCCTACGTGCCTGTTAGTCTTACTAATTTCTGTTTCTCGGCTAACATCTAACTAAATGTCGGGTTTGCGGGTTCGATTCCCGCCCGGAGTCAACAATAGGTACGTGAAGGCATAGTTGTTGGCGATGACGTCTGGGTATAAATTATATATTCGTGAAAAGTATTTGTGTATGCATATGTAGTATCAGTTAGTTAGATACCATATAACAAGCTAAGAGCTTACTTTGGGTCTAATTAACCGTGTGTGATTTTGTCCGGGTTTAATTTTTATTTTTATTAATTATTTATTTATTTATTGAAACATCTTAACACAACCCAACCGTTCCAAGTGTGGGTGACTATAGGATATTCATATTCATTTATTTTGCGAATAAAGGTACAATATAGGTGTTATATTGTAAGTGAAGTTTCTCTTTATCCTGCCTCATATGTGAGGCGTGCAAATAACTATATGCAAATATTGATAGCTATTATCAACTGATACCTAGATCATTGAGTAATACTACCATGTGTTTACCTCTCCAAACTCGAAAGCACTTATGTAATAAACAATGGTCCGTCTATAAATAATAATTGCATCATGTTCCCAAGTAATCACCAGATCAGAATCACACGACTAATTATTTAATATATCCGTATTTCCTGGTTTTAAGAATAGTTATTGTGTTTGGCGAAAAGGTCACGTGTTAACTGAAAAAAACTTGGAAGGTACGCGTGAAATTGTTTATGGTAATTTGACGGTTTGACGAACAAAGATACTCCATCTTTGAGATATATAAAATGCTGTTAATAAGAGTGTATGATTAAGGTGTTTTGGGCCTTAATCACAAACGCTTATGAACACTTTTATGAATAATGCGGTAAGAGTTCAGGAAGTCATAAATGGTATATTTATTTATAGGAAATGCCCACTAGTTCTTCCTTCCACAGACAAAACGATAAACCTCTGAGCGTAACTAATTATATACCGTAGCAACATAGCTAAATAATTGTTAAAGCATGCTACGTTAATTCCTTTATAAACTTAAATGCTCTGACATCGACTATGTGATCATGTTGAAGGTGGTGTGGCGACCATGTCGCTTGGTTGAGTTTCTGGAGCACTAATAACACGTAAGGCCTAGACTCTGAAATTGTGATAGAAAAGTTTGACAGCGGCTGAAATAGGAACTAACTGAAAAAAAAATGGCGACGGGCAATACCTCTGTCTCTCTCTATCGGCTGTCCACTAGTTTATGGTGGTACAATATATTTATTGTTACGAGAGTTGAAATATAGTTTATTTTCCAGCCGAAGGCGATTTCTTTAGTTGAGAAAAATGTTTTTTTACCTGGGCCAAATAGTCTCCTTCCAGGCCAGACAAGACAAGGAGGTCGCAAGAGGTACCGAGAATGCTTGGAAGAGCTATTGGGCCCTAGGGGAACTCCTGAAGGGACGCCTTCCAATGTCACTTAAGCGAAAACTAATGGACATGTGTATACTTCCTGTGCTCACATACGGTGCACAAACTTGGTCATTGATAGATTCGCAGAAGTCCAGTCTCAAGGTTTGCCAACGGGCGATGGAGCGCAGCATCTTGGGTGTTAAGCTGACGGACAGAGTCCGAAACACCGAACTGCGCTCCCGCACAAAAGTCGCCGATGTAGGTCGTAAATCTGCTGAGCTAAAATGGAACTGGGCCGGACATGTCTGTCGCAGGCCTGATGAGTCTTGGGCAAAAATCACCACTTTATGGGAACCAGACCCAAAAAGGTGACGCCGCGGCAGACCAAAAAGGAGATGGCGAGATGAACTCGACGGATTTTTGCCTGGTTGGCGTCGTGAAGCTCTAAATAGAGAGAAGTGGAAACGATGGAGGAGGCCTTTGCCCAACGATGGGACACCCAAGGCTAATATAATAATAATAATAATAAGCCCACAGGGCAGCTTGTGGCGAGCTGTTGGTGAGTAGCGACACCACGGGCGATTCCCGAGTGCCCCAGAGAGTCGGTCAGGGCCCTCGTCTCCGGCGAGCCTTCCCCGGCCGGAGTGGACCCCAAGGGGGCCCGCAGGACTCTCGGCTCTGGCTTGCCTTCACCGGCCGGTCAGAGGGGGGTTCGTTAGAGGCACAGTCGATTTCGGCTGTGTGATCCGGGGGTGGAAGTGTTAAAGGGCATAACGCCGCGAGTAACGTTTAGAGAAAGCGCAGCACACCTCTCTACACCCCCGAGTCGCCCACACCGATGTTGCCCCCTTGCCGTCTCTACGTCGGCTGTTTCGGGGGGCCCATCCAGCGGGCGGCAAGCCACGGCCTGCCGCCTATAACTTGTTTACCACTTGTTATGGCAGGTGCCGACCTCTTTGCAATATCCCATTTCCAGTCCATCCAACCTTAATTTCCATAGCCCAGTCTTTTTCTTTCATTTCTACTTACAATAGTCCCTACTTCTGCAGGTACACATTCCCGGACATGTTGTACTGATGTGGTCGGGAGTGTGTCCCTGCAGTTGTACTCCATTACATTAAATATCTCCAAAGGGCCTCTACGAGTTGGATCTGTATCCCCTCGCATGCCTCTCAAAAAGACCGGGCTTGTCCCGTGACTCCGAGGAGAAACACTAAATAATAATAAAAAAATGAAAACTGTAAAGTGGCGCCATCATTTATGGACCGACTTAGTTGACAAATTCTGAAGCGATTTTTCTACTGCTTAGCTTCGATCTTTATTCTCACGAAACAAACTCACTTTAGTCTAAGGAAATGAATAGAGCGAAGTGTTAATACTAAATAATTGGGTTCTAGTAGAGCTCTTGAAAATCAAGTGTTTATTATCTACAATATCTTAAATAACAACTATATTTCCTGTTTAATTCGAAGAGTCTGGCACCACTTAAGTATCATGTAGTGGCACCCAGGTAAATTACCCTTTGAAGTAATTGAAAATCTTTAAATACTTAGTGTTGATAAAATTGGTGTTAGTTATAATTTCTTTGTTCTTGCAACAGTGTTGTCATATTCTCTATTGTTGTAGGTTGTCTCCATGTGTTACGTGTAGTCCGTAAGCGAATGCCAAAATGATCCTATTACCGCAAGTAAGTAACCGTGTTTTTTTTAAATTAAACTCTTCATTTATTTCGGTGACTTCCACAACTTAGTCAAACCCTTAAAAAAGGGTTTCTGCTTCACTAGTGTGGATGTATATAGCTTGTTGTCTTATTTTAATTGTTTATTCAATATGAATCTAATTAATGACTAATAAATCCTTTCCGGGACATGCCTATACCTTCAGAGTTACTTTCGGGTTCAAAGTCTCCTTATAACGAACTCTGTGGTCTCGAAGGAATCAAAATAGTTTCACCATCTATATTCACCCAAAAACCTTTCAGAACTGCAACTGTCCCTACGCAGATGAAGGTGTCTCCATCACAACTTCTGCCGTTTGCAATGGCACCTTTTTATTCATGGTTCTTCTGGAAGGGTTCCTAAAGGGACGGTGCAACATAGCCGATCCTTGTCAGAGGATAGAGTCAGTGGAACAAATGGAAGAGGAGTACGATTTTATAGTGGTGGGGGCGGGGGCAGCTGGGGCCATCGTGGCAGGAAGACTGAGCGAAGTAAAGTATTTTAATGTGAGTATTTGTGTTCTTCACTTTCCAATGCCTTACCAGACTTCTTAATGGTTAAATCGTTTGATATGGTCTCATGAAACAGATAGTTCCAAGCGTTCGATCGGGCTGAAAAAGCCTTAGCCTTAGCCTTAAATGTCACGGTAAGGGCTGGGATCACTCTGGGATAGAAAAATCATCTTCGGTCCCCTTTCCTTCATGTGGTCTTGCTGGGCTTTATGACATTAACGCGTTAAATAGGTAGCTACAATTAAAAGAGTTGCATAGTAAATAGAAACTGCTGGCCGGAGACTGCACCAGTCACCATCAATGTTCGTTAACTACCTCCGTTTGAGGTCTGCGGCCACCACGGTATCAATAGCACTGCACTGCACTCGACTCTTGTACCGTGACCCGTGTGAAAGTAATTCTTATCCCAAGCCTTTCCTAAACGTTCGTATCGGATTTCAGGTGTTACTCTTAGAAGCAGGAGGTCCTGAACCGATAATGGCCAGAGTTCCATCATTTTATAACGCGTTTTGGGATCATGAGGAAGTGGATTGGAGGTACCGCACCGTGCCCGACAACTACTGCCTGGATCAGAAGGAGAAAGGATGCCAGTGGCCCAGAGGCAAAGCTTTGGGTAAGAGACCAAGCTAAAATATTGTGTGGGTTTTCCTCCACAAATATTTTCGGTATCTTAAGAAGACAAGTAGAAGAAAGTGCGTCCTACTGTTCAAAATGCCTTTCCATTACCAACAGTGGCTTTGTTGCAATAATCTATTCTTCGCTATCTTTTACTGAGGATATCAGTATAGTGAGAATGAGCTCTTCGATTTCGTACTTTGTCACATTATAAAATTGCGGTGTGTATTATAGAAGTTTGAATTTGAATCAGGCTTTCAAGTATTATAACTTTGCTCAACATTTTCATGTGTCGCTGTACACATGCAACTAGGTTTGTACCTTAAAGTAAATATAAAAAAGTCAACCAATGTATTTCAATAACAACGTTTACTGCAGAACGTACGAAAGTAACTAACCTTACTTCTTACTCCTCTACAATCTAACCTATCTTCAATCTGTATTCAAAATTATTCTCCCAGGAGGAAGCACCCTTCTCAACGGTATGATGTACCACCGAGGTCACCCAGAGGACTACGAGGACTGGGTGCAATTCGGAGCGACTGGCTGGTCCTGGGAAGATAACCTCAAATACTTTGACATGACAGAAGGGAACAAGCAGATTGGGACCCTCGTCAATAGCGAATACCATTCCGATAAAGGACCTTTGCCGGTGCAACAAGTAAGTGTAGTGTTGTGGCTATTTTATACTGGATAATAAAGTGTTATAGACAAAACTAAGTTCCTAAGCTAACGAAGTCTTATTGTTACCGAAACAAAATATTTATTTTTCCGATTTAACATGAAAGACTTACTCTTAGGTACATCCTTACAAAGTTTCGGATTGTTCTTCTTTCGTGTCAATTGGCTATAATTTTTTTCCGGTCTAGTATTTAATTAGCAGAAGGGCAGCATTTGAGACTTTCATAAGGTCTTCCTTAGAGCAAGTGATAGGGCACAGAGGGCAGAACAACAGGTAGGCCATGTCCCGGCTTGGACCACCAAAGTCACACTCCCGCACATAAAAGTAGACCCACTTGACATTATTATACAGATATCGCATATAACTAATATTAGTGTAGGATAGAGTCAGTATTTGGACATAGTTAATATCTTTGAATATTTGCCCGCACATCACATCTCAGTGGGTTCCCGAAGGGCGACGTCGAGGTCGACCGAGGAAGTGTTGGCGGGACGACCTAATCGCCTTTAACAGCGATTGGTGGGTGCTCGCAAAGCACAGGGAGGGTTGGCGATGCTTGGGGGAGACCTTTGACCACCAGTGGGACAATATAGGTTAAAAAAAATAATTGCCCGCAGTTCAACTACCACCCCGAGATGGTGAACGAGATACTGAACGCGATCAAGGACGCCGGCTTGCCGATCGTCAAGGACATGAACGACCCCAAAACACCCGAGGGCTTCGTCATCGCACAGACCTTCAACGAGTAAGGAAGTCTGCATACAAATATACAAATGTGTACTAATATAAAAAGCTCAGGAATTTGATTTTTATTTGTTTGGAAGCGCTTATCTCAGAAGCTACCAATCCGATTCGAACATTGAGTTAGTATGAGTTATATGTACGTACATATAACTCAATGGATTTGAATAATTATTTTTGAAATGGATAGTCACATTCTACGGGAAGGTTTTAAGGTATTTTCGTCCCGAAATTCCCTCGAGAACGGGTACAACGCGGGTAAAACCGCGGGGCGCTGCTAGTTAATGTAATTACCCTATACGAGTAAACATTCTTCCTATTCTCTGTTTCGTCACTGAACGAGTTTATTTGTGGAGTTGCTAGTTAATTGCTGATTGTACAATCTCTAGTTTATGCACACTAATGCGACGAAGCACACAGTTTTAATGCTCAACTATAAATTTACTCGTAGTAAATAACTTACTAAAATGTATCGTTTTCTTATTCAGAAATGGTCAACGCTACACAACTGCTCGAGCATTCCTGAAGCCTAAATCTGAGCGGCCAAATCTAGACGTGAAAATGCATGCACTAGTATCTAAAGTGATCTTTGATGGAACCAAAGCTGTAGGAGTAGAATATATTGATAAGGACGGCGAAACTAAAACGGTTAAGGCTTCGAAAGAGGTAAGTGTTATATTATCGTCAGATTTTGCCACAAACTATTACCTCTAACGTTTATATTGCACCGATGCGCTAATCTTAGTCTCTAGCTAGGCTAGACCATCATTGGACCTGCAGTGAGCCCACAAAATGTTACGCACTTTAGTAAATAACTCGTAAAATTGAAAAATCTTAATATCAGACGTTATCGAAGTTTGAATGTAACACGGTTCTAATTTCTTAGTTTTCTCTTTTCATATGCCAACTGTACTGTCCCTGTTGTTTCAATCGTTAGACCATTTCGGAGGCCTTTAGGCGGTCTAAAAACTCCAACACTAGGGTTGGCTACTAACCTACTCGTAATGAATTTATGAATGAACATGAAGTTATTGCCATATGATAAAGCTCTTTATCTACATCTGTCATGCAACTTATTACCCACACGAATTTTGATCTTCTTCATCGAGTGGATGGTCAACCTGACCAATCCTGGTGTCAGAGTTATTGAGCCGCCAAAGGCCTCTGACATGGCTCATGTAACGACTTACTATCCGTAGAAAGTAACCGGGACCGACGGCTTAACGTGCCATCCGAAGCACGGAATCATCTTACTTTTCGGGCAATCAGGTGATTCAGCCTGCAATGCCCTAACCAAACTGAGGACAGTCTCACAAAGTGATTTTTGTGAGATATCCCCACCGGGAATCGAACCCGGAACCTCCGGATCGTGAGCCGAGCGCTCAAACCACAAGACCACGGAGGCTGTTAAATTTTGATCACACATACCTACTTATTCTGATACCAGTTCACGCACTATTCTTTACAGGTAATCCTAAGTGGAGGAGCACTAAACTCTCCCCAGATCCTACTTCTGTCCGGAATAGGACCCCGACTGATACTGGAGAGTCACAACATCCCAGTCGTAGCTGACCTGCCAGTCGGAACGAATTTGAAGAACCATATCGGAGCAACGTTCTATTATGTTTTGACTGAATTGAACAACACGCAGGATTTGGATTGGGCCAATTCTGCTGAATATCTCTTGGAGAGAGAAGGTCCTTTGTCTGCCACTGGGATTACTCAGGTAAAATAGACAGTTAATTTAATGCCATGTACGTACGAAGACAAGTTTCAAGTCCAGATGTTACAAGTCGTGCAAGTCACTGATACTGTATGCAGCCGTGACATGTAGGTACCGAGTGTGAAAGGTGGTTCGATTGCAGCCCAATCACAGGTCACAAAAACATGGGTCTTAGCCACAGAGCATAGTACCACCGCCGCGCCGGCAGGAGCGCGTGGTGATTCTTTGCTCTGTGGTCTTAGCTTAGGTATCAATACATAAAGTCTATCACGTCTAAGCTTTTTAACGTTTACGCGTTGTATGCGTACGCTTGTAATTATACAAATGTCATTTAGCAGTAAGCACAAGGCAGCACAAAGTTACCTACCCACACATGTCGACCGTAAATAGGTTGAACTATCTGTAACAAGTATGAGTATTTAACCAATACCGTCTGTAACTCACTTTCTGTACGTACAGTTGACAGGTATCCTCTACTCCAGCCTCGGCAGCAAGGAGCGTAACCAACCAGACCTGCAGTTCTTCTTTAACGGATTCTATGCAGACTGCTCTGAGACCGGCGTGGTTGGAGAGAGCGCCGGATGCCCGCACAAAGGATATAATATTTCGTAAGTTGTGGAAAAGTTAACTAACTTGTTAAAGTAAATCAATTTGAAGTTTTACGGATGAGCACATTACTAATACACACGGTTTTTTCCACGGATAACAGTTTATGAAACAGTGTATCACTTATTCTTACTTATTTCCCGATGTTTCGAAAAAAATTGCCACTCGTAGTTGCGGGTAGACTGAACACACTGGAGTTACCGCAGTGATGCGAGGGTAGACGTATAACGTAACGGGTAAGCCAAACAGTTTTAATTTTTTTTTTGTTTATACGACGTGTTCAGCCGTTCGAAATGCATCACACTCGCAAAGGTCTAGAATCTAGACCTATGATATACCTATATGTACGAGTATATCTAGACTCTAGCTACATTGATTGCTTGCTTGCATGTTAACAAACTCCTTTGCCGCGAAATAACTTATAGTTGTACGTCTTCTTCTTCATCGAGTGGATGGTCAACCTGATAAATCCTAGTGTCAGAGTTATTGAGCCGCCAAAGGCCTCTGACGTGGCTCATGTAACGACTACGATCCGTAGAAAGTAACCGGGACCGACGGCTTAACGTGCCCTCCGAAACACGGAAATATATTAAAGTTGTACTTTATTAGTAGGTAACTACCTATAGTTTATTTAAACCTTTTTCTTCATCAAATCCCATTATTCCCACAGGGCCAACACAGTCTCCTTGCTGCCCAAAAGCGCAGGTTACATTACACTCAACTCCACCGACCCCCGCGACCCTCCCCTTTTCTACGCCAACTACTTCGACCATCCGGACGACATGACCATGGTCAAAGATGGCTCCAGGTATTTGAGGAGGATTTTTGAAAATAAGGTATGAACTAGAACATAATTGTTTTGTAAAAGAATAATAGAGTATCATTTAAGAGAGCATTTAAGAAAAAATATGTAGGATAGTGGTGGGGTCAGTCTTCTTCTTCATCGAGTCGATGGTCAACCTGACCAATCCTGGTGTCAGAGTTATTGAGCCGCCAAAGGCCTCTGACATGGCTCATGTAACGACTACTATCCGTAGAAAGTAACCGGGACCGACGGCTTAATATGGTCAGTAAGACTATGTCAGAGACCATTGGGTCTAAAGGCCTTGCATTATGCTAAGTAAGAGCGAGGCCCCATTAGTGCGTTGCGCTGCGTTGCGTCGTCGCAGTGTCGTCGCTGCGACGACGCTGCGACGGTTTCCATATATTTTTTACGACATGACCCATTAGACCATAGCGTCGTCGCGCGCGACAATTCAACGGATCGACGGACGAGAGACGAAGCGAGAGGGAGGGTGATGCGCTGCGTTGTCGGTGCTCCGCTGCGACGACGGACAGTGATTCACTGTTAAAGGAGGAAGCTAGACGAGCGTAACGACATGCGACGCGCTTGCGCTGCGACATCGTGCGTCGTCGCAACGCAGATGTGGCATACAATGCGCTGTTCCGTTGCGACGACGCGACGCAACGCAGCGCAACGCACTAATGGGGCCTCGCTCTAAGAATTTCTGTAAAATACTGATATACGTTTCAATTAATACAAGCACCAACTTCCAGCGATTCCAAGAGAAGTTTGGCGTGAAACTGAACCCGGAGTCTACGAAGCCTTGCGAATACATCGGCGAGGAGTGGTCCGAGGACTGGCTGGAGTGCATGATCAGGGTGCACACGGACCCACAGAACCATCAGTGCGGCACCGCGGCGATAGCGCGCGTTGTGGACACTGAACTTAACGTGTACAATGTTACGGGTGTGTATGGGTTTCTGAGCTTGTTTGTGTGTTGTCCAAATTGCACTTAGATTACTTAGGCTACTTTCTACGGATAGTAGTCGTGACATGAGCCATGTCAGAGGCCTTTGGCGGCTCAATAACTCTGACACCAGGATTGGTCAGGTCGACCATCCACTCGATGAAGAAGACTTAGAAATTGGAATTGGAAAGCTTGGAAAATGTTGAGGGAGACTTTTGCTCAGAAGTGGAGCAGAATAGGTTAAAAAATGGGTTTTTGTAAGTTAGACTAATGTTTTGGGAATGTAACTCTGGATTAATAATATTGAAGCCGGAACCTAAACAAATAGTTTTAGACGAAAATGTCAGCATTTTATCCGGCCCTAAAATACCACAGCAGGTACCCTTGTATTCTGCAATACCCATCTAGTAGAGCTCGCTATTTAATTAAACATTCGTATCATAATCGCTTTTTTGTTTAAATGGATAATTTGGATAAAATAGTTCAGGATGTGTCTTTATGTATTTGATAGTTGTGTTGATAACCTCAAGATAAGGCAATTTCAAAGTTACATAAAAAATGTATATTTTCCAAAATACGACCCAATATCCAAATGAATTACTTATTAATTTTTTGTTGCAGGTCTAAGAGTAATAGACGCGGCCGCAGTCCCTACCCTGGTAACGGGCAACCCTCAAGGCTCCATCATGATGTTAGCCGAGCGAGGAGCTGATATCATCAAACGGCAATACAGAGCGCGATAACGGAACTAGACTTGTATCTATTAGAGGCAAACCTGGCTGACAGGCCGGTTCACTGACTTATATATCAACTTACAGCCTAAACTACCTAGAAACATGAATTTGATACAGGGGTTCCTTTCATGATGTAAGTGAGCACTAAGAAAGGACCGAAATTTAACCCCTAACTAATCTTAATCCCAACTAATATTATTAATGCGAAAGTAACTCTGTCTGTCTGTTTGTCTGTCTGTTACGCTTTCACGCCAAAACTACTGAACCGATTTGAATAAAATTTGGTACACAGTTAGTCCATAGCCTGAGAAAGGACATAGGCTACTTTTTATCGCCAAATTCCTGCGGGAACGGGTACAACCCTGATGAAACCGCGGGGCGCTGCTAGTACAATATATTTATTTATTTTTACGAGTAAAGTAAAGTGGCCGTTCAATTCAAAGACAATTGTGTCTATAAAGGAAAATTTTTTTTAAGTTGAAATAAGGTTTCATTCACCTTCTATAAAAGCAAAAAGTTTAGTCGTTGAGTACTTTTCCTCTGCAAAAGAGATTGTCTCTGATGAAATATATTGTACATAGGTCACAGCCTATATAAATATAAGCTTAAGTACAGACATAATATTTTAATACTGTATTATCATCATACACGGCATGACGTGTGAAATGTAAAAAAAAAGTATTTTTAGGTTTAACCTAGGACTAAGCCTAGGACTATGCTAAGCTATGTTTGATATCTATCAATCTTTTGCAACGTAACGTAGCGATTGTGGTATCCACCAATATTAAACGTAGCATAGTATTGTTCTGCCGGAAAGGCAATTAAAGTATTCATTAGGTAATTAAGAGTTAAAGTAAATCGATCTCCTTACTATACAAAAAAAATATAACAACTCAGCACAAGCGAGTTTAATCCTAATATTATAAATGCGAAAGTAACTGTCTGTCTGTCTGTTACGCTACCGATTTGAATGCGGTACACAGTTAGTCCAGAGCTTGAGAAAGGGCTACTTTTATCGCGAAATGCGGGAACGCGGATGAAACCGCGGGGCGCTGCTAATTTTAAATAAATTATTCATGATTTAAATAGTTATTGAGATAAAAATTTAAGATAATATCTTTAGTCAACTTTATGTATAGATATTTGATTAGTTCTGTTAAAATGATCATTGTTGTTATTAAATCAATTGAGGCATTATATTTTCTGTATAATATTCTAATAACCACTCTAAAACAGTTAGTGTAGGGCCACATCTGCGGAACGTACGGCGCCGAACCTTCCGCTAAATACGCTCGTAGTGTATTTCAAGTTATCTATGACATATCAGTACGCGGCGTAATTTCGACTGATGTGTCATAGAGCGGAAGGTTCGGCGCCGTACGTTCCGCAGAATGTGGCGCTAGCGCTACACTTAGAGAGCGTTGATGAAAAGGCGGTATATGTTTTATTAAAGTACTCTGTCCCCGTAAATGGGGACACGCTACACGGAGACAACGGGCATAAACCTTAAAGTGTGTCAAAATTTAATGTCTATAGAGAATAGTCTGTCACATTTTGTGTCTTATAGAATACCAAGTGTCAATGTCAAATAGTCTACTGAGATGAAATTGAGACTCAATTTATATTTCAAAATTGACCCCCAATTCCGAATCAATTTTTATTTGTATTTAAACTTTAACCGCCTTATTCATAAACGATATTTAACTTAAACAGTGTTTTAAAGTGTTTTGTTTCTTTCTCTCTTTGGCAAACAGCGTATGTCGGAAAGGGACAAACCATTTGATAGGTAAAGTGCTGTTTCACTACATAGTATAAAATAAAGACGTCTCTGTTTCGTGTCTGTTTGTCTGTATGCTTAAATCTTTAAAATTACGCAACGGATTTTGATGCGGTTTTTTGTAATAGGTAGAGTGATTCAAGAGGAAGGTTTTTATGTAAAAAAATTCCCGAAATTCCCACGGGAACGGGCACAACGCGGGTAAAACCGCGGGCCGCTGCTAGTTTATGAATAAGGCCCTAGGTAAATAAGTATTTAAGTAATATTATAGCTATAAGTATACGAGTATACCTACCTAATCACTTATAAATAATGTTAACCAGTATAAAATGTGATAAACCTATAGTGTGTAATTAAAAAACATATGTTTTGTTTGATTGAACATAAATTATATACCAATTGCAAGCTATAACAACTCTTTTATTTAAAATCTCTTTGATTACAATGCTATGGATATTTTGCGAAATAAAAACAAAAGATAAATAGAATAAAACTTGGTATGTATGTTTGAGATTTGTAATCCTTGTAAAACTTGGTATGTTTGAGTTATGAGTATGAGTTTAAATATTAAGAAATGGTTGTACTTATTTTCAACTAAAATTATATTTTTATGCATAAAAGCTGGGCTTTTCTATCAATGGAATTCTTACCATTTTATCTATTACTAGCTGCGCCCCGCGGTTTCACCCGCGTTGTACCCGTTCCCGCGGGAATTTCGGGATGAAAAATAGATGTTGGCCGATTCTCAGACCTACTCAATATGCTCACAAAATTTCTTGAGAATCGGTCAAGCCGTTTCAGAGGAGTTCAATTACGCACCCCGTGACACGAGAATTTTATATATTAGATTATTTTCCAAGTTAAATTACTGGTTCAAACTTTACATTTTCTGCAAGTATCTCGTACTGCCAAATAAACCTAATTCCAAAAAATATGTGGGAAACTGCAAAGCAGTGAATGTTTAAATGATTAAAAACATAATCTGATATTCATATTTAAAAAAGAAAGTCGTCTTAGTTACACCATTTATAATATAACTTGAGAACAGCTGGACTGATTTTAATATTCTTTTTTATTTATCTTGGTCAAGAACAGGACAATAAGTTTAAAAAAAATCGAAATTCCCACGGGAACGGGAGCGCTGCAGGTGAAACCGCGGGGCACGGCTAGTTTAAATTAAACTGGGGTTATGCAAGAGTGGGTTGCTAACAAATAAATAAAACACAAAAATAATGAGATTATAAAATTTTTATAATTACATAGATGATACAATAGATACATTGATTCCACACCACTCGTGTACTAACACTAATGTTAAAAACCTACGCTAAACAAATTCATAATTTAAACACTGTCAATTATTATAATACTTCATTTTAGGAAACGGGACAGGAATGATATTTTAATACTAACTGCCAATTTTAATTGGAGTTTTTGGGAACTGCGCTCTTGTACGAGTAATTCATTTGAAGACTTTAAAACATTTTCCAGTACTTTTAAACCACCGACAAAAATAGATGGGTGTTACAATTTTGACGTGTTTGTGTGTGCGCGTGTGTGTCTATCTAGGTATAGCTCACAAAGTAATGAACAATTTCAATCTTTTTTATTTACATTTGCCTCGCTCTTACTGTCCTATTTTTAGTCGGCAAGTACATTTCGATATACACTACTTTTTGCTTTAAAACTTGCGCAAATTCACGTGAATAACGTTTTGGGGCCAATTTCTTGTATCAACTTTATTTATAAGCTTTTGCACTGCCCTCTTATGATTCAAAGTTTGTACAACGACGCCAACTCATGTTCTAATTTTGGCAACTTTTGGTGGCTTGTGACGTCACGGAAGGTGATGAATACATGTTTTATAATTACATATAACGGGAATTTATTCCGAGGCCCGTTTTAAGGAATCTATCAATAAATGCACATTTTATTCCAATTAGAATGCAACAAGTTAAGAGTTTCTCAGCTAGCACCTCTTTTTCTTAGAGAGATTATGAAAACACATTTAAAAATCTAACTTAAACAATCGTAAACTTAACCGATAATATTAAAATGGCGGTACCAACTGGTTGTTACAAATATTCGATTTTTAATTTATTTTCTCGTAATACATATATTTTATTTAAATATAAGTCAATTACATATAAAAAAAAACACTATGGCATACATAAATCAACCCGCCAATCGTAAGTACGCATTATAACTACTGATGTTTGAATCTTGTCTCAGTGGTGCCATCTACATTCACTTCAATAGTTGTGATATCTTAGTCGAAAAGTACATTTTATACAAACGGTACGATTTTTTAATCCTTATGAGACTATTTATTCTATTATGATAATAGTATCAGTGTCTCTGTGTTCCTTTCTTTGTTCTGGAGTTACTTGACCGAAAATACACAGCGTAGTTTCCGTCAGATGTCGTCGAACCTATGCCAATGGTTTATCTTCGTTTCCCTCTCTAATTCTACATGAAGAAAAGAGACAAAAGATAAAACAGATCTTGTCTTCAGCATGCATTAGTCCTAAGACAAGTGACAATCGCTTAATCGCTAATCACTTCGCATCTATCAAAATGTACGGGTGAACCAAGTGATATCTCGCCTTGTTAATCCCGTACATTTTGGAATCGATTAGTGATTTCGTAAATAGAATGCCCATTGTCTAAGTAAGCGTTTCCATTGAAGCGGAGCAGACCTGCCCGGAGCTCAATCGCCCAATCACAATGCATTCCGAAAAGATTTCGACAACATCATTGCGTTCTTTGACAATTTGAATGTGCTGTGATTGAGCTTCGCACAGCACAGCTCAGAATTGACAACAAAGAGACGATCAAACACAATAGTTACAACACTACACCTTACTGTTCATCCTTGTCCTTGGCGCCGTGTTTGAGAATGCGAGTGAACTCCACGTAGTCGAACAGTCCGTCGCGTATCGGCGCTTCCCGGAGCATTTCGTCGACATCGTCGTCGGTGAATCGGTCACCCATTGTGGTGAGCAGCTCGCGGAGGCGCTCCTCGTTGATCACACCGTTGTTCTCTTCGTCGAAACATCTGTGAGAAAGTAGTGTGAATGAGTGCAAAACTTGGGTACCATAGACTGCGGGATAGGCTTTAAGGGGAGAGTGTGGATACAAAGTGTGGCAATGTGTGACAAGGGGCGCGTAAATATTTAAAAATATATATTCAGAGGACTCTCACAAATCGGGAGGTGTCAAAAATCAATAAATTCGTGTGAAATCATATAGGTATGGATGGGCCCGTGTTATTTACAGTTCTGAGCTAAACATGTTCTCACACCCTTTTCTTCTTCAGAATTTAACCTAAAAAAATAGAATACACCTACATAAGTTATAGTTTTTAAGTGCTACCATGCTTCTTAGGCCACATTAAGCAGTCGGTCCCAGTTGTTCTAACACCATATCTGAGGCCTTTAGGCGATCTCAAAACTCCCCGACACTCCCGGTTCGCTATTAAGCAAAGGTTGAGTCAACTTCATCCTTACCCAAAAGCGTTCTTGATGACATCCTCGGGGTCGGTCCCCTGCAGCCTCTCCCCGAACAGCGTGAGGAACATGGTGAAGTTGATGGGGCCGGGCGCCTCGTTCATCATGCCCTCCAGATAGTCCTCCGTCGGGTTCTTACCTGAAAAAAATGAAAGAGATGCAAAATAGATTTAAGTAAGTTTATATAAATAAGTGGCCAAAACATAAAGTGACTATGGAATTATATTTATGGAACTATGATGCAAATAAGAGACGGTGGGTAAAGGAAAGTGATGTTACAACGCACTAACCTAACGCGCGAGTATCACCTCCAAGTAAAGTAATGGCTGTCAGTCTGTCTATTCAACACCAAGAATGAGGATTTTGGGTATTTATCTTGATGTATGTAGATAAGAGTTTGGAGCATATTTTAAGGGCTGAATCTGTGATTCTTTTGCCAATGTCGGTCAGGTAGCATACTATCTATTGGAAACATTCGTAGCGTGATACTTCGCGCCGCCGATCAGCGTCACAGTCTGCTTCAATACAGGATGGCTTTTTAAAGCAGACAAATCTGACACTACAAGAGATACAAAGACTTTTTCTTAGAAACCACCTCATCGATTTCAAAGACACTAAAATCTGTATTCATAACTTTTCGAAAATACGTTTTAGGCCTTACATAGCAAACTGAACTGACCCTCGTCAGTAACTATGACTGGAACCACACACAAAAAAGTCAGGACAATGCCTGTAACGTACCTAAAGAGGCCAGCATATCATGCAGGTCATCCTTGTCGACGAACCCGTCGCGGTTCTGGTCGATCATGTTGAAGGCCTCCTTGAACTCGGCGATCTGTGCTTGGTCGAACATCGCGAACACATTGGAGGTGGCGCGCTGGGCCCGCTTCTTGTTGGTGCCGCGGCGGCCGGCGGTCTTGCGGGACGACATGGTTTATAGCTGAAAATGTACAGGCAGTATTTGAAGTTATTCCACAGAAATTTAATGTTGAAAATTAAATAAACTTTATGTTTCTGTCCCTTATTGTATTTCGTACTTCATAAAACAAATTGAGAGACGATTATTCATTAATTCAGTCGACAAATGTGATTTAAAATTAAATGGTTTCTCAATTTGTAGGGTTCACCTTGTCTTAGAGGCTATAATAGGTAAACATTAAAGTGCAAAATCGAGTAAATTAGTGGGTTTGGCCACTAATTTACTTGATTTTGCAGAACCAACTACTAGGTAAACTTTTGATGTGTAGGACAGAGGTAAATAACAGATCCTACATAATTTTTACTACACAATTTCGGATTTGATATCACCAACCTGCATTTGGCAAGCGTGGTGATTATAATCTAATCCTCCTCACTGTACTGATATCATCAGTGAGATGAGAGGCCTTAGGGATAGGGCCTCCATGTTCCACTGTTGGGAAACAGTGGGACATTACACAGGACATTACTTTACTTTTACTTTACATAATTTTTTAATAAAATCATCAAAAATCCGACATTTAAAGCATCCTTTACAAACACCAGGTTTTATATTGCCAAAATATCTCATACAACTCCAAGGAAAAGTAGGACACATACAATATCATACTATCAACAACTGACTCACTATATGACTCAAATTTACATAAAACTTCGATAATTTAAGTTAATAAATATATAGATCGAATAGCAAGCATATAACTAATTAAATCATTTTAGATAATAAAATATTATGAAGGTAAATTGATTGCAAATAGAAATGGTATAATTACTTTGTAGGATTGAATAGGAGTTAGTGTATTGACAACGTCTCACCTTATAACGAAGTGTCAGAACAACAACTAAAATGTGGTTAACAAAGCAAGGATTTTATGAAGAAAATTTCGGTTATAAATATATCGTTTAATTAAAACGAACTCTGTCTTTCAAGCTATCGTCACTCGCGGCTGCTAACGAGAATATGACTCATTGCCAAACAACCTTTTGGTAAACGTTAGCAGCGTTTATCTGGGCCAGGCGTTGTCATACAACGTTTACCTTATTTGGTATACTTTTTCCACATAACATCTGGCTGAGTTTGGGCTATAAATAGCATTAATTTTAACAGATATTGGTACTTACGAGTTGTATAAAACTTCTGGGAATGATATAAAATGTCTGGACTACGCCAAAACTTTCAATTCAGTCTTATTTTTAGTAATCGCTAAGCACATAAAATCACACACGAAGAAACAGACAGAACAAAATGGGATTATGGGACTAATGGAATGAATGACACAAGAAAATGAGTCATATTCTTGACATTGATAGTACGTATCACACGACATACATTGCTGTCATTGTCAAAATTATATCACACATGACAGATGTTCACTGATAGATTATGTCAAAATTATAAAAAATCGCTCAAAAACAAGGCTACTAACTCAGCTGACTCAGCTGACTGACTTACGATGTGCTGAATGACGATACAATCACGGCTTAAAATTTCATATCAAACTATTTGGAGATTTTCCTTCATCTTCATTGATAGTTTTTAGAAAGCTATCAAAATGACAAAATTGGTACAAACCTTTGAAATAAACTAGTAGTCATGATTTTTTTTACCATTTTTTAGCTATACCTAGTACTATTACTATTTAAATTACGCAAGAAACTAGTAAACAATGTGAGTGATCGGTTACATAGTTTTGGTTATAATTTGAAGTGATTTATTGTGTGTAAATGGTAATTTTCTCCTGCAGATGCTTCACCGAAGGTTTATTATTATTAAGCGTGTGGGAAGAGGATTCAGTAGAAGCTGTAGGCTGTTCATAAATCATTATGATGCTCTAGGAATCACGCCTAAAGCATCACAGAATGAAATCAAAACTGCATATTACAAACTATCTAAAGTACATCATCCGGACAAATCGAAGGTATTAAGACTATTAAGATATATTATACGTAGTTAATTTCATATCATTCTACTTCTCATAAGCGCAAGAAAAGTAAACATAACCTGTAACTATGACTGACCTTCATGGCGAAACTGTTATATAAATCGAACCATAACCATAACTAAGATGGTATTCATGGTTTTGTCTATGGTAGCATAAAAGGGTTAATAGTAAACTACCCCATTTCAGGATGAGGAATCAGCAAAGACATTCAGAGCTATTAAAGAGGCCTATGAAGTTTTAGGAAATATTAAACTGAAGCAAATGTATGATAAAGGTATGCTAATGTTTATAGGTCAGCTTTAGGTTTCAGATTTTAAGGCAGTGAACATACCAAATGTATGTAATAAATTAATCAATATGAATAATACTAAGTAGTAAAACTGTTTTAACTGACAATATAGATCTTAATTCAACAGCCTCCGTGGTTTAGTGGTTTGAGCGCTCGGCTCACGATCCGGAGGTTTCGGGTTCCATTCCCGGTGGGGATATCTCACTAAAATCACTTTGTGAGATTGTCCTCAGTTTGGTTAGGAAATTGCAGGCTGAATCACCTGATTGCCCGAAAAGTAAGATGATTCCGTGCTTCGGAGGGCACGTTAAGCAGTCGGTCCCGGTTACTTTCTACGGATAGTAGTCATTACTTGAGCCATGTCGGAGGCCTTTGGCGGCTCAATAACTCTGACACCAGGATTGGTCAGGTTGACCATCCACTCGATAAGAAGAAGAAGATTCTATATTTAATTAGCCATTTCACCTGGGATCCAATAGATGGAGCTAGTGGGAAAAATTGTAGAATGTACTTACATTATTTCCGAAATCTTGGTTATGAGGGTCGAGCCCATACATTTTAGTGACCAGGAGAAAAAATCTTTATAAAATTATTAGTACTTATAGATAATTTTCGACTGAGATAAACCTCCAAATTACCTCAGAATTAATCTGAATCACCTTGCAGGTCTATCGGTAGGCAAAGAAAACACAACCCGAATGCATCACCATCATAAGCCTGAACCCGAACCCACGGACCCTACTCTAAGATTCTACAAGTCACGTAACAGACGTCACATGGTACCAAGTATGGATGGCAAAACACCAATATACGACTTTGATACATGGTATGAACAAATAATCATAGCGTTAGTTTGCTTCAAAAATTCAATGCAAAACTGAAATTTTAGAAATTGTTTTTATTTATTTTTTGCAACCTATACTGTCTTTGCAAATGTCTCAACATCTTCCCAGTGACCAGGGCAATATTATTTTACGTTAGTGCTAAAAAAATACATCATACATAACATGACATTTGAACATTTTAATGATATTTGTTGAAGTAAGTATTATTATTATTTTAGCCATTACTGGCCCACTGCTGGGCAAAGGCCTCTCCCCTATCCCTCCATGCATCCCTATCCTGGGCCACTTCCCTCCAGTTGCTGAGATATGTGTCGAGTTCATCCCGCCATCTACGCCTCGGTCTGCCGCGCCGCCTGTTTGCTGGATCTGGCTGCCACTCAGTGGCTGTTTTTGCCCACAGCTGTTCAGACATGCGGCAGACGTGGCCTGCCCAGTTCCACTTTAACTTAGCCGCTTTGCAAGCGACGTCTATAATTCGTGTCCTGGAGCGCATTTCGGTATTGCGGATCCTATCCGTTCGCTTAAAACCCAGGATGCTGCGCTCCATGGCACGTTGACAAACTTGGAGTTTGGACTTTTGAATTTGTGTTATCGACTAGGTCTGCGCACCGTACGTGAGGACGGGGAGGATGCATACGTCCATTAGCTTCTAATTAACTAAAATTACTTTCCAAGATAATTTCAATAAGATATTAATTACGCCAATGGCGTCAATAGGTAGTATAAGTATAACTCACTGCTAACTCTAAGGTCTCTCCCCAATAGTATGACAGAATATTTACCAAAAGAAAAAAATAATAATACACCCAAACAAATTCACACATGGTTAAATAGACCCGAATTAAGCTCTAAGCTTGTATTATGGAATTTAACTAACTGATACTAATACATACACAAATACTATCACTACATAGTACATCACTACATAGTATAAAATAAAGTCGTCTCTGTTTCGTGTCTGTTTGTCTGTATGCTTAAATCTTTAAAATTACGCAACGGATTTTGATGCGGTTTTTTGTAATAGGTAGAGTGATTCAAGAGGAAGGTTTTTATGTAAAAAAAAATCCCGAAATTCCCACGGGAACGGGCACAACGCGGGTAAAACCGCGGGGCGCTGCTAGTATAAAATAAAGTCGTCTCTGTTTGTCTGTATGCTTAAATCTTTAAAATTACGCAACGAATTTTGATGCGGTTTTTTGTAATAGGTAGAGTGATTCAAGAGGAAGGTTTTTATGTAAAAAAATTCCCGAAATTCCCACGGGAACGGGCACAACGCGGGTAAAACCGCGGGGCGCTGCTAGTAATAATATAGAATATATATTTGACACCCAGAAGTCATCGCCAACAACCATGTCTTCACATATAAAAATAGTATAACATTTTTTAAGCCTAACATTAATGATTCACTTCTACCTACAGGTCAAGAAAGCATTATGGAGAAATGTTGAACAAAGCTGAACAAGACAAGAAATTGATAAAGCATAAATTAAAAAAGAAGGAGGATGCGGCGCAAGCTTTTCAACAGGAAACTTTTTTGGTCGCCCTCATTGCTCTAGGCGGTCTATTTATGATGCTCGCGATGAACGGAACGCCGGACTACGACCAAGACAAGATGCATGATAACAAAAAGAAAGTGTAGAATAGATTTAAAAAACAAAATAGTTAAATTTCATTATTAATTTTGTGGGTAGAATCTGCTCTTTAATAGTTTAAAAGCTTGCATAGCAAAAGTTTTATTTCAAGCTGATTTTTATTACTGAATGTCTTAACAAATGTAGTTTTTCTGCAAATTTAAATGTTGTTGAAATTTTTTATCCGTAAACGTGAAGACAAATATTGTATAAAAATGATGTTTCTCATATTAAGCCACTGCAAGTCTTGAAGTGAAAATATATAAATACCTATTTCGCTTTTTATGTTGTCTAGAGACATGATTGGTTTTGTTTTTCTTTACCGTGTGTTTTAATGTTGAAAGTTTTAAATTAAAAGTCACAGCTTAAAATAAACTAGTAATACGTAAAAAGCCACAAGTCAGTCCATAATATATTTTTATTTTCATATATATTGTATATATTGTACATAATTCACATATCTATGTAGCGGTAGACAAATTGTGATAATTTGATTAAAATGTGCATTAAATTAGATTCAAGTATTATTTACAAGATAAAATATTATTTTACACCATATTCCTTTAAAACACCAGGCGAGTCAGATCAAAGCTTTTTAATTACTATTTTGATATTTTTCAACTACTATTATAGAAAGAGATAAACAAAAACCATCTATAGACCTTCATATTTATAACTGCAAATTGTCTATTACTAACATTTATATCTCTTATTGAAAACATGTTCCATAGATTTAATAATCACATTTGTTATCCACAAGCACCACATTGAAACGAATTCGCTAATGGAGAATGTACATAAAACACTAGATAGTACTTAAAAATTCTACCAATTGACAAATAATTCTTCTAAAAATTATGTTCAATTCAAAAATGTTACATTAAAGGGCTTTGGACACATTCGTACAATTTCCACGTTCGTACAATTCCACATTCGTACAATTCCACATTCGTACAATGCCACATTCGTACAAATAGGTGCTATAAAACCGATAACTATGGAACTATAAAAAAAAATAACCCTAACCTACCGAATAGTAAGTATTTGTACGAATTTGGAAAACAATTTAGGAAAAATTGTACGAATGTGGAATTGTACGAACGTGGAAATTGTACGAATGTGACCTCACACCATTAAATTGCATTGATATTGACTACCACCACAACCCAGGGTTGTATGCGCTTGTACGCACTAACAGACTGCGGCCTAGACGGTCTAATTCATCGGCGAGCCGCCTGACGCGCTTAGAATGGTGGTCAACCGCAATGAAACCACGTCAAGCGTTTGGACAGCTAGTAGTTCTCATCAATCTATTAAAGCGTTTCATAAATTTTCATTTTTTGTTTCTTTCTGTATCGAAATTAAAAACCGCCGCGGATGATATTTAGTGGCGGTAAAGTGCGTTCAAGCTCAAACAAATTCAATCCATATTGAAATGGTAAAGCAGCTAGAAGCGCGGTTAGTCGCTAGTGCGTACGAGCGCTAAGAACCTCTGTTTAGTATGAATTTCAATGAAATACGCCTCTACTACTACTTTACTGTTTATACGAGCCGTTTGCCCTGCTGTGGGACATTAGAGACTAACCGCCTTATTCATAGACGCTATAACTAAGACACTGCTAAAAAGTGTTTTGTCTCTTTTGCTCTTCGGAAAATAGCGTATGTCGGAAAGAGACGAACCATTAGATAGTTAAAATGCTGTCAGTAAGCGTTAATGAATAAGGCCCTTTATCACTACAACATAGTATAATAAAGTCGTCTCTGTTTCGTGTCTGTTTGTCTGTATGCTTAAATCTTTAAAATTACGCAACGGATTTTGATGCGGTTTTTTGTAATAGGTAGAGTGATTCAAGAGGAAGGTTTTTATGTAAAAAAATTCCCGAATTTCCCACGGGAACGGGCACAACGCGGGTAAAACCGCGGGGCGCTGCTAGTATTTTATAATACTAAACAGAAGGTTGTGGTCATGATGTTGTACTTCATAACACCATCCTTAGCCTTTTATATGAAACAAAAACAAATTAGATTCTCTTATTGGCCTACACACAATAAAAAATGAACATTTAATATGGCATCTTAGGTAATCAAAAGTGGTTGCCGTATGCACCAGGCATTGGCATATTAAGAGGTCCAGTAGGATATGGCACACTGGGGGCTCCAGGCACGCCTTGTGGAGGCCCATAACTCGGGTATGGTAAGTAGGGCTTCGTGAAACCGTTTCCGTAACTTTGACTGCCTGCTCTTAATAACTCTGTCATTTTCTCTGCTTTGAATTTCCTTGTATGCATATCTTTTCGTAGTGGTTCGAAGTCTTGAAGGAACTTTTCTACTCCAATCTTCCCTGAGAGGAAGTCTTGAGCTATTTCTTCTGATTGCTCCTCAGATTCGGCTGCAGCAGTTTGTAGTAGCGCATGTGTTGTGTCTGGGGAAATGCCCGCAGATTTTGTTTCTGAAAAGGTTGTGTAATTTGGTCTATTAATAGTCTATTTGATATATAGTTTTCCTTATTTATTTATTTATCCTGTATATATTTGTTATGAATCTGTAATTGATATTCATTTATTAAAGTGCTCTATGGCTGAATCAAATCAAATCAAATCAAAATTATTTATTTGTTCGAATACGGGTTACATTGTTTTTTTTTTTTTTTTAGAGTTTGTTTTATTATGTTAACAGTTTGGAGAAGATTGGGAAAAATCCATATGCTTACCTAAATAAGGACTATCTTTCCATTTGCCTTACCTACAATCCCACATCAAAACCACTAAAGCAATAAGGAAAAACCTTTACAAAGGGAATTGTCTTTGGTTGGAATAGCCATATTGGTTCACATTTTAGGATTCTTATGAAGAAGTAGATTGTAAGTTTGTAGTCTCAATAATTATGGTCTTGTGTCTGTTACTATAAGCAATTGTCTACTCTACAATTGAGTACCATGGTTGCATTATTTTTGTGTAAGGACCTTTCTTTTAATTGATTAAAACTTACTATATTCATCCAGCAGCTCTTTGATCCGAGTACACAGTTGTTCTCCACGCTCTGATTTCTGTTGTACTTGAGACTTCAGTCCTTCTAACTCTGGCTCTTTACTCAAATTGAACTCTGCCAAAGATCTGTTTCTTGCTATTATCATTTCTTTTTCAGTTTCCCAATCTTTGACCTATAATTACACATATAAGCAAAGTATTAGTCCAGAGAAAATTCCTCTTCTCTTATGTAAGACTAGCAGTGCCCCGCAGTTTTACACGCGTTGTGCCTATTCCCATGGGAATACCGGGATGAAAAATAGCCTTTGACCTTCCCGTTGAATGTGACTATCTATTACAAAAATAATTATTCAAATTGTGCTGGTAATTCTCGAGATTTGCTCGAACAAACAAACAAACAAACTTACAAATTTTACCTCTTTATAATATTAGTATAGAAGTATAGATATCAGTAGTATCTATTTATTGAATCATGATAAATGTGCAGGGCACAGGCCTTTCCCATTTCAATTCATTTCCTCTATGGGCGATATAGTGGGAGGCCATAAACACATACACTAAGCTATGTAGCACAAGATAGAGATACCTAAAAAGAAATCACTGATTTCCATTTATAATGAATATCCTGTTCTATTTTCTGTTAGTTTGATTACGATTTATAGAAAATGATGCCATCGTATGAGGATTTATCAATTGTTATTGTTTCCTCAGCGTTTGAGTAAGCAATGACTCATACAATAATTACGTTTATGAAGCTAATGTATGCAACAATGATACAGATTTGATCTAACGTGTTTTATTATTCTTTGTTCTTTCTACATAGGTACCTGCTTTATATCCTTTAGAACCGTTTCGTCGAATTTCGACTCATCGTTTAGTAACTCCTTCAATTCATCGGAGTTCAAATGAGCAAGAAGACCCATAGCGGATGGGTAATCGGGCTGGATCATTGTGAAACACTGGGACACTATTATGGTGTTGCTGTTGTGGAATACCAATAAAACGGCAGCAGAACTAACTAGCCAAGTAAATTTGCTATCAAATCAATTAATTACAAACTTATTTATTTATTTACGGATCAAGCAATTTTGTTCGGGGATTTTTTGACAATATCAAAAATTTTATCTGTCAGACAGATGCTTGTCAAGATCATGAATTATCAATAATCATTCAAAGTCAAAATGATAAGTCAATGTCAAAGACGTCAATGTCAGTCAATTGGGTTGATGTTTGATTGTCTGTCTGTCTGCTGCATCTGTCAGTACTGTGATTGAATTTGGGTGTGAATATGAATGTGCATATGAATTTTGTTATTTAAATAATTATTAATAAGCTCTGAATAAATAGGTATTAAGAAGTCTATCCAAGAAAACAAATTATCTTTTATAATTTAAGCACAACTATAAATATTATTCTAGTCAGAAATGTTACTAAATGAATCGCCATATGATTGGGATTTATTCTCCAGTTTTTACGTTAAGTTTGTCGCTGAAACTTTACTTTATGTTAGAAATTTCACATTATATATCGGTGTTTGGGTTATTGGCTACTTGGTGGTATGTTGTGTGGTCTATAGAAGATACGCAAGGCGTTTAAAAACTCGAACTAGAGGTGCCCTTGGTGCGAAGAGAGTATTAGTGGTAGTTGCCCATCCGGACGACGAGTGTATGTTCTTTGGACCTACAATATTTAGATTATGTGAACAAGGCGCAGATGTTCATATATTATGTCTTTCCAATGGTAAGACGTCACCATAACAGTCATCGAACTATTTTTTCAAATTCAAGTAAACTATCCTATTTATCCAATAAATATCCCATTTTATTAGTTTTCTATAAATTACAGGGAACTTTGAAGGCAAAGGCTATATAAGAAAAAAGGAATTATGGTCAGCATGTACAGAGTTAGGTGTACCCGAAGAAAACATTTGTTTGATCAATGATACAAGATTGCCCGATGACCCTAAAGTTCAGTGGCCAATCACAGTGATGTCGAAGCTAATTCAACATGAACTGGAGGCCTTGGAGATAGACACACTAGTCACTTTCGATAGAGGGGGTGTCTCGTCTCATCCCAATCATTCGGCTGTGTTTTATGCTGTTGCTTATATATTTGTAGAGAAACTTATGCCTAAAAGTAAGTTATTGTTGTATAAGTTTTTAACTTCCTAATTATTTCTAGAGTTGCCTTTGACCTGCAGTTGGACACTACTAACTCTAGGCTTGGTAATAAAAAACAGTTAATTTTTGGGGTCGCTGAGGACACTGTGCAACTAGGCACATCATAAAATAAAAGCGAGACGGATGGAGGGTTGATAATAATATTTCGAAATATTTTGATATAGTCTTTATTGAGAGGAAAGATTCCCCTGTAGTGGAACATTACTGTTTTCATCTGTATTATTAACATTTTACCATAACTTTGCAAATTGCTTCCAGAGTGTGCAGTATACACGTTGGACTCTGTGAATATAATGAGGAAGTATTGGGGTTTCCTAGACTTACCACTTAGTTTTGTACTGTCTTCCAAAAGGTAAGTGTCGTTTACTTTTCTTAATTTAACACTTTGACTGCCACATAGGTCACTGGTGACTAGGAACCTTTGCAGTAAAAAAAGAATAAGCATTTTATGTTCTTTGCTAGTAGCACTCTTTGGTCTTATATAAGTACCCGTTCCCGTGGGAAATTCCAAATAACTGTTACCTCTTACCTCTTACCTCTTTATGGTCAAAATGAAAAATGTTTTGCTCAAATCCAACTGGCAGTTCCAGAGCTTTCAGATAAACAAAAATCAAACTCAGCTTTATTATTTATGAGATACTAGCCGCGCCCCGCGGCTTCACCCACGTTGTACCTGTTCCCGCGGGAAATTCGGAATAAAATGTATCCCATGTGTTATTCTGATGTAAATCCGTACAGTAGTTTTTGCGTGAAAGAGCAACAAACATACATCCATCCTCACAAACTTTCGCTTTTATAATATTAGTAGGAAGTAGGATAGTAGGATTAGTAATAAAGATTGACCTTATAATTTCAGGTACTTCCTCCGCTGGACTGAGAGTCGCCGCGTAGTGAGAGCGATGAAGAAGCACAAGTCACAAATGATCTGGTTTAGATACCTCTATGTATTCTTTTCACGGTACATGGTAATTAACACTCTGAGGAGGATCAGCTTGGCTGATATTGAGCTGGAACTTGAAGTTGATGACTGAAACATGATACTCTAACAATTTTTATGTTAACAAACTAAATGTATCACCTTTCTTCGTACAAATTGCAATAACATCTTGTTTTTGCGAAACAAATGAAGGTTGTAATATAATGAAAAACGTACGCACTCAAAGCAGCCCGCCAAAAAGATTTGACTTTCTTTAAAATACAAAACGTTTGCCATAATTAATTTAATCAAAATTATAGGCAAGACAGTTGTTAAACCAAATTTTTTCATCACGGATTTTCCTTAAACCAAATTTTTTCATCACGGTTTTTCCGCGTGATTACTGATGAGACATTACATTTGATATAGTGGGTAATGCACAGGTTTTACGCTACGAAAGCCACACATGGTGGAACTTACTCTGAGCTCTTAATTTAAAGCTGAGATCATCAATTAAATCCCAGTCAGATAAAAATGCTCATCATTTCATTTCGAGTAGGTTAGTGGCCAACCCTGCCGGAATTTTAGACCGCTTAAAGGTCTCTGACATGGTCTGACGATTGAAACAACTTGGATCGACTGCTTCACGCCCAAAATAATGAAAATGAAATAAAGTGCCCGTGTAAATGCTGCCACCCATCTACATAGTGACTGCGCCGCATGTTGCATTACATTCACGTTTTATTGCGCCAAAGTACACCATGGATTGCTACCAAATCATGTTTCTAATATATTAAGTACAACCATTGAGTTATATGTAGGTACTCAATGAGTACAACAAAGGGATTTTTAAAATGTTTAGAATATAGCTAATGTTAGAATGCTAGAAATTACAAATTAGACTTTAAAACGCTGTTACATGGTTGAGTCTTGTTCGACAAGTTATTGATCTCGTAATTTTTTTTGTAAAGTGCTTACGCCGTATCCTTTTGTTAATAATTGTAAAATTAGTTCTTCCATCAAATTGTGTAAAGTTTCCTAATTATGTATTGTAAATAAGGTATGTTGTAATGTTTGGAAAGCTAGTCCTTTGATTTCAAATTTTATTGTATCAAACTGTCGAAATATTTTTGTTGTTAAAATTGTTATTTATGTCAGTAGAAGTAAAACTAACCTGAGTTTAAAAACTCTTTCGATTTAAGTCGTCAGGCTGCGCGCGTTTTGTACTAAAAACAAAAGTACATAACTCTTTTGTATTGAAGACGGCGAGTAGCAAGACGAATGAAAACGATTTTATTGAAAGAGTCCAAATTTAAATTGGTTTGAACAACACAAAAGAACTAGCTAGAAGCTATTGCATGTTTTAATTAGAGTTTCTATTTCACCCAGTAGTAACGTTGTTTTTCAAGTACCCTCAGTAAGGTCAAGCTATGTACTTGACCCAGATAAGTGATTCCCACAATAGACCCTTCGAAATAACAAGGGTAGTTATGCAATGGAAATTAAACGAGCTAAAAGCAGGCAATTTTAATAAAACAAAGTTATTTATGCTGCCAATTTAGAAATTAATTATCTAGTATTGTAAATACTTAAGTCTTAACAGTTTTTGATACTGTGTTTTGTATCGGCAGTCTACACTAAGTAGTATTAAATTGAGAAGTTTTGATACAAATGTTCAAATTATTATGACAATTTTGATGAATATTTGAGTTGTTAAAGATAATAATTGAAATAGAATTTGAGCGCTTTCCTGTCAGAGCTATGCTATGTGTACGTTTTATGTTATTGCCGAATAACAAATGTTATTTAGCAATATAGCATAGCATTCTAAATATTCACAAAGGGACGTAAGGCGTTACGCTCAGAGTAGAGTCGAGACGGGGGCGCATCACATGCTTAGCTATATCCTGCTACCTCACGTAGCTTAGTGTGACATCTAGCGTCCATTTCCCAACGTTAAAAAAGGCTACCACAGCAGCATTATGCTTTTAATACATTTCCTACAAGACAAAACAATCCTGTGATAAATTGAATTTTAGAACAAAACCTCTTAAACATCGTTTCCACCATGCTTATTTATTCATTTGTAAAGTGAAATGACGAAATAGCAATAAACACCAACTCGATTGAATAGAAGTTTTATTTTACTTATCATTAATCCAATCCAAGCAAGTTACAGCTCAGATAAAGCTACGGATACACCAACAAATCACAACATACTCTTTATTTGTGTTCGCATCAACATATACATACATAATTTACAACAAATATTTACTAATTAGATAATAATGCGAAATCTTTGAACATTATTCAGCTAACATTTATAAATTGACAACTTCAACTTGCTATAATCACCGTTTAGATTATAATGGTATTATTTTATTTCATGATAACTAGGGAAGCCGAACTAAACATGCATCTAACAAACAACTATGTACCTTTAAAACACAGTCTAACTATGTACACAACACTACCGCATATTAATATATCGTTTATATAAATGCTCGCATAATGGAAGTATATACTCGTTGAAAGGTCAGTAAAATAAAAACGATAATACATATATTTATGTACTTAATTTTATTTGGTAACTGCAAAAAAAGCTTCGACAACATAAAAGCAAGCTTTGTGTATAAATAAGTTAAATAACAACCGGTTATTTTAGGGTCTAGGAACCAAAGACTAAATCGATGATGACTGGCATTGTGCTCAATTCGTCGACCTCAAACATAATTAAGTACTAGCATTGATTTTATGGAAATATAAAAAAAACATACAAGCTCTATGCGATACTAAAAGCAGGTCGAACATAAAAAGTCCTCTGTAACTAAAAAAAAGACTAATGAAAATGTATATCACGCTGTATTTGATGTAAACTTATTACAACAAAGTAAAAAAAAAACTTAAAAACAAAATGAAATAAGCAAATATATATAAAAATCATGGTCTGAGTTTTAAAGCATTGGTATTGCTTTAACGCTCTGACCGATACAATATTTTTACATTGCCAATAATGGTTACAAAGGAACATTATATTTTCATTACATAGAAATGGTGTAAATTAATATAAAACTAAACAATTTTATGTATTGTACTGATATTTGTATTAAAGTTGGATCCAGATACATTTGGTTGTAGAAATATTCAAAGATAAATAGAATTTGAATATTTATGTTCTTATACATCTGCTAGTAGCGCCATCTACGAATCCAAACATATAAAGAACCAACTTTAAACTTGGATGTTGAAGAGAGCTAAACTGAAAAGAAAACAACTAAAATGTTAAGTCACCAACGGTAATAAATCTGGAATGTCACACAAATATTAAAAATACTGATTTGTTAAAACAACAAACTTAATTATTATTATAATATTACATACATGCAATCACTATGAAACCTTGCGCAGAGTATTGTCGTACATTTGACGTGTGGCTAAAATGAGACAACATAAAGGACTCTACTCATTGAAACCACCAATATATGTAAACAGCTCTTAAATTTTTATCTGAGCAACTTCCCAAAGAAAAGTTAACTGTCCCAAAAAAGGCTTCTCGCTCGCTGTAGTGCCTAATAAAACCAATAATTTTACTGGCAGATTTTAGACAACTTGTTTATTTTATTATGTTTGGTATTTTCCCAAATGATAGATAGTGATGAAAATTCTGTCATCGTACATTTAATTTACTACGACTTTCAGTGGCGTAGGCTCATTTTATAGTAAGTTGCTCCGCTATATTGGTGTGTTCAGTATGAACAGTCCTTCAAACTACATAAATAATAATGTCAAATCAATTAAAATGCAACATTGCCGACAATATCTGCGCCAGCATTTATTTAAAGTGGGTGTTGCAACCTGAACCCGATTCCTCATTTAAATAATTTAATGAAATCACCAAATTTTAATAATAAAACACCATAGATACCAACCATCAACCATAAATAAGTTAGTAACATTCACCTTGCAACACCCGTATTTATAATTTTATAACCAATAACTACATTTCAATTCTTCCGAGTTACCATTGTTAAAAATATATTGCACCGTAATTTTTTAGATATTTACTTCAGTGCCAAGGTTAAGTAAAAATACTATTGCGCAAATTTACAGTAATGTGCAATTCGAGTGGCAGAATTTTAATCATGGCATAACTGTATGCCGTTTGAACTGCAACTGTACAAATATTGTAGTGTATTTTGAATGAATTCACATTATAACGATAATAAATAAATAACGTTTAAATAGACAACAGCCAAAACACCTCATCCCCCTAACAAAACGTGACCGAGTGCAAGACACGATACGATAAAATACTGTGCATTGATTGGTGGAAGACTACTCCACCAATCAGCACACATTATTTATCACATAATGTCTTGTCGTGTTCGTAGTGTAAGGGAGACGGAGGACATGAACATGAAACAAGTGGTAGTAAGACTTGATGACTTGAATGACACTGATGTTTACTGGGAGGCATCGAATCGCTACGTTTTACATAACATTGTCACTATTGAAGTTGTTGAATTTCCATTGACAGTAACTGTGTGACATAAAGGCTAAGGGTCTTATTCATATACATTTGTTAACTTTGAACAGACAATCTCTTTTCAATGGACTATATTTTCCAAGAGCGAAAGAGACAAAATATTTGTAACAGTGTTTTAGTTATATTCTGTTTATGAATAAAAAAAGCGGCAAGTTTTTTAGATTTAGTTAACCAGTTATTATGTCACTACTGATCATTCAATTTTCAGATAAACTTTATCCACAGTATAACACAACACAGTATTCACAAGTTAATTAGTGCATGGAAAAAAGTATTGTTCCCGTGGATAAAAGATACCTGATAGTTGATAAAATTTTAGACTATGTCACACAGTGAACATCGAAACTCATGTATACTGGAGAACATGATAAAAATGACCATTACAAGCTTAAGCATGTAAATCCAGCATGTATGAGTCTCAACTTGTCAAAATGGAACAAAGATTAGAATAACAGTCAAAAATGTTGTATCGAATAATTGAATAAGTAACAACACTACCTGTTAACCATTGACTAAATAGACTTATTCAATTAAATATCTATATTTATTCATCTAATGGTAAGCCGACCGTTGCAATGAGACAACATCACATTAATTTACAATTGGGGCCGTAATTAATTGTCACTATCGTTTCACAACTGCCAGCAGTTGGTAAGCTAAATATAACGACTGGAATTGGATAAACAGTCCCCCTGACAAGCATATGGGACAAGACACGATACGATAAAATACTGTCTTGATTGGCTACCTCATCTCATATTTCAAGCCTTCCAATTGACTTGAATTTTCATATGATGTTAATAATGTCCTTAGATTGGCGGAATACATATTTGAAATCTGCCAATCAGCACACAGTATTTCGTCATGTCCCACGGTCATGTTAGAAGGTATTTTTAATAATAAATATGATTTATAAACTATAAGTAATGTTGTCTTAGTTGTAACTTTCGGGCGTGAATGAGCGCGAATAGGACTGAGCGCGGTACACACGTATTGCTTGTCGAAAACTGAGCATTTGGACTTAACGCACGATAACATATTATGGCCAAAAACTTTGGAGAACAATAGCTCAGTTTTAATTACATTGTTTTATCTTTGAGAATCGACTTTGTGTTACTGATATCGCAAACATTTAAATATAGATTAAAATATGAGTGGGGTATGTACATTTTATTACCCATGACTTTAACGTGCAACATTTTATCGGTAACGTATTGTTTCTCGACACATATTTTCCTTGATTATATTCACACTATATTACTGTTTTTTTCCGCAAGAACAATAACTTATTTGGCAAAGATTTTTTCAATAACTAAGTACTTTTCCGTTCATTGTAAATATTTTTAATTTTATCATCATGTTTAACATAACATTAGCATTTTTTTAAAGATTGGCTTTTCTAATAAATATTAAAGTGTTGCAACAATTGTTTTAGTAAGACGGAGATGTTTAAAACGTTTATTCAGTGTCACAAAGCGTCCATTCATATATAGTTTTACCGTGTTCATACATCGTTCCACATCATACATAATTATTGTATAACAACATGGGACTTTATCACGAACAAAATTGTTAAGTTACAATTTTTAAATTTGTCAAATTAATTTTTTGACAACTTTTTGCCAAATATTGTTTGACAACTATTTGTCAAAATTTTATATTAATCTGCTTGTTAAGTGACGTTTGATTAAGGGCAAGATTGTATTGTAAAAGTTGGCCTTAAATTTCAAATCTATACCATACGACAAAGTGAAAGTTCCATGTTGTCACACAATAGGTTTACAATGTCGGTGAGAGTGGTACATTTGTCCCGCGCCCGCGTGCTCTCTACTCGTTGTCGGCACGCATGCCTCGCACCTCTCCTTGGGCGCGAAGCTTCTCTAACTCCTCTTTGGTACGATCTTCAATGGCGCGGATGTCGGCCATCGTCATGCCAAACCAGTCGTCAATTGAGCAGAATACTTGTCTGAAATGAGATTTTTTGGTTAGGCTTTGTTGTTAAAGCCTTTCTTTATGTGATTAGAAATGCACGGTCGTGAAACAGGAAGAATTTCGGTCATTGACCTTTATCTGTTTGTTTCTATCACTAGTATTACCCTCTCACTCGCACAAAGCGTTGGCAGTCGGTGAAACGGCAATACTATTGTGTACGAGTAACAGAGACAAATAGACTAAGTGCATCCTGCTTCGGGACCGTTCTTTAGTAGTCATGTATTGTTATAATATGTAATGCGAGTTTCTTTCTTTGAGATTATCTAAAAAAACCGTATAGTTAAAAACGAATTTTTGTTTTACACGAAAAACACATTTTCACTTCTTAATATTTACCTGTGGAAAATAGTGAACAACCGTCTCTCTGATTTGTGGATGACATTTTCTACTTTACTCTGAAAAAAATAGAAAAACAAAAAATAAATATTCGATCCAGAATATGACGCAGGCTAACAATATTTATGAATTGCGTCAAATATTATATGGATAGACGCAATGATACGACTGAACGTTTATATTACTCAAATCAGCTAATTAACTTTAATTTTGTGTTTTCGGTTCTGTAGAAGGATTACTCACACTAGCGTTACAGCCTCTGTGGTTTTGTGGTTTGAGCGCTCGGCTCACGATCTGGAGGTTCCGGGTTCAATTCCCGGTGGGGAAAATATCTCACAAAAATCTCTTTGTGAGACTGCCCTCAGTTTGGTTAGGGCATTGCAGGCTGAATCACCTGATTGCCCGAAAAGCAAGACGATTCCGTGCTTCGGAGGGCACGTTAAGCCGCCAGTTCCCAGTTACTTTCTACGGATAGTATTTGTTACATGAGCCATGTCAGAGGCCTTTGGCGGCTCAATAACTCTGACACCAGGATCCGTCAGGTTGACCATCCACTCGATGGAGAAGAAGAAACGTTACAAAGAAGATACACTCACGCATACATCGATGCGCGCTTTCACGAATTAAAAAAAAGTTGAAACGATCCCGGTGAAGATTTGCATTCACGGTCTTAGCAGTATTATAGTAGGCCTATTAGATGTATTTATTTTGTGAAGTCTATATTTAGTCTCACCTGTAGGCCGAACCATTTGAACTCGGCAGTGACCAGTTTGTAGCACGTCATCACCGGGTGGACTTCCTTCTTCCAGTTTGGCCCCACGAGCGGGCCGCGGTTCGTCTTCATCGAATGGAATTTGGTAGGATCTGTTTCCGCCTTGTAGTCATTAGGCGCGAGGGGGTCGTTGGCGATGTCAATTTGCACAATTTCGCGGTTTTTCAGCTTCTCCGGTGGAAGTTCATGCACCTGTAACATAACAAATTATCAAGTCAATTAAAGTGTAAACTAAAATCAGTTACATGAGCCAGATTAAAGATAAAGTATAAAAAAACGTTTATAATTGAATGAAGTTATAGTAGTAGAGTTTATTGGGAGTTCTGGTTAGATTGTGGGTTCCAAACTTAGAGTATGATGATGGGATGATAAAGGAAGTAGGCTCGAGTTGAGACCATAGACTCGTAGACTATTTACATTGAACCTAACTCTAGGAACGTTTGTCGCAACCGGACATGTCACAGCTAAACATAATATTACAATCAATACTTGCAATTAGAGAAAGGGCTTTCTTCATAAACGCTTATAAACACTTGAGCTATCAAATGGCTTGTCCCTTTCCGACATACGCTATTTGCCAAAGAGCGAAAGAGACAAAACACTTTAAAACACTTTTAGTTAAATATCGATTATGAATAAGTTGGAAGTCTCTAATCGGGCAGTCAAATAAGATTCCTGAACGATACAAAGGAATATATATCACTAGCCGTGCCCCGCGGTTTTACCCACGTTGTGCCCGTTCCCATGGGAATTCCGGGATGAAAAATAGCCTTTAACTTTCCCGTTGAATGTGCCTATCTATTACAAAAAGAATTATTCAAATCGGGTAATTCCCGAGATTAGCTCGAGCATACAAACAAACAAACTTAAAATGTTACCTCTTTATAATCTATAATATAAAAATGAATCGTTGAATCTGTTGCTAAGCGCATAACTTCAGAACGACTGCACCAAATTGGATGATTCTTTTTTTAATGTGTTCCTTATTGTCAGGACAAGGTTTTTATATAAGAAAAATAAGGAATAAAAATCTCAAAATTCCCACGGGAACGGGGGCGCTGCGGGTGAAACCGCGGGG
Organism: Cyclophora albipunctata; assembly: GCA_963082685.1. Lineage (NCBI taxonomy): Eukaryota > Metazoa > Arthropoda > Insecta > Lepidoptera > Geometridae > Cyclophora > Cyclophora albipunctata. Next base: position 2,986,426 of record OY720133.1, read on the forward strand.
CACAGCTACTATTAGTATAGATTTGTAATCGAAATACCCAATCACAATTTCAAACACGAACGAAACCTCGAATCGCCACCTGTTCCACAAACAATCTACACCACACAAGTCGCATAAACAACGTAAAAATTACACGTTTAACGAACAATTAAGCTGAGTTACGAGAGGCAACCTTGACAAAGTCACAACTGTGTGATTACGGTACCAATGTCGCAACGCGGCGTAATCGCAGCTCAATTATGTTAAGAAAACAGTGTCGCTGTAACGACAGCTAGAGGCTTATTATATGGGATCCTTGACTTGTACGTGTGAACTTAATGATAAATGGATGGCAGATTGAAAGAAGTATGGCGGCACATTTTTAATTTAAGAGTAGCAACCTTTGCCCAGCAATGGGACGATACAGGTTGAGAAAAAAAGAGTAGCAGGTGCCTCGGTGGTCTAGTGGTATGTGCACTCGCCTGCCAAGACTGAGGTCCCGGGTTCAATTCCCCAGGTCGAGCGAAAGCATGTTTCCTACTTTTCAAACATGGCTCAGGTTTAAGATCACCCGCATTTGGCAAGCGTGGTGATTGTGCCTAATCCTCCTCGCTGTACTGATAACTTCATAAATTCTCTAATGTTCTTCAATATACTTAATTAGCATGTAAAGAACAGCACTATACTAACAATTCAACACACACATTTGTCCAATATAATTGGTGAACAAATATTGATCATTTGATGATTACATTCAAGCATTTTCTCAACAACCTTGACCAAAGTTGAAGCTCAACATTAACTATATTTCAAGTTTAACTCAAACATATGATGTGGTTGAATAAGGGGACATTTCAATTGGATAGACGGATCTTTTCATTTTTTTTTTTTTACTTTGGTTTCGGAATACATATTCTAAAAAATATTACTGTAAATGTTAATAAGGGAAGCGATAAAGTGGCGAAAGATAGTGACGGTTGGCGGCGTTTGGACTTTGCCCATCGGTGGGACAAAAATCTTGTGAAATTCTTGTCATCAACGGATTTTGATGCCAATTTGAAAGCATGCTGTGTTGCCAAAAATCGACAAAAAACATTTCTATTCTAATTCTTTAAGCCCACTCCAAATCATAATTTAAACTCCATTTAAAGTAAGCACAAATGACTAGTTACAAAATCAATTCCTTTCAACTCACTCGACAATCCCACTCTTTCGACCTCGTAACATTTCGCCGCCACTAAACTCGGCACGTTTAATCAAGGCATGACAGTTATTCCAAGCAACAATTAACCAGATTCCGTCCAGATATTTTATGCAATACTGAACAAACAGCGAACGCCAGTGTTGCTATGTTGTGATGACGTCACGTAGTCAAAGCTATATGTAATAGTTACGTTCGCGTAAACAATGTAGTAGCTGATCAGTTTCCGACAGATGCTAATAATGTGGATACTATTATTAGGGCAATTTCGTAGTTAAACTTAAGTAGCAGATAGGGTAATCTGATATTACTGCTTATAATGTGATTTTGAAGAAGATCAATCAGATTATTTGAAGGTATAAGGTACTAAGTCTGTCCGATTGCCTACGTGTCGGGGCGAGAGACAGTAAGAGAGGGAGAGAGAGGGAGAGAGAGAGGGGGGGGAGAGTGAGGGAGAGAGAGAGGGAGGGAGAGGGATAGAGAGGGAGTGAGAGAGAAAGGATGAGAGATATTGGCTATAAATTGCTCTGTCGAGACTCAGCAGTTTTCATCGATTAATTTTAAAAAAATGTCTGAGAACTGTTGTCAATCGTATCCTTTTAACCAAAAACCAGTTGACCAAAATCGCCCGACCAATGGTCGATGCTCATTATGGTGTAGTTATTGATATGAGTTGGATAATTCTCGCATGAGAAACAATCATAAATCCACTTGTGGCCTACAAAAAATCGCATTTATATTACACTAGCCGCGCCCTGCGGTGTTACCCGCGTTGTACCCGTTCCTGCAGGAATTTGGGGATAAAATGTATCCCATATGTTATTTTGATGTATAACCTACATTACTGTAAAGTTTCATCCAAATCCGTTCAGTAGTTTTTGCGTGAAAGAGCAACAAACATACATCCATCCTCACAAACTTTCGCATTTATAATATTATATTAGTAGGAAGTAAGATATGAATCTTAAATGCTACTAACATACTTCATTTATCAACAACACAACAAGCATAATGGATAAAACCTGGGTGTGCTGCTAGTTACCAATAATCGTCGATACTAAACTAAAATTATTCGTTCACAGAACAAACAAAAAACCTTTAAAAAAGTATAAAAACTATTGATAGACTTATTATTACGGTTGACGTGTTTACGACGTATTGACGCAAGTCGGTAAACCGGAACGAGTATTTATGCACATGTTTGGTTGTGATCGAAACAAGCGGAGTTGTAAGGTTTCACTCTATTATACTAATACTAGCTGTGCCCGCGACTTCTACCGCGTGGAATAGCTATTATTACATCAGCTACCTGCCAGTAAAAGTCCCGTCAAAATCGGTCAAGCCATTTCAGAGATCAGCAGAAACAGACAGGTAAACGAAAATTGTAAAACAAAATATACTGGTATATATGCATAGAAAGCTGTTATTTTAATATTACAGACACTCCAATATCATTACATAGTATAAAACAAAGTCGCGTCTGTTTGTCGTTTGTCTGTTTGTCTGTATGCTTAAATCTTTAAAATTACGCTACGGATTTTGATGCGGTTTTTTGTAATAGGTAGAGTGATTCAAGAGGAAGGTTTATATGTAAAAAAATCCCGAAATTCCCACGGGAACGGACACAACGCGGGTAAAACCGCGGGGCGCTGCTAGTAATTTATATATGTATAGATGTTGTCTATACCAATACTAGCTGCGCCCTGCGGTTTCACCCGCGTTGTACCCGTTCCCGCGGGAATTTCGGGATGAAAAATAGATGTTGGCCGATTCTCAGACCTACTCAATATGCTCACAAAATTTCATGAGAATCGGTCAAGCCGTTTCGGAGGAGTACGCGAACGAACACTGTGACACGAGAATTTTATATATAAGATTATGGAGGGTTAAAGTTTGCATGACCAAACATAGTTTATTAACACTTAGGTGTGCGTATGACGAGAATTGCCTCATCCTACTAATATTATAAATGCGCCAGTGTGTAAGGATGGATGTATGGATGAATATTTGTTACTCTGTCACGAAAAAACTACTGGACATATTTGGATGAAACTTTATGTAACATAGGTTAACATCAGAATAGCACTTGGTATACATTTTATCCCGAAATTCCGGCAGGGAACTGGTACAACGCGGGTAAAACCAAGGGGCTCTGCTAGTATTTAAATATAACTACAGGTTTTGTCGCCTGATCACAAAATACTAATACGTTAATAATGTGTACAAATCGAGAAAGTTTAAAACCATCCATACCCATATAGTAAAGCTGAAGAGTTTGTTTGTTTGTTTGTTTGAACGCGCTAATCTCAAAAAATACCAATCCGATTTGAATAATAATATTGTCTTAATGGATCCACAAACAACGGGCAGGTTAATGGCAATTTTTCATCCTGAAATTTTCCACGAGAACGGGAACAATACGGGTAAAACCGCGGGGCGCCGCTTGTACCCCGGTGCTAATCCAATCAAACCTCTATGATATGATGGTCAATTTGGAGGAACCTTTTTTTGCATCACGCTGTTACAGAGGTTTAAAACCTGCCCATTAAAATGTATATGAGAGTAGCAAAGGAACGGCCGAACTGTTCAACTTGCCGTGTATGAACAAAATCTAGATTAAGAAGGTAATGAGATTCTATGTTTGGATACCCCTCTCTGGAACTCTAGTAAGGTGTGCAAAAATGTTTTTGTGTATAATAGCTTCTTACGAGAGCAAAATGATATGTTATTTATCCCGATATTCCCGCGGGCCCGGGGATCGGGTTAGGCTGGAATTGCCAGTCTACCAATCTATACTTCTACACTAATCACTACATAGTATAAAATAAAGTCGTCTCTTTTTCGTGTCTGTCACACTGTTTGTCTGTCTGTATGCTTAAATCTTTAAAATTACGCAACGGATTTTGATGCGGTTTTTTGTAATAGGTAGAGTGATTAAAGAGGAAGGTTTTTATGTAAAAAAAATCCCGAAATTCTCACGGGAACGGGCACAACGCGGGTAAAACCGCGGGGCGCTGCTAGTATTATATAAAACTTTGTTTGTTTGTAATGAATAGGCTCAAAAACTACTGGATCGTTTTTAAAAATTCTTTTACCATTCGAAAGCTACATTATCTACGAGTAACATAGGCTATTTTTCATCCCGAAATTCCCACGGGAACGGGTACAGCGCGGGTAAAACCGCGGGGCGCTGCTAGTATATTATAAAGAGGTAAAGTTTCAATTTTTTTGTTTATATGGTCTAACCTTAGAAACTCCCGATCAGATTTGAATAACTTTTTTTATTGGATAGCCACATTCAACGGGAATGTTATAAGCTATTTTTCATCCCGAAATTTCAACGAGAACGGGCAAAATGCGGGTAACACTAATAGTATTATATAACGTTATAGTATAGTATAATGGAATGTTACTTACATTGTGCTGATCACCTGCGTCGGGTACGTGAAGCGACTCTATGCAAATCACGAAGTTTTCTTTCATATAACCGGGGTTCTGTAAACAACAAAGAATTACCGTTAGTAAGAATAAGTTAAGTATTAGCCTGTAGCGTGGCCTACTATGACTTAACAATGTTTTAGTTAATTGCGATTGTGAAGCAACGTGCAGCTCGGCCCCTACTTGTATGGGTGGCCGATAGTGGCATTTCTATCTGAGCGCTACCGTGCTTCGGAGGGCACGTTACGCAGTCAGTTCCGGTTGTATCAATCTTTAGACTAAGTCGGCGGCCTTTGGGCGTTCTTTAAACTCCGACACCAGGGTTGACCGCAGGATAAAGGCCTCACATCTCACTGAAGATACTAGTACAATGAAGAGGATTAGACGTAATCATTCGCTGTTTCATAACTAACATTACAGTCTGCTAGTTATTTAGGCTGCCAGTAGAAAGATACGATTTTTCATCGTCTTACTTCCGTTGAGACTGACATTAAATGTTAACTTTTACCGGTGCGTGAGCGTAAGCTGAAGCAACCCGCCCTAAGCCTTAGTTTCCCAGACTACGGCGACGGTGAAAGTAGAAAATTACATGTTTATTTTCTCATCTGTACTACAATAATAATGAAAAAAAGTTTGATATTATGTGCGACAGGGTAAATCTCAGGAACTATGAGTCCGATTTGAATAATTCTTTTTGTAGGATAGCTACATTGAAGAGGAAGGTTATACGTTATATCCCGAAATTCCCGCGGGAACGGGTACAACGTGGGGAACACCGCAAGACGCGGCTAGTTTCTTCATTTAGAAATAGATGGTGAAAGACTGAAAGATGTCTTTAGATAAGATAAAACGTCTTGCCGAGCATTTTAACCTTGCTGAAGTCTGAGTTTGAGTTAGACCGCCTAAAGCCCTTCGACATGTTCTAACAATATGTCTTAGTTTCAAGTAAAGTAAAGTATTAGCCTGTAATGTCCCACTGTTTGGGCAAAGGCCTCTCGTCTCACTGAAGATCAGTACAGTGAGAAGGTTTCAGGCGTAATCACCACGCTTGCCTAATGCGGGTTGGTGATCTCAAACCCGAGCCATGTTTGAAAAGTAGGAAACATGTTTTTCGCTCGACCTGGGAATTGAACCCGGGACCTCAGTTTTGGCAGGCGAGTGCACATACCACTAGACCACCGAGGCGTTAGTTTCAAGACCACTTAAAAACTTCACATGGTATAACAATTGAAACAACCGGGTCCAAGAACAAGTAATGATATAAATAATCATAAAATTAATAAAATAATGATTAATTCTTTAACACAGGTGAGTCCTAATCTGTTATCTAAGGCACGTTATCTCTGATATAGCGTGGTGATAATGTGAAGCTATGTACTGACCAAGCGATACAATGTAAGACGGTTTAATTAAATTACATTCATACTTAGATTAGGTTATAGGGCCTAACTTATAGGGTTAAACGCCTCGGTGGTCTAGTGGTATGTGCACTCGCCTGCCAAGACTGAGGTCCCGGGTTCAATTCCCAGGTCGAGCGAAAACATGTTTCCTACTTTTCAAACAAGGCTCGGGTTTGAGATCACCAACCCGCATTAGGCAAGCGTGGTGATTACGCCTGAAACCTCCTCACTGTACTGATATCTTCAGTGAGACGAGAGGCCTTTGCCCAACAAGAGGGACATTACAGGCTAATACTTTACTTTTTTTTATAGGGACTAGGCTAGCTAGACTGCAAAATAATCTAGTACAAAATAAACTGTAAGTACTAGGTTATTTTGGTACTGGATATCTAAAGATACAGCACGTTGAATGGAAAGTACCGATTGTTTAATCGTCAGACCATATCGGAAACCTTTAGGTGGTCTAAAAACCCCGAAACCAGGGTTGGCCAGTGCCTGTCTCGAATTTACTTTTTCACAGCGATTACATCTATATTTAAACTCAAAATTCAGTGCTCTGACTTCGCAGTAATGTTAAAACATAGCATAATGTTAGTTTACAATATCAAAAAGCAAACCATTCTTAAGAACCATTTCGTAAGAATGTCTATGAAATCATTATTTACATTCTATAAACATCGCATCATTGTACGAAACTTTCAGTTTTACTAATCCTACTAAAATTATAAATGCGAAAGTTTGTGAAGATGGATGTATGTTTGTTACTCTTTCACGAAAAAACTACAGAACGGATATTTATGAAACGACAGTAATATTGGTCACCATTCATCAGAAAAACACATGGACTACATTATATCCCGAAATTCCCGCGAGAACGGGTACAACGCGGGTAGCACCGCGGGGCGGTGCTTTTCTATACTAATATTATAAAGCTGAAGAGTTTGTTTTGTTTGTTTGTTTGTTTGTTTGTTTGTTTAAACGCGCTAATCTCAGAAACTACTGAACCGATTTGAATAATTCTTTCACTGTTAGATAGTCTATTTATCGAGGAAGGCTATAGGCTACATTTTATCCCGAAATTCCCACGGGAACGGGCACAACGCGGGTAAAACCGCGGGGCGCTGCTAGTAAATACATAAACGTGTAGTTACCGTGAGAACCGTCCGACAGTAAGGGTACGCGTTCCATGCCTCTTCGTGCACCTCCAGTGACCCCTTCGGCGCCAGCAGTCGGATGAAGGCGGGAACCTTCGACGCCAAGTGATAGATCTTGTATGTATACTGCCCGGAGGAGTATTTACCACCTAAGGAAATGTCGAAAAAATGTACGGTCAAATAAAGGTTTGGTATGGTGGGATAAGTTTTGAAAGACTGTATTTTTTAAGCACAGAAACTTTTGTAACCGCTGAGGTTGCAACTGAACTTCATCCATTTTATCAGCACTGGACTTGTCAAGTCTCTAACCAGATAGGTTAGGCTGTTCTTTAGAGCGTTTCCACTAAGGCTATCAAGCTCTCGTTCACTGAAGAAGTCGATACAGAGAGGGCAAACTCATTCTGTTACCTGGCAAATCTAAGGGTGTTTCCACTTCGATAGAGATGAATGGAGAGGAGCTCAATTGGGAAATCATAATGAATTGCTAAGAAATTATATGCTATAGCTCGGGTATTATAATGCTCGCTCCGCTCAGCTTTGCCTAAGGATGCATTTCCATTGAAGCGGAATGGAGCTGAGCGAAGCTGAAATTTCGAATCTCAACGCATTACGAAAAGATTTTGACAATGTCAATGCCTTGTTTGACAATTTCGATGTATTGTGATTGGTCAATTGAGCTCTACCCAGCTCCGCTGCACTTCAAAGGAACGCATCTTAAGTGGAAACCCTTACATAGGCCAGGTAATAGAGACAGTTTTCTCTCATTATATTGACATTCTCAATGAGCGAAGTCTTTGTCCTAAAGTGGGATCTCAGCAAAATTGCAGTCTTCCAGAACTCATAATATTAGCAAATACATACAGTACAAGTGATACCTAAACAAATCAACATGTAATGAAAATCAAACAACCAAATAATATTTGAACTCAACTCAAACATACACAACTAAATTAATTGATAACAATCACAATCCAAAACAAATAAGATACAATGGTAAATGAAACAATAACAATGTGATGACAAAATTAGGTACTTCAAGGTAAAACTAAACGGAGAACGCATTTGTTGATGTAATAAATTAAATAAATATCAACATTTTAGATTTGAGCAAAATATATAAATTTTAATTTTTGGGGTTTAGTATTAAGGATATCATAGGATAATAAGATCGAAAAATAATTATACATCTGACTTATATACTTATAAAACACCTATATACTCTTTAAAAAACAGTTTTTTTATAGGATTGTTTCTTACTATAATAAAATAATTTCAAATGTACAATTTCTAGTGTTCATTTGAATAATACACATGCATGACTAATTAAAATTCCGCCATAACTAAGACAAAACAATAAACTGAGACAGTATGATTTACCATGGGGTTAATCATACTCAGTTTATTGATTACACCACATCGCCACTCAAGTAAAAAAGTAACTGTGAAGTTTGTGAAAGTAAAAAGCCTGTAATGTCTGCTGGGCAAAGGCCTCTCATCTCACTGAAGACATCAGTACAATGACGAGGATTAGGCGTAATCACTTGCCTAATGCGGGCTGGTGATCTCAAACCCTAGTCATGTTAAAAATAGGTACATATTTAAATTCATATATTTTTGTCATTTACATATTTCAGTTACATTTGAGCCATCTAAAACCTCTTATTAGTCAAAGTATAAAAGCTACAATTTTCGTAAGGCCTTCACAATAGAACGCTAACGTACGACCTACAAGATACCCATCAAGCGAGTTAATAGCTCTATAAATCAATTTCGAAAGGACATTACACACACCTACTAGTAATGCGATATTTTGAAACATTATGGATGTTATTTACATCCTTATAGACAATCTGATCTCTTAACCTCTCGTGTGTATCTTCATCCTTATACAACTTTTGCTTATTTTTTATTCTATTCATAATAAAAAGAGTACACTGGTAATAGCAACTAGCCTTAATTCTATTTACATACATGTTTTATCTCTCATAGTTTATCTAATGAAACCAAGCGCGTTTCAGCTTGACAATGATTTAAGAGAGCAGAGAAATGAAGTCCAATCATAGAATGTTGGGTTCAAATCATAGACAAGTTATATAACGCTTAGTAAATAACTAGTTCAACAAATAATTATACGCAATCATCACCTCAGAACCGCACTTAACACACACTGTATTCTTTCTTAATATAATTAAATTGTGAACTAATGTTATCGATTTTTCAGCCGAAGCCGATTCGTTCTGAAGAGTAAAAGAATTATACTGATTTTCATTGCATTCTAACCCCACAGACCCTTTTCCTCAATGATAGAAGTTGTCTTTGATCATAAGAAAAAATAGAACTTATAATAACTGTTGTACCAAACATCTACTAACAAATAAGTAGAATCACAGCGCACTGGAAAAGCAATTTCAGAAATCTCATGAATCAAAAATAACTGCAAGCTTCATGAAATAGTTAAAACGAGTATACGAGTCTTCAGGGCTGTAGTAGTATTATTAGAACAATAGTGGGCGAGCGGTTCATTCGGACCTTGTACTATAGAGTCGAGGGACGGTCTCAAGAACTATGACGTCACTGCTAGATGCATTCTAAAAAGGGTTAGTGAAACTGGGGCATAAATAAGTATTGGTCGGGAAGATTCCACGGCCTTCAAGTTACTGAAGATACTAGTCCTACAGTGACTAAAACATGAGGTGGTGGTTAAGTCGATAGTGTCAGTAGTTTATAAGGAAACTCGTAATGAACAAGCAATAGATTTTTGCACGCGTTTCCATACAAAACTATTTTTTTACCTAACCTGCTATCCCACTAATGGGCAAATGCCTCCCCTAAACATCGGCAACTCTGAACTGTCCCTATTTTTTGCCTTGCCTTAATATTCTAAATTCGGATAACGCTTTGAGCGTTTCATGACGTTTAAAAGGAATTGTTAGTTTGTCAAGGAGGTAATTACCTCCTTATTATAATTACCAAGTTTTTTTGTTGTTAATAATGTATCTGAAGCTCTTGTAATAGTTCTTCTTCTTTTGTTACGATTGCTCTGAACTTTATGAAGATCTAACAATATTTTTCTTCCTACGTTTTGTAATATTATAAATAAAAAATATTCGGTTCAGGAATTGGGCTGTAGGTACTTATCAGGTAATAGATATTGACGGACATAAGTCAAATAAAGATAAAACAATAAAGGTAGGTACTGACAGACGTGCTCAAAAAAAGCATGCTAATAAGCTTGCTTAAAATTAGCATGCTCTGCAAACTGTTCACATTTGCCAGAAATAAGCATGCTTGTTTTAATTAATTACATCAACTAATTGCATAATACATGTTGTGCTCGGATGACGCCCCCCCCCCCCCTACACGCGCCTCAGGTAGCATGCTCGAAAATCAAACGTTGTTTGATTTTTGAGCATGCTCTAAATAAGCATGCTCATTATATTACACAAGTGCTACTAATGAGCACTTGCTCAATAAAAGCATGCTTATGTGCTAGTAATGAGCACGTCTGGCAGTACCTTAAACCGACAAATATCTATACATGTATGAATCATGATTTTATTTAAAGAACTTGCTATCGAAATATCCATAGCTCAGTAAAAACTAATTTGCATGCTTTCTCAGCAAAAAATAAGAAGTCATAAATAATTATCACTAATAATCGATTGTAAGTACATAACAAAAATAGATGTATATACATATTATCTTAATGGTTACGAAAACAAGATTACGGTATTTCCGGGTAGAAAACTGTGATTTTCCAAAAATAACTAGCCTAAATTTAATCTTCTATTCTCGGAAATTTCGTCTCTAGCAAAATAATTAAAATTGTTCTAACGGTAAAGATTGGAAAATGGAACATTTAGTTTCTCATTTATTTAAATGGACAAGCCAATCAACCAATGACAGCACAACTGGAAAACAAAGAATAAACAAAAACGTATCCAAAACAATGACATAATAAAACAGAACAATTTTATGTCCAAATGTTGAAACAGCGAAACAGCATTATTTTTTTGTGGGAGCCTCGTTTCGACAATTTCGTGTAATTGTGAGCCAAGGTTCACGTTATTACATTAGCCAACTTGTTATGTTTTACACAAACAAACAAAACATTAAAATGAATATAAATCACGTAGCTGTAATGATACCATAACATATGATATCTATACTTATATTATAAAGCTGAAGAGTTTGTTTTGTTTGTTTGTTTGTTTAAACGCGCTAATCTCAGAAACTACTGAACCGATTTGAATAATTCTTTCACTGTTAGATAGTCTATTTATCGAGGAAGGCTATAGGCTACATTTTATCCCGGATTTCCTACGGGAACGGGCACAACGCGGGTAAAACCGCGGGGCGCTGCTAGTCTAAAATAAACGATCATAAAATATTACAAGGTTTTCGCTAAAATACATCAAAAGTGAGCAAGCATGGTGATTACACCTAATCCTCTTCACTGTACTGATATTATCAGAGAAATAAGGCACAGGCGGTGCTAATTTTGTTTTTACTTCAAAAGTATAACACGTAAATAATCATTTAACGGCAAATTCCATACGTATTTATCACTAGCATGCTTTAGGCAAGCGTGTTGATTACGCCTGATCCTCACTGTACTGATAACTTGACTGAACTAGCTAGACGATAGGATTCAAAAGAAATTGGGTCATCTTAAAGTGCATTACCAACTTTCCATATAGCGGAGGGGAGCTATACGGAAGCTCAACCTACCAATCAAAAGGCATTGTTAATAATAATAATATATATAATAAATATACCTGGACAAATTCACACACGGTTAATTAGACCCAAAGTAAGCTCTTAGCTTGTGTTATGGAATCTAAATAACTGATACTACTACATATACATACACAAATACTTTATAATAATATATAATTGACATCCAGACGTCGTCGCCAACAACTATGTCTGCACATATTGTTGACTCCGGGCGGGAATCGAACCCGCAACCCCCGACACAGTAAGCGCTCTCACTGCCACTGTGCCAACGGGCTTGTCGAATTGTAATTGTCAAACAAGGCATTGATTGTCAAAATCTTTTCGTAACGCGTTGTGATTGGTCGACTGAGATCCGTACAGCTCCACTCCGCTTCAATGGACACGCTCTCTTGGTATCAAAACAGCGGAAGGTCCAAAAAGCTAAAGAATGTATCACAAAAAGGTTAGGTTAGACTAAATGACCTAAAATTGAACCCCGTTCTGATTTCCCAAAAGGAATACATCTAAGCGATAGAGAAGTGTTCTGATTATCCTTAATGTCTTAAGCCCTAAAAGGCTTTCGAAGGTCAAGTTTTTATAGCAAACTGTGAATTATAGAAATGTAGTAAATCCTTCTTGGTCGAGTTTAGCTCGTTTCCAATATTCAAACATGGGTAAAGTTCACAAACCCGCAGTAGGAAAACGTGGCGATAACGCCTAATCCTCCTCACTGTACTTATATATTCTATGAGACGAAAGGCCTGCTCGTTTCCAATATTCAAACATGGGTAAAGTTCACAAACCCGCAGTAGGAAAACGTGGCGATAACGCCTAATCCTCCTCACTGTACTAATATATTCTATGAGACGAAAGGCCTGCTCGTTTCCAATATTCAAACATGGGTAAAGTTCACAAACCCGCAGTAGGAAAACGTGGCGATAACGCCTAATCCTCCTCACTGTACTTATATATTCTATGAGACGAAAGGCCTGCTCGTTTCCAATATTCAAACATGGGTAAAGTTCACAAACCCGCAGTAGGAAAACGTGGCGATAACGCCTAATCCTCCTCACTGTACTTATATATTCTATGAGACGAAAGGCCTTTGCCCAGCATTGGGACATACAGGCAGGCAGGAAAAACTTTTCCTCCTTTGCTACAGAACCATCTCGTTATGATAGAACCGTTATATTACAAATTTCAAATCGCATTGCAAGATATTGTATCTTGGATGCAACGTGGGCAGACCTCATCTGAACAAACATTCGCACAACTGTTCAAACTAGAATAACCTACGTCACGATAAAGAACAACAGCTTTTGACGTTTTTCCTTGCGATATTGTTATTTTAGACGAGAGGAAACAGACATCACTATGGTATCATACTTTATTAATAGGAACTTTGAATTAATGAGATGTACAGAATTATAGTTTAAATGTAATCACACGGGTTTTTTCGTGTTAGAAAGTTAATAAAGCAAGTAATAACTTACTTTTTATTTCCCGACGTTTCCGACGTTTCGGAAAAAACCCGTGTGATTACATTTAAACTATGTGTTCAAATCGTGTAAGTTTAAAAAAGACTATGTACAGAATTGTACAGTACACGTATTATTTAGACCTAAGTTCGGATCTAATATTAATTTAAAAGGAAAAGTCAATTTCCTGGGCCAAGGCCTCTCATCTCTTAATTTCTTCAACATTGATGTGCTAAAACAATTTAAAATCTTACAAGGACTACTTAATTTTTTTTAACACTGATCCGTTTAAAATTAAATTTAACCTTTCGGAGCCTATGGACTAAGATGTTAAAATGACCTTATTACAAAAATGACCATGTTACTGAAATTACCATATTTTAATGCTTCGTCAATGTCTAGTCTAATAGTTCAGTTATCTTTATGCAGCCTACAATCTCTGAACTGTTACATCCCAAACAAGTCTGAAGACATAAATCAAGAAACCAATGCAACGACAGCTTTTAAATCACATCGCAGATAACTTTCAAATTAATCTATTTAATACGGTCAAGGACTTTGAAACTGACCTGTTATAATATAACACATCGCGAATGCAATAGCTTGCACAAAGAGACGCGAATCTGCAATATTGCAATGGAGACCATCTTGTACAATCTGCACTAATACTCGTATATTAAAGCTGTAGAGTTAGATTTTGTATGTTTGAACGCATCAGAAACTACCCATGCGATTTGAATAATTCTTATTGTAATGGATTGCCACATTCAACGAGAAGGTTCTATGCAATTTTTTATCACGAAATTCCCACGGGAACGGGAACAACGCGGGTAAAATCGCGGGGCGCTACTAGGGCTAATGTAATAAAACTGAAGCTAGATTGTTTTGTTACACGCTAAGCTTTTTAGCTACATTGAAGTTTGAAGTTTTTTGAAGAACTTTTTAAATCCCAAAAATCCCACGGTAACGGGTACAGCACGGGTAAAACCACGGAGCGTTGCTAGTTCTAATATATTGGGTAAGTCTTGACAGTGACCCGATTGCATACATTAATGAAACGAGATCTGTCTCTCAATGAGGAGTTACGTCATCGAGAGACTGGTTTTTAGTGGTTAACGAACGAGCAATAGATAGGGTTGTGCTAAACCTACTAATTTTGTAGATGCGAAAGTTAGTGAGGATGGATCAATGTGCGCTAGTTTTTGCCGCAAAAACTACTGAACTAATTGGAGATATATTAGAGTCTGGAAGACACATTAGCCATTTTATATCCCTATATTCCCAAGGGAACCGGTTCCAGCGCTACCAGTGAGATTTTTTTTTTATGACAACCCTATTATTACTTCAAGCGCACCAACGAACCAACAGCTGACCAAACGGTATTTCATTACAAAAACGTATGCAAAATCTTTGGATAACATTGACGAACACTCAAGGATCTTAACTTGCTCTTGGATAATAATAACATCTTAACTAATTCTATAATGAAATATGATAATATTATGAAAGAGTTCCTTCATTCCCAAATATAAAAAATATTACCATTTATTTTAACCTACAGGCTTTCACAGCAAAGACAATACAATATCTCTTCCATCTTTTGTCTGTTTCTTCTTATAGAAATAGAGCGAGAGACAGAGAGAGAGAGAGAGAGATGTCTTTGGAGAAGAGTAAAACGTAGACTAAACCTTTGTCTTAACTTGTATCTTAGTCCTGGCGGGTTGAAAATCGACGGTTGCATGCGATCGGCAAGCAATTCTCCAATAAACCGATATCTTCAGAGTTTTATCTGCAGTAATTATGCAGGGTATTTGTCAAATTATATCTCTTCCAGTCTTGACTTGATTAAAAATATCCTGCTGTTCTGGATAAGTTATTGCGATATTGAAATCGTATATAAGCGCGATAATCGCAAAAAATACCGGAGTTAATGCATTTTTTACCTTCGCATCAATTAAAATAACTACATATTTTCATTGTAATACTTAAATAGAAAACAAAACAATATAACTACGATAAAAAACTTTACAATTTTTTACGATGTTGATAAAAATATACGCGTTATTTTGTTCTACAAGGAAGTACCTACGTACTTTACATTAGTTGTAGACGTGCTAATGCATTGAACGATATCTAATCTATGGGCAAACTAAGTACCTAGTGGAACACTAAGTAACGTCATTGGATGACATTAGCAATACTATATCATCATATCACTAATCATAAGAAGGCGAAATTAACAATAGGAGAAGATTTGGCATCGTTTTTTTTTTGGCTTTTTGAAATCGTTTGAAATTAGTATATCAAGCTGTGACTCCACTTCACAGAGTCTATCAAACAACAATAGTTGTTTTGAGCAAGAGCATGCTAGCTGGTAGCCTGGTCAATTTGAAAGTTAGAATGGGAAAGTCCGAATTTATCCTATCACTACATAGTATAAAACTGTCTGTCTGTCCCTATGTATGCTTAGATCTTTAAAACTACGCAACGGATTTTGATGTAGTTTTTTTTAAATGTTTTTATGTATAAATATTCCCGATATTCCCAAGGGAACGGGCACAACACGGGTAATACAAGGATATGTCTAAATATAATTATGATCCAATAAAAATAAACCGGTTGGAGATAAGAAAAATGTTCGTGTCTGTCACACTGTTTGTCTGTCTGTATGCTTAAATCTTTAAAATTACGCAACGGATTTTGATGCGGTTTTTTGTAATAGGTAGAGTGATTAAAGAGGAAGGTTTTTATGTAAAAAAAATCCCGCAATTCCCACGGGAACGGGCACAACGCGGGTAAAACCGCGGGGCGCTGCTAGTTTATCACATAAATAAATCTAAATCGACATCGTATGTATTGTAGAAGTTTCAGCGTGATATGGTTCCAAGTATGCTTAACATTTTAATGGGCATTGTGAATCACGCATTCGTATGACTAGTGATGTAATGGTGTTAGAATAAATAGTGATGTACCGTCGTTTTCGCTAGAACCTTCGGAACTAGTCGTTGCGGCTTGTTTAAGGGCTGTATTCGGGTCTAAAAAAATGGCGACATAAAATTAGCGAAATTGAAAAAAAAAAAAACACCGAAATTTGTTGCTTTTTTGTTGCTAATTAGTTGGTAAAAAAATATTTTTTTTGCTATATATATAAAAAAAAAGACCTCCTTCCTTCAGTTTAATAAAGAAAAAAATCGTTTGTGACATTTTATGTATTATATATAGGTATATGTCATTTTAATGAAAAGAGAGAGTTTAAAACATGAAAAAAAAAATAACCCTAACCTACCGAATTACTTACTATTCGGTAGGTTAGGGTTATTTTTTTTTTTACTAGTCCATAGTTATCGGTTAACATTACGGTTAGAGCAAAAAAATTATATTTTTAGCAACTAATTAGCAACAAAAAAGCAACAAATTTCGGTGGTTTTTTTTTTCAATTTCGCTAATTTTACGTCGCCATGCTTGATTGATCAGTCGACATTCAGTGATTCCCACGCTATCTTAATGTAAAGTTAGCGTTATTGCCGATTTTATGCGATCGGTTAGAGCAAAAAAATTAATTTTGTAGCAACTAATTAGCAACAAAAAAGCAACAAATTTCGGTGTTTATTTTTTTCAATTTCGCTAATTTTACGTCGCCATTTTTTAAGCGGGATTTACATTACGAAACTAGTGTCATGCATGATGAAACTAGTTTCGTGAAACTTATTTCAGCACATGTGAAACTACTTTCGTTTAAATTATATTGTCGTGAAATTATCAGTATCGCGGAGATAATGGCCCTGTCAATATCATAGCTATTGCTGCTGCTGTCTTTGAAATGCTGTCGCGACACTAGTTTCGCGTCGCATTTACATGATGAAACTAGTTGCATGACACTAATTTCACCTAAAAATCGCGCAGGGCACGAAACTAATTTAGTTTCACGAAAGTAATGCGTGCATTACGAAACTATTAAATTACACGTGAAACTGTTGTTAAAACTAATGTCACGAAATTAATTTCATGCCACTAATTTCGTAATGTAATTTAGGCTTTAACCCGCTGTATTCATTAAAATATAAAAACTGTTATAGAAGGGGCAGAATAAACATCTATCTATTTATACCTCTTCATAAGAGGAGAAGTTTATAAGTACATTTAAGATGTAATAATCTAAATTAAAAGATAATAATGAAAAAAAGAAAAAATAATAAAATGTTGAAGTTTTGGGACAGCACTTTGTAAATAATCAAAGTAGGGACTGATAATTAGTAAATTAAAGATGACAAGATATATCATATGAATGAAAAAACTAATTCAATGAAGTAAATATACCAATTCAGACAATTGTGTTAGTGACCCACCCAGTTTAGACTAAACGATAATAAATGTCAATTATGTGATATCTGATTGGGGTCAATTGAATTTGTTTTTTCATACATTGTATTAATGAACGTGTGAATATTTCCATTCATAAGTGACAGATTTCGAATGATTTGACCTAAGGCAAATGGCAAGAATTAAGCCACCAAAAATATGACTAATTTAGCCAATTAGAATAAAAATTATCAAGATAAGAATTTAGAGAATTTTCTACTCAAACATCACTAATTTAATGATTTAGTAAATTTAGCCGCCACTAAAAACATAAATAATTTAGCGAGATTTGACCAAGCGGAATTATGAAAAATTATGATTTTTTTTTCACTAATATAGTCATTCTTGACCATGTTCAATTGACAAGAATTTAGACACCTAAAACATCTCTAATTTAGGTAGATTTGATCAGATGGAATGTCAAGAAATATTGCAGTACAGTAGATTTATCTGATTCAACCCTGTATTGTCCATCAAATAATTGACTAATTTATCAAGAATTTACCCTCAAATATCACAAGTCACTACCAGTTATACTAATTTGAGTAAGCTAGAGTAAATAGCGAGCCATTTTTCTACAATTATCACCCTGTATAAAACAATAATTTAACACATTCACTGCCGACGACTCGCCTGGCGAGTCGACTTAAATTTCGTTCATGTGCCGGCGACTCGCCTGGCGAGTCCATGTTTTTCGCCAATATAATATTGGTGGCACCTCAGAAGGAATTAAGGAAATAATAGTGGCAGTGAATGTGTTAAACCCTATCATAATCTACACTAATTTATAAAGCTGCAGAGTTTGTTTGTTTGAACGCGATAATCTCAGGAACTACTGGCCCGATTTAAAGAATTATTTCAGTGTTGGATAGTCCACTTCAAGAAGAATTTCTTCATCAAGAAAGGCCATAGGTTATTTTTCATGTCGAAATTCATATGGGAACGGGCACAACGCGGGTAAAACCGCGGGGCGCTGCCTAGTAATCAATAAAAGAAGAATATGCCTGTTATTTACTACGTCAAACAATAACATGGCTAGAACAATTTTACTGCCATAATTACAGAAAGACAATAGAGCCAGTGTTAACAGCCTATTATACATATTGATTGTCTCTATAACTCATATTTAAATTACTGAATGGTATTGATATTTACAGATTGTATAGGCAAATGTATCTCTATATAAAACCATTCTAATTTATCCTAGTTTCACATTTAAGGTTGTCATCATTCAGATTACAACTGAAAGGCTTCTGTCTAAGATTTAAGTATGTAGTCGTAGAAATATTATTCTGTAGTCATACTAAATAATAACTGCTTTATTGATAAACACTGTTATAAAGTGTTTTGTCTCTTTTAGTTTTAGGAAAATACCATATGTCTGAAAAGGACAAACTATTTGATAGCTGAAATGCAATTAATAAGTGTATGAATAAGGCCCTAGATGCCTTGTTATTATTTAGTTAATTTAATCGTTGATAAAACAAAATAATGGTTATTAATAACAGTTTAGTTAATGCTAATAATAATATAATTGATAAACTTACCGAGCAGTGGGTGATCTTTGAAAGGTTCATTTTTAATAACTTCTATTCCTTCACCACCTCCTGTTTCATTTTTGGAAACCTCCGCCACACAGTACAGTTGAGCAACTTGGTACTGTAGGGGCAAAGAAAATAAGTTTCATTAATTAGGAAATTGTTTTTAACCTTGACAGCAAAAAGAGGAGTGTTATAAGTTTGACTTGTTTGTATGTGTCGGTGGCATAGCACCTAAACAAATAGATTGATTTTGATATTTAATTTGCTAGTAGCGCCCCGCGTTGTGCCCATTCCCGTAGGAATTTCGGGATGAAAAATAGCCTATAACTTTCCCGTTGAACGACATTTCTGCCCCTTTACAGGAAACGTGGTCAAAGAAGACTGAAAATGTAAAAAAAGCAAGTGTATCCGTAAACGTATTTTCAATTCAAAATGAATGTTCGCTTAAACATAAGAAAACAGTACATTCTTATTGGTTAATTGCACATTGCTCTGCTTAGCTTCAATGGTAATATAACAAAATTAAAACATATGTTTTTAGTTATCCTACATCAATAATATCTGATCTATCTATGGGAATTGGTACTGAGGA
This sequence comes from Cyclophora albipunctata, assembly GCA_963082685.1. NCBI lineage: Eukaryota > Metazoa > Arthropoda > Insecta > Lepidoptera > Geometridae > Cyclophora > Cyclophora albipunctata. The sequence continues at coordinate 3,006,287 of OY720133.1, forward strand.
GAAACTACAGGACGCTGGTAGTTTCTTGATGCTACTGTAAGCAATATAGCTTAGCTATCAAATATTTAATTTATTTAATTCTCATCTTCACATAAAAACTCACATTCAAAGATTATTTAAGTACTTTAAGAAAAAAACTATTGTTATATTTTTCCTAGGTTAGAGTGAATAGTTTTTTTTTCAATACAAATGTTAAAATGTACACCCAATTAGCATAGTTACTATATTAAGACATCATAACAACACGAAAATAAGTATTCATAAGTTCTTTTACAAGGTGAAACTAAATTCTACAAATGATATTTATTTTTTCATTTGTGCACCCCTAGATGTAAAACATAAGCTGCAGAGTTTGTTTGTTTGAACGCGCTAATCTCAGAAACTACCGATCCGATTCGATTTCTTTTGGTAATGGATAGACACATTCAACGGGAAGGTTATAGGCTACTTTTCATCTCGAAATTCCTACAGGAATGGACACAACACAGATAAAACCGCAGGCTGCTGCTAGTTAAACATAATTCAAAATAAGGGAATCAACCATTTGCCAAATTGTAATGATTTGGATAAAACTAATGTTGATTGGTATTCAGGGGTTAGATACCCATCTTACCCCTGAACACTGAAACGCAACCAATCAAAGATTGATTTAGACGAAATTTTAGTTACCATTCACTATCTAATAATTCCCCAACTGAAAATGATTATATTGTGAAGATTCTTTCTTGATAGCCTACAAAGAAAGGTCTGAAAATCCATGGCATTTCTTTGTAGTCTAAAAAAATCTAAGTCTTTGAAAAACTAGATACCTACTTAAAATTCCAAACATATGAATTAAGCACTATATCCTGGTAAGTGAGAAGTTATAAATAAGCGGCATTATCTTAAGATTGTAATCAACAATAGTCCTTGAATAGGGTTTAATTAGTCACTCACCTCTTCTACTGTTAAAGGTAGTGTAACACGGCTGAAAAGAAAGAAATAAAGCAATTAGACCAGTACTTTAGTCAATAATGGCTCTAATAGGTTATCAATATCAAGGTGATATGAAGGCAGGACATCTGTCAGGTTCCAGAGCGCGGAACTAACACAGCTACAGCTACATCATTACCAAAACCTTGACCTCCCTCTATGTCACTGTCACAACTCACTTAACACCACCCCAAACACCATACTTTCAAAACAACCATTATTCATTAATAATTTACGCTGATCACAATTTTTTTTAACACCCGTGGCATTACAAATGGATTTGCCAAAAATCGATTTATTTTGCGAACCGACATTATAACCTTATCAATACTCACTATTCTTTGATAAGCATGTTGTATATTTATTTTATTTCACTTAAATGCACATCAGATTGTCTCACTACCACTGTAACTTAGCTTATCACAGAAAAAGACTTGAGCTATGTCCCGATTATTGGTATTGTAATTTTATTCTTTGAACAACCAATGAAAATGACAAGGCGCATGCCTCAGTATGACGCAACGGATATTACGTCAACAAAATGACGTTCCGTTCCGCATGCTTTTTTTTTAAATGTTATCATTATAAATTCGTTTATTAATTTCTGATTAATACAACTAAACCACGCCAACTTTAAAATTTAATATTTTTATAGAATTTGAAAAAAAGCACTAAATTATATCGTGTACGACTTCAAATATATAAAAATAAATTTAGGGTTATCCAAATATATTTGTACAACAAAACGCAAGGAAATTTGACCTTGAAGTTGACATATCTTTTTGACAATAGTGACATTTTATTGAAGCTTTGTTTTTCTTTTCATTACTTTTTGCATCATGGTAATATGTCTTTAAGTCCAATAATTTGCATTAATAATGAATCGCTGAAAGACGAGACCCAACATGCTTCTCAATTTATCCGTGTCCATGGCTTCCGGTTTGAACTCCTCTATCATGGAATAAAATGTCTGTGGTCGTTGTAACTGAACGGAATTAGTAATCTGTAACTTAATTTTAATTTTCCAATTAGCTGTTCATTCATTCATTCAATCAATCAATCAATTCTATCAACTTGTTTTCCGACCGAATTCGTTTCATTCATCAATATTTTCATTGGTTTTCATATTTTCTAATCACAAATTCCTATTAAAATTAATTTTCCGAATTAATTAAAAATGTATATGATGCTTTGACGCAGTACATTAACTAGAAACCTGCTATTGCGCCTATATTTTTGAGATTAAAGACTTTATTGGACAGCACTGCCCTGAATATTTAGAAAAATGAGTTTGGTAGGAAAAAAGTGTGAATCGATATCTCTTCGTGAATCAAATAAAGAAGACGTAATATCTTGTGATATTACTCCTGATGAAGTCTTGCGGCTGGACCGAATAACGGATACGTATTTATGCAGTCCTGAGGCTAATGTATACGACATTGATTTTACAAGGTTCAAAATTCGCGACTTGGAAACTGGGACGGTGCTTTTTGAGATTGCCAAGCCTCCTACCGACTTTGGAGTGGACAACGAGGGGGCCGAAGATGCTCCTGAAGAGCCTCTGGACCCCAACGCCGGCAGATTCGTTCGATACCAATTTACTCCGCAGTTTTTAAAGCTGAAGACAGTTGGTGCTACGTAAGTATCAATAGTGAACTTAAAAACCTAATAAGTGTATTAGTATCTAAAATACTTTGCTATAATACTTAATCATATTTTTGCCTATTAAATAAAAATATGAATTACATTAGTTACATATTTATTTTGAATCAAAATGTTTATACGTCATAATGTTCACATTGAGGATGTTTAATTATAATTCTCCCAATATTATGTATAAAGAGTGTAGTAAATTTATGTGAATTATAAAATTATATATGACTATTTAATCTCATTGTAAGTAGTTATCAACATTAATTATACATAATTTAAGATTACAAATGTAAGCACACCGTGCATAGGCACCAACAGTGTCCTAATTGTTGAGGTGGAGGTTTGATACTCTGAGATACAGGTTATCCCCAGTTCAGATGTCAACCCACCATAATCAAACATTGAACAAATTTAATACTACCGTCTTTTGTATGATTATGGTGAGAAATAAACGATTTATTTATTTATTTATTATATTATTAACAGATCATATTGTCTATTATTCTAGAGTTGAATTCACCGTTGGATCCCGACCAGTCAATCACTTCAGAATGATTGAGAAGCACTTCTTCAGGGACACTTTACTCAAGACATTTGACTTTGAATTTGGATTCTGCATTCCATTTTCAAGAAACACGTGTGAACACATCTATGAATTTCCATCCTTGCCCCCTGATCTAGGTAAGAATCTAAATGAATGTCATTATTACTAATATTATAATGAGGTAAAGTTTGTTTGTTTGTTTGTTTGTTTGTAAAGGCTCATCTCAGAAACTACCAATCCGACCTGATAAAATATTTTTGTAATGTATAGCCACATTCAACAGGAAGGTTATATGTTTCATCCCGAAATTCTCCGGGAATGCTGCTTGCTAGTAGTAATATATATTATTAATTAATTACCACCTTAGTCTTATTTATAGTTATTTGTGTGATTTTTTGGATAAAAGCCGCAAGGCAGTTATTTAAATCTTTAGCAAGCAGTTGGTTAATCAGGGTGATTATTCTTTTTTCGCCTCAATGTATTTGGTATTTGATAACCAAATAGAAAGTGTAGTGATTGCCACTTGTATGTGTGGGCTGATATCTTCACTGAGCACAGAGGCTAGCCCCTTATCCATAAACACTATAACCAAAACACTGTTCAAAGTGTTCTGTCTCTTTTGCACTTTGAGAAATAGTATATGTTGGAAAGGCATAAACCATTTCATAACTAAAATTCTTATAATTTCATTCATTCATTCATTCATTAAATATTCATTCATTTCGAGTAGGTTAGTGGCCAACTCTAGTGTCAAAGTTTTTAGACTGCATTTATGAACAAGGCTATTAGGAACTTATTCATAAATTCAGTCTAAAAACTTCTCTTTAACTAAAACACTGTTCTAAAGTGTTTTGTCTTTTTTTAACCATTTGGAATAAAGCGTATGTTGGAAAGGGACAAACCATTTGATAGCTAAAGGGCTGATAATAAGTGTTTATGAATAAAGCTTCACTCACTACACATAGTATAAAACAAAGTCGCTATTTTTGTCGTCTGTTTGTCTGTTTGTCTGTATGCTTAAATCTTTAAAATTACGCAACGGATTTTGATGCGGTTTTTTGTAATAGGTAGAGTGATTCAAGAGGAAGGTTTTTATGTAAAAAAATTCCCTAAATTCCCACGGGAACGGGCACAACGCGGGTAAAACCGCGGCGCGCTGCTAGTAACAAATAAATATCTCAAAATAAGGCTTACTTATAGCCTTCAAACCTTTACCTTGCTTGGTATACCCATTCCTACTATACTACTGTCATTATATTGTTCAAAGGTTGTTGCTCTCTTAAGTTAAATGAATAATTCAAATTAAACTAATGGCCAATGAGCATGCGTAAGTTCAGGGGTCATCTATAGGGGTTATGACCTAGATCTAATTAATATTATTAAGAGTAACGTTTCTTACTCTGTTTATTTGTCACGGCTAATACACCACCAATCCGACCAATACCAATCCAATTTCAAAAATTATTTTTGTATTGAATAGTCACATTCAATGAGGAGGTCTGAATGTCCAACAGGAATGCGCACAATGCGGGGGTTAACCCTCGGGGCACATTGAAATACTTATGTTTGATATTATGTGTACTTAACAACAAAATATGTACCATAGCTCTTCAGGCAGGCTTCTCCTATTATTTCTTTTGTTAACATTTTCCTTATTCTTCCTCAATGTATGTAGTCATATTTAATTCTAAATTATACATTTTCAGTTGAAGAAATGATTGCCGCCCCTTTTGAGACCTGCTCGGACAGTTTCTACTTTGTGGACAATCACCTCGTAATGCACAATAAGGCTGACTACGCTTACAATGGAGGTATTAATAACTGAACGTATTGAATGATCTGTGGTCTTAGTTTTTTTTATGAGAAAAAAAAAATTAGACTTTATTTTTCTTTGTTTATGGTGATAAAATTCTTATGAATCTTAGTAAAATAATCTATGATACCATTAGTTGAATATGTTATTTTTAATTTTTTGTTAACTTAATTATTTAATTGTTGGCCCAAGGCCTCTCTATTATGGTCTCAGACAAATACTCTTTGTAACAACACTTTATTCGGTGAAATCCAAAAAAATTGTGCAGTCTTTATAAATTCCAAAGTTTTGTATGTGACATAAATACATGTTCACAGGAAAGTAACATTCCAAAATGAACATGATCATTAAAATGATTATATTTTAGAGCAGATTATTTTATAAAAATACAGTATATTAATTTATATAGTTTGTAATTTAAAATAATAATTTTCAATCACTTATAAGACACTGAATTAAGCACTTTGTTTTAAGGGCTTGTTGTAATGGAGCTTAAGAAATCGTAGATTATTTTCATGTTCAAAAATGTTTACGAAATGCTTTCTTTGAAATTGGAATAGACATATGTTTGCCACTAGGCAACGTATGACGTTACTTTTATATACTCATATATTTGTATCAAGATAACCGATTTGTTCCAGAATTGCATTTAGGGTCAATTGCGATGCAAGTAAAGTCTATAATTGTTTAACAATCAAAAGAGTCTTGTATGTGGAAAAGCCCTATTGTTTACTGACTAATATCACATAATATTTTGATTGTAATAGCGGCAAATGGTATTTGTTTTTAATAATTCTTCTTTGCTATACATTTAGTGGTACCATATAACTAAGGCCTTGTTTTCACTTAGTGCTCTGAGCGAACCATCGTCGCCCAGTAAACGAAAGCACTGGCGAGAGCAGCAAAGGGAATGCTGAGCATTTATTTTAAGCAAATGTGCGCTCAGAACAGCACAGTTTAAAACTAAGTGAAAACGCGGCTTAAGGAAATACTTATGTACCCACATTTTAAGTAAAGTTCAAATCTGAAGATATTACATTAAAATATCAACACACTGAAGGTGGAGACTTCTGCTCCTATATGAAACTCCTGCAACTTGATTATCAAATAATGTATTGTCATTTGTCACTATCACAAACTAAGCATTTAAAATAGAAGATCACTTCTTTCTGTGTGTTCACACTTTGTATTGTGGGTGCTTCGTGTGTTTAAGTAAATTGTAACTAATTTTAATGGATATGAAACACATAACCAAAGATATGTGTTACGAAATTAATTATACACAAATTAATGCAGTAATGTTTCTATAGAATACAGAATTGGCATTCGCATTGAAAACACAATTAATTGTATGTAATTAATTAGGTTTTTTTAACTTTTAAGGATTTCTTAGTTAGCTGTAGGATCGAACAGCACGTGTTAGATGTATTATAGTTTTAGATATAATAACATAGATGGTGGTTCATGTGAATAAAAATAATATCAAAAATAAATCTAGTCACAAAACGGGAAAATATATATGGAAATGGGAAATAATTGTCATTGTATCGGGAAAAATATTACAGGGATAAGATCTTGGATAATAATATCATTAGAAAGGTATAGATTGTAGCGTCTACGAACACGTGACTTACGTTAAGTCCGTTATTGAAATCCAAACAGGTTAGTATCAGTTTTGGCCCAAAAAGAGGGTAACCTAACCCATCAACTCGAAAAGACATCAGGAATTAGTTGACACAAAATTAGTGATTTGTCTTAGATGTGAATCTATTCAAAAGAATGAACACTTTTTCGTAGATGAGACTGTCTATACATAACATGTTTAGTACCTACATGATCGAGTTTATATTATTGGCTTTATAATCTCATAATGCTATAGTATTTATAGTATTTCTATATAAATAATTAATATTTATATTTCATAATATATAATAATTATTATTGATATTTTTGGGAACATAATGCAGGGCAATAAGTGTTTCAGTTATAAAACAAAATTATACTTATTCCGATGATGTAAGGTTTATTTTGTATTGGCACAAAGAGTAGAGAAAAATGTCTCCATTGATATGACGGCATGATTTTTTGTTTCCATTCATTTTATCAATGAGTATAGTTGTGGATGTTTCCCAACTAATGAAATGCCGTCCAAAAATGTTTCTTTAAGTGACCTTGTTTTAAAATTAATTATTATGTACTGCAATGTGTTCAATAGCTGGAGTTATGAATGATCTTAGCTGATTCCCATATTCAATATTCCTTACATTCTTCGATGTTCATTCGTCGATTTATTGGCGTACTAGCCGTGCCCCGCGGTTTCACCCACGTTGTACCCGTTCCTGCGGGAATTTCAGGATAAAATGTATCCCATGTGTTATTCTGATGTATAACCTATATTACTGTAAAGTTTCATCCAAATCCATTCCGTAGTTTTTGCGTGAAAGAGCTACAAACATACATCCATCGTCACAAACTTTCGCATTTATAATATTAGTAGGAAGTAGGATTATTCGAATTATTCTTGTCTAATTACATTATTAAACTAATACTGAATTCATAAATAAATAATAAATATTAGGGTTACTAACTAATGCGGTCGAATAGAAACCAAATACAATTGGACTAAATTAGTGTCAGAACTAGATATTGACAGAAGTTGATCCGAACTAAGTATTGTACGGCAAAAAGCTATCGATATAGATAATGGTATTTGCGACCAAAATCAGACATAATCTTTATATATAAAAATTACGCGTACTGACCTATATGTGTTTTAGGTTTACAAGTGTTTGCGGTTTTTGCAAAAAATAAAATGCGTACGTGTGTTCAATTATCTATTTGACAGTAAAAAACTCATAACATTGCCATCAACAATATATGCACTGCAAATTACGTGTCACGTTTTCAGTGATGGACTCCTAAACTACTGAACCGATTTTAAATTTGATTACACCGTGTGCAGTTTTATCCAACTTGAAAGATAGGATAGCTTGCATCTCAATTTATGATGATAAGGTTGGTCCACCCCTTGATTTTTATATGGCTAAACAACGTTTGTCGGCCACCCCTTATTTTTTATATGGCGAAATAACGTTTGGTTTAGGGAGTTATGTATAAATTGTAACTCTGCAGGATAAGATTGAATATTGGAATTAGTCTAGGGATCAAAGTATTGAAAATTTGAAATGTTTCGAATTATAATACAATAATATTGAAGTATAGATTGTTTCACACGAAATACCACGAGTTGTGTGTATTTAAATGTTTTGACTGCACATTGTTTGGCACCTTTATTATAAGAAAACTCCCAGTTACATAAACGTATTATAAAAAAATGAAGGAATTGGTTGTATACTTACTCTATTTTTTGTTATTGTCCCAAAATATGGACCAATGTCGTCAATTTTTCAGTCGAAGACAAGCACTCCTGAACAGGAAAAAGATTGAGATAGGATAAGAATGAAATAAAATCACTAAACCTTTTACCTCTTCAGGAGCAATCGTCTTGCTGGAAAATTAACGACATTGGGACATACTTTTTAAACTCACAACGTTGGGTACGTATTTTACTAAAATACGTTAAATTATCTAACGCGATACAGACCCGTTTCATTTAGTATAATGACATTGGGACAATCAAGTAGAAATAGACTATACCTGTTCTACGTATATTCATGCAGTTATGGTCAGAGACACTACAAATAATAATGCAAGTACGAACTTACCAAACCTGGCATTCAAGTTTGACAATGACCAATTTGGCTTAAGTCAGCTTAGCTTGCGTCAAACAAATACGTGACTGATAGAAACGAATAAAACATTACCGATGACCAAAATGTCAATGAAATTGTTTAATTAACCTTATTAGTAAACAAAACTAACAGTAATTAACCTTTTAATTTATTTTTACATAGTTTGCTGATACATTAGATTGAATGTATCGTTATTTTAAAATCGTTTCTGTAACTGGGCGATTGTAACTATATACATTCCATTAAATCATTGACATTATTTTTTTTGTTATTTTTGTCTTCTACTTCGTATTTGTCGTACTCATTCACTAATTATTATATTTATGGCCGGAAGTTTAAGAGATCTATTGTGATGTTTGCAACTTTAAGGTCTCTACCCATTACACCGTATCATTGACCGTGTGAACGTGTCAGCACCGGCAAAATATTCTCATCGAGAATAGTCGACGTTGCCTGACACGTTCATAGCACGGTCATGGTATGATACGGTGTAATGGTTAGAGGCCTTTAAGATCACTCTCTGTTGATATGTGAAGGGGTTTTTTCTCGTGACAAAATGGCGCCATTCTTTGTACAAAAACTAAACAACACATGATAAATAGACGATGTTTGTTATCTATGATTCAAATACTTCTAATGACTACATTAATGTGACCTTTATACAATGTTTATTTAAGAGGAATCACTGTGTAACATAACAAATATGTAGTAACAAGTTTATCGTTGAGAATGTGACTCAATTACATAGAGTTATATGTACAAAGGGCCTTATTCATAAACGCCTTTTAACAGCATTTACGCTATCAAATGGTTTATCCCTTTCTGACAAACGCCATTTTTCAAAGAGCAACAGAGACAAAACACTTTATAACAGTGTTTTAGTTACAGAGCGTTTATGAATAAGTCGGTAAGTGTGTGGGAAATATCCTGTGTGGTCACAGTCCTGTCATTGTGGTGGGAAATATATGAACTTGATGGGAAATATCGTCCTATGTGGTCACTGAAATGGGAATTTTTGTTCCCATCTAGTCACTGATTTCTCTATTGATCAATACTTTGTATATCTAAACTAATGTGTTTACAAAACTGCCGAGTACTGTACTTAGAGTATTATAGTACCTACAACTGAAACTATAAATGGTTGACCACTTTAAGTGGATATTCGTTTACACTCTGTAGCATAATTACAATAGTATTCCATACATTGTTCTTTAAGTGAATTTCGCCTTAAAAGATTCGGCCGTATTGCTGAAACCTTTCTGTACGAGCAAGTACGTACAACATGCACCATCATCATTTTACTTAATAATCAAATATTTATTGTAATATATTCAGTTCGTTTATAGTCATCAAGCGCGCTATACGTTCTCATCTTCATCAGTAATTTAAGCTAATAGTTCATAGATCAATATATCAGTTCTATCAATTTATCAGTGACTTTAATTTAAATATCAGTTATCAGACAATCTGTTACGGGAAACCGTACATTGGTCCTTCGAGCTTTTGGGAAGCGGGATCTCTGTACACGTGTTGTATTGCGTGAACTCTCGACAACCACGTGTTCGTGATTTCGCTTAATGACCTGTGGACATTACTTTTGACTATAAAACAGCAGTGATTGTGCAAAAAGGGATTGCAGTGTAAGGGTGACAACTTAGCCTAGGCGTCAACACTCATTATCATCAGCACAAACAAGTAAGATCAGTCCTTTTTTATTTAACAATAATGTCGTCCGTCCAAGATATTTTGGATACGCAGCAGCAGTTATCAGTAGCAATCGAGAATATATATACCAACTTCAAAAAAGATAGTGCAAGTAGGAAGACCAGTGACAATCTCAGGAAGAAATTAGATATTCTCGATAATTACTGGTCTGAGTATGAGAATAATATTTCTAAGTTATCGGTTTCGGAGTTGGATCCCGGAACCAAAGACTACATTAGGAAGGATTTGGAGAGAGTGAAGGAAAGGTATGGTAACATTAGAGCTCATATTCAAAATTATCAGTTTACGGCAGTGGAGAGGCCAAAATCGCCTCTAATCAAACCTCCGTCATTTTTACCCAATCAAGATGGGTCGCAGCCGAGCGGCAGCAAGGCCGCTCAATTTTCTTCAATAGCTACGGTAAGCAAGACCGAAGAAATGCTTAAGAAACAGAGCAGTAATTTCAAGGCATTACATCGTACGATAACAGGCATCGATCTAGAGTCAGTCAATGAAAAGTGGGAGTTAGAAGATATTCTCCGCACAGTGCAGTCTCGTTGGTCTGTCATTGACTCCCTGCACTGGGACATCGACAGCCAGACGGATGGTTTCAACGAAGATTATGAAAATACATTCACTACGTATGAACGGAAATTCCAAAACATGAAAAAGGCCATAAACAAGAAAATGTGGTCCGTGGCTCACTTGGAAAGATCTACTCCGCAGATGGAAATTCCTACATTCAGTGGGAATTATAACAACTGGGTGTCATTTAAGGATCTGTTCAATGAAACTATTCACCGCAATAACTCAATATCTGATGCTCAAAAGATGCAATATCTCAAGTCCAAGGTGAAGGGAGAGGCTGAGAGATTAATACAGCACTTGCAAGTGAGCTCCGATAACTACTCGATTTGCTGGGATATATTAAATCAGCGTTATAACAACAAGAAATTAATATTTACTACTCATATGAATTCGTTAATGAATATCCCCGCAATGCAGCAGCAATCAGTCGCTCTAATCAAACGTATTCACGACTCTACTCGAGAATGCCTCAACGCAATCAAGAACCTTGGGGTCGACATCAAGTCGTGGGACCCCATCGTAGTATATCTATTATGCCAGAAATTAGATACACTGACTTACACGGACTATATGGAGTTCGTTAAAAACCCAAGAGAAATACCTAATTTGGAAGAATTTTTAAAGTTTTTGGAGATCAAGTTTATGACATTAGAGTCATCGCGCAGGAAGCAAGATAATCCTGCGCAAAAGCAGCAATTATTGAATAAAACTCAATATAATAATAATTGTAATCAGAAACCCAATTATTATAAGACGTCATTTACAAGCAGCAAAACAATTTCGCAACCGCCCCAGAAAAAAATAGTAACGTCGACTAAATATAAATGTTCATTGTGCAATAGTAATGAACATGGAATATATTATTGCCAACAATTTTTAGAATTATCGCCCGCTAACCGACAAAAAACAGCAACTAAATTGAATCTCTGTCCAAACTGTTTGTATGATCACCAAGGTAAACCCTGCATTTCAGAGAAAGTGTGTACTTTGTGCAATAAAGCTCATAATCGCTTATTGCACGACGCGTTTGCGCAATCAGTCCATCATAACTCGACCCAAGCTACACGTAGCGGGGCGAGTACGGGAGCGTGCGGGGGCTCCGCAACCGGCGGATATGGAAATGCTAGCTCAGGAAAACAAGTTCAGGCTAGTTCGCACGTGTCTCTGCAAGATGACCTGGTTGAGGTGTTGTTGCCGACAGCGATGATCAAGGTGCAGGCAGCTGATGGCACTTTCTACATCATGTGCGCTCTCCTAGATCAAGCTTCACAGATATCATTGATAACGGAGCATGCAGCACAACAATTGAGAATACCGAGGAACAACTGCAGTGGAGTTGTAACAGGAATCGGGGATAAAGCCAATAACAGCAAGGGGCTTATCACCATAAATTGTTCATCTCTGATTAGCGACTTTACATTTGAAACAGATGCATTAATAATGAAACAGTTAATTAGAAACTTACCGAATCAAACGTTATCAAACCACAACTGGGCTTATTTAAATCAGATAAAATTAGCAGATCCAGAATTCTACAAATGCCGACCCATAGATATCTTACTCGGGGCTGACATATACTCGATGATATTAATGAATGGTATATGCCGAGAAAATTCGTCGCTACCAATCGCACAGCAAACACAGCTTGGTTGGATATTGAGCGGCAATACAAAGGTATTCCATTGTAATGTGGTGTTGAACAATTTCGAGGACATCCAGAAGTTTTGGCAAATCGAAGATGTTCCTGAGTCATCAGATTTATCAGCCGAAGACAAGCAGTGTATAGAATTTTATCAGTCTACAACGAAGCGGCGGGAGGACGGAAGCTACGAGGTCCGTATACCGCTAAAACCGGGCTATAAAAATAAATTAGGCAACTCCAAATTAAAGGCTACAGCTCAATTTTATAAGTTAGAGCAAAAACTTATAAAAAATCCATTAATTGCAAAGGCTTATAGAGAATTTATGAATGAATACTTATCGCTAAATCATATGACACCGTCAGCTGGCGAATGCAACATGAAACTTCGATGTTATTTACCTCACCACTGCGTCACACGTGATGAATCAACTACAACTAAATTACGTGTTGTGTTTAACGCGTCGAATAAAACTGCCTCGGGATTAAGTTTGAATGACGTAATGCGACGGGGGCCTAACTTACAACAAAACTTGATGAATCTCCTTATCAAGTGGAGACAATTTAAGTTCGCTTTACAGCCGACCTTGAAAAGATGTTCCGCTTTATTTGGATTCATCCGCAAGATCAAGATTTGCAGATGATTCTATGGCGGAATCATCAGAATGAAAAAATAAAGGAATATAAACTAACTACGGTCACTTATGGCATGAAGGCGTCTCCTTTTCTCGCTATGATGACGCTTAGACAGCTAGCGCAAGACGAGAAAGTCAACTTTCAGGATAGTTCAGCGCCTGAAATTCTTGAGGAATCATTTTACACCGACGATTGTATTCACGGAGCCCACTCTATACCGTCAGCAAGAAAAATACAATCAGAGTTAGTAAACCTTTTAAAGGCCGGCGGCTTTAATCTAAGAAAATGGAAGTCTAACTCGCCCGAATTATTGGTTGTCAATAATGAACACGCGCATGAAGACTTCGACTTTAAGCAATTAGAGTGGACAAAAACATTGGGCTTAGGGTGGAACCCGCAGCAAGATTGTTTCACATTTAAGTTCAAATCTAACCCAATGACAAAATGTACTAAACGAGCATTACTATCCGAAATATCAAGAATATTTGACCCGCTAGGTCTTCTGTCTCCGCTTACCACGAAACTCAAGTTATTATTTCAAGACATATGGAAATCCAATGTGCGTTGGGACGAACCCATACCTCAAGATATTCATATGGAGTGGAATAAGATCAAAGAAGACATTGAGATTATCAACCAATTTCGCATACCAAGGTGGCTACAAACGCAGGAGCACGATCAAATTGAGCTACACGGCTTTTGTGACGCAAGTACGAAAGCTTACGGATGCGTGATATACAGTAGAATAATAAGAGGCGAAAATTCGCATATTACTTTAGTAGCAGGAAAAACTAAGGTGGTACCAATCAGTCAAAAGCATTCCTTGCCTCGCCTTGAATTGTGCGGCACAGTTCTGCTATCGAAACTAATGACACAAATCAAGATGTGTTTAGTAAATCATGATGTCACGGTGTACGGATGGGTGGACTCCATGGTTGTGTTGGGATGGCTGAACGGTGAAGCGGATCGCTGGAAGCCCTTCGTAGCCAATCGCGTGAAACAAGTTACATCGTCGATGGAGCCGAGCTGCTGGCGATATGTAGCCTCCAAGGAGAATCCAGCAGATTGCGCAAGCCGCGGTCTCACAGCCTCTCAATTACAGAATCATAACCTGTGGTGGGAATCACCTAAATGGCTATCCACATACGTACCAGACAAGACAAATCAAGAAGTCTACACAACAGATCAAGAATTAAAAAGAATCAAGCAAGTTAATGTTACGGTATCAAGTGAAAATAACATAATTCAGCAAGTATTAGAAAAACAGAGTAAATTAAAACAGGCTATAAGGATACTAGCATGGGTCCTGCGATTGTCTAATAGAACTCAAAGGCCAGCATATTTGAGTATACAAGAGTTAAAAAGAGCTGAAATTATGATCATAAAAAATATTCAAGAAAATATATTTTCAGATGAAATAGATTGCATAAAGGAAAGCAAGAGTGTGAGTAGTAAAAGCAAAATTTACAGTTTAAACCCTATACTCGATGAGAATGGTGTCTTACGAGTCGGTGGCAGACTTAGACACGCGAACATGGATCCAGAGATGATGCACCCAGCGATAATTCCAAATAACACCAGACTAGCTGACCTTATTATTGACCAGTCGCACGAGCTCTCATATCATGGAGGAGCACGGTTGACAACCGCATTCATTCGCCGCAAATACTGGCTCATTGGAGGAAATAACGCTACCAAAAATCGCCTGCGCAATTGTGTCAAATGTCGAAAACAAAATCCTCAACTTCAACATCAATTAATGGGTGACTTGCCTGCAGCAAGAACAAATTCATCCCGTCCATTTTATCATTGCGGTATAGATTACACAGGCCATGTGACCGTTAAAGCTAGCAAGGGTCGTGGAATCAAGACCACAAAGGGTTACATAGCAGTCTTTGTTTGTATGGCGACCAAGGCCATACACTTAGAGCTTGTGTCGGACTTAACAGCGTCCACATTTCTCAATGCTTTACGTAGGATGGCTGCCAGAAGAGGTGTTCCCGGTCACATATACAGCGATCAGGGAACGAATTTCATCGGAGCAGATAAATTATTAAAACAAGAACTATCAGAAATAAGACGCATATTCGATAATGAACTCATGGCGGAAATAGCTTGTATGAACATCGAATGGCATTTTAACGCACCCTCATGGCCGTCAGCAGGAGGCCTATGGGAAGCTTCAGTGAGAAGCTTAAAGCATCACCTTAAACGGGTTGTAGGTGAACAGCATCTAACGTTTGAAGAGTTCACAACCCTTCTCAGCCAACTAGAGGGATGTTTGAACTCGCGCCCACTTTGCCCGATGACCGAAGACCCAGATGATTTAAACTTCTTAACTCCGTCACACTTCCTTACTAGCGGCCCTTTGTTAACTTTATACGATACCGAAAGGGATCTCCGAACACGGTGGCATCTAACGCAAAATATATTTAAAACCATATGGAAACGCTGGCGTGACGAATATCTAACCCAGCTAACAGCAAGAAGCAAATGGAGAAAACCTCAGCAGAACCTAAAAATAGATGACGTTGTCATAATCAAGGATGACAACTTACCGCCCGGAAAATGGTCTCTCGGTCGCGTAAAACAGTTGCACCCCGGTAGCGATGGTTACGTTAGAGTCGTGACCTTAAAAACCAAGAATGGGGAAATGCAACGGCCCGTAGTAAAATTAGCAATTTTACCAGTGCATCAAGATAAGGAAAAGGAAACAATTGAAGACAATAACACTGAAAAAATAAGATCAAAACAAACTCCGAAAAGAAAGACAATTATCAGCTTATCAACATTATTTTCATTGATATTATTCATATTTACAATACCAACAGTGTTATGCACATACAACATAACGCCCTTGAAAGAAAATGGTCTTTATTTTGATCACATTAAAGACATGCATTTAATTAGAGAGGACTGGCGACTCGTCATTTACTATGATACTAGCCCTTATCAAGAAGGCAATAAAGTTCTAACAAGATATATAGACTACTTAGACAATGTTTGCAAAATGATACGTTTACAATCACATTGTGATGGGATCTTGTTGCAGTTACGTCACGAAGTGAATGAACTTCAATATTATAACAATATATTGATGAATCATAATAAGAACACACGTACACGTCGAGGCTTAATTAATGGAGTTGGAAATATAGCCAATAGCTTATTCGGCGTGTTAGACGACCACTTCGCTCAAAAATATGAACAAGATATTGAGCTTATCAGACAAAATCAAAACCATCTTGCTGCATTATGGAAAAATCAAACGTCCGTCGTCGAAGCGGAATTTAACCTGCTGAAACGTACAGAAGAGATAATAGCCAAAAATCATAAATTAATTTACAAGAAAATGTCCGATCTTGAGAGGGCGGTTAATCAAGTCAACAATGTACTTCAGAATATTTCTATCATGACTGACTTTTTAGCTACGTCAATGATTGCCAATAACCTCCTATTCAGCTTGAAAAATGTTCAACAGACTCTACTGGATGCCGTGACAAACGTATATAATGGAAAGTTTGACTTCCATCTTCTTACTCCTAATCAGTTAAGAAATGAACTAGGAATCATATCAGAACAACTCCCTACAGATTTATCACTTCCTATCAAGAAATCAGATAGTTTATCCGAAATTTACAATTTATTACAAGTAAAGGCAAGAGTTATAAACAGTTTGGTCATCTTTGAAATCATGATTCCACTCAAAGATGACGCATCATATGAAATACTGAGGGCAATTCCCATACCGCATAAAGCAGACAATCAGACCGAGATCACCGTGGTGCCCATATCAAATTACGTCGCCGTCAATCTCCAACACGACGCGTTTATGAAAATCTCTCAGGAAGATGTTCGATCTTGTGTGCATCAGAATGATCAGAAGAGCCTATGTCGCCTGCATAGGCCTATCTCTATTATCAAGGACGATCAGAGCTTTTGTGAAACCTTGACTGAATCTAGACAATGCAAAACAACGACCAGCCCATGTGTAGACAGATGGATCGAGCTAAACCAATTAAATACGTACATTTATTTTTGTTGTAATCAATGCCTTATTAAACTCGTCTGCGGCGATCAAATATCACCGATAAGAATGACTAATAGCGGCTTGTTAAGCGTCAATCAAGGATGCATAATAAAGTCATCGGAGTCTTATTTCTACACACACCGACAAGATAATATAAATCAAATGAATATGAGCTCAGATATCAAGTTCCCCCAAATAAATGGCATTATCAAAATATCATTGTCTAATATTTCACATAATATAGACAAATTTGATGTGTTAAACCATACCCTTCAGCTCCAAGATATCGAAAGGAGGCTGACTATCATGAAGCAGACTGAACCTTTATCAGATAGTGTCTCAATACACGACATTCATCACTATGCCGGAATTTACATTATACTCCTATTGATGGGAGTCGGTGTAGCAGTGCTGGCGTGGAGGCGCTCCAGACTGAGCTGGGTGTGCAGATCACGAGCGCCCCCGGCACCGTGTCCGGAGGAGGTATCGGGTTCCGAGGCGTTAGCAGTGGATTGCCAGGCTGCCAAGGCCTTGCCGTCCAAATCGCCGACCAGTGTTCAGTTCAGTGAGATGTGTGAGAAGTCAAATAAAAGTGCGTGTGTGTCATTAAAACGTGCGAACACATTACCGAATGTGCATAGTGCGCGAGTGCAAAACAAAGAAACGGGTTCGTCCCCTATCGCGTTTCATCCGAAATTTAGAATTCCAGACGACAACTAAATATGTATTCAGGACAAAAATGCCCATCATCTTGTCAATCATTATTATTAACTTTGGTGAATCACTTAGTTTAAGATTTTATTGTATATCACCATGTATTATCATAATCGCACTTCATGTATTCACTCCACTAACTACATCTTTCTCGCCCGGGAATATGTACGAGCAAGTACGTACAACATGCACCATCATCATTTTACTTAATAATCAAATATTTATTGTAATATATTCAGTTCGTTTATAGTCATCAAGCGCGCTATACGTTCTCATCTTCATCAGTAATTTAAGCTAATAGTTCATAGATCAATATATCAGTTCTATCAATTTATCAGTGACTTTAATTTAAATATCAGTTATCAGACAATCTGTTACGGGAAACCGTACACTTTCAATAAACCATTTAATATACATATGTGTGTAGTGATTGGTATTTATATTTAGAATAGAATACGTAAATGTTTAGATTTAGTAATATACTTTTCGAATGTGTCTATAGATCGCTTATGTTAAGTTGAACTAAACGTGAATGGAAAACCAATAGCGATGTTTTTTCATACATAACATTGATAATTAAATTATACCTTGGTGAATAGAATTTGAAATAGATTCTAGTACGACTTTGGCATTGTAGGCCTTCCTTTATAGTATTGAAAGACAAAATAGTAATTATTTGAATGTTTAAGCCCTGCGCAAACGGAGACACTATTGAAGGTATACTTTTTGTAACGTGTAATAAGTTTTTTAACTTTAAACGTGCTAAGATGCATACAACACAACAATTCACTGTTCTGTCTTTTATCTATTTTTTTCATATAGAAATAGAGGGAGAGAACGTGAAAATTTTCTTTGTCTCGTCGTGCATAAGTCTGGCTGGAATCTTGTATCTACCACAAAACACAAACGCGCAGCGCTTTGATTCCCAAGCTATTGTTATTTTCAATTACAAAATTCCTGAATACTCAAAAGCAACGCAAGTTCATCAATCCATACAATTTTGACAATGATTTGTATAAATGTAAGTCCTAATTTGGCTATCTTTTGAGTATTTAGGGGTTACTCACCTCATGTCACCCTTAAACAAAAGAGTGACAAATGAAATTGTCAAAATCGTTTGATATCAAACCAATGACCAATTAAAATGACCTTTTTAGCTTCTCTAGTAACTGCTGATGTTAAAAGATGTAGTCGATAAGTATGTCATATTTTCATGATTCGATATTAAACATACATGTAATGTTGTCTATTTTACTTGAATTTTTTTCACGTATATCACTGATACACTACACTAGTTTCGAATTATAAAATTGTACTTGAATCGGATGTTTTATTTTCCCTATTATGTTTAGCATTTTTATATGTTTCATGAAAGTAAGTGATTCCTTTAAAGTTTACTTACTTTAGCTCTATTTACAGGTTTATCCGTTTTATATACTCTGAAAACCGGAGTATAAATTCATCAATTTGGTTGTTAGTGTTCGGGCCAAAACTGCGTTAAGCGGACCTAAGGCCCGAAACTGCGTTAAGCGGGCGCACGCGACGGTTCACATTTGTATGAAACCGCGCGGGCGCATGGTACGGTTCACTTTTTTATGAAACCGCGCGGGCACCCGCTTAACGCAGTTTCAGCCCTAAATAATACACTAATATACAAAATAAAATCTTTATTGACAAAAATATATTGTAACATACATGCATGATTAGAAATATGTAGAAATAAATGAATATAAAATCAACTTTATGCCTGTTGTTTAAAGGCTAATTGGATATAGATACACATAGGTGGAAGATTTCTTCCTTGTCGATTGTCTTGGTATGAAAATTTGGTAAGGGTGGCTATTAAATCCCACCCTTACAATATGTCTTTATAAAATTAAAAATCCCATGGATTTAGATGAAACTACAATAATATAAGTTATACATCAGATTAACACATGGGATACATTTTATTCCGAAATTCCCGAGGGAACGGGTACAACGCGGGTGAAACCGCGGGGAGCGGCTAGTTACAAATATTAAGAGATAGGTAAAGGTTAAAAGAGATAGTGGAGATTCTGGAATGTCCGCGCGTTCCAAATAGACAATAGAGAATAGAAACAAATGATACACGAAAGGAAAGATGAATCGATAGAGACCTTCGCCCAGCTGTAGGTAATCTTACTAAAAATTAAAAATGAGTCGCTGTTTCTGTTGCTAAGCGCATAACTTCAGAACGACTGCACCAAATTGGATGATTCTTTTTTTAATGTGTTCCTTATTGTCAGGACAAGGTTTTTATATAAGAAAAATAAGGAATAAAAATCTCAAAATTCCCACGGGAACGGGGGCTGCGGGACACAGCTAGTACAGAATATAATTACAAGTATTAAATACTTAATAACGTAACTACCGTAATCAAATTGACAATTCCAGTAACAAACGGGTGTTTGTCTTTGGTAATATCTTCTAGGCAGATGTGCCAAAGTATTTTACTAATTATACCGTTCACATCCACAACAAATTATAAGTATGTAAGTACCTACTCACTTATATGAAACTTATAAACATTTCTAGTGCATAATTAGATTATTACTTAGATTCATAATGGTTTTAGAATCAACATTTGACTTATAAAGGGTAACATAAAGTTAATTAATTAAAACCAACATAATTATGGCTTATTTTCAACAGAAAAAAATTATCTTACAAACAAAATTAGAAAGATATAATGGGCTGTCCGTTAATAACGTGCGGCTCGAAAGGGGGTGAGGGAGGGGTCCATTAAAAATCGCGAATTATCAGAAGAGGTGTAGTAATATACCATGTGTATTTATTTTTTGGCAAGCGCGCAATTACTGAAACCAAAAGTTTGAATAGGTAAATATTTTTTAAATTAAGATTTTTGTAGGTACCTACTAAGAAATACACCTGAGAGGGGCAATCATAAACCTCACCATGTATCACCAAGAGGGAGGCGGGGTTTAAAAAATGCCCAAAAAAAACATCACGTGGTTCATGTACGGCCCCCTAAACAGCTGAAGCACAACTATTATTTTTTAAAGTTCCGTCCCCGACGGTAATTTTTTATCTCCTGCTTAATATATAACTTGTACACCAAATTACCATCGTTTACGAACGTCATAGCATACTGCAGAGGTATCACGGAGCATTCTTGAAACAACTGATTTAAAGGCTCGTTGAACGAACGACAACTGTCGACAAACAAATACTTTCTCTGTGGTTCTCTTTTGTTGAAGATGTGGATTTCGTAAGTCCATTTGTTTGCACTTTTATTAGTTCCAATAAGTTGCGCAGTCATGTAGATCTTGCGGTCCGTTTGGGAGACTCTGACGTGCCATAGGAAGTGGAAATTCCCAATGGTTAACAAATAAACGTCTTTGCTCTCGCTGCAGATGTTTAGTAGAGTCAACTCGGTGCCCACGGCGACGTTATTAGAAGGGTGGGCCGCATTGAAATGAGACTTCAATTGGTTTAGTTTACCTTTGAAGAAGACAAAAAAAAATGTTGGTTTTTTTTTTGAAAATTGGTCCTCAATTCGTCGGAATCTTAGTTTTAAACATTAAAGTTTATAGGTAATTACATTGAATTTTATGTACCAACGTCCATATAACTCAAAGGATACTTACCGTAGGTACCGCATAATTTCAGGTATTGTGCGGAGGGCCGCTGATTCGAACGCAGAAAAGTCCATCTTTTGCGATGCAACTAAGTGCCTCACGAAGTAGCAAGCATGCAAATATTTCATTTGGAAGATTTATGTACCAACTTGTAATCAACATCTATAGTGTCTAAAAGTCAGTGTCTTGATCCATATCGAATACATACCCCTAGATATATTAATCTGATATGAATGTTCCTTTTATTACAATACTAAGTACCTACTTACCTCGCCAGTTACAAGAATGCTCGTGAGCAACCGGACACGGCAATTCTCTAAAAGGGCATTCTTTTATATGTATCGCCATTTGCGTATTTCCGAAGTTTAGTGAACAGCCATCGGGTGCGTTCGGACATTTCTCGGTTTGGGTTACGGGCAGCTAAAAATCAAAATGTATATTTAGATCGTTAATTAACTACCTAATTAAATCATTGTGTTACAGTTAGCAACGTTAAATTGGCAGGTAACAAGGTAACCCAGACCTTGTCTAGCCTAGAAGGTAACAAGACATGATATATAATGATTTGAATGAGATTTGGTACACAGTTAGTCCAGAGCCTGAGAAAGGAAATAGGTTACTTTTTTCCCGAAATTACCACGGGAACGGGCACTACACGAGTAAACCTGCGCGGCGCTGCTAGTAATATTATTAAGAGGTAAAATTTGTAAGTTTGTAGGTATGTTCGCGCTAATCTCGGGAATTAAATCGTAACAATAAAAAAGAAAAGGACCAGACAGTTGTTTCAATCGCTAGTGTAGGTATGAGGTAAAACTTAGACGCATGAATAGGCTGTTAATCATCATACGAACCTGTTCCAGGAAATTTTCCAGAGCAATATTTCTCACGTCTGTAATGTTGCGGCCACACACCCCACAGTCCCGTCCACTCAGCTTGCATTGCTTGCACGAGCTGTGGCCTCGACTACACGAGTATATCCTAATCATAATATTTGACGTATATTGCTGTTTACACGTAGAACATTTCACGTCAAAATTTTGTGGTTGTGTTCTAAAAGAAAGTATGTAAGTATTGTATTTTATTAATCACTACATAGTATAAAAGAAAGTCGCAATCTGCTGTCTGTCTGTCTGTCTGTGCCTAGGTATGTATGCTTAGATCTTTAAAACTACGCAACGGATTTTGACGCGGTTTTTAAAATAGATAGAGTGATTCAAGAGGAATGTTTATTTGTATAAAAAATACACACGGTTAATAAAACTCAGCTTTGAGCTTAGTTTGGGTCTAATAATTTATTTTAAAAAAACAGTCTACATGGTGTGCTTGTATTCTATGACACAGTGAAGAGTATTCTATGGTACTTATACAAAATTAAGTAAGTACCTACATATATTTGTTCTTTCTAAAATGACCATAAAATGACTGGACCACAGAGCATAGAAGCACCAGGCGGTAGCGGCCGACCCGGCGGTGCATCTATGCTCTGTGGACTGGACCGATTGAGACTGGACTTTAACTGGCTGGACGCTAATTTAATAAGGAGTAACTTAGGCTTTTTATGAAATTCCACGTGGACAAAGTCGCGGGCACAACTAGTAATATAAATATAATTACCTAGTTACTGAATTACTGCGTGACTGAGGTCGTGCCTGTGGTCCTTGTGACTGCGACCTCGGAGGTGCAGATGGCGCTGAAGGTGCAGTTGGCACGAAACTGGAACAAATAATACGAAATATTAGTAAAAAATATTATGAAATCTCTATATTAATCCTTGTAGTTAGTTCCAAGTCAGTCAGACCTCTGATCTCACCGAAGATACCAGTACAGTCAGGAGGGTAAGGCATAATCACCACACTTGCCGCATTACAGGAGGTTGGTAATCTCAAACTCGAGTCATGTTTGAAAAGTACTTAGGTAGTCATGTTTGATAGTGTAGCCGGGCAATTTTTGTATAGTGACTTTGTTACTTTTAAAAGTTTTCGAGACAGCTAGAGCAGAGTCGCTTAAGTCATAGAGTCCCTGAAAGAACCTTCCTCAGACTTCAAATCTCTCCCCTCCTTTCTAAGGGTTTCAGAGAAACCGTCTGGGAAACCCTTAGAATATATATCTTAATAGCCTCTGAAGACATATTGCTTACTCCAAAATTCATTGAATGAAATTAGATAATTGGGTAGGTATCTTATCTTACCGATTTTGAGGTACAGCCTCAGAAGCGAAGACGATGGGAGATCCCTGGACAGGCACATGCTGGTTCGATGGATAGGTGGCTGAGGCAGGCCGGCTCGCAGTGTTTAAATCAGGGTAGATTCGCGGAGACTGAACTTGCCTTAGATTACGCTGAGGATTACTGTGCATGTGATGTGTGGGTCTTCTTTCATTCCTGAGAAGAAATATGAAAAATGGTGTGGTCAAATCAAGTCTATATACTATATACGTCACAGTAAAAACCATAGACATGACACCTCTTTGCTACATTCTAGTTCTATGATCTATGATACAAACAAAAGAGCGGTTCCGTCAATGTGTCTTTAGTCTGTTCAAGAGAGTGTTCCGAGTTACGCAACCGATAATACAAAGCATAGTTTGTCAGATGTGAGCCGATCCTCAAGTAATATACAATGACGAATCCAGGGGCTAAAAGATATCCATAACAGCAAGATCCTCTTGATAAAACCTTCATGGTCAAGCGCAGGGTATTTGAAAAGAAATAAATACCTAATCAAAAGTCGATGATAATTTCTATGAGGTAGTAGCTGACTCACCTGACTGCACATGACTGCACCTGACTGTCCAGGATTTCCTGGAAACTTCTTTGGCTGCTTGGCCTAGATGAATTTGTTCCCATTTTGTTTGCGCTAGATTATTTAGTTAACTATCGAGATTATACGAGAGGTCACACAACTGAAACTGTAAAACAATTAAATTAAATATACCTAGATAGTGAACCAATAAAGTGCTAGATTCTCAATTCCCGATTTTTTTTAAAGTTTTTGTCATTGTCTATGCATTAATCAAAGGGTAGGTATATAAGTAGATTTTACCTAACTGCCTAACTTATAAACAGGTGTAATCCAGGTGTAAAATATTTTTTCTCTATTAAAATATTAACCCGTCGAAAAAGATCAATCGTCGCACAGTGTTTCATCCTGAACATGCTATTTAGACAAAATTAAATTATTTATTGATATTTTTGCGAAATTCGTGCAAAACACCCAAATAAAATGTGGTAGGTAGGTATTACCTACCTAGGGCGTAGGGCGACGATTTTTAAGTAGGTATACAAACAATTTTGTGTTTAAGGCAAGTAAAGAGAAATATTATAGAAAATGTGGTAGGTAATATTATGGTTCATAATGCACTGGTTCGATTTTCGTTTAGGTGTTTCCGCCATTCTTCCAAAAGAAATTCGAGATGGTTAATTCTATCTCTAGAAAAAAAATGGTTGTAATAAAATCGATATACCTTAAGTATCAAAATAAAAAGGACATACCTTCAGCTACAAAATCTACTACAGTTTTTTTTAACAACAGGTATAAAATTCACTCGCATCCCATCTCGTAGAAGCAAAATTATTAACACTATACTTAGGTAGGTACCTACCCCTTATTTTTATAACAGCCCTCGTTAGCCTAACAGTGATTGTAATGTGTGCAAAACATTTTTTAGAACCGGGATAGTGGGGATAATGGCTAACTAGGTACTTAGATAATTAATTCTTGAATAAATTTGAAAGTAACTTTTGTTTGTCTAGCTAGATACTAGATAGCATGTTCAGAATGAAACATTGTGCGTCGGGGCGAGGGGTTAATAAAATAAAAATAAACTATTTTAAGTATATTATGGTATTTATTCACATTCCTATTTAATTTGATTAATATACCTACATTTTATTTTCTTACCTTCAAAGAGTTTGAAATATGAGTTACAAGAAATAATAAAATAACACTGAAAAGTAGGAATTTATACTTAAAAAAGGTGCTAATATCAAAATAGTTGGTGCCTAAACTACATAACTAGGTACTTACACACACGACAAAACACAAATACGAAATAAGTAAAATATTTAAATGAAAATACCTAAATCACAAACAAATCCACTACACTACAAGTTTTGTTAAGTTGTACTCCATGCAAGTGTCCATGCACCATGTATGCATTTTGTAATTATGTTTTGTTTTGTTGGCAGCTTGGCAGCAACTTGCATTTAGTGTGGTAGGTACTTAGATGGATGTCGATAAAACAAAACTGACCGTAACAGATATCCTATTCCTCAGTCTTTTCTTATTCGTTTCTATGCAAATTTTGTTTAGGGCTAAGAGGTGTCCCTTATGCCCATTCCAGTGCATTGCTTAGTTTTTAGAGTTCCGTATCTAAAGGGCAAAAACGGGACCCTATTACTGACAATTCGCTGTCTGTCCGTCCGTCCGTCCGTCTGTCACCAGGCTGTATCTCAAGAACGGTGATAGCTAGACAGTTGAAATTTTCTAAAAATAAAATAAAACAAATATTCAAGGAGGGCCATAGTTACAATAAACGTGATTTTTTAACCGTTTCTTGCTCGATACTATTTGGCTTTGATTCAGCGGTATACCTATAAAAAGTAGCCTAGATAATTAATTATGTAGTAAACAGACGCGGCATTTCGCTTTTGGTTACATCTAGTCTAGGGGTTCCATCTAAAACCTCATCCATAAAAAATGGGTCATGTCTGTATTTCGTTCAGTACCTATCTATGACATAGCCATTTCATTCCGAAATTATTAGGACTACTAAATAGAAACTTGTAATATAGAAATAAAAACTCTAATCGGTACATCGATAGGTATAATATATATTAACACGTTTTTCATATGTACTTATTACTTACCAACAATGACAATCGACAAGTTCAAGATCGGTCGCATACTTTGGTCGCACATCACTAACGTATGAATTTATCACTCTGCTCGCTCAGCTCGTTAGTGGAAAATACCGAGCATAGACAAAATTATTATTGTTATTTTGACTTACATATGTAGGTACGAATATTACTTTTGTATTTGAATGGTGTAACATTATATTTTATTATGCTAGGTATTTTCCATGGATAATGTTGTATTTTCCGTTAAACTTTTTCTTTTTCTACCCTGCCATAGAGCGACATTTTATCTTACCACAGAGTATTATATTCATGTTATAGCATTGTTTTTGGCTTTCCAAATCCACCAATGCTAACCAGCACGGGTAGCATGAACACTGGTAGACATATATCTCTATAGGGTTAAAACTTTTGTCTTGTCTACGGGTTATGGCGCGGTTGCGAGCACATAATGACAGGAAGCGAAAATCTCTACTGTATACAAAACTTTCGCTACGGAAGACATAGAAATATTGCCCTTTACAAATATATTATATTTTTAACATGGTCACACATGATTACCGATAAATTTTTTGAAGCACAACACCGTCACAACACTATTTCATTCATTCGCCATTCATTCATTTCAGTGCGTTTTTGTCTGTGTTTATTGTTTCTTGTTTTCGTTTTTGTTACAAAAATATTAAAATATAATAAAAGAGTCGAAGACAAGCTTTGTATGCACCTTGGAGGGTAGCCTACATATTTGTATACTTTGAAATGTCAAAGTCAAATTAGTCTCTGACGTAGACATAATATGGTCGTCATGCTCAAGGGCGTAGACATTTGTATACAAATGACGTACGCGACAAGACAAATCTATGTCGCGGTAGCTACTGTAGACAAAATCGCGATGACGTCAAACTTGCGCCATAGATGGTAGACATATTTGTATGTCTACTTGTCATGCTACCCGTGCAGTTTAAATGTAGGTAGTGGTAATCAGAATTCTAATAGGGTTTTAATTTTCGATATTAACATATTAATGTGACAGACACGAGGTAAAGTCAACTTGACTGCTGACATTGACATTTCAAAACGTCATGTCAGAGGTACACTAAAATCAGCTGCCTGCTCGCTCTCGCTCTCTCTCTTTATCATATTTAAATATTATAGAATAGAACTCTGTCTGTGCTTGTGCTCTGTGCGATAATAACCGGGCCGGCCGCGAGATTATCGTGAGATAAAATATATTTTATTTACATTTCAATGTAGTTTATATATTATTATCGTAGGTATTTATCGTATGTATAGATAGTGTCAATGTGCGTTTTGAATGGTTATTTATCGTGCGCTTGAGCTCCTACTTGTTTGAAATTGGAATAGTGTTCCAAAGAGAATTTTAATTATTTTTACTCGCATCTATAGATAGCCACAATGCCTCATTTGAGAATTGAAACGAATCTCTCGAAAGCCATTATTCCCGATGATTTTGTTACCAAAGCGGTGCCGATTCTAGCAAAGGCCCTCGGAAAACCGGCAGAAGTAAGTATCACTATTTAATATAATATCTATACTAAACTATACTTCTATACTAATATTTATAGAGGTACAATTTGTAAGTTTGTTTGTTTGTTCGAGGTAATCTCGGAATTTACTAGCCCGATTTGAATAATTCTTTTCGCAATGAATAGCCACATTCGACGGGAAGGTTATAGGCACTACTCGGGTGACATGCATTTTATTGAGCAGCAAAAAATCTTCCTGTTTATTTAATTAGTATATAATTATTAATATATCCATGGGAGCTAACTTAATCTGTTGCAGTATTGCGTGGTGACAGTTATACCGGATGTGTTGATGAGCTTTGGAGGCACCAACGACCCTTGTGCCATAGCCAACCTGATGTCAATTGGAGCATTAGGAGTCGAACTGAACAAGAAACACGCCAAGATTGTGTTTGAGCTGGTTGAGAAGGAGCTTGGAGTCAAGAATGATAGGTAATCTAAGCCATGTCAGAGGCCTTTGGTGGCTCAATAACTCTGACACCAGGATTGGTCAGGGTGACCATCCACTCGATGATGAAGAAGAAGAAGACACAGTACTAGGAAGCAAGGCGGTTTCTATGTATATGATTTCGGGAATTTTTATCTTCCTCTTCACTCTATCTATTTAAAAAATTGCGTCAAAATCCGTGCAGTAGTATTTGAGTTTATCGCAAACAGACAGACGCAGTCAGGGACGTTGTTTTATAATATGTAGTTATTGATATTTTTCATAACAGGAGTAAATCCATGAGGCGTGTCTAATAATTCATAAATAATTAATAGCTTTTATATATCCCTATAATCCTGTGGGAAATAGTAATATGTCGGTACAACTAATCATATTTCAATAATAACATTAATTTGCCTTTTAAATAACATATTAAGTGTGAATGATGTTTAATTCATAAAATCCCAAAACAATGGTTGTTTTTAGTTATTATACAGCAACAGATTTCATTATGTAGTTAACTTATTGTTCATTGAATACCTCTACTCAAGCAAGATAAAATTTGTAACAGTATCGAGTTGGGGTTTCTAGAAGATTCAGCATTACTACCTATTATTTTGGTTTTTAGGGTTCCATACCCAAAGGGTATAAACAAGACCCTATTACTGAGACTTCGCTGTCCGTCGGTCCGTCCGTCCGTCCGTCCATCACCAGGCTGTATCTCAAGAACAGTGATAGCTAGACAGTTGAAATTTTCACAGATGATGTATTTCTATTGCAGCTATAACAACAAATAAAATAAAATAAATATTCAAGGGGGGCTCTCATACAACAAACGTGATTTTCTGCCGTTTTTTAAAGATCGGAACTCTCCGTGCGCGAGTCCGACTCGCACTTGCCCGGTTTTTAGGATTCCATTAAAGGGTTGTAGGCTATGTTTTATCCCGAAATGTCCACGGGAACGGGCACAACGCGGGTAAAACCGCGGGGCGCTGCTAGTCTATACTAATATTATAAAGAGGTAAAATTTGTAAGTTTGTTTGTTTGTAAGTTCGAGCTAATCTCAGGAATTACCTGTCCGATTTGAATAATTATTTTTGTAATAGATAGCCACAAGGAAGGTTATAGGCTATTTTTCATCGAAATGCGAACGGGAACAGGCACAACGCAGGTAAAACCGCGGGGCGCTGGTAGTACTATAATGAGCTCTTTGTTCAAATGAAATAGCCCGAAATAAATAGAGATGTATTAAATTGACGTCTAGTAGACTTAATAGAAAAACAAATCGTTTCCACTATCACAAATGAAATAATAAAAATTATTATTATCAATTGATTACTTATTATATTTATTAAAAGCTGAAAAACAATAACAAGTTACAATTTGATAAGAATTTCTACTTTGTTGGAGCCACGTAGCAACGATATGAGATTATAAAATACTAGCCGAAAACATTGAGTTATATGTACTACGTACTAGAGAGGCTACGTCGAACAAAAATCGTGAAGAGATTTTTCTAATGACATTGACGGATAGGTCTAGTTGAATGACATTACTCGGAATTTAACAATAGAGTTTATAAAAATCATCGTAGACCGGACTCTTAGTAGAAATATGTACCTAGTTTTTTTTTCAATAATCTCAGAAGTAAATTTTTATTTTTATTTAACAAACAAAAAAGTATATGAAGAATAATAGCAAAAGGTTTTTTAACCGACTTAAAAAGGAGGAAGTTTCTCAATTTGTCCGTATATACATGAGTTTTTTGTGCGCTCGCGGATGTATAATCCGTTGTAACTATATGAACCGATTTTCATGTTTTTTTTTAAAAGATATTTTGAGGTATCTCATGATGGCATCCCAGTGAAATGGAGAGAAACTTTTGAAAATCATAGGAGCGACTAGCATTTGTTATTTTTTTGACAAATCGAATCCATCTTTCTCTTGTTTCATGAAACTGCCGAGGAAACCTTTTTCAGACAAATGAAAAAATTAAAAATTAAAAAAAAATAATATAAAACACTATTAACTCAGACTGGTAATATAAATGCTTAACTTTTAATTGGAGTCGAAAGTAATAGATCCATTCCTGGGGCATCCCTTTAATGTCAAAGATTTTTTTCAAGTCCGTTGGTTTTTGAAAACGTTTAGTGAAAGCCCTTGTTTACATACTCAATCAAATAATAATCAAACGAAAATGCATAGCCTCGTTTTGGAAGCCTTTTAAGAGTATGGAGCATTTTACCATAATTATATAAAAAACCCATTTAAAAAAAATCCCGCCCAAGTCGGATCAATAGTTTCCGAGAAATGGCAGACAAAAAATAGCACTATGTTTTTAAAACTTAGGGCGAACAAACCTCCTTTTTGAAGTCGGTTAATATAAAAAGATGGTTGATATATAATATCAATCGGAATTAGGAATTTATCAATGCTCGTCGATAGTGTCCTCTCTGTATCTCATATCTCATATACTCTTTGTAATATGACCGTTTGTTGATGTAAAAATATTTATTTTTAAATATTTATTTAAAATTGTTTTCGGAGTAGAAAATTATACTTGTGAGTGAAAGGTCACTCCTTTACTTCTATTTGTGTTTCTTAAAGTGTTTTTGCAATAACGCAATGCACATGAAGGCATATTTTATTTGAAAAAACAATAGCTGTAACACATGTAGTTCTGGCCAGAGCTGGCCATCGACTAAGTGAACACAAGTTCCCGCCCCGGTGCGAATCTCTCACGAAGCTTGTTTGAAGTGACTTCTCTAGTACGTAGTACATATAACTCAATGGCCGAAAATACTATATATCTATCGCCGCTATAACAACAAATACTAAAAATAATATACATAAATCAAATGTTCAAGGGGGGCTTCCATACAACAAACGTGATTTTTTTCATTTAATTAACATCTTTTTAAGGTTTGAAAGGAAAATTCACTGCACACACTATTATTCGTGAACATAAAGGAAGCATGTGGGAAGCATGTTCATACGTTGATCACCATTCATCGTAGATAAAAATACGCATGGTTCAAAACTAGATAGATAGGTGCGTTATGTTTCCAAGATAAGTGTGTTGTGTATAGTCATTAGCTATTATCTAATAAGTAGTAATAATAATGACCTCTAAATGGTTAATTAACATTAACATTAACAACTTGTATGATTTACTAGCAGCGCCCCGTCGTTTAACCTGCCTTGTGCCAGGTGCGCCGTAAAAATTTCGATACGAAAAATCACCTTCCCGTTTCCGGTAGGAATGTAGAGAAAAGGTAGCAAATTTCCATTCGTGTTTTTCCATTCTGTGATGACTAGACCATCCAAATTTTATTTTCACATGTATAATTTGAACTTAGGAACTTACACTGAATAGGAATAGTTGGAGAAGTCTGCATCGGACTCACCGACAAGAGCCTTGCTTTTAAATTTATGATGAATTTGAAATTTTAATATTTGAAAGCTTTGATCAACAATGTTGTGTATTGTTGATCGAAGTTTGAAAGTTCTAATATAGTATAAATATAAAATAAAGATTTGTCTACATAATACTAGTAGAGCGTCTGGATTTCATCCATGTTGAACCTCGTTCCTATTTCCTACTACATATTATAAACTGGTAGATCCGATAAAGTTAGTTTTAACAATAACTATAAAATAACGTCATATTTATAAGCGCTCTATAAATAAAACACACTGTATAAATAAGTGTTTTGTCTCTTTCGCTCTTTGACAAATCGCGCATGTCGGAAACGGACAAATCATTCATAGCTGAAATGCAGTTTATAAAAAAAAGCCCATACAATTAAAATTAATATGTTTTTGTTGCAGAATGTACATTGTCTTCCAAGATGAGCCCACAGGCAACGTCGGATTTAAAGGAACTACTTTCCACTCCTTATTCGGATAAAATTTAACTTAAATCAAGGTTGAATTGTTCCTTATTTATTTCTATTCATATTATTTTCCTATGTATAAGTAAAAAGTGTTTTAAATCAGTCTGTTTAATGTTTATGAATATCTAGAAATATATAAATTATTTAAATCTATTGGCATTTATTTTTGTTAACGCCTCGGTGGTCTAGTGGTCTGTGCACTCGCCTGCCATGATAGTTCTCAATTCCCGTGTTGAGAGAAAATACGTTTTCTACTTTTTAAATTAGGTTCGGGTTTGAGATCACCAACCCGTATTAGGCAAGCGTGGTGATTATGCTTAACTCTCCTCACTGTATTGAAATCTTCAGTGAGATAAGAGGTCTGCTAAGCAGTGGGACATTACAAACATGCTAACTAAGGTACAGATCTTAGATTATAGAAAGTACTAGATGTAGCATTCAAATGTATTTACAAGCTACACGCTGTGTCCAAAAACAGAACAAAGTCCCTCGCGTAGTGTTGTTAGCTCTCGCATTATTTGCCCATTTTTGGGGTAAATTTTGGGAGTTTCGAAGGTAATATGATAATAGAATAAAAATTGTCCTTTTCTTTATAACTATGTACCTACCTGATTATCTCAAGAAATAGATAGGTATATTAAATAAAACACGGTGTTAAGGTGGATGTTTGCACACTTTTATCGGGTGATGGAAAAATTATATATTTTTATTTTATTTTAAAGTATTCGGAATACTTACAGCTAGGTACAAGAGTTACATAAAAAAAGAATAATAACTTAGGGCCAATTACAATTTTTCACTATCTAAGATGGCTAATATAGAAACATAATTTTATACCCGCTCCCCCTCTCCCCTTCTACCTCACACGCACACCAAAAATTTGTTTAGAAATCCTATAGACTAACATACTTACTATTTAATAGGATTGTTAGGTTAGGTACATAGGAGCCGCACTTACGCTTTATACTTCTTTTTTCAAGTTGGTTATTTTTTATTATATTACTTATTAATATTCTACAACGAATTAAAGCCCTCAAAAGGTAATAAAAAGAAGGGTAAATCAAAACTCTTATATTGGCAACACTAGCATAGATTGACGCATCACTCTCTATGACAATTGAAATCTGAGAAAATAATTAAATATTTAAATAAGACGATACCTAAATGCGATACTTACACGTGAAATGTGATCCCATCCTGTTTCTTTTTCAGACCCACTGCATTTTTACAGGTAGGAATGACACAAGACGGCATAGTTTCGTGAAATTGGTCACGGGTAAAACACGTTAGCGCGTTCCGACGGTCACAAAGTGACTGATCGGTTGCGCATCAAACTACACTATTTAAGGCTAGTTTGAGTAGCTACAGTATTATGCGCGCTCACGGGTTCTGGTTATTCTGTATTCTGAGGTACAGATATGGCTAATATTCTAACATTCCTATGTTTGCTATGAGAGCACAACAAAAATGGTTACTCGGCAGAAGTAGTGTGGTCGAAATTGGTTACTAGTAGGTACATTACATAATAATAACCAATTTCGATTCGATTGTAACAACTTCACTATAAATAAAAAATAACTTCATAAGAAATAGTCCTTTGAATGCCACTACAGCCATTTTAGTCATTGAATTTGGTCAGAAGGTAGCACCATTTTATGTTCTAATTATCTATGGATAAGGACTACTTAGTGCGTCCTGTCAGTGTCACTTTTGTACAAACGTTATTTAATCTGACGGTCACGCAAATCAAACAAATGTCAACTGTCAAATTTATCAACAACAATCCAAATTTTGGCTTCCTTGCTTGCTGGTTTGCTCGCTGTGTTTGCTCGCTCGTGTAACGTGTAAAACATTGTTTAATCTATAAATTATAATTAATTCACTAAGACTAAAACTACATAAATGACAATATAACATTCTCAAATTGTAATAATATAGAAGAATTGAGTAAAGATGGACGATCACCGGAGTGTGGAGGACACCCCAGCCTCCCAGAGGCTTACAAATGAGGACTTTAGGAAACTGTTGATGACTCCAAGGTCCACGCCTGCTGGAGGTGCGCATCCTACAGGATCCGTGCGGGAGGCTATGGCCAATTCTGGGTATGAATACTTACCATAACACATGTATAATACATTTGCAAAATCAGTGTAAAGTTCATTCATAATTTGGTAAAAAAAGTCCTTAATTTCGTCTAACTAATAAAACTAGTATATCTTACAGTATCTTCAATGACTAGGCTACTGATTAGTGTGACTTTCCGTGTCTTAATTTAATATATTGAACTTTGTTAGTAATTTTCAATAACCACTAAACTTAACTCTTAAATTAATGAATGCTTTTAGGTCTATGCCCCCGCCTGCGGAGAACAAAAGTGAACTTCGTCGTAAGAAGAAGTCGTACTACGCTGCTCTAAAGAAGCAGGAAGATAATAAATTGGCCGAGTTAGCTGAGAAGTATAGAGACCGAGCACGGGAGAGACGAGACGGGCATAATGAATTGGGACCGACAGATCCTACTAGCAATACCAGTAGTGCTTACAGGTACATTATAGAATGATAGTTAAATCTATAATTATATTATAACTAGCAGCGCCCCGCGGTTTTACCCGCGTTGTGCCCGTTCCCGTGGGAATTTCGGGAATTTTTTTACAACCTTCCTCTTGAATCACTCTACCTATTACAAAGAACCGCATCAAAATCCGATGCGTAATTTTAAAGATTTAAGCATACAGACAAACAAACAGACAAAAATAGCAACTTTGTTTTATACTATGTAGTGAAGAGGTAAAATTTATCATTTTGTGTCTTATGTTTGGGCTTCCTGAGATTGAGGAACTACCTATCTGATTTACGTTATTAGTGATAACAGACTCCAAACCATGTTTTATGAGATTAACCTTTATTTGAGGTAGGTTAAAAATAAGCCATTCTGTGTGCTCCCAAAAGAATTTATGATATCTTTAAAACTATGGAGATATGAGGTAACATTTATTCAAGAACTAGCAGCGCCCCGCGGTTTTACCCGCGTTGTGCCCGTTCCCGTGGGAATTTCGGGAATTTTTTTTACATAAAAACCTTCCTCTTGAATCACTCTACCTATTACAAAAAACCGCATCAAAATCCGTTGCGTAATTTTAAAGATTTAAGCATACAGACAAACAGACAAACGACAAACAGACGCGACTTTGTTTTATACTATGTAATGATTTATTTGTGTATTTGAATTACAGGAATAAGATCTTTCGGTTTTTGCAGTAGTTAAATAATCTGTTACATAAACCCTGCTTAACTTGAGTCTAGCCTTGTGTATATTTGATTTATTTATTCATAGAATTGTAGTTGGTAATTTTTTTTTCCAGAGCCGTAGCGCCTGATTTAAAATCGGGAATGGATGCCAAGGAGAGGAGACGTCAACTCATTCAGGTGTGGTATCTTAATCTTCTTCATCGAGTGGATGGTCAACCTGACCAATCCTGGTGTCAGAGTTATTGAGTCGCTAAAGGCCTCTGACATGGCTCATGTAATGACTACTATACGGACTTTGACGCCCAATCATAAAACATCGATGTGTCGATAATATTGAAGTCATAACATCGATGTCAAAACATCGATGTTTTCCAGCTAAACATCGATGTTTATTCATCATCGATGAATATCGATCATCCCTATGATGGCTTAACATGGCCTCCGAAGCAAGACACCTCCTCCTGAAGCATGATACCTTACTGTACCGACATCTTCTATGAGAAGGGAGGTCTTTGCCCAGCAGTAAGACTAACCAGCTTATTCATGTGTATAATGTATTAGCCTGTAATGTCCCACTGTTGGGCAAAGGCCTCTCGTCTCACTGAAGATATCAGTACAGTGAGGAGGTTTCAGGCGTAATCACCACGCTTGCCTAATGCGGGTTGGTGATCTCAAACCCGAGCCATGTTTGAAAAGTAGGAAACATGTTTATTAGCTTATTCATAAATTCTCTAAATCTAAAACACTGTTTTAAAAGTGTTTTGTCTCTTTTGCTCTTTGGTAAATAGCATATGTCAGAAAGAGGACAAAATTTTACACCTAAAGGCTGTAAATAAGCGATATTGAATAAGGCCCTTGTACTAAATCTCTCATGTTTCAGGAATCCAAATACTTGGGAGGTGATATGGAGCACACTCACTTGGTGAAGGGTCTGGACTATGCGTTACTCCAGAAGGTCCGTTCCGAGATACAAACCCGGGAACTTGAAACTGAAGCCGAGATGGAGAGGCTTGTCTCAGAGCCTGTTGAGGAGAAGAAGGAGAAGAAAGAGTCGGCTCCGGTGAGTACTTAATGAAGATATCAGGAACTTACAAGAAAAAAAAACACAAAGAAATCTGTGTTTAATATATGAAAGAAAGTCGTGTTATTAGCATCCATTTATTACTCGAGAATGGCTGGATCGATTTTAATGATTCTTCTTTTATTTTATTTAAAAATCCCAAAATTCCTACGGGAACGGGTGCGTTGCGAGTGAAGCCGCGGGGCACAGCTAGTAATAAAGTTTTAAACAAACATATGTGTGAATCCTTTGCTTTTTTGAATTTGGTTCAAATAAAATAGGGGAAAATTTAACTGGAAATTAAAAGAAAAGAATACGAGGAAATTAAATAAACAGGGGAATGTCTTTTAATGATTTAGTAAGTATATTTTTGAAAATTCATGTACATAAATTTTTAAAATTGTTTGATTGAAAATACAATGTTACCTGCAAGAATAATAATTAATCCTTAAAAATATCAGTTCGACTACCTTCTAATACTCGTTTGATTATTCGTTTGACGTAATGATTCATTTATTTACAGCCGCCGCCACAAGAGAGCGAGGAAATGCAATTCAAGACAACGGTCGGCAAGAATATCTACAACATGATTATAGAACAGAAGTGAGTGTTCTCAACATACTCATTATTGCATTCTTGATGTTTGTGAAGACGATTCTCTATCGTGTTACGGGTTTAAATAACTACTAAACGGATTAGATGTATATCAAAAAAGGGTATCCGCGGTTTCACCCGCGTTGTACCCGTTCCAGCGGGAATTTCGGGATAAAATGTATCCCATGTGTTATTCTGATGTATAACCTATATTACTGTAAAGTTTTATCCATATCTGTAAAGTAGTTTGCGTGAAAAGTAACAAACATACATACATACATCCTCGCAAATTTTCGCATTTCTAATATTAGTAGGATTAGTAGGATTGGTACAGAGTTAGTTGTTACTTGTAACCCAGATTAAAAAATAAATAGTTAGGTATTCCTATGATTCTTAAAATGGAAACAAATATGGCCGATTGTCCGAAGACAATTCCTTCTATAGAGTGAAAAGGTTTAATGAAAATTAAATAAAGAAACCTCCTTCCCCTATAAAAGTAACTGATTGTATATCAAATTGACTGAATCTATGGTTTCTTAACTGAAAATATACCAACTATTTTACACAATTTAGTCAAAACGGATGTTAATTTTCTACTAAATTTATTTACAGAAACAAAAAAGTTATTCGTAACGAACTGTTCGCACCTGGCCGCATGGCTTACGTCGTAGAGTTGGATGAAGAAGGTACTATAGACAGCGACATACCGACCACTCTGACCAGAAGTAAAGCAGACGTCCCAGAAATCGATGAACGCAGCTCGGCATCCAGTGCGAACGATGTAGTTCTTGATAAATTGGCGCAGATATTCTCTTATTTGAGACATGGACGGCATAGGAAGTTGAAGAAGACTAAGGTATGATGAATATTAGTTTTTAACATAATCCTGGTTGTTTTAATCATAAGATTCATATCGGAGGTCTTTTGGCGGTCTAAAAACTCAGGCAGGGTTGGCCAATGACCTTCTGGAGTTTATTTTACTGTTCCCCTTTTATTCTATACTCATTTTGAAAGAGGATTTTTTCTGCTCATCAAAATGTAATGGTGCGACCCTCTAAATCTGAGAGAACAACGTACCTACAAATTATTCATAATAGCGCCATCTATTAGTACGCGGGTGGAACCATCGCACGGAACAGCTAGTTTTAAACAAATAAATAATTTTACTTTTAGGACAAAGCCGCAGAAAAGGGTCGTAACGACGACTCCATATACGGCGATATAGGCGATTACACGGCGGGCGACCGCCGCGGTGACCGCCGCGAAGACAGGCCCCGGAGCAGCTACTTCGACAAGCCGGTTGAGACGGAGAAGGAAGAAGGTATACCTCCATTTACAATACCCGGCCAATACTTAAATAAAAAATAAAATATATACATGGCCGATACTTATCACTTTTTAATAACTAGCAGCGCTCCGCTGTTTTACCCGCATTGTGCCCCTTTCCATAGGAATTTGGGGATGAAAAATAGCCTATAACCTTCCCGTTGAATGTGGCTATCCATTACAAAAAGAATTATTCAAATCGGATTGGTAGTTTCTGAGATTCTAGTTCGAAATAATTGTAAATATATTTTTCCCCCACAGGCCCCGGGCCGCTGCCCCGCCGGCCCGCCAACACGGAGGAGCGAGACAAACGTTCAGCGGCGCTGCTCTCGCGGCTGGCGGCCGAGCCCGAGGGCTACGCCGAGTGCTACCCGGGGCTGCGCGAGATGGACGACGCCATCGACGACTCCGACGACGAGGTCGACTACACCAAGATGGACGCCGGCAACAAGAAGGGGCCCATAGGTAACTCGCAGACTCACAACACAACTTGTACGTCATATGAGAGAGAGAGGGAGGGAAAGAGACTTTAAGCGGTGCTGCTCTGCCGCCTCTCAAACGAACCGACGCCGCCAATAAGACCTATAGGACCTATAGGAAAGTGACAATCAAACAAACTGTTTGTCATATGAGAGAGAGAGAGAGCGCGATACATTTTCAGCGGTGTTGCTTCCTACCTGCCAGTCAAACCGACGCTGGCAATAAGAAATTTACGTAGTTTTCATTCGCTGATATAAAGTTATCATTTTTATCATATGGTCTTACCGCCTCATTCAACTCAACTCAACTAAACACTGTTATAAACTGTTTTGTCTCTTTTACTCTTTAGAAAATAATGTAAATGTCGGAAAGGGACTAACCATTTTACATCTAAAATTATGTTAATTAGCATTTATGAATAAGGCCCTTAACACTTATGTTTTTCTATCATCCTAGGCCGATGGGACTTCGACACTCAAGAGGAGTATTCAGCATACATGAGCAGTAAAGAAGCCCTGCCTAAAGCGGCTTTCCAGTACGGAGTGAAGACTCAGGACGGGCGCAAGACAAGGAAGACTAAGGACAAGAGCGAGAAGGCAGAACTCGATAGAGAGTGGCAGCAGGTGTGTTAAAGGAGTTTTTACTACCACATAACCTTATACATCTTATCCTACTAATATAATAAATGCGAAAGTTTGTGAGGATGTATGTAGAAGCCGAAGACGATTGCTCCTGAAGAGGAAAAGTTTAGTGATTTTATTTCATTCTTACCCTATCTCTAAACCTTTTTCCTCTTCAGGAATAATCGTCTTCGGCTGGAAAATTTACGATATTAGTCCCAATTATAAGACAAGTAAGAAAAGAGTGTGTCTATGCTACGTTTGATAAGATTGATACCAATCACTTATGTTACGTTGCTGTACTATGTGTGATATCTTCTTCTTCATCGAGTGGATGGTCAACCTGACCAATCCTGGTGTCAGAGTTATTGAGCCGCCAAAGGCCTCTGACATGGCTCATGTAACGACTACTATCCGTAGAAAGTAACCGGGACCGACGGGTTAATGAGTGATATGATTGGTCGATAATAAACGTAGAGTAATAACGTACCAAAAAGGTGAGTATTTAAATTAACGGTTATATTTTTTTTACAGATTCAAAATATAATACAGAAACGTAAAGCACCAAAAAATAATGATGAACCTGGGTACAAGTCGGCGAAGTACTAATATTTGTTAGCTATAAAATACATAGTTTATGTATAAATAATACACTTTTATTTACCCTAAGGGCTATCTCATTTCAATACCATTGTGACGTCACACCAACAAAATGTTTATATAAACATATAAAAATATATATAAACATATTTTTTTTTGTATTTTCCTTTTTCAAAAAACGATTAATAGGATCTTAGTGACAACTGGCATAGATGTAGATTAGATTTAGAATAGCGTATAGGCTACTTTTCATCCCGAAGTGTCCACGGGAGCGGATACAATAAGTTTTTCATTTTATTCCTAAAATAATTCTTTCCATTATAAATCTATAGTAATATAATTAAGCTGAAGAGTTTGAACGCGCTAATCTCAGAAACTACAAATCCGATTCGAATAATTCTTTTTGTAATGGATAGCCACATTCAACGGGAAGGTTATAAGCTAATTTACATCTCTAAATTCCGACGGGAACGAGCACAACGTGGATAAAACCGCGGGGCGCTGCTAGTTTAATTATAATGCCACAATTTTTAATATGTTTGTTAGAGATTTTTGCCTGAACTAAACCTAGTCCCGTATCCACCTAGATATTTGGTATTCTAGCCTAGAATTTCTAGGCTAGAATGGAAAAACAAAATGTGTCAAACTATTTTATCTAGATGCATTAGGGTATTTCACTGATATTAACAGTGTACAATTTGAGAGATGAATTAAGTCAAATAACTAAAATTATGATCAAAACTGAAATCAGAATCAAAATCGATTAAAAATAAATAAATTATAAGTTCTGAAATCTCCTGTCCCTTGCAAAACGAATTTTACGGGGTGCTACAAGCTTTGTGACATCACAGAGCTAGTGCTGTCTCTGTCTAATCAGCAACTTTGACCGCCTGTAACTCTGGAAATAATAGCGATTTAAAAAAACTGATTTTAGTCTCTATCACGTGATAAAAGATGAGCTAATAGAAAGAATACAAAAAAAACGGTGAAATACCCTATTGGGACTCGATTCAACTCGACTGTTAATTTGACACACATAGTTAATGTGACACAAATAGTTTAGCAGAATCGACACCCGCTTGGTTGAACTTGGATAATGTACTAATCTTCTTATCGAGTGGATGGTCAACCTGACCAATCTAAGTTAATGTACTAATTGAGATGGGCCTGTAAAAAGGAAATTATCCTAAATGGGTACATTTTGCCGAAGATTAGGCAATGTTTATGTAAAGTGTGAAGTTAGTATGTTGGATTGTATAAATCTACTGAATAAAATCACTTATAAAAATGTTTGCTTTATTTAATTTTTGTACCCTTATAAATAATCTGCATCGGACTCACCGACAAGAGCCTTGCTCTTTTTATGATGATGAGAAATTATCAATAGTCCCATTGTTGTAGAATATATATCCTTCTGAAACATTGAAAGATGAAATAAATAGAGTGGTAGTTATATCATAGTAAGGGAGCAATATTATATACCCAGCCATTGAGTTACATGTATACTAATAATATATATAACAATTATATAATAATAGTGCATATAACATTGAGTTTTATGAACTCATAGTATATTATTATAACTCAATGTACTCAGCTGTGTTTTCAGTCAGTGTTGTTCAATTATCCTTTGTTTTACTAAAATTAATTTGGTGTTAAGGAATGTCGTAAGATAACAAGCAAAAAACAAGGCATTGTTCAACTCAACAGGCTGTTGAGGTCAAAATAACATTACTTGTTGAGCGATGATCTTATGAAATTCTCTAACAATCTCGGAATGTCAAGGTTAATGAGGTGGAAGCGCAAACGTTGTCCTAAGTGAGGGTATGATTCGACCTTCAGTGTGAGTGGAGTGAGGCATTCCGTCACGCAGCGGCCGCGGCGCAGCGCAAGCGCAGAGAAATGCGTCCGAATTCGCGACGACACGAGTGACACAATGCCGGTTCATCGGCCCGCCCCCGCGCCCCACAGGTGCGTGCGCGCAGCCCCCCGCCCGCCCCTCTCACCTGCCCCCGCGCCCCCGCCGCCGCCATCTTGAATTCCGCTCACTCAGACCCGCGCAAGCCTCGCGGCGATCGCACGTATCCTCCCGGCCCGCCGCCACGCAACGAATCAGTGCATTGTATAGTTTGAGTGTGATGTTGTGACAGTGAGTGCGATGGAGTCAACGCCGATCTGCCGGTGCCGCGTGCTGTACCTGGGTTCGGCGGTGCCGCAGCAGAGCAAGGACGGGCTGCAGGGCATCCAGGAGCCGCTGCGCGAGCTGTACCCGGACAAGGGCGCTGCGGGCGGCGGCATCGACTCGTGGCTGTCCGTGTGGTCCAACGGCATCCTGCTGGAGAACGTGGACGAGGGCGGGGCGCGGGTGGCGCGCTTCTTCCCGATATCGTCGCTGCACTACTGCGCCGCCGTGCGCCGCGTGGCGGTGGAGGGCGCGCCGCGCTTCCTGCCGCTGGACTCTCCGTTCGCGCGCGCGCCGGCGCCGCGCCGCCCGCCGCTGTTCGCCGCCGTGCTGCGCCGCA
This sequence comes from Cyclophora albipunctata, assembly GCA_963082685.1. Classification (NCBI taxonomy): domain Eukaryota; kingdom Metazoa; phylum Arthropoda; class Insecta; order Lepidoptera; family Geometridae; genus Cyclophora; species Cyclophora albipunctata. Next base: position 3,049,130 of record OY720133.1, read on the forward strand.
CGCACGGCATCAAGGTGCTCGAGTGCCACGCGTTCATCTGCCGGCGCGAGGCGGCCGCCAACGCGCTCGTGCGCTGCTGCTTCCACGCGTACGCGGACAGCTCGTACGCGAAGCGGCTGGAGGCGGAGCGCGCGCCGCCGCTGCCCGAGGCGGACGACGAGCTCGAGGCGTACGACGGAGACGAGAACCACAAGGTGTGGGTCGGCGAGCTGGAGCGCGACGACGCCAGCGACGAGGCGCCGGCAGCCGCGCGTGCTCCGCGCCCCCGACAGATCGCGCGCCCGTCCTCCGTGCCGCCGCCGCCGCCGCCGCCCGAGGAGCCGCGCAAGAAGACCAACACCGCCAAGAAGAATAAGAAGAAGTCGTCGGCGTCTGCGGAGGAGCTGTACGGCGCGCCGCCGGGCGCGCCCATGATGAACGGCGCGCGGTCGCTGGGGCGCGCGGCGCCGGGCTGGGCGGGCGGCCTGGTGCTGGTGGGCGCGCGGCCCGGCACGCTGGGCGCGCGCCGCCCGCCGCCCGCCGCCTTCCCGCCGTCGCGCGGCCGCATCCAGTACGCCACGGTGGACCCGCGCCGCTCCAAGCCGCCGCCGCCGCCCGCGCTCAAGCCCGCGCACTCCATGAACGGGCTGGAGGCGGTGGACGACGCGGGCGGCATCTACCGCAAGAAGGGCCACCTCAACGAGCGCGCCTTCTCCTACAGCATCCGCCAGGAGCACCGGAGCCGCTCGCACGGATCGCTCGCCAACTTGAAGTTCGCCGCTCCACCCGAGGTGAGCTAATATCCCACACTTACTTTACCTTCTAGCTATAGCTACCAGAAATACTACATACTCTCGACGTATTGTTAATTTATATTCTTTATCTCAACTCAACTGAAACAACATAGTTATTATCTTAAGTGTGATTTTGTTTGAATCATTTAAGTTTATCGGTTTTACGAGTGTTCGAATGGAAGGAACAAAGCGTATTTTACCCGAGTTTACGACGCGCCAACATTGTCCGCCCGCCTGATAACGTTACTATGTTTAGCAAACAACTACCTGCGTCTAACGGTGAGAGACAGGTTCAAAGAAATCATTTCACTTGTTTCAACTAAAAATCTTACTTTATAATAAGAAAGATTTCCTGTAATGTAAAGAAGTGATTTAGAACTCAAACAAAAAGAACTGAACAACAAATATTAACATTATTGAAATAGAATAATAAAGCAAGATACAAACAAATATCTGCTTCGAACTAAACAAAATTAAAACAACTACGTGTTCTTAAGGAATGCTTATTAACTCAAAATCACGTTAAAACACGAAAAGTCAAAGGTATTCAAGCCCCATTACTGGAACCAGTTGCGACATTCATTGAGGCCCGCAGCAACGGGCCTTGCCTATAATATTACCTATAAAATATGCAGTTATTCAAGATACGATATTACAACCTGCGGTGGGCTTGTGGTTACTTACATTAGGAGAGGCATACTCCAACCTGTTACACTGTTGATGCAACTCACTGTAATGTACGATTACATTTCTTTATATTTAAAAACTAGTAGTGCCCCGCGGTTTTACCCGCGTTGTACCCGTTCTCGTCGGAATTTCGGAATGAAAAATAGCCTATAACCTTCCCGTTGAATGTGGCTATCTATTACAACAAGAATTATTCAAATCGGACTGATAATTCCTGAGATTACCTCGAACATACAAACGAACAAACACACAAACAAAATAACAATTTTACCTCTTCACTACATAGTATAAAATAAAGTCGTCTCTGTTTCGTGTCTGTTTGTCTGTTTGTCTGTATGCTTAAATCTTTAAAATTACGCAACGGATTTTGATGCGGTTTTTTGTAATAGGTAGAGTGATTCAAGAGGAAGGTTTTAATGTAAAAAAAAATCCCGAAATTCCCACGGGAACTGGCACAACGCGGGTAAAACCGCGAGGCGCTGCTAGTTATAATATAAGTATAGATATTTACAGGGATAGATAGACAAGTATCTTTGCTATCTTCTTATATCTATCTTTATAAATAAAAATGAATCGTGGTTCGAGTCTCGCTAAAACTCGAGAACGGCTGGGCGATTTAGTTGATTCTTTTTTTGAAATAATTGTCAGAACCCAGGGGAGATGTAAACGGTTATTAGAGACGGAATAAATGCGGGTAAAACCGCGGGGCATAGCTAGTCTTAGATATAAAAATAGGAAACGATTAAAATGTGGTACCTGTTTAACATAAGACTTGATGGCTAAGCTTTTGTCGATGGATTATTTCCATTTCTCTCTGTGCCTCGCTATCCTCTTCAAATCTTTATAAACTCTCTCTCTCTTTCAATGATTTGACATATTGTTCTTCTACATTCCTCTTTCCTATTTTCTACTGTAACGAAAGCTTAACAAATAATTTAACTATAAAATTCGCAAGGCAATGCTAGTTTCAATAAGTCCCCAGAGTTTTAATTTCACAGTGTATCTAAACGATTGTAGGCTAAGATTGTAGGTTATTTTTCTCGAAATTTCTAAAACCTTATCAAGATGTTTTGCGTCATATCGCTAAGGAAAGCCATTAGAAGTTAATTCTCGTCGGAGGTCAAGATGGCTCCGAATCAAAGACAGGTTTTAACACAGGGTTTTAATAAATGAGTGTATTTACCGAGGCAGATATTTTAGGCCTTATTCATAAACGCTTACTAGGAGCATTTTAGCTATCACATGGTTTGTCCCTTTCTGACATACGCTATTTTCCAAAGAGCAAAAGAGACAAAACACTCACTAACAGTGTTTTAGTTAGAGAGTGTTTATGAAGGCAGTTTGTCTCTATCTATAAAGGGGGCCAGACTGACCATCACACCACCCTGTCACACTAGTGTGGTGGTTAGGAATTCTATTTCTTAACTGTCACACTAGTGTGACAGTTAATATTTCCTTGCAATTTTGAATTCTATTTCTTAACTGTCACACTAACATTCGTACAAATAGGTGCTATAAAACCGATAATTATGGAACTAGTAAAAAAAAAAACCCTAACCTACCGAATAGTAAGTATTTGTACGAATGTGGAATTGTACGAATGTGGAATTGTACGAATGTGGAAATTGTACGAATGTGACCTCACACTATTAAACATACCTACTTGATATTATCGTATTTTCTCGATCTTCTTTTGTCGGTGTGACAGTTAAGAATTCCTAACCACCACACTAGTGTGACAGGGTGGTGTGATGGTCAGTCTGGCCCACTATAAAGCTGTATGTTTTATAAACTATGTTTTTATTGACCATAATCCGGCATAACGGACCGGGATTCAATTTGACATGCTGTCCACTTGGATCCACTGCGTGGCTCCATTGATGGATCCTAGTACACTTTTTTGTCTACCTGAGTCCATCGAATCTGTCAGTTCCAAATAATGGATTCTAAGACACTTTAAGGTCCACTTGGATCTTCCAAAGAGTTTAGAGGCGTAGGTACTATTCGGTAGGTTAGGGTTATTTTTTTTTTTATAAGATCCAAGTGGACCTTAAAGTGTTTTAGAATCCATTATTTGGAACTGACAGGTTCGATGGACTCAGGTAGACAAAAAAGTGTACTAGGATCCATCAATGGAGCCACGCAGTGGATCCAAGTGGACAGAGGGCAATTTGAAGTATTTTATATCTTAACTAGCCGCGCCCCGCGGTGTTACCCGCGTTGTATCGGTTCCCTACCTAAATTACTGTAAAGTTTCATCCAAATCCGTCTAGTAGATTTTACGTGAAAGGGCAACAAAGATACATCCATACATCCATCCTCACAAACTTTCCCATTTATAATACTACTAGTTGATCACTTCGGTTTACCCGGTCTTGTGCCCGTTCCCGTAGGAATTTCGGGATAAAATGTACCCCATGTGTTATTCTGATGTATAACCTAAATTACTGTAAAGTTTCATCCAAATCCGTTCAGTAGTTTTTGCGTGAAAGAGCAACAAACATACATCCATACATCCATCCTCACAAACTTTCGGATTTATAATATTAGTAGGATAAGATAGTAGGATAGCTGTACAATCTATCAATCTTATACATCTATCTACGTAATCCTAGATAAATACAAACGTTAGCATAAGTCTAACTTTCTATTTCTTATCCGTACATTGAACAAAATCATTCTCTTAAACCCAAACAACTACCCACATATGTTTCAAAGTCTTCAGACACACGAACAAAAAACCGACAAACAATACATAAATAACCATGATCAATAACTAACACGATCTCGTTAATGATAAACACGGTATGTGAGCTCATCATTACGTAATAAGAAAACATATATTATTCAACAATATATTGATGGATATGTGACATTGGAAGGTCAAATAAAGTTGTGGCTCGGTGGTTTCGAATTTAAGACCATATTGGTAGTCTTCAGGCGGTCTAAAAAGTCAGATGCCAGGGTCGGTTAAGTCAATTATGTAATTTATGTATTATGTAATTTTAAGTACTTAGCTTTTTAAGTACTTATATTATTATTCCAAAGATTATTAGTATTTTTTTTTGGTTTGAGGTAAAGTATATAATACTTAAAGATGACTTAAAGACATAATAAAAAATATAGATAAACAATGGTATTATAGATTTGAGTTATGTTATGACAGTCGTTTCGAAGCTCCCAATCAAGGTCTAAATATTGAAACCATGCTCGCAACCGAATAATCTGACATTTGCTAAATTCAATGCAAACATGTAGAGAAAACGAAGCCTATTTAGTTAAGTTATGCAAAGTTGATCTTATAAACACTTACAATATAATCTTTAGCGGCTATTACTAAACAATGCTTACCGTAAACATACAATACAGTTTTCATTCAAAGTAACTTTTCCTACGAGCGATCCACCTGTACCTCAAATGGGTGTTTCGGGCAGATGATGAGCACCCGTTGATGTCTTTTGTACTGGGTATTGAGTAGAAGTCGACTTTTTTGAATTGGAACTACACTCGTGAGCAAAAAAATCGACTCAGCATGCAAACTCGCGGTTAAAAGCTTCTAGCAAAAAATGTAAAGCTTTAATTCAATTTTTTCAAAATCGTAAAGCTGTTAGTTTTAGCTTTAAAATAAGTGGTCTATGTTGTTATTTAATTAATTTTTTTGGTAAAGAAAACATATTCAATGAAAAAGGGCTCGATTCCTTAGCGATGTGCTGACAATGAATCGGTCATCTCTGTCCGATGTGCACCTTTTTCTTCCGGAACCGGGTCTTCGGTTAAAGTTACCGGTCTCCTGGTAACGACGATAAACTCTGGAAACTGCAGACTGGCTCATGTTCAGCGCACGAGCCACTTCACGTTGACTCTGGCCTTGTTGCAACAAGGTGACGGCTTGAGCAGCTTCAGTACTTGTGTCCATTTTCAGGTGGAGTTCTTGTTTGTTGATAACGGAGATGTGTATCGGTTGACGTTTGACGGCTAACTGATAAGGGTGAGCCAGGTAAATAACCTTTTATATGGGTCAGTAACCCTTAATTAGCACTATTGTAATCGAGCCGAAAAGGGGTAGTTACTGATAACAGCCTATTATTGGGTTATGTCAGCAATAAACATGACAATATTTTACACTGTTTTGAAGCTAACAATAGCAGCTTTAATATTTTACTAAGAAAAACATATTTTTATGGTTTGTTTTTTTGTCGGTGATGTTTGATTGCAGGTGTGTCACCTGAGTCGATTTTTTTGCTCACGAGTGTACATACGTTTACGGATACACTTCGCTTTTATTTTTTGAGTCTTCTGTAACCACAGTTCGTGTAAAGGGGCCGAAACGTCAGATAAAAATCACTACATAGTATAAAATAAAGTCGTGTCTGTTTGTCTGTCTGTTTGTCTGTTTGTCTGTCTGTTTGTCTGTTTGTCTGTATGCTTAAATCTTTAAAATTACGCAACGGATTTTGATGCGGTTTTTTGTAATAGGTAGAGTGATTCAAGAGGAAGGTTTTTATGTAAAAAAAATCCCGAAAATTCCCACGGGAACGGGCACAACGCGGGTAAAACCGCGGGGCGTTTAAAATAAAAGCGAAGTGTATCTGTAAACGTAGTTCCAATTCAAAATGAGCAACAAGCAAACTAATCCTATAACGAAATATTATAAGTCTACTTCTGCTAATAATGTTCTTATTAAGGCTTTGGTGCAGACTGTGTATCTTATAATGGTATAAGATAAGATCTAATACACTCAAGAGCATTAGGATTTATATCTCAGTCTTATAGTCTGCTATATGATTACTTACAAAACAGTTACAGGACTTTTTTACTTATAATAGCATTTCACAAGAGTATATATTCTCAAGAGCATTTGTTTTTATTACTCAGTCTTATAGTTTACTAGTAGATTATCTTATAAACAACTAATAAGAATATGTATCCTATAAATGTCTTCAGAAAGATAAAATAGTCTTGATATCTTATAGTAGCAGTCTGTAAGAAAAGAAGCTCTAATAACACTCTTAGCTAAGATAATTATGAGTTTGTCTCGTTACTGTCTTATTCAAGACTCTTTTAAATACAATAGTACTTTATTAAGGACGTTATAAAATCAAATAACCGTGTAAGCTACTTGATCAATCACATTATTAGTAAACATCAGCCATTTTGTTTGTAAGTAATAATTTGCTTATAATTGTCTTAAAACATACTCAACGCAGAGTATTTGAATAAAATGGCGAATGATCGTAAAAATCGTCGAAATATTATTTTACAATAAATACTCTATGTGCTTGTTTTCGAAGCGCGTTGTAAAATTAACTAGATCTTGGCACACATTTACAATAAAAATGACTTCCCCGGCGTGTTCTCACTGTATTATCAATATTTTATCACGAGTTATTATGTTATGCAGTTACTAAAAGTTACATCTAATATTATAAAAAGAAGTATACTTACATTTTGAATATTTCGTTTTATCACCACACACCAAAATAACCAAACACGCGAATCAATAAAAAAAAAACACTTTATAAAATTTACTTATAACTAATAACTAAGTATATTCCTAGAGCATTATAAACAAGATTGCTTTAGTAACATACTTATGTCAGATACTAATCAGAGTGTCTGTACTTCAAATTGTGTTGGCTCAGAACATTACAAAAGCAATTGCGCTTGCTCAAGTATACTATAGGGCTAACTGACGTTCCGTAAGTTGATTATAAGATAGTTATTAGGAAAGAAAGCTCCTATAACTGTACCCAAATCCAACATTGTAGTAAACTACAAGTATCTTACAAGCACAAGAAAAAATAGTATTGAAGAATACTTCAAGTACTATGTTTGCTCCTTGTGTAGTGTTCACTTAAACTTAAGAACCCAGAAGTCGACTTACTTAATTGTATGAGCAAGTTTATGATAGTATAAAATAATTAATAAATAATCATTTATTGCTTTTTAAGAACACAAAATTACATACCTAAGTATCTTATAAAACTAAAAATAATAAAAAGCAATTGGAGAAGGCACAGCTTGTTCTGCTTAGAGTATTCTTTGTTTTTGTGTAAAGGAAGAAATATAGTATTTTGTTATATTGTGTATGTATTATGTATTCTATTTATCCAGGAAACTTAAATACTATGTAAGACGAAAAATAGTTATGCAAAAATGCAAATGTAAATAAGATATTTGTAAGTATTAGAACCAGTAGTTAAATTTAATAATATAAACCTTGAGTTTTTAAAACAACACTGTGTGAAATAACTTTTAATATTTTATTCTATTTAGGTATGATATAAAAAGTATATTCCATATTCTAAGCACTAATTCTACCCACATTAATATATAAAAACTTGTAATTTAATACGTGAAAATTTTTTTTTACGAAATTTACGAAGGTATCTTATTAAGTATTATTTTATAACTTTACGAGTGGCTTTTAAAAGAATCACTCTTATTAATTAAAGCAGCAACATATTAAGAAGTTGTTAAATTCAGTTAATTAGTTGTGAATATTTAACTGTTGCTCTCACGGAGATGAGTTTTCTAAATTACGTAATTCCAATTGATGGGTGACGAATCTCTAATGTTAAAACATTAACTTCCACACCAGGTTTCCCAAATAACTCATAATCTACTTGAAAATAACGTCTTACTTGTGTTAAGCATAAGCCCCCACAGCTGGCGTTATTTGTAGAAAACTGGGAAAGATATTTAGACTCTAGCAGTACTCACTGCTTGACCTGCGTTGTGCCTGTTCCCGAGGGTATTTCGGGATGAAAAATAGCTTACAAACTTCCCGTTAAATGTGGAAAACCATTAAAATAATAATTGAAATCAAATGGGTAGTTCTGAGATTAGCGCATTCCAACAAACAAAAAATAAAATAAAATAATTAAATTCTTTAGCTTCATTATATTAGTATAGATTGTATCTACACTAATATTATAAAGAGGAAAACTTTGTTTGTTTGTAATGAATAGGGTCAAAAACTACTGGACCGTTTTTAAAAATTCTTTCACCATTCGATTTTACAGCTACATTATCCACGAGTAACATAGGCTATTTTTCAACCCGAAATTCCCACGGGAACGGGTACAACGCGGGTAAAACCGCGGGGCGCTGCTAGTTGATTATAAATCATATTACGATGTTTCGAATGTTGCCTCATGCGATCGTACTTTACTCGTAAACGTACCCATATAATGTGTAAAAGGTTATACCGTATAGTTCCAGGTCCCATAGGAATATAGGGATAAGAAGCACATACATATAACCTTTTTTGTGAATACGCTATGCATATAGATTCTATTACAATCCACTGTATTCGCAAAAGTTTGCGGAAGCTAATCTTGTTTGCTCGTTCACGAGGCCTGGCAAGACAGATTCGTTTCAAATTCGGCTCATAGTTCTTAACCTAATATTCTTACGGGAAATATTTAACGAGACATCACTTCTTCTTCATCGAGTGGATGGCCAACCTGACCAATCCTGGTGTCAGAGTTATTGAGCCGCCAAAGGCCTCTGACATGGCTCAAGTAACGACTACTATCCGTAGAACGTACATCACTAGTACACATTAAGGTCAGTACTCACATACGGTATTACTCGATCGAGCTAAACTGTCGAGTAAAACTCATGGCATGGGCTTTCGTCCACACATTGAGCATTGATCTATCGAGTGAGGCGCGCCGTTCAGTATTCACCGAACCGTTCGAGCCAAAGGATGTCTGTGCAACAAAGGAGACGGTGGCTGTATTTAGCAAGTCTCACAGTCTTTATAAGAAAATCAAAGAAAATGAAAAGAAAAAACGTAAAAAACGCTTTTGGAATAAACTCGCAAATTCATTTCTCTAAAAACACGTGTTTCAATCACGATAAACAATACCAGACTGACGCTCGCCTCGCGCCACTCGCAGTCACGTACACACGTTCGAGTCAAGATTGACGGCTCGCTTCGAGTAGGTTCGAAGGAAATTACTTTCATTTAATTCCATCGAGCCGGCTCGGTGCGAGCCTTCGAGCTGTGAGTTTTGCGGTCCACACGTTGATTTTTACTCGACTTCGAGTAAAACTATCGAGTAATACCGTATGTGAGTACTGACCTTTAAATGTCACTCAATCACCTCGTCACCATAGCAACTATTGTCACAAATAGTTCGTTAGCAAAACCTAGTTTTTTCCTAAACAGTTACACTGCACTAGTTTACTTTACTTACAAAGAATGATTCAACACGCGTGTGACCGCTATTGTCATGTCGACAATTTTACTTTTCAATTAAAAACAAAGGAAATTAATCTCTTTGTCTTAGGTAATAGAGTGTAATGGATTGTCAAAGTAGTTTTGTAAGGTTTACGTCCCACGCATCGCGGTTACTCGTCTGCGGCGGTCAATGATACTTATAATGGTGTACTTAGTTTTAATAAGCGAAAAAGGTGGTTTAAAACTACGTAAATATTAATTCATTTTGAGCTCGAAATAAACCCTAAAGGACTTTAAAAGCATGGAATGTTCTACTAAGGGAGGCATATTATTATAGATCAGAAATCTATAATCACTACATAGTATAAAACAAAGTCGCTACTTTTGTCTGTTTGTTTGTCTGTATGCTTAAATCTTTATAATTACGCAACGGATTTTGATGCGGTTTTTTGTAATAGGTAGAGTGATTCAAGAGGAAGGTTTATATGTATAATAATTCCCGAAATTCCCACGGGAACGGGTACAACGCGGGTAAAACCGCGGGGCGCTGCTAGTATCTATACTAATATTATAAAGCTGAAGAGTTTGTTTTGTTTGTTTGTTTGTTTGTTTGTTTGTTTGTTTGTTTGTTTAAACGCGCTAATCTCAGAAACTACTGAACCGATTTGAATAATTCTTTCACTGTTAGATAGTCTATTTATCGAGGAAGGCTATAGGCTACATTTTATCCCGAAATTCCCACGGGAACGGGCACAACGCGGGTAAAACCGCGGGGCGCTGCTAGTCTATACTAATATTATAAAGCTGAAGAGTTTGTTTTGTTTGTTTGTTTGTTTGTTTGTTTGTTTGTTTGTTTGTTTAAACGCGCTAATCTCAGAAACTACTGAACCGATTTGAATAATTCTTTCACTGTTAGATAGTCTATTTATCGAGGAAGGCTATAGGCTACATTTTATCCCGAAATTCCCACGGGAACGGGCACAACGCGGGTAAAACCGCGGGGCGCTGCTAGTAATATTATAAAGCTGTAGAGTTTGTTTGTTTGAACGCGCTAATCTCAGGAACTACTGGTACGATTTGAAAATTCTTTTTCTAATGGATAGCCTCAATCAACGGGAAGGTTATAGGCTACTTTTTAACCTGAAATTCTCACGGGAACGGGTACAACGCGGGTAAAACCGCGGGGAACTGCTAGTTTACAAAGAAAATGAGAGCCTATTACATATATTGCGGTACCAATAGCTGCAATTATAACCTTTAAAAATATAATAGCAAAAAATGGGACCCATCAGAATACCCTTTCATATACCGAAAGATTTTTTAGATTTTGTTCTTTAATGACGGCGTTATGAGATAACAAATGTACAAAAAAAGTTCACACGAATTGAGAACCTCCTTCGAGGTCTGAAGAAGATTTTTTAAAAATAAAATACACGTGAGGTAGCCCAGCCTCCAACGGAAGAATTCCATACGTTTTATTTTCGCAATTTTGTAGCACTTTGAATGATATGGATGTAGTCACGATTTCAAATGTTGTTTTATTTATTTTACTTACTAACCTTGGGAGATACTGAAGGTGTAGTGGGATTTCACAGATCGGAGTTATTTAATAATTATATGTGACGTGTTATTAAAATAATTGAGGTTGTCATAAAAAAAAAATATCCCCTTAAATACTCTTTTTTACTTGTATGTACTTACTATTAGGATTGACCACTTAATCAACTTACTTACTTAGATGTAGTCCATTTAAGTTTGTTTTTAAAAATGTGATACTTGCAATATTGATTGTTTTGGGGATAGTATTCGTCTATTGGTGGATTTACTCAACTAGCAGCGCCCCGCGGTTTTACCCGCGTTGTGCCCGTTCCTGTAGGAATTTTGGGAATTTTTATACATATAAACCTTCCTCTTGAATCACTCTATCTATTTTATAAAACGCATCAAAATCCGTTGCCTAGTTTTAAAGATCTAAGCATACATAGGGACAGACAGCGAATAGCGACTTTGTTTTATACTATGTAGTGATTGATTCACCAACTAAAAGTCACGGCGGGGTTTACAAAAAGTCGTACAGAGTCCTAACTTCTGGTGCACAATTTGCGTAGACATTTAAAATTATATAAAACATCGCCTGACTTAACAATATAATAATAGACATTGCTGCACAATTGCGATGCGAACACAAATGTTACGAAATGGTTATTGTAACTCTGACCAATCACAATTTTACGTTATTGAATAACATTTTATTTAATAAGTACGTGAATACTTGAACACTAGATTTTTGATAACTATTACAATAATTTAATTTCTTTACGCATAATATATCGAGTCATATTTAAAAAATACTGGTTTCTTAAGTTTACGCGAACACTACTCATTTTGAATTAAAACTACATTTATGGATACACTTTAATTTGACATTTTTATCTGACGTTTCGGCTCCTTTACAGGAACCTCTATTTTAAATGACCACGGTTCCTGTAAAGGGGCCAAAATCTATTTCAATTACCATCAGTTAGTAGGAATGGTCGTGCTTACTTTAGATATTATCACAAGAGAAATATGACCTTTGTACCTCTGCGCCAATGGCTAATATTATGAAGTATAATGAGCGAAGCTGTAAAACACTTAAAGGCGATATTCGCGTGATTGCGGAGTCACTGTACGTTGTATTGTATTGCATTTGTTAAACTCTGGCGCGGTTCCAAGTCCAACTTTGATGCAAGTTTGAAGTATTGGCAATTTTTTATCCAGAAATTTCTACGGGATTGGACAGCACGGGGATAACACTGCAGGGCGCTGCTGTGATATAATAAATACTGTGCGTCGATTGGTGGAGTATTTTAAATTGGAGTTTTGCGTCAATGTGTTCTCCAATCAACACACAGTATTTATCGAATCATGTCGTGTCACTTTCTGTTGCGTTCGCTATGCTAACCTTTCCGTTAAATGTGACTATCGATTACAAAAATAATTATCAAAATCGGACTGGTAGTTTCAGAGATTAGCGCGCTCAAACAAACAACAAATCAAACTCGTCTGCTTTTTTATAATAATATAGATAGATGTCTTTTCGCCTTTTGTGACATTCGCTGTACTCGTACAAGAACCGCGGTAGGTAATAATGTTAATGACACGATATATCGAACACATAATTTCGTAATTATAATAGCAGTCGATCGCATGTTTGAGCGTGATCTAGTTGAGCGAGGCATTAGAGTGGAAAAATATTGTGATTACGATTTAATGAAAATTTTGCCGTGTATTATGTTCGATGAATGCACAATGCAACGAGTGGGCCAAGGACATAACTTTTGTTTTCAAACATCTGAGAGTCGATCGTAGCGAGAATAATACTTCATTTGGTGTCGTCACAGAGGTGATTATACGTGTATATATACCAGCTGTGCTTCTGACTTCACTGATGATGTATTAACGTTTTATATTACACTAGTAGCACCCCGCGTTGTGCCCGTTCCCGAAGGATTTTCGGGAAGAAAAATAGCCTATAACCTTCCCGTTGAATGTGGCTATCTATTGCAAAAAGAATTATTCAATTCGGACTGGTAATTACCGAGATTAGCTGGAACATACAAAAAAACTTACAAATTTAACCTTTTTATAATAGTGGTACAAGAGGAAGGATTGTGTCTCCTTTTCTTGCCTTGCTAGAAAGGGTACAATGAGGGTAAAAAAACGGGTCACTGCAAGTACTTGATGATGAATAAATAATTGCTTAATAAGATGTTTCATATAACAATCTCTTTGTATCTCTTCTGGTCACCGGTTCCCACATTTTGTATCAAATCCACATCCCATTGAGTAGAAGTAGGTACTCATTGTATAACATATAACAATATACATATAGCACGGTATATGGACCACTTTTTATACTTATACACACAATCCAATACGGAGTTGTTATAACAGATATTATCCGTATAACAAGCCATTGTTTTGTGTTCCCGTCTCACTTGAGTTAATACTGTATTTTTAATTGTATATTTATTAAACGAGTGTCGTAATGTATGGTTTATTAAGGCTTGGTTGCACCATCTTACTTTAACAATAACAAACATCGAAACTTCAGTTAAAGTATCGGTTAGGCCTAAAATTAGTTGCACCATTTGACAAATAGTTAAATGACGTCATAACTTTAACTGTAACTGTAACCGCTCACTTTTCGCTGGTTAGTGCTATTGTTATTGTCAAATTATCCGTCAAATTGTCAAACGCGTTGAATATAACCTACAGACATCATGTCCTTGCTCCAAGAGATACTCGCGGAAACCAGTTCGGAAGACGAATGTGATGATCTTGTTGTTTGTTTTCCATTTTTTTATTTTCTCCAGCTCACCAGAATCCGAAAGAGTATAAATTAGAAAATTAGGAATATTTCTAAGCTTCCTTGAAAAATTTATTTGTTTTTTGTTTGTATGTAACAGACACCGAACTGACATCAACATCGAAATGAAGTGACAAGTGACACTAATGACAGCGCTAGAAACGAGTTTTTACGGTTTTATTTAGTATTGTCATATTTAAAAATGTTACCCGCATCGAATTTGGGCTAAATCACGCCTCATTTGACTTGTAACACTATTAACTTTAACAAAGCTAATGAATTCGCTGGTGCAACACATTTTGCTCTAACCGTTTAAGTCAGCGTTACTGTTAGTGTTAAATTTGACTCAAACCTTTACTTTAACTTCTTCTATGGTGCAACTCAGCCTAAGAGTGTGATGAGGTTTTCCGTTCTTGAAGATATTGGAAAACTAGTGTTTCGCGGTTTCATAGTGGTGCTACGTGGTTTTACCCTCGCCGTTCCTATGGGAATTTCGGGATCTTCTTCTTCTACTTCATCGAGTGGATGGCCAACCTGACCAATCCTGGTGTCAGAGTTCTTGAGCCGCCAAAGGCCTCTGACATGGCTCAAGTAACGACTACTATCCGTAGAACTTAACCGGGACCGACGGCTTAACGTGCCCTCCGAAGCACGGAATCATCTTACTTTTCGGGCAATCAGGTGATTCAGCCTGCAATGCCCTAACCAAACCGAGGAAAGTCTCACAAAGAGATTTTTGTGAGACGTGAATCGAACCCGGAACCTCCGGATCGTGAGCCGGGCGCTCAAACCACAAGACCACGGAGGCTGTTATTTCGGGATAATAAAATCATACAACCTTCTAGTTGAATCTTGCTATCTAATACAAAAATAATTATTGTAATACTAGTAGTTCTAGAGATTAGTGCGTTAATTTCGTCTTTAGCTTTATTATAGGTGCTAGCAGCGCCCTTCGGTTTTACCTGCGCTGTACCACTCCTAGTGATAATTTTGGGATGAGAGGTGATAACACACCTTCCTCTTGAATTACTCTATATTTTGGTGAAAACCACTTGAAAATCCGTTCAGTACTTTTTGGGAAAATGGATTACATACACACATACAGCTTTTGGGAACTTTGTTTTATATTATACTAGCAGAGCTCCGCGGTTTTACCCGCGTTATGCCTGTCCCCGTGGGAATTTCGGTATTTTTCATACTTATAAACCTTCCTCTTGAATCACTCTATCTATTGAAACTGCATCAAAATCCGTTGCGTTGGTTTAAAGATCTAAGCATACATAGGGGCAGACAGACTCGCAGACAGCGGAAAGCGACTTTGTTTTATAGTATGTAGTGATATAGAAGTACAACTTCATTCCTATCTGGTCATGTTGAACACTGGTTAAGTTTAGGGCGAGTCGAACTCACCTGTGACCTTTATCTCTCGGAGAAAGTTTTACCCAGAAATGCGTTATTGTCGGCTGTTTACGGGGCCTGGTAACGTTCAGCAGGTTACTTATTTTATATTAGCTGGTTTTTGTGCGTCGAATCTGTAGTTTTAACATCTTATATATTACAAAGTTCTCAAAAGCTGCCTATCTGTATAACGATTCTCGCAAAAACTACTAGAAGACATTTCACCAAAAACAAATTATTGGATTGTGACTTTTTTGAATATATTTCCAAGATTCAGGAACAACGTCTAAAATGTTTATGTCTAAAATGTTTCTGTCAATCTACCCGAGATTGACAGAAACACTGTTTTTATCACATGCATTTAATATATACTTTAAATCCATGATTTATCATACATATACCCTTTGTCATGATTGTTGCACAACCCGGGTGTCGTTTTAAATGCCAATTTGGACATGGGCCATATTAATAAATTAGCTATCAAATGGTTTGTCACTTTCTGACATACGCAATTTTCCAAGGAGTAAAAGAGACAAAACACTATATAACAGTGTTTTAGTTAGAGTGTTTATTAATAAGGTGGTATGATTTGAAGTTAATCCGATTTTGATTCGGTTTAAATTCAATGAACACTACTCGAAGTTAACCTTACTTTAATGAACCAGCAACTTTTAATTTAACGAAAGACGAAAGTATGATATAAAAACACTTGCATGAACCATTGAAAGTAAACAGATAACAATAAAAAGCAATTATTGTATGTTTTATGATTTAATGCACGTTAATTGTAATGTACGTGTAAGTCGTTTGAGATGCGACTGTTAACTTTTCACGTTTTATGAAGAAAGTGAAGATTGACATAAAAAAGTAATGACTGTTTTTGGTATTTTAACAAACTTAACTTTTACTTAAAGTTGTGTCAGAAAGGTTTAAAAGTCTAACTGACGCACTTGACGCACGATACGTTCATCAATGAAAGAAAGAAAGTAAGTCCCACTGCTGAGCAAAGACTCTCGTCTCACCGAAGATATCAGTATAGTGAGGAGGAAAAAATGTTTCCTACTTTTCAAACATGGCTCGGGTTTGAGATCACCAACCCGCAATGGACAAGCATGGAGATTATGCCTAATCCTCCCCACTGTACGTTCATCAAATCGACATTTATTTATTTGACGGATTTTTTCATACACTACGTCAATATCAGAAATTAAAACTCTACTAAGAATTTGAAGTCTCTGTGTATGGGCGTATACCAACAGGTTAACAACTGAATGTCAAATGTGCTATCAAGACAGACAGAAAGATTCTCTATCTCTAGTATTTACACTAATGACTAGCAGCGCGCCGTGGTTTTACCCGCGTTGTGTCCCTTCCTGCGGGCATTTAGCGATGTAAATAGCTTAAAACCTTTCTGTTGAATGTGGCAATCTAATACAAAAATAATTATTTAAATTGAACGGGTAGTTTTTGAGATTAGCGCGGTCAAAAAAACAAAAAAATCTTCAGTATTACATATTAGATATGTATATTTCTAGTATGTGTTAGTTAGATATGAGATTGCCTTAAAGATCCATGTTAAATCTATTTGTACATCAGTGTAAGTAATATTAACTTAACATACTTTAATCAAGTACATATATAATCACTACATAGTATAAAACAAAGTCGCTATTTTTGTCTGTTTGTTTGTCTGTATGCTTAAATCTTTAAAATTACGCAACGGATTTTGATGCGGTTTTTTGTAATAGGTAGAGTGATTCAAGAGGAAGGTTTTTATGTAAAAAAAAATCCCGAAATTCCCACGGGAACGGGCACATCGCGGGTAAAACCGCGGGGCGCTGCTAGTCACAAATAAGCGATACCTGTTTCTTAATGTAATGAAAATCTTACTAAATACAGCTGATCAAATAATATAAATAAATGAGTAGGACACTCCTACTAACTAACTGCCTTATTTATAAACGGTCTCTAACAAGACACTGTTAGTGAGTGTTTTGTCTCTTTTGCTCTTTGGAAAATAGCGTATGTCAGAAAGGGACAAACCATTTGCCAGCTTAATGCTGCTAGTAAGCGTATAGGAATAAGGCCTTTGGTGTTCACTATACTCACTCATTACTTAATTATGTGCAATTTATTTAGAAAACAGGTAATTTGGAATCATTAGTTAACGGACGATTAACGCAATCGGATATCGCGAGTTAATAATAGAGATTAAATAGTTTTTGCTAGATATCCATAAGTAAGTAAGTATTAGCCTGTAATGTCCCACTTGTTGGGCAAAGGCCTCTCGTCTCACTGAAGATATCAGTACAGTGAGGAGGTTTCAGGAGTAATCACCACGCTTGCCTAATGCGGGTTGGTGATCTCAAACCCGAGCCATGTTTGAAAAGAAGGAAACATGTTTTCGCTCGACCCGGGAATTGAACCCGGGACCTCAGTCTTGGCAGGCGAGTGCACATACCACTAGACCACCGAGGCGTTCCATCCTATATGAACACTGAATTTTACACGCGGTTTTTTTGATCAGCCTGGTATAACGAACGTGACGTCGACACGTTCGAGTAGGTTAGTGGCCAACCCTGATGTCGGAGTTTTTAGACCGCCTAAAGGCCTCTGACATTGATTATGATTATATTCAAATATCATAATTATCATGAAATATAATGAGACAATATCCAAGCTTTTAAACAATTAAATGACTAACGTATCCTGTTTTATTTACCAACTAGCAACGCCCCGCTGTTTCACCCGCGTTGTATTCGTTCTCGCGGGAATTTTGGGATAAAAAGTAGCCTATATCATTTCTCAGGCTCTGGACTAACTGTGTACCAAATTTCATTGAAATCGGTTCAGTAGTTTTGGCGTCAAAGCGTAACAGACAGACAGACAGACTGAGTTACTTTCGCATTTATAATATTAGTTAGGATTAGGATTATTATTGGTTCTAAACATTCGTTTCCTTGTTTATATATTGTATTGTTGACCTGAAAATTGTTTTTATAAATACAGCTTCATTGTTTAATAAATAATAGGTTTTATCGATGATTTGACGAGGTTATCTTTCAGGAAAAATAACATTTTTTACATGATTTATTATTATTATCAGCCATTTGTGTCCCACTGCTGGGCAGAGGCTCTCCCCGTTCCTTTCATTACATTCCATTCCATTACATGATAAGTTATTAAAATACAGCTTACTTACTTACCGACTTCATAAACGTACTATAACTAAAGAGTGTCTCTTTTACTCTTTGGAAAAGAGCGTACGTCGGAAAGGGACAAAACATTTATTAGCTGAAAGAGTGTCTCTTTTACTCTTTGGAAAAGAGCGTACGTCGGAAAGGGACAAAACATTTATTAGCTGAAATACTATTAATACAAGTTTATGATTAAGTTACTGAGACTTAAATAACTATTAAATCGGTTTACAGTTTTGTAGCTATACCTATACAATGCCATAGGTTTCGTCCTTAGTAATAAAAAGTTATATCGAGTTGAAATGTCATCATCGCGTTAAAGATAATTTTACGAAGTATAACATTTTACTGACTAAACCATAATTCACAATATACATAGGGATATCGACAATACAGATTTTGTATACTAAATGATTACACCGCTCGTGGTCACGGGATGACTGCACCCAGCACCACGAGCGGTGTAATTAGCTCGAAACGTCGGGTGCGTATTTTAGTAAAATACGTTAAACTATCTAACGCGATACAGACCCATTTAGTGCCAATAGTGTCAGTTTAAAAAGTATAATACAACTTAACCCCAACACAACGGAAATCAAACTTAAAACACTTCTCATTGCAATAGCTAAAAACTATGCTCATTATCCGATTATTTGCAACTAGCAGCGCTCTGCGGTTTTACCCGTGTTGTTCCCGTTCTCGTGGGAATTTTAGGATAAAAAGTAGTCAATAAGCTTCCCGTTGAATGTGGCTATCAATGAAAAAAATAATTTTTCAAATCGGACCATTATTTCCTGAGATTAGCGCGTTCAAACAAACAAACTCTGCAGCTTTATAATATTAGTATAGATTTCAGTCAAGTCTATAAAAAGTCGTGGACGGCATAACCTATACATACTGATATATAAAGTTACTAGCAGCGCCTTACGGTTTTACCCGCGTTGTGCCCATTCCCCTGGGAATTTCGGAAATTTTTATACATATAAACCTTCCTCTTGAATCACTCTATCTATTTAAAAAAACCGCGTCAAAATCCGTGCAGTAGTATTTGAGTTTATCGTGAACAGACAGACAGACGCGGCCGGGGACTTTGTTTTATAATACTCGTATGTAGTGATACTATGTATGTAACACATACCAAGAGGCAGGTTGCGCAACTCCCAACAAAACTTGTTCACGGTAACACTTGAGATGAAGTTACCATTATAAGCCTACCAGCATTCCGATTTTACCCGTTTTCTACTCATTTAATAAAGAATTTCGGGGTAAAAAGTATCCCAAAATCTTGTTCTTGAATTTATCTGTCTATTGGTATAAACCAAATGGAAATCTGTTCAGTAGTTTTTGAGATTTTCATCAATAAAGATGAGGTGAGAGATTTTGTATGTATAAAACGTATATATAAAGTATATTTCATATCAACGCATATGATACAAGTTGCAGATTTAAAGGAACAGTTTTAAGACGTGGGACATGTTTTGTAGGAAGTTAGGAAGCATTTCGATCACTTTAATCGGCCACTTAAGTACACCTAAGTAACTAATTAGGTGGCCAATTATAGAGATAAGTATTCTGCCGATTTGAAACCTGTACCGTTTTTACATTTACCTGTAGGTTGCAAAAACATTTAACCCTTTATTTAAAGCCTTGGTTATCTATACGAGGTACCTGCCTACCTTTTTCAGTCCCGGTTGAATATAATAAAGCTGAAAAGTCTGATTTTGTTTGTTTGAACGCGGTAATCTCAGAAACTACCGAACCGATTTGAATAATTATTTTTGTAATATATAGCACGTCAAATAACATTCAAGGGAAAAGCTATAGGCTATTTTTCATCCCAAAATTCCCACGAGGACCGCCACGACGCTGATAAATCCACGGAGCGCTGTCTTAAAATTAAACTGGGTCTGCCTACACATTTTATACTAAATTATAATGCATGAAGATTACGTAACGATTGCAATTTTTAAGGTTGTTTCACCGTTTATCGAGTGTACGTTGCGTTTTGCAACTACGAGTATTCGCTCGGAATTCGTAGTTTGTTCACACTGTCCCGTTACTGGTTACATTCTCTAGTACTTTGTTTAAGCAGTTTATCTAGTAACTAGCAGCGCCCCGCAGTGTTACCCGCGTAGTGCCTGTTCCTGTTGGAATTTGAGATGAAAATTTTTCTATAATCTTTCCGTTGAATGTGACTATCCATTAAAGAATGAATTATTCAAATCGGACTGATATTTTTAGAGATTAATTGCTGAAAAAAAAACAAGAAATAAAATAAATATCGTTTAATTATATTAATTAAATTATCATCATTCTTGTATTCAAGATATCTATCTTGATATTGTAAATAAAAGCGATAACATACCCAAAAATACCGCAACAAATTAAGCAAATGTTATTTTGAAGATTTCTCATCTAATGATCGCATCTATCGTATGAGTATAGACTAGTATAGATATAAAAATAACGTGTCTCAAGCGTGGCACGTTGTTTGTCCGCGATGTACTCCTAAACTACTGAACCTACTACTGATTTTAAATTTGATTTGCACCATTGTGTGCAATTTGATCCAACTTGAAAGATAGGATAGGATCTCAATGTATAGTGATTAGGGTGGTCCACTCCTTAATTTTATATGGCAAAACAACTCTAGTTATAAGCGATTCGCCTTCACTTCGGCTAACCAACTTTGCGTAAGGTTCTCGTAGGAATTCCTCTTGAATCACCCAGTCTATAGCGAAACCTGTTCGGTAGTTTTTTTGGGTGCGAACATATTATAGACGGACTAGCAGCGCCCCGCGGTTTTACCCGCGTTGTGCCCGTTCGCGTGGGAATTTCGGGAATTTTTTACATAAAAACCTTCCTCTTGAATCACTCTACCTATTACAAAAAACCGCATCAAAATCCGTTGCGTAATTTTAAAGATTTAAGCATACAGACAGACAAACAGTGTGACAGACACGAAAAGAGACGACTTTATTTTATACTATGTAGTGATGGGCGCGGCGGGTTCTGTAGTTATAATGAAATCTCACCTTTGCTTAAAGCAAAGGTGAGATTTCATTATAACTACGGTTTAAAACGCAGTAAGAATTTCGCTCTTCCATGACCCCGTCTGATATCCTCTCACTTAACTTACTTAATTTTCATAAACGGAAGAAGTTTACAATTCTTCGAAATCTTTTTTTATATCATGGCTGGGAACGCGCAATCCTTCTCATTATATTGATATCTTCAGTGAGATGAGAGGTCTTTGTCCAGCCGTGGGACGTTACAGGCTGATACGGTTTGAAACTACGTTTACGTATCCGTAAACGTAGTTTCAATTCAAAATATTATCACGACTTACAATCGAGAGCTTACAATCTTCACCGCATACATAGCCAACTAGATTTCATCCCGCATCGTACGTATGATTGCAAAAATAATCATTGAAACACGTTTTTCTAGGTCTTTGAAATATTTTTCATTATAAAACTGTATAATTACGGGTCGTAATCTACACGGGAAGATGTTTTAATACTGAATTATTCAGATACATTCGAAACGCTGTTATTAAAAAGCGTTGTGAATTATGTAAATGATTCAATGTGAGCAGAATGTAGGTAAATGATACATTTGCACTTTCTTTTACAATTTTTCGGAAATAACCTTTGGTTGAGCGATGTTTGACTAAACGATGTTAGTTCATTACGTTTGTTAAGCAACGTGCAGCTCGACCCCTACTTGGATGGGTGGCCGATAGTGGCATTTCTATCTGAGCGCTATCGTGCTTCGAAGGGCACGTTAAATTGTCGGTCCCGGTTGTTTCAATCGTTAGACCATGTCGAAGGCCTTTAGGTGGTCTAAAAATTTCGACACTAGGGTTGGCCACTAACCAACTCGAACTTAACTGACTTTACCTAAGACAGAAGCAGTAAGGATATAAATTCGAGTAGTACAACCCTAGTGCCAAAGTTTTTAGGCTCAAAGACCTATGATAAAGAGCCTAAAGACAAGTAACGAAATGGTATAATGATTAAACGACTAGGACAGACAATCCGAAGCCCGGTAGCGCTAATAGATACGTTATCAGTCTCTTCTTCTTATCGAGTGGATGGTCAACCTGACCAATCCTGGTGTCAGAGTTATTGAGCCGCCAAAGGCCTCTGACATGGCTCATGTAACGACTACTATCCGTAGAAAGTAACCGGGACCGACGGCTTAACGTGCCCTCCGAAGCACAGAATCATCATACTTTTCGGGTAATCAGGTGATTCAGCCTGCAATGCCCTAACCAAACTGAGGACAGTCTCACAAAGTGATTTTTGTGAGATATCCCCACCGGAAATCGAACCCGGAACCTCCGGATCGTGAGCCGAGCGCTCAAACCACTAAACCACGGAGGGTGTTATCAGTCACTTATCCAAGTATCAAGCTGCACGTAGTAGGATTTTTTACTTATAAAATGATACATACACGTACACATACTGATTTTTTTGGCTATATGTAAATCATTATTGAGACTGCCACAGATTACAGTTAGTACAAAAACTATGACGTATTTTTTTCAAGATGGCTGCCTCGATAAACGACCAATAGGACCCGCTATATTGATTGCTATAGATCGTTGACATCCGTTATTAATAATTGAACTACGAAAAATATACGATACGCACCGTTCTTTTATAGAACGATAGTTTACGGTGAAATCATGTACTGATTTCTTCAGTCTTCTGTGACCATGGTTCCTGTAAAGGGGCCGAAAATTCAGATAAAAAATCCTACTTATGATGATGTAGTTTGTTACTCTTTCACGCATAAACTACTGAACCGATTTGGATGAAACTTTACAGTAATATAGACCGCTTTAAGCCCTCCGACGTAGTCTAACGATTGAAATAGCCAGGGTCGACAATTTAATATAACACTAGCAGCGCCCCGCGGTTTTACCCGCGTTGTGCCCGTTCCCGTGGGAATTTCGGGAATTTTTTTACATAAAAACCTTCCTCTTGAATCACTCTACCTATTACAAAAAACCGCATCAAAATCCGTTGCGTAATTTTAAAGATTTAAGCATACAGACAAACAGACAAACAGATACGAAACAGAGACGACTTTATTTTATACTAGGTATGTAGTGATTTGTATGTCTTGCGCTTTCATAAAATTGATCATACATAAATTAATTATATATTTTGGAAATGTTCGTATCAAATGAGACTTACAAAATAAAAATTAATATGTAATAGCCAATCGGATATAAAGCTTTAAATTAAATAAGCTATTTAATTTGAAATAATTTTTGTATGTATAATTAAACATAACTAAATAGTGTTTTTAAATAGATAACATTATAAATATAGCAGTCAATAACACATTTCAATAAATTATTGTAAAAAATGCAAGGAAACCCAGCTGTAGTATTCAAATTTATTTGCAAAACTACATTATTTGTATTCGTTGCATAATATTATGGCCTGAGAGTGCATTGACTTCATTTGGTTATATTTTAAACAGATTCTATCAACATACTATTAGTTCTATGTTTGTTATAATATTATAACTTGCGCAAAATAGAACCATATTTTTATGAGAACCTTTTTTATAACGGATACAACGAGAACTACTGAAAGAATTTTCAAAATCGAGTTATAATTGACGGAGATATTAGGTAGGTAGCTTATTAGATACTAGCCGCGCCCCGCGGTGTTACCCGCGTTGTATCGGTTCCTGCAGGAATTTCAGGATAAAATATATCCCATGTGTTATTCTAATGTATAACCTATTTTACTGTAAAGTTTCATGCAAATCCGTCCAGTAGTTTTTACGTGAAAGATCAACAAACATACATCCATCCATACATACATCCATCCTCACAAACTTTCGCATTTATAATATTAGTAGGATTAGCCTGCTTCGGTTTTTGAAGATGGTTAAAAAAGAGCTAGAATATTATGTTCAATATTCTTTTTTCAAAGACCTAAAGACCTAGGCTAGTGTTCTAAATTCTTTCTTCGAAAAATTTGCTAGGATATTCTTTTTTCATAAATATCTTATCGACTATTTTTTTTTCCAAAAGAAATGCCTGTGATGATTTTTATTGTTTTTTATTATTGTTTCATCAACGTGATACCATGAAGGTAGATGATCCAAACCAAAGCATTCTTTACATTATCACTATGTAGGCCTATGGTAATGCGACACAATTGACTTCCAAAGAATGCGGGCTCTGACGCGATCCGAATACTACAACACTGCCATTCAATTATAACCCTTAAAACAACACAGTTACAGTTCACTGGTGAACCGAAGTAACACTTTAAAAGTTGCAAAAGAAATCGCTGACCTTTACGTTTTTGTAATTAAGTCTAATCGTATTGCAATTTGATGAAGTATTGTTTGTATTTAATAGTTCGCGAACCGTTTATTACTAATCAGTTAACTGCTGGTTAAAAGTAAACTGAATTATTTGTGTAATAATTGGTATAGAAGTGCAGAGTAATTAAATGGAACGGATAATTATAAGATCCTATTGTTTGGAAATCGCTTATGATATTAACTTATAACAAAGTCTCTATTAGTTTCAATGCCTCTTACAACATTCTAGCGGCCATCCTTAATAGCTTGCCCTATCGGTAATCTCAACTAACAAAATTCTTCAATTTTTTTTGCATGTAAAATAAAATGTCTTATTATTTTTGAAATTTATTGACGTTTTATGTCAACGCCATATTAAGTTATCTCAGATAGTCGGCAGGGATCTATTGTTGGGAGCGACCGCTTGAGATAGATAGATAAGGATATTAGGAGCGATTGTAAATATCAAGTCAACAATATTTCAAAAATCTTGCTTGACTAGATTTCATTTTAACAATGAAGTCGGTTAAAAATTACGAACATTATGGCAAATAAAAACTGTGAAAACGAGTTTTTTTTCGCAATATTTGAACATGTATGAATTGCACTCGTGGGGGCTCACCATGAAACCATTAATCAAATGGACTCGTCGAGGTCCTACCATGACACCTATATTTAAATGAAGTCACGTGTGAAAAACGTAGCGGTAACGCAGAAAAGCGGAATAACTATGACTCTTGAACTGAAGTAATTAAGTTAATGGCCGACAATCGGCGACTTCACGCTCGGTGACCGAGTCAATTGATTTCTTATGTGAATTAACTGTCATAGTTTCTTTTTGACATAAAAAAAAATGTCTGGTCATTTGAATAAACTTTAAGGTTACATTAATTCAAGGTTGAGTTTACCAAAGAGGATGGTATGGACTGTTTTTCAAGCTAAAAAATATCGCTTGCAATACTTTCGACTAATGCAAGCAAATTTGCTCTGCCTCCGTTTTCTACGAAGTCTAGTAAATGAATAGCATCAAGACTAAAAACTCCGACACCGTTAGAGTTAAGTTAGGTTAGGTTAGAGTTAAGATGGACGCCAAAGACAATATATTCTCTTCTCTCTTTTATCTCTTCTATCAAAAGAAATAAGAGTGAGAAAGAGAAATATCTTCAGATGTCTTCTTCACAAAACGTATACCAAACTTTTGACTTGGCAAGTATATGCTGGGTTGGCTTATGGCCACTAACCTACTCAAATTTTTGAGCACTACACCGAATAGAAGCTAAACTCAAGCTTTCTAAAGATATTTATCTATAATTGATGAATGGAGATGTCAGCAGATTGAGTTGTCAACTCGTTTGGAGATGGCCACCGTGGGAACAAGCACACGTGTCTGTGTTCCAAACGGTTTTGTAATCAAAACTTATTGCGCATTTATTTTATTTTAATGGGAATTGTTATTCAGCTGTTTTCATTTTATGTTGATCAATAAACATGACTCGGGTTTGAGATCACCAACTCGCATTTGGCAAGCGTGGTGATTACGCCTAATCCTCCTCACTGTACTGATGTCTTCAGTGAGACGTGAGGACTTTGCTCAACAGGGGGACATTACAGACTTACTTACTCTTAATAAATATGGCTACTTACTTTGAAATTAACAACACACATTAAGACAATCTTGAAAATCTATAACATGGTAGGTATAAAATTTTATTTTTATTAGTAAAGTTTACAACCAAATAGTATATGAAACGAATGCCACTTGTCTATAGGTCAAGACAACGTTTCTAATTCTACAATGTTGTCTGGGCTCAGTTTGCCTTAAGAATCAATGTAAGAAATTGCCAACCTAAGAAAAAAAAAATTCACTAGAAGATTTCTATGAATTCTTGTATCTCTGTATTTGCTTACAATACTTTATTTATACCTAGCAATGACGTATACAAAAAGTTATGGAACGAATTGCGCAGAAACAAAATTACATCGGATCCTTTCATCTACAGAAAAAGGTAACCTAGAGAAACGAAACCCTACACATTTAAATGTCGAACGTGTGATTACAAAAAAGTTTCCGACGAAAGAGAACCTCCTTTTAAAGTCTGTTAAAAGTTATTAAAAGTGTCTTGTAATACACGGTATTGACAGTGAATTTATTGCACCTGGGAGCAATATTTTAGCACGCAGGTGGGCCCGATTCAATGAGATAGAGAAAAAAAGTGTGGCTCAAACTTTCATATTGAAGGTTCCGTAGCAGAATATATTTAAAATCTAACTTGATAAAAAAAGGCAAAGACCTCTCATCTCACCGAAGATATCAGTACAGGTGGGGAGAATTAGGCGTAATCTTGATAATAAACACCTAAAAATTATACATACATAAGTGAGCTGTCATTTACTTGTCAAACTGTGTACGTTTACGGTTCTTTTACCCTGAAAGTTTATTCTAAATATTGGTGAAGACATATACTCGTAATTCAAAATCGACAAATATTAGATGGTGTCTCTCAGCCGTCACTTTTAAACCAAAATATCTGCAAACGTAAGGGTTTTATAAGCAGTTAACGAATCCAAAAAATATGCGTATTCATTTTCCCTACATCAATATGGAGGCGGGTCCACAGAATGTCAATCGGTCACTGCTCTCAGTTTTGGCGGGAGAAACTTGAACTACAACTTTTTTGTGTATTTTACTTTCTCAGCGTCGGATGAGGCCTCGGACGGTACAAATGAAATCAATATTGTATTGAATACCATTGAATGTTCGTGCACCAAAACGATACAGATTTATGATCGATTTTGATTCGGAACGATTCTCTATGGTCATGATTCGGGTAATTTGGAAATCGAATGGGTGATCTAACGATTGCTTCACTCTGGTACTTCTACTTTTAAGGCCCATCGCAGACGACAGACTTTTTGTGCGATCGAGTCTGCGGCGCACAAAAATTTGGTCGCGGATTGTCGCGGATTTTTGTGCGTCGTGTGCGTTACTGCATATAATTACATAGGTTCTATTTTCACAGACTAAAAAGTGCGTCACGGATAGTCTGTCGTCTGCGATGGGCCTAAACCATTGTCAATGTAGAAAAAGTTTGGTTTAGGGAATGTCTATAATATATAAAAATGATTCTAATTGTCGATGGTACAATCAAAGAAAATATTTATTGGTTGTATTGTATTAAGGTTTGAAATATAAATATACAAATTGATTTCAACAAAAAACACCAAATAGCAACATTTTATAACAATAACTGTAAATATAATCTATACTACGAGTACTATCATGAACCTGAATTGTTTAATTTTATGTTTGTTTGAACGCGCCTATCTCAGAAAATACCAATCCGATTTGAATAATTCTTTTTGTGTTTAACAGCCACATTCAACGAGCAGTTTATAGGTTATTTTTCATCCCGAAATTCCTACGGGAAAGGGCACAATGCAGGTAAAACCACGGGTCGCTGTTAGTGTAATATATCGGCCATTTTAAGTTCGTTGTGACGTTTGTAGGCCGTGTCCATTCACATCGCGACATTCGTCCAAGGTTGACTTTCACAATCAGCTGGCTTCCAAAGATGCCTCATTGACGTCATCAAGCTTAGATGTATTTCATTTAAGTTTAGATGACGTGGTCAAGTGGTCACGTGGTTATTTAGGTTTTTTTAAATTATTCTATTATCTATGACTATATATCGTAACAAATGACATCTGTCATTCTACCGGATCTTTTAATACAACTTGAAGAAAATGAAACTTAGATTTTTTTAAATTTGTTTCGGTACAAAACTATAATGGAAGCTGTAATTTCCGACTTATTTGCTTAAAGATTGTATTATGGCGCCCGAGTTAACTAATAAGAACAAGCATTTTTCATTGATAAAAATTACGCATAAAATTACTTAATCGTACTTAACCTTAGTTTTAAATTAAAAATGGAATATAAGTACATATATTCATAGCAACATCTTGCAATAAAAGTAGATTACTTGCAAAAGATTTATAAGTTATTACCCGCGTTTTACCCGTTCTCGTGGGAATTTTAGGATGAAAAGTACCCTATAACCTTCCCGTTGAATGTGGCTATCCATTACAAAAATATTTTTTCAAATCGGACACGTAGTTCCTGAGATTAACACGTTCAAACAAACAAACTCTGCAGCTCTATAATATTTGTATAGATAACTTTATTTCTATCTGCAACATGTTGCCAAGTCAGCAATACTCCATTAAATCATCAACAAAGTTAACTGCACAAATCAAATACCCATAAATCGTATAGGATTAATCAACGAAGCCGTTGCTACAAATCGTGATATAGGCACATTAACTATTCACGGCCGCCGACTTTCGTCGTGTACATATTTTATTTATCAACTTATCAATTGGATTGGAATGAGGAAGTAGTGAAATGTTTATTGATAGTTTGTGAGAAGCGTAGGTTGTGGGCTAGTTGAGACTTGAGAATGTATGCGTAGTAGCTGTGTCTTGCGATTAAGGGTGAGTTTTCATCCAATCGGAGCAGACCGGTGGGTCCCGATTCACCAATCACAGCGCACTGTCAAACAACCACTGACCTCTATTATATACACACTGGGCTGGCTGTTACCATACAAATGACAGCTAAATTTGTGTGGCAATTTGAAGCGCCCCTGCGAGTGTCTCGAGAACTAATTTTGACGTTCACTGCAAGCAACTGCAAGCAAATAGTACCCCTATTTGCTTGCAGTGAACGTCAAAATTAATTTTAGTGACAGTCGACTTAAGTCAACTAATTTTAGTTCCATGGACTTTCGTATCTGCCTACAGCGCCAAAATGGCGAAACTCAAATAGGCACAAAATTATTATGACTGCAGCCTGTCCAGTGTATATAATAGAGGTCAGTGCAAACAAGGCATTGACATTGTCAAAATCTTTCGTAATGCGTTATGATTGATCATTTGAACTCCGCACAGCTCCGGTCCGCTCTAATAAAAATGCAAACCGCAGCGGAACTTTTACCTACGAAACGCGTAGGAACGTTTCCCTGGGAATATGGGGGATTTTATTTGGTACTAGCAGCGCCCCTCGGTTTTACCCGCGTTGTGCCCGTTCCCGTGGGAATTTCGGGAATTTTTTTACATAAAAACCTTCCTCTTGAATTATTCTACCTATTACAAAAAACCGCATCAAAATCCGTTGCGTAATTTTAAAGATTTAAGCATACAGACAAACAGACAAACAGACACGAAACAGAGACGACTTTATTTTATACTATGTAGTGATTTAAAATGGTATTCAAAAGAATAAATATTATTAAAATCGGTACAGCTATTCTTAAGTTATGAATAGGGCAAATAACGTGCTTGTGTTTTTAATTAACTATTTAAAGTTATTTTTCGATTACTTATTCTTAAAATATTGACCATTACAAAATAAGTTATTTAATACATACATACAATAGAGTAACAGAATATACAAATTATATAGATTCGTGTTAATTTCCGGCTATAGATAGTAATTATGGCGTAATAGCTCATTATGACTAGAAGAAAATTATTAAATACTTTATTCAACCTTGATCTAAATCATAAACATATTAGGTTCTGATTTAGGTTACATGAGAAAATATAGCCCTTGACTCAGTCCCACTTAAATCTACCCACTCATTAACTCCCACTTAAATCAAATGAGTTTCTAATGTTTTAAGGTTTTAATACGTCACTAAATGTTAATGCCAAACGTCATTATTAATTGACAGGACTATAAAATTGTCAACTACAGATATGAAACTTAGTTTGAAGCTTAGTTTTAAAATCAATTAGATAATCGTTTATATTATATAACTTTAAACAGAAATTGAGGAATATAAAGTTATCTTCAGGAATAAAAAGTTCCAAATTCAAAAAGATTTTATTATGCCAAACGTCATAATCAACTGACAGGACTAAGTATAAAGCCATCAACCACAGACATCTTTTGTTTATTATGTTTATAGCTGACGTGTTTTTAAAATGAATTCAATTAGAAAATCGTTGTCACTCAAGTCCCTGTTGAGTAAACGCCCCATCAAGTACGCATATAAATGATTAGCACACAGACGTGTAGTCATAAATAGACACTCTTTGCATAGTTGCCCGGTTGTAGAAAGTAACGCGTCTTACAAAATACTACCTCCATTTCTGGTTAGATTTGCATTGAAGTATGTTTGTAGAAATGGTATGTTGGTTACGACTCTATATGGGGGTAAAGATGGCTAATATTAGAATTAATAGCGTGTTTAATCATTACATAGTAAAAAAAGTCGCTTTCCGCTGTCTCTCTGTCTCTATGTATGCTTAGATCTTTAAAACTACGCAACGGATTTTGGTGCGTTTTTTTAATAAGATAGAGTGATTCAAGAGGAAGGTTTATAGGTATGAAAAATCCCGAAATTCCCACGAGAACAGGCACAATGCGGGTAAAACCGCGGGGCGCTGCTAGTTTGTAATATAACGAGGTATAGCGATTTCGAACTCTATGATGAACCATTTATGGCGTATGGGCTTTACCACAGAGCATAGAAGCACGCGTAGCGGCCGGCCCGGGCGGTGCTTCTATGCTCTGTGGGCTTTACATTTAGTTGTTGTTGTATTAGCCTGTAATTTCCCAATGCAGAGCTAAGGCCTTTTATTATTTTACTGAGGATATCAGTATTCAAATTACTTAACCATTTGGGGCCTTATTAATAAACGTGGTGTACCTAAAACAATGTTATACTGTGTTTTGTCTCTTTTGCTCTTCGGAAAATAGCGCATGCAAGAAAGTGACAAACCATTTGATAGCTAAAATGTTCTTAATACGCGTTTATTAATATGGTATAGTTCTATTTTGACGAATAACCTTAATAATCGTTTAGTTTTAATCAAATTCACTTCGAAGTCAAACAATAGTATAATCAATATCCTTCGCTATGGAAATCCTAACGTTACACTTAACATATGCGATCTAAGTATAACTTATGATGATTTCATAATTACTGTAATTGAGGTAAAAGTAAGAGGAATAATTTGATGGTATTCGCTCGTTTGTAATTGTAATATGTTTTTTCATGTTCCATGTTAAGGTAGGGGAAGTCTAGGCGCGTTAATTGTTCTAAGAATAGCGATTAATAAGTTGATGTTACGGGAACGGGTCCTTTAATTAATATAATTATCTATCTATATAAACATAAAAAAGCTGAGACTTTTTTGTTTGTTTGTTTGAACGCATTTATCTCAGAAACTACCAATCCGATTTGAATAATTCTTTTTTTAATAGATAGCCACATTCAACGGAAAGGTTATAGGTTATTTTTTACCCCGAGATTTAAAAAAGGAAAGTATTAGCTTGTAATGTTTCACTGCTAGGATACTCGTCTCACCTAAGATATCAGTCCAGTTAGGAGGATTAGGCGTAATGACCACGCTTGCATAATGCGGGCTGGTTGGTTGAAACAACGTAATACTTAACTCATTTTCTTAGTCAGAGCTAGCGTGGGTCTCTCATTACAATACCAGACCATTGTGCCGCGCTATTATGTAAACAATGCTACAATCGTATGATGGATAAGACACCCTTGAAAAAAGACTAACTACCCCACTCAGAGATGCCCATTAAATCCACTCTTAATCGACGTCATTTTTCATACATTGCATGTCTGAATCACTCATGAAATTTTTACTTAGGAAGCTTTTACGTCTCTGAGTACTGAAACTACGGTCTTCAGTGGTATCCACCAATCATATGCAAAGTAGCATCAGCAGTCGGGGAGTTCTAAAGTCAAAGAGCTAGTTGACTAGTTGGCGAATTCAATCGAGCACTTTTCATACCAAAATTCCTATGAGAATGGGAACGATGCGAGGGTGAGTTTCCATTGAACCGGAGCAGAGCTGGGCAGAGCTGGGCAGAGCTCATCAACCAACACATTCAACGGGAAGGCTTTAGGCTATTTTTCATCCCGAAATTTCCACAGGAAAGAGCGCAATGCGGGGCACTGCTAGAACTTTATAATACCGTCCGAAAGTTTGTGAGGATGGATGTGTATGTTTTACGAAAAAAATACTAGACGGATTTGGATGACACTTTACACTAATATAGTTCAACTAATATAGTAACATCATAATAACACATGGGATACATTTTACCCCGAAATTGCCGCGAGAACGGGTACAACGCGGGTAACACCGCGGGGCGCGGCTAGTTGTAATATAAAGTTATGCATACCTCGTAACACTATATCACTGTAATATGATTAGCTCGGACTAAACGTCATTTCACCTTGAGAGACAGTCGGCGTTCTTATGCTAAACTAAACTGGTTTCAAACTCATAATAATTTATCACAGGGTCGAACGCACGAAAAGATATTTGCGTATTTCAATATTTTTTTATTTGAAGTGATAATATTAATGAGGGTTTCTTGTTCACCGACGCAAATTGATGGAGGCTAAGTAAAGGAGTGTCTTGGACCTAAATCGCCGAAGATACATTTCTGTGAAATTTATTTTAAATTACACTTTTATGAAATTTCATTATATGACTATGACAAGATTTATCACTTCCACAACCTTAGCGGTAGTTTTATCGCCCTCCTTAGATAGAAACGTCAAAGAATTCCTTGGAAAAGCTTAGGTTAATTAATTCATAAATTAGTGATTCTTGATATATAATCTATAACAAATTTTGTCAGTTACTTAATTGTTGATTTTATTAACGTCTCAAGACGGCAGTTAGATTTCACTAAAGTCAAAAGTGTTAAATATATCGTTAACTACTTTTCTCATCAAAAACTACTTAAGTAATTGTTTACCGTAGTTATTTTTATTTGCGACAGTAACGCCCCCTGTCATGTTTAGCACAACTGAGGTACCTAGTTAATGTCATTATCATGTACAACAAAAGTGAAAGTACTTACTAACCACAGATCATTATGTGCCATAAACAGATATAATGAGTAGATTTGTTTTCTAAGTTGACAACATTAGACACTTTTTCAAAGGTATTTTTCATGGTAAATTTAGACTCTCTCAATCAACCAATCACAATGCATTGAAATTGTCAAACAACGCATTGACACTGTCAAAATATTACCGTACTGCGTTGTGATTGGTTAATGAGGGTTTTCTCAAATGTCACCCACTAGGCGGCAGCACTGAGACGCGAGGTCCAGATATAATCTGTCAAAAGTGTCATTTTCGTGAAAACCCTAATTGAGGGTTTTCTCAAATGACACCCACTAGGCGGCAGCACTGAACCGTGAGGTCCAGAAATCTGTCAAAAGTGTCATTTTCGTGAAAACCCTAATTGAGGGTTTTCTGAAATGACACCCACTAGGCGGCAGCACTGAGACGTGAGGTCCAGAAATCTGTCAACAGTGTCATTTTCGTGAAACCCTCATTGAGCCCAAAAATAACATGATCAAATACTTCAACATATTAAAGCTCTTTTCAACATATTAAAACGTTCAAAACAAACTCTTCGGGCCTTATTCATAAACGCTTACTAACAGCATTTTAGCTATTTTGTCACTTTCCGACATACGCTATGTTCGAAAGAGCAAAAGAAACAAAACAATTTATAACACTGTTTTAGATATAGAGCGTTTAAACTTATGATTCAAGCGGTGTAAATATGGTGTGCTCGTAAGTAAATTAATACAACAAGTTGAACAGGAAGCTTGACATTGGCGCCAGAGCGCTTGACTCGTAACCATAGACTACAAAGTTAATAGACAATACATTTAGGCCATTCGAAAGTCTAGATCTAGATATTGCATTACGATGACTCATTTCACTGGTTATTCATAGTTAGGGTGGCCTCTGAAACAAGCTGTGATACGGGTATATCGCTAGTAGACACTGACACTACATAGTATAAAACAAAGTCGCTGTCTATCTTTCCCTATGTATGCTTAGATCTTTAAAACTACATTCATAAACATTTACAAATTAAGTATTTCATGTAAATCTGAATATTTCCTTGTACGGTATACGTGCGTGTGTTTCAGTTTCAATCGAATAATAATGAAAGTAGGGCAAACTAGACGAGCTACATTTAAAACATTAAACATTGCGCATGAAATAGGTACATTATTGGAGTGACGAAAACTTATGTTGTACTGATATCTTCAGTGAGAGGCCTTTGCCCAGCAGTGGGACATGGCAGGCTAATACTACTTCTATGTACGTTCTTCTAACCACCTTCTTTTAATCATGTTGTACCTGTTCCCGTGGGAATTTCGGGATAAAAATTATAGTAGTCCGTGTGTTGTTCAAGACTCTATCTAGTCTCTACCAATTTTTATTTAGATCTGACCAGCAGTTTTTTCCAATCCAAACACTTTTACATCGTCACAAACTCTCGCATGAGGATTTATATGTATGTATTAATACTTCATCATTGTGTACATCTAACCTAAGGACCGACACTGCAAAAGTGAACCGTCGCGGGCGCCCGCAGCACGCAGTGTTGACCCTAATATTTTTGCGTTTTAAAATACAGATAAAAAAATAAACATTCAACTCACGATTAAAAATTTAGTACTCAAATTACTTACCTAGGTTTTACATGTACACCTAAAAGGATGTTTTTTACGTTCGTTAAAAAGTT
This sequence comes from Cyclophora albipunctata, assembly GCA_963082685.1. Taxonomy (NCBI): domain Eukaryota; kingdom Metazoa; phylum Arthropoda; class Insecta; order Lepidoptera; family Geometridae; genus Cyclophora; species Cyclophora albipunctata. The sequence goes on from OY720133.1 coordinate 3,084,668, forward strand.
TACGTTTCTTGTTATTAAATATTGGTCGCAACGTTTAAAAAATTAAATTATTTTACGCTGTTAAATGTCTATTATATAACATGAGAGTCTGTTATTCGGGCGGCCAGTAGTAAGCCACGGTTTTTAATTTTTTACGTGTGTTGAGACTGATATTTTTTGTAACGATTACTGATGCGTGAACGCAACATGAAGCAACCCTAAACAGAAAAGTTTAGTGCTATATAGTTAGATAGTAAATTGAAATATATTATGCTTATTATACACGAATGTGATGTCCATCAAATTACGTGTGGATCGGGAATCATCAAGATTGGTCGTTCCCACGCTTGGCATGTGAGATATCGACTCGCAAACGACATTTTAAACGTAACGTACTTCGATTTGGCGAAATGAAACCTCTTATTGTGAAGATTATCAGCACCCCGCGGTTTTACCCGAATCGTGCCTGTTCCCATGAGAATTTTAAGATACAAAACTTTCCCCATGAATGTAGCTATTCATTAAAAAAAGAATTATTCAAATCGGACTGGTAGTTCCTGAGATAAATGCGTTCAAACAAACAAAAAAACCCTTCAACTTAATTATAGTATATAAAAATTAGGTATAAAAACGAGATAATAATCGCTAAATAAACATTAAATGCATACCTTAACATACTCTTCAACGTACAATACACTGTTACCTCTTAATTTATTACATGGTTTTAACCCCTGACTATAAAAGAGGAGTGTCATTATTATTTTGACCTCTTTATGTGTATGTGTCATTACTCATAAACGGGTGAACAGTTTTTGATACGGTTTTTCATTCGCAAACTTCTTTACTGGTGATATTTCAGCCAAGACTGTTTATTTGTACTTTCGAGGCTCCGAAATCTTTATACCCCAAAATCAAGCTGCATTATTAGGAAGTGTCATCTATACTAATAATTATAAAGAGGTAAAATTTGTGTTTGTTTGTTTGTTTGTTTGTATGTTCGAGGTAATCTCAGGAATTATCAGTCCGATTCGAATAATTCCTTTTGTAATAGATAGCCACATTCAACGGAAAGGTTATAGGCTATTTTTTGGCCCGAAATTCCCAAGGGAACGGGTATAACGCGGGTAAAACCGCGAGGCGCTGCTAGTAGACTATATATTTTTTATATCAGTTCAACAAGAATGAACCGCAGAGAGCTATTACTAAGACACACATTCTCACATAGGACCATTAAGAGAGCTATAAGGAAACTATAATTTCATTTGCCTGCGGTAGTAATAACTAGTCACAATTTTATGTAATATGTTACGTGCTGAGACTAGGATACGTAATGTGACTAAATAAGTTAATTTATGTCACACTGCATTCGTGGCGTATCCTGTAATAAAATCTTGGAATTAAATACGTACATTTTACTATTAATTGAAACGTACGTTAATGTCATTATTATTTGTTTAAACGGGAACTTACGTACGACGGAGGCTACTGTTGACAGTTCCTCAACACGTTTCGTTCCCATAAACTTTACGATTTTAATAACATTTAACTGCAATACTATTAATTTACTAATTGTTATTTGACTAGCAAGATCCCGAGTTAGGTCCTGATCCCGTGGGATGAAATATAGCCTATTATCTTGAGAATAGCCCGAAAGTCCCACAGGAACAGGTACAACGCTAGCATAACCGACAGACGTTGCTAGTAGCTACCTCGCTGCTATATTACGACGAATAGGATGTATGTGTGTACACTTGAATGCAATGTTTGTTTAAAATAATGAATGAAGTAAGAAGTAGAAAGGTGTGAATTGATACGTCATGCTTCATGCCTGCTTTATTGAGATATCGGTTACTTTGTACGTAATGTAAGCACATTTTACATAGTCAGGGGCGTAGCTACCGCCGTATCTGCCGTATCAATTATACGGGGCCCCCGGGCCACGGGGGCCCCCAAAGTGTGTAAGAAAAAAGAAATAAAAACTTCCCAATTTATTTTATTTTACAAATGACAAAATTCTATAAAGCAATTACTTTTTATCCCGCCTTAAGGCGAGGATATGTGGCGCTCGGGCAGATCTGAGGGGGTGAGGTGCGGCAATCAGCGGGGCGCTACCCGCGCGCCCCGCTACAAAACATCGCACAAAGCGCGCTGGATAAATGAAAATTACCGTTGAATCTTTTTTATTATACCCTTCGATCAACAATGCACAACTAGATGTCGGGTCGGCGCAAAAAATACGTCTCGGTGAATAACGCCTCATTTGAAAAGTGAGGCGTTATTGTCACTTATTTATGTTATTCATAAGATTTGCTACTTTATTGCTAGGTGTAATGGTTGTAATTAGGTTGAACTTCGAACTGTTTTAAAACTCTTTTCAGTTCGGTAGTAAACAAAATAAGCTGTCACACGTCATCCACACGGACAGTATTTAGCTTTGATTTTGTACGTGACCCGATATCTAGTTGTATATTGTTGATCGAAGATTATACCAGTGTGCAGTAGCGACAGCGAAATATCAGGGTTTGTGATTTCGGTTATTGATTACTTTAAATTTTTTAGTTTTTCTGAAATAACTCGTTAATTTTCAACTTTAGAGCAAATATGGCCCTATCCAAAGTTGTTGGAAATTTAATTTTCCACAAGTTTGGTTATGACCATTTTTACGCTAGGATCAATATTTGCAGAGTTTTCGAAAGAAAAGTTTATCGAAAAAATCGTAATGGGTGGAATTTTATTTTCTTCAACTTTGGTTCTCGCACTTTTCACTTCACGATCAATATTTTCGGATTTATACTCAAATCGGAGGTTAAATTGTTTCTATTGCTCATATTTTTGTTTATTATCTAGTTTATTTATAAAATAAATTGTATGGAAAATGTGGAAGGAAATTTTTTCGATAAACTTGGTAGTATAGCTCTGCAAATATTGATCTTAGCGTAAAAATTATAATGACCAAACTTGTGGAAAATTAAATTTCCAACAACTTTGGATAGGACCATTTTTGCTATAAAGTTGAAAATTAACGAGTTATTTCAGAAAAACAAAAAAATTGAACTTTAAAACAAGATGGCGGCGAATCCTCTACCGGGATTAGTTCGAAAATCGAGATTTATACTCCCAACAACCCCCCCCCCCCCACGACATTAAAAAAAATCGCTCCCCGGATTTTTTTCTATTTCAGGCTAGATTTATGTCTACCCCGACTGGACTATTGTGCATGAATTGGTTACACGGGAACAAGTTCAGTTAGTGTTATAGGTATATTATCTGACTGTTTACTCTGATACCTAAAAAATAAACAAGTCTACAAGTCACTAATTTACTCTTTGAACCTTTACTCTTTGAATATTATTGAACAGCTATTTATTAATTTTACATACATGCCCAAACATACCAGCATGTCTTTTTACCTTCCTTTTCCGCTTCCTTGTGCAACAGTTTCTGATTTTATTGATACTTTATTTTACCATGATGTAAACAATAGTCGATTTTATAGACAAAAAGTCACGAAGCAGAGCGTCCGGTACACAACCGTACACTACGAGCTACGCTCGTCCAGGGGCTTTTCACTGGGAACATTGAAACTTTATATGGGAAATTTAGTACCATGTTCGTATTATAGATGGCGTTGGTAGCGTGGCGGTTTTTTTTTTTACTATGGCAGCCCCTTCGTAACTTGGCAAACCATTTATAAATTACTCTATGACATAGAGTAATTTATTCATCGACTTTCATAGCCTTATTTATAAATTACTCTATGACATAGAGTAAAAAGTCTATGTTGACAAATTCATTCAATGCAAATTCATTGATTCCGTTACTTTTTCTGTTGTGAATTGTGATGTGAATGTGCGTAAGTGATTAATTATGATGCGTATAATTATGGTATAAAGAGGAAAAAAAATAAGAAAACAATAGCATAAACCAGTTAGGACTTTATTTATTTTTTATTTTCGAAGATCTTCACACCTATGCCATGACATATAATAGTTTATTCTCAAAATAGTGTACTCTCACTGAATAATTTGCGCTGGCGCTGCAAATAATTAATGTAATTAAATTCAATTGACAATTCCTTAGGGTATGTTTGAACCACAACTACTAATATAATGATGAATGTAATATATAGTTACGACAGTTTGTAAATTAACTATAAATAAATACATTTACTAGAATACATCTGCATTTTTATTGCGATTCTGATACAAGTCGTATTTTTCTACATTTCTTTTCCCTGCTTTGTTAACACAAATAGCAATGTTTGTAAAAAAACCAGCAAACGTTAAATAAAACAGGGTTGAAGAAATTTAGAAAAATCGACTTGAATTCAAATTCTCTATTCATACTGGGCTATAGCAAGTACCACCGAAAATTGACATGTCTAACCACTAGGTGGCGATACTATCGCCTTTCCGGCTGATAACTCTATTCCCGTATATATAAGTTACTTTATGCGCTCGTCGACTGAAGCTAGTAAACAATCTGATGCGATGCCTGCATTCCATAAAATAAGGTTGAGATTTGTCAAGCAAGACTCAAGTGCGTGAAACATGGCGGGCGAATATTTCGTTTTAGTTGAACTCTTTTGCGTTTTTATAGAAATTGGCGGGTCTAATGAAAAATGTAACTGATTTAAAATCTAAGTGAGTATTAGGAAATTGATATTCCAAAAAAAAACTATGATTATCGCTTCAAATAACGAGATCTAGGACGAGAAAAAAAATATTTGGTGCTACTTTGTGCATCTTATATCTACATTATTATTATGAATTTTAAAATTCTACTCAATTTAAAACTTTATTAAGGATATAATCTTTTAATTGGTTGTTAAATTTTTTTGATAGAATCGATAGAAGTGTTAATATTTGATCGTCAAAGTAGCGACTATGCGCGTTATTTTCACATATCCTCGCCTTAAGCGTGCGTTCAAAAGTTGGCAACACTCTACATCGTTATGGCGGGCTGCGGGACTTCCCCGTTTTACTTACTAGAAAAACTAAAATCATCATCAGCCATAAATGATTTAATAAATCAGTTTGCCGAAAAAAAGGCAAGGAGAATGAATATTTAAAATTTGATTTTTATTTGTAAAATGGTTAAATTATGTTATGATAAATAAATATTTCTTTTCACAATTTTTTTTTCTTTTGTGAAAAATCTTTACGCCCAAACAATCTAAGGGCCCCCAAACAATTTTTTATACGGGGTCCCGCCAATGCACGCTACGCCACTGTACATAGTATGGTTGCAAGAGGTAGATAGGTGATTACTTGGTATACTATTTACATAATGATATTAGCATTGGGAGAAGACATTAGGTTCTATAAATATCTGAGGAATATTTTCTTACGTTTAACTTTGCATATTACGTTGTACCTAATATTTGCGTCGTGAATGTAAGGCCGCGTGTAAGGGTATAATTTGCTTTGGGGTTGACAGTGGCTTGTTTATATATTAAAGTCCGATCTATGAAGATCCTCAACAATGGCATTTCTATCTGTTCTCTTCATTGAAGCGGATCGGAGCTGCACGGACCTGACCAATCACAATGCCTTACGAAAATTGATTTTGACAGTGTCAGTGCGTTGTTTGACAATCGCAATGCGCTGTGATTGGTGAAACGGGCCCCGGACGGCTCCACTCCGCTTCATAGGAAATGCACCTTAAGCTCCTCTAAATATTCTCTTTTTAAAAGATCTGCAATATAAACTACACCTTTGTCTCAGGAGTTGATTGAAAAGATCTTCAATGTAAACTATCTTTAACCAGTTGTCTATTGGGACTTCCTCTTAAAAAGATCTTTAATGTAAACTTTACCTTTGTCTGATGAGTTGTCTATTGGTTTCCAGGTGGAGTCAGGTCGCGAGGAACTGAAGAAAGAGCGTGAAATCATGCAGCTGGTGGCGGGGCTGCAGCTCGGGCCCGATGACGAGCGCAGGGAGCACCCGCCTCACCACATGCGCGCCAGACATGCGCCAAGGTGAGCACCACCGAAAAACACCGAAGCTGATAGCTTTAAAGAGGTTAAGCAGTCGGTAGACCATGTCAAAAGCCTTTCTTCTTAAACTTAAGAGCTCTTTGGAGCTCTTGGAGGTCTTTCCATTTTTCTCTATCTTCTGCCATCCTCTGTTGCTGTTCCTTTGCTCTATCTTTCAGTTGGTCTAAATATGCCCTTTTTGAAAGCCTTTTGCATTATGTAGTCAGAATGACATAAAAAGGCAAAGTATTGACATCCTTATATAAGGGGTCATAAGTGTCACATAAAATACTAGCAGCGCTCCGCAGTCTTACCCGCGTTGTGCCCGTAACCGTAGGAATTTCGGGAATTTTTATACATATAAACTTTCCTTTTAAAACACTATCTATTTTAAAACACCGCGTCAAAATCCAGGCAGTAGTATCCGAACAGACAGACAGACGCGACCAGGAACTTTGTTTTATAATATGTAGTGATGGCACCAATACATAATTGTATGCATCAGTCTTTTACAAGGTTTAACTTTGGTTTTGTTAAATTTCAGATAACACCACGCCACATCCGAGATGGACACAATCAGCTGAGCTCTATGCGTGCGCGCATTCAACCGGAAACAACTCTCAATTACCTCGATTCGAATTACGAACGCCATGCCACACGACACGGCATTCTCAACCTTAATAACCAACAATAAGAACCAAAATACAACGCTCTAATAATAAGAAAAACTTCGGTCACAGTTCGACAGTATAATGAAAAATTATAGATACTTAGTTTTAGATTTCATTTTTATTCGAAGTCAAGTTATGTTTTAGTTTAATTTATTTTTGTAAGTTTTTTTTATATTGTAAATTATATTTTGTAAGTATCAATTTTTGTGAAGCCAATATAAAATGTACAATGAATTAGTTTAAAAAATAAAAGAATGTCATACATTTAAGAATACTAATCAAACTTAGTACAGGGCGATTCAAATAACTAGGAACACAGATGAATGTACTGAGAAAAACAAGAACATATTAGGAGAAATAAGTTCTGATAAAAAGTATATAAGTTTTCAAAATGTCAAAATTTAAAAACAGAACATTGACCCCGCCATTTTGTTTTTAGTTATTTGACTTGCAATAAAAACTCGTGGTGCTTTTTCAAAATTCTTCCATTATAAATAATTGAAACGAACAGGGTACATAAACAGCGAGATATTTACAATAAATACAGTTTACAACGTGTGTATGTTGTAGAAAAATGTGTATCCATTCCATGTATTATTTTAGTAACGGATTGTACAAGATTATAACGAAGTAGGTTTTAATTAGGCTAAGAAAAATGTAGTATATTTTAAGTATAAATCCTGTATCTAGTTAGAGATTTTATTAAAATATTCACTGTAAATATTTTTTTATGTTATTCAAATTATTTGTAGTCAATTTCTATTATTTCAATGTATACTATAAAATTTAATGTAACCGTTTCTTAGGTACTTAAATAATTTAAAATTTTGTATTTGTACAAGTAGTAAGAAAAAAAATAGATGTTGGATCGTGGTTGGATCTACTCTACTTCTATGGCCAGTCACATTAACATCTATCTAGACAATATATTTTTTAAAACGTTCCATCTGTCAAATTTTATAGGTCACGTAAAATTTTGACATTTACTTGACATTAGAAATGTCAAATTTTCTTGATCGACCAATACGGAGATAATTTATTGCTACTGGCCCTAATTTGTTTCTTCTTATTGTATGTATTTAATTAATGAATAGTTTAATTGATAAAGTATTTAAAAACACATTCCATTATTACGTATTATATTGTTTAAGACAAAGAAATAGTCTTGTAACTGTAACTATTTGTCCCATTTCTTAGTTGTCGGTAGGATTTTACATTACTACGAGTATTGTATTGTTCGTTTAAATAGAAAAATATTTAACATGTAAGTAAAAAAAATATAATTAATTGTATGATTGAATTTGGGAATTAGTGAAATGGGATATCTACAATATGTATCGGGATAATATATATCGTAAAGGGAATCTGTAAAAATATGTATAATAACATAAATAAAGTCAACATCTGTACTAATTTTATGAAGAGTAAGATTTTTCTTACTAACATAATGTATGGCGCGATCCCACTATATCGGGAAAAATAACTTACCTAAGCGCTACATTTTTACACTAGCGCCATCTATTGGATAGTGGGTGGAACTACCAGGCTGAACAGCTAGTATTTTTAACAGCGAATAACAATATTTTTATATTAACTGATTTCACAACCTATAAACTAACTGAAAACAGAAGTGATCTTTCGACGACTTTCAAGCAATTTTAAAGTTGAGTACTTTAATTTTAAGGGACTCCATTTAAGTGCCTGCTTCGGTTTTTGAAGTCAGTTGAAATACTCTTAGAAAATTGCTCACACGTCAATTATTCTTTTTGAAATAATTTTTAGTATAATATTGTAAATAAAGTCAGCGGTAAAAATAGAAATTCATCAAATATTTTAGGCTATGAGTGCCATTGAAACAATGATAATTATTAAATATTTAAAATGTAATATTGATAGCACTTGAAGTTGTCATATTGTCAACTTAACGTCAAATTGATGCGCAGCAGAGAACGATGTGTCATGTTCATTGTTGCTTATTAAAATTTGACAACTCTGTGTATCGATAATTACTTGGAGTATAGGTATTATTGTTATTTTTCATTTATTTAATAATTTGTATTTTTTAAATAATGCAACTGATTGTCAGTCAGTGCATTTTGCATGTAGAGTTTTTTTATAATGTATAAAATGTGGATGTAATATGTACCTTGAATTTATATCTTCAATAATAAAGTTAGTTTAAACAGAGAAGTTTTTAATATTTTACTTACGTCTTTGATACTAAATTTATCCTGTAGTTAGTAGAGTTCGAGCCATCTATAAAGCACGAGTATTTAGCCCTTCTAGCAACAACGAACGTGACAGATGGTGACAAGACATACATGATAAATACCTACTGTAATTAGATTGGTTGGAAATTCAAATTTTTCCACCAACCAACACAAAGTAGCGAAGCGAGCCCTATCCCCATCGTGGGCCCCATTGTGGTACAAATTACTGAAAAACTATCACGCCTGTTGATTGGTGCTTTAACATAGTAATTTAAATTCATGCAATCAAATAGATGTGTTATCAGTAAAACAAAACATTTTATTACAATTGTTCTTTTGAAGATTAACAATTTCGTTTCTTGGATAGAGTAGTATAACTACGCGAGCCCTCACATAATTATTTTTGTAATGGGTAGTCACATCCATAGGAAAATAAGAGGTTATTTTTCATCCCGAAATTCCTACAGGAAAGGGCACAACGCGGGTAAACCGTGGAACGTTGCTAGTAAAGGATACGTCAAGGTGGCGTATTTTGTATTCTCTACCAGCGGTTCCTCCCAAGCAATATCTTAGATAAGACATTTGTTCTATGGAAATGTCAAAAAATTCAGCCACCAATAAAAGCTAAAATACGTATAACCAATAGTCCCATATCCCTCCTATATTATTTGAGGTACATTGTTTTTCTTAATGTGTAAACAATGTAATAATTGTTTTAAAAGTTCGCATAAGTTTCATGAATCAACAGCGCTAGCGCCATCTATCGAGATACACTGTAAATTATGGATAAGTGAAAGGCCATTCCAGACGATATGCTAACTCTATGATATTTTTATAACGTTGTAGTGTTTTGTTTTTCTTATATCAGTGTAGATGGCATGGTCGAGAGAAAACAATTCTTAATTTTCAAACTTGAGCCATGGTTTGAGATCACCAACCCGCATTTGGCAAGTGTGGTGATTATACCTAATCGTTCTCACTGTACTTACATATATCTTCAGTGAGATGAGAGGCATTTGCCCAGCAATATCTATCTAGGAACTAAGTATCGTGTTTTTTCGTTTGATTGTTATATCGTGGTCAAAGGTAAAAAATAGTATAATTCTGTTTTTAGTAGCATAGAGAATGGACACTGGATAGATACTTATTTTAGTGACCTTCACATCATCCATATTTTATTTCAAAGTTATTTGACAGGCTAAGTTATTTCAAAAACTATGTGGATAGTTAAATCTTATTTACCGCAACGTATTTAAAAAAAAATCATGTCTGGATTGCTTTCCTACTCACAACATTGTAAGAGAAAACAAATTAATTTATTAATGCAATATGCGTCAGTATTAACAACCGCTATTATAATAAAGAATCGTCCACTTTCACGGATTTACTCGGTCTGTATCCATAGGGAGTAAATTATCATATTCTCTAGCTTTCACGTTATGATACTCTCAGGAGTATTCGTGTTCCTATACCTTATTGGTTTCTGAAACTTTGATAACGGTTGTGAAAGTTAATTTATTTTATTATCTGTGAAGAGTGAAGTGAATTTAATGGATGAATAAGATATGATCTGAACCGGGCTGACTGTGATTTAGAAAAAAAAAATAACAAAAATATTTATTTAAATATTTGATACAGTTCTAAATTCAAAACTTAAACTATGTGCCAAATGGAACAGTGCTAAAATAATAAATAGTCCATCGAAATGTTACATTTTTTAGGCCTAACCTTGCGTTTTCTAGAGGACGCAATTTTATTTTTTTGATGTGTAGGGGGGGTCAGTGTAAAGCTAAAAACAAGTTTGTGGGGACGCCACCCTTGTCCCACGGCCGCCATCTTGAAAATAGGGGTTGAAATGGTTTTTACGATATATCTCTTAAACTATTAATTTTTTTAAAAAACATTGTTAACAGTTTTGTTGCAAATTAAATTCTCTACAACTTTGGTCCAGTAACTTTTTGTCGTAGAACTATAAATAAAAAACTTATAAGCGAAAATGTTCAGAAATTCGAAAAGTAAAAATAAAAGACTTAAGGGACATTACAGCTGCTGCTGATCCTAATACCGATCTATCGAAGGTCGTAGTTCGATAAGGTGGGTTCCATTTGCTCATAATATGTCGTTCATAGGTGCGATTGGATATATCATGTCTGGTAGTGGACTCGAGGATATCTTCAAATTAAGTTATGCTGAGAACTGTGTACAGCACATAATGTCATGCTTATGGTAGGGCTGTACATGCTTATGGTAGGGCTGTATGTGCTTATTTGCTAGTGCATTTATCAGTAACAAAAATAGTTATGGATTCAATAGAATTTACAGAAGAAGAACGAGATTTTCTGGATGATAATAGTACTATAAATGAGCACGTACAGCCCTACCATAAGCATATCCAGACATTATGTGCTGTACACAGTTCTCAGCATAAATTAATTTGAAGATATCCTCGAGTCCACTACCAGACATGATATATCCAATCGCACCTATGAACGACATATTATGAGCAAATGGAACCCACCTTATCGAACTACGACCTTCGATAGATCGGTATTAGGATCAGCAGCAGCTGTAATGTCCCTTATGTCTTTTATTTTTACTTTTCGAATTTCTGAACATTTTCGCTTATAACTTTTTTATTTATAGTTCTACGACAAAAAGTTACTGGACCAAAGTTGTAGAGAATTTAATTTGCAACAAAACTGTTAACAACGTTTTAAAAAAAAATAATAGTTTAAGAGATATATCGTAAAAACCATTTCAACCCCTATTTTCAAGATGGCGGCCGTGGGACAATGGTGGCGACCCCACAAACTTGTTTTTAGCTTTACACTGACCCCCCCTACACTTCAAAAAAATAAAATTGCGTCCTCTAAAAAACGCAACCCCAAATGTAACTTTTCGATGGACTAAAAGTATATTTCCAAGATGACATTTAAAATGCAATTTTATAGTTAATTAAAAATATATCCTCGTTACAGACTATGAAACTACATCGAGATGCGTGCTTGATGCGTGCGTTGAGATCTTTCACCGCGCACAGTTGACCACAGTCCGTTGCGGCTACGAGACGTACCAACCGAAACCGAACAACCACACACTGGCACGCGATACACAATAAAAAAAATAAACAGCTAATTAAAAATTAAAAGAAAAAAGTCGATGGTACACCGCGCGCTTTTCAAATTCCGAACGCGAAAATTCATGTGATGTGCTTGTAATGCCGGGTTAATTAAAATTTTCTTTTTTTTTTGTTTTGTAACAAATTCATTTAATTATTTATGTTAAATTGACTGTTTAGTTACCTACACAAATATTTGGATTATTGATTTGCATCTTCAATGATGGTGAGTTTTTAGTTTTATTTAAATTTCGAACGATGTGTTATGTTTTTTATTTATTACCGGTTTCATTTAAGCGAACATTTTGATTGAAACTACGCTTACGGATATACTTTTATTTAAAAAAAAAAATTTGACGTTTCGGCCTTTTTACAGGAATCGTGGTCACAGAAGACTATCTATTTATATCGACTATCTATATTTTGGTGACAATTTTTTGACTAATCTATTTTTTTGGTGGATCAATTTGATAACGACAATGTTAGGTTAACGACAACGATTCGACATTGACTGACAACCTACCTACAATTTAATATTTAACTTATTTTTGTCATTGTTTCGAATGTTTCTTGCTAGAAAAGCTTTGAATTAATCAGGATTTCACTCAGGTACAAAATCCCCTCTTTCTGGACTTTAAACACCATAGGGTTTCTTATATGAACCGAAACCAAAGAGTTTATTATCTTACGAAGTAAAGAACCCTATGTTGGTATAATTATGTGAGGGTTGCTTGCAGAAAGATGTCATTTTAACCGATTAACAAAAAAGGAGGTACATCTCACAAAAATGATGTTTGAAGTCGACTTTTCTCTTGTTACATGTAGGTTATCAGTAAAGATGGTCGCCAACCATGACTCGTATGTCAGTTTGTCTTACCACGTCTTTATGGTAATACTAGCCGTGCCCCGCGGTTTCACCCGCGTTGTACCGGTTCCCGCGGGAATTTCGGGATAAAATGTATTCCATGTGTTATTCTGATGAATAACCTTTATTACTGTAAAGTTTCATCCAAATCCATTCAGTAGTTTTAAACATAACCACACTTCCATACAACTTTTCAACCCCTTTCAACCCTGTTTTTGCGATAAAAAGTAGCCTGTCCCTTCTCAGGCTCTGGACTAACTCTGTACCAAATTTCATTCAAATCGGTTCAGTAGTTTTGGCGTGAAAGCGTGGCAGACAGACAGACAGACAGAGTTACTTTCGCACTAATAATATTAGTTAGGATTTTGCTATCTTCTACAATCAATAAACTAATACTTAGATGCACAAGACAAATTATCCGATGTCCAATTTTGTTGAGAATACATTAGATTTCACAACAGATGTTCAGTGTCAGTTTATCAGATCGAAAGTAAGCACCAAGTGATTGCGGTTTCGTCACTTAGCAAACATTACTGCCCACGAATTAGTTGGAATGGGTGCTTACGTAAATAACTATAAAAGATAACGTGGTTTTAAATTTAGAAGCAGTTTTATATGGCTTTGCCTTCATAACGGACTTGCGACATAGGTTTTCAGGTCAAAATGTATCATTACTAGGTCTTTAAGTAAATTTGGTTCAAAATATATAATTGTATAGCTAGATGAGTTATTGAACGATTAGGTATTATGGCGTCCACATTACATTAATATGCAATTCAAAATGGAGGTAAAAAAGTAAAGTATAAGCCTGTAATGTCCCATTTCTAGGTAAAGGCCTCTCATAGAGGTAGTGATTTGAAATTCGAACGAAATAAATCCATACATATCTTTGGACCTGTCATATTGAAACAGAAGATTTCCATCATTGATTTGAATTTCGAATTCAAAATTTGACAGTGACATGCGGCCACCCGTATAAGAAGCCTGTAAGGGTGCCTGTCCATTGAAGCGGAGCGAGGCTGCAGACCGGAGAAACGGAGAAATATTAACCAATAGGATTGTGTAAAATATCTGACAGGAGATTTTATGCAATCCCATATATCTCCGATTCTCGGCTCCGCAGCCTCGCTCCGCTCAATGGACAGGCACCCTAATGTCCCTCTGGTGAGCAAAGGCTTCATCTCACTTATGATAGTACAGTGAGGAGGAAAACGCTAAAATTAACTAATTCCTAAGGAAGGATGTAGCCACTTAATCAAATACAAACTAATCAAGCAAGCCGATTTATTCCTAGCATCTGCCGATGTCAAAAACTTTCGCATTTATAATACCTACTAAGTAGTATAAAGCTTATCATGAAATTAAGATAATGTGACCTAGGGTTAATCAGTTGCTGAGCTGAATATAATGCTCCATAGATTAATGATAGTTTATTCAATAGGTCAATTAAGTAGCTACTAATGATCATGTTAATCATTAATCATTTCTTTGTGTGTGATAATAATAAAATGATTTTGTTAGAATAATGAATATGATGTGTTCCAGCCGTTATTGAGATCGAGTAATAAAGTATCACTACATAGTATAAAACAAAGTCGCTTTCCGCTGTCTGTCTGTCTTTATGTCTGCTTAGATCCTTAAAACTGCGCAACGGATTTTGACGCGGTCTTTTTAAATAGATAGAGGAGGAGGTTTATTTGTATTATGTGTATAAAAATTACTTCCAAGAGGAAGGTTTATATGTATAAATATTCCCGAAATTCTCCCGGGAACGGGCACAACGCGTGTAAAACCGCGGGGCGTTGCTAGTTTCCGAATAAACTTTAAAAATTGAAGTGTTTAATGTGTATAACAAAAATATAGCGATGCATTAAACAGAATTAATTCACGAAATGCTTTCACTCTCATAAATACGGATGAGTTTCACAATCCAAACGAATGTTTGTCATTTTGTTATTTTTTGGCGGCTCAAGAGGCTTTGGTTAAATGTACTTATTGCATACTAGCAGCGCCCCGCGGTTTCACCCGCAGCGCCCCCGTTCTCATGCGAATTCCGAGATTTCTATTACTTATTTTCTTATATAAAAACTTTGTCCTGACAATAAGAAACACATGAAGAATCATCCAATTTGGTGGAGTCGTTCTAAAATTAGCTTAGCAACAGATTCAGCGATTCTTTTTTATATTATAGATAATTTATGTATTTGTAGAGTTATTAGAAGTCTATAGAACTTATACGAAAGTAAGTTTCGAGCAGGTCCGTGGTCACCCCTGGTGTCGGGAGTTTTTTGACTCGTTAAATTGTCGGTCCCGGTAGGCCTACCGGGACCGAAAATTTAACGTGCCCTTCAAAGCACGGTAGGGCCACTATCGGCCGCCCATCCAAGTAGGAGTCGAGCTACACGTGCAAAGTGAATTCAATTACTAGAGATCAACCTCGTTTTGGGTAAATTGGGAGGTCCACAGAATAAACCTAGTTTAAAAATCTGTGCTTGCAAACTTGCAAACTTATAAGCGAACACTACCTGCTCATTTTGAATTGAAACTACGTTACATTTATTAAATAAATAAATAATAAAGTAAATAAAAAATCATTTATTGCTTAAAAAAATCAAACACAGAATCACAATTTGAATTACAGCTAGCAAAAGGCGATGGCTCAGCTTCTGCTGCCCAGGGCGAGACAACCCGGGCAGCGCTGATTTTCAGCCACCATTATTACAGAGCTTTTAATTTATTTCGTACATGACACACAACTTATGTTTTGTATTAAATTAAAAATATGTGTGTCAAACAAAACGTAGTCTCAGAATTGTTTTTACGTGGCTCTAACTACCATTGTTTAAAAGTTATGTCATGTTAATCAGTGGCCGTTATTTAGCACTCGGTTTTAGGGTTCCGTATCCAAAAGTAAGTAAAATACTCGTAAGTTCTAGTAGGTTAGTAGCCAACCCTGGTGTCGGAGTTTTTAGAGCCTCCGACGTGGTATGACGATTGAAACAACCGGGACCGACATTTTAACGTGCCTTCGCAACACGGTAGCGCTCTGATAGAAATGCCGCTATGGACTACCCATTCAAGTTGCTTGCTGCACGTTGCTTGACAATAGTTATGGTTAAACATTGCTTAGTCATACTACGCCACGAGCGGTACTGCCTATTCCGTGTCATTCCGGTACAAGTATTATAATTTTTTTAATTTTTAAGAGGTAATTTTTTTAAGTTTTTTTATTTGTTTGTATATACGAGCTAATCTTGGGAATTACCAATCCGATTTGAATAATTCTTTTTGTAATGGATAACTACATTCAAGAGGAAGCTTATAGGCTATTTTTCATCCCGAAATTCCCACGGGAACGGGTCTAGCGCGGGTAAAACCGCGGGCGCGGATAGTTGAAGATCAAAATGATTAAAATATCGTAGAGAACCCTCGCCAATTCTTTTTGCACTTCGCCTGTATTTTTTTACCACGCCTCTAAATTGATCATGTAATCTAGATTTTATGAATATTTATTAAAATCTAAGCCTAAATAGTTGTTGAAAACAAGTATTAAATTCATTATAATATCGATTTGTTTCCATTTGTTACGCAACGTATTTCCGAAGTGAATGTCTCAGATGAATAAAAATAGACGTTGGGCAATTTAGTTTCGTTTTACGAAAATAATATTTAAATACATCTAGAATATTTGCGTCTTAATGAATGGCAAAACATTTAACGTTTTCTAATATTTGCATATTTTTTGATGAAGCTATTTTGTTTAATGTGCATTATTTGATTCTGTAATGGGTAAATAAAAGTAGTACATAATCTTCATATGCCTTATGTATAGTTTTTCGAAGATGGAACAATACAGTAGTATTCTTGTTTCTCCGAACACTACTCATTTTAAATTGAAAATGTGTTTACGGATACACTTCGCTTTTATTTCATGTTTGAAAGCGAAGTATATCCGCTTCGCTTTCAATACAAAATGAACAGTTTTTGCTTAAACCTAAGAAACCACTATGTAGACTTATTTTGATACATTATGTCTTATTTCAGTTCTTCTTCTTATCGAGTGGATGGTCAACCTGACCAATCCTGGTGTCAGAGTTATTGAGCCGCCAAAGGCCTCTGACATGGCTCATGTAACGACTACTATCCGTAGAAAGTAACCGGGACCGACGGCTTAACGTGCCCTCCGAAATCATCTTACTTTTCGGGCAATCAGGTGATTCGGCCTGCAATGCCCTAACCAAACTGAGGACAGTCTCACATAGTGATTTTTGTGAGATATCCCCACCGGGAATCGAACCCGGAACCTCCGGATCGTGAGCCGAGCGCTCAAACCACTAGACCACGGAGGCTGTTAATTTCAGTTCTAGAACCAACATAATATGTATGAATCCAAGTATTTCACTTTTTAACTGAATATTTGAGAGACTAGCGTTAATCAAGTTACTTTTACTTCGCTATACTGGACATGCCGTAAGCTAACATTATATGCACCAACTTCTACCGCCGATAATTACGAGTATGTATATCATTTTGTACAATCATCGTGCTGCTTTGCAGTCATATTTTATGTAGTTACGATATCTACTTCGTTTTCAACTATAGGTGATACATTTTTATTAATGTCAATGATTTTCTCGGTTCAATTTTATTTTATTACAAAATGATTGATGAGTAAGTTTTTCCCATAATCTACACTAATATTACAAAGCTGAAGAGTTTTTTTTCTTTGTACGCACTAATCTCAGGAACTACTAATCGGATTTTAATAATTCTTCTTGAAATGGATAGCCACATTCAACGGAAAGGTTTTAACGTATTTTTATCCCGATATTCCAATGGGAATGGGCACAACGTGGGTAAAACCGCAGGGCGCTGCTTGTTTCAGTCCTAATATAAAGACAATTTGCCCAAGAATGAAAAAATAACTTTGTTATCTATACAGAATGAATCAGATATTCACAAGATTGAAGAATGATTTTCCGTATGAAAAACATTTCCAGGATTGAAAAACATTTTCAAATATTGTTGCTACGTTACTAATTACCGATTTTACAGTGGTATTGTTAGCACTATACGTTACTTGAGCCATGTCAGAGGCCTTTGGCGGCTCAATAACTCTGACACCAGGATTGGTCAGGTTGGCCATCTACTCGATGAAGAAGAAGAAGCACTATACGTTAACATTCGGTCTGTAAACAAAACAGGTTGTACAAATATGTATGTTACTACACTAAGCACAGAATTAATTTTTAAGTGATTTAAAATATCGACTGCATGTGATTCATGCCCTAGTTTAAACCACAGACATACTTTCAATGCCTTGTTTAACAATCTTTACTGGCTTATTACGAACATAATGAACTCTCTCTATTAAATTAAAATAATTTCGTTCACTTTTCTTTTTATCCGTCTCGGTAGTCTAATGGTACGTGCATTTGCCTGCCAAGAGTGGGGTACCGGGTTCAATTCCCGGGTCGAGCAAAGCATGTTTCCAATTTACTTTTCACCAACCCGCAGTAGGTAAGCGAGGTGATTATTCCTAAGCCTCCTCACTGTACTGATATCTTCAGTGAGATGAGAGGACTTTGCCAGCAGTGAGATATTACAGGCTAGGCTTATACTTACTCACGTTTTATAGTATAGTATTTCATAGTACATAGTATACTAGTCCTACGAATATTATAAATGCGAAAGTTTGTGAGGATGGATGTATGTATGGATGGATGTATGTTTGTTGCTCTTTCACGCAAAAACTACTGAAGGGATTTGGATAAAACTTTACAGTAATGTAGGTTATATATTAGAATAATACATGGAATACATTTTATCCCGAAATTCCCGCGGGAACGGGTACAACGCGGGTAACACCGTGGGGCGCGGCTAGTATACTATAAGACGGTACTTTAAGTCACTCTATCTCTGTGATATATTTTCTTAGGCTCATGCACTTTCTAATAGAGTTGTTCTTGATTTATAACAAGGAGATCTTGCAGGATTAGAAAGCTGAGTTATCATTGCTTTGGCTTGATTGTGGAGATAATAAGCACCGTATGGTCCCGGTATATGTATCTCATAATGGTCAGAATATTAACTCTTAGATAAGCCCGTTGGCACAGCGGCAGTGAGAGCGCGGGGTTTGCGGGTTCGATTCCCGCCCGGAGTATGTGAAGATATGCTTGTTGGCGGCGACGTCTGGGTGTCAATTATATATATTCTTATAAAGTATTTTGAGTATGTATATGTAGTAGTATCAGTGAGTTAGATTCTATGATACAAGCTTAGAGCTTACTTTGGGTTTAATTAACCGTGTGTGAATTTGTCCGGGTAAAAAATATGACGGACGTATTTGAGAAATAATTTTATTTTATAGTAAAGGTTTTTAAGGTTATTGAACTACCACTACGGTAGTGCCCTTTTCAAGTTGATACTTCCGTTCCAAAATTTTCAGGGACCGTTTCTTCATATTTTCTTCCCCTATAATCTCTTTTATAAAGACGTATTTTTTAAGAAATTTAAGTACCTAACACAATAAATGTTCTTTTAAGCCCCAGTCTTATCAAAAGAGTTTAAAGTAATTTTTTGACGGACAAAAAGTCCTGCTTTTGGCAAACTGTCTCTTTTATCTGCACAAGCCTTTATTCTCATCTCACGGTTTATCTTACTAATATTATAAATGCGAAAGTTTGTGAGGATGGATGTATGTATGGATGGATGGATATATGGATGTATGTTTGTTGCTCTTTCACGCAAAAACTATTGAATGGATTTGGATGAAACTTTACAGTAATATAGGTTACACATCAGAATAACACATGTGATACATTTTATCCCGAAATGGCCGCGGGATCGGGTACTACGCGGGTGAAACCGCGGGGCGCAGCTAGTCATCCATATCTTCAAGATATCTTCACATAAATAATATGTTACGAAGAATTCCAATTGTACATGAAAGATGGACTTTACGTTATTCGGTTGTCAACAGTACTCTGCATTATGTCCGATCACGACCACACATACGATAGCGGGAAAAATAATTCGTTGTAGTATTAAGTTATGGCTTTTAATGTCATATAAATAAACGGTGTCACTGAAAATATATATTTTTGGATATTAAATGAACAGTTAACTTTTGTGAAGGAAATTGGAAAGTGCCAATGATAACTCAGTGTTATCGATTTAATTTTTGTTTGTCATAAATAACGGGTCTTATATTGTTTATTGGTGAGTAAAGTATTGTAACTGAAAAAATGTACCGAGCAACTTATTGAAGGACAACGTCTGGGTGTCAATTTTATATTCCTTTAAGTGTTCTTCTTCTTCATCGAGTGGATGGTCAACCTGACCAATCCTGGTGTCAGAGTTATTGAGCCGCCAAAGGCCTCTGACATGGCTCATGTAACGACTACTATCCGTAGAAAGTAACCGGGACCGACGGCTTAACGTGCCCTCCGAAGCACGGAAAGTATTTGTGTATGTATATGTAGTAGTACCAGTTAGTTAGATTCCATAATACAAGCCTAGAGCTTAGTTTTGGTCTAATTAACCGTGTATGAATTTGTCCGGGTATATTATATTATATACTAGCACCACCCCGCGGTTTTGCCCGCGTTTTGTCCGTTCCCTTGGGAATTTTCGGAATTTTTATACTTATAGGTAAACCTTCCTGTTGAATTACTCTGTATATTTAAAAAACTGCATCAAAATCCGTTGCGTAGTCTTAAAGATCTAAGCATACATAGGGACAGGCAGGCAGCGGAAAGCGACTTTGTTTTATACTATGTAGTGGTTAGGTATATTATATCTTCGGACACATAAAATCAGCTTCGTATCATCTCAAAGATTAACGATCATCGCGCAGTAAAAGTTATAGAGTCAACTCAACACACTTTCTGTGTGACTCGGCAGTATCGAGAGATAAAAGTACTTTTCAATAATATCTTCTATTCATTCGATACGTAATATGAAATAATGCCTTAAAATCAAACGATGGTCATTGAAGAGTTTTCACTTTTTAATTTAATTAAGAAATGTTTCTTACAGTAAAATAAATTAAATAAAGACATATCTCTTGAGACTATCTTGTAACAAAATATTTTTGTTGTTAGTTTATTTTGCAAGATGCAAGAATAACATACGATCTTTCGAGGCCTTTGCCCAACAAGTGGGACATTACAGGCTAATACTTACTTACTTACTTAACATACGATATATTTCGCATTACATTATTGGATATCGTACTAATATTATAAATGCGAAAGTTTTTGAGCATGGATGTACTCGTATGTATGTATGTTTGTTATTCTTTCACGAAATAATCGCTGTTTCTGATGTATATATAACCTATATTACTGTAAAGTTTCATCAGTCCAGTGGGTTTTACGTGAAAGAATAACAAACATACATACCTATCTATCCTCACAAACTTTCTCATTTATATTAGTAGGATGTGGACAAATCGTAAGTTTAAAAAAGTCTCAAACTACGTCTCGGTGGTCTAGTGGTATATGCATTCGCCGGTCAAGACTGAGGTCCCGGGTTCAAATCCCGGGTCGAGCGAAACCATGTTTCTTACTTTTCAAACATGGCTCGGGTTTGAGATCACCAACCCGCATTTGGCAAGCGTGGTGATTATGCCTAATCCTCCTCACTGTACTGATTTCTCATGAGATAAGAGCCGTATGCCCAGCAGTGGGACATTACAGACTTTACTTTTGACTCGGACTTACTTATCCTCAACTTACCTACTCAAAATGAATAAATGAATCTCATACACATACACTTTACGGTCAATATTCGGTATGAATATCTAGGCCACATATTCTTACAAAGACTCGTACTATGATCGTTATCCACATATGGACATACCGTTACCTGCAGCGAACCAGCGAACTTGTAACTTTTTCATCCATTATCGATGGACCGTGTCCAATCTATTCTGTACACGTTCTTTCTCGCTATACTTTACAGTTGAAATATAGAATGGAAGAAATTCAATATAAGCATGTAACTTTATTAACTACCTACCACATTCATTCTTCTTCATCGAGTGGATGGTCAACCTGACCAATCCTGGTGTCAGAGTTATCGAGCCGCCAAAGGCCTCTGACATGGCTCATGTAACGACTACTATCCGTAGAAAGTAACCGGGACCGAAGGTTTAACGTGCCCTCCGAAGCACGGAATCATCTTACTTTTCGGGCAATCAGGTGATTCAGCCTGCAATGCCCTAGCCAAACTGAGGACAGTCTCAAAAAGAGATTTTTGTGAGATATTGTTGTTCCCCACAGGGAATCGAACCCGGAACTAGACATGGGTAGCTCGCGAATGAGAGATAAAATTGAGCTAGTTCTTTGATCATAATCTAGCTCCCAGTCGCTCACTCATTCACGGTATAGCTCACTAGTTCATTTAGCTCGCCGACTAGTTCACAACTCTACCGAATATGTAGTCTATGGACTCTACCGAAACCGATATACCGATTGCCGACGACGGCCGACAGGGTCCGAACTTCCCCGACGAACAGGCGAACGATTTCGCATAGCTCACTGACCGACTCTTTCGCTCGCTTTTAATATTTCTTTATCTAGATTGACAGTCCTAAGCCTGTTCAAGTATGAAGGAAAATCATTGGATTTCATCGTTTTAATATTAATTAGTAATATGTAAAACAATCTAATGTATGTACCCAATTTTATCTGTAGCTCGCAACTGAGCTAAAAGAACTTAGGAACTTTAAAGATTCTAAAGAACCGTTGAGCTAGTTGTCTCGTTTGACTCGCATTAAAAAGCGCGTCTCAATTTGATCTGTAGCTCGCAACTGAGCTAAATGAACTAAAGAGTTTTTCGGTGAGCTAAAGAGCTAAAAGAGTGATATAGCTCTTTTGATCAAAAGAGCTATATCACTCTTTTCTTTTCAGTGAGCTAAATTTCGCATGTCTACCCGGAACCTCAAACCACAAGACCACGGAGGCTGTTGCCACCTCATGCATTCATTTCGAGTAGGTCAGTGGCCAACCCTGGTGTCGGAGTTTTTAGACCGCCTAAAGGCCTCCGACATGGTCTGATATTGGAAACAACCGGACGGACTGCTTAACGTGCCGTCCGAAGCACGGTAGCGGTCTCATAGATATATCACTAGCGACCACCTACCCAAGTAGGGGTCGAACTGCACGTTGCACTATCAGAAAAATAATGATTAAATCAATAATTTAAGTATTAGTATTAGGCGAAAATTGTTAAGATTCTAGAGCGTAGATATATGACTGTATTTACTAAGCTTTATAAGTAAAAGATTTTCACTGAAAAGTCCATTACTACTTTTCTGTGAGCGCAATCACGCGTTCTAGATTTAAATATTTTCTAGAACATTCTATTCTCTATAGACCAATAATTTCTCAATACAATTCACCACCAAACCCTAAATTATTTAAAATGATTCACAACTATTGAACCCATACCATATCGAGAACAATACATTTGCTGATCTTTCACTTTTCACCTTACTCGCGTACCTTCTAAGTGTAATTTCCTTCAGCAAATTTTGTGCTCATCTTTGCAGATTCGTTCGGTCAAGGCTTTCAACAGCGGGTTCAATTTAAATCTTATTGTTTCGTCACTTGAGTTTAATTCCCATCGGCATTAAAAATGCTTGGTCAAGGATTGGCTTCATTTGGTTTTCAAGTTCAAAATGACTTTGCGGAAGTTATTGTTGTATTTTGTAAGGGAAAGTGCAGGTTAAAGGTTGGACGTGTTGAAATTATCGCTGAGAGTTGTAAAAGAAATTGATGGAGTACCGAGAGGCGCCCGGGCCTTTTGATGACGTCGATTTTCTTTTGTTTTGGTTCTTAGATGCTACTGTATTTGGTTGGGTACTTTCGTAGTAGAGGTTCTTTTGAACGTCTATATAGATTAAAGGACTTATTCATATACGCTTACTAGCAGCATTATGGTTTGTCCCTTTCTGACATACGCTATTTTCCAAGGAGCAAAAGAGACAAAACACTCTCTAACAGTGTTTAGTTGAGACCGTTTTTGAATAAGGCAGTAAGTAATCAGAGCAGCCTTTGATATTGAATTTTTGTATAAATCACTAGCTGCGCCCGCGGTCTTACCCGCGTTGTGCCCGTTCTCGTGCGAATTTAAGAACCGCTCGACTTTATGCAAAACCATAAACCATCTACTAAATAGTCCGAATAAACCCTAAACATTTGGTTTGGATAGGTGAGCCCGTTCTTGAGTTATAAAATTACAACGAAAAGTGGCATTGATTTTTATATATAGAGATTAGCTGCATAGCTAAATAGGTATAATATATAAATTTATCTTTTATATTAAAGATTTAAATAATTTTGAAAAGGTTGTGTTTCAAATAGTTGTATCCATGATTCCGGAAGATGTATACAGTGAAAAGTTGATACTTCAATTCAACAGTTAATCTTATTTTCTCGATAAATATCGAATTGTTCATTGCCCACACTTATAAACCAAAACCACTATCATAACTATACAGAGTAATCACAAAGGATAATAAATGATAGTAATCCATGCTACGCATATTGAACAGTTAATCTATTTAAACGTAACACTTTAATTAATCTCGATCATGTTCCAGCACCGTGCCATAAATCAAGCCATGCTATCTGAACTGACTTCAAGCTACTTTGTCAGTGTGCAGAGAACTTTCTAGAACGCAGCAAAATTAATACTTACTGCCAGATTACCGACCGGAATGAATCTACATCGACTTGTAATGTGAATGTAATGTAAGGAAATCATTGGGTGTGAGGAATGTGGAAAATGTACCACATTTCTTTTATAATTGAATGTGTTCCTTGCTTGTAAATAAATATATTAGTGGGAATATATCTCTACCAAATCTCTTGGAAAGAGTAAAGATATGTTTTCGTTTCTATGCTAGCCGGGCTGGACAAATTCAAACACGGTTGATTAGACACAAAGTAAGGTCTAAATGCTATTATGGAATGTAACTAACTGATACTACTACATATACATACACAAGTACTTTATAAGAATATAATTGACACCCAGACGTCGTCGCCAACAACTGAACTGCACATATTGTTGACTCCGGGCGGAAATCGAACCCGCAACCCCCGATACAGTAAGCGCTCTCGCAAATCACTGTGTCAACTGGTTGTGCTTCATTTTACGTTTGGTCGGTAACTTCTATATTCAAAAATGTCTCGATTCTCTATTGATAAAACTTTTTTCAAATTTAGATCACTGCCCAGTTCAACTATACTTGTTACTCATTGGACAATGCAGGACAACTGTTCTTAAGGGATCCACGACCTACTTGATAATCTGTGTTGTTTTCGATAGTCCAAATAGAATGTGAAACGATTGCCATTTGTCTTTTGCTCCTGATCTTATTAGAGAGGATTTTACACTGAATTTCAAAGGTCAGCGAATGAAAATGAATGCACAAACATATACCAAAGTCCTTTCAATAGTCCAATCGCTTTATTTTGAATACAATTAGTTCAAATTGGATTTTGTATGAAGGTCCTTTGAAAGTGTTTTAACCTTTATATTAGAGAGGACATACCTATTCAGTGCAGATATAATGTTAACTTAGCAAATATGTAAATAATTAATGATCTGTAGATTCCCAAACAACAGCAGACTATATTTATAAAAGCCTAATCGATCAAGAATACTATCAAGCACTTTTATTCCAAAATCTCTGAAAATAATGAAACCTTTTTGTATGTTCGAAACTTCAAACACCGAAGGCGGAGTTTCTCAATTGGGTGGGTATTTGTCGTTTGTTTTATGTATACAGGGTGTAATCGTTAAGTGTGCACAGGCGATTATTCCGTAACTATTGCAGATATCAAAAAACTTTAAACTGATATCGAAAGTACTTTACCTAATGAGTAAAATGACATTAATAACTTTTTAAAAATAAAACGAGAAATATCCAAAAAAAATACATTAATCACTCCCATACATTTAGTATGAGATAGTAGAAAGGTTTTAGTTTCCTTATTTTAAGTGGAATAGTACCTACTCATTTTACCCTTGTCATTTTATAATTATGTACGATATGAAGGTATTAATGAATTTCAAGTAGATACACGTGTAGATTAATTATCTTACCACTTCAAATTTATAATAAACCTTGTTTCAATATTGTATTGATTTGAACTAGCTGAAAAGCAACATACTAAATAAAAACAAAAAGAAAGATACTCATTGGTGTTCGTTCTAAATTCAAATTCTTTATCGCGGGTTCTCGTTCCCGCCAATTTATTGTATTTTTCAATTTGCGTTAATAATCGTGATTTGCATTTATTGATTGAAAAATGTCATATTCCAATACAGAAAAGAGGGACATGTTAAAAATGTACTACAAACATGATTGTAACAATAGGGCGGCCATTATCGCCTACAGAAGAGAGTACCCAGATAGAGAAGTTCCTTCTGGTACGTATTTACGTAAGTTGGATAACAATTTGATATTTTTAAAAAGTTATTAATGTCATTTTACTCATTAGGTAAAGTACTTTCGATATCAGTTTAAAGTTTTTTGATATCTGCAATAGTTACGGAATAATCGCCTGTGCACACTTAACGATTACACCCTGTATATGTTACGGCTAATACCCGAAGTGCGGCTACACCTAGTTTTAGCCGGTTAGAACTAGGTGTAGCCGCACTTCGGGTATTAGCCGTAAAATATATACACCGATTACTCAGGAGATTCTCATCCGATTTCCGTGATTTTTGTTCGATGGTGTGGACATTCAAATTGGTGTCGCCGAGTCATAATCCAATTCCCACGAGAACGGGCACAACGCGGGTAAAACCGCGGGGCGCTGCTAGTAAATAATATAGAGCAAGTTAATTAGTAATAATGTTTAAGGTTGAATGTGGCTATCTAATACAATAAGAATAATTAAAATCGGACTGGTAATTCCCGAGATTAGCTTGAACATACAAACAAACTTACAAATTGTACCTCTTTATAATCTTATAAATAAAATTCTCGTGTCACAATGTTCGTTCCCGTACTCCTCCGAAACGGCTCGACCGATTCTCATGAAATTTTGTGAGCATATTGAGTAGGTCTGAGAATCGGCCAACATCTATTTTTTATCCCGACATTCCCGCGGGAACGGGTACCGTGGTTGAACTCCTCTGAAACGGCTCGACCGATTCTCATGAAATTTTGTGTACATATCGGGTAGGCCTGAGAATCGGACAACATCTATTTTTCATCCCGAAATTCCCACGGGAACGGGTACAAAGCGGGTGAAACCGCGGGGCGCAGCTAGTATTAGTATAGATAAGTGCTCAAAGTCAACGACCCGGAATATGAATATTTATTCAAATAAGTTTAATTGACTGAATGTTGTTTGTCTGTATTGCAATATCCTTTTCCTTTCATTTGTATAGAGTTGATTGTCAGTATTTAAAAGACGAAAGGCGACAATTAGAAATCACTACCTAGTATAAAACAAATTCGTCTTCCGCTGTCTGTCCCTATGTATGCTTAGATCTTTAAAACTACGCAACGGATTTTAATGCGTTTTTTTTAAATAGATAGAGTGATTCAAGCGGAAGGTTTATATGTATAATAATTTCTGAAATTCCCACGGGAACGGGCACAACGCGGGTAAAACCGCGGGGCGCTGCTAGTTAAATAATATGCAAATTTTTATGAAAGTGGGTTAGCTGATGTGCTATAATCACTATTGAATACTATTTTGTTTGTTAAAAGTGTCTGTGTATACTATTATAATAATAACATGAAATGGATACGTTGTATGTTTATCACGACACTCCTTAATACAATGCTTCCTTAGTAGAGATTTAATAGAGTGATTTTGACATTTGTTATATATGAAAAACTAGCAGCGCCCCGCGGTTTTACCCGCGTTGTATCTGTTCCCGTGGGAATTTCGGGATAAAATTTATCCCATGTGTAATTCTGATGTATAACCTATATATTACTGTAAAGTTTCATACAAATCCGTTCTGTAGTTTTTGCGTGAAATATCAACAAACATACATCCATACATACATCCATCCTCACAAACTTTCGCATTTATAATATACTAGCTGCGCCCCGCGGTTTCACCCGCGTTGTACCCGTTCCCGCGGGAATTTCGGGATGAAAAATAGATGTTGTCCGATTCTCAGACCTACCCAATATGCACACAAAATTTCATGAGAATCGGTCGAGCCGTTTCAGAGGAGTTCAACCACGGTACCCGTTCCCGCGGGAATTTCGGGATGAAAAATAGATGTTGTCCGATTCTCAGACCTACCCAATATGCACACAAAATTTCATGAGAATCGGTCGAGCCGTTTCAGAGGAGTTCAACCACGGTACCCGTTCCCGCGGGAATTTCGGGATGAAAAATAGATGTTGGCCGATTCTCAGACCTACTCAATATGCTCACAAAATTTCTTGAGAATCGGTCAAGCCGTTTCGGAGGAGTACGCGAACGAACAATGTGACACGAGAATTTTATATATAAGAAGTAGGAAGTAGGATTACGTCAATTAGTAAAGTGTCGACGTGTCTCAGTGTGTGTGACAGTAATGGTGCAGCGAGTCCTTCTAGGATGGGTGGCTGATAGTGGTATTTCTGTCTGATCGCTACCGAGCTTCGGAGGGCACGTCAAGCAATCGGTGCAGGTTGTTGCTATCGTCAGACCATATCGGAGGCCTTTAGGCGGTCTAAAAACTACAACACTAGTGCTGGTTACTGACCTACTCAAAATTAAATGACTAAGGCAAGGTTGTCAAAAAAAGCAAAATTTCGACTTATTACTAAGTTTAAAGGACCTATCTATCTATCACCTTTTCTCAATCGTTGAAAATGAGACTATTTATTACAAGTAAAACTTTTCTTTAAACTATTTTAGCTTCACTACATAGTATAAAACAAAGTCGCTGACTGTCTGTCTGTCCTTATGTATGCTTAGATCTTTAAAATTACTGCACGGATTTTGATGCGTTTTTTTAAATAGATAGAGTGATTCAAGAGTAAGGTTTATATGTATAAAAATTCCCGAAATTCCCACGGGAACGGGCACAATGCGGGTAAAACCGCGGGGTGCTGCTAGTTCACGATAATATGAGATATGCAAGTTTAAATCGCGATTAAGTCCGTCTGGATAAGCTTTAACAAAACTTTTCACAAGCCTCTAAAAACCTCGACTTGTGTAGTCAGTGAAAAATAAACTACAAATGACATTCTAATTTTCAATTTTCCTTAACCTATATCGTCCCACTGCTGGGCAAAGGTCTCCCCCAAACTCTTTCATCTTTTCCTGTCCTTCGCGGTCTCCCACCACTCGCTGTCGAAGGAGACAATGTCGTCCCTCCAGCGTTAAAACTAAAAATTAAAACTATCTAATTTATTGAACGGCCTATTAATACCGACACGTAGATCCAATTACTATCAATTTATGTACATATCGTTTAAACCGACTTCATTTCGACACAAATCGTTGGGCGAAGCGTCGGAATCGATCAATCAAACGATCGATTCTAGGTGCGCTTGCGCATGTAATGGAGTCAAAACAATTGACTTTAATATCGATAATTGACTTCAATCGATATGAAACCTTCAATTTATCAAATGCAATGAAGAAGAGAGATTTTGTATTGAAGAAAGTTCAAGACAGATTTTGTTGTATTGTATTTTCCACATCTTTCCTTCCCACATAGCTTATGTAGCATAGCTTTAGAAGATTTTATTCATGAACATTTTTCATATGAATGGGATACTGATATCTTATGTTAAGTTAAAGGCCCATTAAAATAATGCTAATGAACAGGTTTAGCCATAGATAAACTTTTATTAATCCTAAGTAGTAACTAAGTAGTAGTAACTAAATATTTTAACTAGTCTCTGATTTTTATGCTAACATTGGAATTAAAGTTTACCTAAGTTATGTCAACAAAAGGGGTCATTCCTTTATTTTGAGTTGGTTAGCGGGTAACCCTAGTGACGAAGTGGCCACCGACATGATCAAACGATTGAAACTACCACGATCGGCTGCTTAACGTGCCCGTCGAAGCATTTAAGTAAAATTATTATATACATTGAAGTAATCGAAAAGTTCAGCGCAGCTTGCAAAAATAGTAGTTTATGCAACTGTCATATAAGGAAGGGTATTAAAACACGAGTGTGAGTTTATGAAACGAGCGCAGCGAGTTTCATAATAGTAACGAGTGTGCAATTGCTTAAATTGAGTGTTTTAGTTGCCTGCGCTATAACAGTAGTAATTATAAGTCAAGTTGGAAACATAAGTAGAATGTTACAACATTAGTGTAGATAAAAGTATTATTAAAACTAAGAAGTATATCTATGCAAGAAACGAAAGAGCTTCAAAATATTCTTTCTCTGCTCCAAAATAGAACACAATTTAAAACGATCTTCATTTGTTTTAACACGTGCGCTTAGTTTAAAATGAGTTCTTGCAATCCACCCTGTCAAGATTTTTTTCTATTAAGTAAACTTCTTACAATCATACTCTTTGTTCAAATGCCTTGCATGTGAATGACACATCATCACAATATATGTTCATATGATATCTCGTGTGGGTCAATGCTACGCTGACGATTACCGCTCTCACTTGGAAGGGATCACAATTACAGTGCAGTTTAGCCTCGATACTTTTAATTGGATGATACAGATTTCGAAGGAATTTGGGTCGAGTTGAGATGTGTATTGCAAGACCGATATTTTGTGTTACACTTACCGTGCTACAAACGTAAACGATATTATAAGTCGAACATGGATGCTTATCTTGTACTCAGCATAAACTAGGGTTGTTTCAAAATGGTTTGTTATCGAAACAAACAAAGTTTGAATACAAAGTTTTGTTTCATAACTTTAATCTATACTAATATTATGAAGAGGTAAAAATTTTAAGTTTGTTTGTTTATGTGTTTGTATGTTCGAGCTAATCTCGCGAATTACCAGTCCGATTTGAATAATTCTTTTTGTAATGGATAGCCACATTCAACGGGAAGGTTATAGGCTATTTTTAATCTTGAAATTCTCTTGGAACGGGCACAACGCGGGTTAAACCGCGGGGCGCTGCTAGTTACCTATAATCTGTTAATGTTATTCGGGCGGCCAATTAAAAACCATATTTTCATTTCCTTACAGCTCAACACTCGTAAGGAAATGAAAAAATCGTGATGACTGACATTTGTGTTAACGTTAACTGATGCGTAAACTAAAGCTATTCGCTACCCGTGGAACAGCCTCCGTGGTCTTGTGGTTTGAGCGCCCGGCTCACGACCCGGAGGTTCCGGCTTCGATTCCCGGTGGGAATATCTCACAAAAATCTCTTTGTGAGACTTTCCTCAGTTTGGTTAGGGCATTGCAGGCTGAATCACCTGATTGCTTGAAAAGTAAGATGATTCCGTGCTTCGGAGGGCACGTTAAGCCGTCGGTCCCGGTTACTTTCTACGGATAGTAGTCGTTACTTGAGCCATGTCAGAGGCTTTTGGCGGCTCAATAACTCTGACACCAGGATTGATCAGGTTGGCCATCCACTCGATGATGATGATGATTCGCTACCCACCGTTAAACCACTGAACTAGCTATTAATCAGCTACTCCAACTATCGTGCGCTTGCAATGTTTAGACTTATTACTTAGATATGTCGTAGGTTAATTTGATACTTCGAATCTTCGCGAAAATCCTAGGGGTTTTGCGAAAACGCGGATAATTAGACATAGGCGAAAAATTATCAAATCTTACTTTTAAAAATGAAAAAAAAAATTTTTTTTCATGTTTAAACTCTCTCTTTTCATTAAAATGACATACGGCTATTACCCGAAGTGCGGCTTAGCCGGTTGCCTATGTCTAATTATCCGCGTTTTCGCAAAACCCCTAGGATTTTCGCGAAGATTCGAAGTATCAAATTATCCTACGTCAGATATATTACTTAGTAAAACATACCTAATTTAATCGTATATTGGTGTGACCGACCGAATTGTTATACTCAAATATAATAGGTCTATAAAATAATAATATATTCAAACAACTCAATCAAACAAAACTGATAAAAATTAAAACTGACGCTTTCACTTAAAATTTTAAAACAGTGAAATGGCAATGTCTGTTATGGATAGACTATATAATATTATGGTGTTTTATTAATAAAACTGTATATTGTTTTATCGGGAGATTTTTGTAGATTTTTTTTATCCTTATTGTTCTATGGAGATCTTGCTGCACACTAGCTCCTTCATCGATCACCGAGCTGCAAACCCTCGCAATTGTCATTAGAAAACAGCCATATAGATTTAGAATTATAGATTTGGAATCACTTTTTAGTTGTTTCAACTTTGAAGAAAGATATGTGTATATTTCAGGACTAGCAGCGCCCCGCGGTTTTACCCACGATGTGCCCGTTCGTAGAAATATCTAGACGAAAAATAGCTTAATACCAATCGGTTGATTTTGGCTATAGGTACATTACAAAAATAATTATTCAAATCGGACTCGTAGTTTCTGAGATTAGCTCTTACAAACAAATAAACAAAGTCAGAAACTTATTGTAGTGATTAGTAAAAAATAGAGAATTAGTTATATATTTCGGTCTTCCGTGGCATATTTATCAAATCGTGCGAAAAAGTGCGTAGGTGTACAAATGTAGAACACTATTAGTATTCAAACATAAATATAAAAATACTAGCACGTTATATAATACAGTGCCGATTATATACCTACAACGTAACGTCGTTTTAATTATAAGTAATCTATATGCCAATTTATAAAGGTGCGTCGAACTTAACATGGTTGTAAGGTTAACAGAGAATATATTTAAGAGTCTAACAACCGGTATTGGAAGTGAAAACAGTGATATAATAATACTAGCAGCGCCCCGCGGTGTTACCCGCGTTGTGCCCGTTCCCGTGGGAATTCCGGGATAAAATGTATCGCATGTGTTATTCTGATGGATAACCTATATTACTGTAAAGTTTCATCCAAATCCGTTCAGTAGTTTTTGCGTGAAAGAGCAACAAACATACATCCATACATCCATCCATACATACAGCCATCCTCACAAACTTTCGCATCACATCACATCACATCTACATAGTATAAAATAAAGTCGTCTCTTTTTCGTGTCTGTCACACTGTTTGTCTGTCTGTATGCTTAAATCTTTAAAATTACGCAACGGATTTTGATGCGGTTTTTTGTAATAGGTAGAGTGATTCAAGAGGAAGGTTTTTATGTAAAATAATTCCCGAAAATCCCACGGGAACGGGCACAACGTGGGTAAAACCGCGGGGCGCTGCTAGTTTATAATATTAGTAGGATACTATTAAAGAAACATCATACGTGCAATTTTCTTTATATTGAGTAACTAAACGCGCCCGGCGATGTTACCCGCGTTGTACCCGTTTCGTATCCCATGTGTTAGGGCCGCCGCGGTTCCATACAAAATTGAAACGTCGCGGGCGCACGCCGCGTGTGGCTTCATACAAAAGTGAACCGTCGCGTGCGCCCGTCGCGTGCGGTGTCATACAAAAGTGAACCGCCGCGTGCGCACGCTTAACGCAGTGTTGACCCTTATTCTGATGTATAACCTATAATTATTACTGTGAAGTTTCGTCCAAACTACGTAAAACTGCCTTTAGGCCATCTTAAAACTCCGACACCAGAGTTGGCCAGTAACTTACTTTAATTACAAATGTATGCAAACGAAGTCCGTGTTCTGTACTTAATGCAGAGCCTAGATAAAATCGGTAGATCAGTCGATAAACCTAGATTACATCCAGATATGCTGCGGTAAGGCTTAGGTCTTAATGCGGGTATACCTACATCAAGCGTTATCACTAGGGAATGATTTGTGAAAACCATAAACAGTTTAAAACTTGAATACTTAAATGACACTAAAATTCAGCAGTTAAATCTCTATATATAAAAATCAATGCCACTTTTCGTTGTAGTTTTATAACTCAAGAACGGGCTCACCTATCCAAACCAAATGCTTAGGCTTTGTTCGGACTATTTAGTAGACTATTTCGTTACATGAGCCATGTCAGAGGCCTTTGGCGGCTCAATAACTCTGACACCAGGATTGGTCAGGTTGGTTATCCACTCGATGAAGAAGAAGTAGATGGTTTATGTGAAGATTGCAGAAAATCGGTCGGGCGGTTTTTAAATTCCCATTTGAATATACATATCACTACATAGTATAAAACAAAGTCGTTGTCTGTTTGTCTGTTGGTCTGTATGCTTAAATCTTTAAAATTACGCAACGGATTTTGATGCGGTTTTTTGTAATAGGTAGAGTAATTCAAGAGGAAGGTTTTTATGTCAAAAAATTCCCGAAATTCCCACGGGAACGGGCACAACGCGGGTAAAACCGCGGGGCGCTGCTAGTATGTATTATTGTTATGGCTATCCTAATTCATCGGCATGGTTATATGTAATTTTCATCCCGAATTTCCCAACTGAACGGGCACAACGCGGTTGATACCTCGGGCGCTGCTAGTACATTATATCAGAGGTGTGTCAATACTTCAAACTTCACTTCAATATGACAGAGACACCAAATCGAAAGATGTTGTCCGATTCTCAGGCCTACCCGATATGTACTTACACAAAATTTCATGAGAATCGGTCGAGCCGTTTCAGAGGAGTTGAATTACGCACCCCGTGACACGAGAATTTTATATATTAGATAGATATAACGACTTTTAGTCACAGAATATCCGCGGTATAATCTCACGGCTTCCGTTCTTTTGTCCATTTCAATAGGAATTTAAAGATCTTTACTACTTGAGTACTAATTTAATTATCGTAACCTTGTGTTAATAGCTATGATAATGCATCAAACTTGCATTGAAAGAATTCATTAGTGTATCAATTAGACTTTAAGATGAGCAATTAAACTGATGATAACGCTATTGAGAGTCCAATAAATATTCATAGTACATAGTTTTATCTCGCGAGCGCGTGTGAGTCACATCGCGGCAGGTCAAACTTAGTCAAGTGGGCTACTCTTCTTCTTCATCGAGTGGATGGTCACCCTGACCAATCCTGGTGTCAGAGTTATTGAGCCGCCAAAGGCCTCTGACATGGCTCTTGTAATGACTACTATCTGCAGAAAGTAACCGGGACTGACGGCTTAACGTGCCCTCCGAAGCACGGAATCATCTTACGTTTCGGGCAATCAGGTGATTCTGCCTGCAATGCCCTACTGTTCTGTGCGGGAGTGTGACAGTGGTGCTCCAGACTAGGACATGGCCCACCTGTTGTCCTGCCCTCTGAGCTCTACCACCTGCACCAAGGAAGACTTAATGAAAGTCTCAGATGCTGCTCTTCTGTCAGCTAAATACTGGACAGGAAAAGTTTAAAGGACATTGACACGATAAGAAGAAGAAGAAATTACAAAGCGTTTATCTTCTTCATCAACCTGACCAATCCTGGTGTCAGAGTTATTGAGCCGCCAAAGGCCGCTGACATGGCTCGTGTAACGACTACTATCCGTAGAGCGGTATTAATAAGGCGGAATGTGTCGAACTAACTCCGATAAGTACCGGACGTCACCGATGGGCACAAATTATGCACTTATCAGATCGGTGGCTTTAGATTAGTGACCAACCCTGGTGTTGGAGTTGGAGACTGCCTGAAGGCCTTCGACATGGTCTGACGATTGAAAGCATGAATTTTACGTGCAAACAGAAGTACGGTAGCGCTCAGATGGAAATGTATCGGCTGGTTAGCACCGGTGACAAGCGAAAGCTACTTATCTTTCCGTCTTTCTTCTTGTACGTGTCTTAATATATTGGGATGTATTTTGAAATCTCGGTAAAACCAACTTAAAACCAAGATATTAATTATCCTACTACTAATATTATAAATGCGAAAGTTTGTGAGGATAGATGTATGTATGGATGGATGTATGTTTGGTGCTCTTTCACGCAAAAACCACTGAATGGATTTGGATGAAACTTTACAGTAATATAGGTTACACATCAGAATAACACATGGGAAACATTTTATCCCGTAATGCCCGCGGGAATGGGTACAACGCGGATAAAACCGCGGGGCGCAGCTAGTAATAATATAGTTGTGATTCATTACATTAAACATCTCCAAAGGGCCTACGAGTTGGATGTGTATCCCCTCGCATGCCTCTGCAAAAGACCGGGCTTGACCCGTGACTCCGAGGAGAAACACTATAATAATAATACGCTGATTCGCGAATCAAATATTTATTTAAATAAAAATAACCTTCAGATAAGTAATTATTCTTAAACGACTTTCACCACAATTATGTAAATATTTTGAATCATATCCTATGTTATAATAATTGTTGTGTTAATTAATTGTTAATTTCACTGGCGCTTTCGTTAGATATTTTGATAAAAATATTGATTAGGATTGCTTACAGATAGATTAAATTCTTATATTATCTTTCTTATAAATCTAACGATTATATTCTTATAAATGTTAATTTCTTATACTCTCTAGTTACTAGTCTATTAATAATATTATTGAGAGGTTAATTTTTCTTGTATTTCGGTCTCATCTTAGGAACTCAGGAACCAGTTCGATTTAAATATGTAATTATTTTTATATCGGATTTAAGAGAAGGGTAGGTATTGGCTATTTTATTTCCGAAATGCCTATGTTGATAGCACAACGCAGGTAAAACTAATCTACGGACATAATAAAACATAATAAATTATGATATCTACCATTGAATGATTTCATTTAGAATCTTTATTTCTCTATTAAAGTGAGGTAAGATTGTAGCCATACACAATTTTTTGCTGATATTTATTCATAAACCTCCTCACTGTATCCTATATTCAGTGAGACGAGAGGCCTTTGCCCAGCAGTGGGACATTACAGGCTAATACTTTACTTTACTTTTAATTGATTCATAACCAATTACATTGTAAATCCCAATTCAATTAGAGGTCAAACGTGCTGTAGGTAGGTGCTGTTCAATCGTAAATCCACTTAAAACATTACAGTAGGAATGTGGAATAAATCAGCATCAATATTAGTGACAATAAAGTCGCTCGGACATCACGACTGCAACGGGACAATGGCCGGATTAATTTGAAAGTTAATTTAGCAACCAATGGCGGCGCCTAGTGGTTTCACTTCTTCCCGTGATTTGAAACGAGACAAGTTGGTAAAGATATAAGTAAACGGGACAAGTAGGTAAAAGAAGTAAGTTCGGGAAGGTTAGTGGCCAACCCTGTTGTCGAAGTTTTTAGACCGCCTAAAGGCCTCCGACATGGTCTAACGATTAAACAACCGGGACCGACACTTTAACGTGCCCTCCAAAGCAAGGTAGCGCTCAGATAGAAATGCTCCTATCGGCCACCCGTCTAAGTAGGGATCGACAAGAAGGTAAAGAATGAAACGTCAATAGTTATGTTTGGATTATGATTATGGACGTTACGGAAGTTCTCCAGAAAGTACCCAAATGCTGTCACGTTTTAGTTTGTTTTTCGTTCTACTTTGACTGGGTTATAGTTGCCAACATCTTCGTAATACTCCATAAGATGTAATGCGTATCGTTTCGGAGTATTAAATTAAACAGACATCTTCCTATGAATGCGTACAAACAAAGGCTGCGTGCACACTGGGAGATTATCAGAACCAGTGTACAGTAATAAAGAAATAAGGCGCTTGGTCAAACTGATTGACAGTGAAAGCTAAGACGTCACGAAACGTCATATAAAGTTGAGAAAACTCATAAAGTGTAATAAGTGGATATTGTACGTTATGTTTTGCGAACAATAAACGGTTTAAACTTGTTCTTTGTAATGCGGACTCGTGCAATTTTTAATGTTGACGTTTCTTATGAGTGACGGTTCTTGCTTATCTATCATGGCTCGGGTTTGAGCAAGCAAGCAAGTAGGCAAGCGTGGTGATTACGACTAATCCCTCTTTTTGAGCCGATACTTAAGTGAACGTAGAGGCATCACCATTTTGCCAGTTGTGGGTCATCATAACAGACTTATTTCGACAGAATTAATTTGATTCTTTAGGTCAGATAAGCAGAAAAATGCCCATTAAATTACATCATAATACTTGAATGAATATATTTTTTCTATAAATCTTTAGATGTTGTACTTTTTATTTTTCAGCCGATAGCCTTTTGAACTAGCGCAATAGAAATAACAAATTCGCTCATTAGTGCGGCTGCGGGTCGGGTGCAGGCTGGTAGCGGGTCACGTGACGTTGTATCACTACATAGTATAAAATAAAGTCGTCTCTGTCTCGTGTCTGTTTGTCTGTTTGTCTGTATGCTTAAATCTTTAAAATTACGCAACGGATTTTGATGCGGTTTTTTGTAATAGGTAGAGTGATTCAAGAGGAAGGTTTTTATGTAAAAAAAATCCCCGAAATTCCCACGGGAACGGGTACAACGCGGGTAAACCCGCGGGGCGCTGCTAGTAGTACTATATTTCTAAAAGTAATGAATCTACCAACCAATGAACCGAGAGTTAAGTCATATGTTCCCAAAATTATAAATTAATTTCAACTTTGTATTTTCTGAACAACAATTTAATAACATGTAATTAAATTCTATGCGAAAGAAAGGGAATCTTTTGAATAGGCGTGTGTAGTACAATCGTTTACGCAAGTGACGCAACAGCACGTACTAAAAAGAACTTTTTTAGTACTAGAAACGTGAAATTTCACTTTTCCGCGTTATGGTACTGCGTTGTTTTGACAAGCATCTCAAATTGTTGTTAGATCAAGATGGATTTCTTGTCTAAGATGTGATTTATAGTACGGGAGCGGTTTGAGTTTTTGGAGATTTACTCGAGCGAGTCAGATTAAGGTATAGGACATATCTGGGACCTTACTGAATTCCTCTACCAGGCATCCTATACAGGATGGGGTTTCTAAGTCAAAGTCAAATATATTTGTATAAAGATTTGGCCTCAAAGAGGCTCTTTTGAATGTACCCATTCGGAAGAACATCAGCAGAATGGGCAAGAGACTTATTTTTTAGAATGGGCAAGAGACTTACTGCTTATTTTTTTTAAACAAAAGCCAAAAATGGTCTGTTTGGACTAGTCTGAAACTACATGAGATACAGATTTTTTATCCTAGGGACCATGTTACGATTTTAAAGTTAAGAGAGATAAGAACAGGATTATTGTTTTTATGGAAAAAAATGTATAAACAAATCGCACGAATTTTCATACACTTACACGTCCTGTCAAAAAATATAAAAAAAACTATTCTTCTTCTTCATCGAGTCGATGGTCAACCTGACCAATCCTGGTGTCAGAGTTATTGAGCCGCCAAAGGCCTCTGACATGGCTCATGTAACGACTACTATCCGTAGAAAGTAACCGGGACCGACGGCTTAACGTGCCCTCCGAAGCACGGAATCATCTAAAAAAAAACTATTATCTATCAGGAACTGAGATGGACTATGAAACTGTAAAGCCATTCGTTGCTAAATCTCACTTAGTTCTCAAACGAAATTCCATGAATTCCTAAAATATTTGAAATCCATTTGTCCACCTGCCAGTCGCTCACGCGACATTCATTTACACCTCACGATGATCATTTTAACACGTAAAGAAGATTTTCGAACTATTTAACTGCGTGAAAATATGATATTTACAGTAGTTTCTCTTAAGATTTTGTTTTAATTGTACGAATTGTAATGATATTGCCAATTAACTTATATTAGCTAGAAATACCTCTAGGTTCACTAGAAGCATCTGAAGTTTTTCTTTCTCCTCTAGTTATTTACCGCCCAGTCGAGCACCGTCTAATTTGCTAATGAGATTGGTATAAAAAAGCATATATTCGGTGGATTTGAGAAACCTCCTCCTTTTTTTAAATCGGTTAAAATAATTTAAAACTTCCATAAACCCGACATTTATTTATACGATGATAGATAAGAACACTCCTGAAGTAATCACAAAAACTTACTTACTTACTTAATTAAAGCTATGATGCTATACACACACACACACACACACTCACACACACACAAACACACACACACACAGCCACACACATACACACACAACCATCAATATTACGTGAGGAAGAGAGAGAGAGAGAGAGAGAGAGAGAGAGAGAGAGGGAGCGAGACGTCTCTTTTCCCGTCAAGTATTAAAAAAGAAGATAGATACATAATATTATAACGACGTTAAGCAGCGGGCGCCTGGTCAGGTATCCGGAGTTTAACTATATAATTAATTTAATTAATCTGGTCCATAATGAATTGTCAAGTGTAAACTAAGTAAGAAAATATCATAAGGTTTCAATCAGATTGAAATAATAATATCATCAGAGCTTAATATTATATGACAGTGTCAGGTGCGTAGATTAAACGTTGATTAAATCGAACATTAATTATCCAAAGGTTAAGAAAGTTAATGATGTTTTAATAATCAGGATTAACATGTTTTGATATATTGATAACGTTTGGTATTCTGCTACTGGTTTTAATAGCGAAGCTTTATTGATAGAGTTTTAAGTTTTTTTTAGACTTGTCAACATTTATAAAAAGTTACGTAACAAATAGATTTAACGAAGGGTGGAAAGAAAAGTCGAAAAGTGGATTATTTTTAAGTGAAAATCACGCGTAAAACGTATACAAACAGTATTTTACGCACGTTTTCTATTTTGACGTCCGTTAAAAAAATAGCTACCTGTGCGTTTTATATAGCAGTGCTTATGAGACTCAACAATTTGCGGAAAGCTATCTATACTAATATTATAATGAGGTTAAAATTTTTAGTTCGTTTATTTGATAATTTGGTGTTTGTTTGTATGTTAATCTCAGGAATTATCAGTTCGATTTGAATAATTCTTTTTGTAATAGATAGCCACATTCAACGGGAAGGTTATAGGCTATTTTTCATCCCGAAATTCCCACGGGAACGGGTACAATGTGTGTAAAACCGCGGGGCACGGCTAGTTTTCAATAAAGTTATACGAACGGCAGTTTATGACCAAAAAACTCGATCATATGTATGGTTTTAACTCCTACCCTAGCTTTGGCCATTGACTCCAACTTACTCAGTTTTATAGAGTAGGAATTAGTTATCAATGATTCGAAAAATTTCGTAATCGCCGTTTGCGTTTGCACCGTGGCACCGTGGCGTTGGCCGCATTTCCAATCATAATATTAAAATTTGATTTTCTAGTTGTCAAACCGGTAAGGTTAATCAAAAACATTACTATTTTATAGCATCTCTTAGCTTTACATAATTTCTTCGTCATAGTTTTATGACTCGCGTATGCTAATATAGAAAAGTTGTGTCGTGTTACAAAATGCCCGAACAAAAGTAAAAGTTATTTAATTTTGAATATATCAATAGTAATTTGTTGATATTTTGACTTTTGAAGCCTTTAAACTAAGCTTCAAGTGAAGGTGAATACCAATTAAGATTTAAAATGAACAAATTCCTGATCTCATCTCGAAATAATTTATTTTATTAAATTGAACATTATTTATACAAGTAAATAAGAGGCTGTCATAAATCTTTGAAGAGTAATTAAAATTGAACTTTGTTTAAGAGGTTATA
The DNA here is from genome assembly GCA_963082685.1 of Cyclophora albipunctata. NCBI lineage: Eukaryota > Metazoa > Arthropoda > Insecta > Lepidoptera > Geometridae > Cyclophora > Cyclophora albipunctata. The sequence continues at coordinate 3,126,037 of OY720133.1, forward strand.
AAAATATATCCGAAAAAGAATTGATGACATTTTTTTAGCCTGTAATGTCCCATTGCTGGGCAAAGGCCTCTCGTTTCACTGAAGATATCAGTATATGTCAAAATCACTTCTTAAATCTCTACTTAGGACAAAATTGACATCTGAGAGTACGGGCGAACACGGAAACAAAATATCCTTTTATCTTATTCTGAAAGAGATGCTTTAAGAAAATCTTTCCAAACGAATAGAAAAGTTATGCTCACTCAAAGATAAAGCGCTGAGCATTCTGAAAAAGCGTAATTATGTAAGGAAAGCGCAAGACACATATAGTGCGGCTGCGGGCCTTAGCAGGCCAGTGTGACACCTTTCACACAAATACAAGGAATAAAACGTCACGTGACTCGCACCCGGCCGGCACCCGCACTAATATGTGTACTAAATAACAGTATTAGCCTTAAATGTCCTACTTCTGGACACAGCCTATCATGTCATGAAGATAAGAAATGTATTTTATGTATAAAAATAATAACGTATTAAAGTACAGTGAGGAGCAAAATTCCTCAAAAATGTTCCTCACAGTTACGTACTATAAAATATTTTATAGTTGTTAGTAAATTTTGCGTTACAGTGTAAGTAGGGTAAACAACTGTTAGTGGCATGTGAGTGCACTGGGGTGGCGGTTAGCGGTGCCCGCGCCGTTATGATGCGAGTGCCGAGTTGTGATTCAATTTGGTACTTGATACAGATTATGTACAGTCGCGGACAGAAATGTATGGAGATTTATTTGTAAGAAATATTTTTAATATTCGGAGATGTAAGTCTTAGTGGGTTCGTACGGTTTCGTGTGTTTAAAGCGGAATTTAAGTTCTCTTGTTTTTTTACATTGTTATTAGTCAATGTCTTAATTAATTTAGTTTTTTCTTATTTAATTTAGTTTTTTCTTTTGTATCAAGAGAAATACCAAAATCAGACTACGGATGTAAATACATATTTTTTAAATTAAGGCTGTACACTACTGTACAGTGTACACTCGTATCGTATTCGCCATGGAATTCGTAAACTCTTAATCAGTATTCCCATATTATCCCAATAACTAAGGTCAACTAATATCGAAGAAAATGACCCAATGAAAAAACCATAATACTTAGCAGTTAGTCCACGTAATTTGTCCACAACTGTACTAAATATAAAATATTGTAATGCTTGTAACGACACGTAATCTATTAGAACACATGCGAATCGTTGTACATTTGTACATTTATATTAAAACGGTTGAAGTCATGCAAGTTCTTTATATGGAAATTGCATCTTATTAGACGTGTGCCGTGATAGCTGAAGTAACCATTTGTAGTCACGGTTAACCTATAAGTAGGTGCAATAATCAGTGATGCTCTCAGTTTATGACGCCCGTACTCAGAGTCGTCAAATGCTTCCTTAGTACAGATTTAATGAGTGATTTTGACATCTATATATATAAAATTCAAAGTCCTGTCTGACTGACTGACTGACTATAAGCAAGGCCCAGCCTCAACCGCTACACCTAGAAATATGAAATTTGGCAGGAAGGTTCTTCAAGTGACGTAAGTGCACACTAAGAAAGGATTTCTGAAAATTCCTACGGGAACGGGCTCAACGCGGGCAAAGCCGCGGGGCGCTTCTAGTGTTATATATGAAAAATTTCGTCAATTACTTAAATAACGATTTAATTGACGTCTCTGGTCTTTTGGTCTCTAAAACTTGTGAATGAGCGCATACATGGCGCACACTAAAGATAAGATGTCTAACAGACTTGTTCATTTTTTAAGGCTAAAGAAGGATGCTGACAGCTGTTATTAGGCTATATAGTCACTGTATTGTGTAGAACAAGTCAATATAAAGACTCTCTGCCATGGTTCTAAGAAGTATTGTTTGGGATAGCCTGTATAATCGAAGATAACTAAGCTCACGGCAGAACAAAGATAAAAAGCATCACCTCATAAATATCCGTCATTTATTTTTTATCGATTTCAGAATTTGATTTTATGTGTATCAAAAGGTAGCTGTCATGAAAATGCAGTTTTAAGTCGACTTTGTGCTAAAATGTTATAAAATTAAGAGCAATTAGATGCGCATTCTTCATCGGGATTGACGCACGAGGGACTTAAAGTCCTAGCATTTTGTGGTCCGCCGACTAAAGTGGATACACTATACAGTATATACTCGTACATAGTCTGTGTAAACTTTTACGTCTACAAAACCAACCTATCATGTAAAAGGACATACCTAACGGTAAACCTGAGTTCTCTCAATCATTGTACAAGTATAGACCGATAAATTATCTGAAGTCTTTATGTCTAGACATGTCCTCTCGAGGAATGCGATGGTATCGAGCTGTTGAGTGTCCGAGTGTCTCTCGTGATGTGTCATCGGTTCGCGTGATTACTCCTAGACACATAATTGATATAAGAACTGTCAATGGACGACACATGATTTGTGAGAGAAATAATTGGTGCAACTGAATATGTGTTTGTGTGTGTGTGTTGCGAAAGTATTTTGAAACGGAATATCGTCTGGACACAGCCTGTAGAGTGATTGTATAAAGTAGACTGTAGTCTCTTTAATTAAACATAATAATATAACTATTATAGGGACTTGATAAGATATTATCCCTCTAGAGATATTTGTTTGAAAAACATTATGCTTAGGTACACATGTTTTGATAGATAGTTAGTAAGGGGAAGTTATTATTCCTTAAATGGTTGATACGTTACAGTTATTTAATTGCCTGATTACTTACTTTAGTTAGCCACTTCGTTTAAAGACATATTTAAAGATTACTTCTCGTTTTTAAAACAAAAAAAGGCATTATAATCCGCTTTTTTGTCACTGAAGTTCGATTTTTAAGGGACTGTCAAATTGACATATTCATTCATAGCATGTCGTTGTCAATTTTGATGGAAAGCGAAGTGTCAAAACACTCTCCGAACAACTACATGTAACTGGTTGGATTTTTATTTCCATCGATGTATGTCTAAAGAAGAGAGTACTTTAAGTGAAATTTGCCGACATTACATATACTCGTACCTAGTGATAGTATGCATTACGTAAATATGTACTGAGTTTTCCGACGTCTATGCTATTTTCGTCGGCTACTTACGTACTAAGAGATGTCAAATTATTATTTAGTAGAGACTAGCCGCGCCCCGCTTTGTACCCGTTCCCGCGGGAATTTCGGGATAAAATGTATCCCCTGTATTATTCTGATGTATCACTACATAGTATAAAACAAAGTCGCTAAAAAAAACTACGCAACGGATTTTGATGCAGTTTTTTTAAATATAGTGATTCAAGAGGAAGGTTTATAAGTATAAAAATTCCCGAAATTCCCACAATAACGGGCACAACGTGGGTAAAACCACGGGGCTCTGATAGTAACTTATATTACTGTAAAGTTCCATCCAAATCCGTCCAGTAGTTTTTTCGTGGAAGAGTAACAAACATGCTCAAAAAACTTTTGCATCTAATATTTAAAAAGTGATTTTGACATGCAATATATTAAAAGTCACTTAGTTAAGTGTCCATGTAATGGTTGTCTCTGAATGTGGCAGTTGTCGCTAATCTAACTGTTTCTATTGCACGAATACATAAATCAAGTGATAGGAAGGAATATTAATGGTGTTTTGTAACATCAAATCTAAGATTGTAATATATATCTAATGTGTTATTGGTAAACTTGAGAAACTGCGTTACGTTATTGATGGACACTAGGAAGGGAAATGCTTTTTATTGAATTTTTGTACTGAATATAGTAATGTTTCCCGGTCTGTAATGCAAAAAGAACGACCAATAACAGAAAAACCGAATGCACGAATTTGAACATATCAATCATAGATATATTTTTAATTCGAATTCCGGCTTAATATTGAATAACTAGTTATCAGGTATTGGACTTCAGGAGTTTAAAACGAAAGTCTTGCTTAAATTAAATAGTGCTTAATCTTGATACTTAAAAGATTTGAAGATCTTGGAGAACTTTTTTTAACAGAATATGGAATGGAAAAAGCTTTCTAGCTTTTTCCAACATAAGCTTCTGCTTATGTTAGAATATCAATACAGTTATAAAAATTGCCCAGCAGTGGGACAGCGAGGTTACGTAAAAAAATAAAATACCTAAGATAAATAAAATACTTCCTGTTCGATTAATTTAATACGTCAAGTAACAACAAAACAACCGAAAATAAAATTACTATAAAATACAGGTTCCTAATGTGAATGTCAAATCTAGATGAATCTAAAACTTGTCTATAATAATCTGATGAATCTGTATAGGAGAGAGTATATCAAATTATTGTATTAAATTTGTACAGTACTTTAATATAATTATGTACTAAGGAGTAGTCATTTGTTAGTGAAAAGAGATGCCTAAATTTAATGCTTACTACTTTTTTATTTATTTTAATTGGCACTTATATGTTTGGTAAGTCTATAGTTGATGCGATTGGTACTATCTTGTTTGTTTGCACCCCTGACATTAACTAAAATGTTGCTGATGTTTTTAAAATTGCGTCTAACAGTGTCAAGGTTTCAATTGGCGTTCCTAGTTTACTCTACAGTGCTTGAATAATAACAAGAACAGTTGGGATACGGGTCAGATTCATTAGTAGTTTTTTTTCTAAATTGAAGGTAGTTATTTGTTCCCATAAACAAATAAAGAATCCAAATTCAAATACTACCAAAACAAATGAATACCGTTCGCCGGTCGTCGAACTAGCAAAGTAAACAATCTGAATATATGAGTCTCGTCAACAAAGATGCCGCTAGTTTAACCTTCTGCAAATGTTGACTGAGTTCTTTAATTTAACTGAGGTTAACTAGCGGTTACAGATACGTAATTGGACCCACCTGTTCATATAATAGTATTAAAGAACATTATAGTAAAAGGCATCTTATTGGTAGCTTCGAATAGTAATTTATCAGTATATTAAGTGAGCAATTTTGAGAATAGTACCATAATTTGAAATGATGAGATTACGGTTATCAAAGTGAAATAAGCTAAAGCCTTTCCTACTAAATTAGATGATAGAAATACTTCAGTAACTCTGTAGATATGCATATTTTAAAACGCCAACGTAAATTTAAAAAAAAATGAGTAGTATTGATAGTTTGTCATTTGTCAACTGGCATAAACAATCTCAAGAAAGCTATATAGATTAATACTGACAGCGCCCTACGGTTTTACCCGCGTTGAACCCGTTCCTGTAGGAATTGCTGAATGAAAATTAGACTATAACCTTCCCATTGAATGTGGTTATCCATTACAAAAGGAATTATTTTCAAATTAGACGGGTAGTTAATAAGATTAGCGTATTCAAACTAACAAAAAGCAGAAAGACAAAAATCTAACTCTTTAGTTTTATTACGAGTATATAGAATTAGTAAAGTATACTATAGAATGAAATGCTAAAGGAGTCAAATACGCATTTAAGAGATCCGTTAACTGAGTTGCAATATGCAATATCCAAAGATTTTGTTGTTCACCGAGAAAGTTGCTGCAAACATAAACCGAACGTTATGTTTAGAAACGCCGTGAGTAACCCACAATAGAATATTGTGCATTCCTGTTCAGGTAAACTTATACACAAGAAGTTTGCCAATCTTTTACGTAAATGTTTACCGACTTATTTACTCTTAAACTAAACACTGTTTTGAAGTGTTTTGTCGCGCTTATCTTAAAAACTACCAGTCCGATTAGGATAATTATTTTTGTAATAGATAGCCAGATTTAACGGAAAGTTTGCAGGATATTTTTCATCCCGAAATTTTCACGGAAACGGTCACAACGCGGGTAAAACTGAGGGGCGCCGCTAGTAACTTATATATGTAGTAATAATGGCATAATTTTTATTTAGTGTGTGAATTTGTCCGTGTATATACAATAACCTCCAATCATATCAAAAGTAGCAAAATATATATGTACAACGGGATTTAGGATCATAATTTCAAATATCAAGGCTGTATAACAATGAGACTATTTTAAAGTGTTAATTATCATAATTCTTGTTATAATCGACTGCATATCCTTAATTAATCCGCTGGATATAATAATTTATGGATGTCATCATATCCTTGACTTTTACAATCACATATTTAATCTAGATTCTAGATATCCTTGAGCTTCTGACTTTTATTTTTAATTTATTATAGTTTAAACTTATGTATTAAATATCAGGTGTCGAATTTGATACTTATATCCGGTTGACAGACACATACGTGTTTATATATTTATGTTTCACTAGCTGCGCCCCGCGGTGCTACCCGCGTTGTACCCGTTCCCGCAGGAATTTCGGGATAAAATGTATTCCGTATGTTATTGTGATGTATAACATACATTACTGCAAAGTTTCATCCAAATCCGATCAGTAGTTTTTGCGTGAAAGAGCAACAAACATACATCCATACATACATCCATCCTCACAAACTTTTGCATTTATAATATTAGTAGGATGTATATCTTGGCGTATTCTTGTTTCCTTTTGGTTTATAAAAATACTAGATGTAAATACTAGGTATTGTGTTAAATATAAATACACTCGGATAAATTCATCACACGCTTAATTAGACCCAAACTAATCCTCGATTATGAAATCTTACTGATACTATTACATAAATAAATAAATAAATATACCTGGACAAATTCACACACGGTTAATTAGACCCAAAGTAAGCTCTAAGCTTGTGTTATGGAATCTATTTAACTGATACTACTACATATACATACACAAATACTTTATAAGAATATATTTGACACCCAGACGTCGTCGCCAACAACTATGTCTGCACATATTGTTGACTCCGGGCGGGAATCGAACCCGCAACCCCCGACACAGTAAGCGCTCTCACTGCCACTGTGCCAACGGGCTTGTCATAAACATACGCAAAGCCTATATATAAATATATAATGGACGTCTTCGCCAACAACTATTGTACTGATATCTTCAGTGAGATGAGAGGCCTTTGCCCAGCAGTGGGACATTAAAGGTTATTATTACTCTACTTTACTTTTAATTGCATTGTCTATTATAGAACTCGATAATCTATAGCTGAGCTCTAACTGACGTCAACCATGTCGCGTTGATATCATAAATTGAACGACAGTAAAACACGTAAATTGTACCCAGTTATATCCGAAGTAATTTATCAATTACCTGTTCTGAACACCTGTCAAAATATTACATGAACATTCAATTAATTATGACAAGCTGCCGAAAGAAATTCACAGGAAAGACGTAATTTACATTTTCGACCACTGCGTTTCCTCTGATTTATATGGAATGAATTAAAGATATTCGACCACTGTGTTTATGTGGAAGTAATTAAGATTAAGATAGTTTATTACACCAATAGTTGCAATATCCTATTCAATTTTTTTACATTTACAATTTGCATAATTTAATTTGAGAGATTTCGCTTTCGCTTTATTGCCTGATTTGCATTGCATTCGTTTTATTACGGTTTACCGACCTCTGTTTTAGTTATGAGACTTATTAATGTTGTATCGTTCACATGTTTAGATGCAAAGAAAGTAAATTCGAGTAGATTAGTGGCCAAGCTTAGTGTCAGAGTTTTTAGACCGCTAAAAGGCTAGATTACACCGGGGCAACACTGTGCGGCATTGCGGCATGCCACAAGGCCGCATGCTACAATGTCAAAAATGTCGCACATTGTGCACAATGGTGCAAGGGCACAATGGATTCCATGCGACATTTTTCGTGCGTCAAAAATGTCGCATGGAATTCCATTGTGCCCGGATACAAGATGCGACAGTCTGCCACGTGACGCAAGGTGTTGCCATGCCGCACGGTTCTTGCCACAATGTGCGACATTTTTGACTTTGTAGCATGCGGCCTTGTGGCATGCCGCAATGCCGCACAGTGTTGCCCCGGTGTAATCTAGCCTTTAGAGGCCTCTGATGGCAGATAGCGTCATTTCTATCTGAGTGCTTACCGTCCTTGCGTTAAATTGTCGGTCCCGGTTGTTTCAATCGTCAGACCATGTCGGAGGCCTTTAGGTGGTCTAAACAATTCCGACACCAGGGTTGGCCGCTAATCTACTCGGACTTACTTATCACTACATAGTAGACTAGCAGCGCCCCGCGGTTTTACCCGCGTTGTGTCCATTCCTGTGGGAATTTCGGGATGAAAAATAGCCTATGTTACTCGTGGATAATGTAGCTTTCGAATGGTGAAAGAATTTTTAAAAACGGTCCAGTAGTTTTTGAGCCTATGTAATGAACAAACAAACAAAGTTTTCCTCTTTATAATATTAGTGTAGAAAACAAAGTCACTTGTCTGTGTGTCTGTCTGTCCCTATGTATGCTTAAATCTTTAATCCTACACAACGGAATTTGATGCAGAGTTTTTAATATATAGAGTGATTCAAAAGAAAGGTTTATAAGTATATAAATTCCCGAAATTCCCACGGGAACGGGCACAACGCGGTTAAAACCGCGAGGTGCTTACATAATATACTGTTTTATTTGGTAGTTTCTAAAGAGTTTATTAAAAGTAGGAGTGGCTAATTTAAACAATAAATTGTATTATTATATCGAAAGGATTGCATATCAACACAATGGCCATTTAGATTGCATCAAATTATAATAAATTAACTCACACTTTCTTTTAAAATAATGCACTCAATATACTCGTAGTCTAGGATACAGGTTTTGACTATGACAAAGTATTCGATAAGATATAATATATACTATCTGCAATAATATGGAATGCGTTACATTTTAAGAGCAAAATTGAAACTATAATCAATTACTTATGCTGATTATAATCTGAACGAGTGAGAGTAACTTGCATTTGCAATTTATTTCAAATTACATAATATTTTGTGAACCATTTTAATTGGGTTTATTCTATGTTGTATATATTATTTGTCACATCAAATTTGCGAAACTTTAATTTATAACACGTTATTATAGCATTGGGTGTTAATATATTCATCATCATCATTACTTTATGAGCAAGGCTCTTGTCGATGAGTCCGATGCAGACTGCTCCATCTATTCCTATTCAGTGCAAGCTCCTTCACATCTCTATACGACATGACAGACACTTTTTCTTTAATCTGACTCATGTAACTGATTCTAGGCCTTCCCCTACCTCGCTTTCCTTCATATACTCATTACTCTTTATTATGGAATTTCAATATGGTTACACGGTATAGAATAATATGGTTTTGTACGATATATTTCCCGTTCCCATAGCTCACGAAAATGGGGGGGGTAAGGGTGTCCAAAAAGGCACTTTTACACTGCTATGTTTCGTTGACTAATCAATTGTATCAAACGTATCATAATAATATATAAACCAGTCCATCTAACCCATAATCATGCCCATAGCCCAGTTATTTCTTTCATTTCCTGCAATAGTCCCTACTTCTGCAGGTGTACACTTGCGGGTTGTACTGATGTATTCGGGAGTGTGTTCCTGCAGTTGTAATACATTACAATAGACATAATTATCCAAAAGGCTTTTATCTGCCGCACACAGAAATTTCTATAAAATAAACTTAACTAATTGACGGAATTTTTCATCGATTACATATAAAAAATTGCACGAAAACTTTTAAATCTACTTAGTCCTTAAATATGTTTAAGAAACAAAAGCTGTTCGTTCAAAATTGTATTTTAGCTTCCACCAAATAGAACACAGTTTAAAACAAACGTCATTTTGTTTTTTAAACATTAAAGCGCTATTATAAATAGATTTAAGATTTCTTGTGCAATTCGCACTAAATCTACTATGGAAGCATTTGACGTCTCGAGTATGGTGGTATGAGTGGTATCAGTATCCCCTCGCATGCCAAAACCGTCTTGTTGGCTTAGTGGACGATTCGCCCGACTTGCCCGAAACGTGCGAATCGACACCTTTGAATAATAATATTTTTTCTGTAGGCGATTCGCCCGAAGTTAATTTGTTGGCGTGCCAATCGTCACCTCCAAAAATATGTAGTAGGCTATTCGCACAGATATTGTGTTTTATGAAATGCACTGAATCTAAGAAGAAACACTAATAATTATTATTAAGGATCCAAATCTCTACTTACTTCATATCAAGTTCATAAAAACAGCGAAAGTAAAGAGTCTATTAATAAATGAACTTGATTGATGTTACTCAATTATAATGAATACTTGACAGAATTCTTAACACACATTATCAGACATATCTTAAGTGCCACTTAATGTGTAGTTACATGCTATGTACCTACGGTTTATATCATGTTGGTAACGATGCATGGGTCATTCGTTATTTGCTACTCAATTTTGTTATACGGTTAATCATATATTTAAGTACCTACCTAGGTAGAACAAGTAGCTAGATTGATGCAAGTTTTGATCTACCTTTTAATTGATAGTTCAATGTGAGGTTAATCGTGCTTCTGTTTGTAAAGATGAGTACAGACTGACGTTATGAGCCGTAATGTAACCTTCACACCGAGCAAAGAGCAATTTTTCGAAGCCTCTCGTTGCTGGCTAAGAGCGCAGTGTTTCCCCGTACTGACTGCTTGAAAGCTCGCTGTGTAACACGTGACATTACGCATTGTAACGTCAGTCAGTACCCGGCTTTAGAGTGCATTTCTATTGAAGTGGATTGCAGCTGTGAGGAGCTCAACTGACTACGCATAATAGGAGCGCACCCCTAAGCCTGTTTGATATTGAGTTAATTCACTGCGAGTAGACAGCTTATAGCTTGTAAACTCGCTCAATTTGTATGACATCTCAAAACATCAACCCTTCTACGGGATGGCGTAAAATTACTTGAGCGAATTGCACAAGAAATCTTAAATCTATTTAGCGCTTAAATATGTTTAAAAAACAAATGACGTTCGTTTTAATTTGTGTTCTATTTGGTGGTAGGTTAAATACAATTTTGAACGAACAGCACGTTAAGCCGTCGGTCCCGGTTACTTTCTACGGATAGTAGTCGTTACACGAGCCATGTCAGAGGCCTTTGGCGGCTCAATAACTCTGACACCAGGATTGGTCAGGTTGACCATCCACTCGATGAAGAAGAAGAAGAACGAACAGCTTCTGTTTCTTAAATATATTTAAGGACTAAATAGATTTAATAGTTTTTGTGCAATCCGCCCTAAGGAACACTCGAGGTTGTAAAGTATTCACATTGTGGTTATCCTCAGGAACGTTATTTAACCTGAACATAACAGATGTAATATCCTGTCCATGTATTAAGTAATCTTTTGTCGGCTTTATTATATAGCTAGTTCTTGTCCATTGATGCTCTTTAAACACTATAAGATTTACAAGTTTATAGTCACTTTTACACTAGCTAATCAAAACTTAATTATGTGTATAATTTTATATGAAACTAGCAGCGCCCTGCGGCTTTTCCCGCGATGTGCCCGTTCCCGTAAACGGGCTCATCGTGGAAAGGAATTTTCGAGAATCCTTTCTTAGTGTGCACTTACGTCACTTGAAGAACCTTCCTGTCAAATTTCATGTTTCTAGGTGTAGCGGTTGAGGCTGTGCGTTGATTATTAGTCAGTCAGTCAGGACTTTGAATTTTATATATATAGATAATGATGGTTTGATATGTATTAACAGGTGTTGTCTTTTGTTTCAGAACGTCCAGAGGACGGCAGATATTTTGTTACAATGCATATAAACCTAAGGCCTGTCGAGAATTTGAGAAGTAAGTTATTATTCAATCTATTAATCTATACCCGTTTGTTTCTTATATCTATGATCTATACATAATCTATACTACATTTACATTTATTCATTCATTCATTCATTTCGAGTAGGTAAGTGTCTAACCATGGTGTCCGAGTTTTTTAAGAGTCTTCGACATGGTCAAACGTAGGCGCTCAAATATAAATGCCACTATCGGCAACTTATCCAAGCAGCATGTTGCTTCACAATGAGATTCAATTCAATTCAATTCAATTCATTTATTCATTTCAAATGTAATTACATTATATTAGATTATAGATTATAGTTTGGAATAACCAGGCTAGTTTGATCTCAAAATTCCTAGTGCAATATGGGTAAATTTGTGGGGTGCAAGTAGAATATAGATTCTAGAACACGCCAAGGTATTAATAATATTAAACATTTCATTGCATTAAATTACAATGACATGTGAAAAAAAAATAATTTAAAATGAAAGAAAGCGAACTTCTAATAAAAACCAAAGTCAATCATTTCTACGCTATTTTCCACATGATTAGATAATATTCAGGGCTGAGATTAAATGCATAGATTACACATAATGCTTTCTCTATTTAAAGATAATTAAATCAGTTTCCTATACCATAAGTTTAAATCAACATAAGTTAACCAGTTAACCCTATGAGTATCACGAGATGCATTTTTAAGATACTCCAATTCAAAGGTAATAATTACGTAACTATAATAAAATATATAACACGCCGTTAAAAATAAACCGGAGATCGTATAAGATGAGATTATGATTATTTTTAGGGTTCCGTACCCAAAGGGTACAATAGGGACCCTATTACTGAGACTTCGCTGTCCGTCCGTCCGTCTGTCACCAGGTTTTATCTCAAGAACGGTAAGCTAGACAGTTGAAATTTTCACAGATGATGTATTTCAATTGCCGCTATAACAACAAGTACTAAAATAAAATAAAACAAATATTCATTCGAATTTGTTGTATTGACAGTAAATGTTATTTTTTTTACTGTTTCTTGCTCGATACTAATATTTTTTATTAGATACGGAACCCTTCGTCTGCGAGTCCGACTCGCACTTGGCCGGTTTTTTAAATAAGAGAAATCAATTAGAAATTAGTCATAATATGAATAATTTAGTTCGTAATCAGACTTTTTCAGAATAATTTGATACGAATATGAGCAAATGAATTATTTAATAGGACATTCTAATATGATTTAGTTTTATCGTTAATTAAAATACCAGTAGTTGATAGTAGTAGTAGTTACCTACTATTAGTTCAAAGTAGTAAATATCTATCCTACTAATATAATAAATGCGAAAGTCTGTGAGGATGTAATGTATGCATGTTTGTTAGTCTTTCACGAAAAAACTACTGGATTTGGATGAAACTTACATTAATATAGCTTATACATCAGAATAACATATGGGATACATTTTATCCCGAAATTTCCGCGAGAACGGGTACAACGGGGGTAACACCGCGGGACGCGTCTAGTATATAATTTTTATACATATAAACCTTCCTCTTGAATTACACTATATATTTTAAAAAACCGCATCAAAATCCTATTTTACTATTAATTGAAACGTACGTTAATGTCATTATTATTTATTTAAACGGGAACTTACGTGTTGAGGAACTCTCAACAGTAGCCTCCTTCGTACGTAAGTCCCCGTTTAAATAAATAATAACGCATCAAAATCCGTTGCGTAGTTTTAAAGATCTAAGCATACATAGGGACAGACAGACAGCGGAAAGCGACTTTGTTTTATACTATGTAGTGAAGTTCTGTACCGTTATATATAATTAAAATAAATAATTTTGTAATACACATTACTCAACTATCTAGTTAGTCTAATCTCGGAGAGTAATATCATCATTTAACGTTCTCATATGCAATGAAGTTTACTCAACAGAGTTAATTAATTTAATTTAATATTCTGCAATCAGTTCATTACCTAGTTAGCAAATTGTTTTGATCTGCAGCCCTTTCTGGTTTCATTACGACATTGAGTTACGTATGTATATATAAGACTAACAGCGCCCCGCGGTTTCACCCGCGTTGTACCCGCTCCCGCAGGAATTTCGCGATAAAAAGTAGCCTATGTCCTTTCTCAGGGTTTGGACTAAGTGTGTACCAAATTTCATTCAAATCGGTTCAGTAGTTTTGGCGTGAAAGCGTAACAGACAGACAGACAGAGTTACTTTCGCATTTATAATGTTAGTTAGGATGGAATAATTCAGAAAAAGTAGGCTATTTGAAAAAAAAACATTTAATCTGACTATGTACATCCATCAAAGAAATCTCAGTAAGGAACCAAACTACCGCACTCAGAGACATTAAATAAATCGACACTTAATTGATTGACGTAATCATACTAATATGTATTATAAATGCGAAAGTTTATGAGGATGGATGAATGTATGGATGTATGTTTGTTACTCTTTCACGAAAAAACTATTTGACGGGTTTGGATGAAACTTTACAGTAATATAGATTATACATCAGAATAACACATGGGATACATTTTATTCCCAAATTCCCGCGGGAACGGGTACAACGCGGGTAACTTCGCGGGGCGCGGCTAGTTTTTCATATTTACATTACTTCTATTCAAAATCACTCATTGAATCTCTACTACGGAAGCATTGGACTTCTGATTCTCTTCGGGCGTTAAATACATTCCTTTTCGTTTTATATATAATAGCTAGTAGTAGATTTAATTACTTTATATTAGAGAAACTGTTTTATCGAGACTTGGCTAGATTTTACAGTATGTCTTTGTTGGATCATGTCTTTACTTCCTATCATAAAATGAGTTGGTGATCGTTTCAACCGTACACACATTACATGTCATAGTTATATAAATGTTTAACACATTCTGTAGGAACGTAGTGAACAAAATTATAGTCTATGTAGTTATAAAATTCCTATCTGTAGTAATAATGTACATACTTACATGCAGGAATTCGTGGTGAAGCGGTAAACTTTTTGTTTACTAGTCAATAATTATATGTTTCATACCTTGAAGGTATCCATGAGCGAATGAAGCCGGAAAAATGCTATAATTTGGATTAATTGCATCGAAATTGGTTCAATTAATTATTATGCGAGTTTACAGCATGTTTCATGTAATCTTGGTCATAACATAGTAATGGAAATGTGGCCAATACTGGGCGAATTACTAGGGAACTGGTTTTAAAACGAACTTTAATTTGGGCAAGTATAGACTAGTTATTATAGTAGGTATGTAGATTCCAAAGAAATTGATTGTGATCTAGGTGGCCAAGGAGCTATCTAATCTTAACACTCTGACCTGTGTGAATGTAGTCATTGTCTGTCAGTCTTCTTCTTCTTCTTCATCGAGTGGATGACCAACCTGACCAATCCTGGTGTTAGAGTTATTGAGCCGCCAAAGGCCTCTGACATGGCTCAGGTAACGACTACTATCCGTAGAAAGTAACCGGGACTGACGGCTTAACGTGCCCTCCGAAGCACGGAATCATCTTACTTTTCGAGCAATCAGGTGATTCAGCCTGCAATGCCTTAAACAAACTGAGGAAAGTCTCACACAGAGATTTTTGTGAGACATCCCCACCGGGAATCGAACCCGGTACCTCCGGGTCGTGAGCCGGGCGCTCAAACCACAAGACCACGGAGGCAGTCAATATCAAGTACCTTTAAAAGTATTTTGACCTGAGCACATGTATGTTGAGCAAGTGTACTTTCGGCACTTGTATTTGGTCTGATATATCTCAATTTAAACTATCACGACATGAACACATTGTAAAGACTAATCTAGATGGGACTTAGGGCCGACACTGCGTTAAGCGTGCGTACGCCGCGGTTTCATACAAAAGTGAATCGTCGCGGGCGCCCACGGCGTGCGCCCGCCGCGTGTGGCTTCATACAAAAGTGAACCGCCGCAGTGTTGACCCTTATCGCGAATAAAACATTTAATGCATCTCAACGTTTCGGTCGTGTCGCATCGGTGTTCACGTGGGTACACAACATTAGTCAAGAGTAATATACCTCGAGCAAACCTCAATTGACACCTGCATTCTCCCGCAGATGGTGACGTTCGATAACCAGAGCTCCGGCGGGTTCCACCTGGGCGCGCGGGAAGATGAGCCGCGACGAGCGCGCGCGCCGAGCATATCCTCGCTCTCCTACAAGCAGAAGATAGACGCGCTGTTTGACGACACACGGTCTATCGCCAGCCTGCCGCAACCTAACTATAAGGAAAGGAGAGATAGTAAGGTAAAGAAAACCAGTCTTATCTATCTATCTGTATATATAAAAATCAATCATAGTTCGTTAGTCTAGCTAAAACTCGAACGGATGGACCGATTTAGCTGATTCTGGTTTTGAAATGATTATCGTAATACAGGGAAGGTTTAAACGGTAAGTAGTGACGGAATAAGTGTGGGTGAAACTATGGGGCACAGCTAGTCTTTAATAAGAAGAAAATAAATTGATTTCCAAAAACATAAAGTATAAAGGTACACAAAGCAAAAAAAAATACAAGGCACTTGACAAGGGCTGCGCCCAGCGCTGTTTTCGGTTGCCGCCTGGTCCCTGTATCCTCTAATGTCTAATGCTCTTTAGCATAGTTGTGAGTGCAAGAGTTCAGTTATGGGTAGTATCTGTTGGAAGAAATCGTGTAACTCCATGTTTCAGGTCACTTCAGATGTGATGAAAAATATCCTGTAACTATGCCATATAGTAATGAATTTGTACGAGTACCTTTAAGTAATTTTATTGCCTTAGTGAATTTTAGCATTAACAGAGCATTAAAAGTTAACACCTGGCATTTTCCATTAGGTCTTAGTGTAACCTAATTAGACTGTACATAAATAATCTTTGTTCATGTTAGTATTTAGTTGTTAAAACAGAAATAAATTAATAACAGAAATAAATTTAAACAAAGCTCTGATGATATGACCTCTGTTCTATTTCAGATCAGTTCAACTCCTGACATCAAACTGAAAATATACGAGGATGACGACCATTACTGTCACAAGAAGAACAATAATGTCAACAACACTGTTCAGGATCGGATAGAACGGATGTTCGCAGACATGGCGGGCGAGTCGAGGCAATCGGAGAGCATAGGGGTCCATATGTTCAGTGTCCACTACCTTGGATCCACTCCTCTCCACAGCAAAGTCACTAGCCTCTCTGGCCTCCAAACTCCTCTCAAAGACCTCTACTTCAGCTACCGAAGAAACCTTCGACACAAAACCGCTCTAAACGGTAGACTAGAAATATCAAAAGGTGGACTCAAAGTCAGATACAAAGGAGAAAAGGGTGACTTAGAACAATTAAATCCTTTCCCCACTATAGCAGTATGGTCTGCTGTCAAGTTTGTTGTTCAACCCTCAGAAGTTAATGAACAAGATCTGAGTTACGCGTTCCTACCTCTAATCACTGACCCCGACAATATTGATAGGCAAGCACTATTCAAAAACTTAGAATCGTCTGACAAAAAATATATCCTCTCCCACAACGAAAATTCTCATTCTCCACTTTTCGCTGTAGTGATGAGGAAAATTGGTGTCGCTAAACAGCTGGAGTGTCACGGCTTTGTCTGCCAGACTACTGAGGATGCCATCGTTATAGCAGCTACTTTATACAAGTCCTTGATGTCGCATATGAGCCGCCAAGGGCATAGTGATAAGAAGAAATTTAAGAACCGAAATGGGATAAGCTGTATGAGCATTGCTAGCAGTCAGAATCAGAATGATATGCCCGTAAGGCCTCCTCGGAAGAAACGTAGCACTTCCTCTTTGAGTGGTGACAGTGACAGAGCCGATGGATTTTCCGCGAGCGAGTCTTACACGGAGAAGCCTCCTCTTCACAGAACTAAGAAGATATCTTCGGAAGACCTGCCCCAACCTCCCCCACCACCTTCGATTGCACCCGCCGAAGCCAAACGAATAACAGTCGAAGAAGTTAAAGCCAAACTAGATTCTATAAAGAATGAGAGCGGCACTGACACGCAAGGGTCGAGGAAATCAGTGCAAAATTTGAATCCAATCATAAACAAGCTCAAAAATCTGTCGACACCGCCGAGTGGGAGTGAATCTTCGGTTAGGAGTAAAGTGTCTGAAAAGATCGAGTTGTTCAGAGAGTTGGAGCGAAGGAAAAACTTGCAGAGACCCCCGATACTGCCGCCACCGATACCGAACAAGCCGCCGGCGGATTCCACCACCGATCCTCCAAAGGAATCTCTGCGGAGGACGCAGAGCGGTCGCAAGTCCCTCAGCGAGTCTGGAGACATCTTGACCAAAGTGGCCATACCTCGTTCAGGTAGCTTTCTTAACGCAGGCGGGCTAACGAGGTACAAATCAATCGGACACAGGTATGTGCAACGCGCTTCTATTTCCTTTTCGTAATTACCTTTTATAAATCACACTAGCTCGCCGCTTGGTAATTGTTTCAACGCTTCGTTGACACCGTTTCCTTTCTACCGGCTTGAGTCAACACTTAATATCTCAATCGTAGGTTTATTTATACGGTTTACTTTTATAAATCTCGTCACTCAAGCAAATAACGAAAATATTGCTTAGTGGAGTGTTGCGATTCTCGCGATACATCGCATGCAAGTAATTGTGTTAACGCAACCGCGTCCGCTGCATTCTTTACATCCAATACGATAACTGTGTTATTTTTAACTGTCATAATTACATCCTTTCCTAGAAAGCTTGATCGATCTCAAACTCGATGATTAATGTCGATGATGTTTCAGAAATAATGGGAAGAAAGGAGGCGGATCACCATTAGGGTTCAATGAACTTTTTAACGAATTCAAAGTTCAGGAGAACTTACACTCGATGGATGAAATTCTTAGTGCAATAATAGATGCTGAAGGGATGTCGTTTAATGACCTCAAGCCGATTTATAAGGAGTTTCTACTGAAATTGGCAGTGACGTTGACGAAAGACGAGTTGTTCCAACATAGCAAAGCGATCATGAAGAAGCAGAAGAAGAAGATATTGAGACGGAATAGTGTCTTTCAGAACAAGAGACGGAAGATATTCAAAGGTGCCAGTGGCTTAAGAATGGTGTTCCGAATGCCGTTCGGCAAAGATATCCGAAGGAAAGATACCACCACAATCACATCCTTAGACTTTCAAAAAATGACCAACACAAAAATCCCACAACCCGTTTCAGAAAGTACTGTCTCAACTTCAAGTTACGACTTAAGGCAGTTCCGCCCAAAAGAACCGATATTACCTCCACCGAAAAGACAGGTAATGAGACAGCGAAACTCTAAACGATCAGAAAAAATGGTGCATGTATCAAAAAGAGGAAAAACCAGAAATGGTGAAAGAACTTCAGCATCAGAAGATTCTGACTTTCTGACTCTTAGTAACAGATTGGGATGTCAAAACCGAAACAGTTCTAGTGGTTACGTGTCTTGTTCGGAGTGTGAATCTGAAAGCTGTGCCGACAGGTGTTACTGCTCAATGAAAGAAGACTGCAACTCCAAGTGCTATTGTTCTGCTGCTGAAAAGAAGGATGTTCCTAAAACCAAGCTCTTGAGTAAAAGCAAGAGCTGCAAAGATTGTTCCAAGTAAGTTAATTTACATTTTAGATTATCAGTACATATTATAAAACAAAGTCCCCCCGACCGCGTCTGTCTGTTCACGATAAACTCAAATAGGTACTTCTGCACGGATTTTGACGCGATTTTTTTAAAATAGATAGAGTGATTCAAGAGGAAGATTTATATGTATAAAAAATCCCCAAATTCCCACGGGAGCGGGCACAACGCGGGTAAAACCGTGGGGAATTGCTAGTCGTCCTATAGTTGGCAGCCAAGTTTTAAAATGTTTAGATTACGACCGACATGGTCTCATATTTTTGAAAAGTATTTTCCCACTGCATGGCAAAGGTTTCTTATCTTACACTTATTGAGGAGGATTAGGCATAATCACTACGCTTGCTTGCTATCTGTTGGCGATCTCGAACCCAAATCATGTTTGAATGTTTTTGAATATTAACATGCTTACTTCAACTCAGGGATTGCTTTCTAATGATATCAGCTGTTAAATCGTCAGTAACATCATCATCAAAATAGCCCTTTGTCTTTCATCTTTCATCAACAAAATTACTTTCAGCTATTGTATCTCTATTTTGCATATCACTAAAGAGTAAATGAGTCTTGACCTAAGTTGAGGTTCATAACAATTTCGTTGGTGTTTGTATTTCTTGAGTACTAGAGCATATAAAATGAACATTTAAGTCTTGCTATTATTACAACACTCTGTTAGAGATTAACATTATTTACTATTTATCCTCCTTACTGTATCAATTCAGATTATTTACACAGAACTTTATGAGCGAGAGATTTGAACATGTCTTACTGTGGCATTTAGAGTCTAGAGTCTAGACAGTCGGAGGCCTTTAGGCGATCTAAACCAGGCTCCGACAGGTTGGCCACTAGTCTACTCAATATAGATAGAGGAAGAAATGAATGAGAGTATAGTCACGTCATGATTTCTTATGAGAGGATAATGAGAGATTTTTGTAATGTAATGTACCTATGTAAAGGTATTTCACATAGTTAAGTTTTTGTCGATTTGAATTAATGTCTCTAAGTACACCGGTTTGCCCTTTTTGATATTTGTATATGTCTGCAACATTATTTAATCCAGTCACTTTAAACTATGTAACGGAATTTGACAATACATCTAAATTAAGACAAACCCAACAATTTAACGGATAACAAAATCTACCAGCCACGTCCCGCTGTGTTACCCGCATTGTACCCGTCCCCGCGAGAATTTCGGGATAAAATGTATCCCATGTGTTATTCTGATGTATTACCTAAGCTACTGTAAAGTTTCATCCAAATCCATCTAAGTAGTAGTTTTTTCTTGAAAGAGTAACAAACATACATACATACATACATACATACATACATACATACATACATACATACATACATACATACATACATACATACATCTATTCTCACAAACTTTCGAATTTGTACTATTAGTAGGATAACAATAAACACATAAATACAGATTTTTATAGACTTCCACCTCTAGAAGGAAACTTTAAATCATGATTAGGAAATACAGTCTACATTTCTGGTCGAGTAAACTAATTCTAACGAGTTATTTGGCGAATTTTTATGCGTCATTAACGCACAGTTTATCGTAGTCCAGTTTTCTTTTGTTTGTTTTTACACGTTAACAAGTATGGATAAACGTGCTGAAATTAGTTGTATTTTACAGTCGTTATATGTTAACAATTTGTTACATTTTGGTTTATTGGAGCTGTTTGGTTTAGTTTTCTAACTGCCTTTTTTCTGACTAATCTTTAGTAACTCCCGCACTCGACGTCCATTAAATCGACACTTACTCGTAACTGATTGACGTAATTTTTCATACATTACATGTCAAAATCACTCATTAAATCTCTACTAGGGAAGCAATTGACGTGTCTGAGTACGGGTGTAAGCATGTATACTTTAACTAGCAGCGCCCCGCAGCTTTGCCCGCGTTGAGCCCGTTCCCGTAGGAATTTTCAAAAATCCTTTCTTAGTGTGCACTACGTCACTTGAAGAACCTTCCTGCCAAATTTCATGTTTCTAGGTGTAGCGGTTGAGGCTGTGCGTTGATTATCAGTCAGTCAGTCAGTCAGTCAGGACTTTGAATTTTATATATATAGATTTTGAGAATACTCTATGGTGGCATATTCGATTTGAGAATACATTGCAGCATATAATTATTGCAAGGACATTTGATTATGTACCAGTTTCTTAAAAACTTAAATAGACACTATTAACTATTTAATGTAAGTTTTCGAACATCATATTATGTCAAAATCACTCGTTAAATCTCTAACAAGGGAGTATTTGACGGCTCTCACTGTACAGGCGTTAATTAGTACCTACTGTCATCTGTTTGAAACAAAATTAATTTCAGTAACGATGCTCACATTCATCTGTTTATACCCAAAAATTTCTCTACTTTCTTCCTCCGTTTAACATTTCATTTATCTCCAATAAGCGCTCATCTCGAAGTGAGTGTGTTGTATTAATTACATTAATACTTTGACAAATATGCACCTTATTGTGTTGAGTTAGGGGTTTTAATAAATTGTAATGTTTTGTAGAAATGAAATGTGTGCGGAGGTTATTAGAGCGTGGCGCGGCCGCGGCTCGCGACGGCTCATGATTAACTGAACTAAATTATTTACTGTTTAAAGAGTTAATTGTGTTTTCACTGGGATCATTTTGATTACTTCTTCTCCTAGGTGTCAATCAAACTAGTTAATCTTTTTCAGGGGTGCCAAAGTACGACTAGCAATTGTATGAGTCATACAAATCGCTAGTTGTTCACTCGTTATACATTACAAGCAGTACGCCGCGGTTTTGCCCGCGTTGTGCCTGATCCCGTGAGAATTTTTGGATGAAAAATAACTTATAACATTTCTGTTGAATGTGGCTTTCCATTACAAAAATAATTATTTAAATTGGATTGGTAGTTTGTGAGATTCACGCGTTCAAACGAACAAAAAATCAAACTCGTCAACTTTATTTTATTAGTAACTAGCTGTGCCCTGCGGTTTCACCCGCATTTATTCAGTCAATGCTTACCGTTTAAACCTTCCCTGGACTTTCATGAATATTTCAAGACCAAAATTAGCCAAATCGGTTCAGCTGTTCTCGAGTTTTAAGCAGACTAACGAACAGCAATTTATTTTTATCTAAATAGATTTAATAGATGACAATAGGACATTGAAGATTTTACGTCATAATTTTGAGCACTTTTATATAATAGTACCTAGTCGCTATCATCGTCTCAGCATCAGGATTGAATTAAACCTCAATTTCATATATAAACATAATCATTACACACATTCGCATTATGTAAAGTAACAGCGAGGGCAGGGCGTGTTGTTGGTCTAACTAAACAGTAATTTAAAAGCAGTCTTATATAAACATTTCCTAAGAAAATATAGCAATTTAGGAACAAAGATTTATGTAAACATGTTAAAGTTAATATGAATGGTCAGTGTATGTATAAATCATTGGCTATGTTCAACAGTACACATAATTACGTATGCAGACTCACTCAGTAAGCCCGGAAGCGTCATGGTTGATAGACATAGTGCTCTAACTAACTAACCTTTATTGTAACCGATACTGACGATATTGTACAGATGTAGTGAATAATCCTTTCCTATCGGCAAAACTCGGAACAACGATAACACCCGAATGGTGCCGATGTGTCTATGAATTACTGTATTATTAAATTACGTGTAGACGCGTGTGTAGGTATCAAATAAATCGCATACTTTATTTATCAATGTCAAATGTCAAACTGAAAACTCGGAACAACGATAACACCCGAATGGTGCCGATGTGTCTATGGCGTTGTCCTAATAGAACGCGAATACGCGATCATCGTAAGTTCGCGCGAATTTTACTCGTACGAACGCGCGATCAAACATATTGAACTCTAATAGGTGTCCTAACTGACAATCGCACGACGCGGTCTCAAATGTCTTAAGCCAAGGCGTTGTCCTAATAGAACGCGAATGCGCGATGCGAGCGATGCGACCATCGCGTGTTTCAAACATTTGAGACCGCGTCGTGCGATTGTCAGTTAGGACACCTATTAGAGTTCAATATGTTTGATCGCGGGTTCGTACGAGTAAAATTCGCGCGATTCGCGCGATTCGCGTTCTATTAGGACAACGCCTTAGAATTACTGTATTATTAAATTACGTGTAGGTATCAAATAAATCGCATACTTTATTTATCAATGTCAAATGTCAAACTGTTGTCTCGATGGGACTGAGTGCGAGTGAAGTAGTAAGACAAAAACGAACATTTCCGAGAAAATACGAAAGGAAAGGATTATTCACTACATCTGTTAACGACACTTCTTATCACTATACCCACATTGTGATACAAGTGTCGTTATTTAGTTGTATCTATACTAATGTAATGAAGCTGAAGGTTGATTTTTGTTTGTTTTTTTGAAAGCGCTAATCTTAGAAACTAACAATCCGATTTGAATAATTATAATTATAATATTATAACCTTTCGTATGTTGAATGACAGTAGCCCATTTTGTATCATCTGTTATACCGGGAGCCGGTATGGTCAACAGACAGCCCATTTTTGAGATAGACTTTTACTGTAACTGGATTTTCTCCGTATCTAGTAGGAATCAAGTCAATTCAAGTTAAAAATCTTATTGTAAATTGAATAATCTTTATTCACTTTCAACCATTTCTATATAAATACTCAATTATAGCTAACATCGAACTTTCAACATAGGGTACTATGATTTTTAGATAAGTTTCGGTTATAATTTAAATTACAACAATATTTGGATGTTCATAAAATATTTTATTTATAGCTTATCACATTAGGTATAAAATACAACTCAAACTTCAAGTGCCACCATACATATTTTTTACACAACACATGTTCTTATTATAGTCACAAAGAACTGCCACTTAACAAGTCCTCAAAAGTGGGTATAATATTTCAACCTAATTTTTAATGACTTATGCCGATATGGACTAAGATACTTTGTTTATTAGAAACTTAAGCTTATAAACTATGTATTACAAAAGTATCGCAGCACTATATTATATATATCTTAAGTAGGAGTTAAACAAAAATAACTCAAAAATTTGGGTCAAAAATTACATACATTTAAAAACATAGTTTTTGGAAAAAATATTGCAACTAACGGAACTTTTAGACATTTTCTAATATTTAGATAGATTAAAGCATCAAATAAAATCAACAGAACAATACAGTTCTAAGAAAGATTTCAAGATATAAGTTGATAAAAGTAGTAAAAAATGGTTCATTTTGGTACCTGAGAGGTTAAAAAAGTATGGATACGACTTTTCGTATAAGAGTATAGTGAACCCCGAAAAAAGAAACAATGCAAAAGAAAATAATGCAAAAAATAAAAAAGTGCAAACATATTATTTTCTTAAAGCTTCTTTAAAAATAGCTCAATACAAAAACCAAAAGAAAAAATTGCAAAAATAAAAAATAAATTAAAATTTTAATGCATACAAAACATTCCTGAGGCATATCCATACTTAGCAAGCATCCCAGAAACACAAAAAACATGGCTGCCCATAAATGTCAAACGTATGCTGTTGACGTAACCGGCTCCCGGTATGAGACTATGTACTCCCATTTTCATTACATATTTTCATGTTTTTGAAAGAAATCTATTGCTACCTATGAAATATATCAAAACTAATTATTTTTACGTCTTAGATCTAACATCAACTTACCTTTTCATCCATTTTTGGTTGAAATATGACGACAATAAAATCGTCATCGCGTGTTCGACATTGAACATGCTGATAGTTACAGATCGATTTTTAGTGAAAATTAACAGAACTATTATTTAATTAGTATACATAATCAATAATTACTTACCCTTCCATCGTTTTTTCTAATATTCAGCGAATCACTTGAAGATAAAACACAAGTTTTCACCACACAAAAAATAAGTAGGCACCTAGGCGATGGCGGAGTTTTGACTGACTCTTGTTTACATTTTTTTCACTAAAGCTGCGCGAGATTTTGGCTTCACTAGTCAGCCTGTTTCTTCTTTATGCATTTGTAACGTGTTAGAAAGGATAGGGTATATACAATGACGTGCTTTAGAGCGATTAAGAGAACACACTTACCCATACCGGCTCCCGGTATGTCAACAGTTGCGGCGAAAATGTGTTTATACCGGGAGCCGGTATTTCAACATACAAGAGGATAATAAATATTAATAATATTTCTGTAATTGATAGTCATAATCAACGGGAAGGTTTGGGAAAGTCGGGAACGGACACAACGCAGGTAAAACCGCGGAGCGCAGCTAGTTATTTTATAGTTAGAAATTATTTAGATTCACTTTTTGTCAAGAAATTGTGGGTTGTTTTTAGTAATGGTTTTTGGTTAGTTCAAAGAAAATGAGTTGCAACGTTTTTGTAGATGAAGAAACATCTTGTTTCCTGAGGCACAAAGTTTGTTAAAAATCGTGACATGTGTATGAACAGTTCACTGACACCACCTATAGATTATCCACTTTTAACTCATGAAAACCTACCATGAACCAGTAAAAGTTATAGATGCACTACCTTCATTGTGACGTGAAAATCAAACATATTTTTATTGCATTTTGACAGATGATTGGTAATTATTTCATAAAGGAAGTTATTAATTTTCTCCCATAATAAAAAATGACACCAAGGGTATTAATCTTCCTACCAAAGCTTATTAGAAACTAAGGTACTCGTAGTTTTGTCCAAATATTCTCTTGACAAGTTTTCTTCGGAACAGTAGTTAATGGTGAAAGTAATGTGTAACGAAGGTAAACAAACAGTCGCTTCTGTATTTATATTAGGAAAGCGTACGTGCCTTATTTAACGTTGCCGTATAAAAGTAGCGTAGTAAAAACTATATGGTAATCTTTTCTTGGCGGTCAACTGTACTTTAGGGAATAATCACTTGTTCTATTGAAGGGTTCAAGCTATTTTTCACTTTCGGGAAATAATATTTGGGCGCCAATTATATTGAGAAAAAACATGTCGTCTAATTTGAATGGGGCCATTTATGAGCAAAAATATGGAGTATGTTTTCAAATCTTGTTGATTTCGTAAAATAGTTGTCTTTACAATTAACTAAATACAAATAAATATATTGAAAGCTCATTTATCTTATATTAATATCCTCTAAATTCACAAAATCATTCAAACTTCAAGAACTTCAAGAGCCCTCTTCATCTATTCCAGGGAATGTTACGAAGGCGACTTCAGCTACTGTTCATGCGATTCTGAGAGCTGTGCTGACAGCAATAAGTGCTATTGTCCCGCGCCCAAGTCTTTGGTCCAGAGCTCGCATAGTCTGGACTACTTGCGTCCGACTCACCGGTCTTATTCCGACAGGATGAGGCGGGCTTTCGACGACTATGACCCTAAGGTTTATAGGAACAGGTTAGTGAATTAACATTTTCATACTTTTGATTAAATTTGATGTTTTAAAAAATTGCAAATATGTGATGAACTGATAAGGCGTTCATTTAGATTTATCAAGTTGGCAAAACATTAATATACAAGCGAAATAGTATGCAAGCCAGCAAGTAACGTTGCATACTCGTTCACATTAGGCTAACTAGCATTTTGTCAAATTTCATTTTGCCAACTCTCACTGCGACCACTCGTTCAATCCAAGCAAATAAACCTAGAACCTCATCCTACTAAAACCCTTAGCAAGACAATCAAGTACAATCCCTATTTCCGTCCGGATTCAACAATGTGTGCAGACAATATATATTCTTAGTATTAGGTTTTACAAGCTTAGAGCTTTTGTCTGTTTCTGTCTAATTAACCGTGTATAAATTTGTCTGGGTGTATTTAATTAATTAATTTAATATTCGTTTAGTATGTAATACACTTGGTCCAATAATTGACCGTACAAGTCCATCTCTGGCAGCAGCCGCGCGGGCGCGCGCTCGGCGCGGCGGCGGCGCGCGCGCAGCTCGGACAGCCTCGCGCTGGACTACGAGCTGCTGCTGCAGAACAAACACACCTCGCGCGCCAACAACATGCAGCGGCTCACGGGTGAGGAATCTATACTTATATACATACTAGCAGCGCCCCGCGGCTTTGCCCGCGTTGAGCCTGTTCCCGTAGGAGTTTTCGAAAATCCTTTCTTAGTGTGCACTCACGTCACTTGAAGAACCTTCCTGCCAAATTTTATGTTTCTAGGTGTAGCGGTTGAGGCTGTGCGTTGATTATCAGTCAGTCAGGACTTTGAATTGTACTGTACGTGTTAATATCACTGAACTCCTTCTAAACGGCAGGACCGATTTGAATGAATTTTTTATATGCATTTGGGTGGCACCCTGGATGGTTTAAATTCACACTAGCGACATCTATTGGGTCGCGGGTGGAACCGCCGCGCGGGACAGCTAGTTGTAATATAATGGAGGAAGAGTTTTTTGTTTGAACACACTAATCTCCGGATAAACCAGTTCGATTTGAATAATTATTTTGGTAACGGATCAGTCATCCATTTTAAAGCGATACAGTTGCCTTTATTGCATTATTATATTCCTAGTCTCATTCCATCAGAATTGTTATAATACCAGCTAATCATACCAAACCACTATGCAACCATATTGGCACCAAACAGATTTGGATATAAATATTTCGGGCAGTATTTTTTAGGAAAATTCAACCGTCTTAAGAGAACCAAAAGTTTAATCACAATTTTTCCCATTCCAGTGCGCAGTACAGGCGCTGGCTCCCACGACGCTTTAAGCGTCAAAAAGTCCGCCGAAATGGCGGCGTTATTTGCTGACGTGAGACTTTCCCAACGGACCGACGTGCGCTCCCTGGTTGGGGGGCGAAGGCCTAGGCCTCCGCCGCTGCCCCCGTCGCCACCGCGGATGACTCCTCTCGCCAGGGTCTTTGATCACAGACCTCTGAGTAGAAACGCGAGTCTTGAAGATACTTTGGGATATTTACCTTAATAGGTACTACCATGAAACCATTGTTATTGAAAGAATTTCTTTTAAAAATTTGTATCCATTAATTACTTGATTTGTATCCATTAATTATGTCAAACGTAGCATAGCATTGTATGGTAGAAAAGCATACTTATAAGGTTGCCACGGGTGCAGCGACAGTGATGGCTACTGGCGATTTTCTGGAGAAACTAAATTACCTCTTACCCCATCAGCTATAATACTATTTTATGTTCTATATAAGAAAATGCTTGTCATCATCACTCGCCTGCACCGTGGCCCCATAGCCTTAAATTTTTAAAATTAGATTTGATTCCAATAATATTTTTTCCTATTTAGATTTAATTTTAACTTAAATTCAAAAAGATTTTTTTTTCAATTGTTAGTTCCAGGGAAACAGGTTTACTTCAAAAAGTTTCCATTTGAATTAGTAAATTTATTTTTATCTCAAAATAAAATCAGTCATTTTTTAGGAATTTATAATTTAAGTATGAATTTCTTCATTACGGGTCTAATGAAGGTAAAATAATTACTGTATATTATGCGTGACTGATAAATAATCAATTTCGATATAATAAAATATTCTTAATGTACAATTAAGAGTATTTTGTTATTTTATAAATATAATAAATTTAATGAATCTCTGCATACCACCTTATTAAAAAATAAGGATCTATTGTGTATCGATGTAGTCATAATAAATATATATAAATATACCCGGACAAACTTACACACGGTTAATTAGTTAGACCCCAACTAAGCTCTAAGCTTGTATTATGGAATATAACTCACTGATACTTCTATATTACATACACAAATACTTTTTATGAATATATAATTGACACCCAGACGTTGTCGCCAACAACTATGTCTTCACGTCATATTGTTGACTCCGGGCGGGAATGGAACCCGCAACCCCCGACACAGTAAGCGCTCTCACTGCCACTGTGCCAACGGGCTTGTCAAATACAAATAGTTTATTTATTTGAGCTTGGTGTATACTAGTAGAATTCAATGGTAGAATTTACAATTTCTCTACTAATAAAATAACCTTCATGTTAGTAAATTATATTCCAAGCATATTTATTTATTTATCATATTTTTTATTTTAAATCGGTTATGATAAAGTAATTAAAGGTAAACTATGTGTTTAATGTCATTATATATTTTCCTGTATTTTATAATGTCATTATTGTGTTTTTTTTAAGTTGGTAAAATTATATAGGTTGGTATTTATTACTGTAAATATTAATTTAATATTATTTGTGTAATTCGGGTATTAATCGTGTACTATAAGATTTACTTGATCTTTGAAAACTCGTGCAATTTCATGTGCAATATATGACGTATAATGTAAATGCATAGCATTGTTCTTGTGCAATAATTATTTGTAAATAAACTTTAAATAAAAATACTTTTTGGTTTTACTACCTGATTTATTTTTACTTACACACTAATGTGATTGATCTAGATATGATCTTAATCCAGCATTTTCTACTTTATGAGCTAAATGGGTAACGTGACCATATCTTTCTGGCTCAAAACGGGACCTTGTTTTTTTAAATTAGCAGTTTAATTTATTTAGCTATTGTATTACACATTGAACTGCTATAATTATCTTGAGACCGTAAATTTATTGTATTTTCGTCTTCATAAAAAATATCTCGGTTTTTACTTGGCTCATAAAGCAATTTTTATGTATTATGTATATCAAACTAGCTAACTAAAAAACTAAAACTAGGTAATAGAGATTTTAATAGTGAAATGTTTCGTATCTGGAGCCGCGCGTAATTTCCTTCACAGCCACTAATTATTGTATCTATTGTCAAAATCCGGACCACAAAATACATCAACGGTTGCGAAGACGCACTGCCAGGCTGACCAATTTTCCTCGCCATTTTAGAAAACGGGACATTTTTACGTCCCGGGGCTATCTCCCGGAAAAACGGGACTGACAACCAAAAAACGGACTGTCCCGTTCAACACGTAAGGTCACTGTATAAATGGGGAATTCTCTTCATTATCTTTTATAATAAAGATTCTGACGAATTGCAAACCTCCTGTTTTGAAGTCGTTTAAAACAGCGAAATTTCTAAACGGGACGTAACCCTTTGGCTAGCAAGCATTTGCTGCGCAGAGGTACCAGCGCTCATATCATACTAAATAAGAGATAATTCCTAAATGATAAAGATTTGGGCATAGTAGTAAAAACACCATCTAGCGGTGAATAGCGAAACCTTCAAGAACCGATACCCATGGAGGTAGTATTTACTGATTACAAATGTACGATTATTAAGTATAACGCCATCTAGTATGCATTGGTGTAACGAATTAACACAGTTAGAGCGCGTTGATGTCTTTTGTATGGAAACTAAGAGCCGATTGCACGAAAACTCTTAAATCTATTTTTTTAAACAACCTGTATCATCCCACTGCTGGGCAAAGGTCTCCCCCAAACGCTTCCAACCTTCACTTTCCTTTGCGGTTTCCCACCACTCGCTGTCGAAGGAGACAAGGTCATCCCGCCATTAAATCTATTGAGTCTATTTGGTATTATTAATTATCATAATTAAATCTATTTAGTCCTTAAATATGTTTAAGAAACAAAAGCTGTTCGTTCAAAATTGTATTTTACCTTCCACCAAATAGAACACATTTTAAAACGAACGGTAATTATTTTTTTAAACATATTTAAGCGCGTTATAGATTTAAAATTTCTTGTGCAATTCGCTCTTAGTTTTGGAAAGTATTATTCAGGTCGTAGATTTTTATTTAGTAAATGGCACTGAAAAACTGACTAGAGGTTTTTATTAGACTTAAGTGAGATAGCCTATAAAATCTCGATACAAAAATAATCGAGATGATTTATAAAAAACAAA
Organism: Cyclophora albipunctata; assembly: GCA_963082685.1. NCBI lineage: Eukaryota > Metazoa > Arthropoda > Insecta > Lepidoptera > Geometridae > Cyclophora > Cyclophora albipunctata. The sequence goes on from OY720133.1 coordinate 3,157,130, forward strand.
CAAATTTAATTTTCCATCATACTTTATTTTCATATTATCTGTTAAAATCTAAACAAATAAAAACTTTTCCAATACAAATCAACAGTTTCTTTTCTTGTTGCAACAATATATTTTCTTTATATAGGTATCTCTAGTAATTGAAGCCTAATAAATAGAAGAGGTTTGTATTTAATATTTACAGTTCTGTGTGACATTAAACTCTTGTATTGAGTATTAGATACTTAATATACAACTACCCCTGCCGCGCTGATTTAAAAAAACCTCTTATGGAAAACCTTTTCTGAATATTAAAACTTGTTAGAAATTATCGGAATAGTAGAAAGATATAATTAAATTTTCTGATCACTATTTTCTGTGAAGCTTTCCACGAGTCCAATCAGAAATTAAGCAAATCAATTTTTTTGTCATTTTGAACAATATTTTTTTATCTCATGTTAAACACGTACTGATATACTTTAGGGCCATATTAATAGACGCGCATTAAGAACAGTTTAGCTATCAAATGGTTTGTCACTTTCTGACATACGCAATTTTCCGAAGAGCAAAAGAGACAAAATACAGTTTAAAAGTGTTCTAGTTATACCATGTTTATTAATAAGTCCCGTATAGTAATTAGTATTAATATAAATCCTTTTTTTATATGAAAAAGTTTCAAAATTGACATGGACATTTTTCATTTCATATTTTATTTTGAAAAAGGTTCGTGTAAAGATTTAATATAAGAGGTTTAATTCTCACTAAAACATTGTTGTGTCGTTTCATTCCAATCACAAGATTTGTTAGAATTCTTTAAAAAAAATGATAAACTTGAATTTGGCTTTCATAGTCAAATTGTCATACATAATTTTATCCAGTATTGATTATAAACATTAAACACAATGTTTTAGCAAAATATAACAATTAAAAAATTTAAATACACTACTTTGTGCATCATCAACGATATTAAGAATATAAGAACTTAAACTATATTAAATCAGGTATATAACAATTTATATTTGAATACGACCTTAAGTTAAGACTGGCCCAAGAGTTCACCGGATAACGTTCGATTGGGCTTCACGAATTAGTGAATTAATATACATTTTGTATTAATTACAAGATGTTGTCTTAAATTAACAATTTGATGTCTAATTTGTCGTCAATTTTATGTGGTGCTAAACTATTATGGCTTTTAGTAGGGTCTGACTGTGCCGAGGCGGGCTCGGGAGATGGGTTCTGCGTAGCTGTGGCGGTATTTTGCAGGTTGCCGCTCCGCCAGGTCGCGATATTCGCGGTACTCTTTCTCGTAGTACCTGTCCGGCTCTACATATTGCCTCTCTTCTAGAAGGCGCGAGCGGCTGAATGCGCGTTGCCGGTCCGTCCAGTCGCGGCGGCGCCCCTCCATCACCGGCTCCACGATTTCATCTTCTTCGACACGCCTGTCTAGTTCCCTTCGTTCCCTCTCCCTGTATCTGTCGAAGTCCTCTCGGTGCGGTTTGGGTTCGATCCTGTTCAAGTATTCCTCGGCTCCGTATTCGTATCGCTTGCCGTCGTCGCGCTTCCTGCCGATGCGCGGGAGGCGTTCCATCTCACGCAGCTCGTCGTGTCTCTCATCCTTGCGTCGTTCCGGCTCCCTGTGAATCCTCTCTGGTTCTCTATGGATCCTCTCTGGTTCTCTATGGATCCTCTCTGGTTCTCTATGGATCCTCTCTGGTTCTCTATGGATCCTCTCTGGTTCTCTATGGATCCTCTCAGGTTCTCTATGGATCCTCTCTGGTTCTCTATGGATTCTCTCTTCTCTATGGATCCCCTCTGGTTCCCTAAGAGTCCGCTCTGGCTCGCGCCGCGCGCCCAGCTCTCGGTGCCGCTCGGGCCGCTCGTCCCTTATTTCTTCCTCGGGAGAAGAAGTAGAGCGACTGTTCCTCTCGAGCATGCTCCGTCTGATCGCCATGTGCTGCTCCAGCTCGCGGTTGAACCTCTCCCGCTCCAAGTTCTTGAACTTCTCCTTGGCCACTTGGAACCTATCTTTAGGCGAGGCTACTTCGGCCACCTTGATATTGCCCTCGCTGACGCCGCGAGTCATTTTGTTGAACCGGCGGTCTTCCATGCGGTCGATGCTCCTGTTGGACGGCTTCGTGTCGGCGACGTACCGCCTCCTGTAGCCGCTGTCGTCGTTGAACTTGTCGAGTTTGTCTTTGCGCTCGATGGATTCGTTCCTGAAGCGGCGCTCGTAGGTGGAGTCCCTGAAGGGCGGGAGCGGGTCGCGGTACTGGTCGGGATAGTCGTCGGGGAAGGGGCGGTCGAAGGCGCGCGGCGACAGCGCGCGTGGCGACAGCGCACGGTGCGGCGGCGACGCGGCGCGTCGCGGCGACGCCTCGAACGCTTCGTGCATCATGTACGCTGTACTCTCCGCCCAATCCTCCTCTGAAACACAACACACATCAATAAGTATACATAATGTATTCATGACATTCTCGCCTCATCTAAATATCACGACACCAGTGATATAATCGACATTGCCATTGATACCAAACCACTTGTAATACGTGATGCAAATATCAAGAAATCCCTCTGTTATGCAAATACTATAGATGTAGCCATTTCAATGCTGTAACGGTCAAAGCCCAGATGCATAATAAAACGAGTTGACAATTACAACATTTGTCTATTAATTTTATTGTCAATTGCTCCATAGATTTTTGAATATGTGTTCCGTTGGCCTAGTTTGAATTAACATAATTTTATGCGTGTTTTGACTAACTCGACTTTCCACTTGACCTATTGTCACATACCAGTCTACAGAGTAACGGGATCGCATGTATTTTACAAATGATTTTAAAATTCAAATAGATTTAGAAAAGCAACCGATTTTAAAAATTCCACTCCCACGTGACGCCATTTTGAAGTTATCGGCAGACATCTTGGATCGAAGCGCGGGCTTTTAATTGTTGCTATGGGATTTAGGTAACGGGGGTACAATTATGTGGAGTTTCATTTTATTGTTGAGTGGTGTTCTAGTTCCCTGTACGTTATTGTGTACCACAACGAATACAACAAGGACTGTTGTAAATTATATTTGAGTAAAAGTTCTTTTGACGAAAACGAAAGTTAATTTCACTTGTCTTAATACATTTTTTGTTGACTTTCTTTTGTTTCATGTTAACAATCTCTCTAGGTTCAGTTTAATTAGCTCGAACCTAACATTCTCATAAAAAGCGACTAGTTGAAACTGTAATTTCTGTTAATTACTAATCAATTTAAAAGTAAATTGTCATTTTTCAAATATTAAACGCGCAATTCCGACGAGAAACGGGTAATGTCGTTAAAATCAAATTATCGGACAATTAACCTACTTGAGTAAATTGTCGAATACGTTTCATTAAGACGTCCGCTTTTTCAATATTTAAGCAAAAAACCGCAAGCAGTTTATTAACAAGATTGTGGAAATAATTTGGACATTTCTTGGAATATATTATGTCGCTTATCAACACAGAATCGAATCAATTAAACAAATTCAAATATACAGCACCGATGTTAAAGATATTTTCAATAAATTGATGCTCAGTCTATACGAATGAAATATTTTCTGTCATTCAATTATTTATCCAAGCATTGATGAAGTTATATCGGGTAAATAAATAAATAAAATGTTTACAAGACAAATTCACACACGGTTAATTAGACCAAAACTAAGCTCTAATCATGTATTATGGAATCTAACTTACTGATTGGTATCAGTATCCCTACTTCAGATTTAAATCAAATTTGGTACACAGTTAGTCCAAAGTCTGAGAAAGGACATAGAGTCTATGTCCTTTCTCAGACTTTGTCTCTCAGACTTTCTCAGACTTTGTTTTGTCCCACGGGAACGGGGCCTATAGTCTATGTCATAGACTATAGGCCCCGTTCCCGTGGGAATTTTGAGATTTTTATTCCTTATTTTTCTTATATAAAAACCTTGTCCTGACAATAAGGAACACATTAAATAAATAATCATTCAATTTGTCGCAGTCGTTCTGAAGTTATGCGCTTAACAACACATTTTGCGATTCATTTTTATATTAAAGATTAACTAGCAGCGCCCCGCGGTTTTACCCGCGTTGTGCCCGTTCCCGTGGGAATTTCGGGAATTTTTTACATAAAAACCTTCCTCTTGAATCACTCTACCTATTACAAAAAACTGCATCAAAATCCATTGCGTAATTTTAAAGATTTAAGCATACAGACAAACAGACACGAAACAGAGACGACTTTATTTTATACTATGTAGTGATATACATAATTGATACCCATACTTTTGCCAACAACTGTATCTTCACATATTGTTGACTCCGGGTGGGAATCGAACCCGAAACCCTCGACACAGCAAATCGGTGCAAAATCTTCTCCAACTATGCATAAACAACTAACATACGTTTCTAATTCACACTCCGTACTATTCAAAGGAAGGCTAATTAAAGAACTACATAGTCCTTGACATAAACGTTCGTATGTAACTGCATAGCTAACATAAAGAACCAATTAACGCCAAGAAGTAGCCACTAAGGTCAAACCATTGAAAAATATTTTCCAAACATTAAGTTTTTTATATTTTTTCTTCTTTGGGAAATCGATGCGGCGCTCATTTTAATAGAAAATGTCTTTTGTGAGACTCATTATTGTTTTTACACAATGAAACGTGTGAATTTCACTCGAATAGCCTATTCGTGAGGCCCTGTGAATGGTTTGTATGGGGAACTGTTGTTGGGTTTACTTTGGAGTAAGCAATTAATCAAATATAATGCTTTTGAAGAAGGCTTTGAAGGGAGTAATTCAAAGACAATAGATATGGTAATCTACTATAGACTACCTATGGTCTGTAGTGTTTTAGAATATCTACACTAGCTTAGATTGTCCTTGATAGTTATCCATCGGATTCAAATCAAACTTTAACTACTAATGTTTAAGTTATACATACTTTCAAGGTTGACATATTAGAGATACCTTTATAGAGCTTTATATCTTACAAGATATGAGATCTATAATGAATAAATAACTTTTATTAGAATCAAGAGGACGCAACTATATATTAGTTGCGTCCTAATACCTAAAGCAGTTTTTTGTTTCTTTGTACGAGTTGATCTCAGAAACTACCACTCCGATTTGAATAATTATTTCTGTAATAGATAGACAGATTCAACGGGAAGGTATTAGGCTATATTTATCCCGAAATTCCCACGGGAACGGACACAACGCAGCTCAAACCGCAGGGCTCTCCTAGTTTTGAAGTAAAGTTGGGTTAAACAATGTTGTCCATTGCCATTTTCTACCGTATCTAGTACCTAATGTGTGTTCTTGCGTAATAATGCATTAGCACTTGTTTTCATTCTTTAGTATACTATGTTCTTGAATCTTGAACTATATGAGTTAGCAAGTGCCATTATAAAAACCATAGCATTGTTATAAGAAGGCCTAACCTCCAATACACATTGTTAACGTAACAGTTTACATTTTGTCTTTGAGATGGCCTTTGAAGGTATTGTCGATGGTCAATGGTAAACACGTATTTTTGTAAAAAGAACACGGGTTTTGTTAGTTTTTGGGGCTTATTTTGTGTTATTTTTTGGGTCTCTTATTGTGATATTGACCTTACTAAATATCACTACATAGTATAAAATAATGTCGTCTCTTTTTCGTGTCTGTCACACTGTTTGTCTGTCTGTATGTTTAAATCTTTAAAATTACGCAACGGATTTTGATGCGGTTTTTTGTAATAGGTAGAGTGATTCAAGAGGAAGGTTTTTATGTAAAAGAAATCCCGAAATTCCCACAGGAACGGGCACAACGCGGGTAAAACCGCGGGGCGCTGCTAGTAACTAATAAATATACAAAATATCTTTGGTAAATATTTGTGTTGGTGTTTAAAGTTCTTTTAGTAGTACTTATTAAATCAGCGCAGACTCAAACGTATCGATATGAACAAAGCTCAATTTTAAAATGAGATAAGCATTTGGTCCCGGTTGTTACAAACACCATGTCGAAGGCCTTTAGATGGTCTAAAAACTCCGACACCAGGGTTGGCCACTAACCTATACGAAATGAACGAATATGATATTTAACTTAAAGAAATAATAAATGAAAATAGTGAGTAGATCTTAAAACCAGTGATGTAAACATTGAGAGCCAAGTCTTGATGGGCAGGTCACGAATTGTGCCTCGTGACGCCATCGCCGCATTTGATTATTTATATTTTTCCGTAATAACACTCAATATTAAACATCTATTCATATTCGTTACATATTGAAAGATGCTTTGGTAAATGGCAAACAATTACGAAAGTTATTTGGAAGTCTATCTTCGTATTAACAAACTTTGTGAATAAATCGCTGATGCATTTTAAAGAATTATAGCGATACGAAATTTCTATTGTAACTCCTGTTATTGTGATAAGTCAACAAGCCAGTCGGTTTCAATGATTTCATTTTTTGTTTCATAATGCATATTTTTCCATACTATTTTGCTGCAACAGACTAACAAAGTAAAGTAAGTATTGTCTGTAATGTCCCACTACTGGGCAAAGACCCTGAAAATATCAGTACAGTAAGGAGAATAATCGTGGCATAATCACCTCGCTTGCCTAATGCGGGTTGGTTATCTCAAACCCGAGCTACGTTTGAAAGGAAACATGTTTTCGCTCGAATCGCGAATTGAACCCGGGGCCCTAGTCTTGGCAGGCGAGTGCACATACCACTAGACCACCGAGGCGTTAGATTACCTAAAGCAAATACCAGTAACAAGATAACGATTCCATTAAGACCCATATTAGGATGGTAGATAATAAACCAATTAATCTTTTTGTAAACACAGGAAACCAGTAATTGGTACCTCCATGAATCGTTTTGTAATTTGTTGGTGATGATATCGTAGCAAAAAATAACGTGGAGAGGGTTATCTACCAACTTAAAGTAACCAAAAGTATAAGGTGACTTAATATAATTGTTAGTGATACTAAAAGACAGAAACAATTCGAGAATTTGTCTTCAGTTGAAAAATCAGTTTTGATGGTTTGAATTTTACCTCTCGTAAAAAAAGGCGTTAGCATGATGCAGAAATGAGCAAAGGTTTCATGGAATGAGAATTCCAGAATGTTCGTAAACCACAGGTCGGCCTCCGACTCGATGGCGAAAAGAGCTGGACTATTTTAATAAGGAGTGGAAGGAGTTGGCACTGGAAAGAGATGCATGGAGGATTGGGGGAAATCTTTGCCCAGCAATATGTAGATAATATTACGAAGATATTCAGCAAAGTCAACAGCTACTGTAGTAAACAAACAAGTATTCCTACAACAACAAAGCCTAAAGGTATATTAGTAACATCTTACTTTTTTCACGGGAAGGATGGTTGCACTATACAATTTGTTGGTGGTGTACGTGTAGTGTAGTTCCTGCCTGCCTACGAGGGGTTTCTTTCTTGAATCAAACACCAACTTTCCAATAAACAAATAAGACTTCTTTATTCTGATTCTGTGTATTCTTCCAGATTTCTTGAGCAAGCTGCGAGCACCGTTGTTGGTCCACTTTTACTGGCGAAATGCGCCTCAATATATACACAAATAGTGCCCGCAACTTGCTGTACATACAATGATTAAATTAACACGCGCGAGTGAGCGAGATAGCGCTATACAAATTAAAAGAGAGAATCTAAGCTAAACTGACTACGGGGTTTATTTACAATAGTTTTACAATATTTACAAGGGGGTTTAATGAGAGGGTTCGTCGTCCGCAACAGTCTCCCCCCGGCGCAGGTCCCCGCAGCCTTTCTCCACCGGCAGGACGACTAGACGCCTGATAGGGCGTCTAAAAATGCCACCCTTTGTCCACACATCCACGCTTCGCACAACACCGTCCGGGCCCGGATACGTCTCCATGACTTTTCCTAATGGCCATACGTTCCTGGGCAGCGTTCCGTCTACGATTAGGACGATTGTTCCCGGCGTGATGTTCCCGGTGTCTCGATGTAACTCTCCTCGCGCTGTCAATGTCGGCAGGTACTCCCGCGTCCATCGCCTCCAATACTCGTCGGCCAACCCCTGGGCGGCTTTCCACACCTGCCTGTTCGCCGAGTCGTATGTTCCAATGTGAGGCATTCCGTTTGCAGTACCCAACAAGAAATGGTTGGGGGTCAGTGCCTCGGGATCGTCGGGACTCACTGACACGTGAGTCAATGGTCGCGCGTTCATCGTGTATTCGATCTCGGCGGCCAATGTTGACAGTACCTCCTCCCGTACAGTTTTTCTGTTGAGAATAGTGTTCAGAGATGATTTGAACGTCCTTATCAATCTCTCCCACGCGCCTCCTTGATTAGGCGCCCCCGGGTCAATGAACTTCCAGCTAATTCTCTTTTTGAGGTAAAAATCTCTAATTGTAGGCTTCCAAGCCTCCAGTGCCTTTCTAAGTTCCTCGTCAGCACCGTGAAAGTTAGTTCCGTTATCCGATACGATCGTTTCGGGCCATCCTCGCCGTGCTGCCATTCGCCGTATCGCCATGATTGCTGAGTCCGTACTTAAGCTGGGTATCAACTCGATATGTACCGCTCGCGTGACTAAGCAGGTAAAAATCATCCCCCAGCGCTTTTCCTTGCGCCGTCCAACTGTCACCCACATAGGGCCGAAACAATCAACACCGCTTCTCGTGAATGGGCGTGTGTAGGCGTCCAGTCTTACGCGGGGTAGATCGCCGGTGACGGGGGTGCGGGGGGTGCCTTTTCTCCGCTTGCAGGTAACGCAGTTGTTCACTATCGAGCGAACCGTAGTTCGTAATCGCAGTATCCAGTACTTTTGACGTAGATTGTTAACCAAATGCTCTCTTCCAATGTGATGTTGCGTTTCGTGTTCGCGGCGTATCAACAATCTCGTCCAGTGATGGCGGGCGTCCAGTATAGGCGGACTTTTCATCTCCTCGGGAACGTTTGCGGCGTTTATCCTACCGTGTAAACGTATGACGTCATCCTCTCCTAATACTGGGTCCAATTTGTACAGCTTGCTTTGACTGTCTACAGGTTTTCCTTTCCTTAATCGTCGTAACTCGGGCGCGAAACTCTCCCTTTGTGCGAGTCTCACGAGTATCAGTTCAGCCCTCTTTAGGTATTGAAGCTTGTCACTCGCATCGCGTTTCCTACATTTTCCCACGAACTCCAAGCACAGGGCGACGATTCTCACCGCCTTTTCACAGCTTGAAAAGCGGCTCACGTCTATACACGGTATTTCCATCACGACGGCGTGCGTTATCTCGTCGTCGCTTTCCTTCGTGTTGGCTTCTACGGGCCAATATTGTTGGGGTTCGTATAGGAATGCCGGGCCGGTGAACCAACGATCCTTATTATTCAGTCGAGTGTGCTCCGTTCGTGTCGCGTCGTCGGCGACATTCAGCGCAGTGGGCACCCATCTCCATTGGTCGGCTCGTGTTATCTCCGTTATCTCCGTGAGACGGTGTGCAACATACGGTGTGTACTTCGCTGAGTCATTGCGTATCCACTGTAGGGCTGTCTTGGAGTCGCTCCATAAGGTTAATTCACCGTTGTATTTATGTTCCGTGATAATATCTCTCGCTAATCGGGCGCCGATCAAACTCGCTTGTAACTCCATACGCGGTATACTTTGAGCTTTCATTGGTGCCACCTTTGCTTTTGCCGCAATCAGGGACACCTCGATTGTGCCGTCACGCTTCTTGAAACGCCAATATGCGACGGCGGCGTAAGCTAGCTCGCTGGCGTCACAGAATACGTGTAGTTGCCTCTGCTGTGCTCTCCCAGTTTGATAACAGCGCGGTATACGTAGACGCTCGATGTACTCGCGGTCGGCTTGCCATTGGTTGAAAACTTCACATACTTCAGGGGGCAGTTTTTCATCCCACCCAAGTTTCAGGCGCCATAAACCTTGAAGTATAATCTTCGCCGTGATCGTATACGGGCTTATCAATCCCAGCGGGTCGAATAGAGACATGACGGTACTTAGAGCCTCGCGTTTGGTGGGCTCTCGTCTTCCAGTTTTGACGTCATCGGGTACTCTATGCAAAGCAGTGTTAAAACTCAACTCGTCGGTATCTGGTAGCCACAGTATTCCCAGAGTTTTCCCATATGGGTGCGCGTTCGCTCCCAGCTCCTTTGGAGTTCGTGCTCGGCTATCTGATGAGATATCTCGCAATAAATTAGGTCGGTTTGAGTCCCAGCCGGCTAACTCGAAACCCCCTTTATGATGTACTTCGATTACTTCGGCCATTGTTCGCGCTGCGGTTTTCTCGTCGTCAAAACTTTCAACCCAGTCGTCCATGTAGTGGCTTGACGTGATTGACGTGTAGGCGAGGGGGTGACTTTCCTTGTTGTCCTCCGCGTTTTTGTTGCGCACGCTGTGTGCTAAAAACGGCGAACTTCTCGCTCCGAATATCATCGAGTTCATCTCATATTTGCGTGGCGGGTTCTGGCGGTCTTCTCCGCGCCACAGAAAACGCTGCGCCACGCGATCTTCCTTTCTGATTTTCACCCTCAGAAACATCTCCCTTATGTCGGCTGTCACGGCTACGGGCCCCTCGCGGAATCTGAACAGTATCCCGTGCAACGTTTGAAGCAGGTCCGGTCCGTCTAACAGCATATCGTTCAAACAAACTCCATTCGCTTTCGCCGCCGCGTCGAACACCATACGTACTTTACCCGGCTTGTTCGGGTTTGTTACTGCGAAGTGAGGTAAATACCAATTCCGTGCATTTCCTTCCTCGGGGTTATCGCATAGCGAGGCGTAACCTTTTTCCAGTAAACTCTCAACCTGTGCGGTGTATGCGGTCTTGAATGCTTCTGAACGATCCATTTTTCTTTCAATTCCTTTCAAGCGAGTCCACGCCATATTATAACTCGGTGGTAGTATGACGTCATCGCTCTTCCATGGTAAACCAACCTCGTACTGCTCCCCGGTGCGGCGTACGGTGGCTTCAAATATCGTCAGCGCGCGCTTGTCATTTGCTGACGGTCTCGATTGCAATGTTATCCCTATTGAATCGATGTCGAAGTGCGCCTTTACTAGCTCGTGTAAATCCACTCTTGGCTCGCTGACGTGATAAATCTGCTCGTTCTTGACTACGTGGCGGGGCGCCGCCCCGTGTATCGTCCACCCCAGTTCTGTGAGCGATGCAGCGGGTTCGTTCCTCGGCCCGGCCATTAACTTGCGCGTGACTATGAGATGCCAGTTGTCTGCTCCAATCAGAATCTGTGGCTTGACATTCTCGTAACAAATGTCCTCGATAGGCAGTCCTCGCAAGTGCGGTCTGTTGAGCGATTCCTTATTAATGGACTGACTTCCCAAAACGAGATTACCGACGGTCCGCGCAGTCATGCGGTGGTAGGTATCTTGTTGTCGTCCTTTAATATCCAATTGTACTACGCGGCTCGCCGGCTCCTTTTGTTGTGAGGTAACGCTACATATATTTAGGCATCTCTGCGGCCCGCTGGCTCCCAAGCTTTGCGCCAACTTCTCATTTATGATCGTAATCGTCGATCCCTCATCCAACAACGCGTAGGTTTCCAATTCAACGGTATCTGTCTTTAGAGTTACCGGACAAATCTTCAATAGAGCTCTCCCAAACGTATTCGAACCCTTGAAGTTAACGGCGGACACGGTGACTCGCTCACTAGCCTCCTTGTTGCTATCGCTATGCAACAAGGTGTGATGAGTTCTCTTACACCCGTCGATTCCGCATTTTCGTGCATTCGTGCACTTATCGCGCCGATGTTTACTTCGAAGGCACTGATAACACATGCGCGCTTCCCTTGCCCACTCCCAACGTTCACTAGTGGGCATCGCTATCAGCTTGTGGCACTTCGTTGTAACGTGTTTCTCGCCGCAGCAGTAACAAACTTCGTCTCTAATCGCTTCGCTATCCATAGTGACGAAAACTGCGGCTGACTTCTTGTTAACTTTGACCCGCCTGTCCAATGTTGGCCGCTCCATACATGTAGGCTGCGTGTCCGGTTCATGCAGGAAACGTAATCCTCTGTCTCCCTCTCGCATGAGAAAGCGAGCCAAAGTTATCATTTGCGGCTCCCGTGCGCGTCCTCGTTCCGCTGCAAAATCGCACCAGCGTCGGCGGGTGCTATAATCCAGTTTCTCTAATGTGTGGCGAATCAAGTACTCGTTCGTTAACATTGATTCATTACCCAAACATTCCAATGCGGTAACGATGTTCTGTATTTTCAACGCGAAACGGTTCATCTCTTTAGCCGTGTTGCCCACGCGTGGCATTTTCTTCAAACTGTTGATAGTTTGATCCATAATGATCTCTGGACGCCCAAAACATTGCTCCAGAGTTGACATTATCTGGTCTGGGTTCGCGGCTACGTGTAATAGTTGAGCAACGGCGTGATGCGCCTCCCCCCGTAGACTATTCCTCAGCCGACACAAGTTCTCAGTAGGCGTGAAGTTATAGATGGCGGTGCTCTCCTCCATTGCAGCTTTGAACGGCAACCATTCATTCAGGGCTCCCGAAAATGATGGTAGATCTTGCGCTTGTCGTGACGGCCGATTGTTGTGCGTCATACGCTCCAAACGATCGGCTAATCGATCAATCCCGTCCCGGCTGTGCGATCGCCTGTGACGCCGCGGTTCCCTTTCTCGGCTCGGAGTCCGGTTACGCGTAGTTCGATGGTCGATAACCCCTCCACAGCTAGGTGATCTGTCTTGACGTGTGCGCTCCTGTCTTCCATCAGTGTATCTCCTCATCGGAGGAAAATACTCCTTATTGCGCTCCCCCCGTGCAACAAATTGTTCCCTGCGGGCACGGGGCGCGCTCCGGTGCATCCATTCATCGACGCGCTGTTGTGTATCGCTGTTTCTGTCTGACCCGGCGCGGCTATCTCTGTCTGTCTCATCTCGAATTATCGCAACTTCAGCTGCCAGCTTTTTGCGTACGAGTGATGCCTCGACTTCCATTTGCTGCCTCCGTATCCTCGCTAGTCTCTCCTCAGCTTCGTACTCCGCTTGTCGAATGCGCGCCGTTGCACTTGTGTTTGATCTCACAGTTTGGATTGAGGGCGCTCGTCGTCTCTCGGTGACCTCTTGTTGCGGCTGGTCCTCTTCATGCTGTGCTCGATCTGTGGTGAACGGCCTCGACGTACCAAGCCCGGTCGGCATTGTGGTCGGCGGTGGACGGTGCTGTTCCGTGGACGTGGATGGTGGTGGCTGTGTGGTGGATGGCGTCGATGACGCCGCAGTCCGCTGCCTCGTTCGTGGTGGGCTCCTCGTTGTGGGCATAATTGGCACTTGACGCCCCTAACAGTCCCTAACGTTCCCTAACAGTCCCTATTCCCTAACAGTCCGTCAGGAGGGCCCGGGGTGAGCCGGGATATGCTCCTTCAGGGATGGAATGCGGGGGGATGAGGTAGGGGGGGTCTGCCCAGCAGTGGTCTATACAAGGATCGAGGTGCTAAATGTCCGGCTGGAATGTCCGGACACAGTCAGCAGTGCCTACAGTCCGGCCCTCGACCCAGGCTATAAACGTACTGGCGTCAGGTGCTGTTCAACCTGTTCAGGTTGGTGGCGCCGCACAACACCACACCGTCTGGGTAGACGTTAACCCAAAGTACCACCCCGTTTGACACCGTTAGGTGGAGTAGTACTCGGGCCGCGTAACACGCGTTATTGAAGCGACGTCTTGTCCTCGTTGACTCAGTCAGCTTCCCGATGATGCTTCAATCGCCCAGCTGCTCTCAATCCTCCTTGGAATATCTTCTTAAAACAACCCAGCGCCTCCTGTTCGAAGATATTTCTTCTTATAACGCCCGGCTGCGCCTCTTCACTGGAACCTCGACCCGTGTAGCGGGGCCGTGACGTCACACGCCAGTGGAGTGACAATTACGTTCACTAGGGTATGACGGCACCACTAGTGACGTAATGCTGGAGCTGTTCTGCAGATCTTCAAGTCTTCACGGATTCTTGTCTTGCTATCCGGCTCGAAGGACCATAAACTGTTGGTGACGTACGTGTAGTGTAGTTCCTGCCTGCCTACGAGGGGTTTCTTTCTTGAATCAAACACCAACTTTCCAATAAACAAATAAGACTTCTTTATTCTGATTCTGTGTATTCTTCCAGATTTCTTGAGCAAGCTGCGAGCACCGTTGTTGGTCCACTTTTACTGGCGAAATGCGCCTCAATATATACACAAATAGTGCCCGCAACTTGCTGTACATACAATGATTAAATTAACACGCGCGAGTGAGCGAGATAGCGCTATACAAATTAAAAGAGAGAATCTAAGCTAAACTGACTACGGGGTTTATTTACAATAGTTTTACAATATTTACAAGGGGGTTTAATGAGAGGGTTCGTCGTCCGCAACACAATTTGTTATAATTACAACGTACCACGTCGCTTCCTACTCCACGTCGATCTCTCATCATTTACTAACTACATAATTAATAATTGTAAGCATACCTTCAAAGTGTATTATTACGTTTTTTAAGAGCGGCACTATAAACAGTGTTTGAGCGACACTTTCTAGTGAAAAATCGTTAATAACGTACCTATTCCGATTAGTTTGTTAGGTGATGATTTATTTAGCGTTGGCACGATTTAGCGTTTAAATGACTTTTGTATTTGAATTAACTGTTAATTATAGTAATGGCAATGCTGTTGATTAGCAGACGAATTTAAATTTAAATAAATTTTGAAGTTTTATCTTAGACTAGCAGCGCTCCGCGGTTTTACTCACGTGGTGCCCGTCCCCATGGGACTTTCGGAATGAAAAGTAACCTATGACCTTCCCGTTGAATGTAGCTATCTATTACAAAAATAATTATCCAAATCGGACTGGTGATTCCCGAGAATAGCGTGATCATACAAACTTACTTTTACCTCTTTATAATACATATTAGTATAGAAGTATAGATAAGACTTGATCTGCTTTCTAAGATTTCCGGTTGGGATAAGTTATTGAGACTGCCTCTTCTTCTTCTTCTTCGAGTGGATCGTCAACCTGACCAATCCTGGTGTCAGAGTTATTGAGCCGCCAAAGGCCTCTGACATGACATGTAACGACTACTAAGTAGCTACGTTTAATTTCCGAAGCATCATAGTGATTTCAAAACTTACCGCTAGTACTATGATTATCATGCTGTCTCGGATATTCATTCCTCTCTGGAGAAGGTGCTAAATCACTCCCAATGCCTGAACTTCCTCCTGAAGACTCCAGTTTACGTCTCGCGTTGACTCCAACAATATTCTGATTCAAACACCTCCTTGTATCAATGTTGTTAAGGTTCCCTTTCTGTCGGTGTACCGTGTCATAATCTCTTGGAGGTAGCAGAATAGGACTCTTTCCTGAAAATTTGACGGTTAGCGTGAGATGAAGTTACTTTGACAAGGTTATATCATTGAGCACATTAAGCTGTGAAAACTACTTCGCGTGTTGGATGAGGTAGTGGTAAGCTTTGTGTTTTGGCATGTTGGTTCTATTCTACTTAATGGTTTTTTTATATTGTTAAGCTCATTAGCATATCTAATTCTACTTTATGGGGTTTGGGTTTTATCTATAAGCTTTGTGGTCATACTTTTTATATTACTTTGTTGTTTGGCTAAGGTGACTTTACACTGTAGTAAGGAGAAACTCTGAGCTGACATAATTTGAGACAGTCTGGAAGATCAAAGTTAAGGATTTCATTATTTTATTAAAAGTCGAAGGGTGAGTCCAGATGATCAATCAAGCCTGCATTTAGATTACAATTTAACATGATGTGTATCTTAATAAAAGGAGTTGCAACTTAATAATATAGTCTGTAGTCACCCTTATAATGAACTACATATTAATTTCTGTGCGTACATTAGGTTTGAATCGAATCGATTAATTTTTTAAAGTTTATCAAATTACGAATCCAAACATAGGTAATGTAGGTATAACTAATGTTATATAATTGGAACATTGCCAACAATTCAAAATTCGAACCCAATGAACGTACAGCAAAGCTTGCGTACTAAAAACAAATGAACATCACCATCACATACCTACATACTTGCAACAAGCGGGTCTACCTACGAAAAATCAAAAACTTAACTGACCTAATCCCTTTTTACCTGTAGACAATTTTTGTTTAAGCTCAGCTGCTAAGCTGTCGTATAAGTTGGCTACGCATCTTTCCTCGTTGCTACCGGAGTCCGATTCTCTGGAGACTTCACTCCCGAGGGAAGAGTCTGGAGGTTTCTTATTGGTCGGGAGAGCTCCCCTGAGTTGTAATTTCCTCTCAATGTCAGCGAACTTCTTTTGGTTTTCAGGCCTCTCAATCAAAGCTTGCAAATGAGTGTAGAGCATTTCAGCTGTGTGGTCAGAGTCGCATCTGTGGACAAAATTAAAGTGAATTTTATAAGAATGTACTTTATAATCATTTTCTATTCATTATCTATTAAATAAATAAATTTGCAGAATCCATTTTAACACACGAAATGGTTCCTGTAACAGGGTGATTGCGCCGGGATTGAGTCCCAAATACTCCGACCGGGAATGGATAAAAGTATTCCCCATCTCTACTAATACGAATAATAATAGGTTAAATGTATAATTTTGTTTGTTTATATGTTCGGGTAAATCTCGGTAACTACCAATCCGATTAGAATAATTCTTTTTGCAATAGATAGCCACATTCAATGGGAAGGTTATAGGCTATTTTTTATCCCAAAATTCCCACGGGAACGGGCACAACACGGGCAAAACCGCGGGGCGCTGTTAGTCCAATGCAATGATCTACACCTCTAAGTAGCTATTCTAATCCTCTAACATTAGAAAGAATCTCACATAACCCACACAAACATTACTTAACAATTAATTTACATCACACGTTACAATGAACTAGTCAGCACTTTTAATAACATTTGAATATATTTACGGCCGCCATTTTCCGGTATGTCATCTTTGACCTTTTCGATTGCGGCCCTGCCTATCAAAACGTCATTCATAGTCAAACAATTTCGTATGCTCATACACCGCTAAGTTCATAGAAGACCAATGTATGTATATTAGACAAGCAGACCCAGTGGATATACCCGCGTTGTGTCGAGTATTTCTGTATAAAAAGTGATCTGTAAGCTTTATTTTCAATGTTGCTACTTAATACAGATTGTGCCTGCACCCTTAAGAATTTCAGGATGAAGAGTAATTTATAAGTTGTAACCTTTCTCTTCAATGGCTATCTAATACAAAAATAATTATTCAAATCGGACTCCTGAGATGAGTGCTTTTGAAACAAACACAAAGATATTTTTTTCAGGTTTATCATATGAACAAGCCCCGCGGTTTTACCCGCGTTGTGCCCGTTCCCGTAGGAATTTCGGGATGGAAAATAGTGTGTAACCTTCCTGTTGAATGTGTCTATCCATTACAAAAAATAATATTAAAACAGAATTGGTATTTCCTGAGATAAGCTCCTACAAACAAACACAAAATCAAACTATTCAGCTTTATTTCATTAGCATAGATTGTGGAATAAATTCTTGGTGTTAGTGTTAGTATAATAAAGATCAGACGCTATATAGATGTAAAATGGTCGGTTTAGGCCCATCTCGTAGCCAGATTTGGTAGCTAGCTTCCAAATGGGAGAAATAATCCCGATTCGAAGCTGGCTACGAAATAGGAATTCGAAAGTCAAAGATTTAGGATTTTAACTAGTAAAAAAAAAAATAACCCTAACCTACCGAATAGATCGTTCCCATTTAGTAGCTAGCTACAAGATGGGAAAACACTTTTCTCATTTCGTAGCTAGCTACCAAATCTGGCTACGAGATGGGCCTAACCTAAATGGTCAGCTACCAATTTAGCGTAATATATCTATTACCAAATATGACAAAGGTGCACCATGACATATTAAGTAACAAAACCGCTTGCAATAACCGAATACTATAGTACTCTATCGCATTAAACATTACATTACTCTTCAACGCCACTCAATGAATTGCTTAATATGACAAAGTCCTGTATTGTAAACTAGTTATTCTAGCTGTAGTACTGTGTTGTAATAATTGATATCCACGTGCCTTTGTTTTGTGCGTGAGTTTAACGATAAACTCGAAGTGTCGTATGTTGATTTATGTTCGATTGGGCAGTGAAGTGAAATGATTGGTATTGATAGTTCATGCTTCACGATATCATAAGGTGTTGTATGAGAGATACGGTATTGCGAAAAGTTTGAAAACAAAACACGATCGCACTTCTACATGAAGGTGAAGACTAACAGACGGTGTGCTGGTAGTTTTAACTTTTACCCACATTTTGCCCCTTCCCGTAGGAATTTAGGGATGAAATATAGCATATAACCTTTCCGTTGAATGTGGCTATCTATTACAAAAAGAATTATTCAAATCGGATTGGTAGTTTCTATGATAAGCGCGTTCATAAAAACAAAAAAAAACACACGCACAGATGTCGTCGCCAACAACTACTATCTCTCATTCTCATAACAATATTAGGACACACAAAAGCTTCTAAATCGAATGATTGATTACAAAACCTAGTCCAAACGACAAAGAATTGCAACATTAGTCAATAATATTAAATTGAATTGGTTTAATATCTCGCAGTGGCAGCTTGACGGATGTGAAGCAAGAATGCGCGTGCGCATGGGCGGGTCCCTTTGCTATTAGCATTAAGCTATTCGTATGCTATTGAGTAATATAGGCATTAAAATGCTATTCGTACAAGTATGGTAATACAAAGGTTGTTCCATTTTTATTGGTTTGGCAATTTTTAAAGAATTCGAAAAAGAGGTCGGTTTACATAATAAATGTTTACTAATTTAATTAAGATGATTTCTTTTTTGTTTGAGAAACCTTACCTATTGGCATAATATTTTTGAGTAAAAAAAAACTTCAATCTTGAAAAAAAAACTTTAATCACACACACACACACACGCGAAACTTCTAACACCCCTGTTTTGCGTAGTGACTTAACACTCAATAATGAGCAGTTTTTTAATGTAACAATCAATTAATATTGTATAGTTTTGCGTGATGATAGCCAGCCAATTATTTTTCAATAAACTTTTCAAGTAGGTGATATAATTATTATTTAAATGTCTAATTAGTATACAACATAAACACATGCGATGCGTTCATCATTCATTTGTTTATTTGATAGTGTTTTTTTTTTAAATTATGGCCGTAGTTTCACTTGTTCCATGATGTAAACAATGATTTGTAATTTAAAATAAGAACTAGCATCACTACATAGTATAAAACAAAGTCGCATTCCGCTGTCTTTCTGTCCCTATGTATGCTTAGATCTTTAAAACTACGCAACGGATTTTGATGCGGTTTTTTTAAATAGATACAGTGATTCAACAGGAAGGTTTATGTGTATTAACATTCCCGAAATTCCCACAGGAACGGGCACAATGTAGGTAAAACCGCGGGGCGCTGCTAGTTAGATAATACAGGGGACCTTGATTGGAATTAACCTGTTCCAACCTTTTTTAAAGTGGCTTCGAAAATACCCAAAGTTGTTTTCATTTTTAAATAATTTATCTCATATCTCCGCAGTTTATGAACCGATTTCGAAAAGTCTTTTTTGGGTATGCTTTCAAAATGGATCATATTTTAACAATTTATTAAAGGTGGAAGTTCTCATATAAGCCTCATTTGACATCGTTTTTTGTTCAAAAAAGTTATACCGTTTCTTAGTCCATAGTGTTGGCGACTAACCTCGAGTAGAAGTTACTTATTTAGTGAGTCGAAACGAAAGCGTTGAATTAGTAGAATTGTAGAGTGCATTGTCTATGCCCAAAGTAATGATACCCCTAATACCAAACTCTTTGGAACTAGTAAGTACCTATTTATTAAAAACAAAAAGGATAAAATATGCATCATCTTTAAAACACAAACCCGCAGATCGTGGTGGAATGCTGACATTTTAATGTCAAGGTGCTTAGTTCGATGCGCTATCAACACTGACAACCTATTTAATAGACTATAGACTACATTCTTCACAATGGCATACAAAACGAAATAATTACAATCCATAGATTATTATAATGTTCTATAGACAAAAGATGAATAGCGTCTGTGGTTTATTGTGATAAGTACAGATAATTATGAATCGTAATGAATATTCTTTTTTTGAATATTTTATACAATTTTTATGAAGATATGCGAGTAATAAAAAAAATACCACAATAGAATATTACTAATACATAGGTATTATAATTGCGAAAGTTTGTGAGGATGTATGTATGTTACTCTTTCACGAAAAGACTACTGTACGGATTTGGACGAAACTTTAAACTATTATAGGTTATACATCAGAATAACACATAGGATACGTTTTATCCCGCAATTCCCGTAGGAACATAAACAGGCGGGTAACACCGCGGGGCGCGGCTAATCCTATATAATAAAAATCTAGATTGCCGAGCAAAGCGAGAACGGGTCGCTAGTTCAAAACAAATGTCCATATTTATACTAATATTATAAATAGGTAACATTTGTAAGTTTGTTTGTTTGTTTGTATGTTCGAGGTAATCTCAGGAATTATCAGTCCGATTTGAATAATTCTTTTTGTAATAGATAGCCACATTCAACAGGAAGGCGTTAGGCTATTTTTCATCCCGAAATTCCCACGGGAACGGGTATAACGCGGGTAAAACCGCGGGGCGCTGCTATTTATTTATATTTAAGTAGTATATTGTGCAGCATGTCGGTATGACCTCAGAATTAAATATCTTGAGACTGGTATTGGTAGTGACCTAACAGGCGGTAGACATTAATTTGTGTTGACGTCATTTCAATATGAGGGGTTCGTCTGTGTCCGCATAGTTCTAGTATTATTTATGAAGCTAGGTAATGTAAAACTATCTCTTAAGAGTCCTAAGTAGAAATAATATACACCTATCAATAACATCTTGATTACTTGATCATAAATATCGATGTTTCATAATAAAAATAAATTATTAACCTGTCAACACAGACTATCAACTGTCGGACATTTTGAATTTTCACTCTACGTTTAAAAAAAATCTATTCAATTTATCTCAAACGTGTTCTTTTGTAAAGTTTAACTTTTTTATTGACACTGGCCAGCGACAAAATATCGGAGAAAGTTTTGGCGGGTTTTTGTTCATTCTCGAATATATTTAAACAACTGTCAAAACGCTTCGATCTGTCAAAGCGAATACATATTTTCGTACACATTCCATCGCTTGCGTTGAGAAGGTGAAATAAAACGTCTCGATAGAAAACCGCCGTTGGGTAAGTATGTTTTGCAATAAGTTACAACGTTATTGGGTTACTGTGTCTATCATGAGGTCATTGGATTCACCTTTGCGCTAGAAATTAAAGAAATGTGTATGGTTCTTTCATTAGAAAGCAAGCGTATTCCATAGAGTGTAGATTTTAACCTTGTCTTTGAATATTAATGAAGATTTATTATGTTATCTGTGACTTTTGTTGGCCTTGTCCAATTAGTGTAATGCAATTTATTATGTTTATATGAAATCTTCTTAATTATTTTGACTTTTACTTAGTTTTATTGTACATAAATCATAATTGAGGAGTTTTAAACATCGGTAGGTTTATTAATGAATGACACGTATTACTATTTTGTAATCTTTAAAAAAAATAACACTCCGAATGTCAGAAATGACATTAAATATGAAAGGCATGAAAACCTATCATAAAAACTATCAGAGGATTAGTAATACTCGTAAAACCATAAGCTAACACTAATCTATGTATCTAGTGTATGTAAGATCGTTATATTAATGTATATAGGTACGACAACACCAAGAAAGCGACTTAAGGCCTTGTGTCAAATAGCTAGCAAGGCGATGCCTTTAGCGACCCCGCGGCGGATGCGCGCATAAACGTGATATGTCAATAGGGTTGCCAAGATAATGTCAAGTGTTCCATTCGAAATTTGACATATTTTTTGTTTCTTTTTAAAGGCAATACTGAATTAGAGCGTTCCTATGGCAATGTCAAGTGTATCATTCGAAATTTGAAATATTTTTGATCTTACAAGGCAATACTGAATTAACAGCACCGCTATGGAAATATTGTTTTTTAATTAGAGCGCTGCCATGGTAATGTCAGGAGAACAATTCGAAATTTGAAATAGGTATATATTTTTTAATGCCAAGACTATCATGGAACTTTAAAACCAAAACTGACAACTATCAATTCGTGATAAAACTGTAATGTTCATCAAATAAAAATAAAATAGATTCTACAACTTCTTTAGTACGAGAGCCACTTCTAAAGGCACTAATGCAATGGAACGTTACTTGGCTTACTTGTACTTGGAGCATATTTTTACTATGACCCTACATTCCTGAACAACGTATATGGGAACGTGTTCTTAGGGCCAGCTCCATACAAACTAAGACGATAAAAAAGATTGGCCTTTAAGCTTTAGTGAGTGAATGTTTAGTTTATAGGCTATGGGATAGATACTAAAGGCCTTATTCATAAATGCTTACTAGCAGCATTTTAGCTATAAAATGGTTTGTCCCTTTCTGACATACGCTATTTTCCAAAGAGCGAAAGAGACAAAACACCCAGTAACAGTGTTTTAGTTAGAGAGCGTATGAATAAGGCAGTAAAGAATTAGAGCTGGATAGTTAGGGATGATAGTTTTAACAGAAACTGGTAGTGCCCAGTGATTGTAACTGTTATTCCTATACATTCATTTCGAGTAGTTTAATGGCCAACCCTGGTGTCGTAGTTTTTAGACCGCCTAAAGGCCTCCGACATGGTCTGACGATTGATGCAACCGGGCAACGTACAGCTCGCTCCATACTTAGATGGGTGGCCGATATTAGCATTTTTATCAGAGCAGTGCTTCGGAGAGCACGTTAAGCAGTCGGCCCCGGTTGTTTCAATTGTTATTGTCGCAGGCCTTTAGGCGGTAAAAGCTTCGACACCAGTGTTGGCCAATAACCTAGTAGAACTTACTTACTATATTACGTATCACTACATCACTACATAGTATAAAACTAAGTCGCTTTCCGCTGTCTGTCTGTCCCTATGTATAAGTACTTAGATCTTTACAACTATGCAACGGATTTTGATGCAGTTTTTTTAATAGATAGAGTGATTCAAGAGGAAGGTTTATGTGTATAAAAATTCTCGAAATTCCCAATGGAACGGGTACAACGCGGGTAAAATAGCGAGGCGCTGCTCGTAAACTATAAAAAATTCAACGGCGCCCTTAAATTCCGAGCAAATTCCATTGCATACATTTATTACACAAACTAAATAATAACACGCTATAAAACTATGAAATCAGTCCTTCGCAATTAGAATTTTATTGAAGGTTGATTAATACCGTTATTTTGAAATGTGTATGAAACTTGGCAAATAAAATAATTGCCATGTTAACAGGCACAAAGTGTATGGCTATGAAATTATTCTTGACTATGAAATCCATAGGAAATCATGCTTAACTATGCCATGAGTTGGGTAAATAAATGTCTATGGAAACATACCATAAATAGAGAAACTGTTTTGTAATTTACTGTTGAAAAAGGTTTAATATGAGTGTAGGGTGTCTATCTATGACTTGATTTGATTTTTTTATATTATTTTTTAAATTCTATATCATAATTCATAACTCTCAGAAAACCGTATGCTATGCTATATTAATGTCAACTATGTAGTAATAATATTATTTGATCTGTGGTCTCAAGTTTGTATTGTAAATTATAATTTTATTTAGCCATATTAAAGTATAGACTAAGAACCTAATTAGAACCAGCCCATGAACATGTTAAGCATACTTAGAACCTTTCCATATTCAAATTCTGTAAGACTCTGTTAACATATCAAGGATTTTTTTAAATATTTTTAATGTGACAAAGTACCAAAACGCTGTTAGTAAAACTGTCTGTAACATCTCTGTATTTTATGTTCAGAATTAAAATAAACACAGTAAATAACTGTGACCCCAAGAGAACTCGTTTGTTTACTGAATCTAATTTATTCAGTTTCAACATTCAAGCTAAATGCCATGAAGATGCCTCAATCCTTTGTTTAAACTTGCAAAATGTTGCCATTATACATTTTACTTAATATTAAAATTACCACACTAACACTGAAAAGATTGAGTTCATTGATTGATTAATACTGGCAGCATCATTTTTAATCTGTGTAATTTCTTACGATGATAATATGATTCCTTATTTAAAAACAATTCAAGTACATATTTTTAGTTGTAATATTTTTACTGATTCTGAATTTAAAATCTGATAATGCAAATAATTACAAAAAACAACATTTTCAATTCCATATACAGATTTTGATTATACTCATAATTGTAAAAACAAAATTGCAATTTTAAAACATTGGTCGTATATCCACAATTATCATTTAAAAACGTATAATAAATAGTTGGCGTTTTATATATAAATGACATTTTATTTATAGGTCATAATGACTATCGAAATGTCAAAGTGTATTTTTCTAACATCAAAGTGCTAATATAAAAGTGTTAAAAAGTTACGAAACTTTTTGACAATGAAGAGGTTTTATTATGTAGGGGTACTTTTCCACTAGTACTATATATTATACTAGCAGCGCCCTGCGGTTCTACCCGCGTTGTGTCCATTCCTGTGGGAATTTCGGGATGAAAAATAGCCTATGTTACTCGTGGATAATGTATGAACATGCTTTCGAAGTGCTTTGAAGTGCTTTCGAATGGTGAAAGAATTTTTAAAAACGGTCCAGTAGTTTTTGAGCCTATTCATTACAACCAAACAAACAAAGTTTTCCTCTTTATAATATTAGTGTAGATTAACATAGTTAATATACTAATATTACAAATGCGAAAGTTTGAGTATGAATGTTTGTTACTCTTTCACGAAAAAACTACTAGACGGATTTGGATGAAACTTTACAGTAATATAGGTTATACATCAGAACAACACATGGGATACATTTTATCCCGAATTTCCCGCGGGAACGTGCACAACGTGAGTAACGCCGCGAAGCGCGGCTAGTGAGTCGATACCTACACATGTGGTTACGTAAGATTGATACCCAATCATAGTTTGGAAAAGCACCCATATCTATACTAATACATATAATAAAGCTGAAAAGTTTGTTTGAACGCGTAAATCTCAAAAACTTCTTATCCAATTTAAATAATTCTTTTTGTAATAGATAGACATATTCAACAGGAACGTTATAGGATATTTTTCATCCCGAAATTCCCACTAGAACGGGCGCACCACGGGTAAACTGCAAGCGCTACTCATGTCTCAAAAATATTTAAATCCTCTTCTTCTTCTTCTTCATCGAGTGGATGGCCAACCTGACCAATCCTGGTGTCAGAGTTATTGAGCCGCCAAAGGCCTCTGACATGGCTCAAGTAACGACTACTATCAGTAGAAAGTAACCGGGACCAACGGCTTAACGTGCCCTCCGAAGCACGGAATCGTCTTACTTTTCGAGCAATATGCCCTAACCAAACTGAGGAAAGTCTCACAAAGAGATTTTTGTGAGATATCCCCACCGGGAATCGAACCCGGAACCTCCGGGTCGTGAGCCGGGCGCTCAAACCACAAGACCACGGAGGCTGTTAATCCTCTCCTAACCTATTAGCATTAAAACCTAAACAATACTTCAACCTCTATTCTACTGACCTGTAAGCGTGCACGTGTACAGGACAGCCTGTCAGCGGGTTATACAGCAACAGGACACAGGCCACCACATCGCCCTGTACCACCGCGCTGGTGATGCTGCCGTGCGGGATAAAGTGCTTGATTGTCTGCTGTTTCCCTTTGGTCGTCACATTCTGAATTATCTTCAAGCCTTTGTGAGATACCTGGGAAGGAATTGAAAAGATAAATATATATAGATATATATTTTTATAATGTATTTGTATATGTAAGAGCATCATTGAGTAAAATTCCATAACACAAGGTTAGAGCTTACTTTGGGTCTAATAAACCGTGTGTGAATTTGTCCAGGTAAATTATATATGTGTTATATATGTGAGAGAAGAGAATCAAGGTTAGTGTGTGAAAAAGCCGCTTTGGTTGTCTAGTGGCATGTGCATTCACTTGCCAAGACTGAGGTCCCGGGTTCGATTCCCGGGTCGAGGTTGTTTGTTCTTTTCCACGAAATGCCTACAATACATTTTGTAATTTACCTCAACCATCAACTGTGCCGATAGTACTTACATAACATATTCTATAGCCTTGTTATGTAAAGCAATTAGTGGACAAAGTACATACATCTATACATAGATTGTCCAGTAATTGCCTTTTCCTACAAAGGTGAGGTCACGTTATGAACTTGATTTGATTGATACAACGTTTAATGAATTAAATATTATGTTATTATAACACCTTGAGGTAAAAAAATGATTTTTATTGATGGAATGTCAATTATATATAGTTGCGTTTTATTGGTTCAATTAAGGTTAAGAATGACTGAATATTTCTCAATCATTTATGAGACTATGAGAAAGAGTGTTGTTTTATCTGATTGAATAGTAATGTTATACGTCTAAGGGCAAAGGCACCTAGTTTTATAATTTGTTTTATAGTTTTAAAATTAACATCTAGCTTCAATACCTATAGGAATATGAGCAAAGGAATATTGAATGAGGCAGTATCCTTACTACCTATAGCCATAAATATATGACAAGAGTAAAGATAACCATACTAATTGAAAGATTTTTCCTGTCTCACTATGTAAATGTATGGCCGTGACTCCACTTAAACTCCATTTAAACCCCACTTAAACCACAGCGCGGAACAGTTAATACTTATGTTCCAAAATCCTCCATTGCTAATATTGACACACTTTACTTTTGTTGTGTCTCATTAAAATCAATTTAGCCGAGAACTTCCTATACACGCTATGTGCATGAAATAATTAATTTTTAATGCCACGTTATTACTGTTGCTAAATCTTTTTAGTTATGTGAATATATGAGTGAATGAAAGTCACTGGTACTTTTTAAATATAATATAATATACCCGGACAAATTCACACATGGTTAATTAGACCCAAAGTAATCTCTAAGCTTGTGTTATTGAATCTAACTCACTGATACTACTACATATACATACCTAATAAGAATATATACATATTTGATTTTATGTAAGCACTATCAGCGAAGTTGCCTACTGTACGTGACATAATGAATGAATGAAATAGAATGAACTATAGAATGAACTAAATCAAAACAAGATCGAAATGTCAAGTAAAGAAGACACTAGCGTATGAGGAAGCAAGTAGTTCTCATTCATTATTTCTAGTAGGTCAGTGGTCAACCGTCAAAGGTTTTAGACCACCTTAAAGCCTCCGACATGGCCTAACGATTGTAACAACCGGGACCGACTGCTTAACGTACCCTCCGAAGTACGGTAGAGCTCAGATAGAATAGCTACTATCGGCCACCCATCCAAGTATTAGCCGAGCTGTACGTTGCTTAACAATCACAATCAACTAACATCGGTTAGTCAAACTACGCCACAAGCGATACGTAGTTTTGAATTAAAATGAAAAAAAGTGATTGATCGGGGTACCGTATAAGCGTACGATCGAACAAAAATCGTTAAAATTCGTTAATCAGGATCAAAGCCGAATCGTGTCTGTAAAATGTATGTTATTTCCATTCAAAAGATGATCGAAAGTCAGTAAATAAGTTACTTCATACATTGCATCGTAATTTAAAATCAAGAGATTACCCATGAGCAAAACCACCAACAAAAGCCAGTTGGAATCTATCCCATAACTATTACATAATCAAATTAGGCAGAGGCGCTATTAAATTAGTGATCCATAAAGCCCAAAGTTCAAAGATCAATAATCTTACGTGAAAATCATGTAACGAAAAAAGTTTAGTTAAAGCTGATTATGATCTATTACATTAATGTAATTATAGGTTTTTGGTTGAGCTTCAATAGAGAATGCATTGAGTAACCGCCTGAGGGTCGTTACATTATCGATGAGACCGGTAAGAAGAAAGTTAATTTAATAATGGTACCCACATTAGATGCACCTAATCCTCCTAACTGTATTAGTATCTTCAGTGAGATGAAAAGCATTTATCTTGCAGTGGGACATTATAATAATAAATAATAATGTACCCCGACAAATTCACACACGGTTAATTAGACCCAAAGTAAGCTCTAAGCTTGTGTTATGGAATCACTGATTCTACTACTACATATACATACACATACTTTTTAAGAATATATAATTGACATCCAGATACCAACAACTATGTCTTAACATATTGTTGATTCCAGGCAGGGATCGAACCCGCTACCTCCGACACAGTGAGCGCTTTCACTGCCACTGTGCCAACGGGCTTGCATTAAAGGACAATACTCAACTACTGCGATTGTCTTATGTTAACAAATGCCTACGCTATTCATCTGTTATTGTGTTTTTAAATGTAATCAACCAGAGGTGACATTCTAACTCAATGACATGTTTCTAATAATATTTTTTTTGTATTAGATAGTTTCATATAAGAATAAGGTCGTAGACTTTTCTATAGTTCATTCATTTCATTAAATTTTTACCAAGAGAACGGGTAAAACGCGGGTAATTCCGTAGAGACTGCTACTTTCAAGATAAAAAAAAAACTTGAGAGGTGTCAAGGGACACCCGGATGGAATGAAGTTCAATGCGAAATAGAAAGACGAAACGAAAATATCTGGCTTGCTTTCTATAAGAGAGAGAGAGAGAGATAGACAGAGTTTCACAGTCTCTCTCTCTCTCTAACGCAAAAAGTGTCTTTACAACTTTTCGTCTTAATTTTTTCCGTCTTTCGCAACGCGCGATAAGGAACTTTGTTCCAATAGGTTCAATTGTATCAGAGCGGATCTGTGCGGAGTCTGATTGACCCAATCACAGCTCATTGAAATTGTCAAAATGTCTTCGTAACATTGTGGACCTCGCTCCTCTTTACTCTGCTTCCATAGAAAAAGGGGCTCCAGACCTATTAACACCCGCTTAGTTAAACGCTAACTAAACTCTAGGCTTTCTTGGAATCTAATCAAAATGAAATTTTATGAAATCTAATGAAAAAAATAACCAGTACATTTTCTTGCCCACTATTCCCTGACATTTGCTGATGGTTGGTACGTTCAAAAGAGCCTATGTAGGGCCATAACTGAATAGAAATATGATTTCTACTAACACACTATGGACACACACTTACATATATGTCTGAAATAAACATATTATTATTATTATAGTGTTTCTCCTCGGAGTCACGGGACAAGCCCGGTCTTTTTGAGAGGCATGCGAGGGGATACAGATCCAACTCGTAGAGGCCCTTTGAAGATGTTTATATAAAGGATTATTATTATTATTAGACTTTGACTTTGAATGACGTACCTGCAAAGTAACCTTAAATGGTTCCAAGTCGCGGGCGCGTTCTTCGAGCACCCCTATCGCGGGGAGGGCGAACTCCTCCCCCCTGAGCCCGCGGGACTCCTGCGCCCCCAGGAACCACACGTAGTACGACGCCTTCTTGATGTCTTTCTTTAGTCGGAGCGCCATTGTGACTATTATGTCATTGTTGGGTTCTGGAAAGAAAGGCGTTGGTAAGTACATGATTCAGAGGAAAAGATAATATGTACTAAAAAAAACTTGTTTATTTATTATCAACAAAAATAATCGTCGCGACACCTCACTGTTCAATGCGAAATAGAAAGACGAAACGAAAATATCTAGCTTGCTTTCTATAAGAGAGAGAGACAGACAGACAGAGAAACATGCGCGGCGCGCATGTTTCTCGGTCTGTCTCTCTCTGGCGTGCACATGTTTCTCTGTCTGTCTCTTTCGCGCATGTTTCTCTGTCTGTCTCTCTCGCGCATGTTTCTCAGTCTGTCTCTCTCTGGCGTGCGCAAGTTTCTCTGTCTGTCCCTCTCTGGCCTAAAAAATGTCGTTACCATTTTTTCCGTCTAGCCCCCTTTCGCAACGCGCGATAAGGAACGTCGTTCCAAAAACATAAACCTCTTTCTGTCGCAGTCGAAAGGAAGTAAAAAGGAAGTAAGTTCGAATAGAAACTACGTTTACGGATACACTTCGCTTTTATTTTACATTTTTATCTGACGTTTCGGCCCCTTTACAGGAACCGTGGTTACTGATGAATATAGAGTTTCTAGTAGATACCTATTTAAATTAAAACCGTATAGTAGATATCTTAACTCATGTTTAAACGAATACTGTATTTGAATTCGTAAACATCAAAGGCTTTATTCATAAACGCTTACTAGCAGAATTTTGGCTATTAAATGGTTTGTCCCTTTCTGACGTACGCTATTTTCCAAAGAGCAAAAGAGACAAAACACTCACTAACAGTGTTTTAGTTAGAGAGCGTTTATGAATAAGGCAGCAAAGCTTTATTTTTATCAAAAAATACGATCGGAATCAAAATTCTGAATGCAAAC
The DNA here is from genome assembly GCA_963082685.1 of Cyclophora albipunctata. Taxonomy (NCBI): domain Eukaryota; kingdom Metazoa; phylum Arthropoda; class Insecta; order Lepidoptera; family Geometridae; genus Cyclophora; species Cyclophora albipunctata. The sequence goes on from OY720133.1 coordinate 3,187,520, forward strand.
ATTCCTGCATAAATGAAGTAGCAATATAAATTCAATTCACAGATTTCGTTTAAAATTCCTATCCAATCCGCGAAACTGGACACTCTGTGGAATTTAATTAATATGATAAAACAGAGGAGTTTGTTTTCTGTTTGTGTGAACACAGCAATATCACACAACAGCAATATCTCATAACTGAATCTGATTCGAATAATATTTTTTGTACTAACAGCCCCGCGGTTTTACCCGCGTTGTGCGTCCCCTATACTCCCACAGGAGTGGGTACAATACAGGCAAAACCTCGGGGCACGGCTAGTGTCAATAACATTTAATACACGTAATATGTTGCAAAATAAGGGCAATGACACACGGGCAGATTGTCAATAGAATCTCACGCTTCCATTGCCTCACGTAGCCTTGTCGTGTATAATTGCCTTAAAACTGAGATTCGTTGGATCTTGAATATTGAGTAATGTTAATTAAGTCAGTTTTTGGAGATTTAATAGCTTTAAAGTTAACCAATGTTGAGTGCGTCTTATCTGTATCTGAATGAGTTTTATCATCTTTGTGGCTTATTACAAGCATACGTTTTGATATTATAACTTGATTAACATCGCCCCGCGGTTTTACTCGCGTTGTGCCCGTTCTCGTGGCAATTTCGGGATGAAAAATAGCCTATAACCTTTCCGTTGAATGTGGCTATCGATTACAAAATGAATTGATAGTTTCTGAAATAAACCCGAATATACAAACAAAATTACAAATAGGTACCTGTTTATAATATTAGTATAAATTACCTCTATCTAGTAATAGTAAGTATAATAGTACAGGACAAAAATCGTGAATGATATCGTGTATAGATTGTAACCACATGGCCTGTATACTTTATTTTTTTTGGATTGGCACAAAATGTGGACCAATGTCGTCAATTTTCCAGCCGAAGTCGATTGTTTCGGAAGAGGAAAAAGGTTTAGAGATAGGTTAAGAATGAAATAAAATTACTAAACCTTTTTCCTCTTCAGGAGCAATCGTCTTCGGCTGGAAAATTGACGGCATTGGTCCACATTTTGTGCCAATCCAAAAAAAATAGAGTATAGACTAACTGATTGCCAAGAAATTAAAAAAATATCATCAAAAAAGCATTTAACTATTTACCGTACCACTGATACCCAAAAATAAAAGCCACTTATCCATCAAACATGTTTATAATCACAGATTTACAGTTAATAACAAACTATGTTTTAATAACCAATCAGTCATGTTTCAAACGCCAATGTTACGGTAAAACTATTAACATAACTAGGACACATTAAGTCCACTCTGTTGGTATACGGAAAACAGCAGCAATTATATGCTTCGTAATTTGCAACCGAGACGGAATATTAATTTAATCTGACAAGCGTGGTACAGCTGAATGAAATATCAACTTAAATTTATTAAGAAATACTAAGGTGACGATTTTGGTGTTGAACAATAGGCAAGCGTAGGTATTACGTTTGATACTCACTGTACTGATGTTTTCAGTGAATTGAAGACGTTTGTCCAGCTGTGGGACATTTTCAGGGTAATTATTTTTTTTAGTTGTTTGCTCCGTAAATGTGACCATGTATTAAAATTTTAATTATCTCATGACAGTTTTTTGATAGCTATTTTTTGTATTTAAAACTTAATTAAAGTATATACGTATGATATTTTCTTTTTTTCTTTTTAGATTCTTAATTTGAATTGTAAATACGTTTACGGATACGCTTGGCTTTTGTTTGACATTTTATCTGACGTTTCCCTTTACAGGAATCATGGTCAGTCAGTCAGTCTTCTTTAAAAATGAGAAATGTTCGCTTATACTTAAGAAACCAATATATTCTTATTCCTTCCCAATAAAATGTTTATTTAATGTCCTCGAGAAATTGGTAAAAAAACATTTGGAATAAATTATGCTAAATCAGACCTAGAATTTAGTAAACGGTCAATTAAGTTTAAAATCTTGTTTTTGAGCGATCGGTTCGGAGTGATCCCATTGGCCTGGATATTTTACAACCCGTAAACATTTGCGGTTGAAGCCGTTAGTTAGAAGCTCTGGTCAAACAACACACACATCTTTAAATTCTACTATCACATTCTATCAATACGAATATAATAAAGCTGTAGAGTTTGATTTTATGTTTTATTAAAAGCGCTTTTCTCTATTAGTCCGATTTCAATAATCATTTTTGTAATGGATAGCCACATTCAACTGGAAGGTGAAAGGCTATTTTTCAACCCACGGAACCGGGCACAACGCGGGTAAAACCGCGTAGCGCTGCTATATAAGCTGCTAGTCCTACTATAAATGCGAAAGTTTATGAGAATGTATGTATGTTTGTTACTCTTTCACGCAAAACTTACTTGACGGATTGGATGAAACTTTTCAGTAATATAGGCCACAGAATAACATATGATATAGTCTAATGAGAAGACAACTTTCGGTGACTGAACTGGAATTAAAAAAGTTTTTCTAGTAACAAATAATAATGCAATAATGTTACCACAATAATTGCGTAAGATGTGCATCAATTATTTCAAAATCATTTCGTTACAACTTCACGACACTGCGAAATAATTGTATTTCTAATTGAAGTAATATAGTAACACTAGACTTTATCTAGATAAGGCTTTTTACAAGTTTTCATAGAGTAGGTTAGTGGCCAACCGTGGTGTCGGAGTTTTAGACCGCCTAAAGACCTCCGACATGGTCTGACGATTAAAACAACCGGGACCGACAATTACTGGTTGAGTTTCTTTCAGTATTGTATAATTAATTTTGATTTATAATATTTAATTACATTCAAAGAACTCAGTTTCAAATGCTCATCAAACAGTTCTTTAGCTAAATATTCCTTAAATTAGTTTTAAACTATAACTTCAATGACATGTTTCGTTTGACAAATAAAACCTTCAATTCAGACTAATGACATCTTAAGAGATCAATTTAAAGTTTAGAAAAACCAGTTAATCATTAAACAAAACCTGCCGCCAACATTGTAACAAATGCGATTGCACGCATTTGTTGGCAATTTCATGAAATTACTCATATTATTGCGGTAATGTCGGTAACAGTGTTATTTTCGTCCGGGTCCAGCCGTTTCGTCTAATGGCCAATCCGCAGACTTGACCGCAACATACTGTGTGGCAGTAACTTCAGACATTACGTTAAATGACGGACGATATTATATTTTCACGTTTAACTTGTTGTAATAAACACATTTCTACTTTCACTTTCGACATTTTCTTCAAAATACTTGTTCCGAGTTAACGAATGATTTAACCAAAATGACATCAGCCTCACTTATTTATAAAAAAGCTGTCCCCGCGATTTCACCCGTAATCTACCCGTTCCTGTGCTAATTTTGGGCTAACAACTAACCAAGGCTCGTTTCCAAAGTCCAATCTATGTCTATGCGAAATTTCATTCAAATCGGTTCACTAGTTTACGCATTTAAAATCGTAATAGTTTAACATTGAAAAAGTAAATTAGATTAATAAATCGGTCGATTGATTAGCCTATAATATCCCACTGCTAGGCCTCTCATCTCACTGAAGATATCACAGTAAATGAGGTAGTACACAAAGAAAGACAATTGAAAGCTGTATTTTATAAAACATTTAGAAAAAAATAGTAATAACAATTGACACCTTGTAACAGTAACAAATGACTTTCAAGAGAGCCCTATTTCATAAATGTGTTCTGTCATGCACGTCATTAGCTGGCCTGTTATTAACACATACAGTAAACGGCAGAATGTTTTACTCCTCGACTATTGTACGTAGGAGGCTTGTTAGAACGATACTTTCGTCCTTAGCTATTTCTCGTGCAGTTTGACGTAGTAATAAATAGTAACCTTAAAAAATTAGAAGCAAATTTTAGCAATTTGTCTCATTGTAAAGTTCTAAAAATCGTGTAGGTATAATCGGACTGTAAAAGCATTCTGAATTTTGTTTTATACATAAAAATCAATAATGGTCCGTTTGTCTGGCTAAAACTCGAGAACGGCTGGGCCGATTTAGCAGATTTTGTTTTTGAAATGTTTGTCGTAATCCAGGGAAGGTTTAAACAGTAATCAGTGATGGAATAGATAATCAGGCAGTCCTCCAAAGACTGAAGAGTAAGACACGTAGCCATTTATAATAGAACCACGAAACTAAGGAACTTTTTTGTTTCAAAATTACACCCGTAAGCGAGAGAGTGATTTCGGACCGTTATCACCGTTTGCCGTTATTATCTACATTATAATACTAGTGTGAAATTAGCCTAAATTCTAAATCGTCTTGTTTTTATACTATATTATAGTCGTTTGGGTGTTAATACTGAGTGCCTTAGAACTTGGGCACATTGTAGGTACAACCTTTCTCTTCTTTAGCAAACAGTACAAATTATCAACACACTAGCCGCGACCCGCGGTGTTACCAGCGTTGTACCCGTCCCCGCAGGAAATTCGGGATAAAATGAATACCATGTGTTATTCAGATGTATAACCTATATTACTGTAAAGTTTCATTCAAATCCGTCCAGTAGTTTTTTCGTGAAAGAGTAACAAACATACATACATCCATTCTCACAAACTTTCGCATTTATAATATTAGTAGGATTTCACCACTTTATAGGAAGTGTTACACTCAAACTCATTGATCATGTAAATTATGTAAATTATTCCTCCTTCAAATATTACGCAGGCAAACCCACATACAACCACTAGTGGCTCGACTGCACAAACAGTAATGACAAAACAATTTAACTTACCATTATATGCAAAATAACGATAATTTATTTCTAAATTATACGTTCATAATTGTCATTCAGCGTATGAAATAATTATATTTGCGACTTACGTCAGACAATATAAATTCATAGACTACTAAATAAGTTTTCAATGCGTTAAAACAATAGAATAATTGAATTATTATTATGGAATAATACTTGTGAGGAATAATAATATGCATTGTCACTTTCCTTTTAAAAATATAGAAAACCAGAGAGAAAATAATTATAACTAGAAGTTTAACTCACGGAACATGAATTGGGTACCAAAAAGTATCTCTGGCCTTTGTTTGGCTCTACTTTCAGAGACAACCTAGACAATTAGATTTTTTTTTTAATTCATAAATCGATACTAAGTTGAAGAGTTTTTATTTAGTTTGTTTGAACGCTCTAATCTTAGAAACTACTAATCCGATTTGAATAATTCTTATTTTAATAGATAGCTACATTCAACGGGAAGGTTTATAGGCTATTTTCATCCCGACAGTCGCACGGGAACAAGCAGAACGCCAACAAAACCGCGGAGCACTGCTAGTTAGCAATATCAGGTACAGATAACATTAGACACGTACTACCATCAATTTATTTCCCCAAATTCTTCAAAAAACCACAGCTCTTACTTCTGTACAAAAAATAATATTACCTTTCTCTAACTACAATTATTTCTTTTTGTCTCTACTTTGTCCAATGTCCAAAGTACTCGTACATAAAAACATGTTATATAATTGGCCCTATACCAAGTTATATAATTAGACAATCTATGAAACAATCGAATTACTTTCACTGATCAATCCGTTGCCGATCCACGCACAAAATCAGATAATTACAACGGAAAATTATTTACAATTGATCGGTGAAGTGTTAAGTGATTCAATATTGACCGTTCAAATTGATAAATGGTTTTGGATAAGCAGTTCTGTGATTAACTTGCTAAGTTAAATTCTTATTAGACGTTGAGGTTATTAATTTGGGCATTCGTTTTGTTTGAGCGAGTTTTTCTTATATCATCTGTACTAATATTATAAAGAGGTAAAGTTCCTAACTTTGTTTGTTTGTAAGGGCTCTAATGTCAAAAACTACCAATCAGATTTGAATATTTCTTATTGTAATGGATAGCCACATTCAACGAAAGGTTAAAAGCTATTTTTCATCCCGAAATTCTTATGGGAACGAACACAGCGCCAGTAAAACCGCGCGGTGCCGCTAGTTTTTAATAAAGATCTGAAGGATTATGGATGAAATTAATAAACTAACGCTCGTACTAATCCGTACTAACTGAAATTTCCAACTCTTCAAATTATCATATCAGTAGACTAACAGCGTTCCACGGTTTTACCCGCGTTGTACCCGTTTCAGTCGGCATTTCGGGACGAAAAATAGCCTATAACCTTCCCGTTGAATATGGCTATCTTATACAAAAGAATTATTCAAATCGGACTGGTAATTCCCGAGATTAGCTCGAACATACAAACAAGTAAACTTACAAATTTTGTCTCTTTATAATATTAGTTTAGATATACGAGATGTTAGGATAATAATATCTAGGCAGGTTTTGTATAATATGTATTATTTACTTACGCAACCACCTACAAACACTACAACACCCAAGCTAATGATAACTCCTTGGTGTCATGGAATCACTTCCATTGTTCGTCGCGGTGTCGCCTAACGGTTAACAACGATTATAAACAACTTCCGACTACTTAGTATTCAGAACGTTGACGATGGAATCAAACGAATGCTTTTAGAGGGTTCTTGGAGTATCTTTGGTGACAAAGTTTGAAAGTAAAAGGGTTGAGTTAAGTTTTTTTATTGTTTTATAGTTGTTTATCGAAGGAATGGGACGGACTTGATGCCAACAAGAGAGACTGCTAACTGATGGCCTCAAATTGACAAGAGTGGCGGGCATGGAAAGGCCTTTGCCCAACAATGGGATAATACATGCTAACAATAACGACTAGAAAACTGGGTACTCGCAGAACTCCTTCAGCGGACGCCGCCACGACCGCGAGGAGACCGTGGTGCAGCCCGTGCAGGCCGTTTCCCGCCGCCCGCAGCAGCCGCAGTGCACCTCCTACCGCTGAGCGACCGCCCACCTTCCTGATGACCTATACTTTCTATACTCTATGACCAATGAACTCTATATTACTAGGCGAAGTCTATGCTAGGCATGGCCAACGATAACCCTTCTCCATAACTACAATTAACAAGAGGCGTTTTCCCTTCAGCGGAATAACGTAACGTTAGGGTGCGTCCACATCTGACGAATATGCCGCGAATGCGCAGGTCGCGAACCGTTTGTGAGCTGCCCGCGAGCTGCGCGCGTGCATTTTTGTTCGTGCGCCGCTCTTGCGCCGCTCGCGCGCAGTTCGCTCGCAACCTAAGCGCCGTATGCGATCAGCGCGCGGGCGGCGCGCGGGCGGCGCGCTAGCGGCTCGCGTCTGCCTAAAGTACTGAGCCAATAAGCGCAATTGTAAGCGCGATAATTGAGCGCGCGCAGATCGCGGGCCGCGCGCGCGCTGGGCGCGCGCCTTTTACGAGCCTTGCATGAGTTGCACTAAAGAGGCGCACCAAACCATTGCCGTGACTGCACGCGCGCGGCTTGCGGGCAGCTCGCACATGGCTGGCGAGCTGCACATTCGCAGCGCATTCGCCAGATGTGGACGCACCCTTATATACATGCTTTTACTTTTATTAAAGAACCACTAAAATAAGCAATTTAACACCGTAATTAACCGTGTTTACTTTACTAAAACATTGTATTTCACAACTCCTTGCAAGCAATTGATGATCATTGGTCACTTGGTTTCATAAACATGTTCCCACAAAAATAACTAAATAACCGTTTGCATAGTTTTGTAAGAACATTATTATAGTTATTGTCTTCAACTAACAATGTGAAACGTAGATATGAAAAGTGTATGAAACACGAGTTTCTAGGGCACTGGTACGTTTTGTTGTGTCGATGGTTAACGCGTTGATAGAAAACAAAAGACGAACGGTCCAATTGGACAACACGTCATGACAATACTTTGTTCAACTGTGCAAACTCGAAATTTGAGTGTTTAAAAGTAAATGAATTGGCAATAAGTAAATATGATACGCAAAATAATTTCGCCCATTTTCGAACTTTCAGATATTGCCCAGAACACAACTGCAGCTTTCAATTTCATATTTACCCAAATTTCGGTATATTCAACACAAACACATCAAAACAGGTAACTATGCCGTATAATGAGTAACTTAGTAACGAAACAGACATACGTTCGTAATACGGAGTAACTAGGTGTAACGGTTAACGGTGCCCGATAGTTACAGTTACTGTGACAGTTACTATGACATAATGACAACCTTCACTTAATTATGCGAACATTATTTTGCTAACACCGTTCTTTGAACATCTTGGGTGTATACGAGCAAAACAGTTTAGCTATCAAATGGTTTGTCACTTTCTGACATACGCAATTTTCCGAAGAGCAAAAGAGACAAAACACGTGTTTTATATGACCCAAGGGTTTTTTTTCTTAATCATTATTTTTGTATAGCTATGTAAGATGTTAATCTTTTCTACCATCGTATGTCGCGTTACTTTTGAACTATTTAATTATGAACTAATTAATTATTTTAGTTATTTAATTTTAAAGATATATTTCTTTGCATTTAAAGAAACTATAGTAGAGTCATAACGTATTGAACACAACACTCTATATTTTGTGGTTGTGTTATGATGAGGATCTAGAAGTTTTGTCTGCTTTTGTCTATGATTGGATATGGGGATTGTCGAATATTTATTTTATTTATGCTAAGATTAGTCCGAACCAATCACATAACCAGTAAGCAATCACAAGTTAATCTGTTCCTAATTCGAATTTGTTTCTTATTCTGTTACTTGCAATTCAGTCCACGAATGATAATTATCTTGCTCAAGCCCAATGAAACTATGGTAGAGCTTCAAGATATAATTATACGAATTCAGTTTTTGAAAGTCTTTTTACCCTTCAATTGTATGACAATTATTGTGATGTTTAAAGTACCATTTTGGGAACGTGATAAGTTAACCAATTGAATATGGAGACTCCTTTCATTTAACCTACTTACTTATGGTGCCATGTATTGGTGATCAATAGAGATTAGCGAGTTTTTTTTTATAATTCAAAATAAGAATATAATAGAAGAACAAAAAAATTGAATATTGTTTTAATTAGCTATGTTATTAATGTTATTTTTTTTAAATAATAAAAGTCGCCTTTGTTGTACTCATCTATGACAATTTCTGGGAAAAGTAAAGCATTAGCCTGTAATGTCCCACTTGGTCCCACTGCTAGGCAAAGGCCTCTTATCTCACCGAAGATATCAGTACAGTGAGGAGGATAAGGCGTAATTCACCACGTCTACCTAATACGGGTTATCTAAAACCCGAGCCATGTTTGAAAAGTACTAAAAATGTTTTCGCTCGACCTGGGAATTGAACCCGGGACCTCAGTCTTGGTAAGCGGGAACATGCCAATAGACCATCAAGGTAGAGTAAAAAAAATAGAAGATATTATTTTTATTAAAAACTAACTTAATAGGTAGTATATTTAATATCTTAATTAGCTTATTTTGAATGTTAATTAAATAGTGGTATACCTTGAAAAATAGGAAGAAAACTAATCACCTAGCGATACTTCAAACAAATACCTAATTAACACAAGGATAATTACCAAACCAGAGCTAATTATTCAACCAATTAATTCTCTTTTGATCGACAATTAATTGCATATTCACTGAGAATCATTAATAATGAGCGAAGTGAATGTCTCATTCATGTTTTTGTATCATCTGTGAAAGAAAGTCGGAAATTGCGCGTAAAATGCGTGTTCTGTCAAATGATACACAGTATAAATTGATACAGTAGGTTATAAACATATAATGTCTTTGATGTGAACATGTTTGATTAGAACGTACTTCAGTACTATACATTGTGATAAAGGTAATTCTTTATGTATTTTATATTAAGAAATCCAACGCGATCAAACGGCACAACGCGGGTAAAACTGCGGGACGCAGCTAGGAACTATAATTCAGTATTTAAAAAATAACCTTGAAAAGATCTGTACGTAGTTCAACGCCCTCGGACCAAAATATGTCCCGGGTCAGCTGCCCACTGCCTAAACTAAATTATCTGCCCATTATAGATTACTAATATTTTTTGTATTTTTTGTGTAAATAAGCGAGTCATAATATATTTCTTTTTACTTGACTTTATGTTTTAGTGATAAGATGGTATCACTTTTTTTTCCTTATAGATGAAATTGTTTTGGTAAAAAAATCGGTCCTTTAGTTATGTAAACATATAAGAATATGTGCCTTCCATCGATTTTATGTTTTAATAACTCTGTGCTAAATATACTAACCCTATCATAACTCTACGTTGACACCATAGATAACAAAGTTCCACTTCTATCACTCTCCTACTCTATGGTACTCTATGGAGCGATCATTATTATGGATCTTGACGAAAGCCAAACATTTCGTGCACACTATCTTCTTAAGATCGGAAAAAGATCTTAATCAAGATTTATTGTCAATTAATAAAATTAATGGTTTCACTGTTTACTGTGGTATTTGATTACTTTGTAATGCTTGATTGCTTTTCAAAGTGATTCATTCAAATAGGCATTTTCTTTCTAGGACTTTGTGACATTTTTTTAATCTTTGACATTATCATCGAATACACTAAAGTGAAATAATCATAAATTAGTCCTGATATTCTAACCGATCAACTTAGGTGTATTCGAAATTGTTAATACAATCATTAAAAAAATGACAACCCCACTGAGTTTCTTGTTAGTTCTTCTCAGTAGGTGGCGCGATGCGAACTAACGTAAACTTAATTTTAAGCTAACGATTATAAATGATTGTAATGATCTGATATAATAAAGACATTTGAATTTGAATTTGAGGTCATATCTAGGAGCAGATACGGCCAATGTGAAGCACTGGAATTAAGCAAAGAAACTTTGGATATCTACGCCCGCCAGTTTATCAAATTATCACATAAAATACTATTAACAACATATTTACAATCTGATCTGAATAACGGTCAATTATTACTAATAACTCCATAACCAACTCCTACCAAAGACAATTTATTATTTTACGCAGCAATAGATGGAGTCTATAAATCTATGGTCGATACGTGATCTAACATCCGGTTAAGGAAGCAATAATGATGTCATTTCCTTTGCACGTTTTAGATCATTACTGTTTGGAAAATAACTGTGAGATTTAAAAAAATATGTTTTATAGCTTTTGAATTTAGAACTTTATTCAATATCTGCGGCTCAAAGGAGTTTTTTCGTTTATGTATTTTTTATTCCTACTGACTATACTGCCAAATCATGTTCGACGTCTTTAGGCGGTTCAAAAACTCTTGACATTAGGGTTGGCCACTAAACAACTCGAACAAATTCAAATTCAAATGTAAAACAAAGTGACTTGTTATTTTACTTGTCCTAGCATAGCATCACTATGCTATGCTAGGACAAGTCGATAGTAGTGATATTACATAGGCTATCTTCGGAAAAAGAAGTTTTCTAAAAAAAAGTAAAGTAAAGTATTAGCCTGTAATGTCCCACTGTTGGGCAAAGGCCTCTCGTCTCACTGAAGATATCAGTACAGTGAGGAGGTTTCAGGCGTAATCACCACGCTTGCCTAATGCGGGTTGGTGATCTCAAACCCGAGCCATGTTTGAAAAGTAGGAAACATGTTTTCGCTCGACCTGGGAATTGAACCCGGGACCTCAGTTTTCTAAAATATTTTGAAAATTGATTTCTTGGGAAAAGGAACATTTGGAATAGAACCAATTTTGATATTTTATAAAAAATCTTGAAAAGCTTGTCACTAGAATTTCTTAAATACATATTTCAATCGACATAATATTTATTATTATTCTTCTTCGTAATCAATCACATCTTTCTTCGCAATGGAATCGCAAATTGCTTCACTTTATCAAAACATAATTTCATACCCGTACACACAATCTGATTTAAGTTCCACATTTAAGATTAAAACTTACATAAACCTACTTAACTAAAGAAGTGTGCTAACTTAAACATAACTCTTATCTAAGTTCAACGACCGGAGATAAAGTTCTCCATAAAACTAGAATGCATATTTTGGAACCATGTTGCGTTAACAAGACGTGTTTATTTGCTAAGAATATGATCTGTTGGAAGATGTTGGTTATTACGACAAGGTACTAAACGGTAAATGTTATCGTGTTTGTAAGAGATTTTATGCAGGAATTTTCATAGTTTTAAAGTAATCAAGTATGATCAGATTTCATACTATGAGTATAAAGTACTCACCACAGATCAAAGAATCACCACGCGCCCGGCGCGGCGGTGATTTTATGCTCTGTGGTACATACTATATTGGTATACGTAGTACATAAGCTTTTACATTAACTTTTTATGTTAGATACTGTCTTTATAGATAAGTTTTACTAGCGTTGTGAACTTTCCCGTAGGAATTTCGGGATCAAAAATGGCCTATAACCTGCTCGTTGAATGTGGCTGTCCATTACAAAAAGAATTATTCGAATCGGACCAGTAGTTCCTGAGATTAGCGCGTTCAAACAAACAAATAACAAACAAACTCGGTAACGGTATAGAATAGTAATATTTTAAGGTGATTTTCAGATTTTCAGAAGTTAGTCGTATAATTTTTTCTTAAGGATGGTTTATTTTTTTGGTTAATTAGTATTATAGTAGTAATAGAAGTACAAGTTGATAGACAATTTGTTCTATTCTCTATGGTATGAATCAATCTGTTGTTCTATGCTCTATTCGAATTTAGTTCACACCATGTTCACACTCAATCAACAAACAAATTAGTCTATGAAGAGAGAGATAGAGGTTTATGGTTTTGATTCCGAAGTGGTCCAAGGCCCTATTGGCACGCATTTGAACAAAATAACAATTTGTAATAACAGTTATTAAAAATAAAATAATACCAGCTGTAATTACAATATAATCACTGTTTTTGATTGCAATGTTTTTTTGTGAGATTATCTATTTTTTTTACCCATAATAATTAATTCATTTTTCGTTATAAAGCTGAAGAATTTGATCTTTGTTTGTTTGAACGCGCTTATCTCAAGACCAACCTAGATCAATTCGCATAATTCTTCTTGTCTTGTATAGCCACATTCGAGAATAAAGTTATAGGATACTAGTAGCGCCCGCGGTTTTACCCGCGTTGTACCCGTTCCCGTGGGAATTTCGGAATGAAAAATAGCCTATAACCTTCCCGTTGAATGTGGCTATCTAATACAAAAAGAATTATTCAAATCGGACTGACAATTCCTGAGATTACCTCGAACATACAAACAAACAAACTTACAAATTTTACCTCTTTATAATATTACTAGCAGCGCCCCGCGGTTTTACCCACGTTGTGTCCATTCCTGTGGGAATTTCGGGATGAAAAATAGCCTATGTTACTCGTGGATAATGTAGCTTTCGAATGGTGAAAGAATTTTTAAAAACGGTCCAGTAGTTTTTGAGTCTATTCATTACAACCAAACAAACAAAGTTTTCCTCTTTATAATATTAGTGTAGATAATATTAGTATAGATAGCCACATTCAACGAGAAGGTTATAGCAAGGTTATATCCCGAAATTCCCACGCACAACACAAGTAAAACCGTGAGGTGCTAGTAGTGCAGAATTACACTTTCAATTATCCTATTAAAAACGTCTACAGAGTCACAGTTAGCTATTAACGAAAGAATCTACCACAGTTACTTATAATTGTACGCAACAGCATCTAATTCAAGGCCCCCGGTCATTTCCTAGGAATTAATCTAGACCTGTTTTCTTATCTCGCATAACGGTTGTTAGGAATATTGAAAGGTACTTATTACATCCACGCTTAGAATATGATGCAACTTTGTCTAAGTAAAGTTAAATTATAGGCTTGGAGTGTTTTCATTTCAGACTTGACACATTTGCTGGAGAGAAGTAATTTTATTTTATTTGAAAAGGTTCTATAGGTAAGGGAGTTAATATGTGTTTAAAGCAATCTAATGATTGATAATTCATCAATATCGGTTTAGTGATAAAGGGTTTATTAGGACAAAACATCTGCTAGACAATCAAAGGGCAGGAAATTAGAAGAATTTGTTTACTACGTATTTTACCAAAAAGTTATATTATCATGCAGTTTTCATACAATTTATTTGGTGATTGATAAATCATGCTTTTACATACAATTAGCAAAACGTTCTCATGCTTCAGTTAAGTCATTTTTTGTACCAATAAACATAAGAATATATCCTTAACATCATGCAAACGAATTTAAACTCTACACGCATTGTTTTAAGTACTTATTAAAATGTTAAACTGGTCGTACACGATTTTGGCGACAATTTGCTTAGGTATTATTTTTAGATTCAAGGCTCCTGTTTATTTGTAGTATTTATCAAAAAATGTGTTAGTTTTGTCGTTGTATGCACTAGAACGATATCTATTGAATCTAAGCTATTTTTAGATGTTTATCATCAGAGCTATGCTAAGCTCAGTTTGATATGATTGGTGTATACCAAACGTAGACAATGATAGAGGCCTAGAGGTTTAAAAACCCACCAGGGTTGGCCAATTACATACACGAACTTAATTTACTAAACATTGCAGTGCAAGCAATGTAGAATTGCGTTACTCTGACGAAAAAGTATCTTTAGACAAACCGAGACCTATCACTATGAATAACGAAGAAATGTTGACAATTTCGTTGCGTTTTAATTGGTGAATTACGCTTCGCATTGCCCCACACTGCTATTATGAAAATGCTTTCTTAGTTTTGGATTTCAAAGCATGATATTATTGACCATTTTATCCCAAAATTCCTAGGGCTTCACCGTCGCGTTCAAACAAACAAAAAATAACTATTCAACTTTAGATTAGTAAGTATAGTTGTATTCCAATTTCCTGTTTGAGTAATACTCAAAAATATTTCCGCTTATCTTATCAGTTCATAGCACTTAACATCTTTGTTTGGGCCAAATACTTAAGGAATTTGGTGAAGATTTCTTATCATAGCATTCTTTTGTTTTACAAAATCTGTTCTTTTCTTAACGCATCGTTTAAAATACTACATAGTATAAAACAAAGTCTCTTCCCGCTGTCTGTCTGTCCATATGTATGCTTAGATCTTTAAAACTACGCAACGGATTTTGATGCAGTTTTTTTTATAAATAGAATGATTCAAAAGGAAGGTTTATATGTATAAAAATTCCCGAAATTCCCACGGGAACGGACACAAAGCGGGCACAACGCGTTTTCCTGTTAAAAAAATAAGAATATTTCATAAAATTATGGATCAAAACTCAACTACTTACCTTACGTAAACCACATTTCTTATCCAAAAAATATTTTTATCACGAACCACCAAACAATATACCAACTTGTAAAAAAGATAACGAACGTCTCAAGAACACCTCAACCTATCAACATTATGAAGACACCTCACTAATGAATGCACGTTAAAGCTTCATTAAAGTAAAGAATCAATTAACATGAACCTTCAATCTCTCCTCAAATACGATTGATTGATCAATTAATGTTCATTATATTGGATAGATTGTAGATGTGGGATGCTGTAGGAAGATTATTATCACCTTGTAGTGAGTCATTCCTTTCTTTTGTTTAAACATTGGCCGTGAAATGTTTGTATCAATTAGTCATACATGTTTGGAGCACAATTGCTCATCTTTATTCATATTAATAACTGTAGCTATCTGATATAATAATTAACGCGTATTAATATTACCGCAATTTAACAAACAAAAATCAAATGCTTTAAGCTTAAACTTTTTAACTAACCCGTTGGCACAGAGGCATGAGAGAGCGCTTACTGTGACAGGGGTTGTGGGTTGGATTCCCGCCCTGAGTCAACAATATGTGCAGACATAGTTATTATATAGCGACGACGTCTGGGTGACAACAAATATGTTCATATAAATTATTTCTCCTCTCATCTCACTGAAGATATCAGTACAGTGAGGAGGGTTAGGCGTAAACACCACGCTTGCCTATTATGGGTTGGTGATCTCAAGTTTGTATTTTTCTGAAATGCGAATTGAAATGTAAATATGAAGGCGCGGGCCCACCGCGGCGCATGCTCTGCACGGGCACGCGGCGCATTTTAGTTGCGTGTATTAATTTGTTTGACAACGTGGGTCTACGTTTCCACTGGAGTACACGAATATGACCCACGACTATGTATAGCGTGGCACGGAGCACGGAGAGGCTATGTAACCGCCTATTCGAGCTAGCCACGCGTGTATCAATGACGTCAATTCATGCGTAGCCTCTCCGTGGGTTGCAGTGGACACAACCACATACATTTTCTTACAAAGCGAAGCTTAATACACGTGCGTAGCCTCTCCGTGCACCGCGGTGGGCCCGCGCCTTAAATGCAACGCAATAAAGAGTTTATCTTATTTGTAAAATAACTTGTACGATGATTCGTCACCTTGTAAAGAGAAGGCTTGACAAGAATGCATGGACGTGTAAGATATTATACAATATGTATGAGCATGTATGGTCATAAGCATGAATATTATACTTTCATATAAGCACATAAATTATTTAAACCAACTTTATAAAATAAAGAGGTTTTAAACTTTTCGGAATATTTTTTAGTTTATTTTACTATTGTTGTACGCATCGGTGGTGTAGTGGTATTTAGACTCGCCTGCCAAGACTGAAGTCTCGGGTTCAATTCTCGGGAAGAGCAAACACATGTTTCCTACTTTTGAAACATGGCTTGGGTTTCAGATCACCAATCCGCATTAGGCAAGCGTGGTGATTACGCCTTATCCTCCTCACTGTACTGATATCTTCAGTGAGATAAGAAGCCTTTGCACAGCAGAAGGACATACCAGGCTAACACTTTTTTCTTTACTTAGTTTTGATTCAATACCAATGAATATAAAGCTCTCTTTAAAAAATAATCTTAAATTTAAGTACCTGCCTACATTTGTACCGTCATAAAAATATTTTAGTAATCCATATTGATAAAAAACTCGTTTAAAAGAAGGCCAAGTTCATAACTATTGGAACTCGATCAAACTTCGTTAATAAATCAAATTCGACACAGGTATTTGCATACGAGGTTAATAGTTTGAAGAAGTGTTAAAATGTTTAACTTAATTTTTTAATAACAGCTCTACATTTTCTCTAGCTTCAAACCCGTTCCCGTAGTAATTTTAGGATAAAAGTATCGTGATCAAATTACAAAGTTAAAGTTAATCTAACTGTTTAAAACTTTGTTTCTCAAGCTTCTTTAAAGGGTTCCGTATCTTAAAAGACAAAAAGCGGAACGCAAACAACACACGCGCAAATACTATCATTAAAATTAACGCACCCCTTTTTCAAGGACAGTACGAAAAGTAAACTTTCTAAAAAGTCTTAAGACTCAGCCGTTGCCAATTTCTGTCTACCACCCAAAACCCACAGAATACCTAATAGTAACTTCACTACAAAAACATTCCCACGAAACACATTTTCACCTGTACCACAGAATACAGCATAGTAACTACGCTCCAATGAAACGCAAGATTCTGAAGAGGTTGTCAAACATCTGTGACTGTTAATATTAAGGTGTGTTCAGTGAGTATGTTAATAAATATACCTACTTTCGTCCTTGCCTCTCGACACGAATAGCTATAGCCCTCAGTCATGTATAGGGTGACCATGGGTTTAGTAATTCGTGGACTGTATTTAATACGTTTTATAAAGTTCATCTTAATTAATTTCGAGAAGGTTAGTGACCAACCCTGATGTCGGAGTTCTTAGAGAGCCTAAAGACCTCATTATGTCTAATTATATTTTTTAGATATTTCATGAAATTGTTGTCCGTCTCTACCTTACATATACATATTTTATAGTAAAACTGGTCTTGCAATAATCTCAAAAACTGTTGAAAGGATTTTCAAGTGAGTTATAAAAATTTTACAACAAACAAATTTTTATTTCATGTCATAAACTAACTGCTGGCCAAATTTCAGTTGTATAACCAACGGTCCATTTATTTAGTTTTTTCTCGAGATAGCCAACACTATGTTTACTTGAAAACCATTTCAAAATGATACACACAGGTACTTAGGTACCACCAAATGATTAATCACATTTATCCCTTAACCACCGCCATACATGGTCACCCTACTCTCTAATATCTGCATAAGTTTGTGCGTTGGTCTGTGCTGACCTCCAGTGCGAAAACGTGAGAGAAAATGTGTAGATAGTCGCATTATCACACTAATGGGCAAGCCTAGTGTTTTAATAACGATGTAGAATAAATAGTAGTTAGTACTAACGGGGTTAAGCTGGTTTCTAGCTTAGGTATGTTATAGCTACCTAATATATACTAATATATGTCATGTGCAGATATTTCTAAGTATCAAGTTTTTTAGGTTAAAGCGAACACAACTCATTTTGAACTGAAACATAGTTAACAGATACACTTCGCTTTTATTTAAGACTAGCCGTGCCCTACGGTGTTATCCGCTTTGTACCCGTTCCCGTGGGAATTTCGGAATGAAAAATAATATAAATACACCTTATACACCCGGACAAATTCACTAACGGTTAATTAGACCCAAACTAAGCTCTAAGCTTGTAATATGGAATCCAACTAACTGATACTACTACATATACTTTGTACCCGTTCCCGTGGGAATTTCGGAATGAAAAATAATATAAATACACCTTATACACCCGGACAAATTCACTAACGGTTAATTAGACCCAAACTAAGCTCTAAGCTTGTAATATGGAATCCAACTAACTGATACTACTACATATACATACACAAATACTTTATACTTTTTTAACCTTCCCGTTGAATATGGCTATCAATTACAAAAAGAATTATTCAAATCAGATTTGTAGTTTCTGAGATTTGCCCTTACAAAGAAAAAACAATGTTAGAAACTTTACCTCTTCATCACTACATAGTATAAAATAAAGTCGTCTCTTTTTCGTGTCTGTCTGTTTGTCTGTCTGTATGCTTAAATATTTAAAATTACGCAACGGATTTTGATGCGGTTTTTTGTAATAGGTAGAGTGATTCAAGAGGAAGGTTTTTATGTAAAAAAAATCCCGAAATTCCCACGGGAACGGGCACAACGCGGGTAATTGTAATATAAGCATAGATTTTTAATTGTGAGTCTTTTGTGACTACGGTTCTTCAACCCCCCTCTGGAGTTTTAAAACAGCCTAAAGACCTTCTACATAATCTATCGATATAACTTATCTAAGCTTGTAGATATATTTCATTTCTCGGCCTAAAAAACACCACGAATACACAGTGTCTTATTTACATATAACCTGTGTATTCCTTGTGTATTTATTTTTATATTAAGGTTATACAATCATCTTGATAATAAGTCCGTCACAGTTTGCATAACACTCTATTTGCTTCGAAATTCTTAAATAAATATCACAAGAATTCATGAAGGTACATTACCTACTTTAGCGAACTCATGCTAAACGGACAAGCATTTATATTTAGCGAAATAATACTAAGTGCCTTTGTTTCACACAATGTCATCAGGTGTAGCATATAATATAAATATCTATATGCTACATACAATTATTATTTTTATTATATGATGAAAAATCTTCTTTTTTTCCTGGTAAAAGAAAGTCCGTGTAGCCAACCCTGGTTTTTAGACCGCCTAAAGGCCTCCGACATGGTCTAACGAGTGGAATAACCGGGACCGACAATTTAACGTGCCCTCCGAAGCCCGGTAGTGCTCAGATAGAAATGCCACTATCGGAGCACCCATCCAAGTAGAGGTCGAGCTGCATGTTGCTTAACAATCTTGGTCAATAAAATGCTTGCTTTGCACTCACTAACTACATAGGGAAAAATAACATAAGCGCAATCTAAAAAAATAGAGATAGTGAACTTACGGTGCCACAGATTTATATGAACTTAGAATAAGTAATTAAAGTGTTTAATCAAGATTTTTAAGCAAAAGTTATTAGGTACATTCAATAATAACCTGAGCCTCTATAACTCAATTTACCTGATTAAAGTCCCAACTACACAACAAAGTAGGAAAGCATCTCCACTCACTTATCTTCATCTCACATTATTTCAAACAATAACCTTAACACAAACAAACACAACACCAATGCATTTTTATTTCAAACGAAGCGAGATCGACGTATTTTTCTTTATTTACAAACAAACAATCATTTCAGTAAACAGGATTGTAAGAAAGAAGGTTGATAATGCGTTGAAAACAAAAATAATCGTCGAGGCAGTGGTATGCGACCGGTCGCTGTAGCCTTGGACTGGGTTCAGACAATAGCCATAGGACCTAGCTGCGTTTGAGAAGAAACAAACTAAAAGACTGGTTTAATTTTAGCTAAGAATACGGTATTATACGGAGGTATAATCGTTTCGTGTGGAGGGCAAAAGTTTCATATAATTTGACGAAATTTCAAATGTAGTTCGCGTTTTTCGTAATGATTACTCATACAAATAAATATCTAGCTAATTTTAGGCTAATTCAAGTAGCAAATTTCAAGCCAACGCTTAAATAGCTACTAACTAAGTGTCGATGACAGCGAGTTTAAGCTACAAGCCAGCGATTTTAATATAAATCTAACGCCACGTCAGTCCCCCTTGCACAACGAACGTGACAAAAAGCGACAAGACAGGGCATGATAAATTCAGTCTGTTGATTGGTAGAATATTTTAAAATTCGAGTTTTCCACGTATGGGTACCAATCAATACACAGTATTTATCATGTCATCTCTTGTCGCCTTGTGTGACATTTATTGTGCCAGACAGGCTGTTTCTCCAACTATGACATACAAATTTGACAGCTCCTTACTTGAAACTATTTCAACGTCGAAGAACGCTCAAAAAATGCGCATAAAATGTTTACCTGAGTCGCTACCTGACGTAGATAGTACGTCAAACGATACCAACTCAACAACATTACAGTGAAGTCAAAACATCAACCTCCAGTAAATGTTTATAAAAACCCAAATACAAACCGACAAACAGAAAACAGGATTAAAAAATTCGTAAACACTATTGTAAAAAGAACAACAAACATTGTATTGAATACTGGTCATCAGTAGAGATTGTATCATTCTGCAATTTCCTGTGTGCGATCATACTAAGTCTTCTCAAACAGGATGATATCACTTTGGAGTTAATAACTTTATCTTTTGACAAGCCCGTTGGCACAGTGGCAGTGAGAGCGCTTACTGTGTCAGGGGTTGCGGGTTCGATCCCCGCCCTGAGTCAACAATATGTGAAGACATAGTTGTTGGCGACGACGTCTGGGTGTCAATTATATATTCTTATAAAGTATTTGTGTATGTATATGTAGTAGTATCAGTGAGTTAGATTCCATAACACAAGCTTAGAGCTTACTTTGGGTCTAATTAACCGTGTGTGAATTTGTCCAAGTATTTATTTATTTATTTATTTATTTATTTATCTTTAACCTTTTTGTTTAGCCTCTAACTTTTGCAAGTGAAGTTACTATATTTAAGTTATTTCTGTATCTTTTGCGTAACGTGGTTTTATTACAAAGTTCAATTTGAACTTAGCTGTATTTTTTAGTAAAAAACTTTAATCACATCAGAGTTATAATTATTTTATATCTACTCAAATTAATCGATTATAACTCTTACGTCCGTACTCAGAGACGTCGAATGCTTCCTTAGTAGAGATTTAATGAGTGATTTTGACATGAAATGTTTGAAAAGTTATGTCAAATAATTAAGTGTTTAATGGACGACTCTCAGTGCAGCATTTTCAATTCTTTGATCTCGAACTCTAGAATCCTACAAACCTCTTATAAAAACGAACGTACATGTATCCTTAAAAATTAATTTTATTATTTTCAATTGTCATTACCAATTCTTAAGCAGTATAGCACTTTCATTAAAGCGCGGGACACACATAGTTAGTGCTAGTACGGATGCGGGTTCGCAGCTGACCAGCTTTTTCTTAATTGTCGCTATGGTGAACTTGGCCCCGGATGGCCTTAGCTCCTTCATCGCTCAGCGAGGGGCTAGACCAAACCCCCTCGAGCGGACCAGCGTGACACCTTTTGACATAAATTCAAGGAATACTACGTCACGCGACCCGCACCCAGCCCGCAGTCCTATGAGTGTCTTACGCCTTAAAAGGGAAACCATTCAATACTACCTACTTAAACACAAGACAGGAAATAATTATCTACTAAAATAAACACACATATTTGTCTAACAAACTGAATAAATTAGCTATATATCTTTAACACGAAAGGTCAAAGTCAAGTCGGTGATAATAAGAACCTTGTGTAGCTTTCACTAAGACCCTAAGGTCAACCCGAGAAAGGTTTCAAATAGCCAACACTATAGAGATATACACACGACAGACATTTTGTTATTTATGAGCCAATAAATTTTGATTGTCGCAAAAGGAGTAAAATGAAAGCGCGAAAACTGAGCAACGAATCATTTATTTATGTTATTTATTTGTCTCTTTTCACTGTGAGAATTTAAGTGAGTGAATGGAAGAGTGAATGATTTGTTGTTTTGTTTGTCTGTGGGACTCAACTTACAAGTAATATTATACTTTTCAACTTCTTAGGGCTTGCACAGGAACTCTTTTAAGCAAAATTGTTTATGAAACAAACGCTGTTCTTTCAAAATTGTGTTTTTTAAAAGTAGAACACTATTTAAAACGAACGTCATTTGTTTATTAAACATATATAAGCGCTAAGTAAAAGGAATATTGTTCTCTCAAAGTAAATAACCTATACCAATTTTAAAATATTAATATATTCTAAAAGCTTTAGCTTTTATTTTGAGAGCAAAAACAAAATCAACCTTCTGAAACATTAATCAGACTACGAGTATCATATTTACGAGTATTTAAAGCGTGCTAGAATTAAAAATCCTAAGACTTTTTCTTAGATTCTTTTTTCAAAATCATAATGATCCGGTAGCACAGGAAGTTTCATATTAAACATGGAGGTTCCAAAAGGGATCGCGCCATTCGACACCGCCATTAAATTAATCCTCTTTGCTTGCATTCCGTCACAGAGTACAAAAACTCAGATTGTACTACGAAAAAAAATACAAAGAAACGTATTAAAATACCGAAACATAGGCACGCGATCGGGAATCGAGCCTGCACCCATTAAAGTGGACACACCTACCTGACTCAAGAAAGGTGACCCCAGGTATGCTCGTGTACACAAACATCTTATGTGTTTTTGTATGTTGGTGACTAATCTCAAAATAGGTGAAAAAAAATCGTTGTTTTTTTACCTTTAAGTAGAATACTCTTTCGGAACGGGCATAGACTATTTTTTTTATTAGGGATTTCAACTAAATTTCCATTAATGTAAGAAAAAAACCTAAAAAAAAGTTTGTTTTAAGATTGACTAATTTCTACATTTTCTATTTCTAAATTTTGATTTTTTTCAAAAGCTTAACACTTCTGTATACGATTTTACGTAAAAGAAAGAAACACGTTTCGAGTATGCGGCGCGCGGCGGCGGCACGACCATCCAGATTTGAGATAAAACGTATTTCAATAGCAAATTCAATTTATATACATTCTGAACATAATTATATGATACTCATCGGTGCTGGGGTAGGCTTCATAAATCGTGTATTACGAGTATAACTAAGACTTGGGTTTATGAAAACTTAATGTTTGGTACTGAATAATCTATTCAGGTGCGCCACGGCTTGGGATATACAAGTAAAGTAAAAAGTATTAGCCTCTAATGTCCCACAGTTTAGTTCTTGAGCGTTAATAATAAGGCAATTAGCCTGTAATGTCACACAGCTGGGCAAAGGCCTCTCGTTTCACTGAAGATATTAGTACAGTGAGTAGGATATTAATGCGTGGTTATTCCTAATCCTCCTCACTGTACTGACACCTTCAATGAGCCGAGAGGCCTTTGCACCTATTATTTATGTTACACAGTATTCTTTCTTCAGAACATCTATCATCACAGCAATTATTCAACGTAAATTAAATTACTTACCATCAAAAAATACCGTTCTCCTATTACAAAAATATCCGTACAAAAACTCATGTACGTTAAGCTTGCGAAATATAAAAGATAGTTAAATTTAATAATTGAAATTGAATTTGAACACGCGAGCTAGTCAGGCATACCATTACGTCATATAAAGAAAATGTCAGAGTATTTAATGCCAATTAAGGTGAGAGAATTTGTGTGTAGTCGAATATGTATAGTCAATCACAACTAATAATTTAGTCACATAATCATTAATAAATCATACATATTTGCAAAAAAAGAACTGGTGAGTAGCATAGTGTATTTTTACAAAACACAAAAATGTAGTGAGCTACAGAAAATGAATGATTTATTCCATTCAAAGAACGACTCGTCCATAGAATCATTATCATCATTCATTCTTTCAATTTTCCTTTCATATTCAATTGACGTTTCGTGTTCTTTTTTCAAAAAAGTCGCTAGTTACCTAACTCCTTTAAAAAATATTTAGATAGTGTTATTGTTATATAGCTTAATTTAATTTCGTTACCAGCAAAGCCCCGTGGTTTTGTGGCCGTTCCCGTGGGAATTTCGGCATAAAATATTCTTCTTAAAATTGGCTATTCTATACAAAACAATTATTTCAATTGGACGGGAGTTTATTGAGAATATCGCGTTAAAAAAAATAACGAAAAAAAACTACAGTTTTATTATACTAAGTTACAAATTTCGTTATAAGGTAGTTTAGTTCCAATTTACTAATCAATTCCGTGGACTTTTGTCAAGCTAATTAATTTTAACCGCAACATTGCATTTAATGTAACTAAACCGACCGACGAAATAGTCTATTGAATGTTTTGAAAGAGTTACACTTATTTCAAGGCTACAAACTGTATAACAATATTTCTAAAACATTATCGAGATTTTTGGAATGTTGTCCGATATTACCAAGTATTCAATTAAAAGACCTGTTTAGAAATGTTCTTTGAAAAAGCTGTTCTTAACGTAGGGACCAATGTCATATCAATACATAATATAAAACAAAGTCGCTTTCCGCTGTCTGTCGCTATGTATGACTAGATCTTTAAAACTACGCAACGGATTTTGATGCGGCTTTTTTGAATTGATAGAGTGATTCAAGAGAAAGTTTTATATGTATAAAAAAATCCCAATATTCCCACGGGAACGGGCACAATGCGGGTATAACCTCGGGGCGCTGCTAGTTGTACCTAAATCAGATATTGTATTTTATCTGTAAACTAACAGCGCTTCGGGGTTTTAATCGAGTTGTGCACGTTACCGTGGGAATTTTGGGATGAAATCTATTATATAGTATTGGAGTTTTTAAACCGCCTAAAGGCGTGGTCTGACGATTGAATCAACCGAGACCGACAATTGTACGTACGTATTAAATCATGACTATAGATACGGGTGAAACTGGCCTGATACTACAAATAGTCCTCCAGCCGGCCATGGTGACCACTTCTACTCCTAGCTTCCATGTCTTGCATGGCTTCCGTGGTCTTGCGGTTTGAGCGCTCGGCTCACGATCCGGAGGTTCCGGGTTCGATTCCTGGTGAGGACAATGTCTCACAAAAATCTCTTTGTGAGACTGCCCTCAGTTTGGTTAGGGCATTGCAGGCTGAATCACCAGATTGCTCGAAAAGTAAGATGATTCCGTGCTTCGGAGGGCACGTTAAGCCGTCGGTCCCGGTTACTTTCTACGGATAGTAGTCGTTACATGAGCCATGTCAGAAGCCTTTGGCGGCTCAATAACTCTGACACCAGGATTGGTCAGGTAGACCATCCACTCGATGAAGAAGATGGCTTCCGTAGCCAATTTTGCTGGCGAAGGTACTACATACTTACTACAAACAAATACAAGTCAAATTAAGCCTCAGCTTTACTTCTCAAACACGCAACCTTTCCATATACGGAGGACACATTATCCTAATCATTTTTATATAAACATTTCCTAGTTTCTCAACAGCAATTTTCTAAGAACTGTGCTCATAAAAATGAGCACATACAATCTGCAACGTTGACTGTAAACCAACCTAAGAAACTTTATAAAGTTATGGTAAATATAGGTCGTTGTATACGAAACCAAAACCAAACTTTCTCGGGAAAAAATGACATACATACAGACATCCTCACAAACTTTTGTATTTATTATATTAGTCGTATAGCCCCCTATCCGACTAATATTGTAGTTTTCAGAGATTTCAGACTATATTAAGGTCTCTTAAGTTCAAATACGTCCGAGCAGCTTAAAAGTGCGTCTCCAATGAAGAGGAGCGGGCCAATCACAACGCATTACGAAAAGATTTTGACAATGCCAATGAATTGTTCGCCAAATTCAAAGCGTTGTGGTTTTTTTGTGATAACCTTCTTCATCGAGTGGCCAACCTGACCAATCCTGGTGTCAGAGTTATTGAGCCGCCAAAGACGTCTGACATGGCTCATGTAACGACTCCTATCCGTAGAAAGTAACCGGTCCGACGGCTTTACGTGCACCCTAAAACTATAGCACTAACTCCATCTTTACCAAATGTACATTTTGCGTAAACGCTTACGCAGATATCCACTTGCTTAACTGCATAACTTGTAATAGTTCATTAGATACAAGTCCTTTTACGGTGAACAGCCGGTAATTGCATTCGTTATAAAACTGAATGCTGTTCATCGCCTGATTAGTCTATTTGCTCTAAATGCCTTTTCGTTGCCGGATGTGTTTGTAAGATTGATGTTACGCAAGTTAAATACTATAAGAGAAGTTGGTTGTTGACCGCTTTCAGATGATATTTGCTTGCTAGGTAAAAAAATTAATGTTCAAGGTACAAGCTTCAGAGACTTACTTCTTAAAGCTTGTTGTTTGAAGATTCTTGAGCAACTAGCGATAAAAGTGGTCAACTGTCAACTTCTTCGATAGTACATATTGTTTGTTTAGATAAGGCATGATTTATAAATATCTTAACACCCATTAAGATTTTAGACGGAAATAGTTTTCCGTACTTTTTGGGGTGATAAATCGACCTCAACAAACGCAAGCAATAATCGCACATGTGTAGTATTATTAGTATGTTGATATACAGACAACAACATAAATACTTTCTAGGCTAAAATTGCCTTTCAAGCAAAGTCTAAAAAGATACCTAGGTACTTCTTCTTCTTCATCGAGTGGATGGCCAACCTGACCAATCCTGGTGTCAGAGTTATTGAGCCGCCACAGGCCTCTGACATGGCTCTAGGTACTAATTAGAACTTAGTTAAATCATGTTGATAAACATTCTTCTCTGCTGATGTTCTTCCGATTCCGAACGTTCAAAAGAGCCTCTTTGGGGCCAAAACTGAATAAAAATATTTGACTTTGACTTTGACTTATGATACGTGTGTAAGTATGTCGCCTCCTACTTGTATGGGTAACCGTGGCAATTCTGTCTGAGCGTTACCCCTACTTGGATGAGTTACCGATAGTGGCATTTCTGTCTGAGCGCTACCGTGCTTCGGAGGGCACGTAAAGCAGTCGGTCTCGGTTGTTTCAATCGTTAGACCATGTCGGAAGCCTTTAGGCGGTCTAAAAACACCATGGTTGGCGACTGATCTTAAAAATTAATTATGAATGAATGAATGAGAATAATGTTACCTACAATGTTTAAAATATATCTACTAATTAGATTTGTTAATTAATGAAATAAATTGCATTAGTGCTTGAGTTACTTAAGAGGTAAAGTTTTAACCCCTTAATATTAAAAATTCAATTAAAAAAAGCTAATTTCCATAAGTATTTGACCGTGAAATACAAACAAATAATAGTTAAATACCATTGGAATGTAATTCCAAGGTTTTAATCATAAGTTTAGATTTGAATGAACATAACTTTAAATAATTTGTTTCGATCTATTGTTCCACTGAATGAGACAGATAGTTTAATTAAAAGATATTCCATTCTTTGATTCGATTGTTAATAAAATAGATGTGTATTGTTTTATGAATAAGCGTCTCTAAGTCATGTATCAGCGTTTTTATATGATACTAGCAGCGCCCCGCGGTTTTACCCGCGTAGTGCCCGTACCCGTAAAAAATCGGGATGAAAAATATCCTGTAACCTTCCCGTTGAATGTGGCTATCCATTGCAAAAAGAATTATTCAAATCGGGCTGGTAATTAACGAGATTAGCTCGGACATACAAACAAACAAACTTTCAAATTTTATAATATTAGTATAGATTACATTTGACAGAAAAGTACAATGGTGGGTAGGAAGGAACAATCTATTGACCTAGTTTAGGTAGATATTGTTAGTTAATGAGTGTACCAGCAAATATGCCAAAAAAAGCAAAAAAATTAAATCCTTTCCTAGTTTCAACAAAGAGGAAGGTAAACACTAAATCAGCCTAAGATTTGCCTCACACACACGATCCAAGCTCAATTAATTTAATTACTCACTTTCTTTACTACAAGTCATCAAATGAAAGTGCTCACCTGTGCTTCAAGCTTCAATGAGCTATTAGCATCATCTTATAGAAATAATAACAGTGCCTTGCGTTTTAATCGAATTATAACCTTTTCTGTGAGAATTTGGGGATGAAAATTAACCTGTAACCTTCTTCTTGAATGGAACTATCAAATGCAGAAAGAATTATTCGAATCGGACTGGCAGTCCCGGAGATGAGTACGTTTAATTAAATTCTACAGCTTTATTATATTTGAGTATAAATGCAATATGGCGGTACTGTACTTTTCCGTTCATTCATTCATTCATTCATTTCGAGTACGTTAGTGGCCTGTGGCTTTCCCGTTGAAAGTCTTTCATTATCATACTATTAAGATGAGCTAAACTTGATTTTGACTGGTTGTTATATTGTAGTAATTATTTAAGAAGAGAAAATGCTTATTATTCATTGGTTAAAATGATTGACACGCGTTTAATTAATGAAATATGAAAGTCGATTTTCTTAGGAACATACGAGTATTTCCGTCACCTAATTTTAACTATTCACTGGGGTTGCCCACTAACCTCAAAATGCATAAATGACCTACTTTTAATCTCATACATTTTGGGTATTTAAAAATCACTACAAATTATAAAAAGTCCCAAGCCGCGTCTGTCTTTCTGTCTGTCTGTTCGCGATAAACTCAAATACTACTGCACGGATTTTGACGCTGTTTTTTAAATAGATAGAGTGATTAAATATAAAGGTTTATATGTATAAAAATTCCCGAAATTCCCACGGGAAAGGGCACAACCCGCGTAAAACCGCGGGTTATTTATAAATTGAATGAACATTAATGTCGTTTTATTTGTTTGTCGTTGGAGCGATCTAAAGCGTACCGCTAAAGTAATGAATAAAAACTTTTTAATACCTACGACATAAATGAAAGAACATTCTTCTCAATTCAAACTAATCAATAGATACACTACATACTAATTATATACCGCGATAGATTGTTCGAATACCAAAGACAAAGACAATTTATAGACAGTGTTCAATTGTTTTAATCGTCTATACTTCTACTATCCTTTGTCTATTGTTTAACTTCCTACTTTTATTTATCTTGGAACAAGCATGTAAAAACCTTGGGGCTATAGACTCGTTTCAAGTTCATAAGAAAAAACATAGCACTGAGATGATAGGATTTATTCAGATACTATGAATGAAAGAAATCTGTGTAGGTAAAAAGTAGATAAACATATAAGGAAGTGCCACCGTACCGTGAGGGCGTCTAGTGAAAATTTCAAAAATAAATGATAGTACCTACCTACACCTCGCATTTGGCAAGCGTGGCGATCATGCCTAATCCTCCTCACTGTACTGATACCTTTATTGAGATGAGAGGCCTTTGCCCAGCAGTGGGAAAATACGGGCTAATACTTTACTTTTTCTTTTTATACAAATATTTAATGATCTTTTTTAAAAATCCGATTTAAAATCTACACCATCTGCGCTGCACTGTTGCACCTCCAATAGATTTAGGAATATAGGTATGAGATAGACATTTATAATATGCATTTGGACATTTATAACCATTTTGAAATATGCTACTGATGTTCTGCGATCATTCTGCCATTCACGTCGATCCTATCTTTATGGCATATCGGGTTAAAATTCCATTTTCAATAAGTTTACTTTTTCATATTTTTCAATCTCTTATTAACAACTAGCAGCGCCCCGCGGTTTTACCCGCGTTGTGCCCGTTCCCGTGGGAATTTCGGGATTTTTTTTACACAAAAACCTTCCTCTTGAATCACTCTACCTATTACAAAAAACCGCATAAAAATCCGTTGCGTAATTTTAAAGATTTAAGCATACAGACAAACAGACACGAAACAGAGACGACTTTATTTTATACTATGTAGTGATGTATAAGCTAAGATAAGATAGACTTTATATACTCTATGATTAAATGCTTAGATCACCATCTGTTTGTAAAGTCTCGCACTTATTTACTAAGATTATAAAACTCAGCTCTGTTAGCAGTTTTTATAACGTTGTAAAACTGAAGACTTTATATGTTTACTTTGTAAGATTATTGAAGGTCTGTAAGCGGTCTAAAAACTTAATGTTTGTAATCTCAGATATCTGCTATATCTGTTGTATTTAATCGCGAATATCACAATCCAACAGATTTATCTGTAATTGCATACATTTTATTGATAATGAATAATGACGCTATCAGTATTGATTTAAATCCCATAAGGCTTTAAATATATCTAGAGGCTCCTCTACTAACTAGCAACCCGCCCACAGATAGCTTAATTTAATCTGAATTGGTTAAGGTTCTCTAGGAATTCCCAAATAATACTAACTGACAATATTTCACTTGAATACCTACTCTGTCATGAAAATCCCATGGAAATCTATACAGACAAATGCCGGGGTTTAGCTTTATACTTACACCGTCGATTTTTATCAAAAGTGAAATTTCAAACTGCATTACCCTACAAAAATCTTAAGAGTTTAATCAAATCCAAGCCATCTTAATCGCCATTATAAATCATATAAATAATTAGGTGCTAAACGGATGAAAGTGCAATTATAAATTCACTGTTTGTAGTACGAGAAGTGAGCTATCAAATTAGCATGATGGTAAATTATAATGTGTTATGTGTTGCGGTGTGTGATGCTTATTAACAGCTCCGTAAACGTGTGTGGTACAAAATGATTTAATCATTACCGCTTGATAAATTTCGATTTATTCCTTACTTTTAAAAAGTTTTTAAAAGTATTGGCCTGCAATGTCCCACTGCTAGGCAAAGGCCTCTCATCCCACTGAAGATATCAGTACAGTGATGAGGATAAGGCATCGTCACTAAGCCTGCCAAATGCGGATTGTTGATCTCAAACCCGAGCCAAAAATGGCCATGTTGTATAATAAACAACTAGCAGCGCCCCGCGGTTTTACCCGCGTTGTGCCCGTTCTCGTGGGAATTTCGGGATTTTTTTTACATAAAAACCTTCCTCTTGAATCACTCTACCTATTACAAAAAACCGCATTAAAATCCGTTGCGTAATTTTAAAGATTTAAGCATACAGACAAACAAACAGACAAAAGTAGCGACTTTGTTTTATACTATGTAGTGACTAGCAAGGGTTTTACCAGCATTATTACCATGGGAATTTGGGGATAAAAATACCTTGCCGTTGAATATAGCACTATCATACAAAAATAACTATTCAAATCGGATTGTTAACACGTCAACACGTTCAAACAAAGAAAAAAAAGCTCTTCAGCTGTATTATATTACTAACTAGCAGCGCCCCGCGGTTTTACCCGCGTTGTGCCCGTTCCCGTGGGAATTTGGGGATTTTTTTTACATAAAAACCTTCCTCTTGAATCACTCTACCTATTACAAGAAACCGCATCAAAATCCGTTGTGTAATTTTAAAGATTTAAGCATACAGACAAACAGACACGAAACAGAGACGACTTTATTTTATACTATGTAGTGAAGATATAGGTTAACAAACGAATAGGCCCTAACCCTTACTTACCAAACACAATAACAAATAGGTATGTTCCTCTCCCAACAATAACGCCTCTACTCAGATACGTCAAATACATACTTTTAGAGATTTAATAAGTGTCTCTGAGTGCAGTAAGTATTGAATCACATCATCAATACGGAGAAAGATTCACTTTTCAATTAATATTCACGCGATGAGGTGAAACAATCGCCTAAACGTTTTGTATTATGTATGTTCACTTTCACATAAGCATTTCTTCGCGTATGACCTACACTGAGAATCCTGCTCGTTAAAGATATGATTACTGAAGTTACAGCCAACTAGATTCAAGAGGAAATCATGACTGGAAGTCTCAAACAACTCTTCTTCTTCTTCATCGAGTGGATGGTCAACCTGACCAATCCTGGTGTCAGAGTTATCGAACAATTTAAAGAGTGCCACAGTGGTTTGTGAGAGCGCTTACTGTGTCGGGATTTGTGGGTCCGATTCCTGCCTGGATGTCAACAATATGTGCCGACATAGTTAAACTGACAACTGACAGCGCTGCTTGATGCTCGGGTACCGAACAGCATAAGCTGAGTGCTGCCCTTTGCCATTTGTCCGTCTTTTTGTTAAACATAAATATGCATTTTTCTTATTTAGATAGTTTTTTAAAGCTCTATTTGTAAAATGGCCATAAACAGTTATTTATTTCACTAGTTTCTGGAGAAAATCCCGTCCTGAATGCCCCAACCAGTTTGTGAGGATTGGCATAGTGATTTGAGCGCTTACTGTGTCGGGGGTTACGGGTTCGATTCCCGCCCGGAGTCAACAATATGTGCGGACATAGTTGTTGGCGACGACGTCTGGGTGCCAATTATATATATATTCATACAAAGTATTCATGTAATAGTATAAGTTAGTTAGATTCCAACCTTAAGGCTTACTCTTTGGTCTAATTAAACTGCAGAAACACACCCCTATTCAATCATACCTTTGTATCTATCTCAAGAAACCATAACTGCCAATATCGTTTACTGTCAAGGCGAAATAAATCACATTTTCGTACGACAACGTGCAATTCATGCCAAGGTGAGTTTCACACAAGTGGTAATGAAAATAAGAAACATGACACATTTATTAAGAAGAATACGACATAACGCAACGAAATTACGTTTTAATGGAAGTTTACTTGAAGTTTTAACTTGAAATACTTAAAAAGTACTTGGATTTAGGGTCAAGATTTTGAATGACTTCATAAACCAA
The DNA here is from genome assembly GCA_963082685.1 of Cyclophora albipunctata. Classification (NCBI taxonomy): domain Eukaryota; kingdom Metazoa; phylum Arthropoda; class Insecta; order Lepidoptera; family Geometridae; genus Cyclophora; species Cyclophora albipunctata. The sequence continues at coordinate 3,220,554 of OY720133.1, forward strand.
CTCTTATGTCTGTACTCAGAGACGTGAAATGCTTCCCTAGTAGAGATTTAATAAGTGATTATTTGATGCAAATTTTCATACATATCCATAACTAGCAGCGCCCCGCGGTTTATCCCGCGTTGTGCCCGTTCCCATGCGAATTTAGGGATGAAAAATAACCTATAACCTTCCCGTTGAATATGGCTATCTATTGCAAAAAGAAATATTCAAATCAGACGGATAATTCCCGAGATTAGCTCGAACATACAAACAAACAAACTTACAAATTTTACCTCTTTATAATATTAGTATAGATGTATAAAAATGTAATTAAGATGACTTTTTTTTCATTTTCTGTCAGCCTGCGGTCTACACAGTCTTTAGTCTTTAGGCTATCTTCTTAACTATGAGAGTCAAACTAGAGAATGGCACCGACAACTGCTTAGACTTAGCTGATTCGGTCTAGTCAATCTAATTACTATCTGATATCTGGACTTTGATCTGCTAAGGCCTTATATCAGAAACTACAGTGTAGTTATACCGCTATCGTTCGCCGCATACCATATGCGGTGACCGCATGAGTGTAAAGAAACTGTGGTCGACCGCATTAGATGAATGACTTATCAGCGGTCACTTAATTAGGTGACGGCGAGCAGTCCAGTGTTAAAATGACGGAAGAAAAATATGCTGAATCAAGAATTAATATTTAGGAGTATTTCTTGCGGAACTAGGCAAATGTGAAAATTAGATATTTTATTATTATTACAAACGCATTTGACTAAATATTGGGTCAAATTATAATTTTTGTTACGAAATTCAAAAAAGGCTCATTTATTCAAATTACTAAATCATTAACTCAAATTACTACGATTTTGATATATTCTTTCATTCATTCATTTTTGTGTTAAAAAGACAATAATTTGACATCTGTCATGTCAGAAAGCGTACAAAGATCCGCGTGGAAAGGAAAGTGTGCGTTTTACGAGCACATTTCTTATTGTGTGGGCACGTAAGTCTGTGACCAACGATCAGCTTTCACGAACTTTATACTTCACACGTAACTCGGCAAACTATTCCTCAAGTAACTCGGCAAACATTTGACAACATTTGTAATGATATAATATTACCAAAGACATTTTTACTACGTCTCTGGTCACGGCTTTCTCACGCCCGAGGGTGATATAATTTCTTTTCGCAACTTCCGAAACTTATTTAGAGAAGTTGAACAACATAATAAAAAAAAATTAGCCATAAACATAGAGCAATTATAGAAAAAAGTGTTACAAGTTTAAATTTCGAATTGCAGAAGTGAGATCATTAATTCTGAATTTGTTAATTTATGTGAAACAAATTGCCCGTCGACTGATGATTATAAATGCGATCGAACGTTAATAACATATCAGAAACCTTCAATCAAATGGCAACAAAATGATAGTTTATTTAAACACCCACTGATTATTTTCACGATGGAATAATACGTATAAATGTGTATGTGTATGTATGTAATAAGATTATGAAACAAGACTCTTTCTTTGTTGCGTAATAGACAAAATGTACTTACAGATTAATATAGGTTCAAACTGCTAACCTGAAAAAACAAATTAAAATTAGTAAGTAGGTTTAATTAAGCAAAGCGGTCTCTATGCGTATGGTAGGTAGATAATTAAAAAAAAATATAGGTACTTGATAAGTTTTATTCAATGTTTGTTATTAGAAATAGGTACCGTAATAATTCACACACCGTCACTACATAGTACGAGTATAAAATAAAGTCGTCTCTGTTTCGTGTCTGTTTGTCTGTTTGTCTGTATGCTTAAATCTTTAAAATTACGCAACGGATTTTGATGCGGTTTTTTGTAATAGGTAGAGTGATTCAAGAGGAAGGTTTTTATGTAAAAAAAATCCTGAAACTCCCACGGGAACGGGCACAACGCGGGTAAAACCGCGGGGCGCTGCTAGTATAAAATAAAATATGCTGTTTTCGTACTTAAATGAAAAGTGTCCATTACTAGTAGCCCCGCGGAATTACCCCCGTAGTGCCCGTTCTCGTGGGAATTTCAGGATTTAAAAAAGCCAATAACCTTCCCGTTGAATGTGGCTATCCGTTACAATAAGAATTATTCGAATCGGGCCGGTAGTTTCCAAGATTAGCCCTTAAAACAAACAAACAAAGTGAGAAACTTTACCTCTTTAATATTACTATAGATTTACATACTGCTGTATTAATACGATGATTCCGTGCTTCGGAAGGCACGTTAAGCCGTCGGTCCCGGTTACTTTCTACGGATAGTAGTCATTACATGAGCCATGTCAGAGGCCTTTGGCGGCTCAATAACTCTGACACCAGGATTGGTCAGGTTGACCATCCACTCGATAAGAAGAAGAAGAAGAATATATAAGTGCCAGTAAATAGCAACTTGTCCATACCTTATGTATACCATTTACTTTACTACTATCTATGTGGCTCAACATCGTACCACTTTCCTCAAAAGTGGTCAAATTAAATAAGATTGAATGTCACCCGTCACGCTCCACATTCTTTCAAAACAATCAAATCGCTGAGAGATTTCAATCTTTGTTTTCATTCATTCATTCATTCATTTCGAGTAGGTTAGTGGCCAACCCTGGTGTCGGAGTTTTAGACCGCCTAAAGGCCTTCGTCGTGGTCTAGCGATTGAAACACCCGGGACCGACTGCTCTACGAAGCACGGTAGCGCTTAGATAGATATGCCACTATCGGCCACCCATCCAAGTAGGGGCTGAACTGCACGTTGCTTAACAATCCTTTGCCTAGCAAAAGACAAGAATAATTTAAAAGAGGTATATCTCTAAATTCTAGATTGAAATATGTAGTCTATACTAATATTATAAAGAGGTAAAATTTGTAAGTTTGTATGTTCGAGGTAATCTCAGGAATTATCAGTCCGATTTTAATCATTCTTTTCCAAATTTTGCCAAATTCAAGGTGGAGGTTATAGGCTATTTTTCATCCCGAAATTCCCACGGCAACGGGTACAACGCGGGTAAAACCGCGGGGCGCTGCTAGTAGCTGATAAATACTCGTATATATACAGGACATAAACATCCCATTTCTGTTAAAATTTAAAAAAATAACGTTTTGGTAGCTTCATTCACGAGAAATGTTAAATGAAAAGCTACTTTTTGTACCTACTCGTGGTATAATAAACAATAAACATAATAGACAATAATTTCTTCTACACTCACACATCCATTGACTGAAGTAACGGTGAACACTACAAATTGTGGGGCGTTATCTCCACGACCTAGACTAGACTAGCTTTAGCTAACTAACTGTGAAACCTAGGTTTTTGTCGCTAGAAAACAGTGAAGCAACGATTTCAAATCGTTTATTTCACTTTTTTAAGTCGGAAAGTATATTTTATTACTTTTTATACTGGCTTAAAGTTTTTCTTTTGATGTTAGTTCGTGGTTATTTTAGTTTTAAACGTATTGCTGTCAAAAAAAATTAGATTATTTTGAATGGAAACTACGTTTACGAATATACGTCACTTTTATTTCAGGTTTGCCGGGTCAGCTAGTATTACTTTAGATTGTGATCTTAAAGCAGATTAATATCTGCTGTATATTTACAACATAATTAATAGTTAATTAGTGAAAGCTCTACACTATAAATACATGAAGTATATCATTAGAAATGTAATGGGTATTGTGAAGAGATCGAATGCTCAACAGATAACTAATAACTTCCTTTGACTATCACTCAATAATTATGACTCTACACATTCCTAGCTGACCCACCAAACGTTGTTTTGCCATATTAAAATTAAGGGTACAATCCTTATCACTTAGGGGTATGAAAAATAGAAAGTAGCTGATTCCCAGATCCACTAATTATTCATATAAAATTTCATAAAAATCGGTCAAGCCGTTTCGAAGGAGCTTGGTAACTAACATTGTGACAAGATAATTTTATATATAAGACTAGCTGCGCCCCGCGGTTTCACCCGCGTTGTACCCGTTCCCGCGGGAATTTCGGGATGAATAATAGATGTTTTCCGATTCTCAGACCTACCCGATATGCACACAAAATTTCATGAGAATCGGTCGAGCCAGGAGGAGTTCAACCACGCACCCCGTGACACGAGAATTTTATATATTTGAAGATAAGATAAATCACACCAAAGTAACAACCAAAACTACGATTAATTCGACTCATTAAAGGTTCACTCAATAGATTGAACTGTGTTCATTCTAGTAAGTGTTCATTCGGTCAATGCTTCATTATTTCATTCCCTGTTCATACAGGTTATTTAAAATGACGTGGAAATTAACAACTAAACAAAAAGCGACCAAATCCAACCAAGAGACAAGGGAGACAAAAATACTCAATCGGAGTGAACGAACGTTCTATCTATGTTCAGAAGGTCACTTTTCTTTCATTCGGAGTGAATGAATGTAGCGAGTGATAAAATTCAACATGGTTAGATCTGTTCACTAATTAATTCATTCGGCACTTTTGTCCCATTTACTGTCAAACGAGTCACTTTGAGTGAATGATATACTCGTAAAATGAAACAAGGTAGTAAACAAGTAATGAACCATCTGATACCCCCTTAATCGATAAGCAAAGATTCGTAATCGATTATTTAGTGTCGTGTATTCGAATATTTTTATCGCCTAAAGCGGTAACCTACGAAAGTCTGCTTTCACCTGTGGACTGAGATGTAGTGACGCAATCGTCATATAACAATTGCTTCGAGATTTTTTATATATTTGAGGTTTTGTAATAAAAATGACGAAAACTTTTTTGTTGATAGCTGGCGCGTTTGTTGACTGATATTACGGGAAAGTAACGCTGTATTGTATTTTTTAAGCTGCCGAAAGACGTGATTGGTTAGCGTTGAAAATTTCGTTCAAATACTTTTAAAATAATATCATGGAATCATAATAGAACGAAATTGCGTTCCTTTTATTATTATTTTTACTTTAACGCGTTCTTAATTCAAAATATCAGACTGAAAAAAGAATACAACCCATGTCCGTAGCTTAAAAAAAAGATTAAAAAGGTTCTAAACAAAGAGGACATGCAACCCTATTCCATGGTAATAAAGGTTGTTATACTTAAAAATGGAACCTCCTTGGTCACCTTGCCCCGGATGCGACGCGTATGCCATCGCACGCGTATCCGGCGCATGCGCACAACAAAAAGCGAAGCTCAAGGCCTGGATACTAAAGTGTTAATCGGGGCTCTAGTCTATACCATTTCTGGATCTTATACTTTATTTCTTTGTATCAGAAGAAGTGATCTATAAGGATCTTGAATTCTAACCTATTTTACACTTATGGGGATACGATTCATCTTATATTTGTTATGGATAATGAAAATATTATTTTTGAAAAGAAATACTCTGCCAAGCCTTTTAATTTAAATAAAACATTAATATAGAGTTGGCGGAAGCTTAAAATACATACACATTTATACAAATACATATGATAAAGATGAAGATTAGGTTTTTAATTTGTGCTTCTTTTCTTTTTGTTTGATTTTAATCTCAAAAGCTACCAATCCAATTTAAATAATTATTTTTGCACGGGATAGCCAGATTCAACGAGTTATAGACTAATTTACATCCCGAGTTTCCAACGGGCACAACGCGGGTAAAACTGTGAGGCGCTGCTAGACTACAATATAAGAGAATCTTCAATACATTCACAACTAATTATGAACTAACATTATAATATTCTACAAAGTATATTCCTAGATTTCTAAGCACAATCCAAGTTATTAGTAATAAGTTATTTTATAGCCCCCATCTATAAAATAAATTCTTATAAAGATGCAATTTCCTAGCGATGTAATAGGACCTTTCTATATTTAGCGTTAGAAGGCATTCACCCCGGGTGCCTTCCGCAAAATAATCTAGCTACCAGTGACTAGTATTTATAATCTATGCGATACTAGAATAAGATGCAACTTTGTCGAATTAGCGTATGATTGCAATTAAAATTTCATTTGTAAAGTAAAATGGAGTGCAAATTGTATACATTTTGTAACTGTCGTACTCAGAGATATCAATTAAATCGCCAATTAATTAATTGACGTATTTTTAATAGAATACATGACAAAACATAGAACATTTATTCTTCTTCATCGAGTGGATGGCCAACCTGACCAATCCTGGTGTCAGAGTTATTGAGCCGCCAAAGGCCTCTGACATGGCTCATGTAACGACTACTATCCGTAGAAAGTAACCGGGACCGACGGCTTAACGTGCCCTCCGAAGCACGGAATCATCTTACTCTCACAAAGAGATTTTTGCTAGATATCCCCACCGGGAATCGAACCCGGAACCTCCGGACCGTGAGCCGAGCGCTCAAACCACAAGACCACGAAGGCTGTTAACAGTTATTAACTTTTCTGAAAGGATTATTAGTGACTCGCTGTAAGATTGGTCGAATTATTTAAATTTTTAAACGAATTCTAAACCGGAAGAGATTTTCGGTTCAATTACAGGACTATACTAACGTACTATACCCGTACTCAGAGACGATAAATGCTTCCTTAGTACAGATTAAATTTTTACATGCGTTTTTACATGTATTGGAACGAAGTTCCTTATCGCGCGTTGCGAAAGGGGGCTAGACGGAAAAAATTAAGACGTTAAAGTTGTAACCACACTTTTTGCGTTAGAGAGAGACAGACAGAGAAACATGCGCACGCCAGAGAGAGACAGACAAAGAAACCAGGCGTGCGCATGTTTCTCTGTCTGTTCTCTCTGGCGTGCGCATGTTTCTCTGTCTGTCTCTCTCTCTTATAGAAAGCAAGCCGGATATTTTCGTTTCGTCTTTCTATTTCGCATTGAACAGTGTGGTGTCGCGACGATTATTTTTGTTGATAATAAATAAACTTCGTTCCATCCAGGTGTCCTTTGACACCTGTCAAGTTTTTTTGTATTCATAATTACGTCAATTAGTTAAGTGCTGATTTAATGAACGTCTCTGAGTGCGGTAGTAAGTGTATACTCCAATTAGGTCTTAAAAAAGAAACTAAACTATATTGATTACTCAAATTATACAACATCGATTCCTCTACTTACTCCATGTTTAATAGAAAGTACCCAAGTTATCATAACAAGACTGTACTTAGTTTGTCTGTTACGCAACTGCGTACAAATATGAGAAAACAAAGAGGTTTTGTTTAAGAGAAATTAGTTAACCATACACTTTTATAATGTCATTTGAAAGTCTAGATATGTTAGTTTTTGGTACCTCGGTCACAGTAGATTTCAAGAAATTATTTACTACTAGCAGCGCCCCGCGGTTTCACCCGCGTTGTTTCCGTTCCCATGGGAATTTCGGGATGAAAAATAGCCTATAACCTTCCCGTTGAATGAGGCTATCTATTACAAAAATAATTATTCAAATCGGACTGATAATTCCCGAGATTAGCTCGAACATAAACAAACAAAGAAACTTACAAATTTTACCTCTTTATAATATGAAGTATAGATTTTTGATTCGTTTTAATATTATTCTTAGCACACCCTTTCTTATAGACTCTTTCTTTACAGACGTTGTTTTCATTGTATCTAAGTTATCCTACCTAATATTATAAATGCAAATGTTTGTGAGCATGAATGTATGAATGTATGTTTGTTACTCTTTCACACAAAAACTACTGAACGGGTTTGGATGAAACTTTACAGTATTAAAGGTTATACATCAGAATAGCACATGGGATACATTTTATCCCGAAATTCCCGCGGGAATGGGTACAACGCAGGCGAAACCGCGGGGCGCGGCTACATCCATCCTCAAAAACTTTCGCATTTATAATATTTGTGTTGTAGGATAAAACGAACCGTTAATTTCGAAGGTGAAATTAAATGAAAAAACACATCAACACACGAGCCAGCAGATAAAGATCATTGTACCTGTTCATGTGGAAAGCGCACGAGACAAATTGATATAAAAAGTGATTGCGCAACAACAATTAAATGTAAATCATCATTTTTCAACTTCATTAAATCTTGACTCGAAGCAACAGAGACTTATATTCGATGAAACTTTAAATTATGTATGAACATTAAGAACGAATGTTTAAATTAATTAAAGTTTAAGTGATTAGTTTGGATATTCCCGTTTATTTATGAGAACGCCTTCGTAAAGGTCATATTACATGTTTCTATGAAAACCTTTTCCAAAAATCCAAAATTATAAATATAAAAGTAACTCTGTCAATATTCCCGTTGACACTTAGCAGTGAGAGCGCTTACTGTGCCGGGGGTTGCGGGTTCTATTCCCGCCCGGAGTCAACAATATGTGCAGACATAGTTGTTGGCGACGACGTCTGGGTGTCAATTATATATTCTTTTAATGTATTTGTGTATTTATATGTAGTAGTATCAGATTCCATAATTCAAGCTTAGAGCTTAGTTTGGGTCTAATTAACCGTGTGTGAATTTGTTTGGGTGTTTTATAATAGGTGTATTATATACTTTCTTTTTCACGCCTTTATGTCGTGTCTTATGAACAACTAGAGGATGGCAGTACTCGTAGATAGAGAAAAGTGGGAAAAAGTCTATCGACAAGACCCTGTTAAATTTTAGGGAAAAAAAATCCTTAATATTTTTATCATTTTTAATACGAATCTTTGACTGTTATCCCTAAGTTCCCTTGGGATTAAAATCAACTTGAAATAAAACATAGATCTATAAACCACGTCGTCAAATTATCATTTTCAAAAAGCACGTAATAACAGGATTTGAAAAATGATAATCATTTGAGGCCCGACAGCATTTTTTACTATATAATTTTTTATGTTACCGTCAGTACTATGCAACATTGACGACTGTCCAATTTATAAAATAACTAGCTGCGCCCCGCATTTTCACCCTCGTTGAAACCGTTCCCGCTGGAATTTAGGGATAAAATGTATCCCATGTGTTATTCTGATGTATAACGTATATTTCTGTAAAGTTTCATCCAAATCCGTTTAGTAGTTTTTGCGTGAAAGAGTAACAAACATACACCCATACATCCATCCTCACAAACTTTCGCATTTATAATATTAGTAGGATATTCTCTCAATTATACTACGACGACGACAACGACTAACTAATTAAGATAATTGAAGAAAACATAACTTCAATCATCAAACCATTTTCCCCTACAGAAGTAATTGTTTATGGTCAGAAAATCGGCCATATTTGTTTTCATAAAATTCGTCAAAAGAGATAGAGGTTATATATCACGTGCAAGCGATTGTCACCTAAATGGAGTTAACCTCCAATTCTACTGATAATACCGAAAGCAATTTGTTTAATTGTTCTAAACAGGTTGTACTATTAATTACTATTTGCGGTTATTAAAAACAAAAGTGGTTTGTTTCTATAATTTGAAAAACAAAGGAATGAGAATAAATTGTTTTATTTTTTAAGTTAAAAGAGGTTATACGAATGTTAATTGAATAAGTAAAAGTAATTCTCTGTTATTGTATAATAATATATCCGGACAAATTCACACACCGTTAATTAGGCCCAAAGTAAGCTCTAAGCTTGTAATATGGAATCTAACTCACTGATACTACTTCATATACATAAACAAATACTTTATAAGAATATATAATTGACACCCAGACGTCGTCGCCAACAACTATACTTCACATATTGTTGACTCCGGGCGGGAATCGAACCCGCAACCCCCGACGCAGTAAGCGCTCTCACTGCAACTGTGCCAACGGGCTTATCAATTAAATGTCAATTTAACGGTCTTGTATATTATGTAATAAAAGTTAAAGTAGCAGGCATTGCAGTGGGATATTTTAGCCCTATAATTTATTTCTTTAGTACCGCGCATTCTGGATCTTCAATCTTCGCCGATATAAAAGCTCTCGGCATATTATTTACAAACATATTATGTATTGTGTTTCCGATCGTATGATTGGAATCTAGTACATAGTTCTGAACAAAGGAAAACAGAACAACAACTGATAAAGAAGAATATGATGCAATTACCTTTATCTAAGCAGTACGTGTATGTATGTATGTTTGTTACTCTTTCACGCAAAATCTGCTGACCGGATTTGGTTGAAACTTTACAGTAATATAGGTCATATATCAGAATAACATATGGGATACATTTTATCCCGAAATTCTCGCAGGAACGGGTACAACGCGGGTAACCGCAGGGCGTGGCTGTTACATTAAATTTCTACATCATTACATTTGCCGCATTTTACTTGAAGATTACTTCATCTTATAAATCATCTATGTAAAGTCTGAACAAAGCTAGGAGTCCGAACACAAACCCAAGAAGCAATTGTAGTGATAGTAATGCACGTTTGAATTACGAATATGGCATTTCGATTCGAAGCATTGAGAAATATCGATTGAGTACAATTGGAAGATAGATTGTAGGTAAACGTTTGGGCATGCTGTGGGAATAGTAAGCAAGAATTTAGTTAGTGGATTTCTTTCATATCACTACATAGTATAAAACAAAGTCGCTATTTTTGTCTGTGTGTTTGTCTGTATGCTTAAATCACTACATAGTATAAAACAAAGTCGCTATTTTTGTCTGTTTGTTTGTTTGTATGCTTAAATCTTTAAAATTACGCAACGGATTTTGATGCGGTTTTTTGTAATAGGTAGAGTGATTCAAGAGGAAGGTTTATATGTATAAAAATTCCCGAAATTCCCACGGGAACGGGTACAACGCGGGTAAAACCGCGGGGCGCTGCTAGTTTACTATAAGTCATGACCTTACATTATTGTGAACTTGATTGTTAAGCAACGTGCAGCTCGGCCTCTTGGATGGGTGACCGATAGTGGCATTTCTATCTGAGCGCTACCGTGCTTCCGAGGCCACGTTAAGCATGTCCCGGTTGTTTCAATCGTCAGAACATGTCGAAGGCCTTGAGGCGGTCTTAAAACTCTGACACCAGGGTATAACCTACTCGAATGAAAGAATTGTGCACTGGTACCGCCCCGCAGATTTATCATTGTTATGCCCTTTCCCGTCAGAATTTGGGGATAAAAATTAACTAGAGCCTTCCCGTGGAATGTGGCTATACATTACAAAAAGAATTATTCAAATCGGTTCAAATTTCTGAGTAGCACGTTCAAACAAACACAGCGTTTACCGTTATTATATTAGTATGGATTAGAGCCTATAATATGTTTAAGTTAGAAACACACTTATTTACTTCACTACATAGTATAAAATAAAGTCGTCTCTTTTTCGTGTCTGTCACACTGTTTGTCTGTCTGTATGCTTAAATCTTTAAAATTACGCAACGGATTTTGATGCGGTTTTTTGTAATAGGTAGAGTGATTCAAGAGGAAGGTTTTTATGTAAAAAAATTCCCGTAATTCCCACGGGAACGGGCACAACGCGGGTAAAACCGCGGGGCGCTGCTAGTGTAGGTATAAACATAAATAATTCAGTGATAAAAATATGAAAAGAATTTAACTAATATTGCCGACATGCAGTCGAATAAGCTTAATCAAAGTACAAATACACTTGTAAGGATATCCGATATCCGTGTTATAAAGGATATCTGTTTTGGATATACATACTTATTTGCGGATGTCCAATCCCAGTTAACAACCAAATAAAAATATAATAGCTGCGCCCCGCGGTTTTACTCGCGTTGTGCCCTTTCCCGTGGAAATTTCGAGATTTTTTATAAATATAAACCTTCCTCTTGAATCACTCTATCTATTTAAAAAAACCGGAACAAAATCCGTTGCGTAGTTTTAAAGATCTAAGCATACATAGACAGCCAGCGGAAAGATTGTTCAATATTTACACCATGATTCTAAAAGCTAAGCATAATATTTCCGAGCTTAATATTCAAATAGAAAGTGTTGAAAAGTTTTATTTTTTTAACTAAGAGTCTTTTTATTATAGTTATAGTATGAAGATTATAATAACAGATAGCCGAGTATGGCCGCTGCTTGCCCCGAACAAAAGACTTCAACGGGATACACAAATAAGTTGTACGTAGATAGAATCGGTACGATTTTGTTATTAGCTTTTTTTCTACTTATTATTCAGGTTAATCAGAGAATATAACCCGGATTTTGACGCTTTAATATGTCTGAAAAACATATGACAATCGTTTTAAATTGTGCTCTATTTGGTGCTACATAAAATAAAAATTTTAATGCACTGCTTTTGTTTTTTAAAGTGACGTATTAAATGAAACTCAATTTGTTCTAAATTCAACTTACTCCTTACTTCAAAACACAATACCTATGAAAGTTATCTTAGTTCTATTTAAAGGGTTTTCAATAACGTTTATTTCTTGTTCTTCATCGAGTGGATGGTCCACCTGACAAATCCTGGTGTCAGAGTTATTGAGCCGCCCAAGGCCTCTGACATGGCTCATGTAACGACTACTATCCGTAGAAAGTAACCGGGACCGACGGCTCAACGTGCCCTCCGAAGTAAGGAATCATCTTACTTTTCGGGCAATTATCTTACTTTACTTGAAAATATGTTATGTACTTCTAAATCACAACATAAAAGGTATTTTTTCAAGGCACAGGTTTTATATTTTGAACTGTATATTTGGCCTATCCATGGCAAGATATATAGTATGTTTGTCTACCGAAGAACTTACACTAACAAAAATGAGCAGAATAAGCAAAGAGCAAAGAGAAATGGCAGAATACGAGCAAACACAAGCGTCAAGTAAAAGTATCGATTTCCTGCCAAAGGAATAATTAATTCAAAAGGTCATTCCAATCGAAAGTAAAAACGGAATACCTACCAAAAATTAATAAACTTTAAACTTTCTTCGAACAAAATTGTCGTTTAACTAAACTAAACCAGTTTTGATGCGAATCAAAGTCGGACGAATCTTCGGTGCGGTTGAAAGTGTGCGATCGGGTAAACTTTGTGTATCGCCCACTCGCTACTTTCATTCTCATACAGGTTGTACTTTGAATATTTTTATTGGACCGGTCAGCTCGCGCTTCACTTTAACTATATATTTATTGAAGTAGTCAGGTTTCTCTGTCAACTTTCGACTGGACTTGAAATATTAATTGTATTATGTTTAGTTTAAATTCAAGGTGAATGATTAATCGTAAGCATGTATATAATTTTATATGATTAATCGAAGGTGTCTGAATAATATTTACCGGTAGTTATTATCGTGAACGCTTCGGTGGTCCAGTGGCATGTGCACTCGCCTGACAGACTGAGGTCCTGGTTTTAATTCCCGGGTCAAGCGCAAAACATGTTTCCTACTTTTCAAACATGGCTCGAGCTTGACATATCCAACCACAACTTCACACTGCACTGATATCTTCAGTGAGATTATAGGGTTTTGCCCAGCAGTGGGACATTACAGGCTTATACAATCGTACAAGTTTGTGGCAACTTATAGCGTAAGCAATTTGTATAAAACAGCTGACACTTTCTTCTCGTTGCTACATCTTTAAAGACGGTAACATAACTAGTTAGTAACCCCTGCTGACATTCAGGAGAGTCTTCAAAGAAACTTTTCAATTTGTTATGTCTACCTATATGAGTATATCCGCAGCTTAGTAATATACAATCATAGCTATGGGGAACCACAACATGAAGTTTCTAACAAAAAAAGCAAACAAAATCACACAAATAATTATGCACACAGGTACACGTTCAACTTACATACATCAGATTCTTTCTGAGTAGAGAACTTAGCTATTTCGGTTTTTAAACTGAGGCGATTTACACGGTTTACACGCGTTTACCCGCGTTGTGCCCGTATCCGTAGGAATTTCTGGAATTTTTATACATACAAACCATCCTCTTGAATCACTCTATCTATTTAAAACAACGCGTCAAAATCCGTGCAGTAGTATTTGAGTTTATCGCGAACAGACAGACAGACGCGGCCGGGGGGGGACTTTGTTATATAATACTAGCTGCGCCCCGCGGTTTCACTCGCGTTGTACCCGTTCCCGCGGGAATTTCGGGTTGAAAAATAGATGTTGTTCGATTCTCAGACCTACTCGATATGCACACAAAATTTCATGAGAATCGGTCAAGCCGTTTCTGAGGAGTTCAACCACGCACCCCGTGACACGAGAATTTTATATATTAGAAGACTAGAAGATGTAGTGATGATTATAAACCTCTCTACCACTTATTGGACGATAGAAAAATGGTTTAAAACAAAGTAAATTTCCTTATTCGTAATGATTCCGTAACAATACGCTTGTTATTGAAACATTACATACTTTACATTGCGATACGTATAAGTACTCGCCTGCTAATTGGTAATATTTTACTTAAAAAACTTAGTTCCCGGATGTTTTAAATATTTCATTTAATTACTTAACATGTGGAAGTTAATATTGTTGATGTTATAAATAAGAATACTGATTTATTTGATGTAAAGAAAAAAATTGGTGTAAAAATATCTTAAGAAGATACTTAAAGACGTGATTGTGCAAATAGTACAAGCTGTAAGTTCGAAAGACCGCCAGATTTTTATCGGAATTACCTCTTTCTTTAAAATAGGTTAAAAGCCATTTTGTGTACATACCTACATACCCTTTCCTAAGCCGATAAACGCGAACCGAAGATATGAAACATACAAAAAACATACATTCGAATTGACAACCCCTTTTTGTTTTAAAGTCGAGTAAAATCTTGATGTTTCTGAACGGATTTCTATGCAGTTTTCACTAACAAAACAACCTATGTTCCAGAGAAATATTAATGTCTACTTTTATTCCAGAATTACAATAGGAATGTTGCTTAATCTTGGTTAACAAAAGCGAATCGAAGGCGTGGCGCTAGTCGAGATAAATACTGTTTAATTCATTCAAAAACGTTTTGCTAACTTACTGCTAAGTACAACAACATAATTAATACACTTAAAGATCGTTTTATAAGCATCAAAATCACAAACCTCACGACCAATTAAACACAAAAACATTATTCAAATTGCAAAATAGCCGTCCAAATCTATTCCATCAAGATTTCACACTTAAATTAAACCATGGGCCTTATTCATAAACGCTTATAGCAGTAGCTATCAAATGGTTTGTCCCTTTCCGACGTACGCTATTTGTCAAAGAGCGAAAGAGACAAAACACTTAAAAACACTGTTTAAGTTAAATATCGTTTATGAAGGCGGTTTTACTTCTCATTGGAATAACGTAATTAAGTTCTCTCCATGCCATTAACTTTTGATTGTCAATTAGCAACTCTAACACAATACACTTTGAGTCTGTATTACCTTTTCTGTGACTAATGAATGAAATATTAGATAAGCTATAGAAATAATTTACTATTCAAATAGTTTAATGCTACCGTCATTTGTTTGCTATTTCTCAGTTCGAAATTTGAATTTGATTTCACGATTATTAAGTGTATCGATTGATATAACTTTATTATTCCAAGGAGTAAATAGTTTAGATACATAAATACGGGCGATTTCATGGTCAATAAATTTAATTTACCTACTTGATTAAAATAAGGTTGTGTATCTGTCGACCCGTATGTGTGTATACAGGACATATACATATGTATGTGTGAGTTTGTTTGTCCGTAACTTTCTCAAAAATAGGTTTATTTTTATGAAAATTGTAATTTTTTTTCAAAGTATTAGTTTTTGTCAGAACTTATTGTCTTTAATAACGGTAAAATGCTTTTTACTAGCCTTTTACAAGTACCAAAAATAATTATTCAAAATATTCTTAGCGAATACTATTAATCCTCAAAGACCCTAATATCATTCATCATTAGATACAGTATCAAAATCGGGCCAGCAATTAACAAGTTCTCAATACGATTTAACGACTTTTTAATTGCATACCAAAAGGAACATTTTAAAAATACTTATTCAGAATGAAATCTTGAATAAGTGTTACAACACTCATTACTTGGTGTTTACTCATTATTTTTAAAAGGCCTTAAATCTAAAGTAATAAAGCCCATTTTCTCACTGAAGACTAATTCCTTTTACAGAGGGAAAAGTTTTAGAGATAGGTAGGATTAGAAGGAAATCACTAAACATTTTTCCTCTATAGAACAAAAATTGTCTTTGATTGGAAAATTGACCTTCCTAGTTTAAACTTCCAACTCTCTTAAAAAGATCTGAAGTATTTTACTTATATTACTTATATAGATAAAGCTTGGTGATTCTATAATCTTTGGATACAAACATTTCCAATCAAATCACTACATACCTATTATAAAACAAAGCCCCCGGCCGCGTCTGTCTGTCTGTTCGCGATAAACTCAAATAATACTGCACGGATTTTCACGTGGTTTTCACCAATCGATAGAATGATTCATCCGGAAGGGTGTGGGTATTCCGGGAATTTTTATATATATAAAATATAAAAATTCCCGAAATACCCACAGGAACGGACACAACGCGAGTAAAACCGCGGCGCGCTAGTAATAAATAAACTACCCACATAAACAACAATCAAGTACGAAAACAGGATATTTCTTCTCGCTTCCACATTGAAATGCGCCGTCTAATCCACTGATTAACATTCTTACCGGTTCCACTACAATCCTTGAAGCCTTACGTATAAACATTTCCTTACAAAACGATATAAAAACAAAGACTTACCGCCCAAATCCTTTAAAGCAATCCCCGAACTGAAATGTTTTTACAAAAATCCACTTCAAAATACTACAATGAGACAAAATAACTATCGTAACACTGTCCTTGCCTAACCAAAACTTTTGAAACGGTAAAACTTTCGAAGTTCGATGTTTAAACTTAATTCTAATCGATATTAAATCTAGAATCGATATTCAAATGTTTTTAATCGTTTGAATGTCACTTGTTTATTTGGAACACTGTGAAGTTTATTTGTTGTTCGATTTTTGAACACTCGGTAAGACGTCCGTCTTAGGAAACGGTTCGCGGTTGACTGAAGTAAAAGAACCACACTACGACACGTCACAAGCTGCGCCCGCGCCGAACTCACCTTTACCTCGGTGTTAGTAAACTTTGTCTTGATACTTTCATAATAAACTCAACAGGTATGTTTGAGATTTCATTCAATTTCCTTTGTTGGCACGAGTTTAAATATATACAGGTACAAAGTCATTCAATAAGGAAAACTCGTTTCAGAAACAATAATATGAACAAACAAAACAAGCTGAACTCGTTGAAAAACTCAAAGATCCAGTCGAGAGGTTCAGAAATTTTCAAAATTAGTTAAAAATATAAATTGACAAAATTTTGTTGCCAAAAATGTAGGTACCTTCTTCTTAAATTGACTAGCATTTGAATATTCGACAGTTAACTAAACAGCTGATAACAGCAAGCACCTCTAACATTGCTAAGTACATATTGCAAAACAGTCAAGTATCAAACTACGTCCATCCCACTAGCCACCAAGATCTCGCTGCGGCCTCGATATTCGGACGGACAGAAACACCTCTCTACGCTCCATCTAGCTATTTCACATTCATTCACCTTTCAACCCAAACCGCTTTACAATAAAGTCTAAAATAAATCTAACCTTTGATACGTTCGGTCATTGGAGCGTCAAACATGATGAAAAAGGTGTTTCTAATAAGAATGCTGTCTTTAATATAGCAGTAACAATTGACAGGTTGTTTTTACCTATTAGATAGTACTTGATTAGTCAGTCAGTCAGTCTGTTGCCTCATCCTCCGTGGTCTTGTGGTTTGAGCGCTCGGCTCACGATCCGGAGGTTCCAGGTTCGATTCCCGGTGGGGATAATATCTCACAAAAATCTCTGTGAGACTGCCCTCAGTTTGGTTAGGGCATTGCAGGCTGAAACACCTGATTGCCCGAAAAGTAAGACGATTCCGTGCTTTGGAGGGCATGTTAAGCCATCGGTACCGGTTGCTTTCTACGGATAATATTCGTTACATGAGCCATGTCAGAGGCCTTTGGCGGCTCAATAACTCTGACACCAGGATTGGTCAGGTTGACCATCCACTCGATGAAGAAGAAGAAGAAGTCTGTTACCCATTGCCCGGCTAAATAATCACTGGAAATGGTCTGATAAATGAGCCGTTTTAAGCGTACTGAGTATCTTGATAAGCACAAGCAAGTTGCAGTTGATTTTATATTAGGTTTGCGAGTCTGTTAATGAGGTTGTAACAGGTTGTTTGCCTCTGTTGGCAAGTCTAAATAATACAGTTATAGTCTACAAGTTTGCTTATTATAATAGATTGTTAGTTCATAGATTAGCTAAACTGTGCTTAATAAGAAAATAGTTATACAAATATTTTGTGCTTTATGTGTGCAATTTTCCGAAAGCAAAAGAGGCAAAACACAGTGTAATGTAACAGTGTTTAGTTACAACGAGTTTATTAATAAGGTACTTAGTAACAATTTAATGGTCAAAACATTGACCATTAAATTATTGTTTAAACCTACAACTTTAACCCAAATTTGCATAAGCTTGTCTCAAAATTGCACCTCAAAAAATGCAAAACTGGTCAGAAATTACATAAGAGTGTAAAATATAGAAACGGCACGTTAAACACTTTGTCGGGTGATAATTGCGTCTTACACAATAAGTATGCTACGTTAATTAAATGATACTTCCTTTACTTCCAAGTTCCAGGCTTTTTGTGTAATATTTGATATACGAATCGAATCTTCGTGATAATTGATAAAAATTTGTTTTCTTTCATGTTTGTTCTAATACCGTTTGATAGGCACCTACATATCCTATCTATATTATTAAACTAGAAGCGCCCCGCGCTTTTACCGGCGTTGTACCCGTTCCCGCGGGGATTTCGGGATAAATTGTATCCATTTGTTATTCTGATGTATATTATATAACCTAATATTACTGTAAAGTTTCATCCAATCGGGGGGCGGGTTAGTAAAGATTAAAGAATACAACTTTTGAAGATAACATAAAATTGTTTTGATAAACTTAGAAAAGATTACAAAATTTTATGGGTCGGAAAATTTGGTAAACTCGCAGTAAAATTTACTTCACCTAGAGAAATTGGTTTCTAATAGCGATTTTAAATGAGACGGAAAATTATTACAAGTATGTACCTATAGAAAATATATTATTATCATGAAAGAAAGAATAGATTAAGGGACCTAAGTACCCTTGTTTTCGTTAAAAAGTTCACTATTTTTGTTTTCACTGTTAAATTTCTGTTAAATACAAAACCTTGTCTCATCATAACCTAAATGACAGTCTGTTAAAGTTATTCGGGCGGCCATTAGAAAACCACAATTTTTCATTTTCTTATCTGTTGAGACATTTTCTGTTTACGTTTAATGGTGCGTAAGCGTAAGCTGACGCAACCCTTATACATAGTCATACATATTTGCAGCAACTGCAGGTACTACCTACTTCTTTTCTAGATCTATTAATAAGAGTAGAGAAACGCCTATAAAATTGTATCCAATCCAAATAAATAGCTAAAATATGTAAAATATTAATAACTACTTTCATTTCAACAAGTGCCATTTCCTTCGTAAAAGCCACAGAGCAACCCTACTCGTAGTAAAAACCTACCAAATTATCATAAAGAGAAACACGAAAGAACATCATTGATTTTGAGATAAATTCCTAAACACAACTAAACTTTGATCATAACATCTCCTTTCTCTGTCCGCTGGTAATTTATTCAAAAAACTCGCAGTTGTTCGGAATTCGGTCGTTTCAACAGGTAGGCCACTGTCATACCTACTGTTAATATTAATATTTAAATTAACAATCAAAAAGAAATAAACATGCACGAAAAAGCGTCCTCAATAATCGTGTTGTTGTCGGTGTTGGATCCGTCATTTTGTTAAACGACTAATTATATTTTACACTTTGCTTTTAATTCACAATTTTTTTAACTGACGTTTCGATTCTTTACAGTAACCGTGGTCACAGAAGACTCAATCCTTTCTTGACAATAACCGATAATTATTTAACCCAAGTGATAACCGATCTCATCCCAATTTCAGGCTAAAAAGCTTAAACCTTAATATAAACTGTGTGTCAAATTAATCAATAGCCATTTTTGATTTTGGTACGTATACGTCCATATATGTATCTTTCGCATTTATATATACTAAGCAATGATTGATAACTGTTTAAGTAAAATATTAAATAACCATAATAAATAGATCATCTGTAGGTACGTACTTACATTGTGAAATGTATAATAAGTTTTTATTGATATTGAAATGTCAGTTCTGTAAAAACATCTTTGTAAAAAGCTAACCATCGCTTTCTATTTATAGTTAGTGGATTTAATACAATCAACAATATGTATTATGTATAGGTTATATTTCCATAATTACGTTTAACAACGCTGTTGGTTGATTCTTAGGATAAAAAGAACATTGTGATAAATTAAAGTACAACTCAATACTGACGGACTGACTCATGACTATTCGGCATTTTTCAAACTTCTTTTCTCTGACCGAAAAAAAACGAAATAACATACTTAAAGTATGTTGTCATAAATGATTATGAATTCAATTCTAGACATTCGTTAAAACACCGTATTCAACACGCACCAACAGCATAAAACGTCATGTCAACTGTGTAGGATGAAATTTTTACCAAAGAAAGTTACCATGTGGGTCACAACCTGTTACGAACTTGACCATAACCGGTACTCGCTGATAATTCCAAAAATTATAGGCCGTAGACACACGCGAGAATGTAAATTGACTCCGCTTAGCAACTTGATTGCTACTTATCATTTAAACATCGGAATATTTAGAACTAGCAGCGCCCCGCGGTTTTACCCGCGTTGTGTCCATTCCTGTGGGAATTTCGGGATGAAAAATAGCCTATGTTACTCGTGGATAATGTAGCTTTCGAATGGTGAAAGAATTTTTAAAAACGGTCCAATAGTTTTTGAGCCTATTCATTACAACCAAACAAACAAAGTTTTCCTCTTTATAATATTAGTGTAGATATCTTTGGATTAGCTTTGGCATGTTGCTTTACCTTCGTTACTGCTGCAGTTACGTTACAAAACTTTTGATATTACAGCTCTATTGAGCAATGGAAGACAACGTGAATGTTATGCTACCAGCCAGGACACTTATTGGATGGGTGGCCAATAGTGGATTTTATTTAGGCGCTACCGGGCTTCGGTAGGAATGAATTATTGAAGTGTCAACCGTTTCGAAGGTTTTACGATTCGTCGAATTATTATTGAGGTCGTCTAAAAACTCTGACCTTAAGGCTCTTTTTAAGGTTCCGTATCCAAAGGGTAAAAAGGGGACCCTATAACTGAGACTTCGCTATCCGTCCGTCCGTCCGTCTGTCACCAGGCTGTATCTCAAGAAAGGTGATCGCTAGACAGTTTAAATTTTCACAGATGATGTATTTCTATTGCCACTATAACAACAAATACTAAAAATAAAATAAAATATAAATAAACAATTATTCAAGGGGGATCCCATACAATAAACGTGATGTTTTGCCGTTTTTTAATGTACGGAACCCTCTGTTCGCGAGTCCGACTCGCACTTGGCCAGTTTTTTTCAACCATTTGTAAGCTTAACAACGGATCAAAAACCGAGCCAATGCAAATAACAACTTAAATCAAATCTGTACAAAAAATAAGACTAACAAACTAACACGCTTCGATTTTTTATATCAAATGAACTTGGCCTAACGTTAAAAGATTATTTAGCATCACTAGTTTCTATTAGCAGGTTAAGCAGGCAACATACGCGTAAATTATACGTACAGAACGACGGACAAATACGTTAAGATACAAGTGTCATGAAATAAGCGCCCATTTACATTTAAATTAGTTGGTTGTGATATAAACATAGTGCTTTGCTTACGAATAGCAGTACTTACGAAGTAGGTTCTATCTCTTCAAGTTTAGCTACTGTATTCAATTTTAACTTGTATTACCTACTAGGCGCGCCCCGCGGTGTTACACGCGGTGTGCCCGTTCCCGTGGGAATTTCGGAAATTTTTATACATATAAACCTTCCGCCTGAATCACTCTATCTATTAAAAAAAACCGCATCAAAATCCGTTGCGTAGTTTTAAAGATCTAAGCATACATAGGGACAGACAGACAGCGGAAAGCGACTTTGTTTTATACTATGTAGTGATACGGACAAACTTTACACTTTGTTGCAAACGGATATCGTAACAAATGTTCGTTAAAAATGTTCACAAATACTTACGCCGTTAAATGTCTGATAAATACAAAGTGTCGTTTCCTTTTTCCCTTTAATGAGGATTATAGGGACAATGGAACACGTCTATTTGGGAGGATCAGACATTCTACTTTGAAATAAACTCCCCAGAATTATTGAGAACCTAAGAAAATATGGATTGGACTTAGTATAAATTATGACATTCGTTTTAGATAGTGTTCTATTTCGTCCATTATAAAATACATGAACTACCAGCTTGTTCGTTTAACATATCTAGGTAGGTAGGTACTAAGGAGATTTATGAGTTCTTGTTCAAACCGCCCCTAGTATCGTATGTTATATGTACTATTTGGCATTAAAATAGTTATATTAATTCACAAGCCGCGCCCCCCGGCGTTACTCCCGTTGTACTCGTTACCGCCGGAATTTCGGGATAAATGTATCCCATGTGTTATTCTGATGTATAACCTACATATATAACTGTAAAGTTTCATCCAAATCCGTCCAGTAGTTTTTTCACCAAAGAGCATCAAAAATACATACATACTCGTACATCCGTCCTCACAAACTTTAGCATTAATAATATAAGTAGGGTTTATCCACCGCACCTTTAAAAGACAACAATACAATATTATCTTGCAGCAAATTAATAAATACCAGCTAAGCCGAAGGTTTTTCACACCAAGTTGATTAGGAGGGTGTGTTTTCTATTGGGTTTTTATGGCTCAAATTAACATATCGAGAGTCAAATCTTGATGTGGAATTTCAAGGAGTGTCAACATAATAGCATTGTGAACTGAGTGACGAACACCTAGATTTAGATACAATAAAATTAGTCTTTTGGGAGAGGCATAGAAAGTGTTTTATACCTTCAGACAGACAGAAGAGAGAGTAATTTATGATGTTAAATACTTATTATGTTAATTTTAAATCACATTTAAGTAAAATAAATCCCATTTATATTTACGAGTATACTAATATATAAAGCTAAAGAGTTTATTTTATGAAATTTGTTTCTTTTTTAACTCGCTAATGTCAGTCACTACCAATCCGATTCGAATCATCACTACATAGTATTAAATAAAGTCGTCTCTGTTTCGTGTCTGTTTGTCTGTATGCTTAAATCTTTAAAATTACGCAACAGATTTTGATGCGGTTTTTTGTAATAGGTAGAGTGATTTAAGAGGAAGTTTTTTATGTAAAAAAATTCCCGAAATTCCCACGGGAACGGGCACAACGGGTAAAACCGCGGGGCGCTGCTAGTAATCTATACATATAAAATTCAAAGTCCTGACTGACTGACTGACTGATAATCAACGCACAGCCTCAACCGCTACACCTAGAAACATGAAATTTGGCAGGAAGGTTCTTCAAGTGACGTAAGTGCACACTAAGAAAGGATTTGCGAAAATTCCTACGGGGCGCTGCTAGTCCTACTAATATTATAAATGTGAAAGTTTGTATGTATGGATGTATGGATGTATGGATGTATGGATGTTTGTTACTCTTTCATGCAAAAACTACTGAACGGATTTGGATGAAACTCTACAGTAATGTAGGTTATACATCAGAATAACACATGGGATATATTTTATCCCGAAATTCCCGCGGGAACGGGAACAAAGCGGGTAACACCGCGGGGCGCGGCTAGTTCTTGATATAATCGTACTATAAGCAAGTTACTATAGACAGTTCAGGTCAATTAGTTCGAATAAAACAGACAGTTCAATATAAACAGATAATATATTTTGACACCGTCAACTTATAAATATTACATTACATATTAGGTAGGTACCAATGTCTTGATTCTTACATGAGTGAAACCTTTCAGGTCCGATTTATTTGTTTCAAGATTTCTTTAACTATTTAAGGTGCCTTGTGTGTTCCCAAAAACCCATGAAATGTTATATTTTATTACATTAAAATATTAATTGTTGAGATATTTGTGCAAATATATGTAAAATGGCTCGGGTTTGAGATCACCAACCCGCAATTGGCAAGCGTGGTGATTATGCCTCCTCCTTACCGTACTGATAACTTCGATGAATTGAGAGGTCTTTGTCCAACAGTGGGACAATACAGGCTAATACTACCACTACAATTATACGTAAAATACAGTGCAGACCAAAGAAATCGTGCCAACAATAAACAATTAATAAATGATACGGATATGAGATTTCTTTTCAATTATTTTTTTTCGGACGCTACTGTTTGTTGTGTACTTCTTAATTATTTCATTCCAATCTGTGACCGTTTTAAGCTTTTATTACAAATTAAATCACCAATAAAGTGCACATGTTTCAATGAGTATAATAATTGCACATATATCCCAACAATATTTCTAACGTCTAGTATCTGTGACTAGAAACAATTAAACAATAATAATTCTTATACTTAAACATAAAATCATGGAATGAAGCGAATACTGATTACACTTTGGAGCAAATAAATTGGCTCATTGTTCATAGCATATTTAACTCTGCCAGACTAAATTTAAAATGATTGCAATATGTCTTTGCTTAAAGAACACAGTCAGTACGCTTTAACAACATTTTTTAAATATTTAAGTTTGCCATTCGCCCAATAATGGGGTTAACAGGCACATAATATTACTGCCTTTTGGAAACTGACAGTTAATAAGCAAGTGATTTATAGAAGAAAATTAATAATTGCTTTCGCAGCTTGCATTGCATATATATTTAATTCAAGTATTGTGACAATTTATTAGGCACTTAGTATGGCCTATTCAAGTTAAATAACTTACAGGAACATACTTAGAACGGCACAATAACATAAAGTTCAAATAAAAGTGTAAAATGTACTTTAACTATCAAATCATAAAAGAATCTATGTATAAGGCCTAAACCAATTAGACGACAAAATGTGCCTCTTAATATGTCCCGAAGTGTATTTGGATACAAGTCAATAGATTTCGATTTATTCTAAACATTAATAATATAGACATCTTGACAAGTACTTACACCAAAAGCACTGTTCTTTTTCATTCAAATTGCATCTTCCCCAATTATTTTAGAATTAGTTTTTTAACTTCAACAGTATGCATAAGTATGTACTATTCTCTGTAAAGTTGGTTAACATTAGCAATACATTATTTTGAAGAATAAACATATGATGGCAGGATAAGTATTTTTTTGTATAAACTCTTATAATGACCAATTGATAAGACATGATGTGATAAATACTGTATGTTGATTTGTGACACATATGCTAAAAAACAAGTTGTAGTCTAAAAAAAGCCCCCGGGGGCGTGCTAATTGAAGTTCTAGGCCCATTTTCTGGATTAGGTTTAGATTAGCTTCTTCTTAAGAATAAAAACTTGAGATGGACCGTTTTTGGTTGGAGAAATAGATCAGATATCTTCAGTATTTTATCATATGATATCTTATTGGTCATATTCGGTAAACTTGCCGGCTTCCTAAATGGAGTAACAGCGTAGTGTAAAAAATCGTTTTAGTAAAACAATGTATTGCTAATGCAAACCTCACTGGACTAATAATATCATGAAAAAGATTCAAAAACTGTACTCTATCAATATCTATGTATTCTATTGACTAAGAAGTTTGTCTCTCATTACTGTGATGTGTGATCTTATTGTCAAAGTGCTAAAATATCTAGAAGGAGACAGAACATTCTAGAAGTTACATTATTTGGTAACATGTAGTATATTAAAACATTAAAATCGAAAATAAATTAAAAAATATAAACAGGCCAAACGAAACGAATTAGGCCAAATAAAAATATCGACATTATATTTGCGTGTATGCCTATTGTTTTGTCTCGATGTGTAGTGGTCTTATGGTATTAGCGAGTACAAAATCTTAACTACAAGTATACGTTTAATAGACGAAAGAAAGTGGATATGTCGTTTATATACTCGTTTTCACAATGGCACTCACACTTAAAACCACACAACTTATAAAAATCCCCCCATTACAATTAAATTATAAAAAAATATTAACTAAAGTTATGTACAAATGTTTGTCTAGCACTGTAATAAAGTAAAATAAATATAACTCAATAATGATTCAAAAGTCTATTAACAAAATAATACATACAAGTCAAAATATATAGAAAATAACAAAAAAATAAATAAAATATTAAATTGTTAAAAGATAAAAATCGCAATATGAATCCCATCACGAACGGATACGAAAAATATATACACATGAATAATTATAAATTAGAAAAGCTGGTACCAAGTAAATAGCACAGCAAATACGATATAACTTCCTGGTTTCTTATGTTTAAGCGAACACTACTCATTTTAAATAGAAGCTACGTTTACAGATTCACTTCGCTTTTATTTTATCAGAAGCATAACACCACAGTCTTCTATGACCATGGTTCCTGTAAAGGAGCCGAAGCGTCAGATAAAAATGTAAAATAAAAGAAAAGTGTATCCGTAAACATTTTTTCAATTCAAAACGATATAACTTCATACTTATCATGTACTGATAACTTCTGTGAGTGTATAGGCCTTTGGCCTGCAGTGGGACTTCACAGGCGAATACTACATTCACCTCCGCATAATTTATATTGAAATTTGGAACAGTTGATTTGATTAAGAGCTAAATTACCCGATACCAACTTTTATTAAGTTTTTAACTGTTTCAATTAAAATAAAATTTTGTATGATAGATATTTAAAAAAAGAACCCCATATTAGAATCCGCAGTCAACACACATAGAAAAACTTACTTACCAAGTCTTATATATCACACACACATAGAAGTACATAGATAGGAAATTGACATACCATAAGATAATGGAAAATGATAATTAAAACATAATATAGGCCTGTTTACAAACATTAGTCATAAGACAAACAAACTTTTGAACCTCGCAAACTACAACAATGTTTTACAACTACAATATCATCAACAAAGCGTATCTATATTAATTAACCCCTACTTTAATCGATAGTTAACTAATCAATGTTTAAATTATATGTGTAATTAAACATTAAATAAGTTAATTACAGATTTTAAGTTTAAGGTTTAAGCATAAACATGCAAATAATAACTATTTTATTCCTATATGTCGAACAACAAATCGTCAATTGATTTTATAATATTGGCGCTATTTTCGGTCTGCCATTTTGTGACATACGACGCCATCTTGTTTTAAAGGACGTAGTTGTTTTGTTTGTGATCTAAATGCCTCAACCACAGACCAAGCAACAGCTTCAACAAGTTCATAATACATTGATACATTTCACCGTCCTTCATATTGTTGTTTTCATCCGAATATGTCAATTTCCTACCATACTCCATACAGGCTAAAACCTTAACAAACAATTTATTCAACATTTTACGCGCGAAAAACTTCTTATCCACACCCTCCCCCTCCGTACAAATCCTACAATCACATCTACTTATTTCTACTAAACTGGAAGTATCTGGTAGTACTTTATCGTAATTGGCAACACTGTCTAATGAACTACTAGTTCCTGTTATAACGATAGTAGGCACGACTATATCAGTATTCGAAGAGCTAGCAAATAAATGTAACCTCTTTTGAGAAACATCACCTACCTCTCGGGGTGCGTTGGCATAGACAAGCGTTTCGTTAGAGAAGTGATAAGGTTTCATTCTTTTAACTGACAAGTTATCAGTGCTCTTGCATTCAGACAAGTTTCTCTTGAGTAGAACCTCTTTCCTCAAATTGACTTCTTTCTTGATCCCTGGATACGTCATGTCAACACCGATCCTTCTTTGACGCGCTTTAGCAGATTCCGTTTTCTGTTCGTATACAGAACCCACTGATATGTTTCTGTAGAACGGAACTCTGTTATCTTCTCTATACTCGTTCCTCCTCTCATCTCTGCAGGACAAACACCTATGCAACATCTTGACTCTGTCCAATCCGTTTCTGTAATACCCCGTAGCTTTGGGAGACCCAACCCGATACAATTCGTCTTCATTCAAGTTTCCAGCCGAACTTCTTTTAAAGTCCACCAATTTTTCCGGGAACGTGAAGCATCTTTGCAACTTCTTCAATTGTGGTGAAATGCTTCTATTTTCCACGTCGACGCCTAAATAACTATCTTTCAACACAGTCAACGCTATGCTCTGTCCAAACAGATAATCCGAAGATGCGCGCCTGCTTTTCACTTTGCCGTGAGAAGCGGGGATATCTTCGAAGCTTCTGTACCTCTCAAACACTAGACTTTCCCTTTCATCTGAATTGACAGTCCAAGACGAGCCAACCACACTGCCCGACCAATCAGAGCCCATCGCGTGTAAATAACTGATAATACTCAATCCCGCATCTAAAGACAGCGAACGCTGCAACGGAATATCATGAGCAAAGCGTTCATAGTAATTTTTTTCCTGAAAATCGCTTTGGTTATCAGCTTCGTCTTTCTCTTGGAAGTCACTGCCGAGCCATCCTAGATATTCCTGTTTATTAAGGTTCAAGTTCTGTAGTTCCTGTCTGAGGTCTAGTTTGGATGGGTTGTGTGAGTGTCGCCTGTGTGTGTCGAGACTGTGAGTGGTAGTTGGGTGTGTGTTGTGTCGTGTCGTGTTTGGAACGGAGTGTCTACGAGGCGGAGGCGGCGGCACCACCGGGCGCGGACATCTTGCTAGCGAGGGAGGACAGCGAGCGGCGCGGGAACGACCCCACGGCGATATCAGACTCAGCAAAGAGCTTGCGAAAACTGAAACATATATGGAACATGTCAATATATTTTCATAGGTAAGCTGCCAAAGGAAAGATCTCATATTGTAGGTGAGTATCAGAATATCTGGTAACATAACCTAAGTAAGGCCTGTGTATGTTAGTAGTATAGGTTAAAAACATTATACGAAATATCTCAATACTAAGGTAAGTTGCCTAGGTGAGATGTCATATTGTTGGACAATATCACGGTATCGGGGAAGGTATATATAACTAATAAATAATAATAATGAATCAAAACAACAACTTCACATAAATACTACCTTCCCAGAATGTAAAGAGGTGTGTAAATAATATATTATCCTGTATAAGTGCCCTAAAACAACAACGAAACTTCAAAATTGCATTAAATTTTCTACTACAGTGTTTTACAGTTCAGTGCATTGTACTACTAGCGCCCTCTAGAGGGTAAAATTGACACCTAATTCTTTGTATGTACGTGTACCATACGGTTACGGTCAACTAATTAGAATTTGTTAGAGAAATAGAAGCGTGTCTAATATGGCTAAAGTTTAGTCTTATAGTTGGCTTAACAGAAAAGATACAAAAACATCTTAATAGATAACGAAGGCATTATTAATTTGTTGGGGTTGGGATAAAAAAACAGACATGTCACATAGGCATCATAATGACACTACTTCAACTTATGTCACAACAGTATAACATTAAGTGACATTTCACTTACTGGCCTTTTTAATTTATTAAAAGTTTTGGCTGATACTTGACACAAAATGCCATCATCCCAATACATATTTCAACATTACCAACCCAATTAAGTACTCATACTTTTGGACAGAACTCCATCGACAATAGCTAAGTCTTAGAATACTTTTTGACAAGCATCAACCTAATTAGTTGGCCATAACTCTACATCACAATACGAACATACCGCGGCACACACGGCAGCCATCTTGTCTCAGTACCACGGGCCGAAAGAGATCCGCGGCGGCGGCGACCTCCTTCCCGCTTCACAACGAGAACTCAGCGCCAACCAAAATCTACGCACGCATGGTAACAACAAAAAAAAACAAATAAGGAGAAAAGCAGGGATAGAAAAACAAAAAGAAATAGTTGTTTGGATTGTGGTAATGTTTATTTTTTTTTGTTTAAATGATACGTTGTTAAATTAGACAATGGCGTATAAATGACTAGTACTGTATCATTTTGTGAGCAAGAAAGTTCATTCTGAAGTTTATTTTTATTTCTTTTAATTATTCTTTTAATAAATAAGTTTGTTACTATGGCAATTTATTAGCTACTGAGGTGCAGGTTTTGACATTATTTTTTCTGTGACACTGCCATATATTATGTGACACGTATTTTGTGACACAAATTGTAATTTTGTAGCGTTTAAAGAAATAAACTGTAGTTTACAGTTTATGGTGATTATAAAAATACTGCAGTTTATAAATAATAGCTTTATTTATTTTCACATTATTTTAAGTTATATTTATTAATAAAAAAATATGGCACAATAATAGGAATAATTTTGATTTGTGCCGTAGATTAAAATTAATATAAAAGGAACTATGATTATCAAATAAATTAGATATTTTGTACCGTTTATACATTAGAAAAAAAATGTTAAAACATTTACAGTGCAACATATTAAAATGTCAAAGATGTTATTAATGGACAAAATTAGCAAAAAATGTATGTTACATAGCTTTGTTTAGCTTCCAAACTTTTATACAATTAAATAAATTAATAACAAAATATGATGAAAACAAGGCAGGGTAAAAAGGGGGAAATTAAACAAAAAAGCGTAGGATATCGGTATGGGGTAAGCGGTAAGCATAACTAGTGTACATGTAGCAAAGTTCCTTTAGCTATCTGCGTCTTTTTTAATCTTTGACAAAAATGTCAATTGTAGTAACGTTTAAAATTCAACACATTTTCAATTCTATAACCTTATTATTAACGACTTTTACAACGTTCTTTGCAAAAGGGGACAAATTGGAACAGCCCAAGTATAACATACATGACACCATGTCTTTAAAAAGTGCATTTTATAATATAAATGAATTAAAATGAAATGTATGCAATTCTAGCCAGGTAACCAGTGCATTTGACATAAAATAGTGTCGCAAATAACTAATGACCTATTAATTTAAAGTAGTGCTTAAAATCTAATGATCCTACAAAGCTTTATCAGGTAATATACATTCTTGAATGGATATAAATGAACGCAGATAGAGCTAAAAAGGGCACAATGAACAAGACAATTACACGATATACATCAGTGACATATTACACTTGTCAATCTGACAGTTCACGTCTCACGTCTAGCTCTTTTCTACAGTGATAGACAGAGACGGAGGCCAAATCGAAAAGCAACTCAATAACTTGACAGTGACACATTCAGACATTCATTCATTTCGATTAGGTTGGTGACACATTTAACCTGTCAGTTTGACAGTTGACGCCAAAAAGTAATGCTTTCCTACTTTTTCGTATATCTTTAGAAAGGGACGCAGATAGACTAAATGGAACACATAAGGTAATGTAGGGTACAACCATGCAATGTCGTGCGTAGTGATATTGTAAGTGTTATCCATTGATTTGTATGCGTATCTTCAGTGCGTGATCTCTTTCGGCCCTGGTGCCAATTTTCCATTATTTTTTAATCAATACACACCTAGAAAGAAAATTTTGATAAAAAATATATAAATAATATTGGCCAAAACCGATCGACCTCTAATGAGTCGACCTCTGTTTGAAGTTGTTTTATAAAAAACATTTAAATTTACCTAAAACTATTTTGGCAAGATTCGGGTAAATTAAATTAAAAAATCTTGACATTACTTATCTCGACACCCATCTTTACTTAGCCATGCTTATTTTTAGACCTGAATGTTAAAAAAAACCGCTTTAAAAATATTAGAAAAATGTTACCAGAACCAAAATAAATTAAAGCCAATTATTGAGGTATGTTTCCGTGATAATGTCTTGTATTATTTCATGCAATGACAATGATTTGATAATTTGATTTTGGATTTTTAAAGTAGATTAAATAATGTATCATGAAATTGTAGTCTGTTCAAAATTAATACCGTATCATGTGACCATGAAAAATAGTTGAACTAATAAAATGTCACAAATTAAAATTGTCACGACACTAGTTTTAATTTTGAACAAACCATATTATCTTCAACCATGACTAAAATTAAAATATTAAAATTAGCTCGCTTAAATATTTTAATAAAAATCATGCATTAGCAATACTTGTTCAAATGCATAATAACAAAAATGAATCATAATGCATTATAACTATAATTGAAACCGTATCTATAAGTTAACTAGCAGAGCCCCGCAGTTTTACCAACGTTGGACTAATTCCTGTGAGAATTTCAGCTAAAAAGTATCCCAGTCTAATCTTTTTCTATGTCTTCTCTCTTTTTGTATGTCTCTTCCTAAGGTCAAATCTTTTGCTATGCGATGTGTCATCATCAAACTCATCAAAGAAAGATCATCAAGAAAACTCATCAAAATCAGGTCAGTGGTTTGCAATGCTTGCAATGCCTAACAGAGCGAATACTTTCGTACTTATAATTCAAATAGAGATAACTGAAGTCAGAGGTAAGTTTCACTGGCTTTAGCCACCAAATTTATTTCGAACGGGCTTTACAGTGCCTAGGTAATAAGAGCATCTACACCGGACCAACCAACAAGCGCGGATCCCGGATGCAAGGAAAAGCATTCGTCCCCTTTTCTGACTGAAACATATTGTCAGTTTGATCTTCCCCCTCCCCCTTTATAACCAAACTCAACCGCCTCTCCACTAAACCTAGCTCCGCGCTTGATCCAACGCTCTGCCATAGTTTTCAATAAAGCTAATGACCATAGCGACTGTATACTGTACATATAACTTCCAAATAAATAATTATTTTTTTATTATTATTAATGAAAACCGTATAGTATAAAAATTACTTCTTAATGTCAGAGTGAAACCGCGAGCACTGTCAATAATGCTAATGAATGTCAAAGCTAATTAGTTCAACGTATACATACAACTTCCTAATTCCGGAGTTCCTTTTCCAGGGCGCGTCGTCCGGTTCGGCGGGCAGTGGGCCTTGTACCGGGGGCTCGTCGTCACAGCTCGCGCCCGTGGCTAT
Organism: Cyclophora albipunctata; assembly: GCA_963082685.1. Classification (NCBI taxonomy): domain Eukaryota; kingdom Metazoa; phylum Arthropoda; class Insecta; order Lepidoptera; family Geometridae; genus Cyclophora; species Cyclophora albipunctata. Next base: position 3,253,436 of record OY720133.1, read on the forward strand.
GGGAGATGTGTCTGAACTGCTGAGGAAGAGAAGGAAAAGTATAAGTTATGAGATAGAGGGATAAAATGAATCCCATGTGTTATTCTGATGTATACCTATATTACTGTAAAATTTTATCCGAATCCGTCCAGTAGTTTTTGCGTGAAAGAGTTACAAACATACATACATCCTCACAAACTTTCGCATTTATAATATTAATAAAATCTCCCATTGATGAAGTGTCTTTAGATGTAACTGACGATGTCAGTCCATACCGAAGTAATGACAATTTAGCAGTCAATATGTATGTAAGTACATCAACGCCGAAGACATTAACTGTAATGTTTTTTCGACCAGCAGTCCGCTATGGGAGATGTATATGATCTGCTGTGAAGTAATGTCACTTTGGCTGTCAGGTTTGAAACTCTAACCTGAACAAATATAATGGTATTTTTTTTGGAACAGCAGTCCACTTTGGGAGATGTATGTATGATGATGATCTGCTGTAAAGTAATGACAGTTTAGCTGTCAGTTTTGAACCTTAACGAAAGTGTGGACCACGTAAGACAAGTGTGCGTGTGACCGTATATGGATAGCATAGAGTGCAATTTTGCATGCTTCACTGTATTTTTCACAGCCGGTCTTGATATTTTATTAGGTTTAGAGTAATACTGAAGTGCAGAATAGAATAAATTTAGCAAAATAGTACATGATAGACAAATTCCACCTCATTCACATTACTAAACAGGCTTCGCAATATTCACAGCACGAGCCTAAAATTTATTTGGTCCAAGAGTTTCAACTCCATTTCAAATTTCCGTACTAACCTATCCGGTTCAGGCGGTTGCGGTTCGGCCTGTAAAGCCTGTAACTGTTCCTCTGCTTTATTCAACTTGAGTTTTAATTCGTTGCGTTCGTGTAGTATCGCTCTGAGCTCTCGAACGCTGAATGTGGGCTTCGAAGACTGATCTTCATCGTCCAAGCCATCGGGAGACATACCGCCGCAAGATGAGCACTTCTGTGGAAGGAAAAGCCTGTTAGAGAAAAGGGCAAAGGCTTTTTGATACAAATATGGACTTGTATAATTTTGCTGGATTCTTAGGTAAGCGAACACGTCGTTTTAAATTGAGACTACGTTTACACCACGCAGTCTTCTGTGACCACGGTTCGTGTAAACTGGCCAAAACGTCAGATGAAAATATAAAATAAAAGCAAAAGTGTCATCGTTAACGTAGTCAAAGATTTTGGAAAACTCTAGGGTTTTTAGAGATAATGTTTCCGATTATTTCAATTGTCCATTGACAAGACTTGACATCAAAACAGCAGGGGGTCGATTCTGCTAAGTCATGTCCTATACAAAATTAATAATTAGAATCGGACGCGTAGTTTCCGAGATTAGCACGTTCAAAGAAAAAGTTACCTTGTTTTGTACTTCTGCCTGCTGCAACGCGGTGATATTTCTCTGCTGTGACTGCACTATGGCCGTCAATTCGGATCGTTCTTCACTCACTAAACGCATCTGTAATATTAAATACGAGTTGGATTAGTGTGAAATTACTTTTGAATAGTTCAGCCTTCAACTTAGATTAGTAGGAAATTGCCTTTTTTATGCTTTAAAAATTAGTCTTAAAACTCTTCACGTCTTCAAATTGGAGTGCGTTAGAACTTTGATAAGCGGCAATTAACATCTCATACATAAACTTACTGTGAAAAATAGTTTCTACTTAAAACATTCAATAACCATTTCAGCAATTGTATGATATTTATTGTAACTGTATACAATCTTATCAAAATCAAATCTATTTAACATATGATAGCTGTCAAGTGTTAAATAGATTTGTGTGGTGTGTTTAAATAGATTTGCTGTGGCAGCGCTGCATTACGTCGAACATATGTAGAAACAGAGCCGCGAGTACAAAACAATCGCGGCAAAGCAATCATAACATACCTCGCGATCAACTAACATGCAACCGACGTAAACCAATAATTAAACCTCATTAAATAGTATGTACTAAATTTACCAACACCTTGCGTTTTTTACCCGCGTTGTGCCCATTTCCGGGAGAATTTCGGACATTCAATCCCAAAATCTTTCCTCTTAAATTACTCTGTATGTTGGTGAAAACCCTATGAGAATCAGTGCAGTAGTTTCTGAGTTTACTGCGAACATACAGACAGACACGGCGAAGGAATTCGTATTAAACTATTCAATTACCTGATTTTGCATTTGCTTGTGTTTTCTCTTCAAGTCTCTCGTCACTTGAGCGAGCTTCTCCACTTGATTGGTCAGCTGTAACGTGTCCAAAATGGCCATTTTGAATTACCAAAACTTAGGGCAAACTATCGATACAATAGCTCAACAAGTCCTAGTTAAAAAATAACATTACTACAACACTATTCGCGTATTGTTTAACACGTGATAGCAAGCGTACTGCAAGTAGTGTATCGGCTCGTGGCATACATACATAAATTGATTGCCTACTCGTCGTAAGTAGATAGGCAACAGTAAACATTGTATTGCGTTATTTATCAAGCATTGAACACATAATATTGATAAAATTGTGTCGAAAACTTGCTGTTAAAAGCCTTGGATTTGGAACACACCCATTTGAGTTTCATGTGATGATAATATGTGATGTAACGGTGCCAATTTCGTTTTATCTAATCTTGAAACTCGCTGTGGTAGTTTAAACTTCAAGGATTAATAGCTATTAATATTGAAAGAGTTGATAATTGTTTCTCTTTGTGCTAATAAAGGTTACAGAGATATTTTAGCTGAACGGAAACCATATGATTGATCAGCAGAATAGAATCATGACCTTAAATTTTCATATTTCTTCATCATCATCTTTATCACTTAAGGTATAGTAAAAGTAAAGTAAAGTTATATTCCTGGGAAAAGGTCTCTCGTCTTACCGAAGATATCAGTACAGAGAGGAGGATTAGGCGTAATCACCATATATCAGGTATACTACTATGTATAAGAACGTATGGACCGATATTCTAGAATCATGTAAGTAAACCTTTATTAATTTGCCCTTCTATTACGATTGGTACTCACTGATCATATCAAACGCAGCGTATCAACATAGCATAGTGCAGCCCTTTTGAGAAAGTACCTACATATGCCCTATATATGAGCTGAGCGGTGCCCAATCGACCAATGAAATTGCATTGCATTGCTCGACATCATTGCATTGTATTATGATTGGTCAAGACTCCAACCAACTCTGCTCCGATCAGCTCTACATCGTTGCAAACATAGCGTTACAGTAAAAAACAAAACACCATTTTTAAAATTGTTTTATTAGGACACATATCTAAAGCCGATAAATCATTGTTATCAACTGGACCACTCACGTACTCAATTCATACGACCAAAAACATTATATCTATTGAAAAATGACAACCAGAAACAGGTATAGACTATATACTTAATATGTAAATATATTATAGGCGCAGTTTGACTAAGTGATATTAACTCATTCCGTTCGTTAAGCAACGTGCAGCTCAGCACTTGGATGGGTGGCCGATATCTAGCTGACCACTACCGTGCTTTAGGCACGTCAAACTGTCGGTACCGGTTGTTTCGAACGTCGGGTCATGTCGAAGATGTTGAGGCGGTCTGAAAACTCCATCACCAGTGTTAGACAATAAACTAATCGAACAAACTCATTTACTTAATGCAAATAGGCCACAGAGTCCATTTGAGTAAATCGCACCTCTCTAATATTCAGCTAAACGAGGGTAATTCAATTTAACCACAAAATGGCTAATCCAATAAAGCTTCCCGTTCCTATTCCAATCTATTTCTAGAACAGTTCTGTGGTTCATTGTATCTTAGTTGCGCCTCTTAGAATTATTTTGGTTTCATACTTTTAAGCTCGCACGATTTGCACTCATTATACTAAATGAAACGGGTCTGTATCGCGTTAGATAATTAAACGTATTTACTAAAATACGTACCCGACGTTTCGAGCGGATTACACCGATCGTGGTCACGGGATAACTGAGGTTACTTGTGTAACAGAATAGCCGCTTAAAGGTCTCTACCAATTACACCGTATCATACCATGACCGTGCTATGAACGTGTCAGCACCGGCAAAATATTAGGTGAGAATAGTCGACGTTGTTGGTTGGTGACGGAACGGTCTAGTGAGCATAGTCCCATACTTTTCAATACAAAGAATACTTTTTTGCCTGACACGTTCATAGCACGGTCATGGTATGATACGGTGTAATGGGTAGAGGCCTTAAATATTACAGAGGGTACCCCGGGTGAATGCACGGCGAACAGATTCCACCTTCAATATCTTACGGGTTCAATGTCTTACTCTTTCCTCTATGATATTATGACTAAACTTAACCTTCATCAGCAACAGAACCTTTAACCTGTTCCCGAAATTCCTCCAGGATCTCAAATATCGTATCCCAATATCCATTATCCAACGTTCCGCTAATCCTACTAATATGATTATTATTACTTTACTTTATTACTATTACTAAATTTACTAATATAATAAATGCGAAAGTTTGTGAGGATGGATGTATGGATATATGTTTGTTACTCTTTCACGCAAAAACTACTGAACGGATTTGAATGAAACTCTACAGTAATGTAGGTAATACTGATAACATATGGGATACATTGCATCCTGAAATTCCTGCGAGAACGGGTACAACGCGAGAAACACCGCGGGGCGCGGCTAGTCAAGTAATAAATCTTAACATTCCTCAAGCTAAACGAAACCATTTCACGCTAAAAATAATTTAATCAGCGAGCAGATCTTATTAAATTCTCGCAGACAAATTATTTGGTGTAATTTGCGTGATGGCTGTCCGAACGTTGGAATATCAGATCTCATTTCATCAGAAGCAAGGTTACATCTGACGTCAGAAGAAGCAATACGGTTCACAGGCGCGCCACGCGGTTTTACCTTCGTTGTGCCCGTTCCCGTGGGAATTTCGGGAATTTTTATACATATAAACCTTTCTCGTGAATCAGTCTATATATTTAAAAAAACCGCATCAAAATCCGTCGCGTAGTTTTAAAGATCTAAGCATACATAGGGACAGACAGCGGAAAGCGACTTTGTTTTATACTATGTAGTGATAGTGATGATGATGTTACTATATGTAAGCTAAAGTTATTTCATGTGGTTGTATGTAACTGTGTCCTTCATAGTTTTGGGAGAGAGATTATTTTGTTTGGAAATTATGCATAAATTGAGAGATGTTGACGATAAGTCTACATCTAGAGATTGATGACGATATGTTGCAAAGTCTTAACGAATTGCCGCGATGTTCTTCATGAGAGAAAAACATAATAGTTTTATGCTGATTTATTATACCCAACCCATTGTGCTTAACTACAATATGAGAGAACTGATTTTAATATTTTTTATGTGTAAGACTAGCAGCGCCCTGCGGTTTTACCCGCGTTGTGCCCGTTCCCGTGGGAGTTTCGGGAATTTTTATACATATAAACCTTCCTCTTGAATCACTCTATCTTTTTTTAAAAACGCGTCAATATCCGTGGTAGTATTTGAGTTTATCGCGAACAGACAGACACAGACGCGGCCGGGGACTTTGTTTTACAATAATATTATAATCTCTAAATCATCACTACATAATATGTAGTGATGAGTGTTTTAAACTTAGCTTTCAATAGCCAGGATACTGCAAACATGACAGAAGGAGACAAAACATGGTATGCTTATACACTGTGAGTTGATTGGTGGTACAAAGTGGAAAATTTTACACAGTATGTTATTGGTTTCTTTCGCGTTCATTTTACTTAGGGGAAGGTTTGCACTTCGAGATGTTTCCTTACACATTTATCACAATATAACGCGCAAAAACAAAACAAACATCATCATCAATCAGAACAATCGAGATTAAGTAAAAAAAAACCGTCTTTGTTATCACAGATATAAACCAACTAAACTAGGGCGGCACTTTATAGCTAGATAAATAGATTTGGCACCTTATTGCTCTCGGAATAGGTGTCATAAAGTACATCGTTAAAGCAGAGGTGTGACTGGGGCGGACTAAACGTTATGACGTAGAGTGTGCTCGTGCATAATTTAGCATTCGGACGAGGCATGAATAAAGATACCGCAGCCTCTAGTACTTCAGTTTTTAATAGTATCGTGTACCCTGAATAACTATGTCTTTTGATCTCTAGTCCGGGAATCCGATGAAGGTTGTGCTATCTATTTTCCTAAGTACCTATATACTTCTTCTTTAGATATCAACCTTTACTGGCCCACTTATGGGCAAAGGTGTCCAACATCTTTCAGTTGATAGTAGGTAAGTAAATTCGTTAAGTTTAGTGACCGACCCTGGTGTCACTTTTTAGACCGCCCAGTAGTAAGTACTAGTAGGTTATACATCAGAACAAACTGAAGTGCGACATATTTATGCACATGTGCTACAAATTCGCCAACAACCTCTCTTACAATTAAGAGTCATGAGGAAAAATCTTTACATCCAGTTATCTGATTGGTCAATACATGTTTACTTGCTATGTAATGATGTAAAATTGTATTCATTTAAATTAATACGTAAATTGTACATATTCTAATTATAACATATGTATTACATTATGTAGAATGCAAATTGAGTACATATAATACTTTATTTCTTTATTTGTACATACTCATAAGCCACAGTGCAATATGGAACACTACTAGAGCTCCGCGGTTTGCGTCGGAATTTTGGGATGAAAAAAAACCTATAGCCTTCCCGTTGAGTGTCGTAATCCATCTCAAAAAGAATTATTCAAGTCCAATTTCTAGATTCTGAGATAAGGGCGTGCAAACAAACAAAAAATCAAGCTCTTCAGCTTCCTACTAATATTATAAATCCGAAAGTTTGTGAGGATGGATGTATGTATGTATGGATGGATGTATGTATGGATGGATGTATGTATGGATGGATGTATGTATGGATGGATGTATGTTTGTTGCTCAAGCGAAAACTACTGAATGGATTTGGTTGAAACTTTACAGTACTATAGGCTACTACACATCAGAATAACACATGGGATACATTTTATCCCGAAATTCCCGCGGGAACGGGTACTACGCGGGTGGAATCGCGGGGCGCAGCTAGTTATTATATAAGTATACATTTTCTAGAATATTTTCTAGATAGACAAATATCTTTAGAGAAAGGCCTGGTACGAAACTCGATTGATAACTTATAGACAACGATCGTTTAACGTTCACCGATGCAATAGCTGTATAATTTACTTCCTAGCGTCTAGCCCACGATTCGAGTAGACAATACTTTCAAAAGGGTTTCAAATTTGATGCACAAATTTTGTTGATTAAGCACATTCAATACGAAGGTATAGGCGAATATATAGGCTATTTTCATCCCGAAATTCCCCCGGGAATGACCTCCTTTCTAATAAGTAAGCACAACGCGAGCCTCAGGGAGCGACAAGGAAATATATATTTGATAAGAATTTTCTGAACCATGACAGTTTCTACTATTCATTTAAAAACGTTACCTTAATTGTTCATACCTAATATGAATACACAACCTTGAATTAAATAAACAACTTTTAATGTTTTCTCAACTCTACATACCTAATTAAACGCACAGAGCGTCTCATCGCAAGAGTATTAAAGGTTTGGTAAACCCTTGTCAAATTAACGCAGACGCGCCGCATAAATTAATTTTAACTTATTTCTTTTCTATATGATGATAAATGACCATTCATTTCCAGTACAAATATTACGTACTAGCAGCGCCCCGCGGTTTTACCCGCGTTGTGTCCATTCCTGTGAGAATTTCGGGATGAAAAATAGCCTATGTTACTCGTGGATAATGTAGCTTTCAAATGGTGAAAGAATTTTTAAAAACAGTCCAGTAGTTTTTGAGCCTATTCATTACAAACAAACAAAGTTTTCATCTTTATAATATTAGTGTAGATATATTATTTAAATTTGGGGTAAAAAGATTGTTTGTTCATCTTGATTACTCCGTGTTTATTAACTAAACTGGCAGTACCCCGCGGTTTTACGTACGTTGTGACCGTTCCCGTGGGAATTTGGGGATAAAAAGCCAGTAACCTTCCCGTTTAATGTGGCAAGTTGAACATTCAAAGGTAAGGTTAGGTTATAGGCTAGCCTAGGTTACTGGCTTTTTATCCCCAAATTCCCACGGGAACGAGCACATTGGGGATAGAACCGCTGGGGGCGCTGGCGCTTCTAGTTTCGAATAAATCAGTGGCCAACCGTTTTAACATGACCTCTTGAGTACTGTATAATAATAATCAAAATAGAATAAAACAAAGTAAATAACTGTCAAACTCAACTACAATGAATTTAGGGCTCCCACACAAAACTGCGATGCGATGCGATGCGAATTCGCATCGCAAGAACTTGCGATGCTGTTCCATTAATTAGCGATTCTCATTTAATATATTCATCTCTTTTCTTTGTACTGTAGTAATGGCGATAGATATACTTATTTCAGTTCGTATCGCAGAAATTCGCATCGCAAGTTCCTGCGATGCGAATTCGCATCGCATCGCATCGCAGTTTTGTGTGGGAGCCCTTAATCATTTTAGTATTCAGTAGTTAATTTGACAAGGGTTAAGCTTTATTTACAGTAGAATACAATCAAGATCTTTTATGCTAGTTCCATAACAATAGTTTTGCTGTAACTAACGAACCCAATCCTAATTAGTTAAATAGTAACCGTACAAACAATTAGAATTAAAGCGAAAACTTTGCATTATATGAAATGTTTAATAATACGTGTTGTATAACGTAAAACACAATGGTATTACTAAAACAAACGAAGAAAACTTTAATAAATGAATAAATAATGGAATTGATTAATAATTCAAATAAAAGACTTGAAATGGTTTACGAGTATATATGCCTTAACGACGGTATAAGGGCGGTTGTTTTGGGCACATATATGAATAACTAGCCACGCCCCGCGGTGTTACCCGCGTTGTATCGGTTCCCGCGGGAATTTCGGGATAAAATATATCCCATGTGTTATTCTGATGCATAATCTATATTACTGTAAAGTTTCATCCAAATCCATCCAGAAGTTTTTACGTGAAAGAGCAAAGAGCAAACATACATCCATCCTCACAGAATTTCGCATTTTTAATATTAGTAGGATGCCTAATCCTCCTCATTTTATGGTCAAACTAGCAGCGCCCCGCGGTTTTACCCGCGTTGTGCCCGTTCCCGTGGGAATTTCGGGTTTTTTTTTACATAAAAACCTTCCTCTTGAATCACTCTACCTATTACAAAAAACCGCATCAAAATCCGTTGCGTAATTTTAAAGATTTAAGCATACAGACAGACAAACAGTGTGACAGACACGAAAAAGAGACGACTTTATTTTATACTATGTAGTGATGACCTTTGCTCTCCATTTCTGGTAACTAGCTTACTAGTATTACTTACAGCCAAGTAAGTTCGAGTAGATTAGCGGCCAACCCTGGTGTCGAATTTTTTAAACCGCCTAAAGGCATCCAACCTTAACCAACGATTGGAATTATCCGATCTTGGTAGCGCTCAGATAGAAATGTCACTTTCACATCGGCCGTCCATCCAAGTAGTGGTTGAGCTGGACGTTGCTTAACGATCGCAACGATTTAAAATCGTTTAGTCAAACTCGCCACAAACGCTACAGTATGATATATGACACTGTTTTTCAGGAATGTGTGTTCCCTTAAGACGCCGCGCCCTTATGATAAACTAGCAGCGCCCCGCGGTTTAACCTGCGTACCCGTTCCCGCGGGAAGTTCAGGATAAAATGTATCCCATGTGTTATTATCAAAAACAAGACATACGAGTAGACGTATGCTTTCTAGACATTCTGCGACTAGCCCCAATATACGTGCTCAATTTTTTATAAAATCTAACGTACTAAAACTGCCCTTGCTATACCCAAAATGAACCAATATTTACCAACAAATATCGACCTAATCAACAGAACAAGCACATCAAAAATTCAAAGGTAAAAAAATTACTGTATACCCTCACATTTTCTCAGTAATGAAAGTCAGTGATTTTCTCCTCTCGACCCTTAATAAATACTTGTTGCCTCGCATTTGTTGCGAGGTATCGATTGAATAAAAATTTTAAGGTTTGGCTGTGATGTAACTCAAGGACAATGGAACTCCGGTTATATTCAGATATGTTTTGACAATATTCGGTGACAGAGGGATTCGAAATTGGAGAGGAAAGTTTTCCTGTGAAGGTTTTCTTTGTAATTTCGTCATTATATCGGTACAAGAGTCGAAGTTATCCGTGCGTTATGTCTGTTCCTATGGGAATTTCAGACCAATGTGATCAGAGTGGAAGTTTAAGTACTAAAAGCTCCATACGAGACACTTTTGCGAGAATAAACGTCACAGGTATAAACTTAGAGTGCTACTAACCGTGCCCGCTCAATGATAGTAAGTAAAATCAAGTAGGTTTGTAACCAAACTTGATACTGGAGTGTATGGACCGCCTAAAAAACCTCCGACATGGTCGAACTATTTAAAACACCGAGACTGCCAATTTTAACGTGCCCTCCGAAACACAGTACCGCTCAGATAAAAATGCCACTAACGGCCACCCATCCAAGTAGGGGTCGAGTTACACGCTACTTAACAATCGCAAAGGGCTGACATCGCTTAGTCAAACTACGACACGAGCGGTACACCCATACTACCTAAATGAAACGGGCTAACGCCTAATCACACTACACCACGGGCGCTACATACACCCCTACTACGTAAAACGGGCTTAATAAAGACAGTTGTTTGCAACTCACCCCATCAATTAGCTGTTGTTTCTCTTGCAGCTGAAGCTCCTGATGCCGCAAGGTCGACCGTTGCTTCTCAGCTGTGCTGTTGAGACGGGAGAGCACTTCCTGGTCGTGCTCGCGGGCCGGGGAGGGGGGCGCGCTTGTACCTGCACCAGATACACTATGTAGTGAAGCCATATTTCGTCTAAGTGAGTGTTCACATTGAAAATGCGAGTATGGCGGTCGCAGCTTCCACTGTAGCTGTATCTGTACTTAAACACTAACATATTAAATAAGGAAATTGTTGTTGACTTCAAAAAACATCTTTTTAATATATGGGTCGGTAAATATTTGCCGTTTTCTAAGACCTTAAGAATCCATCCTACTCCTACACAAAAGATCTCTTGAAAGTGGGCAATGTAATGCCTACGTCTAAAAATAAACCAGATTAGTCTAAATTAACCAGATTCAAAACTCCTACGTCTCGAACTAAACAAGATTAAACAAAATTAATTCAAAACATCTCCCTAGTGTAACCCAATAGAAAAATGCAAAACCTCCTCTTTTTAAAGTGGGTTAAAAACAATCTCCAGTCCCGTTCTATTAATAGAACCTTCCAGAAAAACAAACGACAACCGAGACAAGTGATCCAATAAGTCAGCTCTCAGGTGCTGCGTAATAACCACGCTTAAAGTTTCAACCCCTGTGTCGGCACGGGGTCTAAATGACGGGTCATTTGTATGCCACGAGCAGGGTTAACCTCTGCCTGACATTATACGTTACTTGCTAAGGTGACAGTTATGTGCCAGGATTATAAGTCGAGTTTAAAAGGTTGTTGAAGGTTGCTCTACCTAAAATTATGTAAGAAACTCTACTATGGACAAAAATTACTTAGATGAATAAAGCTTTTAACGTATTTTAGCCCACGATGGTATGGAGAATAGGTGTATTAAGGATGAGAGGTAGTTTGTGTGTGAACTTTATATCGTTCCAATTTATCTATAGAAAGGTTTGACCAATTTCGAGACGTGGTTTGATCCATTTTTTATAATATGTTTAGGATATTTTGGGACGGTCTTAAATCGTGGACTCGTGGGATTTTTTTTTCAGGCAGCCTCAAATGGTGAAACTATTACGTCAAACAATTAAAACTATTTTTTAAAACCTCCTGCGCAAACATTTAGATATCGCGCTGTTCCGATTTTTATCAAACATAGCTTAGAACAAGAGCAAAGAAACTGGCTTACAAATGAAAATAAACACATCGAAATCGATCCATCCGTTTAAGAGCAACGATGCCACAGCAGACACACACACACAGACATCGACGTGAAACTAAATAAACCACACTTTTAGATCAGGTGTTAGAAATACTATCACGTTCAAGTTGAAAAGAAATCATTTGAGTTATCAACTGTTAAATCCATTCATAGCATACGGTATCAAGTAAACAAAGTAACATAAGTCGGTGCCCTACGAAAGCCAGTCCACAAATGGATATTAAAACTTTTTTACATATTAGCTTTTAGCACATTTTAGTTTTAAGGACCTATTTTTGACAACTTGATTGACTTGACTTGATTATAAATGCAAAATTTTGTAGTATGTATGTATGTTTGTTACTCATTCACACAAAAACTACTGAACGGATATGGCTGAAACTTTACAGTAATATACCTAGGTTATACATCAGAATAACACATGGGATACATTTTATCCCAAAATTCCCACGGGAACGTGTACAACGTGGGTGAAACCGCGGGGCACGGCTAGTATAACATAATACAACATAAATACGGTATACGCCATCAGACAGAGATAATAAACCCAATAAAAATTAATCAGATTCCACTTTAGATAGATAAAATAAGTGAAATATTTTAATATTGCAATGTTTACTTGAGGTATGTCCTTCATATAAAATATCTATGAATCATCAATGACATCGTTCGTAACTATGTATTTGTGTATTTGTGAATCATTATAAGACTCGCCTTTATAATGTAGGTTCTAGGTTCTATTTAGCATTTTCCTTCATATCACGATACTAGCAGCGCCCCGCGGCTTTGCCCGCGTTGAGCCCGTTCCCGTAGGAATTTTCGAAAATCCTTACTTAGTGTGCACTAACGTCACTTGAAGAACCTTCCTGCCAAATCTCATGTTTCTAGGTGTAGCGGTTGAGGCTGTGCGTTGATTATCAGTCAGTCAGTCAGTCAGTCAGGACTATGAATCACTACATAGTATAAAATAAAGTCGTCTCTTTTTCGTGTCTGTCACACTGTTTGTCTGTCTGTATGCTTAAATCTTTAAAATTACGCAACGGATTTTGATGCGGTTTTTTGTAATAGGTAGAGTGATTCAAGAGGAAGGTTTTTATGTAAAAAAATTCCCGAAATTCCCACGGGAACGGGCACAACGCGGGTAAAACCGCGGGGCGCTGCTAGTTTTATATATATAGATAGATAGATTTCAAATACTAAATATAAATATAGTATTAGCCTGTAATGTCCCACAGTTGGGTAAATCCCTCTCATCTCACTGAAGATATCAGTACAGTGAGGAGGATCAGGCGTAATCACCACGCTTGCCCACTGCGGTTAGGTTGATCTGAAACATGTTTTCGCTCGGCCCGGGAATTTAACCCGAGACCTCAATCTTGGCAGCCGAGTGCACATACCACTAGACCACCGAGGCGTTACTAAATATAGTCCGCACAAAAAAGATAATGTAACATTTTGTAAGTTGTTTGTTTCTTCAAACTATAGTTAAAATTTGTTGATGGTATTATTCTGGTTAAACACATAACAATGCCATATGTACAATATCCATAGGTGGTAACATAGCAAGTAAATATATTGTGTGTTCGGCGTATGTTTCTGAAAACGTATTATCCTGTTATTCCTGCGGGATACGCCTCAACGCATCCTCTTGGGAGGGTAAAAAAACAGACAAAATAAATTACGAAAATATTGTTCGAAAAACTCGTATAGAATAGCGATCTAGTGCGTGTTAGTGATCTCAAACCATAGCCATGTCGGATAAGAAACATACACATTACATTCTTCGTATGTTTTCTAATGATGAACTTTTTCGATCGAAATCGAGATCGAATTGAGATTCAATTGACACTTGATTTAGCAGAATTGATCCCCAGACGGTTCTTCTAATCGCACAACCTTGTCTTGATACGGTCAATGCTAGCGTTAACGTAACGTTTGTAGGTATATACAAATTAGATACATATAGAGCAAGATTTCTTCCTGCTCACCTAAATGTAAGGGCGCGACCACACTAAATCGAGGAAAATAACGTTAGCGCGATCTACAAAATTTTCACACAAACGCCATCTATTGGATCGCGGTCAATCGCGGATGAACCCACAGTGCGCTAGTCCTACTAATATTATAAATATTGTTATTATTTCACGCAAAAACTACTGATCGGATTTGGATGAAACTTTACAGTATATAGGTTATACAGAAGAATAACATAATGTGATACATTTTATCCCGAAATTCCCGCAGGAACGGGTAAAACCGCGGGGCTGCTAGTTAGTTATAAAACAAAAATTATAACAACCAGTTTATTTTCGGGAAAAAAATAGAATTGGCACATTCGGAAATCGGACAAACTCATAACACTTCTCTTTTTGCGTCGGGAGTTAATAAAACAGTATCGCAATATTCCAATACTCGTAGACCGAGTCTTTCACTGGCCTTTAACATTTAATATAATTAGGTGTGACGTTAGTTCCAAGTTTGACCTAGACTTTTCTATTACCTACAATACGAAGCTATAGTTATGTGGTACGTGACTACGTGAAGTAATAGTATTGTCGATGTCGATAGAATTACTAACATTAATAACTATTAACGTAGGTAAATTATTACCTGAGGGGTTTTATATACAGTCGAAAGATTAAAAACCTGTCAAGTCCGAGTCGGACTAAGGCACGGAGGGTTCCGTACTTTAAAAAAACGGCAAAAAATCACGTTTGTTGTATGGAGGAAAGTATGTTACGATAACCAACCATTTTAAACAAGTCCTTAATCGATCTCGAGTGTCTACTATATGCTAGGTTTAACATTAGCTCGATCCGTCTAATATTTTAACGATTACCAGTATCGCCGAGGAATTATGTCTATTAAAGTGTAGACGCCCTATTCATAAAAGTAATTTAACTTAAGCATTGATTTAAAGTGTTCTGTCTCTTTTTCTCTTTGAAAAATAGCGTATGTCAGGAAGGGACAAACCATTTGATAGCTAAAATGATGTTAATAAGCGTTCTAGGTATCTGTCTGCATGTGGCATCAAAGCATTCATCCAAGCCGGTGACTTTTCAGAGCGCTCCTAATCCTTATCTTTGGTAAAAAGAAATATTTCCAACCAGAGGGTTTGATAGCCCATACAAACTCAAGTAGAAAAGATTTTCAAAAGAGAGATTTCTCGGGAGATTTCTTGAAGTATAAAAAGGCCGATAAAGAAATGTCACATTCACGTTCGTATGCTCACGTTCCGTTGATATCCGTTCCAAAATATATCAATATCCGTTTCAGAACCTTGTATTGATCAACCACTCAGTCATTTTACTTCCAAATTTTTTGGGTTTTTTAAAGATGAATCAAATAAATAAATACACCCGTACCTCGGATGTTACACATGGTTAATTAGAGACTCAAACTAAGCTCTAACCTTGTATTATGGAATCTAACTAGCTGATACTATAAAATCTTAATTATAAATATATAATTGACACAATGACGTTCGTTTGCACTATGTCTGCACATACTGTCTGTTGAAATAGAAACTACTTTATAAAGTTTATCTATGTGTTGGGTTGACACTAGATTTTGTTTCCTTATTGACTTGTCGTTTTTCCTGTTAAAAATACTTTTACATATTATATTTGCTATTACGATTTTCCAAGTATATTTCTATTATTTTATCTTCCAAGACCCTGAATTATCCTCTAACTTTAACGTGGTAGCAGAGCGTGGTTCCCGGAAATAAAATTCAGATAGAAATTACGCGTCGATAGTTCGAGAGCACAAGATGGAAAATTCTATCATTGATGCAGCGAAGATTCATGTTGGAGAACTTGATGAATCGAACTGGGCGACATGGAAATTCAAAATAATGATTGCGCTGCGAGGTTTGAAGATCCTAGATGTAGTTGAGAGCAAGTTAGTGCCGCCCGAGAAACTCAAAACGGGTGCAGCAGCAGCAGATGTAAAAAAGTATGAAGAACGAGAGCAAAAGTATTTGTCGGCGGATAGTGCAGCCTTGCTACTCATCTCAACGAATTTGTCACAAGAGAACTGCGAAAAAGTCATGAGGTATTCTACTGCAAGAGATGTAATGGCTAGAGTTACATCGCCTGTATGATGGTATATCAGAAAGCAAAGTCTACGACATATGCATGAAGTTTTTCAGTTATAAGATGCAATCTGGTGGTGACGTGTCAGCACATGTCAGCAAATTGAAAAATATCTGGTCAGAACTTACCAGGGAACTCCAGAAAGAACACCTGAAGGAAGAGCTGCCAGAATTATTCCTAATTTGTAAGATACTGGATACTTTACCTGAAGAGTACTTCTCATTTAAGCCAAGCTGGATGATGATGTCCAAAGAAGACAGGACTGTAGAAAATTTGACAACTCAGTTAAGTAACCACGAAAGAGCTTTATCTACTAAGTATGAAGAGAAGATAGAAGCACTAGTAGTGAGAGAAGTTACAACAAATAAGAAGAGTAAGGTGAGTAGGAATTATGGAAAAAGTAAGGTGGAAGCGAGCACAGACAAATGTTATTATTGTGGCATGGTCGGTCACAGAATAAGAGGATGCTCCAAATGGATATCCGATGGACGACCACCTAAGCAAAAGACATCAACATCTAAGTCAAAAGGACCTACTACGAGTGTGAATATGCACATAATGGCAGTGAATCCAAATGATTCTGCTGATATAGATCACTGGTATGCGGACAATGGAGCTACTAGCCACGTCACGAACAGGGAGGATCTATTCCAGTCATTTGAGAGGTTTCACACTTCACACACCGTTACGACATTAGATAGCACTTCATGATGTATGGTATGTGCCTACAATACAGAAGAACCTATTTTCAGTGCTGTCAGCTCAAGACAAGTTGTCTAACAGCCTTTTCATGTCAACAACGGAAGAATGCAAACTATTACAACATGGAAAAGTGTTACTCATTGGGGAAAGAGAAAAAGATGGAGGTCTTTTTAAGCTGAAAGTAAGAAATATCAGACCTGCATGTCCAATTGAGGTGAACACTATGTCAAAAGAGAATCAGTTGCAGCTCTACCACGAGAGGTTGGCTCATCAGAGCAAATCACATGTGAAAAAGGTGATTGAGAGAGAACTTGGCATTAAGATGAAGCTAGACAAAGAACTATGTGAGGGTTGTGTATATGGTAAGGCACATAAGTTGAAATTTGGAACAAGAGAAAGAGCTACTGAAGCAGGAAAGTTAATACATGCAGATGTATGCGGGCCTTTCATCAACTCTTTATCCAAATACAAGTATTTTGTACTCTTCAAAGATGATTTCAGCAAATTCCGCTTTATCTACTTTCTGAGGGAGAAATCAGAGGTTCATAAGAAGCTTGAACTTATGTTAGCTGAAGCAAAGACTGCAGGACATACAGTAAGAGAGCTATTAAGTGATAATGGAGGAGAATTTGATAACGGAAATGTGAGAAGAATACTGGAGTGTTATGGCATAAAGCAAAGATTGACAATGCCACACACGCCAAACCAGAACGGTTGCGTAGAAAGAGATAATAGAACCGTTGTGGAAGCAATGAGGACGATGATGCATGCAAATGACTTACCTAAAAGTCTATGGGCTGAGTTAGTGGATACCGCAGTGTACATACTGAATAGAACGGGTCCTACTCCACTAGACAAGTCACCGTACGAGATCTGGTTCAACAAGAAGCCCAGGATTAAGCATTTGAGAGTAATCGGTAGTATTTGTTACGCACATGTTCCTAAAATAACGAGAAAGAAGCTGGACAAGAAAGCTATCAAAGGAGTGCTGGTCGGTTACGATAATGACGAAGGTTATAGAATTTGGGTTAAAGAGAAGAACAAAATAGTTCGATCCAGAGATGTAACGTTTGAAGAAAAGCCTTTGAAGTCTAAGGATGAGACGAAGGAGAGTATTCAAGAACCAAATGTCCAGAAAGGTCTTATCGGTAAAATAGAAATCCCAGAAGCGATAGTTAGACTTGTGAAACCAGATACAGTTGAATCAGATAATGATGAAGAAGAGCCCATTGATGATGAAATATTCGAAGACTGTGGGTCTGAACATATAGAAAGTGAGGTTGAAAATGAAGAAGTCTTACCAGAGGAAGAGCAAGGTATGAGACTAAGAGATCGTTCAACGTTGAGAAAACCTGCAAAATTTGATGATTTTGTGATGATGACAGTTGCAGAGTTGAATAATATAAAAGAACCTCAATCATTCAGAGAAGCTATGGAATCCAAAGATAAGGAAAAGTGGAAAGTAGCTATGGATGATGAATTGAAGTCGTTGAAAGAAAACGAAACTTGGGAAATGGTATCTTTACCTAAGGGAAGAAAGGCTATACCATGTAAATGGATTTACAAAGTAAAGACAAATCCAGATGGAAGCATAGAACGTTATAAAGCGCGACTGGTGATAAAAGGGTATTCTCAAAAGAAGGGTGTGGACTATTTCGAAACCTTCAGTCCTGTAGCAAAAATGAGTACGATTAGGACTATCCTAAGTATTGCTGCACAAGAAAATATGCATTTGATGCAATTCGATGTATCCACCGCTTTCTTATATGGAAGTCTTGGAGAGGAGATTTTCATGAGACCACCAGAAGGGTATAACGATCAACCAAACTTAGTATGCAAGTTGACGAGGAGCCTTTATGGACTTAAACAAGCCCCTAGATGCTGGAATAATTGCATGCAAGACTTTCTAGTGAAAGTTGGATTTAAGAAGAGTGAAGCAGATCCATGCCTCTTTGTAAGGAAGAGAGGAGAGAAGAAGCTGATACTGGCTCTTTACGTAGATGATGGTCTGCTTGCATCTACTCATAAAGAAGAATTAGAAAAGTTCTTGTGTGAGCTGAAAGAAAGATTCAAGATCAAATCGAAGCCTGCAAATTACTATCTTGGTTTAGAGATAACAAGAAGAGAAGATGGATCGATTGAGTTGAATCAGACTGCCTACACAAAGAAAATATTAGAGCGGTTTGGGATGGATGAGTGTAAGCCGGTTGGAACACCAATTATCAAAGACGACGTGACGGAAACAGAAGAGATTGAAAGTAAATCTAATTTCCCGTATAGACAAGCAGTTGGTGCTCTGGCTTATCTCATGGTCGGAACCAGGCCCGACATTGCCTATGCTGTCGGAGTTGCTTCTAGAAAGTTAGATAACCCATCGAACCAGGATATCACTAAAGTGAAAAGAATCCTGCGGTATTTGAAAGGCACTATGAACTGGGGGTTGACTTACAAAAGAAACTCTGATAAAAAACTAGTGTGTTTCAGTGATTCAGACCACGGTGGGGACTTAGAAACTGGCAGGTCCACATCAGGAATGGTTTGCATGTACGCTGGCAGTGAGAGCGCTTACTGTGTCGGGGATTGCGAGTTCGATTTCCGCCCGGAGTCAACAATTTGTGCAGACATAGTTGTTGGCGACGACGTCTGGGTGTCAATTATATATTCTTATAAAGTATTTGTGTATGTATAAGTAATACTTAGTATCAGTGAATTAGATTCCATAACACAAGCTTAGAGCTTACTTTGGGTCTAATTAACCGTGTGTGAATTTGTCCGGGTGTATTTATTATTTATTATTATTCCCAGCGAGATCAGTTTAAACGAAGGCAAAGGATTTAGCAGAAAATTTATTTTTATTTCCTTCACAAACAAGTGGGCTATCGTAGGCTTTGAGTACTTTGAAGATCGGCAAGAAGTTTTCAGATTATAACGCCCGAACAAACTCTTAATCTTTAATTATATTAGTTCAGGACTTCAGATTTACATTTGATATTCAATATTCCGAAAATTCAGCATTTATTTTCGGGAAAAAGTTAAACGAACAATATGACAAACTTTCCGGAAAATATCGGATTACGTTTACTCTACTCGTAATGTACACGAGAAGAGGAACCCTGCGTTTAACTATGCTATAACGTTTTCTTGGTTTCTAATGGAGTGGGCATAATGTAGGTTTGGTGAAAATAATGTATTTTTTCTAGTAGTCGAGAACTAACCGCTAAGCCAAAGAAATTGAGTCGGGTTTTTTCATTTAAACTGCTTCTTCTTTGTGTTTTGTGCTCCAAAGCAAAAAGTTCTTCAATGCACAAATTTCTACATCTCTGACCGTTCTTTCATTGGTCACATGTTGCCTGATGTCGGAATTTTGAGACCATCTAAAAGCCAATAATTGTGATAGCATTGTGCTATGTCCCGTACAGCAACAGCAGTCTTTTGTATCTTTTGTCACGTGTTTTGTATTTTTCTTTGTGTATTTAGGATCACTTTTGGCAATATTTTTTTTATTTATTTTAGTATCTTCGATCGTGGTAAATCCCGTAACATAACGATGCTTAGATGATGGTGCTTAAGTCACCCATGAGTTCGAGCTGACTGTTGCTGCTTCAGTCAAATTATGCTATGAACTGTACATATTTGTATAGCTGAATCCAGAAAATAGGTAGTATTTGGCAAAAATCCAAACATTCCCAAACGGTTTCTAGGAATATAATGCCTGCAGGATTGTGTAACAAAGAGTAAGTATATTTGTACAAAAAGTTTTATTGTATCTACCCACGCGATTCGTAAGCTTAGAAGAAAGGCAATGCGGGCTTTCCACCAACTCAATAAAAGTACTTCTGTGTCGCATAATTTTTGTAACATTTCATTTTTGTTGCGAATTAAGAAGTATTTGGGGGACTCGGTGTTGAGTTAAAGGTTTATGAGAAATGTTTTGAAGAATTTGTTTTTTAAAACCGCACTTGATCTTTTTAATACTGTTGTTTAAGACGTAGGTACTCGTATTTATACTGAACTTGAATGTACCGAACTTATACAAGATCGTAGACAAAGTTTATACCACAAACTAGCGGAGCTGAGCTCCAATAGTTATTTATGCACATTGACAATACTAAGAAACAGGAGCGCTTCGTTCCATAAACCCTAATGCCTATGAACCTATTTCCTTATCAAAGCTCATTCAAAAAAAATCCATTAAAAACTTAAAACGGAAGGATAATTATAAAGATTACTTCCAACACCCCAAACTTACGAACTTTACAATTTATGTACCTAGAAGGGCTCTTTCATATTAAGCATTTTCAGCCGTCCTGCTACGTGAGTTTTGTATGAAAAATAAAAGAACATTTGCGGACTACTTCGGTGCATAACCGGATGGCTAAAAACGCTTCAATTTAAAGATTGTAAGTAGATGAATAGATAAGGCATAGTGTCTCACCATCTGCCGGCGCGTTCAAAGTCCGCCGTAGCCTTTTGTTCTCGTCCTGTAACCTCGCTACAGCTGTCACCAACTCCGCCGACTCCGTCCGCCATTGCTCTTCAATCGCTTCTATCTCCTGCGAAAGATAAGATACAATTTTGATTTAAGACACAAGATCAAAGACCCAAATACAATCTTAAAGTATATAAAGTAACCTGATCCAAATTACAGAGCAAAGGGCTCTCTAAAGAAAATCATTAAAGTATATAAATTCACAGTAAACTTTTGTTGCGCAACTTAACAAATATTCTCATCTTACTCGTTCAAGCGCTCATGACGTAGTTTGATTAAGCGATGTTAGCTAATTACGATCGTAAAGCAACGTGCAGCTCGACCCCTACTTGGATGGGGGACCGATAGTGGCATTTCTATCTGAGCGCTACCGTGCTTCGGAGGGCACGTTATATTGTCAGTACCGGTTGTTAGACTATGTCGGAAGCCTTTAGGCGGTCTAAAAACTCCGCCACCAGGGTTCGCCACTAACCTACTCGAACTTGGTTACTTTTTATTTCATTTAAAATACAACATGCAACACAAACACGTTTTGTTGCCGAGTAGCTTGCAAGGAACTTGTTTACAGTAACAGGTTGCTGCAACAGTGTGTACAGATTTTTCTCGTGAAAATGGAACTTTAAAATTCTGTGCCATTTTTTTCGTAAGACCAAAACAGGACAATGGCCTCTCTGATTTTTCTCTTATTCAGATTATCAGTATTCCTACCGCAGCTAACAGAACAGACAAAAATAAATATTCCTTCAAAAACTCCCAACTGAAATAGAATTGCAAATGGCGCCGACAATGGGACAACCAATTATGATAATAGAGTCGTATCGTATAACATTTATCGTTTTATGTTTTCATAATGTTCGATATTGTAGTATCATATGGTTTTCGAATGATATGTTCAGTTTATAGTCGAGGAAGTTTAATATGAATAGATTAATAGATAAAACAAAAGTATCTACGAAGACACAGTATACTAAATTAGTAATGAACTATTTATTATCAGGTAATTGTTTTCTATGCTATACAAAATTAAAGAGTTTAAGCTACACATAAATAAAGAATGAGTGAATGAGGCTAAATGAAAGGCAAAGATCTTTCGTTCGTTTTCAGCGAGAGGGATTAGCCGTAATCACCACTCTTTTGATCTAAAACCTGAGCCATGCAACAAAAGCTAGAAACAAGTAAACTAAAAATGAAGGCATAACCGTAAAACTTTGAGAAACAAAATTGTTTTCATCTTGCAAATAACGACCAACGTATTTCCACACAACCATACATTTTCCCATTTATTTCAATAAAGACCACTGTAAGTAGCGTAACTTTCCTTTAGAGTACTATTTACAGAGGAATTATTACACCCAGCAGACACGAGTTGCAACCGAGACACTCTAAAACCAACACTGCAGATGCTCAACATAAATATGTCAGGGAAAGGGATTGGGAGAATCAATTCTATGAAATAGAGTGAAAGGTTCAAATGGACTGCAGTGATTGAGAATTCGAAATTGTATTAATGCGATAGTTTGCGAGGATGGACAGTATAGGCGGCAATAAGCGTGTAGGTTTTGTTGCTATTTAGACAAAGTATTAATAAATAACATAGAAATGGTAGAATGGTAGAATTGTAGTTGCTTTTACGACAAAACTGTTGGCTAGATTGACTCTGGACTATAGCAAGGAGAGAAAGGATTTTATCGAATGTTTACTGCACTTGCGGTAACTCTTACTCGATACTAATAAAGTAAATTATTGGCCTATAATGTCACAAATCTCATTTAAGATATCAGTATAGTGAGGAGGATTGAGCATGAGTTTTACTAATAGCAGTTAGTGCAGAGAAGAGGATTACGCATGATAGATTCTAGTATCAGTTATTATTTATACGTCTAAAAGAACTTACGAACAAGGCCCCGCAGAAAAATAGGCACATAATATAATAGAAATACTAGCTGAGTCAATTGAAGAAGCGATATACCGTAAAGTAGCACTCAGGAATATCGATAGTTAAGTTTCTACGAACATTTCCCAAGGCAACATGAAAATTTCTCGGATTAGCGCGTGTATGCGCTAAAAGCACGACAAGTATTTTGCTTCTGAAATTAGCGTGTAGATAACCGAATACTAAATGCCATGCATAACGGAAGATAGCTTAGTCATATTAGAAGTATTTAACTATGGCAGTTTCGTCTACTTTAAGCCAGTTCTTGTTGAGATAAAATTAAAACTACCACATGTAGTTCCTAAGCAAATCAAACAATAATCAAATCCATTAATACCATTAAAGATTAAGGAATACATATGTACATATCCTCCGATTCTATATGTTTTTCACGTCAATATTTGTATTCGTATGCCTCTAATAAAATGTCAATACCAAAGTAATTGAAAAACAATTTGATGACACTCTTTTATGCTCCATAGAGGGTACCAAATAGATATAAAACTGAAGTAAATGTAACCAGACAACGGAAATACAAAAAATATTGCTGATACAACTGTCACAGGGGCCTAATTCAATTTGGAAAACTCCACTGGCTTTACCACCAATTCAGCTCGCGGACCGAAGTCAGATAATTAGCTTTGCCACTTTGGCTATTGTTAACCCTTTTATGAAACGAGGAATTGTAGAAAATTCCCACAGCAAAAATGTTGAGTCAAGTGTTTGTTTGTTTGGTCCAGTGTTTTCGTGAAAAGGCTCGACCGATTTAATCGGTTTGGTGTGGCATTTGAAGAGCTTACGATGGGTAGTTATTAATATTACTTAGTTTTTATTTTTCTGAGCAAATTCGTAGCAAAAACAAACTATAAATACAGTAAACTGTTTTCTAAGTAAAACAAATTCCTAAGAAATTATTAAAATGAGTAACAAGAACTATTTTTGGTAAAAACACTTAACTATTCAGAGCATTCGTGTTTCCTTTACAACTCAATGTGCCCATACTTTCGCAAATTCCTATCAAATAAATAGTTTGAATTTTTGCACGTTCTCTTCCTTTGATTCGTCGACGTTTCATTCAAGATGCTGAGTCTTTGTTCCTTAAAATTTTGCGACTAAATTTTTTCGTCTCCTTTTATAACATTTCGCTGGTAGGAGGTGAACAAAAGAATTTTAATATTTAGAAAATGGAGAGACTTAGGACAGAAAATCCCTGACTTAAATATATCCGATCCCGTTCATTGTGTAACATTAACGACATAATCCTATTTGTTTTCTTCATTAAAGGGGAAAATTGCTTTTGATATTCGACCCGGTTTCGATTCACTACATATATGTTCTACATATAGTTAATTGAAATTTAAGCTTACTTTGATTTCCATGTGCCCCGTATGTGCCTTTTTGAAAATAATCAACCCAAATATTTGAAGTAAAACTCTTGAAGAGATTTTTTCTTATAATATTTTCGTCAATATAATTTCATGGATACAAATTCATACCTCTTATTGCGTAAGTGGATAAAAATAAAAATTCGAATGGTCCATTAAAATATGTGCCGTTATCAAAAGACCTCATTGAACCAACAGACACACAAAACGCTTGTTTCTGCTATTAGTGATAACATTGATAACGTGCAAGGTGAATCCTGCATGAATGTCATGATGGCTAAGGTTGACCATAAACCATTGGTCAAGGTCAGGGGCCAGAAAAAGTTGATTGAAAAAAAGCGTCAAACCGCTTTGCAGTAAACTGGTTGTATTTATACTTCAAAATAGATAATTAATATACAAAAAACTGTATTTTTTTTAGTTTATTAGTATTGTTGGTTGCTGAGTGTCTTTTATCAGCATAACATTCAATAGAGTATTTATGTGGCGAAAAAATGATAAGAAATATTTGAACATGAACCAATGAAGGATATTATGTCGAAGGCAAAAGTCTGTTTTTTTTAAAAGCCTAACATTTTGCAGCCAAACAAAGAAGAGTTTATGTGGGTAAGGTAGGAGAGCAGATTGGTGAGTGAGAAAAACATCTGAGTACCTTAGATACTATATTTTTTTCTACATTTCCTTCTTAATCATATCGTTACGTCCTAAAATATAGTACCACATCCATTAACGATATAATTTAGTGATATAATTATACTAGCAGCGCCCCGCGGTTTACTCGCGTTGTGCCCGTTCCTGTGGGAATTTCAGGATGAAAAGTAGCCTATAACCTTCCCGTTGAATGTGTCTATCCATTACAAAAATAATTATGTATTCGAATCGGATTGGTAGTTTCTGAGAGTAGCGCGTTCAAACAAACAAACAAACAAGCAAACAAACTCTGCAGCTTTTTAATATTAATATAGATTTTTAGCAATTTGTCAAGTTGCAAACGAGATAGGTATCACTACATAGTATAAAATAAAGTCGTCTCTTTTTCGTGTCTGTCACACTGTTTGTCTGTCTGTATGCTTAAATCTTTAAAATTACGCAACGGATTTTGATGCGGTTTTCTGTAATAGGTAGAGTGATTCAAGAGGAAGGTTTTTATGTAAAAAAAATCCCGAAATTCCCACGGGAACGGGCACAACGCGGGTAAAACCGCGGGGCACTGCTAGTGAGATATAAATGATAATGTATGATGTTGGACCACCCAAGCACTAAAAACATTACGCGGTAGCCATTTTGCTTCAAAGAGAGGATAGTTAATAATACATTAGCTACAATATTAATCATAAAAGTTGGACTGTCCGTCCCAATCATGGCAAGGGTCGGAGCGCAGTAATCCAACTAAATTTTTAATCTTATTCCCTCAAAGCATCCGTCAGAGCAAACATGTGTGAATTACGAGGAGAGTTTTAACGCTAATTACTGTATGTTGTGGGATCTAATTGTTAGTAATGAAAACAGACGGCAAACAGAGTAACAAATGAAATTAGACCACAGTGTAAGGAGGATTAGGTCTAAATTTCCGAAGTAAAATAAGTAACTTTGCGTAATATTTCTAAATGTACGGCGGAAACAAATCTTTTAGAGGTTTTAATATAGAATATCAATATAAAAAAAATTGGGGAATGAAGTTAGTCTACTGCATGTTCTACACTGTGGTATCAACAAAATACTATCGAACGATTACCGCCTAAGGTAATAACCATTCATCAGCCAGACTAAAATCATAATAGCTAATCAAGATATAAGTTTGTTATGTAAACGAATAGAGTGTTTGGTCTTACGCAACATCTGTACGCCAATAAAGTGGTCGGTTCATGAGACAATTTGAGCTCAATTAGTTCTGGCTTGACCAAAATGTACACTTTACATTAACGACATGAGGTTTAGAAAGGAGCACGAATATATCTTTCCTTCCTTATCTGTATACTTCATCGTGAGGAAAACCGTGGCTTAGTTGGTTCCACAATTTTTTTTCCGGACAAATTCACTCACGGTTAATTAGACCCAAACTAAGCTCTAAGCTTGTAATATGGAATCTAACTAACTGATACTACTACATATACATACACAAATACTTTATAAGAATAGGTATAATAATTGACACCCAGACATCGTCGCCAACAACTATGTCTTCACATATTGTTGACTCCGGGTGGGAAGGGTGTATCCCATTCGTCACCACCAACTTTGTCACCACTGGGGACGAATGGGATTTTTTCTAAAAAAAAATCCCATATGTCTCCACTGGGGACGAATGGGATGCCACTTAGTAAACATCCCGTATGTCCCTACTGGTGACAAATGGGATTATACTTAGGAGACATCCCAGTCGTCACCCCTAATAAAAATAAAATTTAAAACTGTATTTTACACACCTATTAGGTAGGTATGTAAGATACAGTTTTAAATTTTATAATACTTCAAATATTAAAAAATAAACAGACAACATTTTTCAAAATCAACAGGTTTTATTTGTATACATATAAAAGATCACAGCCTAATCGAAGTAAAATTTTCAGTTATTTAACTCATATGAGAGAGTAGTGTTATAAGTTGCCTAATTGAATAGACTACTATGTTCAAAGTATCATTAGAAAAAAAAAAACTTAAATATACACCGTCACCTACTATGAATAATTTCTAATTATCTGTGATCACTGATCAACATTATTTATGAAATTGAATAGACTATAACATTCGTTGTTTCCGTCATCTCCGCTATTCCTACCGTCGAACAAACAAACTCGAATTCCTCTCACAGCGGCGGCACATATTCATTCCATGGCACAACTACCTACTACTTAGCATTACTATGCTACCAAGCACCAGCGGAAATGTTTACATAATTTTCTAGCACAGCTGCATATTAGCTCAGGTGGAAAAGCACCATAACCTTGTGAGTACATTATAGAGCAATTAATTAGTAAGCGGCGATATGGCTGGACTGCTGCCTAAATAGATAGTAAATAAGTAATTAGACTGTAATGTCCCAATGCTAAGCAAAGGCCTCTCATCTCACTGAAGACATCGATATATGTAATAATATATATATATATATATGTTACGGCTAATACCCGAAGTGCGGCTACACCTAGTTCTAACCGGCTAAAACTAGGTGTAGCCGCACTTCGGGTATTAGCCGTATGTCATTTTAATGAAAAGAGAGTGTTTAAACATGAAAAAAAAAATAACCCTAACCTACCGAATTACTTACTATTCGGTAGGTTAGGGTTATTTTTTTTTTTCATGTTTAAACTCTCTCTTTTCATTAAAATGACATATATATGCACCTAGTTCTAACCGGCTAAAACTAGGTGTAGCCGCACTTCGGGTATTAGCCGTAACATATATATATAAATATTAGTTTCATTAACCTAAAAAAAAACCTCAAAACTCTCTTCTGAGGGGTCAACGCAGTTTTGTCTTTTTAAAAATAAACTTCAATTAGGCTGTGATCTTTTATATGTATACAAAAAAACCTGTTTATTTTGAAAAACATTGTGTTTGTTTAATTTTGTATATTTGAAGTATATATTAGGTATGTAAGATACAATTTTAAATTTTATTTTTATCAGGGGTGACGACTGGGATGTCTCCTAAGTATAATCGCATTTGTCACCAGTAGGGACATACGGGATGTTTACTAAGTGGCATCCCATTCGTCCCCAGTGGAGACATATGGGATTTTTTTTTAGAAAAAATCCCATTCGTCCCCAGTGGTGACAAAGTTGGTGGTGACGAATGGGATACACCCGGTGGGAATCGAACCCGCAACCACCGACACAGTAAACGCTCTAACTGCCACTGTGCCAACGGGCTTGTCAATTGACCAATGACAATGTCTTTACGGCATTCTAAGCTGAGATAGGCAAAGGGACGTACTATCCTTGTAGCATGAAACTATGCATAGGTCGGTATCCTTTATAATATTAAGTTGCATTGACCTGCATCTATCGTCTTTATAGGTGGAGACAGAAGCCAATTGATTTAATTCTTCTTAAGGTTAGTGGCCAAAAAATACCCTGAAAACCCAAAAACCCTGGTGTCTTAGTTTTTAGACCGCCTTAAGGCCTCAGATATGGTCTGACGATTCATACAACTGGACATTACTATTTACTTATCATCATATTAGTTTTTGTCTTAACTAAGTTACAGGTGATAGGTATAAAAATGTACCGTCCACGGCAGTTCGTCGCAAGGGTTCTAAAAATAAATCTGTCAGCAGGATATTAATTTCCTCTCTGGAATATCTTAAGCTGGCGTCTCGCTTTCGAGTTGCTATAAAAAAGATAACTAAAGTGAGCTACTAGTTATGACACTTCGAGAAACCAATAAATTAAAAAGTAATTTTTACTTATCAGTTTTCGAATCGAAATGTATTCATAATTAGGCTTTTATAATCGAATACATAGATTCAAAGATTAGTTACTTCCTTTATCTTAACTTATAATACCTTATTATAATTGTCAAAGAACGGTGATCGACTTCCCAGAAAAGGATTCCCTTCGATGAGGAAAAACAAACTATATCCATACGCAATTTGTATGTAATATGTAACCACTGGTGCAACATATTGAGATGTAGTCAGTTTAATTTGCGTAATAGCAAGCATTTTGCCTATCAATGTACATGACTTCATACAATCTGTAGCTATTGTAGATAGTAGATCAGGGGTTCTTAACCTTTCGATAAGAAGCCCTGCTCTAGACACTTAACAACCTGTGACCAAGATTCCAAAGGAGCCGAAATGTCAGGGAGTATAATAACTGTGGGTACAGTTACGTAAAGATGATATTCGATCAAACTGGACCCAAGATGTATATCATTTTAATTTCCTACTGTCCTGCTAATTATTATATTTGTAGCATTTAATACTATAATGTGCAAAAGGTTGTGAAGATATGGATGTATGGATCTATTTGTGTTCCTATTTAACGAAAAAACTATTGATCAGATCTGCATGAATATTAGCAAGAGATAGATTAGAGTCTAACAATACACAGGCTACTTTTCATCCCAAAATTCCTGCGATAACGGGTACAAAGCGGGTGAAACCGCTACTAGTGGTAGTACAAGCGTCATATTTTTGTCAACACATCAAACCTTATTACAATGACATAAGGGTGAAAATATGTAAACTACTATATAAATCCAATACTCCTGTGGTTACACACTGCTTTGCGGCGAAAATGGTGTAATTCATGTGATAAGGTAAGTTATATTATAATATAAGTGATTGCAATACTGTGCAATGATTTGCTCTCATTACTATGTAGGTAGAGTATTGGCATTGAAACTATAAAGACATATTGAAAATGTACTGAAACATGTAAAATGATGGTGTAATATTTTTAATTGTTGTTTATCCGCGTGTAATGTTAACTTGACCAGACTTAATGTTGAACTGAAATTCTTTGGCGTTAGTATAATTTACACGCCTAAGGTGAAATTCCATTATTGAAATATTTTTGTCTTCGTAATTATAGATACAATTTTAATTCGTTGACAGGAAAACATTATACAATGTTCTAATCACTATTTCTATAAGAAAGTCCGCGGGCAGATACGAATTGAACTATTATATCGGCTAATTGACGACTTGGACACAGCGTCCAAAATTCCAAATTGACACTTTTTAATTTTAATATTTTTTATTGAAATGTGTTAACTATAACACGAATCGAAAAGCAACGAAATACGAGAGACGATTTAATTTATCCAGATATATTAATATATTAATTAAATCCAGACATTTTAATCGCTGCCATCGTAAAATGAACTCTATAAACCTAACTGCATGAAACTTATTGCATTCATTCAATTGCAAAGAACGTATTCGAACAATAGTCTAGTTAATTCAACATAAG
This sequence comes from Cyclophora albipunctata, assembly GCA_963082685.1. Lineage (NCBI taxonomy): Eukaryota > Metazoa > Arthropoda > Insecta > Lepidoptera > Geometridae > Cyclophora > Cyclophora albipunctata. The sequence goes on from OY720133.1 coordinate 3,283,996, forward strand.
TATTAGTAGTTATAGAATATTGTTAACAAGTTGTTCGTGCACAGGAAACGGTCAATTTTATTCAATTCTAGTAGGTACAAACTTCCAATGTGTTAGTAGGGTCTTTTCACACTTTATAAAGGTGCGAATCTTGCAGTTTTGCTAACGAGGCTGAGGCGTTGTCCTAATAGAACGCGAATGCGCGATGCGAGCGATGCGACCATCGCGTGTTTCAAACATTTGAGACCGCGTCGTGCGATTGTCAGTAAGGACACTTATTAGAGTTCAATATGTTTGATCGCGCGTTCGTACGAGTAAAATTCGCGCGAACTTACGATGATCGCGCATTTGCGTTCTATTAGGACAACGCCTAAGGGTTAGGGTTCGGTAATTTTCAGGGAGTCGATAACTTAGTCTAGATTAAAAACAATGCAATGAAATAAGTTAACAAAGCGATATAGGCAAATTGTCGGTCCCGGTTGTTGCAATCGTTAGACCATGTCGGAGGCCTTTGGGCGGTCTAAAAACTCCGACACTAGGGTTGACCACTAACCTACTTGAACTTATTTACTTAATATAGGCAAATAAGACATTTAAATATGAATCTCCTGTTATTAAGTAGATATCGACATAATATAGTTAAGGTGATAAAAATCGAATGTAGTGGTTTATATTGGTATGGCGACGGGTCACCACACAATTCCAGGCACCAAACGATGGATCAGTTTCAGCATCTGACCCATGTCAATATATTGAGGAAAATAAACAGTAAACAAATTTTAATAGGCATGTATAGTCCATCGAAAAGTTACATTTGGGGTTGCGTTTTTTAGAAGACGCAATTTTATTTTTTTGATGTGTAGGGGGGGTCAGTGTAAGCTTGTCCCACGGCCGCCATCTTGAAAATAGGGGTTGAAATGGTTTTTACGATATATCTCTTAAACTATTTTTTTTTTTAAAACATTGTTAACAGATTTGTTGCAAATTAAATTCTTTACAACTTTGGTCCAGTAACTTTTTGTCGTAGAACTATAAATAAAAAAGTTATAAGTGAAAATGTTCAGAAATTCGAAAAGTAAAAATAAAAGACATAAGGGACATTACAGCTGCTGCTGATCCTAATACCGATCTATCGAAGGTCGTAGTTCGATTAGGTGGGTTCCATTTGCTCATAATATGTCGTTCATAGGTGCGATTGGATATATCATGTCTGGTAGTGGACTCGAGGATATCTTCAAATTAATTTATGCTGAGAACGGTGTACAGCACATAATGTCTGGACATGCTTATGGTAGGGCTGTACGTGCTCATTTATAGTACTATTATCATCCAGAAAATCTCGTTCTTCTTCTGTAAATTCTATTGAATCCATAACTATTTTTGTAACTGATAAATGCACTAGCAAATAAGCACATACAGCCCTACCATAAGCATGTACAGCCCTACCATAAGCATGACATTATGTGCTGTACACAGTTCTCAGCATAACTTAATTTGAAGATATCCTCGAGTCCACTACCAGACATGATATATCCAATCGCACCTATGAACGACATATTATGAGCAAATGGAACCCACCTAATCGAACTACGACCTTCGATAGATCGGTATTAGGATCAGCAGCAGCTGTAATGTCCCCAAGGGCGTCGCCAAGGGGGGGCAGGTAGGGGCAGCTGCCCCCCCCCCTAGAGATTCTAAAAAGTTGCCAAATATAATGCAACCAAAGTCCTAAGTCTTTGAGTCGATTTGCTTGAAGTTCAAGCCTTGAACAATCATTCATTCAAAATCTCACAGAAACTTTTGAAACTATCGCTCAGTTTTATAATTTACCAAACATAAAAATTGAAGTCGAGCTTTGGCAGCAATTCTGGCATAATTAACCAAACCCAACAGATCAAACCGATGTTGATATCCTAAAAGAAGCAAAAACCTTCTTTCCCGACTCGGAAAAAGCGTTGAAAATTTGGATCGCTCTTCCATGCACGACGTGTACGGTAGAGCGATCGTTGAGCAGCCTCAGGAGACTAAAAACCTGGCTAAGAAGCACTATGAGTTTGGCCATGATGAGTGTGCACCGAAAACTTATACATGGAAACTTACAAGATTTTAATAATAAAGTGGTCGAGAAGTTTACAATGAATCCCCGAAAATTATGTTTTAATTAACCTAATTTATACAAACAACGACCACTATAATATTAAAATCTGGTAAATTAAAAAAAAATACGCTGTCTTATTCAAATTCAAACTCCTTTTTATTCTATTTTTGTAATAAATGTTATCTTTATAACTTATTTTCAATTTTTTATTGCATAGTCCTCTTGACTATGCAATAAAAAACGTGCTCGTGTAGCTTTTAACATTGGACTCTGTACTGTCACAGAATATATATGTATATAGTACTAAGATACTGTTGTTATTACAATCGCTGTAGATGTAAGGCTCGTAGTACATGTGAAAAGCTTCTTGTGCTGTCGACTTTACCTACAATTCATACCTACTTTTCTCATTCATAGAGAATGAGTAAAGTATGAATTGTAGTAGGTAAAGTCAAGTTGCCCCCCCCCCCCCCCCCCCCTGCGCCATCGGCTGGCGACGCCCTTGTGTCCCTTATGTCTTTTATTTTTACTTTTCGAATTTCTGAACATTTTCGCTTATAACTTTTTTATTTATAGTTCTACGACAAAAAGTTACTGGACCAAGTTGTAGAGAATTTAATTTGCAACAAAACTGTTAACAATGTTTTTAAAAAAAAAAATAGTTTAAGAGATATATCGTAAAAACCATTTCAACCCCTATTTTCAAGATGGCGGCCGTGGGACAAGGGTGGCGACCCCAAAAACTTGTTTTTAGCTTTACACTGACCCCCCCTACACATCAAAAAAATAAAATTGCGTCCTCTAAAAAACGCAAGGTTAGGCCTAAAAAATGTAACATTTCGATGGACTAGTAGTATTTACATAACTCCACCACCAGTACATTTTTTTTATGTAATAAAACCGATAATTAGGTACCCATTTCGATAACCAAACTTTGCCAGATATAATTATCTGATAATTTTTTAACAAAATATTGATTACATAAGTCTAAAAACAAATACTATACTATTACAGCGGTAAACAATAATTTAAGAGAGAAAGGCTCAATCAATTGTTAGAAAAGAAGTGAAAGGTATAGCTAAGTACAGAGCTGCAAAATATATTACACGAGGTGTGTTCTTATTACAACTAGCAAACTCTCTTTCACTTAGGTTTAGGCTTAGAATCACATTATTCTCTATTAAAATTGGAAATGCATCAAAGTAAAGTGCAGTCTTCTATGACCATAGTTCAGGTAAAGGTGCTTATTCTCTATTAAAATTGGAAATGCATCAAAGTAAAGTGCAGTCTTCTATGACCATAGTTCAGGTAAAGGTGCCGAAATGTCAGATAAAAATATAAAATAAAGCAAAGTGTATTTGTAAACATAGTTTTAACTCAAAATGACTAGTGTTCACTGATGGAAATGCAACAAAGTAGAATGTCTTCTGGGACCACAGTCCCTGTAAAGGAGCCGAAACGGCAGACAAAATTTTATAAAATAAAAGCGAAGTGTATCTATAAACTTAGTTTTTACAACAAAATATTTTTAATGTCTGGTAATCAACCATTTCAAGAGAACTGTGATCTGTGACACCTGTTACATTTCAAAGATTTCACACAATTTGACTACAAAGCTGGACTGCATTTTATCCCTAAATTATTTATAGTAGAATATGTATCAAATCAGGAAAATATATTGTATCTGTGCATTTGCACACCATTGGGAAACCATAATCTATGACACTGGATGACATTCACTCATTCATTTTGAGTAGGTTAGTGGCCAACCCTGGTGTTGGATTTTTTAGACTTCATCTTCATGGTCTAACAATTGAAATAACAGGGTCCAACTGCTTGAAGTACTCTCGGAAGCACGGTACCAATCAGATAAAAATGTCACTTTCGACCACCCATTTTCGGGCCAAGCTACATGTTGCTTAACAATCACAATAACAATTGTCAATAAAGTGTTAAAGACTTGTAATGTTAAATTTACCAGACATGTTAATTAATATTTAATTATGCAATTAAACAGTGAAAAGGTCACTGAACTAAAGCATAACAATGAGGTATTATGTGGAAATTAATGTTAAGAGAAAGAATCTGTGCAAGTTAGGTTAAGTTAAGTGCAAGTTAAGTAAACAGTAGCAGAACCCTGTGGTTTTTCTTGTGTTGTAACTGTTAGCTGTAGCAATTTTAGTATAATAAAAAGCATATGTCCTTCCTCGCGAAAATGGCTATCATATACAAAACAATTTTTCTAATGAGCCCAGGACTTAACTGATTGAAGAAATTAACTGATTGAACATACTATTCAGTTTCTTTGTAAATATACTTCTTCATACTGCCAATATAGGACAATTAAATAAACATTTTGAAGATGATGAAATCTACTGCAAAGATTATTTACCGACCTTGTCGTTCCTTGAATAAAATATTGTAAATAAGTGACATCAAATGACATTAAGTAAATTATGATGATTCATGAAACTATGAAACTATGAAAATGCATAAGTATCTTTGTAATCATTTAACCATGCCATTGAACTATCTAATGATGATAAAGGCTAACTACCTACCTTATGCATAAACACTCTCTAACTAAAACACTGTTAGTGAGTGTTTTGTCTCTTTTGCTCTTTGGAAAATAGCGTATGTCAGAAAGGGAAAAACCATTTGCATTTGCTAAAATGCTGCTAGGAACCATTTATGAACAAGGCCCTTATTAATTTAATGTAAATATGTAAGAAAATTATCTACTTGTCCAAGACATCATAATTTTTTTTCACTTTTAAAAATCTTTAAAATAGATTCGTTACCCGCTGATAGTTCGGTTAATGTTTACAAAATATCACTTCACTTAACATTGAATAGGTATATCAACAAAAAACCACCTGCGTAGCGTTCGCGGCATTACACAGAGTGACTGACGTAGAGATGTCGCGCAATAGCATCGCTCCTTCACCAGCCAGGGGTTTAGCAATCCAATCGAATGCATTCAAATGACGAAATAATACAGTTTCGTGCATTATTTCAACTCAAACACGCATAATCAATCAAAAATGGAGTATTTAATCAGCACGAATGACCTCTAGCACCTACCTTCTCGAAACGTTGTCTGTATTCAGCTTTTTCGATCTTGTCATTTTCTAACTGTGAGATCTTGGCTGTCAGTTCCTGGAGCGCGTGGTTCTCCTTCTCATTCCGCACGGCCAGGTTTTCCAGCAGTTCCAGCGCATTGATCACCTTCGGCAGCAGCGCTGTTACTGCGTCAGGGCCGTATTTCTCGATAATTATCTCACATTCCTTGCCAATGTCCGATGCCAGATCATAAACATCAACGACGGTTACGTCGTCTTCGTAATCCGGCATCTTGGCGGAAAAACGCCTGCGGTACGGCATTAAAACACCTTATTTTAACTTCACAACACAGCATAGAAATATTCTTAGTTTATAAATTAACATACACCTTCCTCAAGATCGCCATCATCATTACTAAAATGAGTGAATGAAAAAAGACAAATGTCAAAACGTTTAGTGATGTGCTTCGAATAACTTTTTATAACTGGTTCCCTGCTGACAATTACAGCTGAGTCGGTAATACATTCGTTACATGACATGACCAGTAATGATATAACAACTGATACCCACCCTGTAAAATGGTGTGATAAGTTAGGCAACTACAGCAACTTCTCAACACTCAAAATATATACATGACTTAAAATGTTAATTCAAATGCAGCAAAATAATTTGAGTAATACTTGAGAATACGAAGAATTAATAATAAATTACTTTTGTTCATATTAATCATATTCAGGAATAATGATGAATTAAAACATATTTTAAAGACACAGTATCAAAAAACAGTGTTATTCTAATGAGTGCAGTTGTATGATTATTTTAGCCAGTATCATGTCGTTATGTTAATTGAATTCGTTTCGTTATTTTGTTACACGCATCACTATTCATACGACATCTAGAAAGAGAGGTATAATATTGCACTCTCTTTCTGTGTTTGGATACGATATAAAATATTTTTCTGCGCATTGATAAGGTAAGATACAATAAAACCTTTTTAAAATGCTTTGTTGTGATATAAATATCAGCGCCACATATTTATTTAGACAAAAGAGTAAATAAAACCAAAAGAAATAACTTATTAAATAATACTATACTAAACCACACATGAAATTAGTTAAGTTTTTTGTTCGGATATCAATTAAGCAACATGGCAGTGTGGTATTTTAGCGCCAATTTTGGTTCAGTCAATCAACTGTGGATGATCATAAAAGGGGTTTCACATACAAGAAACTACCCGGAAAACTATTTTGGTACTTAACAGCTAGATGGTATTATACTAATATTAGTTAAGGTAGTCAGTATACAGTATAGTCATAGATAAGTATCAGAAGTAGAGAGAATCAAATTAAAATCAAATCAAAAATGTTGTGTTCTATCACTGAGTACTGGCAATGTGCATAAGTAAAGGGGTGCATTGCATACAGCATTCGTAATATTAAAACTTATAATAAATACCTATTAATACCTATTATCTTTTATCTTGTCTATACTATCTATAATATTATTATAAAGAGGTAAAATTTGTAAGTTTGTTTGTTTGTTTGTATGTTCGAGCAAATCTCGGGAATTACCAGCCCGATTTGAATAATTATTTTTGCAATGGATAGCCACGACATTCAGCGGGAAGGTTATAGGCTATTTTTCATCCAGAACCTTTTCCCATTGGAACGGGTACAACGCGGGTAAAACCGCGGGGCACTGCTAGTTATCAATAAGTAAATAAGTAAGTTCGAGAAGGTTAGTGGCCAACCCTGGTGTCGGAGTTTTAGACTGCCTAATGCCCTCCGACATGGTCTGACGATGGAACGATTATCAATGAGAATTATGAAATTTAATAGTGTGACAAAGAACTAAAAGTTCTTATAATTTTTAAACCTACTTAGTACAAGACATTGTCAGCTGGTGAAGACACGTAGCAGCCGTAACCTAATAAAAACATTAAGTATTTTATTATTAGGGCATTCCATGCCTACATCCTACACAAAAACCCAAAAACTACTTAACTAAAAGCCTTGACACTAATTATTTCGTTCTCAAAATAGATAAAGGGATGTTGCCATCAAGTTTATGTTAGTTTTTCAAGTGCGTTGTTATACTATCGATTTATTAGCACTCGACAGCTTGCGAAGCAACAGTTGGGTTCGGACAACAGGCGGGAACGCGCGGCGCGACTTTCCCGCGCATCTGTCAAAAACAAAACATATTTTTTTTAATTTGTGCCAGCAATGAACTTTCAAAGTAAAGCCAATAAATATGTGTGTCCAAACGATAGACAATTATCTTTACGGGCCAAGTAAGTATTTTGTTATATCTTTGGTTTATTAAGTTTGTTTTGTTTTCAATATCACGTACGTACTTAAGTCCGAATGGAAACAGCGAAAATTATAATTTTAATGAGATTATTTATTAATTATATTCCTAATGGTATGTTAATGAAAAGATATTTGTAACATTAAATACGTTAAGGACTTCACGACTTTAACTTTCACTACAAAGGTTTTATGCTATTTAATATTTATAGGAAATTAGGGACGTGGAAGCATCAAAAGAGAGTATACATATTCATAGCAGCTTGAGATTGAACACGACTGAAAAATAACTTAGCATAGTGTTTGAAAATTAATACTTTTTTGTTTAAAAATATGAAGAATTTTGATTTTATACACAGTTTAGTCATTAAATTAAGATATAGGGCCTTATAAGTTATACCTACCTACTTAAGCATTTTTTTCTTTAACCTATATAATCCCACTGCTGGGCAAAGGTCTCCCCCAAACGCTTCCAACTCTCCCTGTCCTTCGCGGTGTCCCACCACTCGTATAAAGAAGCATAAAGAATATAAAATAATAGAAAACCTAGACTCTACCTATTAGACTCTACTATAATTATCTAGATTGTTCTTATACATATAATAATTAATAGAAGCATTATTATTATGACTAAATTTTGTTTTATACCTCATATAATAAACACGAATTAGGTATGAACCTACTTTTTTACCTCCTTCTCTTTACTTAATAAGTTAGAAGGTATAATTATTTTTTTAAATCTTAAAAAACAAAAGTAATTAGTAACAAGGTAACACTTTTTCTGCGTTTCTTAAGCAATATAAACTAAATGATAAAATACTTAATAAGTTAATTAACACTTTGATAAAGTTAACCAAAACAACCATAGACTAAGTTAGTAAGTATTTTAATTCCAAAAATAAAAAGTCCTTTACCACCGAACGTCCTCGAACTGGTGACAAATAAAGAATAGACAATAATGTTTTGAAAGAAGTTCTAAATTTAAACCGATGCGAGGTTGTTTCATGAACTCGGTAGCCTCGAGTCGCTATCAGCTGACATCCGCTTCCTACCCTGACATTACGAATGTACGCTATACATCGATAAGCACAGCTGTTCGTAATTCAAATGGAATTATGCTCAATCGCTCCATGCTTTATTGTATGAAATGACCGATAGTCTATTCTTGATGAATGCTTGATAAGAGTTTTTTGAACTAAAGAGGGAGTCAAAGCTTAGACTTTTCGATTTGAGAATAAGGTCATAAACAATCCTAAATAATGAAGATAGTAAGGATAGTAGATGTAATTGTAAGTAGATAAGTTGTCGGTTCATAAACTTTTTAAACTCACACGATTTGCACTCATTATACTAAATGAAACGGGTCTGTATCGTGTTAGATAATTTAACGTATTTACTAAAATACGTACCCGACGTTTCGAGTGGATTACACCGCTCGTGGTCACGGGAAGACTGGCTGGAGAGGCGAATATTCACTGCACAATATTGTTTTTTCTAATTACCCGCACAAACTACCCGCACTTAATGTTTATCACCAAATTGTTAGTCATTAAGTTGGCGACACACCACGCTCACTACATCCGAATTTTCGGTCAATTTTTCGTGATGCCGACGACCATTAATTACCGGATTCCACATGGACGAGAGCTTAAAACCACTTTCCCGGTTGAAATTCAAATGTTTTTTGATTTCCACCGCTTCACGAACAATCCTGGAGTAGAAATGTCGTTCCGTGGAAAGGATTTTCGGCGCATGCAACTCAATCCAATGGTTTGGTCCTGATGATAATAAATGGTCGGCAATCGCGGACTTTTCGACCTGGCGGTTTTTGACCGCTGCGATATGTTCTCTGACCCTCTCCGCTATCGTGCGCTTGGTCTGTCCAATGTATGAACTACCGCAGCTACAGTCAATTTTATAGACGCCTGGAGTCTGGTAAGGGATCGTGTCCTTCGGTGACCTCACTTGCTGTGCTATTTTCGACAAAGGAGTAAATATGGTGTTTATGGAATACGATTTTAAAATCGAACCAATCTTGTCTGTTACTCCTTTGATGTATGGCAAAAAAGCGGGCTGCCTGACAACACTCGTTGCCTTTCCCTTAGACTTCCTCCTCGAATGTGGTCTCCCAAAGCTGTATCCATTGTTCTTCATAACCTTTCTCACGTGAGCTAGTTCCTCATCTAAAAACTCCGGATCGCACAACGCGTAAGCCCTGTTTATTAGAGATGTCTGCACGGAGCGAAGGTGTCGGGGATGATGATGAGAAGACGCGTTGAGGTACTTGTCGGTGTGAGTGGGTTTTCTATAGACGGTGTGTTTTAGGGATCCATCTGGTTGCACCATAATCTTGACATCCAAGAAGGGCAATGTTCTGTCTCTCTCAACCTCGTAGGTGAAGTTGAGGTTAGTGTGAATTCCATTTAAATGTATCAGAAACTGTTCGATTTCCGGTATGTTACCTTTCATGACACAAAATACATCATCGACAAAACGTTTCCATAGTCGCACTCCAAATGCCTGGAAATTTATCAGCGTTTCGACGTGTTCCATCCAAATATTGGCCATGACCGGTGCCAAAGGGCTACCCATAGCAACACCATCGATTTGGAGGTAGTATTTGCCTTTATATAGAAGGTAACTCCCCTCTAAACAGTTTCGTATAATTGTCATGTACCCTTCTGGCATGTTATTGTCTGCAAGTTTTTTCCTGATGACATCTAAGCAGTCTCCGACCGGAACATTGGTGAAAAGGGACTCCACATCAAAACTCACCATGACATGTGATGGTTCCAGTTTGAAACTGTTCAGGATCTCTATAAAATGGCGCGAATCCTTCACAAAGGACGAAGCAGTTCCCACGAGAGGCTGCAGCACTGACGCAACGTGTTTGGCCAAGTAGTAACTGGGTGAGTCAATCTGACTCACTATTGGTCTCAGTGGAACGTCGGTTTTATGTACCTTTGGCAGTCCATACAGTTTCGGTGGTTGCACGATTTTCGGCTTGTACAGGTACTGAAACTCCTCCTCTGTAAAAAGATTCTGATTGTCCCTAATGACAGCACGCACCCTCTTTGTGACTCTCGACCTTCACCTACGAGGTTGAGAGAGACAGAACATTGCCCTTCTTGGATGTCAAGATTATGGTGCAACCAGATGGATCCCTAAAACACACCGTCTATAGAAAACCCACTCACACCGACAAGTACCTCAACGCGTCTTCTCATCATCATCCCCGACACCTTCGCTCCGTGCAGACATCTCTAATAAACAGGGCTTACGCGTTGTGCGACCCGGAGTTTTTAGATGAGGAACTAGCTCACGTGAGAAAGGTTATGAAGAACAATGGATACAGCGTTGGGAGACCACATTCGAGGAGGAAGTCTAAGGGAAAGGCAACGAGTGTTGTCAGGCAGCCCGCTTTTTTGCCATACATCAAAGGAGTAACAGACAAGATTGGTTCGATTTTAAAATCGTATTCCATAAACACCATATTTACTCCTTTGTCGAAAATAGCACAGCAAGTGAGGTCACCGAAGGACACGATCCCTTACCAGACTCCAGGCGTCTATAAAATTGACTGTAGCTGCGGTAGTTCATACATTGGACAGACCAAGCGCACGATAGCGGAGAGGGTCAGAGAACATATCGCAGCGGTCAAAAACCGCCAGGTCGAAAAGTCCGCGATTGCCGACCATTTATTATCATCAGGACCAAACCATTGGATTGAGTTGCATGCGCCGAAAATCCTTTCCACGGAACGACATTTCTACTCCAGGATTGTTCGTGAAGCGGTGGAAATCAAAAAACATTTGAATTTCAACCGGGAAAGTGGTTTTAAGCTCTCGTCCATGTGGAATCCGGTAATTAATGGTCGTCGGCATCACGAAAAATTGACCGAAAATTCGGATGTAGTGAGCGTGGTGTGTCGCCAACTTAATGACTAACAATTTGGTGATAAACATTAAGTGCGGGTAGTTTGTGCGGGTAATTAGAAAAAACAATATTGTGCAGTGAATATTCGCCTCTCCAGCCAGTCTTCCCGTGACCACGAGCGGTGTAATCCACTCGAAACGTCGGGTACGTATTTTAGTAAATACGTTAAATTATCTAACACGATACAGACCCGTTTCATTTGTCGGTTCATACTTGATGAATAAATTATGCGTAAACCCCATTGTTCCACATTTCCTTACATAGTGAAGTCATCTTTCGTCTCAGTATGTCTATTGTCTAGCGCCAATATTAAATTACTGTACGTACCATAGACACAACTCTCATAAACATAAACCTCTTTGCTTCGCTTCAAGCTCTACCACATTCACTACACTTTACCTACCTACCAAAAACGATATTTTATTTTTTTTATTTTAAAAACGTTTAGGTGATGGTGCAGTAATGACAAAGGTGACAGAGATGAAAGGGTGCTTAATGTGTAAATTTAGCCGTTCTATTTCATTTATATCACTAACTCAAACAGCCAGAACAAAACAGCCTACCGATTGACCAACAGCTGAACATCTGACGGTAACAAGAAAAGTATCATCTTTAATTAACTTCACAAATAATGTCGCTAATAGTTCCAGCTTCAAAGAGTAGGAATATCTACAAAGAACGGAATGAGGAAAGTTAGGAAGAGACGGCGCGGATCTAGGGAGGGCAGTGGGAGCAAGTTTTGAAAATATAACATAGAAAATTGTTTTCTTAGACGGCCATTTTGTTTAAAAAAATAACGTTTTGAAAGATAATCTACATAAAATCATGGTGATACGCGTTGCGTTGCGTTATACAACCTATAACGCAACGCAACGCAACGCGTATCACGTCGTTTTGCAGTGTTTATCGCTTACGTAGGGCATCTTATTAATGCTTATACAATCTAAAAAACATATTTTACTACAAACCATGGCCATTTTGGAAGCCTTTAGGCGGTTTAATAACTCCGACACCAGGGTTGGCCACGAACCTTCTCAAACTAAGAATTATGCTAAAGAAGAAATAAGCTAAAGGTGCCACCTAAATCATATTTTGCCCCCGAAACCCCCAGCCCTGGATCCGCTCCCAAAGTCCTCACTAAAAGTTCATCCCAACTTCATTAGCAGCCTTTCCCAGCTTTATTTATGAAACCTTTTCAATTTAACTTCCATTTCATTACTCAACTAGTTCTATATTTGTTTGGACTTTTGGCGGGAACTTTGTAATTAATGGATTATCGTGAATTGACGTCGCTTCTATCTTTCCATAGATAACTAAATGGAATATAAGTTTTTTTTTTAAAAGTAGGTTAACTCGTGAATAGATGTTGCTTCTATCTTTCTATAGATAAACTGACGATTTGTTATTTGACTAACTTAATTTAAAAATGTATAAAAGTATTAGCCTATATTGTCCCACTGCAGGACAAAAGCTTCCCCTTTCACTCCTCAGAGATAAAAAAGGAGATATCAGTACAGGCGCAGACGTAACTAGATACCACGAGTCTCTACTTTAGGTAGCTAGTAAAAAGGTTTTATTTATCAACCGTGTGCGAAAACCAGAAGGAGTTTTTATGCATTTTTTTTTTAAATTGATATATCCCGTCGTCAAACTGATAAAATTGTATAGGTTATGTACCTTATTCAAACAAACCAAAAATATTAATAATTTTCCAATTTTCCAAAGAGTTGCTCTCAAAAAATATTACACAGGAAAATATCGTATTTCCTTTCTCTTACTTAACCAAGTACATTAAATTAAAAATACATTACTTTCCAATTATTTTATAATAGAGGAACTTCACAATAATTAATTCATATTAGCTACAAGAAAGCTCTAATAAGCTTTCAGAGCGCAACTTTCCATATAGAAAGCACTAGAAGCTAACTTATTTAACCACTAATAACCGTAGAGAGCAAATTGTCTAGAAAATTACTTTTGCTATTACCAAAGATAGTAGAACTCTGAACTGCGACGGTGCAACGGAAGATGAATAGCAAATTTTGAAAATAGAACCAACTTAATTTGAAGCGCAAGAGATACTAGTGCGGGTGCAGGCCGGTTGCGGGCCGAGTGACTTTGTATTTGTATGAAATACTAGCCGCGCCCCGCGGTGTTACCCGCTTTGTACCCGTTCCCGCAGGAATTTCGGGATAAAATGTATCCCATATGTTATTCAGATGTATAACCAATATTACTGTAAAGTTTCATCAAAATCCGTTTAGTAGTTTTTGCGTGAAAGAGAAACAAACATACATCCATACATCCATCCTCACAAACTTTCGCATTTATAATATTAGTAGGATCACAGAATAATAAGTACAAGAGGATACTTAATTATCATGGCCCGCAGTGGACCATTGCTGTGCAATTTTGGACATTCTATGTAAACAAATGTCATTATTTAAAAAAGTTCTTTTAGCTTCCATTTGACATTTATACACAACCTAATTGATCTAATAGTCGACATAGATAATAGAGATAGGTTATTGGGAACAGCTGTTAATATAATGCCAATATATTTCGATGCCGGCCACAGACGGTATGAAATAACACTCCCTGACTAGTTTACCCTATTTTCCGCGTAGCATTGTTATCTTTTGTTATCTAGAACAACACTAGAACTACCTAACACTCGTTTCCTACAACTAAAAGTAATCAGAGAAAAATAACGAAGCGTCCAGCTCTCTATAGAGTTGGTTTATGGTTTTTCATAGACTCATTTTCAGCTGTTGTTTATGGTTGGAAAAGTTATAGAGCCGGCTTTGAATATGGATTAAATTGCAGAATCATAATGTATGACGAGCATTAAATTGAAGAATCATAATGTATGACGAAAGTTTCCGATTTTCAATAATTCTTTACTGTTTTAGTACCACATGTTAGTTTTTCAAACGTAGTACGTTAGAACTTTGTCTGTGTTAGTATTAGTACGTATTACTAACCGATAAATAATGTTTGAATGAATACGTTGCGTCCCTTTAGGTTTTGTAATCTGTGGTTGTGTCCATAGCAAGTAAGTAACTTCGGTTTGTGGCCAACCCTGGTGTCGGAGTTTTATAACCGCTTAAAGGCATCTGACATGGTTTATCGTAAATGTATAATTTTAATAATGGGTGAACAGGTTTATATTTTTTTTATAGACCTAGGTAGGTAAACTTAAATCCGACGAGTTTTTATCCTGATTTTGAAATCATCGTATACATCGTATACATCGTATTTTTAAATACGAAGACAAAACAAAAGAATCCCTTAACTTATTAAAAAACAATGATGTTAAAACTTCTAAAAAAAGCTCATCCGAATTAATATTGGAAGGGCTTTTATTATACTCGTAATTAATCTTTGTTATGATCAGTTCCTCCTTCATCGGTGTAATTTTGAAAGTTTTAGGAAAATTCTTTTAATAAATAATTAAAATAATTTTCCTACTTTCCTACTTAATTCTCGGCTAAAGTTGAACATTGAAGTCATAATGATATCAATCTTTGGCTGTTCCACATCATTGCTATGACGTTAGCGTCGCTGACACTACTTAACAAGCAATATAAAAAAAACTAGCAGTGAACTATACTTGTTTTAACAAAGTATTCACGCCCACCCTTGTTCCAATTCATTTTCTAACACGCTTCACTGAAAAAAACTGACTACTTACTGACTGATGCTATACTGACTGACACTCAATATCTATTCAATAGAAGCCGCCCCGCGGTTTTACCAGTTCCCGTAGGAATTTCGGGATGAAAAATAGCCTATAGCCTTCCTCGATGAGTGGACTATCTAACACTGCAAATCGGACCAGTAGTTCCTGAGATTAGCGCGTTCAAACAAACAAACAAACTCTGCAGCTTTATAATATTAGATTGTAAAGGATAACAGAGGTTAGAAATGAACCACTGATTGTCTCCTAAGAAGTAACAATGTGCCTAGATCTTTACATTACAAGTAATCTCGCGACTCATTTTTCAGGAAACTTAATTTTAGTTCAATTTCACTTTAAGCCCTTGAAGTATAAAATTAAGACAAAGAAGAGACTAATAATTTAAAAGCGCTTAAATTACCTCCTTAAATTAGATTACATTAGCAGCGCCCCGCGGTTTTACCCTCATTGTGTCCATTCCTATGGAAATGTTTGAATGAAAAATAGCTAGATATTGTTTGTTTCAACATCTCCGAAAGTACGAATCCGATTTGAATAATAATTTTACTAATGGATAGGCAAATTCAACAGGAAGGTGAAAGGCTATTTTTCATCCTGGAATTAAGTAAGATGATTCCGTGCTTCGGAGGGCACGTTAAGCCGTCGGTCCCGGTTACTTTCTACGGATAGTAGTCGTTACATGAGCCATGTCAGAGGCCTTTGGCGGCTCTATCACTCTGACACCAGGATTGGTCAGGTTGACCATCCACTCGATGAAGAAGAAGATCCTGGAATTCCCACGGGAAATGGTACAAAACGCTGCTGGTGTCGATCTAGAGTTGGAGGGACGGGGAGTAAAAATCCATAAGGTATCTAACACATATCAGTATTCTTAGATCATTAGGATGATTCCCAAGCCGATTTCGGTGAAGGTTTTTAATTTGGTAAACATCCGATTTGGTACGCCTTCACATAACTGATATAGCCAATTTTAGCAGCAAAAGTTCTGGAGCAGCTGCTGCAGGCAAAGACGCCATTAATGTAGTTGTAGATGATGTCGGATGGCGGTTTACTTTTCTAATGTTCTCTTTTGGAACCAAGATCTCCTTCGCTGTTCTTCAAACTCGGACATGTTTGTGAAAGTTATGTCGCCATTCTGGTCGGTTAGATCGTAGCTAAAATCAAATATCCCTTTCTTTGTGTTGGTATTTAAAACCACGTACCGTTTCTATAATGTTTACCATTACAGAATCACGTCACTAAAATACATTTAGCATGAATAATTCATGGGAACAATAACCAAATATTACTTTTATTCTTGTTGCGGGGCGTAGAACAATGTGGGACTATTAATAAATGTATTACAAGTTTGTTAGATATATTCGGTTATCACTACATAGTCACTACATACTCGTAGTATAAAATAAAGTCGTCTCTTTTTCGTGTCTGTCACACTGTTTGTCTGTCTGTATGCTTAAATCTTTAAAATTACGCAACGGATTTTGATGCGGTTTTTTGTAATAGGTAGAGTGATTCAAGAGGAAGGTTTTTATGTAAAAAAATTCCCGAAATTCCCACGGGAACGGGTACAACGCGGGTAAAACCGCGAGGCGCTGTTAGTATAAAATAAAGTCGTCTCTGTTTCGTGTCTGTTTGTCTGTTTGTCTGTATGCTTAAATCTTTAAAATTACGCAACGGATTTTGATGCGGTTTTTTGTAATAGGTAGAGTGATTCAAGAGGAAGGTTTTTATGTAAAAAAAATCTCGAAATTCCCACGGGAACGGGCACAACGCGGGTAAAACCGCGGGGCGCTGCTAGTTTGTAATAGTTCAAACTTAACCCACGGTTAGAAAACTCTAGTTACTAGTACTTACTTACCTACTGTAGGTACTGAAGCCTTTGTTCTGGCATGGAATTTTATACACAAGTATTTCCAAAGCTTTTAAGTATAATCCTAACTAATGCGTAAGTAACTCTGTCTGTCTGTCACGCTTTCACGCCATAACTACTGAACCGATATAAATGAAATTTGGTACAAAGTTAGTCCAGAGCTTGACTTTGTTACTCTTTCACGCAAAAACTACTCAACAGATTTTAAAAAATGTTTGCAGTAATATAGGTTATACATAAAAATAACTAATAGAATACATTTTATCCCGAAATTCCCGCCTGAACACGAACAAAGCGAGTAATACCGCGGGGTGCTACTAGTACTAAGTACATAACATTGAAATTGAATCTCAAAACAATATGAAATACGTTTCCAAGCTCGCCAGAGCGGTAATGTTATTTTTATGTTCTCTTGTCGGACGTTGACCTCAGTGTACATTATATAGACTGTACATAATATACTAATGGAAATCTTATGTAGACCTTGATCTTGAAGCATTTGATTGCATGCCAGTACTTGAGAAGTACTGAGAATATATTTATTTAATTTAGCGATCGTGTTCGTTGAGTAAATGTATTTAGGTACCTACTTAAGAATACCTACTGTAAGGGAATAGCATAGCAGTAACCTTCTCCAATGGAGATTTTTATCCATTTCTATCCCATTGCTTAGACGTTTTGATTTACAAACAGTTTATTATAGTTTAGTTGCGCATATCCAGACTTAGGCAAAAATGCACATACAAAATTCAGGAAGCTTCCAGAAATTTATAGTAAAAGAACTAGTGAAAGGCTATAAAGATAGGTGCAAATTAATCCAGCACTGACCAGCGTCGAACGTCACTGACATATGTATATCAAGCTACCAGCGCAGTATGCGGCCTATGCCTTTCTGTATACAGCTTATATTTGTATCTAAATCTATAGTAAACTAATAACGCTGAAGAGTTTGTCTTCTTTCTTGTTTGTTTGAATGCGCTAATCTCCGAAACTCCATCCATTAGGTTTGTAATGGATAGCTCTTTCCACAGGAAGATTATAAGTTGTTTCCATTCCGAAATTCACATGGGATCGGCACAACGCGGGCAAACAAAACGGCGGCTGCTAGCAAAAACATACACAGGATATTTCTTCAAAATCGCTTGTATCCTATTGGATCGGGTTTTGTTACTTATGCTCTGAAATAATCGGACGGAACAAGTCCCAAAAGAGGGGTTCGCAACCATTAATCCTTTGCAGTACCAAAGTTGCTCAATATTATACAGGGTGATTTCGGGGTTGTGATCCCAACCATTTTTTTCTGACTCAGTAAATAAATGATTGCGATGCTACCTGTATTTATTTAAATTTAAACAAAGATGATTCGTTATTTACGTATTTTTATTTAAAAATTATTAATGACTCAAAATGCGTGGTCACCCTACTTTTAATATTACTTGACATAAGTTTTCTTGGGAAATAGCAGGGTGACCATGATCTCGAATTATCGCAGTTTTTTTTGCTGACTAAAATAAGTCGCTGGTGTACTGTTAGTCCTAACCTATCGTGATGCTTAGGAGAAAGTAAGTTAAATGCTTCTTTCTTGCTCCACGACCCCGTAATCACCCTGTATTGAAAGTGCTCAATTTTTCGGAAAACGACACAATAAACATAGAAAGTGTCAGTTGAATGATCAATTGCCGAATAGTGTCCAATTCCAGTAAGTAAAAGATAAACAGAAACCTATATTAGTAAGCTTTTACGGGAAGTTAATAGGGAGTCATACGTAATATGACAATATATTCATATGAAGATACTCTTTTTAGGGTTCCGTAGCCAAATTGCAAAAAACAGAACCCTTATAGATTCGTCTGTCTGTCTGTCTGTCCGTCCGTATGTCACAGCCACTTTTAAAAAATTAGAACCGTATGACAGCTTCCATAATATAGATTGGGAACATTTTCACAAGACATTTGCGTATCTGTGGGAAAGCGTAGGTGGGGAATGAATGAAAAAGTGTCAAACATGTTTCCAGCAATAAGAAACTAATAACTCTTAATTCTACAATATCCTAAAAGTTAAGTAATATCATTGCGTTATCATGTACTAACGTGCAGTTTTAATGGTATAAAAATATGTCTAACCGCCAACGCTGCGTCACTAAGGAACCATCTAAAATGTGATCTGGCGATCGAAATGCGAAACAAGCTAAATAATACAAATATTATTTACATCTCCACACTCTATGAATCCCAGAATTTTTGTACGACCCCTCGCTTTTAATTTCAATAGAAATATTCACATTAAAATTCCAAATTTGCACGAAAGGTACAATAATACCTTTTGAGGATTTTCGATATCGTCAGATTTCAGCAAATTTCTGAGTAATCCGAAACACAGATTGTTTATTTCAATGGATTTCATTATTACACTACAAATTGACAAATTTTCAAAGTAATATAGGGAAAGCCTTTTCAATTGAAACATGAAGGGCGTAATTACAATAAGGCGTTCGCAGCATGCAGCAAAATTACGGTTACGGTGACTGGGACCTGCATTTGCGTTTGAGGAAAGTTTGTGAGCATGGATGAGTGTATGGATGTATGCATGTATGTTACTCTTTCACGAAAAAACTACTGGACGGATTTGGATGAAACTTTTCAGTAATATAGGTTATACATCAGAATAACACATGGAATACATTTTATCCCGAAATTCCCGCGAGAAGGCTAGTATTACAGTATTACTCATTATTACTTTGTTCCTATAACAGTAGTAAGTAAAGAATTCCCTACTTATAGTCGGCCATATTGGGTGACTGACAGCAGTTCGGTCGGTACCTTTAAACGGTTCGGTTCGGCGAACGACCGAATGTAATACACTTTAATACTTTCTGTATTCCAATTTTTTATATTTTTATATTTAATGTTGTGAGTATTGACTTAACAAAGGCTTCTACTGGAACATTCTGGAATAATCATGAGAGCGAAATGGAAAAATGTTTTATTTATTAAATTTTTCGTTTCGTCATACCAATGTCTATTTATTTATTGTATGATAAAAAAGGACCGAGCATAATTTAGATTACGTAGATCCTTTCCCGTTGACTGTGTCCCATTACAAAAATAATTATTCCTATCGGATTGGTAGTGCGTACGAACAAAAAGAAGAACTCTTCAGCTTTTAATATTAGAACTAGCAGCGTCCCGCGGTTATATCCGCGCTGTGCCCGTTACTATGGGAATTGGCATGAAAAATAGCCTATAACCTTTTCGTTGAAATCGGACTGGTAATTCCAGAGATTAGCTCGAACATACAAACAAACAAACTTACAAATTTTGACCTCTTTATAATATTAGTATAGAGAGATAAACTACTATCAACTAATCCAATATCCATGTTACTTCCTTACATTTCTACCTACCCTCAACTAATCCACCCCTGCACCCTCAGACTGCGCACAGGGTGGAGCGCGGCCCGGAGCGAGCCCCCGCTGAGCTCTTCGGAGCGGGAGGCCATAGCAGCGGTCGTCAAGAGAGCGGAGAAATTGGATGAGATAGAGGCCAAACGGGTGGGCAGACTCGTAGCTAGACTTGAAGGTATGTACGGAAGAGATTGGGTCATCATTCATTCATTCATTCATTTCGATTAGATAACAAGTGGTGTTAAGACGCACCCCAAAGACAATATGTCTTCTACCTTTTATCTCGTTTCTTCATATAGAAATAGAGCGAGAGATACTCGTATCTTTAGAGAGGAGAAAAATGAACCGTCGTCATTCATTCAGTTCGTCGATAGAACCCCGTACGTCGGAAAAATGCTGTTTTAGCGCGTAAAAAAGCGTAGAACAATTATCAAGTTCGCATGAACCTTTTTAAAACGCTACTTTTATTCGAGTCATTTTCATCATTTTGAATACAACTTAAATAAGGTAATTATTATCTTAATCTCTCACTGGTCTGGTCTGATGGTAAGGACCCAAGGCCTGTCCACTGAAGCGAAATTACGGAATTCTATTGGTTAATATTTCTCTGTTTCTTCGTTTCAGTGGACAGTGGGCCGACAGTGCGTTAAGCGTGCGCACGCCGCGGTTTCATACAAAAGTGAACCGTCGCGTGCTCCCGTCGCGTGTGGTTTCACGCTTAACGCAGTGTGTGTTGGCCCTTAATCTTACGAAACTCACACTAAGCCACTTTGCAGCAAGGACATTTGCGTAGCCCTAATGGCTATTTTGTGTAACTAAGTGATCAAAGACATATTCCCTATTCTTTAATTCGAATCGGGTCAGTGGACAAAGGCTCTAACGAATCGAATTACATAAAAAACTTCTTATTTACCTACTTCAGAATTATTTTGTCTGTGACGAAGCTTCATAAATGCCTTCCGAGAATCAAGTTGTTAACTTAATTAAGTCATCTTTGTAGAACATAATTTCGGTACGAAATCTTAATTGTTTCGTACGCAGAAATAATCTTGTGCTCATGTGTACGCTTGTGCTTACTTAAGATGAATGGGATAAAATTACATAAGACTAAGTTACGGGATCATGAGCTAAGTTTTCTTTAGTTAATGAAGTCTTTGTCACAAGTAAAATAAAAGTATTTTGCTTCTATTGTTAAGTATTGTAAAGATTGAGTATAAGCCCCTAATGCCCTGCTTAGTACAAGTCTCATCTCACTGAAGATATCAGTACAGTGAGATGAATGAAGTAAGCGTAATCACCGCTTGCTGCAGTTACTTAAAATGTACTGACTGGTTATTGGATGAAAAAAAAGTATTAACAAAAAAAATATTAGCCTATAATGTCCCACGACTGGGCAAAGACCTCTCATCTCATTATTGGATGAAACTGGCTTAAAATGGCTGACGGCCCTACTTGAAGTTGGTTTTTTCAGTCTTCTTCTTCATCGAGTGGATGGTCAACCTGACCAATCCTGGTGTCAGAGTTATTAAGCTGCCAAAGGCCTCTGACATGGCTCATGTAACGACTACTATCCGTAGAAAGTAACCGGGACCGACAGCTTAACGTGACTTCACAGTTTATATTAAACACTTTATATTAAATACTGCCTTGTTATAACCTACTTAAAACTTAGAGACAAAGTACGACTTATGTGCCTAAGCCTCGACGCCGCGACCGCCTCAACTTTTGTTCATATAAAAGACCTCCAAATACTTTCCTTCTACAAAAGGAATTCCCTTGTGAAAAATCTGTATATTAATTAGTTTATGATTTGGAACTCGTTACACGAAATATGTAGATTGAAGTATTTATATACCACGCTCTGAAAGTTAAACGATATTTCCCTGAAAAAAGTGAAGTAAAGTACTAACCTGTAATGTCCCACGGCTGGGCAAAGGGTGGTATAAAAACTCCGACACCAGGGTCGGCCACAAAATACTCGAAATGGATTCATGATTGTTCAACTTACTGGTTCCTAGGTATGCGTCGCTCCGCGCAGGGCTCGGCCCCAAGAACGTGCTTGCTCTGCGGCGAGTCGGCCCGCCTCCTGTCTCCTTTGAGGACCTGTTCCATGTGCCAACACACAGCCTGCTCCAAGTGTGTCATTGAGACTCCGCCTCATAGGTAAGTATTTGTTTACCAAAGAGGGGTACAGGGGGTAAGGTAGGGTGTTTTTGCACTGAGGCAGAGCTGAGTCGATTTCAGCTGATAATAATATGAATAATCACCATGTATTTCAGATAATTCTTGAGAAATTATTCTGCTCAGCTCCTCAACAGTACAAACACTTCTAACAAAGAATCACTCTTACCCTTATACCCTTATCCTATCGAAATACTTTTGAAAGTATCAAATGAAAAATACACTGCTTTGCCGATAAATAACGTTTGACCCAAAGCCGACTTCTACAAAACGCGTTTGAGCAAGGTTAATAAATAAATACACCCGGTCCAATACACATATCCCAAACTAAACTCTAAGCTTATTATTATGGAATCTAACTGACTGATACTACTACATACATACATACACAAATCTATACTTGATATTATAAAGAGGTAAAATTTTTAAGTTTGTTTGTTTGTATGTTCGAGCTAATCTCGGAAATTACCTGACCGATTTGAATAATTATTTTTGTAATAGATAGCTACATTCAACGGAAAGGTCATAGGCTATTTTTCATCCCGATATTCCCACAGGCACAGGCACAACGCGGGTAAAACCGCGGGGCGCTGCTTGTACTTTATACAAAAAGTGAAGACTTTTATCTACTTACATATAATACCAGATATTATTACAAAACAACTTGTGAAAAATACGAATATACAAACCACATAACCACATAATTTTCCTTCAGATCACCATTATACTCCCGCGAAGGTTACTTGTGTAACCTCTGCGCGGAGACCAAGGAAATGTGGAAGAAGTCAGGAGCATGGTTCTACAAGTCTTTACCGAAGTACATCCTGCCCGAAAGAAGAACGACTGGACGGTATAACGAAACGGAAGTGGCTAAATCATTACAGGTAAAGTAAAGTAGCCTGTAATATTTCAGTGCTGGGTAAATTAGAACCAGTCAGACAGAGGCGTCGGAAAGACTAGTTATTTTATACTACATATACAGGGTGATTTTGGGGTCGTGATCCCAACCATTTTTTTCTGACTCAGTAAATAAATGATTGCGATGCTACCTGTATTTATTTTAATTTAAACAAAGATGATTCGTTATTTACGTATTTTTATTTAAAAAATATTTTTGACACAAAATGCGTGGTCACCCTTCTTTTAATATTACTTGGCATAAGTTTTCTTGGGAAATAGTAGGGTGACCATGATCTCGAATTATCGCAGTTTTTTTTGCTGACTAAAATAAGTCGCTGATGTACTGTTAGTGTATCGTGATGCTTAGGAGAAAGTAAGTTAAATGCTTCTTTCTTGCTCCACGAACCCGTAATCACCCTGTATAGTACATGTAATAGTTTAGTAGATCAACCACATCGCTAACCAATACCGTATTTCAGGACACATGTACCAGTAGTAACGAAGCTAGGACAGACTCCGAGCCAGGCTCCCCGCTCAGCCTGCACGCCCCCACCTTCTCAAGGCAGCCAAGCAACACAGACAGCAGGAAATCTATCAGCTCTCCACATGTGAGTACAAGACACTTGATGTGTTAGAGAGAAAATCTATCGTATTACATATTTTAGTTGAGAAAGTTTACTTTTCTCTCTTCTAACTGCGCCCCGCAGTTTCACTCGCGTTGTACCTGTTCCAGCGGGAATTTTGGGATAAAATGTATCCCATGTGTTATTCTGATGTATAACCTATATTACTGTAAAGTTTCATCCAAATCCGTTCATTACTTTTTGCGTGAAAGAGTAACAAACATAAGTACATACACATAATATGTACATCCTCAAAAACTTTCGCATTTATAAAATTAGTAGGATTGTAGTTGAGAATGTTTTTACTTTCAAGTATATAATTAAGGGAGATACCATGGTGAAGGGCAGGCGAACTATGACCAATTTTTTAAAAGAACTCAAATTACAACATAAAAGCTAACGTTAAAAGTTAAAAAATTCGCCAGCTGCCACTTGTCATCGCTTGGCACAGTGCCAACTGCCCCCGTCCAACAAAACAAAACACTACTAGAAAACCATAAAGAACACAGCAACCACAGTAAACAATGTAGCTTATAAAATAATTCATACACTACTAAGAAATTTTAAAGAACCGCAAACAATTTGAGGAAACGTTGTAAAATAATATTTGTATGAGATCCTTGATTTAGGCTCACAAAGGTTAGCCGCCGGCAAAACATGACGACACGGCCATAATTACACTGAAATTCAGTGATTTGCTATTCCTTTTGGGTTTCTCATCACGGTACAAGCAAAAAGGGAAATGGTTTTTAATCCGCCTCGAAATGAAGGAAGCCGTAGATGTTGTACGAGTATTTGAAGAATAAATACCTCTATTTTAATGTAAGCTATGTTTGGGAGCGAAAACATCGTTGTAGAATCGTTTTGTGGTGAATGCTATTTAGATTGTACTTATGTTTAAATGGAAAATCTTTTGTAGAAAATGTAGTAGAGAATAATAGTGTAATAGCTTTAATGTTATTGTAGTAATAGGATTTTGAGATTTACTATTTTCCTTTTCAATTTAATTTACCAACAATGATGTGAAAATCTTAGAATCGTTTTATCGTTTTAGTGAGGTGCAACGCAAACTACGTAAGCCACTAACGATTACTTTCATTGTTTTGTTTTTGGAGTTCTTCTTCATCGAGTGGATGGTCAACTTGACCAATCCTGGTGTCAGAGTTATTTAGCCGCCAAAGGAGTGAAAACTTCTTTATCGGCGTTATGCACTTTTTTATGGGTAAAAAAAATTAAACTCGCGTCAGGACACGTGACAGGATCGAAGATTCGTAAGACGTTTTGACGTTAATAATCAAGTTTTCACTTCTGCCGGCACTCTCGGAATGCAACCCGTTAATAATAAAATTCACTATTCTCTGTTCGATTTCATAACATCCCTAGAATTTTGAAGAGTTCGAAACATCCCTAGAGCAGTTACCTTGAAGTAAATAGAGTTAAATTACTCACAAATTATTTCCCAACAACATAATAAGTCCTGATTAAACTCTCTCAGATTTCCTGATTTACCGTCTTAACAAATTGTCTATTTTACTGTCCTAAGACACTCTACTAATATTATAAATGCAAAAGTTTGTGAGGCGATGTATATATGTATGTATGTTTGTTACTCTTTCACAAAAAAACTACTTGACGGATTTGGATAAAACTTTACAGTAATATAGGTCATACATCAGAATAACACACGGGATACATATTATCCCGAAATTCCTGCGGGAACGGGTACATCACGGGGCGTGGCTAGTTGTTATATAAAATAGGCTTATCCTCATTAACTTGATATAAACTTAACTTATTTGCTCTCCCACGTAATGAAAAGAAAGCAATGTCTAGAGGAAACGATAAAGTAAATGGCTCTTCTATTAGATGGACGAAAATAGCCGACCATGGCCGACTTGCATTCACAACCTGACTCCACCGGGATTACTAAGGAGGCTATTTGTCACTGGCCTCTATTAAGTTTCACTTGGCCCGTGTGTTTGAGTAAAGGATCATACATACGAATAAGAATTCCTGCTAATATAATGAACATAGATGATATTAGATAGTAGATCGTTGCGTTCGTTTGAATGCACGTATGGATCCATATGGATCAGGAATAAGTAAAAATTAATTTAAAAAGACGAGTATATTTATGTGCAAGACTAATTCAAATAAGTACGTTTTTATAGATCCAAACTATAAATTCTGTAAGGTAGGAAGGTACTACGTTCAAAATTACTTGAAACTAAAGCATTTGTTCCATAGAGCTTTGTTATATTAGATGTAACTAAAAAACTAAAGTAAACATTTTTGTTAAAAACGAACACTCTTCTATTCAATACAAAATAATAATATTAAGTGGTGACTTCTTATCCGCTGTTACAACCTATTACCATAGAAAGTACTGTGAACATCATAAACGCATAACAATGGAAATCCGACAAGATCCGAGATTACGATCCAAAATGGTTTACTCAGTCTGTTGATAATCTGCTTGAAGTTTCATATCGACAAACACTGGCCTATTTTGTTGTTGGTACTGTTAATGACAAAAGCATTGAAGGAAATCATCATCACTACATATTATTATAAAACAAAGTCCCCGGCCGCGTCTGTCTGCCTGTCCGTTCGCGATAAACTCAAATACTCAAATACTGCACGTATTTTGACGCAGTTTTTATATATAGATAGAGTGATTCAAGAGGAAGGTTTATATGTATAAAAATTCCCGAAATTCCCACGGAAACGGGCATAACGCGGGTAAAACCGCGGGGCGCTGCTTGTAATAATAAAGGCTCTCTAAGAGGCTCTAATGGGCTGGCCTATGGCCTGGCCTATGGCCTAGGAAGGGGCATATGACATACAGGGACATGTTAAGAGACATATGTCAAAACATTATTCCTATAAAAAAAAAAGTAAAATGGCGGCTAAACGAACTAACTAACTGATTAAAGTCCATAGAAAACTCGAGCTGATATTTGCGATAGCCAGGGATACAGGGATATAGACATAGTTTTAAAGACTGGAGTAACGCTCGTTTTATATCAGTCTGACTCGCAACTCATTAAGTCACTCGCTCGATGTTAACGACTCTTTAATGATGAATTCATTTCAAACATCGAACAAAAATTGAACTGTATTTCATAGATGTCTCGACTTTTATCTGGTCTTCATAATATAATGATTCTGTCACTGACAGTACTTTAATACTTGTGTAGGATTTGCGGTAACTGTAAGCTCCGTTATCAAACTGAGTAACGATAGAGTTATCAACACGACGCGCACGCGATCGGTACGAGTATTATGGCTGATAGTGCGGTAAATTGTTTCGCGAAAATTATGTATATCGATACGGCATGAAAACTTTGGAATAATTTTAAGTTTTTTTCAAACTTTCACGATTTTTATTGGGTCCGTCCGGAACCACGGGTGGTGCAATCCACTCGAGACATTCGGAAATCAAAATAAGTGTTTTTACTTACTAAAACTGCCTGTGGCGCGAAAAAACTCATGGTAATACGTTAGTAATTTAAGGTTTATATATCGGCTAGAAGCGTCCCGTGGTTGTAACTGCTTTGTGCCCAATCCTGAGAATATTTTGGGATAAAAAGGGCCGAAATCCTTTTTACTGAATGTAGCTATTGATTGAGTAAAAATGAATTACTCGAATCGGACTCGCATTTAAAAAGAATAAAAATGAAAATCTTCAGCTATATTACATTAGTAGGTACTAGCAGCGCCCCGCGGTTTTACCCGCGTTGTGTCCATTCCTGTGGAAATTTCGGGATGAAAATAGCCTATGTTACTCGTGGATAATGTAGCTTTCGAATGGTGAAAGAATTTTTTAAAACGGTCCAGTAGTTTTTGAGCCTAATCATTACAACCAAACAAAGTTTTCCTCTTTATAATATTAGTGTAGATAGGTAGATAGAAAGCTATCTATATCTGCTAAACCACTATATACTTAGATTAGTAGTCCTGCAGTTTGACCCGCATTGCGCCCGTTCCCGTTGGAATTTCGGGATGAAAATTAGCCTATAACCTTCCCGTTGAATGTGGCTATCCATTACAAAAATAATTATTCATATCGGATTGGTAGTTTCTGAGATTAGCACGTTCAAACAATCAAACTCTCCAGCTTTATCATGTTAGTATACATTTAAAATGTGATTAAATTGCACATAGCTAGGTCCTATAAAACTGGTCCGGTCTCCCGCGGGCGCGTGACATTATTTCCTCCTGATTTTGACATAATCCTACTTACAAAGCGAGTGCCTTGAAACATCCAGTGACGTTAATGTGTTTACGTGTTTACATCCTGTTTATTTATGGAAATAACCGTAAAATATTACGCAGATATACACGGTTCGATTTTAACGGGTCTATCGGGAAATCGCAGTTAATTTAAACCATTAAACATGTCAAATTGAAACAGATTGAACGTTTGTTTGTTGTGTTGGAAAAAGATGGAAAATTTAAATTGGATTTTATCATTTTTCAAATCAATCTATACCCACGCACCTGTCACCCTATACAGGCACTCCTGCAGGTATGAAGGTCCAACATGTTCCATAGACAACACCCACGTAAAATCTAGTCTATTGCTAGAACTATTATAGTTATTTATGTTATCTTATAAATTCTTAAATCCTTTCTCTGTTACCCGCGTTGTACCCGTTCCTGCGAGTATTGCGGGGTAAAATGTATCCCATGTGTTATACATATATCCATCATCACAAACTTTCGCATTTCACTACCACTACATAGTATAAAACAAAGTCGCTTTCCGTTGTCTGTCTGTCTCTCCCTATGTATGCTTAGATCTTTAAAACTACTCAACGGATATTGATGCAGTTTTTTTAAATAGATAGAGTGATTCAAGAGGAAGGTTAATAAGTATAAAAATTCTAGAAATTCCCACGGAAACGGGGGTAAAACCGCGGCGCGCTGCAAGTATAATATAAGTAGGACTAGGATTTCCCGTAGAGGTTTGCAAATAAAGAACAAACTACTATATCAATGAATGAATGATTAATCTGGCACTTTAGAGTTGTTAGGGCGATGTTAAACAAAACATGTGAAAGGGAAGCTGGTGTCTGCGTCATCGGTGCGTCACATTATCTGGTCGAGGGCGGAGCAGGGCCGGACTCAGGCGAGGGAATGGGCGGATTATGGAAATCAAATTTTGTAGCTCTAAATAATTCTTCAAAGAAGTAAATGAGTAATTTGAGTTCTGAATTGGTAATGTGAATGTATTTGAATGTATTTTGCTTTTATTTTACATTTTTATCCACGTTTCGGCTCCTTTACGGGAACCGTGGTCATAGAAGACATAACCTCAGTCTCCGTGACCACCAGACAACATAAAAGTAAAATCAAAGTCTATAACTTATATACCCAAATAACGTTAAAAAAGCGACTTTATTATATATGTACTTTTCGTTGACTAGCACATTACTGCTAAGAATAAGAAGAAGCGTGGTGATTAAATTCATTGACTTGGAAAAAATCATAGACCAACGTCTACAATTAGTAAGCCTTTTTATCAAGAAAAAAATGAGCATATTAATAAACTAACTCAATTATCTCCCAAGGGCTTCATTTATTGGATCCCAGGGCACACCTGTGAGCCCGTCCCTGGTCTCAGGGGAGACTGTAGGGGTGCTTCAATGAGATACGTTGGGTTTTTATTGATTTACCATTAATTGAGGTCAATTCAATTTTGTCGAAGTGCCAATATAAAAAGATGGCGAGTGAATGAGATATTAATTCGAAATCTTGAATTGGGGTGAACTTGAAAGGTCGAATGAATTTGTGTTTTTATTTATTTTGTTATGAAATTGATTAATAATTTGGAAAGATATGTTGTGTCGCTGGAAAAGATTTAAATTCAGGAGTGAAAGTTTAAAACAGACCCTTTTTATTGAAGGTAAGGTCGATTCCCGGCGAAGCAAGCATTTCTTAAAAATAAATGCAATTTAATTTTCACTGTAATTGATGATATTATGGTTGGTAAGCAAAGATCTATTAGATCAAGAAATACTATGTAGTAAGTATTTCTTGTAGTAGCGGATTTGCCCATACTGACCGTTCCAAAAAAAGACACCCTGTAGGTATACTTAATTGTCTATAATTTTTAACTATTGAAAACTTTCAAATCCAGGATTATAGCAAAACGCTTAATCACCACACAACATAAATGCATACTTTTAGACCTATATTTCACGACCGTGCATAAATGAGTGTTGATTTCAGAACCCGACTCCTGTACCCGCGAAGAGTTAATTTAAAATGTGGTTTGAATATATGGCTAAAGGCAGCTAATTAGAATATTTTAAACAGGTACCCGGCGGTCGTATTTACATGTATTTAATCAACATTTTCCAAACATATTGCATCCTTTAAAAGCAGTGGTGGTACATAGAGCGAATTAATCAATATCACATATTAAGGCTGGGACCAAACATTCTGAATTTCGATACTTCGAGAATTGCAAGAATTTTAACGAGTACCATTCACTGGGATTGACATTGAAAAGAGGCAAACAAATTTTTCAGACATGTGTGAGGCAAGGTTTTCGAAATTTAGAAAAAAAAAATCTTAATTCAGAAACTGAATTCAGATTTGGGGCCTACCTATAAGCTCGATAGAATACGTTGATCGATCAATTCACCGACCTGTCACACTCACAGATCTACCGCCAAAACGTGAAATGTAATGCAGACTGTTGCGTATTTATTGTTATATGCATGTATAGTCCAAAAGCAAGCGATCTCTATCAAACTTTATCTTTTAAATTCGCCGACTCACAGATTGCAAATTCGCTTAATCACTACGACGCGAGGTCACTGGCCTAGTTGAAGTTTGTTATGGTTAGTCTATGATACTTACCTATTTCCATCAAAGATACATATATCATATATCTCTAACCCTGAATCTCAGCTTGTTTATTCACCGCCCTTAGAGAGCACGCCCCGAGGGTATTAGTAAAACACACACTGCAAAGTGTAACCCATTAACAATTAAACCTCGAGTTTGATTGAGTTCATAGACAAGAGTTTGAGAACTGATGCGGGAAGCTCTTCGATTTTCTTGTTGACTTCCATATACAAAAGTAGGAAATTATTATCTAAGCATTTTTTTTTTTTACCAAAGTTTTACATTTGTATAAGGAAAACACTTATAGGATAGGCCGCCGGTGTAAGTGGGGCAAATACTTTTTGTGTCAGTGACTTCTTCGAAACAGTATTCCTAATCTATCTATATAAATAAAAATGAATTGCTGTTCGTTAGGTCTGCTTAAAACTCGAGAACGGCTGAACCGATTTGGCCAATTTTGGTCTTGAAATATTCATGAAAGTCCAGGGAAGGTTTAAACGGTAAGCATTGACTAAATAAATGCGGGTGTAACCGCAGAGCACAGCTAGTTTATTATAAACTCTCTTAGAAACTAAAAAAATATCTTGTCATTTTGTTAGTCGCCATTAGTTTGACCCTAAATGGAAGCCTAAATGACCTCATGTGCGCCAACGACAAGATCATAGGGTTGGCAATACACTGGAGCTAGCTCATCTATTTTTTATTTGTGCCATCGACACAAAGAAGAAGAAAAAGTGGTCATTCCTTGAAAAACTTTACAAAAAATTGCACAAGTATGTAACCTCCTCACTGTTTTTACCAGGAAACACACTACGAATGGAACGAAACGGACCTCCTTTCTCACGGATTCAGCGGGCTAAGCCTCAATCGAGCTGACAGTTTAACCCAGCGTCCTTTAGGCACCCTCAAAAGAACAGGCAGCAAAGGCAGTGCCTACAGCCTTAGAAGTATTCGTAAGGAAATCAAGACAACGCAAGTGGAAAGAGCTCCAGCGATTCCTGATGGTGGTTTTGGAACTCTGGAGATTAAACTCGCGTATGACAACCCTACGTCCTCGTTAGCAGTCACTGTTTTGAGGGCTAGAGGACTTATAGGCATGGACATGACAGGCCTATCGGATCCATTTTGCAGACTGGAAATTTTGCCTAAAGGTTGGTAATATAATAGCTTTTTTGTTAATATCTCTTTAGATTTTCTTTCCACACTACCGTTGGCACGGATTCTCGGACCTATTGGGCTAATCCCATGAGTTTTTATAGCGCCATGGAAATTAGATAATCGGAACTGACAATATATTCATTTTTATGTATCCGAGTGATTTGAAATTTTAGTGAAAATATGGAGAATTAAAACAGTATCCATTATGTAACACTAGCAGCGCCCCGCGGTTTTACCCGCGTTGTGCCCGTTCCCGTGGGAATTTCGGGATAAAATGTAGCCTATAGCCTTCCTCGATAAATAGACTATCTAACAGTGAAAGAATTATTCAAATCGGTTCAGTAGTTTCTGAGATTAGCGCGTTTAAACAAACAAACAAACAAACAAACAAACAAAACAAACTCTTCAGCTTTATAATATTAGTATAGATACGTAGTTAATTTAAAAAACTTGAGGGGTGTCAAGGGACACCCGGATGGAACGAAGTTTATTTATTATCAACAAAAATAATCGTCGCGACACCACACTGTTCAATGTGAAATAGAAAGACGAAACGAAAATATCTGGCTTGCTTTCTATAAGAGAGAGAGACAGACAGGTTGTTTCTCTGTCTGTCTCTCTCTGGCTTGACGCAAAAAATGTCGTTACAACTTTTCGTCTTAATTTTTTCCGCCTAGCCCCCTTTCGCAACGCGCGATACGGAACTTCGTTCCAAAAATACCGTCGGCAAATGCATTCCCGATATATCTCATTTTACCTAAACTATTGTAAAAACTTACTCACCTCAAATTGTCCCCTTCACATTCCTTCCCCTTCTAGAAGGAACATACTCCAACCGACTGCGAACGAAGACGGTCCACAAAACCAAGAACCCTGAGTTCAACGAGACTCTTCACTTCTTCGGCGTCACGGAGTCGGACCTCGCTACCAAGTCACTGGAAATGGTCATATTTGATGATGATAAGTGAGTTTTTTACAGAAACATTATTATTATTATACTAGCAGCGCCCCGCGGTTATACCCGCGTTGTACCCGTTCCCATGGGAATTTCAGGATGTAAAATCGGACCGGTAATTCCCAAACTTAGTTATCTCGAACATACAAACTAACTTACAATTTTTACCTAAAATATAAATTATATTCTGGGTCCCAGTCTGGGTTCCATAAAGTGGCGATTTTTGCCCAAGGCTTATTAGGCCTGCGACAGACAGTACGGCCCAGTTCCTTTAGCTCAGCAGCCTTGCGACCTATGTACATCGGCGATTTTACGGAAACATAACAGAAGAAAATTCAAAACAACAAATACCATATGGTATTCGTTTTTGATATTACATAGGAGTCGATAAATTTATTGGATGCCACTTTCAACTAAAATTCGTATTTTGGCGGAAATCTTTAATTCACAAACATTGATTAAATTTATATAAATAAACAAGTACTCGTTTTTTAAGCGATTAATATCGGTCGAATTAGTTCGGTGAACCGTTTTTTTCTGCTATAAAGGCTACATCATTTACTATTTTTATAAACGGCATGCCCAATTTGATTGATATTAATATATATTTTTTCTAAACCATACACCGAAATATACACAGAAAATGGTAGAATGTTTTTACTTACATTTCCTTATTTCTGAGCATGGTGATCATGCCTAATCATCCTCACTGTACTGATATCTACGGTGAGATGAGAGGCCTGTGCCCAGCAGTGGAACATTAAAGAGTAACAATTGGGCTTTTGAAAAAAAATTTTTTTTGTGATAAATGGAAAGATTATATATTAGTTTTATAACAAAACTATTTTTATTTTATTTTTTTCGCAATAATTCAAAAGTTATTTCAAAATAAAAATTAATTTTTGAATCCAGTACCGAAAACACTCGGACAACTCCCGAACAAACCCGAGCGCGGTGTGACGTCAAAATGTATAGCCCCATTCGGTTACACGTGTAATATTTAGCCGTAAACGCTGTACCTACGTACTTATGGTTAAATAGCTATACATTTTCACGTCACAACCACGGTGACCAATTATGGCGCGTTTATAGTCACGTGATTTTTATTCAATTTTTAATTGTTTATAATTAATTGAAAAAATATTTTTTTTAAGTTTTTTGCATTAAATTTTTTTTTTTTAATGTATTTTAAATACATAAAAAAAATCATTTTTTTTTTTTTCAAAATCCCCATTGCTTTGACTTCCTTATTTCTAGATACGGCTGCGACGAAATGGGCTCAGCGACTGTTGCGCTTCGAGAATGTTCCAAAGCGCCTTCTCAGCTTCGCTTAGCATTGTCCAGCTCGTCAGGGTCGGAGCCCACTGGCCCGAGGATACTACTGGCTCTTTGCTACAGCACAAAGAGACGAGCACTGGCGGTAACTGTGTGTAGAGGGGCTAATCTCCCGCCGCAGGATAGTAATGGATACTCGGATCCGTTTGTTAAATTGTGAGTATTTGAAATGTGCTTGTGTCTATGGGCTAGTAGATAGGGTAGTATATCGTGAAAAACGTGTTCTTTTTGGGCCCATCGCAACGCCCTTTGACTTAAATAGCCTAGTTTTATTAAGACACGAAGTACCTTAGGATATAGAACTATAAGATTTTGTCGTTATGAATAATGGGTATTATAGGCTACCTATTGTGTCTGACTGTGACACCTTAGGTTGGAAACGAGGAGATTCGAATTTGGAACGTTTTCGTCTTTTTTACCGACTGCAACAAAAGAGGATGGCTTCAATTCGATTTTTAATTATTTTTACGT
The DNA here is from genome assembly GCA_963082685.1 of Cyclophora albipunctata. Classification (NCBI taxonomy): domain Eukaryota; kingdom Metazoa; phylum Arthropoda; class Insecta; order Lepidoptera; family Geometridae; genus Cyclophora; species Cyclophora albipunctata. Next base: position 3,318,838 of record OY720133.1, read on the forward strand.
GAACTAAAAAAACATTTCTAATTCCAGACACCTCGATCCCGATCCGTACCATAAAAAACACAAAACATCAACAAAATGGCGTAACCTGAATCCCGTTTGGAACGAAGAATTCCTATTTGAAACTCGACCCACCGAACTTTCCCGGCAAAATTTGACATTGACAGTTTGGGACAAGGACTACGGGAAGCCGAACGATTTTCTTGGAAGCCTTGTTTTGGGATCAAGTAGCAAGGGCAGAAGGTTAAAACATTGGATGGATTGTATAAAGTTCCCTGATCATCGCCATGAGCAGTGGCATTCGTTGACTGACACACAACATTTATAAACACTAGTCTAGTAGATGGCGATGTCCTTTGTTGTTGGGATTTAGAGAAAAATCCGTTTCAAAAACTTTGAACTAATATCTATTCAGTAAAATATTATAGAGCATAAAATGCGAAAAGAATATCAGTGTATGTATCCTTAACACTCAGGAACTTTCGCATAAGATTGCCCTTCTCATCAGAGCTACGTAACGTTTTTATACTTAAATAGCCCCGTGGTTTTACCCGCGATGTGCCCGTTCCCGTTGGAATTTCGGAAATTGTTATACATATAAACCTTCCTCTTAAATCTCTATCTATTTTAAAAAACTGCGTCAAAATCCGTTGCTAAGTTTATAATATCTAAGCGTGGATCTAAGCATACAGACAGACAGCGGAAAGCGACTTTGTTTTATACTATGTAGTGATTGATAATACCATCATCGCTATGGTACGTTGCTACGCTTGATATGATAAACTAAACATAACATAAGAAGGTAGCAAGTGAATTAGCTTGCTACCTTGATATGTTATGTTAGGAGCCTATATGCTCCATTGAAAATGTACCTATAATTATTGTAGCAGTTAGGTAGACAAATTTAAATGGTTTCATGACCCAATGCCTCTTCATAACTATACACTACTTCTAAGTATGCCGTAGAGGCAAAAAATATTTATAAAAAATTCTTCCCGCCATGATTTAATAAAATTAAAATTGTTAAGTAAAGTAATGGTGCTTCCTTAATATGGTGTGCAGCTAAATTAGATGAAAATATTAAAAAAATCTTTGTAATGTAAAAACTATATACCTACCTAAATTGTGTAACCAAATAATTTACGTAATTAATGTTAAGTAAATAAATGTATACTTACAGAGTTCTTGTAACTATAACGAACAGTTTTATACAGCAATGAGATAAATCTCAAACGATTTTTCATTTTATATCTAAATTATTATTGATAATGTAAAACATAGTCAGATACTTCCGTCCGCTCTAATTTCTAAAAAAAATACCTACCACACTAGATAGACCTATTTTGTTAACTTTTACTGTAGGCTAAAATAAAATAAAAACCTACCTTTATTATGTTCTAGTTTTGTGCCAAAGATTATACCTATCCTATGTATAAATTACGTAATATAGATTTGTAAGAATTATCTATACAAAAATGTTAAAATGTTACCAGAATTTCATCTGTAATTAGATTGTTAAGATATAATCAGAATTTAATTAAATAATTTTGATAATTAACCTGTTTTATTTCTTACACCCACTAGTTTTATAGAGCTTTCCCTATTGTAAGTAAGTTCCTTTCAAAAGGATATCCGGTGTGCTAAGCACCATTTCCTCCTGTGGTTTCCGTTCCTCCATTTCTATACCTTAGATTTAGAAACAGAAAACGGAACGTACATTTCAGTTTACATCTGCTATTCTTATGTTACGCACCCAGATATTTTCCTTACTTACGTATATTTCTCATTTGGACTGTACTTTTAACTAGTAATATCTTTTTATTGAAGAAATTAAAATAATGAATTTAAATCCTTCATAGTTATATGGAAATAATATAAGAATGCCATGAAGAACGGAACGTAAAAAAGCTGTTTGTGAACTTTTTGACATGTCCGTCTGTGTCATGTGAAAAGTTTTTTATTAATTTATTGTAATGAATTGGATAAAAACGTGATTTATTAAGTTTTAGTGTTATGTTAGTTTAGTAAAACATTATGGCATTCTTATGTCCAGTCAGAATAAGAAGGGGAAAGAAGAAAAAATGTAAGTAAACTGCCTTTGAACTTTAAAAGTCAATGACCTCAAACTTTCTACATATTGATAATTATTACAAAACAAGTAATAACATCTTGTTTTACTTGACAAGTAACTGTAATGTGCAAACCGCATGATCGTGGGAACCGAACTTGCAATATCCTCTGAATTTTCATAAGTTCCGTTGCGATTTCAGGTTCATAAAGCATTCTCGCAATTTACTTGCGCATTTTATAGTTTTATGCATATTCTTGAGTTAAAGAATTAAATATTCAGCAATTACGTCAATTTAAATTCATATTCCACACAGTTAACTCAGTTTAATACAATATTTCACCCATAAATATAGTATTTGTAACATAGCAAACTTTATATACTGTGACTAAGTACAAAATTAACTCTTATTAATGTGTTAAAATTACTTTTCCAGCCAGTAGCGGTGATTCTGACAAGGACCTGTCCAGGCCTGGCTCTGGACTCAGCCCTGGCATGGGCAGAATCACTGGATCAGCCAGTATTGAGACGTTGGTGAGAGTCGGGATAGAAAAGGAACATGGATTAAGCCCAGATTCTAAGATGGTAGTGCTACATGACTTTGCTCCTTGTGTTGATGATGAATTGGAGGTAAGACCAACAAATTAGTTAATACAACTCGCCAACGATTAACGCAATATGAATTGATAGCATATCAATATGAACTAAATAGTAAAAATTAATTATAACTTACTAATTTTGGAATCATGGGTTCTATTTATAAAGATATGATATTCAAACTTCAGTAATACATTGCTTAGTCCTGCTAGAATACCTATTCATGTAGGGATAAGGCATTTTTAATTATCCAACTTTAATTTTCAAAAATAGTAGCTTATCAATCTACTGTCATTCTACACATTATTTTCCTATCAATTTCCAGGTGAAAAGAGGTCAAATAGTAAATGTGTTGTACAGAGAGAACGACTGGGTGTATGTGATATTAGCCGACTCTAGAAGAGAAGGGTTTATACCACACTCGTATTGTGCTCCGTGCGAGCATCATGATTTGAAGAAGAAGCTGCCTCGAAGTAGATCTCCTGCTGATTTGGCTCATAGAGATGTTTCACAGTAAGATTTATTAATACATCTTGCCTCCGAAATTGGCTTTAGTCAACTGCTCCTGATAAGAATTTGAGGATAAAAATTAGCTTGTGTCTATTCCAAAGATTCTTAATCTTAGTCTTCAAAGCCTTAGAGCGTTTTCACATTATCCGATCCGATATCGGTGTCGGACGCCGATCCGATATCGGGGTTAAGTAAAATGTATGAAATAAGTACCTGTCTTTCATATTGTCCGGCCCGATATCGGAATTTATTTCATACATTTGACTTACCCCGATATCGGATCGGATAATGTGGAAACGCTCTTATTCATAAACACTTTAAAAATAAAACACTGTTATAAAGTGTTTTGTCTCTTTCGCTCTTTGGAAAATAGCGTATGTTAGAAAGGGACAAACCATTTGATAGCTATAAAAATGCTGTTAATAAGCGTTTATGATCAAAGACTCTATACTTTAAACTAAGCATTCAGAAAACTACCAGGAGACCAGACATGTATAGGAGGTTCTGGTTATGAAAATGGAAAAAAAAGTTTTGTTTGATAACTGGTTATGAAAATGGAAAAAAAATCCATATTCATAACTGGTTATGAAATCTTGGTTATGAACGTGGACTACACCATAATAACATTACAAAATTATTTTCCTCAGGTTATCAGTATCAGATGGAGTGACCAACGATGGCACGTCCGAGATGGGGAGTGAGGGTGAAGCGTGCCCGTTCAGTAAGGACCCGTCTGGCAGATATGTGGTGCTGTACACATTCACCGCCAGAGACGAGAACGATGTTGATGTGGAGAGAGGAGAGTTTGTGACAGGTATGAAAATTATAAAAAGATTTTTCTATACTTAGTTACTTCAGTACATACTACATTTTGTAAGATAGAACAAATTAAACCATTTTTTATTGAATGTAGTAGTTAGCCCTCAGCTAGGCCAAGGCCTCTCATCTCACTGAGGATATCAGTACAGTTAAGAGGATTAGGCTAAGTACAGATGGCCGCGCGGAACTTTCAACCGCGCGGTACTAGATCGCAGTAAACAGCTTGTATCGTCTACATGAACGTGTGGTACAGCGAGATACCACTCGCTCATCTGAACTTTGGCCTTTGGCGTAATAACTACGCGCTACGCTATGAAATATATGACTAATAATTTCAGTTCTAAACCGAGAGGACCCAGACTGGTACTGGATCGTCCGGAGCGATGGACAGGAAGGCTTCATACCTTCAGGATTCGTTTACCCTGCAGTAGTACAACGTGAGTAAAATTCGACTAATGTTATGAATTTTGCAAGTTTGCGAATATAGTTGTTACTCTCACGCAAAAATACGCATATTTGTAGAAATATAGCCGTACTAGCCGCGCCCCGCGATGTTACCCGCGTTGTACTCGTGCCCGCGGGAATTTCGGAATAAAATGTATCCCATGTGTTATTTTGATAAGTTATACCTATATTACTGTAAATTTTCATCAAAATCCGTTCAGTAGATTCTTCGTGAAAGAGTAACAAACATCCATCCATCCACTTCGCATTTATAATATTAGTAGGACGCTCCAAAAACCAGTAATATTCATAATAATTTTCCAGCGACCCAACAAGACAGCACGCAGCCCACAACCCCGCCCGCCCAAGTCAACAACTCGATACTGAACAACACACACAACACCTCTCTCAACACGTCGGGTCAGCAGGACGCCGACGGACGGTACCACGGGACGGAGCTAGTCATGCTTTATGATTACAAGGTGGGTAAAAATTAAATTAAGGATCGTGTGAAAGAGGTACGCAAGAAGTTTGAGAGGCTGAATGAGGTTGGAGATAGCAAACTGTCGATAATACGCTATTCACACAGAGAGTGTATGACTATACTTCATTTAACTGATGATGGTCAAGTTCTTTGCTTACCTGCATTGAAAGGATTTCTCTAAAAGGAGATTCATAATCACTCATTAAATCTCTATTAAGTAAGCATTTTCTCTTAGTAGGTACAAGGCTTAAGATAGTTAAATTACCTATAGGGTATTTTTTATCAAGATTATAAAAAATAGTGGAATGACAGCTCATCATTCCGTATAATAAGCAAACAGTTAATAATCAACATTTCGCTATGTTCCAGGCACAAGCCCCAGACGACTTATCAGTGAAACGTGGCGAATGGGTGTACGCTGATCTGACGCAACAGACCGTCGAAGGCTGGCTCTGGGCCCACGCGCCCAAATCGAGAAGATCGGGCTTCATTCCCACGGCATATGCGAGAGCACCGCATACCACTTCACTCTGACGTCACACAGCCAATCAAAAGACTGCAACACAATTATGAATAAACTCATTGTACTGGATGAAACGGGACCGTATTGCATTATAGAATATGTAACGTATTTATTAAAATGCTAGCAGCACCCCGCGGTTTTTCCCGCGTTGTGCCCGTTCCCGTGGGAATATCAGGAATTTTTATATATATAAACCTTCCGAAAGAATCATTCTACCGATTGGTGAAAATCCGTGCTGTAGTATTTGAGTTTATCGCGAATAGGCAGACAGACGCGGCCGAGGACTTGGTTTTATACTATGTAGTAATATACTGTCAGTCATCACGTGACCACGAGTGGTATAACCCGCTCGAAACTACGGGTACGTATTTAAAAATACGTTATAATATATTATATTCTAACGCGATAACGGTCCCGTTTCATTTGGTATAATGAGAGCAAATTGTACGTGTTTAAAAAGTATGTAACGTAATGGAACCAGTCATCGACATGTTTAGGTCCGTGCGTGAAACAAACTTAAGTAAAACAAAATTTCAAAACGTTACGATAGTAGTTATTCTTAAAAACGATTAAGGATAGATTAAAGTTACATGAGTAATAGAATTCATTACTCTCTGATATATGAGCTTACGAAAAATTTAATGCAAAGTCAAATTTATGGAAATCACCACTAACCGACATTGAATCTCCATAGCTCGACCCCCAGTATTCAACATATGCCAGAAATCGACTACCAGTATTCGACATATGCCAGAAATCGACTACCAGTATTCGACATATGCCAGAAATCGACTACCAGTATTCAACATTTACCATTAATCAGATTTAAACTTGTAAATATTCTTCAACCAATAAACCAATTTGTTGACGCTTGTCAATTATGAGATATATAACAGGGCAGGGCAAAAATTAAAACATTATTGATTTTTTATATACTTTAATCAACATTTAAGTAACTTTAGGTATACTAGCGTAATTCTGGGTACACCATATTATTTTAGCTATCTTTTCGCTTTGCCTTACCGCTTCCATTGCCCACCGCATTTGTTCTGGGGTTTTTTTGGAGCATTCTGGAACAAGTTTCTAAGTATTTATAGCATTTTACTATTAATTGAAACGTACGTTAATGCCATTATTATTTGTTTAAACGGGAACTTACGTACGTCGGAGGCTACTGTTGAGAGTTCCTCAACACGTTTCGGTCTCATTCGGTGACCTTCATCGAGGTCACCGAATGATCTTCATTGAGGGCTGATTCCCACCACACCCCTCGCACACCACATCGCGTCGGTTCCAAGTACACGAATCAACAGAGCCCTGAGATTATGAGATCCCGAATTAGGACGCCGAGCTCTCTCATATGCGGGGAGTGCTAGAGAGAAACGGTTACAGCTGGAGACACAGTCTACGGGTTGCAAATACGTCGTGCCGCATCCGGGAGCCCCCAGCAGACAGAACGCTGATGTACCTGCCTTACATAAGGGGTGTTACTGAAAAAATCTTAGACGAGGATCTTAGCCCGGGAAAAACGAAAAAACGGAAAAACGGTCACCATTCGCGAGGATTCGCGAGGCCATTGAAATAAGTCGTTGTCCGAACTTTAATCGAAATAGTGGATGGATGCTGCCTACGGCCTGGAAACCATGTCTCCAGCTATCTTCGGAGAGAGTCACAAACGGGGTTAATGAAGACACCGTGAGTTCGTTCTGCGTTCGGCCTCTACATGTAACGGACTCCGGGAGTACGGACAACTCCAGTGAAGGCTCTCTCTCGCCTATACAGCGCGAACCCACTCGTACGCAACCTCCACCTCAACAACCACAACAACAGCTCTCTGCACGCGCGCTCCACACGGCGGCGCGCTAGGTGTGAGCCCCGAGACCAAGAGGTGGGTGAAGCGCTCGCGAGTCGCGAGCGCTTCACCCACCTCTTGGTGACCCACCACTCACCCACCTCCTGATGAAGGGCCGAAACGTGTTAAAGAACTCTCAACAGTACGCAAGTTCCCGTTTAAACAAATATTTAAAGTATTGACACTATTTTTACCCAATGATCGACACTAATTATAACCAATGATCGACACATTGTCGTTCACTGGTAAATGGACGTCAATGCATAAAATTCAAATACAGATTTGTTTAGCATCTCCTGCAGAACAAAGGCCACATGATAACTTAGAAAGTCACAATTAACGTAAGAATCGACACACGTCGAACACTAGAGAACTTCAGTATTCCAAAACCAGTAAATGACATCAACATCAACTTCACCTAAAAACAGCTATTCGCTTTGAAACTACATTCTATACCCTTGAAATCTCAACACCAAACCCCGAAATAAGTAAAAGTTCCGCTACAAAACCTATATTTTTTTAGTATTTGTGAAAACAATTTACTCACCTTCTAATCGATTTCACTAACAAAATGGATTTTTATTATAACGCGCCAATCGCGAATACATATTTTTTGACCAAAATGTCCGAGTGCTGTCAACTCATTGTCAAAGTCAGTGGTACGTCAGCTGTCACCCATCGCAGTGTTGCCATATTAATAAAATAAATAACTACTCTTATTTTTGGCGATGGACCAAAAAAAGTGTCGGTTACTGGACCTCGTCGATAACTGGATCCATCACGTTATGAATTAACTCGATTGAAAATGTTGCATAGAATGGGTGGTAGATCATCCAGTACAGTTTTCAGAGACAATCTTGTTCTACTTATATCATAACTGTGTCACGTGATTGTCACGTGGCTTCACATTTCCATACATTTAGATTTTTTACTCTACTAGTGAAGAAAAGTGATTGCCACACTGGCAATCTCTATACAAGAAGCGATTGCCGTATTGCCAATCATCTCCATAAATCCGAATGATGGTGTAAAATTTAATGGTAACCATTTTGAATTGAGGGCTCTCCTTACCCAACTGTGCTCGCAAAAAGAGGTATTGAGATGGTTGTTGTTTTTGAAAACATACGTAATTTTTGATTACGCTTAATTTCACTGTTATGATTTTCACTGATAGTATTAGTGAGACGGAAATAGAACATCTGATAAAATTGGAAATGGTTGATTTGATCTACATGTATTAAATAAAATGATCTATTGTATACATTTTTATACATATTTTCGAAAGATAGAGTATGTATTGTACAATCATGTACGTAAATAACTTTTAATCACAATGTTTTTAATAATTTAGTTAGTATTAATGAAAGCAAGTAAATTGCCATATTTTTCTATTCTAAACATTGAAAATGTACATTTAGGTGTAAGTTGTCTTCCGTGAAATAATTCTAGTTTTTAAAACATTGTTTATTCATTGTCCGTCCAAATTCGACTGATCTTGTTTGATGATGCGCTTTATATCTTTTAGATAAGTAAAATAATTAGGCTTAAGGTTTTATTAATTAATTGATATGAAAATAAATGTTTTTTACATTGATTTTGGTATTTATTTCATTGAATTGTTGAAAGTGGCATAAACAATCATAGCAGAGCAAGTTAACCTCTTCATCCAAAATCATAAGGAGAAACTCTTCAGTACCAGGATGACATAAGATCAAGAGCATACAAACTATTATGTAAGAATTACCCATAATAAATACACAAGTACCTCTAGAAATATCTATATTTAACACAATCTTATTCATTTAACAAAATATTCTTCTTTTTCTTGCTCGCTTGTTTCTTGAAGTTATCCTTGATGGTCCATTCTTCTAACAAAGTCTCGACTTTCTTTATTTCTTGTTCAGTAACTGTGATCGGTACTTGCAGTTCAATTTGTTCACTTCTAATGAACTTTAGAGTATCTAATTTTTGCTTCAAGAACGGCCCTTGTTGGCTTTCTAGAAGGTTTCTGTACTCATTCAGTTTGCTATTTCTTAGTTCATCGCAATGCATTTCAGTTAGTTTGCGAAGGGACTCTTTGCGGGAAAGAATGTGGTGTGATCTGTAAGTATACATTTCAAAATTAGAGACCATTAAAGTATTTCACTGATACATTTAAATAAAATTTCTTGAAGATATTTACACCTGCTTTAGACCAAAGTGCCTGTGTGTACAATTTATGTGTAACCATCGCCAAAATATATGAGAGGATTATAATATGTGGCGCCATTTTGAAAAACAAAATGGAGGTTGGTTTTCCATGGCAAACTATGATACTAATCTATGGGTATATTTATTGACTTTGATAGATTTATTAAACAAATCACAGACACAGGTTCTGTGGAGGCTGCCGTAATTAGAAGATAACTTACTCAGGATGACCCTTGTACTCAAGATTCAACTTCTCCAGAAGCCATTCAAACTTCTTGTAATCATATTGCCTCAAGAATTTCAACCATTTCTTTCTTTTATCTATCTGCTCTTGCAACACGATCTGAAACACAACATACAATAAACTTAACTGACCCAGTGAACTTCATACCGGCATATTTTTTTAATAATTTGCTTTTATAAAAAAAAAGTAATAAAAAGTCCCTTGTCCTGGCGATAATGAACCCATTTAAGAAAGAATTATCCAATTTGGTGCAGTCATTTGGAAGTTATACTGTAACAAACACTTGAAAATTTTATTTGTGTTAGATAATTGTATTTATGAAATTCAAGAGAAAGATTAAAGGCTATTTTTAATTCCGAAATTCCCCCATCAACTGGCTCAACGTGGGTAAATTCGCGGGGCCTTGCTCGTCCCAAAATTAATAATTAATTTCAAGTCACCTTCACTTTAGTATTATTTTTCTGGATCTCCATAATGCTTTGCAGATATCTAATGTGCGCTGTGATTGATGCAACTGAAAGAAATAAATCACTACATAGTATAAAATAAAGTCGTCTCTTTTTCGTGTCTGTCTGTCTGTTTATCTGTCTGTATGCTTAAATCTTTAAAATTACGCAACGGATTTTGATGCGGTTTTTTGTAATAGGTAGAGTGATTCAAGAGGAAGGTTTTTATGTAAAAAAATTCCCGAAATTCCCACGGGAACGGGCACAACGCGGGTAAAACCGCGGGGCGCTGCTAGTGATAATATAAAAAAGATTTTGATATGCATTGTAGTGAAATCAAATGTAGCAAATCAATGAATGTTAGATTGATAGATAATTAAATAAAAGGTAGGTTTGATAAGGTAAGGTAGTGATCAGAATAAACATTTTCACTATCATAACAACTTGATACCCTCAAGGTTAGCTGGGTGTCGTAGTGTGAAGACATAATATTGGATTTTGTTAATAATTAAAAACTAAAACAATTTTTACCAACTTACTTTTAGTTTCAGCAGTACACTTGTCATACTTGTGTCGTTTAACTCTGTCTATCAGTTTCTGATTCACCAATGCTGTGTATTCCTTTTTGCCGAGATGGCTTACAGAGAAAATCTTTTTCACTGATTCTGGAGCACTGAAAATATTAAATATGGTTTAAGAATCACTGACACTACATATACGTGAGTTTTTTAGATAATTTATACAGTCATTAATTTATTCCTTAATACCAAAAGTTAAACAGAATTAAACCATAAATCCTAATGTGGGATGTCGTATGTTTAGTCATCAAATTCTAGCCTATGTTTACAGCTAAATAAAAGCTTTACCGTCTTTATTTATGTAAGTATATTAATAAATAATACTCACTCGTTCATCTCTTCACTGAGTCCGTAATAAAGACCTAATGCAGAAGGTGGTATGTCTGGTAGACCCTCCAGATCACCAGACTTCTCAGGTTTGTAAGAAGGCACATACTCTGGTCTTACCCATTTTACATTGACTGTGTGTTTTATACCTCTAGACTGGACGATAGAACAGGTTAATCGTCGCAACATCGCGACTTTATTATATGGAAACTCGGAGAAATGTATTTTAAATTCACAAAATAAATTATATTAAAGTATTAACCAAAATATAACCTCAAATTAACTTATAATGACAAATGACAATGACAGAATACTAACAATTTGACTTTAACATCTCATCTCGTTACGATATTACAATCTGTGACATAAAGAAGTGGACCCCAAGAGGTTTCATTTTTAGCTCAAGGTTTTAGTCCATGGTTTTAGATTATTATAAATTGGGCCAGTTATCTGGTGGTTATCTGCCTGGGGTGCTAACAAGGGCGTCCTGTAAGCACGTTCTTGGCTAATCAGCCTTTCAGATACCTTATTAGCTAATCACCCTTTGAGGCTTGTCATTTGCTGATAATTATACATAACTAACTTATGATACCTATTCTTCAAAGTACTCTCGTTTAATGCTCTATTTTAATGATTCAGCAAAACTAAATAGTGTCAGATAATGAAATAAAAAATAAGTATTTAACTACCCTGTAATGTCCCACTGTTGAGCATTGGCTTCTCCCCTCACTATAGTAATTTTTGTCTGCGTTATACAGTATCAGTTCAGTGTGAAGGAAAAAACAATATGCACAATAGGATGAAATAATAAACGCAAATCCATGAACATTCATTTATTGCTCTTAAATTAGAAACCTCAAACTTATAAGCATTATTTTGTACTAAATGTACCACTCCACACGACTGTACACACTACATTATCCTATTAAAATCTATTATAAATATCATACCACGTGAGTTAAACAAAATAAATAAAGAAACTTTAACAAAACGGGAACAATCCTAGCTTTGATACACACTGGCGATGGAAATTTACATGTTTTACATTCTGTGGTTTACATACAAGTATTTTTATCTGTATATTTGGGTTTGTCCACTATTATAAAAATCCAAAGACTCTAGTATCAGTATACTCATCTAGTTTAATTGTGCAATACATACAAAAATGTGTTCTAATAAACCCATGAATATAATCAGTGTTAGTTAACAATTTATTACCCTTTCACATAACACTTAAGCTGTGGAATGTAAAAGATTTTCAAATAAAGAAGATAAATTCCAAAAAGACGTAGTTAATTAGGTAAATCATAATTTGGAAGCCCAAACAAAAACCTCTAATAAAACATTACTACCCTCCTTCAACAGATGGGTGAAAAGAAAAAAATCTGGAATCGAAATTGAAATTAATCAAATCACAATAATTATTAAGATATTTGACACAGAAGACTTTAAATATGATACATTTTTTAAAACCTTATGAAACAAGACATTACGAAATACCGTGCGTTGATTGGTGGATGGATCGCATATGAAATTCGAGACATCACCAATCAGCGTGTTTTCACTGTATCTACCAATCAACACACAGTATTTATTCCATCACAAAAAGCTGTTTTATTCCAACTGCATTAAGATTCATTTCAGCTTCAGTTGATGACAGTTAGGAATGTCGCTTAAATTCCTTTCAAGTAATACTGGACTTGATTTATCTACTTATTTTAAATCCACTGTTCTAACCAAGCTACTTAGATACATAATGTCTTTTAATATTAACACCTATTTGTAATACGCTAAGTTTCAAAGTCGTATTCATTCAATTGTATTACAGGTTTATGTAAATCAAACTTAGTCATCAAATTTCATCCCATGTCAATCTGCTTGTGTGTGATTCTGTAAGTTAATATAACTACCAGTAGACTCAAAAATATTTTAAAACAGTTTGAATATTACAACAAAGATTTTATAAATTTTTATTCCGTGTTTCGTCCAATACACATGAATGAATAAACTTTTTTAAACTCACAACTTTGACATAAGACCGTCTCTATGGTACAAACGGCCATAGAATGTCTATGGTATACCCATAGATTAAAGAATAACCTTTTAATAAAATTAAGAAATTACTGAAATTCCTAAAAGATTTTAAATCACAATATAATGTTACTATTGTTTTAAATGTAATTATTACAACCTATGTAAGTAAATTAATTAATGAAAAATAAAATTCACAAAATAAATATAACATTTCTATCCACCGACTAGGTCATTTTGAAATGACGATTTCTTTATTGTTTTTAACAGAGATGTGTAAAATTAAATTAGGAACAGCACCAACATAACAAAACAATTAAAAATTTAAACTTTTTTTGGAATTCTTGATCACATACCTAGTACCGTAAAGTGCCTTTTAACTATACACGTAAGTCATACATATTTGCGAATCAACCAATGAGATCGCTCCATTTCCATAACTGACATTTAGGAAATCAAGCATCTTGATTGGTGAATCATTTGACATTGACAAATAACTCAACTTGATTGGTCGAATAATTTGGCGTTCGATAAACGCAGCGATATCATTGGTTAACAGACACAACCACCTAATATTAATAAAAAATAGCCAAACCAATAAATAGATGGAAAATGAACCCATGCATAACATTTCGTCTACTAATATTTAAATTCTAAATTGTAGAGTTAAGATCGATAGAAAGGAGTTAAAATTACAATTTATTTTTTTATATCAGTCTATCGACCTTTATTCGTGTATAATGCCACCTTGTGTTTATTTGAGCACCTATGCGTTTAATGGTATCTACAATGTCGGAAGGAAAAACTTTAAACGTGATATTTCAAGGACTATTAAGTTAAGTAAAAATATTTACAAAGAAAAATACATTTCGAATACTACTAGTATCCCTCAGATTAATTTCAATACGACAAACAATTTAAGGATTCTTTAGAGAACTTCAAACATGGCAAAATACAAAAAATAAATCACAAAATTTCATATTTCTACTGTATTAAGTTACAAACTAATTTATAAACACGAGATGTCTCAAATATACAGAGATAACATTAAAAAGCTGCTTCAAACTTTCCCACAAATAATATCTAGTGTCAAACTAATTTGACAGACGTCAACTGTCAATGTCAAAAGTGAAAGATTAATTTTACTCTATGGTTTTATTACTAACTTTTTAAATATCTTTTCAAAGGCAAGACTTATTGTGTCGGGCAACAGCTGCTTTCTTAAATATTAATTTACCCTACATTAGAAGTTAGATACTACCATTATTACCTCTAATTAATTATTGAAATATAACATTTAGTAAGGTTTTAATGTAAATAAGGACATCTATTGGTTGAGATTTGTAAACTATTGTTAGTGTTTAATTTATAGTGAACTTACTATTGAAATTAAACTTTAATTTGTAGCACTCACTGACATTATTTGGTAGATAAAATATTAGAGTACGGGCCTGCTAGGATAAATCATGTTTTCACTTAATGATCTGAACGAATTTGTTCAAAACTTTCCCGTTCTTTCATTCAGTTAAAGAGCGATCGATCCAGCATAAGACTTCAGAGCAGTATGTGAAAACGAGGCTAAACATAATTCTTCCTATCATTATAGTTTTTTCACTGATAGCCCATAGTTTATCCGCCTATATACCTACGCACTCAAAATCTTACATAACGACACTTACACAGAATTTCCTAATTTGAATAAACGTCACATTTGTTTGACGTTGGCGGCCAGTTGTTCTGACAGTTGACAGTTGTCATATTTGACAGTTGCGTTGAGTTAAAGATTACGTTTCCGTGTGCGATTGGTTGGCCGCACGGGTCTGGTACTACCGCCGTATTCGGCGCAACGCACACGGGGCTCTTCGCCGCGCTGAAATAGACAATAAATAGATAATTTAAAAAATATAGAGGCGGAATTTCATATTTGATTTAAGAAATAATGAAACTGGATACTATTTATATGAATGCGTGTAGCACAGTAAACTTTTTATATTTGTCTCTGTTACACAATAATATTGCCATTTCACCGGCTGTTCGAATTGTGCGAGTGAGACGAAACTGTGCGACAGAGTCAAATAGTAAAGCTTACGTGCGGATGTGATATACTGAAATATGTATTTTCAGTTCACACATTTCTTTGAACAGAAATGATCTCAGAAATAGGCTATATTAAATCCGAAAGTTTCTATACAAAATCTAGATTTTTAACACAATTAACGTTTGTAAAAACTCACCGATCCCATATAACACATCGCCCGGCGCCTTTGTTCCCTATTCACGTTTCTTGCTCTTCTTTTTACTGATACGTTTGCTGTAATTCTGCGCCAACGCGTTCACGATAGACACCACGAAGTACACCACCATCACTAACACAAACTTCTCCAGTATGATTGAAAGAACCGATCCTTGGTTCTCGGTAGGTGCTGAATCGTTTTTATGTAATCTAGCTTTTTGGTTGCGAAGGAATTCTAGTAGGGGAGCCTCTAGTTTGGGCCCGATGTAGGGTATCCTCTCGACCCATGAGAGGACTTGGCTGAAAGAAAAAAAATTGTATTAGTTTGGATGTCAAATTATGAAACAGGCTGTATGATTCGTCAGTGACTTAAATGAATTAAATCTTTGGTTAACTCTTTTAATGCCGCTTTTATTTTTGACAGTTCTCAGCCATGCCGCCATACATTGAAGAATGAACGCGCAAGGCGTGCTCACGGCATTGAAAGTTAAGGAAATAGTGGAAAAACACCACTTTTTTTTTATCTATCGCGTAAAAACTTAATTCGGACATATTTGTATATTTTCCTTTCTGATGTCATACATTTACAGTCATATATGACTTCCATTTGAAACTAAAAAAACCACTAATAGAACAACTAAGACCTACCCGAGCGTAGTTACTAGTTAACAATAATAAAAGTCCATACTAACCCAACCAAAGTCTCATTAAAGGCGATGATCACGAACATCTTCTGTATATGCATCTTGATGACCGCCTTGCCCAGCACCGTGGCGCCGAAGAACGTCCAGAACGGGACGAGGAAGTGGCCGCACGTGAGCCCCGCCAGGTCGAACAGCGGGTTGGGCACGGACGCGCACGCGAGGATACCCGCGAACCCGACCCGTTGGACTAGCTTTTGTACCATTATTTTAGCTCTGTAAGGTGAAAAATGTATGATTAGCATGGAGGATAAAAATGGATGATAAGTGTGGTCAGTTTTGTGAGCGAGATTTTTTTTTATAAAACTGTACTGAGTTGGTGTGTATGTTTGTCTGTTGTCTGTCCATTTGGGTTGCGATAGAAACGCACGTAAGTTTTGCCTTTGAACGACCGGCAAGCGCGGGTGTCAATTCACATTATCAATTTTGTCATGTGACATACTTCTCTGGTATACTCTATCTATATTCTAATATATGTATTAGACAAACAAATTAACGTACTGTTTGCAGGTATTTCAATTTGTCTGTCCGCAATTGTGAACTATAAATCATCGTTATTTTAGTGTCACCTGCCAGTCCTAGAATCGTCATTCTCCTGTAACTCGGCGACGCCCCCTCCGGACAGCCTCGCGGCTCTCGCCATGAAGTAAGGCGGCAGTTCACCCAGAGCGGTGCCTATGCCCCACATCATAGACTCGACGCGCACTTTGGACATTATGTTCCAAATAGACACAGGGTAGGACGGGTCGATTTGTGCTGGACATATTATACTGAAATAACATAAAATAACTGTGTTAGGTTAGGTTAGGTTAGGTTAACTGGGAAGGAGCCGAAACGTCAGAAAAAAAATTAAAATAAAAGCGAAGTGTATCCGTAAACGTAGTGTAAATTCAATAATTGTATTTTTTATTTTGGTTTTGTTTGTGAATAGACAAACAGTGACAATTTTTTTTATAGTGACATTGACCTTGACACAAATTTTATCCAATCAAAAACCTACATAAGACTTTGTAGAGTCTGAAGAATGACATATAACTTAATATTACTGTACAAGAATTTGAAAAAAAAAATAGGGTCCAAACAAACTTACTCATTAGGATACGGCGGTTCAGGGAAGTTGAGTCCTCCACACTCGTACGCCGCTAGCGTGACTCTCGCGATGTGCGGGCCCAGGTACAGCAGGAACGTATGCAGCCCCGTGCCGAGCCCCACCGAGCTGCACACGCCCAGCACCACCCACCAGCCCCACCACGCGACGGTGCTCGTGGCTAACTGGGGGAGAGAGAGAAATATGTTCACTACGTGATAAGTACAGCAAGTACAGTATTGTACAATGTAGGTACCTATCACTGAGAAGAAAGAGATGGCGACATTGTCAGAACATAAAAAAAGTATTAGCCTGTAATGACCCGCTGCTCGGCAAAGGCCTCTCATCTCACTGAAGAAAAAACTTTTTTCATTATTTCACGAACGCCCTCGAAGTCATAGTTGTAGTTGTAATCAGTATAGACGCGTGTCTTTGTGTGCGTAACTATCAGTTCCAACAGCAAGCTATAACTCAAATCTACAATGCTGTCGATACTTCAAAGACAATTTTGACCCGACCGACACTCTAAGTTTCACAATTCGTCCGTAAGAGGCGCTTTTTCAGGTTTTCATACGATTTTTACGAAACATAAACTCACACTCACACTCGAGCTACCGGACACTAAAAGCCACCCATGTTCCTTTACAATCGCGACAAGACTTGTGTACTCACATGGACGAACGGTTGGTGAGGCCCACTCACATAGTATGATATCACTGTTCCGCTTACTATTAATACTGTCGACAACGCCAGCAATTTGTATGATAACAATCTGGAAACAAATACACATTATATCAATAATTGAAAAATTAATACTTCACTACATAGTAGGTATAAAACAAAGTCGCTATTTTTGTCTGTTTGTTTGTCTGTTTGTCTGTATGCTTAAATCTTTAAAATTACGCAACGGATTTTGATGCGGTTTTTTGTAATAGGTAGAGTGATTCAAGAGGAAGGTTTTTATGTATAAAAATTCCCGATATTCCCACGGGAACGGGCACAACGCGGGTAAAACCGCGGGGCGCTGCTAGTAATAAGATAAGTACTCTTATGGTGAACAGTTTGAATTTGTTTTGTTTGTTCGAAAGCGCTTATATCAGAAACTACGAATCCGATTTGAATAATTCTATGTGTAATGAATAGCCTCATTCAACGGGTAGGTTATAGACTTCTTTGAATCCCGAGAATCCTACGGGAACAGGCACAACGCTGGTAAAACCGCGGTGCACTGCTAGTAATTTTAAAAGAAGTAGGGGTGGCAGAGAGAGCGCCAGTGGAGGTGATAAAGGATCTAGTCAAGAAACCCGGGCGCACGCGTCGGTTCACTTTTGTATGAAACCGCACGCGACGGTTCACTTTTGTATGACTAACTAATTTGTCCAAATAAAAATTACATTAAAAAGTTGTAGTTACCTTTGCACTCCGGTAGAGATCAAAATTAATAACTCCCTAAAGAAATAATCTAGTGTCGTGAACGGTTTCCTCCATAGCACCAAACTGTCGGTATCCATCGTTACGGTTTTGGTTCTGCTGTAAAATTAAAACAACGACAAATTAACACTTTGACAACCTGAAGGATTTTCCCTTCTTAAATAAATATGAAATACTATTTATCCTCCTCACTGTACTGATTCTTTGGTGAGATGAGAGTTTTTTGCCCAGCATTGTGACATTACAGGCGAATACTTTATTTTTTACTATTTAGAAGGGAAACTAATACAAAAAAGATAGTTAATGTTAAGTTCAACAGGCAGAGTTCAGTATACTCTATTTCTTTTGGATTGGCACAAAATGTGGACCTCTTCAGAAGCAATCGTCTTCGGCTGGAAAATTGACGACATTTAACCACATTTTGTGCCAATCCAAAAGAAATAGATTATAGTAACGCTAATTTTGAGTCAAACCGCCTTATTCATAAACGCTGTTTAACAAAAACATTATTAAAAAGTGTTTTGTCTCTTTTGCTCTTCGGAAAAAAGCGTATGTCAGAAAGGGACAAACCATTTGATAGCTAAAATACTGTTAATAACCGTTTAGGTAGGCCCTTAGGCTCCTTAGTTTTGTTAGGGATGTTACAAAGGCGATGCTTACCAGATCTCCTTAGGGTGAGGGTGTCGCAGCCCGTTCTGTGAGCGTTGTTCCGTATCCACCTGAGCTGAAGCCGCCAGCTTGTAATACCCTAAGCGGGCGAGCTGGAAACACAACACACAGTCTAAGACTAACTATTGAAAGAAAGATTGATGTGCATCGAGTACCATATGATTGGAGAAATATGGAGTTTGAGCATCTTTTTGTGGGGTGCATAGAAGGAGCCTCCACGAGCGGTGAACATCATGTCGAATACATATGAGCGCCCGGCGCATCCTAGACACCTCGCTCCAAGATTGATTCGGGGAAGTCAATATTGGAGCGGCGTGACTAATCCTTCTGCCACAATGCCCTTCTGCCGGCGGCGGCTCTTCTCGGCATTGACTCGAAAGAAGAAGAAGAAGAAGCATCTTTTGGTGTAGGTGCGATACTACTGTGTTGCAGTATCGTCACATCGAAAACGCCACACTCAAAATGTTTAGGCTTTGAACTAGCGATCTAATAAAGAAACATAGTCTCTGTGGAAAAAGAACGCGAAGTTTCTACAAAAAATTGACAGGAATAGATCAAACCGACATTGCTTTTAGAGAAGAGATTGGTTAAACAGAATACAGACAGATGTCAGTAGTGATTTTTTATCCAAGATTGTGTTTTTCACGCGTATCTTATTCATCCTCATGTGCTTGAATGTCTTAGGACTTAAATTATGGTTTATCACAACTGTTAAGTCTAGATTTTTATTAAGAAGCATACCAAATGCAATATAATTACTCTCAAAACAAGTTTTCTTGGTTTTTAGGCTTCAAATTTCTAATTCTAGACTTGTAAACCTCTTTAAAGGCTGTAGAGCCGATTTCTCCATTGCGTCACGGATGAGATGCATTACACGGACACATTAAAAAGGTACGCTTTCGCTCTTTCTAATTTTTACATTATTACATTTACTTCGTGGTAAGTACACTTTTTTAACAAAAAGTTACAAATTACAAGAACAATTTACCACTTTCTCAGATTAAACTGCAATTTATTTAGATAAGACTAATAAGTTAACGTAAGTATGTTTCATTGTGGAAGTTTGCTCCGCTGTTCGGCGTTAGCCTTCGGAATAGTTTTTTGACATGTTGTCGCATTAACTAACTGTCCCATCACTACATATTATACAAATACTACTGCACGGATATTGACACGGTTTTTTTAAATAGATAGAGTGATTCAAGAGGAAGGTTTATATGTATACAAATTTCCAAAATTCCCACGGGAATTTGATTGAGTTACCATCTAGATACACGATTTAATCTTGTTTCTAATTAATGAGTTCAAAGCGATCCTAATTGGATCGTACGGTAAGGCGTACGGCACTACAAAACGATAAACTTTATACCATGCAATATTTAGTTCAAATTGAAACCATGCGCAGTATAGTGCGCTAGTGTAATTTGTAAATTCTAGTTTGACACTAAGGGCGGATTGCACAAGCATTCTTAATTTTATTTGGTACCTAAATATATTTAATAAACAAATGACGGTAGTTTTAAATAGCGTTCTATTGCGTGTGACATAAAATACAATTTTCAACGAACACCTTTTGTTTCATAAACTTATTTAGGTACTTAATAAGAATTCTTCAAAAATATAATTCATAAAATTAATCTAAATAAATACATCTTAAAATTATTTATATGAAAAAAAATTGAATATTTTTTTAACATTAAATATTCCTCTCTGACTTAATCCTATTTAGATTTGGTAATTCGATCGTAATTAATAGTAACCCGAAGGTTTCAGACATTGCCCCTGTTTCCTTCGCACTCCCACCAATCACTACCGCCAAGAAAAAAAATACAACACAAAATTCAATATAGAGTAAAAAAAATATTAAACTCATCTATACAAACAAACATACATACTACTGTGATGACAACTGGTGCAAATTACAGATCTCGTCTACCTATCTATGTAATTAAGTTACAATTATTTGAAATGCATGCATGTGCCGACATTATACGTTCAAGCAACGTTTCTACAGAACAATTTCATAGATCTATTTATATAATATATAAAACTAGCTGCGCCCAGCGGTTTCACCCGCTTTGTACCCGTTCCCGCGGGAATTTCGGGATGAAAAATAGATGTTGTCTGATTCTCAGGCCTACCCGATATGTACACAAAATTTCATGAGAATCGGTCGAGCCGTTTCAGAGGAGTTTAACCACGGTACCCGTTCCCGCGGGAATTTCGGGATGAAAAATAGATGTTGGCCGATTCTCAGACCTACTCAATATGCTCACAAAATTTCATGAGAATCGGTCAAGCCGTTTCGGAGGAGTACGCGAACGAACACTGTGACACGAGAATTTTATATATAAGATAATATTTGATTATGATGTTGGGGTGACGGTAATTACGTGGGTAAATATTGTACTTATATGTTGGTTGCTAGAAAACCACTTATTATTAGGTATATGACTATTAGATGGAAATAAATTTTGGTAATACATACCGAAATATTAAGAAATACTAAAATGCCCTTAAAGGCATTTTGGTATTTTTCCTCTCTTTCTCTCTCTCCGTCTCTTTAAAAAAAAATCAAAACTACACTGATCGAAAACTTCTAAAAAAATACAGAACGTGACCGAAGCTACAGGCGAAAGCTATGTTGGTATTAAAATATGACGTTTGATAGCATACGTCATTGGAGATAAATCTACATTATCGTTAATTAAGACGAAAATAGTAATTGAAAAAGTCAATGAACAACATATAAAATGGACACATTAGGTAAACGTTGTTTTAACGTATACAAATTAGGGGATGGACCACCCTTAACATTTAGGTGTATAAAAATAGATGTTGACCAATGCTCAAACCTACCCGATATGCACACAAATTTCATGAAAATCGGACAAGCCGTTTCGGAGAAGAAGGTTATGGTAACTAGCATTGTGACACGAGAATTTTATATATAAGACAAAGTTTGATAAAATTTCTAAAGAAACGAATACCATTACTGGAAAATTGAGATAAAAATAATCACTAATGAAGATAAAACACAGACACCCTACCACATTTTGCAAATTCCGACAGTCAATAACAAAGTTACAAGTTACAAAGCAAATCACATAATATTACCGAGTACAAAGCAAGACTATATCATGATCCGTGATCAAGTCTAAGAAATAAACTAAGTAATATGTGAGGAGAATAATTCAATCGTATTTACCGGTAAAACGAACTCATTTTCAAAACCTACGTGCGTCGTTTACGGGGATCTACTAACTTATGTCTCGCTATATAAGCCGCAGGTTTTAACCCTAAATCGTCCACTGACTTGGAAAACACTATTATTGGATTGTTCTACCTGCTTCATTAGACCTACCTCGCTCTGATGGGTTAACTAGCGCAAATATCCAGTGATCCATCTTCATGCAACCTTAATGAGATAGGGATAATGCTTAAAATAGGATGGAGTGGAGAATTATTGATTGGATGTAAAGGGGAGTAAAAGTGTTGAAGCATTATGTTACTAGTAAAATAAAATTATAATACAATAGCAGCACTCCGCGGTGTTACCCGCGCCCATTCCCGTCGGAATTTGGGGATAAAATGTGTTATTAAAATCCCATGTTTAATTCTGATGTATCACTATATTACATAGTATAAAACAAAGTCGCTTTCCGCTGTCTGTCAATCCCTATGTATGCTTATATCTTTCAAACTACGCAACGGATTCTGATGGTTTATAAGTATAAAAATTCCCGAAATTCCCACGGGAACGGGCACAACGCGGGTAAAACCGCGGGGCGCTGCTAGTACCTAAATAACCCACATACATGCATTAATCAACGTAATGAATTGAAAAGTTCAGTAATTCAGTTAAATACATGATTCATACGTTTTATTTAATTACGCAAATATGAAATGCTTGCTAATGAACAGAGGTTATTTGATGAGGTTATCCAATTACTAGTTAGATGATGCATCAATAACTAAACAATCTATCTATACTACTGATACTTATAAATCTAAAGAATTTGTTTTTTGTTTATTTTAACGCACTAATCTCAACTACCAATTCGATTTGTATTATTATATTTGTAACTAGCAGCGCCCCGCGGTTTTACCCGCGTTGTGCCCGTTCCCGTGGGAATTTCGGGAATTTTTTTACATAAAAACCTTCCTATTGAATCACTCTACCTATTACAAAAAACCGCATCAAAATCCGTTGCGTAATTTTAAAGATTTAAGCATACAGACAGACAAACAGTGTGACAGACACGAAAAAGAGACGACTTTATTTTATACTATGTAGTGATGGATAGCCACATTCAGCGGGAAGTTAATGCTCATTTTTCATCCCGAAATTCCCACGGGAACGGGCATAAAGCGGGTTTAACTACGGGGTGCTGCTGGTATTAATATTATTTCATAATTAATATTAATAATATATTATTTTTATTTATTAATGTAATACCTTTTGGTTTCAATCACGCAGAATCTTAAGTTCCGAAGTAACTTAACTTATTAGTCAACAGAACAATCAAAGAATGCAAAACATCACATTTCGACGAATTTATACAATTCACAGTAACGTCATTTCTTGTTACATTCCCCTTACAACAGAGTATATTTACATCGAATTTGAACAACCTGCGATTGGCATTTCGAACCTACATAACCACAAACAATATTTATATACTTGTATTTTGAACTTGGAAGGGAAAAGTGACCATAGATAAAACATAATGACTAACTTAATACGTCAAAGCTGAGTAAGTAAAATAACTTGTAAACAAACAAGAAAAGGAGGGAAATTGTGACCATAGAGTATAACGTCATATTACAATACGTCATAGTTCAAACATGTATAGCGAGTTTAAAACCCAATTTTATATCACTACTTTATATAACCGAACTAATCTCAAACAGAATTGTATTAAAAATTGAGTTTTACGAATAAAATAGCAAATTAGTTTCACGGACTTTAATACGTATAGAGTTAGTAACAAAAGGCTACATAATTATAATTTCGCGTATGTTTCTGATATTAAAAGAATAACTATAGTAGAGGTCTTATTTTCGTTGATTAAAATAACTCTGTCTGTCCGTCGATTTCAAGGCGTCAAGTCTATAGTAATTTAATTCTGGAATTTTGATTTTTAATTGTCTTGAAATTATGTAAATATGGCGTAGAAAAACATACTGAGTAGACTAAACTCGCCGTTTCAACATAAGTTTAATAAATTCTGTAAAAATACTGACGACTTTTTGGCATAGAAGCGGAGTGAAGCGGTGCCGAGCATAACTGACGAATCACAACGCACCACGATGCGTTAAAATCATCAGAACCTCTTTGCAACGCATTTTTATGGGTATACTAGCAGCGCCCCGCGGTTTTACCCGCGTTGTGCCCGTTCCCGTGGGAATTTCGGGAATTTTTTTACATAAAAACCTTCCTCTTGAATCACTCTACCTATTACAAAAAACCGCATCAAAATCCGTTGCGTAATTTTAAAGATTTAAGCATACAGACAAACAGACAAAACTTTGTTTTATACTATGTAGTGATAGTGACTACTCTCCACATAGTTTCTATGGTAAAACACTATAATTATGTAAGTAGCGTCTTCATAACCCAGTTTCCGTACAGTCTGAGCGAAGAGCCAAAACGTTATCAGAGAAAAGTAACTCCTAACCTACTTATTATCATATTTCATTACCATTCGTGAAGGCCGAATGAATACGCATTGGATTTAGAAGAAAAAAACATTATTGGGACGTGGGTTTTTGTACTGTGTATGTTTACTCTGTGGTATGATAAAGATCCAACAAGACCATTAAAGACCTCTTAGAAAAAAAAATTGACTATGATCGGAAGTCTACAGAAGAAATAAATTGTTTTCGTTCGTTGGTTTCGTCCATTTATTATTAAAAAGTTGAGAGGTGTAAAAGTGGGTAAAACAACCACACTTGTACATATTATAGAACAAATTCCTCAAAAAGCTGTCTGTCTGTATGTTATAGATTTTCTCAAAAACTACTAAACAGATTTTCATGCCGTTTACACTAACATACAGAGTGATTCATGAGGGAGGTTTCTGTCTAAATTTCAATTCAAAATTCCCACGGGTACATTTCGTGCGAAACGGAGCACTGATTGTAAAGTAGGTAAATGATCATTTTTAATTATGCCATGTGCACAATAGGTATTTATCGTTATCGCTTCTCAGCTGTTTTAACGATTGTCCGATAACTCCGTGCGTTAAACACGGAAGTTTTCAGTTTCAATAATGTACTAATCATGTATTATTATTTAAATAAAGACTTCAGCTTTATAATACATATTAGTTTACGATAGAAAACGATTGTCACTGCTTTCATTTGAAGCCGGTTAAAAATAAGCAAAAATACTTTTGTTTCATTAAGCGTTATTAACTCAAGTGGTACATCTGTTCGGTTCATAATACATTCGAGACAGTTGGAAGCCCTATAGTAAATAATACTTAATTTGTCGGCGATAAAATGATGCTTGTTTAATGAAGATAAAGTATATATTTAAATGTGTAGACTACTATATAAAATCAAACATTTTCCGCTTCAGAAACGGTTTATTTATAAACCCTTTGTAGTATGCCAACGAAATTATTTGTTATCAACCGTTTCACTGCACTAGGTATAATTTCCCGGAATTAATAAATGACAGCTATAAAATTGTACTTACATTAATAGATTTCCACTTTCTCTACTTATTTTTAAAAAGAAGTAAATAGCAACGGAAATAGTTCATTCAAACACTATTCGAATATCGAATATATTTTTTTATTGCCATAGACTAAATAACGGTAAAGATAGTAACACAAAAATCGCGTGTAACAGATTATTTTATTTAAATTTTATTACGCGTTACGTGTGTCTTACGAGAGGATGTCTGGGTAACTGGTTTGCGACACGGGCTAACGTGTCTGCTGTGACATCACCGGTAGTAAACGAATTTCACTTTCAACCAACTCTCTCTATCATTTCACTCTCATTCGAGCCTCGGTACAAATAAAATCTTACAATAGACTTGAATAGAAAACTTTTTGACATAATAAATGTTCTGTATTGATAACTATAATACTTTTTAACAAAAGATGCTAAAGGATTTTTTATGGTTAGATATTTGAATACCTTTAAATCCCAGCATTGGGCGGCAAAGCAGAATAAAACTCTACCTTCATACGTTCTTCCATGGTAGTAATTATATATTAATAAATAAAAAATCTAACGAATACTTAGTAATTTTTTTTGGTAGCTATGTTAATAATCTTTGACCAGTCGTAAACGTCACTCAATTTAATACTCCTACTAGTTTTTTTTGACACATACCAACTCTGTACTTTATGGCATATCAGTTGTTAATTCAACATTAGTGATTTGAATATTAAAAGCATTCCCAAATTAGAACGCTTCCTTTTGAACATTTAAACAAAGAACACTTTTGAACAAAGAAATGATTCACAGTCGTTAAAGATTTATTTGTTTTCTTGTTTATTTTTAAATCGTTGAGATAATGTTGTTATAATGCCAGTTTATAATTAACTTATAGATTGTACTTTACTACTCTATCATAATGATATTGAACTTTCGATAACAATTCCATATCCTATCTATACTAATATTATAAAGAGGTAAGTTTCTAATTTTGTTTGTAAGGGCTAATCTCTAAAGATTAATTATTTTCGTAATGGAAAGCCACATTCAACGGGAAGGATATAGGCTATTTTACATCGTGAAATGTCCACGGGAACGGGCACAACGCTTGTAACACCGCGGTGTTGCTGGCTGAGCATAAACGCAAAGGTTTGTGTCATAGGTTTAGGCCACTGGCTTTTCACGTGAAAAACCTTAAAGGAATTGGGAAGAAATTGTCAAGATGACAAGCGAAATCGTTTAAAACCATAGACAGTTATTAAATGAACTTTCCAACAGAGCTATTCTGGCTATTTTATACTCCGTTGATATCTTAAATTTGATATGATTGGCGTATACCACCATCGTTATGTTAAATGCTCTACTGCGTTTGATATGATAGGTCGATACCAAGAGTAACATAGCAATGTAGCATAGCATTGTTCTAGTGGGAAGAGACCTTTAATATCAATCTATTTTCTGTACCCGAGATATTATTATAAACAGCTGACAACGAAATTCGAACACAATTTATTCAATTGTGGCGCCCCTCCAACATTAATAAACATAGCGAAACAATCTCTATATCAAAGGAACAACGTCTAATTTACTTCAAGAAAAAAAAGCATATTTCGAACTTTGATTAGGTTTAACTAGAGCATTTTTTTATTTGGTCAGAAAATATTATTTGTCAATATAGTTTGACACTTTTTAAGTGCGTATTAGAGTTGATATTCGTGTGATGTTAATTAGATTACGTGGTGCGCTGGCAGTGGCGTGATTATCGCGTGCGCTTGCGCAGGTCCACTGACCTGTATTGTACAGTACGTGTTAAATACTTTAAACCGACTGCGGAGGGTAATGTTATGCTTTTAGTTTAACCTTTGGTCCGGGTGACACTGTTTTATTGGGAATGTCCCGGATGCTTGATAACCTTGCACATGAATGTGATATCATATCACATAGGTAAACAATATGTTTTTTCAAATTAAACGAAAATTTTGGGATAAATAATAGTCTATGGTGGTTTATTCTAAGTAGTAAGTTTAAAATTCAAAAGTAAAATACGAGTAAGTAGAGTAGTATTAAATTTTCTTAAACTACGTTTTTAAAATTTAATCTGCGGTGTCCCACAGCTGGACAAAGGTCCCAATACTTTCAATCTAGACCTATCTCTTGCCACTATTCTCTTATTAAATATCTACTCTTAAACCAATTAATATAAAAAAAATTATCATCAAAAACATTAGTACAAAAGCATGGCCTTACATAACTTAACCTACTTTTTCAAAGTTAATTAGACATTGTCGATAGACTTCAGATAAAACGCAGATTATTCAAATCTAACTATCATTTACCTACTACGTATACAATTTATATTACTCTTATCAAATACGAATATTATCAGCTATGAATCAGAAAACTCTATGACCAATTGGCTTTAAATAATCTTTTTTTCAATAAACGTAGCGTACTGTTACTGTTGGCCGTATCTTCCGCAATAAGGCGTCATTGAAGCGCCCATTTTGCGTACAAACGTAGGTTCATTTCAATAGATATTACCCGCAGAATACCCGAGGAAAATACGGGGTAAAAAGAAGCCTATGTCCAACTATTAGGTGTATCTATCTGTATGTCAAAATTTACCAAAATCGGTAGAGTTTAGGTGTCAAAAACGGTCCAGTAGTTTTTGAGCCTATTCATTACAACCAAACAAACAAAGTTTTCCTCTTTATAATATTAGTGTAGATATATTGATTTTAATATTATAGAGTTCATTTTAATGAATCTTTCCTAAATATGTAAAAGTTTCCGAAAGGATAAAGCTTTATATAATTAATTTATCCTTAATGCAATTTAATAAATTAATATTTTTAGCAATTACTAATCCATATTTATATTAAGAAATACTTTTACATGTAGACTAAATAGAAAAGGATAGACTCCACTCTCGGATATGAAGTGTGATTTAATTGTACACATTTTATTCGTAAATTTTGTTTGTTATAGTGTCAAAACACTAATAAATTCACCTAACTCTCGCCTTCAGTGGGTTCTTAGCTTTACTAAAGACATCTGCTAAATTTCTTAAGATCATTGAAAGCAAAAGTAATATATTAGTAAGCAGTCTTTTAACAGAAAAGTTTTAAATAAATTAAGTGCTACATCAAGGCAACTCTAAATGAGAGTGGACACTAATTTATTGATTCAAAACACCTTTAAATATTGACCTGCGCATGTCCATATTAACTTTATGGTATTTTTTACATCTGGCAATCGTATCTCTAGTCTTTGATGTTTAAAAAAAGAACGCATGAAATAATTTATCGTTCAAATGTTTGAATAAAGAATCATTATCATGCAAGTTTGCAAGTCATCCTGCTAATTTTAACCATAAGAAAAGTATTACCGCCTTATTCTTAAACGCACTTTAACTAAAACAGTGTTATAAAGTGTTTTGTCTCTTTGACTCTTTGTGGAATAGCGTATGTCGGAAAGGGACAAAACATTTGATAGCTAAAATGCTGTTATTAAGCATTTATGAAGAAGACCCTTAGAGTTTTGATCTTATAACTTGACAGTGATGACCTTATAAAGTATATTTTATTACCGATGTTAAGACTTGTTAAATACCAATAAGGGCAAAGGGCAAAGGTCATTAAAAAATCTTAGCATGGTGACGACTCTAGAGAGAGCGTAATCACCTTGCTTGCCTAATACGGGTTGGTAATCTGAAACCCCAGTCATGTTCGAAAAGTCAATAGGAAACATGTTTTTCACGACCCGGGAATTAAACCTGTGACCTCAGCATCGGCAGGCGAGTAATCGCGATTCAGAAAGTAAGTAAGTATTAGCCAGTAATGTCCCACTGCTGAGCAAAGGCCTCTCATCTCACTGAAGTTATCAGAAAACAAGTTAATATTTAAACAATGAATATCTACCACACAATTATCTACCTATAAGCCTATAACTAAAAAAGAACTATGAAATAATAAAATACGATGATTAATTACAACATGCTCAATAGCACAAGTCCAAGTGCCAACTTTTTCAATGTTGGCAACAGTGACATGTAAATCAAAATAATTGTTTACACTTAACCATAGAGTAAGGAATAGATTAGCCTATTTATTACGCATGTTTTACCTTCGGTGTATAAAGTGCCGAAGAAGTACTCATTCACAGAAGTTGAATTAGTAATTTTACTATTGAGGTAACATTAATAAGATGTACACATAAATTGTAAGTAAAATATGTCTACATATAAACTAAAACCCTAATAAACACTGTAAATATTTACTTAGTCATAAATTCATAAGTCAGTCAAGGTTTTGGCCAAGAATTCATTTATCAATTTTAGTATTAAATTAACACAATAAACCTGCATTCAAAGCAAGAACCTAGATTATTTTTGGTACACTTTTCAACATTAAAATATTTCACTGAAATATTTCACAATAACTGCCATTATGTACTCATCACTATCAACACAATAATTAGAAAATATTTCATAATATCATAAAAGAACAAACAACATTTAAATAAATACATATAAATAAATCAACTACTAAGTGCTGCCAACAATACAAAAAAAAAACATTTATAATCTGTGTTAATGCAAGCAACACAAGACAGCCGGCAAAAAAAAATAAAGAAGCAAAGACACAGTGTCATACAGCCTCAAACAGTATACCAGCTCATTTTTGTTGCCTGTTGCCTTTTGTCCTCTTTTCCTGCACTCTGCACGTAGTTGTTCCTTATTCATCGCTGCCAAAGCCTCAGGGCTAAGATTATGCCGAGCCCTTCCGTTCTCAGAAACTGAGTTCTGACGAGGGACTGGCACTGAGTTAGCCTGATTACGCGCACGTCTTGTGCCCGCCATTTTTTTACCCCCTTGTCTATGACCTAGTGTCGCCTGATTGTGTTTCTTTCTCCTTCCTTGTTTGTGAATGCAATAAATATAATAATATACTAAATGTTAGATATTTATATATTTAAATAATGTCTATAATGTTGCATCAAATACATAAATAATTTAAATAGGTACAATGTCAAATTACTGTTAATTTAATAGAATTATAACACAATATTAATTTTGTTTGAGTTAAGTACTTAAAATGTTGATGTAAATTAAATTAAGCCTGTGATAAAAATAATACATATTAATACTTAAAATAAATATGAATAAGAATTTAATAATAGAGTTAAGTATAAACTCATGAGAGCTATGTTTATCATTGGTATTTGAAATAAGCATGAACATCTAAGTAACAATTGTTAATAAAACATGTAAATAATATGTAGTTTGATATGAATAATGTTAAACCAAGGTCAGGAATAATAGACTTTTGGTAACTTTGTTTAAAAATTACTTTTTGGCATACATATACACTCAGTTTAAAGAAATTTACGAAAAAACAAACTATATATGTATAATTTAGAAGCACAACAATATTTCATTGAATGACTATTAAATTCACCTATGAATATATATTAAATAATAGAGCTAAAACATAGATTACTTTATAAACATATAAAACTAATGATTCATGACAAAAAAATACCGTGTAATGTATACCTATCGTGATTATCGATTTTACAGCAAGTGTATCGGTACAATATTTTATATTAAATAGTAGATGTTTTCAAGCATTATATGGAACAAAAAGCCACTTTCAGCCCCTAAATAATCAAGCAATATTGTACGTACAATTGGAAAATTATTAGGGACATTCAGCAGTTCTTACATTTTCTAACCTAACATAACAATTTGAATAAGTATCTTATAGTAATACAACTCACCGTTATTTAAATCCAATTTAATTAACTATTAATATTTGAATTCACAATTATATTCCTCGTTTTATTATTTTTTACAAAAAAATAAAAGCAAAGCAAATCCTCTCTCACTTCCTAAATTGACGTTCTGAAATTGTTGCCAGTTTTTGTTATAGTACTAATAAATTGCCATTAAAAAAGCTTGTTTTTGAGAATTTCCTAAAGTTAAGTCGCATATGTTTACATGCTATCTAGTTATGTATGGAATAAAATAAAACCATACCAGTAGGTACCTACATATTTTCATTAAATTAAAAACAAATTGAGAAATTGAACATCAACATTGCAAACATGCATGAAACACTTATGACCATACAACTCTTAATGAGAACTTTTTCCATTCTTTTTTACCTTTGGAAAAATGGCAATTAAAATATTTCATCATGATGGGTCACTGACGTGTCCAGTATAATCTGTGTTTTTTATTATAACCACGGAAGTAGTAGAGGATACCTACTGTTAGTTGCTCTGCCAGCCTTGAACGCCTATTGTAGAGCGTAGCTTGTAAGGGCGCCCATGGCTGTGTATGGATGGTAAGGAAAATTTAGACGAATTTTGTTCCTGTTTCCTCAATCATAGCAATAAGTGTGGATTCTGGCATTGCCAGCTTCTCATAAGTTGGAAACATCATCGCTCTTTGTGATTGCATCACAGTTTTTGGCATCATGGATCTCTTGTTTGAATATATTTTAATAATTCAGTTAGGTATCATCTTGCCCGTCCTAACTAACGGTGCTCAGATGTGGTCGCTGACTGAACATCAAAAGTCCCAAGCTTAAGGTATGACAAAGAGCCATGGAACTTGGTATGCTAGGCGTGATTCGTGAAACTCACAGATCGCATATTAAACACCGCCCTGCGTGCCAAACGGGCATAGCTGACGTTGGAAAAAATCTCAAGTGGGACTGGGCCTATGGACTGGGCCGAGTCGAATGCAGCAAGATAGGTGGGCTAGAAGCGCCACGCAGTGGGAGTCGGAAGGAGTGAGGCGTAGAGGCAGACCCCGGAAAAGATGGCATGACGATCTTGACCGCTTTGACAGGGATTGGTCTAATCTTGCCCAGAATAGGGATGCTTGGAAGATGTTGAGGGAGACCTTTGCCCAGAAGGGACAAAATAGGTTAATTTAAAAAAAATCTCTTTGGTATACCTATAATTTACAGTGTTATGCCCTATTTATATCCTACTCATATTCCATCAATTCGTCAACCGAGATCGCGAGAACTCTGTTACATTTTACATTACATAACTCATCTT
This sequence comes from Cyclophora albipunctata, assembly GCA_963082685.1. Lineage (NCBI taxonomy): Eukaryota > Metazoa > Arthropoda > Insecta > Lepidoptera > Geometridae > Cyclophora > Cyclophora albipunctata. The sequence continues at coordinate 3,351,821 of OY720133.1, forward strand.
TTACGACACGACGAATTTATAAAAACTATAACAGAAGGACACATAGAGGCAAAGAGAGGAAGAGGAAGGCCAAGAAGGGCATATGTAGACCAACTGAAGGAAAGAGCAAAAGTCGTGTCGTACGAACAGCTGAAGAGGATGGCAGATGACAGAGGAAAGTGGAAAGAACTCCATCGACAAGAGCCCAGCTCTTAAGTTTAGAAGAAGAAGAACTCATCTTTGGTTCTTTCTTGGTTCTTTCTACGGTTCTTTTTGCATCCATTTCATGCCAATTGTATTTAAGTCAAATGTAAAAAACTGTTCTCGCCCGTGGGAGCTTGATTGTTTTGATTGGTGGATGATCTGTCTGTCTGACTGACTGTCATCTGTCTACGGGTCGGTCTGTTCAGTGCTGTGGTTCTGTCATTCTCTTGTTTCAGGTCTGTGCTGTCAAATATGAAAGAAAGTAAGTAGGTAGTTAAGTATTTTCAATTTTGTTTTGGTCTGTGGAAAGTATGTTGAATTAAATGTTGATTACGGAATGTAAAGCTGTGATGTAAAGTAAATAAACAATGTCTGCTCTAAAGGTAATATGAATTTGAAAGTAAAATATTAATGTTTGGTAGGTATTTGCTTTTCAGAATATTGTTTGATGAGCAGAAAATGAATGATGGTGATATTAATGACTTTTTACCTTCTATTTTGAATCCGAGGGCGATCAAGAAACCACACGGGCTGTCTTTGACTCAGGTGAGTGTTGTCGAGAAATACGAATACCCAAAAATAGTTTAAAAAAATGTCAATCACTCATTTGACTAAGTTATGTAAGCTTATTGCGATATTTTAGCAACGTGCAGCTCGACCCCTACTTGGTTGGGTGGAAGGTAGTGGCATTTCGATTTGAGCGCTACCGTGCTTCGGAGGGTACGTAAAATTGTCGGTCCCGGTTGTTTCAATCGTCAGAATATGTCGGAGGTCTTAGGGCAGTCTAAAAACCCCCACACCAGAGTTGGCCACTAACCTACTCAAGTAATTAATATATTTTTGTGTTAAACCGACTTATTTCTAAATAATATAAGACCCTTCAATACAATGCTCATTTAAAATCGGTTTAAATTAGCCTTTTCACAGAGCGAAAGGCTTTTTTATTTCGTTCAAGCTCTCAGGCATCAAATAAACTTTAATTTACTTTCTTATTTTAGGAACAAAGCATCTGAAAACCAATTTTCTTCTACTTTTGTTTCTTTTCTTTTCTTTTTAAAGAACTCAATTGTAAGCCGGTGTTCCTTATCTTTGAAGCGACAAAATAATGCACTGAGACCACTACAAAGTAAAGAAGTAAGTAGTTTATATTTAAATTGTGTCACTACAATAATATACTACTAAAATAATACAGCAGAAAATTTAGATTTTTTGTTTGTTTGAATGTGCTTATCTCAGAAAATACAAATCAGAATTAAATTAAGATAATCACATACAATGAGAATGCTATAGGCTATTTTTCATCCCAGTGTTTGGTTTTTGTGAGATATACACACTAATCTCAGAAACTGCTTATTATATCCAATTTGAATAATTCTTTGTGTAATAGATAGCCATATTCATGAGGAAGGTTATAGGCATTTTCATCCAGGATACCCATGAGAACCAGTTTAACAGCCTCCGTGGTCTTGTGGTTTGAATGCCCGGCTCACGATCCGGAGGTTCTGGGTTCGATTCCCAAAAAAATATCTCACAAAAATCTCTTTGTTAGACTGTCCTCAGTTTGGCTAGGGCATTGCAGGCGGAATCACCTGATTGCCCGAAAAGTAAGATGATTCCGTGCTACGGAGGGCACGTTAAGCTGCGGTACCGGTTACTTTCTACGGATAGTAGTCGTTACATGAGCCATGTCAGAGGCCTTTGGTTTGGCTTTGGTTCAATAACTCTGACACCAGGATTGGTCAGGTTGACCATCCACTCGATGAAGAAGATGAGAACCAGTACAACGCAGGTAAAACCACGGGGCGCTGTTATTAGTCTAAAGCAACTACTGCTATACAAATTTTTAAGCAACTACTGCTATACAAATTTGAATGTTAGAAAATACCTATATTTATTGTAATTTTTTTTCGTTATTTTCAGCCGCCTAAAAAAAACATTGAAAACTCTTTAAATTTTTGTAATGTTCCAAAAGAAAAAAAAATAACAAAAAAATTAGACTTAAGTAACTTGGAAGTAGAGACCGCTAGTTTGGGGTTCTCTGCCATCGCAGATCTTATTGAAGACTCTAATAAACTCGAATCTAGCTTTGAAGAATTTAGTAAAGAATTAACAGTAGTTAAGAGTAATAATGTGATACCAAATTTACCACTATCCCCTGATGTAGTACAAGATATTCATTCACTTTCAACCATCCCCAATAATGTAGAAAACACCCTAATTTCTCTATCATTTGGGGTAAATAATTGTGATAGTGTCCAAGTAACATCCAATAAAAGTGCCATTAAGAAATTTATAGTAACACATAAGGATAATAATTTAAACATAGACTGTGATATAGAATGTTCTGATGTTTCCACTGCAAGTGAATCTGAGGTGGATGAAAATATGAATAACTGTTCTAGTTCCAAAAAGAGGTCCGCCATAGATGTCAACATAGAAATTAAGAAACAAAAACTGTCAAATGACACCACAACAGAAAATGGAAAAGTTCTAATTTTAAATACAAACGCCATTGAGAAGCTTTCACATGTCATCATTCAGCCACCAAATTACAAATTTCTAAAACGTAATAATCTGAAAAGAAATTTAATAAAAACAAATAAAGTTTATGCTAGAAATGTTTCTGTGAATGGTGATAACTTGAAGCAAATATCTATTGATAGTTATTTTCGTACAGATGTTAGTATAGACTTAGAGGAGGCAGGGCATGTTAACGGTTCGGTTTATAATGGGGATGAAGCTGTAATGAGTAAGAATTCGAGTGGCTTCGTTGGCGTGAAGTACGACCAAGTCGGGAGGAATGGGCGTATTGTTATTAGAGATAATGGATCGCCGAAATCAGCGAAGACGCCAAAGAGAAACGTTTCGTCGCCGAAACGACAGGATGTCAAGTTATGCAGCTCTGAATCGCCATCCCCACGTCCCAAAACCGACCACTCGAGTGCCCACTCTGTACGAAAGACAATTGACTCGATACAATTCAGTTTAGCCAACAAATCTAAGCCGAACAGATCTCAGTTATCTCCGAAAAACATTCCGAATCATAAAATCGTTGCAGGTAATTTAATTTTACAGTCTTATTTTATTATAGATTCACGGCGACCTTGGTCACAGAAGACTCTGACTCTGACACTCTTCTGTGACCAAGATTCCTGTAAATAAAGGAGCCGAAACGTCAGATAAAAGTACTAATATTATAAAAAGGTAAAATTTGTAAGTTTGTTTGTTTGTATGTTCGAACTAATCTCCGGAATTACCGGTACGATTTCAATACCTAATAATTTTTGCAATGGATAGCCACATCCAACGGGAAAGTTATAGGCTATTTTTCATCCCGAAATTCCCACGGAAATGGGCACATCGCGGGTAAAACCGCTCTTGGCGCATAACATAGGAGCTGAATACAACTATTTTTAACAAACATTCGTAAAAAGTTTGTTTATGGCAACCCTGTTTCTAATATATAAAATTCTCGTGTCACGGGGTGCGTAATTGAACTCCTCTGAAACGGCTCGACCGATTCTCATGAAATTTTGTGTACATATCGGGTAGGCCTGAGAATCTGACAATATCTATTTTTCATCCCGAAATTCCCGCGGGAATGGGTACCGTGGTTGAACTCCTCTGAAACGGCTCGACCGATTCTCATGAAATTTTGTGTGCATGTCGGGTAGGCCTGAGAATCGGACAACATCTATTTTTAATCCTTAAATTCCCGCGGGAACGGGTATAAAGCGGTCGAAACCGCGGGGCGCAGCTAGTGTACCTTTGTAATTCCATTGTATTTTCCCCAGGAACTCACTTTGCTGTCGACGCTTTCTCCTACGGAGACATACCCAACGTGAAACACTACTTCCTCACGCACTTCCATTCAGATCATTATTCCGGACTGAAGAAGACGTTCAACAAAATATTGTTTTGTTCCAAAATTACAGGTCAGTTTTATATTATTTATTCTGATGTATAACCTATATTACTGTATAGTTTCATCCAAATCCGTCCAGTAGTTTTTTCGTGAAAGAGTAACAAACATACATACATCCATCCTCACAAACTTTCGCATTTATGATAGTAGGTATAGTGTGTGTGTCTGTTCCTATGTTCCCCCGTAACTACTAAACGAATATTATATTTCGTTGAACTATAAGGAATACTTACTGTTTCCTTGTAAATTGCAGCTGAACTATGCACGTCGCGGCTCGGAGTGAATCCCAAATACATCCACGTGATCAACGTTGACGACACTCTGCGAGTTGACGATGTTGAAGTCACAGCCGTCGACGCTAACCAGTGAGTTGATTTATGTCAAACTAGTTTGTTTATTTTTTGGGTTCCGTGGCCAAAGGTAACGGGACCCTATTAGGGTTCCCACACAAAACTGCGATGCGATGCGATGCGAATTCCATTTAATATATTCATCTCTTTTCTTTGTACTGTAGTAATGGCGATAGATATAACTATTTCAGTTCGCATCGCATCGCATCGCAGTTTTGTGTGGGAGCCCTTATTAAGACTTCGCTGTCCGTCTGTCAGTCCGTCTGTCACCAGGCTGTATAGAACGGTGATAGCTAGACAGTTGAAATTCACAGATGATTTTCTATTGCCGCTATAACACAAATACTAAAAATAATATAAAACAAATATTCAAGGGCATACAACAAACGTGATATTTTCCATTTTTTTAAGTACGGAACCCTCCGTGCTCGAGTCCGACTCGCACATAGTCGGTCTTTTTAACCTTCATGTTTACTTCATGGTTCTTAACCAAAGAGTTTGCCTCTCAGTTGTCCAGGGGCAGTAATGCTGATATTCACTCTTCCCAATGGCAAAACGTTGCTGCACACTGGAGACTTCAGAGCGTGTCCCGCTATGGAGTCCTACCCTATATTCTGGAATAAGGATATTCATACAGTTTATTTGGATACCACGTAAGTATCGGTTGCTTTTTAAAGTTGCTTGGACATTTAACGTTAAATTTGTCGGTCCCGGTTGTTTCAATGGATAGATCATTTTTTTCTTAGGCGGTCTTAAACTGACAACAGGGTTGGCCACTTCTTCTTCATCGAGTGGAAGGTCAACCTGACCAATCCTGGTGTAGAGTTATTGAGCCGCCAAAGACCTCTGACATGGCTCATGTAACGACTGCTATTCGCAGAAAGTAACCGAGACCGACGGCTTAACGTGCCCTCCGAAGCATGGATTGGTTGGCCACTAAACTACTCGAACATACTTACTTTATTAACATTTTTTTATTACCTAAGTCTACATGTTTTACTATGTGTAAAAAGTGTTAGCCTGTAATGTCCCACTGCTGGGCAAAGGCCTCTCATTTCACCGAAGATATCAGAACAGTGAGAAGGATCAGGCGTCATCACCAATCAATAATGCGGGTTGGTGATCTCAAACCAAATTGATTTGATAAAACAAATTTCAAGAAGACATGTTTTCGGTCTACCTGGGAATTGAACCAGAGAACTTAGACTTGGCAGGCGGATGCACATTCCACTAGACCTCCGAGGCGTTACTGTGTAGTTTTGCGTTACTGTTAGCCCGTATCATCCCATTGTTGGGCAAAGGGCTCCCCCCATTTCCGCCACTGTTCCGGTTCGAAGTCACCAGTTGCCAGTCGCTCTTGTAGGCGTCCAGTTCGTCCCGCCACCGCCTGCGCGGTCTGCCGCGACGCCGTCTCGTAAAGATAAATATTTATATATACTCTATTTTTTTGGATTGGCACAAAATGTGGACCAATGTCGTCAATTTTCCAGCCGAAGACGATTGGTCCTGAAGAGGAAAAAGGTTTAGTAATTTTATTTCATTCTTACCCTATACCTTTTTCCTCTTCAGAAGCAATCGTCTTCGTCTGGAAAATTGACGACATTTGGCTAATTAATGGATGCTATTACTAGATGTAGAACTCCCATCTATATCTCCTTATTAACTTGCCCCAGGTATTGTAACCCTCGCTACGACTTCCCCACTCAAGACCAAAGCCTGGAGATGGCGCTATACATACTGCGGCAAAAGAAAATGGCCTTGGAGAAGGTTGGCAAGAGATTCTCGTCTGTACTCATTGTTTGTGGAACATATTCTATAGGTAAGGAATAATAACATTCCTACTATTATAAAATGCGAAATTTGTGAGTATGTATGTATATTTGTTACTCTTTCACAAAAATCTACTGGACGGATTTGGATGAAACTTTACAGTACTATAGGCTATACATCAGAATAACACATGGGATGTATTTTATCCCGAAACCAGCGGGAAATTAATAAGGTAGAGAATGTAGTTGATTCTAACTTGTCTATTATATTCCATATGATCTTCCCATCTACTTATACTAATATTATAAAGAGGTAATTTTTTTAATTTTGTTTGTTTGTATGTTCGAGCTAATCTTGGGAATTACCAGCCCGATTTAAATAATTCTTTTTGTAATGGATAGCCACATTCATCGGGAAGGCTATTTTTCATCCCGAAATTCCCAGGGAACGGGTACAACGCGGGTAAAACCGCGGGGCGCTGCTAATCGCGCTAATCTCAGGAACTACTGGTCAGATTTGAAAAAAAAAATCTTTCAGTGTTGGATAGTCAACTTATCGAGGAAGGCTTTGGACTATTTTTCATCTTGAAATTCCTACGGGAACGGGCACAGCGCGGGTAAAACTGCGGGGCGCTGCAAGTTATACTATATATTATACCTACTTCAGGCAAAGAGAAGTTCTTCCTCGGCATGTCTCGGCGCGTTGGTTGTTCAGTGTGGGCTTGTCCTGAGAAGGAGCGAGTGTTGCAAGCGTTGGAAGGCCGCGCGACCGCCCGCGAGCCGCCGCGCGCCTGCCAGCTGCATGTCGTGCCCATGAGGGATCTGACGCACGAGGTATAGTCGATCTTACTGTATCTGACACTCGTAGATACAGAGAGCGGTGTTTAGTATGGACTTGTCTTGAGAGGCTTTTTTTTTTTTTTTTTTTTTTTTTTATTATTTTAATATTACAAAGAAACACACTTTACAAAGAATTATCTCTTGCCAAACTATATAAGTTTGTTGGCAAGTAATTACGCTTATACATATAACATTGCGTGTTCCTACTTATCTAATAACATAATGAATAATCCTAATAAACTACGTAAACAAAAATTATTTGCTGAGTCGCATTGAACAACATGTTATTCAATGCGGCCTAGCAAATAATCCTTTATTTTAAATTTAAGTGTATTTTTAGATAATGTGGGTTCACCTCTCAGCCAGGCAACATTATTGAATAGGACCGGTACCACATATTTATTTAAACGCTTCCCATAGCAATTTTTATATTTATATTTGTCTTGTCTACAAGACAATCTTACTGTATCTGACAGTAACTAATATTTTTACTAAAAGTGATGGTGATAGTACACAACAAGAAAACAACAACACAAGTAAAATATTTTTTTACCCGACTTAAAAAAAAATCTCATTTCGACCGTATATGTATTTTTTACTATGCAATGTTATATAAATGTTAGCAATTTTTGAACCAAAGACAATCTGAACAAAACGCTGAAAAAATATCTTCATGAAAAAAGTAATTTCACTACCAGGCGGATTTGCATAAAACTTTACAGTAATATAGGTTATACATCAGAATTACTTATGGGATATATTTTATCCCGAAATTCCCCCGGTAATATGTACAACGCGGGCGCGGCTACAATCTAAAATCATTAGACCTTTTAACAAAACGATTTGTTCACAGAACTTACGGAACTACCTGGACAGTATGCAGGGTGCGTTCAGCGAGGTGGTCGCCTTCAAGCCGAGCGGCTGGGAGAACGGCAAGAATTCCAACATCGAGAAAGACAATGTTACTATACACGGTACGGATTTTAAACTGAAGATTCAAACTCAAATTCAAATTATTTATCTACACTTCTACACTAATATTATAAAGAGGAAAACTTTGTTTGTTTGTAATGAATAGGCTCAAAAACGACTGGACCTCTCTCTCTCTCTCTTCCTGGCTATGTGTCCCACATGGTGGTGGGGTCAGCCTTCGCTCTTTCGTCGACGTCGTCATCGGAAATCTTGCCCTCAGCCATATCCTTGGACACTACATCCGTCCACCTTGTCTTGGGTCTGCCTCTGGATCTTCGCCCGGGGATGGAGAGTTGTAGCGCCAGGTTCCCCACGTAGTCCGGCGGTCTTCTCTTCACGTGGCCATAAAAACTACTGGACCGTTTTTAAAAATTCTTTCACCATTCGAAAGCTACATTCTCCACGAGTAACATAGGCTATTTTTCATCCCAAAATTCCCACAGGAATGGACACAACGCGGGTAAAACCGCGGGGCGCTGCTAGTCTATACAAATATTATAAAGCTGCAGAGTTTGTTTAAACGCGGTAATCTCAGAAACTATCAATCCGATTCGAATAATTCTTTTTGTAATAGATAGCCACGTTCAACGGGAAGGTTATATATAGGCTGTTTCATCCCGAAATTTATACGGGTACGGGCACAACGCGGGTAAAACCGCGGGGCGCTGCTAGTGCGTTTATAAGCTTGGGTGCAATCTTAGATGGTTTTCATTTCGAGGCAGTGTTGGTCACTATCCACTATCTCTTACCAACTTTTAGATGGTTCATATAACCAAATACTTTTCAACATTATAAGAGTCTGGTTCCACTACTGCTAATCCAGCGCAGTTTTTCCCCTGCGTGATTATGAAAAAAAAATCACTTTAATCGCTCATGTAGGTATAGTAAACATCTCGGTGGTCTAGTGGCATGTGCACTCGCCTGCCAAGACTGAGGTCTCGGGTTCAATTCCCGGGTCGAGCGGAAACATGTTTCCTACTTTTCAAACATGGCTCGAGTTTGACATCACCAACCCGCATTTGGCAAGCGTGGTGATTACGCGTAATCCTCCTCACTGATATCTTCTTACTGTGAGATGAGAGGCCTTTGCCCAGCAGTGGGACATTACAGGCTAATACTTAATACTGTAGGTAGTACTTAATACTGCCGTGGGACAGGCTCTTAGTTCGGTTTCTCTTCAACAGGTATTCCATACAGTGAACATTCCAGTTTCTCCGAGTTGGTTCGGTTCGTGAAGTTTTTGAAGCCAAAACAAGTTGTGCCCACAGTTGATATAACGGGGGGAGCGAAGGCAGTGCAGGTAAAAATAGATTTTATATCAATAAAATTGAAGTTCAATTTTGCCTATTCTTAAGTTTGAGATCACCATTTACAAATATGTATGGTAGTCTCGCCTAATTGGTTGGGCTTTATCATCATCCGATTACAGTCCAATTTGAACACCGTCGAATTCGACCATAATTCAATTCGACCATTATTTAATTTGACCAACGCCAAATCTGACCACCCAAAATAGTCATAATCCAAGTGGGTCATAACCAAATAGGATACAATGTCACACCTTGACCAATTCGACCAGTCATATTTCATACACACATTTCCTTTGACATCTAATGTGACCAACATTAAAGTGTGCGTTGTGTGGGGTCCACACGTTGTTTGACAATTTCAATGCGCTGCAATCGGTAAATCGGGCTTCGCACCGCTCGCTTGCAATCCAATGCAAACTCAACCTAATTACCATGATTATAAAATATGTTTTATTTTCCAGAAATATTTTCCGTGTCCGCTAGTGTTCTCCGATGACATTCATTCCCAGAGTAAATTGACAGAATACTTTAGTATACAGAACAGACAGCAAATAGCAGCTGTGACTTGAACGATTTGATGGTACGTGTGTTAGATAAGGCCTTATTCATGAACGCTATAACAGCAGTTTAGGTATCAAATGGGTTGTCCCTTTCTAACATACGCTATTTTCCAAAGAGCAGAAGAGACAAAACAATTAAGAGCAGTTTAGCTATCAAATGGTTTGTCCTTTTCCGACACACGCTATTTTCCAAAGAGGAAAAGAAACAAAACACTTTATAGTGTTTTAGTAGAGCGTTTATGAATATGGCGATTATTATTTCAGTATTCGGCAATTTCATTGGAAATGTGCTTATGTTCAGGGCAGGATATTTATGAGAGAATGTGTAAGTAATTAATGTTGTTGAAATAACAATAGTTTTTGACCTTCTTGCCCTTATTTTGAGCATTAATAGTGTTTACCCATGGCAGATATTTAACCTTTTGAGCGCCATTGTCGGCTATAGCCGACATGTAACTCCGAGCGTTCTACGCCTATGTCGGCAATAGCCGACATGAAGTGATATTATTTTAGAGCCTTATATTTGCTTAAGGATGATGTAGTTTGTGTTTGTGCACTATTGACCCGACTTAGAGATTTTACGTTGACCAATAACCAATCCTACTAACATTATAAATGTGAAAGTTTGTGAAGATGGATGTATGTTTGTTACTATTTCACGATAAAACTACAGAACGGATTTGAATGAAACTTTACAGTTATATAGTTTATACATCAGAATAACACATGGGATACATTTTATCCCGATATTCCAGCGGGAACGGGTACAACGCGGGTAAAACCGCGGGGCGGAGCTAGTAATCTATAAAGATTCGTCATTCTCCAATCGAGACACTAATACTACCCATCGCTACTATCTATTATCATCACTTGTGGTAGACATTAGCTTTGATGTGACATTAGTGTTGTTTTCTTATTGGTAATGACTCGCGAACTAAATGTTCATGACACAAAGAGCACTTCTGCCAATTAAATTGCCGGCTACTTAAATCATTATTAAATGATATGTGACAAGTCTTATATTCACTGTTCATATATATTATATTTCTCCTATTTCAGGTAACATTATAATTTTAAAAAGTGTCATATTGTCTGTGATTTTTTGATAGTAATATTATTATATTTTAGGTTATAATGTTTATAAAAAGTTGGTTTGTTTTAAATATAAATATTTTAATTTCTATTAATATCTTTTATTTGTAACACACTAAACAATGTTATATCCTTAACTTTAATCAAAGGAATGTATAAAAGCCTCTATCTATAGATCTAAAATACAATGTGAGATTAAAAGACCATAATTAATGCTAGTATTCAAATATCAATAAACTTTACGTACAAGTTATGCGGACAATGGATTTATAAATATTTGATTAAAGTACCGCTGTCCCCGAGAACGGGGACACGGTATACGGGGACAACGGGACTGCTAACAAAATATTACAGTGTTTGATAACTTGACATCTTAATTTCAAGGACAACCAGTAAACCGACTAAAGTTATTCCTGACATACGAGAACGGACATCTTCTCTTCTTCACAATTTTATTCTTCTTCTTCATTGTCCCTTCTTCATGGTCGCTTATCTCTGAGTCACCTAACGGATGGTCACAGTTTTGCGCCCCGATACATTTTAACATGTTTACCAAGTTGAGACGGTACCAATGTTTGACAGAGGGGAATACTTCGTTGATAATATTTGTTAGTTCGTACGGGTCGGATTGTAGGTCGTACATTTCTGTGAAGTTCTGGAATCAAGTAAGTTTATTTTAATTATTGTCGACATTGCATGGAGTGTAGGTAAAAAGTTTAATTAAAGAGAAAGAACTCTCCACAAAGAAGTGAAGGACCTGGACGGTTGGGCGATCTTTGCCTAGCATTGGGAAAGGCATGTTGAAAAGAATTGAAAACGGTTTTTTTTAAAGATTTGACAAATACTTGGCCAAAGAGTATATTGACAAACGCGCTTTAGACTATTGTCAAAAAAACTATGTTAGTCCAAACGAAAAGTTTTTTCAAAATTTTTGATATGTTTGGGATTACGGTATTTTCATTGAAGCGGAGCGGAGCTGTGCATAGCTCAATTGGTTTAGGCCCATCTCGTAGCCAGATTTGGTAGCTAGCTTCCAAATGGGAGAAATAATCCCTATTCGAAGCTGGCTACGAAATAGGAATTCGAAAGTCCAAGATTTAGGATTTTAACTAGTAAAAAAAAAAATAACCCTAAAGGTGCTCCCACACTGCTGTTATAGAATGTTAAGTAACGTTAGTAAACATTTGTTAGCTAACATTTAATCACCAAAGTCAAAAAATGTTTTCATGTTAGTAAATGTTAATTAACATTTTAGAACAAAATTTTGTTTGTAAACATTTTATACGGGTGACGGCGGGGTATGCGGTGAGTTTTTCTCTAGCTTTAAGCGTTCGGCGCATCCAATAAGAGCGCTTTTTCTTTTTTTTTAAACAAAAAATGAAAGCTATCCCAATTAGCAAATCTTCTTCCATTTTCGTGTAGACGCCTCAGAACGCAAAACCAAACTGCGAGCCAATGCCAGATTCAAAATGTTATAAAATGTTAGTAAACACTTTCCATCAGTGTAGGAGCACTTATAACATATAACAGTTCCTAACAAAATGTAAGAATTGACAACATTTGTTAGTAAATGTTTTAGTGTTCAAAAATGTTTATAAACATTTTGTAACAGCAGTGTGGGAGCACCATAACGTACCGAATAGATCGTTCCCATTTAGTAGCTAGCTACAAGATGGGAAAACACTTTTCTCATTTCGTAGCTAGCTACCAAATCTGGCTACGAGATGGGCCTAAACTGCTCAATTGACCAATCTCAACGCATTACGAAATATTTTGACAATGTCATGCGTTGTTTGACAATTTCAATGCATTATGATTGGTCGATTGAGCTCCAAACATCTCTGTTCCGCTTCAATGGACACGTATTCATAGAAAGGTTTATTTATACGTATATTTGAGTAGAAATTAAACATATACAGCCTTATTAATAAACGCGGTGTAACTAAACTTAGGGAGCATGTCCATTGATGTGGAGCGAGGCTGTGGAGCGGAGAAACGGACAAATATAAACCAATAGGAATGCATGAAATTTGCGGTCAAATATTTTACGCAATTCTATTGGTTAATATTTGTCCGTTGTCCGCGTCAATGGAGAGGCACCTTTATACAGTGTTTTATCTCTTTTGCTCTTCGGAAAATTGCGTATGTCAGAAAGAGACAAACCATTTGATAGTTAAACTGCTCTTAATACGCGGTTATTAATATGGCTCATAAAGACTGTGTTACCTCGTCGTCAGCAAACAGGCAGTATTTTTTATTGGTGCGGATTGCGAAATGTCTCAAACAAGCGAACGTATTGTTTCTGCTGTCTTGGCATTTGCAGGCATATTGGGGATAGCATTCCTGAAACAATAATACATTAAAACTAGCGGATGTTGTTTAGTCATTTAAATTAAGGGGTGGACCACCCTTACCACTGAGGGGTAAGAAAAATACATAGTAGCCGATTCTCAGAGAGAAATTAGACTTATTAAATCCTAACTAATATTATAAATGCGTAAGTAACTCTGTCTGTCTGTCTGTTACGCTTTCACGAGAGAAAGAGTATTCAATCAATATCGGCACGCTTAACATTCGCTCTGAAAATAAAAAATATTTAAAAATATCTAAAAATTAATTTCAGTGGTAAAAAGTGGTTAAAGTGCTTGTAAATAGTGTTGTGCAGCTGCGAAAGTGTTCGCGAACGTCCAGAACATCAGGACCAAAAAAACGGGAACATCCGAGAATTTGAAGCGGTTCTAACTCGCCAAAGGTCAGTGGATATATCCTGGATACAATACCATCGTGAAGAACAGGTTGCGCCGAACTCGAGGACATATCGATCGTCCAAATCCTGCCAAGGACTGCGAAGTTATAGGCTTCTGGAACGGGCCTTCATACAAACATATCGCACAAAGTTCGGCGCGTGTAACCTAGATAGAACGTTGGAAATCGTCACTGGCTTGAAGCGAGAATAACAACCATCGTCACCGAGACGTCACCGAGTCGTCATAGCGAGACGTCACAGCGAGACGTCACACCAGCCTGAAGATCGACAAGCTGACGCAGACCAGGTCTGCCCCGCTTCATAGAGGATAAGAGGAACTCCAGCATCGCACGTCACAGGACACTCGTGCTTAGGCTCGTTGGAATCGGGACACCGAGACGCTTCTAGCCCCCGCACCCCCACCCTTCGGAAAACCACCCCGGGTACAAGTCACCCCACCACCCCTCCACCCACCGCTACATACCCGAGTGAGGTATCAGCTAACTCGGAATATTACCACCGACTTAGCCACCCCTCCACGAACCCCCCCCCCCTCGTACCCCCCTCCCCAACTACCCCTTTATATCCGTGTTGGGTATCAAAGTAACCGGGACACCAGCGCCGTTCATCTAGGCGCATCTTTTCCCCCTCCACCCCCCACCTGAAATTTATCAAGAACCGGCGGCTCCTCACCAAACATCACAACAGCAACGTGCGACGGCTCGTTGTAATCAGCGTGAAGAGGACTTTTCATCTATCTGTCTCCGGCAAGAATACTCAATAGTTATAGTAAGTCCATCCTATATATTTTTGTCCAAATATTGTATTACGTATTAATTAACTATCTTTTAAATTAGAAATAACATAAATTAAGTACAAAAATGTCAAGCAAATCAGATTCCGGAAAGCCCACCACCTCCGCCTCCACCTCAAACGCTCCCCTTCTCCCTGTAACGCGCAGGCTCGAGCATGGTGTTAGAAAGGCAAAGTCTCTTCGTGAAAAGGTTATTACCAAATCGGCAACGGCCCTACACAACCTTCGCACTCTCACGTCGACATCGCCTACTAAGACCATAGTGCCAATAGCAGAGGGAGCCACACACACCACCAAAACACTCACCACCACCACCACACACACCACCCCCGATAGGTTAGAGCTTGAGTCCTACCAAACGACAGCCACCACAACACCAAACACACGGTCAGTAGACATTGTGTATGGCTCGGACGACAGCTCGACAGCCAGCGAAGTTTCGGACGTCTCGTCGGTAGCGCTAAGCCCGCGCAAAAGTAAGGCGCGTAAAAGCATGCTGTGGACGTCACCCCGCAAAGGAAACGGAGTAGAAATGGACCTGGCGACCCGCGAGGCCAACAACTTGTTGCAAAGAGGCAAAGAGGCACTGGAGCAAGCAGGGAATATGAAGAGAGAGTTCAAGACCAACGCGCACGAATGCTTGCAGGGCCTCTATGAGATCTGCCTGTCGCTCTCAGACTCCCGCGCACGCCACATCTCCAACCTGGAGAGGGAAAAGGCGAGTCATGCAAGGGAGATAGTGCGAATTGAGAGAGCGCACGTAAAGGAATTGGCCGAATCGAGGAGGACTGTGGCAGAAGAGCTGAGCAAAGTGAGGGAAGACATAAAGGAGACCCTCAAGGAAGCGAAGGGAGTTCGTAGCTGGCTCGGTTATGAGACCCAAGACCCGTTCCGTGAGGTGTCGGAGATCAGGAAAGCGATCGAAGAGCTCTCAAGAACAGGTAGAGAGCAGGTTGAGATCGCCACAAAAACAAGCTCACAAACGGGTACAACACCATCACGCATCCAATCGGAGTCAACTGAGAAGGACCTAAAGCGATTAGAACAAACTGCCAACAGGATTGCCAACCGGCTGGAAGATCTGCATGTCACGGCCGACGGAATTAAAAAAGAGGTAGCGCGAACACAGGCTACCAAGGCGTCCAAACAGGTCCAGTCTCAGGACATGGATAAAATAACCCACATGGTCCAGACAGTCCAAGCTACCATCGAACACCTCCCTACAAGAATAAAATTGCCCACACCACCACCACAGAAAGCAGACGACTCTGCGATAATTAGGACCTTCGCCCCGATATCTGAGAGGCTTAACATAGTTTCTGAGGACATCCGGGAACTGAAGAGGAGGAAGATCCAAACTCCCAGCCCTCAGAAGCCAAACCTGGAGTCGGAAATAGCAATGGTGGAGGTGACTAAAAAGCTTGACACGCTCGGAAAAGGGGTCCAGAACATCTCTAAGATACTCACAGACAAGACCCCACGGCCCATGACGTACTCTGAGGCCCTCGCAAAGCCGCCCCCAAACCGACCCAACCACACGTTGATTATCTCGTCGACCAACCCCACGGATACAAGTGAAAAGGTCATCGACAGCGTCACTACCACCCTGGATTTCAAAAACACTGGGGTGAAGATTGACCGAGTCCGTAAAGTGAAAAACCAGAAGATCATCGTGTGCTGTCCCACCCAGGAGGATATGAGGCTGGTGAAAGGACGGGTCCAACAAAAACAAGGGCTCAGAGTCGAAGAGGCTAAAGCAGGCAATCCTCTTGTTATCATCAGGGACATTTTGGCCAGCAGAAAAGACACAGAGATCGTAGAGTGTATTCTGGCACAAAATAAGAAATGCTTCGAAGGCCTGGATATGAGAAAAAATGTGCTCCGAGTTAAATATAGGAAGAAAGCGCGCAACAACCTGGAGTGCCACGTAGTTCTTGAGGCATCGCCGGCTGTTTACAAAGGTCTCATAGAAGCAAAGGCCATCTACATTGGCCTACAGCATAGACCCGCAAAAGACCAGTCGCCGCTGATGCAATGTGCCAAGTGCCTTGAGTTCGGTCATACCCGAGCGGTGTGCAAGGAAACCGAAGAAAGGTGCAGCCACTGCGGAGAAAACCATACTTGGGAGAACTGCAAGGCACGAAAGAGAGGCGAACTACCGAAATGCAGGAATTGCATGATCGCGCATGGTCCAGAAACAGCGGACCACAACGCCCACAGCACGGAGTGCAAAGAAAGAGAAAAGTGGGACTCAATAGCGCGATCCAGAATAGCATACTGCTAAGGGCACCTCCAAGGAAAACAACATCATCCCCCCCCCAACAGACGAAGCAGGAATAAAGGTCATCCAGGTTAACCTGCAGCGCTCCAAGCTCGCAACAACTGAGCTCACAAAGGTGGCCCATGACCTGGGAATCTCAGTCGCCATAATTCAAGAGCCCTATGTGGGAAAGGAAGGCGTCATGAAACAACCACCAGGCACCAGGGTCATTCAGTGCACCCTAAACCGGCAAAAGCCAGTGAAGGCGGCCGTTGTGGTATTCGGCAACACCTTGGAGGTCGTACATGACCCACAGATAGTAACCGAGACCGAGGCTGCCGTATTACTGATCGCCGGTGAGACAAAAATTGGAGTCATATCAGTATACCTGGAGGGAGATAAAGAAATGGCACCCTACCTTCGCAGGATCAACAGAGCGTGCTCAAAACTTAACACCACGAAACTACTAGTGGCGGGCGACGTAAATGCCTGGAGCCACTGGTGGGGTAGCAAAGCGGAGGATCATAGGGGAGCAGAATACAGCGCATTTCTTAATGACATGGACCTGCAGATCCTAAATACCGGACACGTTCCCACATTTGAGACATACAGGAGAGGCGTCGCTTGTACAAGCATTGTAGACGTGACTACGTGCAGCCTGCCGCTCCTCGGCAAAATCGAGGACTGGAGAGTGGCTAGAGACCTAATAACATCCGACCATAACGCCATCACTTTCACCATGCGCGTAAAAGGACGGCTACAGCCCATCAAGCCGATAACAACACGCGTGTACAACACAAAGAAGGCAAAATGGTCAGAGTTTTCATTAAAATTTAGGAACAGTCTCGTCGAAGATAACATCACGCCAGAAATCGTCTCAAAGATAACAACGCACGAAGGTCTTGATAACATCGTAGGAAGATACACGGGCCAAGTGCACAAAGCTTGTGAGGATACCATCCCAAAGATAGGATCTCAGAATATTAGCCCAGTACCTGTATGGTGGACACGAGAGCTGCAAGAGGCAAAAGACCGCTCAAAAAGGCTGAAACGGAGGATAAGGAACGCCGCGCGAGCCAGAAGGAAAAAAGTCATCCAAGAGTACCTGGCCGCTAAAGAGGAATATCAACGCCTGACCTCCGAAGCATCAATACAAAGCTGGAAAGAATTTTGCTCAACACAGACTGGAGAGAGCATGTGGGACGGTGTTTACAGAGTGATCAGGAAGACCGCCAGGCGACATGAAGACACGCTATTAAGGGATGCTACCTCAGGGGAAACACTCACCCCGGAACAGTCAGCGACATTGTTAGCCCAAACGTTCTACCCCGATGACTCTGTGGACACCGACCTAGAGTGCCATCGATCGGTGAGGCAATTTACGGAGGGGAAGTCACCCGCATACATTGACCATCTGTCCGATGACGACCCGCCCTTTACAACCCCGGAGCTGGAAACGGTCCTTAAGGACCTAAATCCGAAAAAAGCTCCGGGCCCCGACGGGCTGACGTCAGACATATGCGATGCGGCAATCCGCAGTGACAGGGAAGTGTTCATGGCCATTACCAACAAATGCCTAGAACTTGCTTACTTCCCCAAACTGTGGAAAGTCGCCCATGTCTGCATCTTAAGGAAGCCGGGAAAAGATGACTACACCCACCCTAAGTCGTATCGCCCGATCGGTCTACTCTCTGTGTTCGGAAAAATTGTTGAAAAAATGATGATGCGAAGAATCCAATGGCGAGTCCTGCCTACACTCCACCCAGCACAATATGGCTTCATGCCGCAACGCGGAACAGAAGACGCCCTCTACGACCTGCTCAATCACATCCGAGCAGAGAGAAATAAGAAAAAGATGGTCCTGGTGGTATCTCTGGACATTGCGGGGGCTTTTGACAACGCGTGGTGGCCGGCCATAAAAAAGGGCTTAATATCGAGGAAGTGCCCGCGAAACATCTACGGCATGGCAGACTCCTATTTCGGCGATCGCAAGGTCCGCGTAAACTACGCCAGGGCGACCAGCGAAAAGGAAACAACAAAGGGGTGCGTCCAAGGATCGATAGGCGGCCCAACCTTTTGGAACCTAGTGCTGGAATCGCTGTTACAATTACTGGGTGGTTTCGAAGTCTACTTCCAGGCCTTCGCTGACGATGTGGTCCTGGTATTCTCGGCTGATAATGCTGAGGCTCTGCAACTTAAAGCCAACAACACCCTGGCAGCCGTGCATGATTGGGGAATTCGTAACAAGCTTCACTTTGCCGCACAAAAAACCAACGCGATGCTCGTTACCAGGAAGCTCAAGTACGACTCCCCAAACGTGCAAATGGCAGGTACGCCCATAAACCTTGTTACTGAAATTAAGTTGCTCGGCCTCATCATAGATCACAAACTGACTTTCAACGCGCACGTAACCGCCACCGTTAAAAAAGCCGCGGATATTTACAAACAGCTGGCGTGTGCGGCGAAGGTCTACTGGGGTCTCAATCGTGAGGTGGTGAGAACAATATACGTGTCGGTGATAGAGCCGATCGTGCTATACGCGGCGAGCGCATGGTCCCCAGCTGCGGAGAAAATCACCATCCGCAACCAGCTGGAGACTCTACAAAGGGGATTTGCGCAGAAGATCTGCAAAGCGTATCGCACGGTCTCGTTGACATCGGCGCTGGTACTGGCAGGCCTGCTGCCGCTCGACCTCAGAGTCCACGAGGCAGCGGCACTCTTTAAAGCCAAAAAGGGGTACTTCAGCCACCACGTGCCACCAGGAAGAGAAGTGGAACAGAAGGTGGGATATCTGCAAAACCCTCACCCAGCTCGACTAATAACATCCAAGTACGAGTGTCTACAAGACCTGACTCCCGAAACCCTCAACAAATACCAAATAGTCGGTCCACAGATCTACACCGACGGCAGTAAGATTGAAGGAAAGGTAGGTGCTGCCCTGACCTGGTGGAACGAGGGAAAAGAGTCAAGGTACTCCACTTTTCGCATGGAGCCTCACAACACAGTCTTCCAGTCGGAGATGTACGCGCTCTACAGGGCAGTGAAAATGGTGAGAGAGTCCAGGGTAAGCTCAGCGAATATTCTTAGCGACTCAAGATCTTCGCTTGACTTGCTGAGCTGCCCTGTTGCCACACACCCACTCGCTATAGAAATAAAGAGCCTTATCCAGCAGATCCGAGAGGAAAGCCGAGATGTGAAACTATTCTGGTTGAGAGCTCACGTAGGCACCCCAGGCAATGAGAGGGCAGATCACCTCGCCAAACATGCGGCCCTTAAAAAGAAAACGGCACCAGACTACGATTGCGTCCCAATTTCGTTTGTGCGGCGACAGATAAGGGAAGAAACTGTAGCGAAGTGGCAAGAGCGCTACGAAGCCTCCGGCACCGGTTCGGTCACAAAAGCCTTCCTGCCTGACGTGAGGACGGCTAGGAAAGTGCTAAAAGAGACTACCTTAACACCTGAACATGTCCAGACACTGACCGGCCACGGCGGCATAGCGGCGTACTTGCACAGGTTTCATCTAAAAGACAGCCCTTCCTGCATCTGTGACCCCACTAACGAGGAGACGATATGGCATATACTGCTCGAATGTCCAAGATTTGCCATGGACAGATTCAATCTGGAGACCCAAATCCAGACCACTCTGGACATGTCCGCCCTTCCGAACATCATGAAGGATACAGAAAAAAGATCGCCATTCTTGACATTTGCGGGCAAGTGCATAAAGATCGCTGCTATAGCAAACGGATCCACCGCCTACACCACCAGCACCACCGCCACGACCCACACAACCACAGCCATCACCACTCATACAGCCATCACTACTCACACAACCACCACCACACCAACCATACCACCAAATATTCACACGTCCGCAATAGACCAATTCCTAGCACACGCCACACCAACTACATCAACAGGAATAAGGGTAAGAGGCATCGCACTTTTCATGGACCAGGCCGATGAGACTCTTGGGATCTGTTTCTGTGGCGCTGCCGACTTTGCTCGCATCGAACTATCGCCGGGGTTGTCGACAATACTGGGAAAAAACACCATGAAGCGCACTACCATCGAAGCGCTACCCAGGGCGGAAGTGGCCGGGGAGCCCTATCGAATGTTGAGACTGGGAAGCAAAACAGTCGCGGTATTCGAGTGGGAGTCCGGGCCTCCTTTCGCTAGAGTAAATAAGATGCTATCAACACTGCGAGAGAACGCCCTGTCATCGGGAGCCTCGCCCAGCATCATCAGTGTTGACGCCATGGCGCTGGGACTCGAGAAAGGCAGTGTGGCGGACAGGTATGGCTGCATTACATCAGCAGAGAGCCATCTTATTGTCGTTTATGAGGACCGCGGCGAAAACCTAGAGTTCCTCAAAACACATCGCACATACGATAAACCTGTCGCCGCACTAGGAAGCGAGCAAAGCGACGCGGAGCGTCTACAGGGAAGAATTCATGCGTCTCAACACCAGGCATCGATACCGAGGGGAGTAACTGGACAGTCACTGACACAGCTTGTTAGCGTTCTGGCAAGACACACGCTACCGAGAAGTACAAGCAGCCCACTCGACATCCTGGGCAAAGCAGTGACAAACCTCGTTCGCACCTCTCCTAGGGAGAAGCCCGCCCCTGCAAAACACCGAACAAAAGCCGACCGGGGAATAGTCGACTCACCGGACCTGGAACAAGCCATAACTCAAGAACAACACGCGCAAAACGCCCTTGTCGAGTTCGTCTCCATCACGCGAGAGACTCTCAAAATCGGCCAAAGAACCTGCAGCAGGATAATGGAATACTACGGCAGAGCGAAAGCAGGTAGTACCCTCTCAGAATCTCTCCTCCAGACAGAACTCGAACAAGCAAAAGCGGCCATAATTGACAATAGCGTCCCCAAAGTCATCGCAGGGAGCGTGTCAACCACTCACCAAATGGCATACAGCGCGAAACATGGCTTTGTACCGTTGGACCGGAAGGAGACCGAGCGGATAGGTAGACCGAAATACCGGGCGCCCCCCGATGATCCGATATTGGTTATCGCCAAGTGCACGAAGGTAATGCTGGAAGAACCGATCTTATCCAGATCGGAGTCTATACTGGCACCCGAGCACTGGGTGCTACCTAAGTTTACGTGGATCGATGGAGTACCTGGAATGGGTAAAACCACGTGGGTGGTGTCTAATCTGGAACCCGACAGCGAGGTTGTAATTACATCGACAATCGAAGCAGCCGAGGATCTAAGGGAGAAGCTCGCCCGCCGCATAGGCGCAGACGCCAAGCACAAGGTGCGGACCATGGCGTCGGTCCTCGTTAACGGATTCTGGGGGCAGCCTCGTATAAACCGCTTATTGGTGGATGAGGCCCTCATGAATCACTTCGGCGCTATCATCATGGCTGCGAGATTGTCACAAGTTAGGGAGGTCCTCCTCATAGGGGACACCAATCAACTGCCTTACATCGATAGGAATGACCTATTCGTGATGTACTACCGTCGACCAGATTCCATCGCCACCATCAACCGAGTCTTCCACGCTACTCACAGGAGCCCCATGGACGTAGCATTGGCGCTTAAAGAGGTATACCCGCACATGTACACATCTAGATCGACCATCAGATCACTCGCGCTCGAGGGATACCGTAACGCCAACATCCAGAAATCCGCCCCGAGTACCCTCTTCTTGGCTTATACCCAGGAGGAGAAGGAATCCCTCATTAAACAGGGATACGGGACAGGCTCTGGATCAAAAGTCCTGACCATCCACGAGGCTCAGGGGAAGCAGGCAGACTCGGTTGTCATCATCCGTGAGAACCCAACTAAGTCCTCCATCCATGACAGAGTGCAGCACGCGGTGGTGGCGCTGTCGAGGCACACAGTTAGGTGCGTATACTACACCGACGCCATCGACGACGCTATCGCCAGGTTTCTGTTAAGGACGATGTCGGCGTCAGAGGTGGAAATTGTGGAGCACAACCTAAGATCCGCACTCAAGAGCCGCGACCATCAAGTGGCTAAAACCTTGATAGCAATATACAATGGCCTTGAGCCTGTGCGAACAACATCACCACAAAGTCCCCTCCACACCCTTTCCTCATAAAAAAATAAATAAAAAATAAAATAAAATAAAATTGTAGTAAATAAGTAACAATAGTAGCCTAATATAAGTAACAATGTTTATAAAATAGTTTATGAAGATAAATTATGTATTGTAACGCTAAGTATAGGTATATATATATAGGATGGACAAATTTAATTTAACAAATTGTATTTAGAGCGAATTATGAAATGAATTGTATAAAAATTTGTAACTTATCAAAAGTACGGACCTAAGTCTGTAGACACAAACAAACAAATTAAAAAAAAAAAAAAAAAAAAAAAAATATACCCAAAAAACTCACAGACAAATTCCCGCCATCATACTTCCAGGGGCACGCAGCATCCACCGTCCTATCACTACCTTCGCCATTATACTCCACCAACATAAATCTCTCTAGAACCGTCTCATTACTGAAACTAATCGGTCTTCCGTCCATTTTCACCGGCACTTCTAATCCAGCTAATTGTATTATAGTCGGCGCTAAGTCAATGTTTAATACTGGTAGCTCATTGGTCATGTTTTTTGGTACATTCGGCCCTTTGATGAGTAAGGGCACCTTTATGTCAGACTCGTAGGGTTGACGTTTGTCGTACACTTGGGCGAATTGGCCTGGAAAACAAAGTATGTAAGTGAGTATTAGCCTGTAATTTCTCACTGCTAGGAAAGGCCTCTCATCTCACCGAAGATATCAGTACAGTGAGGAGGATTAGGTGTTATCACCACGCTTGCTGCGGGATGGTGATCTCAAACCCGAGCCCTGTTTGAAAAGTATTTTTTGTACAATACTTGTACTACTAACTAACAAACATGTTTTCGCTCGACCTGGGAATTGAACCCGAGACCTCAGTCTTGGCAGGTGAGTGTACAAGCCACTAAACCAACGAGGCAAAACGAAATGAGTTAAAAAACAACGTTTCTTCGCGCATAAGCCTGCGTGTTAACTGGATATTTGCAAGAATGTGTAGTAAGGAATGTGGTAAAGGACGAATAGAATCGGTTTTTTATCTCCTCGACCCATCAGCACACATCTCTATTGGAATCGCAGCCTAAGGGTGCTTTTCCACCAAATATGTGCTATGCTACGATGCTATGGATGCGTTTGATATCCACCAATCATATTCATTGGTGCACATAGCTTAGCACTGGTGGAAACGGATTCAATTAAGACATGTTTTTTATATGGAAGGATGCGTGCTATGGATGTATGCAATGGATGTGTGCTATTGATGCGTGCTATGGATGCGTGATAACGATGTAAAACAACCGGGACCGTCTGCTTTACGTGCCCACCGAAGCACGGTAGCAATCAGATAAAAATGCCACTATCGGTCACCTATAACAGATGCTCAGAGGAAACAGAACCCATGCGATCTACTTACCAATATGATATCCATTATCCGACGTATAAATCAAGTACGTATCATCAATCATATTATTTATTTCCAACGTATTGACTACGTCTGCAACCATTTCGTCGACAGCCAGCAGTGATTCCCAACGGGAGCGGTATACGTGGTCCAAATATGGCAGCATTGGGTCGGGAAGCGGGGAAGGAGGCAGGCGGAGAAGCCAATGTTTATCCTGAAAAAAAAAATGGTGTAAATTTACTTCATAATTGTATATACACTATATCTTTATACTAGCAGCGCCCCGCGGTTTTACCCGCATTGTACCCCTTCCCGTGGGTATATCGGGATAAAAAATTGCCTATGACCATCCCGTTGAATGTAGCTATCTTTTACAAAAAAAAAATTCTAATCGGACAGGTAATTCCCGAAATTAGCTCGAACATACAAACAAACAAACAAACTTACAAATGTTACCTATTTATAATATTAGTATATCTATATACGAGTATATAAAAGAAAGTCGTGTTTGTTACACTATTTATAACTCGAGAACGGCTGAACCGATTAGGCTGAAAATTGGTGGGGAGGAAGCTTAGAACCAGGAGACGGATATAGGATACTATTTATCCCGTATTTCCTACGGGAACGGGTGCGCTGTGGGTGAAACCGCGGGGCACAGCTAGTATAGTATAGATAAAACATTTTAGTCCGCGATGGACTCTTAAGAGCGGCCAACCCGTCTTACTTTTCATACAAACGCTGTTACGTGATTACGGCGTTGTTATAGATCTTTCTTTGAAACTTTTTAGCTAATAAGTATCTTATGCACTATATCTATGTTTCTATCGTAACAGAAAATCTAAATTTTTAGAAACAAATTCAGTATAAGCCTCCGAAAACCGGCTTTTTGCACAAATTTTACCTAAACTTTGGGCGGTCATATTGTACTTATAAATTGTAAAATTAAAGAAAATATTATGATAGAAACCTCGTAAATATAATGGAGATTTTAAATAACAATCATTTATTTTACAAACATGCAAGGTTTTTTAAAAAACACGTATATCCTGGAACATGTTTTATGAAGATTCCGCACACTATATTTTGTTCAACGTTATCGCGGTCTCCCTTGCTTGTTGTCAAGTGACGGAAAGAGGTATGCGGGGGGCGAGTCTATCTATGAATGGCGCACTCGCTCGCTAGCTCGCTAGTTCGGTCGCTCGCTCGCTTCGTATAGAACTTTCTTCGTTCTTTGTATTGTGCCTACGATATATATTTTACTAGCTGCGCCCCGTGGTTTTACCCGCGTTGTGCCCGTTCCCGGGGGAATTTAAGAACCGCTCGACCGATTTTGTGCAAACTTCACATAGACCATCTACTAAATAGTCCGAACAAAGCCTAAATATTTAGTTTGGATGGGTCAGCCCGTTCCTGAGTTATAAAATTACAACGAAAAGTGGCATTGATTTTTATATATTTCCATAGTATCCCACACGTATGCTTTCGCGAACTTATTTGTACGCAATAATGAGCAATGAGCAATGCAACGCAATGATCGACATAATCAAAGTTTGATTATGTTGAACATTGTTTTTATGTATCACTGGCAGCGCCCCGTGGTTTTACCCGCGTTGTGCCCGTTCCCGTGGGAATTTCGGGATTTTTTTACATAAAAACCTTCCTCTTGAATGACTCTACCTATTACAAAAAACCGCATCAAAATCCGTTGCGTAATTTTAACGATTTAAGCATACAGACAAACAGACAAACAAACAGACAAAAATAGCGACTTATACGATATCTAGATTTACTGTGATATTATTAGGCGACGATTACACGTAAAGTATTTACTGCGATCCATCAGTAAATAATGACGTATCGTGGTATTTACTGAACGTGTAACCTAATGTATTGATGGATGTCAGTATTTATTGATGGATTTCTAGATTTCTTGATTCTGTAATGATGATCCGTCGGATTATGATTTAAAAAGGTGTTACTATTGTCAGAAGTTCTTCAAAGCAGGGTTCAGGCATTCGAAAATAATTCTCGTAATCATCCATTTCACCATGTAATTTAATTTCTGCCATTAAATTCAAATGTGTGTACCTTTCCCTTTTTGCCCATCGCTTTCGCTTGGACTTTTTATTTAAACTAAGTGCTAAAATAATAGCCACGCAACCTTTAATTTTCAGCTCTGTGGCCATTTTAGACGTGTAAACAGCAGGAGACCGGACACAATACTGACGTAATAAATACTGTACGTGTAGGCCGGTGTATTAATCCATCAGTAAATACTGAAATCCATCAATAAATACTGTATTGATGGATCACAGTAAATACTTTACGTGTAATCGTCGCCTTATGAATGGCATCGTACGTAACGTCATCGGCCGGCCGCCCCGAGTGAGCGACGAAAGTTATCGAATGCCAAACGAGCGCTCAGGCACTTGCTCACTCTTTTCGCAGTGCCTCTTTTTCTAACATTGCGCTAGTTGAAACAACAAGCTTTTCAATAATGTTCGCGTTGGAGATTGACGGCCCGGGAAGGGCCCTCTTAAACTATTGAACCGATTTTATATTTGATTTGCACACCGTGTGCAATTTGACCCAACTTGAAAGTTAGGATAGCTTACACCTCAATTTATAATGATAAGGGTGGTCCACCCCTTAATTTTTATATGCCAAAACGTTTGCCGGGTCGGCTAGTCTATCTATACTAATATTATAAAGAGGTAAAATTTGTAAGTTTGTTTGTTTGTTTGTTTGTATGTTCGGGGTAATCTCAGGAATTATCAGTCCGATTTGAATAATTCTTTTTGTGATAGATAGCCACATTCAACGGGAAGGTTATAGGCTATTTTTCATCCCAAAATTCCCACGGGAACAGGTACAACGCGGGTAAAACCGCCGGGCGCTTCTAGTATATTATAAAAGAAAGTCGTCGCAGTTACACTATTTATAACTCGAGAACGGCTGGATCGATTTTGATGATTTTTATTTTATTTCTTCTTCTTCAATAGGACAATAAGTAAGTTCTAAAAATCCCGAAATCCCCACGGGAACGGGTGCCCTGCTGTTGAAGCTGCGGTTGACCGTTTATGAATAGGGCGGTAATCGGTAAGTCTTTACAGCGTACGACACGACTCCTATTTATTTTAAGTCTTTTATTGTTATCTACTCGTTGCTATGTAAAAATCAGCAATCGCTGTATTACTAGCAGATGTGAAATTAGAAACCGCCAATAATCGCAGCCGGTCTATACTGCCGCATGCGTAATGTTTACCTATTTATATCTGCGTTTTTAGAGTGCTATTTCACCAGTACTATGTTATGATACATTGGTATACTTTTGGTACTCATTAGGTATGCATCAATCATATTAAACGTCGCAGAACAGCATTGTTGCAGAGTATGCAAAGATTTAGAGCATATATATAGCTCTTTGTTTGATATAATACTTAGATATTTGCTATGCTAGATTAACCTAGCATAGCAACTGTGGAATTTATGTTAGCATCGACTAACCTCCTCCCCACTCTCCCCCCCAGGCTATTTATTACGTCTCCAGTCTCTCCGTAGCCCCTGGTCATGAACTTTCTTCTAAGTTTCATATTATTAGGGAATAATGTTGTTCCGCGTCCCAAAAGATCCCGGGTCAGATATTGAGGACGCTTCGCAGGGTGGTACAGTAACCTCTCCTCTATCGATATGTAGGTATATCTGTGGGTATTGGACCCGATCCACCTACTGTTCTTTTAGGGTAAAAAACGTTGTTGTAAGGATATAATCTACCTCAGTAGCGACATAAATCCCAACTTACCGAAGTAGCCACATTGAAATTAGGCGTCTTCTCCACACTGGCGTTTTTGAACACCCCTTGATGTCTTGCTGCGGGCGTAAACGGCTGGTGCGGCGCAGGCGGCGCCAGCACCATCAGAAACGGCTTGGATGTCGTCTGATTCTCTATGTAGTTGACTGCCATGTCTCGCTGTGAAAGAAAAAATAGGCATATTAATACTATCTGGTACCCGTTTATCATCGAATGGGAATTTCGCGATAAAAAGCCTCTGGTTCTGACGGAGTTTCATAATTTACAAATAATAGTTTTTGTGTGGACAAGTAACAAATATCTATACATCCATAAGCACAGATTTTCGCGTTCATTCATTCATTTCAAAAGGTCAGGAGCCAGCCTCAAAGCCTCCGACTGAGGCCATGACGATGGTCAAACGAATGAAAAAACTTTCGGCCACCCATCCAAGTAATATTTTATGAAGCTGTTTCTGTTATTTCTATAAGATAAGACCCAATGGTCTTATTCATAAAAGCTTATTAGCAACATTTTAGCTATCAAATTGTTTGTCCCATTCCGACATACGCCATTTTCCGAAAAGCAAAAGAGACAAAACACTTATAAACAGTGCCTTAGTTATGTTTGAATGATGAATAACAGGGATACCTATAAGGGTCAATTAAATTCGTACTAGCGCAGATTTGAGGAACAGCGAAGCATCAATATGAAACCTATTAGCAACGTATTATTATTATTATTTATTAATTAGCCATAAATGTCCCACTGCAGGGCAAAGGCCTCCCTACCCTCCTTCCACTGATCTCTATCCTGAGCTATTGTGGGCCAGTTATTATTGTGTTGGTCTAGTTCGTCCCTCCAACGCTTGCGGGGTCTTCCGAGGGGTCTTTTTGTGCTTGGAGTCCAAAAGGTGGCGGATTTCGCCCAAAAAATTATATTATCCTCACATACGGCGCGCAGACTTGGTCTTTGACGGTTGAACAGAGGTCCACGCTCGCGGTCTGCCAACGGGCTATGGAGCGCAGCATACTAGGTGTGAAACTCATGGATCGCATCCGTAACACTGAACTGCGCTCCCAGACCAAAATTATGGATGTTACTCGGAAGGCGGCCAGTTTAAAATGGGACTGGGCGGGACATGTCAGCCGTAGCAACGTATTAGATCATAGAATCCTTCCAACTCATAATATATATATCCCGACCGTTATCGGCCATGTCAGCTGCTTTCTAACCACCTTATTCATAAACGATATTTAACTTAAACAGTGTTTTAAAGTGTTTTGTCTCTTTCGATCTTTGGCAAATAGCGTATGTCGGAAAGGGACAAACCATTTGATAGCTAAAGTAGTGTTAATAAGCGTTTATGAATAAGGCCCTAATTATCTATGCATTCGTCTATCGTAAACGCTCATGTGGCTTATGCAGCCAATCTTTCTAGCGACGACCCTCGCACAGGATGAGCATGTCGGCACTCTGTCACAATAATTATAATTGACTAGCA
The DNA here is from genome assembly GCA_963082685.1 of Cyclophora albipunctata. Taxonomy (NCBI): domain Eukaryota; kingdom Metazoa; phylum Arthropoda; class Insecta; order Lepidoptera; family Geometridae; genus Cyclophora; species Cyclophora albipunctata. The sequence goes on from OY720133.1 coordinate 3,381,397, forward strand.
GCGCCCCGCGGTTATACCCGCGTTGTGTCCATTCCTGTGGGAATTTCGGGATAAAAAATAGCCTATGTTACTCGTGGATAATGTAGCTTTCGAATGGTGAAAGAATTTTTAAAAACGGTCCATTAGTTTTAGAGCCTATTCATTACAAACAAACAAACAAAGTTTTCCTCTTCATAATATTAGTGTAGATAACTCACAATAACATCAGTCAGGTAATCATACTCGTTGAAGGTGGGCACTCCGTTGTTGGATATCGTGTAGTTATAGTACACGGAGTTGCCGACCAATCCGTGCCATTCAGACCAACCGGGGGGCACCTTCTCCGGGCCTCCTGCTTCCTTGACGCCGTACTGAAAGTGATGGTAGTTTTAGGGTTCTATAATTCTAGATATTGTTAATGCATGAGTGGGACCGAATACCTAATACAGGATGGTTTAGTTTTAGATCAGTCAGAATGGATATGTCCGGAACTGAAATGCAATGTTAAAAAGTTATTGTGATATTTTTTATTTGAGAAAAGTCAATTTGCCATACTTGAGCATACTGATAGGTTTAAAGGAACCCTGTATAAGGTGTTGGTTAGATGAGGTAGGAAACGGTCTTTGAAAGAAAGAAATCCAGTCTTCTGTGACCACGGTTTCTGTAAAGTCTGAAGTTTTCTGTGACCACGATTCCTGTAAAGGGGCCGAAACGTTAGATAAAAATCCTAACTAATATTATAAATGCGAAAGTAACTCTGTCTGTCTATCTGTTACGCTTTCACACCAAAACTACAGAACCGATTTGAATGAAATTTGGTACACAGTTAGTCCAGAGCCTGAGAAAGGACATAGGCTAATTTATTAATCGCGAAATTCCTGTGGGAACTGGTACAACGCGGGTGAAACCGCGGGGCACTGCTAGTGTAAAATAAAAGCGAAGTGTATCCGTAAACGGAGCTTCAATTTAAAATGTCCGCTTAAACTTAAGAAACCAGTATAACTAACGTACCTGGTTCAAATACTTCCCAGCATAAAACGTTGAATAGCCAGCAGCCTTGAGTACAGTCGCGAACGTGTCCTTCTCGTGTTTCCTTTGCCATCTGTTCCCGTTGCACCCACCGGCGATACTGTTGTTCTTAGTGTTGTGGTTATGAATGTACATGCCTGTTAGGAAGCTAGCTCGGCTTGGACAGCATATTGGTGATGTTGTGTACTGTGAAGGAAATTATTAGCTAGGTAATGTAGGTAACATGGATGGGTAAAGAAGTCTTCTCGCTGAAGATATCAGTACAGTGAGGAGGATAAGACATGCCTAATCCTGCTTGCCTTCTTCGAGGTGATATAATGTAAAGGAACTCGGTTCCTACTAGAGAAGATGTGCTGATAGGTTAGGACACGGTAAGATCTGGTAGACGTCAGGTATAAAGGTATGTAAAACCTTGCTCACTATCATTTTATGTATCTACGAGTACATCAAGTAAGTAGGTACCTATAGAAAAGGAAGGTTACGTATCTATTATAAGTTAAACAATATTTGACTCTGATACTTAGGTTGGATTGCAAAAGGATTCCTAATTTCATTTAGCGCCAATTACACATGTTTAAAAAAACATTGAAATTCGTTTCAAATTGTGTTCTATTTGGTGCATTATACTTAGTACATCACTACATAGTATAAAATAAAGTCGTCTCTTTTTCGTGTCTGTTTGTCTGTATGCTTAAATCTTTAAAATTACGCAACGGATTTTGATGCGGTTTTTTGTAATAGGTAGAGTGATTCAAGAGGAAGGTTTTTATGTAAAAAAATTCCCGAAATTCCCACGGGAACGGGCACAACGCGGGTAAAACCGCGGGGCGCTGCTAGTTTTTGAATAAACACCTTTTGGTTCTTATATTTTTAAGTAGGTTCTAAATAGATAAGAGTTCTTGTGCAATCCGCTCTTTTAGGGTTAGAATTAGGTATGATTATCAAGATCAAGCGACCTAGAAAACAAGATTTAATTACATATACAGTTTGCTTAGGTATTCTCGCTCTTCAGGCATTTTTATCAGATCGCTTAAGTACTAAGTACTGTCAGGTCATTTGGCGGTTCTTTCGGTTTTTGCTTAAATCAGACCCATGGACCCAGACCATATTATTAATAACTAGCAGCGCCCCGCGGTTTTACCCGCGTTGTGCCCGTTCCCGTAGGAAATCCGGGATAAAATGTAGCCTATAGCCTTCCTCGATAAATAGACTATCTAACAGAGAAAGAATTATTCAAATCGGTTCAGTAGTTTCTGAGATTAGCGCGTTTAAACAAACAAACAAACAAACAAACAAACAAAACAAACTCTTCAGCTTTATAATATTAGTATAGATATGTATGTAGGTACATTATAGTATTGTTTGTGTTGTAATCACGCGTAGAAACTCAAACTATTATCATAATATTTATGTGGTCATCAGCTAACATCTACAAGTAACTACTCACTTAAACTTATTTATAATCTTTATGCAAATACATCAATTGATAATAGAATGACAAGTAGGTACTGTATAGACTATTTTATTGCTCTCAACTTTTACTACTGATGTGATGTCTAATACAACTACATAAGGTTAAATAATTATGTTTGTGTGTAAGATAAGAAACTCCACGCTGCGTTCCCTCACCGGCATCACCGACGTTCGGTGCCAAAACTGCCCGACTTAAGTGGGAGTGGGCGGGGCACGTGTCGCGGATGCACCCCGAGAGATGGGCCCACATCACCACCCAGTGGGTCCCGGGAGGAGCGCGGCGCCGCGGGCGGCCTAGGAAACGCTGGAGGGACGACATTGTCTCCTTCGACAGCGAGTGGTGAGAGACCGCGAAGGACAGGGAAAGATGGAAGAGTTTGGGGGAGACCTTTGCCCAGCAGTGGGACGATATAGGTTAAAGAAAAAAAAAGTGTGTAAGATACTCGTACATCTCTACTTTATCTATACTGATATAATAGAGCTGATTTTTTTGTTTTTATGAACGCGATTATCTCAGGAACTACCCATCCGATTTTAATAGATAATTATTTCTGTAATAAATAGCCACATTCAACGGGATGCTTACAGCCTGTTTTTCATCACCAAAATTCCCGCGGGAACGAGCACAACGCGGGTAAAACCGCGATACGCTACTATTTATATTAAAAAGTAGTTTTCTGCGCGGTGATTTCACTTACGGTCCAACAGATGGCGCTAGTGTAAAAAATGAAGATCACGATGACGTTATTATCGCAGATTCTAAAATATTCCTCTTTAAAAAATAGTAAGTGTCCAAAGATAAATATGAGACAGAATGCTAAATTAACTCTGACGTTATCACACCGAAACTACTAAACTAAATCGATTTTGATGAACTCTGGTAAGTACAGAGAACTAGACTTCAAATTCATCGAAAATACTTTTTAATCCCAAATTCTCACGAAAACCTTCGATCAATTCTTAATTTAATGTCGATGACGGGTACATTGCGATCACTGCTGGTAACACAACTAGTAGGCATTGAATATGTGCATATTGTACACTAGCAGCGCCCCGCGGTTTTACCCGCGTTGTATCCATTCCTGTGGGAATTTTGAGATGAAAATTAGCCTATGTTACTCGTGGATAATGTAGCTTTCGAATGGTGAAAGAATTTTTAAAAACGGTCCAGTAGTTTTTAGGCTATTCATTACAACCAAACAAACAAAGTTTTCCTCTTTATAATATTAGTGTCAAGAGTAGCCTAGGCTATGGGCCTATACTTGTTTGAATATTTACCTAGATTATAGATATCTTCTCATATATCCAATTCTAAAGAATTTGTTTAGGAAATAAGATAGCTTTTGTGTCTTATGCACAATGAGTAATTAGTTAATTACTTACTGCCTTATTCATAAACGATATTTAACTCAAACAGTGTTTGAAAGTGTTTTGTCTCTTTCGCTCTTTGACAAATAGCGTATGTCGGAAAGGGACAAACCATTTGATAGCTAGTGCTGTTATTAAGCGTTTATGATTAAGGCCCTTCACTACATAGTATAAAACAAAGTCGCGTCTGTTTGTCTGTATGCTTAAATCTTTAAAATTACGCAACGGATTTTGATGCAGTTTTTTGTAATAGGTAGAGTGATTCAAGAGGAAGGTTTTTATGTAAAAAAATTCCCGAAATTCCCACGGGAACGGGCACAACGCGGGTAAAACCGCGGGGCGCTGCTAGTATAAGATAAAGCAATAAGGTGCGTTTACATTGAAGCAGAGCGGAGCTGTGATGAGCTCAACTGACTAATCACAATGCATTACGAATAGATTTTGACACTGTCAGTGCCTTGTTTGACAATCTTAATGCGCTGCGATTGCTGAATCGGGCCTCCGCCAGCCTCCGCTTCAAAGGGAACGCACCGTAATAGTTACGTAAGTAGACTGTAGATAAATAGGTAATTCAAAGCATTATAATGATGTACAGTCACGAGCATTAATTTGGGACCCACCTAAGGTTGAATATCGTGTACAATTTGGGACCCATCTAAGGTTGAATATCGTATAGCAAACTTACGCTATTTAGAGCTAATATTTTATCGTAATATCAATGTCATATTGTTTACCATCGATAACTTTACGTTTCTATCAAACTAAAGTTTCGACCTTATTGCATTATGAATGTTCTAACAACATTTGATGGAAATGGGTCCCAAATTAACGCTCGTGACTGTACCTACATTGGTTTATTTACCTTATCAACCAGTTTTAAAAATTGCTACAATATTAGGCATTTAATGTCAACCATAAATTATGTTTTTATTGGATTTGCATTACGTTTGAATACGTACATACCTATATACACACCTATATATACATACCTATAAAAATACTTCACAAATATGTACATGAATAGTAAGTCTAAAATATTTTAAATATGAAAAGTATTGCACTGATAAAATGGAAAATAAAATCATTTTAAACACTAATCTAGACGGGACTTAGTCGCGAATAAATTATTTAATAGGTACCCTCGTGAACACGGCCGTTGCGACACGACCGAAACGTTGAGGTAGTTATGCATTAAATGGTTTACTCGCGATTAAGTCCCGTCTAGATTAGTGTTTACAATGTGTTCAAATCGTGATAGTTTAAATAGTGTAAAATCATTTTAGATTTATACTAGCTGACCCGGCAAACATTGTTTTGCCATGTAAAATTAAGGAGTGGACCACCCTTAACATATAGGGGTTTGAAAAACAGATAGTAGCCGATTGTCAGACCTACTGAATATGCCTATATGCATATAAAATTTAATAAAAATCGGTTTTTCATTGTAACAGGAGAATTTTGTATCTTAATAATAATAATATTATAAATGCGAAAGTTAGTGAGGATGGATGTATGTTTGTTGCTCTTTCACAAAAAAACTACAGAACTGATTGGGATGAAACTTCCCAGTAATATAGGTTATACATTAGATTAACACATGGGATAAATTGCATCCCGAAATTCCCGCGGGAACGGGTACAACACGGGTAACTCCGCGGGGCGCGGCTAGTATAAGATAATTATTGGTATGAGTACAACATTACATTAACTACTACTAAATTTGATTCTCCCTTGTTTTAGATGCCTTGTAGTTACTATTGTTATGGAAATACCAGGTAGAAGTAGGTGCAATATTTATTAATTCATCAAAATTGGTTCAGTATTTGGGAAAAAAATGATTGCAACACCTATGCAATACTTTGGAAAAAAGGAAGCAAAGTATATCTTGTAACGTTCCAATGCTGGGCAAAGGCCATAAAGAAAATAAAATATGTGCTAAGTATTTAAGCGCTGAATAATAAGCTAAACTACTTACAGAGTTACTGAAAGTCACTCCCTCATTTCCAATAAAACGATGCACATTATTCATCCGTTTCTGAAATAAAAACAACACAAAATAAAACAACAATTTTGTCTATGACATTTATTTCAAACCATTTATATTACCCACCATTCCGCCCAATGTTACATCTTGATCGTCAGTGATAATGATAACAAAGTTTGGTTTCTTAGTCTGACCAACTGCCACACCGGCCAGTAACAAAAACAATAAATAACTGAACATGTTTACAACTTAATTTTATTACTTTTTATTCTATTTTACTGTGGTAACGCTGGCATTATTTCTAAGCCCGTGCACTCGCTAGCGATCGCAATGCCGACTGCGAAAAATCCGACACTCTTCACTAGTGACCTGTTGATTAAAAATTATATGTTATTGTTTATCTATGTTTATATGTGTGTGTGTGAGTAGATTATGAGGTTTATTCAGTGATATTGTTTGTTTATATTGTTATTAGCTTCGATCAACAATACACAACTAGATGTCGGGTCGGCGCAAAAAATTCGTCTCGGTGAATAACGCCTCATTTGAAAAGTGAGCTATTATTTTATTCATAAGATTTGCTACTTTGTTGCTAGGTGTCATGGTTGTAATTAGGTTGAACTTGGAACTGTTTTAAAACTTTTGTTTCAGTTCGGTAGTAAACAAAATAAGCTGTCACACGTCATCCACGCGGACAGTATTTAGCTTTGATTTTGTACGTGACCCGATATCTAGTTGTGTATTGTTGATCGAAGGTTATTAGTTACGCAGATATTGATTTTAATAAACATTTTTACTGGAAAGTATATTCGGACTATGAAATGTTAGTATTTTGTAGGTTTAAAATTCCAATACTTTTATAGAAATGTTAGTTAGTTTATATAGAAGTTGGAATATGATAAATTTTTATGTATGTTTAATATTTTCACAATCCAACTGTCTCTAAATTATAGATGTTATGTATACAAGTGATTATGTTATTTTTAAAACCTACTAGTCTTCACTACATAGTATAAAACAAAGTCGCTTTCCGTGTCTATCCCTATGTATGCTTAAATCTTTAAAACGAATAAAACCATAGAGATATCGAGAGATGTCAACCTACACGCTGAGTACGAAACCTAGAGTCCCCATTAGACATTTACACACACATTCACTTTAAGTTTGTGTCACACATTCAGTGCGAGTATTCATTTGCAACTAAGCTGCTAATAATGTACGTACAGCACTACTACATATGCAATAAGATGCGTATTATAAGTATTTTGTTGGCTTGAATGTGCTCATTATCCATTGCAGTATCAGAACTCAACGTTCGAAAAATCTTTAGTGCTATGCAAGCATTGTAAACTATTAACACATAATATTTCGACTTGCAATGTGTTCAATTTTTGCGCATATTGCTGCGACACTGGCCACATCCCCTTTTCACATCTCCCTTTAGTTTTTGTGATCTGTGAATAAAACTATGCTACGGATTTTGACGCGGTTTTTAAAAATAGATAAGTAGAGTGATTCAAGAGGAAGGTTTATATGTATAAAAATTCCCGAAATTCCCACGGGAACGGGCCCAACGGGGGTAAAACCGCGGGGCGCTGCTAGTGTGGAATAAGTAAGTAAACTTTTCGCAAATAATGTCTTAGATATAAGTATGATAAGTAAATATTTTTTGCATATTCTTATTTAAAAAAAAGTATATTCTTATAGGAATAATTAACGTCAACCAATGGTTAACCATTTACACTATTTAAGCAATTGTCATTTTATTTACTCAACTGAAGAGTATAGTTAGAGTATTTACAATATATAGTCCAATTTTCCTGTTAATAATGTAATGAACCTTGAAAAAAACGCCGTCTCTTTCATTTTACCATGTTGAGAAAGAGTGAGATAAGCTATAAAGCTTGTTTTAGGTACCTATGACATATCATACATGTCGGGTATGTAAGATAGGTTGTATGTATTTATATTTTATTGATGGTAGTTGCTGCTTACGTCATGTGAGTTAAAATGCATAAGGTAAAGCTTAAGATAGTTTATGTTTATATATCAAATCTGTGCATATATACCACATTTTTATAGGTTAGCAAAACGTACACTTACCACTTGAAAGGATCGTTGTAGAATTCCTTAACATATGAAACTGCACTCTTTTTTCCCATTATATAGTCGAAATAGCCGTCTAAATTACTTGAAAGAAATGAATAATGATTTTATTATTCAAAATTATTATAATTTTGAAATTCAAAAAGCAGAAATCGCGAGACTTTAATCGATTGAATCTGACATAAATAAAAGTGACAATTAAATTGATTTTGACAACAAATATATATTTCTGGCAATTGACACTGACGTTGATGTCTTTGACATTTGCACAGTAAGTTTTAATAATCAATGGGTAAGTCAAGCAACTTCCGGTTATTAAAAAACAAAAAAATAATTTATCTATTTCAGTCAGGTTAAAAAAACACGGTTAATGTTACAATTTTCTATTTATTCGTTAAAATAGTCTTTATAATCCAATTAGTATAGTAAGATATTTTAGTATAAACTCCTGGATAATAGGGGTGGCCGCATGAATATCCGAACGAGACAAGTCCTGCGACTAAACCCTTGTAAATTAGGGGTCCTCCAGAATCTCCGAAACAGCCATCAGGACCTCCTTGGTCTAGCCTTCCAGCGCACATCATAGAGTCAGATACAATGGAATTAATGGTTGAATAACGTTGTTTGCAGGTGTTTTGGTCTATTGTGTAGATTGTGGTGTGTTGGATTTGATCTGGTTGTTGGCCATCGGGCTGTAAACAAAAAAAATTATGAGTAGATACCCGCGTTGTGCCGGTGGGAATTTTATACATAAAAACCTTCCTCTTGAATCACTCTATCTATTTTAAAAAAACCGCGTCAAAATCCGTTGCGTAGTTTTAAACACGGTTTTAAAGATCTAAGCATACATATAGTACAGACAGACGGACAGACAGCGGAAAGCGACTTTGTTTTATACTATGTAGTGATTGAACGTTAACGATCCAAATTAACCTTTTCTATGTCGAACCACGATCAACTGAACTAGGTTTGCGCGAAACAATTTTGAAGTACTCGTATGATCTCAGTTTAGCTCGTGAACTAGAATTAAGTTGATTGATCGAGTTCGGTTCTAACGGTGAAACTGAGGCTAAGATTCAGTCGGGCCGAGCTTAGAGACTTACCTCAAGTAAGCCCCATCCTATGATTCCACACACAGAATTAGGTTTGATCTCAACGCCTTGTTTGACTAAAGTTCCTTGTCTCACGCTGTTGTTAAATTTAAAGGGTTTCGTAACCACTAGCACAGCAAGATCATGGACGTATGTAGTTTTATCGAAGTCAGGATGGTAGATTATCGTCTTAATATCATGGATAGTGCCTCCTCGACTCCGATATGATGAACCGACGCGTATTTTCCAAAATCTTGGTTCTGAATAGCTGGAATAAAGAAAAGATTTTTAATTAAGACAAGTACCTATTTAAAATAATTGGCTTGTCCGCCACTTGAACAACTTATCCCTTCTAGATGTATATAATCTATACTAATATTATAAAGCTGAAGAGTTTGTTTTGTTTGTTTGTTTGTTTGTTTATTTAAACGCGCTAATCTCAGAAACTACAGAACCGATTTGAATAATTCTTTCACTGTTAGATAGTCTATTTATCGAGGAAGGCTATAGGCTACATTTTATCCCGGATTTCCTACGGGAACGGGCACAACGCGGGTAAAACCGCGGGGCGCTGCTAGTATGATAATATACATATTTTTATTCTGGTGGTCTGGTTAACACAGGCAAATTATGATGAGGTTAACCTCTTTAGTCTTCTTCTTCTTCATCGAGTGGATGGTCAACCTGACTAAACCTGGTGTCAGAGTTATTGAGCCGCCAAGGCCTCTGACATGTAACGACTACTATCCGTAGAATGTAACCGGGACCGACCTCCAACCTCCGACCTCCGAAGCACGGAATCATCTTACTTTTCGGGCAATCAGGTGATTCAACCCTAACCAAACTGAGGGCAGTCTCACAATGAGATTTTGGTGAGATATTGTCCCCACCGAGAATCGAACCCGGAACCTCCGTGAGCCGAGCGGTTAAACCACAAGACCACGGAGGCTGTTTTACTCTGGCCTATGACAACTAGCCAGAAAAATGCTTCCAACGGTTTACTAAAGTAATGACTTAGATATATCGCTTACTCTCTCCCGGTATTTCCATTAAATTGATAGCAATGCGCCGTGGAAATGACATGTTTCGAAGTCAAAATAACTCCCGCGCAATGTTGCACAAAGTTCTGGGTGTCCCAAGCGTCCAGTAACAGCTGGGCAACGATTGGATACTGGTCTATAGTCGCTGGTGTCCCTTGGATTATTCTGGCTAGGTAGAATAGTTGGCTATGGACTGGAAGGAAAAAAAATACCATAAAGGCGGATTGCGACATTTAAATCTATATAATAGTATGTACCTACCTAACTACTAATATACCTACTATACGAGTATTCTATTTTTTTAGAGAAGGAATCGCCTTCGGCTGGAAAACCGACCACAGTAGTGTCAGTAGTTTAAATTTAAACTCTTAAAAATAGAGTGTACCACTCTATTAACCTGAAATAGTCCTCTTTAGTACCATTAGGTTAAAAGCCTATTAAAATAGATAACAGGACACTAACCTTCCACAGAAAGGAATAACACTAACAGATTCACACAATAAAACCTCATTTTACACAACTCTTGAGACCACAAATACTTATTGGTAAACCACACTATATAAACCTATATTTTGTACTGTTGTCTACGAATTCAAGTTTTTAACTGAACATAATTTACTTCTAAGTGCAGTTAAGTACAGAAGAACTTATGAAAGCTAAGCGATTATGGACTTTATGCAAAAGCTTTAAAGAAGCTTTACGAGTTTATACAATAACGGTGTTGGTGACTTGCCCATATAGGTACAGCGGGGGACAATTTAATAGGCAGATGTACTCATGCAGTTCATACTCTGGCTACATAAACAAAGGATTATTCAAGATGAGTAAATGGTGGCTGATGGAAAGCGTTAAACTCGTTTAGGTCCGCCATTATTTTCTGATAGCTCTCAGCCATGCCACCATACATAGAAGAAAGAATGAATGGCGTTATGTATTCTTGTGGATGCGCGAGGCGTGCTCGCGACATGGCCTTAGGTATTTATTCGAACACGCGAGGTGTGCTCACGGCTTGGCGTTAAGTATTCATGTGAACGCGCGAGGCGTAGTCACGGCATTGAAAGATTTAATCCTCAAAAGTAAGTAAGTTATCAGTTCACGAAAACTGAGTACATACAAGACCCAACTAAGTGGATTATGATGCTGCAAAAAAATTAACATTTTTGTGTAGTAGATAACTAACTATGTCTGACCAGTCTGACTGATCACATCTGCCCGCTGATTTGACAAACACTGTATTTGTGTACATAGTAACTTAACTACTAGGTAGTTCTGTACCTACATCGTTAATATCATATTTAATACTTTCTCGAGGCGATCGTGAACTTGATCTGGCTATAATTGCTTTTTAATTATTTGAAACAAGCTTTTGTTTGTGGCTGTACGTGGTCTTTAATTTATATAAGAGCAAGGCTCTTACGATGTTTTTAGTTCCGGAAACCAGGGGAGGGGAAGATGCACTTACTGACCCCCTTCTTGGATGTGCGCCTGTTTATAATCTTCTATTTATGAAAACGTTTTAGTGATGGGGTCAGAAACGATCAACCTTGTTCCTCCTAAAGGAGTTTTATTGTCATTGGTTAGAAAATAGGTCATAATTATTACCACAGATTATTACCTTAGTATAAAGTACCATAGTACTTACTTGTTGAACAAACAGACAAGCTCCATACTTCTATTAGTTTGTAAGTACACTACTTATCTAAGTTTAAGCATGATGTTACAATCATTAATCATTGAGTGACGACATGCTATGATTGGGTGTAGGTACCTATGCATACTGCCTATTAACAAATTCGTTTATTATTATTTATAATTACTAATAACTGTTTAACTGTATTTAGTGAGCAAGTAGGTACTATATAAAAAAATAAGCCATTGAAAAACTTAATTTCTTACTACTTCATTAAATAGGTTACAGTATTTTTTTTTTATATCTTGTCTGTGGTAACTTCTTGGAATTATAATTAAACAGATTTTGTTCAACAATGGGACAAATTGGATAAATAAAAAACAAGACAAATCAAATTAACATTGATTTATTATTACTACTTATCAATTTACATAAAACTCTACTTAATTTATAGCATATTGACATATTTAAAAAGAGAATTGGTGTCAAAAATAGAAGATTATTATATTCCTCTTTTTTTGCCATAAGCAAAAAAATCTATCTAATAATTCCCTTGCTTCGAATAGAAGACTGTATTTGATTGTCTATGCTTGTATAATACTTCATATGCCTCAGCAATCTTAGGACTCTTTTTAAATCACCATGGAAGAATGCCTTGGACAGTTGTTTTTGCAATTCCTTCATCTTCATCTTATTTTCGGCATTTAATTTCATAATTTCCTTTTCAGTTTCTGCATTCTCCACTTCTTCATTCTTCTCCATAATTTGAAGAAGGAATTCCTGGTCTTCTTCTGTGGTTTCTGGTATTTCTTTTCCTCTGAGTTTGAGCATGTATATTCCTGAAAATATTATCACTTTTGTAGCAAAGATTTAAGCCTTAGCAACACTATCATTTTATCCTTATAAAACGATAGTGTTGATGAAATATTCAACATTAAACCTAAAAAACAATAATTCAAAATGTCAGTCTCAACTCAACAGATGTACAAAAATGAAATATCACGGTTTCTACTGCCACCCAAATAACTTTAACCGACTGCCATTGAAGTTACGATATATGATACCTAGCCATTAGAAATGATCCACCCTAAGCTTTTCAATATGATAACCACTTATGTTTAGGTCATATAGGTCTTTTAAAGGCTTCATGGTTAGAAGTCATTACAATTTTCTCAAGGAAATAGGTATAGTATAAGCATAGTACATACTGCTAGTCTAGCTAGTCTATAAATATAAAAATCAATGCCACTTTTTGTTGTAATTTTATAACTGAAGAATGGGCTCACCTATCCGAACCAATTGTTTAGGCTTTGTTCGTACTATTTAGTAGATGGTTTATGTGAAGTTTGCACAAAATCGGTCGAGCGGTTCTTAAGTTCCCACGGGAACAGGCACAACCGCGGGGCACTGCTAGTATTTTATATAAGTGGTAAAGACAAATGCGTATATAATGTATTTGGTAAATGTATGTTAATTCCCATTGAAATCTTCAGTCTAACTGCCTTATTGATAAACACTCTCTAACTAAAACACTGTTAGAGAGTGTTTTGTCTCTTTTGCTCTTTGGAAAATAGCGTATGTCAGAAAGGGACAAACCATTTGATAGCTAAAATGCTGCTAAAGCGTTTATGAATAAGGCCATATCTACCTACCTCTGGGTAACGGTTCCAATAGTGTTTTGTAAGCTTCATTGACTAGCGATGAATATTTTTCAGATATTTCTAATTCTTTTGGATCTCTGTAAAATAGAAAATTAATTTATTATTAAATCAATCTTTTCTTATAAAGGACAATAAAGAGTATTAAATGAAATGTGCTAGTAATGTGCCACTGTTGGTTCGACCAGCTGTAGGCATCTGGTTTCCCTGAAGATCAGTACATTGAGGAAAAATAGGCGTAAATAATGACTATTATTAGCCCTCTCCTTGCTGGGCAAGGACTTTTCATCTTACTAGAGATTGTAAAAAGTATGTGTACAGTGAGAAGGATTAATCTTCATGTTTGACTAAGAGTAAGTAAGTAAGGATTAGCCTGTAATGTCCCACTGCTGGGCAAAGGCCTCTCATCTCCCTGAAGATATCAGTATAGTGAGGAGGATTAAGAGTATGATATTTAAATTATATTATTCCATTTACTTACTTATTGGCAAACTTATCGGGATGTAAATATTTCTGTAAGTCCTTGAACTTCTTAGACAATTCATTTTCATCCAAATCATATGTTTCCTGGACTCCCAATATGTTGAAATAGTTTTTATCCTTTTCAGGGTTTTGTAATGAATTGCAACTAGGACAAAATAGATTGGACTCTAGACCGGTCCCGTCTTTACCGCAAGACCAACACGATAAAAACCTGACATGATGATTTAATGGAATAATTTTCAGATTACTCAATAATTTTGTCATATTCATGATGTTGATCCTAAAAACTTGTAAAGAAAACTACGTAGGTTATTTGTAAGATCCAGTAGGGCACGATACTTCTTATACAAGTTACGTAATTATCCTAATTTTCATTTAATTCACAGTTTTTCGCGAAATATTTTGTACCTTGAACTTGAATGTTTTGGTACCACTTTGGTACATACATATTTATGTGCTTGCTTATTGCTTATTATTATCAGCTGATTATTTATAATGACATTTCCTGGTCTGTGCAAACAAGCAAAATAACGTCATTGTCTAGTTTGACATCAAAGTCAATGTCAACGTCAGACTTGAAAATAGATTTTCCTTCATTCATTTCATTCAATAATTTTTTGATTGAATTGAATTGAAAACTAGCAAGCAAGCAAGTTTCCAGATATTTTGTAAACTAAAAACAAAGTCTTTTCATGAGAACAATTCAGAAAATACTCCACGATGGCTTCGTATTTCAACATTGACGGTACAGGTGATGCTTCAACAAATTTTCAAAAGGAGATATCCAACATGATGCATGGTTTTGGCGATAATCCGAACCCCAATGCAGCGACTGTTGTTCTTGTTGAAAGTGTTGTGTTAGAGCAACTCAGATTGCTCTTACAGGAAGCTGCTCAGCTAGTCAACGTACGAGGTACCAAAGTAATAACAAACTACGAAATTATCTTCTTGATGCGCAAAAATATAATGAAATTAAAACGCCTGTATGACTATCAAATAAAGTTAGACCAGATCGACAAAAGATGCGCTATAAACATCACTACTAACAATGAAACACTTGTAACTGGCATTATAATGGATGACGAGAAAGAACCTACTATTAAGAAGCGGAGAACACACATAGATGTTATAAAAGAGCTGGACGAGGCAGACGAAGTGAGTGAAGTAAAATTCGATGCTATAGATTATCTTCGTAAAATGAGAGCAGCTAAAATAACAGAAACAATGACATTTGAAAAGTATTCCAACTACCACAAAGCCCGGTGTACCTCATTCAGAACGAACACAGGAATCGTAAAAAGTTTTGCCAAGTTAGAAAAATGGGTTAATCCAAATAAAGATTTTAAGATAACTAACTCAGCTTTAGAAGTTTTAGGTTTTATTGCTTACGAGTCTGTGGCTGAAATAGTTGATGCTGTATATTTAATTAGGCAAGATGCAAAAAAGAAAAATGGTGACCCATTTAGCAAATTTGAAGGAGGTTACTTTTGTAATCCGGGCTCTTTGCATAACGCTGTCTACATCAAGTCGGGGTATGAAGGCTGTGCTGCTATAACTGTAGCCGAAGTGAGAGAAGCTTTGAGAAGATATTTCAATCCAAAATCTGGTTTAAACGGGTTATTTTTTAGAAATATGGGCCTGGATTTACCTGTTAGATATATTGCTATTTAATATTTGTATGTAAACTGTTAAGATGGTTCCTTACCTGAAGCTAATTTATTGGTTAGATTTTGAGCATTTTATTAATATTATAATGCCAATGACATATTATTCCAATAACATTATGATGCCAAATTTTACATCAATTGTTATAAGTTATATTGCAATATAACAGAATGTATCATTAAAGTTTACTGTAATTATGCTCTCTCACTAAAGTCGAGTTATACATATTGTTTAAGGGTGCATTTCCATTGGAGCAGAGTGAAGATCAATTGACATGTCATTATATATTTACAAAAAGATTTTGTCAATGTTGTATGAAAATGTCAAAGCATTGTATGACAATTACAATACACTGTGATTGGTTGATTGAGCTCTGCACAGCTCCGCTCCGATTTTATAAATTCACTAGCTGTGCCCCGCGGTTTCATCCACAGCGCACTCGTTCCCGTCGGAAATACGGGATAAATAGTATCCTATATCCGTCTCCTGGTTCTAAGCTACCTCCCCACCAATTTTCAGCCAAATCGGTTCTGCTGTTCTCGAGTTATAAATAGTGTAACTAACACGACTTTCTTTTATATATATTTATAGGTATATAGATTACAGTTAATATCAATATAATGCTTCGTTCTGTAACGTCACTGTAATGTAATGCTTGGTTTGTCAATGATAATAATGCTTGAATCTAGTATTACATTATTTTATAGGCAGATGCTTCAACAAAAGGACCACCTTTATAGTGAATGGATTAACAGTTATATGTAAATAGTGGTGTAATGTAAAGCCCCATATTGTGTATTCAGGTACATACCATATTATCTTTAATGGCTTACAATATTAACGTGTTTATCCCTTTATAGCAGTGCCCCGCGGTTTTACCCGCGTTGTGCCCGTTGCCGTGGAAATTTGGGGATGATAATTAGCCTTAACCTTCCCGTTGGATGTGGCTATACATTACAAAAATAATTATTCAAATCAGATTGGTAGTTCCCGAGATAAGTGTGGTCAAACAAACAAAAAATCAAACTCTTCACCTTTATTATATTAGTATAGATACTAGAATCAATTTACTGCCTCGAAAAGTTAGTGCCTCAATAATATTTACAAATATTTTTGCAATAATCAATACTTTATTACATAAGAATATAAAAACCTCAAGCAATAATGGTGATACCCATGAAAATATATTCAAAATTATCTATAAGTGGCCTAGACCTAATAGCATAATATCTATTTATCAATTGAGAGTTTTGACATTCTTTCCATGTTAATAAATGTCAAATTTTAGGGCAGGTTGCTCTAAACGATAACCAACCTATCGTAACATACATTCGTTAAAAAGTTCATTATTTTTTACGCCGTTAAATGTCTGTTGTCAATTGGTGGCCCAAAATCGAGAAGAGTGGCGGGAATGGGGGGAGGCCTTTGCCCAGCAGTGGGACATTACGGGCTAACAGTAACAGTAACAGTAAATGTCTCGTTAAATATAAAGTGTTGTTTCAAAACTTAAATGATTATCTGTTAAAGTTATATGGTCGGCCGTGGCCAGGAAGCATAGATCTTTCATTTACTTACGTCTGTTGCGACTGACATTTGTTAACGTTTATTGGTAAGCGTCTGCTGAAGCAACTAGCCCTAAGGCTACGTTCAGATAGCCGCGCGTTACTAGATCGCAGTCAACACCCAGTATCGTATACATGAACGTGCTTTAGCTCGCAATGCTCCTACCGCGCGGCTCAGCGCGGTCATCTGAAAAAAAAGTATTAGCCTGTAATGTCCCACTGTTGGGCAAAGGCCTCTCGTCTCACTGAAGATATCAGTACAGTGAGGAGGTTTCAGGCGTCACCACGCTTGCCTAATGCGGGTTGGTGATCTCAAACCCGAGCCATGTTTGAAAAGTAGGAAACATGTTTTCGTTTGACCTGGGAATTGAACCCGAGACCTCAGTCTTGGCAGGCGAGTGCACATACCACTAGACCACCGAGGCGGTCATCTGAACTTTGCCTTAATCTGTGCTGGCAAAATTGGACATTTCATTATATAGAAAAACTTATATCTCAATAGATAATAGATCTAAACACAAAGATAGGTTTAGTGGGAGTGTTAGGTAAAACCTTTAGTTGTATTTAGTACAGAATAAAAGGCTTTTGTTTTGAAGTACTAAATAAAATTAAAAAAAGAAAATGTGATTTGAGTATGTTATTTATAAATAGATGAATATTTAACAATAGCTATAGAGTAAAATTTAAGAACTTTATACTCATTTAAAGATAAGTTTTGTAAGCTTTTATGTTCAGACAATCTAAATAAATGAAACCACGTCTAAATAAGGTGCTAGTAAACGAAAGTTAAATATTTTCATTAATTAAATTTTATTGTCAAGTTTTATGCGTTACTTCCGTAAATGATATAACATCCTGTAACAACAACATGTAAGACAATTAAAGTTTTATAGAACAGTAGACTACAATTTAGTAATGTTATTAAACACATGCAGTATTTTATTAATGGTTTTCTTATTATTTACTTTTGTTTATTCCCAAAAATAACCCCAATTTATTGTTTACTAGCAGCGTCCTGCGGTTTTACCCGCGTTGTGCCCGTTCCCACGGGGTTTTGGGATGAAAATTAGCCCATAACCTTCCCGTTGATTGTGGCTATCTATTACAAAAATAATTATTCCAATCGGATTAGAATTCCCGAGATTAACTCGATCATACAAACTTTGAAAATTTTTTTGCCTCTTTAACATATAATTAACTAGCAGCGCCCCGCGGTTTTACCCGCGTTGTGCCCGTGGGAATTTCGGGATTTTTTTACATAAAAACCTTCCTCTTGAATCACTCTACCTATTACAAAAAACCGCATCAAAATCCGTTGCGTAATTTTAAAGATTTAAGCATACAGACAAACAGACAAACAGACACGAAACAGAGACGACTTTATTTTATACTATGTAGTGAAGATTACTTAAATCTTCTAAACATTCAAGATGCACGTCTTTAGCCTAGCCTAAGCTCTTATACAATTGGTGCCTAAAATAAACAGTTTGAAAAATCCACAAAAAAGTGTTTATTGTGGCGCCCTCAGGTGAGTAACAGACCTTTTTATACTACGCTTTTTATTTTAATTAGTAAGGAGGTTTTCAACTGTGTGTGGCTTGGATCCAGTGATAAAGTGCTCAAAAGACCAAGTGCCAGGGTATTGTTCAGAATGTTCAGTGCTGTTTGCCAGTCTTTTTTGAAAGCGGTTTAAAGTTCTAATATTGAGGATGTAGGTAGGTAGTATACGATGCAATTTGTATTCAATTTGGAAGGCCTACCCTCGCATCACTATAACTTCAATGTCTTCAGTCTGCCCGCGACCGCGAATACTAGTGGTGTAATCTACTTTACACTTAGAAAAAAAACAAGTAGTCAGTGGTTTTCTTGACAGTTAAATATTTTTCTCTGCTACAAAAAACTGTGATAATACGTACCCTTCGTATTACGTTAAGTACTGGTGAGTAAGCAAAATTATTATTAGATTGTAAACTCACAAACTAACAATCTTCAATCCTAAACTTCACAAACTATAATCTTCTCACCTAACTCGTAACATGCTCCGTTCTGTTGTGGGTAAAAATAGGATTTACAGTACAGCCAAAAGCAACTAGATGGCGTTAGTGGTCTTCAAATCTGTACTATTATTATAAGGAGACTAGCAGCGCCCCGCGGTTTTACCCGCGTTGTGCCCGTTCCCGTGGGAAATTCGGGATTTTTTTTACATAAAAACCTTCCTCTTGAATCACTCTACCTATTACAAAAAACCGCATCAAAATCCGTTGCGTAATTTTAAAGATTTAAGCATACAGACAGACAAACAGACAGACACGAAAAGGAGACGACTTTATTTTATACTATGTAGTGATAGTGATGATAAAGTTGCTAACTTTGTTCGTATGTTTCTTTGTAAGGGCTAATCACACAAACTATGAATCGAATTAGAATACCTACATAATTGTTTTTGTAATGGATAACCGCATTCAGCGGGAAGGATATTATAGGTTATTTTTCATCCCGAAATTCCCACGGGAACGGGCACAACGCTCGTAAAACCGCGGGGTTACTAAATCATTATTAAGTTCTTGTTATATTGCATTATTGTATTATGTTACAGTAAAAAATAGTTGCTACGTTTTTTTGAGGCTTATAACATATTGGTACTGAAGGCGAAAAGCCTCTTTTCTTTCCCAATGAGATTAGGATCTTCACTGTTTTATTACTACGCTAAGGGGGGGAATAATATAAAGCCAATAAAATGTTCTATGAGACTACATTTTGCCTATGCCTGTGGGGTCTCCTATAGGCAATAGGCATAGCAGACATCCAGCGTAGGTTCCACAGAAAGTCCAGCGTAGATCCAGATCGCTACTCTTTTATACGAGTAAGACGTTTTATAAGTATAAGTAAGTTAGTCTAAGTGAGTTTGTTTAGGTTACTGGCCAACCCTGTTTACATAAGTATTTCTTTGGTACTGGTACTTTTGTCACGATTAAAACATTAATTAAAGCACAGGGAAGTTTTCGAGATAACTATCTTTTCAGATGTTCACACTTTTATCTAGAATCAGTATTAAGTTCAACACTCTTAGTGCTTATACCGAAGTGTTTTACTTTATTTGTATTAATGATTGGACTACAATTTCATAGATTCGTCCTGAAAAATTTGGTCATTAGGAAACTAAGTAATAAACTTTTGATGACCTAGATTTAACCTACCAAATAATTAAATAATTTATCCAGTTATTATGCATATATTTTGGTAGGTACCTTAACAAAATTAATAAGACTGATTAATTGATTTTGCTGGGGGAAAAGAAAATATCAAACTACATAGACAACGATAAATAAGGAGTAAATATATAATAGTAGGTTAGGTTATCCTACTCATTGTAATCATAAATTCAGTGATAATTGAGGCCCAGCAGTGTGGGACACAATCTAACTTCACTACTTTTACCATTATATTACTACGCCAATTGAGGTGCACCAATAACTGCCTCATTTTCATCCGGCCTATTCTAAACCCAGTTCGGAGTCAAACCAGTAATCCAAGTACTTAAAGGAAGGGAGGACTATAAATTTTACGTCAGTTTTAGAACGTAATCTAACGTTTTACGTGTGACGAGACACTCTGTTTTAAGTTCATCATTTACTTGTGATATGGTAGATTTGGAACTGTGATACTGTACGGAAGTTATGGGATAAAGGTGCGCCCTAACGTGGCTTATTGCTTGTGTAATTAAATTGAAGTATTTAACTACAGTAAGTGAGTATCTATAGGTTTCTGTAAGGTCATTAGTGATTTAACTTAACGTTGATTGAGTGTGATTTCAAATTTAGAAGCACTATCAAAGGCATAGGAGTGACACGTGATTGATTGACATTTGACTGTCATTTGATTAATAATTAAAATTAAATGAAATTAAAAGTTGTTGATCATAGACAAACAAAATAGAATGCGAAGCCATTTTCAGATTTTTCAGTTGTTCAGTGGCCAGCACCACGAAATAGGGAAGTGTAACTTTAGTTAGGTACTCAGTTAGTACTTAGCTCTTCTGGGGTCATCATGTTCAACCAACATATCCAAGTTGTACAGAATATCTTATATTTTTGGCCCTATGATAATGGAACAATAGCTACACATTAAGAATCGGTTATGGTTTCATTTTGAAGAACTTCAGGCGTAGATGTGCAGAAAAATAAATAAGATTTTATTAACGCGAAGTTTCGCGGGTGACCCACTAGTTTATATAAATGTACTGGCACATCTAGTAGGTATATAAGTAAAGTAAAGTATTACAGCCTTATTCATAAACGATATCCAACTTAAACAGTGTTATAAAGTGTTTTGTCTCTTTCGCTCTTTGGCAAATAGCGTATGTCGGAAAGGGACAAACCATTTGATAGCTAAAGTGCTGTTAATAAGCGTTTATGAAAGGCCCTTAGCCTGTAATGTCCCACTGCTGGGCAAAGGCCTCTCGTCTCACCTTCACCTTCATTAGGCGTAATCACCACGCTTGCCTAATGCGGTTTGGTGATCTCAAAGCCGAGCCATGTTTGAAAAGTTGGAAACATATTATGTTTTCGCTCGACTCGGGAATTGAACTTGAGACTTGTCTTTAATGTACTGGGGAATAATACACATATAAAAGGTATGTAATTACAACTATTAAACTTACTTTGTCTCACACAGCGGCATGTTATAGAGGTTACCAGCCGCCCCTACAGCCGAATAGGAATGCCTTAAGTAGACTTTGTAAGTTGGCACAGCGAAATTAGAAGGTACCTAGATAAGTTTTGCGTCAGTGCTTAAGTAGTTTTATGATGATCTTTTAGGATTAACTGTCTGTTCTTGTGCCTTTATTTATATTAACTTACTCATTAGTAATTATATCGTTGACATTGAGTTTACTCTATATCTGTCTGTCTCTCTCTCTCTCTCTCTCTCTCTCTCTCTCTCTCTGTTCCAAGCTATGTGTCCCACATGGTCAGCCTGACATTGATTTTACTCTCTATTTCTGTCTGTCTGTCTCTCTCTCCTCTCTCTCTTCCTGGCTATGAGTCCCACATGGTAGTGGGGACAACAGCCTGACATTGAGTTTACTTTATATCTCTGTCTGTATGTCTCTCTCTCTCTCTCTCTCTCTCTCTTCAAGGCTATGAGTTCCACATGGTAGTGGGGTCAGCCGAACATATTTTTTTATTTCCCAAGATCACAATGACTATTGCTCTAGCTAGTTAATACTCATTAGGGAGAGGGTCGTTATTGATGCGTTGCGTCATTGCAACGTATCAACGCGTCGTATGCTACATCTGCGTTTCGTCGACGCATTACACTAATGAAGTAGGCATCTATATCTATGTATGTACATAAATATATACGAGTAAAATAAATACGTGTTGGTTCCCCCAATGTTAATGATTACTTTTTATTTAATTTATCTTGGTCAGGATAATAAGTTACCAAAATCCCGAAATTCCCACGGGAACATGTGTGCTGCAGTTGAAACTGCAACCTTATGAACTGCTTAAAAACCCGTAGTGTTCTTCTTTTTGTCGAGTACGTCAATGGCCAACCTTAGTGTCCGAGTTTTTAGACCGCCTAAAGGCCTCCGATGGCCTAACGATTGAAACAACCGGGACCGCCAATTTAACGAGCTCTCCAAAGCACGGTAGCGCTTAGATAGAAATGCCACTATCGGCCACCCATCCAAGAAGGGGTCGAGCTGCACGTTGTTTAAAAATAGCAATGAGTTAACATCGCTTAGTTAAACTACGACAAGTGCTACAAACCCGTAGTAATACATTAACAATCAGCAAAAAACTTGAGAGGTGTCAAGGGACCCCCGGATGGAACGAAGTTTATTTATTATCAACAAAAATAATCGTCGCGACGACACCACACTGTTCAATGCGAAATAGCAAGACGAAACGAAAATATCTAGCTTGCTTTCTATAAGAGAGAGAGAGAGAGACAGACAGAGCGCGCATGTTTCTGTGTCTGTATCTCTCTGGCGTGCGCAAGTTTCTCTGTCTGTCTCTCTCCCGCATGTTTCTCTGCCTGTCTCTCTCTGGCGTGCGCAAGTTTCTCTGTCTGTCCCTCTCTGGCATAAAAAATGTCGTTACCATTTTTTCCGTCTAGCTCCCTTTCGCAATGCGCGATAAGGAACTTCGTTCCAACAATCGTATTTACATTACCAACATATATCTATCCATACGTACATAACTCTCCGTTCAAAACCAACACTTTTCCAGATAAAACATTCGTGCAGTTCAAAGCTATCCATCCTTGGCTGTAGTGGATCTGAGGGTACTTCAAGTCTCCGAGCAAACCCGCCTCCCATCTTTACGATTAATTGAGTGCCTCAAACGAAAATCTAAATTGCCTATCGACCTCCCACCACATTTGTTGCGTACTGCCAAACTATCCGGAGCCAGTGAATTACACGTGATAGAAATGTCTTTGGTGTCCGAATACTCAGACCAATTGAGCCCGTAGATATAGAGATACTAGCAGCACCCCGCGGTTTAACCCGCGTTGTGCCCGTTCCTGTGGGGATTTCGGGATAAAAAAAATACCCTATGACCTTCCCGTTGAATGTGGCTATCTATTACAAAAAGAATCATTTAAATCGGACAGGCAATTCCCGTGATTAGCTCGAACATACAAACTTACAAATGTCACCTTTTTATAATGTATGCTTTGTATAGATGGGTATGCTTTGTGTATGTAAATTTTCGTATCTATGCATAGTTGAACTGCGATCTTATGGTTGAAGGTTAATAGTGTAGCTAACATTCTTGTGGTGCGTGAGTGTGTATAAGGGGTCGAAGGGGTTCGTTTAGGGGGTCGAGACTCCCTTTAGCAGATGAAAAGTCACACCGAATGAATATCGATACTGAAACATGTTGGTTGTACATACAATACCTAGTTCCCACACAACACACAATATTCTACATACCTAGTTCCAAATCCCAACATTTAAAAAACCAGTGCCCCTTGACAAAGTTATAGGTACACTTTTACAATAGTGTCAAGAAAGAGCTATCTTTCAGCGGCCGACCAGTAAGAAATATCACATGCTGTGTCTATTAAGAAATAGCATAAATTTGCTAGCATGTACATATGTATATCTGTTACGGCTAATACCCGAAGTGCGGCTACACCTAGTTCTAACCGGCTAAAACTAGGTGTAGCCGCACTTCGGGTATTAGCCGTATGTCATTTTAATGAAAAGAGAGAGTTTAAACATGAAAAAAAAAAATAACCCTAACCTACCGAATTACTTACTATTCGGTAGGTTAGGGTTATTTTTTTTTTCATGTTTAAACTCTCTCTTTTCATTAAAATGACATATATATGCACCTAGTTCTAACCGGCTAAAACTAGGTGTAGCCGCACTTCGGGTATTAGCCGTAACATATCCACAGATGAAATGAACTATTAATACTCGCAAGAACACAATAAGAACATCGAAACAAGACCTATCCATAAAACACTATTCCCTGGTTTTTCGTAACTGCACATAAAAGTCAGTAACATTTCCATATACCTAAGTACTAAAGTCTATCGGCTTTTTCCAATGTAGATTCGGTAGTGATAGTAAAATTTAATTTTATTTGAGGAAAAATTGGCTTCCTACCACGTAGTCACTGCGATTGTTGTTCCCATATTTTCGGAATACGACAACCATTCTATGTTCTTTTATTTGTTCTGTTACATTGTACCGTTGGGTTAGTTTTCTGTTTTATTTGTAAGTAAATGAAATAAGTGAATTTAATGGGTGAAAATATGGCAATGCCTATATGTATTTATTAACTATTGAATGGTTGGAAACATAGTACGAAAAGAACAGGAAAAAGACGCGAGTGAAAAGGTAATTTATAAAATACTAAGTGCTGTATTTGAGTATATTGAGTATACTGCACGGATTTTGACGAGATTCAAGAGAAAGGTTTATATGTATAAAAAATGCCGAAATTCCCACGGGAAATGGCACAATGCGGGTAAAACCGCGGGGCATAACAAGTATTAGTATACATTTCAATCACAATACTACTAACGATTTACCAAGATAGATTCCACATCGCAATACCAAGATTACTTCCTCATTTCGCGTGGTACACAGTTAATTAAGTTGTTAGTTTCGGCCGCAGATGGCTTATCCTTAATAGCGCACCGTTTATGATCTAAACCGTAAAATAGTTCTAGATGAGTTTGAGACCAATATGCAAATGTGTAGATAAAATGTTTATATCATATCTATACTGTATGTATAAGCCTGTAATGTCCCACTGCTGGGCAAAGGCCTCTCATTTCAGTGCAGATATCCGTACAGTGAGGTAGATCTATCTGATACAGTAAAACTGAAGTTTGCTTTTTTGAAAATTTGGATTCCCGGATTTGAAAAACAAAAATTGTATAATGACAACCACATTCTAAAAGAAGACGCTTCTATTTTTCATTCCTAAAATCCCACGGATATACATCGCTATCTCTCTCTGTCTCATGTGAGCTCCCACCAATCGCTGAAAAGTCTTTCAATTATATATGTATATTGAGAGGAGCTTTCACTAATAGGGTCGATTGTTAAACCGAGCTGCTAGGTTTTTACTTGAATGGGTGGCTGATAGTGGCCTTTCTATCTGAGTGCTACCGTGTATTGGAGGGCACGTTCATTTGTCGGTCCCGGTTGTTTCAATCGGTAGATCAAGTTGGAAGCCTTTTGGAGAGCGGAGAGGGGTGTAAAAACTCCAACACAGGGTGGCTACTAATATACACGAACTTACTTACTAGCACTTACTTTTAAGTTTTGTTATACTTGCTATAAATAAATTAAAAAAAATATTAAAATTATTTATTTAGGAACAAATACATTTTTACAACATTTGAAATTTATGATATACGCGATAGCGAGAGCTGTGTTGCGTAAAAATATGAATATACGGTCAATTTCACTCACGGTTAATTAGACCTAAACTAAGCTCTAAGCTTGTAATATGGAATCTAACTAACTAATACTACTACATTTACATACACAGATGCTTTATAAGAATATATTATAGACTCTTAAATGATCAAAATTTCAAACAATTATGATAAGCCAATTGTTTAATACAGCTACTGTCACAAAACAATACTGCAAAGAAAGTTATTATAAACACTAATCTAGACGGGACTTAATCGCGAATAAAAACACATTTAATGCATACCTCAACGTTTCGGTCGTGTCGCAACGGCCGTGTTCACGAGGGTACGGTTAGGTACCCTCGTGAACACGGCCGTTGCGACACGACCGAAACGTTGAGGTATGCATTAAATGTGTTTTTATTCGCGATTAAGTCCCGTCTAGATTAGTGTTTATAATGTGTTCATATCGTGATAGTTTAAATAGTGTAAGAAAGTTATTCTACCATTAAACCCATATCCAAAGTACTCGAATACATTTCTATTACAAAAGCATCCCAAATGTTTACACACTTATTAAACCTCACAATTGCTTGTGTTGAGCTTAGAACCTTCACCGGAGGGCCTTTTTAATCGTACATATAGATCCTCTATGTCATTATACTTCTTTTAATGTATATATATAAAGGAAAACCGCAATCTGTATCCGAAATTGGATTATTTTTTTACTAACGTTGCCGATGTACAATGTTATTAAGAGCGTGACGTTTAAACAAAAGTCACCTTTATTTTCTGAGTGATAAGGGTGGAGTGATGTGTGTTCGGCTATGGAAATATTGTAAGCTGATCCAGAAATGTAACTTTCTGCTTTATTTTATGAACGAAATGACGTTTACGAGTGCTGTCTTGTTTTTGGTGATATTTTGTTGGTTAACGGTGGATTACGGTGAATTATAATGGTGGATTGTTTTTAAAGGAACACTTCTTTCGTTAGAAAAGAAATATAAACATTTTTTTAATTACAGGTGAGTTTCGATCACATTTAAAATTAAAAAATAAGATAACGTGCTCAAGTTATTATGCCAATCCGTTGTAGAAACGTGTTTAAGCTATTAACTTAAATAATGTAAAGCAAATACCATCTTAAGCACTATAGTCACTACATGGTATAAAACGAAGGTCTGTCTGTCCCTATGTATGCTTAGATCTTTAAATCTACGCAACGGATTTTGACGCGGCGTTTTTAAATAGATAGAGTGATTCAAGAGGAAGGTTTATGTGTATAAAAATTCTCTATATTCCCACGGGAACGGGCACAAAGCGGGTAAAACCGTGGGGCACTGCTAGTCAAATATTAACCACACAAAAATTATCTGCTCATAAATAAAAACAAAAGACAATCATCTTAAAAGTAAACCATCAGCGCAGACACCACAATATTACTAGATTCATAAAGTAGTAAAATCTTAAAATAAATTAGGTACTAAAGAAAAATAATACACATTTTCGTCTCGACAATAAGTATTTGCATAAGTAAAATTGCGAAAAAAATCAGATACGTATTGAGGATTTTACAGAGTAAACATTTTTTGTATAAATCGGGACCGAAAATTTAACGTGCTCTACGAAGCACGTTTCACGAAAATTATAATGTCATTTCAGATCTGTTTAATTGTTGCATCAGTGCTGGCCACTTACCTGTTCACATTTACTTAATTATGAAGAAATCTATGGACTGCCTTCTGAGCTATGAAAATGGATGTATCATCAATCATTAGTCATCAGTCTATTGAACAATTAATTTTTAGTGCACCCCCACTAGCAAGACGGTTAATAAACTCTTTCGTCAATCACAGACGTTTTTGTCTGTTAGACTCACAGAGCATAGAAGCACCGCCGCGCCGGCCGAGCGCGTGGTGCTTCTATGCTCTGTGGTTAGACTATACTTACAACCGTCGTTAGACTGAGGGTTACCATTGAAGGGGCGCAGAACTGTACGGAACGCAATCAACCAATCACAACGCTATGTAACTGTCAAACAAGACATTGACATTGTCAAAATCGTTCTTTGTGATTGGTCGATTGAGTTAACTGACTAAAGCTTCGATCAACAATACACAACTAGATATCGGGTCACGTACAATATCAAAGCTAAATACTGTCCGCGTGGATGACGTGTGACAGCTTATTTTGTTTACTACCGAACTGAAACAAAAGCTTTAAAACAGTTCGAAGTTCAACCAAATTAAAACCATGAGACCTAGCAATAAAGTAGCAAATCTTATGAATAAAATAAGAGCTCACTTTTCAAATGAGGCCTTTTCACCGAGACGTATTTTTTGCGCCGTCCCGACATCTAGTTGTGTATTGTTGATCGAAGGACTAAAGACTGAATTAACTGCCACAAACAAAACCAAAGATACTGGTGATGGCCTAAAAAAGGTTCGTCTATAGATCAGTCTGCGATAGTCCTTCGTGATTAGTTTTAAAGTAAAAGGGTGCTCAAGTGCCCTTTGATTCACTCATCTCCATTTGTGACGACTCCCCACATCAGAGCTGCATCCAAAGGCGCCCTCAAGCGTTTATCTCGATTTAGGAAGGGTTAATGTGATGTACGTCGAGTGATTAAAACAGTTTAATGGTTTAATTACTTTTAACAATTTGTCAAAGTGTCACAGCTTTTAAGATTATTTTAAGCGGGTGTTACTTTGTGTTAGATGTGAATATCTAGCGTAATAGAATCTGTGAATTTGGATTCAATTGTAATTACTTGTTCTTCGTTATTGTCTAGTTTCACTTAATAATATTTTTCCTAAAAAAAAAGTATTAGCCTGTAATGTCCCACTGTTGGGCAAAGGCCTCTCATCTCACTGAAGATATCAGTACAGTGAGGAGGTTTTAGGCGTAATCACCACGCCATAATCATTTTTCCTAAATATATATATATTTTTAATTCATTTTTCATTCGTCCATCTAACAAAATGAACCAAAAATCATGGATTTCCTAAACGCACTTCTAAATTCAAAATTTCAAGTTCATCTATGCTAACTAAATAAACAAGAAGATTTTTTTCTCCTCAAAGCTGGGAAATTAAGTAATCGTGATCTACAAAACTTTCACACTGGCGACATCTATTGGATCGCGGGAACCACCGCACGGAACGGCTACTAATAAATAAAGGGCAAATTTATAACTTTTGAACAGCATAATATGTTGACTAGTAACCGTCAACCCTAACTGAATAATCTATCCATCATATATAAATACATACGCGTACAAAACACGTACAAAATCTTCACTCATATATAATTAACAGGTAACTAAAAGCAACACCTTTTAGAAGTACCCTTCTTATTGCCTAAACACGAAAAAGGAAGAACCGCCAATATTAACCCTTTACTTAATCCGGCCCTGCCCAAGTGTGAAGGCACCGAAAATAGTCACAATCACCCCACGTAGCCGTGACGAGAAGTACGTGCTCATCATAAATTACCTTCTTAACATCGCACCAAAACGCAGATGTCGAAATAATGTTAGAAAATAGTGCGCGAAATAAATACGTGAGTATAAGACACCTACGATATTTTATGATAAAACTATCCCCATTATCAGCTGTCGATACGAGAACCTTATTCACTTAAATATAGAGATCAAATTTCTATTGTACATATCCTTTTGTTGGTTGATTTTACGCTTTTTGCTTTGCTTTTTCCTCAATAGTTTCGGGATCGTAGTCATTTGGTGGTGACACAATAGGGATTAGGACGCTACGGTGCTACGAATTTGCTACGAGAGTTCGTAGCTCAAGATATTGTATATTGTATTGTTATGGTCCAGCGATCATGTACAAAATAACAATATGGAATATCCACGAATAGTATATTTATTTAGAAAAGTATATTTGTTTCCAAAATGTTTTTTTAATAAATAAAGCTAAAGCGTAAACTTAAACATGGATTCGGTGTGAATGTACTTAACTGAAATGACCAAAAAACATTTGAAATGAAGCCAAATGCACTCGTTTCTAGCCAAAATGGAGAACTAAACTGATAATTACATTTTACAGAGCGTCTAATGTTGTTAATTAACGATTTTTAATTGCGAATTCCTCCGTTTAACCCCGGGTTTCTTTGTGTGTGAGAGGGATAGCAGGCCGGGTGAAACTTAACGTTTGAGTCAGTGTGGCGGCACCGCGCGGCTTCAGTGCACGTCTTGCCCCCAACTCGATATAATACTCGTATTGAAACCTCGAAACTAATGTGCTGTGTTTGTGAAAACAGTTTTTAATCAGTGGCAGAATATAAAGTGGTTGTGAACCTCCATGTTCATGTTTTGAGAAATTTAAAAATAGAATTCTAAATATACTTTTCTGGTGTTTTCAATTAAAGGTTTTAATCAAATTAATTTATGTAAATTTAAATATCATTTAGGTAATAAGACTTGTGTATAAGTGACGTTTTAGCGTAGTGGTGTTAACTTTAAGATATATTAAGGTAAGTGCTGTATTTTGTCGGCAAATTGTACGCTTCGTTAAGTTTTGTGAACATAATTTTCTCCATTCAATTACATTGAGAATAATTTGGGGAAATTCAGGATAATGTCAGTTTCGCTGAATTTCCTTGAATACAAAGATGGGACTAATTTCAGAGAGACTTTAAACTGAACATTATGTAAATTAATGATCGCTAATGACAATTAAAAGAATAGGAAACACATGTACCACGGACAATTAGTGACAACGTTAAATTAACATTATATTCAGTTGCAAAAAACAGCCGAAAAACACATACAAAAAATATATTTACAGGATTAATTTCATACGCTGTTTGCAAGACCAAACTAAGCTCTCAGCGTGTATTATGAAATCTAACTAATTAACTGATGCTACATATATACTAGCAGCGCCCCGCGGTTTTACCCACGTTGTGCCCGGTCCCGTGGGAATTTCGGTTTTTTTTATACTAATAAACCTTCCTCTTGAATCACTCTATCTATTGAAAAAATTGTATCAAAAACCGTTGCGTAGTTTTAAAGGTCTAAGCGTACGTAGGGACAGATAGACCGCGGAAAGCGACCTTGTTTTATACTATGGAGTGATACAAACACGTATAAAAAGTTCAAGTATTTTATATAAGGGATATTAAAATTGTTCATTAGTTATTACTGAATTACAGAAAGATAATCATTTTTATCCTTAGAGCGAGCTCACACAATTGTCTCAGCAATTTTCAGACTGAATTTTTCGTTACAAAAACATAAAAAGATGTGCAAAGGCACTAGAGAGAAACTCGGAGACTTTTCTGCAGTGTTTCACAGAATGACTTGACTTTTATCTATTCTCGACTATAATATTTCAATTTGTATGATATTAAGAATTTAGTTTCTAAATAATATTCGTTTAAAAAATAGGAACCCAAAAATGCTACGGAATCAAAAAACTAATAATACCCTGCTTATAATAATATTTTATTATATTGCATATAATAATATTGAATAATTTATGAATAAGGATGGATTGCACAAGCATTCTTTATTTCATTTTTTTTACGTAACCTCGCTGTCCCACAGCTGGTCAAAGGTTTCCCCAATTCTTTCCATTTACCTCTTTCCATTATTTGATTTAGCACCTAAATTTCGACATTCGATTTAAACAGTGTTCCAATTCGTGCAATCTAAAACATAAATTTGAACAAACAGCTTTTGTTTTCTAAACATATTTCGGTAATAAATAGACTTAAGAGAGTATTTGAAAAATCCGCCCTTAATAACTGAGACAGCCCAAACATACACAAAACATACATAATCAAGACGGTATTAAGGGCTCCCACACAAAACTGCGATGCGATGCGATGCGAACTGAAATAGTTATATCTATCGCCATTACTACAGTACAAAGAAAAGAGATGAATATATTAAATGGAATTCGCATCGCATCGCATCGCAGTTTTGTGTGCGAGCCCTAAAATCTGATAAAAACAAATGACGATCGAATTAAATTGCATTCCATTTGGTTTCAAAATAGAACAATGCTTTTGTTACATATACATTGTAATAGCCTGAGATACGTTGCGGGACTAAGGCTTCTCACTGAAGATATCAGTAGGCGTAAATACGGATTAGGCGTAATCACCTCGCTTGCCTTACGGGTTAAGGATCTCAAATCCGAGCCATGTTTTAGATATAGAGTATTAGATACTAGCGGCCCGCCCTCGCTTCGCTTCGGGTAATCAAGATTTCATGTAGGAAAATCGGGATAAAACATTGCGTGTCTCCCGCAGGAATATACACAATCAAAATTTCAAGTGGGAAATTGGGGATAAAATATTACATGTCTCGCGCGAGTATATATGTATACACAATCAAGATTTCATGTGAGGAAGAATTCGGGATAATACCTACATAGCACGTCTTCGTCGTTCGTAGTTCGTAGGTAGGTATATCCCCGCGCGCTTTGACCGCACGAAACAGTAAGTGGCCATAAGAGACCCGCCATCGAGCATTATTATTTTGTAAGCAGCGCCCCGTGGTTTTACCCGCGTTGTGCCCGTTCCCGTGGGAATTTCGGGATTTTTTTTACATATAAACCTTCCTCTTGAATCACTCTATCTATTACAAAAAACCGCATCAAAATCCGTTGCGTAATTTTAAAGATTTAAGCATACAGACAAACAGACAGACAGACACGAAACAGAGACGACTTTATTTTATATAGCGACCCGCCCTCGCTTCGCTTCGGGTAATCAAGATTTCATGTAGGAAAATCGGGATAAAACATTGCGTGTCTCCCGCAGGAATATACACAATCAAAATTTCAAGTGGGAAATTGGGGATAAAATATTACATGTCTCGCGCGAGTATATATGTATACACAATCAAGATTTCATGTGAGGAAGAATTCGGGATAATACCTACATAGCACGTCTTCGTCGTTCGTAGTTCGTAGGTAGGTACCTATATCCCCGCGCGCTTTGACCGCACGAAACAGTAAGTAGCCATAAGAGACCCGCCATCGAGCATTACTATTTTGTAAGCAGCGCCCCGCGGTTTTACCCGCGTTGTGGCCGCTCCCGTGGGAATTTCGGGATTTTTTTTACACAAAAACCTTCCTCTTGAATCACTCTACCTATTACAAAAAAATCGCATCAAAATCCGTTGCGTAATTTTAAAGATTTAAGCATACAGACAAACAGACACGAAACAGAGACGACTTTATTTTATACTATGTAGTGATATTTCTCATCATAACTCTGAAACTAACTGTCCGATTTTAATAATTTAAAGAGGTACACAAAGAAACATAATTAACCTTGATTGTAGAGCCATTTATTTTGATGTAGATTCATATCATCATATGAATATCATCAACTTAAAATTACACTCCTTTTTTAACTAATTAATTTTAACTTAAAACGGTTATTGTGTCTTAACTATAATAGTTAGACATATGCCCTCGCGAACTTATTTGTTTGCAATGATATGTACTTTGATTGTGTAGAACATTGTTTTTGTGTATCATCAATAGATTTAGTAGCGCACGCCAAAAACCAATTTTTTTAGGCATGTTTTTCATACCTTGGGTTACATATACCCGCGTTGTGCCCGTTCCCGTGGGAATTTCGGGAATAAATATAGCCTATGGCACTCAGGGATAGTGTAGCTTTCGAATGGTGAAAGAATTTTTTAATTCGGTGCAGTAGTTTCAGAGCCTATTCGAGACAAACAAACAAACAAAAAATCAAACCTTTCCTCTTTATAATATTAGTATAGACTAGTACGGTCTCTTGCTATTTCCCGTGTTTGATTGTTCCCATAGGAATTTTGGGATAAAAAGTGACTTATAACGTTTCTCTTTAATGTGGCTATCTAATACAAAAATAATAATTTCAATCGAACTGGTACATAGTTTCAGAGATTAACTCGCTTAAACAGTAAAAACAGCAACTTTTTAGCTTTCAGTCTTCTGTGACCACGGTTCCTGTAAAGGGGCCGAAACCCCAGATAAAAATCTACACTAATATTATAAAGAGGAAAACTTTATTTGTTTGGTTGTAATGAATAGGCTCAAAAACTAGGTACTGGACCGTTTTAAAAAATTCTTTCACCATTCGAAAGCTACATTATCCACGAGTAACATAGGCTATATTTCATCCCGAAATTCCCACAGGAATGGATACAACGCGGGTAAAACCGCGGGGCGCAGCTAGTGTAAAATAAAAGCGAAGTGTAAACGTAGTTTCAATTTAAAATTTTAAGCTTTATTATATTAGTAGGTAAGTATAGATAAATTTAATTACCATTTCGTTATTCAAGTTTCAATAGTTTCTCAATTGAAATAGAAATAGTAAACTACAGAGCAAATGGTGTCAGTTACAAAATAACAATGGATTCTTTGAAAGCAATCAATGTTGGTTTCATTTTAATTGGCGAACGGATGCGGGAATCAAATTTTCTATACCCAGTATTCTGTCTTATTTACTTTAACAATATCGTTTTGCGGTTTTGCCCGTTGTGAAAATGTTTGTATAGGATTTTAGGGATTTTTAAAATAACCCTATTATTTTGAAAATGAATTAATAAAATGGCAACTCTGAGGAGAAATGACTGTGCATCTCGCCGCACTTTGGTGCGCGAATGGCTGTTAGAACTTAAAATCTTTTTCACGTCTGAGTGCGTAAAAGGTAATTTACATGCTTTCGTGCTATATGAAAATCGAAGTTACTACCCAACACGCCGGTGGTGTAGAAATTCAAACCGATCCTATTTCGGTCTTAAAGATTCCAGAACATCATTTTTGTTTTAAATAATGATATCTTCAATGAGATGAGAGACCCAGCAGTGAGACAATAGTTTACTTTATTTAGTTCCAATTTGAATCACCTGGATCGTGCGCCACTTTCGATTATAAGTTGATCCAACTTTGATTCAGTTTCGATTCGATCGAGTGTCATGGTAGAAATCAATGTATCTACTTCGTTTGAGCCATGTCAGAGGCCTTGGCGGCTCAATAACTCTGACACCAGGATTGGTCAGGTTGATCATCCACTCGATGAAGAAGAATAAGACTTCGTTTCTCTAACATAGCTTTTCAATATCACTAAAGAAAGGTTGAAACAATCTTAATGAGTAAAGTTCATATTGATTACGTGTGGCAGAATGATTTGGGTGGGAAAAAATCCAGCATTTTCGCCCTAGAGAGCCGTAATGAACTCTGAGATAAAACCAACAGTAATTTCATTGTTGCGTAGATAAGCAAGACAAATTAAGATTAATTCCCGTTTACTTCCTTCGTTTGCTTTTATTTTATATGCTTATATTGTATGAATCCATTTTCATTCTGTTCTGGTATCGAAATACATTTTTAATGGTCCAAGGTCCTTCACAGACTATAGAAAAAAAAAGTCTATACTAATACTAGCTGTGCCCCGCGGTTTCACCCGCAGCACCCCCGTTTCCGTGAGAATTTTGAGATTTTTACTTATTTTCTTACATAAAAACCTTGTTCTAACAATAAGGAACACATAAAACAAGGATCATCCAATTTGGTGCAGATAAAGAGGTAAAATATTTAATTTTGTTTGTTTGTATGTTCGGCTTATCTCGAGAATTTTCCAGTCCCATTTGAATAATTATTTTTGTAATGGATTGCCACATTCAACGGGAAGGTTACAGGCTATTTTTCATACCGGAATTCCCACGGGAACGGGCACAACGCGGGTAAAACCGCAGGTTACTTATAGTTAACATATATTTTACTTCTACAACGAAAGCTTCCCTACCTCTGTCTCCCATTATTATTAAATAAACTAGCTGCGTCCCGCGGTTTCACCCGCGTTGTACCCGTTCCCGCGGGAATTTCAGGATGAAAAATAGATCTTGTCCAATTCTCAGACCTACCCGATATGCACACAAAATTTCATGAGAATCGGTCGAGCCGTTTCAGAGGAGTTCAACCACGCACCCCGTGACACGAGAATTTTATATATT
Source organism: Cyclophora albipunctata (assembly GCA_963082685.1). Classification (NCBI taxonomy): domain Eukaryota; kingdom Metazoa; phylum Arthropoda; class Insecta; order Lepidoptera; family Geometridae; genus Cyclophora; species Cyclophora albipunctata. Next base: position 3,417,339 of record OY720133.1, read on the forward strand.
ACTAGCTGCGCCCCGCGGTTTCACCCGCGTTGTACCCGTTCCCGCGGGAATTTCGGGATGAAAAATAAATGTTGTCCGATTCTCAGGCCTACCCGATATGTACACAAAATTTCATGAGAATCGGTCGAGCCGTTTCAGAGGAGTTCAACCACGGTACCCGTTCCCGCGGGAATTGCGGGATGAAAAATAGATGTTGGCCGATTCTCAGAATTACTCAATATGCTCACAAAATTTCATGAGAATCGGTCAAGCCGTTTCGGAGGAGTACGGAAACGAACATTGTGACACGAGAATTTTATATATAAGAGATAAGATAGATGTATTTTCCATGTCCTCGTGAGTGTACCAACGAATCGATATTAATGATTTCATGGAAAAATAAATGGAACGAAGTTTATAGCCGGGTTCAACACATATAGGCTGTCGACACACTTACATCGGTCCGACACGACACTAATAACTTTGTTTTTCAGTAATCGGCATCATATAAAGGTCCTTTCCAATAACCTATCTCCAATCTCAGATCTCACTGTTTCTACGATAACTGTTGGTATGCAAAGTGACCGTTAAAGTTTGACATTTATATATGTTACCGTAAATGTATGAAATCTAGGAATAGTATTCAAATCCTAAGAAATTTATATAATTCCGAAGCTATTTAGGAATTGTATAAAATACTAGCTGCGCCCCGCGGTTTCACCCGCGTTGTTCCCGCGGGAATTTCGGCATGAAAAATAGATGCGCTCTCATTGGTTAGATTTTAATGGCGGCAAGTTGACTGTGACAATACACGTACGCGTGAAAAACTATTGTCAGCTTTTACTCTTGTTGTTTGATTAATTGCATTAGTGAAGATAAAGCACTCGTTACTATTATGAAACTCGCTGCGCTCGTTTCATAAACTCACACTCGTGTTTTAATACCCTTCCTTATATGACAGTTGCATAAACTACTATTATTACAGTTATTTTACACATTTCCGTGGATTACATACATTACTGGTAGTACGTATTTTTGTGTTACAGACTAATGGATTTTCATGATAAACGAGTTGGACTAAAGTCATAGATTTTTTTTGATAAAAAAGAAGTCGTTATAACAACTTATGAAACTCGAGTGAATCTGTGTGTTCTGTTTATTTCATACTATAACAGCCTCCGTGGTCTTGTGGCTTGAGCGCTCGACTCACGATCCGGGTTCGATTCCCGGTGGGGATATCTCACAAAAATCACTTTGTGAGACTGTCCTCAGTTTGGTTAGGGCATTGCAGGCTGAATCACCTGATTGCCCGAAAAGTAAGATGATTCCGTGCTTCGGAGGGCACGTTAAGCCGTCGGTCCCGGTTACTTTCTACGGATAGTAGTCGTTACATGAGCCATGTCAGAGGCCTTTGGCGGCTCAATAACTCTGACACCAGGATTGGTCAGGTTGACCATCCACTCGATGAAGAAGATTTCTTATTGAAACGTACGTTAATGTCATTATTATTTATTTAAACGGGAACTTACGTACGACGGAGACTACCGTTGAGGAACTCTCGACAGTAGTCTCCGTCGTACGTAAGTTCCCGTTTAAATAAATGATAAAGATTTCATACTATTACTGTGCTTGATTATAGGGTACTATGGACCGAAGGTTTTCCAATCTCCAAGAAATATTAGGGGGCAAGTAATATTGAAATTGTTTTTTTAATCAGCTTAGTCCCTCGCCGTCCCAGCCCATCATGAAATCGACGGACATAGAATTAAATTGACGATAAATTTATAGAATTTCGTAATTCTAAGTGTTTTTTATGGGAAATGAAAAGTAATTGGAGCTGTGAAGGGTATTACGCGCGAAAATAATTAAATATTAATAGGAAATGTTAATTAAACTGCAGAATATGGTCTTTTGTTTGAGGGGTACTGTTACATAGCCAGGAAGAGAGAGAGAGAGAGGTTTTGATTGGAGATGAATGTCAGATTCATTCATTCATTAATTTCGAGTAGTTTAGTAGCCTACCCTGGTTTCAGACTTCTTAGACCGGCTTAAAGGCCTCCGACATGGTCTAGCGATTACCACCGGCCAAATGCCACTATCGGCCACCCATCCTCGTAAGGGCGAGCTGCACGTTGCTTAACAATCGCAATGAAATAACATCGCTTAGTCCAGCTACGCTACGAAAATGAATAACAATAATGCACTGTCAGATATGAATTATTTTGTTTTTTCCGTGAAAGAGTAACAAACATACATATACCCATCCTCACATACTTTCGCATTTATAATATTAGTAGGATAGTTCATCCGATCCCCACTTCATAACACTATCAAAATAAATATCTACTAACACTCTCCTATTGAGAGTATTTTCAAGTAATTTTCATAAATAAAAGCAATCGAACTCAAACGATGTCTTTCGGCTATAAATTCGAAAAAACATGTCGTCAGAGAAGCCCAAGGGGTGGATTATAGCTCATACCGCTAGCCTTTCGGCCCTTCGTATAAAGCTCCGTACTTACTAAGCGTTTCAACGTAGGCCGTGTTCCTACTTACTATCGTATGAGAACGAATTATCTTTCGGTCTTCTTCTTCATCGAGTGGATGGTCAACCTGACCAATCCTGCTGTCAAAGTTATTGAGCCGCCAAAGGCCTATGAATGGCTCATGTAACGACTACTATCCGTAGAAAGTAACCGGGACCGACGGCTTATCGTGCCGAAAGAACTGGACGATTTTGATAAGGATTGGAAGCAGTTGGCACTGGAAAGAGATACATGGAAGGAATTGGGGGAGATCTTTACCCAGCAGTTGGACAGCGAAGTTACGGAAAAAAAGTACCGAGTATACCTATGTTCAGCTGTAAATATAGTGTCTCTTTGCGTAACAGACTTACGTATATTGTAACGGTTAGTTTGTACGCGGCTTTAGCATGGAGAGGTATCAACCTTTTTATTTATAAGGCCATTACATAGCCCAGTTACCAATATTGATTTAACTTTTTGGCTGTAGTAGTTTCCATTAGAAGTATAATGGAGAAGCTAGTCTCTCGAACTACCGAAACTATTATTCAACGATTTTTTTTTGTATTTAATATTGCAGGCCTTACAACTATTACACCGCGCGCTCGAAATTTCTTATAAACTAGTAGTGAAGCTGTGTCTGCAGTTGCAGTCGCCTGCTGCAGTCGGTTTTTTAAATCATACCTTTACAGTTTCTTTATCATAAACTAGCTGTGCCCCGCGGTTTCACGCGCAGCGCATCCGTTCGCATGAGAATTTCGGGATTTCTTATTACTCATTAATATTGACCAAAAAAAAAATTCACTAAAATCGATCCTCCCGTTCTCGAGTTATGAATGGTGTAACTGACACGACTTTCTTTTATATATATAACTAGCAGCGCCCCGCGGTTTTACCCGCGTTGTGCCTGTTCCCATGTGAATTTTGGGATGAAAAATAGCCTATAACCTTTCCGTTGAATGTGGCTATCTATCACAGAAATAATTATTCAAATCGGACTGATAATTCCTGAGATTAGCTCGAATATACAAACAAACAAACAAATTTTACCTCTTTATAATATTATATATAGTAGAGAAGAAAAGGGGACATAAGGATAAAAGGTAAATACGAGTACAAAAGTGTACCTTCTTATCTCTGATCGAGAGGTTAATCACATAAGTGACTGGATCAATCATGAATTTCTATAGAAACGGGTACACCGTGGGTTAATTGATAGACATGTGCGGCGCTCATTCTATTGACATCATTGTATCACCATCCCTCAGCTTAGACACTCGCTCAATCTGCGACGCTTAAGAACCTTTAAAGCCCTTTTGAATTAGCGTTTTGAGTCTGCTACGTGCGTTTTGTATGAAAAACAAAAGAACATCACTGGTTTCTTAAGTTTTGCGAATACTACTCATTTTGAATTCGGATACAATTCGCTTTTATTTTACATCTTATCTGACGTTTCGGCCCCTTTACTGGAACCGCGGCCACAGAAGACGTCTGTGTTTCGAGCGCAGTGTATCCGTAAACGTAGTTTGAATTCAAAAAAAGAACACCAGTACGCGCGATAGACTTCGCACTTTAATTATAGTAGTTTATGCAACTGTCATAATATAATGAAGGGTATTAAAACACGAGTGTGAGTTTATGAAACGAGCGCAGCGAGTTTACTAATAGTAACGAGTGTTTTAATACCCGTGTTATATGCAGTTGCATACACTACTTTATCTTCACTAATGCAATTAATCAAACAAAATTTTAAAAACAAAACACATTGCGAAACATTAAATTCACGCGTACGTGTATTGTCATAGTGAACTTGCCGCCATTAAAATCTAACCAATGAGAGCGCAGCTGCGCGCGCAGGGCCGCAGGGCGCGCGCCGCGCAGTGCGCGATGTTATAATGAGATTTTACGATATCGATGTGGATATTATAACATCAAGTGCAATTGGGCTTTTGAAAAAAAAAATATTGATTTTTTTAATGTATTTTAAAACTTTATTATTAATAATATTGATATTTAATTCAAAAAACTTAAAAAAATATTTTTTCAATTAATTATAAACAATTAAAAATTGATGAACTTTAAATAAAAATCACGTGACTATAAACGCGCCAAGATTGGTCACCGTAGTTGTGACGTCATAATGATAAAGCTATTTAACCATAAGTACGTACAGCGATGTAACCGAACCTCTTTTCATTAACATTAAGACGTCACACGCGCTCGAGTTTGTTCGGGAGTTGTCGGCGTGTCTTCGGTACTGGATTCAAAAATTATTTTTTATTTTGAAATAACTTTTGAATTATTGCGAAAAAAAATAAAATAAAAATAGTTTTGTTATAAAACTAATATATAATCTTTCCATTTATCACAAATAATTTTTTTTTCAAAAGCTCAATTGCTTAAATTGAGTGTTTTAGTTGTCTGCGCTATAACAGTAGTAATTATAAGTCAAGTATTGGAAACATAAGTAGAATGTTACAACATTAGTGTAGATAAAAGTTTTTTTATCTCACAAACGCCCCTAAACCATACTTGTAGTTGTAATGAGAAAAGACATGTGTCTTTGCGTGCGTGACTAACAAACAGTTCACAAGATCATTGCTTATATTAATTTGACATTTCACTGCGAATAACTATCGTGTGACTTGTATGTACAGTTACCTGTACAAGCATAGCCCAAGGGCGCTATATCGCCAATGGGATAAAATATCTATAGAGGCGCATGAATAGATGTTTTAGGGCCGACTGCGATAAGCGGGTGCCCGTTTTATACAAAAGTGAACCGTCGCGTACGCCCGTTGCGTGCGGTTTCATACAAAAGTGAACCGTCGCGTGCGCCCGTAGCGTGCGGTTTCATACAAAGTGAGCCGTCGCATGCGCCCGTCGCGTGCGCCCGTCGCGTGCGACCGTCGCGTGCGCCAGTCGCGTGCGCCCGTCGCGTGCGCCCGTCGCGTGCGCCCGTCACGTGCGCCCGTCGCGTGCGCCCGTCGCGTGCGCCCGTCGCGTGCACCCGTCGCGTGCGCCCGTCGCGAGCGCACGTCGCGTGCGCCCGCTTAACGCAGTTTCGGCCCTTACATATCAAAATACTTCCTTTCCCAAATAAAATCTCAGCGCATTAAACCTGTCAGAAAAATTGGATTTCCATCAACAATTCATAATTCATTTTCCTTTTCAAATCAGGATATTGTCAAGCGTAACATTGTACTTTGAATTAATGAAATTTTCATGGCACTATTAATCACGACGCATTACCAGGTAGCGCGATGCTGTGACAAACAGACGTAACATCACACAAAATTAATTATATCTTAGTACGATTGTGAGCTGAGAGTCGCTTGTTTGTTTATGTTTTGTGGTTTTGGAGTTGATTTTGATTGTATTAGGAAAGATGTTTCAATTATTGGTGTCAGTATAACCTTTGCCCAGCTGTGGGACGATATAGGTTAAAAAAAGTATTGTGTATCACCAACCCGTATTTGGTAAGGGTAGTGAAGACGCCTAATCCTCCTCACTGTACTGATATCTTCGGTGAGATGAGAGGCCTTTGCCGAGCAGTGGGAAATTACAGGCTCTTACGTACTTACTTAATGTGTATTCATTAAAAGGTGCTAGTACAAAAGTATTGAGTTATAGCACCTTAGGGATTTACTTAGGTTGTACCCGTTCCCGTGGGTCGGAATAAGAAACCAGTGCATATTGTCATATTATACACTAGTAGTGCCTCGCGGTTTTAACCGCATTGTGTCCGTTCCCCGGGGAATTTTGGGATGAAAAATAGCCTATAACCTTCCCGTTGAATGTAGCTATCCATTACAAAAATAATTATTCGAATCAGACTGGAATTCCCGAGATCAGCCTGAACATACAAACAAATAAAGTTAAAAAAATTACCTCTTTACAATGTTAAGTATAGATGGCATTATGATTTATTTGGCATTATCATTACATTTGTGAAGCATCGATTAACCAAATTAAATCTAACTTACTTCTATCTCTAAGGGTCAACACAGCGGTAAGCGTGCGCCCGTCGCGTGCGCCCGTCGCGTGCGCCCGTCGCGTGCGCCCGCAAGCGGCGGTTCACTTTTGTATGACACCGCACGCGACGTGCGTAACCCTAGACTGTCATCTCATTAAATCGACACTTGAAGTAATTTTTCATACATTACATGACAAATCACTCATTAAATCTCTACTAAGGAAGCATCTTAATTACACAAAACTTGTCTCTAAGAAATAGTTGTGTACTAGTTCAAAGTTTAGCGGCTACATAAGTTTGTGATTAATAGTAAAAGATGTAACGTGATTTATCAAAGTCGCGTGCAGAGGTTTAGTTTCATAATATCACAATATACGGACCTTATGTCACAGAAGTAGTGTTGCTAGAGATCTGTAGGTATTATAATAAGGGTGGTTACAGGCTAACGCCTCAGTGGCCTAGTGGTACACTCGCCTACCAAGACTGAGGTCTTGGGTTCAAACTTAATATTATAAATGCGAAAGTTTGTGAGGATGGATGTATATATGGATGTATGTTTGTTGCTCTTTCACGCAAAAACTATAGAACGGATTTGGATGAAACTTTACAGTAATATAGGTTAGACATCAAAATAACACATGGGATACATTTTATCCTGAAATTCCCACGGGAACGGGTACAACGTGGGTCCAACCGCGGGGCGTGGCTAGTGTGTGATATAGTAGACAAAGCCTGAATTTTCTTGACTTGTAACTTTCCATGACTAATTTATCTTATGAATCGTTCGCGTAAATACCTCATTAATCTATCAACTAACGTTATCCAACAGATTAAAGTTGTGTGAACATTTAATGAGTTTCCAACAAAAAGAAAAACGGGAATCAATTACTTTTGTTCGTTTCTGATTTCTGCTTCAAGTGTTTACAACTTCTTATTGAGTTTTCAGTTTCCTATTTGAGTATATTTATAAATCTTTATTCTACTCATTAATTAATTACGAGTAGGTAAGTGGCCAACCCTGGTGTCGGAGTTCTTAGGGTCAACATTGCGTTAACTTTTGTATGACACCGCACGCGACAGTTCACTTTTATACGAAGCTACACGGGGCGGGCGCACGCCGCGGGCGTCCGCGACGGGTCACTTTTGTATGGAACCGCGGCGTGCGTACGCTTAACGCAGTGTCGACCCTTAGACCACCTAAAGACCTCTGACATGGTCTAATGATTGAAAGAACCTAGACCGACTGCTTCTACTAATATTGTAAGTGCGAATGTTTATGTCGATGGATGGATGGACGGGTTCTCTTTCACGAGCATCTATGGAAAGGATCTGGATCAAAATGATAATGGCACATGATGTTGATTAAAATCTGATAAATTAGGCTAGTTTTTACACAAAAAAAACAACAATATATCAATCTCTTCAGCTTTATTATATAGATATGCTTGTAATCTCTCCCTAATATCGTATCCACTTAAAAACAAGTGTAAAGTTTTCACATACATACGTTATAAAGGAAAGAAAAGTTAATGGAAATTCAATATTAAGAAATAAGAAAAATATAATAAGAGAAAACTTCTCATGAATAAACTTAGGTATTTGTTAAGCTTTCTCAGAAACACTTTTGAGGAACTTAATTGGCTTCTGTATTGATGAAATAAATGTGTGATTAATAAATGTGTTCTTTTATATATGTATACGAGCTGCGCCCGGCGGTGTTACCCGCGTTGTAGCCGTTCCCGCGGGAATTTCAGGATAAAATGTATCCCATATGTTATTCTGATGTATTACCTATGTTACTGTAAATTTTCACCCAAATCTGTTCAGTAGTTATTGCGTGAAAGAGCAACAAACATACATCCATATATCCATACATACATCCATCCTTACAAACTTTCGCATTTATAATATTAGTAGGATATAGGATATAGGATGTACAAAAATCAATCGTGGCTCGTTAGTCTCGCCAAAACTCGATAACGGCTTGACCGATTTAGTTGATTCTGGTTTTGAAATGTTTGTCGTAAGCCAGGGAAGGTTTAAACGGTAAGCATTTACGGAAAAAATGCGGGTGAAACCGCAGGGCACAGCAGTTTTAATATAAAATACTCGTATAACAACGAGAAATCAACCGAGATTTTTTCCAGCTTGAAGAATCTGAATGTTTGTTTGTTTGAACGCGCTAATCTCTGAAACTACCAATCCGATTTGAATAATTATTTTTGGAATGGATAGCCACATTCAACGGCAAGGTTATAGGATATTTTAAAAATATTTTCATTTGTTATCCTCGAATTCCCGCGGGAATGAACGCAGCGCGGGTAAACCATGCCATGCTAATCTTAATTTAAAACAACTACGAGTAAGTAACAAATCTATACTAATATTATAAAGCTGAAGAGTTTGTTTTGTTTGTTTGTTTGTTTGTTTGTTTAAACGCGCTAATCTCAGAAACTACTGAACCGATTTGAATAATTCTTTCACTGTTAGATAGTCTATTTATCGAGGAAGGCTATAGGCTACATTTTATCCCGGATTTCCCACGGGAACGGGCACAACGCGGGTAAAACCGCGGGGCGCTGCTAGTAAAAAAATGAAACTAGATTTTTCTAGTAATTGGATTCATATAATTATTTTTGTATTAGATTGCTACATTAAAAAAATATTATAATCCATTTATAAATTGTTTACGCTATCTCCCGAAATTCCCACAGGAAAGGGCTCAAGGCGTTGTTAATAAATTATTTATATGCCAACTGTACAAAAAGTTTTTGGTACCGTACTTTTTTATTGCTGACTGTACATCAAACTTTGTTTTTCATGTGTAATTCTTCTTCTTCATCGAGTGGATGGTCAAACTGACCAATCCTGGTCAGAGTCATGTGTAATTGATTAGGGTGTATTCTTTTGGCCGTTACCCCCAAATCTTTACTCTTGACCCACTATCGTAAGATCGTGTAGGTTAGTGGTTAACTCTGGTATCGGTTTCATCAGTTTTTGAACCGCCTAGAGGCCTCCAACATGGTCTATGGTTAAAACAACTTTCGACAGCTTCACCTGCCCTCCGAAGTACGGTAGCCCTCAGCTCGAAATGCCTCTATCTGCTACCTCACAGCCTCTGTGGTCTTGTGGTCTGAGCGCTCGGCTCACGATCCGGAGGTTCCGGGTTCGATTCCCGGTAGAGGCCATATCTCACAAAAATCTCTTTGTGAGACTGTCCTCAGTTTGGTTAGGGCATTTCAGGCTGAATCACCTGATTGCCCGAAAAGTAAGACGATTCCGTGCTTCGGAGGGCACGTTAAGCCGTCGGTCCCGGTTACTTTCTACGGATAGTAGTCGTTACATGAGCCATGTCATAGGCCTTTGGCGGCTCAATAACTCTGACACCAGGATTGGTCAGGTTGACCATCCACTCGATGAAGAGGAAGAAGAAGCTCGAAATGCCTCTATCTGCTCCCCATTGTGTACCAAAAATCCATACGCAGCATCATAATAATTTTATTTAGTTCACAAAACACATCGGAGCACGAGACACTGATACTTACATCTGTATCGGTTCGAATGCCATAACCGCGGTTTGTTGTAATACAATTTTATGTCCCGACATCGAATATGCGTTTTAACAAACATTGTGGTTGAATGTTGTTATGTGATGTTTTTATATTGTTAACAATAATATGAGTTTTTGAGCGAAAGCTGTTATTGGTACAATGTATTTTTCTTTTCGGTTTTAAATTAGGAACTAATATGGATATATGAACAATTATTATTCCTAATCCAAAAAAATCGTTTTGCGAGTATGAGAAACGGTTTTCAGATCCCATTCTTGCCCCATCACTGATCCCTTTTCTCGATAGGAGTCTCTTGATTACGTGTAACCCTCCTCACTGTTCTGATATCTTCAGTAAGACGAGAGGCCTTTGCCCAGTAGTGGGACATTATAATGCCCCAAATACACTACATAGTTTGCATGTTTGATAGTAGGAAACATCTTTCACTCGACCCGGGAATTGAACCCGTGACCTCAGTCTTGGCAGGCGAGTGCACATGCCACTGGACCACCGAGGCATCTCCTCTTATCGTCCCCTCCTAATTGTGTCATTACACTCACTAATATGAAGCACAAAATAAAACCATTACTTTTACTACGAAATAGAGACGTAAGTACTTCGCTTTTCCGTGACTTTTACTATACTAAAACGAGAGGATCTCCGAGGGCGCCGATATTGATATTACTGAATGTGCTTCCTCATGTTTACTTTCGTTTATGCGAGGTTAGTGGTCTATATATCGCTGGCTCAGTTTTACTCAAACCAAGGTCAGGGTTGTTAACTTATACTTGCTTTTGTTTATAATTTCGTTGTGTTTGGTAATTTGCTTGCGATATAATAAGTAAATTCGTATAGGTTAGCTGCAAACCCTGGTGTAGGAGTTTTAAGACCGCATTAAAGCCTATGACATGCTACAATTGACAGCCGGGATCGACAAAACGACGTGCCCTCCGACTTTTTATTTCTCACGGGAACGGATAAGTATTCTTCTTCTTCTTCATCGAGTGGATGGTCAACCTGACCAATCCTGGTGTCAGAGTTATTGAGCCGCCAAAGGCCTCTGACATGGCTCATGTAACGACTACTATCCGTAGAAAGTAACCAGGACCGACGGCTTAACGTGCCCTCCGAAGCACGGAATCATCTTACTTTTCGGGCAATCAGGCGATTCAGCCTGCAATGCCCTAACCAAACTGAGGACAGTCTCACAAAGACATTTTTCTGAGATATTGTTGTCCTCACCGGGAATCGAACCCGGAACCTCCTAGTCGCGAGCCGAGCGTTCAAACTACAAGACCACGCAGGCTGTTAACGGATAAGTACACCGCGGGTAAAACTGCGGGGCAGATAGAAGTGATATAATGCGTATGTGTATGTATTATTAGCCTGTAATGTTCCACTGCTAGAGAAAGGCCTTAATGTCACTGAAGATTTAGGAGGAATGGGCATAATCACCATGCTTACCTACTGCGAGTTGGATCGTTATACGATATAATACGAATTTAAGTTATAATATAAAGACTTGTATATTTCCAAAAGCTACAATTTCAATGTAAACGCCAATAATTAAACGCAGTCTGTGGTCAGTTAACTCACGCAACCGTAAAACCACAAATACAAACGATTTGTCAATACATGTAAAATACTATTTGATGATTGAACAAATTGCAGGCTTTTGGCGAGAGGTATTCATTCACTCATAAGACACACCCATACTCAGAGACCTCAAATGCTTTCTTAAATTTAATGAGTGATTTTCACATGATATGTATGAAAAATTACATCAATTAGTTAAGTGTTGCGTTAGTGGTGCGGTAGATAGTGCTTGAGCCTTCAAAGCGACCAAAACTTTCGTTAGTTTAAAAATCTATACGTCATCTAAATATTGTAAATTAAAAGACAACTAAGAATATGAACTAACGAAAACATGGTTTGCACAATTCACAATCTGTCGACAGTTGATACTTTTACTAGTTGGATAATACCGACGGCTTTTAAAATTTTCTGGTGACAAATTTTAATATCAACATAACCCTACCCTGTGCATTTAAATATTGCAATTAAAAACAGTTACTAAATCTAATGTACAGTTCCGAAAAACGTGCTCTATCCAAATATTAGCGTCTATTACCAACCGACCAACCACTCTGTCCACCTAGGTGGACGGTTAGTAAGTTTTTTTCTTAACCAACAACCTAGTTGGTCGGTTAGAACTATTTTTTCTTAACTGCCAACCTAGTTGGTCGGTTAGAACATTTTTTTCCCAACTGCCAACCTAGTAAGTCGGTTAGAACATTTTTTTCCCAACTGCCAACCTAGTTGGGGGGTGTCAACTGACAAAAAAAAAATAACCCTAACCTACCGAATAGTACAATTTTCTTACTATTCGGTAGGTTAGGGTTATTTTTTTTTTAAAGAAAATTGTACTATTCGGTAGGTTAGGGTAATTTTTTTTTTAAAGAAAATTGTACTATTCGGTAGGTTAGGGTTATTTTTTCTAACTAGGTTGGCAGTTAAGTAAAAAATGTTCTAACCGACCAACTAGGTTGGCAGTTAAGAAAAAATAGTTCTAACCGACCAACTAGGTTGGACAAACTAGGCGGGTTGTTGGTTAAGAAAAAAACTTACTAACCGTCCACCTAGGTGGACAGAGTGGTTGGTCGGTTGGTAATAGACGAATATTAGTACCTTTGTATAAACAAAGATAGGTTGACCTAATCTTCTTCATTCTTCTTCATCGAGTGGATGGTCAACCTGACCAATCCTGGTGTCAGAGTTATTGAGCCGCCAAAGGCCTCTGACATGGCTCATGTAACGACTACTATCCGTAGAAAGTAAACGGGACCGACGGCTTAACGTGCCCTCCGAAGCACGGAATCATCATACTTTTCGGGCAATCAGATGATTCAGCCTGCAATGCCCTAACCAAACTGAGGACAGTCTCACAAAGAGATTTGCTCTTAATAAAAAAAACATCCATAAAAAATAAAAGAGGGCGCCACTGCACTTTTCTATAGTAGGCACATCCTACCAAACGTTTAGTTCCCTTTTTCACCACGATGAGTATATTGAACAAACTAACCGCTTTTGAACCAAAAATTTAAAAAATCTAAAACTGCATTTCAAGGCATGAAAATGCTCTCGCTTGTTTTAAACCGAGCTCGAGATAAAAGTGTTAGATTCAATCCTCAATCACGTTTTGATTTGAAAAATCCTATCTCTTTTGGGGTCCCCGTAGGACGGTGTTTGTCGAATCGATTCACCGGTAAGCTACGTGTGCTGCCACCGTCAAAATGTACCGAGCTTTGGGAAATAAAGGGATGAAACGAAATTTACTTTTACCCGTTTTTGCGGTTATAAATTACGAAAGAGGTTTATTTTTAATTTGGTTAGTAAAGTGACACAACTCAATCGACAAGAGCCCAGCTCTTAAGTTTAAGAAGAAGAAGTAAAGAGAGGAAAAGGAAGGCCAAGAAGGGTAAATGTAGACCATATAGGTAGAAGAAAGACCAAATGTCTTGTTGCAAATAGCAGAAGATAGAGAAAAGTGGAAAGAACTCCATCGACATGGGTCGATGTAACAGCTCTTAAGTTTATGAAGTAGTGATGTTACATAAGTAGACTTTACTCTGTACACTCATATTCTTACTACAAGAACTTTATGGTACTACTACCACCGGCGCCCCGCGGTTTTACCCGCGTTGTATCCGTTCCCGTGAGAATTTCGAGATACAAAATATCCCATAACCTTCCCGTTGAATGTCCAAAAAAATACATTAGAAAACAATTACTTATATCAGATGGGTTAGTCTCCGAGATAAGTACATACATTCAAACAAACAATAATTATAACTCTTCAGTTTTATTTATTAGTATAGATAGATAGAGTATAGATGTAGATACCCAGCAAAAGTTTTTAACCACACATCTTCGGACTGAAACGGAAAATTTGAAGAAAATTCACACTTTTATTTTGTATTTGTTCGAGAGCGCATTGAACGATCTGTTTCGGATGCGCTACGGAGTTCTCTTGACTTCGGAACTAAACCCGTCGATAGGTATTTGTTATTTATAAAGTTAACTCCGAATGATACATTCATTGTACTGAAATGTAAGTGCATAATAAACAAGGTATATGAATCAAGTTTTTGGTGCTTATTTGAATGGTACTTGCGATAATATTGACGCTCAGAAGAATGCAAGTTATAGGTGGATAAGAAGGACCTCGAGATTTTACCCGCGTTGTTCCTGTATCAGTGAGAATTTTGGGATGAATAGCCTTGAATAGATGAATATAACCTTCCCATTGAATATGGAATCCATTACAAAAAAAAAACATATCGAATGAATAGTTCCTGAGATAACCACGTCCTAACGAACAAAATACAAACACCAAGCTCTTCAGTTTTTTTTATATTAGTGTAAAATTGTTCTAATCGTCAGAACATATCAGCGGCCTTTAGGCGGTCTAAAAACTCCGTCGCCACGGTTGGCCATTTATCTACTTGAACATACTTACTTACTTTACTGTAGATGCTTATAACTAGGCTATAGGTTAAAACCTATAACTTCCTTGCCTTACCTCATAGACCAACGTTCATAGTAGGTAGGTACGATCGATGAGAAGTCAATGCAGAATATCGCAAAGTTGCGAACAAGGAGCGATCTATTCACCAACTCAAACACACTGAGCAAGTTCATTCATTTAATGAATCCATTCCTCTGTAACAACCATCTCGTAAATCCAACCGCAAATAATTCACAGACGGGATCTGTGTAATGATTAAGTATCCAATCTTGTAAACTCGGACAAATGTAAAGAATTCCGTTCGAAAGTTTAATAAAACAGATTCTGGTGTTACTTTAACTCGTTGTCTTGTCGCGTTGGTCTGATTAATTGGTGTTTCTGTGTTGAGTTGAAGTTTTGACATTGACAGTTCTGATCACCATGACATTGACAATTCAGAGGGAACAAAAATAATTATTCAAATCTGATTGGTAGTTTCAGAGATGAGCTCGTTGAAACAACCAAAAAATCAAACTCTTCAGCTTTATTATATTAGTATAGATAGATAACCTAAAGTACCATACAGTAAAGTTACCTTCATATTAATAACCAGCCGTAGTTTTATATAAAACTGCCCTGGCAAACGTTATTTGCTAATTAAGGGGTGAACTACCCTTAAAATTTAGGGGGATGAAAAATAGATGTTGTTCGATTCTCAGACCTACCCCATACAAAATTTCATGAGAATCGGTCATGCCGTTACGGAGGAGTTTAACTATTAACACTGCGACACAAGAATCTTATATGCTTCTTCCTTCCATCCTTCAATCTCCCAGCACTACTTATTAATTCGTTATTCATCATATCAATAAGTAATCACTATCTGAGAGAGCCATCATTACAAAGCGAAAGAATTCCCCGAACCAAACAACCAAATATTGACCAAAACACTTACATTTGAATCCTCCATTTGACATTACGTTTTACTACACCAAAGGTGCTTTTAGTAATTGCTTGCACGCCTCAGTAATGTAATTCTCTTATCTGGGCGAGGAGATACTATCTTGGTTTGGGCTTACGCCTTACTTCCCAGGATTTCTCTGCGGGTTTTTTCATCCCCATCGGTGTACGAAGGTGACATGTAGAAAACGTGAGGTGACGCCTAATTGTTGTGGCTATAATTGGTGATCTTATCGATATGTTCTTGTGATAGAACAAGTTGTAGTGTTTTTAACCCTTGACGTAAAAAGATGGTGGTATTAACTGGTTGTTAAGGTTTCAGCGGACACTACTCATTTTGAATTGAAAAGGGATTGACGTTGATTTTATCCTTCTATCTCTTAAGATCCATTCATTAGATCCATTATGGATTTACTGAGATTTTATTTTCCCACTAGATCTTTCTTCTTAAACCGTGGATCTAATGAGATTTTATTTATCATTTGATACACTATTACTTCTAGTCGCTACAAATGGATCTGAAGACAGTATTTTTCTCATTAGATATAACTTGTTGTTATGGATCTAGTAAGAAGATGCTAATAATTATTAAACTACATAGCAAAAAAAATATAACCCTAACCTACCGAATTGCTGGATCTAATGGGGCTAAAATGTTTTTAGATCCTTAATGGATCTGTTTAAATGTATCCAGTGGGAAAAATAATGTCACTAAATCCATTGTTATGGATATCAATGGAAGTAGTGGGAAAAACATCTATATAGATCCATGCTCGAGTATATCAATAGATCTAATGAGAAAAATACTCTCTTCAGATCCATTTGTAGCGACTAAAAGTAATGGTGTATCAAATGATAAATAACATCTCATTAGATCCACGGTTTAAGAAGAAAGATCTAGTGGGAAAATAAAATCTCAGTAAATCCATAAGGGATCTAATGAATGGATCTTAAGAGATAGATCAGATTTTATTATTTAAAATGTGTGTGTCTGTCTGTGAAATCCAAGCTTTACCAACCAATTAAACAGATGAACCGATTATGATGTTTTTTTTAAATTGAAAGCCAGTTTCCTTGCCGTGGTTCTTAGCTATGTTTAGTTGTTTTACTTGTGTTTTTAAAATTGATGTGTCTACATGACTGGATGTGACAATGGATTCATATTCACATATTCACTCACAAAAATCACTTATAAACACTTTTAAATCTCCGTTTCTTACTAACGTCTTTCATTGAAGCGATTCATTTAGTCCACTGACCTCGAACTTCTTTTCTTCCTTACTAGCACAGTAGAGTAAAAACAAAGACATTACGTAAGTCAAAACAAAAAACAATCGAAAGTTGTTCAGTTACCGAGCGGCAAGTAATCTAATACGGAGGCGACGAGTCCGTTTTCAAGTTTGATAATTTAAAACCTCCTTCGGCTTTTGAGAGGCGATGCTATTTGTTTCAATTAAAATTTATTGAAATTGATATTGTTATTATATGAAACTGAACTACTTGTTAACTTGATATTATTCATAGTTTTTTGCAGATTTTAATAACGTTTTATTTTAATAAAACAAATATGTCGTACAAACAATTTTCTGTTTTCCGTTCACGTATTTTATTATTTATTTAAATACATAAACATTTTAACGTTCCTAATTATAATATATTAATTTAAAGTATTTGTGTATGTATAATTTATTAGTATCAGTTAGTTAGATTTAATCATACAAGCTAAGAGCTTAGTTTGGGATTGGACCCATCCGTGCGAATTTGTCTGGGCGGTATTTTTAATATCTTATTTTTTATAGTAAATGTACTCACACGGGGTTTTTCGGGATAGAAAGT
This sequence comes from Cyclophora albipunctata, assembly GCA_963082685.1. Classification (NCBI taxonomy): domain Eukaryota; kingdom Metazoa; phylum Arthropoda; class Insecta; order Lepidoptera; family Geometridae; genus Cyclophora; species Cyclophora albipunctata. Next base: position 3,434,670 of record OY720133.1, read on the forward strand.
TAGAAAGTAAAGTAAGTAATTGCTTACTTTATTAACTTTAAAACGACTTTCTTGTTTTTTGATAAACAGAACTACTTTCCTGTTATGTAAGTTAATATATTTTGAATTAGAACTACAATACGGATACAGTTACATTTTAATCTGACTATTCGCCCCTTCACTGGAGCCGTGGTAACAAAAGACTGTGGTGTTATGCTATACAAATATCTGTACAAGAAAAAGAAATATCGCAGCTATCACCAAATACATTTAGTGAGTTAAGGAACGTTGCGTTGAAATGAGTAGTGTTCGCTTAAACGTAAGGGCCAACACTGCGGTACACGCGGCGGTTCAGTTTTGTATGAAACCGCACGCGACGGGCGCACGCGACGGGCGCACGCGACGGTTCAGTTTTGTATGAAACCGCACGCGACGGGCGCACGCTACGGTTCAGTTTTGTATGAAACCGCACGCGACGGGCGCACGCTACGGTTCAGTTTTGTATGAAACCGCACGCGACGGGCGCACGAGACGGTTCAGTTTTGTATGAAACCGCACGCGACGAGCGCACGCTACGGTTCAGTTTTGTATGAAGGCGCACGCGACGGTTCAGTTTTGTATAAAACCGCGGCGTGGACTGCGTTAAAATATGAATACTTGGGAGTATTCATATTTTATTCCTCGCATCATTCGTAGGTACATAAATAAAGTGTGTATTTTGATGTGTTACATTTTCATTTCACAATGCATGTGACTTCTGGGGTTTGAATAGAAACGTAATTCACGTAGAATATGACAGGAACTTGTAAATACATTTTCTTTTGTACATACATGACCATGTTGAACTCTTTAGTACTTTGTCAGTTTACACAATTTAAGTATTGGGGTTGATATGTTAGTAGGTTTTATAGAACTTTGAATACCACAAAGTTCTTATTGTTTCAAATTTTATGAACAAAATTTTGAGTTGGGTTAACTTAAAGTTTAGGTACAGTCCATGGAAATGTTAAGCTTTTAAGCAAAGTGCTGACTACTTTAATACATTACAAAATTTCAAAATTCTCGGTAACGTAAATTGTAATTTTAGACGTAGGTATACAAAATCCCTACATTTATCTACTTGAACAGTAGTTAGTGATTTTCTCCTAGTTTTCGATTTAAACTTGAGTACTTTTTAATTCCCACGGATAGATATAGTAAGGTCGCGTTTCCATTTAAGCAGAACGGAGCTGTGCGGAGTTCAATCGAACAATTACAATGCATTGTCATTTGTCATTGTCATTGTCATTTGTCATTGTCACATTGTCAAAATCTTTTTATAATGCGTTGTGATTGGTCAATCGTAGTCCAAACAGCTCTACTTTAATGGAAATGCACCCTATGCTTCTGATGAAAACAAAGGATGAAACCGTGAGAAACACCATTACTTACACAAGTACAAAAACTCGCGCAAAAATTGACAAAATCAAAAGCTTTTAATAAACGTCAAAAAACCTACCTGGATTTCCTTCAAACATTTTTCTACTTCACTTCTTATATTTTATTTGAATACGTCATATTGTAAGCTTAAGAGGCTTCCGCTTGAGATTTGAGTATTGTTCAACATCTATCCCGACTTTTGTTTAGGCGATCCTCGTTAAAAATGTAAAAAAAAATCAAAAAGGTTTCATTCAAAATTACACCGCCTATTCGAGTCTACAAAGTTTGAAAGTAATAAGTTTTACCTAACGATAATTCCGTTAAATACTTTCTTGGGGTTTAGTAATTATCCTTTGTGATGGAAAGGGAAGAAATGGAATTAATCTTCCATTAATAAAGCCATGAAACTATTAAACATCGATCTGAGTCTCATAAATCATTATTATTGATGATACGGTAACTTTATGAATAGTCTTACTATTCATAAAGTTACCATTAGGTACATAATATCATTACATAAATAATTATGCAAATTTGATTAGTAGTTTCTGAGATTAGACTAAAATAACTGAAATTATTTCTATTTCGATTTTATTCCAATGATATTTATTACTAGTCTAGCCCCGCGGTGTTACTCGCGTTGTTACGGAATAGAATGTATGCCATGTGTTATTCTGATGTATAAAGTATGTGAAGTTTCATCCAAATTTGTCCAGTGGTTTTTCGTGGAAAGAGTAACAAACATACATACATGCATCCTCATAAACTTCCGCATTTATAATATGAGTGGGATATTTAATTTGTTTTAACAAAAGACCGAAAAGCTCACAAACTGTAAACAGCGAAATTACTAAAAACTATGTATGTACCTACTCATTTTTATTTAGTTAGAAGGTACTTAAAAGTGTAAACGTAGTTTCAATTATTTAAAAAAGCTCTCACGCATGTTTCTTACACTAGCTAGTAACATAGTTACTATCATAACATTGTTTCTCAGAGTTTCTCTTTAAGCAAATGTAAATTATTTCAAGAATTTAGACCTCATCTTCAAACGATCTAAACCTCCCACACCAGTATTTCCAAAATGTTTACTTTCCATTTAAAACGCACATATTTGTAGCACGAATATCGTATTTATTCCAGAATACATATATATTTAACTAAATTATTTTGTTTCAATTATAATAATGCGTAGATCCACGATTACACGATTAGTTGGAAGCCGTTTAATTTAATTATATATAACACTCAAAGCAGATTATTCTAATTCTAGACTAGCATCCGACTCTAATTAAAATAAGGGCCTCTTCAACAATCTCTTGATTAAGTATAGGATAGTTCCTCCATCCTACTAGTATTAAAAATGCAGACTACTGAATGTACTTAGATGAAACTTTACAGTAATATCACTACATCACTACATAGTATAAAATAAAGTCGTCTCTGTTTCGTGTCTGTTTGTCTGTTTGTCTGTATGCTTAAATCTTTAAAATTACGCAACGGATTTTGATGCGGTTTTTTGTAATAGGTAGAGTGATTCAAGAGGAATTCCCGAAATTCCTACGGGAACGGGCACAACGCGGGTAAAACCGCGGGGCGCTGCTTACAAAATAATAATGCTCGATGGCGGGTCTCTTATGGCTACTTACTGTTTCGTGCGGTCAAAGCGCGCGGGGATATACCTACCTACGAACTACCAACGACGAAGACGCGCTATGTAGGTATTATCCCGAATTCTTCCTCACATGAAATCTTGATTGTGTATACATATATACTCGCGCGAGACATGTAATATTTTATCCCCAATTTCCCACTTGAAATTTTGATTGTGTATATTCCTGCGAGCGACACGCAATGTTTTATCCCGATTTTCCTACATGAAATCTTGATTACCTGAAGCGAAGCGAGGGCGGGTCGCTAGTAGGTTATAAATCAGAATAACACATGGGATAGATTTTATTCCGATATTCCCCCGGGAACGAGTACAACGCGGGCGAAACCGCGGGGCGCGGGTAGTCTATACTAATACTAGCAGCGCCCCACGGCTTTGCCCGCGATGAGCCCGTTCCCGTAGGAATTTACAAAAATCCTTTCTTAGTGTGCACTTACGTCACTTGAAGAATCTTCCTGCCAAATTTCATGTTTCTAGGTGTAGCGGTTGAGGCTGTGCGTTGATTATCAGTCAGTCAGTCAGTCAGTCAGGACTTTGAATTTTATATATATAGATAATAAAGCTGAGTTTGTTTATTTGATCTTTTGTTTGTTTGAACGCGCTAATCTCAAAAACGAGCCATCAGATTTGAATAATTCTTTTTGTAATGGATAGCCACCGAAAACCACCGAAATTTCAAAAGATTGCCAAATAGTTTTCGTATTACTTGCAAGAGACTGAGGCAAAATTAACATTTTTATCTGCCAGATAAAATAGCTGATAAATAATTAAGAATCGGTACAATTAGGCCTCAAACTAAGTAACATATTTGAGAGCTTTTCTTGGTATCTAATTTTCCTCCTGCAGCAGTTCTATTCTAAGATTTCAACGAACACAAAATATCAAGCATCATTTTTTGTCACAAAATGCGTATTGCTTTCTTCTTAGAAAAGACCAAGAGAGACGACGTTTCTTTGTCTTGCGACTTCTAATCAAACACTAGTTTTTTTGCTTAAAATATGTTGCACGAAGATTTGGAGCTCACATATTTGTTTACAGTTTTTCGACCCAAATATTTCAGTAAACAAGGAAGCTTTCGAAAGAAGTCGACGTTCATTGATTTACATAAAAACCATTACGTTTTCCAATAAAAATATATCATTAAATTAAAAGTCTTTCAAGAAATCAAACGACCGAGTAATGATAAACAGACATAAAACGCTTACAAACAGGTTTCTAATAACGTAATACTGTTAGCATTAATACAATATATTTATAAACGGTTTAATGACACTGACGAATACTTCAAAACGGTCCCCATTTATCGAAAAATAAGTGCTTGGATTTAGTCAAAGTTAAAAGAGGCGCCGTTAACAAGATAAGAGTAGAGAGGGGATAATGGGCTTTTTGTCGCCAGCCACGTTTCAGGATTAAATTGGCGAAAATGTCCGGAAAACAAATTTTGTTAGGCGGCAAGGCACGCCTAGCTCGTGAGTACGTAATAGTTCCTCTACTTACGCCAACCTATCTGTTCTTCGTACGATACGACCACGTAAATTAAGCCCGACCTAGAAACGGCACTTTTTGGTACACTACACTCTTTTTGGAGTCGCTCCCATTTTCGATAAATAGACGGACGGGTTGGTCCATGTTTTATTTGGATTAGTAGGTCTGTTTAAGTTATTTGCTCTTTTAAACTGTATTTTAAAGTCGAGTTTAATTTGTGTTTAAAAAAGCTGTTGACATTTATCTTTTAAGTAAAGTGGGACTTAACCTTTTCTGTCATTTGTTCTTGTTTGTTTTTGAGCCCACGTTATTTAACATACAATATTTTCCTTTACATATTACGTTTTTGAAATGTTTGAGTTAAAAAGTCGACTCTAACTTATTTTCAAAGAAGATTAAAACGTTATATTCAAAAATACATTTCGACTGTTAGTCCAAGAGATTAGCATACTTAAACAAGGAAAAACAAAACTTCATCTTTATTACACTTTTAGTAAACCTACAACCCCAGCACATGTACTATAATATTAGCAAAGATAAATCTTACCTAAAATTAATTTAAAATTCTGCTGACTCTACGTCACGAGAGCACGTAAAACCCTCAATGACGTCACGTTTTGACCGGACATCAAATCTTTTCGATGTAGACCCTGTACCTTTGGAGTGCTCATTGACCCCATTATAATTAGGACGGACAAACCTTCTCTGTCTCCAAGAATTGTAATGAGAGTGGGCGTACTCAGGATATGGGCAAATGGGGGCTATAGGGATTATAGGGTTTTTATAGACGGATGGATGTACATTATAGATGGAGATATTATTGAATTATCTTTATATTTTTGGTATCGTATTTTATTCGTTTTTTCTCAATATTATATAGGGGTGCAGTCAGCAATTTTTTTTTCATAAAGATTTTCATCATAGCGCTCTTGGCATAGATTGTCTGAGAGGATTCGAAAAAATTGTCGGTCCCGGTTGTTTCAATAGGAATCCTTTAGACGATAGGAATACTTTAGTCTTAAAGCTAGTCTTAAACCTGCTTGAACTTACTTTTTATACCTATAGTTTCGAACGAAGGTTAACAGTGACGTCATCAAGGCTCTAATACGGCCCCACTCTAGCCCCCGTCCTGATTACGTCCCCAACAATAACTCTAAACTGGAAACGGCTGCTGATGATCTTTCTACGGATTCATTCATGCCTCTCTCTCTGTTGTTGTTATTAATTTGTTTTGTATTAACTTTGTTAATGTAGAGTCTATCAATATATACACAATTACATATATGTAAGATTTTTTAATTATTCTGTTTGATTGTTTCAAGTATGGTATTTTAAAAATAGTATGAGACTAGTGTCTAGGCTAGACTAGGCCTCTTATCACTAAAGATAACGTAGTACTGAGATGAGTTTTGGGCACAATAACCTCTTGTGGAATCCATTTTAAAATAAGAGATTGTTATGCGTAAGTTTAATATTAAAAACAATATTGTATGTGCTATATAATTGGATACAAAAACACGAAGAAATAATAATGAAATATTGAAAAATCAACTGTTTTTTTAATTCGGTTAGACGTCATCGATACGAAAGATTTCTCAAAGAAATAGATAGTCAATTACAATCTATTCACAAATAAATCTTCAGAGCCTTCAGCTGTTTATTTCAACCTATATTTGATAGTGAGCTTGGAGGAGATTTGAGAAAATTGAAATTCTTTGCTCCTCCTTGAAAGCTTTCAAAGGTTTTTTGAGTCTAATCCTTGCCTGTTTTCAAATACTGTCGGGTTTTTGAATAAAACATTTTATAAGCTTCGTTCTTATGTAGAAGGTATGTAGAGATATTGAAACTACGTTTTTGACTTCATTTCGTTTTAATATTTTAAAATTTTTTGACGTTTCTAGAAGCTTCGTCACAAGTAGATCCTTTTCTAGTTTTAGCTGGTAGTTATTTTGAAACTACTGTTTATATAATGGCTGGGACAATTAACTGGATGTGTATAATTAGTGTCTGGACCAATCTTTCCAATTAAAATTAATTTGACAATTCATTTCTTTGGAGAATGTTCTATGTATGTTCTTAAAACTTAAACATAAGCAATTGGTTTGAATGAAATTACATTTTTATAAATAAATTAGTTCTAGTAGGTTAGTGACCAATCTGTCTGATCGTGTCTGAGTTTCAAACCACCAAAAGTCTCCGTTGTGTAACGATTGAAAAAACCGACAATTTATGCCTTCCGAAACATCATAGCTCAAATAGATAAAGCTGTACGTTGATTAACAAAAGCAAAGAGTTACCATCGCTTAGTCAAACTACACTTCGAGCGCTGTCTCAATAAATTAAAATTCTTTGACGAAAAACAATCATTGATTAATCAATTGGATAACACGTTAATAGTGTGATTTAAACAAATGATTGTTAAACTATCAATTGTCGCAACATTGACGATACGATTGAATAAGTTGTTATTTCGACTCATTTATAATGTGCAATAAGGCCTGAATAAGTTGTTATTTCGACTCATTTATAATGTGCAATAAGGCCTGAATAAGTTGTTATTTCGACTCATTTATAATGTGCAATGAGGCCTGAATAAGGCCTGAATAAGTTGTTATTTCGACTCATTTATAATGTGCAATAAGGCCTGAATAAGTTGTTATTTCGACTCATTTATAATGTGCAATAAGGCCTGAATAAGTTGTTATTTCGACTCATTTATAATGTGCAATGAGGCCTGAATAATTTGTTATTTCGACTCATTTATAATGTGCAATAAGGCCTGAATAAGGCCTGAATAAGTTGTTATTTCGACTCATTTATAATGTGCAATAAGGCCTGAATACATATCTTTACTAATATAATACTAATAATGATCGATAGCCACATTCAACGGGAAGGTTATAATAATGCTATATTTCATTCCAAAATTCCCACGGCGACGGGAACAATGCGGCTAAAACCGCGCTGCGACGCTAGTACAAAAATCATTATTCAAATTGGACTGTTCACTTCTAAGATTAGCCCGCTGAGACATACGAAAAAACAAACTCTTCAGCTTAATTATATTTAAATAGTTGTTTATTTTGTATCAGCTCATTTCATAAAGTGTTACTAATAGCTCAGTCAACTTATAAACGACTCTCATAATAAAACTATAAGGTACATTTTCAATTTTAATAAAAGGATTCATTTCGAACCAATAACGTAATAATGAAAATTTAATGCGACTGTGAAATGAGTACTTACCTTAATGAATGTATGTATCGGAATTGTAATTATTATACAAAATGGACATTAACAAATGATTGAAGTCATTCGAAACGTAATATGATTGTTTATTCCCAATTTGTTTTTCATAAACTTACACCCTTCTTTTACAAATACTAGCAGCGGCCCGCGATTTTACCCGCGTTGTGCCCGTTCTCGTGGGAATTTTGGGAATTTTGTACACATAAACTTTCCTCTATAATCATTCTATCTATTAAAAATAACCGCGTCAAAATCCGTGCAGTAGTATTTGAGTTTATCGCGAACAGACAAACAGGCAGACATACACGGCTGGGGACTTAGTTTTATAATATGTAGTGATTTAAATGGTACACTAGATTGTTCCACGAAATCATATTTAACTTGCGTATTAATTTAACTTTAGCGAAGTGGAAATGCTATTAGTAAGCAACGTGCAGCAGCCCTTACTTGGATGGGAGGCCGATGGTAGCTTTTCTATCCGAGCGCTGCCGTGCTTCGGAAGGCACGTTAAGCAGTCGGTCAAGGTTGATTAAATCGTTTAACCAAATCGCAGGTCTTTTGGCGGTCTAAAAACTCCGACACCAGCGTTGGCCTCTAACCTTCTCGAAAATTATGACTGAGTATCTACATAATGTTTATAACATGATCAAGAAATTGAAGCAAATGAAGTCGTTGGTCAAATCATATTAATTACTTTAACTGGCTATTATGAAAACAAGTTAATTAATAAATCAATTTGTCTAGACAACCAAGACATTATTACATTACAACCAGTCATTATAATCTAACTAGCAGCGCCCCGCGGTTTCACCCGCATTGTACCCGTTCCCGTGCAAATTTTGGGATCAAAAATAGCCTATAACCTTCCCGTTGAATGTGGCTATCTATTACAAAAAGAATTATTCAATTCGGACTGATAATTCTTGAGATTACCTCGAAAATACAAACAAACAAACAAACTTACAAATTTTGCCTCTATAATATTAGGATAGATTAGTTATTATTACTGTAACATCAACGAACATGATAATAAGTATTACGTTCGTAGACTGTACTACGCTGCTACGGTGCTACGCCATTTCGTAGCTACGGTTATTTTTAAACTTCTACGCAAAAACCGTAGCGCAGTCGTAGCTTTGAAACGAATGAACCAATTTTTATTTACTTTTTGTTTCAACAGTTCTTCCACGGGGAGTGTTCTTAGCTATCCTACTAATATTATAAATGCGAAAGTTTGTATGTATGGATGTATGGATGTATGGATGTATGGATGTATGGATGTATGGATGTTTGTTACTCTTTCACGCAAAAACTACTGAACGGATTTGGATGAAACTCTACAGTAATGTAGGTTATACATCAGAATAACACATGGGATATATTTTATCCCGAAATTCCCGCGGGAACGGGAACAAAGCGGGTAACACCGCGGGGCGCGGCTAGTTATTGAATAAAAATCGGTTGAAGTTACGATTTCTATAACGTTCTATCATATAAAATATTACTTTTCGTAAAACATTTTGAAACTAAATTAAATATTAAGCTTACTTAGTATTCGGTAAGCCAACCGTGGGTTGCCGCAACATTCATTTATGTCATATTTCAAAGTACTTATTGATACCCAAAGGGATGACAAAATTTGAAGAAGATCAATCCGCTTACACAAATTATAAAGCGATTCTTAGAATTCTGTATTTAATTATGAGTACATGTCTCATATTCAGGAAAAATCTAAATTACTTGGGGCCAATTTCTTTGTCTCTGAATTGTTGTTTTTAATGAGAGTAATTCATTTATGTAGCGATTCCTTATTAAGTTGTGTAATACGTTAATTTGAAATATTACATGAAGAATAATTATGACTATTATTTATAATACTTTTTAATATGCCTACTTATTTTTTACCTGAAAACAAAAACGCTTCGGAGGGTACATAAAATGATCGGTCCTGGATTTGTAATCGTAAGACTTTCGGAGGCCTTTAGGCGGTCTAAAAGCTCCTCCACTAGAAATGGCCACTAACCAACTCGAACATATTTTACCTACCCACTTCCATTTCTTGAATTCACTTGTATATCACTACATATTATAAAACAAAGTCCACGGCCGCATCTATCTGTCCGTCTGTTCGTAATAAACTCTAAATACTACTGCACGGATTTTGACGCGGTTTTTTAAATAGATAGATTGATTCAAGAGGAATGTTTATGTGTATAAAAATCCTGAAACTCCTACAAGAACGGGCACAACGCAGGAAAAACCGCGGGGCGCTGCTAGTTAATTATATAACAAGATTATCTGGAAAAACAAGATTCATATTTTATAGACGTCTAAATAATCTTTTCATAGGAAATACTTGATTACTTCTATTGAGCGCAGTTCATTTAGTAAATCCAATGTAGAGGGAATTGTATTGCAACTCGGAAGCGTATTGACAGAAAAGGGTCTTTATTTATATGACCAAGTGTCTATTCACTGAGTAATGAATTTAATGTATGTTAATGCATATATCTTGTTATACGTTTAAGGTATAAACTAGGTAAGAGCTTGAGACTATGGGGAAAGTCTGTAGACATAATAATATCCAGCGATAAAACTGTCTTAAGTCTTTAGTCCTAGGGCTGACACTGCGTTAAGCGTGCGCACGCCGCGGTTCCATACAAAAGTGAACCGTCGCGGGCGCCCACGGCGTGTGGCTTCATACAAAAGTGAACCGTCGCGGGCGCCCACGGCGTGTGGCTTCATACAAAATTGAACCGTCCCGGGCGCCCACGGCGTGTGGCTTCATACAAAAGTGAACCGTCGCGGGCGCCCACGGCGTGTGGCTTCATACAAAAGTGAACCGTCGCGGGCGCCCGCGGCGTGTGGCTTCATACAAAAGTGAACCGTCCCGTGCGCCCGTCACGTGCGGTGTCATACAAAAGTGAACTGTCGCGAGCGCTCGCTTAACGCAGTGTTGACCCTTACCTGACTATAACGTGACTCTATATGACAATTTCAAATGAACGGACGTTTACAAGTTCACGAGACGCAGACGGATACCGTGACAGTGCTTGCGCTCGTAGCATAGTTTGACTAAACGATGTTAGCTCATTGCGATGGTTAAGCAACGTGCAGCTCGGCTCCTAATTGGATGGGAGGCCGATAGTGACGTTTCTATCTGAGCGCTACCGGGCTTCGAAAGGCATGGTTAATTGTCTATTCCGGTTGTTTCATTCGATAGACCATGTCGGAAGCGGTCTAAAAAACTCCAACACCAGAGTTGGCCATACGAACTTGCTTTACCTTGATAAAAGCTTGTACTAAGCTAATGTTTCCTTTTAATCAAAGACTGAGTTTTAAAGGTTATATTTAAGGACTTTCCTTTGTTTTGATACAAACTGCGGGACACATGTATATGTTTTCTCACATACTTTCCACATAACTTCATCCATATAACATAAGGGTCACTCGAGAGGTTTTATTTCAAAGCCTATTGGTCTAGCTTAGACCAGACGTATACTATACTGTAGTATGAAATTGTAGCAGATAGTCATTGACTTGGAAAATGGGCTTATAAAACTACCTCAATCAGAAACCTCTACTAAAAGGTTATGTGTGGATAATGTACATAGTTTGAAAGGATTTAGGTGACAAGATTTTTTGGTTGGGTCTAATAAAATAATCTTAACACGATAGCGAATCAATCTGCATCACAAACTTTGAAGTTAAATTTTATTTCGATAAAATATTTCTTAGGTCATTTGATATTTCGGTGAAACGTTTTTTGTAATATTAGCTTTCAGTCAAACTCAATATTGGGCTGATGAGAAATGATAGATCGACATTAGAGAAATGATAGATCGGTCTTTTAATACTTCAGTGAATCGTGTTCGGTAAAATGAGCTTCGGTCAAACGTACTTAAAATTGTTTATAAAACCGTATGTGGATTAGTTGCCATTATTTATATACTTTCACTGATATCTTCATTAACATGAGATGCCCTTTGCCCAATTAATATTAGTTTACCTTTATATATTGTGAACTAGCAGCGCCTTGCGGTTTTGCCCGAGTTGTGCCCGTTCTTGAGAGAATTTCAGGATGAAAAATAGCTTATAACCTTCCCGTTGAATGCGGCAATCCATTACAAAAAGAATTATTCATATCGGATTGGAAATTAAGTACTTTAACCCCTTTGTAATATTAGTATATATTTGTAATACTATTTCCACGCCACAATAAAAACATCCCTCAAAAACTCCACAGTTGTTAACATTAAGTCCACTACATACATAATGATTGTATCATTAATCCGACAAACGTCACAAAGAACCGAACAAATAAAACACGACTTCAGTTCACGCATCGTCCAACTAGATAAAATAAATCGCCAGCTTAGTTAATATAAAGCGACATAATTTATATTCTATTTTATATGGAACTACAGGATTTCCGCGACTTATCTCCGTGTGAACACCGCCTAACGTACGAGTTTGATACAATTGTTTGTTTTTCTTTGCGTTGAGCGTGAAAAGATTGAGCGCTGAGCTAAGAGGCTTTGATGATGAGTAGATGAGTGATTTTTGACATGTAATGAGTGAACAATTAGTCATTTACGCCGGCACTCAGAGACAACAAATGTTTCCTTCGTAGATATTTAATGAATGGGTGATTTTGACTTGTAATGTATGATGAATTTCGCCAATTACTTAAATTTAATGGATTTGATTGATAATTACAAGTTAATTAAAAAAATGAGTGTTCCAGTTCAATTGAAATGAAAATGTATGAAGAAGCCTGTAGTAGAGACAGTAGTGTCTAAAACTATTTTTGTCTGCCGCAGACTTTTGTCTATCACAACAAAGAATTTATACCAATACTAGCTGTGCCCCGCGGTTTCATCCACAGCGCACCCGTTCCCGTAGGAAATACGGGATAAGTATCCTATCCTTGTCCTGGTTCTAAGATACCTCCCCACCAATTTTTAGCCAAATCGGTTCAGCTGTTCTCGAGTTATAAATAGTGTAACTGATGTGCAGTAGGACTTTTTTGTATGTAAAATTAAAAAAACTTGTACCAATATTTTTGTTGTTTTGTCTTTACTGACAGTTATGTTCGCATCAAACAAGTCAGTTTTAACAGTGCAGTGATTACGGCACAGGCTCTCAATCGCTAACACTAAATTATACCTAGCAACAGAAAGAAATAGCACCAAATATAGAACAAAAAATATCTCAAATGTTCCCACTATATTTTAAGTCACTCAATGTGTACTAGCGTTCCATGAATTTCTTATCGGCTCATTTTTAACTCAATATATCGCAGCTTCTACGTTACGTAATTCCCACCTATAACGTATAAAATAGGTAAGTTAGATGTAAGAGTCACGTCGTGTCAACGGCGGGGCCCTTAGTTGTGTTGTCAACGGTTTGAATAGAAAGCTCCTATCCTGTAGGGTGACGATAAATTATGTACGAAGTCGGATAGTTAAGACAGTTATTGGAGATAGGGTTTAATTTTGATGTCAGTTTTTTCGGTGAATTAAATAAATACATGTATGAACTTTTTACGCTTTTATTTCTATTTTTGATTCATGAGTAAAATATTTGCATACTATTTTTAGGTCTGCTTATTTTTAATTTAATTTTTATTTAAGCCAGAGTATTATATTATAATTTAAATAAAATGTCCATATAGATAAAAAAAACAATTTTCAACAAATTTCATTAATTATAAAAAAGGAAAATATATAATAGCTGCACACGCTGTTTCAAATAACATTATAACAAAATATTATCCAAATTATTCCATCACGCTACGAGCCACCACACCACACGAGCTTCGTAAGCCGATCACTAATATTTTTGCGTGTCAATGGGAAAATATTTTAGTTTTGTCCCGCATTATCTCAAATCATATGGCCCACAATCCAGCGATTACATTAAGGCACGTCTAGATCTAGTTTTATATTACGGATACTCTTCTGTCATTTTATGTAGAGAAGTAGTTAAATAAAAATGCGTTTGACTTTACGTACAGGAAAGTTATAAAAAGTTATGTGGCTTTATAACTTTGGGGTTACAAAAAGTTTTTTTAGCTGTTTGATTGTTTGCTATTAAACTTTACCTTTAGGCGTAGACATATTTCTTTAAATGATAGTAGACAATAAATGGAATCCACAGCGATTGTCATTTGTCTGTAAAGGCATGTTTGGTGAATTATCAACTTGAAATTATATAATTGGCTAGTGGGTAACCAACTCGTGATGGCAACCAAATTATAGTTTTTTGTGGTACAATAATGATGTCAAATACCAATACGGCTCTGAAATTTTGAAAATAAATATACGCACAGAAATCAATAAGAAAATAATGTCCATGACACACATCAGGGCGCTTTCAAATTATGCATTTCGTGTCGGACCGCTGCGGTGCCGAAGCGGTCCGACACGAAACGCATAATTTGAAAGCGCCCTTAAAGTCGATTTTTTCGACGTCGTGAGAGACTTGCAGCCTTACTCAGAAAGGTCAACACAGTCCTCCATTAACAAATGGACATAACTTTCATACATTAAATATCAGTAATCACTCATATACCTTTCCTAAAGAGTCATTTGACGTCTCTGAGTACAACAATTGATTGCTAAAACGATTAGAGTGCATTGACCTTGAGGTAAATACATCTAAATGTCAATGCGCTCTAGTATTATTTATTACCATATCACAACATAGTATAAAATAAAGTCGCTTTCCGCTGTCTGTCTTTCCCTATGTACGCTTAGATCTTTAAAACTAAGCAACAGATTTTAATGCGGTTTTTTAAATAGATAGAGTGATTCAAGAGGAAGGTTTATATGTATAAAAATTCTCGAAATTCCTACGGGAACGAGCACAACGCGGGTAAAACTGCGGGGCGCTGCTAGTATGATATATATGAAAAAGGTTCTCAGAAGTATTAATTAATCGTTTTATTACAGGTAATTGCCTAATCTTCACCAAGAGGCGGAGATTGCGACAGTTATTACACGGTAAGATTTACTATAATCCCTATTAATCTTTAGCTTTACTTTAATTCGTCTCAGAAATAGGGTTACATTTTCAACACAAGTTACGGCATAACTATAAATAAATCATCATTTATTATATAAAAATCAATGCCACTTTTCGTTGTAACTGATCTCCTCCTAAACAGCTGGACCGATTTGAATATTTTTTTTGTATGCGTTTGGGAGGCACCCTGGATGGCTTTGATTCACACTAGCGACATCTATTGGGTCGCGGGTGGAACCACCGCGCGGGACAGCTAGTACTCGTATAAAAGAAATTCGTGTTATAACTCGAGAACGGATAAACCTATTTTAATTATTCTTTTTTTTTATATTACATATCTTGGTCAGGAATAGGATAGATATAAACATTAAGAAATTTCCACGGGAACGGGTGCGCTGTGGGTGGAACCGCGGGACACATCTAGTTGTGATTAAAAGAGTTGCGATGATATAGACAGACTAGCAGCGCCCCGCGGTTTTACCCGCGTTGTGCCCGTTCCCGTGGGAATTTCGGGATAAAATGTAGCCTATAGCCTTCCTCGATAAATAGACTATCTAACAGTGAAAGAATTATTCAAATCGGTTCAGTAGTTTCTGAGATTAGCGCGGTTAAACAAACAAACAAACAAACAAACAAAACAAACTCTTCAGCTTTATAATATTAGTATAGATTATTTTTGTGTGTTAAGTTGTTTTACTTTGTCTTCTTTGACAGCGAGTGGTCGAAAACTGCGAAGTACAGAAGGGTTAGTATCGTTTGGAGGTCACTTTTGCCCAACAGTGGGATGATAAAGGTTTTTATGGGCCAGATATAGTTTAGTCAAACGGTTGAGTAAAATCTTAAATTATTTTTTATTGTAACTGTGACATATACTATAAGTACTCTAACGCTCGTACTCAGAAATTATTAACAGCCTCCGTGGTCTAGTGGTTTGAGCGCTCGGCTCACGATCCGGAGGTTCCAGGTTCGATTCCCGGTGGGGATATCTCACAAAAATCACTTTGTGAGACTTTCCTCAGTTTGGTTAGGGCATTGCAGGCTGAATCACCTGATTGCCCGAAAAGTAAGATGATTCCGTGCTTCGGAGGGCACGTTAAACCGTCGGTCCCGGTTACTTTCTACGGATAGTAGTCGTTACATGAGCCATGTCAGAGGCCTTTGGCGGCTCAATAACTCTGACACCAGGATTGGTCAGGTTGACCTTCCACTCGATGAAGAAGAAGAAGAAGAAGAAATGCCGTTTAATGAGTGATTTTGACATGTAATGTATGAATAATTACGTCAATTAGATAAGTGTTGATTTAATGAACGTTGTGAGTGTGAAATTTTGTCCTTAAAATTATTTCAGAGATATTAAACTCGCTCAGTATCAAAGGTGACTCAATGTCTATTTATTACTCAAGTTCGCTACAAATTAACACTAACAAAATACAACGTTTTAGACCAATTTCAGTTTAATTTCTAGGATATTTTTTGCTAATCATTACGCAAAGTTTATATCTACGATAAAGTTTTAATAAGATTTTTTGTTAGACCTTCGACATCGATTTAATAAGTTGACATTTTAATCAGAATGTTTTAATACGTTTAGAAAATTCTTTTGACTCTTTGGGATTTTATAATGATAATTAGAAAATTAGCTTATATTAAAAAGATTATAAAAATTAAAAAATATAAGTTGGTTTTCAGTATTAAAGAGCGTATTCGAAAGCACCTATAGGGGCTTAGGCTAATCAACTTCAAAGTGACTTGAAAAACAGACTTTCAATCAAATAACAGTTCCAAGATTTTTCACAATCAAATGAACTAGTCAATTTAAACGAAGCCATTAAAAATCCCTTTAACGTAATATAATTCGAGTTCATAAAATCAAAATATTTTCTTTGAACCAACAACTATTAAGCTAGGTCTATATTGTGCGGTATTCGGTGACCTGAATCTGGAGCTGTGAACAACAAGCCTATTATGTCCACGACCCAACCTAGGCTTAGCTTTAGCCTACAACTAATTAATAATGAATGTTCTCTCTCTTTCTTGCTAATGGAAGATGTAGTTGTAGAAAGAGATGGAATTAATTGAAACATTTTACTCTTAATACTTTTCTGCATGGAAGTGAAGAAATCCTGTAAGAAGTATGAACCTTTTGCTGTTTGATTTGAACCTCAGATCTCGCAGCCTGGCTTGTACTAATCTGTCCTAATCTTACTAATACATTTTATGCGATACACTTTATCCTGAAATTCCCGCGGAAACGGGTACAACGCGAGTAGAACCACAAGGCACTGCTAGTGTGATATATTTTATCTATGTGAGTGAGTATCTTATAGATATAAGGTGATCTGTTTAGTTAGAGTCGTAATTACAGTGTGGTGACTACAATTATTTTTGAAAAATAGTCAGTGCTATACAAATCTATACTAATATTATAAAGCTGAAGAGTTTGTTTTGTTTGTTTGTTTGTTTGTTTGTTTGTTTGTTTGTTTAAACGCGCTAATCTCAGAAACTACTGAACCGATTTGAATAATTCTTTCACTGTTAGATAGTCTATTTATCAAGGAAGGCTATAGGCTACATTTTATCCCGGATTTCCTACGGGAACGGGCACAACGCGGGTAAAACCGCGGGGCGCTGCTAGTGATTTTATAAAAAAACTATATAATAAGACATAAAATAAATTTAGTACTACAACAGTGAACTTACGTTCAATTATATTTAAACTTTACGTGACTTTCAACAGTTTAAAAATTCAAGTTAACTTGGGGTATGTTTCAAGCACGAAATAGTGAGGTATGATGTATTTTCAAAGTCAATTTCATATGATGGATTTGCTTTGAAAACCAGTGACGCCAAATACCCTCATTCCTATATCATCTACACTAATTAGTATGAGTTAGATAGAAAAATCACAATTAATCAATCACAGATTGAATTTTTTCAACTTTTTATAATAACCTGGAAATAGTGGCGGTCACTCATACTGAGCGATGTTAGCTTGCGATTGTTAAGCAACGTGCAGCTCGACCCGTACTTCGATGGGTGGCTGATAGTGTCATTTTTATCAGAGCGCTACCGTGCTTCGGAGGACACGTTAAATTATCAGTCTCGGTTATTGCAATCGTTAGACCAAGTCGGAGGCCTTGAGGCGGTCTAAAAATTCTGACACCAGGGTTGGCCACTCACCTACTCTAACTTACTTACTCATACTACAAGTAATTCCATTCTTACGTAGTACTTAGATTTCCATGTTTTTAAAGCAAACGTGAGTAAAATGGTATAGACAAATAATGTACTTATCTCAGTACTTGTAATTCTGCGTATGCGCGACGATATTTGTAAGCCCCACTGACGTCAGCAGTGGAATTCAGGCCTAAATCAATAATCCGACTTTATAAGTAAACCGATCATAAATATTTAACACCCAACCAACTGAAATATTCACAATAACAAAGAAATTATAAAGTAAAATATGATTATGTAAATACTCTTGTAAAACAAATATTTATCTTCTTATAAACTTTTGAAATTAAATCGAAATACCAAAATCAAGAAACAATAAAGTCAATGAACGAAATAAATGAAAAGAAACCATAAATAAAAGCTTTTATTTATTTATGGCCGTAAATAAAATGAAACCTTATTTGAGCATTACTTACTACGAAATTTGAATTTCGAAGCTATTCGTTTACATAGGACCCACTTAAGGTTTATTCAAAAACTTTGACTTGATTCTTTGGTATAAAAATTTGTATATTCGAAATGTTGACTTTAGGTGACTGGAAAATAAATAGCAATATTGAAATACATATAATTCTTCTCTATATTTTTGAATTGAACATTTTATAACGAAAGAAATATTTAAATTTAAATTTAGAAGTGAAACAAGAAAGGCCACGCAGTTCAAATCTCCATCATACCATAAAAATTGAATTGAAACTAACTTTTTGTTATGCCTTTGATTGATTCATAATTCTGTTATAGTTCGAAATCTAAACATAAAACCTTTTTGCACCATTCTAGATTCCATATTTAAAATTACAAAAACGGAAAGGAATAAAGCTTTATTTAAAGTCTAAAATAATTAGTAGAGTCACTACATCTACGTACTACCTCTTTCGTCGTTTTACCGATATATGTGTGCTTTTTACAAGCAAGAGCCATGTTATGTTACATATAGTATCCACCAATCATATTAAACGTAGCATAGTACATTTTAAACGTTCGATGTTTTGACTTTTCGATGAATAGTGTTCGATCATTTAATTCTCGATCTTCTGTCATTCGATGTGACCTTGATAACCCTACAGTATTAAGGCACACTACAGCCAGTTAACATTACTAACAATACTAGATTTAACACCATCAGACTACTGAACTAGACTAATGTAAACTAGGCTTTAAATTAAATAAAAACATTTCATTTAAAGAGCTTACTTTCAAAATTGAACCTTCGGTCCTAAGTCAATAGTGTCAGTTTTTAGATGCCTCAAATTACGACGGTGTGTGTATAAATAACAGACCCTCCTTGCGGTCGGAAGGCATTTCGTACTCTCTCAAAGGTTTCTACTTGTCTATGGAATGGAGTTAAATATTTACAACTTGACTATTCTGATTATGGTCGCTTCCTGTCATATTTTCATTATGGTTGTGTGTGTCTATGGTTAGTATGGGTAGAAGAGCGTAAACCTTGTGGCGTATTTTAAGTAAGCGGTGTTAGTTTATTGCGATTGTTAAGCAACGTGCAGCTCCGTCAGTACTTGACTGGGTGGCCGATAGTGGCTTTCTATATGAGCGCTACCGTGCTTTGGAGGGTAGGTTAAGCAGTCCGACATACGCTATTTTCCAAAGAGCAAGAGACAAAACAATTAGTGTTATTTTTATAGGACGTTTAGGAACAAGGCCATAAACTGTCATCTCTAATACACAATAAAGTAAAGTAAAGTATTAGCCTGTAATCTCCCACTGTTGGGCAAAGGCCTCTCATCTCACTGAAGATATCAGTACAGTGAGGGGGATTGAGCATGTGAGGAGAATAAGGAATAATCACCACGCAATTTAATATACGCATACAATTCTGTATATATTCTAACTCCTGCAATCCTTACGATTGAAGACGTCTCGTCTCATAACGGAAGCCAAGCGATGCCGACTCATTTCAATTTCCAGGTTCATTTTCAGTAATTTGACAGCGAGACTTACCACCATGAATCATTGCTATAAACTCACTGGATGTGGCATTAAGTAAAACAAGATAATAAGTTGAGTAGGTGAGTGGCCAACCCTGTTGTCGGAGTTTTTAGACCGCCTAAATGTCTTTGACATGGTCTATCACAGTCGCTGTAACCGAAATTGGTTATCAAGGATAATCGGTTATCAATGACAAAATATGACATATGTCAGTCTAAAAAAAACAACTGGACAGATTGGATGAAACTTTACAGTAATATAGGTACAGAGACAGTAACAGTTATATAGGTCTTCTTCTTCATCGAGTGGATGGTCAACCTGACCAATAGTAATATAGGTAATATATGTAGGAATAGGATAATAACATTAGAATAACACATGAGATATATTTTATCCAGAAACAACGCGGGTAACACCCTGGCTAGTACTATATATACTCAAGTGAGAATAGCTAGTTTTCTTTATCTAATACTAACGAGTATACTTACATATCTAGTGCTACAACTTTTGGCTGTGTTGTAGCATTGTACCAACAGCAGAGCTGATTAAGTAATATAATTTATCTACACTAATGTTGTAACATTCTACTTATGTTTCCAATACTTGACTTATAATTACTACTGTTATAGCGCAGACAACTAAAACACTCAATTTAAGCAATTGCACATGATGTTATAATATCATTATAATTTAACATTATAACATCATTATAACGCGACCAATTAACCTGGCGAGCCTTATGTCAAAATCCTCATACTAGTTGTATAAAATTTTGATATTAGGCTGGCTTTTTAAAATAGTTGGGTTATACGTGAAAACTTCGTCGAAACTACATACACAAAACTCTTTGGTAAGATCTCGCTCGCTCCTGATTGGCCCTACGCGCAGCTGCGCTCTCATTGGTTAGATTTTAATGGCGGCAAGTTCACTGTGACAATACACGTACCTACGCGTGAATTTAATGTTTCGCAATGTGTTTTGTTTTTAAAATTTTGTTTGATTACATTATAAACACTAATCTAGACGGGACTTAATCGCGAATAAAAACATTTAATGCATACCTCAACGTTTCGGTCGTGTCGCAACGGCCGTGTTCACGAGGGTACCCTCGAGGTATGCATTAAATGTTTTTATTCGCGATTAAGTCCCGTCTAGATTAGTGTTTATAATGTGTTCATATCGTGATAGTTTAAATAGTGTATTTGTTTGATTAATTGCATTAAATAGTGAAGATAAAGTAGTGTATGCAACTGCATATAACACGGGTATTAAAACACTCGTTACTATTATGAAACTCGCTGCGCTCGTTTCATAAACTCACACTCGTGTTTTAATACCCTTCTTTATATGACGTTGCATAAACTACTATTAAAGTAATTCCACGATAAACCACAGGCTCCGTAAGAATACCCATCGATACGGACTCTTATCAATATTAAACCGAGTTTGTTAACTAAACAGAGAAACTATTTCAATTTTCATACTTTCAAGAAGACCCTTTAGTTTCCGAGCGAGTGCTCATTGTTTTGTAGTCTATTAATCATTGAGGCGATTTTATTATATCCAGTTAGTATTTCCGGTTGAATGACTGTTTCTTATTAACTTATAGCTTCGAGGTAGCGCTCGTGGCGTAGTTTGATGACGATGTTAGCTCATTGGGATTGTTAAGCAACGTGCAGCTCGACCCCTACTTGGATGGGTGGCCGATAGTGGCATCTCTATCTGAGCGCTACCGTGCTTTGGAGGGCAAGTTATATTGTCGGTCCCGGTTGCTACAATCGTTAGACCATATCGGAGGCCTTTGGGCGGTCTAATAACTCCGACACCAGGGTTGGAGATTCAAATTTACTTTAAACGTCAAGTCTAACCCGCTTTGTGCCCGTTCCTTTAGGAATTTTGGAATAAAATGTATTATATGTCCCATTCTGATGTATAACCTATATTATTGTGAAGTTTCATCCAAAAGTGTTCAGTAGTTTTGCGTGAAAGAGTAACACCGCGGGGCGCGGCTAGTAATGAATAAACCAACAAAATTATTTGAGGTACTATCCCTTCATCTCACAGCAATGAGCAACCCACTAGATTACTACGAGTATACATCAGTGACACTTGATCATATCTGTCACTATGTCACTACATACATCGAATTACTGTCACAAACGAACAAAGGCTTAACCTTAAAACAAATGAAGATCGCAACACTATTGTTTCCAACGAGTATTGACATTTCGCGCGATCTCAAAGAGATGTCAGTATAACGGAACGGTAATTATCGTTATTTTATCGTTAAATAATAATTGAAACTCGGAGTTTTATGAGTAAGGATTGTATGCTATTATCGTTTTAATTAATTGAGAATATTTATCCTCGAGAAATCGTAGTACGTTTTTAGAACTCCAATGGGAGGAGGTTCTTAATTAAAGTCCATTTTTAGTATCTCATCTTCTGTATTGTTTTATCATTGCAAACCTGTTTGGATTTATGTACTAAAACATGCTTTGGGTTTGATTCTGCGTTATTTGATTGTAGTTAATTATTTAAATTAAAATAATGGCTGGACTTATTTTTAGCAACCATAACTAAGAACCATCGCAAACTGGCTTTGAATGAAAATAAAATCCAAATCGGTCCATCCGTTTAAGAACTAAGGTGCCACAGACACACACACGCACACGCACACGCACACGCACACGCACACGCACACGAACACGAACACGAACACGCACACGCACACGCACACGCACACGCACACGCACACGCACACGCACACGCACACGCACACGCACACGCACACGCACACGCACACACACACACACACACACACACGCACACGCACACACACACACACACGCACACACACACCGCGCGCTCACACACAGCCATCGCCGTCAAAGTTATAACACCTTTTTCATCGGGGTTTAAAAATAGTATGAAATTAGTTTTAGAGCCTAAAGGTTACTTATAGTATTTGTTAACTCATTGAGCTTTCTCCATAACCATCAAGTCATAAAAAACGAATCGCTTACCTAAACAAATGAAGTTATTAAAAAACACACTAGCGCCATCTACATGATTCTCAATTTGAATAAACAGCTATCAAAATAAAACTTCTGAAACAGGCAGAATATTCACAACATTGATTATACAAATTATTGCATCACATCTAAAATAACGTTTATCCGCATTAAAGTACTTGTTAATTATCATAATTGGTGTATTCTATACAATAAACACTATGTTTTAATTAAAATATGGTGCCTCCAAACGATGTTTAATTAGTAGAATGGGTTAAAATATCAATCGGTGATGTTGGTTTCAGTAACTAGGTAATTAAAATAATTGTACTGAATTATGGTATACTTGTAGGCAGAATTGTATTTAAAACAGCGGTTTGTACATCAGCTTTCATGCTATATAATGGATCGTATGACATACTTCTATATCTACATACTTGCAGCGCCCCGCGGCTTTACCCGCGTTATGCCCGTTACCATAGGAATTTCGGAATAAAAAATAGCCTATAACCTTCCCGTTGAATGTGGCCATCTATTACAAAAATAATTATACAAAACGGACTGATGATTTTCGAGATTAGCTCCAACATACAAACAAATTTTACCTCTTTATAATATTACTAGCAGCGTCCCACGGTTTTACTCGCGTTGTACCGGTTCCCGCGGGAATTTCGGGATAAAATGTATCCCATATGTTATTCTGATGTATAACCTTAAGGTTTCATCCAAATCCGTTCAGTTGTTTTTGCGTGAAAGAGTAACAAACATACATTCATACATCCTGCCTCACAAACTTTCGCATTTATAATACATATTAGTAGGATAGGATATGTAAAAAACATGGATAAAAATAAGAGAAGTATTGAAAGACGTCAGTTATGATATAATACGTCATTCAAATACAGTTATTAAATGAAATTAATTTAAAAAAACGAAGTAAAAACCGATTTAATATCTGTCAGTTCGGACTTTTAATTGCTTCCAATCCAATGTGTAATATCAATCATCAACATTGAATCCAATGGAAGCGCCATTTTTGTAATAACACATCCAGGAAACCCATGATCTTCGACCAACTCGGTTGCTCAAATAAAATTCTTTATGCATCTACGTTGCGAAATTGTCTGAGAATCCAGTTTCATTTAGTTAACGAAATTATTCAATTACGCGTTCCAGGCGTATTTTTCGCACCAAGCATCCACTAGGAACCTTCGTTTTATATCTCTTATATGGATTATGTTTTTGAAATGCATCCATTTTAAGAGAGGTAATAATAGAAAGAACATAGACATAAAACTCTATGTTGGCAACACAAAGTCTCGGCAAGTTTCGAATTCGGAATTTGAATTTTAAATGCATTATGTATTAGGATTCATAGACTGAAGCACTGTTTTAAAGTAATCGTTGGAAATAAAATAGTGCTGACTTTGGGCTCTTTAGATTTAGACATTTTTATAAGTCATACTGTTAGTTCTGTGGTGCCGCAACGGGAAGCCTTCCCTCCGCGTTCCACTATGTGTGTCGTGCGGTACACCAACCACATGAGAACATCTAAAATCGCCTAAACTAAAGTAGCCCTTTCAGCACTATTTTATTCGTTTTCTCCACTTTACGAATGCTTCGGATGCTATAAATAAGTTCGGCGAATGCAAATGACATGTATTAGTATTAATATTTTGTTTGAGAAGCGTTTTTCTCAGTTTAAAACCGAACTCGTGAACAAAAGGACGACAAGAATAATTTATTCGCTGCATTTTAGTTGATTTATTGTTATGCAATGCTTTACTTGCTTATTATACTTCATCGTGCTTTGAGGACACGTTAAGCCGTCGATCCCGGTTGGTTCAATCGTTAGACCAAGTCGGAGGCCGTTGGGCGGTCTAAAAACCCCCTCACTAGGGTTGGGACTAACCTACTTAAAATGAATGAATGATGCAATGATACGTTGGTTTGCTAGGTTTGATGTAGGTATTTGTTTTATTTCACGTCCCTGAACTATAGTTGTGGGTTTTTTGAATCTTGAAAAATATAAATATAAGTCTCTTAATTGCATAGACCTGTATAGTTGTAGTTGTAATGTGTAAAGACATGCGTCTTTGTGTGCGTATAGTTCTGTTAGAAAGCATATTTTTGCCTGTATTTGTGTGATTGTAAACTACTGTTTCACCCACGTTGTGACCGTTCCCGTGGGAATTTTGGGATAAAAAGGAACATATACCCTTCTTTTTCTCTTTCAATATCGCTATCTAAGTCACATATACCCTTCTCCTTGAATCAATATAGCTATCTATCATCTATATAAATAAAAATGAATTGCTGTTCATTAGTCTGCTTGAAACTCGAGAACGGCTGAACCGATTTGGAAAATTTTGGTCTTGAAATATTCATGAAAGTCCAGGGAAGGTTTAAACGGTAAGCATTGACTGAAAAAATGCGGGTGCAACCGCAGGGCACAGCTAGTAAAAAAAATATATATTCAAAATCGACTGGTAGGTTTTGAGATTAACACGTTAAACAAACAAATATCAAAATTGAGCTTTATTATATAAATATAGATTATGTTTTGGATTGCATGTTGAGACCTTTTAAAGAACGCGCAATAAAAATTTAATGGCTCATTCACAACTTCTTCCGCTTAACTGAAATTAAGTTAGACATTAATTAGAGATCGTAACTTGAGCTTAATTCATAAAAAGCACGATACATTTTAAAAGATGTAGAGTTGATATTATATTACGCTATCGTGTATTTAACTAAAGTTAAAATATAAGTAGTGCCTCTTGGTTACACTCATGCTAAAATTAAGAATGTCGGGATACAATTTCTCAAACAAACAGACATACGAATATAATGACCGAATTCTTCTTTCCTTTGAAGCCGGTTATAATATCCAAAGATTTCACCACTCTACCTTATCCTTTTCTATCTGAGCGCTACCGTGCTTCGTTAAGCAGTCGATCCCGGTTGTTTTAATCGTCAGACCATGCCGGAGGCCTTTAGGCGGTCTAAAAATTCCGACACCAGGGTTGGTCTGACCAATTCGAAATTAAACAATGACCCTACCCAAAATTTTCCAGAATATGAATTATCCATCTTTGCAATTAACTCGGATTTTGACGCGGTTTTTTAATAGATAGAGTGATTCAAGAGGAAGGTTTATATGTATAAAAATTCCCGAAATTCCCACAGGAACGGGCAAAAGTGGGTAAAACCGCGGGGCGCTGCTAGTTTTTTTAAAAGCATACATAAACTTATACATCCACCTTAAAAGCTTCGCATTTATAATATCAGTAGAATTATCGATTGTGTTCGTTCGTGAGCGCTGCCTAGTATTTGTCACGTAACGTAAACGTATGCCATGACCTACTTGAGTTTTGTGACATTGTTTACCGTTCCAACGGATTTAGCTGTTCATTTACTTTATTAGTTGCTAGCAGTACCCACGGTTTTACCTCTATTGTAGACGTTCCTGTGGGAATTTCGGGATGAAAACTAGCCTAAGACGTTCCTAGTGAGTTACACTGTCCATCGGTGAAAATTACATCCAAATCGGTTAAATAGTTTTTGAGTATATTGCAGACAGACTGACGTGATGTGCTTTTCCTTTATAACATGTGAGAATTAACTACCCTCTGTTTCAATTACCACGTATTTTTTCCCTTAGGAATCTTGGTTTTCATCTATCTACATTCCATATTTTAACACCAATTGTTAAATAGAAGTTTAACTGCCAAACTCAGAGACGTTCATTAAATAGCCACTTAACTAATTGGCGTAATTTTTCATACATTACATGTAAAATCACTCGTTAAATATCTACTAAGGATGCATTTGATATCTCTGAGTATAGGCGTTAGTTATTACTGACAGAGTTTAGCTGTGAAACTATTTACAAAAGTATAACAATGAATTTCTTTCACCGGTAAAATTACAGCCTCTGTGGTCTTGTGGTTTGAGCGCTCGGCTCACGATCCAGAGGTTACGGGTTCGATTCCCGGTGGGGGACAATATCTCACAAAAATCTCTTTGTGAGACTGCCCTCAGTTTGGTTAGGGCATAGCAGGCTGAAGAATCACCTGATTGCCCGAAAAGTAAGATGATTCTGTGCTTCGGAGGGCATTTTAAGCCGTCGGTCCCGGTTTCTTTCTACGGTTAGTAGTCGTTACTTGAGCCATGTCAGAGGCCTTTGGCGGCTCAATAACTCTGACACCAGGATTGGTCAGGTTGAACATTCACTCCATGAAGAAGACCGGTAAAATAAAAACAAATATTTAGTATCATTTCGCTTTTATAACATCTATCTAACATAGTCTAAGGTTTGAATAATAAGGATAGATGACTCCAGAAGCTCAAGAGGGGCTTCGATAGAAATGCCTCTATCTTCCCATCTAAGCATGATCCTTGCTTTACATACAAGATACAATGCCATTGTTTGTGAAAAAAAATGACCGCGATTATTCATGAAAGTTTCTGTAAATAATAGTGTGTATAAATAATAGTGGCTGAAATGTCACCATGTATATGTTACCAGAAAACTGCAAATACCGTTGTTTTATAATCTGACTAGCAAGCTTAGAACTATCGATAGTTTGTGAGGTGTAAAAACCATTAACAATTTAACGCATATCTTTTCGTTACTTCATAATATGTACTATGTCGTATGACTAAGTTGTCACCGTATCCAATCAATGACAATCTATTCTCGAAATTGTCAGATGGGAAAAAATACATTTACTTAAAATGAACTCTTTTTACAGCGAATTAGTTTTGATTTTTTTATATATTTGACCAATCAGCGCGCGACATAAGAAATAAGACCAATCAGCGCGCTATTTGATGAAAGTTCGCAATTATAAGATTTAATATGAACGGATTATGGGATACATTGTAAATGGTTTGTGCAGTTGACAACCTGGCGACAGTTTATCTTACTAGTTAGATTATAAAACAACAGTCCTTAACAACATTACGGTGACATGTACAGTATCATTAAATAGTGAACATAACGTCACTGGCTGTAGTCGCCGAGGAATGTTCCATCAGGCCAGTGATTAATGGAAAAGGGCGACGGATATATATTTTTTCTAAGCAAAATTTACTTTGCGTACAACGATTGATCGTTCCCCTACCCAGTACTGTCAGGTTATTTATATTTTAAGCTCTATTCCGAGATAAGATACTTTTTGTGTGAACTTTAGCATATTAATGAAACGTCTTATTATGAGCGAATGCTTTTCATGTTAGTGTCAGGTTTTTGCACATTTTTCCTTGACTGTACTTGGTTTTTTCTACGATAATATTTATATTCAATAAAGGCTCGGCTTATCTTGGATTACTGTGTGTGATTTCACTGAAATAATTTCTCAACATTGAAAGTACTCAATGCCAACGAGGAGAATAAGTGTATTTATTATTTATTTTTAGCACATATTTTTCTATTGCTAAGTTGGCACATTCCCTACCTTCTTTCCATTATAAGTAAAATATATTATCCCACTAATATTATAAATGTGACAGTTTGTGAGGATGGATGTATATAATGTTTGTTACTCTCACGAAAAAACTACGGGACGGATTTGCGTGAAATTTACAATTTTTATAGCCATTTACAATAAATATATTCTTAAGAAACTCTTGCTTGCGGTCCAAGAGTACCAGAATCAAATAAGAAACTAAAACAGAACGTTGCGATTGTCCACAACTGTCAAATACAAATACGAGAAAAACTTGTTGTAGTTCACGAAATAAATTTACATAAAGTTGAGAATCCCCTCGGACCTAGACATTTTAGTTCTAACTTTGTCTGCTCTCGTACTTTTAAACTGTAAAGTAGTACATTATTCTTGTTTTGTGAGGAGTTTTCATTGCTTTTGAAAGCATTTCGACTCGGCTGCGGCCTGACCCCAATGCAATAGTTAGCATACATTGTTTTTTTTACCGAGTTGAAAGGACTTTTTTATTAAACCATAGCGGTTTTGTTTATTCTTTTAATTCCATGAATAACTCATAAATTTAAATGAGTTTCATCAATAGCTTGTAACAATTGGACATGTCCTACTAATATTATCATTGCGAAAGTTTGTGAGGATGGTTTGACAAGCTGTTGGCACAGTGGCAGTGAGAGCGCTTACTGTTTCTGGGGTTGCGGGTTTGATTTCCGCCCGGAGTCAACAATATGTGCAGACATTGTTGTTGGCGACGATTCATAAACAATCATTTACAGAAAAAGAAAACCGATTAGCACTATTTCATTCTGTCATATTCAAATTTCGAATTGGTATTGCCTCCGCAATATAATATTACTTGCGGTTACGAAAGCGGTGTCAATGTCAAATTTAGCAGCATTTGCGGCCTTGACTGTACAGGACACGTTAGTTAAGTAGTTCAAATTCTGATAACCCAAGTCTAGCAGATGTTGTCTCGCTTCTAACTTTAAGAACTAATAGATTAACACGAAGGAGGAATTCTCAACAAGTCACAACATTAGTTTTTCTACCAAAGAGGCACCACCCGTAACTTCTATCAATCCATCAATAAATTAGGAAATATACGAAATGTTTTACCAGAAAATAAGTTGCCAAAGTAATTTCTTTTAGGATCTTCAATATTTTATTTGGTGAAAGGAGATAAATAAGTAGAAGTGGGTCGAAAGATTTTATGAATCGGGTTACATTGTAAAGAACGAATGACATTTCATCGAATGTCAATTGATAGACGTCGGAAATAGTGGTCGTGAAAATGGTGTACAGTGCCACCAACTTAACTGTTCAGGTGGGCAAAATGGGAACTACAGCCGCGTCATATTGAGTCTCTCTCTTAGTTAGGCTTTATATGATTGATATTGTAGTTTCTTAAATTTTAATGATATCTATAGACTGACTTGCAAGACATGTTTTAATTACCTTTGTTTCTTGGTGAATTTCTTATATTATGGCAAAACCAAATTCTCCACTAGCGACGCTGTCAACTGAACAGATAAGATGGTCGGACTGTAGTTACTTGTCAAAGATTTGTGTTATTGGTATCAATAAAAATGAAACAGATATAAAATAAATAAGTATGTATATCTCTTTTTCCATTCGTTTAGTCACAAAAGAGTATTTAATAAAAGCGGGTAGATTGCAATTTAATTGGTTTTTATTTTATTTTAGTATTAATTTATTCCGAGAATAGAGTTGCTTGAACGAATGATATGTTATCGATACTTTTTCATATAAGATCCATTAGCAGCGTTTTAATCAATCGGTGTCGCCCTTTTGTTGACAAGCCCGATGGCACAGTGGCATGTGAGAGCGCTTACTGTGTCGAGGGTGGCGGGTCCGATTCCCGCCCGGAGTCAACAATATGTGACGACATAGTTGTTGGCGACGACGTCTGTGTGTCAAATATACGTTCTTATAAAGTATTTGTGTATGTATAATATGTAGTAGTATCAGTGAGTTAGATTCCATAATAGAAGGGTAGAGCTTAGTTTAGGTCTAATTAACCGTGAGTGACGTTTAATCGGTCGGTAAAAGTTGTAGTTTCGATGAAAACGCTCAGGTTTCTATGCAATCCCAGGCGAAAATATTTCAATAATTTTATTCCACTTACGAGTAGATTAATGCAGTGATCCCTTTGTTGGGTCGACAGTCTTCAATGGCTGCCGGGGACATTTCCATTCTAATATTTATTATGAAGAAAATCTCGGAGAAATTCATCATAATCCTTTGAATTTCGAATACCGGCCGTTTTAAACAATACACGGAAAATTTAAATTTTTCGATCATTAATGAACGATGAAATTGTTCAATAACAAATTGAGATTTTTTGGTCTATAATATTGTGTTATAAATTTTTGGGATTTCCAGTTTTATCAGATTTCATAAATTATTATTCCAAAACTCAGTTACAACATTTTTTCAAGAAGTGATTCAGAAATTTTTGTTTAAAAATATTATTTATAAAAACATTTTGAAAGGTATGAAACTTTTATCTCGTTAAAAGTTACAACATTGTTATGTACCGGGAAGAGCGTTTCCCCGTTTTATTTACGCACGACTTAAATCAACAATTTGACAAACATTTTTATGTAAAACTTTTCTCTTTATCCGAATCTCGCTTTTATTATTTAATCTTCTACCACACGTCGGTTTTTATCACAGATGTCAGAAATACAGGAGATGTGGCAAGGAGGCGTGGCGCTTGCGAACGCATCTAGCCGCAAAGCGGCTTGTTGCCAGTTTCGGCCATTAGTCGAATGCCAACTTGCGACGTCTTCACTGCTTGTGATTTTTTACAAAATGCCGCGTTGTACAGTGGTTGTTTGCAAAAATAACACCTCTATTGTGAATTATACGAAAGATGGCATCTCATTTCACACGTAAGTATAAAAATATGATTGTTTTTCTTATTAAATTCATTAAAACATTACTTCGTGATACTAGTAACACGATAAAGTACCAAAAGCAATTATTTTCATTAGGAACTAAAACCATTGTTTGCTTAATACACATCGATCAATGAATCGCCTGGTCTAATAGCGCAATGGAAAAGTGTTTTACTGATACTCTCACTCACACGATAGTTTCGTGAAGCGGGTGCTGCCACACTGGTTCCAATTAATGAAATCAGGGACATAGAGGTCGAAGTACGAATTTCAATCTGATTTTTTGTAATTAAGGTCTTTGAGTGATTCTAAGCCTATTTTATAGAATACGTTTTTTTGATATACCTGCCCGTTTCCGAGAAAAAAAATGTTAAGTTTTTTTTTGTATGGAGAAAAATCGTTTTCTTTATTTATTTCATAAACGGGCAGAGACGTTAAAACCAAACCTTAAAGGGATTAAAGAACACATAATTCCTTGCATTTTGTTCGAAATCATCTACTCCATATCTCTGCCCGTTTAAAAACGGCAGGCGATCCAAATTTTTTTTTTCTTTTGTGGTTTTTTTGGTTTAAATACGCTTGAATGAATACTTAAATAGCAATATTGTAATACTAGTACTTCATTCCATCGATGCAAAATGTAATTGTAATATTAATAGCTTAGGTAATTTTATACCTACATACCGGCTATGTTACTTTTTTACCTGGGTATTGTTTTGCTTAGAGGCTTTTGCAAGGCCGAATATGTTTTATTGTTCACGTTACCTGGATAAGATAAGAAAAGAGGGCACTTACAGGTTACAGGTAATCAGGTAACTTACCTGATTAGTTGTTTTCAAAACGGAGTCACTCGTTCCTCGGATCCTAAAGTATCAACACGTACCTACACGCTCTTTACCATTAATATGTCTCAGTTTAAATCAAATTTGGATATATATATATGTGCTACTGAAATCAAGTGGAAATATCAAAAACAGTGATATATTGTGCACTACGTTTTTAAATCAAATAAACGTTGAAGTTTCTGCTGAAGATCTTAGAATTCTAAAACAGTTCACAAGGACATATGTTGCAAATTTACACAAGAGATGGTTGCAAGCAAATAGATGCCAATCTAATTTTTTCACCAAGAACACCATATTTGATGTCAATATTTGCGAAAGAGAATTTGGATGTCTCAAGCAATGGAAGCCAGTCCGCAGTCAGATGCTGCTACAAATACTCCACAGAAAGCCATCTGAGACCCACCAGAGGATCTATCAAACAAGCATAAAAGAAGGTGCCTTTCATCTCTTAAAAACCACTCCGAAGAAGAATTACTGTCTGCATTATTAGATAGATTGAAAGACAATTAGATTGACATCTATTTGCTTGCAACCATCTCTTGTGTAAATTTGCAACATATGTTCTTGTGAACTGTTTTAGAATTATAAGATCTTCAGCAGAAACTTCAAAGTTTATTTGATTTAAAAACGTAGTGCACAATATATCACTGTTTTTGATATTTCCACTTGATTTCAGTAGCACATATATATCCAAATTTGATTTAAACTGAGACATATTAATGGTAAAGAGCGTGTAGGTACGTGTTGATACTTTAGGATCCGAGGAACGAGTGACTCCGTTTTGAAAACAACTAATCAGGTAAGTTACCTGATTACCTGTAACCTGTAAGTGCCCTCTTTTCTTATCTTATCCAGGTAACGTGAACAATAAAACATATTCGGCCTTGCAAAAGCCTCTACGCAAAACAATACCCAGGTAAAAAAGTAACATAGCAGGTATGTAGGTATAAAATTACTTAAGCTATTAATATTACAATTCCATTTTGTATCGATGGAATGAAGTACTAGTATTACAATATTGCTATTTAAGTATTCATTCAAGCGTATTTAAACCAAAAAAACCACAAAAGAAAAAAAAAATTTGGAACGCCTGCCGTTTTTAAACGGGCAGAGATATGGAGTAGATGATTTCGAACAAAATGCAAGGAATTATGTGTTCTTTAATCCCTTTAAGGTTTGGTTTTAACGTCTCTGCCCGTTTATGAAATAAATAAAGAAAACGATTTTTCTCCATACAAAAAAAAACTTAACATTTTTTTTCTCGGAAACGGGCAGGTATTTCAAAAAAACGTATTCTATAAAATAGGCTTAGAATCACTCAAAGACCTTAATTACAAAAAATCAGATTGAAATTCGTACTTTGACCTCTATGTAAACTTGGGCGTTATCGCTATATTTTCATATTGCATTATCCGTTATAATTATATTTTTCTAACTGTTGTGTTAAACTGTTGTAATATTTATTATCTGTTGTAAGATTAGTTGTATGTTGAATTGCGATTATAACATTTTACGGTTGTAAATACGATGATAAAGTTATAGCACAAGATTATAATAGTAGGTACAATTTTTTCAGTGTTGCATGTTTTAAAATGTGTTACAGAAAAACAAATTTGGTTTTGATTTGATTTCAACGAACTTTCCTTCCTACTCGTTACAGGCTTTACGTATTTGTTTGAATTTTCTTACTCGAAAAAGTTGATGCAAAAGTTAATAAGTGTTGTAAATAATAAATTTATTGTGTGTGTAAAATAGTTTTTAAGTTATAAAATTGTAAAAACATATTTGTGAAAAATGTCGCGAGCTCGAAGTTCCGCCGTTTGGAATTATTTTACTGTGGACAATGTATGTGATAAAAAAGCAGTTTTTTCGCAATCAAAACAAACTTTCTAATGAATGAATATACACCAATAAAACAACAGGCAACAGCGAAGACATGAATCTATCTTCATACGAATATAAAATCAAAATTATAATAAACTGTTGTATTTTAATGAAAGTAAAATTTGCTCTTGTACTTAGTAATTTAAAGTTCATATTCGTCTAACGCTCTACGATGTGAAGTTCGCTATCATTATTTTTTAACCTTGACCTTGAACCTTGAATAGTTGAATTTGAGTCGACATCGGCTTCGGTTCGGTCCGTTCGGAAATCATCGGAGATACTCGGTACCGGTAGTTTCTAGTTCTACTAGTTACCGAGTATCTCCGATGATTGCCGAATCGAGGCGCACGATTATATTATAGGTACGTAATAAATATTACAACAGTCTTTGTCGAAAATAAATAATGGTTGTTGTTGCTATAAAATTATAATGAAATA
Organism: Cyclophora albipunctata; assembly: GCA_963082685.1. NCBI lineage: Eukaryota > Metazoa > Arthropoda > Insecta > Lepidoptera > Geometridae > Cyclophora > Cyclophora albipunctata. Next base: position 3,469,236 of record OY720133.1, read on the forward strand.
TATTATTTGTTGTATGTTATAACGCCCAAGACTACCTCTATGTCCCTGATTTAATTAATTGGAACCAGTGTCCATTGTTAGGTAGATAATTAGAGATGTGATGTCACTTTTGAGGTTGTCGATATTTTATATCGATCCTACTTAGTTCGAATGATTACACAAGGGAACAAAATTAGACTTTTTTTGCTGCATGGAACTTTATAGCTGTTGTTTACTAATGTGAGGTAAAAATGATATAATTAATTATTGAAAACACAATTCATTACTATTTCTTGATTACTCGACTTATTATTATTATTGAATCAAGTATGGGTTTTTAATTTATTGCGGTACTCTTACACATGTATCATTGATATCATCATCATCATTCACACCTTTTTAATATTTTAGCTATCCGAAGGATCCAAAAATAAAAGAAAAGTGGATAAATGCAACAGGAAAAGGTCCAAACTGGTTTCCCACAAAAAATAACACGATATGTTCGTCTCACTTTGAGCCTAAGTGCTTTCAACCATTGAAGAAAGTTCGTCGGCTCTGAATTTCATCGATACTATTTTTTCTACGATTCAAATTCAAATTCAAATTCAAATCAATTACCTCTTCACATCACTAGTTGCGATGTGTGTTTATTGTCTGTAGCTACAGGTAGAAGCCCCGCCCCCTGTATGCATGTGTTCTATTACTGAGTTTATTAGTGTTGCTGTAAGTTTCTTTGTGTGCGGGAGAAATATGAGCTCGTGTGCCGTTCTTATAGTTTTTGCTTTTGTGTTAGTGAACGTTAGTAACTATTTATTAATCTGTGACACGGCGACATCTGAACACGAATACATTTGTTTACAAAGCATATCTCCTGTATTTCTGACATCTGTGGTTTTTATCCTTCCCAGGGACAGGGAAAGATAAAAAAGTTTAAACAACTTAAGTTAAACATCCGTCGAGTCATCACGGTGGAATAGCCAGCTCGAATTACTTAATGCCCAAAAAGGGTTGCTCTGCTAGACCTCCTTTCACCCCCGGCAATTCCATTCTCTTAACAAAATTATTCAATTAGATTCTCGATCTTTCCATTTAAGATTAGTTTGCCCTTTTTTCATTTGCATTATCGCCCAGTCAAACCTGATAAGGTTAGGGGTAAAATTAAGTTTCTGCGGGTAAATTATTGTGATGAAAGTGCGAATGACGAGTATTAGGGGAGGTTTTTCCTTTTGGGAAATGAAACGTGTTTTGCTGACCCATCTATCATATTTTACTTCGATAAAAATGAGGTTCCTTGGGGAAGCTTTGAAGGATAGCCATATCTCTGACTTCGGATACGTATCGCGGAAAGGAGATTCATGAACACATTTTATTTTTAGAAATCTTATGTGTTGGCTTTAGATAATTACTGATTTAAACAGGCAATTACGTACAGTCGATAAATCAACTACAACAGTTGATGAACACATTCAATATTACAAAACAATTTAACATCCTTGTTCATCTACTTATGGAAAACTGATGTTTACTGTTTCAGAATTACTAATGACTTAAAGTATGCAAAGTAACCAATTATAAAAGACTAGCCGCGCCCAGCGGTTTTACCCCGCCCAGCGGTTTTAGCCGCGTTGTGTCCGTTCCCGGAAACAACTTATAACTTCCTCTCCTCTTAAATGTAACTATAGAACACAAAAAAAATTATTCGAATCGGGCTGGTAGTTTTCGAGATAAGCCCAAACATACAAACAAAATTGCAAGTTATAATATTAGTATAATCCTCTTTAGTAGTATTAAATTTAAATTTAAATTCAAATTCAAATTTATTTATTTGCCATAATGTACCTAAATACATCACACCCTGTTAGGGCACTGCAAACTAAAAATAAAAACTTAAAAACTAACTTAAGAATTAATCTATCTATCTATATATAAAATTCAAAGTTCTGACTGACTGATAATCAACGCACAGCCTCAACCGCTACACCTAGAAGCATGATATTTGGAAGGAAGGTTCTTCAAGTGATGTAAGTGCACACTAAGAAAGGATTTGCGAAAATTCCTACGGGAACGGGCTCAACGCGGGCAAAGCCGCGGGGCGCTGCTAGTAGTAATATAAAACGCTGCATAAATAACTACCTCTTTATAATATTAGTTTAGAAAACTGGGAAGGACAAAATAATACGCAACCTCTATCTTTAATAGAAGTCTCCACTATTATTTTACATTACAAAAGTTTCATAATACTAGATATCATAAAAATCCAATTAACAAAGAAGTTTCTCAGCGCTCTGACAAAAGATAACGAATGCTTTCAAACCTATAAATTCTTTTAACAGTTCCTCTATCGTTTTATTAATTTGCATCTCATTAATTCATTCTGCAAAGAACTCTATTACTATCGATATTTTTTGTTTAATAAAATTTTAATTAATCGCTTTTATCTGTAACTATCTAAAGGGGAAGAAGTGAGATTATTCCATTAAATATTTTAACACTTTGAGAAAAAACTGTTGCACTTTTAATGCTTTAATGGCTATATAGTTATGTAGAAATATCTGTCTATTCAATAATCTATGCTAATATATTAAAGCTGTTGAATTTGTTTTCTCGTATATTCGAGTTATCTCTGTAACTACCATTCCAGTTTTAAGCAACCGGGACCGTCAACGTGCCCTCCAAAGCACGGTAGCGCTTAGATAGAAATGCCATTGTCTTTTTTAAACTTACACGATTTTAACACATAGTTTAAACGTACTCACACGGGTTTTTTCGCGTTAGAAAAGTAAGTTATTACTTGCTTTATTAACTTTCTAACGCGAAAAAACTCGTGTGAGTACGTTATAGAAATGCCATCAACCCATCCAAGTAGGTGGCGAGCTGTACGTTGTTTAAGAATAGCAATGAACTGACATCGTTTTGTCAACTACGCCACAAGCGCTATATAAGATGAAATAACATTATGTAAAGCTCTGTCTGTGCTAAAAGGACGCGACATTTCAATGTTCGACTCAGTGGGAACTATTGTTCGTATCTCAGTAAATAGATTGAATCAGAGTCACTTTGAAAAATGAACTCGGTCTTTGAAGAATAGGCGGCGATAGACAAAGACAGCCTACGGAGAAGCATAGTACGGTTTACTTCATAGCTTTGACACGGCGCCTTTATTTACTTATAATAATTAACTTTGAGAATCTTCTGATTTCTATGTGAGGTAGAAAAGTTAATTAAAAATTAATTGTGTTCCGGAAATGGAAAATGAAAGAACATTATTAATAGGTAAGTACACAATTGTACGTAAAATGTATATGTAAATAAGCTTTGAATCCGTGTTTATTAATAAGGCGTATTAATATAATAATAATCTAAAGATAAGCGCCGTTCATCTAAGCGCTTTGCTTTGTTAACGCATTTTAATATATTAGCGTTATATTTTGAACGCTGGGCGATGGAAATAGAGCTCAAAATATCTGAATGATATGAAATGTCTTTCGTGACGTTTCTTGCTCTATCCTCTTACAAACTAAACAATTCTCAGGAGTTCAAAATATTACGTTACGGTTTATAAAAACGCGTTAAAAAAGTGCTAGTACTTTTAAACTTTTTAATAAAAAGGCATTTTTAAAATAAGCGATTTTGTCGACGTACAGTCCATGAAATTGTTAGTACTTTGTCACATCATATAATTTGAAAACTGTCATACACATGTTATTACGTATTATTGAAGTTTGAATATGACAAAGTTCTAAGAATGCATCTGTCGTCGTACACTGGAAAATTACGTAATTTTTTAAAGCGTTCGCTTTCAAAGGATGTTCTAAAGTAATATAGTTTGATAGGAAAACTTCGTGTTTGGTTTAACATTTCTTAGTAAAATGTATGTTTTAATCTAGAAAAGGTTCTTGAGGAAATTGGATAAATAAATAAGTTGAGTTGTTAAAGAGCTAGAATTGGTTTGTACAAAAGTCATTTTGTATGAAAACCTTAACAAAGTTTTTATAGTCAGTAAGTTATTTCGTGTAGGTCAGTTAAGTTAAGTTATTTAGTTTTTAGACCATCCAAAGGCCTTTGACACGTGTATCGATTGAAATAACTGGAACCGACACAAATTTAGTTGAGTTATGAATCATAAATCGAATCAAGTTTAGTCCACATTTTTATAAGAACATACAATAGCATATCGGTGGCAAAGAAAAAAATTGATTATAAATAAATAAATATACCCGGACAAATTCACTCACGGTTAATTAGACCCAAAGTAAGCTCTAAGCTTGTGTTATGGAATCTAATTAACTGATACTACTACTTATACATACACAAATACTTTATAAAAATATATAATTGACACCCAGACGTCGTCGCCAACAACTATGTCTGCACATATGGTTGACTCCGGGCGGGAATCGAACCCGCAACCCCCGACACAGTAAGCGCTCTCACTGCCACTGTGCCAACGGGCTTGTCAATTATTATAACAAAATTATAACAAAAGTTTTTTGGAATAACTTTATTTAATCGGTTTTTAAACAGAAGAGACATTAAGGACGGCTTGTACAAGAATTGTTAAATCTATTCAGTACCTAAATTATGTTTAAGAAATCAAAGTTGTTCTTTCATAATTGTATTTTACATTGCACCAAATAGAGCACTATTTAAAACGAACTTCATTTATTTATAAGAAATATTTAGGCTCTAAATAAAATTAGTATTGATTGTGCAATCCGCACTAGACATCTGACATAAAAAAAACAACAGAAAGAAAACACAGGTATTGCTAACCACCTTTTTATTTTTGAAATCGGTAAAACATCTCGATCAAAACAACTGAAACCATCAATTCGTCTATTTGACCGTTGGAACCAAAAATATAAAAGGGCTATTAGTGAAGGGCTGGAAATATGGGTTAAGGGTAAAAAGGGAAGATTAGGGAAGTAAAATATTTCGATAAAACTTCGAGAACACTTACAAGTTGGCCCACTATTTATATTTGTTCCTAAACTATTTATTTGCAACTTTTTCTTTTTCTTCTAAATACTTCCTGAGGTCACCAAATCGATCTAGAGCTTATAGTAGTTTTCAATGTACAGTCAACTACAAAAGTAGTTCACGATGTACAGTCAAATACAAAAGTTAACACAAAAGATTTTTAATATTGATATGGTCACTATAAGTATTGATAATTTAAGACAGGACCCTTATGTGGAACTTAGTAAATTAACCGACATGGATCTCACAACTTTTACGGTAGAAGATCTAAGTAGCGAGACTTGTTTTGTTTTAATATTTGATGGGATTGTATTATCACAGCTACATTCACTTGAATATAATCTGTGATTCATTCATTCATTTCGGGAGGTTAGTTGCTAACCCTGGTGTCGGAGTGCTAAGACCGCCTAAAGGCCTCGCAACATGGTTCGACGATTAAAACAACCGGCACCGACAACTTAACGTGTCCTCCGAAGCACGGTAGTGCTCAGATAGAAATGCCACTATCGGCCACCCATCCAAGTAGGAGCCGAGCTGCACGTTGCTTAACAAACGCAATGAACTAACATCGCTTGTTCAAGCGCTGTATTTTCTATGTTCTGTAATAACTACCATCAATACGATACGCCATTTTCAAAGGCTATAAATCAACATCAAAGCCATAGAATGCCCATTAAATCGAGCAATAACGATGACCAAATCGAACGTAAACCAAAATAGGTTATTCATTATGCCAATTCAGAAGGTCTGTGAACATCTGGGTCCAATGATTAAACATTTGACATGATATTGAGCAAAAAAAAAATTTTTGTCTAAAATATCCTCAATTATCGTTTACTACCAGCGCCCCGTGGTTTTACCCGCGTTGTGCCCGTTCCCGTAGGAATTTCGGAAATGTTTATACGTATAAACCTTCCTCTTGAATCACTCTATATATTTAAAAAAACCGCTTCAAAATCCGTTGCGTAGTTTTAAAGATCTAAGCATACATAGGGACAGACAGAGGAAAGCGACTTTGTTTTATACTATGTTGTGATATACCTATCGATCAATGTGGTGTACGTATGAAACATTTTCATCCCAGAATAAACTTTATCACAACGAAAAGCTGGTTCAGAAATAGGCCTGCGAGTATTTTGCTTATTTGGCTGTTTACTGTACGTATGGTATCGTGTCATTATTTGTGATGACAAGTGACTACCATATCATTGCATTCCTATACATCATTTTCGAATACTTGCTCTCTCACTTTTTAACCGAATGCTGTTTCTGAGTGATTGTTCAGCCTCCGTGGTCTTGTGGTTTGAGCGTCCGGCTCACGATCCGGAGGTTCCGGGTTCGATTCCCGGTGGGGACAACAATATCTCACAAAAATCTCTTTGTGAGACTGTCCTCAGTTTGGTTAGGGCATTGCAGGCTGAATCACCTGATTGCCCGAAAAGTAAGATGATTCCGTGCTTCGGAGGGCACGTTAAGCCGTCGGTCCCGGTTACTTTCTACGGATAGTAGTCGTTACATGAGCCATGTCAGAGGCCTTTGGCGGCTTAATAACTCTGACACCAGGATTGGTCAGGTTGACCATCCACTCGATGAAGAAGAAGAAGAAGAAGAAGAAGAAGAAGAAGAAGTGATCGTTGCGTAGTTTGACTAAACGATGTTAGCCCATTACGATTGTTAAACTATGTACATACATGCAGCTCTGCCCCTACTTGGATAGGTGGCCGATAGTGACGTTAGTATCTGAGCGCCACCGTGCTTCGGAGGGCACGTTAAATTGACGGTCCCGGTTGCTTCAATCGTTAGACCATGTTGGCCTTTACGTAGTCTGAAAATCTGACATAAGGGTTGGCCACTAAACTACTCGAAGTTACTTTTGTATCTAATGAAAGAGCAAGTAGTGAAACGCTTGTACTTCCGAGGGATCGTTTTATTTTTTAAAAGAAGCGATTGAGTCCCTACTCTTTGTAGGGGTGAATCCTCCCCAATTATCGGACGTTTATCTTTGAACCAACAGTATAATAAAAGCCACGTAAAATATACTTTGAACAAAAAATTACAATTTATGAGCTTATCTTGTTTTGTTAAGATTAAAGTGATTTTACTAAGATCTTTTTAAGGCGTTCTGAATTAGGTCTCCCGTTTTTCTTTTCAATATTTTTAGCAGTCTTTTTATTTCAAATACTTTGGTTAAGGAAATATAAGTTTCTTTAACGGAGAAAATAAGATAAGATATAGAAAAACGGATTTTTAAGCGCCGTTTACATTGGTCGATAGTTTTAGGTATAAGCGTTTTTTGTGAACACGGTTCCTATATAGGGACCGAAACGTCAGACAAAATATCTACATACGAGTATATAAAAAGAAAGTCCTGTTAGTTACACCATTTACAACTCGAGAACGGTTGGACCGATTTTAATGATTATTTTAATTTACTTATCTTGGTCAGCAATAGGATAAATAATAAAAATCCCGAAATTCTTACGAAAACAAGTGCGCTGCGGGGAAGCCACCACGGGGCAAAACTAGTGTAAAATAAAAGCGAAGTGTATTCGTTAACGTAGTTTCAATCCAAAAGGCATCTTGTCATATAAGCAGTCTTAGGCGTTGTCCTAATAGAACGCGAATGCGCGATGCGAGCGATGCGACCATCGCGTGTTTCAAACATTTGAGACCGCGTCGTGCGATTGTCAGTTAGGACACCTATAAGGCGTTGTCCTAATAGAACGCGAATGCGCGATGCGAGCGATGCGACCATCGCGTGTTTCAAACATTTGAGACCGCGTCGTGCGATTGTCAGTTAGGACACCTATAAGGCGTTGTCCTAATAGAACGCGAATGCGCGATGCGAGCGATGCGACCATCGCGTGTTTCAAACATTTGAGACCGCGTCGTGCGATTGTCAGTTAGGACACCTATTAGAGTTCAATATGTTTGATCGCGCGTTCGTACGAGTAAAATTCGCGCGATTCGCGCGATTCGCGTTCTATTAGGACAACGCCTTATAGGACCGTAACAACCAATCAAACGAAAGTCCAAAAACTACACACGACATCACATAGTTATTTGTCAACAGTGATTACTCCAACACACCACTCGCCAGTCTCGTTAAAACTATCAAATCAATCGACGGCTTGCTAACGAGCCGACACCAATCTGTCATCGCAACTAATATCTCAATGACAAGTTAAAACTCAAATCGAAAATCAATGTGATTCCGAAACTTTTGTAATATTACGGAGTAACGTTCTGCTAACTTGTTACTTGGATTGTTCTTAATCTCTTAAGTTTTATCTTTCGTTGTTAAGAGAATAATGTTTGTTTGAAATGATCTAACGGTCTGTGAGAGTAATAAAGATAAGTGTAATTTAAATAATCGCGCTTTATTGAATAAATAGAATAAGTAATTTACACATTTTACCCAGCTACTCGTATTTTTCTTTATTTTATTGTCAGTAGTCATATTTTTGTCGAGTGAAGCATAATATCAATTTACTTTTCAAACATGGCTCGGGTTTGAGATCGCTAACCTGCAAAAAGCGTGTGATGACAGCTCCTAATTCTTCTCACTGTTCTGATGTCTTCAGTAAGAAGAGACTTTGCATTTAGGTAAAACAACTTAAATACTGTAAAACTGAACATAAAATATTGCAATACAACAATACTACAAACGGGTTCACAGCTTTTTCAGAACCAAAACAATCTTGAAACCTGTATCGACTATGTTTTATCCAAGCAAGCCTTGCCAGCAGAAAAAGGGGAAACTAGAAACTACAATAAACAATGAAATCAAACATTATAATTAAACTGCTACAATTTCCCAATCAAAATTCAAAATAATACGGTAATAAATCCACATATTAATTTCTTTATTGTTTAGCCATTTAAATATCGAATGTGGTTCAATGATTAATATATTGAAATACGGTGCCATAAAAACAATAGTATTTGAACGCATGACGTTAGCAGATGATAAAATATTCATCCAACAATTTAAAACGTATATGTCGGGGGACAAACAATGAACGCATTTCAAGCATCGCGATCGATGGAGTTTACAGTTTGCTTTCGTATTTCATTCGAGTAGGTTAGTGGTCAACTCTGGTGTCGGAGTTTTTAGTCCGCCTTCAATAAAATTTCGTTCGATTCGCATAACGCCTCGGTGGCCGAGTGATATGTGCTAAGACTGAAGTCTCGGGTTCAATTCCCAGATCGAGCAAAAACATGTTTCTTACTTTTGAATAATGGCTTGGGATTGAGATCACCAGGACGTACTCACATAATAAAATAAAATAAAATAAATAAAAAATAAAAATAAAAATCATTTATACTTAAAAATTATTACTAGTTAAAAACCCATATTTCTTATTAAAATTAAAATGACAAAAATGACAAAACAAAACAAAACACCTACCTGCTTTACATAAATGAAAAACAATATGTTAGTTAATTGTCCCTACATATGACATGTCTATTACAACAGTGTCGTATGTATGGACAGTCAACCCTGTCAGCAATCATAGCCAGGACGATGTTGGTGCTAGACCGTGTTCATAATGCAAACGTGGTAATTGCGCCTGATCCTCCTCACTGTACTGATTTCTTCGGTGAGACGAGAGGCTTTTGTCCAGCTTTGGGACATTAAAGGCATTACAATACTTCTTTCATAGAAACCAACTTCCTAATATCATGCCTACATATTTTATAAATAAAGATTTCTCTACAAGATAACCGTCAAAAAATATCACAGTTTTACGTATAACACTGTATTATCCTAACTAAGGCAATATCGTCCCGAGCTCTATTCTTATCAAATCATTTTGCTCTGTTGCTTGCATACAAAAAGACAAGTTTAGTGGAAACAATACAGTTTTGACCAAAAGGGTGTCCGGAGATAAAAGCCTTTGGTCAATCGAGCAAACTTTTCCTGATATTTTTCGTAAGGAATTAAATATCCTTTTTGATATCATCGCTTCTGAAGTATTCTCCTTTGACAATCAATAGCATTTCTGTTGTAATTTGTGTTGGGTTCAATCGAAATATTTTGTGTTGTTACTAAAAATATGTATTATTTTATACATTTCTGTTTATGGTTTGTTTTAAAGTAGCCTATTTTCTATCGAGGTTGTCTTTTTTCAGTCAGATAATCTTTAAAATGCTAGTATAAACATGTACGGTTATTATGTACTAGCAGAACCCCGCGATTTTACCCTTTTTGTGTCCGTTTCTGTGGGAACTACGAGATGAAAAAGACCCTATAATCTTGCCATTGAATGTGGCTGTCCATTACAAAAGAATTATACAAATTGGATTGGTTGTTTCTACGATTAGCACGTTCACGCAAACAAAAAAACAAACTCTTCATATAAGTATACTAGCAGCGCCCCGCGGTTTTACCCGCGTTGTGCCCGTTTCCGTGGGAATTTCGGGATTTTTTTTACATAAAAACCTTCCTCTTGAATCACTCTACCTATTACAAAAACCGCATCAAAATCCGTTGCGTAATTTTAAAGATTTAAGCATACAGACAAACAGACACGAAACAGAGACGACTTTATTTTATACTATGTAGTGATACGAGTATCTTGTATTCTTTACATGGCGCGGTAGGAAGAAAAAATATATTTATCTTTACAGATATTGGTTGTATACTTCTTATTCTATATGAACACGTAAAATCCCAAGCACATTACTATAATTATAAAATAAAAATCCTTATAAAATGACAACATTAAAGTCATATAAAAATACGAGTACTCTCCAACGTTAATTATAATATAAATGACATTAACTAAAATAACTGTAAAACTACGCATAAAACTTAATGGACAAAATCATGCATAAAAAATATAAAATAAAATGAAAGTGTATCCTTAACAAAAATCCCATTTAATAATTTACACTTTTACGGATTGAAATATAACATTACGCATAAAATCTTATGGGTGAATCTGATTTAATAAAGGATAAAACGGCGGACACAACACATTACGATTATCTTGTACTATCATCTAAATGACACACAGTAAAACGGAATAGTATTATGTAGATACGGAAAGGTTAAGTTTTCAAACGAAGAACTTTTTCTATGTATCCTTTTTTGTGTTACTGGTTGTTTGGACCATTCGAAACAATTTATAGTTTAGTTTTAAATTGCATTTCGTTTCTACTTATTTTTACGTAACTTTTTTAAAATTCGAATTTCTGAACGAAAGATAATCTGTCAAAGTTCAGCTGTGCCTTATATAATAAAACGGTATACATATATCCTACCCTGTTAGCACATAGAACATAAATAGAGAACCGTTCTATCTCCACAGAGCCGAATCCGTCCTCAACATTGACATTTATAGTCGTCACTTGAACGTTAATCGGTTGTTTGAATCGATTCCTTCACTCGTTTTATTCGATTCCGATTAAATTCCAAACAGGCGGGTCAAGGTTCGTCTGAGGATTCTATTTGGATATATTTGCAATACCAACGTAGAAGCTAACAATGTTTGATGTCAATTCGGAATTTTGTGGGTATTTGTTTTACTTGAACGGTTAGTTGTTTCGTGGTTTGTTTACCGAATCGATTGTATACTTCAATAAAGTAAATTAGCTTTTCGTAGTTCCAGGGAATAAAAATTGATTGGAGATATGAATCACTACATAGTATAAAACAAAGTCGCTTTCCGCTGTCTGTTCCTATGTATGCTTAGATTTTTAAAACTAAGCAACGGATTTTGCGATTTCTTATATTAATAGATAGAGTGATTCATGAGGAAGGTTTATATGTATAAAAATTCCCGAAATTACCACGGGAACGGGCACAACGCGGGTAACACTGCGGGGCGTGGCTAGTATTTATATAAATCTAGATTGATACTATCCGAGTAGCAAATTCGGATAGTATCAATCATTGAATCCATCGACTCCGTCTCAACTCGTATGATGTAACTTCGTAATCCTGAACATTCACACTCGATTTTCCTAACGTCCGGTATCAGGTATCCGAATAGACTAGACATCCGAATGCACTCGCAACGTGTCAACAATGCATAAAGAAAAAGTTTAACCCGTAGCGCTACGGTTACTACGCGACATTGCAATTGCTATAACTACGATTGCTACGAGCTACGTGATCTATTTTAATATTCAAATTCAATTTTTAATCAAATAATAAAGGATTTTGATTATTTTTCAATAGTAAATCACATAGAGTATTGTGTAGATAATGGAACAGCCTGTAAACGTTTTTCGTGGGAGCTTGAGCCCAATATAGTAACAACAGCTTGTCTGTCACTACAGACAAAAAGTTCGTTTGACGTTTTGCCTCTAATGGCCGCTCCTTCATATGTTTTTATAGATTACTAGCCGCACCCCGCGGTTTCACCCACGTTGTACCCGTTCCCGCGGGAATTTCGGGATAAAATGTATCCCATGTATTATTCTGATGTACGAGTATAACCGATATTACTGTAATGTTTCATCCAAATACGTTCAGTAGTTTTTGCGTGAAAGAGCAACATACATACATCCATCCTCACAAACTATCGCATTTATAATTTAGTAGGATAGGATAGGATTCTTTACTTGGTTATAGTCTGAGACTAAGTGTAGCGCCACATCTGCGGAACGTACGGCGCCGAACCTTCCGCTCTATGACACATCAGTCGAAATTACGCCGCGTACTGATGTGTCATAGATAACTTGAAATACACTACGAGCGTATTTATCAGAAGGTTCGGCGCCGTACGTTCCGCAGATGTGGCCCTACACTAAGCATGACTAAAGTAAAGAATTATCCTGTCATGTCCCACTGTTGGGCAAAGGCCTCTTATCTCACTGAAGATATCAGTGCAGTCCTCGGATTAGGCGTAATCACCACGATTGCCTTATGCAGGTTAATTACGCATTAGTATGACTAATACCAAAATTTTTAATCAAAACCTATCCCAAACTTAATTTCTGAAACCAATTTGAATTATACGGTTACCATAAATTCAACCAGAAGCATATCAAGTTAGTTTGAACTAAGAATTAGTTAAGTACGTGTTCGGAATTCGAATGGGACATGCAAACTCTCACCGTGTATTCACTATGGAACTTTAAACCTGGAAGTCAAATCCAGGCTCTGAAGCTTGTCAATGTGGTGAACGGACAAAGTTTACAAGTTTCAACTATTTCTTTTATAGTGTTTGGTTAAGGAAATTGGTATAGCGAATGCCAATATACCTATATACTTATAGCGATGAGTTAGGGAGTTTCTAGAGAGATGGTTATGGTTATGGTTTTCAAGCATTTTCACTAGGTTATGTTATGTTGCATTGAGATGCTTTTTATTGTTTTTTAAGCTATTGCATAGCTTCTATCGCGGGCCTTGAGCGCGGGGACCGAATCCAGAAATTCCGTAATGAAAAAACCTCACGTGAAAAAACCTCACGCTCCCCACTAACGCCATCTAGTGATACAAAAAATAACTATGCAATAGCTTTACCGCGGCAGTCCCCGAGTGCCACACGTCTTTTTTATTGTTATTTTTATTTATTTATTATCTTTTTTTACAGATTCAACGTTAAATCTGTCTTGGTCTCCGTCATGGTCTAACGATTAAAACAACCGGGACCGACTCCTTAACGTGCCCTACGAAGCACGGTAGCGCTCAGAGACGAAGCTAGAAATGCCACTCATCCATCCATCCAAGTAGGGGCCGAGCTGCATGTTTCTTATCAATCGCAATGAACTAATACCGCTCAGTCAAATTAAGCCCTACAGTTAAACTACGCCACGGGGCTAGTCTAAAAAAACACCTAGTCGATACTAATACTAGCTGCGCCCCGCGGTTTCACCCGCGTTGTACCCGTTTCCGCGGGAATTTCGGGATGAAAAATAGATGTTGTCCGATTCTCAGACCGACCCGATATGTACACAAAATTTCATGAGAATCGGTCGAGCCGTTTCAGAGGAGTTCAACCACGGTACCCGTTCCCGCGGGAATTTCGGGATGAAAAATAAACGTTGTACGATTCTCAGGCCTACCCGATATGTACACAAAATTTTATGAGAATCGGTCGAGCTGTTTCAGAGGAGTTCAATTACGCACAACGTGACACGAGAATTTTATATATTAGATTATAATGCTGCATAGTTTGTTTGTTTGAACGCGCTTACCTCAGAAACTACCAATCCGATTCGAATAATTCTTTTTGTAATGGATAGACACATTCAACGGGAACGTTATAGGTATTTTTCATCCCGAAATTCCCACAGGAACGGCACAAGTCGAGTAAAATCGGACGCTGTTAGTGTATTATAAGGTATATATGTAAGGTTCTATACATGAACAAACGTATAATACAGTATTTTCTGCATCGCTAGCCCTAGTTTTATTCAGTCCATAGCTCTAAGGGTTCACCAGTGAGTAATTGCTGGAATATTACCAACTTCCTAATTGCTGTGTTAGAATTTATATCCTTTTGATGTTTTGCTACAAAATATTAATCAACAAATGACTAACGAAGTAACTGAATTTATTAAATTTAATTTACGTTTTGTTACCTTTGCTTGAACTGATAATATAAATGAAGATAACATTTCAAAAAATGCGTAATACGTTTAAAAAAATAGTAGTAGTAATAGCTTGTGATGTCCCACTGTTGGGCAAGAGCCTCTCATATCACTGAAGATATCAATCAATGAAGAAGGTAGAGATACACATGTCCACTTTTTATTGTAATACGTATCAAAACTAAAAAGTATTAAAAAAGCTTGTGATGTCCTACTGCTGGGAAAAGGTCTCTAATCACACTGAAGATCAGTATATGAGGAGGATCGACATATAAATATCCGATATATTCAATCTTCTTTTTTGTTGTTCGCTTTTAGTAAAACTCGATGTAATCCGGATAAACTATTTCCGAGAAATATTGCTATGATGATAATAGTGGCAGGTGCCTTTTCCTTTGAAATAACCTATTTCCGGTCCATCTTGTAGTCACTCCAAAGGCCGCACTGTATTATTTTTATCAAACTAATATAATGAAACATTTGCTGTGTGATTTTTTGTTTGTTTGAACGCGCCTATCGCAGAAACATCGCAGAAATCGCAGAAAGAAGCAATCCTACTTGAATAATTCTTTTTATCACGGATAGCCACATTCAAAGGTAACATTATAGGATATTTTTCATCCCAAAACTCTCACGAGAACAAGCAACTCATGGGGAAAACTACTGAAAAGCGAATATCTTATTGCTCAAGTCTATTTCTAGGGTAAACCGCGGGTTGCTGCTAGTTAATATATAAGAAGGTATTATCGTTATCACAAACTAAATGAGAGACGAGACATCGTCAAAGGCAATATGAAATAATCAACGAGTTATTATATTGCTACGTTCACAGAATGTTATCTATCTAAATGATCGGTTTTCCAAATATTGTCTGCCCTAACGTGTGAAAATGTAAAAAATTTAGCAGAGACCGTCAATTTTCTTTATATTCAAATAAATTGGTACAAAGAAGCAAATGAGCCGTGCCAATGATATACGACTTGTGTCGTGAACACAATAAATATATTTTAGAAATATTCAAGTATTATTTCAAATGGAACAATTTGTGTGAGTTATTTTATTCCTTTCGTGATGTATATTTGAACACGGTATGCTTTGACAATTTTATGTATTAGTTTAGGGAAACTCATTTCAGTTTATGTTGATCAAAAGTGTGTCAAAAACAAACGAATTCAGAATCTACGTCATTTATTAAGTCGGTTGAATATATACAGGGTGATTACGGGGTCGTGGAGCAAGAAAGAAGCATTTAACTTACTTTCTCCTAAGCATCACGATAGGTTAGGACTAACAGTACACCAGCGACTTATTTTAGTCAGCAAAAAAAACTGCGATAATTCGAGATCATGGTCACCCTACTATTTCCCAAGAAAACTTATATGTCAAGTAATATTAAAAGTAGGGTGACTACGCATTTTGAGTCAATAATATTTTTTAAATAAAAATACGTAAATAACGAATCATCTTTGTTTAAATTAAAATAAATACAGGTAGCATCGCAATCATTTATTTACTGAGTCAGAAAAAAATGGTTGGGATCACGACCCCGAAATCACCCTGTATACACTTTTTTATTCATAGTTATAAAACCATTTGACATGCACTAAAGTAAATAAGTAAGGTCCAGTAGGTCAGTGGCCAACCCTGGATGTACTGAATATTCGGTACCTTTTTAAACATAAAATAATAAAAACATTACAATAATTTATTAACTGAAACGTCTCCTTTAGCGGCATTTTTGTAGTAATTTTAAATTCTGATTTTCATTTATTTATTGATCATTTCAGGCGTAATCACCACGCTTGCCTGAAACCTCCTCACTGTACTGATATCTTCAGTGAGACGAGAGGCCTTTGCCCAACAGTGGGACATTACAGGCTAATACTTTTTTTTTTTTTTCTTTTTTTTATTGATCATTTTCAAAAGTGCCAAAGCCAATATCCCATTAATCCTACTCTACACAAAAAACAAATTTCTTCACGTAAACCTAAAAATATTCACATCATGAATTGTATTGACAATAAATCCATCAGTAAAAAAGTTGAATTAAAAATCCAAGCATTGATATACCGTCGGTATCGGTATAGCACAAAATTGTCGTTTGAAATCCTTAGTGGCGTGCCTTGCATCGCAAATCGGGACGTCGTCTCGCTTCACTGATACGATTTTCTGCCAAATAACTTCTAACGTACTGTGTTAGTTATAGTTATATTATGGCATTGTTTAATACTGAATGACTAATCTACATCTACACATCTACACTAATATTATAAAGAGGAAAACTTTGTTTGTTTGTAATAAAATTCTTTCACCATTCAAAAGCTACATTATCCACGAGTAACATAGGCTATTTTTCATCCCGAAATTCCCACAGGAATGGACACAACGCGGGTAAAACCGCGGGGCGCTGCTAGTCTTTACATATAAAAATTACGTGTCACATTGCTTGTCCGCGATAGACTCCTAAACTACTGAATCGATTTTAAATTTGATTTGCACAACGTGTGCAATTTGATCACACCTGGAAAAATATAGCCTACGTCTATATTTAAAAAAGCGAAACATATTGGAAGTAAATAGAACTATCAAAATCCGCAATACCATTTTCTCATGAAAGAACGGGCCTTAAAAAGTGCCAAAGATTGGCTTAAAAAGTGCCAAACTCATATGAGAGGATGGGACATCTACCGAATGTCATCCCACAAATCCCACAAATGGACTAATACCGTCACTCGGTGGACTCCCAACGTAAATAAATAAATATACAAAATTCACTTACGGTTAATTAGATCCATACTAAGCTCTAAGCTCTAAGCTCGTGTTATGGAATCAAATTAACTAATACTTATACATATACATACGCAAATAATTTATATGAATATATAATTGACCCAGACGTCGTCGCCAACAATTATGTCGGCACCGTATTGTTGATTCCGGGCGGGAAAAGAACCCGCAACCCCCGACACAGTAAGTGCTCTCATGCGCCTGTGCAACGCCAAGCGCCAACGGGCTTGCATTACTGGACCTATACAATTTAAATAATTATATTTATAATAAAGGTAAATTATTGAATTAGTTAACCAAGTAATTTGTACAAGTGCTTCATTTCATAAATGCAATGAATAGAGTACCTATTCAAATCATTTGTAGCTAAAATGCGGTAAATTATTATTCATCAAATAAACTAATTCATAATAGAAAATCCAACCGTAATGTTTACATAATAACTAAAAAACAAATGAATTTTAATGCGAATATTTTTGCATATCTATCGACCGAATAATGGCTTCGCTAGTCTGTTGATTCATCGTTATGACAACGTCGAAAATGAATATTTTCTAGTAAAAAATCAAACAAAAAAACCGTTTTGTTGATAGCAATGTATTTACGCACGTCTGCCGCCCGCCTACATGTCGATATTTTGTTTGAAAATTGGAAAATATTCGCTTGTTCAATTCACTTTTGAAATGTACAAACTTCTGTTGTGAACGAACAATAAGTAATGGAACAAATAGACGTTTCTGTGCGGCCATTTTGAAATTAGAAGCCGTTGGGAAATGTCACAATGACAAGACATATTTTATAGCTTGTTTTGATGTCAAATTAAGTCCATGTTTGATGGTCATGGGATGTAAATTGACGTTGCATGGCAGATTATTAAAAGAATTATAGACATGATTAAGTTACTTATTTTAAAGAAAAATGAGTGTCATTCATTATACTTGACTAAAATGTAAGTATTTGATTAATAAATGATTCGCCAAATTGTTTAGTATGTGGAGTTTTCAAGGATTTATATCGTTCGATTTTTGAATCAATGAATGAATGATTTTTTGAATGTAAAACAGGTTCGACAGCAATCGAATGAAAGTTTTTAATTAAATATGTTCAGTTAAGTGTAGAAAGTTTATTTTATTAGATAGCCGTTCCTTTTGATGCGGACGTGGATTCTGATGATCTGATGCGGTGAAGTTTTTAATACAAATGTTTATTATTATTTTACAGTATTTTACAGTTTATTGACGTAATTTTTCAAACATTTCTTGTCTAAATAACCCATTACTTGTCAAAATAAATCTCTACTAACGAAGCATTTGACATCTCTGAGTAAGGTTGTAAGAGTATAACCTATTAGTATAAACAATACATCACAATCTAGAGTGGAAACTCAAACTTAATTAGGCCTCTATTAAGTGCGAGTAATAGAATTACCAAACAATGCTCTACTTAAGGACAATGGACTACTAGTATTGAATAATTTACACACTATTATGTACCCTATGTATATAGGCATAGAGGTCTTTAATAATGCCCTACACAGTACATTGACCTAAGTAATTCTAATAGTAGGCTATGAATTTTAATGTCAGAATCCCACCTGAGGCCTATGAACATAGCTAACGAGGCGCTTTGAAAAGGTATTAGACTTTTAAGTTTAAAACTCATTTATTTTAGTGATGGTCTTTATTTTATCTATTAAAGAAACAGTTTTTTGAAGTGAAAACTTCTTAAACGGCCTCGTGTACTTTTTTGTGATGGTTAAAAAATGTTAAACTCGCGAAAATTCGTAAGACTTCAAGTTTTCACTTCTGCCGGCACTACCGGAGTGCAACCCGTTGTTTTTTTTGTAATATACTTTTTGACTGAGTGAGATTTGCATTCAATATAAATAAATGAATTGGAACTACATATATCGCGGTCAAACTAGCATTTTTCCTTTGGTCAAGAGTGGTGTAATCCGCTCGAAACGTCGGGTACGTTTTTTAATAAATACGTTGTAGTTTGAACGCGATAAAGTCCGGATTCGATTGTTTATTAGTTCATTGTAACCATACATATGGAAAAATAAACCAAATAACTTTCAAACTAATACGGTTGTAAGTTATATCATATATATATGTTTTAGGGGTCATGTGTCGGCTGTTAGATCCGGATTTAGCCAAATATAGGCGCCCTGTTATTTTTTATGAGCACCGATACAAAATAGTTGTCAGACAGGTTTGGAAACCTTTGTCCGATTAAAATCCAGGCACATAGGCGACATTTGGGAGTGGACTATAACAATCTTCCTAAGCTTGTTCATTTCATATTAATTATTATTAAAATCTAAGGTGTTCCATCGTTGACCAAAAGTGTTCCCCTTATCTCTCTATCGAAAACATTATGACACCTATCAAGATTAATCACGATATCACATTTTTGTGCACTCTAAAAATACAAAAATCTCTTTTTTGGCTATTTCATCTATCCAAAGCATACATTTATCAGTAAGATTATCAGCCCCATACACATTACAACGAAAAAAGAACGCGATTGAAAAAAGTTGTGCCATTAAAAGTTCTTAAGAGCCAATTTAATATGTTAACAGATTAAAAGAATATTAAGAGGGCCCATTTCCGTTGTGTTGCAAAGTTTAGTTACACCCCACGCGTTTATTCTGGGTCAGTTAGTGTAGGGCCACATCTGCGGAACGTACGGCGCCGAACCTTCCGCTAAATACGCTCGTACTGTATTTCAAGTTATCTATGACACATCAGTACGCGGCGTAATTTCGACGTGTCATAGAGCGGAAGGTTCGGCGCCGTACGTTCCGCAGATGTGGCGCTACACTTACATATAAGTAGAAACCGACCTAGTTTTGTTGTCTATGGGCATCGTAATTTTGATGGGAATCTCCTTGTTGAAATTGTCAATTATAGCTGGCATTTTTATCCCTTGAAGCAGAAAGAGAGTGTTAATTTTGATCGCTAGAAATGTGTTTAAAGCCTTTCTCCTGAATGAAAGTATGAATTATTTAACTTTAAAACTTGGTAGAACGGACTGTTTTGATAGCAAGAATCAGTGTACGAGGACAACCGTCATATACGCCCACAACGGGCCAGCGTGACACCTTTCAGCGTGACACAAATACAAGGAATACAACGTTACGTGACCCGCCGTGACACGCCCTCACTATGTGTGGCTTGTCCTTTACCCTTCGATCTTCACATAAATCAGTATTCGTCTATGACGTACTAATACAAATCATCTCCACTAATTATGTCGTTTAAATCTAATCACCTCCATGCTTGACTAGCTGTGAACAACTCAACTAACCATAACCAATTCATCTGTATTAGTAAGGTACATATTAAGACCATGTTCGCATGAGAATGTTTATTATCGTCCATGATAATAAATAAATAAATAATAAATAAATCTTTATTTACACAAAGAGTAGGTACAAAAAGTGCTTTAACATTAACATCAATTCAATTTGATAGCATTGTACAAGCATAGTTGTTGACGCGCTGACCTCTAAACTGAGATTAACTCGTGTTTTAGATGGTCAGTGGTTCCTCATAGAAAATAGCGTTAATCTATCTAAACAAACTGTAGGGACGTAAAGCTGTACATAAATATTTGTGTTAAAATAATAGCTATGACGTATTATGTTCTATTTTCACCTATTACTTAGTAAGGTTAGGAATCTTTCTTCATCCGAGTGCGTATTTAACGGGAATAAATAATATTAGTTTGTCCTATTTTTTCTTCTCTCTCTCTCTTCAACCTGTAGTCACCCAATGATGAGTAGGTTTCTTCCGAATCTCTCCATGCCTGTTATTTTTTCTCACGAGACTTAAAATTCTAACCATTATGACTGTTTATAACCAAAGATTACCTACTTTTTCTATAAAGGAAATAAGGTTTCAGTAATGGTGTAAGAATGGAATGAAATCACTAAACCTTATTCCTCTTCAGTGTAGATGTTCTTAATACTTTTTATACTCTTTTCTCAACATTTAGAATTGATGAGTAAAACCGCTGTGATTAAAAATGCTCTCATGCAAAATATTTTGTCCAAACAAAAACGTTATCAACTGCAATTTGTTAAAGATACCATCTTGCGACCCACAATGAATTTTTGACCAACTATTTACGCAACTCGCTGAACTAAATAAAAAGGCTAATATATCAAGTAAACTCCACTACGTAAATTGACTCATAAAAGCAACTCACCGAAACGACTTTCCCCTAAAGATCAATCACCTAACAATTAGTCATAATTGGCCGTCATATAAATCACTCCATAATTAATGCGACGGTAATGTCCCGATAGGACTGTGAACCGATAGCTGATTTCAGCAATTTCAGCATAAATCTAAAGATTAATGGACGCAGAGTCATCGGTGATAGTTTCATTGCATTCGATGATAATCGATGCCTCTACGAATATGATTATTTTATGTGGAATAAGCGACTAACCACTGCTTTATCAACAATAACTTTAAATGATTTTGTGACAAAGGTAGGTATTGCTGTGAATACTATTACGAGTATATGTCACTAGCTGCGCCCCGCGGTTTTACCCGCGTTGTGCCCGTTCCCGTGGGAATTAAAGAACCGGTGGGGACAATATCTCACCAAAATCTCTTTGTGAGACTGCTCTCAGTTTGGTTAGGGCATTGCAGGCTGAATCACCTGATAATATTTTTCAACCTTAGTGACACTTGTAAACTTACTCAATGCCATATAGCATCTATACAAGATAGGCACATAAAAGTCCCAAAATCAATTCAGCAGTTGATTCATGACAAAACAAACAAATATAATACACTCTCTCTTTTATTATCTAGGTGCGGAAATATGAATTATGTTACGTATCTGTTTATTATCTTTTCACAGATAAAATGTTGAATTTATGATGAAATTGGGCATGGAGCAAGTCCTGTGGGAAAAACACATTGACATATTTTTCCTGTATGACATAACTGACCTGACCCGAATATCTAACACCGTAGGTCAATAATACTCGTAGCACAATCTTATGGATTTACAAGAGGTTGCTTACGCTGACGCACCTGTATTCGTAAATACAAAATGTGACGTAAGAAATTAAAAAAATTGTGGCTTACTACTGGCCGCCCTGAATTACTTTATCAGACTGTCATTTAGGGTATGTAATAATGCTTTGTAGTTTCATATATAAGAGCGTAAAAAACTTTTTAACGAACGTATGTAATATTAACCACCATTACATAATCAACAATCCTTTGAAATAATCCGCTGCTATGAAACTGCGTTTGTTGGCCAGCTACATTTTGCTGATAGTGTTTGATAAATGGAGATGCTGATAATATTTGATAAAAACAATCACTCCTCACTGTACTTTATACCTTTAGTGCGATATAGATGTCTTTACCCTTTTGTGAAATATAATATTAACATTTGTTACCACAAACATCGAGTGCAAACCTTCAAAGAAAAATCTACGAAGCCTAGGTAGATTGCTGCATACTCATTGCTATGTAGCTCAGCCCCTACTTCAATGAATGGAATTTCTATCTGAGCATTGTGCTTTTGAAAAAAAAAATTTTTTGTTATAAATGGAAAGATTATATATTAGTTTTATAACAAAACTATTTTTATTTTATTTTTTTCGCAATAATTCAAAAGTTATTTCAAAATAAAAATTAATTTTTGAATCCAGTACCGAAGACACGCCGACAGCTCCCGAACAAACCCGAGCGCGGGTGACGTCATAATGTTAGTTTTCACTCCGCCGTTTCAGCCGTAAACGCTGGACTGTTATTAAATATGTAGCTATAACATTAAGACGTCACAACTATGGTGACCAATCATGGCGCGTTTATAGACACGTGATTTTTATTAAAATTCCATCAATTTTTAATTGTTTATAATTAATTGAAAAACATTTTTTTTAAGTTTTTTGCATTAAATATCAATATTATTAATAATAACGTTTTAAATACATAAAAAAAAAACAATTTTTTTTTTCAAAAGCCCAATTGTCTATCTCGGTTGTGTCAATCGTTAGATCATGTTAGAGCCTATAAAGCGGTTCAAAAACTCCGACACCAGGTTTGACCACTAACGTACTCGAATTTACTTTACATGCTTTATTAGTATTGAATGTAATTCATCATGGGTGCTAATTAAACAGGCTTCTTTTTAATATCATATTTCGCCCCCAAAAATGTATGTTGCCTTCTAAATTACTAAGTCAGACACAATTAACGAGCATCTAAATAATACTATCTTAGCCACTAGTTATCTTCTAAATAAAAAAAAATAACCCTAACCTACCGAATAGTACCTACGCCTAAGATAGGCCACTAGTTATCTTATAAATAAAAAAAAAATAACCCTAACCTACCGAATAGTACCTACGCCTAAGATAGTATTATTTAGATGCTCGTTAATTGTGGCTGACTTAGTAATTTAGAAGGCAACATACATTATTAGAGGCTATGTCATTTTCCCGTTGCTTAGTTATAAAATTAGAATTTTAATCACGTGTCCAATAAATAATTTTGTGGCTAGACTTATAATTTCCCATTCATCATGCATACAGTGGTCATGAATTTCCCCAACCGATTAAGCTTTGCCACGTCAAGTTCAAAGGGCAATACACGCTATTAAAGCACAAGAATTACGGAACTACGCAGACTCAATGAACAGGTAACATGTAATGTATACTGTGCAAAAGTGTGCTGGTATGAATAGGTAGTTGAAAGGACAATATAATTAAACTAGTAGCGCCCTGCGGTTTTACCCGCGTTGTGCCCGTTCATGGAGGAATTTCAGGACGAAAAATAGCCTATTACCTTTCCGTTGAATATGGGTATCCATTGCAAAAAGAATTTATTCAAATCGGATTGGCAGTTTTTGAGATGAGTGCGTTTAAACAAACTAAAAATAAACTCATCAGCTTGATTTAATTAATATAGGTGTCTTTATTAAATGTAATTTTATCAATAACTAGCTGTGCCCCGCTGTTTCACCCGTTCCCGTAGGAAATACGGGATAAATAGTATCCTATATCCGTCTCCTGGTTCTAAGCTTCCTCCCCACCAATTTTCAGCCTAATCGGTTCAGCCGTTCTCGAGTTATAAATAGTGTAACAAACACGACTTTCTTTTATATATATAGATATAGATGTCCAATATTAAATTTAATCGGAAATATTCGCCTCTCAATCACGACACCACTTAATGGAATTGTGTGATACAACCTCAGGTAAATAGCCAATTTCCTGTGTTTATAGACTGACCCAAATCAGGGCCAATTAATGAGGGATGTTCATTCCAAAATAGCAAATTACGAGTATTAAGAGTCGGCCATTAAATTTCTATTGAGTATTTACTCGAAGCATCACACAGTGTTCATCCAAAAACCGCAGACATTAAAAAAAAATTAGAGCACTACTAAATTATTATGTTTTTTTAAATACGAGTATTTGTTAGCGTTATAATCTACTCAGGGTCGTCAAATGCTTCTTTAGTGGAGATTTAATGAATTATTTAGACATGGCATATAATGTATGAATACTTGCGTTATTTACTTAATTGTCGATTTAATGAACGTTTAAGCGCCCAAGGCACATACCTTGACCCAGGTTACACCATTTTGGAAGCCTCGAGTCGGTCTAAAAACTCCGATACTATAGGGTTGGCCACTAACCTACTCGAAATGAATGAATGGACGAACGAGTGAATGAATGAAGGAATTAATAAATGAATGGATGAACGAACGAGTGAATGAACGAATGAATGAATGGTTACTTCCAAAACATTCACATTTACTTACAGTGCCACCAACTTAACTGTTCAGGTGGGCAAAATGGGAACTACAGCCGCGTCATATTGAATCTCTCTCTTAGTTAGGCTTTATATGATTGATATTGTAGTTTCTTAAATTTTAATGATATCTATAGACTGACTTGCAAGACATGTTTTAATTACCTTTGTTTCTTGGTGAATTTCTTATATTATGGCAAAACCAAATTCTCCACTAGCGACGCTGTCAACTGAACAGATAAGATGGTCGGACTGTACCACAAAGCTAATGATAAAAAATACTAGTATTCCTTTTCTAAGCATACTTTACTGCTATCTCTATAAACCAATACTCCCGATTGGTATAAACCACCCTAATAGTACCGTAAATCTTTGTCCCAACTTTACTTACCACTTAGTACCTACGCATTTCTCTTTACCAACCTATAAATTTGATACCTAACTTAATTTAAGGTAACTCGGTTCTTGTTTAACTGTACAAAGTTTACAACGAATGTTACTTGACGTTTTCGAAGTTGCTAACTTGATTTCCTTGAACGGTCATTAAAATTAAACGAGTTTAACTATTGAGTGCTAAGCGCATGTTCAATCAATTGAGTTATTTAAATGGGCTCAGGAAAAAGTTTTTGCCCTCGTTTCGGAATTACCGTTATTGTTTAATCAATACTTTGGTTTGAGTTTTTGTTTAGTTTAGTTTTCAGTTAAAGGGAAAGGGTAGTTATTTCTCAATATTTACATATCAATGAATAATAATTAAAAGTCGTAAAAGTTAACATGCTAGTATCTACTTTTGTAATATTTAGTGTTGTATATGTAAAAACCTCTATCTGTTGTTGTCTCAATCTTATAATACAAAAAAAATCCCAAGGGCTGTAGTAAGTATGTAATGGATTTTCTCAAAAACTACTGAATGGATTTTCATGCAGTTCATCAACAGATATAATTATTCAAGGGGATGGTTTCTGATAATTTTCAAGCTAAAAATTTAATAGGAACTGGTATAAAGCATTTAAAACAGCAGAGAACTGCTAGTTTTGCTATATTTATAATCTGTAAATACAGATAATATTTTTTACCTTTTTCTACGATACAGGGTAAACCAACCTCAAAATTATCAATAACTAAACACGTCACTCAAAATTCGATATTCAAATAGTACAAATCTAATAAACAATTTCAAGAATTCGGAGAATCCCTATAAATTAGAACAATAGTGTAAGGAAGGAGGGTTGCAAAAATTCCTATCTTTAATCTGTGAAGACAGGGACCGAGCGGATTCCATTCATTCTTCGGGATCATTCGGGAGGATCTCGTAGGCTATGGAATGTGTGGACCTCTTTATATTATTAGCGTCATTTGTTTGTGCTAACATTTGCTTTGACATCACATGTGTGACAGTAACTTGTGAACATGAAATCTTGAAGTTAATGAACATAAGGGTGCGTTTTCATTGAAGCAAACGGAGCTGTGCGGAACTCAAAAGTGACCAATTAAAATGCAATACGAAATGATTTTGACAGTGTCAGTTCGTTGTTTGATGACCTATATGCGCTGTGATTGGTGAATTAGGTCCCGCACATCCCCGCTCCGCTTCTTTGGATACGCACCTTTACACCGCCAACGTCACTCAGTCGAAATAACTGGGTTATTTGCTTTAAGCCACCGAAAAGACAATCAATAACAGACTGAGTTATTTGTCATTATTTATTCGTAGTACTCACTAGCAGCGCCCTGCGGTTTACCCGCGTTGTGTCCGTTCCGGTGAGAATTTCGGGAATTTTTATACATATAATCGCGTCAAAATCCGTGCAGTAGTAGTGAGTTTATCGCGAACAGACAGACAGACAAACGCGACCAGGGACTTTGTTTTATAATACGTAGTAAAGTACTTTGGTGGTTCATGTGTGGGTGCTACGCAAATGAGGACTTTGTTTTACCAAAACACACTTTTTCTTCTTATCTGTATGTAAATCTCATAAGTACATAATTAGCGCGCTTGCGAGGAGTGTTTGATTACAATTGTTCATCTAGGTATAACACAAGACAAAACGTACTACTAAGTTTCTTTTAATCATGACTGATAATATTCCAAGACATCCAAACCTTTAAAAATGGGCTCATCCTTTGTGATCGACATTCACTAAACCAAATCCCACAACACACGACCTCTCTTTTCACATAGGAAGGTTAAAATGTGATACTTTGTATACGAGTATTACTCGCCATCTTATCCTAATGTAATTTTTCTTATTGTTTCCAGAAAATTACAGTTACATGTTCTGATAGTGACGTTGTTTTCGAATGTAAAAATTAATTTCCTGAAAAACATTAAACAGCAAGGGACCATTAGGGAAGGGCCCCATTGAGGCGTGAGGGTTCCTCATCCACCATAAGTATTTAATGGGGATCAGACGTTTTATGGTTATTTTGGACACGAAAACCTGCTTTTACTTAACTACCTTTTATAGTATTATATGAATATATTAACATAATTGTTTAACTACTTTATTATGCTGGAGTTCGTAGTTCATCAATAGTCACAACAGTTTAGTTATAAATAAATAAATATACCGGGACAAATTAGACCCAAAGTAAGCTCTAAGCTTGTGTTATGGAATCTAATTCACTGATACTACTACTTATAGATACATAAATACTTTATAAGAATATATAATTGACACCCAGACGTCGTCGCCAACAACTGTCTGCACATATTGTTGACTCCGGGCGGGAATCGAACCCGCAACCCCCGACACAGTAAGCGCCCTCACTGCCACTGTGCCAACGGGCTTGTCAAAAATAAAAGTAAAGTGTTAGCCTGTAATGTCCCACAGCTGGGCAAAGGACTCTCATCTCACTGAAGCTATCAGTACAATGAGGAGGATTAGGTATAAACACCACGCTTGCCAAATGCGGATTGGTGATCTCAAACCCGAGCCATGTTTGAAAAAGAGGCTACATGGTTTTTTTTGTTTTTAAAATAAAATAAATAAATATTTACTGGACAAATTCACATACGGTTAATTAGATCCAAACTATGCTCTAGGCTTGTATTATTGAATTTTTAAACTGACTTATTCGATAAGAACAAAACGGTTTTACGATAATTTACGGTGCAAAATCTAGTCTCTCTGACATATAGGTTGTGACAAAAAAAATCTGTTAAGGCTAGATTACACCGGGGCAACACTGTGCGGCATTGCGGCATGCCACAAGGCCGCATGCTACAAAGTCAAAAATGTCGCACATTGTGGCAAGAACCGTGCGGCATGGCAACACCTTGCGTCACGTGGCAGACTGTCGCATCTTGTATCCGGGCACAATGGAATTCCATGCGACATTTTTGACGCACGAAAAATGTCGCATGGAATCCATTGTGCCCTTGCCACAATGTGCGACATTTTTGACTTTGTAGCATGCGGCCTTGTGGCATGCCGCAATGCCGCACAGTGTTGCCCCGGTGTAATCTAGCCTTTAGAACTTTTATATGCACTCGTAGAGTGCGCCTACATCTACATATACTCGTACTATACTAATATAATAAAGCTGAAGAGTTTGTTTGTCTCAGGAAGTACCAATCCGATTTGAATAATTCTTTTTGTAATAGATAGATATATTTAAGAAACAAGTGATAAGTTATTTTTAAGCTATTGCATAGCTTCTATCGCGGGCCTTGAGCGCGGGGACCGAATCCAGAAATTCCGTAATGAAAAAACCTCACGTGAAAAAACACCTCACGCTCCCCACTAACGCCATCTAGTGATACAAAAAATAACTATGCAATAGCTTTACCGCGGCAGTCCCCGAGTGACACGTCTTTTTTTTTATCCCAAAATTCCCATGGGAACAGGCACAACGTGGGTCAAACCACGAGGAAGGTATTGTGTTTCCATAAACCAGAATTAAAGTATAATTGAGGAATAGTTTCACGGTCTGTTACCTATGTAAAATGTCGGTTTAAACCGCTCCTAGTACCCATTTTTTAATGCCACAATATCCTAAAAGATTTACGCGATCGTTTCTGAACCTATTTATTGGCGTGTGTTCCGCAAACAAAGGTATTTTGTATTCAAATAGATATTGTTTTTCGCATAGCATTTTAGGCTTAACAAAAATGGTGAAAAATGCCAGTTTTATTACTACAATGCCTGCACATAATCCGGACTAACATTATGTTATCTATACTAGGTATCACTATCACTACATAGTATAAAATAAAGTCGTCTCTTTTTCGTGTCTGTCACACTGTTTGTCTGTCTGTATGCTTAAATCTTTAAAATTACGCAACGGATTTTGATGCGGTTTTTTGTAATAGGTAGAGTGATTCAAGAGGAAGGTTTTTATGTAAAAAAAATCCCGAAATTCCCACGGGAACGGGCACAACGCGGGTAAAACCGCGGGGCGCTGCTAGTTATAAATAAAGAAAAGTGGTTTTTGTTTGTATGAACGCGGTGATCGCTGGAAGTACCAGTTTGATTTGAAAAGTTTTTTGTTTATATGATAGCTATCAAAAGGACAGTAATATGCTTTGAGTCGACGATAGTATATCTGAAGTATAATGAAAATTTGAAGATTGGATGGATGGATGTAATGTTTGTTACCCTTTCAAGCAAAAACTGCTAAACGGATTTGGATGAAACTTTACAGTAATATAGGTTATACATCAGAATAATAGATGGGATACATTTTATTCCAAAATTTCCGCGGGAACGGGTACAACGTGGGTCACACTGCGGAGCGGGGTTAGTAACTTTATAATTTTAATATACAAATACTAGCTGCGCCCCGCGGTTTCACTCGCGTTGTACCCGTTCCCGCGGGAATTTCGGGATGAAAAATAGATGTTGGCCGATTCTCAGACCTACTCAATATGCTCACAAAATTTCATGAGAATCGGTCGAGCCGTTTCGGAGGAGTACGCGAACGAACACTGTGACACGAGAATTTTATATAATTCCAAAATTCCCGCGGGAACGGGTACAACGTGGGTCACACTGCGGAGCGGGGTTAGTAACTTTATAATTTTAATATACAAATACTAGCTGCGCCCCGCGGTTTCACTCGCGTTGTACCCGTTCCCGCGGGAATTTCGGGATGAAAAATAGATGTTGGCCGATTCTCAGACCTACTCAATATGCTCACAAAATTTCATGAGAATCGGTCGAGCCGTTTCGGAGGAGTACGCCAACGAACACTGTGACACGAGAATTTTATATATAAGATATATTAGTCTAAGTCCTTAAGGAGCTTAGTCCATTTGCCGGACTCTCTTGACAGAAATTGATGCTCTTAGGCATGCCTGAAGAGTCGACTCTGCTTTATCGACTGATGTATGTCTCATGTGTGGAGGCCTTAGCCAAGTTACATATAAGTTTTCCCACTGCTCTTTTATATAGCCACATTTAATAAGAGGAAAGTAATAGGGTACTTTTTCAAGGCTATAACGCAGGTACAACCACGTTGCGTTGCTAGTCGAAAAGTAATTAAATACTTTTTGTTACAAAAAAAAAGGGAATATTTTTAAACATAATTGTGAATAGTACAGCAGTTTTCGGATAATTTTTTTCTTTGTTTTATTTTTTAATGGATTAGTCTCATAAAAAACACATATTTCCGTACAAATTAAGTTTATTTTTATAATAAAAACGTGTAACAGTCCGTGTACATAAAATGATATTTTCCTGTACATACATTATGTGACGCCACATAATCGGGGAAAATACCGTTAGCGTGATCTACAAAGTTTTCATACTAGCGCCATCTATTGCAACGCTGGTAGAACCAGCGCAGAACAGCTAGTAAAATAATAAAGGTTAAAGGTACCAGGTTACTGTCTTTGGCTGTGATAAAGTTTCCTACATAAAGCTGAAGGTACCATAAATCTAGGTAGAAAAAACTTTGTTGTATCCTTGTATATCTTATATTGGAGCCTTAAAGGCGGATTTAAAGTTTGATTAGAAAAACACTAGCAGCGCCCCACGGTTTTACTTGTTACTAAGAGATTTTCGGGTCGAAAAGTAGCCTATAACTTTCGTTTCAAATATGGTTGTCATATACAGAAATATTTTTAAATATCGAATTGTAAATTCCAGAGACTAGAGCATTCAAACAGAAAACAAACTAGAAAGATTTATTATAAAAGTGTTACTGTCTTATTCATATACGCTCTCTAACTAAGACACTGTTAGTGAGTGTTTTGTCTCTTTTGCTCTTTGGAAAATAGCGTATGTCAGAAAGGGACAAACCATTTGATAGCTAAAATGCTGCTAGTAAGCGTTTATGGATAAGGCCTATAGTATACAGTTAAATTGGTTTGTTCGCTATACGTTTACTGGGAGGGAAATAAAACTATCTAGAGTATGTTAGTGGTTAACTTTTGTAAACAAAAGTTTAAAATTGCTTAAATGCCTAGTACAATACAAATGCTAGGTGACTTGGTTCAACGCGAGCGTTTCTATTTAAGTGGAGCGGAGGTGTGCAGAGTCAATCGACCAATCACAATGCATTAAAATTGTCAAACAACGCATTCTTCTTCATCGAGTGGATGGCCAACCTGACCAATCCTGGTGTCAGAGTTATTGAGTCGCCAAAGGCCTCTGACATGGCTCATGTAACGACTACTATCTGTAGAGAGTAACCGGGACCGACGGCTTAACGTGCCCTCCGAAGCACGGAATCATCTTACTTTTCGAGCAATCAGGTGATTCAGCCTGTAATGCCAAACTGGGGACAGTCTCACAAAGAGATTTTTGTGAGATATCCCCACCGGGAATCGAACCCGGAACCTCCGGGTCGTGAGCCGGTGCTCAAACCACAAGACCACGGAGGCTGTTACAACGCATTGATATCGATATATTTTGACAAGCCCGTTGGCACAGTGGCAGTGAGAGCGCTTACTGTGTCGGGGGTTGCGGGTTCGATTCCCGCCCGGAGTCAACAATATGTGTAGACATAGTTGTTGGCGACGACGTCTGGGTGTCAATTATATATCCTTAAAAAGTATTTGTGTATGTATATTTCGTAGTATCAGTTAATTAGATTAGCTTAGAGCTTACTTTGGGTCTAATTAACCGTGTGTGAATTTGTCCAGGTATATTTATTTTATTTATTTATTTATTTATTTTCGTAAAGCGTTGTGATTGGTCAATTGATTTCGACACAGCTCTACTCCGCTTATATGGATATGCAGCCTATATCTGGCCTCGCTTAAATTACATTTTCTAATACATTTGATATAAGTCAACTTAATAGAATTCAAAACGATTGCCACTTGTCTAGAGGACACTTAAATTAAAATGTCTAGACTGCGTTACCACCAATTAAGAAAAGGCAAATAACGTCACACGATGAAAAACGAAATATATTTACACCCATCCATCTCTGAACGCAACCGCACTGCCTTAAAAGTGGTTAAAGTTGATTTACCTCCCTAACTCTCACTTCCGTATAATTAAAAAATCCCAACGCTAACGAGCTTTCACCTTTATTTTTCTACTTGATAGTGGAATTTTAAGCTACCTCTCTTTTATTTATCCTTTCAACCGAAGGATTCGTTTGCAAGCGCCCCAAGGCTGGAGTGATATAAGATCGACTTCAATTTGAAGCCGTTTTTTAAGTCGTTTTTTATTTTTTTAAGTCATAATTAGGTGGAGATGAAAGGTAAGATTTTTGAGCAGTGAAGTGTTTTAAGTTTTTTAAAGGGTTCTTGTAAATGTAAGAAATATTGCAATGTGAATACGGCCTCTATAAAATATTCTTATTTTGTGTAAAAAGTAGTGTATTAACCTGTAATTTGCCCTGTAAGAAATGAGGAAAAGAAATGATTTTAACAGCCTTCGTGGTCTTGTGGTTTTAGCGGCTCACGATCTGGAGGTTCTGGGTTCGATTCCCGGTGGGGACAATATCTCACAAAAATCTCTTTGTGAGACTTTCCTCAGTTTGGTTAGGGCATTGCAGGCTGAATCACCTGATTGCCCGAAAAGTAAGATGATTCCGTGCTTCGGAGGGCACGTTAAGCCGTCGGTCCCGGTTACTCTCTACGGATAGTAGTCGTTACATGAGCCATGTCAGAGGCCTTTGGCGGCTCAATAACTCTGACACCAGGATTGGTCAGGTTGGCCATCCACTCGATAAGAAGACAAAAATATTTGTCACAAACAAAATGCGATATTTGTTGTTTTACACTTGTGTTATCAAAATCTATATAAAAAGCTTTGTCATGTTCAACGCACAGCCCAAACCGATGATAATAGAGACCTGGAACTTTGGGGGCGTGTTTTTCGTATGACGTAGGAATCCATTAAGAATGTTTTTCCAAAATTCTACCCATAAAGGGGGTCAAAGTTTCTATGAGTCAAAGTGATTCCTTGGTCCAGTCTATTAAAAATGTTGCATACATTTTGACATAATTTATCGAAGACGTCTTTCGTTTTTTTATCCCAATGAAAATATTAGTCGTGTCACCCGACGCGGATAAAACCGCGATGTACAGCTAGTATTATAATAAAATTCAACTTAAAAACGTCCAGTTCTAATCGCACATTTGAACACGCAACCACAAACCTCGCTTCTACATTTAAGGTGACGTGAGTTCAGCGCTTAGCTACTACGGAGGGGGTGGGTGCGGGGCCTGCGGTCCAACCGCGGGCGATCTCCCGCTCGCGCGTAGTTTGCGCGCTAAGTTTGAATATGTCACTCATTGAGATGCCACAGTGTAGTGACTACAGTAAAAAAAGCCTATCAAGCAAAACTAATCGTAGATATTACGAAGGTTAGTATTATATTGTAGGTAGCCTTGGGAAAAATAACTAAAAAGAGATAAAAGGTTTAAAAAAAATATCGGTCTTATCACTGGGTGAAATCATTTTTATTGTCTAATATAACGAGCAGAAATATTTTTAAGTGTTTGAATTTCCAGGTTGGTTCGACCTAAAAATATATTTCAATAAGTTAGTATAAAATAATCGTAAAAATACCAAAATAAAATGTGCATGCCACCGAGTTCATAAGCCACGTCTTAGGAGACAAGTCTTGTCCTATACTCGGAATTTTAATTCGATTCCAGATTTGACATTAGCTACTGTCATTTTGTGAAATAATGATACCACATTATAATAGTGTAGTGATGTGATGAAGAGGAAAAAATGAGTAGGCTAGATATGTTAATTGACAATATCACAGACACATTTATAATAAATGTTACAGAAAGTGACAGCGATAGCGATGACGGCGACAATTTATAAAATAAATTATTACCATTATACATCTATCTGTTTTATTTGTCATGTTCCTTCATGATCACATTTTTTTATTTATTTCACACACAATTATTGCAAAACTACTTAAAAGAGATGTTTCACAACTTGATGATAATGTACTTTATGTTAATAAATTATTTTTATTTTATTTTATTTATTTTTAATTATAAAAGAAAAGTCTAAGATCGTTAATTAATCGTCAAATCTAAATTATCGGTTCAGAAATATTTAATTTCCTGATATACTTAGTTTACGAGAGTAAAATTATAAGCGAGAAGAATCGATCCAGAAATATTCCATTTCCATATCGAATAATATCGCAACGTCACTATTTAGTACTTGTCATAATGTTGCAACACTGAAATTGTCAAATCTGGAATCGAATTAAAATTCCGAGTACTTATAGGTATCCCCACTACCAACATTGCAGCTGTATAGTTGTTCTGCTGATATTCTTATACTGTGACACAACATATTTTTTTGTTTTTTTTTCAAAGCAATAATCTACTAAATCTATAATAGTCCGGTCAATTTATACATTCGATGTTACATAAAGTTCCAACAAGCTGTAAATCAGGAAAATTGTTCAAAACATAATTATAAACAATGTCTAAAAGCTCCCTATCATTCCCGTGTATGGATTTTATTTTATTCAAGGTCAAGGGTAAAAAAAAGAGTTTATCGCGATTTTCAGCAAAACGGTAAGTTTTACCATAAAAGTACCTGAAAAAATAAAAAAGCTTATAAAATTCTCTATAACTTTAATTCTATCCACTTATTACATATTCCCAACCGTTATTGAACTACACGCTCTAGAAATGTAAAATTAAGGACCTCGGGCAGGTAACTATGGAGCCTGCCCCAATGCTCAACAGTGACATGACCTACCGAGGTCCTTAATTTTTACATTTCTGGAGCTTGTAGTTCAATAACGGTTGGGAATATGGAAAAAGTGGATGGAATTAAAGTTATAGAGAATTTTATAAGCTTTTTTATTTTCTCAGGTACTTTAAGAGAAAACTTACCGTTTTGCTGAAAATCGCGAAAAACTATTTTTTTTACCTTTGGACCTTGAATAAAAAAAAATCCATACACGGAAATGATGGGGAACTTTTAGACATTGTTTATAATTATGTTTTGAACAATTTTCCTGATTTTCAGCTTGTTGGGACTTTATGTAACATCACTCTAAATTTTTGGTTTAAATTGACCGGATTATACTTCAGACAGTTCTTATTTATATTAAAACCTCATTTTCACGCAACCGTCATAGTTCAAATTTATTACTGCGAAAAAAGTTTTAAATTTTGCATCTCCGCGCTCCAGCAAATATTTGGCATAGGTCCGTCCTCCACAAGCGCTTGAGCGCGACTGATCACGCCCCGCGTCACCCGCAACACGGCAAATTCTCTATTTTTTTTAGGTATTTTGAAATTGTGTTTAAGAATGAAATGAAAGGTTACAAAAAAATACCTAATGCCCTAGCTCATGCTACGACCT
This sequence comes from Cyclophora albipunctata, assembly GCA_963082685.1. Classification (NCBI taxonomy): domain Eukaryota; kingdom Metazoa; phylum Arthropoda; class Insecta; order Lepidoptera; family Geometridae; genus Cyclophora; species Cyclophora albipunctata. The sequence continues at coordinate 3,505,084 of OY720133.1, forward strand.
ATATTATAGTTGTTTTTCTTTGGGAAAAATCTGTTTATTTTAGCCATAAAATTATTTTTAAATTAATAAAAGAGGCAACTTTGTGATTTTTTTCTATCGAGGGAAATTAATCCAATCGTGTACTGAAATACCTTTGCCACTAGAATATATCCTCAACTTTAATATAATAGTTTTTTAGAATCAAAATTGTGACAATTTATATGAAAATAGTTGGATGGAAAAACCGCGTTTTGCGAGTTGCTGAACTCACCTCACCTTAAAAGGGCTTTAACAAAAATTCATTGCAATGTAAAAACTCGCCGGCCTAATTTGGAAATCGTGTCATCAACAGATTATCTTGGCTTTTCCACTCCTTTGGGATCGCTGGCTGTCAACCGACTCAGAGAAAGATATGCGATGTTTTTGTTGTAATATCATTTGTTTATAAATCTAATGTTTCTTTTAGCGGTGAATGGATTTGTGTAGGTGTTGAATGAACGTGGCGAATCCAGTGATTTGAGAATTGATTTTTATTTGGTTGACTATCTATATATATAAAATTCAAAGTCCTGACTGACTGACTGACTGACTGACTGATAAACAACGCACAGCCTCAACCGCTACACCTAGAAATATGAAATTTGGCAGGAAGTTTCTTCAAGTGACTTAAGTGCACACTAAGAAAGGATTTTCGAAAATTCCTACGGGAACGGGCTCAACGCGGGCAAAGCTGCGGGGCGCTGCTAGTTTTCAATAAATAATTATAACAATTAAAAGGTTGTTTGTGATAATTTCACTTTTTGTTTTTTTTGACGTTTTCATTTTTTGAATTCAATTTGGATTGATAAGAAGTAATTGATTATTTACCTGAAAAACTAACACTAAATAGACAACAGAAATATGGAAAAGTCAAAGTAATTTACTGAAAAATTAACTTTATGTCTTTACTAATATACTCGTAATAAAGCTATTTATTCCGCTAATTATTCAAATCAGACCAGTAGTTCCTGAGATTAGCGCGTTCAAACAAACAAAAAACTTATCGAATTTGAAACGTCTCTATTATATGATATAGAGAATCGCCATTTGTCTATAGACTGTCCGCCATATTGTAAAGGTATCCAACAATTGAAGTGAATCGAACAGCTTCCATTTTCAAACGGTTCGCTCTTGACAAATCCACCTAACTTTTTGCTTACAGTAAACAAACAGAAAATATCTATGAATAGTGGATTCAAGCCTTTGTAAGGAGCTTACCAATGGTGATCCCGAGTAACGTATGGATCTGAATTCTGAATATCTACACTTTGATTCTACTGCTTTTATAGCTTCAGAATACTTTAGTGCTAACTTGAAATGGGGATTCGGTGCCTATTTCTGTTTTTAGTGGGTGCTTGAAGGAACAATTGTTGGTAGCATAAAATCGGATATATTTAGGTAACGGCTAGTTTAAAATGTATCTTAGAGTTTTTGTCTCTAGTGTGCTCTTTCTAACTAAAGCACTGTTAGTGAGTGTTTTGTCTCTTTTGCTCTTTGGAAAATAGCGTATGCCAGAAAGAGACAAACCATTTGATAGCTAAAATGCTGCTAGTTAGCGTTTATGAATAAGACCCTAAGTCTATATTGTGCGCTATTCATATGTTTTCATATAATAGACGAGTCATTTAGAACTCTGTCTGAATGAATAACCATAAAATAGTGTTCTATATTTTGTAGTGTAATTAGTCTAGCTTGACTATGGTGTGCTTAGATTAGTGTAGTTTTGAATTTGTCAATCATGATTAAGACCGAATCTACCTAGACATGTTTTATAAAGGGAACATTTTTTACTAGCTATCAAAATCAAAATGTATGGACGCGACTCCACTACTTCAATCAGAGAAAATAACGTAAAACCGATCTACTAAAATTTTCACACTAACGTCATCTATTGGATCGCGGGTCCTCTAGTCTCGAATAAATGGCAAATTTGTCGTTTCATTCACATTTTACTGCATAATAACGTCATTATAATAGGCAGGTAGGTAAAACTTCCTTTATGCTTTACGTAACTCTGCTAAGCAAAGCGCGATCATGTTACGTTGCTAATGAGCAACACAATACAATTTGAACCAATTTCCTCACAATTATGAGCGTAACTTAATTAATATTAAAGATGTTTCATATCAATCACTACATATGTAGTATAAAACAAAGTCGCTATTTTTGTCTGTTTGTCTGTATGCTTAAATCTTTAAAATTACGCAACGGATTTTGATGCGGTTTTTTGTAATAGGTAGAGTGATTCAAGAGGAAGGTTTTTATGTAAAAAAATTCCCGAAATTCCCACGGGAACGGGCACAACGCGGGTAAAACCGCGGGGCGCTGCTAGTTAAAGATGTAAAAGACTCTTCTAATGAGACTTCCAGTTACTCATCTCTATTTTGAATTGAAACTACGTTTACAGAGACACTTTGCTTTTAATTTACATTTTTATCTGACGTTTCGGCCCCTTAAAGCGAAGTGTATTCGTAAACTTAAACTTAGTCTCAATTAAAAATGAGTAGTGTTCACCTTAATTAAAAAAAACAGTATATACTTCTCCATTTTGTGGTACTAATATATGTTTATTTGGAGAAGTTTCACACCTTTTTTTTTACGTATCCTCACTGTCCCACTGCTGGGCAAAGGTCTCCCACAATTCTTTCCATTTATCTCTTTCCATGGCCAACTCCTTCCAATCCTTTTTTAAATCGTCCAGCTCTTTTCGCCATTATATCATATTATTTATTATATTCCTAATGATTAAAACCTCAATACTCATTACCTCAATAAGGTGTTCTACTATTGAATGTCACAAATAAGGAAAGGTCAATCTCATTAATTATAATAATGCTTTAATTATATTTCACCAAATGAATTTCAAGAGAATGTTTACAGTAAAAACAAAGGTTTTGAACTGTGAAATGCGAAATAAAATATCACGTTACAATTTGTGTTTAAAAACTAATTTGTTCGTGTAATATACTTCTATAATTAATTAGTGTTATTATTTTTAGTTGACGTTAAATTTTAATATATTCGAATTACAGACATAATATGTATACTATTTTCTATTTGTTTCAGGTACCGTACATTAAACGATTTGCTTGCTCTTCGGCTCAGTTCGCCAACATGGTATTTTAATACGTGTTCTTATTTATAACTAGCAGCGCCCCCCGGTTTTACCCGCATTGTACCCGTGCCCGTGGGAATATCGGGATGAAAATAGCCTATGACCTTCCCGTTGAATGTAGCTATCTATTACAAAAATAATTATTCAAATCGGACAGGCAATTCCGGAAATTAGTTCGAACATGCAAACAAACAAACAAAGTTACAAATTTTACCTCTTTATAATATTAGTATAGATACTCGTAGTCACAAGACGGACTTATTTGACGCGGGCAATACTGTCGTATGTCAATTTAACTGTCAGTGGTTATTTTAAATTCAACTTACGTTTCAGATACACTTCGCTTATACAGGAATATTCTTCCTCTACATAAAATTTGTATACACTAATGAAAAATAATACAGGCGTTTTAATATCATTTATACATCGTATACAGCGCGTATTCTGATATGATTATTAGGTCAAAGCGAACTTTAAAAAAGAGAACGAAGAGCTGTTCTAAAATAAAAACGCTGTACGAGAAATACTTGCAAAATGTAATTAATACACTCGTGTTCAAATAGTTCGTTTGTGCATACTTTCCTTCAATATCGTTGCAATAAAACGTTTTATTAGTAACTGCGTTAAACTTTTGAGCTGAAACGTATTTTGATATGCGTTGCTACTGAAACTGTACGGGGTATCCGATTTTCGCATCTACGTTTGTTTACTCAAGTTTTTATAAACGGTTAGTTAAGCTTTATTAAATTTTTACAGGTTTATTGTAAAGTGACCGTTTAATTTGATATTGTTCGTTTCTATAATTTAATCGATACCCATCGCCGAATAAATTTTGGGCTAACATTTAAAGGCCTTATTCATAAACGCTTACCAGCAGCATTTTAGCTATCAAATGGTTTGTCCCTTTCTGACATACGATATTTTCCAAAGAGCAAAAGAGACAAAACACTCACTACCAGTGTTTTAGCTAGAGAGCATTTATGAAAAAGGCAGTAAATCTCTAAGCCCAGACTATGGACTTAGTAACAAAGTTCTTGTAGGTCAACCTGGTGTCACAGTTTTAGACCGCCTAAAGGCCTCCGACATGGTATATCGATTAAAACAACCGGGACCGACAATTTACGTGCTCTCTCAAGTACGGATCCGAGCAGATAGAAATATCACTATCGGCCATCCATCCAAGTTACACATTGCTTAACAATCGCAATGAGCTACCATCATCACTAGCAACAACAATGGACTGCTTATAACATATTACAATGTCCACCTTAACTAGTTATCCCATTGTTCATTAGACTTAACATTATAGACTCACACTATCTGACGATAGATAGTCAGTAGCGAGTCTAGGGAACACTAAACTATAACCAGTGACCAAAATCGAGTTAGGAATCTCTGGGTCTAGTACATTATGGAGTATTATAGCACACACGTTGATGTTAGGAAATTTGTAAAGGGATTATCATAAATTATAATTTCAGGTAAATATTGTATTAGATACTGTATAATCTTATTATTATCTAAGTTTCATACACTATGATAATTCTGTTATAATTCCGGGATAATCCTATCCTACTATAATATAATATAATAATATAAAATAAAATACTATAAATGTAAAAGTTTGTGAGGATGGTTGTATGTATGTATGGATGTATGGATGTATGTTTGTTGCTCTTTTACGCAAAAACTGCTGAACGAATTTGGATGAAACTTTACAGTAATACGTAGGTTATACGTCAGAATAACACATGGGATACATTTTATCCTGAAGTTCCCGCGGGAACGGGTATAACGGGGGTGAAACCGCGGGGCGCGGCTAGTTCTGTTATAATTCCAGATAAAAATTATTTACGTTAAATCAAATATCTGTATTATTATAATCGATGTCTATACTAACATATTACATCTGTAGAGTTTAATTTTTGTTCGTTTATTTGATTATAGAAATCTCAGAATTGGATTTTATTTTTTGTAATATCCACATTTAAAGGGAAGGCAATTTTTATTTCACCCGAGTAAAACTGCGGGGCGCTGCTATTTCTGTAATAACATCGGAATTATTTTGTTTATATGTGGGGATACATATAAACAAAATAATTCCGATGTTATACACGGGTATTTTTATCTTACTGAAGTTTTACCGGCCAGAGTCTTTTCGAATACTTACCTTATCTTAATCCAAAAAATAGCTGCAAAAAGAATGAAGCTGAATTAAGCGGCGTATGAAAATATTTTAGTATCAAAGTGTTCAGTGCGCCAGACTATCGATGTTGTTCTACTATCAACATACAATGATACTAGATAAATATTTGAACGTTTTTGGTTTATCAAAACAAATATCAATGTAAATATCGTACTACTTTATTTGTATTTGATAGTACCATTTTGTTTTCTCTTCTGATGCATTTTTCGAAAACTAACACTGTATAGATTTTTATGGAAACCTGTTTTCTAATGTGCCTGCTTGAAGAATATAATAAATATTATAGTGTTGCCAAACTTTGTTCGGCTACGAAAATTTATACGTTCGTGGACTACTACGGCGTAGCAACTACGATGCTACGTACGTAGTAATCCGCATGACTACATCAACACCGCATTTCCTTGATTATTCAAGATTTTGTCAACAAAACAGGTCATAGTCCAACGAATAAAACATGATTTATTCTGACAAACCAAACACAAGACGTCCAAATCTTATTTAAAAATGTTCAACAAAGGAAACGCAAGACAAGGCTTTGTGTACAAGTTTCTGAATTAATGTAATAAAATGTGCTGCATTTTAAGTGAATGAGCTGTCCGCTGCGCCTCTATTTATACTGTAACTGGAACGAAGTTTACGTTTTCGTTTGGTTAAAACCGTTGACACTACTAGTGGAACTCGATCGTTAGTGATATCTCATCTTTGAGAAAGTTTTTTGTAGGAAAACTATTTTTACTACTTTGATCGCAAAGAATAGTTTGATGTCCAAAGGAAGGGGCTATAAGTTTTATATTTTTTTGTGACATTGTAAGTATTAGTTTGTATAGTCTCATTGCTGGACCTAGGCCTGTCGTCTCACTGAAGATATCACTACAGCGAGGAGGACAAAGAAGGAAGAATGTTTTCTGTAGCAATGTACATAGATAAAACCTATTGAAAAAACAGTTTTTATTACTATTACTAAGCTTTCTCATATTGATTTCAATTTCAATAATAAGTGATCAAGTACTTGCCTGTAATGTCCCACTGCTGGGCAAAAGGCTTTCATCTCACTGAAGATATCAGTACAGTTATCTTAACTCGATAAAATAATATCCTCGACAACGTGACACCAGAAAATATCGACCATTATTCCTAATATTCAAAACCCTTCTATCGAAGACCAATAGTTACGCCAAAAATTACTTGGATTGTTTACAAAATGCAACGAACTAGTAGTCGCCGTTCGGTTATTTTATTTGGCACAACATACAAGATCTAATTAAAACAGACGTTGCGTTAAAAGAAACATTTCACTACTCGAGTTTAGTATTGGCGATATTTTAAGATTATTCTGTTGGGAATAATTTCAGTTAACATTCGTTAATAAGGTTAAAAGATAGTAAAATATAGATTGATGGTAGAGTAGACGGTCTCTTCGTGTTTTATTAATCCTTTGGTGTTAATCTACTTTTATACTGTTACTGTGACTTGATATGTTTATTTTCTTCCTTCTCTCTCTAACTGTCACACTCCGAGGCGTTCATTAAACCGAGACTTAACTAATATTCTCATACATTATATGTCAAAATCAATCATTAAATCTCTACCAAAAAACATTTGACTTCGCAAATCAACCACAATAAGACACCCTAAACCTTAACAAAACTCAATAAATTAGGATCGAAATATCCATTAAAACGTCTCATATAAGTATCCATTTCACCGCAAAATCAGTATTCAAAGTATCCTAAGACAGACACTTAATTGAATCGGAATCTCGAATCGAGCTTAAAGAATCCCGCTCCGATCTCTGATGGACTGATAGGCACTTATTAAACCAAGTGCCATTGAGTCGGACGATTCCTGAAGGAATTTAATACCTAAAGATTCAGATTCTTAATCTTATTAGTACTCTTGACGTTTCTTATTACGATTTTGATTGGTCCTAGTTTAAGACATTCGTTTTGAGTGAGCGAGTTGACAAATTGCCTAGACGAGCAACGGTACGTTAGAGAAGGTGACAAGAGATACTACAAATATTATAAATGCGAAGGTTTGTGAGGATGTATGTGTATGTATGTTTGTTACTCTTTCACGCAAACACTACTGAACGGATTTCGATGAAACTTTACAGTAACATAAGTTATACATGTATGTTTGTTACTCATTCACGCAAATACTATTAAACAGATTTGAATGAAACTTTACAGTAATAAAGGTTTATACATTAGAATAACACATGAGATTCATTTTATCTCGAAATTCCCGCGTGAACGGATACAATGCGGGTAGCACCGCGGGGCGCGGCTAGTGATATGATGAATACACTTGAGGCAGCCTGAACCAACTTCGACTTAAAGCAGAAAATCTAGTTTGAAATCAGTTACACTCTTATCAAAGTTATTTTTTATTCATAAAGTTTAATTACAAAAAAACTGGCCTTAAATATTTATCATGCTTATAACAGCTCAAAGATATATTGTAATTTTAAACGTGAAAATTTTGCTTACTTGATCCATAGCATAGCTAATTAAAACAAAACTTTGCTTCGTGCTAAGTAATTTTTATTTATCGAAATAATTTTTCGAACAAAACAATTTAATGAAGTTAAGGATAAATGTTAAGTACCCAATTAACGTTATAATGTTGCTAATTTACGTTAAGAGGATCAATAATTATATCTTTCAACTTGATTTGACTACAGTGTGTAACTACGGTGACTGCATTCCGCGAGCGAGGCCAGTCTTCACCTAATTAGGTGACCGCCATAAGCTGGCAGTCTAGTGAGAAAATGACGCTGAATTATCGAATCTAATACTATTACCATAGAGTTAAAGTTAAACTGGGTTTGCTCGACGAAATAGAGAATTAACGCAGTAAGTATTCTTCTTCTCCTCTTTTATACGATGTTATTTTGTGATTCCGTTCCCGCGGGAATGTATCCCATGTGTCATTCTAATGTATAACCTTTATTACTGTAAAGTTTCATCCAAATCCGTTTAATAGTCTTTGCGTGAATGATTAACAAACATACACACATCCTAACAAACTTTCGCATTTATAATATTAGTAGGACTTGTTTTGAGTATACTCTAATAATGAAAAAAACTGTTTTAACGTTAACATAATGAAGGCTTTGTAACGTTTTTAACAGTATAAAGTCCACACGTTATATCCCCAAGGACAAATTATGCACGCGCTAGCACTTTTGTGGTATGTCGAGCTCACAACACAAACGTAATGGAATTAGCGCATTACGCTAGAGGTGCGAATCCAGTTCCCACTAGAAAGACTTGTTATATTTTATCAAAAAAGCCGTAAATTTTTTCAGTTTTATTGTGTAAGTTTGGCTGTAAAAATTGAGCAAAAGGTTTACGTAACTCCAAATAAGAAAAAATACTTTGTAGCATTTTATAATGGTACTTAACTAAAACCTATTCGGGCAAATTGAAAAAAAAGGTGATTGATAATGTTAACTAAACATTGTATGACAAAATGGCGTCAAGCATCGTGTTACCTTATGATCGAATTAGACTACTACTACTACTATAAATATTTAGGGTATGTAAAGTATTACATGAAATATCATTAATAAATTGTATTAATATACAAATTGCTTCTAAATAATATGACAAAACCTCAATGTTACTTTTTATCATGGAATTGAGTAGCAACTTCTATCTACTTTTGAACAAACCATTTCCGAGGCCCGAGCCATTGTATGTTATATAAAACTTCCGAGAATATATATTTACAAATATAAATAAGTATGTGTGGTATTGTTGAGTATTATTTTTCATTTGTCGGTTCAAAATAAGGAAAATCATCTCTCATATTGTTGGTAATTATTGTTCGCTTTTCTTTTATTGCCAACTTATACTATTGAATTGAAATAACATTTATGGCTTTTGTTCGTGAATAGTGTCAGATAATGTTTTCATTTACGCGGTTTCGTGATAATTTTATTTTGGTCTTGAGTGTAATGTGTGGATATAAGGGTAAAGTTATCCAAACTCGTATAATACAGATGAAGACTTTGTGCTTTGTTTGTCTGAAAGCGTTAATCTCAGGGACTACCTGTCAGATTTGAATGTTTTTCTGTAACGGATGACCATATGTAACGGGAAGGCTATTTCATCCCAAAAATCCAAGACACTTCTAGTAAAACATACAGCAGAAGGCGACAATCTGTCTGTCTGGATAATATTGTCAACTTCAGACGGGAATGGAACCCAGTAACCAGTACCGCAACACAGTAAGCGCTCTCACATGCCACAGTACCATCAGGCTTATAAAAGGACTACAAATGAAATTACAAAATCCAATACAGACTAAAGGTTACACTTCATAAACCGCTACTAAATGTAATATTTTAGCTGAAAATCTGAAAGACTGTTACACTTGAGATAAAAGAGCTCGATTCGTAGACGCAAGCCATCAATCCGCTAAGTGGTGTGACGTAATAAATGGATGACACCACGTCACGATCTATCTCTACCGGTGAATTATGATGCCGAGCCCGGGACCACCTCACACCGATACTGTTATTTATGAATTAACTTCAAGATGTTGATGTTTAGATTAAAAATGCTTGTGTTGAAGGAATTTATAAAGAAAATTAAATTGAAAATGAAACGAAAACAACTTTAATAACAAACGTAATGGACACGTGCGAGAAATTTCCGTTTGTCGTATATTACAAAAAAAATACTGACTTAATAGTTTTATAGTTAAGACCCAATCACAGTTCGGGCCAAATTAACCGTTTTTATCTCGAACCACGGTCAATTAACTCGGTTTTAGTCAACTGAATCAATTGTGAAGTGTTGATCTTAGTTTTGCTCGTGTACTAGGCTTAAGTTGAATTTATAGGTCCATATTAATTAAACGCGTATTAAGAACAGTTTAGCTATGAAATGGTTTGTCACTTTCTGACATACGCAATTTTCCGAAGAGCAAAAGAGACAAAACACTGTATAACGGTGTTTTAGTTATACCACGTTTATTAATAAGGCGGATAGTGTTCAACAATGAGACGTACAGGTTAAATTCTTTACGTTAAAACTACGGTTACAAAACTTCAATCCGCACCAAAGCGCACCTCTCCGCTCTCCGCTCCCGGTTCACATCCAAGGGAGTCAGGTGGAACTGAAAGACTGCGCTGCTTGACACTCAGGTGCCAAACAGCTTAGATCTGAGTTCTGCCTATTGCCATTTAAATATATTTGTTTTAAGATATTATATAGGTACTCGTATTAGTAACTAAGTTTTTAATTTTTAATTCTATGTTGAATTCTAAGCACACGTGTAATATTTTCTTTTTTTCAAATGGCAATTTTTTTTTAATTTTATTTATTTATCCACCTCACATGATTTCATAAGTATGATTACTTTATCAATATAAAACCAGCCCATTTCCTCGCCCTCTATTAGGTACACGTACGTACATATTTTTATCAGCGTTCGCATAAAAAATAAATACAACATTAACAATACATAATAACAGTTAGCTACACAATACAATGTTCTGTGTGAGTGTGGTCTCGTGCAAATGAAACCGACCTTTTATTACTTAACATTTTACAGAAGAGGTTACTTAGACGAGACTCATTTTGAAGTCAGAAGTCGGTAGATGGAAATGCGTTTGCTTCCTCTATTGTATGATACTAGTAGCGCCCCGCGGTTTTACCCGTGTTGTGCCCGTTCCCGTGGGAATTTGGAAAATTTGTATTCGTATAAACATTCCTCTTGAATCACTCTATCGTCAAAATCCGTGTAGTAGTATTTGCGTTTATCGCGAATAGGCAGACAGACGCGGCCGGGGACTTTGTTTTATAATACGTAGTGACGTCAGTAAAATCTGTTTTGCCTAAGTATGAAATGACTGCAAAATGACTGAAATTATTTTGTTTGCATTGTTTTGCTTATATTTCAACTATAAATAAAGTTTTGCTGAAGTAACAAATAGCCGAAGTTTTATTTCACCGATGTGACGTTTGACCGATGTCAATCTGGTATTAGGACTGGTCGAAAGTAAGATGATTTATATCAGTATTTTCACATACAAAACTGTCATTTCTGTTTTGCTCAGTGTACAAACATACATACGTCCATCACTCTGACTTTAATGGATCTTTAAAGAGCTTAATGTAACTCGAAACCTCAACGCTAAGTGATATGTAGTGAATATTCTCACGCATTATAACATTTTAAATTTAATTTTGAGTTTTAATGGCGATGGGAGGGGCCTCTTTGATGTGGTTTCCCTGTTACACTTTGTTCGGAAGTCTTGCTTGGTAATTGTGTATAGCTATCTCTATATTATAGATCTATAGTAGTAATAAAGCAGAAGATTTTATTTACTTGTTTGGTTGAACGCGTTAATCTTGGAAACTATAGTCGAATTTATTTATTTATTTTAGCCATTACTGTCCCACTGCTGGGCAAAGGCCTCTCCCCTATCCCTCCTCCATAGTCGAATGAAAAAAATATTTTTGTATATGGTAGACATTTGAGAAAATGTATATAGATTACTTTTTATTCAAAATGGATGTATCCACGGGAATATAATTCGCGGGAAAACCGCGGAACGCTGCTAGTACTTGATTTAAAAAGTAAAGTGGTCTGTTGGAGCGCTTACTGTGTCATAGGTTGCGCGTTCGATTCCCGCCTGTAGTCACGAATTTGTGCGAGTTACTGGCAAGTTATTGGCGATGACGTCTGGGTGTCGATATATACTTTTATAAAGTATTTGTGCATGTTAAGGCGAGGATATGTGGCGCTCGGACAGAGCTGAGGGGGTGTTCTTAATTCCATAAAATAAGGTTGAGATTTGTGAAGCAAGACACGAGTGCGTGATACGTGGCGGGCGAATATTTGAACTCTTTTGCGTTTTTATAGAAATTGGCGGGTCAAATGAAAAATGTACCTGATTTAAAATCTAAGTGAGTATTAGGAAATTGATATTCCTAAAAAAAACTATGACTATCGCTTCAAATAACGAGATCTAGGACGAGAAAATAATATTTGGTGCTACTTTTACATAATCTTGTGCATCTTATTTCTACATTATTTCTACATTTTGAATTTTAAAATTCTATTCGATTTAAAAATTTATTAAGGATATATTCTTTTAATTGGTGTTTTTATTTTATTTATAGAATCGATAGAAGTGTTGATATTTGATCGTCAAAGTAGCGACTATGCGCGTTATTTTCACATATCCTCGCCTTAATGTAATAGTTATATTCCATGATACAAGCCAAGAGATTAGTCTTATTAACCGTGTGTGAATACGTTCTGTAAATATTAATTATTTAATAATTTAAGTTCGTATTTTTCTTTGAATGCTTTAACTTTTGGGATTACCAGTCGGATGTGAGAAAAATAAAGTTATTAATTCTTCAACTTTATTTAAATTAACATGATCAGTATTTAATAGTCATACTAAAATACCTCAAGAGTAGAATTAATGTAAATCTCTCCATAAACGTGAACTATATGAAATTCTTTATAGAAACTTTCCTGAAAAATGATGTGAAGTTATTTTAATTTTAAATTGAAATAGAAGTTTTCAACGAAGGAAGATTGATGCTCGCTCCTAGTGTAAAACTTGCTGATCAAATCAATTTGAACTTTACACCGTAGATATTAAGGAAGGTTTGTTAAATTGATTTAATTTTGCGATTTATGTGATGAGAAATGTTTGATCTTTAGTCCCTTATAATGAAGTTAGGATTATTTTTAGAAATTATCCTAATTGAAAAGTCTTTGAGGCACCTTTGTAATGTGGACTAGCTATTGCCCGCGAAGTCACCTGCGTATAAGTCGAAATGGTTGATAGAGAATTTTTTATTGGGTTTTGACGTAATTAATATTATTAGGCATATTTCCAACCACTATTATAATAATAATCATCTCAGAAATGTGTTATGTTGTCAAAACCTTTTCTCGTTCACCGGATCTTAGGATCAACACACACATTAGTTTTTTGACGTAATTAATATTGCTATTTTTGAACTCTGTTAGGTGATTAATATTAATAACATACGAAATACGTCTTTCTTAAATTAAGAAAACTGTTCAGCTTTATTATTAGTATAGATAGACAAATAAAGAGTCATATCAGTTGAATGTAATAGGTTTATTTTGAGAAAGCCATTGTTTTACACGGTGTTAGCTTAGTCTCTATATCTATAGTCTATTTCATAAATATAATTTAATAACTATTTGTATGCAAAGTGACATCGTAACAGTACGTTTATATGGCTTATATCTTACATGTTATAATAGGGTGGAAAAGAAATGGTATATCTATATATTGGCTATATTTAATCGTAGAATTTGTTAATAAATCTCTTGATCTCACACAAATCAATTGATCATTATGTATTAAGAATGATTATTGCAAAAGATATTAAAAGAATTGATATCGAACTGTCTTCAACATCCATTACATATTTCCGTACCAAATAAAAGTGCGGAAACAGAAAAATTCCATTTTGAACTCATGTCCGTGAGCTAATCACTAAATTGGGTCGAAAATGATTGATGCCACGTCATGTGTTTTTCATACCATTTTTGAATCATGCCTCCAATTTATGACATGTGCTAATTGCTTTCGAATTGAATTCCCTTTTTAAATAAACAAACGAGTTTAATTCTCGAACAACTGTCATTTGTTTAAAATCAGAAAACAAAATAAAGTCAACCTCTTTATTTAAAATTGAGACTCAATTATAACATAATTTAAAAACAGAATATTATATTCAAATTATGCATACAGCAAGCGGTCACTTGCGATTGGTTGACAGAGTCACTTGTGATTTAATCCTGTTTGTGTGTGTGGAGTCACGCAATTCATTAATATTTGCAATCACATTTCGCGCAATGAATTGAGCCCTCGGGTCTCATCATGATGCCGAGACTCCACAGAGTAAACAGTAAAGTAAGGATATTCATAATAAATGTTCAGTGAATGAGTACGCACGACACCCGAAAAGGACAAAGTGCGGCTACAAAAATACTTGTTTAAACTTTTTTAGTTATAAAGAGGATTTTGTTGCATTTTCGTAAATATAATATACCTGTTAGATTCTTCCCTCTAATTTAACAGAGGACTAGATTACAGAGGCATGCATCATGAATGGTTAGTCACGCATGTTTCCAGGTTTGCAGACCTGTATACATATGTTCACTGTGCATGCCTGCACATGCCTCGTATAGCTCAAGTATAGGCATGTGTAGTGAGGCATTCACGAAGTTCACCTTGTGATGTCAAAACGCGTTAACTGAACTAATAAAAAGTAAGGAAAAATAGCAATTATTTTACACCAGGGATAATCACTTACCATACAAAGTAGAATGAGGTGTATTATTTTGGGTCCATAGTGACGTTGCTCATACGTAGCATGTAGTAGTCAGCAGTTCGTAGCGCGTAGTTCGTAGCGCGTTGCTCGTAGCACATAGTCCGTAGCCCAATGACATCCATGCGTGACTTTTATACCTAGGCTGAAGTCAAAAGGATCCGTAACAAAAGTACTAAATACACCTTTAGATTAAAAAATCAAGTGTAATTTTTTACCCCAAATATTCAACAGGAATGGGCTCAACGTGGACGCAATCCTTTTTAAATCAACCTGAGTCATAAATATCACAACCCACTAAGCTACCGATAAAATTATATCTCGGGCTGTAATTTCATGCCTTTTCAATATAACTTTCAGGAGGCTTAACTGATTTTCATTTTATCTCAGCTCTTCAACGAATACTGTGACCTGAAAATGTCAATTAAGTTATCCGACTCAAGAATGTTTCATGCCGCTTAATTAAAATTGAATGTAATCCTTATTTTATTTGTGAATTTTCGTGGCATTATTTTGTTACTAGATAGTTATAAAATATTGCATAGATATAACTAAATGATAAACTTCTTGAGCATTCATTCATTCAATTCTAGTAGGTTTTTAGACCGCTTAAAGGCCTCCGACATGGTCTGACGATTGAAACAACCGGGACCGACTGCTTCATTCACGTGCCCTGCGAAGCACGGATAAAATAATCCTAGTTCCAACTGGCCAATACCACAAAATATACATAATAAAAGACGTGTGGCACTCGGGGACTGCCGCGGTAAAGCTATTGCATAGTTATTTTTTGTATCACTAGATGGCGTTAGTGGGGAGCGTGAGGTTTTTTCACGTGAGGTTTTTTCATTACGGAATTTCTGGATTCGGTCCCCGCGCTCAAGGCCCGCGATAGAAGCTATGCAATAGCTTAAAAATAATTTTCTTATTAATAAAGTTATAACTTGTAGTAACGTTCTTTACGAGACATTAATAAGTGATATTTGATATGTACAGCCCTTTCAATTTAGGTGTTTTCACTCGTCCTGCGTTTTGTATGAAAAACAAAAGAACATGCGTGCCGACGAATGCGTAATACTGCAGCGCTTAGCCGGCCAAATAAACCGCTTTAAATGGAATATATATTTATGTTTTCAATTGAATTAAGTGCCGTTTCTAAAACCAGTGGCTAATCCGCTATGCTTAGTTTAATAAGTATAGCATTTATTTTCAAATACCAATGTATTTATTTATATAAAAAAGACTTGTTTGTTTCACCATTTATAAGTCGAGAACAGCTGTATCGATTTTAATGATTCTTTTTAGTTTTATTTATCTTAGTCAGGAATAGGATAAAAGTAATAAAAATCCCGAAATTCCCACGGGAACGGCTGCGCTGCGGGGGAAACCGTGGGACACAGTGGGACGCTAGTTTAACATATTTGGTAACCATTAATCATGAAGTTTTAAAAATAGAAGTATTCTGTCCAAATCCAATAGAAACGAATCAATTTTAAACAGAAATGGTGCTTCTATTTCCTTCGCTTCTCTGTGACTCCTCATTATGAGCGATACAATGTTTGCACAGTCACTTGCGCACATATATTATTAATATCCTTCCTTATTTCATATACCCGCCAAACTTAGGTCTAATTTCATATTTATTGCTTAGAAAATAAGGTTTAGTTTGTTGTAATTTGACGTGGTATTTACGCCTAATTCTCGTCACAGTAACTAATAGTGTCTGGGACAGTATTATAGGTGGACAGTATTATTTTCAATGTGTATTACTTTTTTCCGAGTCCTACACAATCCCACCCGTCAATTTTATTCTAGGTATAGTCTATAAAAGTAAAACAGTAAGATTAGTATAATTATATAAAATGACGCAACGTCTTCTGTGACCACGGTTCCTGTAAAGGGGCCGAAACGTCAGATAAAAATATAAAATAAAAGCGAAATGTATCCGTAAACGTAGTTTCAATTCAAAATGAGTAGTGTTCGCTTTAACTTAGAAACCAGTATGACGCAACGTTATCAGTGATAAAGATAGATATGCAATGCTAACAAAGTCCCTTGACTATACCTCCTCATAATATTGAGACACCAACCAAATTGTCAGAAAATAAACTACTCAAAAAAATCAATGGCATCGCATCGCTTAGCAACACAACTCGTTCACCCAGGACAGTCTTCAAATAATTAACTGACATCTTCATTAAAAATCTTATGTCAAATTGACATTACTGAGAAACGACATTAATTAGGGCCTCCGCGCAAAATATGAGCAACGTATAGTAACCTAAATTAAAGTATTCAGGAGATTTAAAAGCAGATACTCGTTGCTTCGGCTGGGATGTGATTTTTGCGTTAAAGGCGACATTTTGTTGGTCGATCTTTAACTCGAAAGGGTAAAAAGTATATAAAAGGTGTAGAATTGTTTTGTGTGAGCAAGTTGGACGTTCCAAATGAATACTTGAATAGTCTTTTAATTTATAGGTACTGGTTATTAGTTAGCAAGATTCGGTTGTACAAGCTTAGAGTTGAAACTGCGTTAAGCGGGTGCACGTGACGGGCGCACGCGACGGACGCACGCGACGGGCGCACGCGATGGGCGCACACGAATTGTGGACGCGACTTAACATTTTGTATGAAACCGCACGGGCACCCGCTTAACGCAGTTTCGGCCCTAAATGTTCAATTTAGTCTGATAAACAGTGTCTTTTTTAATCCCGAAGGAATATTGATTGGCTTCCATAAAATATCCAAAATAGTTCATTTTGAGCTAAAGTACATAGGAAAAACTGAACAAGTTTGCTTCCTTACTCCTTTAAATAACAATGTAAAATAAAAATCACCATAATATACTATCAGTTACATAATTAAATGTTATCTCAATTTTCTCACTCAAGTGCAAAGTATAGCTACCTCTTTCACACTAACCCGTTAAACAAAAAGATGGAAAGAGATAAAAGGTCCCTCTTCCATAGAAAGCCCATCCTATTTCCATCTCAACAGATTTAAATACAAATTCACTCATTGAAAGCGTTTCTCGGTAAGATTACCTCTGTACTTATCCATCCTGCTTTACTTTACATTCATTGTGACATTCGAAGCTGATATATACTTTATATTTTATCTAAATTAATGTCCGCTCAAACGAAATTGAAATCCCTTAAGATAAATTGTAATAATATTTCAAAGAAACGGTGTGTTTGTATGAGCGAGCACTGATAATGCGACGTAAAAAGCTTTTAAAGCGATATTTTAAAATGAATTCAAGTTTTATTGTAATAACTATTTGGAAAATATTTCCTATGATTTTGACTGCGAAACCTGAAGAAAATTTACCTTAAATATCGTAGCTATTTTGCTGAAAAGCAACGTTTAGTTTTGATACTTAGAAAGGTTTAATTTGAAACTACATGATCGTGCGGTAGTGTTATTCTTAAATGACAGTTTTTATACCACGTTGATCCGATACTTTCGTGTTTTAGGGTGAGTTTCATGAAAGCGGAGAGGAGCATTGCGGAGGTCAATCGAATCATCACAATGCAGCACTCGTGCCTTTGACTTTGACTAAGCGATGGTAGTTCATTGTGATTGTTAAGCAACGTGCAGCTCGACCCTTACTTGGATGGGTGGCCGATAGTGGCATTTCTATCTGAGCGCTACCGTGCTTCGGAGGACACGTTAAGTTGTCGGTGCCGGTTGTTTCAATCGTTAGACCATGTCGGAGGCCTTTAGACGGTCTAAAAACTCTGACACTAGGGTTGGCCACTAACCTACTCGGACTTACTTACTTACTGCATTACGAAAATATTTTGACAATGTCAATGCCTCGTTTGACATTTCAATGCGCTGCGTTTGGTCGATTGAGCTCGGTACAGGTCCGCTTTGCTTCAAAGAAATCGCACCTTTAATTCTATCGCGTTAGATTCCTATCTAAAGTGTAAACTGTTGACCCGTCAGAAGTTTTCATTAGAATTTATTTATGGTACAACCCTACTTCACTAGGAGTGTAAAAAAAGCACCAGAGAGGTCGTAATACTTTGCGACCAAAGGTTTGTCACCCCTCCTTGTTTCAGCTAAGTGTTCATGTTGTTTTAAAAGCAAAAGTACTCTCCATAGTTTTCCTTTGATGTCTCTACTTTTAAAAGGTGTTTACTATCATTTACGCCGTTTTTCAACATTAATTAAAACTGAAATGATATGGGTTTCTGTACTCTTTGAGATGCGGTATTGTCTTTGTTACTTGTATAAATTAAAGTGTGTTTTCAGTTTCATGTTTTAATTGTATGTAACAATGACTATTTCGTGGTATTTTGATAACGTGTTGATAATTAGGTAATCATTAGCGAGTCGTCAACTATGCGTTATTAATATTTGGGTTGATACGGTGGTAGGACGAACTGGACGTTTACAGGAGGTACTGGCAATTGGTCGTCCAAAATTGAGAAGAGTGACAGGAATGGGGGGAGGCCTTTATCTAACAGTGGGATAATACGGACTAACAGTAACAGTAGTACTCGTAGTAAACCATTTGCATTTAAGCCGCATTTCAACTACTAACAACATAGAACTACTCATTGAAACTACGTTTACGCATACACTTCGCTTTTATTTTACACTAGCAGCGCCCCGCGGTTTTACCCGCGTTGTGCCCGTTCCCGTGGGAATTTCGGGATAAAATGTAGCCTATAGCCTTCCTCGATAAATAGACTATCTAACAGTGAAAGAATTATTCAAATCGGTTCAGTAGTTTCTGAGATTAGCGCGTTTAAACAAACAAACAAACAAACAAAACAAACTCTTCAGCTTTATAATATTAGTATAGATTTTATCTGACGTTTCGGCCCCTTTACAAGAAGGAACCTTTCTTACGAAACCAGTAACATAGAACTAGTAATTGAACCAGAAACACTAGTAACTCTCTTCTCTATGCGCATTCTACGTGTGAAATGAAACAATTGTTCCCGTTTGTTATTAAGTTTGAAACATATCTTAAGACTTGCTTACACCGTTAAGTTCAAGTAAAACATATTGCATGTACTGACGACAAGGGGGATGGGGGAAGGAAATATTCGTACGTGTTTAAATTTTTCAAATAACGTAGAACTATTATTCTACGTTATTTGAGGTCACCACAGTAGATGAGTTGGTGATCTTCTTCTTATCGATTGGATGGTCAACCTGACCAATCCTGGTGTCAGAGTTATCAAGCCGCCAAAGGCCTCTGACATGGCTCAAGTAACGACTACTATCCGTAGAAAGTAACCGGGACCGACGGCTTAACGTGCCCTCCGAAGCACGGAATCATCTTACTTTTCGGGTGATTGCGTATTTCATTCATTCATTTCGAGTCGGTTAGTGGCCAACCCGGAGCTTTTAGACCACCCAAAGGCCTCCGACAAGGTCTAACGATTGAAACAACCGGCATTGACTGCTTAACGTGTGCTCCGAAGCGCGGTAGCGCTCAGATAGAAATGCCATTATCAGCCACTCATCCAAGTAGAGGCCTGCACGGACGAGGGGCTAGCTGATTTGTTTATGTTCATTCATTTTTCGTAGCAGTGTTACGTGGGTTTACCAATAGATTTCAGGTTAAAAGAAGCTTTTTCATTAGTAGTAACACTTAGTCTTTTCAGCCACTATTGGTAACAACCTGTCACTTTGCTTTTCATACTGTTATATTAAAATGAACTAAAAGTAATGGTACAAGACGTTGTCATGACACATTTTTATACATTTCGATAACAATGAAGCCAAAGCAATTGCTACTAATCTATATAGATCCCAATACACATTTATAACTTTTCAATTCTGAGGTTCGTTCCGGTCCTTGATTACTTTCGGTCTTTAAGTTACCAACTTATAAAATTCTATTGCAGAACGGTGTAACTGAAAAACAGTACAAATTAAAAGCGTGTAAACATACAAACCTAGTTTCTGTAAATGAAAGTATTATTTTTAAAAAGCCAGCTACAAATGTGATACCCGTATTCATTCCCTTTCGTGTTGTGTTTGCGTTTCTGAATGTCTGTTTGTACAGTGGGGGTGAGCTAACTGGATATGTAGCTTCGTTGACTTTTTACAGAACCTGCTGTTACTATTTACACATTAGTATTTATAAAATGTTTAGCGCTTCTGGAAAGTTTACTTAAGCTTAACAAATACTCGTGAAGTATATTTTGGATCTTAATTTAATTAATGTGTTGGTAAATTATGTTGGTGGTACGTTTCGGTGGCCTAGTGGTGCGTGTACTCGCCTGCCAAGACTGAGATCTCGGGTTCAATTCCCGGGTCGGACGAAAACATGTTTCTTAATTTTCAAGCATGCCTTGGGTTTGCGAGCAGTAACCTCATTAGGCAAGCGTGGCGTTTCTGGTAATCCTCCTCACTGCACTGATATCATCAGTGAGATGACATCTTTGCCCCAGTAGTGGGACATGACAGGCTCATTCATTAATTCATTTCAAGTAGTTTTTAGTCGGAGTTTTAGATCGCTTAAAGGTCTCCAACACTTTATTTGCTATTTTATTTATAAAGTGGCATATAAATTATACACAGCGAGCAACGAGCAACACAGCAAAAATCACTCGTTGCTCGCTACAAGCGCCGTATTTTCCCGTACTAGCTGCACGAACGCTCGCCATGTAACACGTTACATTACGCCTTGTAACGTCGGTCAGAACCCGTCTTAATGAAGCCGAATTAATGCTTCACAAATACCGCCAAAGGTAGGCACTATGTGTAATACGAGTGTATTCTCCTAACATCCTGTGTACGCTGACATAGCAATTCAAAGATTAATCCTTTAGAATTGTAGTACACTGTTTAGTGTAGAGCTAAGAGTGAGTGTTCACTAGAGACACAACAGTCTTTAAACTGACGACTTATTTGACGACAAAACTGTCTTGTCTCAGTCTACTGACAGTTTTTAGTAAGTAAATTCGGGAGATTAGTGACCAACCATAGTGTCGGAGGTTTTAGACCGCATTAAGGCCTCTGACATGGTCTAGCGATTGAAACAGCTGGGACCAACAATTTTACGTGTCGTTCGAATTTCGGCAGCGCTTAGATGCTACTATCGTGCACCCATCTAATATGCATGTTGCTTAACAATAGTAATGATTTGACATCGGTTATTATCGGTACAAATTATTTTATCTGACAGACAAATAGAGTGACCGTGATAGACAGACGACCGGATGTTCTTTTAACCAAATTCAACGAAGGAGTAGGTTTCTTTATTCGACCGTATATATGCTTTTGTCATTCGACTATGGAACCCTAAAAGGTCTTTTTTGTGCACTTCTATATAAAACATGTTATCATAGACAAGAAAATCTTGTCTACAGTCGTGTCTATAGTGTATAAAGACTCTTAGTCATTTCAAACACGAAATTACACTAGAACAACTAACCGCACCAGAGACATTATACTGTGCGCGGCGCAACCAAGTCAGACGTGAATTTATCTAGCCCGATTTAATTAAAGGTGAGGGGACCAGGGCCGTAATAAGTACAAGGGGAATTCAGGGAGGGGCAACCACATAAACATTCGCATCTGTATCTTCACGTAACGCTGCGGTTTTTTGGCAGACTAACGAAATTTGTCGTTCCCAGAATGGAATTGTTGAATAAATACATCATTTGTTAAATTAATTTTGAGGCCGGGTTATTTAAGGGTAAATCAAATACAGGTTGAATTTTAAAACAATGTAATCAAACGTTTTATTTATGAGCGTTTAATTAACGCAATTAATATAATGGCACCATAATTAAATTTTGTTTAGGTATTTAACTCATTAATATTTCTTACTAATCAACGAATTTCATAATTTAACTCCATATTATTGAAATTATTATGTATAACTTTCAGAAATATTAACATTATTTTCTTGTGTTGAGAGTATAGAAAGTCGCGTAACTTTACCAATACTATGAGTGCGAAGATTTTCTTCAAACTTCAAACTTGGCCAAAAAAATGTATCTTGTTCTTTGGAAATAATAATACCGTCTACTGACTTGACAGGGTTACAATTACGGTTATATTACGACTTTTAATATACCTAAGTACTTTCATTGAAATATTTCATTGAAATATCTACCAATCATCATTTACCCCAATTCAATATGTCCTTAGTCTGTCCTTTAAGGGAATAATTAAGGACATCGGTGGAAGCGTAGCCGGTTAGGTATTAGAGGCAGCTGCATACGAAGTCCTTGAGCTTTGACATATGAGGGCTAATCCTTACTTGTTGTGAAACGTTCTGAGGACAAGCTTCATTACGCGGTCGAGATTGTCCGTTTGGTATACAAATATCTATACTAATATTATAAAGAGGTTTTTTAATTTTTAAGTTTGTTTGTACTAATTCAATATGAATAATTCTTTTTGCAGTGGATAGCCACATTCAAGGGAAAAGATTTTTATTCCGTTTTTTTAAGGAAATGGTTAGTGTAATACGAGTATAATATGTGTAAAAAAAATCTCCGTTATCTATATATAATATATAATTCAAAGTCCTGACTGACTGACTGAAGACTAAGAAAGGATTTTTGAAAATTCCTTCGGGAACGGGCTCAACGCGGGCAAAGCCGCGGGGCGCTGCTGATTTAGTGCAAATCGTGTGAGTTTAAATAGTATATTAGATACTTATTCCTTTCACTTGGTTTGCTTGCACACTGTTCCGTAAATTACTAATAAACCGATAAATAATTGATCGAACAAACAAACAATTTCCGCGGCATACTTTATCACTACATAGTACATAGTATAAAATAAAGTCGTCTTTTTCGTGTCTGTCACACTGTTTGTCTGTCTGTATGCTTAAATCTTTAAAATTACGCAACGGATTTTGATGCGGGTTTTTGTAATAGGTAGAGTGATCCAAGAGGAAGGTTTTTATGTAAAAAAAATCCCGAAATTCCCACGGGAACGGGCACAACGCGGGTAAAACCGCGGGGCGCTGCTAGTATTCAAATAAAGCAAAGTTCAGTAATCATTAATGGAAATGGGTCAGACACCGCACTCTTTGACGTTCAAAATAACATAATGAAAATAGTATTAGAGATTACTAGCAGCGCCCCGCGGTTTTACCCGCGTTGTGCCCGTTTCCGTGGGAATTTCGGGATGTAAAGTAGCCTTATCTATACATAATATTTTGAACGCACTAATCTCAGGAACTTCTAGTCCCATTTGAAAAATCCTTTCAGTGTTGGATAGTCCACTTATCGAGGAAGGCTATAGGCTATTTTTCGTCTCGAAATTCCTACGGGAACGGGCATAACGCTGGAAAAACCGCAGGCGCTGTTAGTAGTACTATACAGGGTGATTACGGAGTCGTGGAGCAAGAAAAAAGCATTTAACTTACTTTCTCCTAAGCATCACGATAGGTTAGGACTAACAGTACACCAGCGACTTATTTTAGTCAGAAAAAAAACTGCGATAATTCGAGATCATGGTCACCCTACTATTTCCCAAGAAAACTTATGTCAAGTAATATTAAAAGTAGGGTGACCACGCATTTTGAGTCAATAATAATTTTTAAATAAAAATACGTAAATAACGAATCATCTTTGTTTAAATTAAAATAAATACAGGTAGCATCGCAATCATTTATTTACTGAGTCAGAAAAAAATGGTTGGGATTTGGGATCACGACCCCGAAATCACCCTGTATAATCTTCTCCTTTAATGGGGCTATCCATTACAAAAATAATGATTCAAATTGGATTAGGAGTGTTTGAGATTAGCGCGTTCAAACTAACAAAAAACAAACTCTTCAGCTTTATCACTTAAGTTTAGATGACCTAAAAAAAAAGTATGAGTCTCTAATGTCCCACTGTTGGGCAAAGGCCTCTCATCTCACTGAAGATATCAGTACAGTGAGGAGGTGTCAGGCGTAAACACCACGCTTGCCTAATGCGGGTTGGTGATCTCAAACCCGAGCCATGTTTGAAAAGTAGGAAACATGTTTTCGCTCGACCTGGGAATTGAACCCGGGACATCAGTCTTGGCAGGCGAGTGCACATACCACTAGACCACCGAGGCGTTAGATGACCTAAGTTTCTTTATATAAACACCAACGAAATCTAGCTCTAAGCAAGATATTTGCAGTTACAGTTGTACCTACGTCATATCACCTAGATTTCAAGTGCACACAGATGCCCTAACAAGCAAGACTCGTACGTATGTACTAACTTATAGGTACGAGAAATGGAACCAGGTCACTTGGATTACTCTAATGCATGTTTTCATTTAGTTTTTCTCGTGTATTCTTTTCATGCATTATTGTTTTTAGATTGTATTTTGAAAGGAATTGTACGATTGTTTGAGATATGTTTTTGTTTTGTTACCGTTGTTTGTTTTTTTGGTTGTAAAACATACTGTATGCTTCTATCTGTTTAATAAACCCGGACAAACCCGGACAAATTCACACACGGTTATTTAGACCCAAAGTAAGCTCTAAGCTTGTGTTATGGAATCTAATTAACGGATACTACTAATTATACATACACAAATACTTTATAAGAATATATAATTGACACCCAGATGTTCGTCGCCAACAACTATGTCTGCACATATTGTTGACTCCGGGCGGGAATCGAACCCGCAACCCCCGACACAGTAAGCGCTCTCACTGCCACTGTGCCACCGGGCTTGTCAATGTTTATTAGCAATGTCCTTTGGTTTTGCTCGCATTGTGACCGTTCCTGTGGGAATTTCGTGATGTAAAAAAGCTTTTAACATTTTCGTTGAATGTGGCTATCCATTACAAAAATACTTATTGAAATCGGATTGATAGTATTTGAGATTGGCGCGTTCAAACAAACAAAAAACAAACTCCAACTTTATTATTATTAATACTCAACACAGCCTCCGTGGTCTTGTGGTTGGAGCGCTCGGGTCACGATCCGGAGGTTCCGGGTTCGATTCCCGGTGGGGACAATAGCTCACAAAAATTTCTTTGTGAGACTGCCCTCAGTTTGGTTAGGGCATTGCAGGCTGAATCACCTGATTGCCCGAAAAGTAAGATGATTCCATGCTTCGGAGGGCACGTTAAGCCGTCGGTCCTGGTTACTTTCTACGGATAGTAGTCGTTACATGAGCCATGTCAGAGGCCTTTGGCGGCTCAATAACTCTGACACCAGGATTGGTCAGGTTGACCATCCACTCGATGAAGAAGAAGATTATTAATACTAGCTGTGCCCCATGGTTTTACCCTCGTTCTCCCCTTCCCATGGGAATTTTGGGATGAAAAATAGCCTATAATCTTCCATTTGAATGTGGCTATACATTATAAAATGTGTTAGGTCTATATAGCATAGCAAATACATCTTATTCAATGAAGATATTAGTTAGTACATTGAGTTAATTAGGTATTTAGCATAAACCTGGTATTTTGTTTTAAACAAAACAGATTATGAGATGAGTAATGTTAATTTTATTCAGAGTTAATCAGAAAAGTTGGTTGTTTCAGCGTTCGTTTCAGTATTTCAGACGTGATGATATAAAATATAACGAGTTCGGAGAGGCGGTGCATTTGTTGTAATTGGTACAATTTTCATTCGTTCCGAACAAACATTAAATGTAAACTAAAGTATTCGAACTTACATACTTTACTAAAATAAAAGAAAACATCATTCATGCCTACCATATTCAGGAAATTTCGTAATATCCTTCCAAATTTTAAGTCATTGCTTAACTCTTTTACTTTATGCACGTTAAAATTATCGGCTCCGGTTGTTATCATCAGACAATGCCAGAAGCCTTTAGGCCCGAAACTTCGTTAAGCGTGCGCCCGCCGCGTGCGCCCGTTGCGTGCGCCCGCCGCGAACGCTCGCCTTCCGGGTTAGTCACTAACCTACTCAATCTCATTCAGTAGTATTTTTTGCTAAGCCTCCTAATTAATAACGTCAGAACCAGTCTACCAATTTTCAATTTTAACCCTTAACACAGAGAGCAAGAGTCCCTAACAAATAAGTAGATAAATATTCAAAATTTTCTAAACTTACATTAAAACATTAGTCATGGTTGTAAACTCTCGTACATTAAACTTCAAAGTTCAAATTTAATCTTCCATGTGGCTCGAGTATCTTAATCTTTGGATAAACAGCCTTAAGGTTCGTGCAGACGAAAGCTTAACGTCCGAGTCTGAAGTGCTTTATGTCTACTAGATAAAGTCACGTACACGATGGAAAAGTCCCCTAAACTAAAAGTTCCTCGGTCAAATGGGTCATTTCACTTATGCTTATATTTTACAGGGTAAATTTTCGGTTTTTTGTCATCCAGTAATGTCTTACTAACGCCTTATTATACTGTTGCTACCGCAGGTGACTCGATACAACTGCAATACATTATTTACTCACTCAAGCCTTTTCGAACATATAGCTTGCTCGCTCTTTCATTCTGTAAAAGAGTAAGTAAATGAGTATTCGGAAATTTGTCTTGTCTCGGCAGAGTTTCCGGATAAAATATATCTTATATGCTATTCTGATGTTAATCCTATATTAATGGAAAGTTTCATCCAAATCCGTTCAGCAGTTTTTCTTTAATAGAGTAACAAACATACATCTTAATAATATTTCGTTTTTATGATATTAGTAAGATGAAGCGTCATTATATAACGCACTAGCAGCGCCTCGCTGTTTTACCCGCGTTATGCCTGTTCCCGTGGGAATTTCGGGATGAAAAATAGCCTATAACCTTCCCGTTGAATGTGGCTATCTATTACAAAAATAATTATTCAAATCGGACTGATAATTCCCGAGATTACCACGATCATACAAACAAACAAACAAACTTACAAATTTTACCTCTTTTTAATATTAGTATAGATGAGGTAACATCAGGTGTTCAGTTCCTTATGGTCTCTCGTCTGCTCAAGTCTTAAACAGTCTTATATTAATTATGTACCGTGTTTTTAAATTAGTTCCCGAAGCACGCTATTGAAGTTCACATCCTCGTTATTATGGTGTAAGTCAGAGGTTTTCAAACTTTTCGGTTCGTGGCGTACTTACAGGTTTAATATTTGCCTCAACTTAGGCAAAGTATTTATAATATCGTAGCACACTTAACAGAGTAACTGTCGCAAGATCACAAGATTTGTACAAAATAATAGATTAATTTACACGCAAAGTAGTCAGTCCCGGTTGTTCCAATTGTTGGACCATGTTGGACCTTTGGGCGGTTTAAAAACTCCGGCACCAGAGTTGGTTACTAACCTACTCGGAAATGAATGAATGAATGATTAAATAAATATTTAGAACATTGAACTAAAGCGTCGCAACTCACAGTTTGAGAACCTCTGGATCAAGCGATAAAGTAGGAAGTTGCTTTTGATGGTGGTGTCAATTATAATACTTTGATGATGCGTTTTAGGTTATGTTTTAATTGGTTTGGATTGGCTTGAAGGTATGGGATAATTAGAATTTTTTCGCTCGTATTATCGAAGAGCTAAAATGTCTTCTGTATTTCGTACTTTGATGGGTACCTTGAACGTATACAGCCTTTTTTTAAACGGTCAGTACGGGCAAGTCTGAAATTACAATACGGTTTTAATTTTAGGAACCGTGTCATCGATTTTAGTCACAAAAAGTCACCCTGTATTTCTTCAGTCACTTTTCACGTCATCAGTACACTTTTGTCCGTGTTCGGTCTATGCAACGTCCATGTCTCTTAATTTTTATATTTCTTTCGTTCACGTAGAATATTTTAGGGCATGGAGGTATTAGCTTCAAATGCACCTGTGTTTTAAATTTACTGGCCTCATGTTTTATGTGCATGCGTTGCGCTGTGAAGCACTTTGGGCTATGGGTTATGAGAGCGGTTTTCAGCATAAAATATCCTATTGCGTCAAAGTGCTTACAGGCGTAGCTGTAAAAGATTAGTAAAAGGGC
Organism: Cyclophora albipunctata; assembly: GCA_963082685.1. Lineage (NCBI taxonomy): Eukaryota > Metazoa > Arthropoda > Insecta > Lepidoptera > Geometridae > Cyclophora > Cyclophora albipunctata. The sequence goes on from OY720133.1 coordinate 3,533,656, forward strand.
CGTTTGGAGACTTCAGAGTGGTCCAAACCAAGTCCAAGTCAAAGGTCCAAGTCCAAACCTCTTTGATGATTTAATAAGTATTCTAAAAACCTCTAAGTTGCTATTTTTCCAATGTGAAAGGGACCCCAAAATCTTCGTCATCCCAAACCATGATGCCATTAATAAAAAAAAATACGAAAAACGCGGGCATTGTAAAGTATAAATTTTAATGATGTCATCGGCCACAATGGCTACGCATTGCATCCCATAGATCCAGTTCTCGGTTGACCGAACGTGCCCTCAAAAGCCTCGCTTACACTGAGCTCAATAAATATAAAACTTTTAGATACAATTTAGGTCAGACAGACGGATTGGTTCTATTTTTATTAGCTGGATATAAACCTACACGTGGAAAACTGAAATATATAAAACTTTGTACACTTTGAAAAGCCTTTTTTGTGACATGACTATTTTTATTTTTGAATCATTTTTGCTGCGACAATCCGAGTTTTGGAAAGTAACAGTATTGGACAGAAGCCCTTTGTTACATTTGACACTAGCTCACAATAGACCAGATATTTCTTTGAACTAAATAGTGTATGTTTCATAAATAAAAAGTATAGTAAGCGTTTTGAATCGTGGTTTATACGTAGTACCGAATGAGTGTAAAGTAGATATAATAAGGTGGTGTTTAATTTACAAGTTCAAATAACTTTGTCAAAATGTCTCTACTTGACTTGTTCTACCCTGAGAAGTCAATTACATCGATATTTAACAAATTGCGTAATTTTACATACATTACGTTCACTACGTTTTCCGAAAAGTAAATTGGAAATATATTTCGCTCGACCCAGGAATTGAACCCGGGACCCCAGTCTCGGCACCACCGGGGCGTTATTACAATTATTATTTCTGCACCAACTTTTCCGCTTAGCAATTTAATATAACCGGAAAGTAACATTTCCTTCCCTTTACTAAATATAGATATCTCTATAACCTTTATAATAACACAAGATTAAACACAACCTACGGTTTCCCACATTTGTTTGCGAACTGTGATGGATAACGTCATTCGTAACTATCGTCTTATGTAATCAATTTGACCAGCTCTCTGTCGGTGCCATGCGACCAGTATTTATAGACCTATCACATGTAACCGACTTTCAAAGAAACGATCAGAATCTACTCTATTGGAGAAAAGGGGAGCTCTGGATAAATTGGTCGAAAACTGACTAAGAGTGAAACGGTTTTCGGTTTTCTTTATTTCAATGATAATATTGGTTTTGTATGAAGGATAGTGGTTGAGCTACTTTATTTAAGGAGGTACTTGAGATAAGTGTTTACTCTCTCTAGACTTCTTATAACTTTATTTTCAGATAATTTTGTCGATTTTTTTGGATACAGGCCTCGACTATTTTCTTATCGCATTTTATACTAAAAGAGCTTTAAAGTTTGATACAACTAAAAAGTTAGAAAGAAATACATTTTCTTGTCGTAATGAATGTGTGGATTTCGACCAATTTTAGTAGTTTAGATAGCTGCTATAAAACATCTACCGACATCTTGAAAACAGACATTGGGTACTTTTTATCCCAAAATTCCTAAAAAAACGGTACCCTGCGAAGCCATGGGAAACACCTTAAGAACTTTAAGAAAACGTCTCAAGATGCTTTGTTTGATTTGATCTTAATTTGCCCGAGTATAAGTTATTGTAATGTCCCACTGCTGATCAAATGCCTCTCATCTCACTGAAGATATCAGCACAGTGCGGAGGATGCGATGTAATCACCGCGCTTGCCTAATGCGGTTTGGCCTAACCCGAGCCATGTTTGAAAAGTGACACATGTTTTCGCTCGACCCAGAAATTGGACCTGAGCCCTCAAGTCTTGACAGGCGAGCACACATACAACTAGTCTACCGATGCATCCGAGAATATTTATTACAATTATAAAATAGTTCGTTGAGACTGAAAACGACAACCACGGACAACGATATTATATAATTTCAACCACCCTGAACCCTAATCATTAGACTAAAGCTTGCGCTACGAATATTAATGGATCTAATATTGTGCGTTCAGACCGATTTATATGCAAGACGTTGCTTCCTTATTAGCAGGTCTTGATTGCTTTAAGTGCAAGGATTTTGCAAGTATCACCTTTCATAAAATGACGGATTATCGGGTCAATAGGAATGATAGGTAAATATAAAGGTATAGAAAGTTTGTGTAGGGTAGTGGTCAACACTGTTGGAGCTTTTAGACCGCCTACAGGCCTTCGACGTGGTCTAAAGATGGAAACAAACGTGATCGATAATTCAAGCTCCAAACCACGATAGTGATCTGACAGAATTCCCAAATAGTGACCCATCCCAGTTTAGTGACCGATCTGCACGTTGCTTAACAAAAGTAATGATAGAATGGTCTGTAGGATGCCGTTGAAGCCCTTTTTTCTGAAGTTAATTAGTAAGAAACAATAATTTAGTTATCTTACGTTTATATTAAACACCAGCCATGTTTGAAAAGTATTTTAAGTTTTTATCGGAAATCCAATTTCAATGTGGATTTTTATAAAAATCCGTATTGAATAAAACAAAACCGAACTATTTAGGAAGCATACAAAAACCAGGGGTAAAGACACTTAACAAAGAGTCTAAAAGCTATAAAACACGGAAATTAAGAATCTTTATTATCAACTAGCAGCGCCCCGCGGTTTTACCCGCGTTTTGCTCGTTCCCGTGGGAATTTCGGGATGAAAAATAGCCTATAAACTTCCCGTTGAATGTGGCTATCCATTGCAAAAGAATTATTCATATCTGGTAATTCCCAACTTTACCTCGAACATACAGACAAACTTACAAATTTTACCTCTATATAATATTAGTAAAGATTAAAAACCACCACCAAAACAAATAAATATACCCCAAAACTACCTTTAACTAAGCAAAAACAATGTAAACTCATAAAATTATCATAAATGCGTTCCCTTATACGTTTAAAATACACTTTTGGTCCAAATAATGTGGAACAATATTCAGCAAGTTAAAGCCTTATTCTATATTTACCAAGTTAATGTGGCTTGCCCAACGCTGTAACTCGATTTTCATACTAATGCTCAAACTCAAATTGTCCTTCGAACCTATAGATAGGGAGGTAACGAACTGTAACTTTGCTTGTATTATGAGGGCACTTAGTGTTGTAACTCTACTTATTGAGAGCCAATCGAATCGCAATTTATCGATATAGTTTTGCTATATTTTAAATTAATAGTGATGTGTTTTCTTGTTTTTTTTGTAACGTCTTCTTGGAGGGAATCGTTTTGCGTTCTATCCTGCTAATATTATAAATGCAAAAGTTTGCGAGGATGAATATACTCGTATGTATGTTTGTTACTCTTGCACGAAACTAGTGGACGGATTTGGATTAAACTTTACAGTAATATAGGTTATATTATTATGTATCACCAGAATAATACATAAGAAAAAAATATCCCCAAATTCCTGGAGGAACGGGTACAACGCGGGTAATATCACGGGCTTTTAGTTACTACCTTGATGCGGAAATATATTTCAACCTGCTACTAGTAAAAGTACCGATTAATGGCTACCTTAAAGAATCGTTTTACATCAAAATGCTTAAAGAGCACAATTTAACTGGATCAATTTCTCTTCTTCAGCAAAATATTAAGTATCAAAATATCGATATTTGTTAATAGAATTACATAGTACCCGAGTCACGATCTCATTAAAAAATAATTACCTACATATTAAGTTGCACGGCGCTTCCCTGATAGTATATTCACGATTCTCCTTTGCCGATAATTACGAGTCAATACATCAATTAACGAACTTGCACAACACTATACCGATCGATTAAAGCAATATTAATAGTTTTACTAACACAATGCTGGTTTGAACTATTTGTTGTTAGCAAAGTAATTGGAAATTCTCCTTTGTGTTGTTGGATACAGGAAGTTTTGTCGCATTGAGAAATGTTATACGTTTTTGGTATTTGAATATTAATTTTCCTTTATTAGTACCGGTTAAGGAAGTCCAAGGAACTGTTTACGCTATCTATAGCATTATTTAGTACAGAGAGTTAGAATCAGTGTGTCTTGTCCTGTCCTCTGTGCCCTACCGCCTGCACTAAAGAGGACTTACTCAACGTATCAGACGCTGCCCTCTCGCTTCTGAATTACTGGTTCGGGAAAATATAAATACAAAAATTATTTTGCGCCATTGACTGAAAGAAGAAGAAGAAGAAGAAGAATCAGTTAGTTAGATTCCATAACACAAGCTAACGCCCATACTCAAACATGTGAAATACTTCCTCAGTACAGATTTAATGATAGATTTTGAAATGTAATGTATGAAATACTAAATCAATTAGTTAAGTGTCGGCTTAATGGACGTCTCTGTGCGCAGGTAGAGCTTAATTTGGGTCTAAAATAAACTTCTAAAACATAAACTGAAAAATATTGATACTGGTTTCTTAAATTTTAGCGAACACTACTCATTTTCAATTGAAACTACGTTTTCAGATCCACTTCGCGTTTATTTGACATTTTTATCTCACGTTTCGGCTCCTTTACAGGAACCGTAGTCACAGAAGACTTCTGTGAATAAAATAGTATAAAATACATTAAATAAATAAACGAATTTTATTGCCGATCCGCAGAATACAGACGATATGATAAATGCTTTTATAAATTACTTCGTATATTTTCAATTTATTATTTGGATTATTTTACAGAACATATCTGTTGCAGAAGCAATACGGATGATAAACAAAGCGGGTGTATCAATCATTTTTACAAAGGAAATGTATCGCATCCATCATTTTTACATGAAATTGTTAAGTGTATACGCAGATTTATTTTTATTGGGAGTCGTATAAATATGGATAGTTTTGAAGATTGCCTAAGGTTCAATACTGCGTTAAGCGTGCGCACGCGGCGGGCGCACGCGTCGGTTCACTTTTGTATGACACCGCACGCAACGGGTGCACGCTACAGTTCACTTTTGTATGAAGCCACATGCGGCGGGCGCACGCGGCGTGCTCACGCGGCTTGCTCACGCGGCGTGCTCACGCGGCTTGCTCACGCGGCGTGCTCACGCGGCGTGCTCGTGCGGCGCGCTCACGCGGCGTGCTCAAGCGGCGTGCTCACGCGGCGCGCTCACGCGGCGTGCTCAAGCGGCGTGCTCACGCGGCGTGCTCACGCGACGTTTCACTTTTGTATAGAAAAGCGGCGTGCGCACGCTTAACGCAGTGTTTGCCCGTAATTTTTCCAAATTATATTTAACTAGCCGCGCCCCGCGGTTTCTGTGTTATTCTAATGTATAGCCTATATTCCTGTAAAGTTACATCTAAATCCGTTCAGTACTTTTTGCGTGAAAGAGCAACAAACATACATCCATCCTCACAAACTTTCACATTTATAATATTATTAGGATTCCTCACTGCAGTAACTGTACATTTCTTGGTACAACAGTGGGGTATTGCAAGGTAAAACTTGTTTTCTTACTTACTCGTAATTTTATTTTATTTATAGTAGTTAATATAATAAAACTGAAGAGTTTGTTTCTTGTTTGCTTGAACTCGCTTATCCCTGAAACTACCAATTCGATTTGTATAATTCTTGTACCAGATAGCCACATTTAACTGGAAGGTAATAGGCTATTTTTCATCCCCAAATTCCCACTAGAACGGGACAACGCCGCTAAAACCTCTGACCAGCTTGGTCAATTTTAGTTTAGTTGTTTGAGCCTGGGCTGTATTCGCTTGAGATAAGTTCTTGAGCAATCTTAACCGTACATAGTAATGTTCACGCCTTATCAAAAGGACAGTCTAGTAAAAAGCACTTATCGTACCTAATTATCATAATGCACTCTAAAACCAGCTCATTACGACTGAAAATTCACCAACTATCAATCTTCCATAGCATATTATCCTTATAAGGAATGTGATCTATCACTTCCTGACAAAGCACGGTATCTGGTAACCCGCGGGAGCTATAATGACCTCAAGCCCTATGTTGATGCCGTGTGAATGATTGCTCGAGTACTCGCCAAATATTGTGAGTGTCTTGGGATTGGATGTTGCAATTACGTGATGAATTGTTGGTTAAGTAACTAATATATTAATTGAGATTACAGAACATCATCTGTTTGACCAAAAAATATTCCAATGATTTTTGGACCGACTTAAAAAATCTACATTTTTCCTACTTTTCAAACATGGCTCGGGTTTGAGATCACCAACCCGCATTTGGCAAGCGTGGTGATTATGCCTAATCCTCCTCACTGTATTGATATCTTCAGTGAGATAAGAGGCCTTTGCCCAGCAGTGGGAGATTAAAGGCTAATACTTTTTTTTAATCTAGTCTGGATTGTGTCGAACAAGTCAGTTTAAAGACTGTCTGGTCTACGATGGTCTTAGCCTACATTTTGAACTGGAAACAGATAAATCACTTGCAGAATAAAGTATTCCTGTCGTCACCGAAACAGCGCGTTATAGGGGGTTTACACGGGTGACTAAAGCCGCACGATTTTTGCCGTGCGGCGTAAATCGACCATCTAAATGGCAATTCGGCTAAGTTGCAAGCGACTAAAGCCGCAAGCCCCAAAGTTGGGTAGCATCCGACTTTTGCCGCACGGCAACCGGCCGCATGCGACTGGTGACTAAAATCGACCGTGTAAACGATCAGTTGCAGGCGATCGCCCGCCGCATGAAGGTGTTTCACTACAGCGTTGGAAATGACAGAGTTGGATGGAAATGACAGAGCCGCATGCGATTTTAGTCACCTGTGTAAATGGGCTAGCGATGCGGCTTGGTGAGGCAATTAGTGAAGCGACTCGCCGCACGGCGAAAATCGACCCGTGTAAACCCCCCTTTAGAGAGATGTTGCGAGTGTAATTTGAAATTGAGATTGCACTTGTTCTAGTGCATGTTTTGAATATCTTCTTTTGTTTCTGTACCAAGACAACTGGCAATCGTTTCGAATGCTTCAAATTCTATTTGCTTGTTGACTATCAAAATGTATAACAACGTGTTTTGATCATATTACTTACTAGCAGCGCCCCGCGGTTTTACACGTATTGTGCCCATTCCCGTGGGAATTTCGGGAATTTTTATACATATAAACCGGCCACTTTAATCACTCTATCTATTAAAAAACCGCGTCAAAATCCGTTGTGTAGTTTTAAAGATCTAAGCATACATAGGGACAGACAGATATACAGACCTCAGGAAGCGACTTTGTTTTATACTATGTAGTGTTTATATGACCTTTCTGTATAGTTGTTTTATTTCACGAGGCTATTGGGCCATACTCGTACTAACATGCGTCTTTGTGTACGTAACTATAATTACAGTCAACAAGATTATTCTTTATAGTCATTGAATATATCTCAATGCGAATAACCATCAGATGACTTTTCCGTTTACTCTGTCTCTACGTAAAATACGATGAACACTAAGACAATGTTTATGTTTACCTACACAATTAAGGCTCAGGGGCGTACGTGAGATAAAACTACTACCTATTTAGCCCGCTGGCACAGTGGTAGTGAGAGCGCTTACTGTGTCGGGGGTTGCAGGTTCGATTCCCGCCCGGAATCAACAATATGTGAAGACATAGTTGTTTGCGACGACGTCTGGGTGTCAATTATATATTCTTATAAAGTATTTGTGTATATATATGTAGTAGTATCAGTTAGTTAGATTCCATATTACAAGCTTAGAGCTTAGTTTGGGTCTAATTAACCGTGAGTGAATTTGTCCAGGTATATTTATTTATTTATTTTTTGATTTTTAATTGAACATTATTAGGAACAAAGTTTTATGCTACATATTTGCTTTTGTGGAAATATTTTGATTAATCACATACATAAAGGTGTGTATAAAGGAGTGTATAAAATGAGATAAGTTTTAGTATTTCGAAAATAAACAAATGAAAAGATAAACTAAGAAGAAGCAAAATTACGTACGTGAAATGTTTTCAAATACCGAATTCATTTGCAAATGCAGGTTCGGTATGCATAGAACGTTTTCCTTCAGGGGAAATGCACCTGAAAATGACTGAAAATGACCTCGGTTCGCTATTTTGATATCGACTACTTATTTCGATTTGAGATGCGGTACTTATGCGGTAAACTCTTTTAAGAAGCGAATTTTTAGGTATCATACCTACGAAAGATTTTAGTGGAAATTTGACTGGCTGATACTTTGTCTGGGTGGTATGGTATACTAATTATAAAGAGGTAAAACTTGTAATTTTATTTGTTTGTATGTTCGAGCTAATTTCGAGAAATACCAGTTCGATTCGAATAATTACTTTTGTATTGAGTATCTATATTCAAGAGGAAGATTATAGTCTATGTTTTATGCCGAAATTTCAACGTGAACGAGCACAACGTGGGTAAAACCGCGGGGTTCTGCTAGTTGATATTAAGTTATAACATTTCGACTTGGTCTATTGCCGTGTGTTCAATTCCCAAGTCGAGCAAATCAAGTTTAAAATTTACTTTTCATACACAGCTCGCGTTTAGTCCCCAATTTGTATAAGCCACTATGGTGTTTATGCCTATTAGGGAGAGTTTCTTTTGCAGTACAGTGCTAAGCTATGCAGAGGTCAACTGACAATCAAAATGCAATACGAAAAGATTTTGACAATGTTAATGCGGTATTTGATAATCCCAATGCACTGTGATTAGTTAATAGGGCTCTACAAAGCGCGGCTCTAATAGGTAACAGACAAATCAGCGTTATCACTACATAGTATAAAATAAAGTCGTCTCTTTTTCGTGTCTGTCACACTGTTTGTCTGTCTGTATGCTTAAATCTTTAAAATTACGCAACGGATTTTGATGCGGTTTTTTGTAATAGGTAGAGTGATTCAAGAGGAAGGTTTTTATGTAAAAAAATTCCCGAAATTCCCACGGGAACGGGCACAACGCGGGTAAAACCGCGGGGCGCTGCTAGTTAGTACTATAATTTCCGCCTTATAAGAAAAAAAAAAGATATCAAATCATAACCAGCAATAAACCAAGAACCAACAGCATCGAATAACCGCTACTCATTGCTTTAATTCCCGCCTTCAATCCAACAAATGCACAAAATTGATGTCTTTCATTGCATTAGACATTGCACATGAATGCTCGAAAGCAATATCAGTGAAATACTAGCCTAACACATCGCATTAAAGGTTATATATCGCGCGCTGCGGTTCATTTCGCTTCTTCAATGATAGAATAGACGCGATGTGTGGGTAATGCCTTTACAAAGACTGACGAAGCGTTCGCGATACGATTTATAGAGTTTCCCAACCTTTGTATCGTTGGGCCTTCATTGTTTCTATTATTTAGATTATTTCCATGTCACCTAAATTTATTTCTTAATATAGTAAACTTAGTAACTAGTAAAGCGACCAACCCAGATGTCGGAAGTTTTTTACGTCGATTTAAAGCCTCGGCAACGGTCTTACTTACGACTGAAACAACCGGTACCGACAATTTGACGTACCCTCCGAAGCACGGTAGCGCTTGATCAACTACCCAAGTTGTGGCATAGCTTCACGTTGCTGAACAATCGTGATGAGTTAACTTCAAATTACGCTACAAGGAAACTAAGTAATTTAATTCTGCATATTTTTACATAGAAAGTGATTTGAGTTATATACGGTATTTGCACAGCAACTTCTGAAAAGTATAGCCAGCAAAATGAGTTGTGTGCCATATTGGTGATTCTGAACAAATATCTCTAAATATGTCATTTATTTTTGTATTGCGTCCTGTTTTTATTTTTCTACGCTCCCATTGGGGGCGTACCCCCGGTTGGGAACTCCTGATTTATTGGGCAGCCTGTGTGCATTTGTAATGGAGAGAATTCATTCATTTGTGAGAAGCATTTAATATGTGTACTGGTTGATTTGGTAAAGATTCGTTTGGTAACAATGGGGTTGTTGCTTAGTAATGTAGCAACTCATATAGGTTCTCTATTTGAAGACTTTTGTGACCCATTTTCTTGAAATGAATCTTTAATTGAAACAACTAAATTCTACTTATTCCTTTAAAAGGAATTATTTTTATTCTTTTTTATTTCGTTGAAATCTCACTAACGTACTACATCGTCCATGAGACATTTGTTTTACAAGATGATGAAACCGATAAAGTACCTTATTAATCAAGTTTTTTCGGCGTTTATTCAATGTTAAAGACTCTTATAATAATTTATTTGAGAAGTTCATACACCGAGTACATTCAATCGTATAGCTTCTGTGTAGTTGGAATCTTGGCCAAAGTACGAACTCGAAATTTGGCACGTGACGCCGGGGCCATTATAAAGTCTACTTGTTTTATTATATGGGAAGATATTCTGTATTTTATATGGTTTTATTTTTACGTAACATATTTTTTATTTAGATGCAGACTTCTTTGTTTAGATTGAATGACTTTACTAGGCAGTGAACTGGTGAATTCTAAAACAAAATTTGGTTGAAAGAATAATGCATGCCTCAATACTACTTCAAGAGCGTCTTGCTTAATGGTTTGATGGACTAGTTCCGAGGCATGCGTTTTGTTTGGTGAGGCATGCATTGTGGTTGGTGTGGCATGGTTAATTGCCACTTAGGTGACATATTAAAGTTTTTCTAAATTTAAGTATTTTGTGAAAAACGTTCATTTTAGCAAGTGATAAAGTATGTCAATCTAAAGGTATACGACATATACTTTTCACGAATGTTGCCACAATTACGTTCATCACTGGAAAGAGGACATGCCTAAAAGGTTCCCAAAACACCAATACTACATTAAACCTGTTCCCAGGCCGAAATTCGCTCCAAAATTTTCAATTAAATAGATACAAATATCTAAATAATAGTACTAGCGGTCAAGAGAGACTCGACCCTTTTGATACGAAACGGCCCATTGTGCTGTTATCAGTACTTCACTACCTATTGTTTGTTGACCCTCCTCACACCTACATCAAAACACGACACGTTACACTTAAGTCCACTCAAATAAGATTAATTTAATAAATAAAGTGCTAGTTTATAATCAATTGTTTTAATTAAAAGTTTTTGGGCAGGTGTTTGTAAGTTTGGGGTTTGTTTGTTTTTTAATTAAAAAATTGAGCGAATTTTTAGTTTTAGAGCCTGTGAAGAACTTTGTAGTCAGATTAACACTCCTTAGATTGTTTTTTAATACAATGCCAGTCATTCTAATCTTAAAAGCATTTTTTTACAATTGGAGGCATTTTACGACAAAAACGATCCAATTTTAAATAAATTCAAACATAGTAAAAAATAGTGTGTGTCACCAAAACAAATGACATCCTACCTAAATTGTGAGACAAAATTTAATCCTAGTTTGAATATTTTCTTCTCTAAAAACGGTTGGGCATTCGTTTAAAAGGCTTGGCAATTAACTGAAGCCAGCCCAGTGAACCATACCGCATACCAAGCTCAATTTGTGACCATCCTTCCACGAGGCAAAACTAAATAAACCATCGACTATAGCAGAGACAAAGTACTTTTATTGTGTTCATAAAAAACTCTGATAAACGACGTAGATACTGCGAAGTTATTGAATGGAATTAAGATTTATGTTAAAAAGAAAAATACGAATATCTCATGTAACATGAAAGAAAGAAAGAAAGAATAATCTTTATTTGCCAATAGAAGTAGTGTACATAGGTGCTTATAATTACTAAGATTAAGGCTTATACGTTAATTGGAGTGTTACAACATATTTTCTAGGAAGTAATGTAACATCAATAATCTTCTTTAAGAAGTTGTGTGGCATTAAAGCTTAAGACACACATAGTAAGGTGGGGTTAGGCTGCGGGCCACGTGCGGGCCAGTGTGACCTTTCATACCACGCCCGACCTGCAGCCGTACTACTCGTAGGTGTGTTTTTTTCTTAGCAACTTCAATAGAAGAACGAATAGAAGAACGTCACTCGCATTAACATTAACATTAACGCTCACTTTCTTAATGATATAGACGGTGCTCAAACCTACGGTAGAGTGAAGTACGTACTTCTGTATTTTGTGCTTAAATCATTAAGTACTAAAAAGGAGAACACTATAAATAAGGAGAAATCTCTAGGAGTAAGTGAAGTTTAGAGAAGAGGATGAAGAAAAATCAGAAAGGGCAACGTATAAAAAACTATAGTACACGTACGTGTTACTTGTGCCATATTCTGGTGCTGCAACAGCCAGCGTGTCAAAAACACGTAAAAACCAGTGAAGGTAAACACAGTGGCGCCACCAGAATACTTCCTCACGCCTCCAATTTGAACGCACCTTCAAAATGCAGAATCAACGGACTATTTATTTAAAATAAGCCCAAATTCGCACGTATTAAAGTCAACACTTCCTGTTTGCTCAGTAAACAAATATTCAACATTTGAATATGAAAATTTAAGTTAATATAATACTGAACTACTTACCCGAACAAATATTTTCTTCGCAGGTAAAGCGTTCTGGCGCGGATCCAACCCAACACCGACTTTTAATAAGTGAGTATGCTTATTATTATGCCTGCCAACTTTTCTAATAAAAGACACCACTTGGTTTTAGTTTTATGATAACGAGTGGTTTTAAAATGTATTTTGCATATAGGAATTGTCTGCGTTTGAATATCTGGTCATAGTTTGAAAACACACTCGTTGTTTCGCCATAGTGAACCTTATCATTGTAATAAAAAGACAGGTTAAAGTGAGAGACACGTTCTAGGTGAATTTCTACTACGCCGTTATTAAACGTACTTATTAACTTTTTGAGTTTGTTTTACATTATAGTCTAGGATCTCTTAGCGAGACAATCAGGATGACTCGCATTTTCTCGCACTCACATCTGTTTGGCCTAAATCGCCACTTTACAAATTTAACATACTTACATTTCAAAATCACTCATAAAATCTAAGGAAGCTTTTCATATCTCTGAGTACAGGGGTTAATCTTTCGATAAACTTTACTCTTAATAATTTTAGTATAGATACAGAGTAAGGCGTATTTTAGATACACTGACGCCGATACACCACTAAAATAACAAATAAACCTGTACAAACAATACGTGAATAATATACAAGTAGCAGTTCATTGTAAATGCCAGTGTTGCAAATTAATGTACCGACCAAATTGCACAGACAATGCTTACCACATCCTCTATACATATTCTCTATGAACGTGGCTGCATTTTGTACTAAAGTAAGTTAACTTAAAGCAAGTACTAAACTATAAGGCTGACCGCACAGTGGCCATTTGTGTGGACGATAGTTGCTGATGCTTTGCAAGATATTATGTTACAGTAAAGTAGAATGTAATACATAGATTGTAAGGTTGACTTTTTATTGGCACTAAAATAGATTACATGGTTGCTTAGAAAAGATCTTCGTATCTCGTATAGTTTTGGACTATTTTGATTATAAAAGCCACCCTGTATATGAACTACAGCTTACGGTGCCAATATGTCATTGAAAGTTTAAAATAAATATTTACCTCATTCTTATGTGTCAAACTTTAGAGCTCATAAGTGCCGTAAACGTTTAAATAAAAGTGTTCGAACTCTCAATGTTAGATCAAACTTTTTTAGAGATTTTGATGCATCGAAGCTCAAGCCGTAGCTTACAAACTGTAGGACTCGCTTACATTAGTGTAAAAGTGTTCGAGATTTTATACTGTTATTGTTAGTTAGTAATGTGACTCATTTAAATCACTATCATTACATAGTATAAACAAAGTCACTTTCCGCTGTCTGTCTGTCCCTATGTATGATTACATCTTTAAAACTACGCAACGGATTTTGATATAATTTAAAAAAAAAGATAGAGTGATTCAAGAGGAAGGTTTATAGGTATAAAAATTCCTGAAATTCTCACAGAAACGGGCACAATGCGGGTAAAACCGTGTGCCGCTGCTAGTTATATATAAGATACTTCCACCGCTCACTCAATGTCTTGACATGAAATTGTTTCTTAATTACAAAGACTCGTCAAAATATAGCCTTCATAAATTTTAAGATAAAACTCGCTTACTTTTATGTTTAATTTATTATTTTATGCTTAATTTATGTTTTTAGTTATTAATATTTTTCAACCTTAAAAGGTGAAGGTTTATTTTAAGTAAATCTTTAATTAAACACTATGAATATCCATATTATTTGTTCAAACGGGAACTTACGTACGACGGAGGTTACTGTTGAGTGTCCCTCACCTCCGTCGTACGTAAGTTCCCGTCTGAACAAATAATAATGATATCAACGTATGTTTCAATTAATAGTAAAATACTATGAATACCCTGTTACTTTTATAAACCAAATACAGTGAATTAAACGTAACTCCAAAAATAGATAGTGCTTTAAACCCTTACGAGTTAAAAAGTAACCACTATTACAAACATAATTATGCAAATTGGTTACGTAGATAAGCTTATCATATAAGTACAGAAGTATATTTAACCCTATCGCCAAATCTTTCGCATTTACTTCCCCTTGCTACTATCAAAATGTATAAAAATGTCACGTGATAATAGAGAACAAAATGATATTTATTTTTTACTTGTCTTCTAAAGTTTCGTCTTCTTCTTCATCGAGTGGATGGTCAACCTGACCAATCCTGGTGTCAGAGTTATTGAGCCGCCAAAGGCCTCTGACATGGCTCATGTAACGATGACTATCCGTAGAAAGTAACCGGGACCGACCTAAGTACATTTTCATGAAATAGTAAGAACTCAGCATAATATAAAACGTAACTTATTGGCGTCCGTAAGGAAAACATGATGACACGAATTTAAGTATTTTTCCATTTTGGGGCCAGAAAAATGTATCAAATACTGTAGAGTGTTCCGTTCGCCATGAAAGTTAGTATCGATGCAAGTGCGTATATAGATACCATAAAAATATATGGACACTAAAACGACTATATACTCTAACGTATAGTTATTGAGGTTCCAAGTTGCGTAATTTGGTTACAAAAATAAAACTTGGTTTGACTTTTTCAATGCTTTGTTCCATTTCAAATGCTTTGATGGGTTCCATTTCAAATATCGAACGTTTTTTTATGGTTTTCTCATGGCTTTCTAACTAGTGCGCGTTGTAAAGAACTATAGAGTCTTCAATAGATAGTTTTATAACCATAAAGTCTAGAGAATTTTATAATACAGTTTTCTGAAGCAATTTCTAGATTGAACGTATTATGATTGATTACAATTTTATACTACGGCCCTTATTAATAAACACGGTGTAACTAAAACACTGTTACACTGTGTTTTGTCTCTTTTGCTCGTCGGTAAATTGCGTATGTCAGAAAGTGGCAAACCATTTGAGAGCTGAAATGTTCTTAATACGCGTTTTTAATAAGGCCATTTTATAATCAAAGTTTGACTCGCACGAATAAAAGTACCAAAAATATACTATACATTTTCGAATTCTCTCATTGTAGATAGAGTAGCTATTAAAAATATCCCATTAAACGTACTAATGTCTTAAAGGGTACAATCGTTTACACAAAGCGTACGTGTCCTTCGGCTAATTTCTTGCTACTAATTACCGAATCTTGACATCGTCTTTGTTACCGAATGTACCATATTGTGGGTCATGAATAATTTCAACTGTTAATGGGAGTTTGAAGAGTTATCCCTAAGTTATGCATAATTATCTTCTTGGCAACATGCTATGTTCCATTACTTGGACATAGGCGTTTAATTACGGTAAAGAAGATATCTCTGTATGGTTGGGGGGCTACTGTACATTACGGTTTGCGGTTATGTAACCAACACAGATCTAAGAGTTGTGGTGAAACCAACATAATTGTTTAATGACAATTATTGGATTTGGTCATTAGCAAACATTTGTGAGCTATTAAGGACTAGCCACGCCCCACGGTTCCCGCGGGAATTTCGGGATAAAATGTATCCCATGGGTTATTCTGATGTATAATCTATATTACTGTAAAGATGCATCCAAATCCATCCATACATCCATCCATACATACATCCATCCTCACAAACTTTCGCATTTATAATATTAGTAGGATAGGATGTTCTCCGATGCTTTATTACTTCTATACTTATATAAGAAAAATGAAGAATTTATTTTTTTGTTTGTTTGTATACGCTAATTTCAGAAACTGCCAATCTGATTTGAGTAATTATTTCTGTAGCGGAGCTACATTCAACGCAAAAGTTATTGGCTATGTTTTATCCTGAAATTCCCTCGGAAATGGGCACATCGCGGGTAAAACTGCTGGGCTTTGCTAGTGAAAAAAAACTTGAGAGGTGTCAAGGGACTCACGGATGGAACGAAGTTTATTTATTATCAACAAAAATAATCGTCGCGACACCACACTGTTCAATACGAAATAGAAAGACGAAACGAAAATATCTAGCTTGCTTTCTATAAGAGAGAGAGAGACAGACAGAGAAACGTGCATGCCAGAAAGAGACAGACACAGAAACATGCGCGGCGCGGATGTTTCTCTGTCTGTCTTTCTCGCGCATGTTTCTCTGTCTGTCTCTTTCTGGCGTGCGCAAGTTTCTCTGTCTGTCCCTCTCTGGCCTAAAAAATGTCGTTACCATTTTTTCCGTCTAGCCCCCTTTCGCAACGCGCGATAAGGAACTTCGTTCCAATAAAAGCGAAGTGTATCCGTAAACGTATTTTCAATTCCAAATGACTTGATTTATAATAAAAAATGTTATTAAGTCTGACTTCACTGTCGACTGCACTCAGCTTTTAAATCAGTCATTACATTAGCCAAATTCAGTATTCCTGAATCGCTTCGTAATTTACATGTAAATGATTTTTAATTACTCTTAAGCCAAACATTTTCCTATTTAGGATACTAATTAGGATCCTAACTTCTTAAATTATATTTTACCATTTTATGAATTAAACTATTGAACATTTAAGACGATATTAATATCAGGTGAAATTACTGCCTAAAGGTGTGTTTTCGGTAGCAACGGCAGCTGCAGGCAGCAACTGTCGACCGCAAGCAGCAGTGTCACCTCGGTCGACATTTTATAGAGATTCACAGAGACGTTTAGTAATGCTTGCGATGGGAAGTTGCTGCCTGCTGCCAGCTGCGGTCGTTACCGAAAGCATACCTTAATACTGACACTTTCATCTACTATCAGCGTTAGCTAAAAAGCAATATTTTTCTTCGACGTTTACTTACAAAACCTCAGATAATTAATTTTCTGAATATAATAATTAACGACGAAAATACTTTTTTGTTTAAAGCAAAAAATATAAGGAAAAGTTTTTAGCTCTAATTAGCAATTAATTGAATGTTCCTTTCGAAAGAAATGAGATAAATGTAAAAGTTGAAGATAAGTGTTTTACCACAAAATTGCTTAATTTGAATTTTATTGCTTGACGAAATGTTTAAGGTAAAAATGTCAGTCAATTTTTATACAGGGTGGACATGATAAAGTGATTTGTTTCGATCACTTTTAAACTTATCAAGATATCTGAGGAAATATAGTAATTATTCTAGGTATTTATAAGACTACTATTACTAAAAACTTCTTAACTAAACACTGACCTTTATAATTTCTCTTTGAGTCAAATATTATCAATAATTTGTTTGAACCATATTGTGGTGAGTACAGATGAATTGAGTACCACCTCCTTATATGAAGTCGGTTAAAATGGTTTTGTTTTTGTTTTATTTGCAAATTCAATATCTCCATTACGGCCTTTGCCGCACTTGACGGATCTTCCGTCGCCGATCTTCCGCGACGGAACGCCAATACATATTATTCCATATAAATTACAAATAGCGGGCACACTACGCGGAAGATCGGTCGTTCCGTTGCGTAAATAGCAATAGCAATAGCACTTTTCAAAAAAAAACAAATGAAAATCGCTCAAATCGTTTACAATCTCCGTTGACCTTGACACAGACAGACTCGAGACACATACCTAAACCTAAAAACCATCTTTATGTATTAAAGGTAAAATCGACTTTAACATAATCGTATACAAAGTTGAAAATCCACTGAAAACCCCACCATTATAAAGCGAAATCGTGGTGAATCTCTGTAAATGACGTCATTTTCACTCTTAATTTGGTAACAGAGATGGTTTGACCGGGTTAATGTGATTCGGAGTTGATAACTGGTGTTGGTGACTGTGAATGACCTAGTAGTTTATATATACGAGCTGTTTACGTTTATTAATCCTTTATTGAGCGACTTTTCGTGATGTTGTGTTGCATATGAACTGAGATAATCGACGTTGTCAATAAACAAGTTTTACTGCAAGTAATTGTCAATATCTGCATTGGAATTGGAGATTTGTTTTTCATTGATGTAATCTTCTTTCTAATATATAAAATTCTCGTGTCACGGGGTGTGTGGTTAAACTCCTCCGAAACGGCTTGACCGATTCTCATGAAATTTTGTGTGCATATCGGGTAGGTCTGAGAATCGGACATCTATTTTTCATTCCCTTAATGTTAAGGGTAGTCCACCACTTAATTTTTCTATGGCAAAACAACGTTTGTCGGGTCAGCTTTACATTATAAAATAGTTCATTACTTATAAAGTCCTTAACCGTTCCAGTAGTGAACTGGTGTCGCTGTACTATTTAGTGTTAGTACCGGAGGCGGTTCCATTACCGCCGTGCCTCGATTCGCCTTCCCTCAATTACATCGGGGTCAGAAATGTTCTCTCCTAAGGAAATCGTAAATGCCTCGGTTTGTCCTCGAAGTACTTGTATCAAACCAGTTTCTTGTTATGTATATTTTCGGCAATTTCGCCGACCCAAATCGAAATTATTTCCTTACGATTTATTAGTTTGGGTGGTATCACTTCGGTTATGATTACTTTATTGTGTGATATTATTAGTAAAGAAATAAACAGATGGGAATGTTTGTGACAGTATGTGTCGAAAAATAATAAAGGAGAGTTCCCAAAATACCGAATCATATTTTTGTATTAGTACATGTACAAGCCGCAGTAACAATAGATAAATAGATATTCGATACATGGCACGTTATAATGTAAGTAATGTAAGTATTAGTCTGTGTCCTATTGATGGAAAAAGACGTCTCATCTCACGGAAGATATCAATACAGCAAATATATTAGGCGTAACCACCATGCTTGCCTCATGATTGTTTAATCTCAAACCCAAGCCAAATTTGAGAAGAATATAATAATAATATACCTGGACAAATTCACACACGGTTAATTAGACCCAAAGTAAGCTCTAAGCTTGTGTTATGGAATCTAACTCACTGATACGACTACATATATATACACAAATACTTTATATGAATATATAATGAACACCCAGACGTCGTCGCCAACAACTATGTCTTCACATATTGTTGACTCCGGGCGGGAATCGAACCCGCAACCCCCGACACAGTAAGCGCTCTCACTGTGCCAACGGGCTTGTCAAATGTCAAAGAAGAAGGAAACATATTTTCGCGTGACCCGGCAATTGAACCCGGGACCCCAATCTTGGTAGGCGAGTGCACATGCCACCGAGGCGTTTTATTAATGAAATTACATTATTTAATTTCCGTCAACAAAATAACCAATCTCAGATCGTACTTTCTGCTATAGTTAATAATGAATCCGATACATTATCTCCACGCAATTCTGATTGGACATTGCTTACTATAATGCGGGTTGCAGTCAGACACAGCCTATCAAGATATGCAAACAGATATCATCAATGGGACACCATTATGTCTGTGCATTCAAAAGGTGCCTCAAACGATCGGATGATCTATCGATAATATACAACTCTTTGGTTTGCAGTGAAGCTGTAAGATGCAAATACAGCTTTATTTTGTGTTTAAAGTATTGAGTATTATACTTTGTCCTTTTAATAGGATACTTTAAACTTACACGATTTGCACTCATTATACTGAATGATACGTAAGATAAAGTAAAGTTAGACCATTTTTTTATTTTTTTTTATTTGTTCAATTTATTTTGAAGTTTATATCCGTTTATCGGTTTTAAGAGTCTATATCTCAGAATGATACAATATTTCAGCTTAGAATCACCGCTGCGCCGGCAGGAGCGCGTGGTGATTCTATGCTCTGTGAGTTTACGCGAACACTACTCAGTCTTCTGTGACCACGGTTCTTATAAAGGGGCCATAATTTCAGATAAAAATGTAAAAAAGCGAAGTGTATTCGTAAAGGTAGTTTCCTTGTTGATATTGAAATTCTGACTCAGGACCAATCGAAGTAACGTCGATCGTTTTCGTAATTCGATATCCTTTTTAACAATCTTCTTGTTGTTTTTTGTATCGTAAAGAAACAGTATCGTTAAACAGACTCGCTACAAAAGTTTCTTTTGTATAAGCGCCTTTATAGTGTGGGTAGATTGTTGTTATTAGAAAATACTTTTCAAGACTGTCAGCGCTAAACAATTTTGAACAGTGTGACAAGCTTACGTATAGAGGCTTTAACTAAATCGGGTGTAGTGCTTTCACTTTTTAGAGGTTTAACCTTCGATCAACAATACACAACTAGATATCGGGTCGCGTACAAAATCAAAGCTAATTACTGTCCACGTGGATGACGTGTGACAGCTTATTTTGTTTACTACCGAACTGAAACAAAAGTTTTAAAACAGTTCGAAGTTCGGCCTAATTATAACCATGAGTCCCAGCAATAAAGTAGCAAATCTTATCATTAAAATAAGAGCTCACTTTTCGAATGAGGCCTTACTCACTGAGACGTATTTTTTGCGCCGACCCGACATCTAGTTGTGTATTGTTGATCGAAGGGTTTAACATTAATGTTTTATTATAAAACTTCTAAGTTACTTTTGTATTTACCAACTAGCGGTTTATCCGTGTTGTGACCGGTCACGTGGTAATTTCGTCAGCATGGTGTGTATTCCTCATCTTAATCACTGTACTGATATCTTCAGTGAGATGAGAGGTTTTTCCCCAGCAATGAGTCATTAAAGGATCATACTTACTACCTACTAATAAAATGATTATTCCTTCCTCGTTAAAATATTTAACGACATAAAACTTTAAAATATTTTTTCTTATAATAAACTTTTACCATCTTGTGATTCGTTTCATCAACGAAGTTCATACTTTGAATTCCTTGAGCTGTGAGCACCTCAAATGAGAGTTGGCGGACAACTTTTTTAATTTACCAATAGAACTTATACATTCCGATTGGCTTTGAGCTCGGTGACAGGAAATGTGAATAATTAAAATCTTTAAAACGTTCCCTCGGATTACGTTGAATTTTTCAGTGACGTCACTTCATTTGGTGTTGGTGACGCGGTTGATTAGTGAATGATTCTGAATATTTATGCAAGTTAGTGAATGAATGTTTAATCATCTTTATTGAGATGAAGAAATGATGGTACTTTACCAAGTAAACAAAGTATAAAAATTATAGTTTAAAAAAACTAAAAAAACACGCTTTTATTGCAAATTGAACTAAAAACTAGAAAATAATTTTTCTCCTCAAATCAAAATTATATTAAAATTTAAGTTGTAACACAATGATTCAATTCAGAGTAAAAAGCGTGGGGTGCTTAATATTTTTAAATATTAGAATCATCATTGGTAACTATCTATGAGAGGATAGTTATGAACTACAGTAAAATGCACCCCACGCTTTTTACTCTGAATTGAATCATTGTGTTACAACTTAAATTTTATTATAATTTTGATTTGAGGAGAAACAATATTTTCTAGTTTTTAGTTCAATTTGCAATAAAAGCGTGTTTTTTTAGTTTTTTTAAACTATAATTTTATTTTTTAGTAAGCATAACATTATATGCAACTTTTCATCCCGTAATTCCCACGGGAACGGGCCCATCACGGGAAAACCACGGGACGCTGTTAAGTCTAGTACAATTTAGTAAAATAAAACAGAACTCCCGTTCTGTCCCTTAGCCAGCGCCCGTTGATGTCTTTTATATGAAGTCATATTTTTTTAGTAAATCTTGCAAATCCATTAAGTATAATGGGAAACTGTTATTAAATTATTGCATTGTCATCGGTCTTTGATACGTATGCAAAGTTTCAAATTATTCAGACTTCTGAAAATTGGTGAAAATGATGTTCAAAGATTCCATTACATACGTACGTACGTACGTACATACAGGCCAAGCTAATAAAAGCGTGTTAAAAAGTAAAGTATTAGCCTGTAATAGCCCACTGTTCGGCAAAGGCCTCTCATCTCACAGGATATCAGTACAGTGAGGAAGACTGACATAATCACCACGCTTGCCAAATACAGGTTGGTGATATCAAACCCGAGCCATGTTTGAAAAGTACACATGTTTTCGCTCGACCTGGGAATTGAATCCGGGACCTCAGTCTTGGCAGGCGAGTGTACTACTACTAGACCATCGAGGCAATGTTACATACGGTAGGTAATTAGTAAATAATGAGAAGCAAACGGAACTAAATCAGTACAGTACACAAGTTAGTACGGGAATTCAGTCAGTGAGCCTCCGAAATTTATAAGGCCTCTTTTAAGATTAATTAAAATTGGCCCATAAAATAACGGTCTATAAAGTTGAAAATGATAAATTTTATTCGTAAGTTAAGTGCAGATTTAGTCTTGGTTATAAATTGGAATACTAACGAGAAATTATTGCGATGTTACAATCTATTGGTTTTAATAGAATTTGCCGCAATTAATTTTATCGCCGATTCTCGCGTTTTCGCCCCTATTTGATCTATTTTAATTGAGTGAAATACATAATAATATCAAAGTCAAAGTCAAATATTTTTATTCAGTTTTGGCCCCATAGAGGGCTCTTTTGAACGTACCACCCATTCGGAAGAACATCAGCAGAGAAGAATGGGCAAGAAACTCTGCTGGTTATTTTTTTTTAAATCAAGGTATAATACAATTTAATACTAATAAGTAAGATTACATGTCAAAATCAGGTTGTGTTGCTGGTGCAGGAATTTGACTCCAGACATCCAGAATAACAAACATTTTGTGATAATTCGTACTCTGCACTGTTAATTTCTATATGAAAGTGAAGGTACCTCGTAGCTACTACCAAAGGTAAAATGATAATAAGAAAATATTGGTTCATAATAAGTCCGAGTTCTATTGCTACGGCAAGATCAGACACAACACTGCCGCTACTCTTGTGTGAGTACTTGTACCTTAATTGTAGTCAGATTATAGTCCATTTCAACAAGAGCACATGCAAGACGTGGTAGCTAGGAGTAGGAGTGGTCGCCGTGGTCGAAATAGGCTGGAGGACTATTATTATTATATAGTCACTAGCACCGAAGTGGAATTACTAAACGCATCAGGCGCTGCCCTTTTGCTTGCGAATTATTGGTACGGGAAAATATAAATACAATTTTTTTCGCGACATTGACTCGAAAGAAGAAGTAACTAGCACAACGCTAGTGATTAGGGAACTAAGATATTATTTATTACTTTTTCAGCGTCATGAAATTCGTTGTAGCATAGAGCGGTTAACATTTTCGTATTTATAATATTATTCAAAGATAATTATTTAAAATACCTACCAAGATATTTCATTGAAATCAATTTATAATATTGACTGACGTCTTTGATCAGTAACATGCCTCTTACAAATTAATATTCTATTGGAATTCGCCTATGATAGATCTCCGCTTTGTCTCAAACGTCGGTTGAAGCTTGATTGGGCTTTCAAAGTATTGAGTGTGATTGATTGAGTGTGCTGTTAGGTGTGTGTGTGTGTGTGTGTGTGGTACCTGTGGCATAGGTAGGGTCAGCAAAGTGACTGTAACCACTATTAGGTAAAATCGGTTTAGGGCCGAAACTGCGTTATGCGGGTGCCCGCGCGGTTTTATACAAAAGTGAACCGTCGCGTGCATCTTTATAAGACATGACACCCTTTTTCTTTCATCTTGAGAGTAGTAAATTAAAATTAAACTTTAAAGTAAATATATTGAACATAATTTTTATTAACACTATTTATTATACTAATGTAAATCTTGTATCTCATAACTCCTTTATCAATTCTCAACTAGTATAAATCATAGTATATAATTATCACAGTTTAGAACTCTGCATGAATGGCTTTAAGTATTTGTGAAAGCTTTCATTGACTGGTTCCTGGTTTAGCGGACTTTTCAGGGCTTCTTCCATGAGTCGCTCGTACACGCGACCGTCGTACGACCCTAGAGTCGAGTTCAAGATCTGGAAAGTACTAGAACATTAAAAAGGGAAATACCTACCTCTTTGTAGGTTTAATGAAGTAGGTAATAACAATAGGTTATTCAGACGGTATATGCATGTATGCAAAGGGTCAACTCTGCTACATATGCCAAGTATGTATCCGTCAATTGAAGCTTTTTTAGAGTTCCGTACCCAAAGTGTAAAAACGGGACCCTATTACTAAGACTTCGCTGTCCGTCCGTCCGTCCGTCTGTCACCAGGCTGTATCTTAAGAACGGTGATCGCTAGACAATTTAAATTTTCACAGATGATGTATTTTTATTGCCGCTATAACAACAAATACTAAAAATAAAACAAATATTTAAGGGGGGCTCCCATACAACAAACGTGATTTATTGCCGTTTTTTGCAGAATACCAAATATCAATTGAATCTTAATTGGGTCTGGTTAGAACAGTTTTTTTTGTATAATCGGTATGTTTTTTTTAACTTCCGATGCAATAATGGGGTTTTATACGTTTGTCTGTGTGTCTGTATGTACCTCTCAAACGTATGGATCGATTTCGATACGGCTAAATTGAAAGCCAATTTTTTTGCGGTGGGTTTTAGATACGAGTATGTTTGGCAAAAATAGGTTGAGTCGTTTTTACGTAGGGTTCTTTTTAATTAATACGTTAACATACCTACTTATACTTGTTAATTAATATACTTGTTAATTAATACGTTAACATACCTCATCTCTTATATCGAAAGCGTCAACCAGACTGACGGAATTCGGCCTGATGAGGGCAAGAAGCTTTTCATATCTATCTTGTAGGATAAGAAGATCGTCTTTTGATATTGTGGAATACTGAAAAAAATACATTGTAGTATTATACATTTTGGTATGGTATTTGGTTGTAGTTTCAATTGCATTATTACTTTTTTAAATTCCTACTACGTTCCATTAATTTATAACAGACTGATTTAGTCTTTAATAGAAATGTAGGACATAAAAACTTGCTGAGCGCAGACTGTAGTCAAATCAGCTCTAATACTGAATTCTTCTTTCAAACTTATGAAGAGATAAGAAGTCTCATAGGACTTTTCTCAACGGGGCAGGCATATAGCTGTAGACATATCTCTTCTCTTTTCGGGAGATTTTATGTCTCTTTTTCGAACGATAAAAATAGCATGCATGTGGCCGTTTGTCGACAAAATGTTGAGAAAACTCTCAGATAATAAAACCACTCACATTTAGTCTTCACTTGAGAGTAAAAACGAAAGTTTTTGACGTTGCATGTAGGTATAGAGAAATTTATCTAAAATTAAGAGATACAAGGAGGAGAAAACCTTTGTCTTCAGTTTTATGCTTGCAGGGCAGGATTCATGAAGCATGAGTGTTATGACTGACTTGAGTGTTATCTGCGGTCGGCATAAGACAGTCAATTCTAATGACTCACCAGAAGAAGATCTCCTCTTTTCTCCAACGCCCAATACACGATGTACAACTCTATCAGTTGCTGCAGAACAATTGCTAAGCTTGAAGACACACTATTTGATATTCTCTGAATCTCGCGCCATGCTACTTCACAGAGAATAACACGACAGTGAGCCTGGAGGGGGGAAACAGTTCGTTGGTACTCAGAGACATAAATAAAATCTATACTAATATTATAAAGCTGAAGAGTTTGTTTTGTTTGTTTGTTTGTTTGTTTGTTTGTTTAAACGCGCTAATCTCAGAAACTACTGAACCGATTTGAATAATTCTTTCACTGTTAGATAGTCTATTTATCGAGGAAGGCTATAGGCTACATTTTATCCCGGATTTCCTACGGGAACGGGCACAACGCGGGTAAAACCGCGGGGCGCTGCTAGTAATAATATAATAATTAATTAACGATAATTAACTAATTGACGTTATATTTCATTACATGTCAATAATCCTACTAATTTTATTAATGCGAAAGTGAGGTTTGTGTATGTTTGTTACTCTTTCATGCAAAAAGTAGCAAACGTATAACAATTTAGATGAGCCCGTTCCACGCATCGCCACCCCTACGCTCTTGTTGTTGGCGCACGTGAAGTCATTTGGGGTGCAGCTTTGAGGGTTCGAGGGTAAGGCGTGCTCCATGATTTGTTCGGGCGCCCCGCAGTAGCATTTGGTTTGACACGGGTGTATAATACCTGACTTTTCCAGGTTAGATCTCCAACGGTGCTATCTCATAAATGTGATTGTTTACCAACATGCAGCATAACTATTATTTGGCTTACTGGCTGATAGCAGTATTTGTGAACGCTATGATTCGGAGGCACTGTGAGTCCAACTTATTTCAATCTTTAAGCTATTTTATTTCCTTATTTGTATTTAAAATTACCTCACTGGCATTAACGAGTTGCACCGACGCCATATTCCAAGCGTCTTCATACTCCATGCCGGCTTTTTCGTGTTTACGAATTGACTCATATGCAGCTTCGATTTTTCTATACAAAATATCAACTGATCAAAATACGTAATGATTAATTATTTAATATTGAACAATATGGAATAGATGGTTAGTAAGTTGACCAGAAACAATCGCACTGGCAGATTAAGATTCAAACTCGCACCTTTTTTAAAATTACTTGGAGCAAATCATTTTTGGAAACCAAAATGTTTATTAATTGGTCAATTATTTTAACAATTAATGATCCTCACCCAGCAGCCATATCCTGCAATCCCTTGATAATGCTGTCAGGGTTGTTCTGCCATTTATGGCTTTTGTTCCTGCAGTAGCGCACCAAATACGAGACTGTGGGTGTCATTGAAGTTCCAATTGTTGCCTGCTTCCATGCTTTTTCCAGAAACCTTCATAAAAAAATACTTGAGATATGATAGTCAAGTCTGTTTTCAGTAAGTCTAGCCAACAGTAATTTGGTCTAACTGACCACAAAAGTTGGCTATAGATGAAAAAGTAAACGTATGAGACCATAATCTAGAAGATCACCTGGATTAAAGTATGGCGATGCTTTTGAAAATACTAGAGTATCTTACCTTGCAGTCTGTAACATCAGTACAGTATATTCTCCTTCATAAGTTATAGTAGCTGTGACTAGTCCCTTGACTGTGGGTAAGTTCGAAGACACCATGAATCCATGTCCCCCACACGCTTGCCTCATCTCCTCCACTGTGGCGCCAGCATCTTTACTGCATACTGCTTTTAAACAGCAAGCTAACGCGTGCAGCTGTAAGTAAGACATTTGCTAAAGTGGAAAATAAGTAAAGGGATATTAATAGTGATTCGATAATAGTTCAGTTATCTTGGTGATAGATAACCATCATAGCCAGTCCGAAACGCTGTTAGTAAAGTTTTTTTCTAGAGAGAACAGCGTTTCGTATAGATCTTATATTTTATTCTACGTGCCCATTCTTTAAAAAGAAAACAAAAGACCACACTTGTTTTTTTCAATTGAAAAATTACTCAGCTACTAATGTAAATCTCCAAAGTAACTTTGGTCAATTGCTAAGAATAAAACACTGAATGAGCAAATACGTAAGGACTTTTACCTCAGGAAGTTGGTCCATGTTCCCTTTTCCGATGTTTTTGTTGACCTTGGAGTAGGTATCCCATAACCACATCCCAACCATTCTGAAGACATGACTGCTAGATATTCCGATGAATAACTTGTGCTGTTGTGTCACATAGTCTATGATTTGAGGCTCTGGTTGTCTGGAAAAAAATACACTTATTTATTCCTAAGTATAATAGCATAAGAAAGAAACAGGTCAAATAAAATCTCACAGTAGAGAAATTGTTTCTTAAAAATCTTGTTCTTGTTGTTTTAAACTATGCATAACTTAGGTGAAAAATACATGGGATAGGAAGAAAGATTTGTGATAACTTCAGAGGTATAAAAAGTATACTAGCAGGAGTAGATACAAATTTTAGAATGACAATATAGTTGTAGTAAAGAATTCTTCAACTTAAGTAGAAGGTCTCAGTCTGTGGGCATTTTCCTCAGCCTTTGAAATACATTTTAAGCGAGTCTTACCCAGGTTTCGGCTGCGACTGGTACCTAACAGCAGAATACCTGACTGCTATAGTGGAAGCCATTCCTAGCTCATACGCCAAGTCATTGACTATGGTCACTCGTATGAACACCATTGTTCCGTATGTCAACTTGTCATTCTTAGACTTTACATAAGTCCCGTCCTGAAAAGTTAAGGAATTTTGTTAGTAACTTATCAACATACTCAGATATTCCCAATGGATATGCTCACTTGATATAATTATGGTTAGTTTTTTTAAACTATGCAATAAGTTAATAAAGATTATTGTACCTACTTTCATCACTTGCACATTCTTCATCAGCATATTTTTCCTTGGTATCCTAAACTTATCAAAGCTTAAGAAGCCATTGTTTGCAGTCTGGAAGCCCAATTTAGGGCCGATCTCACCAACTTTTATCCCAGGGAGAGGCATGTGAGTCTCTATGTCTCTGATTTGAATAAAGAATGGATGGATTCCGTAGCATTTCCCTCGAGTGTAAAGTTGTGCTACGACGATGCAGTGATTTGCTGTTTGACCCACTGGAAATGAATATTACACCTTCAGCACCTTTAAATTGTACCAAATAAAAATAATTATATAAATTGGTTAAGGAATTGTGGAAAACTTCGAAACATTGATTTTGAACATTTTATAGAAATTCAGCACTAGTTACCTATGTTCCCTTACTTACTACTGATAGGTGTGCACAAAACATGACTTACGTCCTCCAGGCCACCACTTGGTCGAAGTTAGAGTAGGACTGTGTAAAATGAACTCTTCGGTGTCAGGATCATACGTTGCCGTGGTTTCGAGACCTCTCAAGAATGTTCCATGTCCTAGTTCAGTCTGAAATTAATCAATTCCATCCAAAAATAGATGTGAATGGAGGATAGGAGATAATGGGAGCCGGGAGACGGGAGACGGGTAAGTACCATTACCTCACTATGTAGTTTATTTTTATATTATTTATATGTATGTAAAAAAACCTTATTCATACCTGTGCGTAGGTTCCAATAATCTGGAAGGTCCAGGCCTTGTGAAGCCACTTTTGGAGCTGTTCCTCAGATGATTGATTCAGGATAGTCGGCAAGAACATCGCCAAGTGCAGCATGATTGAACTCATATCCTTGACTACTGCTTTTTGAATGCGGTATTTGTTGGAAGGTCTGAAACAATTATTATTATCAGATGTTACTGACCCACTGCAAGGCAAAGGGGACGGGGGGGGGGGGGGACGGGTCTTCCATTCTATAGTTGGAGTAAAAATAGTTATCTACATGTCGGGGAACAGCGATATTTACCCCACTTCTGATATTGGGGACATGTCACATCAGGATAAGCACGAGCATTATGCTGTCAATACAACATCAAATATCTTAGGATTCCTAGGTCTTGATCTTGAAATAATAACTCACAGGACTTCATTACAATGACATTGCTTGTATTTTACACACGATCATCATGGATTACAGATTACAGTTAGGATACGTCTAGATTCAATTAATTGATGGAACCTAAACGACCTCCCTTCACCCCATAGTCGTCCTGTCCACGCCATAGAATCTTTTCCTAATTCTATACTCGATTCGAAATACGATCGTGATGTTGTCAACCCCTCATTTCTTCTATCTACGTTTCCAATCTAATCACAACCCAACCATCCCCCATAAACTCTAATATACGCCATCTTTTTATATCGTCGACTATTCTCATCCCCCAGACTACACCACGAAGGTAGAACTCACGTCACGGAATGACAAAACTACAGATTCCATCAGTTAGCTGAATTTACAAACTACTCTTAAACTTCTATAGCATGATTAAACGTCCTTTTTCAAACTAGTGTTGCCATCCCCGCATCGACCTCACCCAAGCTACCCGCTTGACGTTTCTGAACGTAAACAGAATGACAGACAGATCAACTGACAGCTTGATTAAATTGACTACAGACTAAAAATAATATAGTGACGAAATAAACCGCTATCTGGTGTGGCGCCACTGATGCCACGCTCCGACATATATATGTTTTTGACCTTGTCTTGCCTTGACCTTACCTTGACCTTGCCTTGACCTTGCCTTGACCTTGCCTTGCCCTTGCCTTGACATTGACTGACCCTTGCTTTCTTTCGAATACGACGTTTGCATCTTGTAAACTAATTTAACGTCAGTTTTACCTTAAGAATGCCAATTATGCTTAAAGCGCAAGATACTCATAGTGTTGGTGTGGCACAGCGGGCCTGTTGCCGGCCAGTGTGACACCTTTCATACAAATAATAATAATGTAATATACCCGTACAAATTCACACACGGTTTATTAAACCCAAAGTAAGCTCAAAAAATAAAAGGACTACAACGTCACACGACCCGGACTAAGCCTGCACCTGCACTATGATTGTGACATCTTAGGCTTAAATCAACTTACGTGAAAACATTTACACCCAAATTATTAAAGATATTGTCCTTCATGATCTGGTAGAGAATGCACTCTTTTCTAATAGTGTTCTCGTATCTCTCCTTGTGGCTCATGTATTCTTCTGGCACCTCATCTCTTAGCTCTTTTACACTGAGGACTAATTCCTCTGAAAGAAAAAGAACGAATTTTGTAAAGAGTTTTCTTTGTTCTTTTGTTTTATTCATAATCAAAATGGATCCAGAGAAGATTGTTTGTTTGTTTGAACGTGCTAATCTCAGAGACTACCAATTAAATTCCAATAATTCTTTTTGTAATGTATAGCCACATTCAACGGGAAGGTAATAGGCTATTTTTCATCCAGAAAATCTTACGGGAACAGGCACAAAGCTGATAAAACCGCGGGACAATGCTAAAAAAAATGCTAATCTATACTAATATTATAAAGCTGAAGAGTTTGTTTTGTTTGTTTGTTTGTTTAAACGCGCTAATCTCAGAAACTACTGAACCGATTTGAATAATTCTTTCACTGTTAGATAGTCTATTTATCGAGGAAGGCTATAGGCTACATTTTATCCCGAAATTCCCACGGGAACGGGCACAACGCGGGTAAAACCGCGGGGCGCTGCTAGTTAGTGTATAAAATAGATTGGCTACTTTCATCTGAAATTTACCCAATTTCCTTCTCTCTTGAGTATTCTTCTGCCCTCCATCGATGACATGAATTAACTCTTCTATATTGAACGTACATTTCGACCTCTCTTTCACTAAATCTTCATTAACTTTTGTTACCACCATGTTTAAACTGAATATTTTGCTTATTTATTACCCGACTCCTGCGAAGTTACTTCATTGAAAGTTGTCCACTCAGTAAAGAATCAAAGTTAAGTAATATTATATATATACTATATTACATATTTAATTAAAGTCTTCCTTCCTTAAAATTTGCATAAGACTACAGTTAACTTCCTTACACTATCTTTCTGTGTATAATAAAGCAGAATAGTTTGTTTTGTTGTATGTACCACGATATTAACATTTGAACAGATTTTGGTGAATATTAGAATAAAAATAGGTAAAACCTAGGGGATGAACTAAAGTTTCTTGTTATAAAAAAATACCGGTACGAAACGGCCGTGACAGCAGGGAGAGCTTGTCTTATTGAAAAGGAAGTTTATGTAATTAATTTGAGATTTACCTTAACAATGAATAATTTATGTCATAAGAAGAAGTTTTTCCTTAACTCTAAATGATGATGTTCCAGTCTACGGCTGATATCTCACCAAGAATATTAGTGTATGTTTAATTTTAATGTTTAAGTACAAAAAAATATTGGATACTTGAGCTAATCACTACATAGTATAAAATAAAGTCGTCTCTTTTTCGTGTCTGTCACACTGTTTGTCTGTCTGTATGCTTAAATCTTTAAAATTACGCAACGGATTTTGATGCGGTTTTTTGTAATAGGTAGAGTGATTCAAGAGGAAGGTTTTTATGTAAAAAAATTCCCGAAATTCCCACGGGAACGGGCACAACGCGGGTAAAACCGCGGGGCGCTGCTAGTTAATAAATAAATAGGTAAGAAGGCAAGTTCAAGAAGGTAAGTGGCTCATCCTGTCAGAGTTTTATGACCGCCTAAAAAGGCTTCCAACATGATCTAACGATATCAATAACCGGGAAAGACAATTTAGATTTTGGCTATTTTAAATCAATAAGTATGGGCAAGTCTGAAACTACAAAGAGTTCGAAGATCGTTTCTTAGGAATGTCATGTTATGCTATCAATTTAAGGAGCAATAAAACCTGCATTCTTTTTTTAATATACGCCTGCCACACCTGGGAATCGAACCGGATAAAAGCTTGCTTGATGCCATCCTTTGTCTATGACTAGCAGCACCCCGGGGTTTTACCCGCGTTGTGCCCGTTCCCGTGGGAACTTCAGGATACATGTAAACATTCCTCTTGAATCAGTCTATTTATTTTAAAAAATCACGTCAAAACCCGTTGAATACCATAAAGTAATAAGCGTTTTAGAATCGTTACAGTACATCAAAAGATTAGCCAGAGCTTTCTTAGTAACAAATCATGGACTTAGTGGACTTACTTTACGTATCTATGGCACAACCGACTTTAATATAATAATCTACTACGTAGATTTTCGTAGAAGCTTGTGGAATTGAACTTACTGTTATTAATACATATAAAAATGTATTAGCCTGTAATGTCTCACTGCTGGGCAAGGCGTCACCTCTCACTGAAGATATCAGTACATATAGATACATTAACATTTTTTCTATATGGATATATAAAATATAATTAAGGCTTCGTTGCTGACAATTATGTCTGCATATACCCGTATTGTTGACTCCTGCGGGAATTGAACCTGCTACCTCCGACGCAGTAAGTGTTGACCCAAACAGTGCCAACGGGCTTATCAACAGATATCCACCAATCACATCAAATGTAGTTGTTGCTTCTTGTTGTTCGACTTAGTGATGTCAGCTCATTGCGATTGTTAAGCAACGCGCAGCTCGGCCCCTACTTGGATGGGTGGTAGATGGAGGCATTTCTATCTGAGCGATACCTTGCTTCAGGTACGTAAAATGGTCGGTCTTGTGGCAATCGTTAGACCATGTGGGAGGAACACAAACTAACTTTTATCAAAGCATAACACAGCTCAAGTAAGGCGCCCTCAATAGTTCTAAGTCAAGTGCGATAAGGTCTCAAACAATTCAGTTAATATTCTAAATATAAAGCGAGTATTTACATCCATTAAGGAGATTACTTACTTAGCCATTTCGCATCAAATTCCTAGTGGTTTAGGGTACGGTGGTCGCAACTTGGTTTCTGCTTGTCAAAGACGGAATCCCGTTGAGTCAAACCTAATTTATTATATTAGGTGCCCCTAAATTGGCTTCTGAATTCAAATTTACGTTAGTTTTGGCTGTTTGAATATGGAATATTTTTTAAAATGTATAATATGGTACCTGCGCCCCGCGGTTTTAACCGCGTTGTGGCCTTTCCCGATGGGAATTTAAGAACCGCTCGACAGATTTTGTGAAAACTTAACACAAAACATCTACTAAATAGAGCAGAGAACAGAGCCTAAACATTTGGTTTGGATTGGTGAGCCCGTTCTTGAGTTATAAAATTGCAACGAAAAGTGGCATTGATTTTTATATAGAGACTAGCTGCGCCCCGCGGTTTCACCCGCGTTGTACCCGTTCCCGCGGGAATTTCGGGATGAAAAATAGACGTTGGCCGATTCTCAGACCTACTCAATATGCTCACAAAATTTCATGAGAATCGGTCGAGCCGTTTCGGACGAGTACGCGAACGAACACTGTGACACGAGAATTTTATATATAAGATTAGCTGTGTCATTCAGTTTTTCCGTTGTACTCGTTTCCATGGTTACTTTAAGACACAAAAAAGCTTCTAAGGGTGACCTAATTTATTTCTTGTGTACACTTGGACGAGTAAGGAGGCTGTAGCACTTGATTTACAAATACAAAGTGTAATAATATAATATAATAGTGTAAGTTTATTTTTCAATTCATCCGGGTCCGATTTCCAAAGATCCAGAAGGCGTAGTCGGAGGCCTTAAGCCGGTCTATAAACTCCGCCCCAGTGTTGGCCATGAACCCACTCAAACTCACTTCTTCTTCTTCTTCTTCATCGAGTGGATGGTCAACCTGACCAATCCTGGTGTCAGAGTTATTGAGCCGTCAAAGGCCTCTGACATGGCTCAAGTAACGACTACTATCCGTAGAAAGTAACCGGGACCGACGGCTTAACGTGCCCTCCGAAGCACGGAATCATCTTACTTTTCTCAAAACTTACTTAAACTCACTTACTTACCCTATTTGATACAAAACTTATTTTGTTATTTGTTAATATCATCAACTCCAAATATTGAAATTAAGTTTTCTTCCCACACAACAAACGACACCATCTTACCACTGGTTAAACTTTTGAGTAAACGTGGCAGTATAACAAAAACTGAAAAATACATTTTCAAAAGCAACAACGAAACATTGAAACAGTATCCATAAATCAAAGTTAGTCGAACGAGGTGTTATTTGAAAGTATTGCTAAATCGCTGCCCACTGTAAATTTGGTCCCAGCTCGAGCTAAATCCAGGTTTATCCTCCTTGACTCCATCTTAAATGGAACGCAGTTATTTCTAGAGTTTTCTCTTCTAGTTTACAATGCTTTGTAACGTTTTACAGTAAATAGTTTCGGGTTGCAGTTGTGTTTGAAATGTTATGGTTTTAAAGGCTATAAGGGCCATATTAATTAATAAATAATAAATAAATAAATAAATAAATCATTTATTTCAGATAACTATGATCCATACAATGTTAGTAACAATGAAATAACTTAATCCTAGCGTTAGATTACTTAATATAATACTACATCAAAATTTAATTAATGCGTATTAAGAACGTTTTAACTATCAAATGGTTTGTCACTTTCTGACATACGCATTTTACCGAAGAGCAAAAGAGATAAAACACTTTCGTCGCGTGCGCCCGTCACGTGCGGTTTCATACAAAAGTGATCCGTCTTGTGCGGTTTCATACAATAGTGAACCGTCACGTGCGCCCGTCGCGTGCGCCCGTCGCGTGCGCCCGTCGCGTGCGTCCGTCGCGTGCGTCCGTCGCGTGCAGTTGTCGCGTGCGCCCGCTTAACGCAGTTTTGGCCCTAAATCCAGAGCCTTAATTAAAACTTATTTCCCTATTATAATAACTTAAATAAAGATTTTGATCCCCCAAGCGGCTAAACCAAAAATAAATAACGAAGTTTCTAGAAAGTTAATATCTACTTTTTAGTATTTGATAAAGAAACATAGGAGTTAAGTATATTTTATTCATGACTTTGATTGAAAATTAGTCTATTCACATTCTGAATAATGTAATAAGTTAGTCGGTTTTACATTTTCTTCTCGGATTAGAGATTAGGGGCTCGTTCTTTATTCATCATCTCCTAAAAGATGTGTTAATTTCTAGTTAATTATTTCGTTACTCTCGTTACGAAACTCGGTGGGTTTTGGATATTCATGTGTTACTATTTCATTTTAAATTTTCTGTGTATTTTGTAAATATTATTTATTTTGTAACAGCCTCCGTGGTTTTGTGGTTTGAGCGCCCGGCTCACGATCCGGAGGTTCCGGGTTGGATTCCTGGTAGGGACGATATCTCACAAAAATCTCTTTGTGAAACTGTCCTCAGTTTAGTTAGGGCTTGCAGGCTGAATCACCTGATTGCCCGAAAAGTAAGATGATTCCGTGCTTCGGAGAGCACGTTAAGCTGTCGGTCCCGGTTACTTTCTACACACATCCCAGGTAGCCTAATTATAACCCAAATACTATGTTACTACTAAGTACATAAGTAAGTAAGTACCAGCCTGTAATTTTCCACTGCTGGGCATGAGCCATGTCAGAGGCCTTTGGCGGCTCAATAACTCTGACACCAGGATTGGTCAGGTTGACCATCCACTCGATAAGAAGAAGAAGAAGCTGGGCAAAGACCTCTCATCTCACTGAAGATATCATAATAGGATAATAAGGAGGATTAGGCATAATCTCCTCGCTTGGCAAATGCGAATAAGTACATACGAATACATATTTAAAACGTAAATAAACGACATAAGTTTTACAATTATTATTTTCTGTTGAAGTAATATTCAAAATATTAATAAACGACGTGTCCAGTCACAAGTTGTTAACGTACATACGAACATGTGTTTTGTTCAAAAAACAATGTTCGTTAACACGAATTTGTGCTGCAAAGTTGCAGCTGCAATACATGGACTGTTACAAGCCTTTGTCTGGTGTACACGGCACTTTATTTTCTAATCTAATATGCTACTATACTGGAGAGATAATTTCATAATTTTATCGACAGCCTTTGCAGCTTCTTTGTAAATAACAAAGCGAGTTTATAGACTTCTAGCCGCGCCTCGCACCAGTAACCGTTTTTGACAGAATTAAGGGATTACATGTATTCCAATGTGTTATTCTGGATATCTACTAGCAGTGCTCCTCGGTTTTACCCGCGTTGTGCCCGTTCCCGAGGGAATTTCGGGAATTTTTATACTTATAAACCTTCCTCTTGAATCACTCTATCTATTTAAAATACTGCATCAAAATCCGTTGCGTAGTTTTAAAGATCAAAGCATACATAGGGACGGACTGACAGCGGAAAGCGACTTTGTTTTATAGTATGTAGTGATATCTCGTATAAAAGAAAGTCGTGTTAGTTACACTATTTATAACTCGAGAACGGCTGAACCGATTTGGCTGAAAACTGGTGGGGAGGTAGTTTAGAACCAGGAGACGGATATAGGATACTATTTATCCCGTATCTCCTACGGAAACGGGTTCGCTGTGGGTAAAACCGCGGGGATAATTTATTATATATAAATAAGTTTTACTCCCAAAATTCCGTGGTATCAAACTAGTGGTATTTGAGGAAACAAGTATGAACGGCTCGGAGCTACGGACGGGAGAAAACACTAAAATATGCATGCCTTGCTCGGATTGCTATGTCTTTTGACTTTGACACAGAAACCAAATTATGTTTGCTGCCATTTAGATTTTATCTGCTTTCCTCTTTAGTATTTTATACGCTGATTATATTTGTGCTAAAACAAAATTGTGGCGTATTTGTTTACGGTTGGAAGGTTGCGTTTCAGGTGCAGATTTTAGGCCCTATAAACAATTGAATAAAGATTTCGAAATGAAGTAAAGTAAGCGTTACGTAAGTGCTAAATGAGCAATGATAGTTTGAAAATGGAATAATCTTGAAAGTCACTGAATCTTTCTTTAATTTAATCTTCCCGGTAGAAGTGGTGAGCTGCGACAGACCAATCAAATGAATCTACGGACTTCTTCAAAAGATAAATCAACAAAACTTTTACTCAACAGGGAAAGAGGTTACATCTTGATAGCTTCCTAAGTAAATAAATGTTTTTCAGTTGAAATTGACCAGTTTTCTGCACGGCCATGTTGTTTACAGTTAAATATTGTTTTTCTTCTATATTATTTTTCATCTTTTCTCATATTATAAAGAGGTGAAATTTTAAAGTTTGTTTGTTTTTTGTTTGTTTGTTCCAGCCAATCTCGGGAATAACCAGCCCGATTTCAATAATTATTTTTGTATTTGATAGCGAAATTCAGGCTAGTTTTCATCCCTAAATTCCCACGGGAATGGACACAACACGGGTAAAACTGCGAAGTGCTGCAAGTATCTAATATTTTTTGACGATTGACGATATGATTTTTCAATTCTATTGTCAATTATATATTCTTTTATAGTATTTGTGTATGTATAAGTAGTAGTATCAGTTAATTAGATTCCATAACACAAGCTTAGAGCTTACTTTGGGTCTAATTAACCGTGAGTGAATTTGTCCGGGTATATTTATTTATTTATTTATTATTTTCAGACATATGTGAGGGAAAGGTCCTGAAATTCAGTTTCTTAATTCAGATCGAGATTCAGTATGTAAGGTTCCGGCCTTACGATCTGTTAAGGGTTAAACAAAAGGCGATAATAGCTATACAATCTGTATGTAAATAACATAGTCCCTCAGTCAAATTTTGTGTTTTTTAAAACATTAAAAATCCTAAAATTCATAATCGAAAAATACGTACAAACATAAATGACATCACTCTGAACAAAGCTCCAATTCCATACACATTCGCTAAAAATTCCAAATTCCAAAAACTTTTTTACTGTATGAACTCTCAAATTTTTGGACAAAAACTCGTAGTGAAAAGGTACTCGTAGACAAAGTCTAAATGTTGAATAAACAACAGAGTCCCAAACGTCCACTGCCATTAAAAACTTAATTAATTATTCTAACAAACAATGGAGAGATGAAGCTATTAAACATGTTGAACTGAATGTACGGAGCGATGTTTGTTTATCACCGAATTTTCGTATATAAAATTCGGT
The DNA here is from genome assembly GCA_963082685.1 of Cyclophora albipunctata. NCBI lineage: Eukaryota > Metazoa > Arthropoda > Insecta > Lepidoptera > Geometridae > Cyclophora > Cyclophora albipunctata. Next base: position 3,572,150 of record OY720133.1, read on the forward strand.
TGTCTTCAATCTACATGACAAGTTAGATCTCTTTTTCATCGAATGGATGGTCAACCTGACCAATCCTTGTGTCAGAGTTGTTGAGCCGCCAATGGCCTCTGACATGGCTCATGTAACGACTACTATCCGTAGAAAGTAACCGGGACCGACGGCTTAACGTGCCCTCCGAAGCACGGAATCATTTTACTTTTCGGGTAATCAGGTGATTCAGCCTGCAATGCCCTAACCAAACTGAGGGCAGTCTCACAAAGAGATTTTTGTGAGACATTTTCCCCATCGGGAATCGAACCCGGAACCTCCGGATCGTGAGCCGAGCGGTCAAACCACTAGACCACGGAGGCTGTACACAAGTTAGATACTTGCATAACACTCAAAATAATGCTAGATGGCATTTTAATAGCATTATTATAGAGCAATTTTGTTTTAACGAACGACGTCTTTTGACGCTATCACAGCTTAGAACAATATGTTCTTTATTCAAATGTAAAGATGATTGTGCTGCCCTCTGGTGAGTAAGTACAGTCAAATATTTTTATTCAGTTTTGGCCCTCTGAAGGTACGCATTCGGAATAACGAACTAACCTCAATCTCTTCCAAATATAACATACATAATTATTATTGCAAATTGCACCTATATGGGTAAAATCATTCCAGGATGACTAACGACTATTAAGAAGGAAAAATACACATACACACACGCATACAACACACCAATACACATAAAAAATTTCATCAGCTACTGATCACCAAAAACTCATAGCTAGTCTCCATTCCAACTCAAAGGAAAAAAAACATACAAATAACTTCGCAGATACAACAAAAACCGTATCACTTTTCTGTATCCGAAAATTCCAGTTAAAAATAAATCGGTTGTGAATGTTGCAGCCAAAGATATTCCCGTCCATATCCCATTTGCTTCGATTTCCTTTTATTCAGTTTCGTTTTCGGATTTCGTTTCGTCACCAAGATGAAATGTTGGAGATGAAAATTGTTATGATCAAAGTGTCTTTCACAATGAATCGAAACAAAATGTTTTGTTGGTAGCTGTAATTGGGTACGAATCAATTCGTATTTTAGGTAGATCTTCCTTGTCAGCATTATAGTAAAGAAGGTTTGATTGTATGAGTACTTTTATTGATTAATATCAATAAAAGTCACTACTATAAAACAAAGTCCCCGGCCGGGTCTGTCGGTATGTCTGTTCGCGATAAACTCAAATACTACTGCACGGATTTTGATGCGGTTTTTTTAACAGATAAATCAATCACGGCCACTTTATTTGTCCATCAGACTAGAGACTGTACTAAAAACAAGCGCTAGTTGCGTAGTTAAGCTAAACGATGTTAGCTCATAGCGATGTTAAGCAACGCGCAACTCGATCCTTACTTGGATGGGTCGGTAATGGAATTCCTGTCTGAGCGCTACCGTGCCTGAGAGCATATAAAATTGTCAGTCCAGTGTTTCAATCATCAGACCTTGTCGGAAGCCTTAAGGCGGTTTAAAAACTACAAACTAAAAGCGGCAACACCAGGGTTGTCTACTAAACCAAAAATCTCTCGATTAAAAGCATCGTTAGTCAATATATCGATAACGTCAAACAGTTTGATCTCGATGAATTCAAGTATTCAAATTAACTTCTGTTTTATCAATTTCCGGCCGATTGAATGCTTAAGGCAATGAACAAAAAGACGGGCTCTTTAATTGATTAAGGATTGAAGGGTCAGTGTCAAATTGATCTCGAAAACGTTGAGGTTATCTATACAATTAAGGCACTTGTGGTTTTACCTGTACTTGACCTGTTTTTTGAGGAATATCGGTTTAAAGTCCCTCGTAACGAAATTTGACGAAGTAATGTTAACTCATCATGATTGGTAAGCATCGTGCAGCTCGGTGACTACTTGAATGGGTGGCCGATAGTGGCATTTGTAGCTGAGCGCTGCCGTGCTTCGGAGGGCCATAAAATTGTTGGTCCTGGTATAGTTTTAAGACCATTTCTGAGGTTTTTAGGCGGTTGTAATAGCAGAAACTGACAATTCGATTTGAATTTTTCTTTTGTAATAGATAGCCACATTCAACGGAAAGGTAATAGGCTATTTTTCATCCCAAAATTCCTACGGGAACGGGTACAACGCGGTAATACCGAAAGACGCTAGTTATAACATAAGTGAAGCCGTCAATTATCGACTTAACTGAAAGTAATTAACAAATGTATAAAGCAATTATAGGAAGTATACCGCCGAATTAGGAGCGACAAGAAGTGGGTTAACTCCGCTCTCAAATATCTGTACAGTGTAATTAACACGTACGTTGTTATTAAACACATCACATCACACGTGTGTTATTGGATTAATATTAATTATAACAAGGTTTACCTTATAGGAGAGGAATTGTTTCATGTAAACAATAACAGGATATTATTATTGTTTCGGTTGCTCTATTACTAATAAGTTTTACACTAATTGGTGTACCGCAAAGATCTTCTTCTATTCTTCATCGAGTGTATGGTCAACCTGACCAATCCTGGTGTCAGAGTTATTGAGCCGCCAAAGGCCTCTGACGTGGCTCATGTAATGACTACTATCCGTAGAAAGAAACCGGGACCGACGGTTTAACGTGCCCTCCGAAGCACGGAATCATCTTACTTTTCGGGCAATCGGGTGATTCAGCCTGCAATGCCCTAACCAAACTGAGGACAGTCTCACAAAGAGATTTTTATGAGTTGTCACCGGGAATCGAACCCGGAACCTCCGGATCGTGAGCCGGGCGCTCAAACCACAAGACCACGGAGGCTGTTACCGCAAAGATGAGTACATGACCTTGTTTGTTACAGCTGTCTGTGACCATCTCTACATATGTATCTATACTTCACTACATATTATTAAACAAAGTCTCCGGCCGCGTCTGTCTGTCTGTTCGCGATAAACTCAAATACGCACGGATTTCAACGCGGTTTTTTTAAATAGGTAGAGTGATTCAAGAAGAAGGTTTATGAGTATAAAAATTCACGAAATTCTTACGGGAACGGGCACAACGCGGGTAAAACTGCGGGGCGCTGCTAGTAATATTATAAAGAGGTGTCAAAATTTGACAGTTTGTTTAATCTCAATGGAAATTAGCACAGAAGTTAATATTTAATAAACCACAAAAGTTACCTTTTATCCCGAAATCCTTACAGAATCTGGTACAAAACCGGCAAAACCAGTAACGTTGTAAATCAAACGGTGAAGCCCTATTGAATAAACAACCAGTAATACACTTAAGAGGATAATCAATATCCCCTGTAATTAAATATAACAGAAGTGGCAATTTACTGACAATGTAAGTCATTATTTTCTCCAAACACCAATTTGTTACGAAGATCTTTAAGGGACTGTCGATGCTGTAAGTATTACCCACGTTTAAGCTGTGAAGGCATTTCCATTTGGTTTCAATTCGTGTTGAAGTCTGAGCCAGTCTAATGTGGTTGTTGTGTGAGCATACTGTTTTCAAGACTGGATTTAGACAGTTTTCTGGTCTATGAAAATATATGGTTCTGGTCTATGGAACTAGAGACAAGTCCAACATACTTTTCTGAAGTAGCGACAGCATGGTAGATAAATGAATATACGGAATATAATATGAATAAACGGAGCAAAGTCATTCGATGGTTATTCGCAGATAGGTCAAATGAATATAAACAATGATCATGCCAACAGTACTGATAGTTACGCACACAAAGACGCGTGTCTATACTCATTACAACTACTAGTTTGACTTAGGGACGCTTTGTTATGTAAAACAACGTAACTATAATGTTATACTAATAAAACAGTTTTATTCGCGTTGAACAAATTTTCTAAACACTGCAAAGACTATATAGAAGGCTTAGGTTCTCACTCAAAGACGTCAAATGCTTCCTTAGTAGAGATGTAACAGCCTCCGTGGTCTTGTGGTTTGAGCGCTTGGCTCACGATCCGGAGGTTCCGGGTTCGATTCCCGGTGGGGATATCTCACAAAAATCACTTTGTGAGACTGTCCTTAGTTTGTTTAGGGCATTGCAGGCTGAATCACCTGATTGCCCGAAAAGTAAAATGATTCCGTGCTTCGGAGGGCACGTTAAGCCGTTGGTCCCGGTTACTTTCTACGGATAGTAGTCGTTACAGGAGCCATGTCAGAGGCCTTTGGCGGCTCAATAACTCTGACACCAGGATTGGTCAGGTTGACCATCCACTCGATGAAGAAGAAGTAGAGATTTAATGAGTGACTTGAAATGTAATGTATGAAAAACTACGTCAATTATGTTGCATTGAAACTACGTTTACGGATACACTTCACTTTTATATTACACTAGCTTTTGCCCGCGACTTCGTTCGCGTGGACTTCAGGTTCGTCCCGTCTAGTCTAGTCTAGTAATAAGTAAGAAATACGGTAACTAAGCACTGCAGAGCCCTAATCATAGGTCTATAGGTAGCTACTGCAGTATGCTCCTATAAACTACATTTAACGATCTTTTTCCTTCAGCATAAACATGCAGATTCTTCGCTTTGGAAACACGTGAGCAAGCCACATAGAGCTGACCGTGAGAAAAACATGGCGTGCCCAAATGTAGGCCTGCTACCTTCAAGGTTTGACCCTGCGATTTGTTGATCGTCATTGAAAATGCGACTTTTAATGGGAACTGCAGGCGTTTAAAATTGAATGGCAAGTTGTTGGGTATGATTGGGATGCGCGGTATAAGAACATTGTCTCCCTTGGCTTCTCCAGTTAAAATTGTAGCCTTCACTATATGCCTTCCTAATTCGGTAACTCGCAACCGAGTACCGTTGCATAATCTTGGCGCATCCAGGTTACGCATTAACAAAACGGGTACACCTACCTTTAATTCCAACTTGTGTGATGGCACCCCGGACAACTCTAAAGAGTTTAGGAACTCTACGGGATAACTTGTAGTGTCATCGGATGACATAACTGTGTCAATGGAATTATACACTGATGTTTCGCTGTTTATTTCGGCCAAGATTTTTTTATTTATTTTCGCAACAGTCTCATTTTTTGGTGCCAATATGGTTCTTTCACACAACCAATTTTCGTCAAGAATATTTTGTTGCAGATTCGGAAAAACTTGTTCAATAAGTTCGTTTTCTGTCTCCACTGCATGACAAAATTGCTGTGTGAAAAGAACCATACCTTCTTGGTCGGTGTTTAGGTGGCCTTCACCAATTTCTAGCAGTTTTTGAGCATATGCTCCTGATTCGACATCGCTGAATAACTGGACTCGCATGTTAGTGGTAAGATAAAGCTTTTCAACTTTAGACCACAGATATGAGGCTTTTAGACATGCGTTAATTTCATCTGCTGCAGTGCCTCTCTCGATAACAGGTAAAGTCTGTCTAAAATCCCCTGCCAATAACACTACCACACCACCCATCAACTTTCGATTGCTGTGAATATCTTGTAGACAGCGATCAAGCGCCTCAATGGCGCGTTTGTGTGACATAGTGCACTCGTCCCACACGATCAGCATACATTGTTGCAAGAGGGCGCCACGGGTACTGCTCTTACTGATGTTGCAAGTTGGGGTTTCTTCGCTCGCCAGATTAAGAGGTAATTTAAAAACCGAATGTGCCGTTCGTCCACCGCTCAGCAATGTTGCAGCGATCCCAGAGGAAGCCACCGCTAATGCAACTTTACGGTCCTTACGAATTTTTGCTAGAAGCAAATTAAGCAAAAATGTTTTACCTGTACCGCCCGGGGCGTCTAGAAAGAAAAGGCCGCCTTTGTCAAGCTCAACTCGTTGTAATATTTTGTTATAAATGTTTTTTTGTTCGGGTAGCAGGCGTGGTTCAGTTTCGCTGACCTGAGCGTCTAATAAAGCAATATCGTAGCTTAGCTCTTTGATCAAATCGGTCGACAACTCTCCTCGACGCTCTGGTGTAGGCATACCGAAGTCGGACAATTTCTTACCGGAAATCGTTATTATTTTGTCCTCTATATGTCTCAGTGCTTCATTGAAACATAGATCATTGTTGACTTGATCCATCCTTTCAAATCTATGCAAGATATCCTCCGATAATGCAGATTTATACTTATCCCATAGTTGAAGAGGATTGGATAAACCGCAAGTGCATATCAATATTGCAAATAGTTCTCTTATTTGCGAAGGAGAGCGACACAGCACTGCCTCTTCCATTGTGGCATCCCAGTGGTTGTCATCTTCCAACAACCCCAACTTCTCACACGCTTGTCGAAAAGTTTCAAGTTCTTGGCCGTCAACTGTTTTTAGATCCAAGAAGCTAGTGGGGCCCTGTACTACATTCAGCAGCATTCGCAAACAGTAACATTCGAAGTTACTAACATGCACTGTGTAAATGCGCCCAAGAGCATCTCCTGCCTTCACACCTGGCCAGCCGTCGACAGGTGTACCTTGTAAACGACGTTTCCATTCTTTCGACGACACGTTCCATGTATAGTAGCGGGGTACGTCAACATAAAGTAATGTTTTTGCAAATGCGTCATTTTGGCAAAGCAGGAAAAATGCAGTTAGTGTCGTCTTAGGTGGTGCGGCCATTCTCTCTCTAAAATTGTTTTCAGTGAAGTAAATCCGCTGACCATTAGGCAGATGAACCGCAAGATGAGTGACTGTTGGGTGTCTTTCATGCAGAGGCAGACCCAAGATCCGCCACGCTGCTTCGTTACTACTAACATATCTACCGGCTCGATACGTTTGCACCTCATCTCTCGGGTCAATATTAACATTCCCTTGCTGTCGAATGTTAAAAATAGCCTGGTCGCTGCCTTTGTTTATATATTTACAAATATATTTTATCGCCTGTACCGTATTGCAGAACTCTACATTTATGTGACAGTTATAAATTTTAGACAGAAGAGGAGAATATGGGACAATCCAGCTATTGTCAACCAATACTTCCTGTGTTCCACCTCGGGTTTTTAGAGTTATCGTACGGCCGCCATCTCCTGGTGCTCTACGCCTGTACAAAGGATAGCCTTTGTCGTTAGTTTGAGTATCTTTTAAAAGCGCCCTTGGATACTTTTTGGTGCATTTTCCTTCTTTCATGCATGGTGATGACGGATTTAGTGCACCACAGGGACCGTGAATCATATTTTTGGTTACAGTATCGTAGAGTTTTCGATCACTTTCTGGATTTGGTATCTCCGCACTTATGACTTCATCAATTTGGTTGGGGCGTAATTTTTCCGTCAACCACAGCAGTAAGTGCACGTGAGGCAGACCTCTTTTTTGCCACTCGATCGAGTACATGAAACACTTCATATCTCCAAATATTTTACCTTTTGTAAGTAGAGCAACCAATTTTTGTACTTTTATTTTAAATAACCTGGCTGTTAAGTCATGTCTGTCTGTTGCATTTTGACCTGGAATGAGCTCTTTAGTAATTTCTGGCCAAGCGGGATTACATGTCATTGTAATAAACAGATCAGGCCTCCCGTAGTTACGCACGTATGTGAACGCATCCTGCGTGTACTCATGAAGATATCTCGGGCTATTTACAAATGACGATGGGAGTATTACCAATTGACCCAAATTGTTTGGATCTAAATCCGCATCATTCCTGACCGCGTCTTGTAAATGTATATAGTTTTCTGCTCGCAGTTTTGTTTGGTTTAAAGCAATAAACCTTAAGCGCTCACTCTCCACTTTGACATACATGTCCACCAAAAACTGAAGAAAGAGAAGCCTACATCGAAGCAATAAATTAAAATTGTTGCGACGTACCATCATATGATACGCATAAAAGTCTTTGCACGACACTTTTTTGTTCGGTATAGGCTGTTTTGTAACTGGGTTTGTCTGAGGAATATCAAAACTGTACCCCTCTTGTCCTTTCCAAAAAATTATCGGGTACTCGAGAGCATCATAAAATCTATGAGTGTCCGGAACTCTAGTAAGCCGGCCATCGTGCGCCTGAATAACAATGTCCCGAGACGCAGTTTGTTCAGTACTAACTACTACGGCAGCTATTTCGTTTGTGGTCGGGGCATTGAATCGTCTTTCGTGTTCACCACGTGGCACACGATCTGGGTGTATCACGACCTTGTAATTATCGCTAGTCACTCTATCTTTAGCCATTTTAAATACATGCACTAAAACGTTGTGATCATGAAGAACTTTTTGTATTTTTTGAACTGTGTTTCTTTCCACACCTGGTACGTACTCGGAACGCCTATCAACTTGTGCTTCCTCATCACCCATGAAATAAACTTGCAAAAATTTTGGTTGCGTATTAGTGGCAGGAAGCAAAGAGCCAATTGTGTGGTATATTTGCCCTTGGATTGTAAAAGTCGGGCAAAATCCTGGCATCGAAACAATGTTATCAGCTCCAAAAGATGTCATATGGAAGCATGTATTGTATTTTCTTATGTTTTTTAAAAAACGGCGAGACTCATCTGTTTCATTTGAAAAAAGTTCTTTAAGAGGTTCAACAGGCTCGTCTATTGAAGGAAGAACTACTTTTCCTCCCGAACAACACATGCCTGCAGCTTCCTCTTTCCATTTAAGAGCACCGCAAAATCTGAATTCTTTATTCATCGCTTCTATTTTTATAAGCTTGTGGCTTTCGTAATCAAGAGTTTCATCGTACTCAAATGCAGCTTTATCGAATACTCCCCACGCGTTTCTTGTAAATATTAATCGTCGCTGTTGTGCCCTTTCAGCAACAGCGCGTCTGCGAGCTTCAGCAGCTTCAACAGTTTCAGTAGCTCTTTGGGACCCTATGTAAGTCGCTTGCTGAAGACGCCGAGCTTGAGACTGTTCGGGTGTCTCAGAAGCCCGTTGAGATGCCAGATATTCAGCGTTCTGTTGACGTCGAGCTTGAGACTGTTCGGGTGTCTCCGCAGCCTGTTGAGATGCTAGATACTCAGCATGCTGTCGACGTCGATCCTGGGACTGTTCGGGTGTCTCAGAAGCCCGTTGAGATGCCAGATATTCAGCGTTCTGTTGACGTCGAGCTTGAGACTGTTCGGGTGTCTCCGCAGCCCGTTGAGATGCTAGATACTCAGCATGCTGTCGACGTCGATCCTGGGACTGTTCGGGTGTCTCAGAAGCCCGTTGAGATGCCAGATATTCAGCGTTCTGTTGACGTCGAGCTTGAGACTGTTCGGGTGTCTCCGCAGCCCGTTGAGATGCTAGATACTCAGCATGCTGTCGACATCGATCCTGGGACTGTTCGGGTGTCTCAGAAGCCCGTTGAGATGCCAGATATTCAGCGTTCTGTTGACGTCGAGCTTGAGACTGTTCGGGTGTCTCCGCAGCCCGTTGAGATGCTAGATACTCAGCATGCTGTCGACGTCTATCTTGGGACTGCTCTGGTGTCTCAGCAGCTCTTTGAGCTGCCTCACGCTCTGCTTGTTTAAGCCTTCGCAGTTCGGCTTGTGGAAACGTCTCGTTAAGTCTAGCTACTTTCATAGTTCGAGCTTTATTAGAGCTTTGGGAAAGATTAGACTTACGCTTTCGCGGCATAATTCTTAAGTACGTGTTGTTTCTATACTTCCAAAAAATACAGTACGGTAGTTATTGTTATGATTGTACTTTAATGCAATCCTTGCCTATTTAATTAACCTATCTATATAGTAATTCAATTATCAATGAAGTAATTCGTTATAATTAACCTATTTATATTTGTTATAATTAACGGTAAGTAACCTATCTATATAGTAATTGAATTATAAATGAAGTAATTCGTTATAATTAACCTATTTATATAATTTGTTATAATTAACTGTAAGTAACCTATCTATATAGTAATTGAATTATCAATGAAGTAATTCGTAAAAATGAAGTATCTTTTTGTACGTGTAACTCCTAACCAAAAAGAAACCTGGCAATAACTAACCTTAAGCCTATATTACTTAAAGTAGGCGACCATACGTTTTTATCAAATCGCTAGTGCCTTGAAAATTCGCAAAACGGACACAACCGTCAACGACGTCTGCCCTCACGTTCGGGTCGCGCACTCAGCGATGAGCCACTTCTTCCCCACCGCACCTACCCCGCTCCCCCAACGCCCCGTTCGCCTGGCACCGCTGCCGGTATTTATCACCGAAACGGTATTTATCGCCGAAATTGCTATGACTCTGCATTTTAAATCTGTGATATCTTCGAAAATATTTATTTAATTTACATGCTGTAAAAAGCCATATTGATCTTTATTAAATGCACAATATATTTAAGATACTTAATTGGATAAGGATTAATACTGTATTGCTTAAAATCGCTTCGTAAATAAGCCTTTGCAATGTAAGCGCAAAAAATGTGTTTTTTACGACCTCACATTAGAAACTTCAAAAATTGTAGCCTATGTGTTATTCTGATGTATAAGCTATAGCCTATGTGTTATTCTGATGTATAAGCTATAGCCTATGTGTTATTCTGATGTATAAGCTATATTGTGGTAAAGTTTCATTCAAATCCATTCAGTAGTTTTTACGTGAAAGAGTAACAAACATCCATACATCCATACTTACAAACTTTCGCCTTTATAATAGTAGTAGGATCTAATATTATTCTCGTGTCACGGGGTGCGTAATTGAACTCATCTGAAACGGCTCGACCGATTCTTATGAAATTTTGTGTACATATCGGTTAGGCCTGAGAATCGGCCAACATCTATTTTTATCCCGAAATTCCCGCGGGAACGGGTACAAAGCGGGTTAAACCGCGGGGCGCAGCTAGTATTATATAGTCTATAGCCGCGCCCCGCGGTGTTACCCGCTTTGTTCCCGTTCCCGCGGGAATTTCGGGATAAAATATATCCCATGTGTTATTCTGATGTATAACCTACATTACTGTAGAGTTTCATCCAAATCCGTTCAGTAGTTTTTGCGTGAAAGAGTAACAAACATCCATACATCCATACATCCATACATCCATACATACAAACTTTCGCATTTATAATATTAGTAGGATTTTTATCTGACGTTTCGGCTCCTGTACAGGAACCATGGTCTCAGAAGACTGTCTTCTGATGTTTCGTCCCTTCCCCCAGCAGAGCTTCTAGGTGACCACGGTTCCTGTAAAGGGGGCGAAACTTAAGTATCGTTTTTAACGACGTGTCTGAGTGCGACAGTTAGATGATCTTGTTTGATAATTAAGTTGAAATAAACAAAACTAACATCAAAAGCTAAGTAATTTTACATCAAAATATGATTCCATGTACTAAACATAATTTTTATTTACTGCGCCAAACTTAGTACACTGCCGTGCCAACTTTTTACAATATTAATTTCAAACTTGGCTGAGATTTGATTCGGTCTGAATTCAAAATATTCAGGATTAAACTTGAATAAATTACTTCAGTTTAGAATGAATGCATTAATAGTCTTTTTTTAAAAGTTACATAAATAACGTAAATAAATAGGGCTTTTTCATAAACGCTTATTAATAGCATTTTTGCTATCAAATGGTTTGTCTCTGTCCGACATACGGTATTTTCGAAAGTGCAAAAGAGATAAAATACTTTATAATAGTGTTTTGTTAAAGAGCATTTTTAAAGTTAACCGGATTTTTGAAAAAGATATATTATGTTTAAATCTTCAGACAGGAATACAATTCGGGAAGTTCATTGCGATTTTTAAGCAATGTGCAGCTCATTCCCTACTTGGATGGGTGGCCGATAGTGGTTTTTCTATCTAAGCGATACGTTGTTCCGGAGGGTACGTTAAGCAGTCGGTCCCAGTTGCTTCAATCGTTTGGCCACGTCGGAGGCTTTAGGCGGTCTAAAAACTTCGACACCAGGATTGGCCACTAACCTACTCGAAAGACAATTAATTAATTAATTACTAAATACCCAAATAAATAATGAAAAATACAGTGCCAAATAAATCCATTTTTTTTATTTAGCCTGATTTTTTTCCGACCACGAAACTTCATTTTTTTTTATTTAGCCTGATTTTTAAATGGACTTTTTCGACCACCAAACTTCTGTCACGGTCATTCAATTGGTCAGTCAATTGTAACAATGTGCACTGACATTTTGATGCGTTCTGTTTCACTTAACATATAGTTTCAAAGCTCGTTGCGCTTTCAATGGAGAATGTTTGTAGATATAGACAAAACGAATATATAGATAAACTAGCTGACCCGGCAAACGTTGTTTTGCCATATAAATATTAAGGGATGGACCATCCTTAACATTTAGAGGTATATTGACCGATTGATCTACCCGATATGCACAAAAATTTCTTAAAAATCGGTCGAGCCGTTTCGGAGGAGTATGGTTCCTAACATTGTGACACGAAAATCCTACTAATATTATAAATGCGAAAGATTCTGAGGGTGTATGGATGAATGTATGTTTGTTACTCTTTCACGAAAAACTACTTGTTATTACATATGGGATACATTTTATAAATCCATTTTATCTCGAAATTCCTGCGGGAACAGGTACAACGTAGATAACACGGCGGGCGCGTTTTGTACCCTATAATTTAAACCAGTACCTTACAATAGACATCACACTGCATAGAACACGCCACCACATTGAGTTGTAATACCAGTTCCACGTGTATTATGAAACGTTAATTAATGAGTGCACATATTACAAAACACAATTAGTGCACCCGATGACAAACTAATGCTTCCATAATTAGACCGTCCACTGGAAATCGAATAAATCCATCAAATTAGGAACTAACCCAGTTTAGTTTGGTTGTAATGAAGATTAATGATAGAAATAACCAGTTTGTGTTGTAAACTATGGATATACGGACTAATAGGTTCATGTATATTGCCGGACTAAGGACTTAGTGAAATCTCTAGGGATATTAGGTAATCACTATGGAACCTATAGACATAGTATAGAGAGAGGGGAAGTAGGTTATCTATCTATATATATAAAATTCAAAGTCCTGACTGACTGATAATCAACGCACAGCCTCAACCGCTACACCTAGAAACATGAAATTTGGCAGGAAGGTTCTTCAAGTGGCGTAAGTGCACACTAAGAAAGGACTTTCAAAAATTCCTACGGGAACGGGCTCAAAGCGGGCAAAGCCGCAGGGCGCTGTTAGTCTTCATACAAACGCACCGCACGCGGCTTTTATGTGTGCGCCAAAGAATCTATGCGTCTCCGCACGCACACTTATACAAAATCTCGACCCGTTTCTCAGTGCGCCAGTGGATTGGTCAGGTTGACCATCCACTCGATGAAGAAGAAGTCTAAACTATTATACTATGAATACTTTTAAACCAAAACCAATCAGTTAATCAAGTTATTGCCAATATAACTTGAAAAGCCCTAAGATTCAAAGTTGCAAAGCTAACAACCAATTACGAATCGACGGTTTTCCCGTGAGACGGGTCGACTAACTTAGTCCGGTATCAATTAAAACCGGTATTGGACTATAGGATCCGATACTAGTATGACTCTAGATGATTTGTGAATATGGATCGAGAGACCACACACACACACACACACACACACACAGGTACAAATAAACGATATATTTCGAAGTGTCATTTGTGGAGTCTATGTGTGTAGTGTCTATGTTGCGGTGAGTGTTTCCGTTGTTTAATAGTTCGTTATTGGCTATATTGTGGTAGATTTTTAGAACAACGTTATGGCATATAAAGCGTTTACTTATAAGGGCAATACTTTAGTTTGGTTCTTAATTTCGTACATTTAAATTGGGTACTTACTGATTATTTTGAGCGGCGTTGAAGTATGACACTGTTGTGGGTACACAAGTTTTAAGACTGACTTGTTGGATGCGAACAAAATTGTTTTTTTGTCCTTCTTCAACGATTTTTGTTACAAATTATTTAAATTTCATGGACAAAGAGTCTTGTCTCTAGTGTGCGCTCATTCATTTGTTTTTATATACCTATCAGAAGACTGTCTAATTATTGTCATGATTGTAATATTATCAAGTTCTAACTGCTGCACTCAGAAACGTGCATCAAATCGATACTTGACTAATTGTCATAATTTTTCATACATTACATGTCAAAATCACTCATTAAATCTCTACTAAGGTAGCATTTGACGTCTCTGAGTTCGGTCGTTAGATATTCATGAGTATCCTTCTTCACACAGTTCCATTTTCAAAATCTCTTTCAAGCTCAACAAACCGATGACTGAAAAACAATTGACAGCCGCTTCAGTCCATATTATTTACGCTATCATAAACCGCGTACAAACACAGTAAAATAAGTAGAAATATTGAAACTTGTGCCAAGGAACATTTGCGCAGTACATTGAAATGCAATAGGAAGTCCACGCCGTATAGTAAGAAACGTATACTTTGATAATGTCCTGGGAAAATTGTACTGTTTACTGTATGGGTTGTATGTGATATGAATATAGAATAGAGTCGATTTAAAGTATTTTTATTTGATTATATTATAGTTAAGCTTTGCTGATATTGACCCAGGTAAACTATAAGGTAAAAAACAAAGATCGAGTGGCCAACCCTGGTGTAGGATTTTTAGACCGCCTAAAGGCCTCCGACATGGTCTGACGATTGAAACAACCGGGATCGACACTTTTACGTACCTATCAAAGCACGATAGCACTCAGATAGTAATGATGCTATCGGCCATGTTATCTCATATGTTCTCATATCTCATATGATGTTAAAATTGATCTCATGACCTATAACTACGAATAAGCGTAATCAGCACAATTCACAAGCATTTTAAAGCAAATTTTATTATTAAGTCATTTAATATATTTTATGACCATGTAGTAATAAAGTCTCCTACGATACGCTATCTATCTATTCAGCTCACTAAATTGAAGCATGTGACCAGTCACTTGTAGTGGTAGAATGTGAGTACGGATTGCAGATACCTCTAATGTTAGCCGCAGACTCGCCGATTGGATGCTCTGACCGTTTTACATACTATGCATACCGTGCCAACGAGAGGGATTTAATAAATTAGAATTAGTTGTGCTTCCTGGTCTATAGGGGGTGGAATCCTTGCGGTTGAATATGGGTTTAATCTTGTTATTTCGAGACTAATGTGGGGCCAGTTTTTGAAGTGACTTAAACACTGAATAGACTTTTTGAAGTGACTTAAAAGCTATATAGACTTTTTGAAGTGACTTAAATGCCGTATAGACATTTTGTAATGACTTAAAAAACGTATAGACATTTTGAAGCGACTTAAAGTCGTATAAACTTTTTGAAGTGACTTAAAACCGTATAGGCGTTTTGAAATGACTTAAACACCGAATAGACCTTTTTTAAGTGACTTAAAAACCGTATAATTTAAAAGAGACTTAAAACCCGTATAGACCTTTTTTAAGTGACTTAAAAACCGTATAATTTTGAAGTGACTTAAACACCGAATAGACTTTTATAAGTGACTTAAAAATCGTATAGACATTTTGAAGTGACTTAAAAACCGTATAAGCCTAATAAATAGTAAGTTAACTCCTAAATTCAACTTTCCAGGTTAAGTAAGAAGGTAAATTGTAATTTGCCACTATTTCCTTAGTCTCGAGCGTGGTGTGAGTGTCACGTCCTACTTCCATTTAACCGCTCCATATCAATGACGTCACGCGTTACAGCTAAAGATTCGGGACTAATGACGTCCGCATTTGAACTCTGGTAAGGTTTGACTTAACTTCTGATAGTTAAGGGGATATTGCAGAAGAATTTCTTAGTTTCGTTTAGCGACTAAGCCCTATAAAGCCAACTGTTCATCTATCTCTTTTTTTCTCTCTCAAACCATGATCATTTAAAGTTGGTTTTAGTTAGTAAATTTTGGTCTTGATCGAAGATTAGCTCTTGAACTAGGATTAAATTGATTGGTCAAGTTCAGGTGCAACGGTGAAGTTGAGATAAAACGTTTAAAAAACAATTGACGTTCGTTTTAAATAGTGTTCTATTTGATGCGAAACAAAATACAAATTTGAACGAACAGATTTGTTTCCTAAAGTATCCAATAAGAAAGCAGCTCGTATATCAAAATCATTAATATAAGCGCTTAGAAAAGATCAATACTGCTTTCTTAAGTTTAAGCGAACACTGCTTATTTTGAATTAAAACTACGTTTACGGATACACTTTTCTACACTTTTATTTTACACTAGCAGCCCTTCGCGGTTTTACCCGCGTTGTGCCCGTCCCCGTAAGAATTTCGGGATGAAAAATAGCCTATAACCTTTCTGTTGAATGTAGCTATCTATTACAAAAAGAATTATTCAAATCGGACAGGTAATTCCCGATTAGCACGAACATACAAACAAACAAATTTAAAAAAATTACCGCTTTATAATATTAGTATAGATTTTTATCTGACGCTCGGCCCCTTTACTGGAACCGTGGTCACAGAAGACGTATCCGTAAACTTATTTTGTATTCAAAACAGATCAAAGCTCAATTTTATTACAAAACAAGTACCTATTATATCACAAAACAGTTTTACAATTGTCATATCAAACAATCCTCTTAAGGCTCACAGGACAGCAATAACCTGTAACATTTTGAAACCATATCAATGGTTGCCCCCCGAGATCGCAGTATCGAGTAAGCTCTATCGATCTAGCCCCTGAGAGTGTTATCACGATGAATTTGAAATCAGTTACATCGATTCCCTTCACTTATACAATGAATGTTAATTTGTATTCGTTACTGGTGATGTTTATAGCAATATGGCTGGCGATATTTATAGCAGCAACGCCCTGCGGTTTTACCTGCTTTGTACCTATTCCCGTGGGAATTTCGGGATTAAAAATACTCTATGACGTTCCCGTTGAATATTTCTATCTATTGGAGAAATAATTATTCAAATCAGATGGGTAATTTACAAACAAACTTAGAAACTTAACCTCTAGATGCAAAGTAATTTTGTCGTTTTCTAGTGTAGTAGTTTTATGTCACGTTCACCCCTGAGTCATACTTGTGTAGGTAATTGCACCACATACACGTTGTCTTAGTGTGCATCATGGTCCACGTCAAAATCCTGTCAAAACTGTCAAACTAGTTAACTTGCTCAAACTAAACGTCGATGTCTTAATTAATCCAACTATTGGGCGACACTATTTTATTGAGGATCATTAAGATTATTATCTCTACAACTCTGTTGCGATATTGTCATTATTAATTTTAGTATCTACCTTTGAAACAGATTCAACTGAAATATCCTGAAGTAAGTGTTGGAAGTAACAGAGTTACAGACGACACTACCCTCTTAACCTATCTAGATTCTAGATATATTCTAGATTTAAGATGGTACAAAGCTCTAAAGCTTCCCTTGATACCTACGTCTTAAATCAAACGAGTCCAACAAACTCGAAAGGCAACATTATCTCTTTTTGAAACATTTATTCTTGTTCAAAAGAACAATAGCATCTCAAAGTTGAAATAGGGTCATTATACGAATCCTTAATAGTTACCTATAAGCTCCAAACTTAACGAAGACTTAAGACAGTTGATATTTATGTTGGCAAGGTTCCTACTTAACTCTTCACTAGAGCTGCACTCAAATAAAGTCGTTCAAACGACTTCAACCCTTGAAAGCGGCTTCGAAAGTCGAGAATTCTGTGTACATTATTTGAAATAGTGACGGTGAAATCGTTTGCGACTGAAAAATATTGGTATTTTAAAAGGGAATGACATATTTTTGATGGTGTTTAATTTGTGAATATTGTTAGCGAAAACGATGGAACGCTTAATGGATTGTCGCTTTTGAAACTGAAATATTTGGGGTTACTATTTGAATTGGAATCAAATCGAAATAGAATCGACTTAGCTTCTAAACTGACACTTAAGGACCACACTTATAGCTCCCGACCGACTAGGTGGTCCAGAGTAATTATATTATGCCAAAAAATATGTCGTTGTAGGACTGTTGTTTCACGATTGAGTTTCGATCGATTTTTATTTGTGTATCTAGAACACAATCGTGTATAGACTCACTACGCTGGATCCGAGTGTGTTTGTTGACAGTTGAGTTGTTAGCCATTTTATTGTAAAACTAACACGAAACAATTTGATTTTATATAAATACTAGCAGCGCCCCGCGGTTTTACCCGCGTTGTGCCCGTTCCCGTGTGAATTTCGGGATTTTTTTTACATAAAAACCTTCCTCTTAAATCACTCTACCTATTACAAAAAACCGCATCAAAATCCGTTGCGTAATTTTAAAGATTTAAGCATACAGACAAACAGACAAACAGACACGAAACAGAGACGACTTTATTTTATACTATGTAGTGAAATAAGTGCGCTAGCATAAACCAAATATTTGGGGATGTAAAATAACAATGTGATTGTTAATAAAATAAACTCATTTATTATGAAATAAACTAAAATGGGGAGTGTTTGTTAACTAAACTGTTTTTTTAATGATACTTCGTTTACGGATACTGACTAAGCCTGATCTTCTGTGCCAACGGTTCGTGTAAAAGAGCCAAACCGTCAGATACAAATGTAAAATGAATAGGTTTCTCTTAAACCTAAGAAGCCGCAATTGTAATCGCATTTAGTTTTGTTAATTATTTAAATATACAATCTTTATGCAAATAAAATATCTAACTTTTTCAGTTTGTCTTCAAAACTTTTTGGTTTCAAAACTATCGTCGTCAAATACCTAAAACTACTTCGTAAAGGCAAAAATATCTTGATAATAAAATGTCTATTACCATAAAGTGACCGATTTTCTCTTCACTAAAGGAAACGGAACCGATAACTTAACTTCCATTTCATTTCATTTGAAAGTTCCTATTTTTATTACAGTTAGATACTTTCTCTTTAATTTTCTTTGTGTTGAATTTGACTTGTATATTTTAAGTTATACTAGCAGCGCCCCGTGGTTTTCCCCGCGTTGTGCCCGTTCTTGTGAGAATTTCGGGAATTTTTATACATATAAACCTTCCTCTTGAATCACTCTATTTATTAAAAAAAAACCCTGTCAATATCCGTGCAGTAGTATTTAATTTTATCGCAAACAGACAGACAGACGCGGTCGGGGACCTTGTTTTATAATATATTAGCAGCGCCCCGCGGTTTTACCCGCGTTGTACCCGTTCCCGTGGGAATTTCGGGATTTTTTATACATATAAACCTTCCTCTTGAATCACTCTACCTATTACAAAAAACCGCATCAAAATCCGTTGCGTAATTTTAAAGATTTAAGCATACAGACAAACAAACAGACAAAAGTAGCGACTTTGTTTTATAATACATATGTAGTGATAGTGATAACAATTATGAGTTGTGGCGGTGGATGCAATAAGCAAAATCGCACAATATTTAAATCAGTTAACTATTGAAGTTACCGAAAATAAAATAAAAAAAACAAAACACGGTGCCAATTCCCTTTCAAAATATGTTAAAATATTTTGTTCTAAATCAAAGCATAATTAAAATACCATTTAAAAATAAACGTCAAAGCGAAACACAACTATTCAATTTAAAACGTAAAGAAATTTCATTATCGTTTTAATATCCAGCCAGCAACAGATTTCCAAGAAAATAAATAAAAGAAGGTAAGACAACTGAAAAAGAAAATTACACGGTGAAAATTGATGCAATTTTTCATTTCAGCCGAAGAAGAGACAAGAAAAAATCTTTTTAGACGTTTGGCCCTTCATTTCGCATCGGCTCGGGGCGGTCGGCGGGTGTTTTTTTCATTTTCTAGATTAGTTTCGTTACGTGAACGCTGCCGAGCTTATTAAGTTAGTGTCTTTTGATATTATCTGGGTTAAGCACTGTTTACTGCTAAAATGATCTTGTTACTATGTTCCGAATTCAATTCGGATGGTATGAGTTTTAGGAGGTGCGTGATCTGACGTAATAAATACTGTACGTGTAGGCCGGTGTATTAATCCATCAGTAAATACTGAAATCCATCAATAAATACTGTATTGACGGATCACAGTAAATACTTTACGTGTAATCGTCGCCTCAGAAACTACCAATCCGATTTGAATAATTCTTTATTTAATTGATAGCTACATTCAACAGTAAGGTTAAAGACTATTTTTCATCTCAAAAATTTGCAATAAACGGGCACAACGCGGTCAAAACCGCGAAGCGCTGCTAGTTGATTACCAAAAACAGGGTTAATAGGGTTAATCCAGTTCTTATATAAAGGATGTGCCGGCATTAAGTTTCATATTCTATAAGAACCATTTCAAAGCAAAATTGTCACCCTCTTCCCGTTATCTTCGTTCATAAAGTTGATGTTAAAACAACGATTAAACTTATCATGAATGTAATTATAAAGGTAGCTCACCAATATCCAAAGTCGATTGGCGACTCAAACTTGAGAATTCCCTTACGCCTTACTCTAGCAGTGTAATAACCCACTTGAGAGGCCAACTTTCAGTGAAATTAACAAAGTTGAAGCCCCGCTCGGCACCGCGACCAACATAAATTGTGATGAAATTTCAAAATAAAAATAGGCTCACCTAAAAGGCCTAACCGGCTGAATTGTTTAACCGCTGTACGATCACTTTCTGTCGAAAACAACTTTTTTACATGAATAATGTTTATTAAAGGTTCTGACTTATGGAATTATTGGTGCCGTTTCGTTTTACTGCTTTTGTTCACAAATAATTGACATTATTCGATATGTATTTTTCATATGGTATATTTATTCAGTATCAATTTTACGATTGTTATTTATTAGTGAAACGATATTTTATACAGGCGTGATTACTCCATGTAATGATAAAATAAACATTAAACCTGGAAAACAAATGAAAATCGTAAATGAAAATTAACAATTTGTAATGAAAAAGTTAATATAAATTGCAGAATAAATCTAGACACGCGGCAGCGTGTCAAGCCAAGTTCAAGCAAAGGAACGGCTAGCCAGCGCCGAGTGTAATATTACACGAACCATTTGGTGCCACTTTTGACCCTTCTATAACTCAAAACCTATTTAACGTAAACACATGAAACTTCGTGTGTTTAATTATATCCATTAGGACATCTAGAAACCCAAATTTCATGAAGCTAGCTCAAACGGTTATAAAGATATGAACGTCAGAAAGTCGTAAATTTTAGTATTGACTGACTGACTGACATATAGTACCTAAACCTAACCTACTTCCAGATGACCTAGAAGGATGAAATTTGGAATCTAGCTCGGTAATTGTGTGTAAGCATAAGAAAAAATCTAAAAATATAAAATAGTTAAAAAATAGGGGGGGTCCCCATACAAAAAATTTATTTTTTAATTGTAGCGTTGGAACCGTTACTAGCAGATATTTGAAACTATCCCAATATATGTATTATTATATTTGCTATTTAACTGCAATATAAACGTAAAGTTAAGTAAAAAAAATAAGTGGTGTCCCCATTCAAAAAAACTTAAATTTCGCGCTAAACAACCGGCCAACGGTGTGTCGTCGGCGGCGCGCGGTAGGTACTTATGACGCGGTCGGTCCACCGTCGCCCCAGCCAATCAGCGTCACGCTCTGATGAATAGTACACAATTATAAGCGGTAGCGATTTGGTAAAAATTTAGCGGGTCGGTTGGTTTATACCTGCATGGTAGTAAAGCGATGTATTATTGTTACCGATATAATGTATGTATTGACTAATTTAAGAATGCTGGTTGAACTCGCTCGCGCCTTGCACTTGTACGCGGGGGCAGCGCGCGGCTCACAAGCGCTATACGATACAATTTAAAATGCGAACGAACCAAAGTACCTATGCAGCGGAAACGCAAGAAAAAACAATAAATATCAATACCTAGTTTTCTTTACAAAAAGTAATGATATCCCACCAAAAACATAAATGTAAAAAAGGAGAGCCAAGTTCAATACAAAAATTATGCATGGCTATGGGCTTCGCTGCAAAAAGAATGGAGATCTAAATGAGGGCCAAGTTCTAGGCAATATCTCAATATGTATTTATAGGAACAAAATAACATTATGAACAAGTATTGAACTCTATTTCTTCTCTTTATTCGATACCTATGACAATTGCTGTTATTTAAAAATGTGAGATCTTAAAGTGGGTTAGATTTAACTTGGCCAGTTTGTTGTTATATGTTGAATAACTTTATAAAATGACTGCTGTAATGAAAACTGGTCAAGTCAAATCTAACTCACTTTAAGATCTCACATTTTTAAATAACAGCAATTGTCATAGGTATCGAATAAAGAGAAGAAATAGAGTTCAATACTTGTTCATAATGTTATTTTGTTCCTATAAATACATATTGAGATATTGCCTAGAACTTGGCCCTCATTTAGATCTCCATTCTTTTTGCAGCGAAGCCCATAGCCATGCATAATTTTTGTATTGAACTTGGCTCTCCTTTTTTACATTTATGTTTTTGGTGGGATAGTGTTAAACAAAGTCAATTAAAATATTCCCAAAAAGAGTTATTCTTAAAACTCTCAACTCTGCGAACGTCCTAAATTGACTTTTGGTAAATTGAAGATTTTAACTAAATTTTAAAACGAGTCGCCGTCTCGGAGTCCCCTAAACTGTCTCTCGGTTGGACTTTAATTAATTTGCCGCGATACCAATTAATGAGGCTCCCTCTTAACCAACACGAAGCAAGTTCACTAAATAGGTAGTGTCAAAGAGTACTTAGTGTTGGAAAGCTTTTGTTCTTGTTTGTGCTTTTGTGAGCTTTGTTGAACGTACTCCTTATCATTATTGTGACCACAGATGTCATAAATACAGGAGATATGCTTTGTAAACAAATGTATTCGTGTTCAGATGTCGCCGTGTTCTCCCCACTTAATTCACTAACACAAAAGCAAAAACTATAAGAACGGCACACGAGCTCATATTTCTCCCGCACACAAAGAAACTTACAGCAACACTAATAAACTCAGTAATAGAACACATGCATACAGGGGGCGGGGCTTCTACCTGTAGCTACAGACAATAAACACACATCGCAACTAGTGATGTGAAGAGGTAATTGATTTGAATTTGAATTTGAATTTGAATCGTAGAAAAAATAGTATCGATGAAATTCAGAGCCGACGAACTTTCTTCAATGGTTGAAAGCACTTAGGCTCAAAGTGAGACGAACATATCGTGTTATTTTTTGTGGGAAACCAGTTTGGACCTTTTCCTGTTGCATTTATCCACTTTTCTTTTATTTTTGGATCCTTCGGATAGCTAAAATATTAAAAAGGTGTGAATGATGATGATGATATCAATGATACATGTGTAAGAGTACCGCAATAAATTAAAAACCCATACTTGATTCAATAATAATAATAAGTCGAGTAATCAAGAAATAATAATGAATTGTGTTTTCAATAATTAATTATATCATTTTTACCTCACATTAGTAAACAACAGCTATAAAGTTCCATGCAGCAAAAAAAGTCTAATTTTGTTCCCTTGTGTAATCATTCGAACTAAGTAGGATCGATATAAAATATCGACAACCTCAAAAGTGACATCACATCTCTAATTATCTACCTAACAATGGACACTGGTTCCAATTAATGAAATCAGGGACATAGAGGTCAAAGTACGAATTTCAATCTGATTTTTTGTAATTAAGGTCTTTGAGTGATTCTAAGCCTATTTTATAGAATACGTTTTTTTGAAATACCTGCCCGTTTCCGAGAAAAAAAATGTTAAGTTTTTTTTTGTATGGAGAAAAATTGTTTTCTTTATTTATTTCATAAACGGGCAGAGACATTAAAACCAAACCTTAAAGGGATTAAAGAACACATTAATTCCTTGCATTTTGTTCGAAATCATCTACTCCATATCTCTGCCCGTTTAAAAACGGCAGGCGTTCCAAATTTTTTTTTTCTTTTGTGGTTTTTTTGGTTTAAATACGCTTGAATGAATACTTAAATAGCAATATTGTAATACTAGTACTTCATTCCATCGATACAAATGGAATTGTAATATTAATAGCTTAAGTAATTTTATACCTACATACCTGCTATGTTACTTTTTTACCTGGGTATTGTTTTGCGTAGAGGCTTTTGCAAGGCCGAATATGTTTTATTGTTCACGTTACCTGGATAAGATAAGAAAAGAGGGCACTTACAGGTTACAGGTAATCAGGTAACTTACCTGATTAGTTGTTTTCAAAACGGAGTCACTCGTTCCTCGGATCCTAAAGTATCAACACGTACCTACACGCTCTTTACCATTAATATGTCTCAGTTTAAATCAAATTTGGATATATATGTGCTACTGAAATCAAGTGGAAATATCAAAAACAGTGATATATTGTGCACTACGTTTTTAAATCAAATAAACGTTTAGTTTCTGCTGAAGATCTTAGAATTCTAAAACAGTTCACAAGAACATAATATGTTGCAAATTTACACAAGAGATGGTTGCAAGCAAATAGATGTCAATCTAAATGTCTTTCAATCTATCTAATAATGCAGACAGTAATTCTTCTTCGGAGTGGTTTTTAAGAGATGAAAGGCACCTTCTTTTATGCTTGTTTGATAGATCCTCTGGTGGGTCTCAGATGGCTTTCTGTGGAGTATTTGTAGCAGCATCTGACTGCGGACTGGCTTCCATTGCTCGAGACATCCAAATTCTCTTTCGCAAATATTGACAACAAATATGGTGTTCTTGGTGAAAAAATTAGATTGACATCTATTTGCTTGCAACCATCTCTTGTGTAAATTTGCAACATATGTTCTTGTGAACTGTTTTAGAATTCTAAGATCTTCAGCAGAAACTTCAACGTTTATTTGATTTAAAAACGTAGTGCACAATATATCACTGTTTTTGATATTTCCACTTGATTTCAGTAGCACATATATATCCAAATTTGATTTAAACTGAGACATATTAATGGTAAAGAGCGTGTAGGTACGTGTTGATACTTTAGGATCCGAGGAACGAGTGACTCCGTTTTGAAAACAACTAATCAGGTAAGTTACCTGATTACCTGTAACCTGTAAGTGCCCTCTTTTCTTATCTTATCCAGGTAACGTGAACAATAAAACATATTCGGCCTTGCAAAAGCCTCTACGCAAAACAATACCCAGGTAAAAAAGTAACATAGCAGGTATGTAGGTATAAAATTACCTAAGCTATTAATATTACAATTACATTTTGTATCGATGGAATGAAGTACTAGTATTACAATATTGCTATTTAAGTATTCATTCAAGCGTATTTAAACCAAAAAAACCACAAAAGAAAAAAAAAATTGGAACGCCTGCCGTTTTTAAACGGGCAGAGATATGGAGTAGATGATTTCGAACAAAATGCAAGGAATTATGTGTTCTTTAATCCCTTTAAGGTTTGGTTTTAACGTCTCTGCCCGTTTATGAAATAAATAAAGAAAACGATTTTTCTCCATACAAAAAAAAACTTAACATTTTTTTTCTCGGAAACGGGCAGGTATATCAAAAAAACGTATTCTATAAAATAGGCTTAGAATCACTCAAAGACCTTAATTACAAAAAATCAGATTGAAATTCGTACTTCGACCTCTATGTCCCTGATTTCATTAATTGGAACCAGTGTGTGCAGCACCCGCTTCACGAAACTATCGTGTGAGTGAGAGTATCAGTAAAACACTTTTCCATTGCGCTATTAGACCAGGCGATTCATTGATCGATGTGTATTAAGCAAACAATGGTTTTCGTTCCTAATGAAAATAATTGCTTTTGGTACTTAATCGTGTTTCTAGTATCACGAAGTAATGTTTTAATGAATTTATTAAGAAAAACAATCATATTTTTATACTTACGTGTGAAATGAGATGCCATCTTTCGTATAATTCACAATAGAGGTGTTATTTTTGCAAACAACCACTGTACAACGCGGCATTTTGTAAAAAATCACAAGCAGTGAAGACGTCGCAAGTTGGCATTCGACTAATGGCCGAAACTGGCAACAAGCCGCTTTGCGGCTAGATGCGTTCGCAAGCGCCACGCCTCCTTGCCACATCTCCTGTATTTATGACATCTGTGATTGTGACTATATATGCGGGATCACATGGATTGGTTACACTACACTATTCATGTTCTGACATGTCAATGTTCATCTGTTGTGTGAAGTTGACTTAACATTGAAATCGAAATTCGAATAGTGTGAACATACATGTCACTTTTTAAAACATAGTCTTGGCGCCACTCAACTTACTACACCATACTGGTTACTTAGCTTTAAGCGAACGCTACTCATTTTAAAATTGAAACTATGTTTACGGGTACACATAACTTTTATTTTTCATTTTTATCTAACACTAGCAGCGCCCGGATTTGCCCGGCTTTGCCCGCGTTTAGCCCGTTCCCGTAGGAATTTTCAAAAATCCTTTCTTAGTGTGCACTTACGTAACTTGAAGAACCTTCCTGCCAAATTTCATGTTTCTAGGTGTAGCGGTTGAGGCTATGCGTTGATTATCAGTCGGTCAGTCAGTCAGGACTTAGAATTTTATATATATAGACTTCGGCTCCTTTACAGAAACCGTAGTCACAGAAAACATCAGTCAGATAGAAATGTTAAATAAAAGCGAAGTGTATCCGTAAAAATAGTTTCAATTTACTACACCATACTTGAAACACTCGTGGAATAATTTAACTAAGCTTTATTCACTGCGATTGTTAAACAAATTACACCATTCCAACGCTACAATACGTCGGACACGTCAAATTGTCATTAGTGACAGTTGTTTTAATCGTTAGACTATATTATCAGCCGTTAGCCAATCAAAGGGTGCGGTTCCATTGAAGCAGAGCGGTGCGGTGCCCAAATCACCAATCACAGTGCATTAAGATTGTCAAACAACGCATTGTCATTGTCAAAATCTTTTCGTAATGCATTGTGATTAGTCAGTTGAGCTCCGTTCCGCTTCAATCGAAACGCATCCTAAAACTCTGACACAAGGGTTGACTAACCTACTTAAACTTGAAGTACATAAAAAGGTACCTCTAAGGGCCGACACTGCGCAAAGCGTGCGCACGCCGCGGTTCCATACAAAAGTGAACTGTCGAGGGCGCCCGCGGCATGCGCACGCCACGTGAGTACGCCGCGTGAGCATACCACGTGCGCCCGCCGCGTGTGGCTTCATACAAAAGTGAACCGTAGCGTGCGCCCGTCGCGTGCGGTGTCATACAAAAGTAAACCGACGCGTGAACCCAAGTGAACCGACGCGACGGGCGCTCGCGACGGGCGCACGCGACGGGCGCACGCGACGGGTCGCACGCTTAACGCAATGTTGACCCTAAAAGGTAACGTATACATACACCATAAGGAAGTCTGAATGTGATGTTTTCTCCAATTCCGATTTCAGTAATTAATAGGTTTTCCTTCGCTTGGTTTCTCATTTTTGCCTTTTCTCGAAAGAAAAGAGTCGATGTCATTCCCCGGACGACTATTTGTTTTCGAGCTATGGGGAAATACATCGCCTATGTACAATGATTTATGGCTAACTAAAATCTACTGTTTACTCTGCATCATACTATGTAAGATAATCTTAACATATTATAAAGAAAGTACCTAAAAGCTTTCTGTCTCTATGTAATTAATTTTCCCAAAAACCACTCAACAGATTTTCATGCGGTTTTCATCAACATACAGAATGATTCAAGAGAAAGGTCTTCTTCTTCATCGAGTGGATGGTCAACCTGACCAATCCTGGTGTCAGAGTTATAGAGCCGCCAAAGGCCTCTGACGTGGCTCATGTAACGACTACTATCCGTAGCAAGTAACCGGGACCGACGGCATAACGTGCCCTCCGAAGCACGGAATCATCTTACTTTTCGGGCAATCAGGTGATTCAGCCTGCAATGCCCTAGCCGAAATTTTGTTCGAAATAGAAAAGGCAAAATTTAGACCTAAGATGAGAATGAATCTTGGTTCCAAATTCACCGTTTATAAATACACTCATAAAAGAAAGATTGAAGCCGAATTGACTCCTGTCATAAACCAAAATTAGTATGTCTTGTATATTTTCCAAGCTCAAGCAAAATAATCTGAGAGAATATTCCATTAAAAATCTTCTTAAAAACGCTATAATATCCGTTTAACGTTATAAGATGTTGTAAACAATTTTGTTTCATAAAAGATGTCCCCGCTCCACCTAAGGGCAAACAAATAAGCTCAGCCGCGCGACGCCAGTTTCAGAAATTAATTTGTAGAATTTACTAATATTATAAAAGCAATATTAAATGTCTTTAAAGCGTATGGTCCTTATCTTTAAGGAATTTATGTTATGTGCTCGGTGGGTTTCAATTTTCAATCTATATCTTTACTAATACTAGTTGTGCCCCGCGGTTTCACCCGCAGCGCCCCCGTTCCCGTGGGAATTTTGATTTTTATTCCCTATAAACCTCACGGAGCCCGAGACCTTTCCAACGAATGCAAAACCGTAGAAATCGGTCTAGCCATTCACGCGTGATGCCGCGACCAAGGAAAACGGGTTTCATTTTTATATATATAAATAGATATAAAATTCTCGTGTCACGGGGTGCGTGGTTGAACTCCTCTGAAACGGCTCGACCGATTCTCATGAAATTTTGTGTACATATTGGGTAGGCCTGAGAATCGGACAACATCTATTTTTCATCCCGAAATTCCCGCGGGAACGGGTACAACGCGGGTGAAACCGCGGGGCGCAGCTAGTACTAATATAATAAAGCTGAAGAGTATGATTTTTGTTTGTTTCAATGCGCTAATCTCAGAAACTACTACTTCGATTTGAATAATTATTTTTGTAATTGATAGCCACATTCAACGAAAAGGTTACTAGCTATTTTTTATCCCGAAATTCCCACGGAAACGGGCACAACGCGGTAAAGCCGGACGTTTAATATATGGTGACGATCAAAGAAATGATTAAAGCAGACAAAAACGGTTGTAACAACTCGATTTGTTACAGATTAAATCTACTGTTACTGTGAGACTGTATCATCCCATTGTTGGGCATAGGCCATTCTCGCTACTCTTCTCGGTTCGAAGCCACCAGTTGCCAGTCCCTCTTGGAGGCATCCAGTTCCAAATATATAAAAGAAAGTCATGTTAGTTACACCATTTATAACTCGAGAACGGCTGGACCGATTTTAATAATATTTTTTTATTGTATTCATCTTGGTCAGGAATAGACAATAAGTAATAAAATCCCCGCGGGAATGGATGCACTGCGGGTAAAACCGCGGGGCACAGCCAGTAGTTTATATAGATGGTAAATCTCCATGTGAATGAAATATAAGATTTCAGTTCTAGCTATTTCATGCACTACGAATATCGTATTCAGCTTTAGCCTTGACCGGCGGAGTTGCAATTCTCTAGAGAACATATGTCTGCTCGAATGACATTATTTATTTATTTATTGTTCCAACAATGTAT
Organism: Cyclophora albipunctata; assembly: GCA_963082685.1. Taxonomy (NCBI): domain Eukaryota; kingdom Metazoa; phylum Arthropoda; class Insecta; order Lepidoptera; family Geometridae; genus Cyclophora; species Cyclophora albipunctata. Next base: position 3,601,375 of record OY720133.1, read on the forward strand.
GTTTAATGCGCTGACCGTGACTTAGTGTGGTTAGAGTATTAATGCATTCTCATTGTGGATCAAGTATAATAATATGTTCATACCTATGGTTTATACTTAGATACTACGGGCCATATTAAGAAACGCATAATAAGAACATTTTAGCTATCAAATGGTTTGTCACTTTCTGACATACGCAATTTTCCGAAGAGCAAAAGAGACAAAACACTGTATAATAGTGTATAACAGTATTTTAAACACGACATCTAGTTGTGTATTGTTGATCGAAGATTTTATGTGTACTTCATATACAAAAAAAACAGGTTGCACTCTAGGAGTGCCGGCAAAAGGGAACATTTGAATATTAACGTCAAAACGTCTTACGAATCGATCAGGGTCTCGTAACCTGACGGGAGATCAATATTTTTTCCCATCACAAAGAAACGCCGCTAAAGAAGTTTTCACTTCAATAATTTTATTTCTTTTTAAATGAAGTTTTAAATTACAAGTGCAAAGCGTAGAAAACCTTTCAAAGACCGTTTTCAAACGCCGTAATAACCTTTTTATTCCATTAACACAAACACTACACTACTTACTGACCAATAAATATATTTCAAAAGACATTTCTACGATAATATTTATGATATTAATAATTCATTGGCATCTGTCAATCACAGGGTAAGGTTCCCAACTTTGAGCGGAGGTCAAATTTATGAATGCCCCGTTTTGGAGGTAATAAATACCTTTTTTTGGACATTCAATCTAATGGACTAAGGCATAATATTGATGACCGTTGATTTACCAAAATGTCGGACAAAGACGACATATTGCGGTATTATACACCACGGACGGAAGGTCTATTGAGCCGCTGCCGAAAGAAAAGGATTTCTATTGCCTGCTAATGTTCTTCTATATCCTTATAAAGTATTACGTTTGTCATGCGGGCTATTTTTAGCTGTCTTAATGCCGCATGAATGATTCTTATATGTGTGTGAATATAAAACCAGGATATGTGAGAAGCTTAAATAAATGACGATCATTTCACATTCTATTTGTCAAATGATTGTCTTTTATCAAAATGTATAGGAATATCAAGGGCCTTGACGCGTTCACATTTTGTAGTTTACATAAAAAATTTAATACAAAGCGATTGTCACTTGTCTATTGGTGTATAACAGTAAGATAAGGAGTTCCTTACTTTATGATTTGTAAGATTAATACTGCCCAGCGGTTTTACCTGCGTTGTGCCGTACCTGAAGCAATTTAAGCATGATATGTAGTTAAAAGTCTTCCTCTTGAATCACTCTGCAAGTTGGTGAAAACCGCATGAAAATCCATCAAGTACTTTTTGAGAAAATTATATTCACACAGACAGCTTTTGCGGTCTTCGTTTCATAATATGCATAGATAAGCATTAAATTGTATTATCCCACTGTAGTGAAATGTCTTTAACCTGCCTGAAAATATCAGTACAATAAGCATAAATTGTTAATGATAAAATCTTAGTAATTTTATATAGGCTAACCATGGTGTCGGTATTTTTAAACCGCCTAAAGGGTTCGGACAAAGTTTAATGACTGAAGCAACTGGGACGTTTTTACGGACAATTTAACACGCCCTTCAAAGCACGTTAGCATTCACATAAAATGCCACTATCCAAGAATAAGCTCACTACAATCACAGTATTGCTAGAATAACTTGTTCAACTAACAACACTGTCTCTGACATTCTATTTATAACAGTAAGCGTGCATCGCGGTTTACCCGCGTTGTGTCCGTTCCTGTGGGAATTTCGGGATAGAAAATAGCCTATAACATTTAAATTGAATGTGGCTATCCGTTACAAAAAAAAATTCAAATTAAAAAAAGTATTTTGAGACAAAAATGTATGTAGCAGTAAAAAATTATATTAAGCGACTTGTCTCTACTTCTTCATATTTATCAAACACCAAACTGTCTTACTTCATTCTTGACTACAATCTATTCAGACTCTCAGTACATTTCAAACTAAAGACACAGCGGATGACAAATCACGCTTCCGAATGCCTACATATGGCAAGAGACGTAACCGCTAAACTCGTTCGGTATGTAGGTACAAATTCAGCTGTCACCACTTGATTGATCGATGGGCTAGTTTGCGGTCGTCTCCTTCCCCCCTTCCCCTCTCCTCCCCTTCGCCTACCAAACTTTTTGTTTGCAGGACACTAAGCGGGAGGAATTCACAAACTTTCACCACTGTTAATTTTGCGAGACGAACTTCCAACTTAGTTCTGAGTTCAACTCGTTTCTTTATCATGGTTTTTCAGTTTGTTTGGAGTTTGTGACGGGTTAATGTGGAGTAGTACTTGTTTATATTTAGTAATGTATCTACTATCTAGTTATCAACTTATCCTTCAGCTTACCCTTACGTATCAGTAACGATAATACAAAATGTCAGTCTCCCGTTGCGGGCTAACGTGACCTTTCATACAAATACAAGGAATACAACGTTACGCAATCTGTAGCCGACCCGCAACCGCACTATGTATGTCTTACGCTTATGTTAAAAGGAAAAAGCTTTATCTATACTATGTCTATACTATGTAATATTAAAAAGAGGTAAAATTTGTGAGTTTGTATGTTCGAGGTAATCTCGGGAAATAACGGCCCGATTTTAATAATTCTTTTTCCTATGGATAGCCATATTCAACGGGAAGGTTATAAGCTATTTTTAATCCCGACATTCCCACGAGAACAGACACAACGCGGGTAAAACCGCGGGGCGCAGCGAGTAACCTATAATATGTAGTACATCAATTCATCTCCCGAAAACTTTAACAACCTTGTACATAGCACAACACAGGCCACACACCCAATAAATCGGTCTGCGCCCACTAAACACCATAACTTTCCTTCGACTCAGACACTGCAGTATCTAAACTAAGGGAGCTCCATTACACACATCAGGAACTTAGTAATTTCACGTCAAGTTGAGTTCAATATACGTATATTCCATAATTCATGAACATTAGTCCCCGCGAAGGTAAGACGCTCAAATAAATAGCCCCCTGTAATATCCCAGCGGAGTAAAGATGGCAGCCAACGGTGGTAGTAATAAAATTACGTCTCTGTATCAGATATCAAGTTATTGAGATTGGCGTACTATATCTTAACGAGCGCTGTATTGACTTTTATTGTGATCGGACTTAATTACTTTTGAATAGAGAACGTTTTTGTTATAGCGTAATAAAATAATGCTGATAAAGTGATCAAATATGTAGATGGCGCTGGCGCCGATGCACTCGTGTTTTAACAATTCCGGTGGGTGTTTTGGAATAAAAAGATAAAATTCCCATGTCCATTTTTTAGGCTTTATTTTAAACTAGCAGCGCCCAGTGGGTTTTCGCGCGTTGTACCCGTTCCCATGGGAGTTTCGGGATGAAAACTAGCCTATAACCTTGCCGTTGAATGTAGCTACCTATTACAAAAAGAATTATTCAAATCGGACAGATAATTTCTGAGATTAGTAAGAACATACAAACTTACAAATTTTAACTCTTTATAATATTTATAGATTAAAACAGAAGACAATGCCCATGAACTGTGAATATGTACTTAATGTTCTGAAGATATTGTGCTTTGATTAAAATGTATTTATTCGCCGGTTATAACTCTTACCAAATTATACTTCATTTATATTTTGGAGTGTCGAGATATCGAAGAAAATACATTCATTCGTAGGGTATAAATGGTGACGAAAGTGAACTCTAACGTAGTGTAAATAAGGAAGGCAGATTTTTGAATTTTCGAGTATAATATATGTAGGACTAGGAAGAATTATATAAGTTTGTTATTTTTAAAAGCAATAACGATGTATAATATTGTGAACATGTTTTTATGGGACGTTTCATGATCAAGGATGTAAAAATAAAGATATTTTGAAGGGTGAGTATAATTTTCTTGAACCCAATATTATTTTTTTAGCGATACATGGAGGTAAATAAATAAATAAAAATTAATAATGCATCAACATGTAGACATATGTAACACAATATTTTGCTTAGTTGGTTGACCACAATTGAAATAAGTGTGTGTGTGTGTGTGTGTGTTTGCGTGTGTGTGATTGTAAAGTTTTGTTTGACTAAGCGATTTTTGTTTATTGAGATCGGAGTAAATGGATGGGTGGCCGATAGTGGCATTGCTATCTGAGCGCGGCCGTCCTTTGGAAAGTACATAAAATTCTAAAAATTCTGACACCAGTATTGGCCACTGCCTACACGAATTTACTTTTTAAAGTGACAATAAAGTAAGTATGTAAGTTCGTGTAGGTTAGTGGCCAACCCTGGTTTTAGAGTTTTTGGACCGCCTAAAAAGGCTTACGATATGGTCTAACGATTTAACTTACATCGCTTAGGCAATCTACGGCACGAGTGCTACTGATAATATTTCGATAAGTACTTATTTCCACTGCCATGCAAAGATCTCTCACCCACCGAAGTTCTCAGTACACTGCCGCAGAAAAGTTAAACGAGCATTGATTAAATGAAGCATCGTTCACAAAAGCATCATATCTATACAAATCCCGAACAGTAGATAACAAAAACCATTTTTCGCGAAACATTAACAGCTTTATAGCGGTAGGTCTTCTAATTTATTTTCTACCTTAACACGGCATTTACCGAAATGTTTATGAAAGAAACCCAATGTTTCCTTTGGTCTGGCATCTAACACATTAGTCGTGATTTACTGATAGCATTAATCAAAAAAGGGAATCTCTCTTGCTTTGTTGTACGGTCCGTCCGTTTATGGATATCGTACAGTATAATACGAGTATAGGGCTGGTTGCTGAACCTAACGAGGTTAAGAAACCAGCCCTATATTATACTTAATCCATAACGATGGATTCCACTAAATGATTTTGTTTGTCCATTTTAGATGATTAATAGCCTTTTGTCGGGAAGAAATGTTCTGCTTTGACGCTTTGGGCGTGGCGGGATGATACTGAACGGTGTTGGTTAAGTAAGATTTGGCGATTACTGCAGGGAAACACGAGAAAATCTGATGATAGGGTTTGCTAAACTAGGTATTATTATTTTGTTATTCTTAGCCTGATGTGTCCAATTGCTGGGCAAAGAGCTGTAAATACGAAACAATATAAATTAATAAATTAACTACTTATTTAGCTGGTGGATAATGGAATTTATTTATTTTGAATAGGTTCAACACTCGATGGGACCATCCACTCGATGAAGAAGAAGATAAAGAAGAATTGGGCTAGCATCTCTTCGCAAGCTACTCTCTTAAACATCGAAAGACAAAAACAATCACAACATTTTATAACCAAGGTAGCTTTTAATTACAGAGTCACTGTTTCAAAAGTGGAACTACTAAGACAGTAGTATTGGCACCAACAAAAGATCGAAATCATTTTCAATTCACCGTCCGTTTCTTTGACGCGTTTGGCGACTGATCGGTAAACTAGTTGAGTCAGCAGTTGGTAGCGTCTATCTTTAGTTATTCTAACTAGGACTCGGCATCGTACGAATTTACACTGCAGATTTGGTATGTGAAGAGTACGTGGTGTTACCCGCATTGTCTGTACGCAAATAAATGAAATTGAAAAAAGTTTTTGGAGATGTAATAGCAACTTTTTAGGGCATACATAAAGGTGCAATATTGACCTTTTTATTTAAATAAAAAACCGTTTTATCTATCTATCCATACTAATACAATAAAACTGAAGAATTTGATTTTTTGTTTGTTTGAAAACTTTGAAACTACCAATCCGACTTGAATAATTATTTTTGTAACGAACAGCCATATTCAACGGCAAGATTATAGGCTATTTTTCATCCCGAAATTCACACCTGAACGGGCACTACGCGGGTAAAACCGCAGGGCACGAGTACTGTATCACTACATAGTATAAAATAAAGTCGTCTCTGTGTCGTGTATGTTTGTCTGTTTGTCTGTATGCTTAAATCTTTAAAATTACGCAACGGATTTTGATGCGGTTTTTTGTAATAGGTAGAGTAATTCAAGAGGAAGGTTTTTATGTAAAAAAAATCCCGAAATTCCCACGGAAACGGGCACAACGCGGTTAAAACCGCGGGGCGCTGCTAGTATTTTAATAAAACAAGACTTGACTTGTCTAACTTGCTTTTGTATAAACCTTCTTTGCCTGTCTGAGCCTCTGAAATCAATATCACTTTGAGAACCAGTGAGAACCTAACGGCGTAAATGTAAAAAGGATTTTTTCTTTGAGTTTGGAAAACGTCTCAATTCGAATTTGCCCTAACAGGCTTACATCACAGAGTAGTTTTGCTCCGTCATTATCTCAATGAATGAGTCTTAGATTTTCACTTGCCCGTTATGAACGTAGAATGAGTGGGTTCAAATGGCCCTAGGTGAAATGCATTTCATTTTTAATGTCGCAAATTTCTTTTACCTATTAAGAACAGTTAGTAGCTTCTTCTTCTTCATCAAATGGATGGTCAACCTGACCAATCCTGGTGTCAGAATTATTGAGCCGCCAAAGGCCTCTGACATGAGTCATGTAACGACTACTATCCGTAGAAAGCAACCGGGACCGACGGCTTAACGTGCCTGGCTTAAGTTAGTAGCTATGAAATGGTTTATCACTTTCTAACATACGCAATTTCCGAAGAGCAAAAGAGACAAAACACAGTATAACAGTGTTTTAATTATACCGCGTTTATTAATAATGCCCATTTTGTTTTCGTTGAAAGCACTCTAATTTGTTGAATTTGAGATTTTAGTAGACTGAAGGGTGAAGATGTCTTTTTTCGTCGCACCCTAGTTTTCTTGAGGAATGCATAATATGTGTTTTATGTAATAACTAGCTGACCTATCAAACGTTGTTTGGCCATATAAATTATTTCAAAAAATTAAGAGGTGGACCACCCTTAACATTTAGGGGTATGAAAATAGATGTTGACCGATTCTCAGACCTAACCACAAAAAATTCATGAAAATAGGTAGAGCCATTTCGGAGGAGTTTCGCAACAAACATGGCGACACGAGAATTTTATATATTAGATGTAATTATTTAAGCTATAATGATTAAAAGAGTCTATGGAAACTATGTTAAAATACTATTTCTATGTAGAATTTGTATCGTCACACTGTAGACCAAAAGCTTCAAAGTACAAATTTGTATATCCATTAAAAACATCAATACAGTGAGATCAGTTAATTTTTTTTCAGAAACGTATTAAATAAATGAAATACCAATAAGTAGACATACATTTTCACCAAAATTGATTAACATGGCGGCAGATTAAGCCCTGTAATTTAATTAATACGGATTAATTTTAATCATTTCGACGAAATACGTTGTCGTAGCAAATACTCGAAAACTGTAGTTACATTTAAAAAGGGGTCAAGAAAGTTGGAGGAAGTTAGTGGGCTACTCTGGTGCCGGAGTTTTTAGACTGCTTATAGGCCCTTGACAAGGCTAACGAGCAAAACCGAACAGTTTAAGATAATATCCAGAGCACGGTAGCTCTAAAAATAACTTGAAAAATGTAAAGGATATCAGAGGAGCGAACTTATTATCTCTGTTTCGTGAAGGGTACCATAAACTAACAGTATTTTCTTCAGTTTTAACTGACCGAATTCAAATTCGTATCGTGTGTGTTTAATCTGGCCTTAAGGCAAACTAACGTCACTGGGCCGGATCGAAACTCAAGTGAACTGAGGCGATATTTCCGTATACGTATATGAATGCGATCAGGCTAAAACTGTATCAGTTATGCCTGATGTGATCGTCTTTTCTATGTATAGTTTTCTAGAATAGTGAGTCTGATGTTTCCAAATGGGTGTTACGATTAATATCTCCGACGCACGAGTGTGTGTGTGTGTGTGTGAGTGAGTTTGTGATGGACCGATTTTGATGCGTTTTTTTCAATTGATAGTCTTTGTCCTTGTGGTGGTTCGAAGCTATATTTGGTGATAATCGGTGCACCGTTTTTGCGTAGGCCGTTTTTAAATATTTTTTTTTTTCAAACTTCCGTACGACCAACTACACAAACTTCTGTTCACCAAGACTGCTTCTTGTTTAATGTGTTTTTTTGTATTTTTATTAAAAAAACAATTTTTTTTTTAATGATCATTTTATTTGCAACACAAATACTGCTTCAACCATAACGTTTAAATCCAAAAACGTTTCGTTTACAACACCAACAACTTTACTCAAAATTTAATGGAATTTTCCATCAGTTGCATTTTCCAATTAATTGAAAATCCAATTACTGGTTTAATACGCCGAATATCGGTTTATCGGGTCTTAACCTGCCAACTGTGGGCCTCGTATTCATAATGATAAGTATTTATTTCAAGCTTGTATTTTGTAATTATGTGGTACAGTAATATTTCTTCCAACAAATCTTAAAGTAAGTATCGGATTGGTAATTCACAACATTAGTCCGATTATACAAACAAACAAAATTAGAAATGAGGTATTTGCTCTTTATAATATTAGCATAGATTAAAATTACTACGTTCGCTAGTTCGCTACGTTGCTACGGCGCTACACGCGTAGTAATCTCGTAGTCATATGTCGTAGCCGTGTCAGAGGCCTTTGGCGGCTCAATAACTCTGACACCAGGATTGGTCAGGTTGACCATCCACTCGATAAGAAGAAGAAGTAAGTTCGAGTAGGTTAGTGGCCAACCCTGGTGTAGGAGTTTTAGACCGTCTAAAGGCCTCCGACATGGTTTAACGATTGAAACAACCGGGACCGATAATTTAACGTGCCCGGAAACGTAATCTTTAAGTAAGACTGTAGGAGCGCTCAAAAGATTGCATTGGGTCAAAGTGGCTTTGGACTTAGGTCTGGGCTCCAGATAATAATTATGATTAAGTAAACTAGCATCGCCCCGCGGTTTTATCCACGTTGTGCCCGTTCCCGTGGGGATAAAAAATTGCCTATTTCCGAGTCAACAAATAACAAAGATATTAACATACGTTTCATTTAATAGTGTTATGATCGATCCGTTAAGCTATCCATTACAAAAATAATTATTCAAATCGGATTTGTGGTTTCTGAGATTAGCGCGCTCAAACGAACAAAAATCAAACTCAGCTTTATTCAGTATAGATACGTCACTGCTGTGCAAAGACCTAGATCACTTACTGAAGATATTTTACAGTGAGGATCAGGCGTAATCACCACGCTTGCCTAATGTGGGTTGGGGATTTCAAACTCAACCTATGTTTCAAAAATAGGAAACATGTTTCCGCTCAACCCAGGAATTGAACCCGGGACCTCAGTTTTGGCATGCAAGCACATACCACTAGACCATCGTGGGGTTAATCAAGATTTTAATCAATATAAGTCACTATGTGATTATATTAAACCACTATGTGGTTTTGTAATAATAAACGGCGTAGGGTTTCATGATAATAATTATTAACTGCTGAGCCTGCAACTTAATCCGCGTGGAATTTCGGATATTTTCTAAAATACACGTAGCCTAAGTTATACCTTATTACATCAGCTACCTGCCAGTAAAAGTCCCGTCAACATCAGTCCAGCCTTTTCAGATATTAGCCGAAACGAACAAATAGACAGACAGACAAAAATATTTTGGTATAAGTACCGTACATATAATGCATGTAGTGATAAGTGATTATTTTAATAATACAAACGGACATATCAATTTTATATATTTATAGCAGCGCCCCGCGGTTTTACCCGCGTTGTGTCCACTCCTGTGGGAATTTCTGGATGAAAAATAACCTATGTTACTCGTGGATAATGTAGCTTTCGAATGGTGAAAGAATTTTTAAAAAAGCGGCCAAGTGCGAGTCGGACTCGCCCATGAAGGGTTCCGTAGCAGCGAGTAACATAATAAAGAAGTTCTTGAAGTTCGTTGTACTTGTTTTTAGGGTTCCGTAGCCAAATGGCAAAAACGGAACCCTTATAGATTCGTCATGTCTGTCTGTCTGTCTGTCCGTCCGTCTGTCCGTCTGTCCGTATGTCACAGCCTTTTTTCTCCGAAACTATAAGAGCTATGTTGTTGAAACTTAGTGTGTAGATGTATTCTGTGAACCGCATTAATATTTTCACACTAAAATAGAAAAAAAATAAAATTTTAGGGGGGTCTCCCATACTTAGAAATGAAAAAAATATTTTTTTTTTTCATCAAACCCATACGTGTGGGGTATCTATGGATAGGTCTTCAAAAATGGTATTGAGGTTTCTAATATCATTTTTTTCTAAACTGAATAGTTTGCGCGAGAGACTCTTCCAAAGTGGTAAAATGTGTGTCCCCCCCCCTGTAACTTCTAAAATAAGAGAATGATAAAACTAAAAAAAATATATGATGTACATAACAATGTAATCTAACTCCGAAAATTGGTTTGAACGAGGTCTAGTTAGTAGTTTTTTTTATTTTTTTAGTTTTTTGGTTTGTGAGGTCGTTAATCGATCACAACCCACACGCTAAGTAAGTAAGTAGTAGTAAGTACAACGAACTTCAAGAACTTCTTTATTATGTTACTCGCTGCTACGGAACCCTTCATGGGCGAGTCCGACTCGCACTTGGCCGCTTTTTTTATTTACATTTGAGTTATTGAATGAATAATCAGTATTTTTTTGCGGTTTACGATTTATGTCGTAAAAAAAAAACTACTAACTAGACCTCGTTCAAACCAATTTTCGGTGTTAGATTACATTGTTATGTACATCATATATTTTTTTTAGTTTTATCATTCTCTTATTTTAGAAGTTACAGGGGGGGGGACACACATTTTACCACTTTGGAAGAGTCTCTCGCGCAAACTATTCAGTTTAGAAAAAAATGATATTAGAAACCTCAATACCATTTTTGAAGACCTATCCATAGATACCCCACACGTATGGGTTTGATGAAAAAAAAAAATATTTTTTTCATTTCTAAGTATGGGAGACCCCCCTAAAATTTTTTTTTTTTCTATTTTAGTGTGAAAATATTAATGCGGTTCACAGAATACATCTACACACTAAGTTTCAACAACATAGCTCTTATAGTTTCGGAGAAAAAAGGCTGTGACATACGGACAGACGGACAGACGGACGGACAGACAGACAGACAGACATGACGAATCTATAAGGGTTCCGTTTTTGCCATTTGGCTACGGAACCCTAAAAACGGTCCAGTAGTTTTTGAGCCTATTCATTACAAACAAACAAAGTTTTCCTCTTTATAATATTAGTGTAGATACAGATGTATGGATTAACGGTGCACCAGTATTATTTGGTCGTTCATTTAATCTTGTTTGTCAGACCGACAGCACGTTAATGAAAACACATACTTAATTGTAATTTGTATTCATTTACGTTGCAACTTTAATATTAATTTGGTGCTATAATCAATGAGAGTATTGTCAAAAGTATTTGTATATACTGTTTATCTTTTAGTGAGTCTGTGAGCTTTAAAAGGCATGAGCGGTCATTTACCACGCGTTACTAAGGCGCCTTAATAAAGAATAAGCGTTAATATGCGTTCAAATACTACAAGAAGCGATTCGAAAACGCTGGATTGTGATGTTGTATTTTGAACTCTGGGCGTTAGCAATAGAGCATGAATCGTCTATTTACACAAAAAGCATTGGAAAAGCTGATAAACGCCGAGGAATATATTAAACAAGCGGTCCCGTGAATAATGCTAAGAGTTGTTTAACATTTGAACTATCTGCATCTTTTAGATGGTTAAAAATTTTTATGACAGGGAAAGAAACATTTTTCCATTAACGATTAAAAATACTAAATTTTTAAATCTGACTCATGTAACTGCCTATAATCAGTTACAGTTACAGTGACATGAGTCAGATTAAAGAAAAAGTGTCTGTCATGTCTTATAGAGATGTGAAGAAACTTGCACTGAATAGGAATAGATGGAGAAGTCTGCATCGGACTCACCGACAAGAGCCTTGCTCTTAAATTTATGGTGATGAAGTACTGTCACATCTCTATCATCGTAATACATTTTAGTGTGGATTTAACAGTTTTGTCTTTCATCATAAATATATGCAAAATATTGAAAAAGAAAACATGTTTCCAATATTTTTTTCCCAGCAAACTAAAAACTCAATCACTAAACATTTTCGCCTCAGCGCACGTAGGCGAAACTGTATAACTAAACAGTTAGTTTCCACAAAATTGTAAGAAACCAGAAGCTCCATACTAATTCTATTTAACAACTATTCTTACAGCAATAGTCTTTTTTAAACTTACACGATTTGAACACATAGTTTAAACGTAGTCACACGGGTTTTTTCGTGTTAGATAGTTAATAAAGCATGTAATCTTACTTTTAACTTTTAACAGTTCACCCGCAACCACGAGAGGTGCAATCCCCTTGAAACGTCGGGAAATAAAAAGTTAGTTATTACTTGCTTTATTAACTTTCTAACACGAAAAAACCCGCGTGAGTACGTTTAAACTATGTATTCTTACAGCAAACAATAACAAATGCAAGAAAAGCAAAAATAACCGTACCAACTCAGACTCCGTACCATTCCATACGGCCATATCTCGTACATTGGTCGTTATTATGAGCTCATTTTTCGTTTGCAATATATATCCAACATTTGTTACTTTATTCGCGCCTATTGTCCTTTGATTCTTCAATTTCCCATGAGAATGTTCTGACGTATCGTGAGTACACGTATGTATTTTATGTGTATTGTGACACATTGGTGAAGGATCTAGTACACTGGAGCAGTTGGAGCTTGCTTAACGTTGTTTTTGTGTTTAGACAGGTTTTATTAGAGACTGGCAGCGCCCCGCGGTTTTACCCATATTATGCCAGTTTCCGTGGGAATTTTGGGATCAAAAATAGCCTATAACCTTCCCGTTGAATATGGCTATCTATTATAAAAAGAATTGTTGAAATCGGATTGGTAGTTTCTGAGATTAGTGAGTTCAAACAAAAACACAGACTTTTCATCGTTATTATATTAGTATAGAATAGTTTTTGACTATGTCAGTTAAGCATACTCGTAGTTGTTTAATGATTCTTCATAATAAGTCCATTTCAATTAGAAGTACTATCGAACGCGCCTGAAAGCATACCTCGTCTCTTTAATTACTTATATTTATTGTATTCTTGTCGGAAAATGAAAAACAATAATTTCATCGATACGTTTTGAAACATCTTACTCGTAGATACGGCTGCTACGACTATTGATTAAACATTATGCCTATTAGCTGTAATATGAAGCAAATGCTCACATAAATTGAGTAGCATAATACATACTTAACAGCACATATAAGGAGTTTTCATGCCAGTAACCACACAAGCATAGTTCCTTTTCAGAGTAAACAATAGAATAACAAACAATGAAAATTCAAAATAAGAACAATTCTCTTCTCATAAAAGGCACATGTCAATGCGTGTAGGTCTCACTGACATTACAAATTCGAACAATAACGTAACAAAACAAAAAACTGGTTACGCAATCTCGAGGGTGTTACATGGTATCGTCAATATGCAAATATCGAAGTTTTGCAAATCCACATTCGGTCGTAAATCAGAGTACAGTAACCCGTTGAGCTGTTTAGTGATGTGCCGTGGTAGGGTCTTGTTTATAATGCTGTCTCGTTTTTTTATGTGCCAAATTTATGCGTAGGGCTCGTGGCGTAGTTTTACTAAGCGATGTTATTTGCGTTGTTGCGATTGTTAAGCAACGTGCAGCTTAGCCCTTACTTGGCACGTGCAGCTTAGTCCTTACTTAGCACGTGCAACAATCGCAACAACGCAAATAACATCGTGCGTAACAGCCTCCGTGGTCCTGTGGTATGAGCGCCCGGCTTACGATCCGGAGGTTCCGGGTTCGATTCCCGGTGGAGATATCTCACAAAATTATGAAACTTGCCTCAGTTTGGTTAGGGCATTGCAGGCTGAATCACCTGATTGCTCGAAAAGTAAGATGATTCCGTGCTTTGGAGGGCACGTTAAGCCGTCGGTCCCGGTAACTTTCTACGGAAAGTAGTCGTTACTTGAGCCATGTCAGAGGCCTTTGGCGGCTCAATAACTCTGACACCAGGATTGGTCAGGTTGACCATCCACTCGATGAAGAAGAAGACTTAGCACGTGCAGCTTGGCTATGTCGTCCACATACTGGTCTGATTTACGCTCTAATAGTGTTTACGTTTTAGTTGTCACATGCTGTCACTGTATGTTGCAAGTAGCTAAATTCCTACTGCAATAGTATGCCATCTCATTATGTTGATGTTGTTTTCGCTATTAAAACAAGTGTAGAACAGTTCTTAGTAGGGTAGTATTGTTAACTTGCTATGTTGTTTAACGGCATGTGTTGCAACTTGTTCCTGCAAATTAAAGTTACAAGTGTTTGGTTAAATTGAAGTTTTAGTGGTTGTGGGTACTCGTTGGGGTAGTTAAGTGGAGCCAATAAAAATAAACATTTGAAAATGTAACTGTTAAAATTTTGTAACTAATTTGTTATTATAAATGAGTTTAATTTGTTGAAATTGAACATAAATTACTAATGTAATGACCATTATAGAGTAGAGAGCTTAAGGACTATTTTTTTCGTAGCGGGTACTACTGAGCCTTTCTTATATAAGTATATCTGTCACATAAGTAAATCACTACATAGTATAAAATAAAGTCGTGTCTGTTTGTCGTCTGTTTGTCTGTCTGTATGCTTAAATCTTTAAAATTACGCAACGGATTTTGATGCGGTTTTTTGTAATAGGTAGAGGGATTCAAGAGGGAGGGTTTTATGTAAAAAAAAATCCGAAATTCCCACGAGAACGGGCACAACGCGGGTAAAACCGCGGGGCGCTGCTAGTAATATATAAAGGATGGCTTCATATTGTAGCAAAATGTCTGTAGTAAAATCTGCTATAAGCAATCTATACTAATATTATAAAGAGGTAAAATTTGTAAGTTTGTTTGTTTGTATGTTTGAGGTAATCTCAGGAATTACCAGTCCGATTTGAATAATTCTTTTTGTAATAGATAGCCACATTCAACGGGAAGGTTATAGGCTATTTTTCATCCCGAAATTCTTACAGGAACAGACACAACGCGGGTAAAACCGCGGAGCGCTGCTAGTCTGCTATAAATAAAAACTGAGTTAAGGGATAAGTCTTAATCACATACTCAGTTTTATTATAAAATTCAAGTGACACAAAACTTCAAAACATTTTATGACATTTCATACTATAATACTTCAAGACCAAGCTCCCATTTTCCCATCACTACATAACCTCAGTGTCTTTAGATCGCAACGACCCGCGTTGAGAATTTAATTGTCCAAGTTTCTGGCTTTATGCAGTTCAGTGGTTAATGGGAGTCGTCGGTTAACGCCTGGTCGTTAACCTCGTAATGAGAACAGTGTATGAAAAAAATGGGAAATACCGAATAACTTAAACTAAAATTACTTTCAACTTTTATCTTGTTGCAAACGATCTGCTTTGTGTCAAAGAGAATAATGGAACTCATTATTGTGTTCCAAAATTGAATGTTTGTAAAGTAATGAATGCGAAAATGGTAGGTTATATACAATACTAGCAGCGTCCCGCGGTTTTATCCGCGTTGTGCCCGTTCTCGTGGAAATTTCGGGATTTTGTATACATTTGAACCTTCCTCTTGAATCACTCTATCTATTTAAAAACAACTGCGTCAAAATCCGTGCAGTAGTATTTGAGTTTATCGCGAACAGAAAGACAGACGCGGCTGGGGACTTTGTTTTATAATATGTAGTGATTATGTGGTAGGAATATACTATATGAGTATTATTATGTGATAGAATTACAAAGGACAATAGTAATACTAAAAGTTAATAAATGTTTTTTTAATGAAACAGCGGAATTGGTTCACCAGTTTAAGACCTACGTACTACGGGTTTTAAACCTACCTGACTCAAACAGACAAGTGACTATGCCAATTACATCTCTCTAATATACTAATTATAGTTCATTAAGAGTGAAACTCTATATCTGAAAACACGACAGCATACTGAGCGATTACAAAAATGACTAGCTCATTAGATTAGTTTTTTGTGAAATCTAATAAATTGTCACCCTCTTTGACATATATAAAACGAAATACTTTTGGAAATTTGTTCATAAACGACAGAGATAACAAGTGGTAACAAATATAGAAAATCATAAAAATTGGGAATTTCCTATGGTGTTTGAAGGATGGATATAGAATCGGCAAGAAAATGCGATGAAATAAAACAATATATCACAGCTATGTATCCAATACAGTTCACATGTCTCCATGTTATGCTTATAGCAAGGATACAAGCAGGAGTTATGAGCTCCGATAAAATTTCTTTACGTTTCATTTATACCAAGTACACCTTACCTTCCCTGCAAAATACAATACAGATCCCGCCCTTATTCCCATAGCAACAAGGTATAACAATTTCAAGAATAGATAATTCCCTGCTAATTTACTTTATGATATCATAAGATTAGTGAAATTATTACGCCCTTAAAAAGGGTGTTTGTTTGCTAATACGAATGTATTATAAGTTATTGTTTCACTGAGAATAATAACACGGGTTGTTCTACAATGTTGATGTTTATAGCTTTTGTACGTAAATTAGAAGTCATTGTTTTGTTATTGCTATTTAATATTATACATTCTATCTACGAGTGTATGCTCGTTAATATTTCTTCACAATTCAAAACTAAGCTTGGAATATACTTTTTAAACTCACACGGTTTGCACTAAACTAGCAACGCCCCGCGGTTTGACCCGCGTTGTACCCGTTCCCGTGGGAATTTCAGGATAACAAGTAGCCTTATAACCTTTTCGTTGAATGTGGCTATCCATTACAAAAAGAATTTTTCAAATCGGACTAGAAGTTCCTGTGATTAGCGCGTTCAAAGAAACAAACAACCAATCTCTGCAGCTTTATAATCACTACATAGTATAAAATAAAGTCGTCTCTTTTTCGTGTCTGTCACACTGTTTGTCTGTCTGTATGCTTAAATCTTTAAAATTACGCAACGGATTTTGATGCGGTTTTTTGTATTAGGTAGAGTGATTCAAGAGGAAGGTTTTATGTAAAAAAAATCCCGAAATTCCCACGGGAACGGGCACAACGCGGGTAAAACCGCGGGGTGCTGCTAGTATTAGTATAGATAAAACAGTGCCTCGAGTGTGAGTTTTTCTAACTTTACTACTGCGTTTACGTTTCGTAAAAATTGTATGAAAACCGAAAAAGCGCCTCTTGCGGAAGAATCGTGAAACTCAGAATGTGAGTGTAAGTTTTAAACGCAAACTATATATTTAGAATAAACGCAACGGGCGCGTAAATAGGGCGTTTTAGACACTTGACGCGAGTGTCTGTATCGCGATATAATATATAACGTATTTATTAAAATAGTACCCAACATTTCGACGGAATTACAAAACCGTGGTCACAGGATGACACAGTATAATGTATGCTTAGAATACTTTAAAATCTGAAGCATAATCATATATTTATTTATTTTAAAAATACAATTTTGATTAGTACCAGGAAGCCAGTTACAGGACCTCATTAATATGATATATATTATGTTTTTAAATGATTATTTTGATCTAAAGTTAAGACAGACTAGAGTCCCTGTTAAAAAATTCTAACGTGAGATTGAAAGCTCTTTTTGTATAATTCTGTTTTTCTAAATTTAAACTTTTGTGAATGTTTGAGCATTTATTTTTTGGATTAGATGTAATACTATGTATTTCATTAAGACCACAAAACTCATTTATCATTTCAAATGGTAACTTGACTTTAATACTTATTTGGAAACAGAACATGGATCTTACATTTTCATTATTCATATTTTGTCGAGCGTTTATAATTTCCGTGGCAGCGACGACCGCAATGGTTCTAAAACATTTTAGTTTCAAACCAAGAACATAGGATTTTGAAACCAATTGTGTTGTTTTGTTTCGAACATAATTGTGAATTTACGGAAGAACATTGTTTTTAAGCGTTCGTTGACAATGAGTCTGTTTGTTTCTTGTTCGTTTGACAATCACATTTTATAGAACTACTAGCTGCGCCCCGCGGTTTCACTCGCGTTGTACCCGTTCCCGCGGGAATTTCGGGATAAAAAATGATGGCCGATTCTCAGACCAATATGCTCACAAAATTTCATGAGAATCGGTCGAGCCGTTTCGGAGGAGTACGCGAACGAACACTGTGACACGAGAATTTTATATCTTATAGATGTAGTTAGCTAGCAACTTATTTAAAATTAAAACTTCATTCAGTAACATATTTTTATGAAGGCAATAACAAAACTATTAAGTAAAGTAATATCGACTTATTCATAAATGGACTCGAGGCGTAGTTTAGCTAAACCATATAAGCTCACTAGCCGCGCCCCGCGGTTTTACCCACGTTGTACCTGGTCCCGCAGGAATTTCAGAATTAACTGTATTCCATATATTATTCTGATGTATTACCTATATTACTGTAAAGTTTCATCCAAATCCGTTTAGTAGTTTTTACGTGAAAGAGTAACAAACATACATACATCCATCCTTACAACCATTTCTAACAACCTTTTACAACCTTTTCTAATAGTATAGCGTTTAAAATATAAGTAGAATTGTTAATGTTAAACAACGTACAGCTCTAAAAACTCTGACACTAGATATGGCCACTAACCTAATCGAACTTATCTTTTTATTAAAACACTGTTATACAGTGTTTTGCCTCTTTTGCACTTTAGAAAATAACGTATGTCGGAAAGGGACAAACAAATTGATAGCTTAAATGCTCTACTACCTGTTTATCACGGCCACAGCTGGGAAAAAGGCTTCTTGTTAAGAAACAAATATAACTGCAGAATGTTTTCATGTATACTATAAAATAACGAAATTTAGTTATTTTTATTCAATGTTTATGACCATTTTATATTTCCTTATTATTATTGAAAGACATTCCCGTGACTATTACAAGCCTTCCGGATTCAAATACTTTTTATGAGAAATAGTGAGGTGCAGTTTGGTTCGTGTTTGTAATAATATTCTGAAGTTTATGTGTATGACTCACTTGTAATAGAGTATTGGGAGGGATATGAGAAAGTTAGTTTATTTACGCTATGCTATTACATTTTATCTTTTCAATTTTGTCAGTATTTGTGTTTGTAGCTGCTTTCGTCAAGTGGTAAGGTAGTATACTCGTACTGGTGTAGGTGAACTCAAATCTGTACACGCTCAGATTTAATCAACACTTCTTTCGGTCAGGTCTAAACTTTACAGACTAGTTATCTATCATATAAAATGAATCGCTGAATCTGTTGCTAAGCGCATAACTTCAGAACGACTGCACCAAATTGGATGATTCTTTTTTTAATGTGTTTTAATTGTCAGGACAAGGTTTTTATATAAGAAAAATAAGGAATAAAAGTCTCAAAATTCCCACGGGAACGGGGGCGCTGCGGGTGAAACCGCAGGGCACAGCTAGTTAGTAATAAGACTTGCTTCTGAATACTTGCGCAACTCAAATTCAAGCATACCAATAACCTTTTTCATACAATGTTGACTTTAAAAATCCATACAATTTTAACAGTCAGTAAGCAATCCCTAATTGTCACGTCACGTTTCAATATTAGGGAGTAAAAAAAAAATCAGTAACAAAGCTATAACTTATAAACTAAGATGTCATTAGATTCAGCAAGCAAGCGAGTAATTTGATTTTGTTAAACTGACCTATTCACAGCTTTTACACTAGCCCCCTCTAGACATTTCTACCTGTTTACAAAAACATGTTTACACTTCATATCAAAGTAAACACCTTTTAATATTGTCCTAAAAATATTACAACATTCATTTTAACATAACACGCTTGATTAAAAGTAGACATCAAACCGTGGTTATATTAGGCTGTCCCATAAGTTGGTTTATGGTTGTTTGTTCTGGTTGGACTGATATGAAAGTTATATTATCTTTGTTAGTATATTTTGCAAGCGAAATTAGATTTGGTATTTGTCCTAAAAGTAAGTTTACTCAGTGTATTTCAATTTACGCAAGTTTATAGCTTCTAATTCAGGAATTTTATTTGTTTCAGGATTCGTGGATGCCAAAATAATGGAGATTTAAATCAGGTATGTTTATTGTGATCATTTATTTTATTTGAATATACTCGTATACATGTAAAGCAGAGCGCAATATTTGCAAGTACTTTCGTCTACGAAAGCGAAATTGTTAGTTCTAATAATTACCTCTCGTTCACAGCTCCGCTCCGCACTCTAAAGTGTGTCGCTAGTTGTTTGTGTCATGATGATAACAGATGACAAAGATAGCGCTCTATAAAATCGTCGAATCTCTCCCTCTAGACGTTGACAGGCAGACATTTCGCCCCCTACTGTATTCCAACTATTTATGTTTATTTCACCATAAGCTTAATGATAAGGAGAAAATACCTATTGCCACCTATTTTGTTAAGCTGTAAATCGGCTTAACAGTCCGTCTTCAAGGTAACATCAATATCAATTGATAAGGCCTCTAAAAGACCAGACTTTGTCTTCTTAGTAGAAATAAACTCAATATTACGTTCATATTTTATGTATGAAGCTATTACATCAAAGGAAATACGAATGTTATTTTGTAATAAACAAAAAAAATATGAAACAGATCGCCCTTTCGATGTAAGTACGAGCTAAGGGTGCAGCGCAGACTGACGAAACATTCTAATACTCACATTCTCATTATCACTACATAGTATAAAATAAAGTCGTCTCTTTTTCGTGTCTGTCTGTCTGTTTGTCTGTCTGTATGCTTAAATCTTTAAAATTACGCAACGGATTTTGATGCGGTTTTTTGTAATAGGTAGAGTGATTCAAGAGGAAGGTTTTTATGTAAAAAATTCCCGAAATTCCCACGGGAACGGGCACAACGCGGGTAAAACCGCGGGGCGCTGCTAGTTACAAATACAGCAATTTGTGTTTATAAATGGATTAAATTGGAATTCTCTCACTCAGAAGCTTGTGTATAAATTTAATTGAAGGAGATTCTACAATATTACCAAGACTCTTTATCCTAAAAGTCCCACTTGAACACGCCTTAAAGAACCTAGCACACAGAGTACGACACTACTACAAATCAATGTGCTTGACTCGCCGCTGAATCGTCCATACTAGATCTCTAATTATCGCTATGAAACATTTAAAAAGTATTTTTTTATACCATAAATTTCATAATATACTAAGTTCTATTACAATTATCATAAAATTCATATACTTTTAATTCTTTTATAATTTTATCATATACAATCATGCTATAATGTCCATTGCAATAACGAGTAGTAATTACACCGCCGTATACGCTTACACTTACATCACCAAAACAGTTAGACATAAAACAAAAAAGATATTCCGTATGGTATCATTTATTTACACATTTGTGGACGATCTCCCTTCATCATTGGAGTACGTTACCGAGCAGTAGGAGGAATCCTACTATAATATTCATTTAGTTTTCCTTTTCTTCATTTACTATTCCTTAGATACCATGAGTCGAATAACGGATTTTTAGTTATAGCTTCCGTGGTCTTGTGGTTTGAGCGCCCGGCTCACGACCTGGAGGTTCCGGGTTCGATTCCCGGTGGGGATATCTCACAAAAATCTATTTGTGAGACTGCTCTCAGTTTGGTTAGGGCATTGCAGGCTGAATCACCTGATTGCTCGAAAATTAAGATGACTCCGTGCTTCGGAGGGCACGTTAAGCCGTCGGTCCCGGTTACTTTCTACGGGTAGTAGTCGTTACTTGAGCCATGTCAGAGGCCTTTGACGGCTCAATAACTCTGACACCAGGATTGGTCAGGTTGACCATCCACTCGATGAAGAAGAAGAAGAAAAAGAAGAAGAAGTTATAGCTTGTAGCGTAGTTTGAGTAAGCAATGATAGTTCATTGCGATTGCTAAGCAACGTACAGCCCGACCTCTACTTGGATGGGTGGCCGATAGTACCATTTCTATTTTCTATATTTCTATCCGTGTTTCGGAAGGCACGCTATATTATCGGTCCCGGTTGTTTCAATCGTTAGACCATGTCGGAGGCCTTTAGGCGGTCTAAAAACTCTGACGCCAGGGTTGGCCACTAACCTATCCGAACTTACTTACTTAGTTATACCTAGTCTAAAAGACACTACGTACTATTGGCATTGCTTTTTCCAGTCATGGCTTCCCTTGAATTTTAGTGAAATGAAATAATGATACTGATTTTTTAGTTAGTTTAGGGTTGGCCAGTTGGTCAGTAGTCTACTCGACCTACCTCCTTATTGAGCCATGTCAGAGGCCTTTGGTGGCTCAATAACTCTGACACCAGGATTGGTCAGGTTGACCATCCACTCGATGAAGAAGAAGACCTACTCGAAATGAATAAAGTGAATAAAGTGAATAAAGTGAATAAAGTGAATGATGAATGAGTTAGTTATTATCTTCAGATCTAATGATTTAATATCTCTTAGAAACTATTGTAAATGAAACAACTTAATGTGACTAACATACTTTTTAAACTCACTCGATTTGCCCTCATTATACTAAATGCAACGGGTCTGTATCGCGTTAGATAATTTAACGTATTCTACTAAAATACGTACCCGACGTTTCGAGCGGATTACACCGCTCGTGGTCACGGGATAACTCAGTTAGTATAGTTAGGATAGTCAGTTATCCCGTGACCACGAGCGGTGTAATCCGCTGGAAACGTCGGGTACGTATTTTAGTAAAATACTTACGTTAAATTACCTAACGCGATACAGACCCGTTGCATTTAGTATAATTAATGTGACTTTAGGTATTAATTAAATATGTATATCATATCGCTGAACCAGTATAACAGTTCTATAATTGTTTTTGCTGTTTTTTTAAAATATTTTTCAGTAAAAAAACGTATTGTAAGACTAAGAAAATAATAATGATAATCGACTGCAAGGTTTATAAGTAAGATCGATTGTTCAGCGTACACTAATAAAACAAAAGACGTACATACGGATACGGTTATGTGAGATAAAATTACAATATGAAGTTTATACGTTTACGTTCATTCCATTTCCGTCAAATCAATGTTTGTCCTTTTATTTCTCAAGAAATAATAAAACTGATTCATTCACTTTACGGTAAACAAAAATCGAAACAAACTTTACGATGTAATTTAACTCATAAAATAGATTACTTCATGAATTATTTTACGCGCCATACCTAACGTATATACGAAATTGAAAGATAAAACTTGGGCCGTATTTCTTTTCGAATTCAATAGAAGAACCTACTAAATCCAATATGAGGCTGGGACGTTACATTATTCATTTCATTACATGTATACAACAGGTTTGGTTCTCTTGTGGATTGTAATAAAACGCCCGAGGCTTCAAATTTATATCAAACTATGTAAGTTGTAATACTGTTTGCATGATGTCCGCTACGGTAGTGTAGAGATACAATTTATTGATACCGATAGGCATTTGTTTGGAACGGTATTCGGTATTTGAATACGGTTTAGGTTTTTAAATGTTTCGTTATTTGTTTTTCGAATTAAGAACTTGGTTTAAATATCCTGACTATGTATAGTAACGAGCACTCCTGAACGATACACATGTAGGTGTAATTAGCTACAAATTCATACACGTGTCTTTGTGTGCGTAACTAATAGTACCGTTGGCAAGATCGTTACTTCGCTGCGAATAACTATCGACTTTTACCGGTTTTCTCACATCTACCACAGGATTTTGAAGTGGCCCATGATGCACACTAAAACAATGTGTATGTATAATTATCTACACAGGTATGGTTCCAATGCGCTCGTGAAATAAAGTACATATATAATGTAAATATTCTCATTTTATTTAACTTTTTAAGGAGCACGTTAATTCAGAAAAAAAATTGTTTATGATATTTCTTGAAAGCGTATTTACATGAACATATTCTTCACGCAATCTTCAATACGATATACACTAAAATCTGTATCTCCAATATTATTCACAAGAGAACAAATATCAAACGCACATTAAACTTAAACATCAAGCTAGCAAGATAAAAACGAACCAATAAAATAACAGTAACCTTATCGTTCCAAAAAATACCAACATATTCAGATTTGGAACGATCCGATATAAATGTTCATGAAACGTTACAATGTAACTAAACAGTTAGAAAATTATTCAAAGCGTTACCACGAGAGAGTTTAACGGTACTCTAATGTACTCTAACTTTTTAGGTGACGAGATAAAAGAGTACAGACATCAAGCATAATTCATTCTAGAGAGAACAAAAACTTAGCTCCTTTAGTTGTACCAAGGGAGTCGTTTTGTGGGATGACATGGAAATTCGGTAACCACAGAGCTAAAGTTTAAACTGACGACATGTTATATTGATGTGGTTTTGTATGTGTTCTGTTGAAGTTATATTTAGTTGGTTAGGTTGGTAGTAGTGCTATGAAGTATTTATAAAGCTTTGTTGACAGTATTTTGGTTTGTTGTACCATCATTGCATTTCATTTGGAGGTTGGACATAAGTGGTCAGAGTTTTTAGACCGCCTAAAGGCCTCCGACATGATCTGACGATTGAAACAACCTTTTTGTACCAAGTGCATATTGACGACTTCGTAACAATTGTGTCAATATTAAGCCTGTAATGTCCCACTGCTGAACAAAAGCGTCTCATCTGAAGATAACAGTACAGTGAGCACAATTACGAGTTACCACGCTTGCCTATTGCGGGTTGGTGATCTCAAACCCGTGCCATGTTGAAAAAGTATGAAGTATCTCCTAAAAATTTTACATCTTTAAACTGAAACCTATCTAGTAAGACTCAATGCCCGGAGGCACGCACGGACTTAACCAATGGCCCTTGATGTCCTCAAAGCCAAAGTATAGGACACAAAGGTCAGGAGATCGGTGGACGAATAAAAAACGTTATTTACCACCTTATTTAAATAAGGGAATGGTGATTCCGAAGAAGTGTTTGATCGGAGGAAGTAAAGATTTTTAGTGAAACCACTTGGGGTTTCGTAGAGATTTCAAAGGGAATATTGACTAATGCTTGCAAAGTTTTGATAGTGAAAGAGTGAACAAGATATACATAGTGTCGGTGCGTGTCGCGTGACGTTGTATCCTTTTTCTACTATTAATTGAAACGTACGTTAATGCCATTATTGTTTGTTTAAACGGGAACTTACGTACGACGGAGGTTACTGTTGAGTGTTCCTCAACACGTTGTATCTTTTGTATCTGTATGAAAGGAGTCACACTGACCCGCAGCGGGCCTGCAACGTGCCAGAGTATAATAATAATATATCTTATATATATAAAATTCTCGTGTCACAGTGTTCGTTCGTGTACTCCTCCGAAACGGCTCGACCGATTCTCATGAAATTTTTTGAGCATATTGAGTAGGTCTGAGAATCGGCCAACATCTATTTTTCATCCCGAAATTCCCGCGGGAACGGGTACAACGCGAGTGAAACCGCGGGGCGCAGCTAGTATATAATATACGACAAGCCCGTTGGCACAGCGGCAGTGAGAGCGCTTACTGTGTCGAGGGTTGCGGGTTCGATCCCCGCCCGGAGTCAACAATATGTGAAGACATAGTTGTTGGCGACGACGTCTGGGTGTCAATTATATATTCTTATAAAGTATTTGTGTATGTATAAGTAGTAGTATCAGTGAGTTAGATCCCATAACACAAGCTTAGAGCTTACTTTGGGTCTCATTAACCGTGTGTGAATTTGTCCAAGTATTTATTTATTTATTTATTATTATTTATAATATATAATACAATACTAGATCTATGATTGTATTGTACTCTGGCTTACTTCTTGCAGTACTTTTTATTAAACAATGGAATCAATCTAACCCGTAAGCCGAGAATACGCTTGCCTGTTGATAATTGGCATGCAAGCTATTTTACATGTGTCATCTACTAACATTCATTTCTATATCTGGCATGCCAGAAAATCGCTAATAATGATTTTGTGTATGCATATTAAGCATGCAATGAAATGAGAGAAACAGAAGGCCAAGAGAAGAAGGGCGTATGTAGAGCAACTGAAATAAAGAGCAAAGGTTGTATCTGAGAGTCTGAAGAGGATGGCAGATGATAGAGAAAAATGTAAAGAACTCCATCAATGAGAGCCCACCTGTTAAGTTTTAGAGAGAGAAATGTTATGTCCTGTTTACAGGCATGTGCTATGTGTATCCCAACCTTTAGTTTTTCGCTACACGGACATACTCGTACATATACGCAACCAATTCCAATTTACCCAAGTGGCCAGTACATTATGTTTCTAAGGAGCTCTCCACAAAAGCGAATGGGACGTATGTGGATATTTTTCAAACGTCCCAATTGGAGTTTATAAAACGCGTCAGCATCCAACCCTGATCTCAATGAGTTTCGTACATTTGCAACATGGGGCTAACCTTTTTGGGGACCTCTCCTCAATGGTACTAAAACATGTCGATTTAATGTAGCATCGATAAAGATGGGGAAAAAACAGAGCGAGTTTTACGCTTCAGATGAAACTGCCTGCGGTCGTGCCATTATAGAAGTACTGTTCGACCGATAAGTGGGTGATTTGTTCATGTACCACAAATGTTTATAGTTCATTATGTTTTTGTTTGCGTCTGAATTAGGTGTATTAAGTTACATGAAGTTTTTTCGTTTTGCAATCTATGAAGATTGTTCTTATTGATTTGGAATGATTACGACGGGAAATTCATCGCCCCGCGGTTTATCCGCGTTGTACCCGTTCCCGTGGGAATTTTGAGATGAAAAATAGCCTATAACCTTCCCGTTGAATGTGGCTATCTATTACAAAAAGAATCATTCAAATCGGACTGATAAATCCTGAGATTACCTCGAACATACAAACAAACTTACAAATTTTACCTCTTTATAATATTAGTATAGATTAACTAAAGGACTGACTACTTACCTATTTGAAATGAATGAATGAATAAATAAATATATACATGAAATGAAATGAAATGAAATGAAATGAAATAATGAAATGAAAATGACATGACAGGTTTACAGACGTTTAATTAAACCCAAATTAAGCTTTAAGCTTGTATTGTGGCATCTAACTAACCGATACTATATATATACATACACAAATACTAACAAAGTTAAGATAGGCGATTGTGGTACATAACTTTAGTGTGATTAATTATAGTCAGATCAAATTAAACGTTAAAAGGCAACTATTTTCCACAGTGCATACGAGCAACTAGCTTTTACTGCCACACTGAGAGACGTTCAAATCGACATAGCTATTAGCCGTAATTTTTCATACATTTCACGTCTCTGAGTACGAACGTTAGAAAATAGAAGACAATATTGTAGCATCAAAACTAATAGTCAACTTTACAGCGCAATAAAAACACTGGCCATATCTCCAATCAACCCATAAACCCAATTTCTACATACGATACGTCACAAATCATCTGTTACAATCTCGCAAGCAATATACATCACCATAAACAACCATGGATGAGTTCAAAAGTTATAAAACCAACCCTGGAGATATGAAGCATAATTCCAAGAGGCAAGGGTCAGTGATTGATCGCTGGCCTGCCGAGGCCCAAGAAGGGCAATGATTTATGCTATCCTAGTGTCGAATGATTACATGGCTCGGTTACTATAGATTTATAGTTTAACAATGATGCGATTCAATGAATTTTAGGTTATTTATTGGTTAAGGTGGGGTTACATGAGCAATTTTCTTTGTAACTGTGGTCGATAACCAGTAACTACCACTGTTGTAAATAATCGTTAGCTTTTGTATTTGGAAATCTTCGTTGAAGTCGCAAAGTGTTGGTGGTCTATTTATATTGGATCGTGTTCTATTTAATCGATTGCACAAGATAAAATGGAGCAATTTTCGGGTCAATTTGGAGCATGCAGTTTTTGCTAGTTACGTAAATACTTCTAAGTAAATTAATTATTGCCAGCAGTGGGACGATAAAGGTTAAGGAAAAAGAAAAAAAATTGCTTAATTATCAATTAATGCTTGGCTGAAGATTTTGCTAACAATTTTAAATGCTACAATTGGAAGCTTGACGCTGTTCAATACATAAAAAATCATAATCAATCCTTAGAAATTCATAATTCCAGTTGCTCGTGTAAGCGTAGCTTTAGAAAAGATGTAACGCTAAAGATCTTTACGACATTGGACAAAAGGGAAAGGGCTGTAAAAGTATGATATTGTTAATTTTTTATTACCAAGTTACACCAACTGATATTTTTTACTGATTCCTACTCTCAATAAAGTTGACGTTTGTTGTATAATGTAGCTAGCAATTTTCCTATCCCAAAAAAAGTATTAGTCTGTAATGTCCCTGTTTGCCTGCTATGGGTGTAATTGTAATTTATTTATTTATTAAAAAACAAAGTCTACAGCTCTCTTAAAAAATAGTTAAATTTTCTTAAGCTAATCTTACAGCCAATAACAGACTTACATTGTATTAAAGTAACTTATAAGCAAAGGTAGTAAGAGTTAATGTCTATTGTATAGTGTGCAACTAGATACATGATAACAATATGATAGTTACGAAATAGTAGTTGTAAGATAATAATTAAGTGAGTAGTGAATATATTATGTTTGAGCATTTTGATGTATAAATATGATAAGTGAGTGTAAGAGACAAGTAATGGTGATCTATACCCTAATCTTTTAATATTATGTGATGTAGCTTAACTGAGCGATGTTGGTTCATTGCGATTGTTAAGCAACGTGCAGCTCAGACCCTATGGGTGGTTGACAGTGGCGTTTCTATCTGAGCGCTACCGTGCTTCGGAGGGCACGTTAAGCATTTGGTCCTGGTTGTTACAATCGTTAGGCCATGTTAGGCTTTAAGGCGGTGTAAAAACTCCGACACCATGGTTCGCCACTAACAGACTCGAAATAAATGATGAAACTACAAATTAAATCCTACTCATATTATAAACTAGCAGCGCCCCGCGGTTTTACCCGCGTTGTGCCCGTTCCCGTGGGAATTTCGGATTTTTTTTTACATAAAAACCTTCCTCTTGAATTACTCTACCTATTACAAAAAACCGCATCAAAATCCGTTGCGTAATTTTAAAGATTTAAGCATACAGACAAACAGACAAACAGACACGAAACAGAGACGACTTTATTTTATTCTATGTAGTGATGATGATACGAAAATTTGTGAAGGTATGAGGGTATGTATGTATGTGTGTATGTTTGTTACTCTTACACGAAAAAACTACAAGACGGATTTTAATACGGATTGAGATGGATAATCCATTTTATCCCGAAATTCCTGGGGGAACGGGTACAACGCGGGTAACACTCGGCGCGCGGCTTGTTAACACTAAAGCCAGCGTTTAAATACAACAATAAAACAACATATTTTAACATTGACTTGTTTGTATAGTCCAATAATAAACGTTCCAACTCCGCGGACGAACGAAATCCTATTATGCAAATATGTCGAAGCAGCTTCTATTGATCCAGAGCCAGATATTGGCTTTTGATTTGAAAACAACGGGAGGAGCTTTCTGTTTTTAAACGAGGTATCAAATGACGTCTCCTTGTTTTATATTTATAAATATTTTATTGTTTTTCCAGTTTGTTTGGCACGTGTAATGTAAGATGAGTAAGAGTGTGTTTTGAAACGAAATCTATACTCTAATGTAACACAGTTAGAGTCGTTGTTTGAACGCTAATATCTGAAACTACCAGTGCGATTAGATTATAAGCCTTCAAGAGAATCAAAAGAATTACTTTTCATCCTGTAATTCTTATAGAAACGGATACAACGTTGGTAGAACTGGGAAGCAGTGCTAGTCTCGGATTAATCATCTCATTAAATAAAGGGCTAATAACCATAAACCGATGGTAGAGGATAGGAAAATAAGAAATAGCCCACTGAAGCGCAAAAGCCTCTCATTTCACTAAAGGTATCGCGCCACCATGCTTCAGATGAAACGTTAAGTTGACAAGCCAGATGATGTTTCAATCGATCGACCATGGCGGAGGGTTATAGGTGGTGTAAAAACTCTGACACCAGAACTGGCCAGTAAGCTACTCGAACTTATTTACTTTTTTACTTTTACTGAAATATCAATAAAGAGAGAAGAATTTTATCAAAAAAAAATATCCTAATTTTATCGGAATTATCATAAAAAATATATCAAAATGGATTCCGTCATTCTTGTTATCACTACATAGTATAAAATAAAGTCGTCTCTGTTTCGTGTCTGTTTGTCTGTATGCTTAAATCTTTAAAATTACGCAACGGATTTTGATGCGGTTTTTTGTAATAGGTAGAGTGATTCAAGAGGAAGGTTTTTATGTAAAAAAATTCCCGAAATTCCCACGGAAACGGGCACAACGCGGGTAAGACCGCGGGGCGCTGCTAGTTAATGATATAACAAATAAATGGCTTTGTATTTTATTATTGTGTTAAGAAAGATTAACATTAATCCTCCAAAGCCTATGTCAAGAATAAACCAAAATCAAGGTTCACCAGCTGTCAACTTATAATAAACGAGTAATATCACTACATAGTATAAAATAAAGTCGTCTCTGTTTCGTGTCTGTTTGTCTGTATGCTTAAATCTTTGAAATTACGCAACGGATTTTGATGCGGTTCTTTGTAATAGGTAGAGTGATTCAAGAAGAAGGTTTTTATGTAAAAAAAATCCCGAAATTCCCACGGGAACGGGCACAACGCGGGTAAAACCGCGGGGCGCTGCTAGTTACAAATAAAATGGTTACTGTAAACAATATTCAATGAATTTGTCTGATTTTTCGCTTTGTTGGTTTAAGAGATCGCATGATCCCTGATTGACGTTTGTTGATGTAATTGTTTAGGTTTTATTGTACAATATTTTGCTCTTTTTCGTATTCGTTTTGCGCTTTTTTTTGCTTGGAATTTATGCCTTGGAAATGGGTAGGATTGACGAATACATTGGTAGTGCTACTTCCATCAACACTATTATGTATATACAGTGGCGGTGGTACCATGCATAGCACCACCCTGAACAGATTTTGAATAAAAACTAGATTTCATTAGCTATAAAGGTAAATATCATTTTCTACAAAAGAGTCTCTATCCAAAAGTTGCATCCATTGTGTAACTTTTTAAAAGTATTTCGTTTTGTTTTCATGTGTAGGTATTAAGTTATTATAGTGGTGCAATTTACAGCTTACAATATACCTAAACACGATGCGTGTGTGTGACACGCACAAATAACAAAATAGATACCAAAATATGTTTGTAAGCAATTATGATGCAGTGTAATCGCTTAAGTTTTTGCCAATAGGTATCTAAACTTGTGCATATAAACGTTCAACAGATAGTAGAATATGTATAAACGCAAGTATCTAACTAAACATCACTACACATCTATAGCATACCACTACAATTCCACTCCACTATCTTGCTTATACAATTACTCACACATGCCAACATTACCATCCGCTTCAGCCATACAATTACACATACACACATCTGTATATACTGAATAGCGAGACCGTTTGATTAGTTTCCATTTGACTATGAAATCGTGTTAATCCTATAATTTGACATTCGACCACAGTTGTCGACCACTGGGGCCTGTACGTAACACCAACCCAATTAAGACACAAGCTGTTGCATCGATCCCTCGTCGGGTCCTAATATCTTGCTTTGTGTTTACCCATGGATTCATAAAAACGATTAGTGTGCAGTCTTTGGTTGGTAATGGATTAGTACTAATCTGAGGTCAGCGGCGATATTAGGCCGTATGTTGTGATATTGGAGGTTTTGTTACATATATGTAACTAGCTGCGCCCCGCGGTTTTAGCCGCGTTGTGCCAGTTCCCGTGGAAATTTTGGGATGCAAAATAGCTTATAACCTTCCCGTTGAATATGGCTTTCCAATACAAAAATAATTATTCTAATCGGACTGGTAATTCCCGAGATTTGGTCGAACATACAAACAAACAAACTTAAAAATTTTACCTCTTTATATAATTAGTATAGTTATAGATATTAATAATACTTAAACACAGGCATCACGTTCTCCTAACAAATAAACTCAAATTCGCTGTAAAATTAAATGAGAATCTTAAAATGTCGTAAGGATTTAGATTAACATTTGGTACAACGGGCAGCGTGACTTTGTTGTACTTAATGCTGTTAATGCCAGAACGAATCCGACAAAAATAGGGCTATTTGTAAGGCTTTACTTAGGCTATACTACAACTGTTGGTATAAACCGACTGAAATCTGTACACCAAGTTACAAAGAAGCGTACATAACATACATATTTTACCGAGCAATTTCATTATATATACCTAAACTAAACACTAAGCTTGTAATTATTATGACTATTACGTATACTTATGCATACAAATACAATATAGGAATATATAATTGACACCAAGACATCGTCGCCTACAACTATGTCTTCACATATTGTTGACTCCGGCAAGGAATTGAACCCGCAACCCTCAACACAGTTCGCGCTTTACATGCCACTGTGCTAACGGGCTTGTCAAATTATATAGAGACGATTATTTCACGCAACTGAAAGCTTTACAAACTTTACTGAAAATCAACAAAAAACAACCAACATAAAGCAGATCTATTTGATCTGTTTTTTAACAAAAACTACAAAGTTAACACATATTATTATTTTTGTCACAATTCGTTTCATATTTAAACAAATAATAAAGTAAAATAAATGCGAGAGGAAAAATTAATAGAGTAAAAACGAAGCAAATAAAATATACATTATAAAAAATGTTTGCGTAGTCAAAATGTTAATATCTTTTACAATCACTACATAGTATAAAACAAAGTCGCTGCCTGCCTGTCTGTCTGTCCCTATGTATGCTTAGATCTTTAAAACTGCGTATCGGATTTTGACTCAGTTTTTTAAATAGATAGAGTGATTCACGAGGAAGTTTTATATGTATAAAAAATCTCGTAAGCCCAAGATAACAACGCGGGTAAAACCGCGGGACGCTACTAGTAAAATATAAATTATTAGAAACGTTTGCGTAGTCAAGAAGTAAATATCTTTTACAATTTAAACATAAAAACTAATTTATTCTAATTATTTTCTAGACATTTTACGTATCTAATGTTTTTTTCTTTTATTGGCGTAAAAAAGTTTAGGGCGAGAAAAATTGGAGATATTTCTTTTTTAATATGGACATTCAGTTTATGATAAATGTAATGACATGACATATTTAAAACAACTACCTAGAACTTAAGAATAGATTTGAAATTTCCTTAATAGGCTATTCTTACAGTGTCTATAAGCTTAACTTGCCACGCCTCACGGTGTTACCCGCGTTGTACGTGATCCCGCGGGAATTTTGGGATAAAACTTATCCTATGTGATATTCTAATGTATAACCTATATTACTGTAAAGTTTCATCCAAATCCGTCCAGTTGTTTTTTCGTGAAAGAGTATCAAACATCCATAAATACGTCCACCCTCACAAACTTTCGCATTTATAATATTAGTAGGATCAGTAGGATATAATATTGTTTCGTTATTTAAGAAATACATAATAATTAATGTTTCATATTAATCTTATAAAGTTAAACTATACTCTTTTTTAAAACCGTTTAAATATATAGCCAACCCATCAACTAGATAACATTTTCAAGACACACTACGTCAAAACTCTATTCATCTTTAAACTTTAAAACATAAACATTTATCTCCAGACGTTTTAATATTGCACCGTTTATAAACCTTTCAAAAATAAGTACATATTTCAGTCGAGCAATACAATTGATTAAACTTTTATAACGCAATCTTTATACCGATTTTATTTGTAAGTATAAAAACGTGCTTTTATAAGGCACTATACTGATATCTTTGGTGAGATGAGGGGCCTTTGCCCAGCAGTGGGACATAACAGGCTTATACTTTGGTTTACTTTTCTTTTATAAGGCGATGTATGTCTCAGATATGCCAAGAACTATATACACATTTGCCACAAGCCCGATGACTTTTGGGCAACATGCGGAACCTGATTATACTAAATGAAACGGATCTGTATCGCGTTAGATAATTTAACGTATTTTACAAAAATACGTACCCGACGTTTCGAGCGAATTACACCGCTCGTGGTCACGGGATAACTCAATTCATTTAGTATAATGAGTGCAAATCGTGTGAGTTTAAAAAGTATGCGGAGCCTGGACTCGAGCAGAAGACACCGTGGCAGACCAAAATGGAGATGGCGAGACGAGCTTGACGGGTGCTTTCTGTCTGATTGGTATGGGGGGAGGGGAGGAAGCCTTTGCTAACAATGGGAATCCTCTTTGGAATTTCGGTCTAGAAATAGCCTATAACCTGCGTATTGATGGTAGCTATCAATTTCAAAATATATCAATTACATATCATTATTCAAATTTAATTGGGAGTTACTGAGATAAGCGCGTTCAAAAATAATAATAAAATAAACTCTTGATCTATATCTATACTCATATTATAATGAGGTAAAGTTTATAACTTTGTTTGTTTTAAAGAGCTAATCTCAGAAACTACGAGTCCGATTTGAATAATTCTTTTTGAAAAGGATAGCCCCGTTTAATGTAAACAAAAAGGTTATAGGCTATTTTTATCCCAAAATTCCCACGGGAACGGGCACAATGCAGGTAAAACCGCGTGGCACTGCTAGTTATATTAGTATAGAAGTAACCCCACTGCTCTTTTTCTAGTAAAGAACATCAAAACTAATTATTAACTTTCACAAAACAAAAACAAATCAGTCCCACTCATTCAGAAGAAGTGTTTAATTAAATATCTTAACAGTTAACTGGGTCCTTAATAATTAAATTATAGAAAATTACCAAGAAATAAACATTATTAAATATACAAACCGGTTTTGATACTAAAATGTGGTTTTAATGTCGAAGCAAATTACAAAGGAATAACACTTAAAATGTTATTTACTTACGAACAAAAGTAACGAAGCTGTAAAGAGGTTTTGTGCTAAAGGTACCCACAAATTTATAGGACTATTAATTTTAATGCTGTTTTCATCTTTGGGCGGTTTGTTGCTACGAGAAAGCGCAAGTATTGTAATAGCATTCGATGTTATTCATTCATCTGTACTAAAATAATGAGTAAGTATAATTTGTAATTTTGTATGTTCGGGATAACCTCGGGTATTACCGGTCCAATTCGAATAATTATTTTTGTAATAGATAGCCACATTCAACGGGAACAACGGTGGTAAAACTGCAGGGCGCTGCTAGTATTTCTTAACATAGTATATACGTATCTATTGCTATCTATTCCATAACACAAGCTTAAAGCTTGGGTAAATTTATCCAGTAAAAGATTTGAAATCCAACCGCATATCGCAAACAGCAGCTGCAAACTGCAGGCAACACTTCGCAATTCTAACATTTAAAGAACAAATTGAAGACAGACTGCAGGTCACACAGGACAGCTGCAGCTGTGGGCAACCACAGGTTTTTATAAATCTCTATGATATTGTTATTGCTGCGGTCACTGCAGATTATGTGCACTGACCGCAGATATCAGTACCAATATCATAGAGATATATAGAAATCTGTCACTGTCACTGCAGATTATGTGCAGTAAATGTAGGCATTACTAATTCTAGTATTGATTATTCTAATTATAGTAATTTTTGATTCATGTACGCAGTGATAAACACTTATAACACAATATTTATTATTTATATTTATTTATTTATTTTATTGCACAGAACAAAATACAACCATTATAAACTAGGAAACAGTGTAAACAAGTTATTTCTAAATCTAGGTTGCATCTCAAAACATGTGCTTTCAGCTAACTATGTAATAACATAGAAGTCGCTATTGACCGAAGTCAGGTTTTATAAATAAAGTTAGATTACAATTCGGAAACAACAGGCACATAAATACTTAACAATACTAAACTAAACAATACTAAATACTAAACATAAATAATAAACAGGAACATAACAAATAAGCTAAATACCTCAAATATACAATACCTCATTAGTTAGTAGCAGTCCTGGGTGTACTTTGACTAAGCAATGTAAGCTCATTGCGATCTTTAAGCAACGTGTAGCCCGGATGGGAGGTCGTTAGTGGCATTACTATCTGAGCGCTACCGTGCACGTTAAATTGTCGGCCCCGGTTGTTTCAATTGTTAGACCACGTTGGAAGCCTTCAGGTGGTCTAAAAACTCTGACACCAGAGTTGGCCTTACCTACTCGGACTTACTTTCTTTAATTCGTTAATGTGAGTTATATGTTATGACAAGCCTGTTGGCACAGTGGCAGTGAGCGCGCTTACTGTGTCGGGGGTTGCAGGTTCGATTCCCGCCCGGAGTCAATGTATCCAGTCAAATGTATCGAGTTAGTCAGTAGCCATATTACTGTCAGTAGTCAGTAGTCATAGCTTAGAGAGGAGCCTACACCATTGTGTATACTAATCAACAATACAAAATAACAATAAATACCTACATTAACACTAATTACCTTTTCATACGTATTAAATTCACCTTCTGCTCCATTACACAAAACAAAAACCCTTTTAAATGTACTTTTAACAATATCCCTCTGGATAAATCGGTACGCATTTAGTTACCGTTACGTTAACGGAATAACCCTTCAAACGAATCGTTAAATTAAGCAAATGGCATCTAATCCAGGTGAGGTAATGTCGTAGTTAAAGGTGTGTGTTAAAATATCCGATCGAGGCTATTTTGTGTTAGTTACCATAATAATTTGCATTACATTACTTGATACTTTTCCGTTATTATATAGTACTAGCAGCGCCCTGCATGTAGTTATCCATTACAAAAAGAATTATTCAAATCGGACTGGTAATACCTGAGATTAGCTCGAACATACAAACAAACAAACTTAAAAAAATTACCTCTTTATAATATTAGTATAGGTGTATGTATTAGCCTGTAATGTCCCACTGCTGGGCAAAGGCCTATCATCGCACTAAAGATATCAGTACAGTGAGGAGGATAAAGGAAAGGCCATATATTTTTTACTATCAGCGCCCCGCGGTTTTATCCGAATTGTGCCCATTTCGTTGTTCCTGTAAAATGTTGCTCTCTATTACAAAAATAATTATTTGATTGGATTGGTAGTTTCTAATGGACCAAGAGCCCGTGAACCCCAGACCTTCGTTATTTTATAAAAGCTGAAAGTTTGTCAGCGCATGCTCCCAACACAGTTAAGAACGATGGACTATTATGAAGTTTGGGTTATCGTGGCTTTGGCAGGTAAACCGTACTAAAGGTGTGTAAAATACCGATCTAAATTCATCAAATAATAAAGTGTGATTTTTGTGACATGACATATGTCA
Source organism: Cyclophora albipunctata (assembly GCA_963082685.1). NCBI lineage: Eukaryota > Metazoa > Arthropoda > Insecta > Lepidoptera > Geometridae > Cyclophora > Cyclophora albipunctata. The sequence continues at coordinate 3,638,646 of OY720133.1, forward strand.
TTTGAAAGCTCTTGAAGAGTTGTACAAGTCACCCTTTGACGGTGATATCGAAATCGACGGCCAACTTGGTGTTTTCGACCATTGAAGATTGGAGTTGACCTATGCTATGGACGCTGATCCTAATGCTCAACAGTGACATGACCTATATCATTTGAAACCCAAACTTCATTATTAGTCCATCGTTCTTACCTGTGTTGGGAGCATGCGCTGACAAACTTTCAGCTTTTATAAAATAACGAAGGTCTGGGGTACACGGGCTCTAGGTCTATAAGATATGGACGTTCAAACAAACGGCTTTAGTACAGCTATATTATATTAGTATAGGTAGTATAGGTTATATTCATATTTTTGTCAATTTACGTTATTACCCCATCTCTGTTGTTTTAGGGCAAGTGATCGGTTTTTTCGTTGATGGGTTCTGTAGGTAATGATTCAGGTCTTTGGCGGCTCAATAACTCTGACACCAGGATTGATCAGGTTGACAATCCACTCGATGAAGAAGAAGAAGAGAGTGCATTTATGTGTTAAATTTAGTGCTTAGTTTTGTATATAAGTTTGAATGTATCTTTCACTGGTTGTCCTTAAATAAGTAAATAAACATTTGCTGCTCCTTCACGCAATAACAAGCGGATTTTGATTAAACTTCACACTAATATAGGTTATACATCAAAATTAGATACGGGATACATTACATCACGAAATTTCGATCAGAACGGGGACGTACTACATGGGGACGACCGCAAGGCGTTACTAGTTATTTTAATAAATTACAAAAAGTTAAAGTTAGTTAAGTAAAAGTTATTAATAAAAAGTAAGATATTACTTGCTTTATTAACTTTCTAAGGGCCAACACTACGTTAAGCGTGCGCACGCCGCGGTTCCATACAAACGTGAACCGTCGCGGGCGCCCGCGGCGTGCGCCCGCGGCGTGTGGATTCATACAAAAGTAAACCGTCGCGTGCGGTGTCATACAAAAGTGAACGGACGTGTGAGTACGTTTTCTAAGTTACAAAAAACACAAATAATATTTTTTTGTTCAAAAATTGGTATCGAAATCACGCACGACTGTTTCTCTCAGTGTACATTTGGTTGATTGGAATACCGGTAACGAGTTTGGATAGTTTTAAATTCAATGGACGAGTTTTTATTACGATTCCTAGAAAAGACTTTCAATATTTTGATAGAACTGAGACCAATCTGTACTAGTAATATAACAACACTGAAGAGATTGATTTTATATTTCAACTCGCTCAATTTTTTCAATCTCAGGAACTACCAGCCCGAGTTATATAATTACTAGTCGCACCCCGCGGTGTTACCCGCGTTGTCTCGTAAGAACCGACGGGAATTTCAGGATAAAATGTATCCCATGTGTTATTCTGATGTATAACCTATATTACTGTAAAGTGTCATTCAAATCAGTCCAATAGTTTTTTCATGAAAGAGTAATATACAAACATACATCCTCACATTTTTTTAAATAATATTTTTAGGATTAAATCCCGTCTATATTAGTGTTTACAATGTGTGCATACCGTGATAATGTGAATAGTTTAATTACATTCTTCTTACTATAATTCTTACGGAAACAGGCACAACGCAGGTAAAACCGCAGGGCCTAGCTAGTTACAAGCCAATTCATGGCGTCGACTGTATAACTAGTTTATTTAACAGTTGTTAAATAGTTAATACTCTCACGTAAGGCACATGTATTTGAAATTGAACCGCTGTAATTCAGACGATACAAGCGCAAACCGAATTAGGGTTCCGCGTAACGAACGAACCAACAACCGTACCTGTTTAATCAAGTTACAGCTTCACCGGATTGTGTTCAAATCAATTTATATGATCGATACTTGTGCTGTCTTCAAGGATTCATGGTTTAATAAGCCTTACTAATCTGTACTAATTCTAGCCGAGCCCCATGTTACCTGCGTTGTACCCGTTCCCACGGGAATTTCAGGATAAAATGTATCCCATGTGTAATTCATTACCAAGAGTAACAAACATTCATACATACCTTACAAACTTTCACATTTATAAATATTATTAGGATAATCATTTCGGCATGAAAAGCTTATAACTTTCTGTTGAATATGGCTATTCATTATAAAAAGAATTATTGAAATCAGATTGGTAGTTTCTGAGATTAGTGCGTTCAACAAAAAAAAACACTATTCAGCTTTATAGTATAAGTATAGAAAGATAGTATGAAAGTATACACATCATCACAAAAAGACACATTTCCAACTATGCCAGCGTAATGGAGTGAAAAAGTATGTTACATTGGCGTTCACTGCACGATACTGCGATAGTGTGTCGCTCGTTGTAAAGTCAAGGCGGAGTCGCGTTGGAGTCGTGGCGTAGTTGCATTGGAGTTGTAGCGGTTTCGTGACGGTGGCAAGGCGAAGACATTTCTGCTTTCATTCCTAAGTTTCATTCTTAATTTTCATTAAGTTTAATAATAACTCTGACGCCAGGATTGGTCGGGTTGACCATCCACTCGATGAAGAAGATTAAGTTTAATCTGAAACAAAATCACAAAATGCCTATTGTTGGTTTAGTCGTTGGTTGACTTTTGGTCACTACAAGTCCAATATGACCACTTACTGAAATGTCACCCTAGGGCACTGACCGATGTAACGTGGCGTAATGTAACATTCAAAGCGAGCAACGAGTAATTTTAGAGCAGAGTGATCGTTGCTCACTGCTCGTGATGTGTTTCTCCGTACTGCTGTCCGAATGCCCGCTGTGTAACACGATACATTACGTAATGTTACGTCGACAGTACCCGCTTATATATATATACTTACTAGCTGCGCCCCGCGGTTTCACTCGCGTTGTACCCGTTCCCGCAGGAATTTCGGGATGAAAAATAGATGTTGGCCGATTCTCAGACCTACTCAATATGCTCACAAAATTTCATGAGAATCGGTCGAGCCGTTTCGGAGGAGTACGCGAACGAACACTGTGACACGAGAATTTTATATATAAGATTAGGTAAAACGAAGATATCAAGCTTCGATAAAAAACCATAAAAAGATTAATAGGTAATTAATGAACGATATTCATGTGATCAGTTATTTTAACGTCCAATGAAAATAAATGAGGCACTTGCCCATTCGATCGTAAACAGCGTTGGTTGGCGCTTTTCAATTAATTCACTATTTTTAATACAAAGTTCAGATCTCGATCCTTGCGGTTTCATTTTATTGGAGCATTCAAATAGATAAAACAAAATAAAAGTTTATATTTTGATTGCAATGAACAGCTTTACTGCGGCTTTAAAAATCTTTTTCATTTGTTTTATCGAATGTCTATTGTTTTAAATGAGATGTAGTGAGGATTATTTGAGTAGAAATTATAATATTTATTATTAAGATTTTCTTCACGGAACGGGAAAGAACTCTCCACTTACTTGTCTATTTATGGTTTTCTCCATGAATAATGGGTTGAATAATTGAACTCATTCTTTTGAAAATATTGAGGATGCAACCCGTAGAGGCGCTTTAAATTCCTACTACTAATATTATAAATGCGAAGGATTGTGAGGTTTGTATGCATGTTTGTTACTCTCTAACGAAAAAACTACAAGACGGATTTTGATGAAACTTTACCGTAATATACATCAGAATAACACATATAATGAATTGTATCCCGAAATTCCCGTGGGATCGGGTACGACGCAGGTGAAACCGCTGGGGCGTGGCTAGTACTTGAAATTTTAATGGTAAATTATAATACATAACAGGTATACATTCGGAGTCAGATCAAAATAAAAGATTAATTACTTGATACAGTGAAGCTAGTAATGGAAGCAATACTTACAATAACGAGCTACGTAATACGACTACGTAATACCAGACTTGCTACGAAACACTACGCAACTACTACGCTGAACTACAATTTGCTACGCTGTAGCCATTACTACGCCATACTTAATAGATACTCAATAATGCAACATGCATTCTAATTCTTTTTCTGAGTATTAAAATGTAATCTATATGGATTGAGTGATGGGGTAAAAATGGAAGGAACCATTAAACCTTTTTCCGCTATAGAAGGAATTCTTAGCTAGTTTATAAATGCGCAAATTCCAAGTTTTTATTAACACTTGTGAATTGTTGCAAAAATAAATGTAATAAAGGTAATTTCCGACTGAAAGCCATTAGTTTTAAGTACCATTGAGAAACAGAACGCAATTTTTCTTAAAAACAATATAATGACCAGAAAAGTTTATTGTTTGTTTTAACTTTAATTGACGTCACAAAGTTTATTACTGTTTTGCTGTTTCTTTGCGCTGAAGTGTTTTTATTATGTCAAGTAATTTTACCAAAAAAATAATGACATGAACTAGCTGTTTCCCGCAGTTTTACCTGTTATATACCCGTCCCCGTGAGAGTCTCTCTATGATACCTTTTTACTTTTCATCAACATTGGTTCTGGGGCTTAGACTTGAAATGGTAACAGACAAACAGACAGAGTTACTTGCGTATTTAATTTGTCATCATCATTTTAAGAGCAAGGCTCTTGTCGGTGAGTCCGATGCAGACTTCTCCATCTATTCCTATTCAGTGCAAGTTCCTTCACATCTCTATACGACATGACAGACACTTTTTCTTTAATCTGACTCATGTAACTGATTCTAGGCCTTTCCCTACCTCGCTTTCCTTCAACTCTACCTTCCATGATATTATTAATGTATCTGTCATGGTGTATTAAGTAGAGTAAATATAAAAAGTATACTAATAACATGATTTGATATAAGCGCCCGCGGTTTTGCTGGCCTTGTACTAGCCTCTCGTATACTGTACACGTCCCTTGAAAAACTCGTGATTGATGAAAGGTCTATGACCTTATCTTAGATAAAAATATCGCTATATAAAGATATCCAAATCTGGTAGATCCAGATATTAGCGTGCTCAAACAAAATAAACAAATTATTCACCTGTATTATCTATTTAAATAAAATTCAAAGTCCTGACTGACTGACTGATAATCAACGCACAGCCTCAACCGCTACACCTAGAAACATGTAATTCGGCAGGAAGGTTCTTCAAGTGACGTAAGTGAACACTAAGAAAGGATTTTCGAAAATTCCTACGGGAACGGGCTCAACGCGGGCAAAGCCGCGGGGCGCTGCTAGTATTAGTATATTACTTTAGGACGGATTGCTTCAGAGTACGCTCACGCACCGGTGAACGTTAAGACACAATGTCTGTCTCAACATATGTAAGAAAATGAAAAATCGTGGCCGGCAAATAACTTTAACTGGCTGTCATTTAAGTCGTAAGTAAGTTTGAGTAAGTAAGTGGCCAGCCCTGGTGTCAGAGTTTTTAGACCGCCTAAAGGCCTCCGACATGGTCTAACGATTGAAACAACCGGGACCGACACTTTAACGTGCCCATTTAAGTAGAGAAACAACGCTTTTATTTGCATTTATCAAACATTTATTTATTTAAGGACAACCAGTAAAAGATACATTAAAACTAATACATTAATACTTTAACATCGTTAAGAATCGTGAACTTTTTAACGAACGTTACATACGTTCGTTTACCAACCGTCAGAAACCACTCACCCTTAATCTTACCTCCTTGTGTTTGCTTAACCTAAAGTTTATAACATTACAACACAACCAAAATATTGATAGGCCTAAACGAATCGACGCAATTGTTTTGCTAGCTTAACTTCGGCTTATGTTACAAATTAGATATCCTTCTTGAAAACACACAGCGTTATCTAAGAGAGTCTTTGACTTGTAAGATTAAGTTATTAACCCCAGAGGCATACCGGCTTAAGTTACTGAGTTATAACTTACGTGTTAATAACTTAAAGTTATGACTTGATTAATGGTGATTAGCAATTTATGCTGTTTTTAACTCGCTATTCAAAAAGGGGGGTGTGAAAAAAGGGGTGCTATTTATATGATGGTAGCGCTCTTGGCGGTTTTTATGGTATCTATATTACCTAATTGCGATAGTTAAGCAACGTAAAGCTCGGTCCATACTTGGATGGGGCTAATAGTGGCATTTCTATCTGAGCGCTACCGTGCTTCGGAGGGCACGTTAAATTCGAGTCGGTCCGGGATGTTAAAATCGGTAGACGTATATCGGAGGTCTTTCTAAAAACTCCGAACACCATGTTTGACCACTAACCTATTGAGACTTACTTGGTTTTAGTTGGACAACTATGTGTGTCTGTCTGTCTGTAGTATTGCAATGAATAAACCGATTTTAAACTAATATTTACCGTTTTGTGTTTAAAAAGTGTTTTTTTGTGTGTAATCTTGAGTATTTTTAGTATTTTTCGTCCATAATATTGAAAAATTCTACCCTGTATTTTATAATTCCCACGAGTAAACAAAAATATTTGTTTAAGACGGAAAACTTCCTATGAATAAAAAAAAACGAATTCTATTCAGAAATATTTCCTTAACTTCATAAATAGCCCGAAAATGATTTTATCTTTCGTAACTTTAAAGAATAATGTTACAAGTAAAAGTAACAGCAAGTTATTTATAAAAAACATGAAGATAAGAACACTCCCCGTGTAAGACTTTCAAACAAAAAAAAACTTCAGTTAATTCATTAAAATTGAACTTAATTCAAATAGGTTAGTAACCAACCCAGGTGTCAGAGTTTGAAGACCGCCTGAAAGCTGACAATGGTCTAACGATTTAAATATCGTTTAATTGTCGGTAATTGTCGGTCGTGGTGACCGACAATTTTACATACCCTTGAACGGTAGCGCTCAGATGGAAATGCAAATATCGTATGTATATGGCACAAATACACACATAGTGGTGAATAAACTTCTTCTTCGTGTCAAAATGGCACAAAAATTAACAATTTTAAATGAGCTTGCTCCAGTACGTCGCTACCCCTACGCCCTTGTCCTTAAACTATTAATAACCCTTCCTTAGCGTCGAAGATTCAAAAACTTGCACAAAACTGATTCTCATAAGTTCTGCATACAAACGTATTAAACCAAGTATATTATTACTCAGAAATAACAAAAGAACAAGAACCCAATAACCTAAAAACAAAAGGGAAAAAAATCTAGAAAAATGCTGAATTTAGATTTAGTTAAGTGCAAAACTTACTCGAATTCCGATCTGTGATTTCATTGAACAATCCAAACTCCCATATCAGTTCTTAATTTACGTCACAAAATATGGCACGCTGCCAGAATTGGACCTTCGTAGAAAAACGGACTCGTATTAACAATGTGTGTTCAAAGAGAAAAACAGAGCGTTCTTAACACTTTGTAATAACGTTGAAAATAGGGTGACACTGATTTTATTACAATATTGAGTTTGTACTATTTCTAAAGGCGGTACTGACTTTTAGGCTACGTTCAGATGGCGACGCTTTAATACGGGTTGTTCAATTGTAAGAAACGAGTAACCAAATCATAGAAAAGTAAGTTCGATAACAAGTAATCGTTATCGTTAGGCCATGTCAGAGGCTTGGGCGGTCTTAAAACTCCGACACCAGGATTGGCCAATTACTCGAATTATATTTAAGGGCGTATGAGTTCCTAAAACGGGCTACTTTAAACAATTTTTTAGCCAAAAGTCTTTACGTTACAGGAACAATTTTTGTTTGTTTTTAATCTTGATCATATGTTTAATCATACTACTGTTTCTGAAACACGTTGACTATTAATTTCCTCGATAGAAAATAATCACAAAGTTGGGTCTTTTATACCTTACTTTGTGAATTTTAAACACTTAGTTTGTTAAACAATTTCAAACGCATATTTCTAAAATTAATTTGAGTGATGTAAAATAAACTATGACTCAATACTGTTGGAGTAAAATTTTAGATTCAATATTATATTTGTAATTAAAATAAATTTCCAACGAAAGGTGGTAGATTCTTGCGAATGAGTCGCCATTACCATTTCCGCGCCGTAGTGTTTCTCGCTCTTTTCTACCCAGAGTGACAGTGAGCGCTGAGGCGCCGTGCTAGTCGGACGTGTGTCGCTTTTTCATTCCAGTGCTACGAAACTTCATAGTGTTTTCTCATTGAGATATTAAATCTCAATGTGTTTTTTTCTATATTTTTAAGCTATTGCATAGCTTCTATCGCGGGCCTTGAGCGCGGGGACCGAATCCAGAAATTCCGTAATGAAAAAACCTCACGCTCCCCACTAACGCCATCTAGTGATACAAAAAATAACTATGCAATAGCTTTAGGCTATGTTCAGATGTAACGCGCGTTAACGCGCGTCAACGCGCGATCAAATTTGAAGAGAGTTCAGATGATGAGCGCTAACGCGCGTTGCGAGAGTACTCGTCAGTCTAGTTCGGTAGAACGTAGAAAATGGACGTGGAAGAGGCTATTATTTTGTGGTTATATTATAAAGAAAAATATAGAAAAAGAAAACTTACTGTCATCTGGCTGTCACCGACTCCAAAAATAACAATACTAGTATATAATTAATAATTATTACTACCTTAGTAGTACTCATATTATGATTATAGAGTTATTTTTTGCTTTTTAGTTTTGAAGTCGGTTTTTTTAAACGTAGTTTTTTTAAATTTTATTTTATATATTCAATTACCCATGGAATAGAATGGAAGTAGCCTCGGTTACACATACGATCGCGATGAAAGCGCGCGCTCATCTGAACAGCAAACGGACATTACATTAATATCAAAGCGCGAGTCAACGCGCGATTGTCTGCGTCTAGAAACTTTTTCTCTGAGCGCCGCGTTGACGCTCGCTGACGCGCGTTAACGCGCGCGCATGTGAACGGTTGCTAGGTATAGGTATATTAGGATGTCTAAGCGCGTGATTTGAAAACGCGCGTCACAATACAGCCATCTGAACATAGCCTAAACGGGGTGGTCACTCTATGCGGCCACAGATTACGATAGAGTAGTCGTGATATTTCGCGTCGCGGTCTTGACTACTATTTCCTAATCTGTGACCGAGCAGCGGGCAGAGATAATAATAAATATTATTATATGTAGGTAGTAGTTGGTCTAATATATAATATTATATAGGTTTATTCAAATTTGTATACATAATTTACATTTCAGTAGGCATATTCATATTTCGAAGTATTCATAGTCCTATTCTGACTTGAAATGAATAAGTATTGATTTTTATGGTAACATATTTTCTTTCAATTTGCTTACGTACAGTCTTTCTTTTCTTGAATTGCTCTATGTATTTTCATAATTAATCTTATGTTGTAATATTGATAAGAGCAATACGTTTCAGAAACTTACAACAAAGCAACATAGAGGTATCTCTCGGATCTCCTGAAGAATGGCTAAACATTGAATTGGAAAACGAAGTATCCGATGAATTTCAACCAGTTGTAGGGAGAAGAATTGTGGATATCAATTATCTTATGCCACAACTCCAGGAAAAAGCGCACCACAGCAATCTTTTTGACTGTAAAGCTAGCTACTTTCGGTTGGTTGGCGAAAAACGAACAGGATTAACATCTATTTTTAAATTTCAGTGTGCTATGTGTCAAGAAATTTGTATTAATAAATATCAGTATTGTTTTGATTTTATTAACAAACTATGTTTTTGAAAAATAAAAGGATTCACACATGTCTCTAAAACTGTTTCACTGCCCAACTACTACGACAAATAAAAAAGAAAAGAAATTGGTACACCCTACCTAACTGTATTGATTTTAAAATCTGCCTATTCACGTATCTATACTGTGTATGATCTGTGCTAATCGGTAAGTAATATGGATAAATAGATTCGTAATAAAATTTATAAATATATATGTACGTAATTTAGGTAAATACAAAATGCGCTAAAATGTTGCTTGTTAGAATCTACTTTATCAATGTGATGACTATTCTACCCAATTCAATATCTACTACTGATTTTTATTATGTGGATTAGATAATTAAGCGCATCGCAATCTTCTGTTACAAAACGACCGCACGCGGGCCCCGTATCTCATAGAGTGACGTCAGCGCCGCGCCGCCGCGACGGCCGCTGCGCAAACTATTCCTCCCCGGCTTCACCGCCTGCTTCACCCCCTCAAATGTCGAAATGGCTGGGATATCCAAGCCTTAAGAAGATATTGAATTAGATAACACTTTGAATTTCACTTTAAATTTTACAGGTACTAATTTTATTTTATTTTTCGTTATTCTCCTCACTGTACTGATATCTTCAGTGAGAAAAGAGGCCTTTGCCTAGTAGTGGAACATTAGAGGCTATTTTTTTCTTTCTTTTTATCAGTAACATACTGAAAATGTTGTCAAACACGTTACCAGAGTATTGGAGCTGAAAAACATACATGAATACTTGGAATTTTATTTTTGTTACACGTCATGTTCACTCCACTTCAGTTTCAGCCGGCTGAAATCTAAAAACAATACCTTTTGCAAACAGTTTCATAAATGTTTGAAATTGAATTATATTTTTTACAGCTTTTAGTTACGATATCAATTTTGTAATAGAATACGTAGAAAAAGACGTGTATATTTTTTCAATTTGATAGGCGTAATGTGTTTATCTATACTAATGAAACTAAAGAGTTGGATTTTTGATTGTTCGTACACGCCTACCTCCAAGCGTCAATTAGGGTGAATGAATAATTGTGTCAATTGAACTTTATAGGTACCTCTCATATATTAGTACCTTAGTTTTTAATGTTTCATTTTTTAATTTTGACAAGCCTGTTGGCACAGTGGCAGTGAGAGCGCTTACTGTGTCGGGGGTTGCTGGTTCGATTCCCGCCCAGAGTCAACAATATGTGTAGACATAGTTGTTGGCGACGACGTCTGGGTGTCAATTATATATTCTTATAAAGTATTTGTGTATGTATATGTAGTAGTATCAGTTAATTAGATTCCATAACACAAGCTTAGAGCTTACTTTGGGTCTAATTAAGTGTGTGAATTTGTCCAGGTATATTTATTTATTTATTTATTTATTTAATTGAATAGTTTATAGTTTTAGCGCGGATTGCACAAAACCTCTTAAATCTATTTAGTCCTTAAAATATGTTTAAGAATCAAAAGTTGTTCGTTCAAAATTGTATTTTACCTTCCACCAAATAGAACACAATTTAAAACGAACGTCATTTGTTTCTTAAGCATATTTAAGCGCTAAATTGATTTAAGAGTTTTTGTGCAATCCACCCTAAAACAATAAACTATTCAATTAAAAAATTAAACATTAAAAATTAGGGTACTATTACATGAAAGGTATTTACTTACAAAGGACAATTGACACAAGTATTCATTCACCCTAATTGACTCTAGCCGGTTTAATTTCCACAAATAAACAGCGACATTTGATACCAACGGTGTCATTTCTTAACTGAGAAACAGCTTCAAACATCGGCTAATTGAGATGTCCACTCCGTTTATTGTGACCACCCAACACCGGATGAAAATGTATGAGTTTCTGACCCCAATACCAGACACTTTGTTAGCCAAAGGTCCTTTGTAATTAATAATTTTATGTCAACGAGTTTAACGACTTATTTCGTGGAAAAACCAGTGAATTTTAAACATTTTGAACATGAAAGGTACCTATTAAGTTATACCTTTGATACAGAATCGTAATTTACCTTTCTAAGTAGAGCTTTGAATAATGTTTTGGACAGTTTCTGTATTCTGATAACGTATTTTGAATGAGGGACTTAAAATGTACATGTTTATTATATATTCATACTAGCAGCGCCCCGCGGTTTTACCCGCTTTGGGCCCGTTCCCGTGGGAATTTCGGGATGAATATAGGTTATAACCTTCCCGTTGAATAAGGCTATCTGTTACAAAAAAAAAAGATATTCAAATCGGAATGGTAATTCCCGAGATAAGCTCGAACATACAAAAAAAATTACCTCTTTATAATATTGGCTTAGATAATATTATTATATTCATATAAGGTATTTATGTATATTTATGTATATCAGTAAGTTAGATTCCATAATACAATCTTAGCGCTTAGTTTGAATCTAGTAAACCGTATATGAATGTATCCGGTGGTATTTGTATTTATTTAATCAAGATTATTGTGTAACTAATTGTTACTCAAGTTACTTATTTGTTAATGGGAAAGCTTTTAGATAATCGACTTAGGTATTAAAAGATTTCCGTTTCACGACACTAAAATGTTGAACACCATATTTAGAGACGTAGGCTGTTTCTTTTCTTAGTTCCTTTTAGTCTGGCACAATTTATTTCACTGAAAAGCTTAGTCTTTTTACAACACGTTATTTATTGACTATTTTTGACCACCAATGAGAAAAGGAGTGTTGTAATTTTAAGTGTATCTTAGCTAGCATAAAAGTGAAGACAACATTTTCTCTTTTTACCTCTTCATTTTAGAAAAAAATCTCTATACCTACATGCAACTTCAAACATTCTCGTTTTTACTCTCAACCGAAGACTAAATGCGAATGATGAATTGACAAAATAAAATATATAAATTAATCATCTATCATATCATAATCTATCATAAAATATCCAGCCAATCATAACAGAGCAAGTGGAAACCAGTCGAATTGAATGAATTAATCCGGTGTTGCAACGTAGAATTATAATGCAATATATTAGTGGTAACATCTTTTTTTCTACCAAATCTCTCGGGAAGAGTAGAGATAATAATATATCTTCACTTGTATGCTTGCTCCTCTGTTATTATTTCTTTGACTGGTAAATCGGTAAGGAGTAGGAAATTGATATATATGTAAATGGGTAAACCAAGGTTCCTTTTAAAGTAAAGTAAGTTAATTTTCAATCACTTTTACTTAGATAGCAGACCACAAAATTTTACTATCCTATAATATTTGAATAAGACATTGTAAACTATCTTGAAATGAATATTTATTATAGAATCAGCGTTAAAATTAATTAATCCAATTCTGGGATCCAAGAATTGAATTCAACTTCAAACTGGATTTGAACTTAACCGTTAAAAGATCTTGTCAGCAAAACCATTTCAATTCCAAGAAATACTTCTGTAACTATGAATAATGAATATTCTACCCAATCACAGAACTTACGAAGTCCTTAAAGTCAATTACTAGTAGCTTTTTACGCTCAGATTTAAGTAACAATCAGCCAAAGTTGCGTTTACTTAGTTCTCTCTTCATCGAGTGGATGGTCAACCTGACCAATCCTGGTGTCAGAGTTATTGAGCCGCCAAAGGCCTCTGACATGGCTCATGTAACGACTACTATCCGTAGAAAGTAACCTGGACCGACGGCTTAACGTGCCCTCCGAAGCACGGAATCATATTACTTTTCGGGCAATCAGGTGATTCAGCCTGCAATGCCCTAACCAAACTGAGGACAGTCTCAGAAAGTTATTTGACTTAGTTGACTTAACTTAGGTAATTAAGTTGATCAACTTATAGGTAGCTTAACATTTAACATAATACAAAACACCTGACAATTTAAAATGACTAGCCGCATCCTGCGTTTTAGCCATTCCCACGGGAATTTCAGGATAAAATGTATCCCATATGTTATACTGGTGTATAACCTATATTACCGTAAAGTTTCGTCCAAATTATATGTCTGGTTATAAATCTATAATAATATAATCTCAGAAATTACCAATCCGATTCGAATTATTCTTTCTGTAATTGATAGCCACATTCAACGGAAAGATTAGAGGCTATTTTTCATCCCAAAATTCTTACGGGAACGGGCACAATACGAGCAAAACAGCGAGACACTGCTAGTCAAGATAAAGCAACACTATCAAAGAATAAAAGTTTTAATAACATTCTTAGCACAGAAGGCCCGTTTAATTATGCATATTATCTTCGCAATACCCATAAAGAGGTTTAACAAAGCATTTCTAAAGGCTCAAGTTAACAACGGCCTAAGTTCTTAATAACAGCTTTCAACTATCGTAACTTTGTCTAAATATCAGATTTAAACACAATTAACTGGTTTCCAGTATCTAGTTTCTTTATTGAACGAATGAAATGAGGTTTAATTAAAAAAATAATGATACAGTTTTCACTCAATTTGGTACTCTTTTTCATTCGCTTACTTGCTGATTGTATACTCATTCAATTTAGAGGAGCTGTGGAAGTGCGTAATAAAAATATCAATGTAGACAATTAGTTACCTAGTGTCATTAATAGATGACGCTAGTAGGAAAGTTAGCACACTTTAACGATTTGTTCTGGCGGTTTGTGTAGTAATTTTAAAGTTCATTATATGGTCGTTAATTTTGAAGTACCAAAAGATTTTGTGGTTTCATTTCAACCCCGTTTCCCATCGGACCCTAACAGGAGCTATTCCTTTAATATAAGTTATATGAGACAAAGTAACAGATAATAGATGAAGGTACAAAATGAAATATTTAATTACTAAATATGCTTTGTTTTCCGCACCTTGCTTCTTTCTTTTTAGCGTGATCTGTCATTTCGTAGAAAACAGTTAGAATTGTTTGAAAAAAGAACACTTTAGAACGAGTACGTTTAAAATGCAGATGCTCTCAGAAGAGCATTAATCATCATTAATCGACAAACGCGCCCCGAAACAAAAGACAATCTACGTATAATGATGTAACACACACACACACACACATATAATTCGAGTATCACTAAGAGCTCAGAGAACACACATTATCACGAAGAACACGTATAACTCACAATCACCATATAACACATCATAATTTAACTGAAAACTGCACTAACTTACTTAAAGATAACCGAGCTCATATTATGATTCTATTATAAAATTTACATTCCACGTGAAACGTTTCATTCCTTAAAATTTTCATTAAAATTATCACAAACTCCCTCCCAAACGTGTAAAGTTTTAGAATTTGTAATATTCCAAAAGTTTCGCTTAAACCCACCAAAGCATACAGTCTAAATATTTCACGTAACGTTCTTGTATGACATTAGTCCCTTTATACTTTGTGTTTTGGCAACAATTAAGTTTCATGCGGTTTATTCGAATGAGCATTGTTAACTTTGACAAAAAACAAATGAAACGCGCTCGAATTTTTGTAAATAGAACACTCTCGATAACAGCACTCAATGACGTGATTAGACCATTGGCTAAAGATGCATAGTATTCTTATTAGTAGCATCGCCCGCGGTTTTACCCACGTGGTGAACTTCTCCGTAAAAAAATCGGGATGATAAATACCCTATAACCTTCCTATTGAATGTGGCTAGTCATTACAAAAATAATTATTCAAATTGGTAATATCTGAGAATAGCGCATTCAAACAAACAAACTCTTCATCTTTATTATATTAATACATATTGTTAGTCGCGTCTCTCATTTCGCGTGCCGCATTCATAGAAACAGTAGTAGTGCTTTCGGTTGACAGTTGCTACGAGTATCTGCTACTGCAGTCACTACAAAAAACAGACTACCATTTAGTCAAAAGCATAATTTGAATAGTGATCCAATTCCTAAACCGGAAATGTGTTTATAAAAATGGAATGACCATTCTAACAAGAAAGCATTTGAAACAAAACCCACACACTTAGGTGCTTACACCAGCCATTCATAAAGGCAACGTTAAAAAATGCACATCAAATAAAAACGGAACGTGTTTACAAAAAAATCATTCCGCAACGCAAAATCAAATATTATACATTTGAATTCTGATTCGTTCACCAATATTTGATATTCAAAATACACCGTGTTTAATCTTGTACTCGCATTTTTATAACAACACATACATTTTGGCATTCATAAAGTCGTATGTATGAAATAAGCTGAATTGGCATCGTTTTGTTGACGTTTTAAATCAAATTCGTTAGAGTAATATAATTGGTAGATTTTTGAATGAATGCTGTTTCCGGAATTATTCAATATTCAAGTTTATTTATGTGATTGTAGTTACACATCGTTTTTATTAGGGTTCCGTACCCAAAGGGTAAAAATGGGACCTTTTTACTGAGACTTTGCTGTCCGTCCGCCCGTCCGTCCGTCTGTCACCAGGCTGTATCTCAAGAACGGTGTCAGCTAGACAGTTGAAATTTTTACACATGATGTATTTTTATTGCCGCTATAATAATAACTAAACATTTAAATAAAACAAATATTCAAAGGCTCCCATACAACGAACGTGATTTTTTGCCGTTTTTTAAAGTATGGAACTCTCCGTGCGCGAGTCGGACTCGCACTTGACCGGTTTTTATTATAGTTCATTCCAAACAACTGACAAAACAAAACATAACAAAAATTCCTGGTGTCAGAGTTCTAAGACCACCTGAAGGCCTCTAACATAATCTGGCGATGAAACAATCGTGACCGACAATTTTCGCCGTCCGAAGCACGGTCGTGCTACTTATACCCACTGGGAGATTTTCAGGTCCCGTTTGCTTCAATCGTTAGACCATCTTGGAGACCTTAAAGTGGCCTAAGCATCGGACACCATGGTTGATCACTAACCGACTCAAATGTCCTTATTTAGGTCTTTGCGTCAGTGGGATATTACAGGCTTATAATGACTTGAAATAAATAAAATAAATATACCTGGACAAATTCACACATGGTTAATTAGACCCAAAGTAAGCTCTAAGCTTGTGTTATGGAATCTAATTAACTGGTACTACTACATATACATACACAAATACTTTATAAGAATATATAATTGACACCCAGACGTCGTCGCCAACAACTATGTCTGCACATATTGTTGACTCCGGGCGGGAATCGAACCCGCAACCCCCGACACAGTAAGCGCTCTCACTGCCACTGTGCCAACGGGCTTGTCAAAACTTTACTTTACTCTAAGTGATATTTTTTGGTAACAATAAATATTTTCCTTTACTGTCACAATAACATTTCTATTGCTCATACAATTAAAACAACATAGTTGTTATCATACAATGAACATTCTGTTACCATACACACACCCACACACCCACACAAACCTCATAATGTAACACAAATGGTACTCCACACTTTAACGAGCAGAATTATTTGCTTTTACTAAACACTAAGTGAATGTTCTGAAGGTGTGGTGTGGAACCGCATTTAGTCTTAAAAGGGTCATTTGTCATGACTCGTAAAAAGGTTATACATGTTACGTACTCGTACTATAGACGCTTATATGGATAAGTACTCTATGGTTATACGTTATACATGAGCGACGTAATATATAAACGTATACTACCAGTATGTATATGTAGTTTCCGTGGTCTTGTGGTTTGAGCGCTCGGCTCACTATCCAGAGGTTCCGGGTTCGATTCCCGGTGGGGACAATATCTCAAAAAAATCTCTTTGTAAGACTGCTCTCAGTTTGGTTAGGGCATTGCAGATTGAATCACCTGATTGCCCGAAAATAAAGACGATTCCGTGCTTCGGAGGGCACGTTAAGCCGCCGGTCCCGGTTACTTTCTACATATAGTTCGTTACATGAGCCATGTCATAGGCATTTGGCGGCTCAATAACTCTGACACCAGGATTGGTCAGGTTGACCTTCCACTCGATGAAGAAGAAGCAGTATGTACTATGCTATTCCTAATACTTTACTCTACTTGATTGATATTTTTAATTTAAGATAATATTATAAAGCTGAAGAGTTTGTTTTGTTTGTTTGTTTGTTTAAACGCGCTAATCTCAGAAACTACTGAACCGATTTGAATAATTCTTTCACTGTTAGATAGTCTATTTATCGAGGAAGGCTATAGGCTACATTTTATCCCGGATTTCCTACGGGAACGGGCACAACGCGGGTAAAACCGCGGGGCGCTGCTAGTTTTTAAGATTACAGTTGCTCATTACAATTTACTGTTAATTAAGGCTTCAATTCACTAAATTCAGTCCATTTAAAATCCTATCCAAGACACTGGACTTATCTTAGACATTAGATTCAATTAAACCCTATTGTAAAACCTAATCTCAAGTCTTTGCTAATAAATTCCTTACACAGCTTAAAGATAAAATAAAGCAAATTGGCCAAGTACAATTCTGTATCTATATTATCTATACATGTACATAATTAGAGTGTCTGCTAGTACAAATGTATATTAAAATAACCGCTTTTTACTTCATACATATGAATATACAGTACTTATAGCAAACTATATATTTTTGAAGTGAACACTTCTTTAGCGACGTTGTGCACTTTTTGATGGGTAAAAAATTTTAAATTCGCGTCAGGACACGTGACCTGATCGTAAATTCGTAAGACGTTTTGACGTTAATATTCAAGATTTTACTTCTGCCGGTACTCCCGGAGTGCAAACCGTTCCTTGAAAAAAAAATTGTCTATTTGTCTGTCTGATTGTTTCAGCTAATCTTTGAAATGTAAAAATAGGAGTAACTCAGGCTAATTTTATTTTAAGTAAAAATTCTTCGAACTAACTACCTTTTTTTGTTAAATTCCACGCAGACTAAGTCACGGGTACAGCTACTACAATATAATAGTTGTATAATACATTGTACATCTTAAGCCGGCTTCTCACTGCGCGTGTTGACCCGCGCCACGCCGCGCCGGCACGCGCCTCGCGCAGTGTGAAGAGCTTGGCGCGGGCAGGCGCGGCGTGGCGCGACCTATCCGCTAAAAGTCGGTAACTTCAAAGGCGCGGCGCGGGCTCGCGCGTGTCGGCGCGGGCGCGCGCGGCGCGGCGCGGCGTGTACCTACCCAGACAGACGAACACGATTGAACTCGTTCATTTCATTTTGACTCGTCCTACGTTGAGGTACTGTGGTGAATATGGAGTGGCCGAATGAAACGATCGCCGAATTTTTAACTTTGTATGAAGGCGAACCCTCTCTGTGGAATTCGAAAAATGCGGAGCATAAAAACAAAAACGACCAGCATGATGCCTGGCTGCGAATTAAACAGAATTTAAAAGGTGGTACCATACCGTTACAAGAAATTAAAAAGAAAAGGGATTCTTTAATGGGAACCTATAGAAAATTAAGAAGTAAAGTTTGCCAATCAATAAAGTCTGGCAGCGGTGCTGATGAAATCTATAAGCCTGACTGGCCATTTTATAATGTGATGGCCCAATTTTTGAATGATGTGTATAATCCAAAGAAAACGAAGGATTCTGAGGTAAGTACTTTATTTACTTAAAAAATTAATAATTATGTTGCCAGGCAACCGCACCGTTTGTTATAAAATATTCTGCAAACTGGTCTCTTATATTCTTGGCGGAAAGAGGTGCTCTTCTTGGCCGATTTTGGAGTGGTAGTAGGGAAGCAACTCCATTTTGGTCATCACGCCAAGAACCGGGCTGAATCTCGCCATCATCATTTTCGGTATCAAAGGATCCAGGAGGGGTATATATAAGTCTAGACCTTTTAGACCGTCTCAAAAAATTGTGTAACAATGCACATGTCATCACAATATCAGTTACAATATCTGGTTGTAAAAGCATGGGTTTTCTTAGTACTCTAAACACCGCAGACATAATGCCAAAGACATTTTCAACAATCCTTCGAGCTCGTGAAAGGCGGTAATTAAACACGCGTTCTTTAGATCCCTTATTATGAGTTCCTGCGTATGGTTTCATCATATTTTCCGTTAGAGCAAATGCACTGTCTGCAACAAATACGTAAGGTAGAGGTGTTACTTTCAGCGGTAAGCAGTCTGGCGGTGGAAAACCCAATTCCTTTCTACAGATTTGTTTATATAAGTTGGTGTTTCTGTATACACCACCATCGCTTATTCGGCCCTGGCACCCACAATCCACAAAAATAAAATTGTAATCCGCGTCGACTAAAGCCATTAATACAACACTGAATGTTTTGTGATAGTTGATAAACTCAGATCCACTATGAATAGGACTTTGTATTAGCACATGTTTTCCGTCGATAGCTCCTAAGCAGTGAGGAAAATTCCAAATTCTGCGGAATCCTTTCTCTATCCTTAACCAGTCAGATGATGTCCGTGGCAGCTAAAACAAATAAAAATATTGTAAATTATCATGAATATTTCTTATTTTTAGGTCACTGACGACATAGAAGAAATAGAAGATAACCGTGATTTAGATGCCTCTGAAGATAGTAAACAGGATGATGAAGAATCAGTTCAATTTAAAAGACCAAAACCTCTTCCTAAAAAACGTGCTAAAAATATTGATATAGAAAATAAAATGAACGAAGCATACGACTATTTAAAACAAATGACTCAAAAACCCCAAATCCCGCAAGATGAATGTTCATTATACACACAATTATTGTGCAAAAAATTGAGAGGCTTACAAGAAAATACACGTGAAATAGCGATGTTGGAAATTGATAGATTGATTTTCAATCTGAAGCAAAAAGAACTATCGTCAAACCCACATGCACAAATACTAATCAACCCACCACAGCCCACGAATTTTGGACATTCCGGCAATCTCTACTATCAGCCATCCACATCCTACCATCCATATCCTTCTCCACAGCAATCCCCAAATTTTCGTCCATCGCCTTCTTCACAGCCATCCCCAACCTATCATCCATCGCCTTCTCCACAGCCATCCCCAACCTATCATCCATCGCCTTCTTCACAGCCATCCCCAAACTATCATCCATCGCCTTCTTCACAGCCATCCCCAAACTATCATCCATCGCCTTCTCCACAGCCATCCCCAACCTATCATCCATCGCCTTCTCCACAGCCATCCCCAACCTATCATCCATCGCCTTCTTCACAGCCATCCCCAAACTATCATCCAACGCCTTCTCCACAGCCATCCCCAACCTATCATTCATTATCTTCTCCACAGCCATCCCCAACCTATCATTCATTATCTTCACCACAGCCATCCCCAAACTATCCATCTCCACAGCTGTCGCAAGTCGAAACATCAGCTTCGCAAAGTCTATTAAAAGAATTCTATGAAGAGGAGGGTAGTAATTTAGTTTAAATGGATGATGTCAATTTCTATTTGTTTACGATTTAAAAAAATAAATGCTTAATTCTACTACTTACTTTTATTTCTTGTGATAGTTCTTTTATCAATGCTTTAGCGTAACGATCGTCCTAATGTGTTGTGGTCTGACGATTTGATACATAATACAAAGTCCTTTACAAAGACCTAATACGAACTAATGTGGGGCCATTGTATGTGCAATATCAAATAATGGGCGTATACATCATAATGGTACGGGTCACGAAATACCTGATTGTGTTAGTGGGACATTTTTATTGAAAGTCTAACAGCCTCCGTGGTCTAGTGGTTTGAGCGCTCGGCTCACGATCTGGAGGTTCCGGGCTCGATTCCCGGTGGGGAAAATGTCTCACAAAAATCTCTTTGTGAGACTGCTCTTAGTTTGGTTAGGGCATTGCAGGCTGAATCACCTGATTGGCCGAAAAGTAAGATGATTCCATGCTTCGGAGGGCACGTTAAGCCGTTCGGTCCCGGTTACTTTCTACGGATAGTAGTCGTTACAAGAGCCATGTCAGAGGCCTTTGGCGGCGCAATAACTCTGACACCAGGATTGGTCAGATTGACCGTTGACCATCCACTCGGTGAAAAAGAATAAAGTGTTTCAATGAGTATTAGACACTTACTCGTAATATACACTTACTAGCAGCACCCCGAGTTTTCGCCCGCGTTGGGCACAACCCGTGTGAGTTTGAAAGGGAGTTTTAAAAGTCCCATTGGTAAAATCTTTCTAACTTCCTCTCAACTATCTTGCCTAGGTAACCTTTGTATCTGAAATTTCCCTTTGCAAAAAATGTACGAGTAAAGCGAAAAGTGTATCCGTAAGGCGACGATTACACGTAAAGTATTTACTGTGATCCGTCAATACAGTATTTATTGATGGATTACAATATTTACTGATGGATTAATACACCAGCCTACACGTACAGTATTTATTAATAGAACAATATAACACTTCTGCAATAGTAACACCTTTTTTAATCATAATCCGACGGATCATAATTACAGAATCAAGAAATCTAGAAATCCATCAATAAATACTGTCATCCATCAATACATTAGGTTACACGTTCAGTAAATACCACGATACGTGATATTTACTGTTGGATCACAGTAAATACTTTACGTGTAATCGCCGCCTTAACGTGGTTTCAATTCAAAATGATTAGTGTTCGCTTAAACCTAAGAAATTAGTTTAGTAGAACTTATCACAATTATACCTAGAAAAAAAATTTGCTCTTCAACCACAATTCTAGAAGCTATCTAAGAAACGATGCAAGTCATTTATCTTTGTAATAAGCATGTCTTGAAGACGAAAGGTCATGTTTACCTAATATCATGTCATGCAAGAAGCGGGAAGGGTGAGATGACAATGTTTACTTTAGATTGGAGCAAATTGAAACGCGGCACACGCACTCAACAAACAAAATTATCGAAAACTCGGTCTTAACGTTGTATGTTCAGTGTAAGTATTCTATGATAAGAGTATAAAGTACAAGACGTATTATGTTGTGTACTGTCGGAGTGAACAATTATAAAGAACGAACGTTAACATGTATATATAAAAACAAAAGACGATTGTCTTTGGTTTTTCAATTTCAAAGATATTTGTTTGTTACTGGCAGTACGCTGTGGTTTTACACGCTTTGTGCCCGTTTCAGTGGGAATTTCGAGATAAAAAGAGCATATAACCTTTCCGATAAATGTAGTATAGAAAAATCGGATTTGTAGTACTGAGATCAGCGATCAAACATTTAAAAAAAACTCTTCTGCTTTATTATTAATATGCTCGTAGATATTGTTATGTAATACTTTTTAATGATTAAAAGGAGATTTCATTAGCGAATTTTATAGAAATAATGAGAGAACAAGCTGTCTCATTATTCCTTTATGAAGAATATTAGCTGCAGCAAGGTTGGTGATTTATTTTTTACCTTTCAAGAACTGTAAGACTAATGTATTGTATATTAATTTATGGTATAAAAAGTTACTATGTTTTTTCGATTCAAATTAAATATTTGGTACGTACATTTTACAATTTGAACATTTATTTCCCTGACTGTACCAGAATGTGAAAATATCTGACATGCGTTAAGTATCGTCTGCTACAGATATTTTTTTACAAAAAAATAGTACAGGAAAATGGATTCATATTTTTGTAAATAAAATAACAGATACAAAACCTTTTATATGTACAATTTTGTAATTCATACAATAATAACATTGAATAAAATACTTGTGTAGAATTTCAGGAATTGATTTACACTTCGAATCGTTTTTATTTGTAAAACTATATCCATGTGATTATACCAAATTAGAAAAAACAACAGAATGGATTTACATGTGGTTTTCACCAACATACGAGTCGATTAAAAAGAAGGTTTGTATGAACGAGTAAAACGTGGGTAAATCCGCGAGGCACTACTGGTATGTATATTAAAATATATCTGCACATTTTGTAAAATAGCAATGACTATCAGCGCCCCGCGATTTACCCACATTGTGCCCATTCCCATAGGAATTTCAGGGTGAAAAATTGCCTATAACCTTTCCGTTGAATGTGGCTATCCATTAAAAAAAGAATTATCCAAATCAGACTGGTAATTTCCAAGATTAGCCCGAACATATAAGCAAACAAAATTACAAATTTTACTTCTTTATAATATTAGTATTGATAGTATAGAAAACATATTCTATTCTTTTACAAACAAAGTCCTTTATTGATTGAACGGATTCCTATAAGAGAAATGACTTAACAAATCGTATCACTCGTATGCCAAGTCAAAACCTAGGACGTGACGGGATGCATTCGCCAAATCTGCATGAGAAATGGAAAAAGATTTCACATAGCTCAACGGTACAAATAGAAACATGAAATATGGAGCGAAATAGATACAAGGTGTTAAAGGAGGTAGTACACTCTATTTTTTAGAGGTAGTACAGTAACTGTGGTCGATTTTCAGATGATTCCTGCTGAATGTTCCTTCTGAAGAGGAAAAATGCTAAGTGATTTAATTATATTCTTCAAAACTCCTCGGTGGTCAAAGCATGTGCACTCGCCTGCTGAGACTGAGGTTCTGAGGTTCTGAGGTTCTGAGGTTCAATTCCCAGGTCGAGCGAAAACGTTTCCTACTTTTCAAACATGGCTTGAGTTTGAGATCACCAACCCGCATTAGGCAAGCGTGGTGATTAAGCCTTATCTTACTCACTGTACTGAAATGACACTGAACCGCAGCCAGCCCGCTTACTCGTAGTTCAGTCACAGATTACTTAATAGTTACTACGTAACAGATAAATCACTCTAAGGAAAAATGACAATACCTACTGCTATAATAACCTACTCCCTCTAGTAGCTATACGTTGCAAGCCAAAATGAACCAAAGTTTACGAACATAAAGTTGACTTTGCTCTGTAGGTGCGCGCCGCCACGTGCTCAGCGTAGATTGTCAGGGCTGCCTCTTTCGATATATATGTCAGTAGGTATTTGCAGTAAACTTTATAATTGAAAGAAAAATAATTTCTTCTGTTTTAACATGTTTTATTTTTTAATTATCAAGAAATTATACATAACTTACAAATGTTTTATTTTGATGTAATGTTTAATAAATTTTTTGCCTTGGCGAAATTCTCGGTTATTAAACTTAATTGTGGAAAATATTCTGAATCGTATAAATAATTTAAGTAGGTATTGTGGGAAACAAGGGCAAGGGGAGTTAAAAGGAATATTTTTTAAAAGATCAAGGAGCTTGCGACCGGGTTTTTGTCTCATGTTAATTTCAAAATTTTTATTATTACTTTTTTTATTATTAGTTTCCATGTTAAATTAGTAAGTAACAAAACAAACAACGAACGTCGGGCTACAAGTCCGGTAACACAAAATATTTCCTCGCGTACGAACGCTCCGCGCGGCTGTCGGCAACCCTCTGAGAAATGAGCAGTCGACTGCCCGGCGGCCGGTAGGTACTTATCGCGCGCAAGTACATGGAGTGAAAGAGGCCTGGTTCAGTGACACCTTTCATGCAAATACAAGGAACACAACGTCACGTGACCCGCGACCGCAAATGACTGTCTTGAGCTTAACTACATTTCTCTCTAACCTAACCAAACGCTGAACTCAATTGAGAGATTAAACAAACACGAATTCAGTATAATTAATCGTAACACCGCAACAAAAAAATTACCTTAACCCTTCCCGAATGTGTACCAGAAACCCGCAGTCGAATGGTAATTAATTATTGTCGGAGCAAAGACTTCGTATCGGTTCGATTATCCAACTCGATTCGTACATACATTTGTTACTTTCACCCTTTTCCAACCCATTTGTTCAAGAAACCCATTTGGATTGTAACGATACATTAGATCAGGAATTAACTGCACTATAGTTCAAAAAGATAACAGTTGTAAAATAGATAGTGTTTTTGAGTTTTTTTTTGAGTGCAATTATATGTTTTTTAATGCTAGATGTAATTAAGTATTGCAAGACTGTAGTGTATACTGTACAAGCCGTGCCCCATGGTTTCATCCGTGTCGTACTTATTCCCGCGGGAATTTCGGGATTAAATGTATGCCATGTGTTATTCTGATGTATAAACAATATTACTGTAAAGTTTAATCCAGATCCGTTCAGTAGTTTTGCGTGAACGAGTAATAAACAATTTATTGGAAGAATAGGATGTATGTACATAAATTAGTTTTATCTCATGAGCGCCCCTGGGCAATGCTTAAGTATGTAATTGTACATGCACATTATCTTATGTTTGTATTATGGTTCACGTTATAATTCTCTCTAAAGTAGTGACAGCATAATAGTTAAGATTAAACGGAGAAAAACTATTCGTAGTGAGTTATGTCAAATGCACAAAATTCAATGATAGTTACGCACACAAAGAGAGCTTGTGCTATAATTTGAGCAAGTTCACAAAGAAATTAATAAAAAAACTTTTAAAAAAACCTAACTGATTTCAAAATCTAGTAACTAGAAAGATAGAATAATTTATTTCGTCGACTTCCTGACTAATTTTAAAGTTGAATAAATTATAAACAGTACATACGGTCGCGGTATATACGGTGTAACTGAGAACCCTCCTCCTTTTTTGAAGTCGCTTAAAAACAGAAATAAATACTACCTTTCGATACAGAATTGGGCTTTAGAAAAAAAAAAATTTTTGTGGTAAATGGAAAGATTATATATTAGTTTTATAACAAAACTATTTTTATTTTATTTCTTTCGCAATAATTCAAAAGTTATTTCAAAATAAAAATTAATTTTTGAATCCAGTACCGAAAACACGCCGACAGCTCCCGAACAAACCCGAGCGCGGTGTGATGTCATAATGTATAGCCCCATTCGGTTACACGTGTAATAGCCGTAAACGCTGTACTTACTTATGGTTAAATAGCTATACATTATCACGTCACAACCACGGTGACCAATTATGGCGCGTTTATAGTCACATGATTTTTATTCAATTTTTAATTGTTTATAATTAATTGAAAAAATATTTTTTTAAGTTTTTTGCATTAAATATCAATATTATTAATAATATTTTTTTTTTCAAAAGCCCAATTATTGCAGGGCA
The DNA here is from genome assembly GCA_963082685.1 of Cyclophora albipunctata. Taxonomy (NCBI): domain Eukaryota; kingdom Metazoa; phylum Arthropoda; class Insecta; order Lepidoptera; family Geometridae; genus Cyclophora; species Cyclophora albipunctata. The sequence continues at coordinate 3,665,044 of OY720133.1, forward strand.
AAATATCGAACATATTAACTGTTAATTCAAAAACAGAAGAGATACAAAATACCTACTTCGCTATAAGAGACAATTTTGAATCGTTCGCAAATTATTCCGATTTCGGGAACAAATGACGTATTGTTGCGATCTTCCCTTCGGCTTACATTGTTAATGAAACAATCTGTTAAAAGGGTTCCTAAAGGTCAAAAGATACATTGAACGAAATGTCCCTGTGGTTTAGTTTTACAGTTTCAATTTATATGCTCTATCTAATCACATTTCATGCTTTGATATAATCTCATATTACAAATCCGACTAATACCTGCGAAAGTTTGTGAGGATGGATGTACGTGTTTGTTACTCTTTCACGAAAAAACTGCTGAACGGATTTGAATGAAACTTTACAGTATTATAGGTCCTATTATATCAGAACAACACACGTTATCGTGTTAGCGAGGGTACGTAAAATTGTCGGTCCCGGTTGTTATAATGGTCAGACCATCTCGGAGCCTTTACGCGGTTCAAAAACTCCGACACCAGGGTTGGCCACTAACCTACTAGAACTTACTTGATCTCTTAAAATATCTCTCCGAAACTAATCTATATATATAAAAGAAAGTCGTGTTAGTTACACTATTTATAACTCGAGAACGGCTGAACCGATTTGGCTGAAAATTGGTGGAGAGGTAGCTTAGAACCAGGAGACGGATATTGGATACTATTTATCCCGTATTTCCTACGGGAACGGGTGCGCTGTGGGTGAAACCGCGGGGCACAGCTAGTTCTACATAGATCCCGCATACAGGTTCTATTCATTTATCTTCATACAAGTTTTCTAGACTTAATTTGATATTCCGCTAAGTACACCTAGCTAGAGATGGTTTAAAGCTAAGCTTTAAAACTTTACAGTATAAACATTTTATAAAGTAGCGACCGCTGTGTTTTGGTAATGCAAATTCGGGCGTCAACAACGTCTCAGCTTGAAATCAAGCAATTAACGACCATAATGCTATCTTCTGTTACAGTACAGTGAACATACTTAGAAATCCGTGACTTAGAATTGAATATCTTATAAATAAAGTTAAGTAGGCATACGCTTAGATTGTCTCTCTGCTATGCGTTTCATATATGTATATATCCATCAAGCCGTGAAGTTGAATATCCAAGGTGCAAGACACACTAATGGGGTAGCGGGCCGCGTGACGTTGTATTCCTTGTAAGAAAGGTGTCACACTATCCTATCCTACTTCCTGCTAATAGTTTGTGAGGATGGATGTATGTATGAATGTATGGATGTATTATTGTTGCTCTTTCACGCAAAAACTACTGAACGGATTTGGATGAAACTTTACAGTAATGTAGGTTATACATCACAGAATCATCCGAATAACACATGGGATACATTTTATCCCGAAATTCCCGCGGGAACCAATACAACGCGGGTAACACCGCGTGGCGCGGCTAGTTAGAATGTAATTGAATCTCACGGTGGTGTAGCATGTACATATTCACCTGTCAAGACCATTCTCGATTCGATTCTCAGGATTCATTCTTTCTAAACGTAGTTGTACTTAAAACCTTTTTACATCAGCCCGGGAACTTACATTTCGTGAGAGTCAATGACATTGCAAGTGAACAATTTGCAAGTCGGAGAGACAAAGTTTGGTATTATATGACATGTAACACCCGCGTTCTATTGAACTTGCCAACACGTACAGTGCTAAGTCATTTAATGTCAAATACCGCTTTATGACTTCGTTGTGACCAATCAGGAATGAAGATCCTACTATTATTATAAATGCGAAAGTTTGTAAGGATGAATGTATGTTTGTTGGTCTTTCACGAAAAAACTAACGGACGGATTTGGATGAAACTTTGATATACATCAAAATAACACATAGAATATGTTTTATCCCGAAATTCCCGCGGGAACGGGTACAACGCGAGTAACACACGGGCGTGGCTAGAAAGTTAAAAAATCTTTTATAACAAATTTTGAATAAAACTCCTTCCTAATCGAAAGTTTTTTGATTGAAACCAAAACGAATGAAACACAAAAGACCCATTTATGTTTTAAATTAATAGAAAGGAAGATTGTCGGTGAAATCCTGGCATTGTCTTCGGCCAACAATACGTTGGTCGGTTTATTTTCGCCAAATGCCTTTTTCAGGTAAAAGATTGTATTTTTTTTCTTTTTTTCCTTTTGTGTAAATCCTTTCATACGCTCGCTGTATTCACACAAGTGAATGTATATGTAACATTTCGATTTGATGAAATTTTCGACTTTATATTTGATGCCGTTAAGTTCACTTTGCGATGATCGAAATCCTTTGCATTTGTTGAAAAATATTTTCTTTATAAGTGGACCCGTTAAGATGTGAATGGTTTTACACTTTTTTTTTATTTTAGTCGTTGTAATTAAGAAATTATGTTTTTGAAGTTGGAAAGTTTTAAAAGCTTTTCTAAGTACGAAGTTATTAAGGCTAAGAGTTTGTTTAAATTTGAAATAAAAACAGAATGAAATGCTCATTTTGGTTTTCAACGTTCATCTTATTTATAAATGGAATTCAAACATAGTACTTTCAGTGGAGCTCCGTAAGGTTTATACCTCGGAATCCAGGGCTAGTCAATGAATCTTCATATAAATTTTTGAAATGTGTTATCAGCTTACAGAAAAATGTAAAAAAAAATATTTTTCCCGATCTTAATTTTTTTATTATTAAAATAAATAATTATTAATTTTTCGGAGTTTTCTTTTATTTTCAATATTTTAAAGTTTTATTGTGAAAAGGAGAATTATGACGAACTTATATATACTTATATTATAGTAAAATTCAATAAATTATTATTAATCATTATTTAAACAGTTATTAATATTACTAATATTTGTTGTAATTTCCACCGTGTGGCGCCCGGAGACAGCGAGACACACAAGAGCGACTGGCAACTAGTGGCTTCGAATCGAGAAGAGTGGTGGAAATGGGGGGAGGCCTTTGCCCAACAGTGGGATGATACAGGCTAACAGTAACAGTAACAGCCTCTTATCAAAATGAGTGCACCATCGAATAGTGATAATAATCAAAGTTATTGCCTCATTTGCGACAAACTGCATGCCAAATTTCAGCCCGATCCGTCCAGTCGTTTGGGCTGTGCGTTGATAGATCACTATGTATTGATTAGGTACTGATAGGTTCAAACTATGTAATACATTTACATCTAATAACTAATACATCCTTTGTTAGGGGATGCCTACGTCATAGTATCATTGAAAATCGAAAATAAATCGAAACGTTATTGGGTTTTGTTCTATGAATATTGAAGCGAGGACGGTGATTATGTGCTTATATGTATATGGCAAAAAAATGTAACCATAATATATGTATGTACGTATTAATATTACAAAGTCGTGAGCATACACTAGTTTACTTAAATCTATTTAGCGCCTGAATATACTTAAAAAACAAATGACGGTAGTTTTAAATCATGTTCTATTTCACACAAAATAAAATACAATTTTGAACGAACAGCTTTTGCCAGCCACCTAAGGGTGGATTACAGAAGAAGTCTTAAATCTATTTAGTACCTAAATATGTTTAATATACAAGAGCTGTTCGTTTTAATTTGTTCTTTATTTCGCACCACAAAGAACATAATTTAAAACGTACGTCGTTTGTTTTTAAACATATTTACGTTATAAATCAAATTGAGAATCCTTGTGAGACGTCTTGTCTATAGTATTTCGACATCCATAGGGTTCAATCGACTGACTTTTGTCAATATTAAGACAGCTATGACGCGGCACTTTATGTATGACTAGCCGTGCCCCGTGGTTCTACCCGCGTTGTGCCGGTTCCTATGGGAATTTCGGGATGAAAAATAGAAAATTAATGTGGCTATTACAAAAATAATTAATCAAATCGGACTGGTAATTCCTGAGTTTAGCTTGAACATACAAAAAAACAAACAAACAAACCTACAAATTTTACCTCTTTATAATATAAGTATAGACTAGCGGCCGCCTTCGCTTCGCTTCGGGTGAGAGGGCCACCCCCTGTTAAGGGTTGTATTTCGTAAATACTAGAGTGCTCTTTTACACCATGAAGGGAACCATGTACAAATTTTCAAGTAAATATCTAGGTACAGCAGTTTTGGCTGTGGATTGATAGATAAGTCAGTGTGTCAGTCGGTCAGTCAGTCAGGTTTACTTTTTATATAAAGATTTCATATTTATTTTAGTTCCACTAAAACTATAATAAATAAATAAAAATAAACAGGTCGAAAAATACTAAAAATAAACAACAGACCCATATCATGATGTCATGACTAATTTAGATGCGGTCACAAAAAGTCACTATGACTCTTAACGGAACCATTCATCTGAAAAAGGTTAACCTATTATCAACTTTGGGTACAGTCTGTTGAAAAAAAGCCCTTTGTAGAAAAAGGTGTTACAGTTGCGATTTTATCCATCGAAAGGTAAATCAAATTGAGTTCACCATCTAGTTTTACAAGCCCGTTGGCACAGTGGCAGTGAGAGCGCTTACTGTGTCGAAGGTTGCGGCATCGATTCCCGCCCGGAGTCAACAATATGTGAAGACATAGTTTTGGCGACGACGTCTGGGTGTCAATTATATATTCTTATAAAATATTTTGTGTATATATATATGTAGTAGTATCAGTTAGCTAGATTCCATATTAATTACAAGCTTAGAGCTATAGTTTGGGTCTAATTAACCGTGAGTGAATTTGTCCGGGTGTATAAAAAAATGGAAATTATAAGTCTAGCCACAAAATTATTTTTTGGACACGTGATTAAACTTCTAATTTTATAACTAAGCAACGGGAAAATGACATAGCCCCCAAAAATGTATGTTGCCTTCTAAATTACTAAGTCAGCCACAATTAACGAGCATCTAAATAATACGGGTCAATTCAGCCCGCGGGCGTAGGTACTATTCGGTAGGGTAGGGTTATTTTTTTTTATTTAGAAGATAACTAGTGGCTTAGGTACTATTCGGTAGGTTAGGGTTATTTTTTTATTTATTTGGAAGATAACTAGTGGCTAAGATAGTATTATTTAGATGCTCGTTAATTGTGGCTGACTTAGTAATTTAGAAGGCAACATACATTTTTGGGGGCGAAATATGATATTAAAAAGAAGCCTGTTTAATTAGCACCCATAAAAAATATTTAAAAAACTAAACTATATATTAAAACTAAGTTAGCAGCTGCAGACGTGGAGTGGTGAGCAGTAAACTTCCCCCAGGGTCTTAGCTATGTGCTTAAAGTAGGTACCGCATGTTTTTGCGTAGAGGTTTTCAAGTGTTTTTTTTTCTTATTAAAACAATAAATAGTTTTCCAAGTTTTTTTAATTCTTGTTTATATTTATATGGTTGGCCATTCATGATCAGTCTTCTTCATAATCTTCTTCATTGCCATTGACGATCGTTGGAAATACTTGTGAATATTTACCACCATTGTCTTCGAGGCTTTTTGATTTTTCTCCGGCGGGAACGCTGGCCACCATCGCGAGGCATGCTAACAGGAGCACCAGCTGTAACACATAATTTTTTCACTACTCATAACTATATACTTTAAACGGCGAAATAGGGAAGTGACAGTAAATACTTCGCTCTTCCGTGCTTTAAACCAATGATGTTATGAAGTTTCGTACCTAAAGTAAAGTAATTGCCTGTAATTGCCCTCTGCTGGGCAAAGGACTCTCATCTCACCATACATTGAGGAGACGTAATTGCCACGCCTTCTTAATGCGGGTTGGTGATCTCAAGTCTTGGCAGGCAAGTGCAATTGACACTAGACCACCGAGACGAAACTATCGAATCGAAATAAAAAGTAACGGACAGTCCTTTACTGTAACCGGTATTCCAAGGAATCATGGAAAGTTGTGTGTTTGTTATGACACGCATAGAAATAGGACCCTACTTTCCAAACCAGGTGAAGTTGACGTTGATAAAAATGACGAATCTCAAGTGGAAAAGGGTTATACTGGAGGGCTAGAATCACCACGCAATGAGTGCCGGAGGGATTGAGACATAGAGACAGACCCCGGAAGAAATGACGTGACGATGTAGATTCCTCGATAGGGATTGGCCAAAGAACAGTGGGCAAAGTTATATGGAGCTTAGTCCAAAAGCCTCCACAGATGAGACATACACCAGTCGATAGAGCAGAGTCGACTCTACTGCCGAAGGGCATGAAATTCTGTCCGAGAGTCCCGCAAATATCAATTTAATCTTGGTTATTGGGTTCATATTCCTTAACAGCCAGAATTTGATAACACTTCATAGGGCTGTACAGTAGACTCTATCGATAGATATATGTTTCATGTTTGGGTGGAGGCTCTTGGACCTGATCCACACAATGGTCCCGGGTTAGCCCGGGACTAAGAAGTGATTCAGTATAGGTTAAAGAAACTGTAACCGAAACCAATTTTTTTTTTTGAGATAGTGAAGGAAACGGCTGACACGAGGGAACTAAGTTTAGATTGAAAAAATCATATCAAAATCAACAAGGTTGGAAAAAAAACAAAGCAAAAAAATGCCTTGAAAATAAAATTTACAAAAATAAAATGTATAGTATACTTACGAAAGAGAAGAACTTCATGACGATTGAGTTTCAGAACAGAGTTTCGAGACAAAAGTTAAGAGCCTATAGAGCCAGTGACAGGAGACACTCCCGCCGTTGCTTATATACAAGAAAGAACAATACTTGATCAAGAAAAAAATATTCAGCGATGGCACCTAATTAGATACCCCTCAACAAATGTATGCGACACGCATGAACGGAAAATATAAATTAGTTTCAAGTATTAAGAGCCGTAAAATGCTCGTGGTTGAAATCTGAACTATTTTTTTGCAGTTAGATGGCGTATACTTTTAAAAAGTAATTGAAACTACCTTTATGGATACATTTCACTTTAATTTTTATTTTTTAATATTCTCAAGTGAAGACTAGACCAAATGAAATAATGGAAAATATATCAATTTAAAAAATAAATATATACTGGGACAAATTTACAAACGGTTAATTAGACCCAAACTAAGCTCTAAGTTTGTTATATGGAATCTAACTAACTGATACTACTACTTATACATACACTAATACTTTATATGAATATAGAAATGACACCCAGACGTTGACGCCAACAACTACGTCAAAATAAAATACTTGTATGGAAATGTGATCAGTGGCGCCCTCAGTGACCAGCAAGCAGCCTTTTCTGGCGTTTACGATTACTTATGAAACAAATTGATTACACAAACGAAACTAATCCTCTTCATTCTTATAAAACCTTATTATTCAGTACGTCGATGGCAATTGTAAAAAAAATGGAGATACTTTAACTCAACTGTGACCAATTCATTGTTTTTACTTTAACTCAATTGTGATTTGGTGACCATGGTAATAGAATCTAACACTCAGACGGTTACAAACGTTCATGCCTATAATAGCTCATGGCCGATGTGGCTGTTATGTGGTTGAATATGTCACATGATGAATTACATAATACATGCATACTAAGCTAATCTAAAAAATGATTTTTTTATTTAACTGATAGTCACGATAAAAACCACCAGTGGCCATTTTGAAAAAATAGGAATATTAATGGTATTTTTATGTCATGAATTTTGTTATTTAATAATTTAATTCCGTTAAAGTATGTGTATGCAAAATTTAAAGAAGATGGACACACCCTCCCAGTTTCAAGGCTTCTGAACAAAGAATTAAGTTTGTTCTGTGTATGCAAAGAAATGTCTGTATGTAATGCACACAAGCATTTCGCGGAAACAGAGAGATAGGAGCATCGTTTGGGCTCGCTCAAACTTGGAGCGCTCATGGAGCTGCAGCTCAGTATCTTCAAAACTGAGGTGTCCACCAATCCGATTTTAACAAAATATTCTACTACGCCTGTGGTACTGTCTAATTAGTTAGAGCTAAGATATAGGGCTTTATTTTTTTGATGGTTTTAATTCCATTCATACTATACTTTCTTTAACATAGGTACATAAATTACTTGCCTGTTTTCCTCAAACATAGGAATATAGAAGGAATCAATTCAAGTCATATCCAACTTCAGATAATCAAGATTTTTTCGTTCTTGTGTTACTGAGGGAAAGATTTCTACACAGAAAATTATTTTGAACAAAAAAAAATTATTTGAAAAGATCTTCTTTTCTTCTCTATTTTTCCTGTCAGAATACTTTGTTAACTTTTTTGTCAGATGTTTAATCTCACGACTGCCCTTTATAGCTTTACTTACGTAGGTGATTGTACATACATGTAAGAAATTGTCTAAGTACATTGTTCACAGTATTTCTAATGATTTTTGACTTAATATATAGTAATTATATGAATTACTAGCAGCACCCCACGGTTTTACCTGCGTTGTACCCGTTTCCGTCGGAATTTTGGCTATCCATTACAAAAATAATTATTCGAATCGTCTTGGTAGTTTCTGAGATTAGCGCGTTCGAACAAACAAACTCTTCAGCTTTAATATATTAGTATATAATATGTCAACTAGCAGCGCCCCGCGGTTTTACCCGCGTTGTGTAAATTCCTGTGGGAATTTCGGGGTGAAAAATAGTCTATGTTACTCGTGGATAATGTAGCTTTCGAATGGTGAAAGAAAAAAATGGTCCAGTAGTTTTTGAGCCTATTCATTACAATCAAACAAACAAAGTTTTCCTCTTTATAATATTAGTGTAGATGAGTCAATTATCGGTTTAATGAGCTGAGATTTTATGATTTGTAACCATAGATGTAGGATATCCAAGATGCACATAGACAGCTTGGATGCATCACAAAAAATATATATACATGTCGGAGATGGACGTATAATCAAGCTATAGAAGTTTAAGAGTAGTTTGTAAATTCAGCTGACTGATGGAATCTGTAGTGTTTTGTTATTCCGTGACGTGAGTTCTACCTTCGTGGTGTAGTCTGTGGTATGAGAATAGACTATGTTAAGTCTGTGGTGTTACGCACTATGACAGTTGTTCGATAGAGGGATGTGAGTTTGTTTGGTGGTCTGTGGCAGTGAGTGAGTGAGTCTATGATAAAAAAAAGATGGCGTACATTAGAGGTTATGGGAGGAATGGAGATGGTTGTATGGTGATTAGATGAAAAACGTAGATTGGAGGAATGATGGGTTGACGACATCACGATCGTATTGCGAATCGAGTATAGGATTAGGAAAAGATATTATATGGCGTGGACAGGACGACTATGGGGTGAAGGGAGGTCGTTTAGGTTCCATCAATTAATTGAATCTAGACGTATCCTAACTGTAATCTGTAATCCATGATGATCGTGTGTAAAATACAAGCAATGTCATTGTAATGAAGTCCTGTGAGTTATTATTTCAAGATCAAGCAAGACCTAGGAATCCTAAGATATCTGATGTTGTATTGACTATAATGCTCGTGATTATCCTGATGTGACATCATCCCGATATCAGAAGTGGGATGATTAACGCTGTTTCCCCGACATCAGAAGTGGGATACTTAATTATCGCATGTCCCCGACATACATGTGTTTGTGAATGTCTATGTGTGAGTTAAAAATAGTGTTGGCCACAATATATTTTTACATTATTGACTATTTTAATTTCGAACTTGAAAGATTGGACTTGATATTTCATATTTGAAAACTTCAAATAAAGATGACCGCAAATGCACAGGCGGGATTGCACCGAAAAGACTCGGTGACATTTCCTTTGTATTAAACATTTGTTGTCAAAATGTTTGCTACAGATAGTGGAGTCAGTACTAGCATTCCAATCTGGTCTATTTACAGTCCGTAACCATTTTTCACGCAATTTTAAACAACGTGGAAATCTAGAACAAAATATTAGTTACTCAATTACCAAGTTTTGAATTCTTAAACGTAAATAATGAGTTCCTAATGTAAATTGTAATTTTATTTCAAAATAGCTTGATTAAATAACTTTTTTTGATGTCTTGACAGTCTCTAAAAAATATCAAGTTTTTATCAATACCTACTCGTGTCGTCATCGCTTTGTCAAGCACTAGCGTAACCAAGCTATTTACTAATTTACATATTTTTTTCGCAAATTTTGTATTAAATCACTATATTATATACTTCAATTTATCAACAGATAACAATAAACTATTGTAAACATCTTTTACTGAGCCGATTTAGAGCAGAAATTTGGCAGAATATGGTTTGAAAAATTCCAATAACAAAATCGTATTTGCCTGTGAAAAGTGTATTGATTGGGATTATATCGTCTTGTAAAGTCACATCCAGGTACAGAACAGGTCACCATAATTGTATATTGTAATATTCTTAAGTTTAATCGAGGGATTAGTAAAAAAAATCACAAATTTCCCCATAACGTGAAACGGACTGGGACGCTTTAAACTCTTACTCGCGAAAATAATGACATATCGGTACTCGTTTCGCTGTCCCTTTTTCTCTCGGGCGGTTTGAACCATGGACTTATTACTAAAATCTGGACTGAGGACTGTTAAAAATGAAAAATACGAAAGCACACCTTACACCTTTACATTATGATTCAATTTGGGTTACCAACATAGACAGAGGCAAAACGAGCCAAGAGAGATAGCTAGTACCGAGGCCGTTTATCCCTTTCTAACACTTGCCATTCGATCGAAAAGTGGTAGTTGGTAGCATGTTGGTAGAAAATTATTTCACAACGCTGACTTTAAGCTTATCCTTATATTACATATAAAGTAAATATTGAATTAGATAAAATTTATTAATTTAACTTACTTAGTTTTATAATACTTCCATTGACTTAATATTCTGAAATACCTGCAGAGCCATAATTATTTAGAACTATTTGGTAAAATTATTAATAATTTCTCTAGTAACCCTTTGAAATTGTCATGGCGACTTTGAATTCTCGTCTTCTCGTGAATATCTACCTATTTGTTTTATTTTATGCAATTTTGGGAGATTAGCTTATTGAAATGGTTAAAAAGTGCTGTATTCGTTTCTGTAAAACTGAATCCTATGGTGGTTGCGGGATATCCTTTCACAGGTAAGCCAAATAAGGGAAAAATTGTAAATTTGTTATGTAGGGTGACCATAAGTGCAAGCAATCACTCCTCGAATGATTTATGAGGATTAAAAATGGGTTACTATAATATATTTATAAGTAATATTTTTTAAGTGTTATTAAAAATTTATTTAAATTATAACTATTTCTTTTATTTAAACATTATGCTTTTATAAGTAAAATCGGACTATCTTTTTTTAGTTTCACCTCAGTAGATAGTTCGATTTCAGATTCACAAAGCACCATCTATTCACTACATAGTATAAAATAAAGTCGCTATTTTTGTCTGTCTGTTTGTCTGTTTGTTTGTCTATATGCTTAAATCTTTAAAATTACGCAACGGATTTTGATGCCGTTTTTTGTAATAGGTAGAGTGATTCAAGAGGAAGGTTTATATGTATAAAAATTCCCGAAATTCCCACGGGACAGGCACAACGCGGGTAAAACCGCGGGGCGCCGCTAGTAAGCTATAAAGAACAAAATTTTCTTCAAGAAAACGCCCCTACGGGAGATTTTCTTACATGCACTTATAAAATAGATGGCGCTAAAACTTGAACGTAACTGCAGAGAATTAAATTAATTGGAAAGTTCCTCATTGTATTTTTTAAAACAAATATTATTTCATTATAATATTTGTCCCACCTAACGAAAAAGTGTGGTCATCCTATTAGAAAGTGACAAACAGCATCGGCTCTCAACATCTCGCTCGGCTCGTTTTTCGGCTGCTAGAGCTCAGTCCAGATTTTAGTAATAAGTCCATGGTTTGAACTTGATTAGGATTTCTCGCTCCCACAGGTCATGTTTTGCGTAGCGAAAAAAAATCTAAATCTATGTTTGTAACTAAGCAAAGATGTGTCAATGACAACTAATAATGACAACTAATAGTGCGTACTAACTGTCATTTTCAACCATTTTTCACCATAAAAGATGTAAAAGTAAACAGTCTCTAGTAATTAAACACAAGCCCTAATAGTTAGTTTCAAAATTCACTTAAAGTTTGCGCCGGCAGAGATATTTGATCGCTCTGCGTGAATTCTGAACTTGTCTGCCTGAAAGATATCATTTTAATTATGTTCTATCTACACAAATATGATAAAGCTGACGGGTTTGATTTTTCGTTTGTTTGTGATCACGCGGTGGGTATATCTCTCTTCCGTGGTTTGAACGCACTAATCTCAGGAATTACAATGCGATTTGAATCTTCTTCTTCTTATCCAGTGGATGGTGAACCTGACCAATCCTGGTGTCAGAGTTATCGAGCCGCCAAATTTGAATAATATTTTTTGTAAAGGATAGCCACATTCAACGGGAAGGTTATAGGCTACTTTTCATCCTAAAATTCCCACGGGTACGAGTACAACGCGAGTAAAACCGCGGGGCGCTGCTAGACTGCTCATAAAACTTCAACCTACCGTTGAAAGGAAGCAACACAATTGTATTCTAAGCATCGCCCTTTATGGTCAAACAATGCTTCTAGTTGTCTTTACATATACTTTATACGGTCCTGCATTAAAAGAATATACAATCGTAAAACGTTAACGTCTGTATTATCGCGATGCCCGACTTTGATGTTAAAAAAGGAAAGAGAAGAAGAGTCGAACGCATTAATGAAGGGTTCCAATTTAGGGGATACAATTTCATTATCTTTTCGATACTGCAACGGCGCGGCAATAACAACAATATATTTTTAAAACTGGTACCCTTCTATATTGAAACTAAAATAGTGCAATAACAGAAAAAAAATCATTTAAATTCCTTAAAAAATAATTTGTCAACTTAGTTCAACCCATGTAAAAAATAAAAACCTCATTTTAGTTCAATCTAAACATTTTGCATTTACCTTACATTATGTTCGTGAACCCTTACTGTTACCCTGTATCATTCCATTATTGGGCTGAAACCTCTCATATTAAACTGTATCATTCCATTATTGGGCTGAAACCTCTCATATTAAACTGTATCATTCCATTATTGGGCTGAAACCTCTCCTATTAAACTGTATCATTCCATTATTGGGCTGAAACCTCTCATATTAAACTGTATCATTCCATTATTGGGCTGAAACCTCTCCTATTAAACTGTATCATTCCATTATTGGGCTGAAACGTCTCCTATTCCCGCAACTTTTCTCGATCTAAAGCCAAATAATAGGATAGACTAAACTCATGGAACAATCTGTTGACAGACGAGCTATCAACAAGAAGTTTAGCTACAATACTAATACAGGTTTTCTGTTGCTGAACCCTAAAAGGATCTCATTTTGCAGTAAACTTTATTTTGTTCTCCCCCCATACATTGTATATGAGAGGCCATAATTTTCAATCGACACCCTAAAATAAGCTCATCGCAACACCGTTCATGAATAAAAATAGAGTATTTATACGTTTAATGAATGGTTTCAGTTACCATGGAGGTTTTGTTTTATGGCTTATTACCGGGAAAATGGGGCTATTTATTTACATCTGTGGCGAGAAAAGAACTTCGCAAGAAAGTTAGAACTTTAGCGATTTTCTAATCACTACATACGTAGTATAAAACAAAGTCTCTATTTTTGTCTGTTTGTCTGTATGCTTCAATCTTTAAAATTACGCAACGGATTTCGATGCGGTTTTTTGTAATAGGTAGAGTGATTCAAGAGGAAGGTTTTTATGTAAAAAAACTCCCGAAATTCCCACGGGAACGGGCACAACGCGGGTAAAACCGCGGGGCACTGCTAGTGCTGTTATAAAAGAAACATTTAAATTAATGTTATTGTATTTAATTTGTATATGGAACGGAGTATTGACCAAAGCAACTCACTAACATTAACACTATCTTCACTTAATAAAATGAGAGGTTCCTTAATTAAACACCTAACTATGTTAACATTCAAAAACGACATTTGAGCAAGTGGATTAAGGAACCAAATAGGGCAAGTTAAATGCAATCGAACAGTTTTTATGAAGATTCATTGACTGGCCCTGGATTCCGACATTTTACAATTGTTATGCATTACTGCGCTCCACTATTTAGAAAAATGTTAAAATTAACGGTGAGATTAAAATAAACTATTAATGAATTACTTTAACAATCTTGACATTGAAACTTTATATTGTCAATAGTATTATCAATTAATATTATTCCAGACCAATTCACACACGGTTTATGTTTTGTAATTATGGCAGCTCGCAAAAGGCAGGGAGGGTTCGTGATTTTTGGGGGAGATCTTTCTTGGTTTTTTTTATCAGAAAAATAATGGAGCTAATGGTGCATTCACACATGCCGCTGGCTGAGCCGCCATTTTACATGCTGCCGTGCCGGTTGCCGCTTCAAAAGTTTATCTTCTTTTAAGCTCCAAAAGCTCCAAAATCCCCGCGCGCCGCGTTAAGCCGGTCGCATTTGTGAATGCACCTTAAGTAACTGATACTATTATGATCATCACCGATCTTGTTTTGTGTTTATATCCTCCTTTTTGCGGAAGAAATTATGATTAATATAAGTTGGAAATCTAAATATCACACTTATAAGTCCTCTTGGGGTTGTATTTATTGTCTTGTTTACTATGAAAATGGCGTAGGAAGATAAATAAACAGAAGACATATATGTACAGCAGTTGCCGATTTATTTGGCAGATTTAAGTTTTTATACCAGACCATAAAACTTCCCAGGAAGGCTGGATTTCGAGCCAAGCACTTGGATGACTAAAGGTTCAAACATTTTGGACCATGTTGGGGGCCTTTAGGCGTTACTTTAAGAGTTCCGAGCTCCGACACCAGGGTTCGTCACTTACATAATCGAGTTAATTTGCTTAAAATATTTTTAAATAACGGTGTTACGCAGGAAGTACTTCGCTCTTCCATGGGTGCTGCAATAAATGAGACTTTACGTTTTGTGAAAGATAATGCTTCAATTAAAATTTCTAATCTTTAATTTAATTTTTACTAAAATCTGTGTTAAAATATTTCTTCAAATAATGTATTCCAAGCAATATAAAAAAAAATCCTTTTAATGTATTGAAAATGAATGAAAGCTGCCGATGTAACTATTCTACGAAGTATACATTGATCTTTGCCATGCAGTGGGATTTCCATACTTTTTTTTTGAGCATCAGCTCATCTGCCCACAGAATTCCCTACTTCTGTAAAAACATTAACAAATATATGACACGTCTATTTGTTACATTGTCTCAAGCTATAAACTAACACAGTATAATTTCGATAACAGATCTTTGGCGACATAATCATCGACTAGGGACCTGTTTGGAGGGACGAAGAAATATGAACTTTTTATAGTTTTCCATCTGGTTTATAACTGTGAATGACATAAAAACTTATAAGTGGGTAGTTTAGTGCTGAGTACCGGCTTAATACTTGTTTTGACTTCAAAAATGGTTTATAGGTAGATTATAAAGTATAATATAGAGTCTAGAATCGTGTTAAAGTAATAAATCTGTACTTAATATTATAAAGAGGTTCTTCTTCATCGAGTGGATGGTCAACCTGACCAATCCTGGTGTCAGAGTTATTGAGCCGCTAAAGGCCTCTGAAATGGCTCATGTAACGACTACTATCAGTATAAAGAGGTTAAATTTGTAAGTTTGTTTGTTTGTATGTTCGAGCTAATTTTGGGAATTATCAAGTCCGATTTAAATTATTATTTTTGTAACCAATACCCACATTCAACGGGAAGGTTATAGGCTATTTTTTATCCCGAAATTCCCATGAGAACGGGCACAACGCGGGTGAAACTACGGGGTGCTGCTAGTAACAAATAAATGAGCAAATTAATTCACATGCGGTTGTAACTGAAACTGAAATTTAGTTTGAAGGCTAACCGCAGACTAGACGAGACGATATTGACTTTGGCGATGTGCAATCATTTTATTAGATACCAAATTTTTTTGCAGAACAAATTAAACCCAAGCTAAGCTCTAAGCTTGTATTATGTAATCTAACTAACAGATACTATATAAAATACATATAAAAATATTATATATGAATAATGGACACCCAGACGTCACCCGACACATAAAGCGCTCGCTCTCACTGTGGCATGTCACAGTGCCAGTAAGCTTGCCAGAAAATTACCAAAATTTCTATGAAATCCTGGCTAAGCTTTTATAAAAAGACATTGAAATAATCAGAATAGTAGTACTAATAGTAGTACTACAGCCAGTCAGGTAGTTTACAAACTTTCGACACCAAGGTTCAAGAACACTAACCTATTTGAACTTACTTTCCATACTAATCTTATTCTCCATACAAATCTTACTCTCCATACAAATCTTACTCTCCATACAAATCTTATTTTCCATACAAATCTTAACTCTTCATACAATTCTTGTTCTCCATACAAATCATACTCTCCATACAAATTTTAATTTTAGATACAATTTCCATAGAAATCGGGTCAAACCACAACGAACAGTTTGTCATACAAATCTTACTTCCCATACTCCCAAAATTAACACAGAAATCGGGTCAAACCACGAACAGCTACTAAAACATATTCAGGATAATTATTACCAAATTCCTCCTAATTTACATCACAAAGTTGAATCTCACAACACATTCGTTTGTCTCATTTTGTATCACCCGTTATTCCTGTACTCGTGTTCTATGTGGAAATCGTTTTATTTTTCCCTCCCGCAAGTCCCAAAAGCAATTACCTCTTGAATTTTATTACGTTTAACACTTTTATTGTTGCAGAGACGTTTTGCAAACTGGTCTGTAGGAGTTTGGGATTTGTTTCGATTTCAATGTACTCACATTGAAAAGTGGCGGAGCTGGACTAAGCGATATAAGTTCATTGCGATTGTTAAGCAACGTATAGCTCAGCCCTATTTGGATGGGTGGCCGATAGTGGTTTTTCTGTCAGAGGGCCGTGATCTGAGGGTCATTAAGCAGTCGGTCCCGGTTTCAATAAGTAAGGCCATGTTAAGACGCGTTTTAAGGCGCTCTAAAAACTAATTTACTTGAAATGGACGGATTCAAAATTAAAATGTATGTTGTATGCTGGGCAGTTTGATTTTTGTTTGTTTGATCGAAATCGCAAGAATAACAAGTCAGATTTGAATGTTATTTTTGTTGTGACTAGCCACATTTAAGAGGAAGATATAAACTTCTTATCTATCCCAAAATTTTACAACATAGTACACCGCGAGCAAAACCGAGAGCGCTGCTATTATTTCATATTATCATCAACTAAGTGACAGTACTAAGTAAGCACACCACCAATTACTTATAGTGTAGTGAACTAAAAGCCTAATGGCCGGTTCACATTATTCCAGTCCAGCAATCCAATCCAGTACTGGAATGCTACTGGAATAATGTGAACCGACACTGGAATGTACCCATTCCAGTGAGCATTCCAGTCCAGTGACTGGAGAGACCGTCAACTTTTCATTCCAGCTCACCTAATCCAGCGCCACTGGAATAGTGTAGACAGCCATTCCAGTTGCAATCCAGTGCTAGATTGAACGTTGAACAGTGAATACGAGTCAATTGTTTTGGGGACCAATCCAGCTACTCTTAAAAGACTGGAACAATGTAAACGATATGCTCCAGTCCAGCACTGGACTGGATTAGCTCGCTGGATCACTGGACTGGAATAATGTGAACCGGCCATAACGGCTGACAAGTGTCGAATTTTGATAGTTGAAAAACAGTTCAGACATTTATTTTAAATATAAATGTCAAAACTTATTCTGCTATCTGCAATATCTGAGATAGCTGATCGAACTCAAACTATTACAGAAAAATATTCTAAGTACATATAACTCAATCAAGTATGTTTACTATCATACTATGCTTTGGAAAATTCATTATTGTCAGTCCTGCTTTCTAGGTTTACATCTCCACCAGAGCTATGTGCTAAGTTAGGCCCGTGCTACACTTGACGGATCTTCCGTCGCCAATCTTCCGCGACGGAACGTCAAATTACAAATAGCGTGCACACTACGCGGAAGATCGGTCGTTCCGTCGCAGCGTAAATTATATGCAATAATATGTATTGGCGTTCTGTCGCGGAAGATCGGCGACGGAAGATCTGTCAAGCATGGCAAAGGCCTTAATGTTAAAATTAATAATGCTTTTTGGACCGGAAAGTACAGCTCTGGCAGTAAGACCCCTCAGGCAAATGGCTGAAGTTTTACATTAAGCTTTTTTGCAGTTTGAGTAAAAACTTAGAACGATTTCGTAATGACATATAAAAAAATATGGAGGCCCAAAACCAAACCCGTAGAATTGGCAATGACATCGGGTTGGACCAGTATTTATAACATTGTGGGTCGTACTTGCTAAAATTTAAACTTAACGAAATATCTGTGGCACTAATGCACTCTGGATTGAAGCCAAATCTGTGCGAACCGGATGACCCCAGTCTTTTGTTTCTTTTACGTTACGTTCTGATGGGGTTACGCTTTTAATGTGTGTTATTAGTTCGTTTTTTAAAGCTAGTATTATGAAATCCTTCAAAAGTTGCGAGGTTAAACACAAAAAGAGTTTTAATGGACTTCCATAGCTAACCTTTTTCGTTCGCCTTCTTAGAGATTAGTTCTCGATTCTAAGATTATCCATTGTGCTTTATAGACGCCCGGTAGAAATGAAGTTAGATTTTTAAATTAAGAATCGAATTTGAAAACTCTACTTCTCTTTTTAAATTCAAGAATTGCAACATTGTGCCCGTTTGTTTGTAAGCAATTTACTAAAGGTCACCCATTGAAACATATTCTCTTTTCGAATCCGCTTTCAAAATGGCCAATCAGAAAAGGATCAACAAAACATTGCACCTGGGCCCCGATTTATACGTCCGATTGCACAAAAAAATCAACAAAAATGACAGAGTTACCATCTATTAACGATACGGTCTTGTTTCTGATTGACAAAAGCATACTAATTCAATCGTACCATACCACTTTCCCAAAACGATAGGCTTTTTGTCATTAAAGATTTGATGAATTAACTTGAAACCACTTCTCCATAGTTCACTATCGTTTTTGTTAGTTCAGACCCTAAATTGATTCGATTTCGACTTAGTTTAAATTCGATCACGTTAGGTAGTAACACGGCAGAGCACAACCTATTATTTGGGAACAGTTTAAACCCTCGTTTGGGATTCTAACTCCTTTTTAAAATGCAGTAAAGTTACGAGCTTCAACGTGTTCGAAAAAAGAATAATGTGGGCGTAATTAGACTTAACTCGTTTAAGAACTCGTCTCCTCATTCCGTTCTTTATTTAAAAGTTTAGGTTACTGAAATACTTTTTTAATGTTTTAAGGTGTTTTAAAAAGTTACCATGGTAATCTGTCTGACCCATTTTGATTTTTTGCTCATCAATGGGCCGATTACTTTTCTTACTTAGAGAAATAACAGATTGTACTAATTTCCACACGAATTGAGAACTAACTCCTATTTTTTTAAATCGGTAATAAAGAGACCCTTGTCGTTTGATAAATTGTTGATATAACACGTGTAATGTTCACAAAGAAAATTACAAATTTAATATAAATTCACAGCCATTGATTCAAGTATTCGTCTATTACAAGACCCATCTTAGATTCTGTGGAATTTGTCGTATTTTTAATAACGAGTCTAGGTTAAATTACTCAGTTGTTTTCTTTTTTAGAATAAATAGAAAATTAAAATATTATAAAGATACGTTTTTATGGTAATTATATGAGGAGGTGTTGGTCACATTCAATGGAAAGGTTATAGGCTATTCATACTAGCCGCGCCCCGCGGTGTTACCGTCGTTGTGCCCATTCCCGCAGGAATTTTGGGATAAAAAGTATCCCATGTGTTATTCAGATGTATAACCAATATTACTGTAAAGTTTCATCCAAATCCGTCCAGTAGTTTTTTTGTGAAAGAGTAACAAACATACATATATTCTCATAAACATTCGCATTTATAACAGTAGTAGGATATAGTAAATCGTCGTTTCTACTGAGCGAAATAACAACCCAGAAGTCGACCAATTCTAGACAAAGCCTGAAATTTAACATATGTGACGTTTTTACTCTAATAAAATCGGTCACAAAGCATGTAAACTCAAAGTACTCAAGTCACTCACTCACTCAACGAAGCTTTATAACTGATCGATTATAACATTTATTAAAAAACTACGCGTTAAACAAATTAAAACTGTTACAAAGTTAAACTCAAAGTCTAATTTAAAAGAAAAGTTTAAGAAAAACGATGGCAAAAAATCTACTGGGAAACTTAAAACTATTAAAAGAAAAATAGAAAAAATTCTTAAGAAGAAATTTATCAGTCTTTAATACGACTCAAACAGGGGTTGTTAAAAGTTTAACTAACGCACATACTAGTCAGTAAAGTAGCAGAGAGAAAGCAAAATGTCATTCAATTTTTCAAAGCAAAAAATCATTTCATTCATCACTACATAGTATAAAACAAAGTCGCTTTCCGCTGTCTGTGTGTTCCTATGTATGCTTAGATCTTTAAAATTACGCAACAGCTGATTTTGATGCGGTTTTTTAAAATTTATAGAGTGATTCAAGAGGAAGGTTTATGTGTATTAAAATTTCTGAAATTTCCACGGGAACAGGCACAACGCGGGTAAAACCGCGGGGCGCTGCTATGAAAGGCCAGCGCTGACTACTCCTGCTTAGTTTATTAGGAGTTTTGATCTCAGTTTAGTTAGTGAACTAGGAGTAAGTTGATTGATCAAGTTCAGCTATAATGGTGAAATTGGAGCTAAGTGAATTTTAATAATAAAGTAAGTAACATATTGAAAAACCAATGTTGAGGAACGTTTATCTAAAAACCTGACCATCTAAACACAGTATGTCTTAATTAGAAGAAGAACATTCAAGTGTCGGTGCAACACTATTACTATAATGGCATTTGTGCACTTCCCAGAGCTTAAACAAGAAAAATATTTACGAGTATAGAACCCTTTTTGCTATTTGAGATGGTTGAAAAGTGTCCTTTGTTTGCCAACATACTAAAACGATCAATAAATCTACTGATATCGAAGTTTTATAACAGTCTTAAACCCTTCAACGGGTATGATCGGTATGTCTAAAACTATCTTATTATAACGACTAAGTAGCAAGACACACAGAATGTGGGTGAAAGCTGGTTGCATGTCACACCCGCACTATCCGCTACACTCAGAGAAGTTCCTTATCCCGCATTGCGAAAGGGGGCTAGACGTCAGAGAGAGACAGACAGAGAAACATGTGCACGCCAGAGAGAGACAGACAGAGAAACATGTGCGCCTTTTCATACATAACATGTCAAAATCATTCATTAAATCTCTACTAAAGAAGCATTTGCCGTCTCTGAGTACGGGCGTATGTGTGCTTTGCACTTAAGACCGTAAAACTGGTCCTTAACACGGTATCTCTCATTACAAACTTCTATCAGTCACCTTTCCAAGAAAAATCCCAGATGCTCTTCCCTAATAGTATTATTCTCTACTGGATTTCTTAAGTTTAAGCGAACACTACTCATTTTTAATTGAAACTACGTTTACGATACACTTCGCCTTTATTTTACATTTTTATGTGACGTTTCGACCTCTTTACAGGAACCGTGGTTATAGAAGACTGAGGTGTGTGAAGAAGTTTCTTGTATGGACGCATAACACCATTCAATATTATTCTCTGTTCGTACAATAAAGCTTGTTCCCTGTTCAAACAAGTGCGCAAATTCTTTTACCTAGACCACAATCTTACGTGCCAAGTGGTTGAATTACAAGAGCGTATAAAAGCTAACTTTATCGTCCTATTAGTGGGGTCTGGTGTTTTATATCTAGTTGGGTTCTCGAGTTTTTATAGACCAGTCCGGATAGTGAACTGATGATAACTTTTATAGTACCAATTACTTGTTGTGGACTTTAAAGCAGATTTAATTGGACTTGAGTGCTCAAAGATGGCTATAATGTTTTATCTATTGGATACAGTGATATGTAGTTCTATTTATGTGTGAAAGCGTTTATCTTTTAAACTGTTAGTCGCGATACTAAAAGTCGTAAGACAAGCCCGTTGGCACAGTGGTAATGGGAGCGCTTACTGTGCCAGAGGTTGCGGGGTTGATTCCCACCCGGAGTCAACAATATGTGGAGACATAGTTGTTGGCGACGGCGTCTGGGTGTCAATTATATAAAACAATATATTCTTATCAAGTATTTGTGTATGTATATGTAGTAGTATCATTTAGTTAGATTCCATATTACAAGCTTAGATCTTAGTTTGGGTCTAGTTACATTTATTTATTTATAAGTACGTTAAGCGTGCGCCCGTCGTGTGCGCCCGCGGCGGCTCACCTTTGTATGACACCGCACGCGACGGGTGCACGCTTAACGCAGTATCGGCACTAAGATATTTTACTGAAATTTACAATCGGTACAGTGACGCAATTTTTCATACTTTCAGGGTGAATGACACAAAAACTCTTAAACCTATTTAGTACTAAAATATATTCAAGAAACAAAAAGCTGTTTATTTAAAAACAATATTTTATGTTGCACGAAATATAACACTATTTAAAACCATCCACAAGCACTTTAACAGAATACAATTTGAACGAACAGCCTTTGTCTCTTAAACATATTTAGGTCCTACTAGACCTTAATGTCAAAAATCACTCCTAAAGTATCATTAGTGACTGAGTATAGAAGTTAGTCTTTTGTTGTAATATCTTTCAACATCGTCTTTAATACTGAGCAAGTTTTCAAGCTCAATATAAAGAGAGCGTAACACTGTCACTACTTACATGTTACTTTCCAACATTTTCATTTAGAATTCGCGGGTTCGCATATTAGGGTTAATGTTAATGAACGTGTAATCTACAATAATATATAAAGAGGAAAACTTTGTTTGTTTGGTTGTAATGAATAGGCTCAAAAACTACTGGATCGTTTTAAAAAATTCTTTCATCATTCGAAAGCTACATTATCCACGAGTAACATAGGCTATTTTTCATCCCGAAATTCCCACAGGAATGGACACAACACGGGTAAAACCGCGGGGCGCTGCTATATTAAATAAAAATACGTAAGCATGCGATTATATCTCGTTTATGTTATTGTAGCGCTTGTGGTGTAGTTTGACTAAGCGATTGTAGTAAAAGTAATATTTTAAAGCAACGTGCAGCTCGACACCTACTTGGATGGGTGGCCGATAGTGGCATTTATATCTGAGCGCTACTGTGTGTCGGAGGGCACGTAAAATATCGGTTCCAGTTGTTTCAATCGCCAGACCATGTCGGAGGCCTTTAGGCGGTCTAAATGCTTTACGTTCGCCAAAAAACCTTCTCGAACTTCTTCTTCATCGAGTGGATGGTCAACCTGACCAATCCTGGTGTCAGAGTTATTGAGCCGCCAAAGGCCTCTGACATGGCTCATGTAACGACTACTATCCGTAGAAAGTAATCGGGACCGACGGCTTAACGGTTCACATTCTACTCAAACTTACTTAACTTAATTAAGTTATAATATCTCCTATTGATCAATAATACCCCTCATCCCTCAACCCACCCCCAAACTTAAAACTGAACCTCCAATCGAAACGAACAAACATCTTCGTCCTCAGAGAATTAATATAGAACATTACAAATGGGTACGTATAGATAAAGGACGAGTTAATCTCATGTTATATCGTCGGTAGGTGATTAGCAATTAAATTCAGGATCATTCAGAGATGAGGGTTGTTCGACCCTGGTGAGCAAGGATTATAGTATTTATGATGTTTGCCCGTGATTTTTGAAAGCAAAAGGTCTGTTTGTGAAGCCACGTTTTCACTTGGTGTCTGAACAAATGTTTGTTTTGATCAAATGTTTGTTGTTCTGTGATGTTCGCTTAAAATAGGATCCAACTGTTTTCTTGTTACTAAACTCGATGATCTGAAGAAGATCAACCAGCCAATCCAAACGAACTAAAGACTTTTTTCAATCCAATCATCACTGAACGAATATGTTCGCTCGTTTTATTGTTTTCATTAACCACAAGAACGAACATATCTCGCTCAGAACAGTTCTGAACATTAAGTGTAAACACGGCTTAATTGGTTAGCTTGAAAGCTAAGTCGTTCGTCATTTGTTTTCACTGTAAGTTGTTAATTGTTTTTGAATTTTGTATTTAGAACATTTTGTTTTCATAGCAATTACGTTGTTTGATTACGTTTTATATGGTTTAAAGTTTGGTTTTGTTTATTTATGAATGAAAGTAAGGCTGAGTTCAGATGATCGCGCGGAGCTGCGCGTCGTCGCGTGGTAGGAGTATTCACATGACGCGCGGTCATGTAGACGACACTAGCTGTTTACTGTGATTTAGTACCGCGCGGTCGAAAGTTTCGTGCGGGTCCGCGCGGCCATCTTAACTTAGCCTAAGTCTATTGTGAAAAGGCAAAAGTTATAATGTCAATTTGACAGTCTATAACCTGAAAAGACTTTCAGGCCTTTCTAATAGTTACAAAGACTGATCCATGGCATAAGCATCACTTGGTGTTATCAGTTAACTGAGAAAGATTAGGCACAATCCGATTTCAATTCTGTTGAAGTCGATCGTTTTAAATGCAAGCAACAATACACTTTCATATGCAAGTGAGCTAATAACTCCAAAGTATAACAAAATAGTAAAAAATAAGTTCGAGTAGGGTTGTGGCCAATCCTGGTGTCGAAGTTCTTAGACCGCCTAAAGGCCTTCGAAATGATCTAACGATTGAAACAACCGGGACCGACAATTTAACGTGCCCTCCGAAGCACGGTAGCGCTCATATAGAAATGCCGCTATCGGCCACCCATCCAAGTAGGTCGAGCTGCACGTTGCCTAGCAACCGCAATGAACTAATATCGCTTAGTCAAACTATGCCATGAGCAACCACGCTTCTATACAAAGTAGTAACAAAGTGACGCAATACTTTTGGTAAAAGAAAAAACTTGAGAGGTGTCAAGGGACACCCGGATGGAACGAAGTTTATTAATTATCAACAAAAATAATCGTCGCGACACCACACTGTTCAATGCGAAATAGAAAGACGAAACGAAAATATCTAGCTTGCTTTCTAGACGAGAGAGAGAGAGACAGACAGAGAAATAAAAAAATCTTTGTCTGTCTCTCTCTGGCATTCGCATGTTTCTCTGTCTGTCTCTCTCGCGCATGTTTCTCTGTCTGTCTCTCTCGCGCATGTTTCTCTGTCTGTCTCTCTCTGGCATGCGCAAGTTTCTCTGTCTGTCCCTCTCTAGCCTAAAAAATGTCGTTACCATTTTTTCCGTCTAGCCCCCTTTCGCAACGCGCGATAAGGAACTTCGTTCCAAAAACAGTTATAATTCTTCCACTTGTCCAAGTTAAATGACGTTGACGCTAAAATATTTACATTGGACATTGTTTTGGTAACTGAGTGACGTCAGAGGGTCTAATATATTCAGTTATGTTTTATTATGTACGAGTTTCCTTATGAGGTCGACCTTAACCATAACGTGGCTACGACATCGATTACGGCTACGAATTTTGCTATGAACTACGAAAATTGCTACGGATTTCTACTATGGCTACGGATACGAGACTTCGAAAATTGGAAGGCGTAATTTTTTTGGGTGAAATGCCATGAGTAGATTTTTAATTAGTTTCTTATAGGTTTTCATTGCCGCACTCAGATACGTACATTAAATTGACACTTAACTGATGGATTACATCTCAAAATCACTCATCAGGAACCTTACTAAGGAAGGATTTGACGTCTCAGAGTTCCGGCGATGGTGTATTTTTAGTCTGATGTCTATCATTACATCAAAAACAATAGAAGTACACAAATATGCAAACATTTATAGTGATAAGACCCTTAAATGAGCCAGTCATTATTTTGAAAGTGCACCGTCTAACATATGCATTAAATAAACAAAAGGCGACGTTAAATGTGTGTTATTTTATAGCAGACGATACTAATAACTTAAATCTGGCCGTTTCTCTGTCAGCAAAGCTTTCACAATAGAATGATAAGAGACAATGTTTGTTGTATATTAACGTATCTTTCGCGAATACCCGAGCTTTGGTCGGTATCATTTTTGCGAAATTACTTTTCTGACTTTCCTAATGTGCGATTTTAAAGCTTATACGTACGAGATAAAGACTGTATTTGCAAAGTTTTCGGTCCTTGTTTTGTGTACAGATGTTTTTGCATGTGGTGTAATTTGGATGACAATTTAAGGATTCTAAGGTCGAGTTTGCTGATTAGTAAAGTTTTTGAGACGTATTTTTGCTCAGAGTTTCGCGGATGGAAGTAATGAGACTTTAAATTATATTGCGTAAACAGCTTCATTGAGGTTGGGATATTAACGAGTTTTTATTAAACAGTGTAAAATAAAAGCAAAGTGTATCTGTAAACGGAGTTTCAATTCAAAATGAGCAGTGTTCGCTTAACCTTAAGAAACCAGTATTAACTGGAACATCATATTTAACTATATTAAATTCATAACCTCGCGGTGCCCTAGTCTTGTTATACGGTGAAACTCCCGTCTGATAACAGGTAAATTCAGAGTTGTTCAAGACCGGATCGTAAATACCAATTAAAGTGTCAAAACTAAACGTTAGTGTGGAAATTATTGCTTCGGCGTATGATTTGTTTGTGGCCATGATTTACAGGTGGACGGTGAATTTATGTATTAAGTATGGAGGTATATCTTATAGGTATACACCGACTTATTATGGTTTAATTTGAAACGTATGGGAGATGTCATCTTAAAGTTAATGAGTACATACAGTTCTAAAATATAAAATACTAGCTGCACCCCGCAGTGTTACACGCGTTGTACCCGTTCCCGCAGGAATTTCGGGATAAAATGTATCCCATGTATTATTCCTAATAACCTATATTACTGTAAAGTTTCACCTAAATCCGTTCAGTAGTTTTTGCGTCAAAGAGTAACAAACATACATCCATACAGACGTCAATCTTCGCATCACTACATAGTCACTACATAGTATAAAATAAAGTCGTCTCTTTTTCGTGTCTGTCTGTTTGCTTAAATCTTTAAAATTACGCAACGGATTTTGGTGCGGTTTTTTGTAATAGGTAGAGTGATTCAAGAGGAAGGTTTTTATGTAAAAAAATTCCCGAAATTCCCACGGGAACGGGCACAACGCGGGTAAAACCGCGGGGCGCTGCTAGTTTATAATATGAGAAGGATCAACAAAATATTATAACATATAATAAGTACGTATTGACATTTCGTATACTTGTATTATAAGGAAATGACTAAAAACCAATTTCCCCTCAATTTATAAGGTTACGCTTTATTTCGGAAAGCGTATATGTTTCCCGGTAATTGTGTAGAATATTATCAGGCCTCTTGGTGTTCTATTGTTTATGATTAAACAACATTTATTTAGGGTTATTGTGAGGCAATATAAGGGAGGAAATGTTAATTTGATTACTTTGTTAATGCATTCAGTGAAAGTGCGGTTGTTCTATTACAGGCATTGGATTTTTAAGGGATTTTATAAGAAAACTTCATAATTATTTTTTATGACATAAATGATCATGTCTGAGTTGTAAAAAAATAACGTTAGATAATCGACCAATCAACACTGAACATTTGTATCATACTATGTCTTGTCACATGGTAATTTTTCTCATAGTCAAGGCCGCTACATTATTTTTATCATGCCATGTCTTTTCACATAGTCACAAGTCACTGCCCTAGAACAACGACGGTGACGACACAAAACACATGACAAGATATGATATGATAAACAATGTGATGATTGGTGAAAATTTTGAATTAAGAATTTGTCATTTGAATTAATAATTTATTCAATCAATCACGCCCCGTGGTGTTACCGGCGTTGAGCCCATTCCTACAGGAATATTGAGATAAAATATATCTCATGTGTTATTCTGATGTATAACCTATATTACTGTAAAGTTTCATTCAAATCCGTCCAGTAGATTTTTTGTGAAAGAGTAACAAACATACATACATCTATCCTCACAAACTTTTGCATTTATGATATTAGTAGGATGTGGCAAATTTTATCATGGCATTTAAAACCGTTTTGTCAAAGCCGCAGTAATACTTGTCGGTAATGAAAAGTCAAGGGTGTCAGCATTAATAAATCAGTTGGCCACCCGAATCACTGGCCAATTTGTATGCAACGCTGGAATAAAAAGAAATAACGTTTTATGAAAACATGCATAATGGTGTGGTGTAAGGTATGAACTTGTTACTTTAGTCTTAAGCGATCGTGGTTATTGTTAATGGAAATAAATACTTCATTTTTTTAATAATAAAAACGATCTTTATAACTTTTAGTTGTCTTATGTGACTAACGTCTCGATGGTCTAGTGGTATGAGCACTCGCTTGCCAAGACTAAGGATCCCTGGTCCAATTCCCAGGTCGAGCGAAAACATGTTTCCTACTTTTCAAACATGGCTCGAATTTGAAATCACCTAGCCGCATTTGCCAAGCGTTGTGATTATGCCTAATCCTCCTCACTGTACTGATATCGCCCACAGCTGCAGCAGTGGGACATTACAGGCTAATACTTTACTTTACTTTTTTAAATGACTTTTCCTTTTTAAGCTATTGCATAGCTTCTATCGCGGGCCTTGAGCGCGGGGACTGAATCCAGAAATTCCGTAACGAAAAAACCTCACGCTCCCCACTCCGACGGGCAAGGAGGTGTGGCTTGAAGGCCGTGCATCGTCTAACGTCGTTTCAGTTCGGCAGTCTTTGACACGGCGTTGTGTGAGATTAGACGTATTAAATTATAATTGCATAAGTTGATACAAAATGCTATGCAATAGCTTTACCGCGGCAGTCCCCGAGTGCCACACGTCTTTTTTATTTACCGCTTCCGCTGTAAGTTACACACTTGCTCACCCGACCTTTTAGCTGTAGGTTTTCCGGGACACGAAAGCTGGCATTAAGCAAGACGGCTTGTCAACGTTCGCTCTCACCCGGAATTGTAGAATTTTTAAATTATTACAAAATAAATGACAGTACTGACGACCTGTTTACTCCTATTTACACCGTTTTTTGTTGGTTGTGTGATAACACTGTGGCGAAATTGTGTTTTTAAATTTAGAACATGTTTATAAACAAGGTGGTTTTGTGAAAAACAAATGAATGTGGATGAGTTTACGAACTTTGTTTTTAGTGCCAAACACTCTATAAACAATAAGCAACAATATGCATGTTGAATTATTTTATCGATTTAAAAAAGGTAGAGTGCCTAAATTTTGAAGATTTTTATGTGAAAACGATGTTTTGTTTCAACACAAAGTTTTTTATAGGTATTAGAAGTAGGTTGATGTTTTTAATTGCTTTATGAAAAATAATAAATAGACGATTTTTTTAAACTAGCCAATTTGTAGTAAAATGAAAAATAGGATCTACTTCTCTCACTACCATTACTTATAAATGAAACACCTTAATAGATTTATAAAAAACTTTACAATAAATTAATCGGTAAAGCCAATATTAGTACAGGAAAAAACAATATTTAGCGACCCAAACATTTAAACAACCCAAAAACCAACTATTAACTAAACAACTGAATCCATTCAAGTAAAATTTCCAAGAAACAAATGAAATTGTGATCGAATCAAGTTTAGTACATCACTAGACTACGAAAAGGGGTAAATATTTGCATTCCCCAGTTGAAGTTGACCAGGATTACCCACTGTTTACCCGTTCCTTTGATAACCCAGTCTACGATTACTCAAGCTTCAAATGTTTGAACCAAAGGATTCTGCAAAGCGAGTGGTGCTACGTGCCTCTTTTGTAACTTTGAAATAATGTGGATTTATTAATGGGTTGTCGATGCGTGAATTTCATTTGTTTTCCGGAAGTGGGTTTGAAAAAGGAATGTAAACGCTGCAGTTCTTTATTCAATTTAAATTGAATGGTGTATTATTATACTGTTTATCTACACTAATGTTGTAACATTCTACTTATGATTCCAATACTTGACTTATAATTACTACTGTTATAGCACAGACAACTAAAACACTCAATTTAAGCAATTGCACATGATGTTATAATATCATTATAATATAACATTATAACATCATTATAACGCGACCAATTAACCTGGCGAGCCTTATGTCAAAATCCTCATACTAGTTGCATAAAATTTTGATATTAGGCTGGCTTTTGAAAACAGTTGGGTTATACGTGAAAACTTCGTCGAAACTACATACATACACAAAACTCTTTGGTAAGATCTCGCTCGCTCCTGATTGGCCCCTGCGCTCTCATTGGTTAGATTTTAATGGCGGCAAGTTCACTGTGACAATACACGTACCTACGCGTGAATTTAATGTTTCGCAATGTGTTTTGTTTTTAAAATTTTGTTTGATTAAACGCATTAAATAGTGAAGATAAAGTAGTGTATGCAACTGCATATAACACGGGTATTAAAACACTCGTTACTATTATGAAACTCGCTGCGCTCGTTTCATAAACTCACACTCGTGTTTTAATACCCTTCTTTATATGACGTTGCATAAACTACTATTATGGATTTAATATAGAGATTTATATTCGTTTGACAATAGGCATGTAAAACCTTTTTGAATGTCTTTTCAGTTTAAAATTAATACTCTGATGTCAAAGCATAGTAGAGTGTTTGGTATTTTTTTAATAGTTAAGGCGTTTTTAATAGTTTTTAATAGTTAAGTTTTATGATTTCAAACAATAATTACTCTTTGGACTTCTTCACAAATTAAAACTGTGGCAAACTTCATACGCCTTCTTCAACCAAAATTTCGCGTATTTATGACACGGTTTCTAAAAACTAATTCCTCTTGTTTCAGTCATGTTGGCGGCGTCATAGAAAACACAAAGAAAGGTAATTATCTTCTTTATTAACTGAACTGCTTACGTCACATCATTCAATGAGAAAATAGGTTAGCATGACGGACATAAATACGGACTAACATGAGTCTCATTCCTTAGAATATACTGTTTCTTTTCCTTATATATAAAGTAGGTATTATTTGATGGCGGTAGGGGACAGTAAAATATGATTAAGGTCCCGTAATTTGTCTCCCTGTCACCACAATAACTTTGAAACGTCACAATTTTGGTGGCAAAAAAATAAAAAGTTTAAAAATTTCAAGTGCAAAAGTCGTCTTACCGGGCCCACTTTTGCTAGAGTTTTGTCACTCATTTGAATAACAAGAAAAACCTTTTTTCTTCCCCCACACACCCTAGCACTTTGAGGATTATTTCCCTTGAAATATGGACGAATTTGTAGGTAAGATTCAGTGAATTGTTTACTTGTGATGTCGCATCGTTTTTCGTTTATCGCTCAACGTTTTCCGAAGTACTTTCCTCGAGTCATGTATCCGGGTTTCTTTGGTTTCATGTGGGAATATATTTTAAAGAAACATTTCCTTTCGGGAATCATGTCAAATTGAATTTGTCTTAGAAGTCAATTTATGGTATTGGTTTATTTATATAAATGTTTTATTTAAAAGATCTCATTTCGAAATTCGTAATGTTGAGTAACTTGGCGCAGAGCCTGTAAATAAATGTTTGATATTAGTTTTAAGTTTAAAGTCTTTTTGTAAAATAAAATAGCATATATTGTAATGTACGAGTATGTAGTACAAATAGAGAAGCTATTTATATAAAAAATGTTAATGTCCGATCTTATATCACTGAAGTACGAATACCCTGCAACCAAAAAGTCTCAAGTCCCAAGAAATACTTCTAAGTTGATTTCACTTTAAGTTAAAGTGCGCGTATTCTTTATTACTGCTTCAAATCTATACTAATATTATAAAGAAAACTTTGTAATATTAGTAAGTAAACTTTGAGTTTAAGTTTGTTCGAGCTAATCTCGGGAATTATCAGTCCTATTTGAATAACTCTTTTGTCATAGATAGCCCCATTCAACGGGAAGGTTATAGACTACTTTTCATCCTAAAGTTCCCATTGGAACGGATATACCGCAGGTGAAACCGCGGGGCGCTGGTAGTATGGATATATAGTACAATAAATAAGATATACAATTCAAATATTTCCAAGGAAAAACAATAAAACGTAAGTAAACAAATCAGATATATGTTTTCAAATTGATTGAAGCCATTCAACATGATATCGATGCCACAAAAGTTTTCCAATGACAAAGTTACGCAAGATATTTTGAAAAGTTTTATGATTTATACTTGAAGTGTCTCGGTAACAGCGATACAAGTTTAGAGCGACTAGAAAGCTTAACAAGGGGTACCTGCTGTGTATGTGTATCTATTGACAAGCCAGTTGGCACAGTTGCATGTGAGAGCGCTTACTGTGTCGGGGGTTGCGGTTTCGTTTCCCGCCCGGAGTCAACAATATGTGCAGACATAGTTATTGGCTATGACGTCTGGGTGACAATTATATATTCTTATTAAGTATTTGTGTGTGTATATGTAGTATTGTCAGTTAGCTAGATTTTCGGTCTAATTGACCGTGTGTGAATTCTTCCGGATATATTATCTACTAGCAGCGCCCCGCGGTTTTACCCGCGTTGTGTCCATTCCTGTGGGAATTTCGGGATGAGAAATAGCCTATGTTACTCGTGGATAGTGTAGCTTTCGAATGGTGAAAGAATTTTTAAAAACGGTCCTGTAGTTTTTGAGCCTATTCATTACAACCAAACAAACAAAGTTTTCCTCTTTATAATATTAATTTAGATAGTGCCGCCAATGCATAAAATAGGGGTGACGTAAGTTTTACGCATATGTGTGTATGTGGAATTGCTGCTTCTAAAGCCCTAACATAAAATTAAAGTTACCAATATGATGCATCTATGTGTATATGGCATTAAAGTTGAAACTACTTACTTTATTCTATAAAAATGTAATTTTGATCACAACTATGATAACTTTAAGCATGGTAATATAATGATGTTGTTCTAAAGCGCAAGACACATAGTATCTTTAACATCTTAACTAGCAGCGCGGTTTTAGCCGTGTTGTACCCTTTCCCGTGGAAATTTTGGGATTGAAAATAGCTTATAGCATTTCTGTTGAATGTGGATATCCATTACATAATTAATTATTGAAATAGGATTGGTTGTTTCTGAGATTAACGCTTTCAAACAAACAAGAAATCAAGCTTTATCATATGAGTATAGATAGATAGTATATAGTACACATATATTCGAACTAGCCGCGCCCCGCGGTATTACCCGCGTTGTTTCGGTTCCCGCGGGAATTTCGGGATAAAATTTATCCCATGTGTTATTCTGATGTACTCGTATAACCTATATTACTGTAAAGTTTCATCCAAATCCGTTCAGTAGTTTTTGCGTGAAAGAGCAACAAACATACATCCACATCCATCCATACATACATCCATCCTCACAAACTTTCGCATTTATAATATTAGTAGGATAGGATTAGTAGGATTAATATACAGGGCGACTTCAAATTGGTAATACAAAACACTTGATTTTGGCTTTATTAATGCTAAGTATTGTAATTAATTAACTCCGATGTTAAAATTAGCTGTCTTTAATAATTGATAATTTTCTAATAAAATATTTAATTACAGTCCCGAAGTGTGTTTACCCCACATTCAATACCTAACTGTCAACTGCCAGACCTGTCACTCGATGTTATCAACGTAAGATAATAATTAATGGTAAGGTCATATGAAGCCAAAGAAAATGGGATAATTTAAAATTAACAAAAAAAATACTTCTGGTTATTTTAAAAGCATGAGACCTAATGGAGGTGCTTAGTGTAGGGCAAACGTGTGCAAAACTTTCATTTTGTATTACCAATTTGAAGTCGCCCTGTATATTAATTCGAAATTCCTTGCAATCAAGTTCCAAACAACATTACACTACCCATCTATTCGGTCAATAGTTCTACATTCAACTGGCCTCACAGAATGTACCTGACCAAATCTAATATAGGTTTAATCCTGCAAAGTTGAGGGACGCAATCTACTCGTCAAAGGGCAATGGTCGGTCGCTTGCAAATTGCGACTACGATAACTGGCTATAGAGCGATCAAAGTTGTAGAATTTCCAACCTTTTTCCGTCGGCC
The DNA here is from genome assembly GCA_963082685.1 of Cyclophora albipunctata. Lineage (NCBI taxonomy): Eukaryota > Metazoa > Arthropoda > Insecta > Lepidoptera > Geometridae > Cyclophora > Cyclophora albipunctata. The sequence goes on from OY720133.1 coordinate 3,699,085, forward strand.
ATTTTGTTTTACAGCCGGGAGCCATTTTCTTTTTCGTTTGTAAGTTATACTGTCATTTTGTTATATGGAATCACAAGGAGCTTAATATTTGTTGTTTATAAATAGATTAGTTACACGTTGTACTCGTTCCTCTAGTAATTTCAGCGTAAAAAGTAATTAAAAATTTTCATCTTAAATCAATCTAAGTTAAAATCTTTTTTTTTTATACTCTTAATCTTATTCATAAACGCTTATCTTTTCACTGTTTGTCCCTTTTCGACATACGCTATTCTCTAAAGGGCAATAGAGACAAAACAATTTATAAAACGTACTACTATTACTCGTACTTGTTCAAGATGCGTTGCGTCTTGAACAATCTAAAGCGTGCCCGAAGCAGAGGGACTATCGTTTTTGTAAAGAACACAGCTCTACAAATTGAGAGAGACTTAATGTACCAGAGCACCCTAAAAGAGATAGAACTACAATTACTCCCTCCGTAAGAGATAAGACAATCTCCGTAAGAGATAAAACGTGGTCACCTTTAAAAATAATGAGCTCTACAACAATTTCGTAAGAAAACACCCGACAGTCCGAACATCGCTACTGCAGGGCGGTTCATAACTCTGTTTAATCGAATATGGCAACATTGTCGTGTCATTGTCACTATGGTATACATAAACGTTACTATAGCAATATTACAACCGCAGGGTATTGGAAACATACTGCCACACTCATAGTTTTAGAGTTGCCATTTAATTGACACCTTGTTGACTTATTTTTTACATTACATGTCAAAATCACTCATTAAATCTCTACTAAAGAAGTATTTGACATCTCTGAGTACGGATGATAGAGTTACTATCTGGCAACATAGTTAAATGGGTAACTTTTATTTCAACGAAGTACGTTTGACCGAAACTGATTTCACCGAAGTATCAAATGACCGAAGTCTTTTAACATAGTTTAACTTCAAATTTTCATAGAAAAAGCACAACACGTGGATTTTGTTTGTTTTTTCTTATAAGAAAATTAATTTTGTTTAATATTAGGTTGTTGTAAGTATGGTTTCAGGCAATTCACCCACTCACCAATCAAAAAAGTTTAGCCTTAAATAATATATCACATTTTTCCTTGGTAACGCCTACGCATGAAAAATAATGGCTTTATAATAAAGGAATTGGCAAAGGCTTCTCAGTTCACTGAAGATATCAGTACAGTCAGCTAGTTTAAGCGTAATCACCACGCTTCACTGAAAACATCAGTCAGTTAAATTAAACGTAATCACCACGCTTGTTTCAGTAAAAGTGAGTAAAAAAATAGCCTTTAATGTCCCACTGCTAGGCAAAAACCTCAAGATAAGCTCACTGAAGATATCAGTACAGTGAAGATTATTAGGCATAATCACCACGTTTGCCTCCTTTGGTTGGTGCCAAAACCCGCGCCATGTTTGAAAAGCAGGAAACATTTTTTGCTGATTCACGCTTGCCTACCGCAGATTCAAAAAAAGAATTCAAGACGAACCGTGTATGATAACCAAATCGTAACCTACGCAAAAACATTGAAAATTTGCTTTGCCATAATACCTAAATGATAAAATTTACGCAACAATCGTATTACAAATAAAACAGACACGGTATCATAACCGAGTTAAATTCAGACATAACACAAACCACGAACAAGTATTATCTAGTATGTGTAAGAAGGGAAATTCAATTGTTCTTTGTCTCACACACCTTTCAAGTTATCCAATTAGAGGAAGTAACTTGGCAGACAAAGATTTAACTTGTCTCCGTGTTATGCGAACATCTGTGACCTTACAATTGTTAACTTGGAGCTGTTGCTGTGTTAAATATGTTTCGGTTATTAATGTTTGTACTTTTTTGTTTTTTATCGACCTCTCAAACGGAGGAGATTTTCAATTCGTATGATTTTTACTCGCAAGGAAAGCGTGGTGATTACGATTACGAATTCCTCCTCACTGTGACACTGATATTTTCGGTATCTTTGGTAAGACGAGAGGCCTTTGTTCAGCTCTGGGTCATTACAAGCTAATACTTCCTTACTTATGATTTTTAACCCCCGACAAAAGAGAGGGTTGTTTTAAATTTGAATTCGATGTCTGTACGTCTGTGGGTCTTAAACGGATGGACCAATTTCAATGTGGTTTTATAAATTTGAAAAACAGTGTCCTTGCGGTGGTTTTTATCTATGTTTCTTTAAAATCGGTTTAGCAATTTTTGAGTCGGGGCTTTTTGAATTTTACCTGTTAATGTTTGTTACCTTATTTTGTCGTCGATCATGAATGGACTTTAAGAATTAGTTTCGGTCATATAATAGTGTATACTCACAGAATGGTGTTTATCACTCAAATTGGTCATAACTGTTACAGTATGAAAGATATAATGTGATTATCAAATCCTAACTAATATTATAAATGCGAAAGTAACTCTGTCTGCCTGTCAGTCTATCATGCTTTAACGCCAAAACTACTGAACCGATTTAAATGAAATTAGGTACACAATTAGTCCAGAGCCTGAGAAAGGACATAAGCTACTTTTTATCGCGAAATTCCCGCGGAAACGGGTACAACGCGAGGGAAACCGCGGGGCGCTGCTCGTATATTATATATCTACATACATCTCAACATCGTCAACATATAATATACTCCCAGATGTAGTAAGTATGCTCACAAAGTCACATTCCCATTACAGTGGGATTTCTAAAGCATTCCATTGAAACAAATCAATCAATTAGTCAATAGGTTCGAGATGAATAGAAAGATTGAAATCCTTAAAGATTGATGTTAAGATCGAAGATCATTACGGACTAGTCGGGTGATAGATGAACCTGTTCAATGCAACTTTAAGTAGTTCGATTATCTTGTTTTTGAATTGATTATGATGGTACTAGTTTGCCACTTGTCATTTGTCAACGTCTTCTGGAACCTTGTCGATGGAGTTCTAACTACTTTTCTCTACCATCTGCCTGTTTTACTGTTGGTATGATACGATTTCGTTCCCTGATTTAATTAGTATATATACTCGTATATATACTTCTTGGCCTTCCTCTTCTTCTCTTTGCTTTCTGGTTAGCTAAGAACCCCCGCAAGAACTGGCTTTCAAGTGAAAAAAAATCGAAATCGGTTTACCCTTTTGAGAGCTACGGTACCACAGACACACACACACACCACAGTAATTTACGCCAAAGTTACCCCTATTTTACGTAAGGGTTAAAAATAAACATAACCACCGTAGCTTCCATTCACACACCAAACATTTCCCTTTGTTAACCATTTAATTTAACTTGGCAACGTTTAAATTATCGGCTCTGTAGAAGTTCCTATACATTTTCTAATGTAATAGAATATGTTGTTTGAACGGTTCGATTACAAAAGGGGCTTCTATTAAACTTCAATCGATTGACTGAAAAACGCTTGTTTCAAAATATCCAATTAGCATCTTTGTTTTGAAATGGAGTTTCTTTCGAGAATATCTTTAAGGAAGATAATTTAGATTGGTACATAGAACTACTTTAAAATAGATTACGATAATACTATGATGTGAAGTGATGAGTACGGGCGGTACTCAGTTTCTTCTAATGCTTCCTAAGTAAAGATTAAATGGTTGATTTTAATATTTAAAAACCTTTCTCTTAAATTACTTTATGTATTAAAAAACCGCGTCCAAATCCGTGCAGTAGTATTTGAGTTTATCGCGAAGACAGACAGACGCGGTCGGGGACTTTTTTTTTATAATATGCAGGACACAGATTATAGACGTCGCCTTCTAAGCGGCTAAGTTAAAGTGGAACTGGGCAGGCCACGTCTGCCGCATGTCTGAACAGCTGTGGGCAAAAACAGCCACTGAGTGGCAGCCAGATCCGACAAACATGCGGCGCGGCCACAGATATATATCTGTGGGCGCGGCAGACCGAGGCGTAGATGGCGGGATGAACTCGACATTTATCTCAGCAACTGGATGGAAGTGGCCCAGGATAGGGATGCATGGAGGGATAGGGGAGAGGCCTTTGCCCAGCAGTGGGACAGTAATGGCTAAAATAATAATAATAATAATGCAGTGCTTACTAGTTCAGGCTCATGTTTACTCCTGGCTAGAAATATTTATTTTTAGACTTTAATATGTAATAGAAGTAAGTTTGTATGCATAAAGATTTTATTTATATTTATTTATTTAGTGATAACCTCTCATTAAATCATTTACCCAATTTTGTCACCAAATTGTCGTTAACCTAAAATCATTCAATTTCAAATAGCATATATAACTAGCAGCGCCCAACAATTTTACCCGCGTTGTGCCCATTCCTGTGGGAATTTCGGGATGACAAATAGCTTATAACCACCCTGTTGAATGTGGCTATCCATTAAAAAAATAATTATTCGAATCGGACGAGTAATTCCCGAAATTAGCCCGAACAAACAAAATAAAAAAAAATCTTCTTTAAGAAATGGGGGGAAGGCTTTTGCCCAAAAATGGGACACTTGAGGCTTTAATAATAATTATTATAAACTCTATATAAAATATTAGTGCTAATTCCGTCTATCGTTAAACAGCTCATAGAACGGGGCTTAATAATCCAAGTTGTCTTATTACCAACCTCATTCGTTATATTACTCCGAATGACTTGTAATGGCTGCCATCCATCACGCTGGCCAACGCCAGATTTGTACCTTTTAAATCACACCTAATAAATATTTGGTGTGAGGTATTACTGTAATCACGCTTAGTATTATGAATTGAGTTCTCTCAGTGGGTATAAATATTGACCAGTGGGGTTACCATATTAATATAATCTGGTTTGATTGCTGATGTGATCCAGATGGATGGTTTTTTATCTTAATTTTTTGAAATAAGAACTGTGGACATATTTAGTCGTGTCTTACTTCTATAGTTTATAGTTTTATTTTTAATAATATCGAGTTCTTTTCCAAAAGATTATGTAGTCATTGTAGCTGCACATAGGTTTCCCCTAAACGAATTCAAAATATTATTTATTCCATCATACTGAAGCGCAATTCCTAAAAGTATTTCTACATACAAACAATTATTTTATTCGACAAATGAAAAAAAGTTTTTAATAACGTACAATCACGCCCTTCAAGACATATTCTGCTCACATTTCCAATACAGCCACAAGCAAATTGTTTACCTCGGAGCTATTCCAACTAAACACCACTCAGAAAATCATTGTTATACCAAAATTTTGCTCCCATTTCTACCTTTATTCATATATCAAAACTATAACCAAACACTCGTGGGAGCTTGTTAGGTTGAAATAAATTGTACGGCCAGTATGAGACCGGTTCATACATTGATTTATTGAATCGACTCCAGTTAAGAGCTCTCGGAACCTCACTTGAAAACTTGTTAATAGCAGTATAACGAATGTAAAAATGAATTTGTTTTAATAACTTTATTTTTTCGTGCTTGGAAGTTTGTTGGTCCTGTTAGGAATTGATGAAGGTATTACCAATCGAATACAAGGAAAATGGTATATATTATACTCGTAATTATGTTTGTATATTCTAAAAGTTAATGGTCCCCACTTTAGTGATTACATACACAAACTTGATGAAAAATGATGATCTATAATAATACTAGCTGCGCCCCGCGGTTTCACCCGCGTTGTACCCGTTCCCGCGGGAATTTCGGGATGAAAAATAGATGTTGTCCGATTCTCAGCCTACCCGATATGTACACAAAATTTCATGAGAATCGGTCGAGCCGTTTCAGAGGTGTTCAACCACGGTACCCGTTCCCGCGGGAATTTCGGGATAAAAAATAGATGTTGGCCGATTCTCAGACCTACTCAATATGCTCACAAAATTTCATGAGAATCGGTCGAGCCGTTTCGGAGGAGTACGCGAACGAACACTGTGACACGAGAATTTTATATATAAGATACTTATACTTTTTATTTTACTTTTTTTTGTTTTCTTAAACACTCTTATCTCAGAAACTTCCAATTAAATTCAAATAATTATTTTGTAATGGATAGCCACATTCAACGGTTTAGTTATAAGCTATTTTTCATTCAGAAATTCCTACGGGAACGAACACAACGTGAGTAAAATCATGGGCTAGTTATTATATGTTCTCTCTCGGCCGTCAATTTTCAAAATTGTGCGCCAATCTCAATTTTTATATCAATGTAGTACAAAACTAAAATATGTGAAAAATAGACTTATACGAAGACTAGATTTACGAATTACAAGACTAAACTTAAAAGTTTCAGCTAAAAACAAAACCAAGAACTAACCAACATAGATCATAGCAACTCACTGAAAGAATCGGGAGTGAACGGGAGTTATAGCTCATAGAATATAATTTATATTGTCGACAAACTACGTTTTTCCGACAAAGAAGTTCCAATAAGTTTCACTCTTCGTACCTACTGTTCGCTGTCTTGTAGGTTTTATCTGAAAATTATAGGTAGCAACTTTGCTACGGAACTTTGTACCTTATTATTTATTGATATTAGGCGTGTTTGGTCTGAAAGTTGTTCTCAAGTTTATGAATGGTGAAGTGTTAATATAAATTTTGGTATTGAATAAAACATGGATTGAGTTTGAGTTTATCAACGCGGTTGGGAAACGTGGTGATAACTTACTCGCTTCCTAGGATAAAGCGTATTGAATTGGGACTACGATTACTAAGGCGACGATTACACGTAAAGTATTTACCGTGATCCATCAGTAAATAATGACGTATCGTGGTAATTACTGAACGTGTAACCTAATGTATTGATGGATGACAGTATTTATTGATGGATTTCTAGATTTCTTGATTCTGTAATGATGATCCGTCGGATTATGATTAAAAAAGGTGTTACTATTGTCAGAAGTTCTTCAAAGCAGGGTTCAGGCATTCGAAAATAATTCTCGTAATCATCCATTTCACCATGTAATTTAATTTCTACCATTAAATTCAAATGTGTGCACCTTTCCCTTTGTTGTAACCAATTTTTTGCCCATCGCTTTCGCTTGGCCTTTTTATTTAAACTAAGTGCTAAAATAATAGCCACGCAACCTTTAATTTTCAGCTCTGTGGCCATTTTAGACGTGTAAACAGCAGGAGACCGGATACAATACTGACGTAATAAATACTGTACGTGTAGGCTGGTGTATTAATCCATCAGTAAATACTGAAATCTATCAATAAATACTGTATTGACGGATCACAGTAAATACTTTACGTGTAATCGTCGCCTAACGCCCGTACTCCGAGACTGTACGAGTACTTTAATTGCTTCTTTAGTAGAGATTTTATGAGTGATTTTTACATGTAATGTATGAAAAATTACGTCAATTAGTTTTGTCGATTTAATGGACTATGAGGGCGTTAGTAAGAGTTTTTTAGTCTTCTGTAATTACAGTTTCTGAAATGGTAAGTAAAAGTAAAATGTAAAAAGTGAAAAGAATAAAAATATTAATTCAAAAAGTGACGATTACTCTTTATTCTCTTCTCTGTATCTTACTTTTGTAAGCGAGAGCAAAAAGGGTGCAATCTGCGAAACTACATCTTAACCTAAGAGCGTTTCCACATTATCCGATCCGATATCGGTGTCGGACGCCGATCCGATATCGGGGTAAGTCAAATGTATGAAATATGTTCCGATATCGGGCCGGACAATATGAAAGACAGGTACTTATTTCATACATTTTACTTAACCCCGATATCGGATCGGCGTCCGACACCGATATCGGATCGGATAATGTGAAAACGCTCTAACGGTGCAGCACTAAGTTAACGCTGATAGATAATTTGTGTGTCTACGTGTGAGTGTTTTAATATGTTCATACATATACCTTTAAAACGGTAGACCGATTGATACGTATTATTAGTAATACTCGTATGTGGTGATATTTTGATAAGGGTGCTTAGTTTAATTATGTTTATTTTTATTTGTTTCTCTTGTTTTACAACTATTCAAAGCAAGGACTAGTAGGTAGTTAATAATTTCTATAATCTCCAAAACTCAACAGCATATTTTTTATCCTTACGTGCCATCATTATTGAAAAACTATCGTCCCTAAAGTCCCTTAAGGTTAGCAAAAGTGTACATGACACAAATGGCTGTAATTTTTATACCCCAATGTAATACAAGTTGAAGTTTTTTATTACGTGTAGCAATTTATAAAAAAAAGTTTCAGAAGTGTTGAGTCCGCTTAATTTATGAACGGCTATATTTTATTTTCAAATGATTTATTCCCGCCTCCAACTTGGTTCGGAATTTGTTGGTTTTTTCATTATTTTATTGATTAATATCTTGGTAATTGGATAAAGGCTGTTGATTGGTTTAAAATTATTGAAAAAGTATTTTAAATGGCTCTTGATATAAATTGTCCTGAACCGAATATAAGAAAAAGAAGATTTAATTTAACATAATTACACACCTTCTCCACATAACTCGTATTTGCTAATTAGTTTTCAGTTCAGACACGAGATACACGAGATACTGCTTGTTCCTGTGGGATTTTCGGGATAATACATAGCCTATAACTTTTCTTTTGAATATGTACCTAATACAAAATGAATTATTCGAATCAGATTGTTAGTTTCCGAGATTACCTATGATTAACCTAATTTATTAGATTTCCTTGATAAATAAATAAAAAATAAAGTCCCACTGCTGGACAAAGGCCTCTCATCTCATCTGAAGCAGTATAGTAAGTCAAATCACCGCGTTTACCTCTCAAAATACCAGAAAAAAAAATCACTTCACGTATAAATGATGCTCGCTTAACATGAGACGAAGGTATGATTAATAACGGAGGCTGAAGGCTGAACCCGCTATCAAGTCAAGATAAGAGTATAAACGTTATTTACTACCGTTTAAGATGTATTGCGGAGAGTGAAATTATGAATGAGCAATTGTTTTACGTACATTTGAAAAATGTTGGGTTAATGAAGTGGTACAATGTTTTTGCTTTTTATAAATGAATAGGTTCACGGGTTGTAAAAGATGAAGATTTGGATTAATTGATATAAAACGAGGTTTTCCTTTTTTTAAGTCGGTTAAAAAGTAAATTTTTAAGTGGGGCGGTATTGGTTAGGCAAAAAGTAAGGTGTCGTGTACATTGAATGACTGAGTGAGGATTGAGTTGGGCTGCAATGGAACATGAACTTCTCAATGACAAATCATTCACTTGCGCACTCGCGTTTTATGGAACTCGCATGAATATATAATGGACACCCAGACATCATAGCCAACAACTATATCTGTCCATATTGTTGACTCTGGGGAATCGAACCCGCAACCCCCGACACAGTAAGCGCTCTCACATGCCACTGTGCCAACGGTCTTGTCAAGAAGTATTAGCGACGGAAGATCCGTCAAATATAGCGCTGGCCTTAAGTAAGAGGTAAACCCGCGGGAAGCTACTAGTAACAATTTAAGCCGTGGAAAGATTAAAACATTTCCATTCCAAGCAAAGAGTTCTAAAGAATAAACAAACAAAAGCATTGAATAAAAAGAACAAAATAATTTTCACAAAAGAAACGTTAAAGTTATCAGCTTATTTGTTTGAAATGCGTTATTGCTGGTTTTATACAAGATTATTACTTTTAAACAGTTGTATCAAATATTACGTTCTAACATTTGAATTTTGTTTCTCTTTGGAAATGGTTATTAGAAAAAACATTACAATTTAAGAAAAAATATTTTGTTCTGTGTTATAAAGTTAATAGCTAACGGCGTGCTTTAAAATTTCTTTTTACGGCAGAAGTTTTAATTTAACCCTTCTCTGGAAGTATTTCGATTGTACTCATCTGAATTCTGAAATAGCTGTTTTTCGTGAAAATGCATAAATATAAGTAAATCTGTTAGATTCCATGGCAGATTCTATGCTCTCTGATCACATCTCTACTGAATATATCGAAGATTAGTAGTTATCCTAACCATTGCTTGTTGGTGATCTAAAATTAAAGTCATGTTTCAAACTAAGGGAGCAATGCAAAGAAAATAAAATAGAATACTCATCACTGTTTTATTAACTGTGTTTAAACTCAAAAACTTCTTGTTTCCATCGTCATCCACTTAGAATACTCCACAAACCTACCAACACTTGTTAACTCCTCAAATTCAGTCGGACATTAAAATGAAATTCATCTTAAAACTATAACAATATAACTTTTGAATTTAACTGCAGCCCAAAGTTTCCCAACTTACAAACAGAGTTACAAAGAAATACCTAAAATCTGAATTTGTAAGCAATTGCGCCATCAAAATTCCGTTCCATTAAGCTACCGGAACAGTTACTGTAACTGTAACACAAAGCTTTACCCAGTTTTGCCCTCTTTCTTCGTCGTTTGTCGCATAATTGGTTTTGGGAATTCCCCAGCCAATTGATGGATTGTTTCCTACAAGTTTGCCTTCAGTAAATTGTTAATTATGCTAATTTACGCCCCGGATTCCGTTATAAGGGATGAAGTTAGAAACACTTGTTTAAAACGCATAATTGTGTTTGTGGCCTTTTTTAAGTTTGTTATCTTATGCTTGGGTCGATTGTGTTGACCTTGTCTATCTATATAGCTACGAAGGAGGAAAGAAATTATTGTATAACATTGTATAACATTAAAAGAGGGAGTTATTTTTTATGACCAGTACCCAAAATTCAAGTCTGATTATTATTTTGATAATTTTGAATTTGACGTTTCGAAACCAACGGAATTTGATGTAGATTTAGAAATAGGCGTAGGACAGTAATAGGAAAATAGTGCAGATTTTTTAAATACAGCGAGTGCGTTGTTACATTTCAAATTTCTAACTCTCCTCGTTATAAGTCTGCAGAAAAATAATTATTAAAAGGTATTTAATTCCAAAAAAATACTTTTTACTGAATCAACGCTTCTAATATCGAAACTGTAATAAAAAACAACAAATCCAATACATTCTAGAAATAAATCTAAATATTCAAGATGTCCCGAAAAACTAAAGTAAATTATTCATGAAAACCTCAAGAGCCGAGAAAGCGTGACGTATGGGGAAATTCTAAAAGAACCTACGTCCGATGTCTGGTAAGGTTTATTTTCTCGATATAACAACACACAACTTTTAGGCATTAGGGCTGCGTCTTAAAAAAAGAAATAATCATTCAATTCTGCGGGAATTTGCGTAGTCCTACGTAACCACGTAGTATTTTGCGTAGCCCGTTTGTTTACATATACGAGTACATATTAACCCTCTTTAAACAATCACTATATCGTGCATAAAATAGCATTTAAGTGCGATAGAAAGCGCATGATTCTGGACACTCTTGAGAACCGTATTTTTGCTATTCTAAAATTATTTAGTAACTTTTGCCCACGTAAGGCATACCAACCCAATGGCAATGTTCGAATCTTAAAAAACAATAAAATATAGAAGGGACCTAATGTCTATAGTCGTTGCCTTTTGTTTGTTTTGTCAGGTTTTGTCAGTGTGAGTTCATCGGTACCTCTTTTAATAACAGTCTATAAATTCAAAACTAACCGATCTTCTTCAAAAGATCCAGTGGTTCTTCTTCATCGAGTGGATGGTCAACCTGACCAATCCTGGTGTCAGAGTTATTGAGCCGCCAAAGGCAAGTGTAAGTGGTAATGCTTTCTATCGTCTACTATATACCTCCAGCATCTATATGTGCATAAAGTCAAGTCAAGAGAGATACAATATAAACAATTTCTCCGCTCCAATACGCTGTCTGATCTCCAATATTTGCAGTCTGTTAAATGATGTGGAGTTTCCAAACTATAGATCTAGAATTTGCAGATGAACTCGTATTTCATTAGCTTCAGTCGTAATTGTCTTGTAGAGTAGACTAGTAGAGTTAGGATACCTATTAATTTTATGTTAAGTAAAAATACTTAAAAATGTCCTTGAAAATAATTCACTTTGGACTGAGAGTAAGATGTAACGTGCAATGGCTTTATTTATAAACGTTTATTAACAGTATTATAGCTTATAGCAGCGCCCCGCGGTTTTACCCGCGTCGTGTTCATTCCTGTGGGAATTTCGGGATGAAAAATTGCATATGTTACTCGTGGATAATGTAGCTTTCAAATGGTGAAAGAATTTTTAAAAACGGTCCAGTAATTTTTGAGCCTATTCGTTACAAAAAATGTTTTCCTCTTTATAATATTAGTGTAGATAGTGTAGATTAACAGTATTCAGTCTTCTGTGACCACGGCTCCTGTAAAGGGGCCGAAATGTCAGATAAAAATGTAAAATAAAAGCGAAGTGAACGTAAACGTAGTTTCAATTCAAAATGAGTATTTTAGGCATAAAATGGTTTGTCCTTTTTCGACATACGCTATTTTACAAAGAGCAAAAGAGACGAAATACGATCTCGTAACAATGATTTAGTCAAATAGCGTTTATTAATAATTCGATAAGACTATAAATCCAACTAGAACGCTGACAGCCCTACATCTGACCGATGCTACTATACATTATCGTCGTCTCACTACATTCGGCAACAATAATATGAACAATACAAGGTTCTATTTCGTCGTTTGCTTTTTCGAATTTTAGAACTGTTTCTAAATAATCCTTTTATGGTTGCTATAGATTAACTGGCTTATTCATAAACGCTCTCTAACTAAAACACTGTTATTGAGTATTTTCTTTCTGCTCTTTGGAAAATAGCGTATGTCAGAAAGGGACAAAGCATTTGATAGCTATAATGTGCTAGTAAGCATTTATGTAATACTAGCAGCGCCCCGCGGTTTTACCCGCGTTGTGCCCGTTCCCGTGGGAATTTCGGGAATGTTTTTACATAAAAACCATCCTCTTGAATCACTCTAGCTATTACAAAAAACCGCATCAAAATCCGTTGCGTAATTTTAAAGATTTAAGCATACAGACAGACAAACAGACGCGACTTTGTTTTATACTACTCGTATGTAATGAAGGCCCTTTGTTTATTAAGATTCGTTGTAGGTTATGGTTTCCTAGTAATGAAGCCTCGTTAGCGTGTACTAAACTTTTTCAATGCGTTTTCAAAGCGTCATACTGGAACAAAGGCTTTTCAAGTGTATGCTCACACGAGTGTTCTTAAAACGTTTATTTTTTATAAAAGCTGGACTTAGAGGCTCCTATTAATACACGCGGTGTAACTAAAACACTGTAACACTGTGTTTTGTCTCTTTTGCTCTTCGGAAAATTGCGTATGTCAGAAAGTGTCAAACCATTCGATAGCTAAAATGTTCTTAATGCGAGGCCCAGGAAGTATAGCATTGAACGTCGTATTCATATTTAGTTTTACGAAGACATTATGTAATAGTTTAAAAAGTAAAAAGATCTACCTTGTACGACCAAATTTAGCAAAGCTTAATTTATATTCCTGAATATTTCCTCGTGCAACCTATTCTCAACAAAATATCCACTGTCTCAGCTATAAGTTTACTTAACGCCATTATTTCCTTACTCTTCTTTTGTGCCGAGGAAACTAGGCTTTATTGTCAAGACAAGAAGGTTCGGAAGAGGATATCAAGAGTGCTAACTCTATTTCCTTGGTCATTACTCTTTTTCACTGGTGTATTACAAGAAGGCTTTGGCTTAAAAGGAAAGCACAAAAGGTGACTGGTGACTGATTGCCCATGAATGTTGTTGAAACGGTTTGATGCATTATGTATAGAATGCGACATCCTGTACTATTTTGTTTTTGTCTCTCTTAAACAATGAAGATTGAATTGTATACTTTTTCTTTTTTATCTGTAGTTTTAGGGTGTTTTACCAAAACTATGCCTAGTACGTTGCTTTGCTACGGTTTTTGCTACGTTCTTTTGCTACGTTCATTTGCTACGTTCATTTGCTACGTTGATTTGCTACGTGACTTTGCTACGTTCTTTTGCTACGTTGATTTGCTACGTGACTTTGCTACGTTCTTTTGCTACGTTGATTTGCTACGTGACTTTGCTACGTTCTTTTGCTACGTTGATTTGCTACGTGACTTTGCTACGTTCTTTTGCTACGTTGATTTGCTACGTGACTTTGCTACGTTCTTTTGCTACGTTGATTTGCTACGTGACTTTGCTACGTTCTTTTGCTACGTTGATTTGCTACGTTGATTTGCTACGTTGATTTGCTACGTCACTTTGATACTTTAATTTGCTATAAAGCATAGTAACGTAGCATAGCAGCAAAAGAGCATATTATACCTTCATGGAGGTGGATTGTAAATAATAAAAAAGTAAAGTCTTAAAAATTCCCACTGCTGGACAAGTCCTCTCATCTCACTGAATTTATCAGTACAATTAGGAGGGTTAGGCGTTATCACATTGGCAGGAGTTAGTGAATTCAAACCCAAAGGGTAAAAATAATTAACTTACTAGGGGATAACTTATTATCCCCTAGTAAAATTAAAGGTTTGTTAGACTGACAAAAAATAGTTACGTTTTAATTTAAACAATTCAGCCTTAAGACTGCTGTAACTAAAGTGGGTTGAATCTTAAAATTCTATAACCATCACGTTCATTGCAATAACTAATACAAAAAATAGACTCCCATACATATCAGCAGCCCCCGACCTCATAACTAAAACTAAATAAAACTTCCTCGCCAGTAATTACTACCCAATTCTCGCATAACAAGCTCTATCACTACATCAAAACAAATCAAGAACAAAAATCCCTGTTCTTTGAACGAAAAGCGAACAGGGAAAGGACCAATCAATTCAGTAATTTCCAAAGTGCAGACAAGAAAAGAAACAAAAGTTGCTACAAAAGTTGCCCAGATAGTTGCGGCTTGAAAACAGAACAATGCTTTTGGAACTCTGTCGAAGTTTCCAGTTCGGGCGCCAATCAGACACTGTACAATACTTCTTTGAGACTGGAATCGGTTATAACGTGTTGCTTACAAGCCAAAAGTTTGACGATACAAATTGTGTATTACGGAAATGTTTTTCGGATTCTAGATTGGCACCTTTTTCCGGAGAAAATTGAAGTTTCAAGGTTTTTGGGAGGGCTTGAGTTTGATATGAGCCGAAGGGAAAGATACCAAGTCAGCAAAACAAAATTATATACACTTTGGAACCTACTATCACTATGTCATAATCTGTTCTAATGGTAAGTAAGATTGATTTGAATTTTAAGATCATGACCGAATTATTTGCAAATGATGATTGCATAGGATGATAGAATTTTTTTAGATTTTTCTAAACCATTTTGATCTTTTTGTTAAAAAAAAAACGTTATCTTTAATTTAATTATCTTTACAATGAAGTATATTTATTGTTCCTAACAAAATGGCGGTCCACTTTTTTGTTGCAAAACAAACCATTTATAGTGAAGGAGGTAATTAATGTTACAGTAAACCAACAGGTTGTCCTTCTTAATTGTTAGTATAAAAACTGAATTCGTTCCTATTTCATTCTCAAGTGTTATATGAATAGTTTCTAGTTCGAAATAAAATCCTACTTATATTATAAATGCGAAAGTTTGTAAGAATGGATGCATTATAATGTATGGTATGTACACAATTATAATATGTATGTACGTCATCTATGTATGTTTGTTACTCTTTCACGAAAAAACTACTAAATGGATAGTGATGAAACTTTACAGTAATATAGGTTGTACATCAAAATAAATACTTGGGATACATTTTATCCCGAAATTCCCGCGAAAACGGGTACAATGCGGGAATCACCGCGGGCGTAGCTAGTTAATTATATTTGTCTTTCGCCCGTACTTAGAAACGTCCAATCCTTCTATAGTAGATATTAAAATGAGTGATCTTGATATGTAATGTATGAAAAATAAAGTCACTAAGTTAATTAATTAATGAGTCGTCGTAAGTTTTATTTAATGAACGTCTCTCAGTGCGGCAGTTTGTGATTACGCTTCATTCATTTTGATATTTTCGGTGAGCTTTTGTCCAGCCGTGGGATATTTATATACTCGTAATTCCCGATAGATTTTTTATTCGATCATGCTCCTCACTCCCATGTCGAAACATCAAAAATAAAATCAAAATTAAACCTTCTTAATCAAAATTGTCTTAATTAAAATTGTTTAGAGGTTACAATGCCACAGATAGACAGACAGCCAGACATAGCATCCAAACTTTATAACAACCATCATTTTGCATCGGGTTGGTCAAACTCACAACACCCCTTTGCGTCTGGAGGTAAATATTATAGGTGGACTAAAAATCTAATTCTTTGACCTCAAACCAATCGGGAAAGATGTAAAAATTATGGTTTCCTGTATAATGTTACCAGCAGCTATAATATTTTAATGGTAAGGGAATTTTACGACAAACACTGAGCGGAATCACAATAAGATTTTTTCGCGTTACTCCGAAAATATATTAAGATTTTTTAGATGGCGTCTGATCGTTAAAACGGCAAAAAATATTTTAATATTTCGAATATCCTGAAAAATTGAATATTAGGTTAATGTACATATAACGGCAAACTCTTTCCATTTGGCCTACATTATTTGAGGATTTCGTTAATGTAAATACTTAACTGTTGTATTTGTTACACGTTTTAGGAAATGTTATATCATCAATAACACTATATTGATAGCACTAATACGAAGGTTTCACGGTGCAGAGCCAGCGCCTGCGAGTAGCGAACTTTTGATTCAAATTTGTCAGGAAGTCAACTAAATAGATTATTTCTATCTTTTTAGTTACTAGATTTTGAAGGCGGTTAGATTCTTTTCGAAATAATTTTTTATATCACGATTTTTTTAGAAAAAAATCAAAATTACTTTTTAAGTAGTTGGTCACCCTCGGTAATATTGTGGTACCTACCCACGTCCAGCACTGGACAATTGTCAGTTGGTGTAAAACTGACCGATTTTCTATGGTGTTTTTGATTCCTGTAGAATTATGACGAATACCTACAACAGTATATAATTAACCTGTCCAACTGCTGGGAAAGGCCTAGCTCATCTCTATCAGTACCACGAGGGTTATGAGTATAACCAGGCTTGCCTAATGGGAGTTGTATTTTTAAACCCGAGCCATGTTCGACCGAAAACTCATATGACACAAATATAAGAAAAGTATAAGCTTAAAGCAGAAAGAAAATAAATCATCCCTACACTAACACAACATAAAATATGCATGGGCCCACTAAAAATACACCCTTCTCTAGTAATCTGGTAAAACGTAACTGTACCCCAAATTCAATATTGAAACGTCTTTGTAATTCAAAACGTAACACTTTTATGATTCGAAGAAGAGGAAACGAATTTATATTGCTATAATATTGGGTGTTTTTATAGTAGATAAACTGTTTAAGCCAAACCGTTTCGATTTTATGAGAAGCCTTTCCGATCGGTTGGTCATTCAGTTTGAATATCTTCATATAACAGAACGTGACTCGCGTTTTGTTATTTTACTGTGAAAGGAACGTTATTAGTTCTATTATTTATTGTAAGTGAATTGCATTTACTTTAGTGAAGTTCCTACAAAGACTATTGAATGACTTTTCTACGTTTTCTATGCTGCCGCTACTTCAAGGATAATTTTAGCACGGTTTTGACGCGAACCATGATCCAAACTCGCCGTTTCTTGCTCGAACCTCGATCACTTGAACTCGGCGCTAAAGAATACATTAAAATTACTGATCTCAGTTTACCTTCTGAACTTAGATTAAGATAATTGATGAAGTTCAGTTGTAACAGTGAAATTGGCGCTGATAATATATGTATATTAAAAATACATAACCTTTTATAACATATGTATGTACAGTCAACTACAAAGTTGATGAACACATTCAATAGCAAAACAAATGAACACTTAAAGATTCCATAAACACAAGTGACAAAATAATGTTAATATAATTTACAAAAAAACACTCTAATAGGTATTTCATCATTTGCGATGGATGCTACTTTTCAAACACGGCTCGGGCTTGAGATCACCAACCCGCATTAGGCAAGCGCAGCGGTTACGTTCAATCCTCCTCACTGTACTGATATTATCTTCAGTGAGATGAGAGGCCTTTGCCCAGCAGTGGGAGACAACAGGCTAATACTTTACTTTACCTTCATTAGCCCGGGAACTTCTAATGTGGTCTACGGTATATTAAAACCAAAAAACAATTGCATAATCTTTTGTTACCTTTGTTTTCAGTCGATATAAAATTGAATATTCTTTATACGAAAACAAAAATAACATCATTTTGCAATTTTAATACATTCGTTCACATTAAATTGTGCTTTAACCAAGATAAACATTTTTTTATTGTTCTGTTTATGACTCGCCTCTGTAATGAATTATTTTTCATTCGTTTTTTAGGGTTCCGTGCCTTTAAAAAAACGGTTTATAAAATAAAATATATATACTTATCGCATCTGGTGAATATATATAGATAGCGAGTGAACTCTAGCAATAGAAACACAATACAAAAGTGTTTTCAAAATAAATATATTATTTAAAAACCAGCAATCTTGCTACTTATATTACACACTAATATTACATTATTTTACGTGAAAAATACATTGGATAAGAATTGAAAAACAATCTGAATGGCATAGTTTTCGAGATAATAAATTCAGGAACGAGTACCACGTAAGTAAAACCACGAGGCGATGTTGGTATATTCCTATGAAGTACTATTAAGTAGGTTATACTTAGAACATTTATGTAATTTGAATTGGTGTATTTTGTACTGAACCGTCAGTACTTGAGGTGGACTCACGCTTGGCCCTTTTTTGTCCAATGGCGGAAATGGCACGTTGGACCGCACGGCGCATTGCTTTTGTTTTACTGTACATAATGTCTTTTTGCTTACGTAAGGGACTTACTTTTATTTTTATAATCGTATTCATTTTTAACGGTAACGTAAACAATTAATGTTTTGGATTTAATAGACTCTTAGAATAGAATTAACTGTTCGCTTGGTTTCTCCTGCAGCATTCCCTTAAACAAGAATTTCAGAGTAAGAAGTAGCCTATCTAACTCTTAAATCCAATCTATTTCTATGCCAAAGTTCATCAAATTCGGTTCAGTAGTACTTGAAAGAGTGATTATCACCTATCTATTTAAACATTAGAATAAAACATAGGATACATTTTATCCAGAAATTCCCGCAGAAACAGGTACACCATGGGATAGGCCGCGAGCCGCTGAGAGTAGGTAAATCATATAAAGAAAAGTATTAGCCTGTAATGTCCCACAGCTGGGCAAAGGCCTCTCATCTCACTGAAGATATCCGTACAGTGAAGAGGATTAGGCTAGTCCTACTAATATGTATGTATGTTTGTTACTCTTTCACGCGAAAGCTACTGAACGGATTTAGATGAAACGTTACAGTAATATAGGTTAAACATCAGAATAACACATGAGATACATTTTAACCCGAAATTCACTTGAGAGCGGGTACAACGTGGGTAAAACCGCGGGGTGCGGCTAGTAAATCATAAGTCCAAAAAGTTTACCGACAAAAACAGGTTACCAAAACTTCGGCGACCGTCATGTCAGCTCATTTGTAAAAGAAATTCTTGACAATAGAACACACTGGGATGACTAAACGGTGAAACCTTAGAAACTCGAGCATTGCATTTATAGTTGGCAAAGTCCCTTTGTCCTCCTACAATAGGCGCGATTGTGTACCGACATTTACTAATTTTGAAACATTTTACGCGTTTTCGGCAAAGATATTTGTGGAATTATGAAGGATTTTAACAAAAATATGCTCTTGTTATGTAGGATGATATTTGAGGACACATTTGGTGCGTAGGGTTTCTTTCAAATATTTAAAAAAATATGTATTTATAGACATACTAGCAGTGCTCTGCGGTTTTGTACCCGTTCCTGTGGGTACTTTGGCATGAAAAGTAACCTTCCTCTAGAATCACTCAGATTTGAATGCAACACCAATAGTTGCATTCAAATCTGTTAAGTAGTTTTTGAAAAACAATGACAAACAGACAAACATCTTTTGAGGACTATATTTTATATTAGGTATATAGAAAAGCACGATTTAATTTAAAAAAATAATGTCCTCTTTACAAGCTTTTTAATAAAGTTCATGTAGTATTTATCTAGTTCATTAAAGAAGACTTGCTTGCGGTAGTTGCTTAAGAGAATTTTCCCATTCAGGTAAACAGGCTTGGACTAGAAATTATGATTTATCGCTATGAAATAGTTTTGTGTTATGAATGATTCTGGTTAACACTGAATAATTTTGGTCTGCACTTAAGGATTAAAGAGACCATGAAACTAATGACTCACAGTTTCAAAACACTCTCATTGCTTAACACCCAAAACGTATTACTGCCGGTGACCACTCAGCTAATGATCCCTTAAGAGAGATTAATGAGCGATTTTTGCTATGTTAGGTATGTATCAAAAAAAACATCATTAGTTAATTGTTAATTTAATTGACGTCTCTAACAGGAGTTAGTATAATTATTTATGCTTTATTTTCTCAATCCCACTAATATGATAAATGCGAAAGTTTGTGAGGATGGATGTATGAATGGATGTTTGTTACTCTTTCACGCAAAAACTACTGAACGGATTCGGATGAAACTTTTCAGTAATATTATACATCAGAATAACACATAGGGTACATTTTATCCTGAGATTCCCGCGGGAACGGGTACAACGCGTAGTGGCTAGCCAACTTTAAAACAACGAAAGTAAACACAGTCAACCCGACAATGCATCTAAACCATTCAAAAGAGAGTTTAATACAAGCTTAAGAGTCTAACAATGTATCACATTACAAAGTTTTCTTTGAAGTCAATTCTGCAGAGGAAAGTTTGCGTTCGTTCACCGCTTTGTATGGAACCATTTGAAGCGAGCCTCGATTGAGAAACAAATGAATGTTATTAGAAACTAGACTTTATGTGGAGTCAAGTACTCAGTTTGATGTAGCTTAAATTCAAATTCATTTATTAATTTCAAATGTAATTACATTATATTTCGTTTAGTTATCGAGACATCACCTCCCATACTAGTATAAACTGTGTCACGGAAAGGTGATACCTCTCAAACCAAACAACAATAAAATATAGCTTACATTCTACTTTAAATACATACCTTACAAACTAACATATATACATTTATACTTATAATTATACCTAATATATTAGTCAGGGATTTTTTTTCGTTGATGCTTCCCTGAAGCGGCGATATACCACTCCTGCGGGCCAAAAGTCGGGAGAGAAGAACATTGCCTTTTGCTTCGCAGGCACTTGAAGCACATACGACTTGAATGTCGTATCCCTCGTTGACTCTAGGCGCCGCAAGTTGAGTCGTATACTTTCTTTTGTCCAAAAACAGACTCTCTGCTGCACATATTTCAAGACTTCTTCGCCTGCGGTGTTAGAGTCTAGTCTTGATATGTACAGCGAAACGGTAGGCTCCACAACACGGAGAGTGGCCTCTGTTGCTGTAGCGGCGGCGGTACCTCGTTGATTGCGAGATGGCTTCGGTCGACGTTTTTTTTCCACCAGGGTGAAGCCGTCCACGTCGACTTTTCTCGCTCTGTTTTCCTCAGCAGTGGACACCTGCCGAGGCTTTGGTAGTGGCTGGCGGAACGCTTGCGCATAGCTCTTCTTCTGCTTGAGGACACGTGGAGCAGGCGAAGGCGCAGCAGGCACGGGTGTCGGTTTAGGTGCCAGGGGGGCTGACGTCATCAGGGCCGGGCGGTCATTCACCTGTGCATCGGTATTGTTCGCGTTAAAAATGCTGACCGGCGAATTATGGTCATTCTTTGCACCGCGTCGCACGGTCACGTTGCGTGTTGACTGCGGTGATATCGACGTCACTGGCTTATTTTGCAATGCCGCGAGCTCGGTCCTTAATTCAGCGACCACACGTTCCGACACCTCCAGCTTAGCTTGAATGGCGGTGACCTCAGCTCTAAGGAGCGAAAAATCCCTCACTAGCTTATTGAGATCGATCCCATCCGGCGTCGCGGAGGGCAGAATGTCCGTCTTATAAGTACTTGCCATTTTATTAAAGGTGGCAAAAACGTTGATTCAGTCAAACATCGAGTCAGCAGTTGCGACACGACTGCTCGTGTTGACGGCACGAACGCGAATCCAATCGAATCCAATCGCGCGAAATAGAAAAATAAGTATTTTTTTTAACGGTTATTATATGAATATTTTGATACAAATGGGTGTTTATTAAGAACTAGCAGCGCCCCGCGGTTTTACTCGCGTTGTGCCCGTTCCCGTGGAAAATTTCCTAAATTTTTATACATATAAACCTTCCTCTTGAATTATTCTATCTATTTAAAAAAAACGCATCAAAATCCGTGCAGTAGTTTTTAAGATCTAAGCATACATAGGGACATACAGACAGACAGACAGCGGAAAGCTTACTTCAGAAACTTCCTACTTTATATAAACCAATACAAATTACCTTAAACCTAACTTACTATTAGTTGGTTGAGGTCTTCTTCTTCTTCTTCTTCATCGAGTGGATGGTCAACCTGACCAATCCTGGTGTCAGAGTTATTGAGCCGCCAAAGGCCTCTGACATGGCTCATGTACCGACTACTATCCGTAGAAAGTAGCCGGGACCGACGGCTTAACGTGCCCTCCGAAGCACGGAATTATCTTACTTTTCGAGCAATCCGGTGATTCAGCCTGTAATGCCCTAACCAAACTGAGGACAGTCTCACAGAGATTTTTGTGAGATATCCCCACCGGGAATCGAACCCGGAACCTCCGGATCGTGAGCCGGGCGCTCAAACCACAAAACCACGGAGGCCGTTTTGTGTTGAGGTTAACCTCACCTACCTCACCAAAGAGAATATTAAGACGTAGTGTGCTTTATTGTCATGTCATATCAAACAAACCCCATAATTACAGATACGGTTGAATTTTAACGTCCACCCTAAACCGTTCACTACATTCCCTTCATTTGCATGATAATAAACACGTCATATAAATACGTAGCTTTGTGTATAACACTTCAATATTAACTTCGATACAAGCAATGCACACTGTGCTAACTCTAAAATGGCAACTTTTTGGTAAAACTGTTACTAGGTAAAACAATAATTAATACATTTTCGTGGTGTTTGTGTGTGTTTATATTTATATGTACACTTTTACTGTGACTGTACTTTTTTAAATGAGATATAAGATAGTTTATTTGTTTGGCATTCATTACACATTTTTTAGTACGATAAAAAGTGCACACAGAGCCTTAATATTCTTCTGTTTAATTTATCAAAAAAGAAATTGAAATGGCAAATACACAAAATAATATTAAGATATTAAAATCCTTCTATTTAAAAAAGTAATCATATTTAAAGAGCACAACTAAAAATTGCTTTTTCAGAGTTAGCACACTGTTCATTGGTGTTATCAAATTGATAACCACCTAGAACGCATTTAGGCCCATTTCATATCGGGTTAGTTACTTATAGCGTTAGTTGCAAGTTGTGGGCAAACGATGGTTGGTACGGAAATTGATCTATTAGTTAAGTGAAGTTTAGACTTGAGATGCCTATTTGATATCTTAATGGTGTTAGTTATGTGTATGAAGCTTTAGAGTTTGAGGTTTAGTGTCAGTAGGTTTACTAAGTTATGTATAGGAGCCGGTTTATCTTCTGCCTAAAATCACTACAGTTCTAACAGTGTTTAGGCTGACTTAGTGATACAAACAAAACTGTCTTTGGTTAATTAACAACAGTTGCTCATACAAATTATTTTGTTTTAACAGAAAAAAATTTTTAGACTTCCTGTCTAGTGTGAGAGACGCCTTGTCACCAGAAAACTGACTAATTACAGTCTTACGGCGGCACTCAGAGACGTTCATTAAATTAACACTTAACTATTTGACGTAATTGACATGTCAAAATCACTAATTAAACTTCAACTAAGGAAGAATTTGACGTCTCTGAGTAAGAGCATTAGATATAGTGCGCTTAGACTGTAACACGAGGCATTAGATACAGTACGCTTACGCTTAGACTGTATCAAACACGATAAAAAAACAAACTTGGTTCTAAAATCAAACTGAAATTAACTTGTGTTGCATCTGGTCGTTAAGCCTCAACAGTTACATCCAAATCGGATTATTCTCTTTCTTTATATCTGAAATGGGATTTTAAAATCTCAGTTAGCTCAGTAACTCAGCTCTTTACAATAGTTCTACCATCTAAAGCGAATACACACATTTACACTTGTGTACACATACCTACACTTAAGTACACTTGTATACACACAAATAAATTTTTATAAACTCGATGTCTTGACATTGAAATCGTTTACAACCTGGAAATCAGCCAATTCATTAAAAGCTAGCTTCATGTATTCTAATACACTAATATTATAAAGAGGTAAAATTTGTAATTCTGTTTGTTTGTTAGTCTGATCGTATAATCTCGGGAAGTACCATTCGGATTCGAATATTTCTTTTTATAATGGATAGCCACATTCAATGGGATGGTTATAGGCTATTTTTATCCCGAAATTCCCACGGGAACGGAGACAACGCAGGTAAAACCTGGTAGTACCAAATATGTCTAAACTTTGTCATCAGAATTTGTTAGCTTCTATAACCTCAAAATCACCGTCGCTTTACAAATCACCGCAACATTAAAATAAATCCAATTAAACCTCCACATAATACTAACAAGAGAGATTCTACTAAACCGTACCCAAACAGCTGGATCAAGGCACTTGGTAAATGTAAATAAGGCTTTAGTTACATCAGTGCCAGAGAAGAGCTGCAACTGCGCTTGACGTTTGTAGATTATTGAAACACTGCATTTGGAGATATGAGATTATCCTCGTATGGGCTTCACAGCTATCGGTATTCGATTTCGTATTTCAAATTGACAGAACGTATATTGTTACGTACGAATTCGGATTTCTACGTTTGAATGGAACATTAAGAAATGTAGAGTTTTTTGAATCTGTTGATGGTGACGTTAAAGAAATATGGAATTCTTAGTTTGAATTAGTAAGTTTCTTAAGTTTAAGCGAACACTACTCATTTCGAATTGGTACTACGTTTACGGATTTATTTCGCTTTTATTTTACATTTTTATCTGACGTTTCGGCTCCTTTAAGCTGCGTACGGACTGCCCGTACATTGGTACGCGTAGTCGGTTACGCGTGTCCTTGAACGCCATGTCCGTACTAGAAGCTACGCGTAAACTCAGGGGGAACGCGTGCCGCGCGAGCTCGGCTCGCAGCGAGCCGCTATCGTCGGTATTTGGCCGCGCGTCAAAGCGGACGCGCACTCGCAGGAACGCTGTATTTGGACGGTAAAATGGACAAGGCGAGTTTCAACCGCAACCGCTCTGTTTCTGTTCATGGCGATGACTGGCTCGCAGCAGTCGCAGCTCTGGATCGATGAACCTCGCGTTCAGGTTCGCGGCGGTCCGTACAGGAGCTGTACGCGTATCCAATGTACTCGTGGACTGCGTACCCAGACTACGCGTAACACAGGAACGCACTGTCCGTACGCAGCTTTACAGGAACTGTAGTCAAAGAAGATTCATAGTCGTAGTTACAGTCTTCTGTGACGTCAATTAAATGGACACTGCCCTAATTGGCGTAATTTTTCATACGTAACATGTCAAAATTCTAATCTACTAAACTAAGGAAGTATTTGATGTTTCTGAGTACGAGCATCGAAAATCTTCATCGCACAACCATTTCTGAATTACTTTTCATAATGCAGATATTTTCACAATCTCAAGAACTCTTTTAGAATAGTAAAATAAATTTATCTCCCAATATCTTTCCGGCGCATCCCCGCCTATCAAATAACACAACTATTTCAAACCCCTTTACATGATTATTCTATCTCAAAGCTTAGTAAAATTACGCTCCAGAATCTAAATTGCATTTCCACCGCCAATATTAGCCGTATTTCTAACAAAATCAGTGCAATTTAAATGCGTACCGACCAACAAAGAGGCAATAAGTACTAAATTACTAGACTGTGTGTAAATCTTAAGGATTGCATCGTATGCATCTCCTTTTATGAGCACTAAAGTCAATTTGATATGGTGCGATGAAAGAAATTGCATCAATAAATTTAAACGGGCATATAAAGTAAAACGTCGACTTCATTTTCATGAATAAAGTATCGTGTTTTATTACGTTTTTCGAGACAATTTTGAGTTTATTGAGATTAGAGACAGTGTTAAATAAATATTAGTTTGAGAAAATTAGACTGAGATAGATTCTGAATTAAATTACATAGTAATAGTTGTTGAGTTAAGTAAATAGAAAATAAAACAAGATGAAGATTAATTCAGAGCTAAGTACCTATTATATTAAATACCTATTATTTATACTAAATTGTTTCATTACAGAAATGACAAACTTAGTTTGTTTTAATTTGAATTCAATTGTATTACATTACAATACAGCTGCCATTTTTGTGACTATGTTTGTACGTCTTCCAAATTCGAAAAGTGATTTGAAATTACTTCACGAATTTGAAGGACATAATTATCAAAAACTAGCACTACCCCGCGGTGTTACCCGCGTTGTGCCTATGCGAATTTCGAGGTGAAACATACGAGTAGCTTACCTTCCCGCTGAATGTGGCTATACATTACAAAAAGAATTATTTAAATCAGATTGGTAGTTTGTGAGATTACCACGTCCAAACAAACAAAAAATCCATTGAAATTCTTCGTCTTGGAGTAAAAATATTTCATTTTATAACTCCACTACGAAAACGTTTACCATAGGAAACCTTACAAAAGGATAGTACTCGTAAATCCCCACTATTTGTGGCTTCATAACCATTAATTCAAACAAAAACCGTTAAATTTATAATCAGAGAACATTGTTACTTTGTTGCGGCTATTCATATTTCAGAACTATCACGCTCTGGTGGTTATAAAACAGCATGTGTGCTTTCACTATGCAGCGTTTCAGCATTCGCTTTAGATTTATGAGTCGTTCCACCTTCACTAGATGTTGTCGCGGTTTAAAGCGATTTTTATGCTTTTATTTTCAAAACATTTATCATGGTTTTAATCTAGGGTGCATATAAAATGTTACAAGGAAATATTTTGTAATCCGTTATGATAGTAACGTGGTTAGTAAAGTGGAAGACACACATAGTGCGCATGCGGCTGGTTGCGGGTCACGTGACGATGTATGAAAGGTGTCACACTGACCGCTGCGCTTAAACGATCAAAATGAAACCATACATTTTGATAGAAGACAATATCAAAGAACGAGAAATGGTTTTCACTTATTTAAGGAGGCGAAAGTCATAGGATCAAAATGGCCTGTGTCAATCCATACATCATTCAATCTCACAGACTTCCAGACACAGAACACACAGAACTATCCAGACAGTTTTTAGACTGTTTTTTAGTCTACGAAAATGTATACAGGGCAATTGTTGCAAGACTGTTATAACCAAGGGTGTGACATATAGGTATGTATCATTTAACTGCATCAAACAATGTCTCTTTACATATTAAGTGTCATAAAACAAACAATGAAAATTGTTGCAACAAAATAATGCTAAAATTATCAGTTTCACAGGTGCATGGGTTTACGTTTTATCGTTATGGAGCTTAAAAAGGTATTTGAAGCGATATTCTTTGACGAAATTGCCAATTTTATATTATTAGGGCTCAAAGCAATTCACGAAGCTAATTCCAACTTAGGGAATAGTTAAATGCCGATCTGACCTTGCGTGAATACATTTGGATAAATTAGTAAATGGAATCCTAGCGTACTGTAATAACTGAATTATAAAGCTTTATTTGTACACGTTCTAATACGTGTACTGCAGGGTTAATATACAAGCAAAGATAAATTTTTTCTTTCATTTTTCTCTTCTCTAAATACATCCCTTGCTCTATTTCTAAATTAATAAAAGAGATAAAATATAAAAAAGTGATGATCAGTTCTGGTCAAGCGATTTTTCGCTCCTTCACGGCGTCAGCGGCAGCAAAGTAACAGCAGAGTGGGGCGTGAATTGACCAATCATAATGCTTGAAATTGTGAGTCAATTGTGACCAAGCTTTGTGATTGGTCAATTTCTCCGCAGTCACTCCTGGCCTGCTGACTTCGTTGCAAAGGCCTGTAAAAGTAAAAGTAAAAGAGATGATTTCAGCGAGCGAACATATTCGTACAGTAATGGCAGGAAACAACTGTTCATGTAGTGAAAACACGTATTTTTTGTACTTTGAGCGAATTTGTTTGAACAGCGAACATTAGTTCAAAACAAATGTTATTTCTGAACTCTAATTAAAAAGTATGCTTGATAAAAGAAAATATTAATTCAAATGTAGACATACAATTATTCAGTTCGCATAAAATAACCTTAATGCCCATACGGTGAGTGTTCAAAGGGTACTAACAACATCCCTTTCAATAAATATTACTTAAGTCTTAGCAATGGGTAATAATTGAGGAAAACGTAACGCAATTACACAATATTGAGCATTAAGGTGATAGGAATAGAGGCTATAATTTACATAAGCCACGTCGTTTAAACCATCTACATTTTATGAGAGTCTCTTTATTGTGTAATGATGCATTTTAACATGTTTGTGCCCTTAATTTAGAGCAAGGGGTAGGTTCATAAATTTCAGTAATGAAACCGTTGTGCAGTATCGTGAGGTATATTGGACCCTTGTGAAGTTTATCGTGCAGTGATGATACCTGTACGGGAATTATTGCACGAAATTGTGCAGTTTCGGTGTTATGTTTGTCAATAATTTTCTATTGCTTTGTGTTTGGGTAGGGTATATAGGGTAATCTTATGTTGGAACCACATAAGTGGATAGGATAGGGTATATTGTTGTAATTACATAAACAAAATACTATCTTTTATTCCTTCTATCGTTCACGCCCGAGGGATAGTTTAAAAATAGCATATGCCAAGTTGTATTGAACGAACGCAAACTCAAGTCTCAAACAATCAGTAGAATTATACTCTACTGATGAACAATAGAATATCACATCTACCGTAATTGAAAAAAAAATGTTATATTTTATCTTGATTGGTTCAGCCGGTGTCTAATGACATAAATATGATTTGGTTTGTTACGTTTAACGAAGATATAAAATATCATATTTTTAACCAATCCAACATTGAATAAACCATTAAACACATACCACTCCATAATTTGATTAAACTTTAAATCCATTACACAGGTGCAAAACCAGTGAAAACTGGATAAAATCGGTTTCAACCGGTGAAAACCGGTCTTTACCAGTTTGGCACTATTAAAGCGAGCGAGCGAGGTGGAGGCAATTCAGGTTTCGAAGTCCATTCGCGAGGCTCATTAGCGAGCGATTGCATTGTGTACGCAGGCTAACGATGGTGTGGACAAGCCTTTAGTAGGTGCCGTTGCATGTTGCAAATTGTTATGATTTACGCCATTGTGGTAACAGCACTGCACTGCTTAGTGCAAGTTGACTAAATTTTGTTGACGTTAAATTAGCTTTTAGCTTGCTGTTATGTTTATTAGGAGTGGCCCATAGTTTTACGCGAGCTGCTATCGCTCCTGTGGGAATTTCAGGATAAAAATTATTTAACCCTCCTCTTTAATCCGGCTGATAGCGCTAGAGCGTGTTCAAAAACAAACTTGTATCATATCACAAATACTTAACAGCGCTACGCGATTTTATCCGCTAGCCCTTTCCCTTAAGAGTCACGGAATAAAAATAGCATAATATAACCTTTCCGATAAATGTGCGATCTATTACAAAAATAATTATTCAATACGGATGAGTAGTATCTGAGCAAACAAACTCTTATTTATTATCTCTATTAATATTATAAAGAGGTAAAATTTGTAAGTTTGTTTGTTTGTTTTTTTGTTTGTATGTTCGAGGTAATCTCAGGAATTATCAGTCCGATTTGAATAATTCTTTTTGTAATACATAGCCACATTCAAAGGGAAGGTTATAGGCTATTTTTCATCCCGAAATTTCCACGGGAACGGGTACAACGCGGGTAAAACCGCGGGGCACTGCTAGTAGTAAGTATAGATAGACTTACAAATTATCTGACCTTTAAAACAACAGAATTTACATCGTACCTCTCATTCACGTAGAGAAGAAAGTAATCACACTACAGCTCTACCTAAAAGTGACCTAAAAGCCTTTCCTAGATCCTTCGATATATTACACAATATGTACTTGATCGCACAAAATACAATGTACAGTTATCTCCTGTCGAACTCCTTCCTGAGAAGGGTCACACTTATTACACTATTTACCTGAAAAAGGTCCTCTCTTTAAGCAAACAGATAACCATGTCGTTATATTAACAGTTTGAAGTAGGTTACAAATAAAATGTGAGCTATTTCTGAATATGAAAATAATTGGAGATTATCGGAGAAATTGGGTGAATATCGATTAAAGATTCTTTATTAAATGCATTACTCAGAAATGTCAAACGATTCCTTATAAGAGGTTAGTAAATGAAATTGACATTATTTTGAAATCCTCGTCATTGTACTGATTTCTTCAGTGGGATGAGTGACCTTTGCTTATCAGTGGGACATTACAGGTTCATACTTAACTTACTTATTAATTAATTATTAACTTATTAATTAAACTTAGGCTATTTTAGTAAGTGATTACTGATTAGTCACAAGCTTTAAGCGAGTTTATTTCATTTCAATTCTAAAAACAACGTATGAAAGACGTTGGAACAGTAGATATGTGATAATCGTTACTCAATCTGTTATCTATACTAATATTATAAAGCTGAAGAGTTTGTTTTGTTTGTTTGTTTGTTTGTTTAAACGCGCTAATCTCAGAAACTACTGAACCGATTTGAATAATTCTTTCACTGTTAGATAGTCTATTTATCGAGGAAGGCTATAGGCTACATTTTATCCCGGATTTCCTACGGGAACGGGCACAACGCGGGTAAAACCGCGGGGCGCTGCTAGTTCTATTATATAGATTATTTCATTAAGTTTTCTACTACCATAATATCATGTGACTATTACCAAAATATTCTGATGCTTTTTGATAGCAAACAATTGAATATCATGCACTTCAATAGCATGTCAATAGAGGCAGACAACCTAAATTTCAAAAAATAGGTGACGAAGAATATTCGCGTCAACAACAACAGTCTCATATCTCCTACAAGATATGTTTTCGCTAAACATATTCCGCCCTACACCAACATATTTTTACAACCTTTCTTTCGTATCATAAATACAAATAACTAATCCCTCACAGGATTGATTTCACCCCATGGTTCATAACTACTGAAATTGGTTTCCGGATCTGTGCCGAAAAAATACGGGTGTATTTTTATATTTTTATTCATCACACGCTACCTAAAATATAAGTCTTTGTGAGAAATCAAACCGTACGGACGTGTTTCGAAAATATATTTCATTGTAATACAAAATTTTTCAAATTCCTCTGACAGCTTGTAATATGGAGGGATTTTGGTGAGACGTACATTGCTATAAAGATTTAAGCTAGCTGGGTTACCATCTACAAACGATTCGGTTTTGTTTTTGATTAACTCATTCAATACAATCTTTCTCCTTTAACATATCGGAACAAGAGTTTAAAACTGGATTTTAAAACGACATAGAGTGGGGAGTAGTTTACTTGCTTTATAATTTTTTACCGCAAAAATTCCCGGGACAACACATTACTAGTAGCATGTGGTTTAGCTATCAAATGGTTTGTCACTTTCTGACATACGCAACTTTCTGAAGAGCAAAAGAGACAAAACACAAAACAGTTTTTTAGTTACACTTCGTTTATTAATAAGGCGGTTAATGTACCACGATCCCAAAACTTAATAATTCGATTGACCGCCAGTGTTAGATGCCAGTTTTAAAAATTCGATTCCATTTCTATTAGTTTTGATTGTATTAGATGGTAACCTAGTTTATACGAGCATTATAAGCTTGAAAATAATGTTTACTGAATCTAATATTAAATAAAGTTTTATGCTTATGAGTGTATATAAAATGTTCTGCTAATCTGACCTGCCTTTAGAACGAACATAATAATATCGAAAGTACAAGAAACAAAATACTGAAGAAGACTTTAGTCCAATAAATATTAACTTATTGTTAAACTACTCTCTTCTCAGAAATGTTCAGTCTTTTCAGGTTACGCAAACTATTTACTCTCTATTATCCATTACTCAAATTAAAGACATTTTCAATAGCGTTTTCAATTTGATATTTTCGTAATCAAATTCTATGGCCTCAGCTAGACAATTTATTACTCAATTTTCTTTTCGTTTAGATATTAAATCGGCACTTTATAATAATAGTTATGGGTTGTTTAGACAGAGCGAGTTTACGAACAGTGAATCAAAGAATTGGATAGAAGGATCTAAAGTCGGCTATACACTAAGTACAGCCATGTCTGCCTCTAGTGTTTAGCTTTTGTGTGCTTTTTATCTCGAAGTCCCCACGGGTACAATGCGGGTAAAATCGCGGGGCGCTGCTAAAATATGTAAAGCTGAAGAGATTGATGATTTTTGTTTGTTTGAACGCACTAATCTCAGGAAGTCCACTCGGGAACGCGTGTGAAACCACGGGGCGTTGCTAGCTATGTATAAAGGTAAACACGCTTTTCCTCCCCTTGAATGAACCATTAGGTTAAAACAAAAATGTCACTCCCCAAAGCCCTGAGTTTCCACATCGCTGTGCAAAAAAATAATTGAATAACATTTAGAGAAAATGTTGACTTTCATTATACTGTAGACAAGTCGTAAGACTTTATGGATCTCATTATTTTTTGCCAAATTAAACACTTTTTTTGCCAACCTAATTAAGTTTATCTGACAATAAGAGAAAATGATAATTGGCGATTTGTTCTATTATGCCATTAGCTTCTGAAATGTGAAAATACTGCGTTAACATTATTCGTGTTGGGTTTTCAAGCCTGAATTTCTGTTGAAGGTATTATTTGGTATTTTCTTTGGCCTAATATCAAATAAAGCTTACCATTACTAAGCATTGCAGTTTCCAATTTCCTTTAATACATTGTTTTTGGATAAAAATAGAATATTTTCTTGTCTTAGCTACCTTAAATTTAATACGTAACATGTAAAGTAGAACAAGTACATGAATAAAATACCTACGTGATCATCAATCATTGCCTACAATGTTAGGCACTTGTTCATTTGTCACTCATTTCCGACGGAAGCGACTTTGAAAAATGACTACCTCTTAAACACTGGCTGTAGTACAAGTCACTAATGTCAATATTTGTTGTTCCAGATAAGAGGATCCTAGAATAATGACGTCACACACCGAAGGCAGAAGGTAACAAGACAACCCCAAAATGGATATTGATCATGTAGTACTGGATAAAGAAGCAATCAGTCGTTTCGAACAGTATACGTTGGCAAAACCATCGCTAAACGGAGGCTTACCCTTGGACAGATGCCAAGATGGCGACTCTATGGTATCAAATAGTAGAAAGAGAACGCAAACAAGTACTCGCCAAAAAGTTGTTTGCTGTTTTTGTTTCAAAACTACAAAGTATAGAAGAAAACAATTCATTGTCGGATCACTTACGAATCTCGTGATATTCATTATACTGCTAGCCTACACATTTCTCGGTTCGTTTGTTTTCTTAGCTATAGAAGGCGGCGCGGAGGTTCCCGCCAGACCCCGGATTCTGCCCGACAGACAAAAATTAGGTCATAGGGAACAGAACAACACGAATAAAAAAGTCACAGATGACGATTATGAGGGAAACATGACCTTATCCGCCAATTACTTCTGGGATGCGCGAAGTCGTGCTGTTGAAAACATTTGGGAGATAACAGTCTCATTGAACATATTATACAGAGAAAATTGGACACGATTGGCTGCGCAGGAAATTTTGAAATTCCAAAATGAACTGGTACAGAGGGTGACAACAGAAATGGCATCACAGTATGGCGTCAGTTATAGGGAGATGGCGCTAGGAGAATTTGGAGGGAGTGATCTTACCAACCATTATGAGGAACATGAATGGAATTTGGCGCTGGCATTCTTTTATTCATTAACTGTTTTAACCACAATAGGTAAGGTTTTGGCTTGATTTCTCGCCTTTTCTTGTATCTTTTTACTGAAAAATTTAACATTGTGAATTTCTTTTGCAGGATATGGAAACATCGCTCCAAAGACGATGCTGGGCAAAGGAGTGACTATAGTCTACGCATTGATCGGTATTCCAATAACGCTGGTGTATCTGTCAAGCGTCGGCTCTTTGCTCTCCAAAATGGCGCGCAGTGTTTTCAGCAGAGCTTTGTGTTGCTGCCTCTGCTCAAACTGTGGCTACTGCTGCTACGACGAGAAGAGAATGGCCGAAAAAGAGAGAAGAATGAAGCTAAAGAGACAACAAGAAGAAATACTGAACAGCCAAAATACTAGCAAAACTCCTACAGAAGAATGCTACGTTTTGAAGCCTGATAGCCAAAAAGACTTGTCCATATCAGAAAGACCAACCACAAGTACAGCAAAAGATGACGTCATCAGTTGGCCGGACACGGATTCGAAATTATCAATGCACGGATTGAGTATTCTAGCGCCAGTACTCTTGTGTCTAACAGCAATATTCATTTACATTGTGATTGGTGCGATAGTTTTATTCAAACTGGATAATTTGAGTATCATTGATGGATTCTACTTCTGTTTCATGGCACTCAGTACTATTGGATTCGGCAACATTATCCCAGGAATGAGCTATTCCACCATCAATGGTGTCAGATACTACACTATCAACTCAACAACATTATGGTTCTGTTCCGGATATACCTTGACTGGACTAGCTTTGACTGCCATGTGTTTCGGAGTCATCCATGATGAAATAATTTATAGGTTAAAACACCAACAAAAGGAATGGTCACAAAAAGGTAACACTGTCAATGACGAAGTAAACCTAAACGACCCCTTTTACATGAATTCCTGACAAATGTTTAATAAGAATAAAAGTGAAAATTTGTACAGTATTATGGAGGACACTTCGGTTGATCGTAGAGTGGAAACTGATAATAGAGAAGTGTTATTAAGTATTGAGGAAGTGACTACAGCAATGGACTCTAGTGTTGATTTCCCCCCACCTCCCCCTGAAGAAGAAATCGTTGCAATTATAACCAAAAAAGAACCTAAAGGCTTTGGCAATATGGTCGCCTATAACGCACTGCCCGAAATGCTTGAACATGTCAACAAATAATCTAAAAGACTTAATTTTTCCATTGTTTTGTATGAGTTTTTTTAATCTTAATTTCACTGGCTGTGATTATTTTATTATACTTCTGGTATGGTTATATCAAAGAGTTATCGAATTTATTTTCTTTCGATAATATTAGATGTATTAAAATGTAAAATAATTGTATATATTGTAAAAAATAGAGCTGTACATACAGTAGAAACGATGTATAACATCTTTTATCTGTATTAATTGTCAACTGTTAATATCAAACTGTATTATAAAGATTTTCATGTGAAATAGATTTCTTTGTAAAGATATCAGTTTAATATAAATTTTTAAACTTATTTTCTTGGGTTTTTTTTCTAAAGTCCTGTTTTTATTGAGAAGCTCCACTGAACTCACCTATACAGCGCGACCCCACTCGTGCGCAACCCCGAATGTGCCCATCGAAATTCTACCCCCAAAGTGGTGAAAAGGGCAAAGTTTGAATAGGATAGTGTAATTTCTTTTTAGAATCTACTTCGAATTTGCCTAAATATTATTTACAGAATTTAAGGAAGACGTGTTTAGTATTTTATTGAGATTAATTACCCAACGAAGTAAAAAAGTACAAAATTAAATACGAAAAAAAAAAAACAATTAAAGATCCTACTAAGTCGTGAAATTAGTAATCCATACAATTCTATAGCCTTGTTATACCTACTCAATTTTCCGCCATGATAATTCAATTAGCTAACAAAACACAAAGGTGATATGAATCGTTTGTCCTCAAACAACAAACAAATTCCATCTTAAACCCAGAATAATTGTTCAGGGTTTTAAAAATAAACAATGTTTCCAACACAAACACTTAATCCGAGCAGTTTATTACAAAAAATACGTAATAAATCTACAAGAATAAGTAAGTAGGTAAACTCTTATAAAGTTGAATGAAAAGGGTTGAAAGTGAAGGAAGACAAATAGTGATTTATATTGAAATAGAGATCTTGGCGGTGGGCGCGCTCTTTTGTTTTATTGGTTCTGTATGATAATTCGTATAAAATACACAATTTTAGGGATTACTTGATTTTAACACGAGAAATGGTAGAAAATCATGAAATATATTTTTTGAATTTCTGAAAATTTTAATATAAATATACTCGGAGTTAAAATAACGCCTCGGTGGTCTAGTGGTACGTCCACTCATCTGACAAGACTGAGGTGCCGGGTTCAATTCCCGGGTCTGGCGAAAAAATGTTTCCTACTTTTCAAACATGGCTCGGGTTTGAGATCACAACCCGCATTAGGCAAGCGCGGTGATTATGTCTAATCCTCTTCACTGTACTGATACTATCTTCAGTGAGAAGAGAGGCCTTTGCCTAGCACTTGGACATAACAAGGCTAATGCTTTACTTTACTCAGGGGTAACCCGTCTTCAATTCATCATCATTCCTCATTTTTTGAGGAATCTTTACAAAATTTTGGAACACGATATCCACAATGAAGAGTAGAAAAGTATTTTTTTAATCTAAAATTTCCAAGAAATTTATACACAGTAGGTAATAAAATTAATTTATGTAAGTAGGTATGTTCGAGTAGGTTAGTGACCAACCCTGGTGTCGGAGTTTTAAGACCGCCTAAAGGCCTCCGTCTTGAAAAACTTGGTCTATGGATTGCAACAACCGAGACCAACAATTTTACCTGCCCTTCGAAGCACGGTAGCGCTCAAACAGAAATGCTACTATCGATCACCCTTCCAAGTAGGGCATACTATTGCAGCAGAAAATTTGCCACTTGCAACATACAGTGACAGCATGTGACAACTACAACGTAAACACCGATAGAGCGTAGATCAGACCAGTATTTGGACGACATAGCCAAGCTGCACGTGCTAAGTAAGGACCAAGCTGCACGTGCCAAGTAAGGGCCAAGCTGCACATTGCTTAACAATCGCAATAAGAGCTAATATCGCTTAGTCAAGCTACGGCACGAGCGCTACATGTGCAAATAATAATATAGGTTATACCAATTAGCAAACAGGGAAGTTACTAAATACTTATAGCGAAGACTCTTATAGTGCAGAGTTCGCAGCGATGTTGCGATGTTCCTCAGTTTGCATTAATTAATTAATGAAACTAGAAACTTATTCTAGATGCATCACGTAACTGATAACTACGGAGAGAGTTTAAATATTTCGTGGAGGTAAGTAGAATACGTAATGCAAGTAAGACTAATATGGGTGGGTGGTAAGTTTATAACTGTCTAGCAGCGCCCCGCGGTTTTACCCGCGTTGTGTCCATTCCTGTGGGAATTTCGGGATGAAAAATAGCCTTTGTTACTCGTGGATAATGTAGCTTTCGAATGGTGAAAGAATTTTTAAAAACGGTCCAGTAGTTTTTGAGCCTATTCATTACAACCAAACAAAGTTTTCCTCTTTTTAATATTAGTGTAGAAATACTTATGATAAAATTAAGTTTTATCTTTCTATACTTATATAATAATAAAACAGTAATCTGAACTGAGAATAAAGAGTGATCAAACTCTTCAGTTTTATCTATCCTACTCATTAATGCGAAAGTTTGTGAAGATATATGTATGTATGTCTCTTTCACGAAAAAACTACTGGACGGATTTGGATGAAACTTTACAGTAATATAGGTTACTAGCCGCGCCCCGCGGTTTCACCCACGTTGTACCCGTTCCCGCAGGAATTTCGGGATAAAATGTATCCCATGTGTTATTCTAATGTGTAACCTATATTACTGTAAAGTTTCATCCAAATCCATTCAGTATTTTTTGCGTGAAAGAGCAACAAACATACATCCATTCATCCATCCATACATACATCCATCCTCACAAACTTTCGCATTTATAATATTAGTAGGATAGGATAGGATACATCAGAATAAAACATTGGATCCATTTATCCCAAAATTCTTACGGAAACAAGTACAATGCAGGTAACACCGCGGGGTGCGGTTAGTACAAATATAATAAAGCTAAAGAGTTTATTTGAACAAGCTAATCTCAGAAACTACTATTTCGATTTGAATAATTCTTTTGTAATGGAAAGCCACATTCAGCAGGAAGGTAATAAGCTATTTTTCTTGCTGAAATTCCCACGAGAACCGGCACAATGCGGGTAAAACCGCGGAGCGCTGCTAGTTATAATATAGTAGTATAGATCTTGTTTGTTCTTAACCTCAGGAACTACAAGACCGATTCGAACAATTATTGTTGTATTATGAAAGCTGATTTATAAAGAAGGTAACTGACTATTTTTTATCCTAGAACGGAAACAACGCGGGTAAAAACCCGGGGCGTTGCTAGTCATCTAATATATATGGTACAGAGGCCTATTCACTTGTACTTTTACATCTATCTTCTTAAGCAATCGCTGTTCCTATTTCAATCTAATTCAGGCACCAAACGTCATCTACACATTAGGCTGTCAGCCAACCGCCGACAACTATAGTTATTTGGCAGCTGCAGTCGTTCGCTGATTGCGCCCAACTACGATTTCTACACTGTGCAGTCACCGCATGTTGCATGCAGCAAAGGAATTACTGTATCGCGCCATGACGTAAGTATTATCCAGTTTGGTTGGTAAGTTTGTCCAAATACAATAATCGCCGATTAGCGCTCGTACTTAGAGACGTCAAATGATTCCTTAGTAGAGATTTAACGAGTGATTTTGAAAAACAATGGATGAATGATTACGTCAATTAGGTAAGTGTCCATATAATGGACGTCTCTGAATGTGGCAGTAATATTGACTGTAAACACGAAATAGAGAAGGTATTTTCTTTACTCTTCTGTGACTAGGTTGGCAAAGATATAAAATTCCTAACGATAGTCACTTGTTTTGAGCAGAACAATGTTCACCTTGTTGCATTCCAAAGAAAAAAGACACAAGAAAGGTAAAAAGGCCTTTGCCCCACATTGGGACGATTCAGGCTATCTAGCAGTTAATTAAAAAAAACCGAACCCTACGTAAAAAAACTGATGGACCGATTTATACCAAACTTAGTTAAGAACCACCGCAAGGCAACTGACTTTAGAGTGTAAAAAAATGGCAACGAAATTGGTTCGCTATCACTTTCACAGCTCCGATGCTGAAGACAAGCAATATTAACTTATCATCTAAACATCCCTCTTTTTGTGTAGGGGCTCTAAATAAATAATACATTAAATCTGCGATACTAGAGCCCTCTACCGCTACCTAACTAACTCGGAACTAGCTTTATTACAGAGCCTCGTCCATTAATTATCTCGGACGGTTTACTAAATCAAATCCACCGCGGTCACTGCTAAAATACGTAACAGCCGATTTCATTCATAAATTGTTCGTTTTATAACGCAATAAAAACAGGGGTCGCTCGTGTTTGAGGACTTCAGGGCTATCAATCTTATCTAATGTTGTTTTTAAGGCTATAGTATATTGTTTAGACGTAATACTTTGTGATGGATGATAGATTCATTGGTTTGAATATTCATGCATTTTTTCTATTGACGTAAAATACCTAATTTCTGTAACTGATGTGTTCGAAGTTGTGCATAATTAAAACTACATTTACGGGTACACTTCGCTTTTAATTTACATTTTTATCTGACGTTTTGACCCCTTTACAGGAACAGTGGTCATAGAAGACATCTTAAGAAACCAGTATGTGCATAATTTCAATCTCTGGATGCTAGAAGAGATCTGGCAAGCCAGCAAGTAGCAAATAAAACACGAGCGAGTAGGCCATGTGCCATATTACGAAAAAAGTACTATTCGCTCTTCGATGTGTGTGTATCCGTATTCTATCTATTGAAGTGGCGTGTTAGTTCCTTGAACTATTTGATCGTCCATCGTGTTCTAATATCGGGTTTAATCTAGACTTCCTTCAATCAGAATAATCAGAGTCATTTAATAAAGTGAATATAGTGTTAAAATTAGTGAGTTTCTCGGGTCAATACTCCATCTCATTTACAAAATATTAACAATAACATTAATTCAAATGTTTCTTTTATAACAGCATTAGAAAATCGCTAAAGTTCTTACCTTCTTGCGAAGTTCTTTTCTCGCCACAGATGTAAATAAATAGCCCCATGTTCCCGGTAATAAACCATAAAACAAAACCTCCAGGTAACTGAAACCATTCATTGAACGTATAAATACTCTATTTTTATTCATGAACGGTGTTGCGATGAGCTTATTTTAGGGTGTCGATTGAAAATTATGGCCTCTCATATACAATGTATGGGGGGAGAAGAAAATAAAGTTTACTGCAAAGATGAGATCCTTTTAGGGTTCAGTATAACAGAAATCTGTATTAGTATTGTAGCTAAAAGTTCTTGTTGTCTCGTCTGTCAATAGATTGTTCCACGAATTTAGTCTATCCTATAATTTGGCTTTAGATCAAGTAAAGTGGCGGGAATAGGAGAGGTTTCAGCCCAATAATAGAATGATACAGTTTAACAGTAAGGGTTCGCGAAAATAATGTAAGGTAACTGCTAAATGTTTAGATTGAACTAAAATGAGATTTTTATTTTTTACATGAGTTGAACTAAGTTGACAAAATATTTTAAAGGGATTTTAATGTTTTTTTTTACTATTATTGCACTATTTTAGTTTCAATATAGAAGGGGGGCCAGTTTAAAAAAAATATTGTTGTTATTGCCGCGCCGTTGCTGTATCGAAAAAGAAATTAAATTGTATGGAACCCTTCATTATTGCGTTCGACTCTTCTTCTCTTTCATTTTTTAACATCAACACCGGGCATCGCGATAATACAGACGTTAACGTTTTACGATTGTATATTCTTTTGATAATGCAGGACCGTATAAAGTATCACTACATAGTATAAAATAAAGTCGTCTCTTTTTCGTGTCTGTCACACTGTTTGTCTGTCTGTATGCTTAAATCTTTAAAATTACGCAACGGATTTTGATGCGGTTTTTTGTAATAGGTAGAGTGATTCAAGAGAAAGGTTTTTATGTTAAAAAATTCCCGAAATTCCCACGGGAACGGGCACAACGCGGGTAAAACCGCGGGGCGCTGCTAGTAAAGTATATGTAAAGATAACTAAAAGCATTGTTTGTCCATAAGGGGCGATGGTTAGAATACAATTGTGTTTCTTCCTTTCAATGGAAGGTTGCAGTTTTATGAGCAGTCTAGCAGCGCCCCGCGGTTTTACCCGCGTTGTACTCGTACCCGTGGGAATTATAACCACCAAAATAAAGCGTTATATCTTAGCTCTAACTAATTAGACAGTACCACAGGCATGGTAGATTATTTTGTTAAAATCGGATTGGTGGCCACCTACCCGCACTAGGTAAGCGTGGTGATTACGCCTAATCCTGCTCACTGTACTGATTGATATCTTCTCTGATTCTTCTTCTGATTGAGAGGCCTGTACGAGCAAGTACGTACAACATGCACCATCATCATTTTACTTAATAATCAAATATTTATTGTATTATATTCAGTTCGTTTATAGTCATCAAGCGCGCTATACGTTCTCACCATTCATCAGTAATTTACGCTAGTTCATAATTCAATATATCAGTTTATCAATTTATCAGTGACTTTAATTTAAATATATCAGTTATCAGAAAATCTGTTACGGGAAACCGTACATTGGTCCTTCGAGCTTTTGGGAAGCGGGATCTCTGTACACGTGTTGTATTGCGTGAACTCTCGACAACCACGTGTTCGTGATTTCGCTTAATGACCTGTGGACATTACTTTTGACTATAAAACAGCAGTGATTGTGCAAAAAGGGATTGCAGTGTAAGGGTGACAACTTAGCCTAGGCGTCAACACTCATTATCATCAGCACAAACAAGTAAGATCAGTCCTTTTTTATTTAACAATAATGTCGTCCGTCCAAGATATTTTGGATACGCAGCAGCAGTTATCAGTAGCAATCGAGAATATATATACCAACTTCAAAAAAGATAGTGCAAGTAGGAAGACCAGTGACAATCTCAGGAAGAAATTAGATATTCT
Source organism: Cyclophora albipunctata (assembly GCA_963082685.1). Taxonomy (NCBI): domain Eukaryota; kingdom Metazoa; phylum Arthropoda; class Insecta; order Lepidoptera; family Geometridae; genus Cyclophora; species Cyclophora albipunctata. Next base: position 3,741,106 of record OY720133.1, read on the forward strand.
CGATAATTACTGGTCTGAGTATGAGAATAATATTTCTAAGTTATCGGTTTCGGAGTTGGATCCCGGAACCAAAGACTACATTAGCAAGGATTTGGAGAGAGTGAAGGAAAGGTATGGTAACATTAGAGCTCATATTCAAAATTATCAGTTTACGGCAGTGGAGAGGCCAAAATCGCCTCTAATCAAACCTCCGTCATTTTTACCCAATCAAGATGGGTCGCAGCCGAGCGGCAGCAAGGCCGCTCAATTTTCTTCAATAGCTACGGTAAGCAAGACCGAAGAAATGCTTAAGAAACAGAGCAGTAATTTCAAGGCATTACATCGTACGATAACAGGCATCGATCTAGAGTCAGTCAATGAAAAGTGGGAGTTAGAAGATATTCTCCGCACAGTGCAGTCTCGTTGGTCTGTCATTGACTCCCTGCACTGGGACATCGACAGCCAGACGGATGGTTTCAACGAAGATTATGAAAATACATTCACTACGTATGAACGGAAATTCCAAAACATGAAAAAGGCCATAAACAAGAAAATGTGGTCCGTGGCTCACTTGGAAAGATCTACTCCGCAGATGGAAATTCCTACATTCAGTGGGAATTATAACAACTGGGTGTCATTTAAGGATCTGTTCAATGAAACTATTCACCGCAATAACTCAATATCTGATGCTCAAAAGATGCAATATCTCAAGTCCAAGGTGAAGGGAGAGGCTGAGAGATTAATACAGCACTTGCAAGTGAGCTCCGATAACTACTCGATTTGCTGGGATATATTAAATCAGCGTTATAACAACAAGAAATTAATATTTACTACTCATATGAATTCGTTAATGAATATCCCCGCAATGCAGCAGCAATCAGTCGCTCTAATCAAACGTATTCACGACTCTACTCGAGAATGCCTCAACGCAATCAAGAACCTTGGGGTCGACATCAAGTCGTGGGACCCCATCGTAGTATATCTATTATGCCAGAAATTAGATACACTGACTTACACGGACTATATGGAGTTCGTTAAAAACCCAAGAGAAATACCTAATTTGGAAGAATTTTTAAAGTTTTTGGAGATCAAGTTTATGACATTAGAGTCATCGCGCAGGAAGCAAGATAATCCTGCGCAAAAGCAGCAATTATTGAATAAAACTCAATATAATAATAATTGTAATCAGAAACCCAATTATTATAAGACGTCATTTACAAGCAGCAAAACAATTTCGCAACCGCCCCAGAAAAAAATAGTAACGTCGACTAAATATAAATGTTCATTGTGCAATAGTAATGAACATGGAATATATTATTGCCAACAATTTTTAGAATTATCGCCCGCTAACCGACAAAAAACAGCAACTAAATTGAATCTCTGTCCAAACTGTTTGTATGATCACCAAGGTAAACCCTGCATTTCAGAGAAAGTGTGTACTTTGTGCAATAAAGCTCATAATCGCTTATTGCACGACGCGTTTGCGCAATCAGTCCATCATAACTCGACCCAAGCTACACGTAGCGGGGCGAGTACGGGAGCGTGCGGGGGCTCCGCAACCGGCGGACATGGAAATGCTAGCTCAGGAAAACAAGTTCAGGCTAGTTCGCACGTGTCTCTGCAAGATGACCTGGTTGAGGTGTTGTTGCCGACAGCGATGATCAAGGTGCAGGCAGCTGATGGCACTTTCTACATCATGCGCGCTCTCCTAGATCAAGCTTCACAGATATCATTGATAACGGAGCATGCAGCACAACAATTGAGAATACCGAGGAACAACTGCAGTGGAGTTGTAACAGGAATCGGGGATAAAGCCAATAACAGCAAGGGGCTTATCACCATAAATTGTTCATCTCTGATTAGCGACTTTACATTTGAAACAGATGCATTAATAATGAAACAGTTAATTAGAAACTTACCGAATCAAACGTTATCAAACCACAACTGGGCTTATTTAAATCAGATAAAATTAGCAGATCCAGAATTCTACAAATGCCGACCCATAGATATCTTACTCGGGGCTGACATATACTCGATGATATTAATGAATGGTATATGCCGAGAAAATTCGTCGCTACCAATCGCACAGCAAACACAGCTTGGTTGGATATTGAGCGGCAATACAAAGGTATTCCATTGTAATGTGGTGTTGAACAATTTCGAGGACATCCAGAAGTTTGGCAAATCGAAGATGTTCCTGAGTCATCAGATTTATCAGCCGAAGACAAGCAGTGTATAGAATTTTATCAGTCTACAACGAAGCGGCGGGAGGACGGAAGCTACGAGGTCCGTATACCGCTAAAACCGGGCTATGAAAATAAATTAGGCAACTCCAAATTAAAGGCTACAGCTCAATTTTATAAGTTAGAGCAAAAACTTATAAAAAATCCATTAATTGCAAAGGCTTATAGAGAATTTATGAATGAATACTTATCGCTAAATCATATGACACCGTCAGCTGGCGAATGCAACATGAAACTTCGATGTTATTTACCTCACCACTGCGTCACACGTGATGAATCAACTACAACTAAATTACGTGTTGTGTTTAACGCGTCGAATAAAACTGCCTCGGGATTAAGTTTAAATGACGTAATGCGACGGGGGCCTAACTTACAACAAAACTTGATGAATCTCCTTATCAAGTGGAGACAATTTAAGTTCGCTTTTACAGCCGACCTTGAAAAGATGTTCCGCTTTATTTGGATTCATCCGCAAGATCAAGATTTGCAGATGATTCTATGGCGGAATCATCAGAATGAAAAAATAAAGGAATATAAACTAACTACAGTCACTTATGGCATGAAGGCGTCTCCTTTTCTCGCTATGATGACGCTTAGACAGCTAGCGCAAGACGAGAAAGTCAACTTTCAGGATAGTTCAGCGCCTGAAATTCTTGAGGAATCATTTTACACCGACGATTGTATTCACGGAGCCCACTCTATACCGTCAGCAAGAAAAATACAATCAGAGTTAGTAAACCTTTTAAAGGCCGGCGGCTTTAATCTAAGAAAATGGAAGTCTAACTCGCCCGAATTATTGGTTGTCAATAATGAACACGCGCATGAAGACTTCGACTTTAAGCAATTAGAGTGGACAAAAACATTGGGCTTAGGGTGGAACCCGCAGCAAGATTGTTTCACATTTAAGTTCAAATCTAACCCAATGACAAAATGTACTAAACGAGCATTACTATCCGAAATATCAAGAATATTTGACCCGCTAGGTCTTCTGTCTCCGCTTACCACGAAACTCAAGTTATTATTTCAAGACATATGGAAATCCAATGTGCGTTGGGACGAACCCATACCTCAAGATATTCATATGGAGTGGAATAAGATCAAAGAAGACATTGAGATTATCAACCAATTTCGCATACCAAGGTGGCTACAAACGCAGGAGCACGATCAAATTGAGCTACACGGCTTTTGTGACGCAAGTACGAAAGCTTACGGATGCGTGATATACAGTAGAATAATAAGAGGCGAAAATTCGCATATTACTTTAGTAGCAGGAAAAACTAAGGTGGTACCAATCAGTCAAAAGCATTCCTTGCCTCGCCTTGAATTGTGCGGCACAGTTCTGCTATCGAAACTAATGACACAAATCAAGATGTGTTTAGTAAATCATGATGTCACGGTGTACGGATGGGTGGACTCCATGGTTGTGTTGGGATGGCTGAACGGTGAAGCGGATCGCTGGAAGCCCTTCGTAGCCAATCGCGTGAAACAAGTTACATCGTCGATGGAGCCGAGCTGCTGGCGATATGTAGCCTCCAAGGAGAATCCAGCAGATTGCGCAAGCCGCGGTCTCACAGCCTCTCAATTACAGAATCATAACCTGTGGTGGGAATCACCTAAATGGCTATCCACATACGTACCAGACAAGACAAATCAAGAAGTCTACACAACAGATCAAGAATTAAAAAGAATCAAGCAAGTTAATGTTACGGTATCAAGTGAAAATAACATAATTCAGCAAGTATTAGAAAAACAGAGTAAATTAAAACAGGCTATAAGGATACTAGCATGGGTCCTGCGATTGTCTAATAGAACTCAAAGGCCAGCATATTTGAGTATACAAGAGTTAAAAAGAGCTGAAATTATGATCATAAAAAATATTCAAGAAAATATATTTTCAGATGAAATAGATTGCATAAAGGAAAGCAAGAGTGTGAGTAGTAAAAGCAAAATTTACAGTTTAAACCCTATACTCGATGAGAATGGTGTCTTACGAGTCGGTGGCAGACTTAGACACGCGAACATGGATCCAGAGATGATGCACCCAGCGATAATTCCAAATAACACCAGACTAGCTGACCTTATTATTGACCAGTCGCACGAGCTCTCATATCATGGAGGAGCACGGTTGACAACCGCATTCATTCGCCGCAAATACTGGCTCATTGGAGGAAATAACGCTACCAAAAATCGCCTGCGCAATTGTGTCAAATGTCGAAAACAAAATCCTCAACTTCAACATCAATTAATGGGTGACTTGCCTGCAGCAAGAACAAATTCATCCCGTCCATTTTATCATTGCGGTATAGATTACACAGGCCATGTGACCGTTAAAGCTAGCAAGGGTCGTGGAATCAAGACCACAAAGGGTTACATAGCAGTCTTTGTTTGTATGGCGACCAAGGCCATACACTTAGAGCTTGTGTCGGACTTAACAGCGTCCACATTTCTCAATGCTTTACGTAGGATGGCTGCCAGAAGAGGTGTTCCCGGTCACATATACAGCGATCAGGGAACGAATTTCATCGGAGCAGATAAATTATTAAAACAAGAACTATCAGAAATAAGACGCATATTCGATAATGAACTCATGGCGGAAATAGCTTGTATGAACATCGAATGGCATTTTAACGCACCCTCATGGCCGTCAGCAGGAGGCCTATGGGAAGCTTCAGTGAGAAGCTTAAAGCATCACCTTAAACGGGTTGTAGGTGAACAGCATCTAACGTTTGAAGAGTTCACAACCCTTCTCAGCCAACTAGAGGGATGTTTGAACTCGCGCCCACTTTGCCCGATGACCGAAGACCCAGATGATTTAAACTTTTTAACTCCGTCACACTTCCTTACTAGCGGCCCTTTGTTAACTTTATACGATACCGAAAGGGATCTCCGAACACGGTGGCATCTAACGCAAAATATATTTAAAACCATATGGAAACGCTGGCGTGACGAATATCTAACCCAGCTAACAGCAAGAAGCAAATGGAGAAAACCTCAGCAGAACCTAAAAATAGATGACGTTGTCATAATCAAGGATGACAACTTACCGCCCGGAAAATGGTCTCTCGGTCGCGTAAAACAGTTGCACCCCGGTAGCGATGGTTACGTTAGAGTCGTGACCTTAAAAACCAAGAATGGGGAAATGCAACGGCCCGTAGTAAAATTAGCAATTTTACCAGTGCATCAAGATAAGGAAAAGGAAACAATTGAAGACAATAACACTGAAAAAATAAGATCAAAACAAACTCCGAAAAGAAAGACAATTATCAGCTTATCAACATTATTTTCATTGATATTATTCATATTTACAATACCAACAGTGTTATGCACATACAACATAACGCCCTTGAAAGAAAATGGTCTTTATTTTGATCACATTAAAGACATGCATTTAATTAGAGAGGACTGGCGACTCGTCATTTACTATGATACTAGCCCTTATCAAGAAGGCAATAAAGTTCTAACAAGATATATAGACTACTTAGACAATGTTTGCAAAATGATACGTTTACAATCACATTGTGATGGGATCTTGTTGCAGTTACGTCACGAAGTGAATGAACTTCAATATTATAACAATATATTGATGAATCATAATAAGAACACACGTACACGTCGAGGCTTAATTAATGGAGTTGGAAATATAGCCAATAGCTTATTCGGCGTGTTAGACGACCACTTCGCTCAAAAATATGAACAAGATATTGAGCTTATCAGGCAAAATCAAAACCATCTTGCTGCATTATGGAAAAATCAAACGTCCGTCGTCGAAGCGGAATTTAACCTGCTGAAACGTACAGAAGAGATAATAGCCAAAAATCATAAATTAATTTACAAGAAAATGTCCGATCTTGAGAGGGCGGTTAATCAAGTCAACAATGTACTTCAGAATATTTCTATCATGACTGACTTTTTAGCTACGTCAATGATTGCCAATAACCTCCTATTCAGCTTGAAAAATGTTCAACAGACTCTACTGGATGCCGTGACAAACGTATATAATGGAAAGTTTGACTTCCATCTTCTTACTCCTAATCAGTTAAGAAATGAACTAGGAATCATATCAGAACAACTCCCTACAGATTTATCACTTCCTATCAAGAAATCAGATAGTTTATCCGAAATTTACAATTTATTACAAGTAAAGGCAAGAGTTATAAACAGTTTGGTCATCTTTGAAATCATGATTCCACTCAAAGATGACGCATCATATGAAATACTGAGGGCAATTCCCATACCGCATAAAGCAGACAATCAGACCGAGATCACCGTGGTGCCCATATCAAATTACGTCGCCGTCAATCTCCAACACGACGCGTTTATGAAAATCTCTCAGGAAGATGTTCGATCTTGTGTGCATCAGAATGATCAGAAGAGCCTATGTCGCCTGCATAGGCCTATCTCTATTATCAAGGACGATCAGAGCTTTTGTGAAACCTTGACTGAATCTAGACAATGCAAAACAACGACCAGCCCATGTGTAGACAGATGGATCGAGCTAAACCAATTAAATACGTACATTTATTTTTGTTGTAATCAATGCCTTATTAAACTCGTCTGCGGCGATCAAATATCACCGATAAGAATGACTAATAGCGGCTTGTTAAGCGTCAATCAAGGATGCATAATAAAGTCATCGGAGTCTTATTTCTACACACACCGACAAGATAATATAAATCAAATAAATATGAGCTCAGATATCAAGTTCCCCCAAATAAATGGCATTATCAAAATATCATTGTCTAATATTTCACATAATATAGACAAATTTGATGTGTTAAACCATACCCTTCAGCTCCAAGATATCGAAAGGAGGCTGACTATCATGAAGCAGACTGAACCTTTATCAGATAGTGTCTCAATACACGACATTCATCACTATGCCGGAATTTACATTATACTCCTATTGATGGGAGTCGGTGTAGCAGTGCTGGCGTGGAGGCGCTCCAGACTGAGCTGGGTGTGCAGATCACGAGCGCCCCCGGCACCGTGTCCGGAGGAGGTATCGGGTTCCGAGGCGTTAGCAGTGGATTGCCAGGCTGCCAAGGCCTTGCCGTCCAAATCGCCGACCAGTGTTCAGTTCAGTGAGATGTGTGAGAAGTCAAATAAAAGTGCGTGTGTGTCATTAAAACGTGCGAACACATTACCGAATGTGCATAGTGCGCGAGTGCAAAACAAAGAAACGGGTTCGTCCCCTATCGCGTTTCATCCGAAATTTAGAATTCCAGACGACAACTAAATATGTATTCAGGACAAAAATGCCCATCATCTTGTCAATCATTATTATTAACTTTGGGGAATCACTTAGTTTAAGATTTTATTGTATATCACCATGTATTATCATAATCGCACTTCATGTATTCACTCCACTAACTACATCTTTCTCGCCCGGGAATATGTACGAGCAAGTACGTACAACATGCACCATCATCATTTTACTTAATAATCAAATATTTATTGTATTATATTCAGTTCGTTTATAGTCATCAAGCGCGCTATACGTTCTCACCATTCATCAGTAATTTACGCTAGTTCATAATTCAATATATCAGTTTATCAATTTATCAGTGACTTTAATTTAAATATATCAGTTATCAGAAAATCTGTTACGGGAAACCGTACAAGGCCTTTGCCCCGCAATAGGTAATTATATGCTAATACTTTCTTGCTTTTACTCTAACATCGGACACCTCAGTTTTGAAGATACTGAGCTGCAACTCCATGAGCGCTCCAAGTTTGAGCGAGCCCACACGATACTCCTATCTCTCTGATTCCGCGAAATGCCTGTGTGCATTACATACACAGACATTTCTTTGCATACACAGAACAAACTTAATTCTTTGTTCAGTAGCCTTGAAACTGGGAGGGTGTGCTCTTAGTATGACGTAACCATCTTCTTTAAATTTTGCATACACATACTTTGACGGAATTTAATTATTAAATAACAAAATTCGTGTCATAAAAATACCATTCTTCTTCTTCTTCATCGAGTGGATGGCCAACCTGACCAATCCTGGTGTCAGAGTTATTGAGCCGCCAAAGGCCTCTGACATGGCTTAAATAACGACTACTATCCGTAGAAAGTAACCGGGACCGACGGCTTAACATGCCCTCCGAAGCACGGAATCATCTTACTTTTCGAGCAATCAGGTGATTCAGCCTGCAATATCCTAACCAAACTGAGGAAAGTCTCACAAATAGATTTTTGTGAGATATCCCCACCGGGAATCGAACCCGGAACCTCCGAGTCGTGAGCCGGGCGCTCAAACCACAAGACCACGGAGGCTGTTGACCATTAATATTTCTATTTAAACTATTTCTACTCATACGCGGACAAAGTCGTGGACAGTAGCTAGTTAATTATAAAAGGCAATCTTAAATTACAAATAGTCTTACTTAGCGCCCTGACGATCCCTTCCTCGATAAAGTACGTCGGCATTTTTTCAAAATGGCCTATGGTGGTTTTAATCGTGACTATCAGTCAAATTAAAAAAGACAAGAAAATTCATTTTTTAGATTAGCTTAGTATGCATGTATTATGTAATTCATCATGTGACATATTCAACCCCATAACAGCCACATCGGCCATGAGCTATTATAGGCATGAACGTTTGTAACCGTCTTAGAGTGTAAGATTCTATTACCATGGTCACCAAATTGGTCACAGTTGAGTTAAAGTAAAAACAATTAATTGGTCCCAGTTGAGTTAAAGTATCTCCATTTATTTTACAATTACCATCGACGTACTGAATAATAAGGCTTTAAAAGAATCAAGAGGATTAGTTCCGTTTTTGTAATCAGTTTGTTTCATAAGTAATCGTAAATATCTGAGGTTAACGCCAGAAAAGGCTGCTTGCTGTCACTGAGGGCTGAGGGCGCCACTGATCACATTTCCATACAAGTATTTTATTTTGACGTAGTTGTTGGCGACGACGTCTGGGTGTCATTTCTATATTCTTATAAAGTATTAGTGTATGTAAAAGTAGTAGTATCAGTTAGTTAGATTCCATATTACAAACTTAGAGCTTAGTTTGGGTCTAATTAACCGTGTGTGAATTTGTCCCGGTATATATTTATTTTGTATATTGATATATTTTCCATTTTTTCATTTGGTCTAGTCTTCACTTGAGAATATAAAAAATGAAAGTGAAGTGTATCCATAAAGGTAGTTTCAATTATTTTTTTAAAGTATACGCCATCTAACTGCAAATAAATATAAATAATTCAGATAATTCAGATAAATATAAATAGTTCAGATTTCAACCACGAGCACTTTTACGGCTCCTAATACTTGAAACTAATTTATATTTTCCGTTCATGCGTGTCGCATACATTTGTTGAGGGGTATCTAATTAGGTGCCATCGCTGAATAATTTTTTCTTGATCAAGTATTGTTCTTTCTTGTATATAAGCAACGGCGGGAGAGTCTCCTGTCACTGGCTCTATAGCCTTAACCTCTTAACTTTTGTGTCGAAACTCAGTTCTGAAACTCAATCGTCATGAAGTTCTTCTCTTTCGTAAGTATACATTTTATTTTTGTCAATTTTATTTTCAAGGCATTTTTTTGCTTTGTTTTTTTTCAAACCTTGTTGATTTTGATATGATTTTTTCAATCTAAACTTAGTTCCCTCGTGTCAGCCGTTTCCTTCACTATCTCAAAAAAATGTTTTTTTATTTGTTTCGGTTACAGTTTCTTTAACCTATACTGAATCACTTCTTAGTCCCAGGCTAAAGACCATTGTGTGGATCCAGTCCAAGAGCCTCCACCCAAACATGAAACATATACCTATCGATAGAGTCTACTGTACAGCCCTATGAAGTGTTATCAAATTCTGGCTTTTAAAGAATATGTACCCAATAACCAAGATTAAATTGACATTTACGGGACTCTCGGACAGAATATCATGCCCTTCGGCAGTAGAGTCGTCTCTGCTCTATCGACTGGTGTATGTCTCATCTGTGGAGGCTTTTGGACTAAGCTTCATATAACTTTGACCACTGTTCTTTGGCCAATCTCTGTCGAGGATATCTATATCGTCACGTCATTTCTTCCGGGGTCTGTCTCTATGTCTCAATCCCTCCGGCACTCATTGCGTGGTGATTCTAGCTCACCAGTATAACCCTTTTCCACTTGAGATTCGTCATTTTTATCAACGTCAACTTCACCTGGTTTGGAAAGTAGGGTCGTATTTCTATGCGTGTCATAACAAGCACACTACTTTCCATGATTCCTTGGAATACCGGTTACAGTAAAGGACTGTCCGTTACTTTTTATTTCGATTCGATAGTTTCGCCTCGGTGGTCTAGTGTCATTTGCACTTGCCTGCCAAGACTTGAGATCACCAACCCGCATTAGGAAGGCGTGGCAATTACGTCTCCTCAATGTATGGTGAGATGAGAGTCTTTTGCCCAGCAGAGGGCAATTACAGGCAATTACTTTACTTAAGGTACGAAACTTCATAACATCATTGGTTTAAAGCACGGAAGAGCAAAGTATTTACTGTCACTTCCCTATTTCGTCGTTTAAAGGATATAGTTATGAGTAGTGAAAAATTATGTGTTACAGCTGGTGCTCCTGTTAGTATGCCTCGCGATGGTGGCCAGCGTTCCCGCCGGAAAAGAAACTGAAAGCTTGCAAGACAATGGTGGTATAGATTCATCAGGAGCCCCCGTTGAAGGTGTTAATCCTGATGATTTTCATTCATCATCGGCCTTCGATAACGTTCATCGTGACGATAATCCTAATGTTGAAAATTAAGGTCACTAATGGCAAATCATATAAAATATAAACAAGAATGACAAACACTTGGAAAACTATTTATTGTTTTAATAATAAAAAAATTTGAGAGGTGTCAAGGGACACCCGGATGGAACGAAGAAACACTGTCAGGTTTCATTATTGTTATTATTTTTAAGCTATTGCATAGCTTCTATCGCGGGCCTTGAGCGCGGGGACCGAATCCAGAAATTCCGTAATGAAAAAACCTCACGCTCCCCACTCCGACGGGCAAGGAGGTGTGGCTTGAAGGCCGTGCATTTGGCATTAGCGAATTGGCGAGTTGGCGAGTTGGCGAGCTGGCGAGTTTGCGAATTGGCGAGCTGGCGAGCTGGCGAGCTGGCGAGTTTGCGAATTGGCGAGTTGGCGAGCTGGCGAGCTGGCGAGTTGGCGAGTTGGCGAGCTGGCGAATTGGCGAGCTGGCGAGTTGGCGAGTTGGCGAGCTGGCGAGCTGGCGAGCTGGCGAGTTGGCGAGTTGGCGAGCTGGCGAGTTGGCGAGCTGGCGAGCTGGCGAGTTGGCGAATTGGCGAGTTGGCGATCTGGCGAGTTTGTGAGCTGGCGAGCTGGTGAGTTGGCAATCTGGCGAGTTGGCGAGCTGGCGAGCTGGCGAGTTGGCGAGTTGGCGAGCTGGCGAGTTGGCGAGTTGGCGAGTTGGCGAGCTGGCGAGCTGGCGAGCTGGCGAGTTGGCGAGTTGGCGAGCTGGCGAGTTGGCGAGCTGGCGAGTTGGCGAATTGGCGAGCTGGCGAGTTGGTGATCTGGCGAGTTTGTGAGCTGGCGAGCTGGCGAGTTGGCGATCTGGCGAGTTGGCGAGTTGGCGATCTGGCGAGTTGGCGAGTTGGCGAGTTGGCGAGCTGGCGAGCTGGCGAGTTTGTTTTATTTATTTAATAATAGAAAAATTTGTTTTCTTATCGGTCACCACGCTCAAAAAGTGTAACTTGAATTAATATCAAAGAAAAAGCAATACTGCATGAATAAAATAAATAAATAAAAAAAAAATTATAATTGCATAAGTTGATACAAAATGCTATGCAATAGCTTTACCGCGGCAGTCCCCGAGTGCCACACGTCTTTTTTATTATTTATTATGTACAAAAAACCTGTATACACTAAACAAAAATAATCGTCGCGACACCACACTGTTCAATGTGAAATAGAAAGACGAACGAAAATATCTGGCTTGCTTTTTATAAAAGAGAGAGAGAGACAGACAGAAACGAAGACGCAAAAAGTGTCGTTACAACTTTTCGTCTTAATTTTTTCCCTTTCGCAACGCGCGATAAGGAACTTCATTCCAAAAATCTGTACGCAAAAACATGCGGGACCGACTTTAACCACATAGCTAAGACCTTGGGGGAAGTTTACTGGTCACCGCTCCACTTCTGCTGCTGACTTGATGGTGAACTCAATTTCATTTACCTTTCGATGGATAAAATCGCAACTGGAACACCTTTTTCTACAAAGGGCTTTTTTTTCAACAGACTGTACCCAAAGTTAATAATAGGTTAACCTTTTTCAGATGATTGGTTCAGTTAAGAGTCAAAGTGACTTTTTTGTGACCGCATCTAAATTAGTCATGACATCATGATATGGGTCTGTTGGTTTATTTTTAGTATTTTTCAACATGTTTATTTTTATTTACTTATTGAATCCGTTCTAGTGATACTAAAATAAATATGAAATCTATATATAAAAAGTAAACCTGACTGACTGACTGACCGACTGACACACTGACTTATCTATCAATGCACAGCCAAAACTACTGTACCTAGATACCTACTTGAAAATTTGTACATAGGTTCCCTTCATGATGTAAAAGAGCACTAAAAATTTATTTACGAAATACAACCCTTAACAGGGGGTGGCCCTTTCACCCGAAGCGAAGCGAAGGCGGCCGCTAATCTATACTACATATTATTATAAAGAGGTAAAATTTGTAGGTTTGTTTGTTTGTATGTTCGAGCCAATCTCGGGCATTACCAGTCCGATTTGAATAATTATTTTTGTAAAAGATAGCCACATTCATCAAGAAGGCTATTTTTCATCCCGAAATTCCCATAGGAACGGGCACAACGCGGGTAAAACCGCGGGGCACGGCTAGTCATACATAAAGTGCCGCGTAATAACTGTCTTAATATTGACAAAAGTCAGTCGATTGAACCCTATGGATGTCGAAATACTATAGACAAGACGTCTCACAAGGATTCTCAATTTGATTTATAACGTAAATATGTTTAAAAACAAACGACGTACGTTTTAAATTATGTTCTTTGTGGTGCGAAATAAAGAACAATTTTGAACGAACAGCTTTTGTATACAAAACATATTTAGGTACTAAATAGATTTAAGACTTCTTGTGTAATCCACCCTTAGGTGGCTGATAAAAGCTGTTCGTTCAAAATTGTACTTTATTTTGTTTTGAATAGAACATGATTTAAAACCTACCGTCATTTGTTTTTTAAGTATATTCAGGCGCTAAATAGATTTAAGAGTTCGCAATAAGTAAACTAGTATACACTAGACTACATATTAGCTCACGACTTTGTAATATTAATACGTACATATATTATGGTAACATTATTTTGCCATATATAAGCACATAATCACCGTCCTCGCTTCAATATTCATAGAACAAAACCCAATAACGTTTCGATTTATTTTCGATTTTCAACACCATAGTAATCTCAGAATCTTCATATAATATTTTCCATTCTGTTTTTACCCAAGGGATGATAAGTCCAAATATGAGGCTAGATAATATCGGGGCAAAATCATTTTAGTAGAAAAGTGGGGTTGGAATATTAATGGGAACTACCCAACTGACTAAAGGCCGACTAGGAAAGGTAAGAAGTTGGTAACAAGACCAATAAATTTGGTTATTTACGAGCGTTTTATACGGTTTAGTTGAGGAAAGTAATTGATACAATTTTGTGGGTCGTTTCCCGGAGCATCTTTAGAGTGAGTGATAAAATGGACAACGTCCTTTATGTTAATGTTAGGGCGATTATTTTCCGAATTAATTGCTCGGTTTTACGAGTCAATTATTATTTTGTTAAGTGTTTTTGGCTTGGAACTGTGTAGGGATATATTATGGGTATTGATTCGATTTTTTGAACTTTTGTAGCTTCTATAAGTTTATGATAGCTAGTGTACAAGCTGTTGGCGAATTCTAAAAGTTAAAAAAGCTAATTAGTCAGCAATAGAATGCGAAACAAGCTCGCATAGGCTACAGGATTTACTAGCAGCACCCCGCGGTTTTATCCCGTTATTTTCTTGTGAGAATTTCGGGATAAAATATAGCCCATAACCTTCTCGTTCTTCTTCTTCTTTCGAGTCAATGGAGCAAAATAATTTTTAGTATTTATATTTCCCGGACCAGTAATTCACAAGAGAGAGGGCAGTGTCTGATACGTTCAGTAAGTCCTTATACCTTCTCGTTTTTCAACGCTATCTGTGGCTATCTATTACAATAAGAATTATTAAGATTGAATGGATGATTTTTCATTTAACTTACGTATGTAGCAACTGAAATTTTGTGCGAAAGTTTACTGTTACGTGAGCAAAAGCTAAAAAAACTTACCATAGTACTTACTTACTGATAACTTCTTCAACTTAAAACAATACGTTTTTTCAATACTAGCAGCGCCCCGCGGCTTTGCCCGCGTTGAGCCCGTTCCCGTAGGAATTTTCGAAAATCCTTTCTTAGTGTGCACCTACGTCACTTGAAGAACCTTCCTGCCAAATTTCATGTCTATAGGTGTAGCGGTTGAGGCTGTGCGTCATCAGTCAGTCAGTAAGTCAGGACTTTGAATTTTATATATATAAGATATAGATTTAAAGCTTCATTCTCATACATTGAGTTTTATATTTAACCTTGTATATTGTTATTCTCCTTAGAAGGTGATTAAAAGTAAAAATAATCTGTAACAAGCTGATTAAATTACCTCTGAACCAAAGAAGCTGAGAGCCCCAAGGGAAATTATATTGTTACTCCAGTATGGAACTAAGTGGCGGTATGCTCAGGATAGAGATAAGCTAAACACGATACGAATAAAAAGATTTATTGTTATTGAACATAGATGCTCTATTTTAGTTCGAGACTAATATAATAAAACTAGCTGTGCCCCGCGGTTTTACCCACAGCGCACCCGTTCCCGTAGGAAATACGGGATAAATAGTATCCTATATCCGTCTCCTGGATCTAAACTACCTCCCCACCAGTTTTCAGCCAAATCGGTTCAGCCGTTCTCGAGTTATAAATAGTGTAACTAACACGACTTTCTTTTATATATATAGATTGAAGAATTTTTCGGTTTAGTTTTAACGTACTCACACAGGTAAACAGTTTATAAAGGAAGACGTACTAACTTTTTTACTCCTGACGCAAAATAGGGCTGTTATAGATTTGATGTCGATGATTTATGTGTGTGTGTGTTTGTATGTGTGTATGTGTGTGTGTGTGTGTGGCATCGTAGCTCTAAAACGGATGGACCGATTCGATGCGGTTATTTGCAATGAGGTATGTCAAATGAATACGAGCAGAAAAATATGTGGTGAAGTTCCATTTGCATGAAGACGTTCATAATGCGCATTAAATAAGCGTTGAAATTTAACGTGAGGTACTTACCAATTTTATAAGCAATGGTCTTGCTAAAGGTACTGATAGTTACGCGTGTCTATACTCATTGAAACTACAAGTATGGTTCAGGAGCGCTCGTAGGATAAAACAACTATACCTCCTAGTGAAGTCTTAGGCCTGCCTGACACTGCGTTAGGCGGGCGCCCGCGCGCTTACATACAAAAGTGCCACGTGCGGGTGCCCGTCGCACGGAGCGCGGATGGACGCCCGCGACGTAGCACTTTTGTATGAAACCGCACCCGGGTGCCCGCTCGTGACGGTTGCCCGTCCGTGCGCCCGCTAAACGCAGTTTCAGCCCTTAGTATTCTTTTATTATAGTAGGTACCTGAATTTCCGGGTTCCTTGTCGAAGGATTTAATATGAACACAGTATACTGTTATTAAAACGATTTATTTCAATAATTTTCACATTTCACTCTTATACCAGCTTAACTTAGTTACATTTTAATATATCAGGAATATCAAAGTAAAATAAAACTTTAAACGAATACCTATATCCTATTAATTATGCTAAAATCATTTTTCCATTTTTATACTAAAAAAACATATCTCCGAAATAAATTACTATATATTATGCTTCAAATATCACAATTTTTAATTTATTTTTAGAAAAGTCAGTCGAGATCCAGTTTTCTAAAGGAACCAACGAGATATTCTTCATTTTTGACAACACTTGGCCTTTTGTTTTCGTTTGAAATCATTTTGCTGCTTTCTATTAAGAGCTTCTTGGTTCTAGAGTTGCGCATTTCTTTTTCGTACACACCTGAAAATGGAATAACGTTAATAATAAATAAAATAGTAAAAATACCCGGACCAATTTACTCACAGTTAATTAGACCCAAACTAAGATCTTGGCTTGTAATATGGAATGTAAGTTTCTGATATAATAACATATATTTATATGAATGTGTAATTGACACCCGGACGTCGTCGCTAACAACTATGCCTTCACATATTGTCGACTCCGGGCGGGAATCGAACCCGCAACCCCCGATACAGTAAGCGCTCTCACTGCCACTTTGCCAACGGGCTTATCAAATAACAATTCAGTTATTCATCTGTCTTTTAGGATTGCACAATCATTCTTAATTTGATTGAGCGCCTAAATAAGTTCCAAATAATTGATGTTAGTCTAAAACTGTGTTTTATTTCATGCAATATAAAACACAAATTTGATTGAACAGCTTTTGCTTCCTTAACATATAGGTAGGTACTAAATAGATTGAAGAGTTCTTATTTTTAAGAGTGTTTATTTGAACGCGCTCATCTCAGAAACTACAAATTCGAATTGAATAATTCTTTTTGTAATATATAGCCACATTCAATAGGAAATTTACAGTTTTTTTCATCTAGAATTCACACTGGAACGGGCACAACGCGGGTTAAACCGCGGAGCGCTAGTAAATGTATATAGATGATCCCCGTACCCGAAACCCCAATAGATCGCGCTTTCGTTAATTTCTCATGTTTAATAAGGTTATGCTCATACATTTTATTGACTAAGAAGAACATTGTCTTTAAATAAAATGTGTATGGACATAGATATGCGATAATCACCTTTCATCTCATCCAGATAAGGCTCATCCCCACCGTAGTCCTTAGGCAAATATCTCTTAGGAACATGCTTGTAAAGTTCTTCCAAATTATCATGAATGACGATACGATCCATTATCTTGGGACTGAAGAATTGCCTCATGAAGCTGACTGTATGCTGAAGATATTTCGTCGCGTTTATAACGTGGATACCATGGACGCGGACTCCTAGACCGTCCTGCAAAAAAGGTATATAAAATGTAAACACTGCAAAGGTTCATGCATTCGTATACCTAACCAGATAAGAGATCTTAATGTTAACTAATATTCCAAACACAATTCCTTATGAAAAAACAGGTTAAGTTTAAATTTTAACCTTTTATCCTTTAGAAGGAAATGCATGAGTCTACCCATTGAAGCCAAGCGAGGGTGGGAGCGGAGAACGGACTTTTTAAAATCACCGCTCAGAGATTTTACACAATCTTATTGGTTAATATTTCTCCGATGAACAGGCCCCTTAGGTTGAAGAATCAGCCACATTTTAGTACTACAACTTGTATCTATACTAATACTAGCTGCGCCCCGCAGTTTCACCCGCGTTGTACCCGTTCCCGCGGGAATTTCGGGATGAAAAATAGATGTTGTCCGATTCTCAGACCTACCCGATATGCACACAAAATTTAATGAGAATCGGTCGAGCCGTTTCAGAGAAGTTCAACCACGGTACCCGTTCCCGCGGGAATTTCGGGATGAAAAATAGATGTTGGCTGATTCTCAGACCTACTCAATATGCTCACAAAATTTCATGAGAATCGGTCAAGCCGTTTCGGAGGAGTACGGGAACGAACATTGTGACAAGAGAATTTTATATATAAGACTAGCTGCGCCCCGCGGTTTCACCCGCGTTGTACCCGTTCCCGCGGGAATTTCGGGATGAAAAATAGATATTGTCCGATTCTCAGACCTACTCGATATGCACACAAAATTTCATGAGAATCGGTCGAGCCGTTTCAGAGGAGTTCAACCACGGTACCCGTTCCCGCGGGAATTTCGGGATGAAAAATAGACGTTGGCCGATTCTCAGACCTACTCAATATGCTCACAAAATTTCATGAGAATCGGTCGAGCCGTTTCGGAGGAGTACGCGAACGGACACTGTGACACGAGAATTTTATATATAAGATTTTGTAACGTATAAAGCTTGTTTGTTTGAACGCGCTAATCTCAGAAACTACCGATCCGATTTTAATAATTATCTTTGTAATGGATTACCACATTTAATGGAAAGATTATTGGTTATTTTTCATCCCGAAATTCCCGTGGGAATGGATACAATGTGGGTAAAACCGCGGGGCACTGCTAGTTTGTAAATAAATTGTCTCTTCATCAAGGTTTTTCTTAAATTCTTTATTAAGTAGAGCTCTTTGAGCTCTTCGAACGGTTTTTTAGTTCTGTCTTATAATAATGAAGATTGGAACAAATGTAAATGTATTGTAATGAATATTGGAACAAATTCAGTGAAAAATACTTACATGGAATATATTGTTAGTCTTCTGCAGCGTAACGGGGTTCATTCTCATGAGATGGCTCAGGGAGCTGCCAGTCATGTCCAACACCCAGATATCGTACAGAGAGTAGTCATGTCTTATTCTAATGTCACTTAACTGAAAGAGATAGAAATATTAATATTTTGGGGCTTATTTAATCATAAACAAACTCATGAATTAAACACAAATTAAAATCAAGAAGTTATAAGCAATTTAATTCCGCAAGGTGGTCAACTGGGCCCAGCCCACGGGCTAAGTTGACCTTTTTTTTTTCTTTAGGGGCGACTCGACCCAAGGGTCAACCCAGCCCGCTTACTTACCGCCTAAGAGTCAATTCAGCCCGCAGGCGTAGGTACTATTCGGTAGGTTAGGTTTTTTTTTTTATCGACTGAACCTGTGGGCTGAGCAGGCCCTTATCGGTAAATAGTAGTCGTGTGATTAGTGTGGGTTGAGTCACCTATGAAAAAAAACGGAGTGGGTAACTGAACCTGCGGGCTCAGTGCTCTGTGGGCCCAGTTGACCACCAAGCGTTTAATTCGTACGTACTAACGAGCTAAGAGTATGTGATCGAAATTGATGTCTAATGTGGGCTATACACTAATAATATATTATAATTACTGTAATTTAAAAAACTTTCTAGTTTAAGCATTCTTAGCCGTTTTGCTGTTGGTGAATGAGGTTGGCGCTGATGCCGTCCCAATTCCGTACTGCGTGCTTTGTGTGAAAAACAAACGAAAACGTTTTTATTTTCGTGCCGGATGACTTAAAGTACCAGCTCATAGGATGGGTGAATACGCCTACTTGGAAAGGGCCCTTATTGACTTTATTGAATTTAGATGTTTATGGCGAAAATCCAAAACAAAAAACATTGTGATTGGTGTTTAAATATTTTCAATTTTTCTTTACTTACCATAAAAGTATTTCTAAACAGTATTTCGGAGGAAAACTTGCTGGCATCTCCATCAGTGAATTTTATTACCGACACTCTGTTACCATTAAAAAGTCTTGGCATCGATATTTGAACACTGAAACAAAGAATTTTGACAATGATTTACATGTAACCTCTTCAAGATTTAGACTTTTTAGTGTTATTTAGTTTGGGTTAAATTACCAACTTATTAGAGAAATGGGCGATTTATACATTCTTCTTCTCTCGATTCCATAGCGCAAATGATTATGTTATTAATATTTTCCCGGACCAGTAATTCACAAGCGAAACGGCAGCGTCTGATAGATACAGAAAGTACAGAAGACAGGGCAAGAGATGTGGCATGTCCTGGTCTGGGGCACTGTGGTCACACTTCGACTTAGTGGAGTCTTCTTATCGAGTGGATGGTCCTGACCAATCCTGGTGTCAGAGTTATTGAGCCGCCAAAGGCCTCTGATATGGCTCATGTAACGACTACTATCTTCGATCAACAATACACAACTAGATGTCGGGTCGGCGCAAAAAAAAGGTCTCGGTTAATAACGCCTCATTTGAAAAGTGAGCTCTTATTTTATTCGTAAGATTTGCTACTTTATTTCTAGGTGTCATGGTTGTAATTAGGTTGAACTTCGAACTGTTTTAAAACTTTTGTTTCAGTTCGGTAGTAAACAAAATAAGCTGTCACATGTCATCCACGCGGACAGTATTTAGCTTTGATTTTGTACGTGACCCGATATCTAGTTGTGTATTGTTGATCGAAGACTACTATCCGTAGAAAGTAACCGGACCGACGGCTTAACGTGCCCTCCGAAGCACGGAATCATCTTCCTTTTCGGGCAATCAGGTGATTCAGCCTGCAATGCCCTAACCAAACTGAAGACAGTCTCACAAAGTGATTTTTGTGAGATATCCCCACCGGGAATCGAACCCGGAACCTCCGGATCGTGAGCCGAGCGCTCAAACCACTAGACCACGGAGGCTGTCACTTAGTGGAGTAACATTAAACAACAAGTATGAATATGGGCGCTTGAGAAATAAACAGGATTGTCATGATAGTGCAAACGGCATTTTTTGGCGAGTATTTTCTTCGTCTTCGTGTTGATGACACAAAAAACAATTGACTTTAATGAGCCAGCTCCTGTGCATCACCAACCCTATGCCCTTGTTGTTGACTCTCATAGGTCACTTAGGGTTACAGTTTTAAGAGTTAGAAATGCAGGTAAGTACGTGCTGCATGGTTTTTTCGGTCAAACCGCAGAAGACGCTAGTAGAAAAATAATTATAACCACCTTTGTACGATTTGAATATTCAACATGTATTCAACCCGGATATTCAACACAGTCGCAGTTTTTTTAAGCTAACCGTATTAATTATTATATTTATTAAAACAATAGCAAAACTAATTATTTCCCAGAAACTTTATTCAATATTAATATGAATGACGTCGAAGCTTTTAGACAGATTTTAGGAACAATAGAATTACGTATGCAGATTTCTTCGCAAATTTTTTGGACCATTAATTTTTTTTACCGTTATAAAAACTTTTGTTTATTAGGGAGATTTAAAAAAAATTGCCTTATGGCCGACACTGCGTTAAGCGGGCGCACGCCGCGGTTCCATACAAAAGTGTACCGTCGTGAGCGCCCGCGGCGTGCGCACGCCGCATGAGGACGCCGCGTACGTACGCCGCGTGCGCTCGCCGCGTATGGCTTGATACAAAAGGGAACAGACGGCGGGCGCACGTTTAACGCAGTGTTGACCCTAAATCATCTTCATACGTACAATTAAACAAATATTTCTTATATGTTTTTATAACTGGTTTTCATATAGAAAATGACTGTCTTAGGGTGTGTTTCCGTTAAAGCGAAACTCAATCGTGCAATCACAACGTA
The DNA here is from genome assembly GCA_963082685.1 of Cyclophora albipunctata. Taxonomy (NCBI): domain Eukaryota; kingdom Metazoa; phylum Arthropoda; class Insecta; order Lepidoptera; family Geometridae; genus Cyclophora; species Cyclophora albipunctata. The sequence goes on from OY720133.1 coordinate 3,762,636, forward strand.
TTGAAATTATCTAACCACGTATTGACAAAGTCAAAGTCAAAGTCAAATATGTAAAAAAGAGGCTCTTTTGAACGTACCACCCATTCGGAAGAACATCAGCAGAGAAGAATGAGCAAGAAACTCTGCTGGTTATTTTTTTTTAAATCAAGGTATAATACAATTTAATACTAATAAGTAAGATTACATGTCAAAATCAGGTTGTGTTGCTCGTGCAGGAATTTGACTCCAGACATATTTGTCGTCAATGTTATCAGTAACGCTATAGTATGCTTTAGTTTTGTTGACATTGTTAGTCCAGGTTTATGGTTAAAAAACAATTTAACACTTCTAGTATATTAACGCCTCGCTGGTCTAGTGGTATATGCACTCGCCTGCAAAGACTGAGGTCCCGGGTTCAATTCCCGGGTCGAGAGAAAACATGCTTTCTACTTTTCAAACATGGCTCGGGTTTGAAATCACCAACCCGCATTAGGCAAGCGTGGTGATTACGCCTAAAATTTCCTCACTGTACTGATATCTTCAGTGAAACGAGAGGCTTTTGCCTAGCAGTGAGAGATTACAGGCTACTTTTTTTTAGTATACTCGTATGTTAGTCTATAGCAAAAAAAACAATTGAAAAACTTACTAAGAAGTCCATAAATCTGATTTATCGTTTAAATCCTTGTCTCTATTTTGGATCAGCTCTGGTGCCGCCGCTCTATACTTGTATAAGTTATCGATCCTGTGTTTCGTTCTCTCCATTGATCCTTTCGCAATGATAAGAAGATGTTCGACGACCGCACGCTCTGAAAAACAAAAGAATGTTACGTAAATATCCACTTATATCTTAGACCAATTAAAAATCATGACTGAACGCTGCAGAAAATACGAGAAGCAAGCGAAATTACACCATGTACCTAGGACACAACGATCTGTAGGAATGACTCTGACAAGCGATTAATCTGATTTTTCAGACGTGTGTGAGGCAAAGGTCTTGAAATTCAGTTTATTAATTCAGATCAAGATTCAGCATTTTAGGAGCCGCCGTCCTGAATCTGTCAGTGACCTACAACACTGGTGCTAGTTTGTTGCAGTGTTTAGTAACCAGTTATTTGCGCCTATTACCAGCGCTAACCACTTCCGGTAAGCGCTAGTACCCCAGCGTATGCTTTCTAATTCATTTTATGGTCTAAGAATTCTACGACTCATTGATAAAAGAACTCGTTATTTTGCACCTTTAAATAACTTGTATGGTTTAGTTCTATAATTATTATGCTCAGCTATTTATTTCACGCTCAATCGAACATAATTGTGAAACAGTTTCATCGGTGTTTAAGAAGCGTGAAGGAAACTTGTTTCATACCGACAATCCTGGATGCAATGTAGACATAACATTTCGTATTGCAAAGGATATGAGATTTTTAACTAACATGATTAGTATGATTTATCTATATCTAGCAGCGCCCCGCGGTTTTTCCCGCAGTGTGTCCGTTTCTGTGAGAATTTAGGGATGAAAATTTGCCTGTATCTTTCTGCTGAATGTGGCTATCTATTAAATAGAGAGTTAATCCATTCGGATTGGCAGTAACTGAGGTCAGCGCGTTCAAACAAACAGAAAATCAAACTCATAATGTCATAGTTCTTTAGTCAGATCATAAGTTTGAAAGACAAAATAATAACGCAGTGGAGCATTGAAGGGGGGGGCACTAAGACACACGAAATCTCCGTGCGATAATTATCAAGAGTCTTCTCAACATGTTAATTTCATAAAATCTAACGTCACTGGGACCAAATCCTCCACAAACCAATATTTAGGATTTTTAGGGTGAAACGGAGTGGAGGTCAACTGACCAATCACAATGCGTGTCAATGCGTTGTCTGCCAACATCAATACGATCTGATTGGTAAACTCCGCTGCGGTCCGCTTCGATAGAAACGCACATTTAGCTTCCTTAGACCACCTTTGGTAAACGGGTTAATGTAAGCACATATATTTACCTATCCCAGCTTCAACCAAGTGAGGTTGTTTGTTAAACCAATCCAATATGGCGTCGACATCTTCTTGAATAGTACTTTCTTTTAGTCCTAGTTCTTGTCTGATGTATTTCTTATCCTCTTCCGTGATAGGAAAAAAAGGGTGCCCATCAATCATCTGAAAGAGATAAAAAATACTTTTGTAAGTTCGTATAAGTTAGTGCCGGAGGGGGGAGGTACGTTAAATTGTCGGTCCCATTAGACCATGTTGGATGCATTAAGACCGTGTAATAACTTCGATACCATGATTGTAGGTAAGATTTGTACTACCAATCTAGTAGGTAAGATTTGTACTACCGATAATTTAACGTGTTTCCTACCAAATTTGACTGGGAACAAGTTATAAGAACTATCTATTTTGAAATCGGTGTGGTGAAACGCCCTTTCATATTCTGTTGAAGATAATTTTTTCGATTAATTTAATAATACAAAATGCCTATATTATATGCATCATAGTCTATGATTTTAGTTTTAAACTCAAGGATTAACAAAACATCTCGACTTATTGAATATCACTACATAGTATAAAACAAAGTCGCTACTTTTGTGTTTGTTTGTCTGTATGCTTAAATCTTTAAAATTACGCAACGGATTTTGATGCGGTTTTTTGTAATAGGTGGAGTGATTCAAGAGGAAGGTTTATATGTATAAAAATTCCCGAAATTCCCACGGGAACGGGTACAACGCGGGTAAAACCGCGGGGCGCTGCTAGTTTAGTATATTCAATAACATCGTAAACTAAATATCCATAATTTTATTCGCTGATTCTCTTAGGCCTGGACTGTGTTAAGCGGGCACCCGCGCGGTTTCATACAAAAGTGCTACGTCGCGGGGACCCGCGCGGTCGTTCTTCCGCGCAATGGGGCCCGCCTCCGTGCGACGGACGCCCAAGCACTTTTGTATGAAACCGCGCCGGTGCCCGCTTAACACAGTCCAGGCCTAAGAGAATCAGCGCAAGTGACGGGGCCCGTGCGTGCACACGCGTGGACACGCCAAGTTTGCCCGTCCGGCCGCTTAACGCAGTTTCAGGCCTACAGACTATATCGATAACCCAAAGATAGAAATAGCAAAACGATTATTTCACAATACGAATCTCATTACTGATGTATTCATATCAGTGTTGTCACCTTAATATTCAAACAAAGACGTAATGAATATGTAAACGTTATTATAGAAAAAGATTCTTGTTAACCAATTAATTTCATTAAGGTGTGTTTTCGGTAACGACTGCAACAGCAGGCAGCAACTGCCAACCGTAAGCAGCAATGTCACCGCGCTCGAAATTTTATAGAGATTCATAAAAACATTAGTGGTGCTTGCGGTCGGCAGTTGCTGCTTTGCTGCGGTCGTTACGGTAAACATACCTTAATAGTGTTATTTACTTCCTGATAACCTATATTTTAGTTGATATTTATTTATTCAAAGGTTATATTATATAACATCAAGGTTTATTTTAGCCGGTTTGTGATTGAATTAATTAGCAATAATAATTTTATTTGAAACTATGATGATGTTACAACAATACAATAGGTTAAAGTGTATAGTAATAAAATATAAAACTGAATCTTTATTTAAATTAGTACCTAATCATAATTTTGATTTTATTTCAAAAAGTTTCTGTTTAATTTAAGTAATAAAATTAATTCTAAAATTATCATAAGGAAAAATTTTACGAGCTTTTAAAAATAATTAAAAAAAAAAATAGTGGTTGACTTCAATCTGAAGAGTTTCTTATATAAACTACTAGCAGCGGTTTTACCCGCGTTGTGCCCGTTTCGGGGAAATTTCGGGATTTTTTAATACCATTCTAGCTGCGCCCCGCGGTTTCACCCGCGTTATACCCGTTCCCGCGGGAATTTCGGGATAAAAAATAGATGTTGGCCGATTCTCAGACCTACTCAATATGCTCACAAAATTTCATGAGAATCGGTCGAGCCGTTTCGGAAGAGTACGCAAACGAACACTGTGACACGAGAATTTTATATATAAGATAAACCTTTCTCTTGAATCACTCTATCTATTTTAAACAACCGCGTCAAAATTCATGTAGTAGTATTTGAGTTTATCGCAAACAGACACACAGGCAGACAGACGCGGCTGGGGACTTTGATTCATAATACTTGTATGTAGTGATTTCAAAGTGTGTGCTTCTATTGAAATACCCATACATCACTACATAGTATAAAACAAAGTCGCTATTTTTGTCTGTTTGTTTGTCTGTATGCTTAAATCTTTAAAATTACGCAACGGATTTTGATGCGGTTTTTTGTAATAGGTAGAGTGATTCAAGAGGAAGGTTTTTATGTAAAAAAAATCCCGAAATTCCCACGGGAACGGGCACAACGCGGGGAAAACCGCGGGGCGCTGCTAGTATAAGTATAAAACTTAAAGTCCTGACTGACTGACTGACTGACTGATAATCAACGCACAGCCTCAACCGCTACACCTAGAAACATGAAATTTGGCAGGAAGGTTCTTCAAGTGACGTAAGTGCACACTATGAAAGGATTTTCGAAAATTCTTACGGGAACGGGTTCAACGCGGGCAAAGCCGCGGGGCGCTGCTAGTATTAAATAATAATCATTCACATACCATACTAAATACTAGGCCAACATATACAAAGTAACACCAAAACCTAGATTTTTTGTCTGTTCTGTAGGTCAATTATAGATTGTGTCAAATATTGAGACGAAAGTTATCTAATATTTGATTTCATTTGTTGCGTAATTGATCAATTTGTGTTCAATAATGTGTTAGATAAATATAGACAGGACCGAGTCTGTTTGGACCGAATGTACTATCATCTATAGATTATCTGATTATCTATAGACCATCCAGTTATATACAAGACAATCTGGTCATAGGCCACCCGGTTATGTATAGACGAACTGGTAATCTATAGACCTGTCATCTACAGAAAATCTCACATCTCACCCTAAAATATATCTATAGTTCATGTGTCATCTTTAAACAATCTATTCACCCATAAACCATCCGGTCAACTATGGGCGATCCAGTCACCTACATACCTATTCTTATCTAAAAGCGATCCAGTCTTGATTAATGAATTCAAAACGATCCTAATTGGATAGTGTTACGATCCTTGAACGATAATCTTGTTTTCTTCCGGCTCATATAATCGAAGTTTATGTATCAACTGATGTCGTGTCTGGTCGGGCCGGCAAATATGGCGTTTCATCATTAGGTGTGTTTAGACCAAAGCTATGCTATGCTAGATTTGGTATTCACCAATCATAGGAAACGTAGTTTAACAACGTAAATAGATATACACTGCTGGTGTCAGAGATTTTAGACCCCCTAAAGACCTCCGACATTGTGTAACGATCGAAACTACCGGGACTGATTATGAAACCTAATCAGCAGTATTTATATCGACAATTAAGTAACTGACGAAATTTTTTATACAATACATGTCAATACTGAGGTCCCGGGTTCAATTCCCGGGTCGAGCGAAAACATGTTTCCTACTTTTCAAACATGGCGCGAGTTTGAGATCACCAACCCGCATTTGGCAAGCGTGGTGATTATGCCTAATCCTCCTCACTGTACTGATAACTTCAGTGAAATGAGAAGCCTTTGCCCAGTAGTGGGACATTACAGGCTAATACTACATGTCAAAACTGACTGTTTGAACTGTCCTAAGGAATTCGATGTCTTTCTACCTCTCTCGTTTCGGCAGAGTTTTAATGATGATAAGTTTTGTAATATTTAATTAAACCTATCGTATGTTAATTTGACATAAATTAAGGTAAACTGTAGATATAATAAATCCTTGTCAAACTTCACGATTATTTATTAGCGAATCTAAATAAAATAAACGTTATATAAATTAGAATATTTTAATTAAGTTTTTAACAGACAACCAATTTGTGATAGCTAATTCATTACATGAAATTAATTATAGGTTTTATGATTTTAGAAAAGGCTTTTTAAATAGTGCAATACTTTACACATATTAACGAAGTAAAGTAGTTCATAAAAGAAACAATAGTCAATTAATGAACATTATTTAAAAAAAGAAAGTTGAATGATCAAAAACAGTCAGAGAATTATTTTGAATTCACAAAATAACATATAAACAGAATAATTATTTATTCAAGTTGTTGCATAAAAATATTTTAAAAACATTTCTCATTACAATATGTTAAGTGAGTTACTAGGTATATCCGCAAAAATAAAATAAAATTCTAATCATTAACAAAATGTTTCTTCACTTAGAATATCCTCTCAAATTCATCGATATTTAATGGTAGCACCTCATTAAAATCTGACCCTTTCTTAATTTAAACACTCAACCTATCTATATTAATAAACTAAAAACCTAAATCTAAACTCACCGTAACGAAATAAATCGGTAATAAAAATGAAATAACTCCTTGAGCACAACACGTCTCACACCTAACGCACGTGCTTGATTTTTGATACACAAAACATTATATAAAACTCTTTAGTATGTTATATGCAAACGGAACAAGTGGCCAGAATTTTAAATCCCACTTGTTAGTTTTTGCATAGTGCGTTTACTTCGAAATTTTTGGAGTAGGGATTTTGTAGTACATGTTACGTAGGGTTGTGTAATAGGAAAGACAACCTTGGGAGTACTAAGGATATGGCCTACATAGTTCGATACATATGTCTACACTAATATTATAAAGAGGAAACCTTTGTTTGTTTGGTTGTAATGAATAGGCTCAAAAACTACTTGACCGTTTTTAAAAATTGTTTCACCATTCGAAAGCTACGTTATCCACGAGTAACATAGGCTATTTTTCATCCCGAAATTCCCACGGGAATAGACACAGCGCGGGTAAAACCGCGTGGCGCTGCTAGTGTAGTATACAGTCAATAACCCCAAGAATAAATGCAGGAATCTAAATATATCATTTGAGTGTATGTTATGGGAGAATTTATGTTACAGAATTTGTTTTTTTTTGTTTATTGAAAGAGCTTTTCTCATAAATAACTTGTTTGATTTGTGTATTTTTTTATATGTTAACCACATTCCTGACAAAGATTATAGACTTTTTTCCTGTAATTTGCATGAAAATGGGTACAGAACGGATTCTGCTAATATTATACAGGGGAAAGCGAGCGAACGAGTAATTCGAGTGACGCTCGCGTTACGCTTAAGGTAGCGCTCGAGGCATAGTTTGCCAATGTCAATGCATTGTTAAGCAACATTCATTTATTTTGAACGCTACCTTGCATCGGTAAGCAACGTGCATCTCGCCCCCTACTTGGATGTGTGGCCGGTAGTGGCATTTCTATCTGAGCGCTACAGTGCTACGGAGGGCTCGTAAAATCGTCGCCCATGTCGGATACCTTTAGGCGGCCTAAAAACTCCATTACCAAAGTTGGCCGACTCGGACTTACTTACTTATGCCATTCTTTGAGTTCCTGTCCATTGAAGTGGAGAGTGGAGAAAGGGAAATTAATTCAATTCAATTTCTTGCAATCCTATTGGTTAATATTCCGTTTCTCCACTCTGCAGCTTCGCTCTGCTTCAATAGATAAGAAGCCTAACGTAATAATTCTGGTATTTAGTTTTTTTACTACGTAAGGTAATTCCGTTGTCGCAATGGCATTCTAGGATACAGAATCATCATCTCAATTGGTCCATATATATAAAAGAAAGTCGTGTTAGTTAGCGCATATAGTTTGAGAACGGCTGGACCGATTTCAATAATTCTTTATTTATTTTATTTATCTTCTTAGGAATAGTAAAAAAAGTAAAAAAATAATCCGAAATTCCCTCGGGAATGGGTGCGCTGTCGGTAAAACCGTGGGGCACAGCTAGTGCCATATAAAACCCGGAATCCGTTTTAGCGAGGTTATATGTATACATACATACATAAAATGCCTAAAATTGTGTGAAAATCATACATTTAGAAGAATTAAACCTTTTCGTGTGGATTTTAGCAAATTTTCCACCTGACCAGGATACGTGCTAACTCACACGAGGCTAAAACCAGTTCAAAACGTGCGAAATGCAACGAAGCGTATAAAAGTTTAAATTAAAAAAAATAGACAATAGCTTTTATTAAATTGTGTAACTATGCTGGGAGGTTTTCAGTTCGAACATTCAGTAAAAACTTATAATATTATAATCGAGATTAGTTAAATAGTCTTGTACAATAAAGAGAATAAGTCATAATCACTAATATCGCTTGACTATTGCAGACTGGTGATTGAAATTGCCCACCTAACCATAACATTATCTGAGGACAGATTTGGTCTATGAAAACAGGTTAAGAAAGTATAGGCCCATCTTGTAGCCAGATTTGGTAGCTAGCTACGAAATGAGAAAAGTGTTTTCCCATCTTGTAGCTAGCTACTAAATGGGAACGATCTATTCGGTAGGTTAGGGTATTTTTTTTTTTACTAGTTAAAGTCCTAAATCTTGGACTTTCGAATTCCTATTTCGTAGCCAGCTTCGAATCGGGATTATTTCTCCCATTTGGAAGCTAGCTACCAAATCTGGCTACGAGATGGGCCTAAACCGTTAAGAAGCGCACACTAGAAAAAATATAAACACTTTTAAGCTATTGCATAGCTTCTATCGCGGGCCTTGAGCGCGGGGACCAAATCCAAAAATTCCGTAACGAAAAAACCTCACGCTTACCCGATCCGACGGGAAGGAGGTGTGGCTTGAAGGCCGTGCATCGTCTAACGTCGTTTCAGTTCGGCAGTCTTCGACACGGCGTTGTGTGCGATTGTGCGTTGGGGGTGAGAGAGGGGGTGAGAGAGGGGGTGAGAGAGGGTGGTGAGAGAGGGGGGTGAGAGAGGGGGTGAGAGAGGGGGGTGAGAGAGGGGTGAGAGAGGGGTGAGAGAGGGGTGAGAGAGGGGGGTGAGAGAGGGGGGTGAGAGAGGGTGGTGAGAGAGGGTGGTGAGAGAGGGTGGTGAGAGAGGGGGGTGAGAGAGGGGGGTGAGAGAGGGGGGTGAGAGAGGGGGGTGAGAGAGGGTGAGAGAGGGGGGTGAGAGAGGGTGGTGAGAGAGGGGGTGAGAGAGGGGGGTGAGAGGGGGGTGAGAGAGGGTGGTGAGAGAGGGGGGTGAGAGAGGGGTGAGAGAGGGGTGAGAGAGGGGTGAGAGAGGGGGGTAAGAGAGGGGGGTGAGAGAGGGGGATTGAGAGAGGGGGTGAGAGAGGGGGTGAGAGAGGGGGGTGAGAGAGAGGGGTGAGAGAGAGGGGTGATAGAGAGGTGTGAGAGAGGGGGTGAGAGAGAGGAGGCGGGAGGGGTGAGAGAGAGGAGGCGGGTGGGGTGAGAGAGAAGAGATATCAAATATATCAAATATAATTGCATAAGTTGATACAAAATGCTATGCAATAGCTTCACCGCGGCAGTCCCCGAGTGCCACACGTCTTTTTTCTCTATGTCAGACAAAATAATTAAGCAAAAGACAGTTACGTCCACTTTGGACAATGTTATGACTATAGTGGGCTCAGACTCAAACGATATTACTTGGATAGGTATGGCTCGAAACAGATACTTGAGCTGTAGCCATACCATGACCTCTTAGATGGCGTCTCAAGATCCAAGCAGATTAGTTTAGGTTTGCGTTTCAATTCGTACCGTGACCTTATTTAAACAATATCGCACTTGAATCGCCATCGCTTTGAATGAATGAACAAACCATTTTGCTGATCGGCTAATTGCGTCACTTCCTCTAAGAGAAGTTATTAAGGTGCGTTCGAAAACCTCAATAATTAAATTTACGCAAAGTTACGGTTTTTATGAGAACCTATTTAAAATGATAAGTATTATTTAAAACAAATATTGGTTTGTTTATACACACAATAATTATTTTTACCTAATTTGTAATCATAAAATGTTTGAACTATAAAGTATTTATTGCTCCAGAAACCAATGGTATTTTTAATTTTAAACAGACATCCAAAATAATATTAAGATTTAAGTGTTCGGAACGTCACTGAAAGTGGCATTTCATTTTTGGCAAAGATCAAACAATTCATAGAATAAAAAATAGACATAGAATAAAATATAGACATAGATTTAATATAGACATAGATGAAATATATTATAATAGGTATATTTTTAAGCATTTAATTTATTACCTTCATGCTCGTTTGATATAAATTGCGATTGTTAAAGATTTATTTCTACGAGTATTATGGATTAACCAGGAATATAAGTTAAGTCTCAGAATTCTAGAGCCTTGTGCCTTGTCGCACTCGCTTCATTGGGGAAATTCAGGATAAAACAAAGCATATCCTCCATGTTTATATTGATAGTCATGTTTACTCTCGTAAATACCTACCTACTCGTACATCCCCTGCGCTCAATCCACACTATACAGTACTACAACCCGTCCGCGCTCGTATTTTATTTTGTGTAAGTACATATTAACTTCTCATCATAACTCAGAAAATAAATGTCCATTTTTAATCAATTCTTTCAGTTGAATATCATTAAGTTATTTGCACAAATGCATTGTTTATAGTAAGGAACAATTAAACATTAATAATTAACTAAAGTACATACTTATTGTTGTTAAAAATATCAACAACGGTTCAATTTATGTTAGAAAAATGTATCTTTTATTGAATTGCTAATTTTGACAGCTGAGACGCTTTACCAAAGCCGCAAAAGACGCTCATGGTACGAAATGAATGAACAAAAACATCTTTAGTATGACAAATAGCGAATCAGTTTAGGTAATCTGCTAATCAACTACAATGTGTCACTCATTGATGTCATGGTACGAAAACTGACAGCGAACTACATAGTTTAGGTCCGCATTTGTATCGCGCTAAGAGGTCACGGTATGGCTCCTGATCTTCAAATATAGATGAATGTCTGAATGCAGCCTATATTTTAAAATTATATTATTAACTAGCAGCGCCCCGCGGTTTACCCGCGTTGTCCCGTTCCTGTATGAATTTCGAGATGAAATAGCCTATAGCCTTTCGCGATAAGTGGACTATCCAACACTGAAATAATTTTTCAAATCAGACCAGTAGTTCCTGAGATTAGAGAGTTCAAATCAACAAACAAACTGTGCATCTTTATTATTTTAGTATAGACTAGCCGCGGCTTACTATTTAACCACATTGGGTCCGTTTCCGTAGAAATTTCTGGATTATAAAAAAGCTTATAACCTTTCTCTTCAATGTGGCTAACCAAAATAATAAAAATAATAGAAGCGAACTGGTAGTTCCTGAGATAAGCCCGTTCAAATGAACAAATAACGAAACAATACCTCTCTAATTCTCGATAAATGTTTATATAATTGAAATGATAGATATTAAGATAACGTGTCTAAACAAAAACTTATGTACATACTAATTGGATGACGTAACTGAAACAATGACTTTAAAGGACACAAAAAATAATTCCCATACTTTAGTAAATATTATCAAGATAACTAAGGCCTTTTTTAAAATGATTAAAATTTTGGGGCGATTTAATTTTAATTGAGGTATTTATTTATTTTAAGAACAATGGTCTGGTTTGTTTAGGCAATGGTATTTTGTTATTTTTTGTCTGTTACCTTCAGTTACAAGGATATTAGGGTCAACACTGCGTTAAGCGTACGCCCGCCGCGTACGCACGCGGCTGTTCATTTTTGTAAGACACTGATCGCGACGGGCGCCCGCGACGGTTCACTTTTATATGAAGCCACACGCGGCGGGCGCACACCGCGGGTGCCCGCGACGGTTCACTTTTGTATGGAACCGCGGCGTGCGTACGCTTAAGCAGTTTCGGCCCTTAAGCTTGGCATTGTGGTTTGTCATCGTTTATTTACTTTAAAAATAACAACTTGAAGTGTGAATTCATTACTTTGTTTCCATTTAGTGTGAATTGAATTTTGATTCAATCGTTGGAAGGTCTTTAGACGAACTAAAAACTCCGATACAGATTTGGTCACTAATATACACCAACTCACATAGATTAGTGTGAATAAGTATTTTTTTATTAGTATTTTTTCGAAATACATAATACTAAGCGTAATTTACTAAGAAAAGACATCAACGCACGCCCATAGTCCGCCGGTACAAAAAAGTACCTTCATATGCCCGAACGGTTGTATCGCTTTGAAGCGTCTGTATGTCTTTAAAGCGGCTAAAACGCTACCTAAATGCACAAAGTCTATTCTACTCTCACGCAACGCCCATTAAATCGTCAATTTGCCATAATTTTTCATACATTATAATACGAGTATAATGTATGAAAAAATGCTTCCTTAGTAGAGATTTAACTCTACTTAGGAACTAATTAGGAAGCATTTGAACTCTCTGATTATAAAGTAAAAGTTGGTATGCCTGTAATATCCCACTGCCGAAACGCTTTGCTATAAACAAAAAAACGAGTAAGGCAGATAAGTGCCCACAGTTTTATGGTGTTTTAATAAAACAATGGGTCAGGTTGACCATCCACTCGATGAAGGGAAGAATATCTTATATATAAAATTCTCGTGTCACAGTGTTCGTTCGCGTACTCCTCCGAAACGGCTCGACCGATTCTCATGAAATTTTGTGAGCATATTGAGTAGGTCTGAGAATCGGCCAACGTCTATTTTTCATCCCGAAATTCCCGCGGGAACGGGCACAACGCGGGTGAAACCGCGGGGCGCAGCTAGTAACAATATAAAACCTGTAAAACGTGTTATGACTTGTTTAGGTGGGCAATTATTTTACGTTCAAATTTAAAGTGCATCAAAATTATTCACTAGCATTTAGGGCGATCGCAGGCATAATGTTTTCAGCCAAACGATCAGCAATTTTGCGACTGCATTGATGATGTATCGAGTTATAACGACCAGGTAGTCTAAATATTACCTTTTTGTATATAATTTTAGGCCCGTAGTACGAGTGTGTTTTAGTTGTTATATAAATTCGTAAATTAGGAACAATACCGGGTTATAACGCTTGGTAACCTTGAAGGTTGTCACACACCTTCAAGTCATAAAGTAGTGTCGTCATACTCATAAACAACATAACAGAGTCATAGTCACATTTGTTACAAAATCAAAACAAACCTCGAGTAATTGAGTGTTAACCCTGACGTCGGAGATTTTAGATCGTCTCTAGGTCGACTGTGATTGAATCAACGGCCGAAAGCATAACACGTCAAGTGGTCAAGCGTAAACCCGTTAAAGATCACCAACATACAGTTAATCAGTAAAGAAGCTCAGTGATTACTGGAAAGTAAATAAATATGGATAAATAAGTTCGATGAGTTATTTTGACATTAAATGTATGAAAAATTAAGTCGTAGTTACTCGTAAGTGTTTATTTCACGAACGTCACTTAGTGCGACAGACAAGGACTTTATGAGAAACTAGCAGCGCCCCGCGGCTTTGCCCGCGTTGAGCCCGTTCCGTTCCGTTCCGTTCCGAATATTCGAAAATCCTTTCTTATTGTGCACTTACGTCACTTGAAGAACCTTCCTGCCAAATTTCATGTTTCTAGGTGTAGCTTGAGGCTGTGCGTTGATTATCAGTCAGTCAGGATTTTGAATTTTATATATAGATCATTGGCGGCATCAGAAGATATGAGTCTGGTGCAGTTTCACCAACAAAGTATTTTTAATCTTTGAATCCTACTTAATATTATAAATGCGAAAGTTTGTGAGGATGGATGTGTGTATGGATGTATGGATGTATGGTCTTTTATTTTACTTTCTCAAATTTTGTAAATAATGTTATTTTGTCGATTGTCTGTTATTTTACCAAATTAAATAAAGATAATTGTTGACTATGCATGCACCTATTATTGCAATGTAACTAACCTCTGTGACTATTTAAATGTATTTTCTATCTTGTTTTAGTATACATTGTGTTGGTAATCAATAAATAAATAAATATTTGGATGAAACTTAACAGTAATATACGTTATACATCAGAATAACACATGGGATACATTTTATCCCAAAATTCCCTCGGGAACGGGTACAACGCGGGTAACACCGCGGGGCGCGGCTAGTCAACTATGTGTATGTCAAGAGCCGAGATAGTAATGTTTATGTCCATGCACCTTAATCAACTATACTGAAGACGGATATTCTCATCAACAAAATGACGTGTTTTAATCACATTTATATTTTTTATGAATAATAAGTAGGTAATAAACTAATGGGAAGTTTGTGAAGGTCACGGAAGTGTCTTAAAAGCGTAGCTATTTACCATGGATGTAACATGTCGTCGAATTTGTGACAACTGTCATGTAACAGACAACTGTGCACTTATATACTTAGTTTTACATAAGGCTGAAGTTAAAGTATATATGGGGAATGCCTTTGTGTAAAGCCCCTCCCAGACGGGCCATACTTTTGATGAAATATGTGGCCACAAAATTGCCAACTATATCCCGGCAATACTAAAAACATTTTAATGCAGCATATGGCTGGAAAATGTTTATCTCGGCAATATTTCTGATGCAGTATATGGCTCAATATTTTGTCTTTACATGGGCCACATAAAGATGTAATGAATACTCCTTTCCTATCGGCAAAACTCGGAACAACGATAACACCCGAATGGTGCCGATGTGTCTATGAATTACTGTATTATTCATGGAATTAGTAAGTACTACCGTACAACTTACTAATTCCATGGTATTATTAAATAACGTGTAGGTCATGGAATTAGTAAGTACTACCGGTAGTACTTACTAATTCCATGGTGTAGGTATCAAATAAATCGCATACTTAATTTATCAATGTCAAATGTCAAACTACCCGTTTGACGATGTTTCCATGGGTACTGACTGAGTGCGAGTGAAGTAGTAAGACAAAAACGAACATTTCCGAGAAAAAACGAATCGCGACAAACTTTACGTAGCATGAAAAAGGGACGCACTTATGCCGTAAAGCGAGACAACAATAAAAGTGGCTGAGAAATATTGCAGTATTTTCGATTGCGAAGCGAACTCTCCGGCCATATTGCCGAGACCCTAAACATTCATCGGCCATACTGAAAATATGTGACAACATATCCCGGATATACTAAAAATATTGCAAAGTGTTGCAGAGTCTGGCCGTAAATGATGGCTGATGATGCCGGCCACACTATTGCAGCTAAACATTTTCGTGAAAATATGGCCCGTCTAGGAGCCCCTTTAGCAACGGAAACAATTCTCGCAATTTTATTCAAAACTAGAACATTTTTTTCAATCGCCTTTTAGAATGAATCTGCTACTCCCGCCCTCAGAGTCGATCACTAACTTGACACTTAATTTTTTGACGTAATTTTTCATACATTGTCACATATTCATATCAAAATCAGTCATTAAATAATTCTACTGAGGAAGCATTGACATCTCTGAGTACGGGGGCTTAGGTTAGATTATATCAAGCAGGCGGGTTGCTTACATCCTCAGTAAGCAACATTCGCGAATGTACGGTATCGGCATTCATCAGCATTGCATGCAAGTCTCCTTCCTGTACGTTTGTAGACTTAATGAAACTATAGTATAGTTTTCTTGTTCATCGAGTGGATAGTCAACCTGACCAATCCTGGTGTCAGAGTTATTGATCCGCCAAAGGCCTCTGACATGGCTCATGTAACGACTACTATCCGTAGAAAGTAACCAGGACCGACAGCTTAACGTGCCCTCCGAAGCACGGAATCATCTTACTTTTCGGGCAATCAGGTGATTCAGCCCGGTGTGATCAGTGATAATGCCCTAACCAAACTGAGGACAGTCTCACAAAGAGATCGTAAGATATTGTGTCCCCATCGGGAATCGAACCCATAACCTCCGGATCGTGAGCCGGGCGCTCAAACCACAAGACCACGGAGGCGGTTAATATAGACTTAATGAAACTATAGTATAGTGATCTACAGTCACTATGATACTTTTAGTATCCACTAATCGGGCACAAAATGACGCACACAATGGCTATGTCATAACTATGGGAAAAGAAGGCATATTCAACGTTTCTTATTGACTCTAGCCTCATTCTTAGCCTAACAATTTGTGAGCAACTAAGTATATAAGTAAGTATGTTAAAGTAGGCTGTGTCCAACGCTGGTGTCAATGTTTTTAGACCGCCTCAAGGCCACCGACACGATCTAACGATACCCTATCACTATTAGTATTTTAACGAATCTTAATAAGATGTCATGTGACTATGCTCAAAGGACATTCGGACAATAAATCATAAAACTACGTGTTTCTTGTTCTCGACACTTCATGCGGAGCGGAAGATATAACTTTATATCTTTCTGTATAATTCTTTCTATTACATATTTTGTATTTAACATTGAAATACTCATTTATATGCGTTGAACTTGTTCTTTAACGTTAAGGTCATTGTCATATCGTAGCGCTCGTGGCGTCGTTCGACGAAGCAATGTCACTTCATTGCGATTGTTAAGCAACGTGCAGGTCGCTTCCTACTTCCCACGGAGGCGAGCGGCGCGCTAGGTGTTCTGAGCGTGCCGCTCGGCAGACGCGATGAGGGGTGATGAGGCGCTTTGCCTCTCCCTTCCCCTCCGAGGTGTGCTCGACCACGCGAGCTGTTGGCGTGGCTGAAGAAGCGACATCTAGATATGCCGAAAGGTAGCCCCGCGACTTCAGCCTAGGCCATAAGTACGGAACACGGATGGGGTTTAGTGGGTATTACCCGACACAATTGTGCCGGGGTTGAGTCCCACATACCCCGGTTGTTTCCCCAAACAGCCGGGGAAGCGTAAATGCATTCCCCATCCATAAAAAAAAAGGTCGCTTACTACTTGGATGGGTGACCGATAGTGGCATGTATATCTGAGCGCTACCGTGCTTCGAAGGGCACGTAAAGCAGTTAGTCCCACTTGTTTCAATCGTTGGACTATGTCAGATGCCTTTAGGTGGTCTAAAAACTACGACACCAGGGTTGGCCACTTACATATATATTGATGTCTTAAAAGATGCATTCAAAAAATAAAACAAAATTCCAACTTTATTACTCGTATATCAGTGTACAATAATAGTAGTTTATGCAACGTCATATAAAGAAGTCAACGTCAACGTCATTTTAATACCCGTGTTATATGCAGTTGCATACACTACTTTATCTTCACTATTTAATGCAATTAATCAAACAAAATTTTAAAAACAAAACACATTGCGAATCATTAAATTCACGCGTAGGTACGTGTATTGTCACAGTGAACTTGCCGCCATTAAAATCTAACCAATGAGAGCGCAGCTGCGCGTAGGGCCAATCAGGAGCGAGCGAGATCTTACCAAAGAGTTTTGTGTATGTAGTTTCGACGAAGTTTTCACGTATAACCCAACTATTTTCAAAAGCCAGCCTAATATCAAAATTTTATACAACTAGTATGAGGATTTTGACATAAGGCTCGCCAGGTTAATTGGTCGCGTTATAATGATGTTATAATGTTAAATTATAATGATATTATAACATCATGTGCAATTGCTTAAATTGAGTGTTTTAGTTGTCTGTGCTATAACAGTAGTAATTATAAGTCAAGTATTGGAATCATAAGTAGAATGTTACAACATTAGTGTAGATAAACAAACATAAAAGCACCATACATAAATTATCATCTATAGAAATTGTCAAACAATATTGAGCCCTATTAATCAACAGTTAAAGTCCTAAATGATCCAGCTAAACCTAAGCATTCCTGATTCATGGGGTCATCATCTAATCGCAGTGATTCATCCGTGGAGTATGTTCGTAACTCCAGCAATTGTTTTTCAAATTCTGGTGAACAGATCTCCGCTTTCAAATTATCTGAGGAAAAATATGACAATAATTTAGTAAATACTTAGTAACTCTAGGTTAATGTATCTAAGGTTATAAACCAGCTATTCCGTCCGGTAGTTCCACTTACAATCCAATAGATAGTGTGAACATTTTGTAGAACGCGCTCATACTATTTTACCAGATTGAGAGGGGTCACGTCCAATCATTTAGTTGAGCAGAAAAGATCTACTTCTTTATAAAATTAGTATACTCGTAAGTATATAGTGTAAAAACTAAAGTCTCAAATCTATCTCTACATCCTATCTTTGTCTCTACTCTACGCTTGTCTTTATCAAGGTTTATCGATCTGTCTCTTTATTTTTCTAGCTAGTCTATAAAAAGGAGCCTATTAGAGACAAGTAGTACCTATAACAGACTTTTTGTCCGTAAGGCTAAAATCTTGGTAGTAATATATACTGACTGGAAGCAGTTTTGTTTGCGTCGTCAATTAGAAGGTGTAAAGACTCATTATATTATTCATTTATTTTGCGAATAAAGGTACAATAAAGGAGTTACATTGTAAGTGAAGTTTCTCTTTATCCTGCCTCATATGTGAGGCGTGCAAAGTCTGTTATGACTATAGTGGGTACAGGACTCGTGGCGTAGTTTGACTAACCGATCTTATCTCATTGCGATTTTTCGAGCAAAGTGCAGTTCGGTCCGTACCTGGGTGAGTGTCCGATAGTGGCATTTCTATAAGAGCGCTATCGTGCTTCGGAAGGCACTTGAAATCCTGGTTAATTCAATCATTCATTCATCGAGTGGAAGGTCAACCTGACCAATCCTGATGTCAGAGTTATTGAGCCGCCAAAGGCCTCTGACATGGCTCATGTAACGACTACTATCCGTAGAAAGTAACCGGGACCGACGGCTTAACGTGCCTTCCGAAGCACGGAATCATCTTAATTCAATCGATAGGTCAAGCCAGAGGGACTTAGGCGGTCTAAAAACTCCGACACCAGAGTTGGCCACTAACCTACTTGAATTTACTTCCGGGCGCAAGCTCTTAATATAAATATCTCTTAGGGCCGACACTGTGTTAACCGTGCGCACGCGGTTTCATACATAACTAGCTGTGCCCCGCGGTTTCACCCGCAGCGCCCCCGTTCCCGTGGGAATTTTGAGATTTTTATTCCCTATAAACCTCACGGAGCCCGATACCTTTCCAACGAATGCAAAACCGTGGAAATCGGTTCGTGCGTTCTGGAGTTATAGCGTCAGGGAGGAAAACCCGACTTATTTTTATATAGTAGATTGAACCGTCGCGTGCGCCCGTCGCGTGCGGTTTCATACAAAAGTGAACCGCCGCCGGCGGGCGCACGCGACGGGCGCACGCTTAACGCAGTGTTGGCCCTTATACATTACCCCATAACTCCTCTGTTGTATATCGACTGCCACCATAATCTTTAGGTAAATATTGGACATCTAAATGAGCTTTCAGTTCTTCAATTGTCCGGTGAGAGTACAAGCGGTTTCCCAGTTTCTCGTTCAAACAAGATTTAACCATCTTAATAATTGTGTTAATTAGTTTCGAGTGATGTATAAAATGTAAGGCAAAGAGTCTGCAGGAGAAACCTTTCTGTAAAAATGAGAAGGATATAATACCAAAAGGCTGCATGCCAAAGACAATATATCTTCTATCTTTAATCATACGGAAAAAGAGCGAGAGAGATGTCTTAAGAAAAGAGAAAAACGAAAACAAGAAATTTGTCTAATGTTTTATCTTAGCCCTGCTAGTATTATATGTTTCAATTCAAGTACAGTTAAAGTATATTATTTATTATGAGTCTTAATATCTATACTAAGGTCGTAAATTTTCCAGCTAAAGTGAATAACTCCTGAAGAGGAAAAAGGTTTAGTATTTTTCCTACGAGAGTTAAAATTCAAACTGTCATGACTGATTTTTCAAGAAAAGACAACTTTTTCTATTGATGAAAAGGATTCAGTGATGGGTTAAGAATGGAATGAAATCGCCAAAACTTTTCCACTGCAGAAGGAATCGTCTTCTGCTGGAAAATCTGCCAAATGTTCATGATTGTTCTCGATGATGTGATATGTATCGCGGGTATATTTTCTTCGTAGCCTGAGTCAACAAAGTAGCAACACTTTTTAATACTATGAATCTTGCTATATCAATATCATAGGCGCAGTAACATCTACTTACTGTGCATAATACTAATATTATAAAGATGTAAAATTTGTAAGTTTGTTTGTTTGTATGTTCGAGCTAATCTCGGGAATTATAATTCCGATTTGAATAATTATTTTTGTAATTGATAGCCACGATTAACACAAAGGTTTATAGGCTATTTTTCATCAAAATTCGCACGAGCACGGGAACGAGCACAACGCGGGTATAACCGCGGGGCGCTGCTAGTTAAGTTATAAAAATGTTTAAAGTATTACCATCAGTATCAGTAAGAGCCGCTGGAGATCCATGATATTTATTTTCTGTATTAATTCCAATAAGTTTGCATCTCGGAAATCAGCTATTACTTCGTATTGAAGACAATATTCGTGTTGAGATAAGTATTCTGTAATCTGTATATATGTAATAGAAGTAAATACCATATCACTACATATTATAAAGTAAATAAAATAATACGGAGTGCGAAACAAAGGCAAAAGAAACAATTACAATTAATGAAAAATAATAATAACTTATATTGTAATAATATACATATCTATTATAAAAAAAAACTCTGCTTAAGCACAAGACACACATGATGCAGTTGCGGGCCGAGTGCGGGCCGGGTGCAAGTCACGTCATGTATTTCTTGTATTTGTATGAAAGGCGTCATACTAAGCCGTTGCGGGTCCAGTGTGATTAAAAAGTAAATAAAATAATACGGAGTGAGAAACAAAGGCAAAAGAAACAATTACAATTAATGAAAAATAATAATAACTTATATTGTTTTAATAAATCTATTAAAAAAAACTCTGCTTAAGCACAAGACACACATGATGCAGTTGCGGGCCGAGTGCGGGCCGGGTGCAAGTCACGTCATGTATTTCTTGTATTTGTATGAAAGGCGTCATACTAAGCCGTTGCGGGTCCAGTGTGATGCCTTTCTCCCGCACTATGTGTGTCATGCGCTTAAAGTAAAAAGTATGTAAGTTCAAGTACCTAGGTTAGTGTCCAGCCCTGGTGTAACACTTTTTAGACCGCCTAAAAGCCTCCTACATAGTCTGACGACTAAAACAACAATAGGACCGACAGTATAACGTAGTCTCGTAAGCGCACTTGCTAAAGTGCACTGAAGTTGCACCAATATAAACAAATATGTACTTACAATAATCTGCAAGCGACTGAAGTCTAAGAAATTAGTAAATTTTATCTCATCAGCCTTCAGTTTCATTATATATATTCTTCTATAATCCTTCGTCAATTCAGGAAAGACAGCATATGAACACCTGTGTTAAAATGCACTATGCACAAGACACACAAAGTGCGGTTACAAGTGCGGACCGGTTCCGGGCTGCGTGACGTTGTAATCGTTGTATGAAAGGAGTTACACTGGCTCGCAGCCGCACTATGTGTGTCCTGCGCTTTATAAAATACTTTAGTGATGAGGTCTTTCTAGGTATGTCTGGATTTGTGAGTATCTTGGAATATTTGTAGTTGTGTCTTGATATCTAATGCCTATAGTGGCATGTGCACTAGCTGATGAACGGATCGAAAATTCACTAATAGCTTTAATTTTGCATACATTACATTTCAAAAATCATTTTGATTCATTTTCTAAGAAAACATTATAGAGTGGGATTAATAATAAAGCGGAGTGGAGCTCAATTTGACCAATCACAAACCGTTACGATAAGATTTTGACTGTCAATGCGCTGTGATTGGCGAATCGGGCTCTGCACAGCTCCAGTCTGCTTAAATGAAAACAAACTTTTAGCGTCCTAATTAGGAATTTAGCGTCTAAATTAAGGCCAGTGGAATATATTACTTACTGTCTATTGGCAGGCGCATCCAAAAGTGTTTTCACATCAGTGACAAAGAAATCCTTAAACATAGTCTTAAATGTGCACAAATTATCAATAAACAGTTTAGTCTTTTCAATGGATCCTTTGCACATTAATATTTGAAACTCAATAACTCTTCTATCTGTTAAATAAAAACAAGTATAAAAGTAAGAAAAGAAAAGTATTAGCCTGTAATGTCCCACTGCTGGGCAAAGGCCTCTCATCTCACTGCAGATATCAGAACAGTGAGGAGGATTAAGCATAATCACCACGCTTTCCTCAGAATAAATTACGGTTTAATTAAAATTACATTGTCATTAGAATTAAAGATGTGTACCTAATATCAGAACAATATATAGACAGGAAGGAGTCAAAGATCCTTAAAGTATTACCATTGATGCGGAGAGGATTTGAACTGAACAATCACAATGCAATACGTAAAGATTACCACAATGTCAATGTGTCCGACAATTCTAGTGCGCTTTAATTGGTGAATCAGGCACCTTTAGACTGACGATAGACAGTTTTGTCGACATCAAAAAAGTCCATCGGAAAGCTGTTGTGAATTTAGTGTGTGCAAGCTTTAGACTCACCAAAATCCTTCCTTTTAAAATGATTCTGCTTCTGAGCCCAACATAATATTATTTCAATAGCTTCCTCCATTCGTTTTTTATCTAGATTGTATTCACTCCTAACCTTCTCTAAGGTGCCTGCTGGAAACTCTACCACAGGGCTTGCATTTAAAACCTCCATTGATAAACTGATCAAAGCAAACTTTGTGTAAAGACTAACCGAAATATCTCAAAGTATCATCGTTTAAATCCTTCTAATATTATAAATGCGAAAGTTTGTGAGGATGGATGTATGTTTGTTACTCTTTCACGCAAAAACTATTGAACGGATTTGGATGAAACTTTACAGTAGCATAGGTCATACATCAGAATATCACATGGAATATATTTTATTCCGAAATTCCCGAAGTAACGGGTACAACGCGGGTGAAACCGCGGGGCGTGGCTAGTTAACTTATAATTATAATATGCAATGTACGACGTCTACCTGTGTAAACTTAAATTTAGCTCATTGTTACTAACCAGGCTAATTAAGTCCTTATTTTGTATAAATATTAATACGACCTTTGTTAAACATTTAAAGTTCCCAAAATGAATTGTAAGACTGCGAGTTTTTTGCATAAAGCTGTCTGTATCTGGCTGCTTAAATTTAAGTAATAATTAAGTAGGTAAGAAATAGCTAGTGAATCAATAAGGGTTTTCACGAAAATGACACTTTTGACAGATTTCTGAACCTCACGTCTCAGTGCTGCCGCCTAGTGGGTAACATTTGTTGTCATTGTTAAACTTAGGACAGACTCTGTCTAATCGTATTCAACGTCAACGAAAGCGGTCTATTCAAAGTAGTAATAGCTAATTATGTGCCACACCTACATGAATAGTATGTAATCATGACACATTAGGTGCCACCTGATATCACTTTTACACAATCATAAAAGATTTTATAGTCGAAAACCCTAATTAAAACGTTGTAACATCACTTTTTTAAGTAAAAACTAAACATTTATACTAAATCTAAGTACCTACCCAATTATTTTCCTTCAAAATGCACATAATTGAAAAATTAAAAATTCAGTTATTAAGTATTATACATTTTGATGTATATCTGCCTGACTGCAACAATCTATGTTTATTTCCATGTGTGTATCAGGGTTTATTTTAAGCCTTTTGCCGGTGTTAAAATCAGCTTTATTCATTGAAGAAATAGGTACTTAAAATAAATAAAAACACGTATATTTTAAACTTTATTTATAAAATACCCGTCTCGGCCGTTTTTACCTTAAACATATTTTATATCAAGGCGTTGCTTTTAATTGAGCGAACGCCTTAGAAATTAACCGTAGCACAAAATATTTCAAAGCTATAATTTTCTATTAGTTAACGTAACCCTTAGTATCTAGAAAAGTGGCAATACTTTCACATTAAATCTTCTTCTTCATTGAGTGGATGGTTAACTTGACCAATCCTGGTGTCAGAGTTATTGAGCCGCCAAAGGCCTCTGACGTGGCTCATGTAGCTAGCGGCTACTATCCGTAGAAAGTAACCGCGACCGACGGCTTAACGTGCCCTCCGAAGCAGGGAATCGTCTTACTTTAAATTAAATTAGATTAAATTTCACATTAAATTAAATTTTACATCAAAATGAATGTCACGAGAGTCACATTATGTTGAAGACACAATCCTTAGTTTTTGTGATCTATGCACAATCCCATACACTTTGACAGTGACATTTCCATTAAAAAAGTATGTAAGTTCGAGAAGGTTTGTAGCCAACCCTGGTTTCGGAGGTTTTAGACCGCCTAAAGGCCTCCGACATGGTCTAACAATTGAAACAATCGGATACGACACTGTAATGTGTCAAATCAAAATCAAATTGTAATGCCACTATCGGCCACACATCCAAGTAATTTAAGGTCTGAGCTGCAGGTTGTTTAACAATTGCGATGAGTTAACTACCCAATTAATTTTAATCTACGTTCAAAGTCCTGAAAGATCCAGTCAAGCTAGCATATTCATCATTATATTTGTCTTTGGGTCTCAAAGATTCATCGGTACGATAAGTATTCATTCTTTCTAAATACTTGCTGAATTCTTCTGATGTTATGCAGTCCATCCATTTTTCTGGAACAGATTATTAATGTTCATATTTTTTTAATGAAATGTCACAAAAACTTTTGTCAAGTATGATGCTTATCTGTCTGTCGGGGACACAAACTCCGGCAACAGTAACTTACGATTTTTCGAAAATAGAACTACTCAAATATCTTGAATACCAATTAAACTTGACTTGAATTTAATTGACTTCAATATTAATCAATATTTAGAGTTCTTTTTTCAAAAACAGAAGCAAATCGCCGTCATTTGTAGCATTTGTCTATACTCATGATAGTACAATATAAGTTTTGAGGCATTACAAATTATTAAATTATTAAAATATTTTTTTTATCAAAATTGTATTTTACGTCAATCACGACATTGTTAATTTTATAAATATTGATTTTTTTGTACGTAAAAACAGGCATGGGCCTTAGTATTAATCCATGTTATAGATATATGACTACACTCACTTTTTAAACCATCCATAGTATACTCGGTTCCACCATACTCCTTGGGCAAATACTCAGCTCCAATTTTTTCAACCAAAGTATCTGTATTTTGATGAACAAAAACACGCTTCGCAATTTTTTCTTTAAGAAACTTTTTGACCAATGTGATCAAAGAATCAATCAGTTTTGAATTTGACAGAAAATGCATTGAAGTCATTTTGGCTCCGTAACCTTCCTGAAAAGGAAATGCAATATTAATATCAAAAACAGTTTTATCTACACTAATGTTGTAACATTCTACTTATGTTTCCAATACTTGACTTATAATACTACTGTTATAGCGCAGGCAACTAAAACACTCAATTTAAGCAATTGCACATGATGTTATAATATCATTATAATTTAACATTATAACATCATTATAACGCGACCAATTAACCTGGCGAGCCTTATGTCAAAATCCTCATACTAGTTGTATAAAATTTTGATATTAGGCTGGCTTTTGAAAATAGTTGGGTTATACGTGAAAACTTCGTCGAAACTACATACACAAAACTCTTTGGTAAGATCTCGCTCGCTCCTGATTGGCCCTACGCGCAGCTGCGCTCTCATTGGTTAGATTTTAATGGCGGCAAGTTCACTGTGACAATACACGTACAGTCACGTGCAATGAAATGTATACACGGGCAGATTTTCAAATAAATGTCCACTCTAAACATTTCAAAAACATATAGCCACTTAACAATTCATACTATATAACCAGCCGAGTTTCTCACAATAATGTATACACTTTAGACACTGTAGCAGATTTCACTATTTTGACAAATGGGTACTAATTTCAATAACATGTAAACAATGTAATTTTCCATTAGATGTAAACATTCATTTTTGACTTATTTAAAAATTAAAGAACCTCTTTGGGGCAACAACTGAAAAAAAAAATGACTGACTTTGATAGTTTTGATTTTTTTTTTTTTTATTGTGAAGGACAGAATGAGTAATGACCATAGAGATATAGAGAGATGCCAACCTATGCGCTGAGCATGAAACCTAGTGTCCCCATTAGACATTTACACACACAAAGTAATCCAAATAAAAACAATACCAATACTTGGCGTTGAGTGTGTGTCACGCACACATACAATTTTTGTGAAATAATATCGTTTACCTACATATTTATTATTGTAATTCATAGTGGATACATAATTATGCATGTGATCGTGTTTACAAATATCTGAAAACAACCTGTGTACATATTTTTGATAAACTCGGGTGGGTATATAGTATGAATTGTTAAGTGGCTATATGTTTTTGAAATGTTTAGAGTGGACATTTATTTGAAAATCTGCCCGTGTATACATTTCATTGCACGTGACTGTACCTACGCGTGAATTTAATGTTTCGCAATGTGTTTTGTTTTTAAAATTTTGTTTGATTAATTGCATTAAATAGTGAAGATAAAGTAGTGTATGCAACTGCATATAACACGGGTATTAAAACACTCGTTACTATTATGAAACTCGCTGCGCTCGTTTCATAAACTCACACTCGTGTTTTAATACCCTTCTTTATATGACGTTGCATAAACTACTATTATGCAATAAATATAAAGAAAAATATTAGCCTATAATGTCCGATTCTTGGGCAAAACCCTCATTTCTCACTGAGGATATCAGTACAGTAAGGAGGATTAGGCGCTTGCCTCTTAATCTTAAACCCTAGCCAGGTTGTTTTAATCTTGAGGCAGTGTCGAAGACCTTTAGGCGATCTAAATACTACGACACTAGAGGGTTGGCCACTAAACCCGAAATGTTTGATGATCATGCGTTCTTTCGCACACACATGACAAATGTGGTTTCATAATGTGGTTTCTCCTTCACATCACTATACGACATAACAGGCACTTTACATTTTTATAGTTAGTTAATTCTTTAATCCGCATACTCACCATAAGTATCATAAGATATCTCTGAAGTTCAATTATTCTCATTCTTGACATTACTTCTGCTATACTCAATTCACGAAGGTCTTCAACTATGATAAATCCATTAGCGTAATCATATTTGTAAAAGGATTCTACTGTCTGAAACATTAAAAATACTTTTTCTACTTCTTCATCGAGTGGATGGTCAACCTGACCAATCCTGGTGTCAGAGTTTTTGAGCCGCCAAAGGCCTCTGACATGGCTCATGTGACGACTATTCGTAGAAAGTAACCGGGACCGACGGCTTAACGTGCCCTCCGAACCACGGAATCATCTTACTTTTTGGGCAATCAGGTGATTCAGCCTGCAATGCCCTCACCAAACTGAGGAGAGTCTCACAATAGATTTTTGTGAGATATCCCTACCGGGAATCGAACCCGGAACCTCCGGATCGTGCGTGATCCGAGCGCTCAAACCTCAAGACCACGGAGGCTGTTAACAAAAAAATTGTTAATTTAAAAATACTTAAAAGTTGTGTTCACTATTAGTTACCTACAACCACGAAATAGAGAAGTGTAAGCAGTAAGCGCTTAGATCTTCGCTCTTCGATCTTCGCTCTTTTTGCCCCGTGGTCACAACAGACTTTAGACGCCTTTTTTTAAAGCAAACATAGTTGTTAAACTGTCCAAAAGATAGTTCATCTTTTGGACAGTTTAACAACAGTAGGCAGTTACTTATTTAGTCTAGTCTGTGATAGACCAAACAGTCTGTTAGGTCGACAAAAAAACTGTCTAACCATTGCCTCGATTTTATAGTGCTCCAGCTTTTATATTATATTCGTCATTCGTCTAAAAACTAACTAACCACGATCAAGTTTAAAAGTCCTGTCGGAAAAAGCTTCTGAAAAAGATTTCCGATTTAATCCAGTATGGAATAACAACAGTTTGTTTTGTAAACCATTATACTGACTAGTAACAGACTTGACTGCGAGATACAACTCTGTATAACGGCTGTATTCAGTTTTGTAAACTGTTTTATAAACCATTATACAGACTAGAGACTTGACTGCGAGAGACAAGTCTGTATAAGGGCTGTAGTCTACGTTTGTCCCAATTAATATACTTACAACCATATTCACTAAAAATGACGTCATCTCTATATTTGGAACCTTTAACACCTTTTCATTAAACTTGACTAAGTATATTCTTTGATGGTCCTTTGTCATTTTTGGAACAATGTTGATACACCTGAGAACATAAGTTGAAATTGATATATTTTATTACCACATTGTTAGCTTATATTCTGTTATAGAACAATAGTAACAGATGTTAGCATCACTGTATTTCTGTAGTTGTGGTTATTATTTAATACTAGCAGCGCCCCGCGGCTTTGCCCGCGTTGAGCCCGTTCCAGTAGGAATTTTCGAAAATCCTTTCTTAGTGTGCACTTACGTCACTTGAAGAACCTTCCTGCCAAATTTCATGTTTCTAGGTGTAGCGGTTGAGGCTGTGCGTTGATTATCAGTCAGTCAGTCAGTTAGTCTGGACTTTGAATTTTATATATATACTAGCTGCGCCCCGCGGTTTCACCCGCGTTGTACCCGTTCCCGCGGGAATTTCGGAATGAAAAATAAATGTTGTCCGATTCTCAGACCTACCCGATATGCACACAAAATTTAATGAGAATCGGTCGAGCCGTTTCAGAGGAGTTCAACCACGGTACCCGTTCCCGCGGGAATTTCGGGATGAAAAATAGATGTTGGCCGATTCTCAGACCTACTCAATATGCTCACAAAATATCATGAGAATCGGTCAAGCCGTTTCGGAGGAGTACGGGAACGAATACTGTGACACGAGAATTTTATATATAAGAAGATATTATATACCTATATTATAGATGGTCAATATTTACTGACGTTAAATAGAGCTTTTCAAATTGATTCATAGTAATGTTATTTACGTCATACGTAAGCAAGAAAATGTTGCATTTTTGTACTTTTTCACATTTTGGAATTTGGATACTGTCATTGGATGTTCGTACGTATAAACAAGTGTAATATATGACAAGGTTTTAAGTATGTTTATGTCGCATTACGGCCCTATTAGAATTTGTTAAAACAAAGGTTTAACCGCTTATTTTGAATTAAAACTAGTTTTTCTACGTATCCGTAATCGTAGGCTCAGTTTAAAATGTTCATCAAGCTCACAAATTATATTTTTAAACTCCAACGCTAAAATAAAAATGTGAAAATCACTACGTTTTTACAAATACTGAATTTGAACAAACATAATTATTATATCATGCAACCAAAACACTGTGGTGATCGCTAGTCTCGTAATAACGTCAATATTTACTGACTATATGTAGGTTTTAATATAAATATATATCGAAATGAAAAACTTACATATGTTCCATCGTTGGGCCTAATTCTTCCTTCACTTTAGTAACGAAAAAATAAGGCACCAAAGTTCTATAAGTACATAACTTTTCGATTTGCTTTTTCGCTTTTTCGACAGATCCTTTACAAGATATTAATATTTTCTCCAAACGTTCTCTCTCTGAAAACAAAAATAAGAGAAATATTAGCAACTAGCAGCGCCCCGCGGTTTTACCCGCGTTGTGCCCGTTCCCGTGGGAATTTCGGGATAAAATGTAGCCTATAGCCTTCCTCGATAAATAGACTATCTAACAGTGAAAGAATTATTCAAATCGGTTCAGTAGTTTCTGAGATTAGCGCGTTTAAACAAACAAACAAAACAAACTCTTCAGCTTTATAATATTAGTATAGATTATATGTGGCCCGCAAATGTTTTTTTTATTCAATCATAGTGGTAACTCGCCTGCCGAGACTAAGGTCTCGGGTTCAATTCCCGGGTCAAGTAAAAAAAAAATTCTTAACTTTTTTCTTTTGTTTGAAATCACCAACCCAATTCAAAGATTAAGGCAAGAAATTATTTTAGGAGCTACAATAATAGAAGTGTACACCTCGCGAGGTATAAGCTGAGCTTTGCATTAGTGTGAGTGATCACCAAAAGTACAGGAGCGCGGCGAGACAGAATGGCGCCGCGCCTCAGGCCGGTTACCCAAAATCAGTTTAAACCGGTTTTTACTGGGCGAAAATGGCGCCGCGCCTAAGGCCGGTTATCACACCTACACTATCCATGTACACTCACACAAATGCAAAGCTCAGC
This sequence comes from Cyclophora albipunctata, assembly GCA_963082685.1. Taxonomy (NCBI): domain Eukaryota; kingdom Metazoa; phylum Arthropoda; class Insecta; order Lepidoptera; family Geometridae; genus Cyclophora; species Cyclophora albipunctata. The sequence continues at coordinate 3,792,585 of OY720133.1, forward strand.
TTATACCTCGCGAGGTGTAGTAGTAGCAGGATTTTCACATAGTGCGGGTGCGGGTTGGTTCCGGTTGTATTCCTAATATTTGTATGAAAGGAGTCACACTGGCCCGCACTAGATTTCGCAGTCTTGCACTAATGAATTGCTTTGCTATCTAATATTTTCAAAGAAAATCTATAATAAAAAGAGATTGAATAACGATCACTGCATAAAAAATACCTACCTATAACTTAAATGCCCGAAAAGTAAGATGTTTCCGTGCTTCAGAGGGCACGTTAAGCCGTCGGTCCCGGATACTTTCTACGGATAGTAGTCGTTACATGAGCCATGTCAGAGGCCTTTGGCGGCTCAATAACTCTGACACCAGGATTGGTCAGATTGACCATCCACTCGATGAAGAAGATCCCTTTTTTATGCTATAAAGATTAAAACACTGTTTGACCACAATATTGACTATATTGTGCTCAATCTTATAATATAGTTCTACATAGCTAAGTATGTAGCAATTATTTTTAATAGACACAAAATAATTGCACGTTATGAGTTAATCAGGTTTTATGTAAAAAAACTCAAACACGGATATCCAGTTACTTTTTGTGTTTAGTTTCGAATCCTACTAATATTATAAACTAGCAGCGCCTCGCGGTTTTACTCGCGTTGTGCCCGTTCCCGTGGGAATTTCGGGAATTCTTATACATATAAGCCTTCCTCTTGAATCACTCTAATTAATTAAGTATCGATTTATTGATCGTCTCTGAGTGCGACTGTTAGTAAAATATTCTACTATGTAGTAAAACATTATTAATTTATAAAATACTTTTCACAAATGTGGACGCAAAATTTTCACCTTTTTAAAATATTAAGTTATGATCACTTACCAAAATTCTTATTCCTAAAATGGGGTTGCATTTTAGCCCATTTATCAATAATTTCTATGGACTGATTAATTTTATTCACGTCTAAATCATAATATTTTCTCACTTGAATCAAGGCGTTTGGTGGAAAATCTACTAAAGGATTAGGCTTTAACGATTCCATAGTACCGTCCTTACCAACGCAAAGAATACGATTGATTTTCTTAGAGCGAGAATTTTATACGTACTTTAATTAATCCGTTAAATCACTAGTACTAGCATGCCTGTTTTACTTAGGGTCGACACTCGTCGACACATACAAAAGTGAACCGTCGCGGTCGCCCGCGGCGTGTGGCTTCATACAAAAGTGAACCGTTACGTGCGCCCGTCGCGTGCGGTGTCATACAAAAGTGAACCGCCGCGTGCGCCCGCCGCGACGGGCGCACGGTTAACGCAGTGTTGATTCTTACTGTTCAGTTTCACACACTTACGTAGCCTTGCACATAGATGGATAGATATTTTGTTATAATTAAGTACACGGTACAAAAAAAATATACAGAAGTACATTAAACGAATTAAATTATATTTGTCGGAGCGTGGCATCAGTGGCGCCACACCAGATAGCGGTTTATAACGTCACTACATTATTTTTAGTCTGTAGAAGTTTAAGAGTAGTTTGTAAATTCAGTTGACTGATGGAATCGGTAGTGTTGTTATTCCGTGACGTGAGTTCTACCTTCGTGGTGTAGTCTGTGAGGGATGTGAGCTGGTTTGGTAGTCTGTGGCAGTGAGTGAGTGAGTGAGTCTATGATAAGTAAAGATGCCGTACATTAGACGTTATGGGACGAATGGAGATGGTTGGATGGCGATTACATTGGAACGTAGATTGGAGGAAGGATGGGTTGACGACATCACGATCGTATTGCGAATCGAGTATAGGATTAGGAAAAGATTCTATGGCGTGGACAGGACGACTATGGGGTGTAGGGAGGTCGTTTAGGTTCCATCAATTAATTGAATCTAGACGTATCCTAACTGTAATCTGTAATCCATGATGATCGTGTGTAAAATACAAGCAATGTCATTGTAATGAAGTCCTGTGAGTTATTATTTCAAGATCAAGACCTAGGAATCCTAAGATGTCTGATGTTGTATTGACCGTATAATGCTCGTACTTATCCTGATGTGACATGTCCCCGATACCAGCAGTGGGGTAAATATCGCTGTTCGGCCGACATCAGAAGTGGGATGATTATCGAGGTTACCCGACATATTTATTATTTTTATTTGAGAATTTTGTGATTGTATTATAGTAGTTTATGCAACTGTCATATAAGGAAGGGTATTAAAACACGAGTGTGAGTTTATGAAACGAGCGCAGCGAGTTTCATAATAGTAACGAGTGTTTTAATACCCGTGTTATATGCAGTTGCATACACTACTTTATCTTCACTAATGCAATTAATCAAACAACAAGAGTAAAAGCTGACAATAGTTTTTCACGCGTACGTGTATTGTCACAGTGAACTTGCCGCCATTAAAATCTAACCAATGGGAGCGCAGCTGCGCGTAGGGCCAATCAGGAGCGAGCGAGATCTTACCAAAGAGTTTTGTGTATGTAAGTTTAGTAGTTTCAACGAAGTTTTCACGTATAACCCAACTGTTTTCAAAAGCCACCCTAATATCAAAATTTTATACAACTAGTATGAGGATTTTGACATAAGGCTCGCCAGGTTAATTGGTCGCGTTATAATTATGTTATAATGAGATTTTACGATATCGATGTGGATATTATAACATCATGTGCAATTGCTTAAATTGAGTGTTTTAGTTGTCTGCGCTATAACAGTAGTAATTATAAGTCAAGTATTGGAAACATAAGTAGAATGTTACAACATTAGTGTAGATAAACAATATTATAGACACACATTATATTATTATGGTATATTTTTTATTCGTGAGAAAATTAGTTCATAGATACTTGTACATTGTAATTAACCTTCATAAATAAATTGTAAATAGTTGTTATTGTTTTGGTAAAAAAAAAGACTTAAAAAATACATGGTAACCAAATTTAATTTAAGGGTAACCTTCATATAAAAAAATAGCAGCGGCCCGCGGTTTTACCCGCGTTGTGCCCATTCCCGTGGGAATTTCGGGTATTTCTATACATATAAACCATCCTCTTGAATCACCATATCTATTAAAAATAACCGCGTCAAAATCCGTGCAGTAGTATTTGAGTTTATCGCGAACAGACAGACAGACGCGGCCGGGGACTTTTAGTTCAGTCGGGGTCAACATAAAACTAGCCTGAAATAGAAAAAATTCCGGGGAGCGATTTTATTTTTTTAAACGTCGGGGGGGGGGGGGGGGGGGTTGGGAGTATAAATCTCGATTTTCGAACTAATCCCGGTAGAGGGTTCGCCGCCGTCTTGTTTTAAAGTTCAATTTTTTCGTTTTTCTGAAATAACTCGTTAATTTTCAACTTTAGGCAGAGTTATACTACCAAGTTTATCGAAAAAATCGTCAATAAAACTCCGACAGATATGTAACGTCTTACTATTTAAAGAAGTATTCAAAAAGCGGTGTTACGAATAAGGCTTTACTCAAAACTAATTTTAGTGATGAAAACAGTTATTTGCATGACCAGTTGCAGAGCATCTAAAAAATATATACCAGCCGAATTGAAAACCTCCACCTTCGGTGTTTGAAGTCCGTTAAAAAAGAGGGAGGAGGGCATGATGCGGCAACGACTACAAGCAATGGAAGTAGAGACCGAAGTTGACTAGGAAGACAGAATGAAAGACAGTTCCGGCGCACACGCACAGCTCCAGCGATACTGCGCATGCGCAACTACATTCACAGGGTTCATAAAATATTGGTATGTGGGGTAATCTAATTTATTTACTAGCTATATTAGTTGATCAATTTATTAGTAAATTATGTATATAATTGTACACTAGCTGTGCGCCGCGGTTTCACTACGACGAATTTCTTTAATATACCTATATATATACATATATAGATTATTGGTCTTGCGTCTCTGCTTTCCGATGCTTTTAGCTGTTGCTGCCGCCGTCGCCGTCGTCTTGATTAGACTAAATAATTGTAACACAAATGTTGCTAGACTTAATATAAGACTTAGCTGCGCCGAGCAGTCTAAAACTGTCTGGATAGCCTGCAATGGTGCCTAATCCACACTAAGAGTCCTGAAGGATCCAGGCATTCCAATGTAGTTCTCATTCAGTTTGTCCTCTGGTCTTTGCGATTCATCTGTTTTGGCTTCTCGTGCTATTTTCATGTACTCTATATGTTCCTTTGAACCTAAAAGCTCGATCCAGGCCTCTGTAAATAGAAATAAAGTTCAAATTCGATTGTAGTATGGAAGCAAGCTTGCATGATAGACATGGTGTGCCGTTTTAAAGCTTCGATACAATCCCTTTACTAAACAAAAGAAGGAGTAAGCAATATTTTTGGAGCTGCTACTTAATTGCTGCTCTCAGAGACGCCCATTAAATCAGCATTTAACTAATTGACGTAATTTTTCATAAATTAAAGGTCAAAATCACTCATTGCACAAAAACTATCAAAACTATTTAGTCCTTAAATTCGTTCAAAAAAACTGTTCGTTCAAAATTGTATTTTACCTTCCACCAATTAGAACACAAATAAAAACGAACGTCATTTGTCTTTAAGACTACTTAAGCGCTAAATAGATTAAAGATTTCTTGTGCAATTTGCTCTAAATCTCTAATATGGAAGCATTTGACATCTCTAAGTACGGGTGTAAGAAAAATACAGCTTTATTGCTTACCATTTAATTGTTTCAAAGACTTCTCTTTCCCTCCGTACTCTTCAGGCAGGATGTCTCTAGGAACGTGGTCATACAAGCTCTCCACAGTTTTATGTACATGTACACGTTTGCTCAACTTCTCGCTAAGTATTTGCTTGAAGAGTCCAATTAATCCGTCCACCATTTTTGAAGGAGTTATGATGTGAATACCTTTTACTCTCATTCCGTAACCTTCCTGAAAAGGTGGAATCAGCATGAAATGTGGGGCCATATAACAAACGCGTATTAAGAACAGTTTAGCTATCAAATGGTTTGTCACTTTCTGACATACGCAATTTTCCGAAGAGCAAAAGAGACAAAACACAGTTTATCAGTGTTTTAGTTACACCGCGTTTATTAATAAAGCGGGTAGATTGAGTATAGGTCCATGATTAGTCTTTCTCTAAGAATACTAGCAGCGCCCCGCGGTTTTACCCGCGTTGTACCCGTTCCCGTGGGAATTTCGGGAATTTTTATACATATAAACCTTCCTCTTGAATCACTCTACCTATTACAAAAAACCGTATCAAAATCCGTTGCGTAATTTTAAAGATTTAAGCATACAGACAAACAAACAGACAAAAGTAGCGACTTTGTTTTATACTATGTAGTGATTTAGACATCGATTTTATAGATGAGGAATCGTTATTATAGATCGAGTAGGTGGCAGTAGGTAGGAGTAGTTAGAGCTTGGTGTCGGAGTTTTTAGACCGCCCAAAGACTTCCAACGTAGTCAACCGATTGACAAAAAACAGGACTGAAACTTTAACGTTCCCACGACGCACGGAAGCGTTCAATATTTAAGTTTGGTTGTGCTTAAATACTCAGCGCCATGACAGAGGCCTTTGGCGGCTCAATAACTCTGACACCAGGATTGGTCAGGTTGACCATCCACTCGATGAAGAAGAAGAAGAATGAAGTATATGCCACTATTGGATATCTGATATGGATATGTATCATCTAAGATATATGTATATACATTTTTTGTGTGGTACAGTGGCTTACCATATACAAAGTTAAACATTGTCTTAACTCCACAATATTCACTTTCGTCAGAAAGGACATTATGTTCACATTTCTGTAGTCCAAGACGATGAAGAACCCGTTGGAGTACTCGTGCAGCCTCAAGTATTCGCTTGCCTGGAAGTGTAAAACATATGTTGTAATAATGTAATATAATTATACTGGGACAAATATACACACGGTTAATTAGACCCATTGTAAACTCTAACCTTGTATTATGGAATCTGACTCACTGATACTACTACTAATACATACACAAATACTTTTCTAAGAATATATAATTGACACCCAGACATCGTCGCCAACAACTATGTTTTCACATATTGTGAACTCCGGGCGGGAATCGAACCCGAAACCCCCAACATAGTAAGCGCTCTCATTGACACTGTGTGCTATCAGGTTTGTTAAATATATAAATCAACTGAATCTGTACAATTTGACTTTATGCATTATGCTACTTTATTTCCCTTTTTAGGGTTCCGTACCCAAAGGGTAAAAACAGGACTTCGCTGTCCGTCCGTCCGTCTGTCACCAGGCTGAAATTCAAGTACGGTGATAGCTAGACTGTTGAAATTCTCACAGATGATGCATTTCTATTGCCGCTATAACAACAAATACAAAAAATAAAATAAAACAAATATTTAAGGGGGCTCCGATACAAAAAACGTGTTACAGATGTACGGAACCCTTCGGGCTCTAGTTCTACTCGCACTTGGCCGTTTTTATCGTCTAGTAAGGCCTTATTGATAAATTATCTTTATGACGTTTTGTGTAGGTATGTATATTTCTGTAGGAATTTGTATCTGTTGACTTTGTATTATCATGGACAAACGTATTATTAACTATTTTTTTAAATGGTATTGATACAAGAAACACTTGCGCAAATGACAAGCCCGGTGGCACAGTGGCAGTGAGAGCGCTTACTGTGTCGGGGGTTGCGGGTTCGATTCCCGCCCGGAGTCAACAATATGTGCAGACATAGTTGTTGGCGACGACGACGTCTGGGTGTCAATTATATATTCTTATAAAATACTAGCTGCGCCCCGCGGCTTCACCCGCTTTGTACCCGTTCCCGCAGGAATTTCGGGATGAAAAATAGATGTTGTCCGATTCTCAGGCCTACCCGATATGTACACAAAATTTCATGAGAATCGGTTGAGCCGTTTCAGAGGAGTTCAATTACGCACCCCGTGACACGAGAATTTTATATACATATTAGATTAGATAGATTTGTGTATGTATATGTAGTAGTACCAGTTAATTAGATTCCATAACACAAGCTTAGAGCTTACTTTGGGTCTAATTAACAGTGTGTGAATTTGTCCAGGTATATAGCCAATAATAAAGTAAAAGTACCTGCTTTAAATTAATAATTAAATTTAGCTTCATCAGGTATTACATAATATTATGAAGGTACTTACAATGACGCCGTATTGGTAGTATTTGAAGAACAAAGAAGAATCAATATCGTCACTTAAGAAATTTAAAAAATAAACTCGGCTGTACTGATCCGTTTGTTTCGGTAAGTAGGCATGATTTCTAAAAAGAAACAAAGAATAAAAATGAGCAAAGAGTATATTGAAGAAATTTCGGGATAAAATGTATCCCATGTGTTATTCTGATCTTGAAGTAAATTTTAAGAATATAGTAACTATAATCACACTCCAAATTAAAATCGAAAAGACGTCCAATTCTTCTTCATCGAGTGAATGGTCAACCTGACCAATCCTGGTATCAGAGCTATTGAGCCGCCGAAGGCCTCTGACATGGCTCATGTAACGACTACTATCCATAGAAAGTAACCGGGATCGACAGCTTAACGTGCCCTCCGAAGCACGGAATCATCTTACTTTTCGGGCAATCAGGTGATTCAGCCTGCAATGCCCTAACCAAACTGAGCACAGTCTCACAAAGATTTTTGTGAGATGGAAATGATATATGTACTTACATATAATTAATTATGTCATACAATTCGTTTTTTATGTCAATGCGGCTGAAGAAGTTTGGCATCAATGTCTTGAAGGTACATAACCGATCGATCCTGGTTTTAGCTCTTTCTACCAGCCCTTTAGCTGTGAGTAATGTTATTTCCAAGTAATCTCGAGCTGAAAGTTGAAAATAATATAGTTAAAAACACGATTTTGATGAAACATCTTATCTTTACTAACTTTAGAAGAGGAAGGTTTGCTCAACAATTTATGTTTGGATCTAGAATCTTGAATCTATCGAGCGAGGAGGGAGCGAAGAGGGAGCGAGTTTATAATAATAAATAAATAATTATATACCCGGACAAATTCACACACGGTTAATTAGACCCAAACTAAGCTCTAAGCTTGTAATATGGAATCTAACTAACTGATACTACTACATATACATACACAAATACTTTATAAGAATATATAATTGACACCCAGACGTCGTCGCCAACAACTATGTCTTCACATATTGTTGACTCCGGGCGGGAATGGAACCCGCAACCCCCGACACAGTAAGCGCTCTCACTGCCACTGCGCCAAAGGGCTTGTTTATAATCCTAGTAGAGTAGACTTGTAGTATCATAGATACCTAATAGGGTGGATGCACAAGCATTTTAAATTTTATTTATCGCCTTAATACGTTTAATTAACAAATGACGTTCATTCAAATAATGTTCTATTACGTGCAACACAAAATACAATTTTGAATGAACAGCTGTTTTTTACATATACTTAGTAGATTTAATAGTTCGTGTGAAAGTCTGTCCTAGTCTAGAATTAGTCTAAAATTCAACTTTTATTGTTTTTCTTCTCACTGTACTGATATCTTCAGTGAGATGAGAGACCTTTGCCCAGCAGTGGAGCAGTGGAATACCTTACTTTTACTTTTATGACGTACTAAAAACACCTATACATTAAATAAACATACAGAAAATAAGAAAACAATTGTGAATTTAATTTCGGTTTAGCAAAAGCCAAAAAAAGATACAAACAAAAATAAAACGATTATTTCAAAATTTTATGAGGTAATTTGACAGCGTGTTTTGGATAAAAATGTTTATTACTTTAGATTGGTTTCGGTTAGGCAATAACAATATTATTGTAGTGTATACTAGCCGCGCCCCGCGGTATTACCCGCATTGTACGCCGTTTCCGCGGGAATTTTGGAATAAAATGTATCCCATATGTTATTCTGATGTAAAACCTATATTACTGTAAAGTTTCATCCAAATCTGTTCGGTAGATTTTTTGTGAAAGAGTAACATACATACATCCATCCTCACAAACTTTCGCATTTATTATATTAAAGCAGGACGTCACTATATAACAATTCCCACCAAAGCGTTTTTCAAAAGACTATAAAATTGTTATTTTAATACATATATAAGTACCATTACAAAGAGTTATAAAAATTCGTCATTGAAGATTTAGGGTAAAAATTTAGGAAGTGCCTAAACTATGAGCTAGGTCAATTTATAATTCCCACTTCACTATCACTACATGGTATAAAACAAAGTCGCTTTCCGCTGTCTGTCTGTCTGTCCCTATGTATGCTTAGATATTTAAAATTACGCAACAGATTTTGATGCAGTTTCTTTTAAAGATAGTGTGATTCAAGAGGAAGGTTTATAAGTATAAACATTCCCGATATGTCCACGGGAACAGGCACAACGCGGGTAAAACCGCGGGGCGATGCTAGTCATTCATAATCGTCAGAAAACCTAAACCTCGTGTCGGAGAACCTAAAGTCTAAAATCCCCAACGCCAGGGTTAGCCTTACCTACACAAGTTACTAACTTACTTATAAGAAATAGAACTTAGTACTTCCTAGTAAACTGGTTTTATGTTTCAGTAAACGTCATTATTAATAACTAGCTGTGCCCCGCGGTTTCACCCGCAGCGCCCCCGTTCCCGTGGGAATTTTGAGATTTTTATTCCTTATTTTTCTTATATAAAAACCTTGTCCTGACAATAAGGAACACATTAAAAAAAGAATCATCCAATTTGGTGCAATCGTTCTGAAGTTATGCGCTTAGCAACAGATTCAGTGATTCATTTCTATATTATAGACTAGCAGCGCCCCGCGGTTTTACCCGCGTTGTGCCCGTTCCCGTAGGAAATCCGGGATAAAATGTAGCCTATAGCCTTCCTCGATAAATAGACTATCTAACAGTGAAAGAATTATTCAAATCGGTTCAGTAGTTTCTGAGATTAGCGCGTTTAAACAAACAAACAAACAAACAAACAAACAAACAAACAAACAAAACAAACTCTTCAGCTTTATAATATTAGTATAGATTTACGCTATGAAAGGTACAAGTTACTCTATTAAAGATTAATGATAATTACACGATTCAATATTGATCGAATTTGATAAACGAATAATTGATTACTGACTTCATTCTTTCTATGGACTCATTTTACACGTAATATAATAGTTCTACGAGTATACTAGTATAATAAAGCTGAGTTCGTTTTTTTGTTTGTTTGAACGCCCTTATCTCAGAAATTCTTAATCCGATTTGAATAATTGATAATTGATTAATTGATAGCCAAATTCTACGGAAAGGTAATATTCTATTTTTCATCCCGAAAAAAATCATGACAAATGTGTGGTTGTACGAACAAGTTATAATATGTGGTTATAACTTTTATTAATTATCTTTATGGTGGTGAATTGACGGCAACGGCGAACATTGTTCCATAAATTAGTGAATTTGTTTCCAAATATCCCTGATCGCCGTTGTAATCCATACAAAGTGAAAAAAAAACTATTAGCCTGTAATTTCCCACTGCTGGGAAAAGACCTCTCATCTCACCGAAGATATTAGTACAGTGAGGAGGATTGAGCGTATTCACTACGCTTGCCAACTGCGGGTTGATGATCTCAAACCCGAGTCATGTTTGAAAAGTATGACAATTTTCGTTCAACCTGGGAATAGAACCCAGGACCTCAGTCTTGGCAGGCGAGTGCACGTGCCACTAGACCACAGATACGAATTCAATATCCATGCACAATAAAAGGTAATGAAGTGATTAAAATAACAATAAAAATACCTACAGAAATCCTTCTTCGTCAAATGTGGTTGCATTTTCACCCAATTTTCCAAAATGTCTATAGCTTCAGCCATACGTCCAGGTTGATACAAATTGATGTCTTTTCTCGCTGCTGTGAGAGCGTCAGGCTTGAATTCCAAAATCGTATTTTTCGGTAAACACTCCATAGTTGCTTCTATACCCAATGCCTATGTAATACTGGTGGATTTCAAGACGCATATGTTATTTATTCATGATGAGTGTATTAGTGCGGTCTTCCATGAGAGCTTGACAACGTAATACTTATACTCAATTTTCTAAGCTTTATTGACCTTGATTGTTATATACGTCTTCCTAAGGAGCAAGTTGAAATAAGTAGAATTTTGTTGTGGTATCCACACACACGTTACTTTATTACGAACACGACTCATATTTTATTTATTTTTGTTTGTTTGTATATAATAATGGTGCTGGGCGTAGACGCACTCTTCAGCAATCTTGCTTTTGATCCACCTGCATTTTGATATTAAACTTGCATTATTTAATCTGCAATCTGTTCTGATGTAAGAAAACTGTAGAGGTCGATTTTTTTTAGTTTATTTGTTTGACCGTCATCTCGAACTTAGTCAGATATGAGTAAGTATTGGATAGTCACATTCAAAAGAAAGGAAATGGGCTATTTTTTATACTGAAAGTCCCACGGGAACTTATAAAGCGGTTTAAATAGGGGCCGTTGCTAGTGCGTTCCTTGTTAAGGACCCGCACAGTAATCGTGTGTTCCATTTTTAACTACCACTGAATACCCTCTGCCCACCAGTTTGTCATAGAGGAATCATTGACATAGCCGCTTCATAAGCTTCTTCGAGGAAGTTCCATAGGTTTCCGTGGACTACGGGCCTAAACAGTCATTGCAACTTGACTTAATAACGCTTTTACTAGAGTACTTCGGTCTCTCACAGTAGCAATGTAAGCAAGGCCTCTTTCGCTCCTTTTTGTGATATTTTTTGTGCTTCGGAGGGTACGTTAAGCCGTCAGTCCCGGTTACTTTCTACGGATAGTAGTCGTTACATGAGCCATGTCAGAGGCCTTTGGCGGCTCAATAACTCTGCCACCAGGATTGGTCAGGTTGACCATCCACTCGATGAAGAAGAAGAAGGAAAGTTAGTTGTTGTATGGGTGTAGCTTTTGATTGTATGAAAATGATCAAGTTCAAAAGTTTTCAGAACTGTGAATTAAAATAGTTTAAATTCCAGAGTTAAAATGTTTTTTCTCGGGTTCTGAACATAACCGAGGAATCATACATAATATACGGTAATGTTCAAAGAGGTGAATATGGCGACACTAGCTTTCAAAGCACATGCGTCACATACTTATCCATTAACGTCTCTATTTCGAGCTTTTAAATTATAATTCGACTAATAATATTCATGCACTAGCAGCGCCCCGCGGTTTTACCCGCGTTGTGCTCGTTCCCGTAGTAATTTCGGGATGAAAAATAGCCTTTCGGTTGAATGTAGCTCTATTACGGGAAATCTATTACCAAAATTATTCAAACCGGACAGGTAATTCCAGCTCGAACATACAAACAAACAAACTTACAAATTTTACTTCTTTATAATATTAGTATAGATAAAAAACAAAATGCTTTGGCAAGTTTACACTACACTCAAAACTCCGAATATCGATATGTGACGTAATTCTACCAAATAGGCTATTTTTATAGTGACGTAAATATGTGAAGAATATTTTCGCATTACATATACACACAAATACTTTATATGAATATATAATTGACAGACGTCGTCGCCAACAACGTCGTCGCCAACAACTATGTCATCACATGTTGTTGACTACGGGCGGGTATCGAACCCGCAACCCCTCAACACAGTAAGCGCTCTCACTGCTCTCAAATGGTTTAAGATTTTTTACAGGAAATCCTATATCTATACTAATATTATAAAGAGGTAAAATTTGTAAGTTTGTTTGTTTGTTTGTATGTTCGAGGTAATCTCAGGAATTATCAGTCCTATTTGAATAATTATTTTTGTAATAGATAGCCACATTCAACGGAAAGGTTATAGGCTATTTTTCATCCCAAAATTCCCACGGAAACGGGTACAACGCGGGTAAAACCGCGGGGCACTGCTAGTAACCTATATACTTGAACTATTATTGGCATTTTTGTACTGGTTCAGATACAAACCTGTATAATAATACTCTTGTATATTGACACAGATGTTGATCAAAGTTTAATGATTTACGTCCTTGCTTCTTGTACGTGAACGTAATATATTTGACACCAATTGACTTTTTTTGAACTTGACTTGAAATCAAGATAATTATTTGTATTGTCCACTTCAGAATGAGCTGTTAGGCACTCGTGTTTATCAACTGTTGTTGTTGAGAAGAAAAATTAGGAGCTCAATTAGGGTTAGTGATCACTACATAGTATAAAACAAAGTCGCTTTCCGCTGGCTGTATGTCCCTATGTATGCTTAGATCTTTAAACCTACGCAACGGATTTTATGCAGTTTTTTTAAATAGATAGATTTCATAAATAGATTTAATAGATGATTCAAGAGGAAGGTTTATGTGTATAAAAATCCCGAAATTCCCACGGGAACGGGCACAACGCGGGTAAAATCGCGGGGCGCTGCTAGTTTTAGATATTCTTTTACTATAGCAACAGGAACCGAGTGATCCAAAACCAGTTTTTTAGGGTTCCGTACCGAAAGGGTAAAAACGAGACCTATTACTGAGACTTCGCTGTCCGTCTGTCCGTCCGTCCGTCTGTCACCAGGCTGTATCTCAGGAACGGTGATAGTTAGACAGTTGCCGTTATAACAACAAATACTAAAAATAAAATCAAGCAAATATTCAAGGGGGGCTCCAATGCAACAAACGTGATTTATTGCCGTTTTTTAAAGTACGGAACCCTCCGTGCGCGATTCCGACTCGCACTTGGCCGGTTTTTTCTTAAACGGAATGTCTTTAGACACTTAATCGTCGCTATTATTATGTCGGATTCTCTTTCTGGAATCTGTTAGTTCTTTACACTATATGTTGCAGCTAAAACCCAAAATCAGTCAAAACCAATATTGTCGAAAAAAGCGGCCAAAACAACTATTGACTGAGGGGCTTAATTGAGGGTTTTGGTTTTACAGACATTAATAGTGGTTTGTTAGCAACATGTACAAACTCTGCCATTTGTATATATAATAAAAAAACAGTTGTTCAAGTAGGTATGTTTTAATGCGTCCGCGAGACGATCAAGTGCACTTGACAAGTCGCAAATGAATAAAACTTGTCAAGTCGCGTCAAGTCGCATCAAGCTCAAGTTGGTTCAAATTTGTTGTCAAGTTATCATCAAAATTATTGTCAAGTCATGTCCAGCACGTAGATACTTGACGGGAATTGTCAAGTCAACGCTGTAAACGATCAATATTCACTTCAAGCCCGTAGACTTGTCAAGTGCACTTGATCGTCTCGCGGACGCTTAAGACCACCCAAAGGCCACCGACATGGTCTGTAGATTGAAAAAACAGGGACCGACAATTTTACGTGCTGTAGCACGGTAGCGCTCAGATAGATAGGACGCTATATTTATATTAGGAAATAGGAAGAGTATGACGAATCTTGTATATCTAGCAAAAAAATATCTTGCAAAATGATTATTTTTGAATGAAAGCTCCTTTTACGGTTAAACTTCGCTTTTATTTTACATTCTTATCTGACGTTTCGGCTCCTTTACAGGAACCGTGGTCATAGAAGACCGAAGTCTTCTTTAAAATGAGTAGTGTTCTCACTTCGTTTTTATTTTACATTCTTATATGACGGCTCCTTTACAGGAACCGTGGTCACAGAAGGCTGAAGTGTTCTTCAAAATGAGTAGTGTTCTCACTTCGTTTTTATTTTACATTTTTATCTGACGTTTCGGCTCCTTTACAGGAACCGTGGTCATAGAAGACCGAAGTCTTCTTTAAAATGAGTAGGTAGTGTTCACACTTCGCTTTTATTTTACATTTTTATCTGACGTTTCGACTCCTTTACAGGAACCGTGGTCATAGAAGACCGAAGTCTTCTTCAAAATGAGTAGTGTTCACACTTCGCTTTTATTTTACATTCTTATCTGACGTTTCAGCTCCTTTACAGGAACCGTGGTCACAGAAGGCTGAAATCTTCTTCAAAATGAGTAGCGTTCGCTACCAGCAACATGATTATGTTTAATCTCAGCTGGCAACTGTAATCACGAACCGTGTGAATGCTATTACCTAGTACAAAGGGATTGTAACAGCAGAAACAAATAACAATACCTGTTATTATAAGCATGGCTCTGATCTCTGCTCTCTACGATAATTATGATCAGACTAACTCGAGATTGCATTTAGGCATAAGAAGTTAATTGATGTTAATTAAACTGTTTGTTCGAAGTGATTGGAAGTGAAGTATTATCCTGCTTACGATTAATAAATGCGAAAGTTTGTGAGGATGGATGTATATAATATGTTTGTTACTCTTATACAAACGATTTGGATGAAACTTTACAGTAATACCTTTAGGTTATACATCAGAATAACACTTGGGATACATTTTATCCCGAAATTCCTGCGAGAATGGGTACAACGGGGGTAAAAACGTGAGGCGCGGCTAGTTTTGTTATAAAATTTACCAGAAATAAGGTTACTCTTATTTTAATGAAGTGCGTTTGACCGAAGCTCAGTTTACCGAACACGATTTACCGAAGAGTCAATTGATCGATGCCTGAAATTTCATAGAAGTGGAGCTGTCGGAAGCGGAGCTGTGAAAGCCGAGCTGTGGAAGCGGATCGGCGCAGACCATAAATTGGCCAAACACAGAGCTTGAAAGATTAATCTAACTCCTTAACGAAGTGACATATTGTATCTATACCAAGTCCAGTCTAAAATGAAAATATAAAAAAAATAATTCAATGTCCGCCTCGCAATTAACGCCTAGGTGGTCTAGTGGTATGTGCACTCGCCTGCCAAGATTGAGGTCCCGGGTTCAATTCCGAGGTCCAGCGAAAACATGTTTCCTACTTTTCACACATGGCTCGGGTTTGAGATCACCAACCTGCATTAGGCAAGCATGGTGATTACCCAATCTCCTCACTGTACTGATAAATCTTCAGTGCGATGAGAGGCCTTTACACAGCAGTGGGACATTGCAGACTTATACAATACTTTACTTTTAATTCAATCTCACTTTATAATATTTATTTTTAAAACCACCGGCTCGATAGTCCTTTTTATTTGTAATTTAAGGCGGTAGTACACAGTTATAATGTACAATTTAATTGCTGACCAGACTTGGATCGTGTGAACAGAGCTTAAGATTAAGGTATGACGTAGGTTTATGAATAGCTCAATTTTGTTGTATTAAGTTAAACAAGCAATTTGTTTTCTTCGTGTACTCTTTTATGTATTTATTTTCTACAGTAAGAGCCCGTGCACACTATCGGCTAGTCAGTCTGTAGACTGAAAGACGTGTAAATAATATCTTTAGTCAATCAAAAGATGGGTACTGACCGACGTTCAATGTTACAAAGCGTAATGTAGCATTAACAACGAGCAACGAACAATTTTTGCGCAGTAAAGAGCCTGTCGTTGGTCTCTGCGAGCGCCATGTTTCCCTGTTCTAACTGGACGAACACTTGTTATGTAATATGTTACATTACGCCTCATAACGCTCGGTCAGTACGCGCCTTTATAACAGTTATCAATACTAATTCTTAAGTCTAATAGACATAAAAAAATATTAGCCGTCTCTTCTAGCTTCTCGCTCCTTTAATTATTTCCGACCAGCCCGAGGGCTGACTAAATACAGTCTTAACAAGAGTCTGCTAAGGTTCTTATTGTTTCTATTATAATTTTTTTCTCTTATAATTGTCCTTTGTCTTAGTCAAGGAACAATTACACAGGAACGGGCACAGCGTGGGTAAAACCGTGGGGCACTGCTAGTAGGTATATAAACATAATATCTATACTAATATTATAAAGCTGAAGAGTTTGTTTTGTTTGTTTGTTTGTTTGTTTGTTTAAACGCGCTAATCTCAGAAACTACTGAACCGATTTGAATAATTCTTTCACTGTTAGATAGTCTATTTATCGAGGAAGGCTATAGGCTACATTTTATCCCGAAATTCCCACGGGAACGGGCACAACGCGGGTAAAACCGCGGGGCGCTGCTAGTAATTTCAATAAAAGCAAGCAATTAAATTAGTCATAAGATTTTCAAAAGTGAAAACTTTACTATCTTGAAGCCATGGAATAAAAAAATCTATTTTAGATCCAAATTCACTCGCTTAAAACTTTGAGGAAAATAATGAAACAACAATCATAATAAAATAAAAATATTTATATTTATTTTTTATAAAGTTCCCACTTATAACAAAATTGCTTAACTTCCTATATTATTATTTTTTTGTTCAAGCCTGCGTGTAGTCCAGCCGAAGTCTTTGAGGTGAAACTTGACCCTTGACATTTCAATACAATTTTAAACATAAGAATACAAAAAACATTGACTTCAACTCAAGATAATTTTGACATTTTATATGTAAAGGCATGTTAAATTTTAACTAATATAAAAATATAATTAATCAACGTTCAAATTCCTGAAAGTTCCTGCCATCCCCATGTACTGTTCATTGAAAGTAGCCACTGGCCTTAACGATTCGTCTGTACAGGCTTTTCTCATACTTTTCAGGCATTCTATGTTTTCTTCTGTAGCCAACACTTCATAGAGTAATTCTGAAACAGAAAAAAGTCATCATTAATTTCGAGTAATAGTGGTTAGCTGAACAAGTCAGTGCAAATTAATATGCCTGGACTATTGCATATTAACCTGACCTGCCCAGCTACATAGTATAGAAACGAAGACAGATATCTCTACTCTTCCCGAGAGATTAGAGAAACTGATGTTACCATTAATATATTGCCTGTTCATTCCACTTACTCTGTTATGATTGGCTGGATATCGTATGACAGTGACATGTTTGACACATATTTAATGCATTTAGTCTTAACTTGAGAGTAAAAACGAAAGTTTTGACGTTGCATGTAGATAAAGAGAAATTTGTCTAAAAAGTTGAGATAAAACGAAGAGAAAAACTTTGTCTTCAGTGACATGATAGCCGGGCTGGATTATCTGCGATGGTCCTTAGCCATTTATGTTATATCCACTTAGCCATTTTCAGCTACAGTGACTTGGATCTGATATACTCGTTAGTTAGCTTCTTACCATTTAATTCATCCAGTGACCTTTCTTTTCCTCCATACTCTACTGGGAGTATTTCCTTTGGCAATTGTTTGTGCAAATCTTCTATATTCTTGTGCACGTGTATTCTGCTTCCAATCTTCTCAGGTACAACTTGCTTTAACATTGCCACTAGAACATTTATTGTATTTGATGTTGATAGAATGTGAAGGCCTTTCAGTCTTGAGCCGTAGCCATCCTGAAAATTTGATATCTTAATAGCAGTTATAAATCAAATACTAAGGAACTTATTCATAACAGCATTTTAGCTTTCAAATGGTCTGTCCCTTTCCAACATACGCTATTTCACTAAGAGTAAAAGAGATCAACTTTATAGCAGTGTTTTAGTTAAAGAGAGGTTATGAATAGCGTTTAGATAGAAATGCCATTATCGGCCACCTATCCAAGTAGGGGCCGAGCTATACGTTGCTTAACAACCCCAATGAGTTAACACTACTCAAACTACGCCACTAGCGCTACTGTAAAAGAGTATCATGGGTTTAATAAAGTACTTACAATACCGATTGCGACCATCTGTCTCAATTCATTAATGTTCAACTCCGTAGTAAAATCAATGATATTTACTCCTCTCATATCACAGACGGCAATAAGGCCGTCACAATAATCATTGTGTTTGATGTATTCGCAAATCTGTGGAATAAACAGTAAAGAGATGAAATGAAAAGATCCTGAACCCAGTATAGTCATAATAGTTCTTACACCAACTTGATTGACGTTTCTTTTTCCAATGTGTCCCTTTAGATTGGCCCCGGACAGCATCAGCTTTTTATTTTAAAAAACCCGTGTGAGCACCTTAACTATGTGTTCTAATTGCGTAAGATTGAAAAAATACTACGGCCTTCCTCCTCTCCTTTGCTCCTTTGCTGACCGATGCCTTCATCGACGAATGACGACGAATGACGAGACCCAATCGGCAATCCCCTCGTGTCTTAAAACTCTGTGATAGTTTGATCAGCCTCAAGGGGTACCTCAGAGGATACGGGCCTCGGCTTAGAAGTGAATGGAGGGAAGGAGTGAGAGCCATAAAGTTGCCTTTATTCAGTCAAACAGTTGATAGTACACTGTTAAGATGCTCAATTGCTGTAATGTAGCTACATTACAGCAATTGAGCACCTTGAGAAAAGATGTCTAAAGAGACATATTTTCTGTAGTATAAAATTTTTCATAGCCCAGAATACTGTCAATCCACAGTCTTGACTGTTAGTGTGCCCAGACTGTAAGGGTTCGTTTCCATTAAAGAGGAGATGAGTGAAGCAGATCTGTGCAGAGCAATGAAAACGTCCAATGGTTCATTGAAGATTTGAAGAGTGGAGTGAAGATTTGAAGCACTGCGATTGGTCAATTCACGGTCTGCACAGCTCTGCTTTGCTTCAATGAAAACGCACCCTATTCCATAAGCCCGAAGACTAACCGCCTTATTCATAAACGATATTTGACATACACAGTGTTTTAAAGTGTTTTGTCTCTTTCGCTCTTTGGCAAATAGCGTATGTCGGAAAGAGACAAATCATTTAATAGCTAAAGTGCTGTTAATAAACGTTTGTAAGGCACTAAGGCTAAGCAAGTTTACGGGCTGTGGGACATCTGATTCAATATAACGTAAGTAATTTATCATGAGTTATGCTTTTGTTATGTTAACTCGCTATGTTAATATTCAAACCACCATCATGTTAAGATCTTGTTGATTAATACTATTGTATATGTAGGTACTTACCATTACCGTACATTGAAATAACAAATTATACATTTTAGCAGAATGTGCTCCTTTAGCAGCAATCTTCACGAAGAATATCCTGTAATGATCTTCAGTCATCAACGGCAAGAGCGAGTTAGAACTGTAAGATATAAAAAAAATTGCTGTTCAATAAATGTTAGGCACTTTGAATTTACATAGTTGAAATTTTTTACGCCTTCTTAAAATAGAAGAGCAAGATTATATAGTTGACATTGATCATTAAAATGATACAGGCGGAAATATCGTGTTGCTCTTTAAAATGACAGAAGCAGAATAATAAATTGTTGTGTATGTTAAGATACACACTTTATTTATTTTTTACGAGAGTTAAATGTGGACTAAATTGTCAATTTTCCAGCCATAGAAAACTTCTTATAAAGAAGAGAAATGTTTTATTTAATGACTATCCACGCCCCGCGGTGTTACCCGCGTTGTACCCGCTCCTACAGGAGTTTCGGGATAAAATGTATCCCATGTATTATTCTGATGTATAACCTATATTACTGTAAAGTTTCATCCAAATCCGTCGAGTAGTTTTTTCTGCACGCGAGGGGAGCACGCGATGTGTGCACGCTTAACACAGTGTTGACCCTAATACTTCTTCATTTGTCACCCTTTCAGTCTAACTAATCCTTTCCAATATTGTGTACAAAAATCTTGCACCAAAAAACTTACGCATAACCTTGAAGATTCTTGAAGTCGTTTTTTGGATCATGTTTTTGAAAAAACTGAGGCAACAATGTCCTTAGTGTGCATATTTTATCCAACTGAGACTTCGCTCTTTCCACTGATCCTTTCAACAGTATTATGACGCGTTCCAAATATTCTCTGGCTGAAATGGAGGAAATACAGATATTTATTGTTGTGCCTATTTGACGCAACGCCTCGGTGGTCTTGTACAGTGTGGAGGATCAGGCATAATCACCACGTTACCCAACTGCGGGTTGGTGATCTCAAACCCGAGCCATGTTTAAAAAGTAGGAAACATGTTTTCGCTCGACTCGTTAATTGAACCCGAAACCTCAGTCTTGGCAGGCGAGTGCACATACCACTAGACTACCAAGGCGATTATTTAATAAACAAGTTTATTTATCAAAATTATGCAAGTAACCTTTAGCTACTGACATTTTACAATTGCAAGTTCATAGTTTGTCTTGAGAATTGTTTCCCTTGACCAAGTACCCATATCAAAGTCACGGTTGAAATATATTCTATTCTAACATATATAATAAACTGAAGGTTTGATTTATTGTTCACTAGCAGCGCCCGCGGTTTCACCCGCGTAGTATCCGTTCCCGCAGGAATTTCGCGATAAAAAGTAGCCCATGTCCTTTCTCAGGCTCTGGACTAACTGTGTTCCAAATGTCATTCAAACCGCTTCAGTAATTTTGGCGTGAAAGCGTAACAAACAGACAGAGTTACTTTCGCATTTATAATATTAGTCAGGATTCTATACTAATATAATAAAACTAAAGAGTTTGATTTATCGTTCATTGTTACGCGTTAGTTTCAGTAACTACCCATTAGATTTCAATACCTATTTTCGTAATGGATAGCCACATGCAATAGGAAGGTGCTATAGGTTATTTTTGGAACGAAGTTCCTTATCGCGCGTTGCGAAAGGGGGCTAGACGGAAAAAAGGTAACGACACTTTTTAGGCCAGAGAGGGACAGACAGAGAAAGTTGCGCACGCCTGAGAGAGACAGACAGAGAAACATGCGCGAAAGAGACAGACAGAGAAACTAGCACACGCCAGAGAGAGACAGACAGAGGCGCATGTTTCTCTGTCTGTCTCTCTCTGGCATGCACATGTTTCTCTGTCTGTCTGTCTCTCTCTCTCTTATAGAAAGCAAGCTAGATATTTTCGTTTCGTCTTTCTATTTCGCATTGAACAGTGTGGTGTCGCGACGATTATTTTTGTTGATAATAAATAAACTTCGTTCCATCCGGGTGTCCCTTGACACCTCTCAAGTTTTTTTATCCCGAAATTCTCACGGGAACGGGCACAACATAGGTTATACCGCGAGGCGCTACTAGTATAGGTAATACTTAGCTGAGAATTCGTTGGTATATTTTCTAGGAATGATTCCTGTATCTTTAACTGGTCATACAATATATTGTTATTTATCTACCTGTGCACGCCAATCGATGTCTGCTTTTAAGTAGACTACAACGTAGTGTGTGCAAGAAAGGAGAGTACTGCTTCTTCTTCTTCATCGAGTGGATGGCCAACCTGACCAATCCTGGTGTCAGAGTTATTGAGCCGCTAAAGGCCTCTGACATGGCTCATGTAACGACTACGATCCGTAGAAAGCAACCGGGACCGACGGCTTATCGTGCCCTCCGAAGCACGAAATCATCTTACTTACTTACTTACTTAGAGTACTGCTTGTAGCAGAGTACATATTCAAAGCAGAGTAAAGAGTATAAAGGCAGAGTTAAATTGTCTGTCACGTTTGTTTCAATCGTAAGACCATGTCGGAGGCCTTTAGGCGGTCTAAAAAGTCCGATACTAGTGGCCACTGACCTACTCAAACCTACTTACTTAAGGCAGAGTATAATAATATTAACTGCACAGTAAACCAACAATATGTTTAACAATATGTTGCAATACATCTTCATAGAAAAATGGAACAACCCCAGTAATAATATTCAAACATTTTAATGTTTCTTATTTGTTTTTTCCTTGTTCTTCACGTATTTTTCCATAAGCTCTTTCTGTCTGACCAAAAAAATTGTGTAAACCTCATCTGAGTCATCATAAAAATTAGTAATTCTAAAACCAGAATGTAACTCCATATTAAACGACATTTTAAAAAGAGATGTGGAACCTGTTTCACGTTTTATTACTGGATATTGTTTGCTACAATTTACCCTTTCAAATTGATCAATATATCTGGTAAGTAAATTACGTATTTCGAAAGAACCGAATGACGCACGAAATTGTCTTGTTAATGAAAAATAAATATTGAAGGAGAACATATCTTACGAGTATATTGAGTTTATAGTACACTAGCAGCGCCCCACGGTGCTACCCGCGTTGTGCCCGTCCCCGTGGGAATTTTGAAAAATGAAAAATAGCGCACCTTTTCGTTGAAGGGGACTATCTAGTACAAAAACAATATTGAAATCGGACTGGTAATTCCTGAGATTAGCTCGAACAAAAACTTCCCGTAGAATGTGACTATCCAAAAAAAAATAAAAACTAGTTTTTTTATATCACTATCACTACATATTATAAAACAAAGTCCCCGGCCGCATGTGTCTGTCTGTTCGCGATAAACTCAAATACTACTTGCACGGATTTTGACGCGGTTTTTTCTAATAGATAGAGTGATTCAAGAGGAAGGTTTTTCCCACGGGAACGGGCTCAACGCGTGTAAAACCGCGGGGCGCTGTTAGTTCATTAATAATACCAAATCGCACCTTGGCGAAAACATGTCATTAACATATTATTAAATATTATGTAATTATTCGCTGATTTAATCAGGTGTGAGACGATTCCTTGAATTATAATGTCAATGAATATTTTTAGTTTAATCTATACCAAGAATGTTTTGAAAATCAACTTCCGCTTCTGTCATCCTAATATTTGCATCCCTAAAATTGGTAATGTGTGACTGGAGCATTATTTCAAATAAACTGCCGTATCAGAGACGTCCATTATATATCTAACTAACGGACGAATTTTTCTCACATTGCATGTCAAAATCACTCATTAAATCTCTCTTCTAAGGAAGCGTTTGACGTCTCAGAGTACGTGTGTAAGACGTCAACGTACTCGCAATTTTAGCATATAAAGTAAATGTATCATTGCTTTTTTATGCGCCAAACTCAAACATAATATTTTTTTTTCCGGACTAATTCACTCACGGTTAATTAGGCCCAAACTAAGCTCTAATAAGCTTGTAATATGGAATCTAACTAACTGATAGTACTACATATATATACACAAATACTTTACAAGAATATATAATTGACACCCAGACGTCGTCGCCAACAACTATGTCTTCACATATTGTTGACTCCGGGCGGGAATCGAACCCGCAGCCCCCGACACAGTAAGCGCTCTCACTGCCACTGTGCCAACGGGCTTGTCATACATACAGTCAAGCAAATGAACATTCAAACTCAATTTAACAAATTACTGGATTACATGACTGCGTTGCATTTTGATTTGCCAACTGTACCTGAATAAAGAGAACATTCATGGTATATTATGTGTATGCTCGCCTGCCAAGACTGAGGTCCAGGGTTCAATTCCCAGGTCGAGCAAAAACATATTTCCTATTTTTGAGATCACCTACCCACATTTGGCAAGTTTGGTGATTACGCCTAGTTCTCCTCACTGTACTGATATCTTCGGCGAGATGAGAGGCCTTTGCATAGCAATAGTACATTGCAGGTTAATACTTTTACATATGTGTATCATTTGTACATATCTACAGTACATTGTACCGAAAAAATACCTGAGTGATATAAGTATTTTAATCAGGCACGTGGATCTAGCTAATTATTCTATAAAATCACTACATAGTATAAAACAAAGTCGGTTTCCACTGTCTGTCTCTCTGTCCCTATGTATGCTTAGATCTTTAAAACTACGCAACGGGTTTTGATGCGGTTTTTTAAATAGATAGAGTGATTCAAGCGGAAGGTTTATATGTATAACAATTTTCGAAATTCTCACGGGGACGGGCACAACGCCGGTAAAACTGCAGGGCGTTGCTAGTAAATAAGTAAAGCAAAGTTGTTTTTTGGCTGACATTTTGTTACAAAAAAAGACAGATCTTGCCTACTCTTTTTATTTGTAATTATTTTTAAATAACAAAAGCCGGTCTTATTGACGTCATGGGTTAAACACATTAACGAATGGGATTGAAGGCAATGCACGTGATTTTTTTATTATGCCGTCGATACGAAAAAGATTAATTACAACCCAATAAAGGTTTTATGCATTCAAGCATAATTTGTTAGGTATATAAATAAAACCAGCCGCGCCCCGCGGGGTTACCCGCGTTGTACCCGTTCCCGCTTGAATTTCGGGACAAAATGTTCCCACTGTGTTATTCTGATGTATAACCTATACAACCAAAGTTTCATCCAAATCCGTCCTGTAGTTTTTGCGTGAAAGAGTAACAAACATAGTTACATAATTTACATACATACATAATTATATTATATATACATAATATTGTTTCTCCTCGGAGTCACGGGACAAGCCCGGTCTTTTTGAGAGGCATGCGAGGGGATACAGATCCAACTCGTAGAGGCCCTTTGGAGATGTTTAATGTAATGGATTACAACTGCAGGGACACACCCCCGACCACATCAGTACAACATGTCCGGGAATGTGTACCTGCAGAAGTAGGGACTATTGCAAGATATGAAAGAAATAAAAATGGGCTATGGGAATGAAGATTGGATGGAGTAAAACTGGGTTATTGCAAAGGAATCGGCACCTGCCATAACTAGTGTAAAACAAGTTATTGGCGGCAGGCCGTGGCTCGCCGCATAATATTATTAATAATATGTTTCTCCTCGGAGTCACGGGACAAGCCCGGTCTTCTTGAGAGGCATGCGAGGGAATACAGATCCAACTCGTAGAGGCCCTTTGGAGATGTTTAATGTAATGGATTACAACTGCAGGGACACACTCCCGAACACATCAGTACAATATGTCCGGGAATGTATACCTGCAGAAGTAGGAACTATTTTTAAAAGTGAAAGAAAAAGACTGGGCTATGGAAATGAAGGTTGGATGGACTGGAGATGGGATATTGCAAATTATTATATCCTCACAAATTTTCGCATTTATAATATTAGTAGGATAGGACTAGATTGTTTTGATCCAGAATCTTCTCTGAATAAATCCGTTCACTTAATTAGACGTAATAATTTATCCTCCTGTAAACCTACTGGTATTTTAAAGGCAAACCGTATGTTAAGTTAATGTGCTTTTGTATAGAAGTGGAGCAGAGTGGAGTGGAGCTCAATTGGCAAAGCAGAAAAATTGTAAAACAACATATTGACATTGTCAAAATATTTTTGTATTGATTAGTGAAGTACCGCTTTTCTCCGCTTCTCGCTCTCTCCGCTCGCTTAAACTCTTTAAAAACTCAAAATTACTCACAAAAATCCTTCTTCATAAAATGACTCTGCTGTTGAATCCAATTCTCAAGTATGTCTACAGCATTATCCATTTCTCCAGGTTTATTCAATTGATACTTCATTCTCAAATGCTCCATAGTGTTAGGATGGTATTTTAATAACTTGTTGCTTTTAAGGCACTGCATTGCACTTACAATGAAGGATATAATAAAAGTGTACAATAAGGATTAGCAACAAGGATTGTGTGTTTTATATGTAAGGTAATAGTCGAGCTTAAATAAGAGTTAGGGTAGCGTCACTTCAGATGAATATTTTATTTTTATTTTTTTGGAATTTTGAAAACGAACGACAAACTTTTTGAAAACGAAGCAACTCAGCGCGGTTTGTTATTCAGTACAATATATACATACTTATAATTCAAAGATTTTTACTCAAAATTCCCACTTCAAATGCTAATAATTACTAGATATTTCGTTATAGTCCGGTTCCAGGTCCTAACAAAAATCAATTTTATGGTACATTCGTGAAGAAAGCATGAAACTTGGCATGAATGTAGCTGTCATGTATGTGCTTCAATCTCGATATGGAAGCACGTCAGCAAATTATTGCTTCCCCCCTTTCCCCCCCGTGTTTTTTTATATTTTTTATGAAAACGGGTTCAGCTATCCGAAAACTGTCAAAGACAAATATGTTCCTTATTAAATTCTCTACAATATTGTCTTTGGACGTAGGTATGTTGATAGAACTTATAGTTTACAAATTTAATAATGTGATCGTTAAGTCGCTAGATGTAGGTACAGATAGTCGGAAATCAGTATTATATTTTGTAATTTGGTTTGTTTGTCAATCACTAGGAAATGGCTGATGATGGAAAATGGATTTAAATTATTTTTTACATTTGTATATAATATGTAAGACTATGGCCTGGAGTAACATATGGACTATTTTATTTTTAATTGGAAACTCTAACTCGACGCAAAACAAAGTTAACGGAAGATGGTATAGTAAAAAAGTTAAAAAAAGAGTACATGAGTCAGACGCGGTGAGCTGTAACTCTGGAAGTAATGCCTCTACGACTATGAAATAAGTGTCATTTTGTAGCTAAATGTATAAGGTATTTAACTTCTTTTGCCTATTTATCACCAATCTTGTCGTTTTCCTATATATGAAGCAAGAAAGAAAAAAATGTGGCTTTTTTTTACTATTTCATAATACGTTGATGGCTGTATATAAAAATATATTAATCTTACCACTATAAAATGTAGTATTGTTTTGTAGGCTATTTATCGACGATGATTTGGTCTCTAAAGAGTAAACTCCTCAGTCGTATAGTTTTTATAGAAAATTCGAAAAACCAGTACGAGGGAGATAAAATGGGGGGGAAAGGGGGGAAGCAATAATTTGCTGACGTGCTTCCATATCGAGATTGAAGCACATACATGACAGGTACATTCATGCCAAGTTTCATTCTTTCTTCACGAATGTACCGTATTTTTGGATTTGGACCCGTACTATTAGTTTAGGCATAAAAAAATTAAAATAAATGAAAAATAAAATATTCATCTGAAGTGACGCCACCCTAATTCTTATTTAAGCTCGTATTACCTTACATATAAAACACACAATTATACAAAAAATAATATAAAAATGTTTCAATTAAAAAAATTAGTGTTCAGACGTATAATTTCCTTATTGTCTACTGTCCAGTTTAAGGCTCTCGTGGGAGTTAAATTTATTACAAACGCGAATAAATTCGTATCATAAGCGCAAAACATACATAGTGCGGGTGCTGCCCGCAACGGGTTAATGAGACATCTTCTATATATATAAAATTCTAAGTCCTGACTGATAATCAACGCACAGCCTCAACCGCTACACCTAGGAACATGAAATTTGGCAGGAAGGTTCTTCAAGTGACGTAAGTGCACACTAAGAAAAGATTTTCGAAAATTCCTACGGGAACGGGCTCAACGCGGGCAAAGCCGCGGGGCGCTGCTAGTCTTTCATACATATAAAAGTACTACAACATCACTCGAGTCGTACCTGGCCCGCACGCGGTCCGCAGGCGCACTACCAGTATAATGTGTCTTGCGCTTTATGCAATACTAACAGCGCCCCGCGGTTTTTGCCGCGTTGTAGCCGTTCCCGTGGGAATTTCGGGATGAAAAATAGCCTATAACCTTCCCGTTTAATGTGGCTATCTATTACAAAAATAATTATTCAAATCGGACGGATAATTCCTGAAATTTACCTCGATATACAAACAAACAAACTTACAAATTTTACCTCTTTATAATACTGGTATAGATAATAAAGCTAAGGAGTTTTTGTGAAATCTCTAATTTCTAGAACTCACTGGATCTGTTTTTTTATAGGTATGATAGCCACACTTATAAGGAGCACTACAGTATACTTTTATATCAAAAATCCTACGGGAAAGGGTACAATGCAGGTAGATGAGGTGTGGTACGTGAGTGCGAAAGCCGGACCCACGGCATCACCTGCTTTACCGCTGGTGGCGCAGGACCACAGTGACGGTTTTAGTGGGTCTTACCCGCCGCCGATGACTTCTATTTGGGGGAATGGCGGTCGGGTCGAGCCGCCATACCGGGTGTTTACCCGAACAACGGGGATGCGTCAATGCAGTTCCTCACTTTAAATAAAAAAAATAAAAAAAATATACATATATTAAAACTGCAGTGGCTCGCTGTGAAAACAAAATGTTGAGTTTTTTTTACCTTGTTCATTTGTTTTTCGAAGTACTAGTTGTGTGTTGGCGAATTTGACACGTACTACAGTCTATTTAACTCGCCAGCGTATAGCTTGTAAAAATCTTTTGACCAAAAAAAATAAATTTACGACAAAAAAGTTAGTTGGTAACCATAATTGGCCTTTATTACAGTTTATATGCCCTAACCTTGCTCTCAACTATGATAACTTGAAGCAGCAAGATTATCTTTTAATAGCACACAAGTCATGTTTATTACTTGAGTTGCCTAAGTTGATAAGTCAACGCACGTGTATTATGTACTAGTGTAGCTTCGTGATTTTACTCTTATTGGAAGAAGAGAGAGATGCCTTGCGACGAGTGATACGAGCTACCCCACTGCTGGGCAAAGGTATCTCATCTCATTGAAGATAGGACGATTAAACATAATAATCACGCTGTTTTCTGGGGATTGGTAGACCAGACCTTTTTTTGAAAATTGGAAACAAGCTTCGCTCGACCTTGAAAATGAACACAAAACCTCAGTATTGGCAGGTGAGTGCAACTACCACTAGACTACCGAGGTGAGGGCTTTCATTATGACCGCATTTTTGGAACGAAGT
The DNA here is from genome assembly GCA_963082685.1 of Cyclophora albipunctata. Lineage (NCBI taxonomy): Eukaryota > Metazoa > Arthropoda > Insecta > Lepidoptera > Geometridae > Cyclophora > Cyclophora albipunctata. Next base: position 3,821,773 of record OY720133.1, read on the forward strand.
TCCTTATCGCGCGCTGCGAAAGGGGGGGCTAGACGGAAAAAATGGTAACGACATTTTTTAGGCCAGTTAGGGACAGACAGAGAAACTTCGCACGCCAGAGAGAGACAGACAGAGAAACATGAGCGAGAGAGACAGACAGAGAAACTTGCGCACGCCAGAGAGAGATAGACAGAGAAACATGCGCGAGAGAGACAGACAGAGAAACATATGCACGCCAGAGAGAGAAAGCTAGATATTTTCGTTTCGTCTTTCTATTTCGCATTGAACAGTGTGGTGTCGCGACGATTATTTTTGTTGATATTATATAAACTTCGTTCCATCCGGGTGTCCCTTGACACCTCTCAAGTTTTTTTGTTTTATTGTTTTTGGATTTTAATATGTATCGATACTTCTATACCAATACGAGTATACTAAAGCTGAAGCATTTGTTTGTTTGAACGCGCTGATCTCAGAAACTATCAATGCGATTCGAATAATTCTTTGTTTTGATGGATAGCTACATTTAAGGGGAAGGTTATAGGCTACTTTTCATCCCGAATTTTTTATGGGACAGGGAACAATGCGGGTAAAACCGTGGGGCGATGCTAGTTTACAGAGGAAGAAGAAATCACCAATTTCATTGGGAGGATGAACATGACTTCCGAATATAGACCAGATTCTTAATATAGATGAATCATTCATACTTGTTTCATTATATAAAAACTTAAACTAATAAAACATAACACATACACAGTTATACAATAAATAACTTTAACAAGAAACAAACCAGTTTTCAAGTCAATAACCTTCATTTTATTTCGGTCACAATTCGCAAAAATTACATTTAAAAAAAATGTGCCATTTTTTACATTGAAATCGATATCAATATTGTTAAGGATTTATTGAGGATAACCCTTTAGTCAAAAATCGAAAAGAAAGTCAACTTTTACCCGCGTTGAGTCCGTTCCCGTGGGAATTTCGGGAATTTTTATACTTACAAACATTCCTCTTGAATCACTCTATCTATTTGAAAAACTGCATCAAAATCCGTTGCGTAGTTTTAAAGATCTAAGCATATGTAAATAGGGACAGACAGACAGTGAGTATTCCATTGTCTGACTTTGTTTTATACAATTTAGTGAAGTTTATTTTCAGATACAGAGCAAAGGTAACGTTTGAGACGGTATTCGCGAGGTTAACATTACGATTTGGTTCTGTTCCCGATTCATTTACGAATTCAAAATTCAAAAACTCATTTTGATCGTTTGGTTCTAGGGTTGGCCGCCAACCAACATGAACTTTTTGTACAACGATCCCCTTTTGATATAAAATGTCATATTTAATTATGGGTTTTGTGGCAAAGTTTTTTTTTCATCTTTAATTTTATCTTTTACAGCTGCAGCTCTTGGAAGGGATACTTGCATGGGTGGCCAATAGTGACATTCCTGTCTGAGCGCTGCCGTACTTCAGAGGTCACGTTAAATTATTGGTCCCGGTTCTTGCAATCATTAGACCATGTTTCAGGCCTAAAAACTTGGACACCAGGGTTGGCCACTAACCTTTTTGAATTTACTTAACTTTAATCTTACTTTGAACATACTTTTTTACACCGCAAAACAGCTGTTAGGTTTTCAATATAACAGTAAATTCAACACCTAATACATATCTTTATCTTTAATTAGATGTTCTTAGCTTTTTATTAAGCTCTATATTGATATAAAAACCTATCCTGATTAACCTGTTATTTTTTTCCGTTACAACGAGTCCAACCACAAATCTTATTGCTAATTAGGGCCTGTAGATCAGTTATCAGCACCGCTATTTTACCCACCTTTACCAGCTTCCGTGCGAATTTGAGGATAAATAGTACCCTATAATATAATTATGTCTTGAATAAAGCTATTTATAGAAAAATAATTCTTCGAATTCGATTCATAGGTTCAATAGTGATTGGATTTATACTCAAAGTCTCAAACTAGTCAAATCCGATTTACACCTCTTCAAATTTAAGCGTTTTTGCCGCTGGCTACTCACCACAGTACAGTCTGTAGTGAGCATTCGTCCGCGCGTATGAATGTTCTTTTGTTTTTCATACAAAACGCACGTTTCTATGCAATAATATGTATTGGCATTCCGTCGCGGAATATCCGTCAAGTGTGGCAAAGGCCATAGAGTTTTAAATTAATCCAAACCTTAAAAATCTACGGTGAATTAAAAGAAATAACACAAGTTATGATAAAAATATTTATTTTAATCAAAATAATATCACAAACTTACAATATACTTACCTAATTGATAATTTATTCTACCTCCAAACCCATTTTGATAACCTGATTTTGTGTCAATGGTACATTATGTAGACTACTCCTCATACAATTATATCAAATTCTTAAATAAACATTGAATTTCTTAAAAAATATAAATAAACCAGCATAAAGTTAGGCGTAATGTTACATTTATCAAAGTTGCCAAGGCAATAAAGTAAAATAATTAGCTTGCCACGGCAAAATATAAACTTTTAGTTAGAATTGCTTCTTGGATTGACAAACGCTTATTGACAAAACAAACTGACAAATAATATTTGCCCTGACAATACGAAAATTTTGATAAATATGTTACAAGACTAATACATTTGTATCAAATAATTGAAAATATCCTGCCCCAATAGACAGCATCAAACTTTGTACTATATTTATCATTTCATAGTCAAGTAGTTGCTAAATGTCTCCATACATTTTGATAGAGTACATATACCAACCAAATATAATAGTAAGCAATCGCTACTGGGCTAAGAGGGCTGGCCCAAAGGTATCACATTACACTTGTCTACAAAGTCTTACTTACACGATTTTAGACTTAAGCAAAATTTTAAGCAATAAGCACTATTTAAGCAATCGCTCTTTCTGCAAATCAATGAGCAAAATTAACTAATCGACGCTTAAAGTTCTGAAACTTCCAGACATTCCTATTAACTCATCCCTCTTAACTTGAACGTTGCATCTTTTGTTCTCATCCACTCTTGCTTGGCGGATTTCCTTGAAATACTTTATGTTTTCTGGTGTTGATAGGGTGTCCAGCAAATCATCTAAAACATAATAATCGAATCCATATAAATAAAAATTAATCGCTGAAACGTATGTTCCCACATAGCTTCAGAACGACTGCACCAATTTGATGATTTTTGTTTTTATGTGTTCCTTATTGTCAAGACAAGGTTTTTATAAAAGAAAATAAGTATGTAACAAAAATTGCTACGGAAACGGGGGCGCTGCGGGTGAAACCGCGGGGCACAGATAGTTTCAAATAAAGAACAACATAATGCATGTAGATAAGAAAAGCTAAAAGTTTAAAAGAAAATAGTTGAGTTATCTATCTTCAAACAAGTGACAATCGTTTCTTCAATCGCTTCGCTTTGCTTGTCAATCAATCATCATATGGAAATATGTCAAGATTACATAACTGACACTTATATAAGAGTAGCATCAGGCCATATACCAACCAAATCATAATCAATGGTGTTTTAAATGTATACTTAGTTTTTTCCTTAGTTTAAGTTACACTGTTTGTTTACCAAATAAAATAAAATAGCAAATGTGAAGTGACTGTCATTTGTTTATAAGGCTGAATCATTTCTTTAGCATAAATCAATTATAATGAAGGGACAACCTTTCAATGAGAAATAAGAGGCAATTTTAAAAAATATTTTGTGTTAAGTTTAAGTTACTGGCAACACAATCTAACCCTTTTGCTAATAAGTATTTCAATTGTATTATAAACCTTATTTAAAAAGAACCATCAGAGTTTTTGCAAATTCTGATGTTCTTACGAATGGGTGGTAAGTTCAAAAGACCCTCTTTGGAGCCAAAAAAACAAAAGGATTAACCCGTAATGTCCCACTGCTAATATCATCTCACTAAAGATATCAGTACAGTAAGGAGAATTAGACGTAATTATAACGCTTGACCAAAACCGAATAAAAATATTTTGACTTTGACTTTGAGTTAATGTATAAGTTAACCTTACCACAAACGTCAGCCAATGACTTCTCTTCACCTCCTAACTCCACGGGTAAGACTTCCTTAGGCACATGTTCGTATAAGGTTTCAGCAGAGGAGTGCACGTGAATTCTACCCGCGATTTTGGCGCTAAAAACTTGTTTGAGGATTTTGACCAAAAGTTCAATGGCCTTAGAAGATGTTAGTATGTGAATGCCTTTTAGTCTCATTTGATATCCTTCCTGTAAAGCAAATATTTGATTACGAACAATCGCGCATTTATGCACAATAAAGTATTCAATTCAAAACTATTTATATTAGGTTAAAAACTTATCAAAAACGTAGAAACTCACTGCCTTATTCATAGACGCTCTTCAACTAAAACACTTTTAGTGAGTGTTTTGTCTCTTTTGCTCTTTGGAAAATAGCGTATGTCAGAAAGGGACAAACCATTTTATAGCTAAAATACTGCTAGTAAGCGTTTATGAATAAGGCCTCATTTTATACCAAGAAAATCTGTACCAGCAAACTACTTGGACAGGTTATAGGTTTTATTTCTGACTAGCGTGTCTCGCGGTTTTACCCACATTTTACTAGTTCATGTTAGAACCTTGGCGTGAAAAGTAATCACAAACCTTCCTCTTCAATCACTCTGTATGTTAGTAAAATCGTATGGAAATCCGTTCAGCAGTTTTTGGGGAAATCAATTACATACAGACGGATAGTTTTTAGGATTTTGTTTTATAATAATGTCAGATACTACTGCTATATAATAATCTAATGATACTGTTTTATCATAATGTAAGATACTAATGTTACTGTTAGTCTGTATCATATCATTGAGAGACCGCGCAGGTGGTGGCGGGACAAACTGGACGCCCACAAGAGGAACTGGTGGCTTCAAATCGGGAAGAGTGGCGGGAATGGGGGAAGGAAGCGAAACAATGTAAGATGTTACATACCGTCAATAAAGTCATCAGTTGTTTCATTTCCAAAATATTGATCTGAGCTAAGAAATCCATCAGGTTAATGTCTCTGTAGTCCAGGACGCCGATGAATCCGTTGCAGTACTCGTTCGCTCTAATGTATTCAAATATCTGTAATTTTAATGTGCTTTAAGAGAACCCTGTGGTAAAGCCTCGTGTTAGTCGGTTTAAGGTTTTGATACAAGTAGTGTCACGTCGTATGAAAAAATAAGTGAGAAAGCAAACAAAACATCGCGATTATTGTAGACATAGTTGTTGCTGACGACGTCCGTGTGTCATATTATCTTATCCTAACCTACTTCCTACTAATATTATAAATGCGAAAGTTTGTGTAGATGGATGTACGTATGGATTTATGGATGTATGTTTGTTGCTCTTTCACGCAAAAACGGTTATACGTCAGAATAACACATGGGATACATTTTATCCCGAAATTCCTGCGGGAACGGGTACAATATAAGCTTATCAGAGCTCAGTTGGGATCTTTTTAACCGTGTTTGATTTTTTCTGAACTCACCAGTGTTCCGATCATGTAAGCATGCGAGAAAAGTTTTGTAGTAAATGGCTCCTTGATGATTTTGCCGCAATATACTCTGTAGTGGTCGTGTGTCAGTTTTGGCAGGAGACCTTGGATGCTAAAATGAAAAGAGTTAAATTGATACGACTAATCAACCAATAGAGCCTGATCACACTATAGATGTAGTTAGATAGTCTATGAAAATATATGAAATAGCCCGCGTTTTAGACAAAATGTCTAACAGATGCTTTTCTCTATCACAAACTTTTGTGTCTGGATTTTATCGTGATGTCGGAGTTCTTAGATCCCATAAAGGTCTCCGACATGATCTATCGACTGAAACAAACGGGACCAACAATTTTAGGTACCCTCCGAAGCACGGTAGTGCTCACATAGAAACGCCTATCAGCCTCCCATCCAAGTAGGAGTCGAACTGCACGTTGCTTAATAGGTTAGTTTGCCAACAAACATACATATTATGATTAAAGCTGTAAATATCATCTTGTATAACTATCCTGTATAAATTTCATATTATCATAACATTCTTTTAATCAAAACTAGCAGCGCCCCGCGGTTTTACCCGCGTTGTGCCCGTTCCCGTGGGAATTTCGGGATTTTTTATACGTATAAACCCTTCCTCTTGAATTATCCTCTATTTATAAAAAAACCGCATCAAAATCCGTAGCGTAGTTTTAGGATCTAGGCATACATAAGGATAGACAGACAGCGGAATGCTAATTTGTTTTTTATACTATGTAGTGATAATCTCCGCCAAATTAATTGCCTAATTAACATGGATTTTTTTCAATTGGACTTTGTTTATTTAAATATTTCTTTGAGTAAATAAACGTTTTTCTGTATCTTTTAATGTATTATTCATTAATTCAATTCATTCATAATAATGTTATGCTTGTAATATCAGTTTAATTGTCAAGGATATGGTCGAATAAATACCAAGTGAATAATAATATATTTTTTATATTGTATTAATGTTTATTTATACTTTAACGACCCTTTATTCCGCCAAAACTATGTTTACTAAGTAAATTCTAGTAAGGACTACTATCCGTAGAAAGTAACCGGGACCGACGGCTTAACGTGCCCTCCGAAGCACGAAATCTTACTTTTCGGGCAATCAGGTGATTCAGCCTGCAATGTCCTAACCAACTGAGGACAGTCTCACAAAGAGATTTTTGTGAGATATTGTCCCCACCGGGAATCGAACCCGGAACCTCAGGATCGTGAGCCGGGCGCTCAAACCACAAGACCACGGAGGCTGTTAAGTTTCCATTAAAGACGTACCCTCTGAAGCACGGAATTATGAAGTTTCTATTAAAGACTAAATACTTACAAATGTTCCCTCAGTTCCTTGAAGTCATTCTTGGCATCAAACTTTATAAAGAAATGGTTAAGTAGAATGCTCTTCATGGTAAATAGTTTATCAATTTGCGTTTTCGCTCGTTCAATAGATCCTTTGTCCAATATAATTTGTCTCTCAAGGTAACTCCTGGCTGGAAACAAAAGAAAACATTACTAAATCATATACACGGTTTTACCTTATCAAAAAAGGCCAATTAGACTAGACTAGCGCTCCGCGGTATTACCTGCGTTGTGACCGTTTTCGTAGAAGTTTCGAGATGAAAAATAGCCTTATAACCTTTGCGTTGAATGTGGTTATCTACATCTACATCTACACTTCTACACTAATATTATAAAGAGGAAAACGTTGTTTGTTTGTAATGAATAGCTCAAAAACTACTGGACCGTTTTTTAAAATTCTTTCACCATTCGAAAGCTACATTATCCACAAGTAACATAGGCTATTTTTCATCCCGAAATTCCCACAGGAATGGACACAACGCGGGTAAAACCGAGGGGCGCTGCTATCTATTACAAAAAGAATTAATTTAATTGCAGTCTCTCTTTGAGTGCGGCAGTTCACCTTTATTATATTAGTATAAGTACTATTTTCATTTGTTTATTAAAAAAATTAAGTCATAATAGAGACTTTAGTTTACGTTTAACGGTTGATCTACCTATGTCAACACTACCGCTATTAACGACTATGTACAACAGTTACATTATACTCTCAATAATTGCTATACGATGAGCATTCTTCCTTCATTTATTACCAGACAGGTTGTTCAAAGTCAAAGTCAAAGTCAAATATTTTTATTCAGTTTTGGCCCCATAGAGGCTCTTTTGAACGTACCACCCATTCGGAAGAACATCAGCAGAGAAGAATGGGCAAGAAACTCTGCTGGTTATTTTTTTAAATCAAGGTATAATACAATTTAATACTAATAAGTATGATTACATGTCAAAATCAGGTTGTGTTGCTGGTGCAGGAATTTGACTCCAGACATATTTGTCCTCAATGTAATCAGTAACGCTATAGTATGCTTTAGTCAATAAAACGTCTTTAACGTACGATTTGAATTTACCTTCACTAAGCCCAGTTACCTCCTTGGGAATTTTATTATAAAATTGAATACATCTACCAATGAAAGACTTCCCGGTTCGCGCTAACCTGGACTTAACAACAGCAAGCTTATTTCTATTTCGCGTATTAAAACTGTGGTGATCTCCGCGCACCTTAAGGTTACTCAAGTTTCGGCGGGCATACATTATATTTTCAAATATATATAACGAAGGAACGGTAAGGATTCGACTGGATTTAAAACGTTCCCTTAGTGACTCACGTGACCCCAATTTATAAATCGCGCGAAAAGCTCTCTTTTGGAGTAAAAAAATTGATTGAACATCGGCGGCACCTCCCCACAATAGTATACCATAAGATAGTATACTATGAAAATAAGCAAAGTAAACAATTCTTGCCGTTTCTTCATTTGTTATTTGCCTAATCTTATGGACCGCAAAAGATGCTGAGCTTAGCCTACCCGAAAGTGAATTTATATGAGAACCCCATTGTAATTTTGAATCTATGTCTAATCCTAAGAATTTAGTGCTAGTGTCAAGAGTTAATCGAGTACCCCCCAATTTGACGCAAGAATCTACTACTGGGACATTCGGTAATGAAAATTTAATGCATTTAGTTTTTGCCTCATTAAGAAGTAGGTTGTTAGTGGAAAACCAATCTAGGAGAATAGCCAAAGCTTTGTTAACCTGCACAAGGTCCCTATCCTTCCTATCTACTTTAAAAATTAACGAGGTATCATCGGCGAATAATACCGTGTCGCATAGGCTTTCCATTAGATACGGGAGGTCATTTATGTAAACTAGAAACAAAAACGGACCTAAAATTGACCCCTGAGGCACGCCTAAATCAATATTAGACCCTTCCGAAAGGTTATCGTTAACGTTTACTTTTTGTCGCCGACCGCCTAAGTAAGATTTCATGAGTTCAAGGGCAGGACCACGGATGCCGTAACATTCTAACTTCAAAATTAACGTTAAATAATCTACACAGTCAAAAGCCTTGGAAAGATCACAAAATACTCCAAGAGCATCCTGCAAACCTTCCCAAGCGTCAAAAATATGAGAAACTAATTTAGTCCCAGCATCTATGGTTGACTTACCCTTTGTAAAGCCGAACTGATTTTTATGTAGAATCTTATGCTCATCAAAATGGGACATTAACTGATCTAGGATTAATTTTTCAAAAATTTTGCTTAGAGCTGGAAGAACTGAAATAGGTCTATAATTATTGGGATCATCCTTACTACCGGATTTGAAAATTGGAGTGACTTTACTATGTTTCATTAGATCTGGAAATGTACCTGCTTTTAGGCATAGATTGAAGAGGTTCGTAAGTTCAGGAGCAATAGTGTTAATGACAGAATCTAACATTTTTACAGAAATACCCCATAGATCTTCCGTGTTTTTCATGTTCAGTGATCTAAAAGCTTTTTTAAGCTGCGAAATAGAGACTGGTTTAAAACCAAATCCAGGAATTGACCGTTTAAAATTTTCCTTAAGAAGAACTTCAGCTTTAACTGAAGAAGAAGCTAGATTCTTGGTGGTTTCTTTAGGTATACTACTGAAAAACACATCAAAATGGTTGGCCACAGAAATAGGTTCAGTAATTAGTGTTCCGTCATTGCATTTCAAAGTGCAAGGGGTATCCTTGGAAGAAGTTCTTCCAGTCTCTTTGTTAACCGTTTTCCAAATCGTCTTTATTTTATTCTTCGATTGTTTTATTTTGCGAGCGGTATGGTTTGCTTTTGCTAAAAGACAAACTTTCTTAAACATTTTTGAGTAATTTCTAACATACGCATGAAAAGCTTCATCGTTGGTGTAAGACCTTTTAAAGTATAATTCAAATAAAACATCACGACTTTTCCTAATACCTACAGTAGCCCAATCACTAAAACTGATTTTATCTTTAACCGTAAACTGTCTTTTTGGAAACACGGCGTTAACATTTCGCGATATAATCGAAAATAAGTTTTTACAAATCTCATTTGGGTCTTTAGGGTTGGGGCGGTTTAGAGCTAAACTAACTTCAATGCAATCATTCAGGTGTTGTCGTCTCTTTTGAGAACAGTTTAACAACGGTCTACAACCTATGACACACGGTTTGTGTAGTACGGCGTTTTCGAGTTTTATATTGAGACCCAAATGATCCGACCTAACTCCGTTAACTATACATTTATCAAGAATTTTACAATTTGAAAATATATTGTCAATGCATGTTTGAGAGGAAAAAGTAACTCTGGTGGGCTCATTAAAGTTACAATTCAAACCATAAGACAAGAAAAGTGAAACTAAGTTTCCCGCGTCAGAACTATTTACTAGTAAATCAACATTAAAATCACCGCATACTATAACGGACTTCTTACCTTTAGATAATTTACTCAAAACCTCCTCCATGACATTTAAAAAAGAAGAAAAAACAGAAGACGGAGGCCTATAGACACAAACTAAGATATAGCCGTCAATTTCTGCACAAGCAATCTCACAAGTGCGCTCAAGAGAATATTTAGTGATATCAACCCGTTCTTTGAATTTAATACAATTTCGTAATAAAATGATGCAACCACCCCCCTCAGCCGATATTCTATTGAACGCACTGGCGACTCTAAAACAATTGATATTAAATTGCATTCTATCATCTTTCAACCAAGTCTCACTAAAACATAAAATGTCGAAGTTATATAAATCTAGTAGTAATTCTACATCCAATATTTTGCCAGAAAAGCGATTTATATTTTGATAATAAAAAGACAAACAACTAGCTTCTGTTGGCTTCCCTGTTGTCACACTTAAATGTTTAAAGACACAGTATTTGCGTTAGTACTAGTACTAACTACTGTGTGGTCACTACCAGACGTTATACTACCTATAACGCTATCAATACAATAACCTACCAAAGTAGATAACTTAATACGAGTTTTCCGAGGGACATGTAAAGTGTCCTCCGTCAAAGTCAAATGTGTAATAAACTTGTTATTATCAAAAAATAATAACCTGTCACTATGACGACATGTCACATTATAAAGCACATTGTTAAGTGCATGGATGTGCTTATTCCTAGTTTCAGAAAGAAACCGGGAGTACGGGAATGCTCCCAACATTATCCTACTAGCTTTCAACCCTAAAAGTAGGCTAATACTACTAACTAACTCCTTTCTACCTACACCACCACTTGTACCTGCCATAATCAATATAAAAGTCGACCTATCAATTTGATCTTGTAAGCTGATAATCCTATCCAGAATATCCTTAAATGTGGCATCAGGCATACAATGGTTAATAACCTTACAGTCTAACTTATTACTTAATAGTGACCCAAAGTCCAGTCCTAGTTGGTCTGAAAATATCAGTAACTTATCTATGTGAGTCTCACTGACAACAAGTTGCGGGGTGATCAGAGTGGGTACAGGCTGGGGCTCCTGTACCTCCACAGCACTGAAAACACTGCTAGGCTCTTGAAGAGAGTTAATATGCAATAACTGTTCAGTGTTATGTGTTACTAAGTCTAACAACTCGCTTGCGGACGCCATTTGCTCCTGAAGCCGAGTTTTTTAGTTCCTTCATATTAGTCATTATAAGATACTATTGTGTAGAATAAAAACAAAGCTTCTATTATTTCTTCTAATTACACAATTGTTATTAAGTGGGTGTCTTGTTTACGTTTTATTTCTATTTGTATAATTACTTCTTACTTTATTACGTAACGTAATATGCTACATTAATAATTTTTTTAACCTATGACGTCAATTTCTTGATCCGTGGTAAAATTTGAAAAAATCTGTCTTATTATGTTTATTAATAGCTACAGAATAGAGATAATTAAATGTACCTAACCTATACTTAAATACACTAATATAATTAAGCTGAAGAGTAAGATTTTTTCTAAATTCTGGACTGCTTAATAACCTTCCACGTGAGTTTCGTAAAAGCGGAAAGTTCAAAGATTCGACGGGCCCTAAAATTGTATTCATTATAAACATCGAATGATTATTTTTAAATTCGAATGATCTTCGATATTCGAATTGTATTTTAAACTTTTATAATGTACCAGCAGTGCCCCGCGGTGTTACCCGCATTGTGTCCGTTCCCGTGAGAATTTTGGGATGAAAATAGCCTATATACCTATGTATAGGCTATTTTCCTTTCCGTTGAAAATGGCTATCTATTACAAAAATAATTATTCAAATCGAATGAGCAGTTTCTGAGATTAGTCCATACAAACAAACAAATTAGAATCTTTACCTCTTTATAGTAATAGTAATGTCTTTAAGTCATAGAACACCCTACGATAATTATGTTGATGTTCTGGAAATTTTACTACAAATGTAGAACTCAATAATTTTTGGTCAATATTTTTAACATTTGATTGAAATAGTAATTCTTTCCAGATACCACACCCATGCTGTCGTCGGCCTTTGTCATTGATTAATAAATAAAATAATAAAATTCTCATTTATTGTTTTCTCCAAATTAGTAATTAAAAACAGAACATAAAATTAAATAATTGAATTTGAAGAGTAACAAAAGGTGGCGGCTCAGCTTGTGCTACCAGGCGTATGTTACTCCGAGCAGCGCTGGTTTTCAGCCGCCCCCGTTCCTTATAGCATTAACAGGAACGGTCTGGGCCCACGTCCATAAAATATAACAAAAAATTGAAATTAAAATATTACAAAAAAAATAAAATTCAAATATTACAAAAAATTCAAATATTACAAAAAATTACAAAAAAAAAAAAGATTACAAATGCCATCATGTGTATGAAGCCTAAATGATTAATTGCAACTTAGTTATAGTACTCAATTCGATTGACGTAGGTATTTATAAACATTGAATTTTGCTAATAATGCATTTTACGATTATTTCAAACGTGACTTTGATTTTGTTGCAGATACGATAATGTTTCAACTCGTTTCCGATAAAATAAGAGACCAATTACTATAAGGAAAAATAATGTGTTTAATATTTTAATTATAATTTGAAGTTTACATAAAATAATGTGTTCTACCAATATTGTAAATGCGAGAGTTAATGAGGATGTAAGTAAACGTGGATGGATGGATGTTTCGATGTTTGGATATGTATAAAAAATACTGATCGGATCTGTATGGAATTGACATAGAGATAGATTAGAGGCTGGAATAGCACAAACAAATTGTGAACCAAAATGTACCAAATGTAATGTACCAAAATTGCCATAGTAGAAACGGGTGGAAACCGGGGGTGCAACTAGTTATTTATAATAGTGTTGTTCTTACAATGAAATAAGGTTTCAATAAGTCAAATTTGCTGCTAAAGTTAGCTATAATCCATCGAATTCGCGATGAATTGGCGTACTCAGAGACATACAGAGATGTCAATATATTACACCCGCGTTGTACCCGTTTCCGCGGAAATTTCGGGATACAATGTATCCAATGTGTTATTCTGATGTATAACCTATATTACTGTAAAGTTTCATTCAAATCCGTCCTCTACTTTTTTCGTGAAAGAGTAATAAACATACTATCCTCACAAACTTTCGCATTTATGATATTAGTAGGATAGGATTCAATGCATTGAATCACTACATAGTATAAAATAAAGTCGTCTCTTTTTCGTGTCTGTCACACTGTTTGTCTGTCTGTATGCTTAAATCTTTAAAATTACGCAACGGATTTTGATGCGGTTTTTTGTAATAGGTAGAGTGATTCAAGAGGAAGGTTTTTATGTAAAAAAAATCCCGAATTTCCCACGGGAACGGGCACAACGCGGGTAAAACCGCGGGGCGCTGCTTTAGAGATAAAAGGAATAAGATTCTGTACGTCGAATCTGACAACCAAACTCACAGACGTTAAATGCATCTATACTAGAGATTTTATAAGCGATTTTGACATATTGTAATGTACGAAAAATATACAAACATTCTCACAACCATTTATGATATTACGAATAGTAGGACAATTATTTCAAACTTTGTCGTAAGAATTGACAGGCTTGCAAATTGTAAATTAATTCTATGTCAATGACCTTGTAAGTGTAAATCATTCATCATTAATTTCGAGTAGATTAGTGGCCAATCCTGGAGTTGGAGTCTAAGACCGCCCCTACATACTCTAACTATTTGAAATAACCAGGACCGATTGAAAAACGGGTCCTCCGAAGCCCGGTAACGCTCAGACAGATCCGACACTTCCAGCCCGCCATCCATGTAAAGGCTGCACGTTGCTTAACAATAGTAATGAACTATCATCGCTTAATCAAACTATGTAATTTATATTTTCACAGGTCACCCCCAAGCTGTTAAAGTATTTAATTTTAGTTTTTGAAAAGCAGCGTCCCTCGTTTTACCCGCGTTGAGCCTGTTCCAATGGGAATTTCTAGATGAAAAATAGCCTATAACCTGTCCGTTGACTGTGGCTATTAAATACAAAAAGAATTATTCAAATCGGACTGGTAATTCCTGACATAGCTCGAACATACAAACAAAGTTAAAAAAAGTATGTCTTTATAATATTAGTATAGATAAGTGAGTTCTAGCAGCACCTTCAATTAATGTATACAATAGTCCTCCTGTTTTCCTTCACATAAGGAAAAATAAAATAAATTAAAAAACTTACGAAATTCCCTAATAGTGAAATGGCTCTGCTTCCTAATCCAGTCATCCAGTAAGTTGATAGCTTCATCCATTTGTCCAGGCTTATCCAAATTGTACTGCTTCCTCAAAAACTGAAGGGTGTCCGGGCGAAATTGTATTAGTTTTTGGTCTGGTAAAGACTCCATTTTGACGTGTTTTCCGATGGCCGATCACAAGTGATTCGCTTGAGGAGTAGATTGATACTGTTCGGGTTTGGTGTAACGTGTCGTGATGGTCTTGACCACAATATGTATTGTGAGACAGGTGGGGCGGTGCGGCAAAAACGGACAGTAGTCTGAGAAAAAAAAAGGAATTAAAGTGATTGTTTTTGTTGAAAATTAATACATTGAAAAAAATTGACCTAAGAATGTTTTTGTTAACCCACTAATTATTTGATGCATATAAGAATAAATAGTTTTTTTGAATACCTTAATTTCTTAATAAACATTCTTATGCATTTTTAGTTTTTAAAGAAATACCCAGCACAATCATTTTTAGGGTTACTGAGACTTCGCTGTCCGTCTGTCTGTCACCAGGCTATATCTCAAGAACGATGATAGCTAGACAGTTGAAAATTCACAGATAATGTACGAGTATTTCTATTGCAACTATTACAACAAATACTAAAAATAAAATAAAAAGTATTTAAGGGGGCTCCGATACAACAAACGTGATTTTTTTTACCGTTTCTTGCTCGATCTAACAACGGCGACAGGTAAACGCTTAAACTATTCCCAGGAAATTTAGTTTTATGTACCTACATAATGTACGGAACCCTTCGTGCGCGAGTCCCACTCGCACTTGACCGCTTTTTTTAGACTCCTTTTTACGAACATACCGATTCGTGGGAAATTCTTGAAGATTGTCATTTCAGTGTACATTATAGTGATGTTTGTATTGTAGATAGTAACAGCCTCCGTGGTCTTATGGTCTGAGCGCTCGGCTCGCGATCCGGAGGTTCCTGGTTCGATTCCCGGTGGTGACAATATCTCACAAAAATCTCTTTGTGAGACTGCCCTCAGTTTGATTAGGGCATTATAGGCTGAATTCTGATTGCCCGAAAAGAAAGACGATTCCGTGCTTCGGAGGGCACGTTAAGCCGTCGGTCCCGGTTACTTTCTACGGATAGTAGTCGTTACCTGAGCCATGTCAGAGGCCTTTGGCGGCTCAATAACTCTGATACCAGGATTGGTCAGGTTGTTGACTATCCACTCGATGAAGAAAATTTTAGATAGTGTCACCTATTTAAGAGTTAATAGTTCAAAAGAGCCTGAACACACTACAGTGTTTTGTTTTATCAGCACACTCAAGCCCATAGACACTGAGGCTTGACATTGAGCGCGGTTGCGGGTTCGAGTCCCGCCCCAAGTCTACAATATGTGAAGATAGAGATGTCATCGATGATGTCTCGGTGTCAATTATAAACTCATATAAATTATTTTTGTATTGGTATAGGTTGATTAGACTCATAATACAAATTTAGAGCTTGGTTTGGGTCTAATTAATCGTGTGTGAATTTACAACTCTGGGCTCACATCAGAGGCAAGGCACCTAATTTTTTTAATACGATTTTTGTTTTTATTTTATTTTTAACTTTTCCGTCTGTCACATCCATACTCACAGAAGTCAAATGCTTCCTTAGTTGAGATTTAATCAGTGATTTTAACATGCAATGTATTAAAATATTGTCGATTAGTTAATTGTCGATTTAATGAACGTTTCTGAGTGCGACACTTATTCTAAGGATTTTGTACTGACACCTGTTCTGAGACTGACAAAAGAAGGTTGAACCAGTCTTAAAATTGTCGTCGAATTGTGAATGTAGTTAGAGTTGACGCAACCTCTTAAACACCTGAACAAATATGGATACCCGGAAAATACATATATCTGCAACGTATTTCTCTCTTTGCACATAATGGGCCATATTAATTACGCGTATTGAAAACATTTTTAGCTATCAAATGGTGTGTCACTTTCTGACATACGCAATTTTTCCGAGCAGCAAGAGACAAAACACAGTGTAACAGTGATTTAGTTACACCGCGTTTATTAATAACTAGCAGCGCCCCGCGGTTTTACCCGCGTTGTGCCCGTTCCCGTGGGAATTTCGGGATTTTTTTTACATAAAAACCTTCCTCTTGAATCACTCTACCTATTACAAAAAACCGCATCAAAATCCGTTGCGTAATTTTAAAGATTTAAGCATACAGACAGACAAACAGACAGACACGAAAAAGAGACGACTTTATTTTATACTATGTAGTGAAGCGGTTTATGTATTTCTGTACAATCAAACCAATTAAATCAACAATTAACGACATTTAAAATGGATTTAATTCTTTGAAAAGGTTTTATTGGAATATCTTTTTAATTAAGAGGTGACTCAACCGACATATTGGTATGATCATCATTATTACAGTGAAGTCGAAGTTAAATATTTTTATTCTGGCCCCTTAGAGGCGCTTTTGAAAGTACCTTGTATAGGGCTATCAAGCCCGGCCTTTTTGAGAGGTATGCATGGGAGAAATTATCATGATTGAAATTTCGTTTACGGATACACTTAGCTTTTATTTTTCATTTCTCTCTAACGTTTCGGTCCCTGTACAGGAACCATGGTCACAGAAGACACACCGCACCCGCGCGGACTCACGCGTATTTTACCCGTTTCCGCGGGAATTTCGGGATAAAATGTATCCCATTCTGATGTTTTACCTATATTACTGTAAAGTTTCATCCAAATCTGTGTGCTTAGTGGGAGTTTTCCAAATAACTTTACCGTCGCGTAAGCTAAGAAACTCTGTGAGTCTGTTGACATTGTTTGTTGTTTGTAAGTTGCCATAGTAATTTTTACGCGTTCACCGCGTCAACATTAAGGCCGATGCCGACGATGAACGAGAAACGAGTAGAACTAGAAACTATGTATAAACGAGTTGGCGATCAACAGGAAGTCAGTGTGTAGTTTCGATAGTATTGTAGCTGGGCTATAAGCGAGTGTGCAAGTGCGACGAGCGATTACTCGCGCAACTTGCCCGCAGTTGCTCAATTCTGTGCAAACCTACTTCTATCTACTTTCAATGTCGCATTGTAAAGAAATGATAATTCGAGCTAGCATCGTTGAACGAGTATCGCTGAGCGAGTTTATTTTTGAAGCTCCTCGCTCAGCGACAAAGTAGTAAAACGAGTCGATGCCGGCAGTGTGAACAGTCAGCGAGAAACTTTTAATATTTGCACCTCTTTCGTTTATACGGAATATGCATTTATTGTGCGTTTCTTGAAAGAGAAAATCGCCGAGAGTTACTCGTCTTCTCGCCGGCGGTGGGACCACTGCCTAACTCAGAAATATATGTAGCTAAAAAGCGCACCTAGTGGTCACTATGCGAACTAAAATCTGCCATTTAACGTTGTAAGCGCGTTAACCGGCGTAAATGTACATTTCGCGAGTGTGAGTTGCAAGTTTGACAGTTTGATCGCTTTACGCTCACTGTGCGTAAAGTAAAGTTCTCACTTTGAATTTATTGGTGAGAGACGGGCGAACGGACGTAAAATGTAATTGTTTGTTTGTAACTATAGTGATTTATCAATACATAGTATAAATCAAAGTCGCTTTCCGCTGTCTGTCTGTCTGTCTGTCTGTCCCTATGTTTGCTTAGATCTTTAAAAGAACGCAACGAATTTTGACGCGGTTTTTTTAAATAGATAGAGTGATTTATGAGGAAGGTTTATATGTATAATGATCCCCGAAATTTCCACAGAAACGGGCACAACGCGGGTAAATAAACCTCGGGGTGCTTCTAGTAGTGTTATAAACAAACGATGTCATGGTCAGCATATTATATTTTCGCCTGGAAGATGTTTACGACCGCAAGAGCTCAAGATGATCTTTGTTATAATGTCCAGTGTTCGTTCTACTGCTCGAGTTTCTAGTGATCCTCTGATGAAATTGACGGAAAACAATTTTTTTTAAAAGATATCGCTTTACCATAAAATCATCTAAACGGTTGAATTGAGAAACCTCCTCCTTCTTTGAAGTCGGTTAAAAATGTCTTATGTAAGGAGCTATGGCAACCTACAAACAACAAACAATGTCAGTCAAGTGCGCGACGTCGATGTCATGGAATTACATGGAATTAGTATGTACTACGTACAACTAGGAGGTTATTTTATTAGACATCGACCATGGAATTAGTATGTACTAGTTATACGTAGTACATACTAATTCCATGGTCGATGTCTAATAAAATAACCCGCGTAAATGTTATATGTACTTTATACCTTATGAAAACACAGTCGATATGTTATACTCAATTTTGCCGGTTTATTGTTTGGACGTTACAGAGCTACGGTGAATATACATGACATACGTGAGTACTAAAAAAAAACTCGCACTCACAGTTATTCGATGTTCACTACTCACAGAGTTTAGAATGGGTTCCCAACCTTTTTTTAGACTGGAGACCATTTTTTTTATTATTGTTGTCATCAAGGACCTCCAGTCAATTTTTTTTCATTAATTAGCGGTTTAATTTATTTGTATTTCACATTGAACGTGCGCGAGTCCGACTCGAGCATGAATTATTATTATCTTGGACCTCAAAGAAAATGTATTTTCGACGTCATTCAATCAAACATTTGGGCCAGCGCGGAACGCGATCGAAGTTTGTGCATGTTTTACTTGGACTTTAAAGCCATTTTAGGTCCGACTTTACCTTTTTGTACTTACAGAATGATAATTGAGTGACCAAATAATATTTTTTTTTTCTTAGAAATAAGAATAGAACATTATCCTATTCTTATTTGGTCACGCTGGGTAAAAAAAAAGTAGGTGCACACAATATGGGTATATAGTCGGTATTAAAAACCAGCGGTCGGCTACATTTGGGCCACACTTGTGAAGTGAGCGAAAATTGTACTGGAAAAGTTTACTTGTAACGTAAACAAGAGACATAGAGAAGCTTATACATTTCAGAACAAGCGAGCGCCAAGAAAGAAAAGTGTTAACTTGGACGGAAGACGTAGAGAAGCATGTTTATGAGTGTATGTAATCGAATTTGTGAAATATATTTCGTTCAGTATTTTATCAACGACTTTCCTTCAATTTTCATAAATTAATTTGAAAATGTTCGCGAATTATATTTCGACTTTTGGTGGGTCTGTGGACCACATTTTGTCTTCCGCGGACCACCAGTGGTCCACGGACCACTGGTTGGGAACCCCTTTAAACGCAAACGTAAAGTTAATTGGAAAACTCGCACTAAGCACTCTGATCATTCGTTTTTGCATGAAAGAGTAACAAACATACATACATTGATCCTCATAAACGTTCGCATCACTACATAGTATAAAATAAAGTCGTCTCTTTTTCGTTTCTGTCTGTTTGTCTGTCTGTATGCTTAAATCTTTAAAATTACGCAACGGATTTTGATGCGGTTTTTTTGTAATAGGTAGAGTGATTCAAGAGGAAGGTTTTTATGTAAAAAAAATCCCGAATTTCCCACGGGAACGGGCACAACGCGGGTAAAACCGCGGGGCGCTGCTAGTTTATAATATTAGTAGGATTGTTAACTGTCTCCCTTTCTCCTACGACATTAGACTTTCGTCTATCTAATGCAACTTCATGTTGATCCTCCTCATACGAATTTAGCTCGTCACGCTATAGGCTATTAGATTTTAAAAAAATCACAACTGATTAATAATTTGAATTTTTTGTTTAGCAAATATTTGTTTTTCCTCTTGATATAGAAACATTAACGACCCATAAAAATGCTAGCATTAATTTATGGCTAGAATCGTGAATAGTAATAAAATAGTAATTGTGATGTCTACTATTATTTACTAAATAGGCAGAGACTAAAGGGAGTTCGTAACCAATAGAATCAAAGATTTTTTTTGTCAGTGAATTATACTAGCAGCACCCAGTGGTTTACCCGCGTTATGCCCGTTCCCACGAAAATTTTGGGATGAAAAATAGCCTATACCTTCCCATTGAATGTGGCTATCTATTAGAAAAGTAAGACGATTCTGTGCTTCGGAGGGCACGTTAAGCCGTCGGTCCCGGTTTCTTTCTACGGATAGTAATCGTTTCTTGAGCCATGTCGGAGGCCTTTGGCGGCTCAATAACTCTGACACCAGGATTGGTCAGGTTGACCATCCACTCGATGAAGAAGAAGAAGAAAAATAATTATTCAAATCGGATTTGAGATTAGCTCGAACATACAATCAAACAAACAAAAACTTATACACACGCCTCTAATGCACTTCTCCCGAATTGCCCCTCATTAAAAATGCATGCATAAAACCTTTATTAAATACAGATTAAATATAATTTATCTCCTTTAATGCAAAGTAATTTATCTCCTTACTTTGATTTACTTAAAATCCTTGAATTTTATTACAATGTTATATATTATTTGAATATTCTAATGAATGCATGCATTTAAAAATAATATACTTTGTCCTCTAAACAACACGCGGAAATCAATCTAGAAATTTTGAGAATAGATTATACGTATGAAGTACGATTACGAGTACGATTACGAGTACGATACGATTATATGTATGACAATTTATGACGTCTGTGGCGTATAGAAACACTTCTTCTTCTAAACTTAAGAGCTGGGCTCTTGTCGATGGAGTTCTTTCCACTTTCCTCTGTCATCTGCCATCCTCTTCCGCTGTTCGTACGACACGACTTTTGCTCTTTCCTTCAGTTGGTCTGCATATGCCCTTCTTGGCCTTCCTCTTCCTCTCTTTGCCTCTATGTGTCCTCCTGTTATAGTTTTTATAAATTCGTCGTGTCGTAAAAGATGTCCAAACATCTTCCCTCTCCTGATTTCTATCGTCTTTAGTATTGCTCTCTTTTCCCCTATTAGATTCAACACTTCCTCGTTGCTTTTCTTTTCCGTCCAGCTTATTCTTTCCATTCGCCTCCAGCACCACATTTCAAACGCCTCTAGCCTTTCCCTATCCCTTTGGATCATGGTCCATATTTCGCTGCCGTAAAGAGCTATACTCCATATAAATGTTTTTATTATAATCTATACCAAAATCCCAGATATTTTTTGTAAACAAAGTTATGTCAAGATTTGTCACTATCAATGTAGGAGGTCGGATGTGTCGAACCTCCGGGTAATTTCATTTAAAAATAATAATATTATAAAATTATAAAAAATATTCAATATTTCTGTATGAACTTTTAAGGCTTGTTTTTATTATTTACTACAACAAGAAAACATATTTTATTCGAAATTAGGACATTAAAAACACTGCAAGTTCATTACATACATTTATTCACTATCCGAAGAGATATTCAGTTAAGGTTCTGCATCTGAGTAATTCACATTTTATAATAAAACTATCAGTAAATTAAAAAGAAAAAGATTAAAAAAATGAGTTTTTCAGGATTTTCAGCAAAACGGTAAGTTTTATCATAAAAATACCTGAGACAAAATTGTTGATAGTAAAATTATCTACAAAAAATGTATTCATACTTTTTTTCCCACGAGCCACTCTTTTTGAGATATAACGATTCAAAAAGTTGTAAAAGTTGTAATGGTCAATTATGACCAACGTGTGCATATTAATGCACACGTTTCCACGCCACCTATGAGGTACTTAGCGCTTTTTTTGGAGTCCAAAATACGAACCACGATAAAATAAAATGGAGATTCTAAAAAATGTTCTGCGTCTCTGTAGTGTTCCAAGTATGTACATACATAAATAAACTGCACAAAAAAAGCTTTTGATAATTTTAATTTTCTTCAGAATAACAATCGTATAAAAGTCAATACTGCATAATCGTTTGAATAATTATAGCTATCCCCTTATTTTTATAAGATAAATAAATACCGTGAAATCGTCAAATTAACAACTGCACGATTTTCGTGCAGGTTTTGTGCACTGGTATCACATTTGTTTACAAAAAAAATCTGGGATTTTGAAATATGGTTTAGTTGTTTTTTAATGGATCGAGATATTTTGTTTTTAAATAGATGTTTTTTGGTGTTAAATGCTGCTTTGGCCATGGATATGCGGAATATGATGTCTGTCGAGCTTCTGGAATCGTTTGTGATGATGCTACCTAAGTATCTGAATTTATTAACTTCTTCGATTTTGTTATTGTTAAGTGTGATTTGATAATTGGTTGAAGGGTTCCGGGTTATTGTCATAGTTATAGAAACACAAATTAATAAAATTTTAATATTTGTTCGCAATTTCAATAAAATTAGTAAAATTCAGGGCCATTAAATTTTATTCATTAATTTGATTACAACAAAAATACCTAAATCAAAATATGAAGGATCGCGACAATCAAGGTATAAGAATAAGCCTGTAATGTCCCACTGCTGGGCAAAGGTCTTTCATATCACTGAAGATATCAGTACCGTGAGGAGGACTAGGCGTAATCAACACGCTTGCTTATGCGGGTTGGTGATCTCATACCCGAGCTATGTTTGAAAGTAGGAAACATGAAACAGTCAAGGTAAAAATTATAAATAAATACATATTTTCAAATACAAAAGAAAACATTTCACCTCGTTTTATTTTGTGTCTCGTAAAGAAAAATTAGTAGATGTATTTAATTTAAAACTTTACAATGTTTGTACAGTTGCCATCAAAGTTAATACATTATCAAATTTAAAAATTTAAAATAGTCATTGATATTCTAGAACTTGAATAATATGATAAGGTCACACTAAGCATTTGGTTAGATTGATTTTAGAACTTTGTTACATTCAAATTTTATAATTACTAATTACATGTCAACAATAATTTTCTAATTTATAATTTGATACGGTTCTAAAATGCGTACTAGTTTTATTTTCCGACTGTCAAGGTTTGAAATGATGTTACGAGTTCACTCTCATAGATACTGTGAAAAATATCTAGACCACGCTAACATTGTGTTCCGCAATCTATAGGGGTTCAACGCTCACTTACGAACTTATGAAGGTAATCCAAGAACAATACTTTATGCGTAAACAAATCAATTATGTATGTACAATCACTACATAGTATAAAACAAAGTCGCTTTCCGCTGTCTGTCCATATGTATGCTTAGATCTTTAAAACTACGCAACGGATTTTGACGCGGATTTTTTAAATAGATAGTGATTCAATAGGTAGGTTTATTATGTAAAAAATTTCCGAAGTTCCCACGAGAACAGGCACAACGCGGGTAAAACAGCGGGGCGCTGCTAGTTATTAATATTTACTTATTGCCGAATGAATTAAGAAACCTTGATAGCCGCGGAATAATTCACGTGTTCACTAGTTGACATTGATTTTTATTTTGTTTTATTTATTTTAATTCCACAATTACTTTAGATATTTTAGTGTTACCTTTTACTATTTAAATATAATTTTATTGCTGCGTTAAATAATATAACCAGGTATCTAATGAGGCTATGGTAACCGTTATTTACGGCTGTAACGGTTTTCTAAATCTAGAAACGGTTGTGAGGATGGTTTTAAGTATTTATATGGTAAGTTGAATTTTACCTTTTTTAACATAAAAATATAATAAGGAGCCTCTGGTTTCCTAGATCTCAAAAATCGACGACCGTATATCATCTTCTTCTATAGCTATAATCAAATCAAACATTAACTACACAAAAATCACTGGTTTCTTAAGTTGAAGCGAACACTACTCATTTTGAATTGAAACTACGTTTACAGATCGCTTGGTGGTCAACTGAAAGAAAAAAAAATGGTCAACTTAGCCCGTGGGCTCAGTGCTCTGCGGGCCCAGTTGACCACCTTGCGTTACAGATATACACTTCATTTTTATTTTACACTAGCAGCGCCCCGCGGTTTTACCCGCGTTGTGCCCGTTCCCGTGGGAATATCGGGAATTTTTATACATAAAAACCTTCCTCTTGAATCACTCTACCTATTACAAAAAACCGCATCAAAATCCGTTGCGTAATTTTAAAGATTTAAGCATACAGACAAACAGACAAACAAACAGACAAAAATAGCGACTTTGTTTTATACTATGTAGTGATTTTTATCTGACGTTTCGGCCCCTTTACAGGAACCGTGGACACAGAAGACAAGAGTCTTCTGTGTATCCGTAAACGTTGTATCAATTCAAAATAAAAAAAAGTTATTTTTGATGCCCTTTAATAGAATTTGAAAATAATGCTTCCAAAAGAATAAAGGTAAGTACAAAATTTAAACAATTTCAAAACTTCGCGTCTATTTCAAAAGGAAGTGTCACCGTAATATTGCGGTTTCGCGACACTCCTGAATGAAATTGGATAGCAAACGCAATTTGCCGGTGAGATGGGAACTGACGCCTTGAAATAAAAATATTATAACTGACAATTTGCTGACATTTTTAATTCAGGCGTAAATATGGTTTTGATAATGACGTCATTTTTGGTTTTTAGCTCCTGAGAAAAAAATAGGGATGTCATAAGTTACACCCTAGTTGTTTCAGTCCATGTCGGAAGGCCTATAGACGGTATAAAGTGTTTTTCGATCTGTGGGTCGCGAACTTCCAGGGGGGTTGCGAAGCCTTACTCGGGAGGTGGCTGGCTGAACGAGAAGGCAAGGTTCTACTACAATAAAAACACAATTTTACACGTAGCTTTACCAACTTACCTCGTAGGTACCTTAGTAAAGTAGCAAATCTTATTAATAAAATTAGAGCTCACGCTTCAAATGAGGCGTTATTCACCGAGACGTATTTTTTGCGCCGACCCGACATCTAGTTGTGTATTGTTGATCGAAGGTACCAAAAGTCCATCTAAAATACACAATAGTAGGTGTTCCATTGAAGTGGAGCGAAGCTGTGCGGAGCTCAGCCAACTTATCACAATGCATTACGAAAATAATTTTCTTTGTCTTTGTCTTCTGTGTCATAGTCGCCAGAATTTTTTAACTGGGTTGCGAAATAAGAAAAAATGAAAATCACTGGTCTACTGAACTTTATCAAAGTAATAACAAAGGATACATAATCCACGCTGCAATAACAAGTTTCTTCAAATAAAATGAAATCTAAGAACAACACATTCAAATGACAAAAGACTTAGTCAAATTGAATTGGCAACTATTTGGTTCGACAAAACTGGATTTTCAATATAAATTTAATCCTCGAAGGAATAACTTCAGTCTTAAGGTAGGTATGGCTATGAAACAAGCGGTTACTAGTTAGTCTATGAATACATTGCTAGTTTTTACGACAACGATTATTTTAGGACAATAAACATAATATGTCCATCAAATATTGCAACAACAACGTATTTATAAAGATTTCAATCAAGGGTAACCTTGAGCACGACTACTATTTTAGAGGTAATGTTTCTTTGTATGCTTCAAAGGGCTAATCTCAGGAACTACTCATCGGATATGAATAATGCTTTTTGTAATAAAAAGACACATTCAACTGGATATATTTCATCCCGTAATTCACTCTGGAACGGGCATAATGTGGGTCAAACCGGGGGCGCTGCTAGTAAGTTTAAAATATGGCTGGTATATTTTTGGCACTAAAAGACCTCATGGTACAAAATGTTCCATTCTTTAGACACAACAGCAGCGCCTAAACTCCGTCAACTTTTGATCATAGCTAGCCGCCAGGCCCCAATCTGATCAAATAGACATTAAAAAAAATGGTAACCGCAATTTTACACGTTGTTTTCTGTCAATATGTATAGGAATGTGTCAAGGTATAACCTTACATACATATTTATAGTAGAAAATAAAACTTGAGAGGTGTCAAGGGACACCCGGATGGAATGAAGTTTATTTATTATCAACAAAAATAATCGTCGCGACACCACACTGTTCAATGCGAAATAGAAAGACGAAACGGAAATATCTAGCTTGCTTTCTATAAGAGAGAGAGAGAGACAGACAGCGAAACTTGCGCACGCCAGAGAGAGAATGTTTCTCTGTCTGTCCCTCTCTGGCCTAAAAAATGTCGTTACCATTTTTTCCGTCTAGCCCCCTTTCGCAAAACGCGATAAGTAACTTCGTTCCAACAAGATGAAAGAAAAGTACATGTGTAGAGTCTCTTAATATTGTCTTATCCAATCTTCTTTTCTTCTTTTGAGCACACGGTGTTACAAGTATGTTATTTTTGTGTTTCCATACAATGATTAACATAGTTCTACATAAACCATCTAGTTTTGTGGACATACATTTCTTGATAGAAAGCCGTAGTTTTCACAATACAATATCAAACAAGTTATGTCAGTAATATTCAAATTAAAGTTTCTGATGTTACTAGGAATATCGAAGGTAGAAATGTCAATAAGGCTATTTCAAATTGATTTTAGTCTTAAAGAGACTTTATTTTCTTGTAACTAAAAGAAAGAATAGGGAGTATTGTATTAGTGCTAAAAACGTTAGTATTTTTCATTTTTAGTTAGTACTAACGTAGTACATATAACTCAATTGTATTTTTATTGCTTAATGGATAGTAACTGCAATATCAAAAACGATTGCAAGATCCTTACTATGCGAGTTTACTATCTATACTCGATTTGATATTTTTCATAATTTAATTATGAATCTAAGTAAGATTTTGGGTGGCAATAAAGAAATCCAAATCAATCAAATCATCCTAATCATCCTAAATCAATCAAATCATCCTAATCATCCTAATCATCCTAAAATCATCCTAAAGGCCTTCGACATGGTCTAACAATTGAAACAACCGGGACTGACAAGTTAACGTGCCGTCCGAAGCACGGTAGCGCTCAGAAAGAACGACAGTTAGTGACAGTATAGTGACAACTATCGGCACCCATCCAGGTAAGGACCGAGCAAGTTGCTGAAAAATTGCAATGCACTAAATTCGCTTAGTACGCCATCGCTCCTGTCTGCACTAAGTGATTGCACAAGAGACCAAAAACAACAGCATCAGCATAGAACCTACAACCTAAGTTATTGTTAAGTTCAAGTCCGACGACACAATATGCTGACAAAGTTGCAACCAAGTTATCAGGGGCGTCTTATTAATTTCACACTCTGTAACCACTAGTTTCCCAGAGTTGGAAATGAAGCTACAACATTGTACAAAGGTGGATAGCATTTTGTTCGGTAGCTTAATTGTATCTTTGGACGCTTGAAACTTTATTGATGAAGTTCGGTTTTGACGAATTGATGCTTTAAATAGTGAGGTGTAAAGTCGATATTGAACTACAAGGTACAAGTTAATATCTATACTTCCTACTAAAATTATTATATTACTAGCTGTGCCCCGCGGTTTCACCCGCAGCGCCCCCGTTCCCGTGGGAATTTTGAGATTTTTATTCCTTATTTTTCTTATATAAAAACCTTGTCCTGACAATAAGGAACACATTAAAAAAAGAATCATCCAATTTGGTGCAGTCGTTCTGAAGTTATGCGCTTAGCAACAGATTCAGCGATTCATTTTTATATTATAGATAGATAATATGCGAAAGTTTGTGAGGATGGATAATGTATGTATGTAAGTTTGTGTCTCTTTCACGCCAAAACTACTGAACGGATTTGGATGATACTTTACAGTAATATAGGTTATACATCAGAATAACACATGGTATACATTTTATCCCAAAATTCCCTCGGAAACGGGTACAACGCGGGTAACACCGCAGGGCGCGGCTAGTAGTTAAGGCTTGGATATCCCAGCCATTTCGACATTTGAGGGGGTGAAGCAGGCGGTGAAGCCGGGGAGGAATAGTTCGCGCAGCGGCCGTCGCGGCGGCGCGGCGCTGACGTCACTCTATGAGATACGGGGCCCGCGTGCGGTCGTTTTGTAACAGAAGATTGCGAAGCGCTTAATTATCTAATCCACATAATAAAAATCAGTAGTAGATATTGAATTGGGTAGAATAGTCATCACATTGATAAAGTAGATTCTAACAAGCAACATTTTAGCGCATTTTGTATTTACCTAAATTACGTACATAATAATATATATTTATAAATTTTATTACGAATCTATTTATCCATATTACTTACCGATTAGCACAGATCATACACAGTATAGATACGTGAATAGGCAGATTTTAAAATCAATACAGTTAGGTAGGGTGTACCAATTTCTTTTCTTTTTTATTTGTCGTAGTAGTTGGGCAGTGAAACAGTTTTAGAGACATGTGTGAATCCTTTTTTTTTCAAAAACATAGTTTGTTAATAAAATCAAAACAATACTGATATTTATTAATACAAATTTCTTGACACATAGCACACTGAAATTTAAAAATAGATGTTAATCCTGTTCGTTTTTCGCCAACCAACCGAAAGTAGCTAGCTTTACAGTCAAAAAGATTGCTGTGGTGCGCTTTTTCCTGGAGTTGTGGCATAAGATAATTGATATCCACAATTATTCTTCTCCCTACAACTGGTTGAAATTCATCGGATACTTCGTTTTCCAATTCAATGTTTAGCCATTCTTCAGGAGATCCGAGAGATACCTCTATGTTGCTTTGTTGTGAGTTTCTGAAACGTATTGCTCTTATCAATATTACAACATAAGATTAATTATGAAAATACATAGAGCAATTCAAGAAAAGAAAGACTGTACGTAAGCAAATTGAAAGAAAATATGTTACCATAAAAATCAATACTTATTCATTTCAAGTCAGAATAGGACTATGAATACTTCGAAATATGAATATGCCTACTGAAATGTAAATTATGTATACAAATTTGAATAAACCTATAATATTATATATTAGACCAACTACTACCTACATATAATAATATTTATTATTATCTCTGCCCGCTGCTCGGTCACAGATTAGGAAATAGTAGTCAAGACCGCGACGCGAAATATCACGACTACTCTATCGTAATCTGTGGCCGCATAGAGTGACCACCCCGTTTAGGCTATGTTCAGATGGCTGTATTGTGACGCGCGTTTTCAAATCACGCGCTTAGACATCCTAATATACCTATACCTAGCAACCGTTCACATGCGCGCGCGTTAACGCGCGTCAGCGAGCGTCAACGCGGCGCTCAGAGAAAAAGTTTCTAGACGCAGACAATCGCGCGTTGACTCGCGCTTTGATATTAATGTAATGTCCGTTTGCTGTTCAGTTGAGCGCGCGCTTTCATCGCGATCGCATGTAATTTTGTTAGTTTTCGTAATTATATTTTGTTTTCGCTTTTAAAATGAGTGAAATTGAAGATATTGACATCGACTTACTAATCGATGAAGTAGAAAAAAGGCCAGCAATTTGGAAGACTAGACTGACGAGTACTCTCGCAACGCGCATTAGCGCTCATCATCTGAACTCTTTTCAAATTTGATCCTAATATATACCTAGCAACCGTTCACATGCGCGCGCGTTAACGCGCGTCAGCGAGCGTCAACGCGGCGCTCAGAGAAAAAGTTTCTAGACGCAGACAATCGCGCGTTGACTCGCGCTTTGATATTAATGTAATGTCCGTTTGCTGTTCAGATGAGCGCGCGCTTTCATCGCGATCGTATGTGTAACCGAGGCTACTTCCATTCTATTCCATGGGTAATTGAATATATAAAATAAAATTTAAAAAAACTACGTTTAAAAAAACCGACTTCAAAACTAAAAAGCAAAAAATAACTCTATAATCATAATATGAGTACTACTAAGGTAGTATGTAATAATTATTAATTATATACTAGTATTGTTATTTTTGGAGTCGGTGACAGCCAGATGACAGTAAGTTTTCTTTTTCTATATTTTTCTTTATAATATAACCACAAAATAATAGCCTCTTCCACGTCCATTTTCTACGTTCTACCGAACTAGACTGACGAGTACTCTCGCAACGCGCGTTAGCGCTCATCATCTGAACTCTCTTCAAATTTGATCGCGCGTTGACGCGCGTTAACGCGCGTTACATCTGAACATAGCCTAAAGCTATTGCATAGTTATTTTTTGTATCACTAGATGGCGTTAGTGGGGAGCGTGAGGTTTTTTCATTACGGAATTTCTGGATTCGGTCCCCGCGCTCAAGGCCCGCGATAGAAGCTATGCAATAGCTTAAAAATATAGAAAAAAACACATTGAGATTTAATATCTCAATGAGAAAACACTATGAAGTTTCGTAGCACTGGAATGAAAAAGCGACACACGTCCGACTAGCACGGCGCCTCAGCGCTCACTGTCACTCTGGGTAGAAAAGAGCGAGAAACACTGTAGGTGACCTCCACTTAAACATACATTATAATTATATTTTATTTACACACAATAATATATTAAAAACCACTTACATACATCACACATTCATATCCCAGTAACATAACATTCATAACACAAATAAATAATTTCTAACCAAATGTAAACAAACAATAATTCGGCAAGCAAACCCGCGCGATATGCGTTGTTCCGAATTTGTGCAAATCTTGCATTTAAGTTAATTGTGGAATGTGAAGCCACGCGGAGGCGCATCGCGCGCGCGCAGTCGATCACAGC
Source organism: Cyclophora albipunctata (assembly GCA_963082685.1). NCBI lineage: Eukaryota > Metazoa > Arthropoda > Insecta > Lepidoptera > Geometridae > Cyclophora > Cyclophora albipunctata. The sequence continues at coordinate 3,852,696 of OY720133.1, forward strand.
GTATGCTACGAGAGACACATACAACTCGTTCTCACGCGCACTCGCGTTTTGCCCACGCGTGAACTGTTCACTTACTACTTTGATTAATTACATGATATGTATTATGTGCTACATTGATCCTGTCTTGCTATCCTTCTAAAAACTAAAATAGTGTGTGTTGTGTGTGGCTAATAAACTTTGGCAATTCATCTTTGTGGTTTAATTCAACCAATATTACCACGCACCACCCCCCTAAAACTGGTGACCCCGGAACAAACTGAGGAACACGGAAGACAAGGAGCAATTCGCAGCCTGGATGTCGGCGTCGAGTGGTTCACATACCACCGGTAACGTGGACACGCGTCCACGACGCCACTCCAAAATCAAGATGGCGTCTCCCGTCGTGCCCGCTTTAACAGTTGCAAGTAATCCAGTGAGCATAAGAATACCACCTTTTTGGCCTGAAAAACCAGCAATTTGGTTCGCACAAGTAGAAGAACAGTTTGCAATCATGCGCGTGACAGACGAAGCAGCCAAATTCTACCACATTTTGGTTTCGCTCGACCGTCAGTATGCTGCTGAAATAGAGGACATCCTCACTGGTCCTCCCAATTACCAACGCCTCAAAGAGGAGTTAATCAAAAGGTTGTCTGCGTCGAGAGAAAATAAAGTCAAACAACTTTTGACCTACGAGCAGCTAGGTGATCGCAAGCCGTCACAATTCCTTCGGCATCTTCAACATCTCGCCGGTCCAGATATCCCTCAAGAATTTCTCCAAACAATCTGGACGAGCCGACTACCCGTTTCACTTCAGCCTATCGTTGCGTCACAGCCTACCCTGGGTCTTGACGCACTCGCTGAACTCGCTGACCGCGTCCATGACATCGCAGTGCCATCTCATCAAGTTGCTGCAACCTCAACGGTACCGTCATCATCAATAGCTGTTGAGGAGCTCACACGCCAGGTAGCTCAGCTGACGCGCCAGGTGAGCGCTTTAACTATCCAATCGCGACATCGACCTCGACCCACCGAGCGCCGCAGAGATGCGCAACGCAGCCGATCGACGTCACGACGTTCAGCGTCGAACTACCGCAAGTACCCAGTTTGTTGGTACCACTCACGGCATGGTTCCAAAGCTCGTCGGTGTATCCAGCCGTGCGACTACAACCAGGGAAACGAGAGAGGCAGTCAGTGATGGCGACTGATGATTGCCACAACCCCAGCTCAGGTCGCCTCTTCATCACGGATCGTGGTTCACAGATACAGTTTCTAATAGACACTGGAAGTGACATTTGTGTGTACCCGGTTTCAGCCCTTAAAAGGCAACTTTGTAAATCAACATATCAGCTCAGTGCTGCCAATGGTTCGACTATCGACACTTACGGCTACATGCAATTAAATTTGAATTTGGGTCTGCGGCGTGATTTTCCGTGGCGTTTTGTTGTTGCTGACGTCACAAAAGCAATCATAGGCGTAGATTTCCTTTCTCACTATCGTTTGGTTGTTGATGTTGGCCAACAGAAGCTTATCGATAGTCTAACCAATGTTAGCACTGTAGCTTGTTTAGATTTAAGCGACAATGCTGTTTTAAGTGTTAAGGTAGCTTGTTTTAATGGTGATACTGTGTATCATAAAATTTTGTCTAATTTCCCGGAAATTACACGTCCTTTTGGAACTCCTCAAATCGCAAAACACAATACACAACACCACATTCGCACCACACCAGGTCCACCTGTATCATGTTCTCCTCGCCGTCTCGCGCCTGATAAATTGAAGGTAGCTCGTCAAGAATTTGACGCTATGATTGCTAGCGGTATCGCACGTCCTTCTGACAGCCCTTGGGCATCACCTCTTCATCTCGTGACTAAAAAAGATAATGGGTGGCGTCCATGCGGCGATTACCGCCAATTAAACGCTCGTACTATACCAGATCAGTATCCGATTCGTCATATACAGGATTTTTCGCAAAACCTGTCGGGTTGTACTGTATACTCGAGTATCGATTTAGTGAAAGCATATAATCAGATTAGTGTTAATAGGGCAGATATTCCGAAAACTGCAATAACAACACCCTTCGGATTGTTTGAATTTTTAGTCATGACATTTGGACTTCGTAACGCAAGTAAAACCTTTCAGAGATTTGTTGATGAGCTTACTCGTGGCTTAGACTTTTGCTGGCCTTACCAGGACGATTTTCTTGTGTTCAGCCGCACGCCACGTGAGCACGAAGAACACTTGCGTCAACTTTTTACGCGAATGAGAGAATTCGGTATATTAATCAATCCGGCCAAGTGTGTCTTCGGTGTGTCTAATATTCAATTTCTCGGCTACGAAATCTCTGAAAGCGGCACCAAACCTCTGGACAGCAAGGTAAAGGCAATGTCTGATTTCCCTCTACCAAAAACCGTCCGAGAACTCAGACGATTTTTGGGCATGGTAAATTTTTACAGGCGATTTTTACCCAACGCCGCTCAGATTCAAGCACCCCTGAATGCCTTACTGTCCGGATCGGTTAAGGCATCCGATCCGATTGTTATGACTAAAGAATCATCGCAAGCGTTCGAAAACTGCAAGAAGAGTCTGTGCAATGCAGCACTTTTAGCTCATCCTGATTCGCAAGCTAAATTAGGATTGGCCACTGACGCCTCAGACACGGCGATAGGTGGTGTCCTGCAACAGCTCAAGGATGGAGACTGGCAGCCATTAGCATTTTTCTCTCGCAAGTTAAGCCCGTCACAAACGAAATACTCTCCGTATGACCGTGAGCTCCTTGCCATTTACGAGAGTATAAAATACTTCCGCCATATGCTGGAAGCTACTCACTTCACTATCTATACTGACCACAAACCTCTTTGTTACGCATTCAGTGAACGTAAAAGTAACTGCTCACCACGTCAGTATAGACACCTTAATTTCATCTCGCAGTTCACCACCGATATCGTTTTTATTGCTGGTAAGGACAACGTGGTTGCCGACACACTATCACGCGTCGATGAACTGCAGGTACCAGTTGACCTTGAAGTGATGGCTGAGCTCCAAGGTTCAGATCCAGACCTTGCGGAACACCTCAAAGGTGACACTTCACTTCGCCTTACACAGACGAATATACCTGGGAGTCGTACCGTTCTGTACTGCGACGTCAGTACACCGACACCCAGACCTTTCGTCCCTAAACAACTTCGAATGCAAGTTTACAATGCGGTTCCCTCCCAACACCACTCAAATCGCAGAGCTTTCGTATTCCAAGATCTAGCTACATGCAGTCACGTATTCCTTAGGGAAGAAGTGATGCGTGGCTCATTCCAGCCTGCTTACACTGGTCCATACGAAGTGCTCAAAAGAAGGAGTAAAACATTTATTATTCGCGTTAGGAACAAAGATCTCACAGTAACTATAGACCGCCTTAAGCCAGCCTATATACTAGACGTTCGTGTACCCGTTCCTCGATCCTACACTGCAACTCCAGAACGTGTCCCTGTTCATCCACCGCAGGAAAAGACCGCGCTAACAACTACGCGTTCAGGTCGTACAGTACGGTTCCCTGACTTTTATCGCCCTTAGTCGGTCTCTGGAGGGGGATGATGTAGGTGACCTCCACTTAAACATACATTATAATTATATTTTATTTACACACAATAATATATTAAAAACCACTTACATACATCACACATTCATATCCCAGTAACATAACATTCATAACACAAATAAATAATTTCTAACCAAATGTAAACAAACAATAATTCGGCAAGCAAACCCGCGCGATATGCGTTGTTCCGAATTTGTGCAAATCTTGCATTTAAGTTAATTGTGGAATGTGAAGCCACGCGGAGGCGCATCGCGCGCGCGCAGTCGATCACAGCGTATGCTACGAGAGACACATACAACTCGTTCTCACGCGCACTCGCGTTTTGCCCACGCGTGAACTGTTCACTTACTACTTTGATTAATTACATGATATGTATTATGTGCTACATTGATCCTGTCTTGCTATCCTTCTAAAAACTAAAATAGTGTGTGTTGTGTGTGGCTAATAAACTTTGGCAATTCATCTTTGTGGTTTAATTCAACCAATATTACCACGCACACCCCCTAAAAACACTACGGCGCGGAAATGGTAATGGCGACTCATTCGCAAGAATCTACCACCTTTCGTTGGAAATTTATTTTAATTACAAATATAATATTGAATCTAAAATTTTACTCCAACAGTATTGAGTCATAGTTTATTTTACATCACTCAAATTAATTTTAGAAATATGCGTTTGAAATTGTTTAACAAACTAAGTGTTTAAAATTCACAAAGTAAGGTATAAAAGACCCAACTTTGTGATTATTTTCTATCGAGGAAATTAATAGTCAACGTGTTTCAGAAACAGTAGTATGATTAAACATATGATCAAGATTAAAAACAAACAAAAATTGTTCCTGTAACGTAAAGACTTTTGGCTAAAAAATTGTTTAAAGTAGCCCGTTTTAGGAACTCATACGCCCTTAATAAAACTGTAGAGTTTGATATTTGTTTATTTGAACCCGCTAATCTCAGAAACTACCATTTCGATTTGAATAATTCTTTTTGTATTGGATAGTCACATTCAACACAAACGTGTTATCTATATGTCGTAGGATAATTTGATACTTCGAATCTTCGCGAAAATCCTAGGGGTTTTGCGAAAACGCGGATAATTAGACATAGGCGAAAATTTTCAAATCTTACTTTTAAACATGAAAAAAAAAATAACCCTAACCTACCGAATAGTAAGTAATTCGGTAGGTTAGGGTTATTTTTTTTTTTCATGTTTAAACTCTCTCTTTTCATTAAAATGACATACGGCTAATACCCGAAGTGCGGCTACACCTAGTTTTAGCCGGTTGCCTATGTCTAATTATCCGCGTTTTCGCAAAACCCCTAGGATTTCCGCGAAGATTCGAAGTATCAAATTACCCTACGACATATACAAATATTATAAAGAGGTAAAATTTTGTTTGTTTGTATGTTCGAGGTAATCTCAGGAATTATATGTCCGATTTGAATAATTCTTTTTGTAATAGATAGCCACATTCAACGGGAAGGTTATAGGCTATTTTTCATCCCGAAATTCCCACGGGAACGGGTACAACGCGGGAAAAACCGCGGGGCGCTGCTAGTGACTAAATATATTTGAATAGTAAGGAGGATTTGTCGTAGTCGTAATATAATGGTGAAATATAAAAGACTTTGTCATGTTAACTCGTCGCGATTGATAAGGCAACTTGACATACATGGGTAGCTAATTTTGACATTTATAATATCTGAGTGCTACCGTGTATCAAAGGGCACGTTAAATTGATCGTCCTGGTTTCATTAATCCTTGAAACTTAACGCTTCGGAAAGTGAAGTTTCGATCCCATGTTAGACTGTCCAAAGCCTTTAGGCGGTCTAAGAATCTCATCATCATCATCAGGGTCTCTAATCTAGTTCGACACTAGTTGTTGGTCACTAATCTATTCAATTCAATTCAATTTATTGGAACAAAGTTCCTTATCGCGCGTTGCGAAAGGGGGCTAGACGGAAAAAATGGTAACGACATTTTTTAGGCCATAGAGGGACAGACAGAGAAACTTGCGCACGCCAGAGAGAGACAGACTGTGTCTGGCGTGCGCAAGTTTCTCTGTTTCTCTCTCTCTCTCTCTCTCTCTTATAGAAAACAAGCTAGATATTTTCGTTGCGTCTTTCTATTTCGCATTGAACAGTGTGGTGTCGCGACGATTATTTTTGTTGATAATAAATAAACTTCGTTCCATCCGGGTGTCCCTTGACACCTCTCAAGTTTTTTTGTTCAATAAACATGGGTACAAGGGTATTTACAAGGTGTTATAATCTACTCGATCTTACGTAATTGTTTCACGCATATAACACCTACAGTACCTACCATCAATTTTACAAGACCCTTAACAAGTATTGATACCGCGAAGGTAGCAATGCCCCAGGGTTCCAATGAAAAATCTAATATCACTCAACTTGGAGGAAAAACTCGACAATTGCACCTCATGAATTTTAACTAGGCATTCACGTTGAGAAAGGAAACTTAAACTTAATCCCTCATCTAGAGAAAATGGAGGTTAGCTCAGTTATTGGGCTTGTTCTGGGAATTAAATTAGAGGGCGGTTTTTATGACGGCCGACGGATAGTAATATTTATGTATAATGATTGTCACTAACCGTCGTTTGGATGAGTAAATCAATTCTACAAGAGAGTTTGATGACATATCTATCTCTATATACCTATAAAAAATCAATGCCACTTTTCGTTGTAATTTTATAACTCAAGAACGGGCTCACCTATCCAAACCAAATGTTTAGGCTTTGTTCGGACTATTTACTCGTAGTAGATGGTTTGTGTAGGTTGCACAAAGTCGGTCGAGCGGTTCTTAAATTCCCACGGGAACGGGCACAAAGCGGGTAAAACCGCGGAGCTCCGCTAGTATATAATAAAAGAAAGTCTAGTTAGTTACACCATTTATAACTCGAGTACGGTTAGACCGATTTTAATTATTCTTTTTTTTTATTTATCTACGTCAGGAATAGGATATTAGGTAAGTAATAAAAATCCCGAAACTCCCACGGGAACGGGTCAAACCGCTGGGAACAGCTAGTTATGCATAATAATTGTCGATTTTATAGACGTTTCTCAGTAAGGCAGTTATCAAAGTTAGTTTGTAGTGGTTTGTAGCCAAGCGAAGTACTCTTTGAATTGACATTTCCTAATTAATATGATTAATATGAGTAATATTTAGGGTCTCTTGAGCATGTTTCTAGTACTATGTTTCAAAGCTGTTTCATTGTTAATTAATGAGTTTGCAAAGTATGTTTACTTGGTAGTTATTATACAGAAAAAGCTAGCTTAAGATAGTTTAGAGAAATACTACATGTTATAAAACAAAGTCCCCGGCCGCGTCTGTCTGTTCGCGATAAACTCAAATACTACTGCAAGGATTTTGTCGTGGGTTTTTTAAATGGATAGAGTGATTCAAGGGGAAGGTTTATATGTATAAAAAATCCCGAAATTCCCACGAGAACGGGCACAACGGGGGTAAAACCGCGGGGCGCTGCTAGAGTACTATAAATATATGTTTATATGCTGATAAATATGTTCCAGAGATATTGATTATAATTGAAAAGTATAAAGATAAATTACCATCAATAAAATCCTTAAAAGGTATCTAAGTAGGTACATTAAGATAACTAAATAAATATTCGAATGTATTAATAATAAAGTAAAGGAATAACTGCTCTGTATCCATTTCAGATCTTCTTTTGTTCCCAAATGAATACAATAGGCACCACCCTAACAATGTTTTGTAAAAGAAATTCGCAACTCCCGGGATTATACGAAGCGAATATCAATAAAAAATGCTTGTAGAATATTTATTTTCTTATTATTCGACTTAAGGATTATTATTCTGTTTGGTAATTTAAAAACGAAGTGTTTTTATGGAAAACTAATTCGGTTGATGGTAAGTTTAAAACGTAGTAGAAAAAGAACGCAATTTTTGGAATTACAACACCAAGAGAACCAAATTAATAGGTGAGTTTACACATTTTCCAACTTGGCGAGGGTTTTATCAAGAGATTTATTGAACTATTCCGGTCTGACCCACTAACCCGATCCACTCCCACTAATTATTATTGAATTCCGTTCTTATACCCTAAACTTTATTATAGGCTTCTGATACCCATTCCATTGTTCTGTTCTTATACCGAATACGTCACACACGTGTCAGATTTCGCCAACTCACAGCTGGAAAAATCTTGCAAGTAAACAAATCCCTAAACTTAAACGCTCAGACGTGAATGGGCTCCTTAGTAGATATTAAATTAGTAATCACTACATAGTATAAAATAAAGTCGTCTCTGTTTCGTGTCTGTTTGTCTGTTTGTCTGTATGCTTAAATCTTTAAAATTACGCAACGGATTTTGATGCGGTTTTTTGTAATAGGTAGAGTGATTCAAGAGGAAGGTTTTTGTGTAAAAAAATTCCCGAAATTCCCACGGGAACGGGCACAACGCGGGTAAAACCGCGGGGCGCTGCTAGTGTAAAATAAAAGCGAAGTGTATCCGTAAACGTAGTTTCAATTCAAAATGAGTATTGTTCGCTTAAACTTAAGAAACCAGTACTACAGAAAGTGTTGTACATTTTGACAGTAGCTGTCAGATCAGAGAGGGCAATAAAATGTTTCCCGTGAACCAAAAGTATATTACAAAGTTAAATTAAAGGGCCACAGTCATTATTAAGGTTTATTGCTACGCTAACGTTGTTTACTGTATAACATTATTTCGTAATTTCTTACTTTTGATGTTTCATAATAAAGTTGACAGTACTTTAGCACAGTTAAAAATGAATTTACACACAGATATCGCGCTTTCATCTTCTTGTCTTGGTATCGTTAAAAGTTTATGAAATGTTCAAGACATTGCTTGCCTCAGTTTTTATATTTATTTAATTTGTTTTATATTACGAAAGAATACTGCTTAACTTCATTATTATATTCTGACGATTATGAAGAATGAACTTATAACGTTTTATGATGGTAATTTGTCTTTAGATGTCTTACATTATGATGTTGATATTCATTCATTCATTTATAGTAGGTTAGTGGCTAGTGGTGAATGAATGAATGAATGTTGATATTATTCGTCATGGTGTTGTTGAAAAGACATTTAATGAATATTAATATTTTTTCTAATTTACTTTTCATTTCCATTTGAAGAGCTTATAAGCTAGCTTTAACCGACTCTGCGTAAAGCACGCCGCGGTTCCATAGAAGAGTGAACCGTCGCGAGCGCCCGCGGCGTGTGGCTTCATACAAAAGTGACCCGTCGCGTGCGCCCGTCGCGTGCGGTGTCATACAAAAGTGAACCGACGCGTGAGCCCGCTTAACGCACTGTTGAATCTTAAGCTGTTAGCCAAGTTCCATAGGAAGCGAGCATATAACTAATATTTTGTGATTGTAATACAATTTCAGACATTTTATTTAAGTAAGTTCGTGTACGTTACTAAGACGTTTACGTCTAGACCGCCTAAAGGTCTCCGACATGGTCTATCCATTGAAACAATCGGGACCGACAATTTTACGTACCCTCCGAAGCACGGACGAGTTCAGATAGAAATATCAATATCGGCCACCCATCCAACTAGGTACCAAGCTGCACGTTGCTTAACAATCTCAATGATCACCGTTTAGTCTAACTATGCTATAATCTCTGCAAACGACATTTTATTTATCGGCACGTTAAGCAGTACCGGTGGTTTAGCAGTACGCTTTGAAGACCACGTTAAAGTGTCCGTCCAGGTTGGTTCAATCATCAACCCATGTTGGAGGCTTTTTGATGGTCTAAAAGCTCCGACACCAGGACCTACTCGACCGCCAATAACCTACTCGAAATGAAATGAATGACTGTAGTACGGTCGGCCAAGAAAGTGGTCTACCACTTTTGACAAAAGTTTCTGCGAGATGTAACGATCGCTAAGGTTGACTTTTCTATGCACAATTATGTTATGACGTTTAAAATTGACCTTGTTGTTTCATGACGTTCAAATGAATCTCAACCGTAGGGTGGTAGACCACATATTTGGCTGACCGTACTATTATTAACCTTAGCTTGATATTACGCACAAGATATGAGACACTCCACCAAATCTACTTCCCAAGATCAGTAAAGGCAACAAAAACGTAATAATAATTTAAAACATATTTTTAACATTTAAACCTTCCTGCTTTGAATAAAATACCAAAACAACAGAAACGTAAGGGCGAGGCCACAACACTGTATTTCGGCAACGTCTCGCAAAAATGACGTAACATTTTAATATACTTTTGTTAGGCGGCATTGTACATTTTTGCGACGCGACGAAGCCACAAGTATTGTAGCCTCGCCCTAAGGTCGAAAGACATGCTAATATTTTATTTAGAACGTCGGTCTTTCCGTTTGTATATCCTGGCCGTTTTTCTCGTATTTCCATGCAAAAGTATTTGACGTAAAGAAATATGATAGGGGACATTGTTTGAACTCATTTAGCAGAGTGCTGAGTTAAAATGATTGGAAATGTCAATGTCAATGTCATTTAGACAATCACATTTCGTCGGGACGGCTAATTGGATGAGTCCAGTTCAAATTAAATTTTCTATTAATGGAAATCGGTTTTGGTTTATTGATATCTTGCTGACTTTTAGTCCAAAAGTAATTAAAGCTACTAAGGTATTGAACTCACAGAGCTTAGCCCTTTCAATAGCTTTACAAAAACATACAATAATGCACTAAAAATAAGTAAGTTTTTGTAGGTAAGCAGCCACGCCTGGTATAGTAATTTTGATCGCCTAAAGGCCTCCACCGTAGTCTAACAATTTCGACGATTTTGACAATCGATCGGGATCGACAATTTAACTTGCCCTACGAAGCGCGGTAGCGTACAGTTAGAAATGCGACTATCGGCTACCCATCGAGGTAGGGGCCGAGCTGCACGTTGCTTCACAACATCGCTTAGCTAAACTACGCCACACTGCACTAATATGTTTAAAAGTATCTCAATATCGTCGATTTACCTCGAAAATTAAAAATAAATTCCTATAAATTCTTAAAAGCTATCCAATCAAGCACAGGTTGATGTTCAAATCCCACTTGGTCCAGCTTTTATATTATCATTACGATACTTGACCCTCTCACAATAATGACTTCGCGCCCTCCACTCAAGTACTACAGAGAACACTCCAAAGTAATTATTGTTATACAATTTCGTCTCGTAGTTGAAAAAAATAATTTGAATTTTGTTTTTGGAATGTTCCGTGTAAAGTTTAAATGTCGAGATTTGTTTTCTTTGTTACTTTATTCGTTATTTCCTTTTTTCAACTTCGAATATAAGCGAAAATAAGCGCTTATATTACTTTTAGCGCTTGATTTTTAGGGCGTTAGGCCTTGAACTGCGTTAAGCGAGCGCCCGGACGGGCAACCGTCGCTCACGCGCGAGCCCCGTCACGAGCGGGCATCCGCGCGGTTTCATACACAAGTGCTACGACGCGGGCGACCGTTCCCGTGCTCAGCACGGGCGCCCGCTTAACGCAGTTTCAGGCCTTAGTTATGATAAGATACGAGTAATACGAGTCTAATAGTCGTCTAGTTGGTCATATCTAAAATATATTTTTATTGAATTTAAACTCAGCTGAAAACACTCCCCATGAAAGCAAACCATACACAAAGACATATTACACCCTTACTTTTGAATTGAGGGTTAAAAGGTAAAATCTTAAAATATTTAAGCACTTTACTCTAAAACTACCTAATTACGATTTTTAATTTCCAAACTTCAAACAAAGATCTCTTGGAAAGGAAGACAAATATGATGAAGCACCTCAACTAGGCTTCAAGTCAATTAACCATTCTGAGCTGAGCTCTCGAGTTCGAATAAAACCTTTAAATTGAGTCAAAACTAGACTCTCTCGGAGATCTTTTTATATTGGCTCCTGGTTTTAAACTTAGGCTCTTGTCGTCTCAAACTCCTGGTGCATTTAACGAGATAACTTCGTCAGTTCCTGAATATTAAGACAAAAACTTAATAAGCTAGTGACACACGGGATGCTAGTTTCGACACAAGTTTTAACATTGAAAACGGGAATGTAACTCTAACGTCTAATTTTATAATATCGTTTTATTTTACTTCATCTGTGTGTACTGTAGGAGAGTCACAAAGCTTTAATTTGTTAGAACATTCATAATGCAATAAGGTCGAAACTTTAGTTTGATAGAAACGTAAAGTTATCGATGGTAAACAATACGACATTGATATTGCGATAAAATATTAGCTCTAAATAGCGTAAGTTTGCTACACGATATTCAACCTTAGGTGGGTCCGAAAATAAAGCTCGTGACTGTACGTGTAGACTAAGGTTTAGTTCATTTAATAACTATTTTCGACTTTCATATGTTATTCTTATCACTACATAGTATAAAACAAAGTCGCTATTTTTGTCTGTTTGTTTGTCTGTATGCTTAAATCTTTAAAATTACGCAACGGATTTTGATGCGGTTTTTTGTAATAGGTAGAGTGATTCAAGAGGAAGGTTTTTATGTATAAACATTCCCGATATTCCCACGGGAACGGGCACAACGCGGGTAAAACCGCGGTGCGCTGCTAGTAACTATCTATACTAATATTATAAAGCTGAAGAGTTTGTTTGTTTGAACGCGCTAATCTCAGAATCTACCAATCCGATTTGAATAATTATTTTTGTAATAGATAGCCACATTCAACGAGAAGGCTATAGACTATTTTTCATTCCGATATTTCTACAGGAACGGGCACATAGCGGGTTAAACCGCGGGGCGCTGCTAGTAATCTATAAATTTATTTTATTTATTTATTTAATTAGGACAGCCAGTAAAAGTTACACTATACACATACTATACTATACATAACACAAAATTAAAATATAAATGCATTTTTTTAGGCGCCACAGCGTGCCATTTTAATTTAATTTATTTTATTGTTAAATACATTTATTGCCAAAAAAAATTTTTTTGTCATGGATAGCCTAGCATATTCAATGGAAAGGTTATAATGACTATGACTATTTTTAATCCCTAAATTCCCACGGGAACTGGCACAACTTAGATATAGCCGCGGGACGCTACTAGTATCACTTCATTAAACCCCAATAAGTATGAGATTTAATCAAACATGTAATGTTTTGTAACTAACAGGATTTCAGGTTAATTTAGAAACAATTTTAATCGAGATTACATTCATTATCTAATTTTGATTAAATTGTTGATCGAATAGTTTATGAAATTAATGTTTCGTGATAAAATTATTTAGGTTAATCCGTGGAAATTTTGAACTAGAAACCAATTTTATCGTGCAAAGTTTTGGGACTAATTTTTGCCGGTTCATTACTAGCCGTTTACGAGCTTTGATTAGCTTCAGTTTTCTTTGTTTCTGTCTGTCTGTAATCAACTCGTGCTAGTTAAACACCTAGTTCCCGGTTTCGCCTTATCTATGCTATCTAATTAAATCTTTAATGTTCAATAATCATTTCCTGGTTTCTGATGAGCAAAATAGCACATACACAAGTAAAGAAAAGCTTCTTAAAGAAACTGATTAATGTTAATCTTGTTTCCATATTTAAAGCGTTAATCGAAAAATGCCGTAGTTTGACTAAGCAACGTAATCTTAGTGCAATTGTTAAGCAACTTGCAGCTCGGTCCGTACTTGGATGGGTGGCCGATATAGGCATTTCTACCGGAGCGCTACCGTGCTTTAGAGGGTACGTAAACTGGTCGATCCCGGTTGATGTAATCGTAAGACCACGTCGGAGGCCTTTAGGCGGTCTAATAACCTCGATACCAGGTTTGGCCACTAACCTATCCTAACTTACTTACTTTACGTAAAAACTTTTTGAGTAGATGCATTTAAATATCTGTTAGTGATGGTGAATAATCATTATTTGGCAAATTCTATAAAAAATAGTTTTAAAACGTAGTTACATCACACAGTTATTCAGTTTCTAGTCTTACAGAGGATTACGAAGCTTTACTATTTAATCACTACATAGTATAAAATAAAGTCGTCTCTTTTTCGTGTCTGTCTGTCTGTTTGTCTGTCTGTATGCTTAAATCTTTAAAATTACGCAACGGATTTTGATGCGGTTTTTTGTAATAGGTAGATTGATTCAAGAGGAAGATTTTTATGTAAAAAAATTCCCGAAATTCCCACGGGAACGGGCACAACGCGGGTAAAACCGCGGGGCGCTGCTAGTTTACTATATTTTAAACTATTTTTGCTTAAACATATCACTTTTTACCCGGCCCTAATTTTAAAAATGTTTTACAGTTTCCGGTTGGAATTCTTATTTCTGTTGTATCTTTGACCTTAAAGGAAGTTTGTGTGTATAGCAAAATGCGCTGTTTTGTCGTAATATAGTTCGAAAAGGAAGGTAAAGGTGAAAGGTTTCATAGGAATGCTGACGCGCGCTGTCATTTAGACTGTTTCCTGTTTCATTCTCATTGTCAACAGTATTTTTATTTAGTTTACCAGTGTTTTGTCTTGGTTTCACATGGGTGTCTTTTCAAACCTTTTTTCACAATTTAGTGGGCAGGAGGCTGTTAGTTCTATTAATAAGCCGAAATAAAACAAAAACTCGTTCCCACTATAAAATTCATAAAAAATACTATAGTGCTAGATAAAAAGCAACCTCGTTCATGAAATAACCATTCTTTAACCCACCTTTGAAAGATACTGTTGTTATATGAATTACAAATTAATTGACTTACAGCGAGGAGAGCAATAAATCTTTCCTTTATATTAATAGGTACATCAATTTCCTTGCCTGCTTTTAATAAAATCCGTCAGAACGCTATTTATCATTGACGATCCTTCTTCTTGTGTTTTTGATGCAATTTCCTTTATTAAAATTGTGATATTAATTATGTAATATGATAGGGGACCAGGACATGTGTTATCAAATATGGTTTGCTTCAGTCGGCTAATTACAATTCTTCAAAGTTTAGCATATTATCGGATTTTGCTCAGCATTTTGATTTGAGACGTGGTGAACATAATAAGGGCCGACATTGCGTTAAGCGTGCGCACGCCGCGGTTCCATACAAAAGTGAACCGTCGCGGGCACCCGCGGTGTGCGCCCGCCGCGTGTGGCTTCATACAAAAGTAAACCGTAGCGTGCGCCCGTCGCGTGCGGTGTCATACAAAAGTGAACCGACGCGTGCGCCCGGGCGCACGCTTAACGCAGTGTATATCCTAAGTTTGCCACATTCATACTTCTAAAATAACTAATTACATATCAATGACAATTTTCGAATTAGTACACTTTCCTACATGTTTTGCACTCACATTATTGCAGCCATCTCATCATACTACGTACTTTTAAAATGCTAAGTCCTGAATGACTGTTGGAGCAACGCAAATCGCTGCTCTTAAGGACCTGAAACTGGGACGGTGTGACGTAGGCGTCTGATAAAAAAAAATCCTGTGGTCGCTACTTTTGCAATACAGGAGCAATTAATCAGTCAATCCCGGTCATGCCCAAGATACAGAATGTTATATATAATGCTTGCGGTCGTATCATTGCAGTCTGCAGTCGCAGGATGCAGTATGCGGTCGTGGCACACTGCCTGCGGTGGCGGTAGGCTGCCCACGGTTACTGTAAATAGTGTCGCCGCCGCCGCCACGAAATTTCTTACGCAGTAGGTGGTCCGCGCTAGGAATACTTTCGCAGCTATTCAAAGAAGATATACCTGGCCTGGCGGCCTGTTGTTGCAGCCGAGTCTGCAGCCGATGACCATATCATACCTTAAATGATACATTTCATACAAAATATATATTTTACATAAAGCTTAAAGTATACGAAGATATAATTAAAATGAATCAACCTCATCTACTTGAAGGAAAATGCGTGCTATTTCATGAACTTAATTATAATGATCTTTTCTATTTTGTAGGTTTGTTGTTTTTTAATTTTCGGACAATTATGAAAGAACTAGCTTTGATGAAGACACAATTGAGTTTACGAAGGACACTTTAAGGAAAGCGGTCCATAATGGAAGAGCAACGATTTAAATAAATCTATATCATGCTATTTCAACCGATTTCAAAAATAAGAGACATGTTCTTAATTCCTGTGAGTTTTTCAACTGTCGATGCAAAGGGGGATACCCCGCTATGAGTTTGACCGGTATTTGTTTTGGTCTATAGATAGAACTGATCTCTCTATATATGTTTTTTTTGTAAAGTGCTTGAATTGGGAATATTTTTCCTCAAATTTTATGAAAAAAAAAGTCTGTCATTTTATGTTAGCATCGACAAAATAATGTTGCAAACATCAAATCTACTGTTGCATTTTCAATCAGGATCATATTGTTATTCCTGCTTTAAAGGACTTGTTTAATTGCCGAACCTATTGTTTCCATCATTATCCATGTTGGTGGCCTTTAGGTCGTCTAAATAATCCAGCATCAATGTTGCCACTAGCCACAAACTTACTCGGACTTACTTACTTTTTTAAAGTATCAGTATAAGTATCAGTGGATACTAATAGTAGGAGTATTGGCCTGTAATGTCCCATAGCTGGTCAAAGGCCTCTTCTTACTGAAGATACCAGTACAGTGAGGATATTAGATTTACTAAAAATATTATTCTGAGTAAAAAGCTACTTTATTTATAAAACGGACAGTAAAGACAAAAACCCAGTACCTAGTGGATACAATGAGCTCGTAAAGATGACGACTTATCTTTAAAAGTATGGCGCGTCCCCGAAAAGATAGTAATTTCAAATTTAGCTCACAAGAGTTAGGTTCATAAAGCATTATTATTTTTATTTTTATTTTATGAAAAATAATGCGAATTATGCTTTTTGATGTAGAGTCTTTTCGTGGTGAAGTACAGTTTTAGATAACTTTTGAAATGGATGAAGATTAGTTCAATTTCATATATTAAGTTAAAAAGTTCTTACTTCTTTCCTAAGGACCCCTGTCTTGGCAGGCGAGTGCACTTACTTACCACTAGACCACTGAGAGTATATGGGGATTAAATTGGCATATATTTTATTGCAAACTTTTAATTACTACACTGAGTTACATATTTTTAATTCACATAGTTTTGCGTAAAGGAATAACAAAACCCATCCAAAAAACTCTACAACTGTAAATTGGTATTCATGACATATATTACGAATTTTTCAGTGATTTTTCAGCCAGCAGATTGAAAAGTGTGCACTTAATCAAAATGCTTCTCTCCTTTGTAACTATATTGGTAACAATTTTCGAGTATAAAATAATTAATTAAAATAAACCTGGAACCAAATACACACTATTTGAACAGCAAAAACTTTCTTAAGAAATAAGCGATAAAAAGTAAGTTCATATCGTGACCAATCATGGTGTCGGAGTTTTTAGGGCGCCTTAAATCCTCCTACATTATGTCTGTTATAAAACGCACAAAAGAGTTCATAGATTATTCGTAGCAACAGCTACTAGCATTAGTTTGACTTCATTTGAAACTTGTGTACCGCGTATCTGTGTATGTGCGTCCATTTAAAACATTCGTAAGTAACTTTCTGGGTGTACTTATATTTTGCGTCGCACTGCAAGCGTGCGACGGCTTCAGTTGCCTATGTCGATGCCGGTCATCTGTAAGAGCTAAGAACTAAGAACCATTATGCTACGAACGCATTGGCAGGTAGCTTTTTTGGTGCTGAGAGCCTAGTGGCTTGCATTCTAGGTAAGCAACTAGCTCAGCGCCAAGCGCGCAGTGCAGCCGGTCGCGAACATTCGCGAACGTTTCTTTTACAAAATGTCGCACTTAGAAGCTTCCATTTAATCGACACTTCAATTAATTTTTCATACATTACATGTCAAAATTGCTCATTAAATGTCTACTAAGGAAGCACTTGATGCCTCTGAGTACGGGCATTAGGCACTAGAGGCTCAAGCAGCTTGCCTGTGCGTTCCTACTCTTCTTCTTCATCGAGTGAATTGCCAACCTGACCAATCTTGGTGTCAGAGTTATTGAGTACTCTAACATGGCTCAAGTAACGACTACTATCTGTAGAAAGTAACTGGGACCGAACGGCTTAACGTGCCCTCCGAAGCACGGAATCATCTTACTTTTCGAGCAATCAGGTGATTCAGCCTGCAATGCCCTAACCAAACTGAGGAAAGTCTCACTAAGAAATTTTAGTGAGATATCCCCACTGGGAATCGAACCCGGAACCTCCGGGTCGTGAGCCGGGCGCTCAAACTACAAGACCACGGAGGCTGTTTCTACTCTTAAGTCTGTACTTTCCTTCGTAACCAAACCAAAGTAAATAATAACATATTTAACGTATGCATATCATACCCGGTCTAAGTAATTTCCCAAACGGTATAGCTCTTGTATATGAAGGGTTTAAGTCATTGATTCGGCTATCAGATGCTATAGATATTATTTATTGGACGAGTTTTGATCCCGAACTAAGTAATTGAATGTTGTCTAGCTTCGATGGGATAACCCTTATAACCCTTTGTTTTTGATGTAAAGGAAATATTGTGTTACAAAATATTGGAAATGTAGTTTTTTTTTATTTAAATCTGGCCGAATACATGAATGTCTTTTTATGTATCCTTGAGATTAGGGGTATGATCTATACTAATATTTTAAAAGGGTATTCGTAAGTTTGTACATAATTCTTTTTATTAATAGATATCTACATTCAATGGAAAGGTTATAGGGTATTTTTCATCCTGAAATTCCCAAGGGAACGGGCACAAGGTAATACCGCGGGGCGCTGCTACTAATTTATAAAGTAAAAAAATATAGTCTCCTTCGCAAGAGCGCTTTTTATCGCTTTCTTAAGCGCTACTACCGTTTATTTTAAGCAACAATGACGAAATTCATAAAAATTTCTCAGTATTTTTCGTTTCCTCGTTTTACTTCCCTGTGCTGCTGTTATCCCCAATTCTTCAGCAGATAGGTAATATTGCGTAAGTTTTGCTCTTTCCTTACTGAGCTCTCTAGTTCTAATAAAACCTTTAAATTCAGTCAAAACTAGACTCTCTCGGAGATCTTTTTATATTGGCTCCTGGTTTTAAACTTAGGCTTTTGTCCAAAGTATACCCAAAGATTCCTGCTCAGTCAGGAATCTTAGGGTTTCTTAAGCCTATTCAAAATTTTAAATTTATGGTAAGTGGGATCCTTAAAGTGGAAGCCCTTTTAAAGTATATCATATGTTGTAAACTTTGTTAAACTGTGTATATTGTGTGTATATCCTTGACAAAGACCCTGGAAGCTCAAGTTTCTGGAACATCAATGTTAATCTGTTTATGACTTTAAGCTATTTGACGTCGGGTTGGTCAGTTTTAGGGGAAGGACAAAAGTGTAAAATTAAATTACGTTTTTCTGATATGTGTGGTAATAATGACCAGCCGGGCCCTGCGGTGTTACCCGCGTTGTATCCGTTCCCGCGGGAATTTCGGGATAAAATATATCCCATGTGTAATTCTGATGTATAATCTACATTACTGTAAAGTTTAATACAGTAAGTCCAAATATACTCAGTAGTTTTTACGTGAAAGAGCAACAATCATACACCCATACATCCTCACAAACTTTCGCATTTAATGATATTAGTAGGACTTCTTTTTCTTCCTGAGTCGTGGTGGATATTTTAATTTTATATTAATTTGTTCGATCCAGCTTTTGGCCACGTTTATTGCACTGATTTTTGTCTTTCAAAGATGCTCCACAGGACACAGAGTTATTAAGACACTGTATGAGATAATATGTATTTATCAGAGTTCAACGTATACTTGAGTGTAATAACTGAGAGCCGTGGTTTATAGGGGAGGCGTAGCTGTGCGACCACTGTCCTTTATCGCTGGCCGTTCACAGCAGAAGACCCAACACCTATTTATTACAAACGGAATAAAAGTGAGGATGTATTGGTTTTATTGGGATTTGTTGTTTATTGCCTGTGCAAATACATAAGTATGTAAATACTAGCCGCGCCCCGCGGTGTACTTGTTCCCGCGGGAATTTCGGGATGAAATGTTAAGTTTCATCCAAATTCGTCCAACAGTTTTTTTCGTGAAAGAGTAACAAACATACATCCATCCGCACAAACTTTCGCATTTATAATATTAGTTGGATAGGATATAAGTACTTGTATGAGTTATTTTATACTAGCAGCGCCCCGCGGTTTTACCCGTGTTGTGCCCGTTCCCGTGGGAATATCGGGAATTTTTTTACATAAAAACCTTCCTCTTTAATCACTCTACCTATTACAAAAAACCGCATCAAAATCCGTTGCGTAATTTTAAAGATTTAAGCATACAGACAAACAGACACGAAACAGAGACGACTTTATTTTATACTATGTAGTGATAATGTTGTAATATTATTGATCCATCTATATCAACCACCAAATTTTGAAACTGATTTCACGGATGAGGGTATGCTTACAAATTGGTCCCATTGCTAACCGATTGTAGAACAAAAGTGGCAGCTATAGGAAAAATATATGTGGTCAGTTTTTTAATTTTTTAAAGCCTGTTACTTGAAATCGCAAACAATAATCTGCGTTCTCAGTAAACTTACACCTACAATACATACTCTTTCTAAGAAAACAGCTGCACATTCGCATCTAATAAAGATAATTGCTCATAAAACAGAGCAATTTAATAAGGAAAATGGTTGTTTTATAAACCACATCAACCACATTAAGTAAGCGCAAAGGTCAACCACTTGTAGGTGATTAGAATATGCAACGGGAACTGCTTGAACTAATACAGTCATCACTATATTGTAAGTTCGTCAAACATAGGTACTTTAAAAGTAAAGTATGTATTAGCCTAGCCTAGTCCTAGTGCTGGGTAAACTGCACACTATAGTTACTTGTGCAGTTGAACCTTTGAGTTTTAATAATAATTAGAGGGAGAAATAGGGTAGCGGTCAACGTTGTGACTATAGTGGGCGCTCGGCCTAAAAAGACAGAATAATAAGGAATTGAAAAAAAAAATTGTCATAATTATTTTATTAAAGAATGCCTCAAATCCCTTCAGGACCATAATCATAAACGCTTATTACAGCACTTTAGCCATCAAATAGTTTGTCCCTTTCCGACGCACGCTATTTGCCAAAGAGCGAAAGAGACAAAACACTGTTTAAGTTAAATATCGTTTATGAATAAGGCGGTTGAAGAATAAATAGACTTACAGTTTTCTTTATCAACTTATCTGTACATTAAACCTTAAATTAAGTTCCCTTTTTATTAAGCTACTTCAACTAATACTCGTAAGTATACTCTATTGTTTATAACTTGTCACAAAATGTGGACCAATATCGTCAATATTTCAGCCGAAGACGATTGCTCCTGAAGAAGAAAAAGGTTTAGTATTTTTATTCATACTCGTCGTATCTCTTAACCTTTTTCCTCTTCAGGAGTAGTCGTCTTCGGCTGGAAAATTGACGAAATTGGTCCACATTCTGGGACAAGTAAGAAAAAATAGAGTTTATATTAATTTATCAATAAAAAATCACAATTTTAAGTACTATACCATACCTAGTGGTTTAACATTGTTTGATTTAATTAGTTAAAAATGATCACTCATTTAACAACCCGACATCCGTCTCATGCGGTTATGCATTTTGAAGTCGTTGAAAATTCTTTGTATGCTTTGCCTATATGACGTTAACGCGTTGACACCGCTCAGAAAGTAAGAGAGAGCCGGGCGGTTAAATAAGCGAAGTACCTACATTATTTTTCATTTTTGAAAAATCTGTTTACAATAAATATTTTACTAAGCGTAATACTACGTTTACATTCAGCCGAAGTGAGCAGGGAAGTGGGCAGGACGAGTGTGTAAATACAACGCTTCTCATGACACGTCTTCGTGCTCCCTGCCCACTTCCCTGCACACTTTCCTGCCCACTTCCCTGCTCACTTCTCTGCCCACTTCTCTGCCCACTTCCCTGCTCACTTCCCTGCTCACTTCCCTGCACACTTCCCTGCCCACTTCCCTGGTCACCTCCCTGCCCATTTTTCTGCCCACTTCCCTGCTCACTTCCCTGCCCACTTCCCTGCCCACTTCCCTGCTCACTTCCCTGCATACTTCGGCTGAATGTAAACGTAGTATTACGAGTTAAAGGTATCGGACCAGTTAAAAGGTTGGCAGGTGCAGCTTAAGCCGCAGATACTCGTAGTTACGTAAGGGCCGGCGCTCACTGCCGGCATGGCACGGCATGGCACGGCAGGTTGTGTAGTGGCATCCCGCGGCGTGCTGCGGCATCCCGCGGCGTTCCGTGGCATGCCGTGGCATCCTGCTGAAAGCCCAGCCACTCTGGCATCCATCACTGCGCCCCACCGAAATGCTGCATAAGTTTCAACCTTATTTCAACTAGCTAGCAATCATAATTCCTCGACCCCAAAGTGACCCATACGTCTCGCGGGATGCAATGGCGCGCCGGGGCATCCCGTGGAATGAAACAGCATGACACGTCATGCCGTTGCATCCTGTGGCGTGTCGCATCATGCCGCAGCATCCTGCGGCACGTCACGGCATCGTGGTATCAAAATAAAATAACATAATTTCTAAACTCATTGAAATAAGATTCAAAATAACTTGATTAGTAATAAAATCCTTTGCCATGCCATGCCGTGCCATGCCGGCAGTGAGCGCCGGCCCTAAGACGCACGTAGAACGCACTACTAATACTTGGCTCACCGCTAGCGATTGCAGCCTGTGGTTCAACTAAGACTGGTACTTTAAATGTTAATCAACTAAAATCGAACAGTGTGTTCAGTAGTAGGAAGTTTTCTTGAACTATTTAATCTACAGTCAAACTTCTAAAGGAGCCAGGCATGCCCATGTATTCTTCATTGAACTTAGCTTTGCTTCGTTTAGTTTCATCGCTGATCAATTTATCTGCTTCTTTGATTGCTTTCTTTGCGTCTTCACTGCTTAGCAACTTTTTCCATTTGGCTGGAATATAAGATATTTTAGTGATGAGATATTTTTTAGTTTAGCTACTTTTCAGAAATGAGATGGCATGACAGAGCACAAATAGAGGACAAATACAGGAGACTAAGGGCCTTATTCAGAAATGATTATTAACAGCACTTTAGCAAATAAATGGGTTGTCCTTTCCGACATACGCTATTTGCCGAAGAGCAAAAGAGACAGAACACTTTAAAGCAGTGTTTAAGTTAAAGTGCGTTTATAAAGCGGTAAAGGTCTGTGTCGTTAGCGACTGCAGTAGGAGGCAGCAACTGCTCACCACTCAACGTGGACATAGCAACGCTACTTCTTGCGGTCGGCAGTTACTGCAGTGCCTGCTAGATACCGAAAACATATCTCAAACTTATGTGAAATTACTCTTTTATTAAAGGAAATGGTAGATGTCTCTTCCAATGGAGATAACGTCACCGTCTTCAGTAAAAGTTAAAAAATGCAAACACATAAACACAAATTGATCTTGTAGCAACAGGAATTAAGAATAGGTCGCATAGGTTATTAGCTTGGCCCCTACTTGGTCGATAGTGGCATTTCTATCTGAGCGGTACCATGCATCGGAGGGCACGTTCAATTATCGATTCTGTTTGTTTTAATCAGCAGACCAGATCTTTAGACTGTCTAAAAACACCGACACACGGGTTGGCCATAGTACTCTCAAACTTACTAACTTTTTTAGATCTATTGGTCTCAGATGCATAATTATAAAAAAAGTATATTGAATAATCAAAAATGTATCAAGTTCTTACCACTCAATTCATCACAGCTCGGTTCATCGCCTCCATACTCTTTGGGCAGAATTTCCCTCGGGATATGTTTGTGCAAGTCCTCCAATGAATTGTGTACATGCAGTCTACTCGCAACCTTTTCTCTAAGAGCTTGCTTCAATATAAATATTACTTTGTCAACAAAAGACGGGGCGTTGAGTATGTGGATACCTTTGATTTTGGTTCCGATTCCTTCCTGTAAATATATTTTTATATTTTTACTAGCCGTGCTCCGCGGTTTCACGCGCGTTGTACCAGTTCCCGTGGGAATTTTGCGATTAAAAGTAAAGCCTATGTCCTTTCTCAAGCTCTGGACTAACTGTGTACCAAATTTCATTCAAATCGGTTCAGTAGTTTTGGCGTGAAAGCGTGACAGACTGAAAGACAGACCGACAAAGTTACTTTCGCATTTATAATAGTGAAGTTAGGATTATGGCCGATTATGTATTAATGTACTTTGGCCAACGAACTTTCGTCTTTACACTACTTAACAGGATTGACCGCCTACTGCAGTCAGCTAGTGAGGTGACAGCTGCTATCAATTTGCCGAATGCAGCTCACTACCGTATTCTTTACACATCTGTTATGGTACCACCGCTTGTTACATGCGGTGATCAATTAGTAATAATTATTACGCTTAGTTATATTATCATTATGCGTAACCAAAAGTTTTATTGCTTTTTTGCTAAGTAATTAGTTACCGTTTGATCATTGTTTACAATGAAAATGGTATAATTACTTAACAACAAAAAGAAGGAGAGAATATTAAAACACTAATATTTGGGTTTTTTAAAGCCTTTCTTCATTTAAAAGGTTCTAACTCCACTTACCACGCATAAAACTTCAGCTTTTTTCACCACTACTGGATTGATTTTTCCCAAAAGACCAATATGAATATTCTTCATATCAATGATGTATCTTTCAGATGGAGTGTAGTCGTAGTTCAGTCTGTATTCGCCAATCTACAAATAAAGCAATTCAGACATTAGGATACGTTTGCTTATTATACGAGAATGCAACGCCAAACGCTTCGCTTTCGCACCTTTACAATAATCATGTTTAACAAAGAAAAATTCTGATTCTTAATCTTATTCTTATTTGCTTCAATTCTGCGTCACAGAGTGTGGTATGAAGTGACCCTAATTGCCACACAGATAGATCAATTAAATCGTCAATTTGCTAATTTGGCGTTTATTTGGTGAAGCTTATTTCAAAAAGAAAATATTACAAAATCTCTGATATTATCAATCACTTTTCTTGCATCTCATAAATCACTCATTCACCTCCCTAAGGAGTCATTTGAATTCTTATTTCTCGGAGTACGGCGGTTACAGTTGCTTTATCACACTTCCCGCGCCCCGCGGTTTCCCCATTCCCGTGGGAATTTCGGGATGAAATGTATCCTATATTCTGATGTATAAACTATATTGCTATAAAGTTTCATTGAAATCTGTTGTGTAGTTTTTGCGTGAAAGAGTAACAAACATATATCCATACATCCACAAACTTTCGCATTTATAATATTAGTAGGATTCCTTCAGAATAAAACGTGGAGCCTACCGTTGGATCCACGCGAACAGCGCTCCCCTGCATCTCGAAAATAAACAACTAACATACGCCACGTAGAATATTGATCACGGAGATGTCACGTTACTCTTGGCTTTTTATTTGTAACTCTATATTGATAGACTTTCTTTCGACTTGTTCAATTGTTTTTTTAACCGACGTCAAAAACCGAAGGAGGAGGTTCTCAATTCGGTGGGTATATTTTTACCATCATCAAACGCTGGGAGTATGAGCTCTCGAGCTATGGTAGGTATTAAACTAACTTGTATCAACTCAAATGGTATACAAATTAGGTACTTACGAGTACTTACGGGTACTCGTAATTACATTATTGACTGTTAAATATTTGTTAAATTATATGTCATACATAATTTCGACGTTTGGGTATTCTCAGCAGAGTTTGAGTAGGTACTAGGGCAAAATATTTTTCCAATATTGTAACTTTATTTATATCTTAAGAACGTACTTACCATGAAAGCGTATCTGAAGTACGAGAGAATGCTAAAATCTTCCAAGTTTCCTGTCAAGAACTGTGTCACATTAATTCTTGATTGGTCTGTCGGACACAACCTTGGCAGAGGCACGTAGTTTCTGGAAGAAAAACAAAACGTTGTCATTGTTTTGACTGTGGCACTATCAATAATTAGCTCATATACTACAAGTTTAGAACCATGTGCGTATGAGGGATCATTTAAAGCGTAATATATTTTTTCTTTTTTTCACATTATGCAATTGCCGAACTTGCTTTATTATATTCCTTTTGGTTTTCGAATGTGGTCTTTACTCTAAAATATCCATGACATTGAACATGCAATTCGGTGATAGCTGTAGAAGCTGCAGTCAGTCGCCGGATGCAGCTGTCTATCGCATTATTTATATCGTTGCGGTGGATTTATATAATTGACGATATAATGTATTGACGGCTTTTTGAAGGTACGATATGATTAATAATATATGAGCTAGATTGTGAATTTTTCTATGGTGCAATAAACACATTGTGCGGGTGCGGGCCAGGTACGGGAAAAGTGCGACGCGGATGCGGATCGTGTGACGTTGTTTTGCTTGTACTTGTATGAAAAGCGTCGCACTAGCAAGCAGCGGGCCAGCGTGACATCTTTTATACAAATACAAGGAATTCAAGGTCACACGATCCGCACCCAGTCTGCAACCGAACCATAGTATAGAGCTTTATACTATGACCGAACTATGTGTGTCTTGCTCTTAAATCGCAATAAAATTAGGATAAAACTATTTTATAAAGTAACTCACATCAAGTCCCAATGTTTAGTAAACTCTTCAACTGTTCTGTTGAGACATATCTCCGGCATCATACCTCTGGAGGTCAAAAGTCTTTCCAGTTTATTCTTTGTAGCTTCCACGGATCCTTTGGCCAGCAAGAGTACTCTCTCAATAAGATTACGGTCTGAAATACATTTTAAAATTATTAAAGGATATTTTTCTGCGCTGTTGGCTTTACTTGGACTGTATGTATTGACTTTTATCAGGAAATGTACGTTGGTTTACTGGTTGTGTTTTGAAGTGAATTCAAAGGGAAAGATTTGGATTTTGTGTTAGAGAAACTAATGATATTAGATTCCTACTTGCTTCGATGAGTTATATATCGACTCAAGCACCGTGGTTTACCTACAGTGTGCCCGTTTGTATTCGATGTTCGATATACAATTCCTATGTCTCTTTCCAAGTAAGGCCCGAAGCGGGCGCCCGGACGGACGTGTCCACGCGCGTGGTCCGCGCAACGGGGCCCGTCTCCGTGCGACGGACGTCCGCGTGGGTCCATAGCACTTTTGTATGAAACCGCGCGGGTGCCCGCTTAACGCAGTTTCAGGCCTTATTGTTTATTTCTTCGCCAAAACTCATCAATTAATAGTTTAGGGAACTCAACAAGCACTTATTCTACCGATCTATGAAACCAGTATGCAAATCTGTTGAGTAGTAACTGGTTTCTTATGTTTAAGCGAAAACTACTCATTTGGAATTAAAACTACGTTTACGGATACACTTTGTTTTTATTTTAAACTAGCAGCGCCCCGCGGTTTTACCCGCGTTGTGCCCGTTCCCGTGGGAATTTCGGGATTTTTTTTACATAAAAACCTTCCTCTTGAATCACTCTACCTATTACAAAAAACCGCATCAAAATCCGTTGCGTAATTTTAAAGATTTAAGCATACAGACAAACAAACACGAAACAGAGACGACTTTATTTTATACTAGCAGCGCCCCGCGGTTTTACCCGCGTTGTGCCCGTTCCCGTGGGAATTTCGGGAATTTTTTTACATAAAAACCTTCCTCTTGAATCACTCTACCTATTACAAAAAACCGCATCAAAATCCGTTGCGTAATTTTAAAGATTTAAGCATACAGACAGACAAACAGACAGACAGACACGAAACAGAGACGACTTTATTTTATAATATGTAGTGACTATGTAGTGATTTTTATCTGAAGTTTCGGCCCCTTTACGACTACGTGGGGTTTCAATTATATATTCATATAAATTATTTATAGATAATTAGTATTATATTACTATAGATAATTAAAAAATCATATCTTACTCACTCAGATATTTAGCAGCTTCCGCCAGATGAGGTTCCTTCTTAATCCACTCCTCAACGCAATCCAAACTCTGTTTTAACGTACTCTCTTTAATATCATAGTCTTTTCTCACCTTCTTCACTTCTTCTTCTGTTACTATCATAAGAGGATTGTAAAGTAGTGACTCCATTGTTGGCAATGTAAACTGAAAAAAAGAAATCAATTTAAATAGTGTTCCGTGCTTTTATACGCATTAACCTTTACTTAATGAAGTACTAGCAGCGCCCCGCGGTTGTACCCGTTCCTGTGGGAATTTAGGGTTGAAAAATAGCCTATAACCTTCTCGTTGAATGTGGCTAACTATTACAAAAAGAATTATTCAAATCGGCCTGATAATTCCTGAGATTACCTCGAACATAAAAACAAACAAAGAAACTTACAAATTTTACCTCTTTATAATATTAGTATAGATTGGCTTAGACAACCGTAGTTATTAATTTGTTGAGATTTACCTATTTTTTTTAAACACTAGCAGCGCCCCGCGATTTTACCCGCGTTGTGCCCGTTCCCGTGGGAATTTAAATACATATAAACCATCCTTCCTTCTTGAATCACCCTATCTATTTTAAAAAACCGCGGCAAAATTCGTTGCGTAGTTTTAAAATCTAAGCATACATAGGGATAGATAGACCGACAGACAGCGGAAAGCAACTTTGTTTTATAATACGTAGTAAGTAGCTTTGCCAGCGACTTCGTCTGCGTGGATTTTTTTTAATGCTATTGTAGAACTTCGCACATAGAAATAAAAAAACGGTACTCTTATGAGTCACGTCTTGTGTGTTCTATCTTCTGGTCATGCCCTATTTAAATATCGATTAAAGGTAGCCTTTGTTAATTTCCACTTTCAACCATAAAGTTCTTTATACAAAACACCAGAACCAAGTTATTATCGCGTAAATATACGTAAGGGGCCATATTTATAAACGCGTATTAAGAACAGTTTAGCTATCAAATGGTTTGTCACTTTCTGACATACGCAATTTTCCGAAGAGTAAAAAAGACAAAACATAGTACTTATAACAGTGTTTTAGTTATACCGTTTATTAATATAGCCCTTAGAGTATAAACTATTTATAGACTTAGACTTAGACTCGCATCGCTACTATCAAAATGTGAGAGTAGCGAGAGAAGGAGAGAGAATAGCGATTGTCACTTGTTTATAAGGCTTGTTAGAGTAATATCTGGCTGCATTCTTACCACATTCGATATTTCCATTTTTATTTGCCACAAAATATTTTATGCTGACATTTGTAAGCTTCGATTCATACTGAGTGAATTAACATTTTTTTGACTATATATCAGGTATATTTTAATAGGTATTATATCAAAACTTGTCTAGTCAATAACAGGATTATAGAATAACATAAATTAATACAAAAAGCCGTTTGCCGCATGCAACATTGGGTGACTGCATGTAAATAATACAATAGTCGGCTGCATTCGGCTGCAGCTGTCAACTTAAACCTTCGATTTTCAAATTTTTACTTAATTCGAAAATCGAAGTTGATTGAAAATAGTTTAGCAACTGTATTATCCGGATAAAGTAACTTTATAGCACCATAAATCGTATTGCTAATTATAATTGGATTTAATTATAAAACCACTTGTGTAGCTAAACTGCGCTTTATGTTTAAGGAAGGTTGCAGACTATAGACAGGTCAGTCTTGAGACAAAAAAATATGTTTCTAATATCTATACTAATATTATAAATCTTGATTTGTATGTTTTTGTTTAATTGAATGCGCTTATCACAGAAACTAGAAGTCCGATTTGAAAAATTATTTTTGAAATGGGTAGTTACTTTGAACAAGAAAGTAATGAGATAGTTTTCTTCCCAAAATTTCCAAGGGAACGCGCACAACGCGGGTAAAACCGCGGGACGCTGCTAGTGTTTTTGATAATGTAAGCCCAAACTCAAAACTGACTAAGTATGTGGTCACTCCTATTTAACGTATCACACCTCTAACAACAAAACGCTATATTTATAACTTAATTAACCAATTTGCTTCTCTTGCCTATATATTTATCTAAGTAACTGACCCTTGCATCTTAGGATGACAATTAAAATGCAACTATTAGTCACAGATATAAGGTCGAAAGTGTAATAACATAAGTGGACAGGCCAGTGCTGATATTCTTGTTAACCTTGTTCTTGTAATTTACCTTGCTTTTGTTTCCTATGGTCATTAAATTTTGCAATGACATATCCTTCTGGTTTCTATCTAATACGTGATGTGACTTTGTATACCCATTTTTATGTTTTGACGGACAAAGGAGTTTGAAATTTAGATTAAAGATTGCATAAGAACTCTTTTAAATGTTAAAAACCTTAATATGTTTAAGAAACAAATAAGCTGTTTGGTCGAAATTGTATTTTATCGTGTAACAAATAGAGCATAATTTGAAACGAACGTCATTGTTGTTTTTTAAACGAAGGTATTTAGTCTCTAAAGGAAACTAAAGCTGAGGATACACGGCGACACTTGACATCAGACACTCAATGTATACATCGAATGTCTGTGTGTGTCCACTGCCGCGACACTTAGTTGCAGTAAAATTGCTTACCATGAGGACGCAATCTACACTAGTGTCGACATTTGTGATGAGTGTCAGTGTCGCCGTGTATCCTCAGCATAAGAGTAATTTTTTATACGGAGGATAAATACCGAAATTTAATATATTTTAAATTAATATTCTACTTTACAGTGTAGCCTTTGTAGGTAGATACTGAGTCATCAATGAAATATCTAGATAGTATTTAACCTTGAAAATATGGAAATAATAAACCAGTTAAATCATTATCTACAAACAAACACTTCCCGAAACTAATAAAATAAAAAATATACAACTGGTTACTTTTTTCTTCAAAAACGACATAACCATTGTTACGGAGGTATGTATTAATTAAAATCAACATATATATTTAATACATATTTATTAACAAGCTTGTAAAAGTTGTAAACAAAATAAAATTGTTATTTATTTTTTATATATTTTTTACGCTTTGGTGGTCTAGTGGCATGTCCTGTCTACCAAGGCTAGGGTTCAATTCCAAGGTCGAGCGAAAACATGTATCTTACTTTTCAAACATGACTCGGGTTTGAGATCACCTACCCGCATTTGGTAAGCGTGGTGATTACGCGTAATCCTCCTCACTGTATTATATCTTCTGTGTGTTGAGAGGTGTTTGCCCAGCAGTGGGACATTACAGGCTTACTTTTAAACTTTTAAATACGATTTTTATTGAATTTAAAATAAGTAAAAATAGGAAAAATCGCGGAAGAGCAAAGAACTCACAGCGACACTTCTCTATTTCTGTAATTATATTTTAGGTATAAATACTCCGTATATGTTTAATTATATAACCCTGACTTTATCCGTGATCGTATAAAGCTGAAAACAAAACTACAATAAGTTTATTTTACTGCTTACGACTTGTGACGACATTTAGCCAACTCAAGTTCAAATTGATCAAAGATTTACGCACATATCGGATGTTTGTTTTCTCAAAGGTATTTAAAGGTACAATCCAAAATTTCAAGTGTGTTTGCTAATTTAACTTATATTTTGAACCTTAGTGCACAGAATTTAAGGTGTACGGTTTGACAATCATGGTTGCTTAACAAACATCCCTAGGTAAGCCATGAGACTTGTTAACTCAAACTAATGGTAAAGTCAATATTTTTGAAATTGAACAAACAATAATTCTTCTTAGACTAGCAGTGCCCCGCGATTTAACCCGCGTTGTGCCCGTTCCCGTTAGAATTTCAGGATTTTTAATACATATAAACCTTCCTCTTGAATCACTCTATCTATTAAAAAAAAACCGCCTCAAAATCCGTGCAGTAGTATTAAGAGTTAGACATGATGAGACAGACGGACAGACAGACGAGGCCGGGGACTTTGTTTTATATTATGTAGTGATGATAAGTTTATGTTATTGTTTACTCTTTTTCCAAATTGTTACAATGGTTAAACAATAAAAGAAAAAATCCGAACCGAAAAGAATCGAAAAAAGTAATAATGATCCGTTGCAGCTGAGGGATTAAATTGCACTTGTATCAGCTATTTTTCGACAAGCCCGTTGGCACAGTGGCAGTGAGAGCGCTTACTGTGTCGGGAGTTGCGGGTTCGATTCCCGCCCGGAGTCAACAATATGTGCAGACATAGTTGTTGGCGACGAAGTCTGGATGTCAATTATATATTCTTATAAAGTTTTTGTGTATGTATATGTATGTAGTAGTATCAGTAAGTTAGATTCCATATTACAAGCTTAGAGCTTAGTTTGGGTCTTATTAACCGTGTGTGATTTTGTCCGAGTATATTTTTATTATATTATTATTTTCATCCAATGAAGCTCTACCGTTGGTTTAAAATTTAGGCTAAAATAAACAAACAACCACAAATTTTGCTTACGTGTCAAAATATAGATTATAAGCTTTAGATCGAAAACATCGCTAATCAAATTAACAAGTTCAAGTTGCTAATCATTGTCAATCATTTATTTATTATTAAACTACCTTCTGCCTATGACCATGTTAAGACAAATAGGATATCCTGACTCATGACGTCATCGATTGGTCAGGTTGACCATCCACTCGATGAAGAAGAAGATTGCATTACTTGACCTGTGCAGACCTACCGTCGCTAGTGTACAAAATTTTATTCTTCCTCCATATAATTTTGAATTGAACTATACCGAC
This sequence comes from Cyclophora albipunctata, assembly GCA_963082685.1. NCBI lineage: Eukaryota > Metazoa > Arthropoda > Insecta > Lepidoptera > Geometridae > Cyclophora > Cyclophora albipunctata. The sequence goes on from OY720133.1 coordinate 3,884,854, forward strand.
ACGAAGAAGACCTCCAAAGAATCTTTAATAGCTATTGACCATTCATTATGTACCTATTATGTGACGACATATCAGGCTATGTCGACCATACATACATACATTGAAGGTTGTGTACCGCAAATGTTTAGTTTTCGAACACTTTGTACAATTATTTGAAGAGTTAATTGACCAATCAACATCATCATATTTTTTCACACAAAAAACGTAGTCAGGAATGTATTGTAATAAAACTTAGACGCTTGGTATCCCATTTATCTATGTATAATATAAAAATGAATCGCTGAATCTGTTGCTAAGCGCATAACTTCAGAACGACTGCACCAAATTGGATGATTCTTTTTTTAATGTGTTCCTTATTACCAGGACAAGGTTTTTATATAAGAAAAATAAGGAATAAAAATCTCAAAATTCCCACGGGAACGGGGGCGCTGCGGGTGAAACCGCGGGGCACAGCTAGTACTAATATAATAAAGCTGAAGAGTTTGTTTGTTTGAACGCGCTAATCAGAAACTGCCAATCCGATTCGAAAAATTCTTTCTATAATAGAAAGCCACATTCAACGGGAAGGTTATAGGCTATTTTTTATCCCGAAATTCCCATGAGAACGGGCGCTACGCGGGTAAAACCGCGGGGTGTTGCTAGTGTCCTATATACATATAATAACTGTTTAGACAAAAAACTGACTAAATCCAGGCACACAAAGCCTTTATTCAATCGGTTAGAAACGGGTTCAATCTCTAAGTATTTATCTATCTTCATATACCGAAAGAATTTTCGAAATCAGTTTATAAAAGACGGAGTTATCAAGTAACAAAAAAGCCGTGAGCTTGACTCTGAAATATCTGTTACTGGCAGTACCAGCGGTTTTTCCTACGTTTTGTCCATTCCCGTGAAAATTTCGTGATGGAAAATAGTCTATAACCTTCCCGATGATTGTAGCTATCCATTTCAAAACAAATATTAAATTTGGTAGTTTCTGAAATTACCGCTACTCCAGTGATTATAGTAAGTTACTGCGGAATTCGAGATACCCAGCTGTAAGTCTGTAAATACTTGTATATTGACACCCTAAAAGTTGTCTCAAAACCTACCGATGGTAGGGTGTGCGCAACTATTAAATTTCAAGGTCAAATGTCAAAAAAAAGTGTTTTTCGCGAATATCTGAAAAACGGTGCAATGTAGCAAAAAAAAGAAACCTTGAAATTTAATAGTTGCGCACACCCTACCATCGGTAGGTTTTGAGACAACTTTTAGGGTGTCAATATACAAGTATTTACAGATTTACAGCTGGGTATCTCGAATTCCGCAATTCTTACCTAATTTAAGCTTAAATGACTGCACTACGCGTTCAAACGCAAACTCTAACATTGTTATATTTGTTTAGATTTTCGTGATTCTACAGTAATCATAGTATAACTTTAATCTATAGACATACGGTAATACCTATGATTTACCTGTAAATAAATCAAGTACTGAATGCATAATTTATTACGTATAAACTTCGATGTATTTACAATGGACTACGTTTGCTATTGAAGTGTCCACTTAAACACAATGTGACAACACCGTTCTATTTATCTGTTGCATTATTTAAATATAGTTTTATCATTTTACTATTTACTTATTATCATCACTACATAGTATAAAATAAATTCGCTTTCAGCTGTCTGTCCCTATGTATGCTTAGAATATAAAAACTACGCAACGGGTTTAGATACAGTTTATTTAATAGATAAAGTGATTCAAGAGGAAGGTTTATATGTATTAAAATCCCGAAATTCCCACGGGAACGGGCACAACGCGCTGCTAGTACATTAATAAAACAAACCCCGAAAGCTGTATGTAATATATTTTCTCAAAAACTACAGAACGGATTTTTATGCCATACCATAAGAAACATACAAAATGATTCAAAGGGAAGGTTTGTGACTACTTTTAATGTTAAAATTCTTACATGAACGGGCATAACGCAGGTAAACCGCGGGGCACTGCTAGTATTGTAATATATAATTTACTGCCTATTTTATTAAAATTACACACCTACGTAAAACTTTTTGAAGAAATTAATTTCAATCTAATTAAGTATGTAGACCAGTCAAAGAAGTATTCTCGTAAAAAGAACCTGTTCTCAAATGAATTTGGTTTACAATTGGTTCAAAATGAAACCTTCTGCATCTCTTTTATTTACCGAATTAAATTTTCATATAGTGAAAAGTGGCAAAATTAAAATATTCCACGATTTGAGAAACTGAAGAATGATTCTCATAAAATCATGTGAAATATGTTAATTTCACAAATATGAAACTCTTGATCAAACAAATCCTAAAGGACCCACATATCTCTAGTAACTTCAACTAAATTAAACTAAATCCAGCTTCTAATTCCAGCCGCAATATGTTTTTAAATAAAAGAAATAAACTAATAAATGATCTTACCTAGTCTATAAAACAACACAATGCTGCACGCAGCTTCCGACACTAAGATCCTAAGTAAAACGACAACACCTTATGGTGATCTGCGTAAACGGATCATTAGAGATCAAAATATTACGTACAGAAGAGACTTACAACCTTTCCGTATAATAGTGGGATTGTCATAGACTCACTATTTAGTCGGAGAGCTAATAGAAAGAGATGTTTACTAATTTAATAAAGAAGATTTTGTCCAGTTCATCAAAATGTATGGGCAGGCGTGGCCCTAATAAATCTGGGGAAATAACAAAAGCGCGATCTATAAAATGACTATAGTAGCGCCATCTATTGGATCGCGGGTAGGAAAAAGTTTGCAAAACGAGACAATGGAATCGCGATATTTCCAAAAAACTGTTATTTGTTACATTTGATCTAAACTCACGTGCCAGACACGGAATTGTATAAAATCGATAAGTCAACTTTTGAACATCAAAACAAAACATGAAAAGTGTTAAACGTCATTAATAAAAAATCTCAAATGTTGTTTTTAGAACTCGCTGACTCGCAGCTTGTAAGCTCGCTGCATGTCAACAACGTGTCATGAAAATGCATGTATAAGTAAGTCAGCCATGAAACTATGTAAAAGTAGGCATTTAAAGAAAAGTAAGTGGACTCTGTTTTATTCTTACTCTATGGCTTGACACTTACATCACAAGACTGACGATCTGCGACTAGTAAATATAGATAGATCAAATATTTGAACTATTTTCCGGTTTCCTTGGTTTAGACTATCAAACTATTTATCCGTGCTCTCTTTAAATTTTATCTTTTTACATTTTGAAGAGGGAAATTAAACCTTATGCGTATTTATATAAGAAGTAACTACGTTTAGTAGAAGGCCTGGAATACACAATGCATTCAATGCCTCAAGCATGCTTCAGTGAACGTAAAATGCAATACAAATTCAAATTCAAATTAAAAATGTCTTTATTATAGATCATTACAATCATTTATAATCGTCAGCTTAAAATTAAGTTTACGTTAGTTCGCATCGCGCCACCTACTGAGAAGAACTAACAAGAAACAATGCACTTTTGTAGAAACAAGTTTACCAGTTAGCACGTGCTACCTACTGGTTTGCACGTATGACAGCTGCAGGCATGTATGTATATTCCTGCCCTATTTTTTATTTGTAAAGTAATTGTAGATTATAATTATGATAAATATTACTAACTCTACCACTTCAGGATTACCATCTATAAACCATCCAGTCTTGTTCCTGATTTACTAATTCAAAATAATATCAATTATATTGTTTAATACTTTGAGCAACCAACTACACCCGATAAAACAATCATCATCCTCCTCACTGTAATGATATCTTCAGCGAAACGAGAGGCCTTTTGCCCTGCAGTGGAAAATTATGGACTATTACTTCACTTTTTTTTCAATAAACTGTTGATTCACCTACACTGCGCGCTATTGTCCTTGATAAACATGAAATTGATCCGATTCCGATTTGATTTAAACGATTATGTTAGATGGAAACCCGGTTGTTTATCTAATCGAATAAAACACATGCGTAAGTAACAACAAACGTAAACTATGACGATAAAAAATCAATCGTGTTTGGAGTAAGTACCAACGTCACAAGATACTAATAGTGTTTGAACAATTTAAGAGACCAATCATCTAATTCGTGTAGTAAATATAAAAAAATGGAATATGATGTTTGTGTGACGTTTTTGTCTAATTTTGGGTAGAGGTTGCGCACTTTTAATACGCAACTGATGAATAAAGATCCGTTTATATCTTTAAATACGAAACGTGGCTGACACGTAACATAGCAGATATTATTTATTTGCATCTCAATGCCAATACAGACCGGGTCCGGCTATCGCTGCCAATTTAAAGATCACTTTGACATTTTGGCCTTATTTAATGAGAATGTGTCCTAAGTTGTTAAACATGTCGGTGACAGCCAGCGAACTGCCGCGGCGGGTCGATTTGTATTGCGCTTACAGAAGTCTTCATTCTGCTTAGACACGGCCCGTGTCTATCGGTTTGTGCAAGGTTACGTAAGTTAAATATACGTTCATACACATTGTATAGAATAATATTAATTCTTCAGTCACGCTACGTGTCTGACACGAAATGTCTCTGTAAATATAAACGGACTATAGTTTTAAACTTTTGCACGGTTAGTAAAGATTTTAAATTACAGTATTAACATGTTATTTGTACTTGCCTCAATCTCCTACTGTCAATGAAACGTTCGTCTTACCACAGACACTAACTGCGGAATGCGGTCACCTAATTAGATACAAGACATGCTGTCGGTCACCGAATACGGACCACCGTATTCATTACACTATTGCGCATGCATTGAATGACTTCATGTAATTGCCCAATAGATGATGATTAAGGTTCATATAAAAACAATCGTTATATTTTTTCCTTTATAGTGCATTTGTTAAGCAATTGAGCACACATACTTACCACAAAAGCAAATTACTTGACACGTACTTCAAAAGACTTATAGTCTTTTTTGCATTCATTAGTGTTTAATTTATGCAAAAAAGATGTTGATATTCATAAAAATGTAAATTCATTTAGTAAATAATATCTATATATATATACTGCTAGTGCAGCTCTGCACGTTTTGCCCCTCATTGTACCCATTCCTGTGGGAATTTCAAAATGTGACTATTCTAATATAAATTTATCCGAATCGGACTGCAGTTTCTGAAGTTAACGCGTTCAAACTAAACCAAAAAATAAATGCTTCTTTCATGTTATGTTAGTATTTATTTGTCTTATTTTTAGCCTATAATGTCTCAATGCAGAGCAAAGGCCTAGCTCCCTAGCTGTTTCTAGCCGGTCTAAAAGGTAATTAGTTCGAATAGCTTAGTGGCAACAGCCTCCGTGGTCTTGTCTGAGCGCTCGGTTAATCATCAGGAGATTCCAGATTCGATTCCCGGTGGGGACAATATCTCACAATAAATCTCTTTGTGGGACTGTCTTCAGTTTGGTAAGGGCATTGCAGGCTGAATCACCTGATTGCCCGAAAAGTAAGACGATTCCTAGCTTCGGAGGGCACGTTAAGCCGTCGGTCCCGGTTACTTTCTACGGATAGAAGTCGTTACATGAGCCATGTCAGAGGCCTTTGGTGGCTCAATAACTCTGACACCAGGATTGGTCAGGTTGACCATCCACTGGGTGAAGAAGAAGAAGAAGTGGCCAACTTTGGCGTCGGAGTTTTTAGAACGCATAAAGGCCTGCGACATGGTTTATCGATTGAACTAATTGGTTTGGAATGTGAACCATGTCCCAACGCGGTCTGCCCGGGGACTCAGCGTTGGCGATCTTTTCTCAGCGGGCATCCTTCATGCGGGATACGATCCGCACATTCCCATGTAATATTAGTAAGGGGAAAAATAACACTATATAACCATCAGACAACGACCATTATGTCAAAGAAAACATAAGACAAAGTAATCAGTCAAAATCTAAACGCGATTTAATATACCAAATGCTCACTAGCTAATGTAACCTCTGGGAAAATATCTTACATTTCACTAAGTCCTGCATTATCATACAAAGTCTCTTTACTTTACTCAAGCGATTTCGAGCCTAAAATCTTAGAGAGTAGTGTTCAAACTCCTTCGTAATGCAGGAACAATTTTTAATATTCATACGAGGCACACATCTTTCTTCAAGAGGTACTGTAATTCAGAGTCCATTGTCGTGTAATTGTGTGACGTGAGCAGAATATACGTTGCGTTCCAGGAATTATATCTTCTTAGTAAACATGAGAATTAATTAGAAACCTTAGTAACGCTTGTAATTGAGTGCAATTTGTATCGTATGTTGTGTAGCTTAGGGTTGGATAACAACATTAATTTTATTTAGCACCTAAATATGTTTTGAAAATGGAACACTGTGGTGCGTTATGAATTAAATTTGAGTGTGCATTAACGCTCGTGGGCGTCAAATACTTCCTGAGTAGAGATTAAATGAGTGATTTTGATGATAAATGAGACATTTAATGTATTAAAAATAACGTAAATTAGTTTAATGTCGATTCAATGAACGTTAGAACAAAAATAATAACGATCGTCATATGTTTTTAACCTATTGAGTTAGTAGATTAAAGTTTATAAAGCGTAGTTAATAGTGAGCGAGTTTACAAGCTGCTAGCTGAGAAATCTTTCAGACAAAGTGCTTTCTAAAAACCAGCATTGTTATTTATGCTATAGTTGTTGATTACAAAAGATCCAAAATTACGTTTATAAGCCAATAGCAGCGTCCCGCGGTTACCCATTGGTACCGCATTGGGCCCGTTCCCGTAGGAATTTCGAGATGAAAAATAGCTTATAACCTTTCCGCTGAATGTGGTTATCCATTACAAAAAGAATTATTCAAATCCGATTGTTCGTTTCTGAGAATTGCCCTTACAAACAAACAAAGTTAGAAACTTTACCTCTAGTATAGATCTATACTAATATTATAAAGAGGTAAAATTTATAAGTTTGTTTGTTTGTTTGCTTTTTTGTTCTTTTTGTAATAGATAGCCACATTCAACGGTGAGGTTATAAGCTATTTTTCATCCCGGAATTCTCATGGGAACGGGCACAACGTGGGTAAAACCGCGGGGCACGGCTAGTAGTATTTATACATAGATATCAACACACTGACCAAAAACAACACTTAATAATTAGGTAGGCGGAATCGACTTGCGCAAGAAGTGTAAAAAAATATTGAACGAACCAATTAGCGCTTTAAAACTCTTCCTATACCAAGCGTTACGTTTTTCTTTATTAATAGTCCCATAAACTTTTCAATTTGCATTGTAAATCAGAACGGTTGTTAAGAAAATTAAACATAGTCTGTTTGTGAAGTCTCCAAGAAGTTTATTATAGAGACCACTGAAAATTTATTCAGATTCCTTATTTGCTCTAAAAACTTGCCTTTGTAAGCGACACTTCCGACACACTTGTCACGATAAAACTTTGCCAACTTTGTGTTAAAACGTTTTGTGTAGAAAATTGTTACTTGTATACATTTTTAAAACCATAGACTATAATATACTTACAGCGACTTGTAAGAAACAAAAGCTATTCGTTGAAAATAGTATTTTATTTTGCACGAAATAGAACACTATTTAAAACGGAACGTAATTTTTTTTATCATCACTATCAATATCACTACATATATATATAACTAAGTCCCCGGCCGCGTCTGTCTGTTCGCGATAAACTCAAATACTAGTGCACGGATTTTCACGCGGTTTTTTCTCACGGGAACGGGCACAACGCGGGTAAAACCACGGAGCGTTGCTAGTTACAGATATTTAGGCGCTTAAAAAATTCAGCCGCGCTTATTGATTGAAAACCAACAGCTCATAATCTAGTTAATCTATAATCTGTTTGACGCAGTTAAGAATGGCCACTCATTCATTCATTTTGAGGCCCCCTAGTGTCGGAGTTTTCACGGCTGGGCAAACATCTCCTCTTAAATAAATGACCTTGCTTACAATAAAAATCAGTCGGAAGTTATTCATTTAACTTTCTATTACTCCCAAAGCAATAAGGAAACAAAAACTGAACACTAAACCAATATAAAACCATTTCACTTTTTCTATTACCTATCTCATTTTATTTCTATAACTAAAGGATAAGGACCGTCTAAACTTACATTGTTTCTTCCCGTAGGAACTAAGCCCGAGTTCCTTAGGGAATAAATGTATGAATATAAAGTCGGTACGGTGAGATTGAATCACTGAATTCGTAATAATATAAGTATAATCGAATTTTTACAGGTTATTGTTGTTTGGTTCTTTTCTTAAATAACTGTACAGTGCATTAGGGTGCGTTTTTATTGGAGCGGAGCGAAGCTGTGCGAAGCCCAGCGGACCAATCACAAAGCATTACAAAAAGATTTTGACAGTATCGACAGATTGGTGAATCAGGCTCTGCACCGCACCGCTCTGCTTCAATGGAACTTCATCATACTAATACATATTATAAAAAGGTAAAAATTTGTAAGTTTGTTTGTTTGTTTGTTTTATATGTTCGGGGTAATCTCAGGAATTATCAGTCCGATTTGAATAATTCTTTTTGTAATGGATAGCCACTTTCAACGGAAAGGTTATAGGCTATTTTTCATCCCGAAATTCCCACGGGGACGGGTACACCGCGGGTAAAACCGTGGGGCGCTGTCAAGTATATTTACGCGCTAAATCAAATTAAGAATCACCGTGCAATCCAACCTAAGTTTTAAATGTAGAATGTACAAGCAATAACAATAAGGAAATGATTGTACTTACAAAAACTCCAGTTGCCAGTTACATAATATATCGATTGGTTATTACACTTTGCAGTTCAGTAGTTGATTGTACAGAGCAACACAAACAGACTGCAGTGAAACTATTAATAGAAGCGTCTGTACCATTTTCAAATAACGATCTAGCTATAGGGAATTTCTCAATATATCTGTTTGATAATTTAACGTTTTGATGAATGTGTGGTTTATTGTTAAGCATGTACTATTTCCATATCTACCTTATACTCAACCACTTAATGAATCAGTAATTATTTGAAGTAGTTCTTGAAAGCAACAAAACTAAAATATAAGAAGACTAGCAGCGCCCCGCGGTTTTACCTGAGTTGTGCCCGTTCCCGTGGGAATTTCGGGATGAATATAACCTTTCCGTTGAATGTGGCTATCTTATTACGAAAAGAAATATTCGAATCGGTCCGGTAGTTCCTGAGATTATCCCTTACAAACAAACATACATACAAACAAAGTTAGAAACTTTACCTCTTCCGTCCAGTAGTTTTTTCGTGAGAGTAACAAACATACATACATCCACATTATACAGCCTGGCTGGCATAGCTCCACCCAGTGTACGACGGAAAATTGCCTGCTCTGTGGAGATATATAAACAGAAGCGGGATAGCAGGCACCCACTCCATAATCTGTCTCCAACACCGTCGCGCATAAGGAGCCGTAACAGCTTCCTCAGACAGCCTAGTCAGAGTGAAAGGCTTGCTCCTACAACCAGGCTGGAGCTATGGAAAAATAAGTTCCCCCCTCCGTCACCGTTCACTCCGCTATCTGAGAAACTGCCGCCGGGTGGCAATCTTCCCTGGGCAGTTTGGAAGTCACTTAATAGGCTCCGAACTGGTGTTGGAAGATGCCAAGAAAACCGTGTTAGGTGGGGTTTCTCGGATAACGATAGCTGCAAGTGTGGAGCTGTCCAAACAATGCCTCATTTGCTTGAGTGCCCGAGCAGCCCCGTGTCCTGCACTGTGGAGGATGTTTGGAGGGCAAATGACAGTGCAATAGACCTGGCCAAATTTTGGTCTAAACTTATTTAATTTAATTTAAATAATCATCTCGACTCGAAAAGAAGAAGATACATCCACACCCTCAGAAACTTTCGCATTTATAATACTAGTAGGATTTAAATATAACAGCACAAGTACAAAACCCCATCAAAATAAAACGACTATACTATAAGTTAATAAAACGTTCATATTTTACAGGAAGAGGTTTATGTAAATATCATACTCGTATTTTATAGAGATGTTCTTCAAGGTGGGTAAATAAAAATGTCGCTGACGGAAAGGTCACCTTCAGCGCCCTATGACTGACTGAGCTGAAGTGGCGGACTTGGCCTTACTACAGGTTCTCGATTAAAAGTCGTTTCGAGAGTTCGCCAGGTAACCATTCCATAATTCGACCTCTATTGAATTTGGATAGTGGTATTACTATCTAGCCTCCGTGGTCTTGCGGTTTGAGCGCTCGGCTCATGATCCGGAGGTTCCGGGTTTAATTCCCGGTGGGGGCAATGTCTCACAAAAATCTCTTTGTGAGACTGCCCTAAGTTTGGTCAGGGCAGTGTAGGCTGAATCACCTGATGGCCCGAAAAGTAAGACGACTCCGTGCTTCGGAGGGCACGTTAAGCCGTCGGTCCCGGTTACTTTCTACGGATAGTAGTCGTTACATGAGCCATGTCAGAGGCCTTTGGCGGCTCAATAACTCTGACACCAGGATTGGTCAGGTTGACCATCCACTCGATGAAGAAGAAGAAGATTTGAGCGCTACCATTCTATGACGCGTAATATTGTCGGTTCCAGTTGTTTCAATAGAACATGTCGGAGGCCTTTAGAACGTCTAAAAACTCCGACACCAGGCCACTGATCTACAGGAACTAGCTTTATGCAATAACTACTTAAGCGTAAATAATTGTAAAGTAAAAACAAGATGTTTGATTCTAAAGTGATTCAAATGTAGCAAAATTCTAAAAACATTTTGAACATGTCTCACATTTTAAATTGGCAATGAACTCACGTAAAACAGCATAATTCAAGTACTCCTTATAATAAGGCTTAATGCACCTTGTACACAAGGTAATCTACGAGGCGATCTAGTAAGCAGCCTAGCTGATTGTGAATCAAATTGCCACATTTTTATACCGATGACTAAAACCGTCTGAATGATGTACTTACATGCCTAAGTACAGCTGGTTTTAAGCTCAGCCGTTTATGCTCTATGCTACTGCTCTATTATCGCTCTATGCTTATGCTCTATAATAGTTTGTGCCAATGCTCTATTTTATTAGACACAATACGAAATGTATCATGGTTTTAATACCGTAATTGAATAGTCTTTTTCAAACTTTCGCAATTTTGACACATTATTAACGTAGTTTAAACGTACTCACACAGGTTTTTTCGTGTTAGAAAGTTAATAAAGCAAGTAATAACTTACTTTTTATTTCCCGACGTTTCGAGGGGATTGCACCTCTCGTGGTCGCGGGTGAACTCAGTTCACTCAGTTCACCCGCGACCACGAGAGGTGCAATCCCCTCGAAACGTCGGGAAATAAAAAGTAAGTTATTACTTGCTTTATTAACTTTCTAACACGAAAAAACCTGTGTGAGTACGTTTAAACTATGTGTTCAAATCGTGTAAGTTTAAAAAAGACATTATTAACGTATTACTGCGGGTTTTGTCGCGGCACAGAGGGTGGTTTTAGTAAAACACTCACTTTGATTTTAAACAATCTTCTGTGCCGCGAAAATACTCGTGGTAATACGTTAATAAACCGTCATGTAAATCAAAATCGAGTTCCAATAGTAAGGCCTCACTAAATATGAAATCTGTTGACAGGTGCCGCTTCGTAGCGGATTCAATTTGCGAATAATATTCAATTTGCCCCGTGTCAATTCGTCAACAGAGATGGCCAAACATATTGGACTATCACACCCAGAATAATGTAAAATATAACGGAACTATTTATACTATTACGTGTTTATGGAACTAATCTATAAAGTATTAGCCTGTAATGTCCCACTGTCGGGCAAAGGCCTCTCATCGCACCGAAGATATCAGTACAGTGAGGAGGATAAGGCATAATCACCACGCTTGCCTAATGCGGGTTGGTGATCTCAAACCCAAGCCAAGTTTAAAAAGTAGGAAACATACTTTCGCTCGATCCGAGAATTGAACCCGGTACCTTAGTCATATACATAACTCATCTATACTAATATAATAAAGCTGAAAAGATTGATTTTTGTTTTTTGTTTGTTTAGAGCTAGTACATACTGGGCGCTCGGCGTTGCGTTGAGCGCGCGTTGGTCGCGTACACACACCGCGCTTAGGACGGCATTCAACGCGCGTTAGTAGGGCGAACATACTTTTGGCTCAGTTCGAAAATGGACGTTGAAGAGATTGCTTGTGTGTGGCTCCTCTACCGTCGCTATAAAAGACGACGACAAAGACAAAGAGAATATTGGGTGCACCCAATACTAAGAGATAGGCTAACGCATGGGATGTTTGTTACATTGTATACAAAATTGAGACAACACGGACCTAAGTTCTTTAATTATTTTAGAATGTCTGTGAAATCATTTGATGAATTACTGAGTGTTATAAAAGCTGACATAACGGGTAGTTCAACAATATTAAGAGACTCAGTTTCACCAGAAGAAAAACTCGTTATAACGTTAAGGTAAGTAATCGGGACTTTCCATATCCCAGATAGCTGGTCGCTTTTGGATTTCATCTATAAAGAAATCGGTATCAAAATGCTAGATCTCCATTTTCGTACCTAACGTGCGGCCACTCTACACAAAAGCGCGCGTTAGAATGTACAACAAAATGGCCGCTCATGTATCTCGAAGCGCGCAGCTGACGCCCAAGCAACGCGCGCTCTAACGAAAAAATGTAAACGCGCGTTTGACGCGCGCTTGACCAGCAACGCGCGTTTACATGTGTACACTTCAATAGAATTCGGGGTTCTCAAAACGCGCGTTAGCAAAGCGCGCGTTTCAAAACGCCCAATGTGTACCCGCTGTTAAACGCGCCTCAGAAACTACCTTTGAATTTTTTTACCCATTTTGAATTATTTTTGTAATGGATAGCCACATTCAACGGGAATGTTATTAGCTATTTTTTATCCCGAAATTAGTAAAAAAATGGCACAACGCGGGTAAAGTCGCGGGGCACTGATAGTATTTGATATATGACATCTATTTCAAAAGCAAACAGGCGATATTTATGTTTGTACTTTGAAATTATATTATAAAATAATTGTGCAGGTCATGCTGTATAAAGTTGGGTTGGTCAGCCCTTATGTCGGAGTTTTTACATTGCCCAAATGCCCATACTAAAAGCACTAAAAGTATAAGTATGTTCGTGGTTAGACAATTGAAACATCCGAAACTTTGTTATTAAAATCTTTATTTTCAATATACTAGCAACGCCCCGCGGTTTTACCCGCGTTATGCCGGTTCCCGTGGGAATTTTGGGATTTTTTATACATATAAACCTTCCTGTTGAATCATTCTATCTATTTTAAAAAACCGCATCAAAATACGTTGCGTAGTTTTAAAGATACACAGGGATAGACAGCAGAAAACGACTTCGTTTTATACTATGTAGTGATTTAACAACATTTTCTTTACTCCAAACAATGGCTTATCGTCATCAAAAATCGTCATACAATATCTCATAAAAGTTAACACAAAAAATAAGAATTAGGAGCCAAACTTTACTCATTTTCGTTTTAAGAAGTTAATTGCGACATTAAATATCTTGCGACGACAATAGAGGATACAGAAAAAAAGTTTTTTATCAAAAAGTTAAATTACACTGTTTTACGATTTTCTGTATAAAACTGATGAAAGAAACAATTGGAGTTCTTTGTTCAAATGTTGTTCTAAATCAAGATGATAAGCTGCTTAGATAGTGCAATGGTAATTCTGATTTCTTTTTCATTTAGGAATTTTATGTTGGTCTTAAAAGCGTAGATTAAGCGTGGGTTGCGACAGCTTACGTCCAGGTACCGTAGTAAACGTAGAGACGTTGAGACGTTCAGATATATACTAGCAGCGCCCGCGGTTTTACCTATGCTGTGCCCGTTCCCGTGGGAATTTCTGGAATTTTATACATATACACGCTACTCTTGAATCACTCTATCTATTTAAAAAAACCGCTTCAAAATCCGTGCATTACTATTTAAGTTTATCGCGAACAGACAGACAGACATACGCGGCTGGGGACTTTATTTAATAATATGTACTTAGTGATATAATTACGCTAAAGAGTTTGTTTTTGTTTGTTTGTTTTTTTGTATCAATCCGATTGGAATAATTCTTATTGTAATAGATAGCTACTTTCACCCCGAAATGTTCACGGGAACGGGCACAACGCGGGTAAAACCGCGGGGCGCTGATAGTATGGGACAGCTGGAGCAAGTTTATAAGCTGTGCGCTTAATCAATAGAACGTACATCATGTCCCTCTATTTAAATACCGTAGTAGGTACTTCCAATACGAAACTTTAACGATTTTTTCCACTTACTCTGCGCTATTTACAAACCGTTCGGAATTCGTCGGTCGTAACTCAGTTCCTAAATCTCAAATCCATTCGGAATACTCAAATTCAGAAACCATTGTATTTACATTACAAACCAATGTGTTTACTGAGTAAAATTAAGTTAACATTGTTCAAAGGGAAATACTATTAATGTATTAGGTACTATCAAGTTAAGTTATTGTATTAAGTACTATCAAGTTAGTCTTCTTCTTCTTATCGAGTGGATGGTCAATCTGACCAATCCTGGTGTCAGAGTTATCAAGTTAGTATCCGGACAGGAGTAGGTCGCTGCAGGTCAAACCTGGTAAAGTGGGGCTACTCCACTAAGTCGGAGTGTGACAGCGGGGCCCCAGACCAGGACATGGTTCACCTCTTGTCCTGTCCTCTGTGCCCTACCACCTGCACTAAAGAGGACTTACTGAACGTATCAGACGCTGCCCTCTCTGGTCCGGGAAAAAAACTTGAGAGGTGTCAAGGGACACCAAAATCAACAGGGTCAACAAAAATAATCTTCGCGACACCACACTGTTCAATGCGAAATAGAAAAGCAAAACGAAAATATCTAGCTTGCTCTTATAGAAATAAGAGAGAGAGACAGAGAGAGACAGTCTCTCTCTGGCGTGCGCAAGTTTCTATGTCTGTCTCTCTCGCGCATGTTTCTCTGTCTGTCTCTCTCTCTGGCGTGCGCAAGTTTCTCTGTCTGTCCCTCTCTGGCCTAAAAAGTGTCGTTACCTTATTTTCCGTCTAGCCCCCTTTCGCAACGCGCGATAAGGAACTTCGTTCCAATATAAATATTAAAAATTATTTTGCGCCATTGACTCTAAAGAAGAAGAAGACTATCAAGTTAGGTACCAAAGTAACTAAGTAAGGTCGAGTAGGGTAGTGACCAACCCTGGTGGAGTTTTTCGCCCGTACTAGAGACGAAAAATGCTTCCTTAGTAAGATTAATGATTAATTTTGATATGTAATGTATGAAAAATAAAGTCAATCAGTTAAGTGACAAATTAATGAACGTTTCTGAGTGCGGCAACCAGTTGTGACTCGCTTTCTATTGTGTAATTAGATCGCTGCCTAATAAAGTCGCTTAATGTTAAGGCTTATCTCGATTGCTTGTAATAATTGCAAAAAACAACAAATTTTAGCAAAATTACTTTTTAACCCATTTAGACCTACCGTACCACATAGGGTACAGTAAGTTTAAAAAAATATAATTCGTTGCTAATATTTTTTTTTAAAGTTTAACTTGTTTATTAGTTAACTTGATTTGTTAGCTTTATGTAAAAAAATATAAAACATAGTTTTTACTAGTAATTTTGAAAATACTTGTGATTATATGGAGCTGGGTCGAGAAAAAATAATTGCAATGTTTTCGAGAAGGTAAGTACAGAATTATTTCTGGTAAATAATATTATTTATTAGTTATATCCTAAAGTTTATAATATAGTCAATATTATAACAACTAAAAATGATCGGTAAATACAGTTTTGTAAGAATTATACAGTTTGAAAGTAGGTGTACCATATACGGTACAGTAGGCCTATACGACATCTAAAATCACTAGTATTTCATACATTTGAAAAATACTTGGTTAGTGACATATTTTGTAAAATTTGGAGTTATTTAAATGGAATTTGGTATGTATAAGGTTATTACTTTTTTACATAATATTCGCTGTTAATTATCCTGCAATTCCCACGGGAAACTAATATCTTGGGTACTATTTTGCTAAAATTATTATTACATTCATAATATATTTGTATTCTAGGTCTTTGACTCTGCACGATATTGCAACAAACTTTGAAGATGAAGACGAGTACCAGTAGTCATGAGCAAGAATATGATATTTTCGTACTGCCACCTGCAACTGCTAATGCCGATCAGACCGATGAAGATTTATAGGTGGACCAGGCAAGATTAGAGGCATGTACCACTTTTTGCCCTGAATGCATATTCGTAATGAATACTTTGGTGGTAAGTCTTGCCTATTTCACCCATAAATCTTGGATTCTTTTTGTAAGGGCTCTTCAGATCCACAAGCTACGTCCTCATCAACCTCTGGATCTCCTGAACCTCTAGCCACTTCAGCTGGTGCTCGAAGCAAACTAAGAGGCAAATTATGGATTTCCACGCGATTTCCATCGTTTGCATTGACATGTCTGAGCAAATTGCGTGGCTGCTGTGCGGAGATACTGGTGGGAAGATGGATTTGCAAATTGTTCTATGTCTTATTATACATTATATCTATACTAATATTATAAAGCTGAAGAGTTTGTTTTGTTTGTTTGTTTGTTTGTTTAAACGCGCTAATCTCAGAAACTACTGAACGGATTTGAATAATTCTTTCACTGTTAGATAGTCTATTTATCGAGAAAGGCATTTTATCCCGAAATTCCCACGGGAACGGGCACAACGCGGGTAAAACCGCGGGGCGCTGCTAGTCCGAAATAAAATGAACCATTGCCAAAAATCGGGTCCTATTCGTCCACCATCAATAGCATCTGATCATCTGATGACGAAGAACACCACGATACTGAGCAAGGAAAACGGATGAGATGTGGACAATGTCGTAAACTATGCCTGACAAAATGTGCCAAGTGCGAAATATGTATCCAAATAAAATGTTGTATTATGTATTATACAAAAACTGAATAAAATTTGTTGCTAAAAATATCGAACTTTTTGTATGCGTATAGTCCTACCGTACCACATAGGGTACGGCCCCCCTACGACCCTCCTTTTATTACAGATTTTTTTAAATGTGATTTTTCTGATCATAAGACTCCTATTGATAGATATCAGCAATAAAAACACAACATTTTAACAAAAATAGTTTCCGGTCTAAATGGGTTAATAAAGTAAAGTAAAGTAAAGTATGAGCCTCTAATGTCCCATTGTTGGGCAAAGGCCTCTCGGTTGGTGATCTCAAACTCAAGCCATGTTTGAAAAGTAGGAAACATGTTATTGCTCGACCCGGGAATTGAACCCGGGACCTCAGTCACAAGAAGTAGGTAAATATCTTTATAAAGTAATTTTTTAATAAAGAAGTAAGAGTATCTTTATGAAGTAATTTTAATTAAATTTCGCTAAAATTCCGTCCAATTTGTCTGGAACCGTTTTTAACCAAACTAAAACTAGTGTTATCAAAGTACTGGTACATACTAATACCCTTATTAATATTCGTATCACACGAATCTTTTGGGTAAATTGTCAAAATTTCCTTTACGAAAACGAAATGGTTGAGTTTAAATAATTAATTTTAATATATGTTAATGAAGGTTGATTATTTCTATAAAATTCTACGCCGGGTGTAAAGTATTGCCAGTCCACCTGCATAATTTTCAAAGTTTTTGAAGAATGGCAATTTTATTCTAGCTTAGACATAAATAAGTTATTTTCTGGTGCATTCTGCGATGAATGGGTTTACTTATGTTTGAAAATTTTAAAGCTACCTAAGTTTGTTATTTTCTTCCTCACTGTACTGTATATATATCTTCAGTGGGATGAAATTACATAACAGTAAGAATTGAAATCAAATAATGTATTTAACAAAAAGTTAATAAGATTCAAACTTAGCACTAAGCTTATATTTCCGAATATACTACTACAGGACACTTTACTTTCTACTAAATGTTTAAAAAAAGGAGAAGATCTCAATTTGTTCTTAAATATATTTAATGCTTATTTAATGCTATATTTAATTACTCTTTCACCATGCACATAATAAAAAATCACAGCTAAAAAGTAGTAGGAGCCAACAGTAATATAAGTACATAAGTTCAAATAAG
This sequence comes from Cyclophora albipunctata, assembly GCA_963082685.1. Classification (NCBI taxonomy): domain Eukaryota; kingdom Metazoa; phylum Arthropoda; class Insecta; order Lepidoptera; family Geometridae; genus Cyclophora; species Cyclophora albipunctata. The sequence goes on from OY720133.1 coordinate 3,902,938, forward strand.
TTAGTGGTCAACCCTTTAGACCGCCTAAAGACCTCCAACATGGTCCGACGGTTGAAACATCCGGGACGAGTTAGCCAATTTAAAATATCCACATTTATGGTCAAAGTAATATCATATAACTGTAGTAATAACATAGTTTTACTAACGACTCTCTTAATAAACCCTAAACCTAACCATTAGGTCCTATTACATGAAATTAAAACTAGACTAGACATATTAATATAACGAAAATCTAGACTTTTAATTAGAGACGTATTTAATTACTTCACTAGATACGTGAGTGCTTATCATGTTAAAATTTAACTACATTTGTAATTTTGACAGGTTAGATATTAGCTCTATATGAAAGCTTTTAATTAGCGGTCCAATATATTTTATCTTTTGTACGAACTTAGGTAATGAAACGTAGGGGGAATAATTACTTATTATTTTTATAATTAGATGCCTTGGGACAGAGATCTTGATAGCTCCGTTGCGTAAATTAAAATTATAAAAATTATTGAATGGGCGACAATATATTTTTATACAAAGGCATTATTTAAAAAGGGTTTAATTAAGTTTAAAATTGTTTAATCGAGTTATAGTTGTGTGGAGATAAATAAATTATAAAAATTCCATTACTAATTTACATTTTTGACATCTATACTTATTATTATTATTTAATATAATAAAGAGGAAAAAATTTTAAGTTTGTTTGTTTGTATGTTCGAGGTAATCTCGGGAATTATCCATTCGATTTGAATAATTCTTTTTGTAATAGATAGCCACATTCAACGGAAAGGTTATAGGCTATTTTTCATCACAAAATTTCCACGGGAACAGGCACAACGCGGGTAAAACCGCGGGGCGCTGCTAGTTCTTTCTAATATTAAATGTATTATTTATAAAGATATTCAGGGTGTCTTTTTTTAAATCGGCCAGTCTGAAACCACTAGAGATAAGAAGAAGTACGGAACCATGACGTCGAAAAAAGAAACCCTATGTAGGTACGTAAATACATACAAAGAATATCAAAACTTAACCTCTTCTCTACGTTAGCTTTTATTCACCTTTCTGATTTCTATGTGTATTCTCGTTTTCTTACCTAGTTATATATGTTGGTAATTTCCTCTGAAAACCTTAACAAATGACTACGTATCTAGGTAAGCTTAGTTTCAACAATATTGACTAAAGCTATTGTGATGTGCCCATTGTCAATACATGTCTATGTAGCTGTGTTACTATCTAACGCAGTCTTATTTGAACAAAATTTTAATCGACTTAAAGCATTCTTTGTTTTATTTCACGCCGAAGGGTCAACACTGCGTTAAGCGTGCGCGTGTCGGTTTACTTTTGTATGACACCGCACGCTTCGGGCGCCCGCGACGGTTCACTTTTGTATGGAACCGCGGCGTGCGCACGCTTAACGCAGTGTCGGCCCTAAATGTGTTTAATAAAGAAATGACGTTCGTATTACAAATTTGAATTTGCACGTAATAGAACGTGCAAATTCAAAATCAAATATCGTTATTATATTGTTTATCAGTCATATCCGTTTAAGCCCGTTGGCACAGTGGCAGTGAGAGCGCTTACTATGTCGGGGGTTGCGGGTTCGATTCCCGCCCGGAGTCAACAATATGTGCAGACATAGTTGTTGGCGACGACGTCTGGATGTCAATTATATATTATTATAAAGTATTTGTGTATGTATATGTAGTAGTATCAGTTAATTAGATTCCATAACACAAACTTGGAGCTTACTTTGGATCTAATTAACCGTGTGTGAATTTGTCCAGGTATATGAGGTATATATGATATGATATCACATATAACATAATAATAAATTTCAATGTAGGTAAGTTCTTTGCAATATAAAATACAATTTTGAACGAACAGCTTTTGTTTATTTAATATTCAGATAAGATTGAAGAATTTTTGTACAAGCCAATTTTACATGTATATTTGAAAACAACACTAGCACTTGACTAAGGAACTGATCAAACTATGAATGCTCAACAGTGATGAAAGTTATGTCATTTGATGGCTTTCAGTGGTGAAAACACTGTGCAGAGACAAGGTTAGAGCTAGATTGTGACAACTATCAAACGGTCAATGATGGCCGTCAAGCGATGACATGTATAAAACACATGCCATCGCTTGACGGCCCGATTGAGTCGCTGTTACTCGTGTTGTATCCGTTGGAATTTTGGAATTTCGGGATAAAATGTATCCCATGTAGTATTCTGACCTATATTACTGTAAAGTTTCATCCAAATATTTCTAGTACCTAGTTTTTTCGTGAAAAAGTAACAAACATACATACATACATACGTACAACTAAAACACAAACTTTCGCGTTTATAATATTAGTAGGATTTAGAGCATAAGCCAAAGTACGATTGAAATAGGATCTTCTCGATCAGAGATCAGATATTGTACGTTCAGATAGTAACCATACTGTTTTGTACCTGAAATTCAAGGATAGGCGTAGCTCCTCCCGGCTCCTGATTTATTAGCACTCTACTAAAGTCAATTGTTGGATATGAATACGAATACGAAACTAGAAAAGGCCTGCGGCTTTACTCGTGTCGTTTTTGTATGAATAACAGAATAAGGAAGATGCTCACGCACGCTATAGGTAGCTCTTCTTATCAACTAGCTGGTATCTAAAACAAAAGCTTTCTTTTCAAAAACTTGTACTTACTTAAATAATGTTACATATACGATCATTACTGCTTATTCATTCATTTCAGAAGGTAAGTGGTCAATCCTGGTGCAGGAGTATCTAGACCACCAAAGGCCTCCAATATGGTCTAACAACTGAAAGAACCGGGACCGAATGCTTTACGTGCCCTCCGAAGCCCGGTAGCGCTTAAACAGAAATGCAACTATCGGCCACCCATCCAGAAAGTAATTGTTGTTTCTTTCAAAGAAAGTTATCGAATCTTAATTTTCATTAACCGACTTCAAAAACCGAAGGCGGAGGTTCTCAATTCGGCCGGTATATATATATTTTTAAGCTATTGCATAGCTTCTATCGCGGGCCTTGAGCGCGGGGACCAAATCCAAAAATTCCGTAACGAAAAAACCTCACGCTTACCCGATCCGACGGGAAGGAGGTGTGGCTTGAAGGCCGTGCATCGTCTAACGTCGTTTCAGTTCGTGAGTGAGTTCGTCAGGGGTGAGAGAGGGGGGTGAGAGAGGGTGGTGAGAGAGGGTGGTGAGAGAGGGGGGTGAGAGAGGGTGGTGAGAGAGGGTGGTGAGAGAGGGGGGTGAGAGAGGGGGGTGAGAGAGGGATGAGAGAGGGGGGTGAGGGAGGGGATGAGAGAGGGGGGTGAGAGAGGGGGTGAGAGAGGGGTGAGAGAGGGTGGTGAGAGAGGGGGGTGAGAGAGGGGTGAGAGAGGGGGTGAGAGAGGGGGTGAGAGGGGGGGTGAGAGAGGGGTGAGAGAGGGGGGTGAGAGAGGGGGGGTGAGAGAGGGGGTGAGAGAGGGGTGAGAGAGGGTGGTGAGAGAGGGGGGTGAGAGAGGGGTGAGAGAGGGGGGTGAGAGAGGGGGGTGAGAGAGGGTGGTGAGAGAGGGTGGTGAGAGAGGGTGAGAGAGGGGGGTGAGAGAGGGTGGTGAGAGAGGGGGTGAGAGAGGGGGTGAGAGAGGGGGGGTGAGAGAGGGGGTGAGAGAGGGTGGTGAGAGAGGGGGGTGAGAGAGGGGGGTGAGAGAGGGTGGTGAGAGAGGGTGGTGAGAGAGGGGGGTGAGAGAGGGGGGTGAGAGAGGGGGGTGAGAGAGGGGGGTGAGAGAGGGGGGTGAGAGAGGGGTTGAGAGAGGGGTTGAGAGAGGGGTTGAGAGAGGGGGTGAGAGAGGGGGTGAGACAGGGGGTGAGAGAGGGGGGTGAGAGGGGGGTGAGAGAGGGGGGTGAGAGAGGGGTTGAGAGAGAGGGGGTGAGAGAGGGGGTGAGAGAGGGGGGTGAGAGAGGGGGTGAGAGAGGGGGTGAGAGAGGGGGTGAGAGAGGGGGTGAGAGAGGGGGGTGAGAGAGGGGGGTGAGAGAGGGGGGTGAGAGAGGGGGTGAGAGAGGGGGTGAGAGAGGGGGTGAGAGAGGGGGTGAGAGAGGGGGGTGAGAGAGGGGGTGAGAGAGGGGGTGAGAGAGAGGAGGCGGGAGGGGTGACAGAGAGGAGGCGGGTGGGGTGAGAGAGAAGAGATATAATATATCAAATATAATTGCATAAGTTGATACAAATTGCTATGCAATAGCTTCACCGCGGCAGTCCCCGAGTGCCACACGTCTTTTTTTTTATTACGAGTAATTAAATTTTTTCCTCAATACAATTTTCGTTTCATATTAATGTTAAGTTACTTCTTCTTAACTTGACTACTTCTTAAGAACAGTTTAGCTATCAAATGGTTTGTCACTTTCTGACATACGCAATTTTCCGAAGAGCAAAAGAGACAAAACAGTTTATAACAGTGTTTTAGTTACAACGCGTTTATTAATAAGGTGGTAACTGTTTTAGTTAAATCACTCCATTGGAGGTTTCCTTCGATCAACAATACACAACTAGATATCGGGTCACGTACAAAATCAAAGCTAAATACTGTCCGCGTGGATGACGTGTGACAGCTTATTTTGTTTACTACCGAAGTGAAACAAAACTTTTAAAACAGTTCGAAGTTCAACCTAATTACAACCATGACACCTAGCAATAAAGTAGCAAATCTTATGAATAAAATAAGTGAGAATAACGCCTCACTTTTCAAAGCGGCGGAGGCGTTATTCACCGAGACGTATTTTTTGCGCCGACCCGACATCTAGTTGTATATTGTTGATCGAAGGAGGTTTCGGTATAACGTTGGCCCAAGGTTTGTGTCAGCGGTTTCTAGTCAACTTTTCCGAGTGTGACTTTGAGTTTGAGTGTGGGACCGCAGATTACAACTGTCAGTTTGACTCGACCGGCGGCTATTTGAATTGAAACGGAGTTTTGTAAATAAGGGTTAATCCACCGGTTTAAAAGTCATTTTGTTCTCACTGTTTTGATGCGATTAATGATTTCAACATTTCAATGTATTTGAACTGGGTAGTTTTAAATATGGTGTTGTTTAAAAGACAGGCTATTTTGGCTGAATTTGAATGTTTTTATATAGTAGTGTTTGAAAAGAAAGGCTACTCGCCGTCCTTGCTTGCACCAAAGCTAGTTGTTGGCGACGCCGTCTCTGGGTGTCAATTATATTCTTATAAAGTATTTGTGTATGTATATGTAGTAGTATCAGTGAGTTAGATTCTATAATACAAGCTTAGAGCTTACTTTGGGTCTTATGAACTGAGTGTGAAATAGCGGTCTTGCACACCCTTTAGCAACCCATTAGCCTGTAGCATTCCTCTACAGGGCAAAGGCCTCTTTCATCTCACTTAAAATATCATATCAGTACAATGTAGAGTATTAATTTCTACAAACATAATTAAACAAACATCATAGAGCTTTCGCCTTCTCATTATAAAGGACACTACAAACTTTAAGCTCTAAGATCAACGAGCAAAGTAAAAGCTTTTTCCTCACACAAGGTATTTAAATTTCCTGTAATAAATTAGAAAATGTTAATTATCTTAAAAGGTACATTACATTTGTCTTCAGACCTTACTTGTATGTGTTATATGAATTTATAATTGTGGTATTAATACGACTTAAGAGCATATTTTAAATGATCCTTCGTTAAGTGTATGTAAAGGTCAACGATTAATATACTTGAACGTTCGTTAGTGAAAAGAAATTTCATAATCCGAGCTTTGCCTAAACTTTCAGAGTACTTTTATGATGTACTAGCAGTGCCCCGCGGTTTTACCCCCTTTGTGTCCGTTCCCTTGGGAGTTTCTGGAATTTTTATACACATAAACCTTTCTCTTGAATCACTCTATCTATTTTAAAAAAATCCGAAAAAACGCGTCAAAATCCGGGGAGTAGTATTGGAGTTTATCGCGAACAGACAGACAGACAGACGCGGCCGGGGACTTTGTTTTATAATGTGTAGTGATATGAAAATTCTCAATTGAATGTCATATTTGATAGTTAAAAGAATTTAAGAGTTGTCAAAAGAATTTAAGTAGATATAGTCATTTCATCAACATTTTATAATAATCAGATAAATTAGTTTTCACCTTATCGTAAAAATAAGTGTTTAAAGAATACACACACGCAAATGCCGAATTATACACACTTTTTAGTGTTCTCTAACGACACACAACGACTGTAACAAACGTTATAAAACATACCAACGAATCCGATCTCTTCCTGCTTTTTAGAGTAATTAAGAATCATCCATAATTTAGGTCATCCTAAAATAACAAACCACATATTATTTGTTTTGACAGTACATTATCCTTCTCGTAAACGTTACAGCATAGAGAGCGTCAACCTTTACTCTCTCAACCCCACATTTGGTGATCATTATTCATGTATTACGTTTGTTAAACTGTAAACGTCGTCCCAGAGGATCTAAAGGTCAACATATGTGGCTTTTCGTCTTTGAACCAACTTGTTTTTACTGCCTGGGGTCCCTAAAAGGTTCTTTAATAACAAAATACAGTTTAATATTGTACTAATGCCCCAAGTTTTTGTGTGCCTTGACCTCATGACTTTTTTCCAGAATTTCAATTTCATTCAGTATTTTTTGAACTTTTTGTATTCATACGTAATCTAAAACATAATTTTGTGAAAAATAATTTAAAATACCACTGGAAATTGTGTGTTATTTTCGTAGATTTATCTAATATGTATTATTTTTGTTAGTATGCAAACAAGACAGGCGTATAAATAAAGGTTTTTATCGTAACGCCACGTCATCAAAACATACAATCATTCACAAAACAAAACTAAATTATTGGTATGATCATATTTAACACCGAGCATGCGTAAAGCTTAAAACCCACGCATGCGCAGAGCGTACGTCTAAAAAGAAAGATGGCGTGCAATGCCAAGTCCTACACCTATTGTTGTGTTAAATTCTACCATAAATACCTGATAATTGCTTCATAAAATACAGTAAAAATAATCTTAAAACCGTTACAATGTTTACAGTCGTAATTATTGAGATAGATACACGTGTGTTTCTTGGAAATTAGCCTAACAATTTCGTTTTAAATTGTGAACAGTCTATGTTGACAGATCAGTAAAATAAATGGTGATGGAATAATATTCGAACTTTAAAACGATGTCATTGGAAATGTAAAAAGGTTTTAATCAGAAACTATGCTGTGATTGGTTGGGAAAGCGGATATTGTAAAAGAGAAAAACAAATTCTGACTGGACGTTCTTACTGATAATGAAGGTAAGTTTTAAATTCTATACTTAAATCATATTAATACGTTTGAAATTTTGAAATTGATTTAGAATAAGGTGTTATATTATGACACAAATGAATATGGATTCCATTAGAATATTCCAAGTTATTTTCAAACTACAAGTGAGTGAGTACTTGCGTGAAATATTTTTGTGACTACTTAGTAGGATAACAAATATAGTACGCAATAATATGTGCTACAGTAAAGCGTTTAATAGATGTAGAAGACAGGGTATAAGTTTTTTACCCTATGATGCAAAAGAGGGGTGTATACGTTTGACGTCGATGTCAGTGTGTATCTGTTTGTAGTTCGTCTGTTTGTCCATTCGTTTGAGGGCTATATTTTTACTATTGACAATAGTGCATATACCGGAGAGACTTCATTTGGATCGAGCGATTTACTAGTTGCGAGCCGACAGGTGCAATACAATGCAAGTGAGCCAACAATATGATGAGGGTGACGGTCTGAAAGCAGATCGTCACTAGCATATAAAATATAGTTCCTTGACTAGTACATATATGTATAACTCAATGTTCCTAGAATTTGGAGAAACGGATTAATTCCCTGTTTTTTACACCCAAGCCCGAGTTGGAGTTACATACCGCCTAAAGGCCGCCAACGTGGAAAGTTGATTTGAAGCCTTTGCTCAATATCACATTGCAGTCCAAGTAATGTTCAATGACCTTTTTAAAGTATGCCGTTCCGTAATCTACCTTCGATAGATTATATTCTTATTGGTATACAGCCTTTTCCCCGAAAATTGTTTGGCCGATTATCACTTGTCAATGTTTTGCCTCACTTGTCAATCTTTCGCCTATAATTCACCTAATGATTATTATCAATTGTTTCTATGATACCGTTTCATAGAAGGTAGAAATATTGTTAAGCTGATTATTATAATGAAATGACACAATATTATGTTTAGGATATATTATATGACTATTTTTTCCCGATAAGTTGATAAATGATTATTCGGCGAGATAAAATTCTACGAAACGACAGTTGGGTAGTGATAATCTGCGAAACAATTTTCGTCGAAAAGGTAGAGAACTTATAATATCACCGATAGTATTTCTAGGATTTTCTTCCATTCGTTCATTACGTTTATCCTTCTCACTGTACTTTTTCCATTCCAACCATACCTTGATTACTACGACCAAGCAAAAGCTTCACCATAAATCCTTGGTGCAAAATCCAAAGTCGACAACATACAAGGTACAGGTGCGCTCAGTTTGTAGACGTCAAACAAACCAACGCTGACCCGATGCCGACGTTGTATGCATTCGAGTTATGTACTTGCATGTACTTGTATATGAAACTATGTATGTACGTGGCTTAGAACTGTCTCGTGTGAACTGGCTTTAGGGATTGTGTTTCATCATTTTTAGTCATGATGGAGCGATACGGACTTATAACTCTAGTAGGAGCGCCCCGCGGTTTTACCCGCGTTGTGCCCGTTCGCGTGGGAATTTCGGGATTTTTTTTTCATATAAACCTTCCTCTTGAATCACTCTATCTATTTAAAAAAACCGCGTCAAAATCTGTGCAGTAGTATTTGAGATTATTGCGAACAGACTGACAAACAGACGCGGCCGGGGACTTTGTTTTATAATATGTAGTGATTCTCCCAAAATGTGGACCAATGCCGTCAATTTTCCAGCCAAAGACGATTGCTCCTGAAAAGGAAAAAGGTTTATTGATTTTATTTCATTCTTACCCTATCTCTAAACGTTTTTCTCTTCAGGAGTGTCTGTGTATGACGTCGTAGGTAAACGAACCGATTAAAAAAACATATATTTTGGTGAGTTGATGTTACGGGGTGTATTTTTGTTGTTACGAATGAATGGATACACTTCACTTTTGACGTTTCAACCCGTTTACACGAACCGAGGTCACAAAAGACTGAGATGTTATACCTCACTATCACTACATAGTCACTACATAGTATAAAATAAAGTCGTCTCTTTTTCGTGTCTGTCTGTTTGTCTGTCTGTATGCTTAAATCTTTAAAATTACGCAACGGATTTTGATGCGGTTTTTTGTAATAGGTAGAGTGATTCAAGAGGAAGGTTTTTATGTAAAAAAATTCCCGAAATTCCCACGGGAACGGGCACAACGCGGGTAAAACCGCGGGGCGCTGCTAGTATAAAATAAAGTCGTGTCTGTTTGTCGTCTGTTTGTCTGTCTGTATGCTTAAATCTTTAAAATTACGCAACGGATTTTGATGCGGTTTTTTGTAATAGGTAGAGTGATTCAAGAGGAAGGTTTTTATGTAAAAAAATTCCCAAAATTCCCACGGGAACGGGCACAACGCGGGTAAAACCGCGGGCGCTGCTAGTTGGTAAATAAAAACAAAGTGTATCCGTAAACGTAGTTTCAATTCAAAATGACAAAATGAGTATTCGTTTCAACCTAAGAAACTAGTATTTTAACGTGTACTATCAGCGCCCCGCGGCTTTACTCGCGTTTTGCCCGTTCCCGTGGGAATTTCGGGATATAAAATAGCCTATAGCCTTCCTCGATAAGTGGACTATCCAATACTGAAAGAATTTTTCAAATCAGACCAGTAGTTCCTGAGATTAGCGCGTTCAAACAAACAAACAAAGTCTGCAGCTTTATAATATTGGTATAGATTATAGAATCTAACTATATAATAATTTTGTGTCAAAAAGTCGATCAAAAAACGATTTTTATATGAAACGACGGTCATTATCAAGGACCCGACAGGTTTTGATGTAACTCTCCAGTAAACGGGAAAAGATTATCAATTCGTTCCTAACGGCCTTTAATACTTCGCAAAGCTGACTAAATGGACCGAAATTGATAATAAAATTAATTTACTCTTAAACGACTTTGCGGGAACAAGAAATTTATTTCTGTAAGACATAGATACAATGCCTTTTGTTGTGTAGGCTCCTTTGTTAGTCTGAAGAGTACCTTAGCCTATTACAAATAGTTGTATGGATAAAACATCATTTAAGTTCATTGTTTAATTAACAAACAATTTAATTTAAATTTTGGGTATATAGGGTTAGCACAAAGGCTTCAATAATGAAGGTAGAATGTTAAAAGTCAATGTCTGAGGGAAATTTGAAGGCTGTTTTTTTCAAAAAAAATGTTGATATAGTATGGTTACTAGGTCATGAGGTCATAACAGAGGAAAGATATATGTAATACCTAAGTTGCTCAATAAAACCTGTAAGTGCAAGCGAGATAGCCATAATGGTATATTTCCAAATGGAAGAGTCGATGGCATATCGTGAAAGTGAAAAATGAATGGCAGAGAAAATTAATTTCCCATTTTGAAATTAATTTCCCATTTTGAATGATATTCTGTACTAGGTAATCAGCCAATGCATCTTTATAAACAAATTACCTACGTATGGATCACCCAACCCTATAAATTAGCGATGTCTCAAAATACTTCCAGTCTCCCCGTGAGGATGCGTTTTTATTGAAGCAGAACGGAGCTGTACGGAGCTCAATAGACTAATCATAGCGCACTCCGAAAAAGTTTAGACTATGTCTTCTTCTTCTTCTTCTCGAGTCGAGATCTCGTGGCGAAAGGATCAGCGAATCAACGTTACCGACTACACTGTCCCCGCAGATCCCCCAGGGCGCGCCGGACGCACACAGCCGGTTGTGGTGCGTCACACGTGGAGGCTCCTTTCATGACAATGTCAATGCATTGCTAGACAATTTCAATGCGCTGTGATTGGTCGATTGAGCTTCTAACAGCTGCACTCTGCTCCAATGGAAATACATCCCTAAACTCTATAACATACACAACATTTTAGCTTAAAACAAGCACTTTATAAACTGACACTGTAAGTTATATGAAGTGTTGACACACAAAGGTTGTTTAATAAACTTGCTAACACACTGACAGGTGGAAATGAGGATAAAATGTTTTTGTTTTACGTCGACTTTTTTAAACGAATTTTGCTGTAGAAATGTACATTCATTAATTTCGAGTAGGTTAGGGGCTAACCCTGATGCCTGAGTTTTTAGACTGCTTAAAAGCCTCTAACAATTGAAACCACCGGGATAGACTGCTTTACGTGCCCTTTGAAGCACGGTAACGCTCAGATAAAAATGCCTTTATCGTCCACCCATCCAAGTAGCCATCCGAGCGTCGCTTAACAAGCAATGCTCTAACGTCGCTTAGTCAAACTACGTCACGAGCGGTACAAAATGTGTGATAATCACTCACCTTACTATACATTTTGATACGAGTAGTATCAAAGCGAGTAGTATTAGCAATCTACGATCGTTTCCCTAAAATATCGAGGTAGAACTCTTATGGCACACTGCTGCCTTTCGTACAGTTGTCGTTCAGTTGGGTGCTCTAGATGACGTTTTCGATATTTAGGACTAAGTATTTGGTCATCTTTACCCAAATTTCGTAAAAAATGATAAAACATTTAGGATAGTGAAAATAGACTTACTTATTATGGGTCCGTTAGCTAGTGAATTCGGCAATCAAAAAGTGATAAATTATTTAAATGAATTTATTAAAATACAAAATATAGATGCCCTTTTATGGCAAGCTAGGAATAAATGATACTTCAGTTAATAGAACTTTGTTAGTTGCAAAAGTAGCATTAGTTATTTTCAAGTTTATGATCATTTTGGAACTAAATTTTAATACTTAAGACAAAAAGCGGTGCTTAGTTTCAGGAGCGGTACCTAAAAACCTTTCTGAAAGACAATAATTCCACTATTCAAAAACAGAACTATCCAACCATAAAGGTTTTATGAAGGGTAAGGCTGTTTTAGGTCTTTGCTGCGTGAGTGTTATAACCACAAAAACTTCTTGGTTTGTGACTTTATTTGATGTGACAAAAACGTAGAAATAAATGACATTAGTTATTGAGAAAAGTATTTCAATTTATGAAGGCACTATTGAGCAACGTTTGAAAAGTTCTATCAAGGTTTCAAAGCACAGTCGAGCATCGAAGACTATCTTTTTGAAAATAGAACACAAAAACGTATGCTCAATCATAGTTTTCATTCTTTTAAAAAACGGCAGTCTTCATCACTCTACTGCACCGTAAAACTTATAACCTTTCTTCCAAAGAGGATTATTGAAACTGCAATATCCTTTAAAGAAAATAAAATAAAGTTCATTCCAAATGAGTGCAACAGTATCTATCACAGCGTCTCTAAATCAGCCGTGAGTGAAAGAAGGCACGTCGCACGCCCCTTACGCGAGTTCATTGCCTTTTTCAAGTGACAATGGGGAGTACCTGACTTTTTAAAAGGTTTTCAGCTTTAAAAATGTTAGTTTTAGCGTTCCACGTTTAAATTGAATTAAGAATATAATTTATTTTTTAGTAGTGATCGGTTTAAAATTGGAACTTGTTTCGGATTTAGCTCTTGCCATAATCTATACTTCTATACTATCTATACTAATATTATAAAGAGGAAAGGTTTGATTTTTTGTTTGTTTGTTTGTCTCGAATAGGCTCTGAAACTACTGCACCGAATTAAAAAATTCTTTCACCATTCGAAAGCTACACTATCCCTGAGTGCCATAGGCTATATTTATTCCCGAAATTCCCACGGGAACGGGCACAACGCGGGTATATGTAACCCAAGGTATGAAAAACATGCCTAAAAAAATTGGTTTTTGGCGTGCGCTACTAAATCTATTGATGATACACAAAAACAATGTTCTACACAATCAAAGTACATATAATTGCAAACAAATAAGTTCGCAAGGGCATATGTCTAACTATTATAGTTAAGACACAATAACCGTTTTAAGTTAAAATTAATTAGTTAAAAAAGGAGTGTAATTTTAAGTTGATGATATTCATATGATGATATGAATCTACATCAAAATAAATGGCTCTACAATCAAGGTTAATTATGTTTCTTTGTGTACCTCTTTAAATTATTAAAATCGGACAGTTAGTTTCAGAGTTATGATGAGAAATATCACTACATAGTATAAAATAAAGTCGTCTCTGTTTCGTGTCTGTTTGTCTGTATGCTTAAATCTTTAAAATTACGCAACGGATTTTGATGCGGTTTTTTTGTAATAGGTAGAGTGATTCAAGAGGAAGGTTTTTGTGTAAAAAAAATCCCGAAATTCCCACGGGAGCGGCCACAACGCGGGTAAAACCGCGGGGCGCTGCTTACAAAATAGTAATGCTCGATGGCGGGTCTCATAAGGCTACTTACTGTTTCGTGCGGTCAAAGCGCGCGGGGATATAGGTACCTACCTACGAACTACGAACGACGAAGACGTGCTATGTAGGTATTATCCCGAATTCTTCCTCACATGAAATCTTGATTGTGTATACATATATACTCGCGCGAGACATGTAATATTTTATCCCCAATTTCCCACTTGAAATTTTGATTGTGTATATTCCTGCGGGAGACACGCAATGTTTTATCCCGATTTTCCTACATGAAATCTTGATTACCCGAAGCGAAGCGAGGGCGGGCCGCTAGTGTACTATAAACATTTAGTGTTCTTATCAACTAAAGTATCCGTTTTAATACTATACTATAAATATAAAATGCTTTCCAATTTATGGGTGGCGTATTTTATTTTTTATCTTTTACTTAAACTCAGCCACATCGCTACAATAGACATAGAAGAATAATAATGACTTTACTTTACGTGAAATAAACGTAATATATTCGTTATTAATTTTAACTAGCAGCGCCCTGCTGTTTATCTGCATTGTGCCAGTTCCCGTAGGAATTTTGGGATGAAAAATAGCCTATAACATTTACGTTGAATGTGGCTATCCATAACAAAAATGATCATTTGAATCGGGTTGGTAATTTCCGAGTTTAGCCCAAACATACAAACAAACAAACAAACTTACTAATTTTACCTCTGAATAATATTGGTACAGATTAGATATATGTATATTCTTTATGGGCCTTAATTATTAATAAATGCGTATTAAGAACATTTTAGCTATCAAATGGTTTGTCACTTTCTAACATACGTAATTTTCCGAAGAGCAAAAGAGACAAAACACATTATAACAGCGTTTTAGTTGCACCGCGTTTATTAATAAAGCGGTATCAGTCTGCCATCTCTTTTCTGCTTCGTCTAGTTTACACGCCAATAAAAACGAACCTTAATCATTATCTTAAGAACAGCTACCAATCTAAACATATCTTCAGCAGATTCTATAGTTGATTTTACGATTAACTATAAAATTGACTGTTCTAAGTCGCAAACATTCCGAATGGTACTAAAATTGATCGTGAAAGCTATTCATTGGTTGTTTATCAGAATTATTATATTGTTCTTGAATACGAAGCTGCTTGTGAAAATTAAACACTCGTGTTACATAAATATCGTGTTTTCCTTCGATATTTATTCACTGTGTATGTTCTGCGAGGATTTTCTGTTTATTGCTTTGGAACTTTACGTATTTAATTTGAAACTAGCAGCGCCCCGAGGTTTTACCCGCGGTGTGCCCGTTCCCGTTAGAATATTGGAATTTTTTAAACTTATATACCTTCCTCTTGAATCATTGTCATCATTTGAAAATATCACTAACATCAACCATTTCAAATTCAGTTTTACATAGATTGATTTTATCTGAACCGTCGGACCCAATGCAGAGTTCAATCATTCATTCACTTTTCAATCCAATTTTCCAACACTCGACATTGAGCTATTAACATGACGTACCGTTCTACTACCAATACATTCGATTTAGTTCCGATTGAAGCACTTGGAACAACAAACCAACCTCGTTTAGATTAGACCAATCATGATATCGGAGTTTTTGTATACCGCCTAGTTACGCTATGTTAAGTGGCAGTTGCATTGCCACAAAACTGTAATAGTAGTTTATGCAACTGTCATATAATTAAGGGTATTAAAACATGAGTGTGAGTTTATGAAATAAGCGCAGCGAGTTTCATAATAGTAACGAGTGTTTTAATACCCGTCTTATATGCAGTTGCATACACTACTTTATCTTCACTAATGCAATTAATCAAACAACAAGAGTAAAAGCTGACAATAGTTTTTCACGCGTACGTGTATTGTCACAATGAACTTGCCGCCATTAAAATCTAACCAATGAGAGCGCAGCTCGCGCAGGGCCAATCAGGAGCAAGGGCGATGTTATAATGAGATTTTACGATATCGATGTGGATATTATACCATCATGTGAAATTGCTTAAATTGAGTGTTTTGTTGTCTGCGCTATAACAGTAGTAATTATAAGTCAAGTGTTGGAAACATAAGTAGAATGTTACAACATTAGTGTAGATAAAGGGTTTTACTAAACTATGATACTATTGAAGCACTTCCAGCACTATGGTGTGGGGGAACAGCTTTTATTACCCGACAGCGGCAAGGAGGGTAAAAAAGCTGTTGTGTGCTGCTGTGTGTGTATGTATGTATGTCCATTTCTTTGGCACGCCCTACAGCCCAAACGGCTGGACGGTTTTTGAGATGTCGTTGGATTTATCTAAATTGTAGTAGTGACATAGGTTATATATTAATTTTCAAAATGGCACCCACAAATGGCGGAATGGGAGGGGGAATTGATTTTTTTTATCTTACCGTAGCAATATGGGTAAATGAAAGCTAGTAAAAAGACCAGTTCAATAAAAGTACTGAAAAGATTGAAATAAAAAAACATAAATAAAAAAAATCAAAAAACCCGACTGCGTAAAAATACTAGATATTATTACCAACTAAAAAGAATATAACAAGTCTGGTTGATTTGAACTGAAGGTAAAATGCGTAGAAAGTAATTGACCTAAACTATAACAAATAGTTCCCATCACACATCCACGCAGCACCTTAAAATATTTAGTCAATCTTCTCCGACAGAATAATTTTCTATTAAATTACATTTCAGTGAATTACATTCTGTATTTGTAATTAGATACCTACGTACAACCCAAGCTTAGTTCTACGTATTTGGATATTAGTGCACTAAGCTCCCGCAATGCTGTGCTGTCTAGCGTAGTAGTTCCGGAGAATTTAATTTTGTATGTGAGTTGAGAATTTTGTTCTTGAAATCAGTTTTGTAGACTTTGGACATTAGAAGCTAGATATTCTATTTTAAAACATCTTATGTAGGTTTAGAAGATTTCTTCTTTGTTTCGTGTGGCTTCAAATCAAATTAGCTCATTTGACCATCAATCCATTTCAAATTATAGATATCTGTAAAAACGGCTAGAGGTGGTCTGAAATCTTTGAAACAAGGGTTGACCACTAATCTTCTCAAACTTACTTTATACGAGTATTATAATAACTAGCAGCGCCCCGCGGTTTTACCCGCGTTGTGCCCGTTCCCGTGGGAATTTCGGGAATTTTTTTACATAAAAACCTTCCTCTTGAATCACTCTACCTATTACAAAAAACCGCATCAAAATCCGTTGCGAAATTTTTAGACCGCCTAAAGGCCTCCGGCATGGTATGACGATTGAAACAACCGAGACCGAGAATTTAAAGTGCCGAGCTGCACTCGCTTAGTCAAACTTCGCCACGAGCCTTAAATGAATGAAATGAATGTACTCATCAATTACATTTTTCAGTCTAGGTATATTTACGTTTACTAGCAGCGCCCCACGGTTTTCCCCGCGTTGAGCCCGTTCCCGTGGGAATTTCGGGATTTTTTATACATATAAACCTTCCTCTTGAATCACTCTATCTATTTAAAAAAATCGCGTCAAAATCCGTTGCGTAGTTTTAAAGATCTAAGCATACATAGGGACAGAGAGCGGAAAGCGCGCGACTTTGGTTTATACTACGTAGTGAAGCCCATTTTCACCATTACCTATCATGTTATCATTGACGTCTTCCATACATCAATGATCGAACACCATCCTAGAATCACTTCCGCGTCCTTTCACCATTAATATATAACACACATATCAGCTCCATTCGCGTTCCCAACGTACCTGTATAAAGCATCGTATACACCGTCGACTCGCAACAGCACCACTCAATGCGCATGTAGGACGCCGCATTAAACATTCAAAGCACAAAGACCATTGTGTTTTCTGATGTGCCACTTCACAACGTACCGTGGCGTCTACTTCCGCTAAGATTATTTTACATAAGCTTTGTAAATCGCACGTGTGTACCAAGCTTTGGTCAATAATTATTCTGTACTACATTTCGAGATTGAATTTCGAGTTGCAGAAAATCTTAAGTGGCTCTTGAGAATGTTTATGCTAAGCATTCTTAACTGCTTTGTTGTTATTCATAAACAGATTCATAAACGCTCTCTAACTAAAACACTGTTAGTGAGTGTTTTGTCTCTTTTGCTCGTTGGAAAATAGCGTATGTCAGAAAGGGACAAACCATTTGATAGCTAAAATGCTGCTAGTAAGCGTTTATGAATAAGGCCTCAAATCTTTAAAAAAACCTGAGCACAATATAGACAAGACTGTACTTGAGCAATCCTCCCTCAATGTGATATCGCCTCAATACGTTTCATAAATATATGACTTTCGTATTAAAAAGTGTTCAATTTCGTGCACTAAAAAGTAAAATTGTGAATGAACTGCTTTTGCTTCTTAAACATATTCAGGTAGTCAATAGGTACATATAAGGGTTCTTGTGTATTGTGTAAGCCAACCTTAGAATTGAAAAATGTTGTCTTAACAGATAGAAGACAGTTGTGGTTGCGTCAGGCAAGTATGTCTAACGACTGTTGTGACTTAATGTATGAAGAAGTCCAAAAATTACACCTCTCGACATAGTCGTACTAATATTATAAATAGATAAATTTGTAAGTTTGTTTGTTTGTTTGTATGTTCGAGCTAATCTCTGGAATTACCTGTCCAATTTGAATAATTCTTTTTGTAATAGATAGCTACATCCAATGGGAAGGTAATATAGGCTATTTTTCATCCCAAAATTCCCACCGGCACGGGTACAACGCGGGTAAAACCGCGGGGCACTGCTAGTTGATATATACATTTAAACACGAGGTCCAAAATTCCATTTCTAGACATATATTGTTAAATAAATAAAACATTATCAACGATTACTTGATTTATAAATTGAGCTAACATTGCGGTTGGAATCCCGCAGATACAGCTATTAACGAACACTCGAACAAGCTTTATCTAACGTGCAGTAAAACAATTGCGGTCGAAGTATCGGCTTCACAAATGCATTGCATTCATTACTTTTAATCAACGTTGCCGAACCATTAGGCTTCACCCAATAGCCCGCTTCAATATTCAACAAGTTCCTTTTATCTAATAGTCACATGTATACGATAATAGCTTCTAGGTGTACTAGACATAAGATACATTATTAAAAATACATGCAGCTTTCGACTATCGAAGGCTACAGGAAAATGTAGGCTAAGTTGAAAAATACTTAAAATTTCAATTAGTATTGTGTATAGTCGTATGCTGCATGTATTTTTAGTTCGGAACAAAGTGACTTTTCCAATGAGAAATTTTCTTGTTGTAACTAAATAATTATATTTAGTTAAAATATATCTTATTATCTTATAATATTAATGTCACACGAGGGTGTATCAATGCAAGCAATGGCACCTAACGAACACTTTATTGTCACTCGCCTGTGTTTGTATGTTAGCTTTCATGCACAAATATTTATGGTTCCAAATAATTCGCGTATAATTGAAACCAGTTCAATGAACATCAGCTCTCACACTATAATATAATGTCATTATTCAAAGAGTTCGTTTTCGCCCTCTCCCGCCTGCACCGTAACAACCCCTCAAACGTATAAAAAATTCATCGCCTATAAATCCTAACACCTTCAGATTTCCAATCGTGATAAATCCATAACCAAAAACCTGACTTTCCCATTAATAAATATTCATAAAATCTACCCCTTACCTTATTTACTCATCTTAGAGAGGGAAAATCGTAAATCATAAATTCAATAATATCGCCCATAGATACATCTGCTATAAAGAAAATGGAATATCTCAAAATTCCTATTCTGGCCCATTCCGGCAAAAGTAATGTGATGGTACTGAAATCCAATTTCAGGTGTCTGCAACGATAAAGATTTTGCATAAATCAGTGATATAATCCAATATTAGCCTTTTAGCGTCCCCAACGGTTAATGTCCCCCGGATTCCGTCGGATCCTCTATTCTCGATTTAAATGACTTATTCTATTGCCCCTGCGTGCGGTCGACCGGATTCGAATGAGATCCGCGACTATAAATTTAGAAATTGATAATAAAATTTTAGTAGCTTCCTCTTACAGGGATTGTTATTTTCTATTAGGTCGTTGGTATTGAAAGTGGTAATATGTAATTTTAATGAAAATTCCAAATTTAACTCTTGAATAACGGGATATCTACGCTGTAGTGAAGGCTACAGGAACAAGCCAATTTCAAAAAGGAACGTTTTATTTTCATGACCCTTTTAATCTTAACATGGTATCTAGACCATGTCGGAGGCCTTTAAGCGGTCTAAAAGTCCGGCACCAGGGTTGGACACTAACCTACTCAAACATACAATACTAAGGCTGAGTTGCACCATAGAAGAAGTTAAAGTAAAGGTTTGTGTCAAATTTAACACTAGCAGTAACGCTGACTTAAACGGTTAGAGCAAAATGTGTTGCACCAGCGAATTCATTAGCTTTGTTAAAGTTAATAGTGTTACAAGTCAAATGAGGCGTGATTTAACCCAAATTCGATGCGGGTAACATTTTTAAATATGACAATACTAAATAAAACCGTAAAAACTCGTTTCTAGCGCTGTCATTAGTGTCACTTGTCACTTCATTTCGATGTTGATGTCAGTTCGGTGTCTGTTACATACAAACAAAAAACAAATAAATTTTTCAAGGAAGCTTAGAAATATTCCTAATTTTCTAATTTATACTCTTTCGGATTCTGGTGAGCTGGAGAAAATAAAAAAATGTATCTCTTGGAGCAAGGACATGATGTCTGTATTCAACGCGTTTGACAATTTGACGGATAATTTGACAATAACAATAGCACTAACCAGCGAAAAGTGAGCGGTTACAGTTACAGTTAAAGTTATGACGTCATTTAACTATTTGTCAAATGGTGCAACTAATTTTAGGCCTAACCGATACTTTAACTGAAGTTTCGATGTTTGTTATTGTTAAAGTAAGATGGTGCAACCAAGCCTTAAACATACTAAAAATGAAACTCTTAAAGATTTTCTCTCATTACTTGAAAGCTTTATATTAGTATAGATTACAAACAAAGTTTTAGTAACACAACTTCTTTTTTGCCCCAACTATAAACAGATGGCTGTGGAACGTGTCTAAAGTTGGCCAACTTTACGATTAGTTTGCGTCTAAACGAACTTTGTTTAGACTAAAAACACTTTTGCTCTACTGATTGTAAACTTGAAGCCGTGAATTTGCCTCGGGTTTCATAACAAGTTTGATGCGGTTTAAACCGGCTTAAACCACTTTAGGATAATAGATAATATACTGATTTTCAGCAACGAGTAGATTAGAAGCTTGAATTAGACGTCTGAGAAAATATTACTGCTTTATGTGCTTGAATTTCGAACTGAAATGTTAGCGAAAATTACGTAGAGTTAGTTTTAAACGAAGCGTATAAGAAGGAGAAAGAAGTTCTAAGACCTAAAAGTGATGATTCAGCATAATCAAACAAATGCAATTTGGTCGGTTTAACGAAAAATTCTTATATTTTTAAGCAGTTTTCATCTCAATATACTCTTACCACCTTAATTGGCAACTTATTAAGCCAGACTAAAACGCGCATGTTACGTTGCGTTAACGTCAAATCAATTAATGTACAAAATAAAGACTTATTTTTTACTGCGTTAAGTCATAATGGTCATAAGAACATCTATAGATGTGCATCTATCTGTCTATCTACTATCTGTCTTTTTAGAATCCGTTTCATAGATCGGCCAATTAAGTTAGTTCGGTGAAAAGGAATGCCAATTTCGTTAAGAGGTGGCGACTGAAATGAAAATTTTCTCAAGAAATATTATTTTAAGCTAAACTACTTTAATTAAAAGTGGCTATCGCTGCATTTTTGAGAATCGGCTTTGACTTTAATTTGTGAACTAACTTGATTTTATCAAGTTTTCTTAGACGCTTGTCTGGTGTCTAAGTGTCACAGATTTCAGTCGTTTGAAGATATTTTAGACACCTCGTAAATTAAAGCTTTCTTGGTATGTTTTTAGAATTAGACGAGATTTTTTTAGGAATTTTAAAACGAGTAACTTTCATAGATATTCTTAATTTAGGTGCATGTCCTTTTTGGTATTTTTGTAAAGTCTTATGTCCGTTTTTATAAAATGTTAGCCTGTAAAGTCTGAAAAGCATAAGCTTAGGTATCAATATTCATTGTTCACATTGCTTACCCAAGATGTCAGTATAGTGTGTTAATGCGGTACCACCACATATAGTGGCAGATAGTGGTATTGTTATCTGAGTGCTACCTCGCTTCGGATTGCGCAATCAGGAGTTGGTCTCAGTTGTTTCAATCGTCAGACCATGTCAGAGGCCTTTAGGCGGTCTAAAATCTTAGGTTCCAGGGTTGACCACTAACCTTCGATTCGATTCAAAATAAAACGTTAATCAGTTGATTGGTTGTTCCGTTCTTCAGACAATGTTGGAGGCCTTAAGAAGGTCTAAAAATTTCGACGCCAAGGTTGGCCATCAACATAATATTTGAAATGAATGATTGAATGATAGGAATTACCACTTTAAAATAAAATCAGACTGCTAAAATCTGCCAAAGTATTTTCAGCTTGCTTTTAAGTCAAAGCTTCGTGTTTTCATTTTCGATGGTTAAAATCTCTCACTCTTATTTACAAGTCAATTAATTTCGACTTATAATTAATGGATTTATTATTATGATGTCAAATGAACGGCAGCCAAGTGAAGACTAATGTTCGAGAATGAAGGAGCTGTTAACAATACCTAGTTGGTGGTAATGCGAAAACTTTACTAATAATTTATTTAGTTATCGTCCTATTAATGAGTGTTTTGAATAAATAAATAAACCGCGACGATTTGATTGGCTAAGTTTTTAATTTATTGCCTTTAGGGGAAAAATAGAAGTAATGTAGAAGATAAAATTAATAGACTACTGTTTGTTAAATGATATGATTGTCATTTGATTAGGTATTCAGATTTAGTTTAGATTTTTGATGGCGCTTGGTACTAACGCCCCTACTCAGACGCGTCAAATAGAAATCATAGAAATCATTTATTCAGATTTCAGACGAATCACACAACAAGAAAGGAAAAAAAAAAGACGTGTGGCACTCGGGGACTGCCGCGGTAAAGCTATTGCATAGTTATTTTTTCTATCACTAGATGGCGTTAGTGGGGAGCGTTAGGTTTTTTTGCGTGAGGTTTTTTCGTTACGGAATTTCTGGATTCGGTCCCCGCGCTTAAGGCCCGCGATAGAAGCTATGCAATAGCTTAAAAACAAAACAAAGACAAAAAGAAAACAACAGATATAACAAACACTAAACAATTACACGGACAGAACTACTGTGTGAGGTCTGAACAGGCCTCGTCTCAGCGTAATGCCGCCACGGTCGTGTGACCCTGGCAGCGCTGATTTTCAGACAAGGCAAATGATTCCTTAGATATTTAATGAGTGATTTTGATATGCAATGTTTGATTTTGATATGCAGGTAGTTTTGAAATAGAAGTGTTTTTACTTGTACGAGTACTATGCAATAGCCGTACATACGTACATACTTGTACTATGATTTAACTTTAACGAACTCTGAGCCGGGCGAGTCCAATAGAACGCGAGCGAACGAGTTAGTACTTTGACGAGCGCTTTGAACGCGCTGCCTTGAAGCTTTTAAACTCGCTCCCTGGCAACGCCCTAAGCCAGAACTTTTTTCAAAAGCGCCGCAACATTTTTTTTTCATAGTTTCTTTCAACATCAATATCGCTTAAATACAAATAACACCAAGAAATATAATGTTAGTAAGACCGTAGACAGTATTAAAAAGTCTTCGTATGCATAATTTATTTATTTTATCTATCGGATAAGCTATTCACTCTCTTTCCACGCCCGTTTCAAGTAAACGCGATACTTGCTGAATATGAAATGGTATCGATAAACATTATCAGGACTCTGAGAGCCATTTTAATGGTCTATAATACCAACTAAATTCCCCGGAGAATATATGTTTTTTCGTCGCATTTTTCACTCCGAGATTACGTATTTTCCTTAATAAAACTACGCCGATAAACTAGGCATGGTTTATGCTAAACAGATGGCACTAACGCAGATTTTATTAAGCAATCGCCTCTTTTGTTTCAGATGTTCCGACGCTGCAGGTTGTGTCAGTTTCAAACAGAGTAAAGCCATGAAAGTTAATATTCCTAATTGAAATATGGACAAAAACAAGAAAAAGAATAACGCGAACGGTAAATACAAGAAAAATGGTAAAAGCGAAAACTACAGAATTGAAGATGAAGTTATCACAACATGCTGTTTCTGTATTAAGACAAATAAGAGTAAGAAAAAAAGTCTTATCGCCGGATGTATAACAAATCTAGGCATCTTCGTACTACTTCTAGCGTACACACTATTGGGAGCGTTCATATTTCTCGCCATTGAAGGAAATGCGGCAAAAGTACATCAAAAAACTTTAGCAACAACTTCTTACCAAGCAAACGAAAAAGTTGTTCCAATATCAAAGCTTAATGGAACTATTTCTCAAGCAAGCGCTGAGCTACGATCGCAAACAGTTGAAAGTATTTGGGAGATTACTGTTTCGTTAAACATTCTGTATAAAGAGAATTGGACGAGGTTGGCTGCTCAAGAGATAGCCAGATTCCAGGAGAAATTGGTTGCAAGAGTGGCAGCCGATGTATCAGCCCAATATGGGGCTAGAGCATTAGAATCAGTCCCGGCTTTGGTTGTGGACGAATACGAATGGACGTTTGCTAAAGCGTTCCTTTACTCTTTGACAGTACTCACTACCATTGGTAAGACAATCTGAGCATTTTCTCTACTTACTAGTTAAAATAAAAGTCTTGTTTAAATCCGGTATGGCCTCGTTGGTGTAGTGGTATGCGCACTCACCTGCCAAGACTGAGGTCTCGGGTTCAATTCCTGGGTCGAACGAAAACATGTTTCCTATTTTTCAAATATGGCTCGAGTTTGAGATCACCAACCGTATTTAGCAAGAGTGGTGACTATGTCTAATCTCCTCCCTGTACTGATATCTTCAGTGAGAAGAGAGGCCTTCGCCCAGAAGTCGGACAATACAGACTAATACGTATAGGTATGGTAAACCATACTTCCAGTACAAAACCATTCTTTTGTTGCAGGTTACGGCAGTGTAGCTCCCAAAACATCTCTAGGCAAAGCGGTAACCATTGGATATGCAGTTATAGGGATACCCCTTACTCTTCTTTATCTATCAGTGGTCGGAGCCTTGCTCTCAAGAGTAGCTCGAAGTGTTTTCAGTAGAGCTTTATGCTGTTGTTTATGTAACAAATGTAATTACTGCTGTCTTGACGAACGGACAATAGCCACAAAAGATCATAAAGAAAAAGTGAGAAGACAAGAAGACTACAGAACACAAACTTTGCATTTACAAGAACCGTATTACGTCAGATCTCCATCAGGCACTATCATTTCAGCTTCGCAAGCTCATAGCGTCAGTACGAATTCAGTCAAAGATAAAAGTCAAAGTTTGAACTTTCTACGCGATTGTGATTCTATGAGTTGTACTGACACTGACTCCAAGATTTCTCTACGAGGATTTACAATACTAGCCCCTGTATCGTTGTGCTTAGCGGCTATATTCGTGTACATCTTTTTCGGTGCCCTAATCCTTTACCAATTGGAGGGTTGGAGTCCAGTAGACGGTGTTTACTTCTGTTTCATGAGTCTAAGCACGATTGGTTTTGGGCACTTGGCTCCTGGCGCTACTCAGAACAATGGCGCCTCCTCTGGAACCATTTGGTTCTGTTCCATCTACATCATGTCCGGTCTTGCTCTCACTGCCATGTGTTTCAATGTGCTCCACGATGAGATTGTCCATCGCCTTAGAGACCATGACAAACTGTTGAAAGCAACCAACCATAAGGTTATAACGTCGGAATTCCTGCATAGATCTTGACGGGACGTAAGCGGTAATTTCACTGAAGAGACAATGATACACTCCGAAGCGGAATCCTTACCTGAAGTACTACACCATGTCTCCAATACTAGGTGTGACGGTGGAGCTATCCGAAGAACGGTGTACACAGTTAGAGAGGAAAGAGAACCAGATAGAATGACCCCCATGTAACTAGACTTTACAGTTGATGAAAGCTCAAATAATAATGGCCAAAGATTACGTATTAAACAATTAACTGTAGATATTTAGGAGTATTGAGTTATTGACAACCATGTACCTAAGTATTAAAATGACTGACCATAATGAAGTTAATTATTTTGTTTAGAGTATAATGAGAATGTTCTTTTGGTAATGTTAAGTCCTTCATAAATAAACTAGGAATTAAAATGTTAGTATTGTATCGATTAGGTAGAAAAATTTTCATGTGATTAAGTTTGGACTATCGCAATAAAAGTAAATACATATTGTGTAAACTGTTTTTCTGTTGATATTTCGTTTATTTATCTGGCTCAGTGTTAAGACAACTATGTATAGAAACTCTTAGGGCCGACACTGCGTTAAGCGTGCGTACGCCGCGGTTTCATACAAAAGTGAACAGTCGCGGGCGCCCGCAGCGTCCGCCGCGTGTGGCTTCATACAAAAGTGAACCGTCGCGTGCGCCCGTCACGTGCGCCCGTTACGTGCGGTTTCGCACAAAGGTGAACCGCCGCGTGCGCACGTGACGGGCGCACGCTTAACGCAGTGTTGGCCCTTATTGTTGAATTAAATGGATGCCAAAGTTTTATCCGATGAATTTAGGGCTAAATGTAAAATAATGTAATTAAAAATTATAGTAGTTGAATTATAACAATTATTAATAAATGCGTGCTTATTTTTAATGTTGTAAAACAACTTAAATGTTAAGTTTTTCTTCCAATATGGTAATCTTTTTGTATAAACCTTTTTAATATTTTGTGAGTGTTACTTTTATCAGTATTTTAATAATATTGTATTAAAATAATAATATTTATTGTTTGTTTTATACTAATTGTTTGAGTAATGTGTAAATTACGGTTTTAATAGAAAAATTAAATATTAAATTATACTTTTCATTATTACAACCAGTACTGATATACTCAGTGAGATGTGAGACCTTTGCCCAGCATTGGCACATTACTACATATTACTATCTTTTTTATTTCTTTTATCTCTCCCAACTTTTTTAAAATTATTTTCATAAAACTCACTCACACTAAATCTCCAAGTACATAGTTCCCAACACATTCTTACAAACGTTTTAGGCTATCTTTACACCAGAGCAATGTTGCTACGTATATACCTATGCTTCTTAATTTCCAGCAACGAACATTACACAACAGCTTTATGCAACTATGAGTATGTAATGTGCGTACAGTCAATCCATGATGTTATGCATTTTACTATTTTATCACATAATATCACTACATAGTATAAAATAAAGTCGTCTCTTTTTCGTGTCTGTCTGTTTGTCTGTCTGTATGCTTAAATCTTTAAAATTACGCAACAGATTTTGATGCGGTTTTTTGTAATAGGTAGAGTGATTCAAGAGGAAGGTTTTTATGTAAAAAAATTCCCGAAATTCCCACGGGAACGGGCACAACGCGGGTAAAACCGCGGGGCGCTGCTAGTTATTTTATAATTCTCACATAGCAATAACATACAAACACTCTAGTACATGATAAAATTTCATTCTCACTTAAAGAAGTTTGAATACGATAAACATAAACTGCCTTATTCATAAACGCTCCCTAACTAAAACACTGTTAGTGAGTGTTTTGTCTCTTTCGCTCTTTGGAAAATAGCGTATGTCAGAAAGGGACAAACCATTTGATAGCTAAAATGCTGCGTTTATGCAAAAGGCCTAAAGGGTTTGTCACACTGGATGCTTTCTGCAGTCTACGGACAAAGCAAAGGCAGCCCGCATCCAGTGTAACAATTCCTTTAGTAGGCAGGCTCAATATTTTTATAGGCTGCCTTACCTACCTCGTTGACCCAAAATTAATTATCCTGTCATACAATTCTCAAATTGCTTCAATGAACCCCATTGTCTTCATCCACTTAACAAACCCATGATTTATAACTGAATACAGATGAACCTGCTGTTAATTTGGGGTTGTTATTCAAATATAAATATTTTAAGCCTCAGTTGAAGTCATTTGATTGGGAAAATCGGCGTTATTGATAAACGGATTAAAAAATTAGAACCGAATTGAGAATCTCCACTTTGAAGTTGGTTAAAACAAGGAGGAGGGTCGTGGCTAATGATTTCAGTTTATGGTTAAGCATTGTTCCCATTGAGCGAGTATACAATCTGCCGGTGAGTTTAGTTAAAGTACATTAGTATGACACTAGTTTTGTTGAAATTTTGTCGTTACAATTTATCAGCTGACAGTTCTTGAAAAAGACGTAAAGAAAATTATATCTTAATACGATACATTAGAGATCAAATTTACCAACTTCCATTAAAACAGCTCAACTTGCTCTAAAAATTAAAAATTCTATGAAAAAGCAAAGAAAATTACTCCCCAAAAAATAATTATAACAATCCCTTCGCTGTCATCCGAACAAAAAACTGTATAACATCAATAATGGTTTGAAAAACATTTCACAACAGAATAATGAGGGCATCCATAAAGAGGCATTTTGTTGATAAAACGATCTCATCGAGAGGCATTACTGAGGTCCGGACGTCGATCATTAAGGCATTGAAATATCCATTGAATTTGTACTGGAAAAATTGTTGGAAAGTTTTCCAGAAACAAATTGGAAATACGACGGTTATTGTTACAGTCATGCTGCAATTTGGTAAATCAGCTACAGAGGTTGCGTAGGGAACCACTACTATTAGTGTTTATCGAGCGAGCCGGGCCTTGTTTGAACAATGTACATCTCGATCAAACTTAGTAAATGAGAATTTAGCACGTTCACTTGATTTGTAACAAAGTTTAATTCGATTTGCGTAACTCAATTACGAATGTTTAGATGGACTCCGTCTATGTTTTTTTGGTTTATTTTAGTATTAACCAGCAGTTCCTTCGGTTTTACCCGCGTGTTGCCCGTTCCCGTAGCACTAGAAGAATAATAATTCAAATCGGATAGTTTTTGAGATGAAACAACAATAAAACAAACTCTTTAGCTTTATTATATAGATAATCCGTGCTTAATCTTTTTTATTGATATTGGAGTATATTTTAGGAGTAAATTATATAATTACTAGCTGCGCCCCGCGGTTTCACCCGCTTTGTACCCGTTCCCGCGGGAATTTCGGGATGTAAAATAGACGTTGTCCGATTCTCAGGCCGACCCGATATGTACACAAAATTTGATGAGAATCGGTCAAGTCGTTTCAGAGAAGTTCAATTACGAACCCCGTGACACGAGAATTTTATATATTAGACTAGCTGCGCCCCGTGGTTTGGCCCGCGTTGTACCCGTTCCCGCGGGAATTTCGGGATAAAAAATAGACGTTGTCCGATTCTCAGGCCGACCCGATATGTACACAAAATTTCATGAGCATCGGTCGAGCCGTTTCAGAGGAGTTCAATTACGCACAACGTGACACGAGAATTTTATATATTAGATTTGCTTGCCTAAGTATAAAGTAACTCCTCATGTTTTTAAAATGTTACTCAGAAACGTAATTTTTTCATACATTACATTTCAAAATCTCCACTAATGAAGTCAAAGCAATATAATATTATATTAATCTATCCACCTTCAAGTTTCCATCAATGAGGAATTATTTAAACCAAGTCGAGGATCGAGAATTTGACGGAATTCGACAACATATAGTAGCATGTGGTGCATTACCCGCCCATTTCTACGCGAAAATAGCTGTGAATTGCAACACCGTTGCGATAGCTTTCAATTTTATTATTGTTTCCATTTTTCGATTATTGCACCTTGTTTCTACCTCCATGGTCTTTACAATTGCTGAATCGTGAATGAAATGAATTCAATGATTTTCGTAATATTCTTTGATGTTTTCAAAGCTTTCTCGTTTCATTGATTTTTTCATTTCGTTTATTAATTCTGGTGAGCAATTAGGATTCTGTAAGTTTCTACATATAAGTAATCAAAGTAATTATTTATATATTAATATTTATTATAATTGGGTGCAGTGCAGACGAAATATTATGTATAATATACATAATATTTAATATACTGGTATAATATATCAGAAAGAAGAGTATGTTTTTTAGTTTGTTTGAACGCGCTAAACACATAAACTATCCACCCGATTCGAATAATTATTTTTGTAATGGATAGCCACATTCAACGGGAAGGCTATGGACTATATTTCATCTCAAAATTCCCACGAGAACGAGTACAAGAGTAAAACCGTGGGGACTGCAAGGATGTATGTAATATATGGTAAGTTCCACAGCTAAAGATCTTTCTTCTGCAAACTTATATATTTTTTCAAGCTTCTAGCTGGTTTTATACAGAACATGCGTTCAAGTAGAATTTATCTAGTTGGAAAGCAAGCGCAGAGAAAACCCAGTTTTACCTTAATGTGCTTTATTTTAAACCTTCTAACCTCTGTTTTATAGAATACAAAACTAAATCTGGCAGTATGTTGAACAACTTAAAACAACATCATGGTCTTTGTTTGAAAGTCTGAAGTATCTACAGCGAAGTTATGCGTGCACTGAACAACTACACTCTAGTGCTTTCAGGATTGTTCGCAACTCCACACTTTGTGCCTTATTACAAAGGCTTAGGGCTCACAATCACAGTCGATTTAAGAAGATGTAATAATTGTTATTTTTGTGTTTAAAAGTTGATGTGAGTTCGGTTGGAAACAATTACGTAGATCGAGTTTCCAGTAGGTTTGGTTCGTATGAAGTAATTGAGACCTCATTTATGCGGTTATGCATTTGATTTAATTCTTCAAAAGTTTTATATATGTTCCTGTTAGGTATTATTCTTTGCCTTGCAGTAGAATTCATGGTAGAATGGAAAGCATAGTTGACATTAGAAGGTAAAAGCTGCGATGCTAGTTAGCGAATTCAATGCGTCATCAGTCGCACTCGTCAACTTTGACCATAGGATTCGCTTTCTCGCTTGTAAACTAGCTCAAATAACCGCTTCATTGTGATTAGTCAATTGAGTTTCGTACAACTCCGTTCCACTTCAACTGAACCGCCATCACTGAAAATATTATATCTAAGTATATCTAAAAACAATTAAGTAAAAGACCAGAGAAATGATAACTCACCTCAAATTGAATTACACGAGCAAACTCCAACTCTGCACTTTGCTCACTCGAATAGAAAATAAAGTAATTATTTCACAGAGAACTTTTCAAGGAATAACTGAAAAACCTAATAAAATACAAGATCTTAAGAGGCGTCTTAAAATAGAAATCCTTTCCCTGCAGGCATTAGTTCCCTGGTTCAATTATAAGAATTTACTGGCCCCTGGAGAGGGCCAGGGCAGATCTAACTGACAACCACTGTCAGAGGAAACCAGTAAATTATGCATTTAACAACTAGCTAGTGGATATTTTCTGCGCTCAGTTTTCTTGTGTTTTCAAAGATATTTCCAATTAATTGGTACCAAGAAAAATAAGTTGAAGATAATTATGTAGTACTTACCTGCAGGGCCAAGATAGGGCGTTGTCTTCATTTTTCTCATATCTAGAGATATATAACTCTCTCTTAATTTGAATAAAACTGGATAGAGTTCATAGCGTAGTTTGCTGGAGAGATTTTAAGTGATTGTAAGTGTTAAGCCACACGCAGCTTGGCCACTACTTGGTTTGGAGGTTGATAGTGCTATTTTCATCTAAGCGCTACCGAGCTTCGGAGGGCACGTTAAGCAGTCGGTCCCGGTTGATGCAATATTTAGCCCATAGACTGACGCTTATGACTTTGGTCGGCACGCTCTTATAACATTCGCAGCCCTTTAATTTCTGACAGCAGAAACAAAAAAATCAGAGTAAAAATCAGCCAAAGCACGAACATGCAATCTGGGTCATAAAACATACTGTTGGCTCAGGACCGATAAGCGGTGGCCAATATTGCGTGCGGGCTGGATGTCAATACACAGGGTTGTCCAATAAAATATAAAAAACTTGGAACTTTTTGGTTGCAAGCCCGAGGAGAAAGTATGTTCCAAGATTGGTGTATATGTGTCTGTGACTTCGAAGTGCCTAAGTGTCTCTCGTGTAGATTAACTCCTGTTCTCAGAGGCGTCAAATGCTTTCTTAGTAGAGATTTAATGAGCGATTTGGACATTTAATGCATTAAAAAAAGCGCCAATTAGTTAATTGTCGATTTAATGTCCGACTCGGAGTCCCACATTTTAAGTAAGAGGATTTTTGGAAACAGCTGGGTCCATTATAGTTTTATTAATTTTGTATGTAAATAAACCTAGTCAGCTTTACCCCCCCCCCCCCCTCCTTTCAATCGCATCATCATCATTATCATAAATTTAAGAGCAAGGCTCTTGTCGGTGATTCCGTTGCAGACTTCTCCATCTATTCCTATTCAGTGCTCTTTCACATCTCTATGGACGACACACCGCAGTCACCCAAAGTACATACAGTCAAATTGAAAACCTTTTCCTTCGGTTTTTGAAGTCGGTTAATAAAATAGCAATAAATCGCTTGTCAACATTGACTGTGGGCTGTCGATACCTTGGTTTAGTTGAGATCATGCCCCGAACACCTTTTCAATTATAAATCAACGGTAACAGACATCTGCTACAAAAGGGTATTTGTAAGTGTAATTTGGACAGAGCCGGCGCATTTTAGCTCTCACAAAAGAAGGGTATTTTGGGCCATTGTCCTTTGATATGTATACCATTTTATGAGAACAGATTATGAAGTTGCGAAAAATTATGCGTTAATTTGTAAATGGTTTGTGCAGTTCGCAATCTGTCAGGTTAGGTTGCAGGTTGTACCTCTAACTTCATATCAATAGCCAGTGACAGAGACATAGCTCTACGGAACCGAAACTAGTCAGCTACCCTCCAACCTAGCACAACAAATGTCATAGAAGGTGACAATACCGTGAGTTGATTGGTGGAATATTTAAAACTAGCGGCCCGCCCTCGCTTCGCTTCGGGTAATCAAGATTTCATGTAGGAAAATCGGGATAAAACATTGCGTGTCTCCCGCAGGAATATACACAATCAAAATTTCAAGTGGGAAATTGGGGATAAAATATTACATGTCTCGCGCGAGTATATATGTATACACAATCAAGATTTCATGTGAGGAAGAATTCGGGATAATACCTACATAGCACGTCTTCGTCGTTCGTAGTTCGTAGGTAGGAATATCCCCGCGCGCTTTGACCGCACGAAACAGTAAGTGGCCATAAGAGACCCGCCATCGAGCATTATTATTTTGTAAGCAGCGCCCCGTGGTTTTACCCGCGTTGTGCCCGTTCCCGTGGGAATTTCGGGAATTTTTTTACATATAAACCTTCCTCTTGAATCACTCTATCTATTACAAAAAACCGCATCAAAATCCGTTGCGTAATTTTAAAGATTTAAGCATACAGACAAACAGACAGACAGACACGAAACAGAGACGACTTTATTTTATATAGCGACCCGCCCTCGCTTCGCTTCGGGTAATCAAGATTTCATGTAGGAAAATCGGGATAAAACATTGCGTGTCTCCCGCAGGAATATACACAATCAAAATTTCAAGTGGGAAATTGGGGATAAAATATTACATGTCTCGCGCGAGTATATATGTATACACAATCAAGATTTCATGTGAGGAAGAATTCGGGATAATACCTACATAGCACGTCTTCGTCGTTCGTAGTTCGTAGGTAGGTATATCCCCGCGCGCTTTGACCGCACGAAACAGTGAGTGGCCATAAGAGACCCGCCATCGAGCATTATTATTTTGTAAGCAGCGCCCCGTGGTTTTACCCGCGTTGTGCCCGTTCCCGTGGGAATTTCGGGATTTTTTTTACATATAAACCTTCCTCTTGAATCACTCTATCTATTACAAAAAACCGCATCAAAATCCGTTGCGTAATTTTAAAGATTTAAGCATACAGACAAACAGACAGACAGACACGAAACAGAGACGACTTTATTTTATATAGCGACCCGCCCTCGCTTCGCTTCGGGTAATCAAGATTTCATGTAGGAAAATCGGGATAAAACATTGCGTGTCTCCCGCAGGAATATACACAATCAAAATTTCAAGTGGGAAATTGGGGATAAAATATTACATGTCTCGCGCGAGTATATATGTATACACAATCAAGATTTCATGTGAGGAAGAATTCGGGATAATACCTACATAGCACGTCTTCGTCGTTCGTAGTTCGTAGGTAGGTACCTATATCCCCGCGCGCTTTGACCGCACGAAATAGTAAGTAGCCATAAGAGACCCGCCATCGAGCATTACTATTTTGTAAGCAGCGCCCCGCGGTTTTACCCGCGTTGTGGCCGCTCCCGTGGGAATTTCGGGAATTTTTTTACACAAAAACCTTCCTCTTGAATCACTCTACCTATTACAAAAAAACCGCATCAAAATCCGTTGCGTAATTTTAAAGATTTAAGCATACAGACAAACAGACACGAAACAGAGACGACTTTATTTTATACTATGTAGTGATATTTCTCATCATAACTCTGAAACTAACTGTCCGATTTTAATAATTTAAAGAGGTACACAAAGAAACATAATTAACCTTGATTGTAGAGCCATTTATTTTGATGTAGATTCATATCATCATATGAATATCATCAACTTAAAATTACACTCCTTTTTTAACTAATTAATTTTAACTTAAAACGGTTATTGTGTCTTAACTATAATAGTTAGACATATGCCCTCGCGAACTTATTTGTTTGCAATGATATGTACTTTGATTGTGTAGAACATTGTTTTTGTGTATCATCAATAGATTTAGTAGCGCACGCCAAAAACCAATTTTTTTAGGCATGTTTTTCATACCTTGGGTTACATATACCCGCGTTGTGCCCGTTCCCGTGGGAATTTCGGGAATAAATATAGCCTATGGCACTCAGGGATAGTGTAGCTTTCGAATGGTGAAAGAATTTTTTAATTCGGTGCAGTAGTTTCAGAGCCTATTCGAGACAAACAAACAAACAAACAAACAAACAAAAAATCAAACCTTTCCTCTTTATAATATTATTAGTATTAGTATAGACTAGCAGCGCCCCGCGGTTTTACCCGCGTTGTGCCCTTTCCCGTGGGAATTTCGGGATAAGAAACCTTCCCGTTGAATGTAGCTATCCATTGCAAAAGAAAAAAAAATCGAAACGGGCTGGTAATTCTTGAAATTAGCTCGAACATACAAACAAACAAACTTGCAAATTTTACCTCTTTATAATAAGAGTTTTTACCGTCAAAGCGTCACCAATCAACACAGAGTATTTATCATTTCATATCTCGTCGCCTTCTGTGATATTCATCAACTAATGGTGATTCGTTGTGCGCCGGCCAGAGGCCGACAAGCGAGACATATCGTCTTCTGCAGTATCTACCTTTATCACCCACATCTGAATGACACCCGAAACGTTAAGCTTAGTTATCAGTATTATAACGAACGCCAATTCAGAGCTGTCTGCCAATTAGTTTGTAGAATTGATATGAAATGTTCGCTGTTCTACGTAATTGAGTGGTTTCATTCATGGAAAGAGGTTTTGTTTGAGTAAAAACAGGTGGTGAGTTCAATAGAACAATGTTAAACCTTATTCTTTTTCTTTGGGATTCGCTTTTTGTTCGTAAATCGCTCAACCTAAGCAAATAAAGTGTGCTACAACGGTGTCTCCGAATTTAGAAAAAAAGCGGCCAAGTGCGAGTCGGACTCGCCCATGAAGGGTTCCGTAGCAGCGAGTAACATAATAAAGAAGTTGTTTACGATTTATGTCGTAAAAAAAAAACTACTAACTAGACCTCGTTCAAACCAATTTTCGGTGTTAGATTACATTGTTATGTACATCATATATTTTTTTTAGTTTTATCATTCTCTTATTTTAGAAGTTACAGGGGGGGGGACACACATTTTACCACTTTGGAAGAGTCTCTCGCGCAAACTATTCAGTTTAGAAAAAAATGATATTAGAAACCTCAATACCATTTTTGAATACCTATCCATAGATACCCCACACGTATGGGTTTGATGAAAAAAAAAATATTTTTTTCATTTCTAAGTATGGGAGACCCCCCTAAAATTTTATTTTTTTTCTATTTTAGTGTGAAAATATTAATGCGGTTCACAGAATACATCTACACACTAAGTTTCAACAACATAGCTCTTATAGTTTCGGAGAAAAAAGGCTGTGACATACGGACAGACGGACGGACAGACAGACAGACAGACATGACGAATCTATAAGGGTTCCGTTTTTGCCATTTGGCTACGGAACCCTAAAAAGAACATTTGTGTTCTTTTTTTTACCAAAACAAATGCTAGTCGCTGTTGCCAGTTCTTCATCATAGTTAGACTTAACATCTCGAAATCATTGTATGTGTGTAAAAAAATATATTCTCAAAAGCAAAACAGGATTAATTAACATTAGCGGGCCACATTTTTGCTATCAAATGGTTTGTCACTTTCTGACAGACGCAATTTTCCGAAGAGCAAAAGAGAAAAAACTCATTGTGACAATGTAGTTACACCGCGTTTATTAATATGGCTCTACGAGTATGGCTGTTGAAAAACAAATATGATAATAAAATCTCGCTGGTAAAGCGCATATTGTTCTTGAAAAACAATAATTCCATCTTATGTCGTAGAGGGATCTTCAAAAATGATGCTTCTAGGAATTTAAATTGAAATTGCATTTTAACTCATATATGCGATACAGGAACCGAGTCCACTTGTTGTCATGGTTGTCACAACAAAGATATTACTAATTATGCTAACTTATTTATTTCATATAGTATTAGCCTGTAAAGTCCCACTTCTGGGCAAAGGCCTCTCATCTCACTGAAGATGCAGTGGTTCCACCCGCGGCCCAATAGATGTCGCTAGTGTGAATCTAAACCATCCAGGGTGCTTTCCAAACGCATACAAAAAAATCATTCAAATCGGTCCAGCCGTTTAGGAGTTCAGTGACATACACACGTACATAGAATCTAATATATAAAATTCTCGTGTCACGGGGTGCGTAATTGAACTCCTCTGAAACGGCTTGACCGATTCTCATGATATTTTGTGTACATATCGGGTAGGCCTGAGAATCGGACAACATCTATTATTCATCCCGAAATTCCCGCGGGAATGAGTACAAAGCGGGTGAAACCGAGGGGCGCAGCTAGTTATATATATAAAGACTAGCTGTGCCCCGCGGTTTCACCCGCAGCGCCCCCGTTCCCGTGGTAATTTTGAGATTTTTATTCCCTATAAACCTCACGGAGCCCGAGACCTTTCCAACGAATGCAAAACCGTGGAAATCGGTTCGTGCGTTCTGAAGTTATAGCGTCAGATAGGAAAACCCGACTTATTTTTATATAGTAGATAATAAAACTGAAGAGTTTGTTATTTTATTCTGTTTGTTTAAATTAATCTCAGAAACCACCAATCCAATCTGAATAATTCCTTTTGTAACAGATAGCCACATTCAACGGGAAGGTTATGAATTATTTTTCATCCCGAAACTCCCTCGGGAACGGGCACAACGCGGGTACAACCGCGAAACGCTGCAACATTCATAATTTTCCTTTCCTAGACAACCCTGTGAAGAACTAGAAATGAACTAACGTGGAGTCTTCTTATTTCGAGATGAAACTTTATATTGTTTGCAATCACTTGTCCCGCGAACTCTTGACTCGAATAATATTTTACATTAGTATAAAGTTTTCTTTCTTCAAAGTTCTAATATTTTACATTAGTTTGATGTGTGTGGTTTTTAGTTTGTTATAAATAAATAATAACATTAACATCTAAAGAAAGGCCTGTGCCCAGCAGTGGGATATTACATGCTAATACTTCTTCTTCTTCTTCTCGAGTGGATGGTCAACCTGACCTATCCTGGTGTCAGAGTTATTGAGCCGCCAAAGGCCTCTGACATGGCTTATGTAACGACTACTATCCGTAGAAAGTAACCGGGACCGACGGCTTAACGTGCCCTCCGAAGCACGGAATCATGTTACTTTTCGGGCAATCAGGTGATTAATAATAATACTATCTAATATCAATACTAACATCTAAAAACTCCGACACCAGGGTCGACCACTAACCACTACTCCAAATGATTGAATGAATGACATTACCATATCCTAAATAACTAGCTGTTCCGCGCGGTGGTTCCACCAATAGATCCAATAGATGGTGCTATTGGAAACATGTTGTAGATTGCACTTAAACGTTATTCTATTTTCATGGTTACCCCCACTCATACATTTTGTTGAAATGGAGAAAATCTTCCTCGTTGTTCAATTAGTATATAATGCATTGTCGTGATCATAGAGATTTGTCCAATTACATATGTTGGCCATATCATGAAATGTGACTATTTTATGATGTGGGCAAATATCTACAATATTGCCATGACACATAGATCTAAGGCTACCAGCTAATCTAAACCTACTTGACAAGTATATGGGTTGTTTCACTCGGGCGAAACCGCGGGGCGCTGCTAGTATACGAGCTATGTGGATTCATACATCAGATTTTTCAGATACAACAGCACATAAGTTAGTATTTTTGAATAATAATATAACTTTCTTTTTGGCTGTATTTAGTAAAAGCTTTCTTTCGCTATTCAAAATATAGTGTGTATTTAAACCTATTTCTATCAGTCCCTCTATCTATCAGAAGATCTATAAATTTCAGTAGTTTCAGTGCACCAAATCCCCCCTAGATTATTAAATCTAATCAAAATATATTTAAAAGACCCAGTACACAAAAACAAAACTCCACCCAACAACATTCTCACAGTTTTAAAATCACCAATTTGCTTAAACTCCTACACTAATGCTCGTCTTATTTCCTCCCTACACGAACAATGCTAAAAGAATTCCTATCTTGCAATCTCAAGACAATATTCCGACTATAAAAAGCAGTTTAAAAGAAAAACTGTTTAAGGAATCAGCAAAATCCTAACGATAAACAGAAGGAAAACGTCTTAAGAGATATTTATCGGTAAAATATTCCTTCCACAACGTACAGCGGGCTCATAGAATGCGGAGTACAGACGATAGAATTTAGTCTTGACCAAACGGACGATTAAATATTGTTGCTTGGTACCTCTGAAATATTGCTGAAAGATTGCAATTTACTATTTTGCTTAGACAATTGTTTAAAGAGTTTTGGAGCTCATAAATTGTAAACCTCTACTTGAAGTTATTAGCATTACAATATCAGCTCGTTGCGCAATGTTACGAAAATATTTAACAGTGTTTTTGCTCCTTAACATATCGAATCATAAAACTATAATGCATTTTTAACAAAGGTTTTGAATATAATTATTTGACACTGAATATTTCAATTCCCTTCAAAAATGCTTACATTTTAACAGACTCAAAAACCGAGAGATTTTCAACTCGCCCTTTCACGCGTATTTACTTTAACAGTACAAAAACCAACAAAACAAAAATCGCCCCGTCTGTACCTTGCGTTAATAATGCGCTTTATTTTTGTACTAGCGACAGAAGTACCGTGTACGAGGATTTACATAATGAGACGGTTGAGACCGTTAGTTAAGGGCTCATGTTTGATGCTTGATGCGGATTTCAGAGGTACGATAAAACGAAGGATCTATAGTTTAAGATCAAGGGAATTGGTACGGGTTTTCGTGGGTACTTTTTTACTCGTAGAAGATTTGGGCGTAGACATGGCACAGGTAGTTATAAAAATATTTTGGTTTGTATTTTGCGTTGACACGTTACTTTAAAAACTGTATCTTTGAGGTAGAGATAACTCCAATCGAACGAAATATGAAGCTATAAAGTATGTGTAAAGTGTCTTCATATTTTGTGAATACGCTGTTTGACACAGAGGTCATATTTGTATACGTTTCTTAACCAAATTTCATGGTTTATCCACTCTTCTTCAAGACGCGATCTTTAATGGTGCCTTTTCACCAATGCCGTGCAATGAGTAGCAAAGCTACTTTTGAATTGATTGATGGATATCAGGGATTGGATTTATGTGGTTTATAATTAGAATGTACATTTTTCCAAGGGGATGGTCATCTTGATTTGTCTACGGAAACGGGCATAGAGGAGTTAATCTATTGGTAGGGCTG
Organism: Cyclophora albipunctata; assembly: GCA_963082685.1. Classification (NCBI taxonomy): domain Eukaryota; kingdom Metazoa; phylum Arthropoda; class Insecta; order Lepidoptera; family Geometridae; genus Cyclophora; species Cyclophora albipunctata. Next base: position 3,942,522 of record OY720133.1, read on the forward strand.
CCTCTTGCAAGGAATATTTAACAGCATCTTTAATATTATTTGCGTTCTGATATAAGTAACACGTAGCATTGTCAAGTATTTGTAGAGTATTCTCAGACCACTGTTATTTTTCTCCAAGTAGATACATTAAAGACAAAGTTCTCCCAAAGATAGCCAACAATATTCCATGAAATATCGTCATTGTAACTTATATTGTGCCAATAAACAATACCAGTGTACTGTTACGTAACCACAATAAATATTTATCGTGTGGAAATAACAGCGATATATTACGTGGATCGTTTTTAAAATACTATTCTATATGGAATTTTTAGTTTGAATACGTTTTATTTTGAAACTAGATTTGGACGGATGCGAGCACTGTATGGAAATTTGAGATTTAGTATTTATTTAACAGCCGTCGATGCTTAGGTTTGGTTGGAACAAAATGGCGCCTGACGTGCTCACTTTGCCTCGACCCTTTGGTGCCTGTGCGTCATCACTAACTCGACTCTACTACATGTGGGTGACACTCCTGAGAATTCTTCAAATTGTGGTACTGCATGAGGATTGCCCCTTTGGCATTCTTCACCCACGATGTGCAAGCTAGGATAACAAATGCTACTACTAGGCTAAGAAAGAAGCTACATAGCTATGAAATGGTATAATTATATAATTATATCACAAATCGTATCAACAGCGTCATAACAAGTTACAGTACTGTGGCCTGGAACTAAACCCAAAACTTAGCAACGGCCACAATATTTTCCACGACACCTGAAATATTTTACAAACTCCTTCTTTTGACCGTTTTCTATTTACCACGTTTTTAGAACACAATGGTGATACTCAGATACCGCAAGACCGATGTATAATTGTTACGATTCTTTGTTGATAACTTGCAGAGGACGTGCGTCATCAGCGCGATAAAAAACGCCTGTCGTAATTAAACGTGTGCTAAGACCCTTGATATCGACTCATCTTATATCCTAAGGTCGCATGTTGTAAACTTGCTCAATCCAAACAACACCTTAATGGAAAATTTCATTCCTGCATCTACCGACGTATACATCAAATAAATAACCAAGTCGTCGAGTACATTTATCGTCTCAGACGGAGGTATTCTGGAGTATAACTGAGAATGAAAGAGATACTCGTATTTGTATTTACGTTACAGAATAAAACACATTAATCATTCGGAGCTCAGTGTGGGACGTTTGAGACGATCTCGGGTTGTGATCAACAATTTATAGGTGTTTTAGTGTCCTTTGGTTTTACTTGCTTTGCTTAGAACTTGATCGAGGATTTGGACAAAAAGTGTGTGTCAATCTGATTTATAAAGGAGGCTACCGATCGATGTATACATGGCATAATATTGCGTGGTACACAGCGAGTCTTTTTGCAGTCAGTACAGAGAAACACGGCGCTCGCAGCGAGCATCGAGCGGATCTTTGCTGCGAAAAAATTGCTCGTTGGTACTGACTGTGCATGTTACATTACGCCTTAATGTAACGTCGGTCAGTATCCAGCTTAATAGTCTAGTCTTTTTGGTGTTACTTTGAAATCTAGGTGAGTTAACTAGGCCCTATTGCAACAACAATACAAATTCTTCCGTGACTAGATCCATTCAAGAAGGTTTTCCATTTCCACAACAGGTATTCTATGCCACGTTTGGTTAACAAATCAGATCAAACTAACCAACGCATAGGTGTGGTTCAAAGGGTTTTACTAGCGTTGTGTCCATTCTAGAAGGAATTTCCGGTCTAACCATAGCCTAAATATAACCTTTCTGGTGTAATGTGGCTATCCGGTAAAAAATAATTAATCGAATCGGATTAGGTAGTAGTTCCCGGTGTAAGCCTGAACTGAATTTACAAACAAAAGATATGATCAAACGTGCTTTGCAAGCGAAGTTCTACCTGGTATATTGAGTACTAGCCGCGCCCCGCGGTTTCACCACGTTGCATCTGTTCCCGCGGGAATTTCGAGATAAAATGTATCTCATGTGTCATTCGGATGTATAACCTATATTGTTGTATAGTTTCATCTGAATCCGTTCAGTAGTTTTTTACATACTTACATTCTCACAAACTTTCGCATTTATAATATTAGTACGATGGAGCTATGAATATACATACAATTATAAATTTTGCCTCTTTATAATATTAGTCAAGCTAGACAATGCTGCCAGTCTTTTGTCCTCTTCAGACTCTAGTCTGTACAGGCTTGAATAAGCACCAAAATATTACCATATTTCACTAAAGAAAAAACAAAACAATACCCTCCAGAATAACAAGTGAACAATAAAACTCTGTGTTTAAAATGTCGTTAATAATTAAAGTCACAGCACTGTTTTATGAGCTTCCTTACAAATATGCAGAGATGAGAATTCTTATGTAAATATCTCGAAGAATACTTGCTAGAGGATCGTATTTTTAAGATATACTAGCTGAGTTGTATTGCTTTACCTGTATTAAAAAAAACTTGAGAGGTGTCAAGGGAGGGTGTCCCTTGACACCTCTCAAGTTTTTTTTTGATGGAACGAAGTTTATTTATTATCAACAAAAATAATCGTCGCGACACCACAATGTTCAATGCGAAATAGAAAGACGAAACGAAATTATCTAGCTTGCTTTCTATAAGACAGAGAGAGAGAGACAGACAGAGAAATATGCGCAAACATGTTTCTCTGTCTGTCTCTCTCTGGCGTGCGCAAGTTTCTCTGTCTGTCCCTCTCTGGCCTAAATAATGTCGTTACCATTTTTTCCGTCTAGCTCCCTTTCGCAACGCGCGATAAGGAACTTCGTTCCAATATTTTTATTACAGGAATGCTGTTTAATATCGCGCGCGGCCAAACAAACATACAAACACACAGGTCGAACAGAACCATCTTTGTTGAATTAACTTAAAATGTAGCTTCAATTACTTCTTAAGAGCTATATGTAAGATAAAGTCCGTTATTATCAGTTAAGCCGTTTTGGAAGTTGCCTTTAATCAAGAGACAAACAAATAGTAGACAGTATTTTACTAGCTACTATTTTTTTAATACTCGTAGATATACCTATTGTTCATTTATTTGAGTACATATTATATTTGTTTATACATCTTTAATTAAAAAGGTATTTTTCCCGAGTTATTTGTAAAACGGCAAGACCCATTTTACTAGCAAAAGTTAACGTAATATGAGTTTTTAGCATACTTAGGGTGTATTGCATGAAAAATCTTTAATATGTTTAGCACCTAAATATGTTTAAAAAACACAAGTTGTTAGTTCAAAATCTAAAGCTAATATTATAAGGAGGTAAAAATTTTAAGTTTGTTTGTTTGTTTGTTCGTTTGTTCGTTTGTTTGTTGGTTTGTTTGTATGTTCGAGCTAATCTCAGGAATTACCTGTCCGATTTCAATAATTATTTTTGTAATAGATAGCCACATTCAACGGGAAGGTTATAGGCTATTTTTCATCCCGGAATTCCCATGGGAACGGGCACAACGCGGGTAAAACCGGTGGGCGCTGCTAGTTCGTTATATTTTGTTAATTGAACATATTTAGGCGCCAAATAAAATTAAGAATCCTAGTGCAATACGCTCTTAGTATTCCTTAGGCATAAATTGCAGAGCACCAGTATTATAAGTACTAGTTTTTGTCCTAAGATGTTGAGAATAAAACCCAGTACCCGTAAACCGTTCTAAATAATAGGTTTACAAAATTATGCACGAAAGAAGTTTTTGCAAAGCATTCAAAGTACTTGCAGACAGTATTACCATAATTTTAATGAATTCCGCCACAAATTGTGAGCTCATTGCTCTGTAGATATAATGTACTTTAAAGAGAATGCAGCTTATATACCCTCACGTTAAATATTCATTAAAACATATGTTTCTTTTTTGCGTTCTTTGTTTCAAAATAGCTGTTTTGGTAATGGTTTTTTCGCTTTGAGAGTAAAATGTAAAAGCTTATGAACGTATTATGTAAATGTTATTTTGAGAAAAATGTTCACGCTGGACATTTCCATTCATTCTTGTAAAAACGAACCTACGTAAAGGTTCAAGTATAACGGACAGTAGACCGCTACCGCACGCACTTCTCGGACAATTTTCTGCAGTCGCCGCACGCCACAACTGCAGACTGCATCTACATTGTTCTAAAGCCACCTGCGGTTGTGATCAGCGGTCCGTGTTCGACTTGAAGTTTAAAGGTGTGTATTCGGTAGCGAACGCAACTGCAGGCAGCAACTGTCGTCTTTAACTGTCGTCTTCAACTGTCGTCTTCAACTGTCGTCTTCAACTGTCGTCTTCAACTGTCGTCTTCAACTGTCGTCTTCAACTGTCGTCTTCAACTGTCGTCTTCAACTGTCGTCTTCAACTGTCGTCTTCAACTGTCGTCTTCAACTGTGTCGTCTTCAACTGTCGTCTTCAACTGTCGTCTTCAACTGGCGTCTTCAACTGGCGTCTTCAACTGTCGTCTTCAACTGTCGTCTTCAACTGTCGTCTTCAACTGTCGTCTGCAAGCAGGTCTGTTGTCGCGCTCAAAATTTAAACTGCAGGGGTGCTGGCGGATGGCGGTTGCTGCCTGCTACTGTGGTCGCGACCAAAGATAGACCTTTAAGATTGTGACCTCGTTTTCACCTGAAGGTTTTATTTTAAAAGGGTAACTCAACCATTTGCTAAGTATTTGAATGTCGAATGAAAATATAACTTTCTAAACAAAAACTAATACTTTCTTTAATAGAAGTAAGAACAAGCCTTTTTATGCTAAGTAATATAAATATTTAAAGCTTAAACCCTCATTGATGTTACGGCTCAGTAAATTTAAATATATATACACCTCTCAAATATTTCATTTTAAACCAGATTCCAATATAAATGAAGACCTTTGACAAATCGAATCACCAACAGACCCATAAATTCCTTCCACCGAATCAAAAAGCTGTGAAAAGTTCAATATTACACCGTCTAGGTATCACCTTGACGTAAATTAATGGAGAAGTTTCATGAAATTTATTCGAATTCGACCATTTCAAAGGACAGTTCTATTAAAATTTCATTTCGGCAATTTGTGAATAAATGGAGTTTGCTTTGAGTGAAGCAAAGGGGGTGAATAGACAAATTACACCTCTGTATAAAGTCGGTTTGAGTTTGAACGAATAAATAACAATAGGGGTGCGTTTGATCAACTTATCATTGGACTAAACCGTTCAAAAGCGGAGAGTGAGTTAATAACAGACCTCTGGTAACTAACGAACACTCGTTTTAGACTTTGAATTACTTCTGTTGAAATGGGAAAGCAGAATCGTGTCCCTAAATAGACTTGGCGATTACTCGCCGATATATGTTAGCTTGTTTCGATTTTTAAGCAATGTGCAGCCCTTAAATCGTTCTCCTTCTTCTTCATCGAGTGTATGGTCAACGTGACCAATCCTGGTGTCAGAGTTATTGGCCTGCCAGAGGCCTCTGACATGGCTCATGTAACGACTACTATCCGTAGAAAGTAACCGGGACCGACGGCTTAACGTGCCCTCTTACTTTTGGGGCAATCAGGTGATTCATCCTGCAATGCCCTAACCAAACTGAGGACAGTCTCACAAAGTGATTTTTGTGAGATATTCCCACTGGGAATCGAACCCGGAACCTCCGGATCGTGAGCCGGGCGCTCAAGCCACAAGACCACGGAGGCTTAAATCGTTGGGTGGCCCTTAGCTTCTATCTAAGCGCTACCGAGCTAACGAGCTTCAAAGAGCAAAATTAAACATTGAAGCATTCTCATCTATACTTATGTCATAAAGACGCTTTGATTTGTTCAACAAAATGTTATAGTCGCTCCAGTAAATGTGGAAAATTAACGTAAGCGCGATATACAAATTTTTCCACTAACGCCATCTATTATGGACCCACCATTCGGATTAGTCAATTATATTTTACAACATACGAAAACAAAACAAGAAAGTTTGAAGAAACCTTCTAAAACAGATTTCCCAAACATAAGTCTTTGTTACTTCCAGCTGATTGGTTCGTAAAGATGGGATATTCTACGCTATCCAACCGTGGTAGCACCATTAGTGGCAATTGATACATGTGTTTCGTCAGGGGCCATTGGTACAAGACAAATGATCTCCACACACGCTGTATTTCACTCCTGCATTGCTCTTAAATAGCTATTTGATAGATTTAAACTTAAAGGTTGGGTTTAAAGTTAAATGGGGTAAGGGAATGTGAAAAGAATCAATTGTTTTATTCTTGTTTTTGAGACGTAAACCTATTTTTAGTCAAGAGTTTCATTTTAAAAACGTTAATTATGCAAAGTTGAGTAGGTTTATTGGATGAAGCCGGTGTGTTTGATCGACTAACTTAAAATGGACTTAACTGTATCAAACAAGTCGGTCAAAAAATCGAACTGCCTTAGATATATATTACTAATTATAGTACACGTGTAAGTTTTAAGGGTGCATTTTTAAGTCTGATTTGATCTGACTTTCAAGTAATAATCTAACAAAGCTTGCCAATAAATGATGACTGCAAAAATTAATAGTATTTGTATTAGCCTGTTCCACTGCTGGGCAAAGGCCTCTCATCTCACCGAAGATATCAGTAGACAGGATGTCTACTGCGGTTTGTTGATCTCAAACCCGTACGATGTTTCGAAAATAGGAAACATATTTTCGCTTGACCTGGGATTGAACCCGGGACCTCAGTCTTGGCAGGCGATTGCAGATACCACTAGTCCACCGAAGCAGAAAAGTAATAAGAAAAAAATAATAAATTAAGCATATATAAATTGAAATCAATCATGATTACGGACCATCGCTTATTAACTGATATAAAAAGTGCCTTTAAGACAATAATAAGATAGATTGATAAATGGAATGACTGATCAAAATGAAAATAACTTGAGCCGTGTAGGAAATTCTGCTTAGACATGATCCAATAGAACAAAGAAAGATATATGGTAGACGTAAATGTAAAAATATTTAATTTGGTTACAGGATTACTCGCAATTGAGACTACTGTGATAAAGCTAAAGAGATTGTTTTTTGAATGCGTTAATCACTGGATATTATATTTGGGTTTAAAATAGTCGTTGTGAATATGATAGAGAAAGTTTGAGGGCATTTTTGCCCCGAAATTACTCATGAAATGTGGTATAGTTATAACAAGTGTTGGACCGTTGGCTGATATCCTTACAAATTATAAAGCCGTGGACAACCTTACTTCTTTCAATACTCCTGTCAGCTAGTATTGCGGAGAATAATGAGAACCAGAAGGAATTATAAAATATTTCCTACTCCATGAGTTTTTTGTTCCAAGCGCAATATGCGTCGGGACCCACGAATGTGGCGTCATTACTCAAAGTCCAGTTTCTCGGACTAACTTGTTTTTTATTAGATATGCGATCAGGATCCTAAAGCCCTATTTTTTTTTACTAACAGTATCTATTAGCAGGTACAATCAATAATTGTACGTAATTGGGGAAAAACAATTGATTGTTTTCTGGACCAACTGAACGGGTTCGAAATTTAAACTCTTGATGCAAAAAGATACCCCATTTTAGAAAAAGGGGGCTATATTAATAAAGGCCTAGTAAGAACAGTTTAGCTATCAAATGTTTTATCACTTTCTGACATACGCAATTTTCCGAAGAGCAAAAGAGACAATGTTTTAGTTACACCGCGTTTATTAATAGGCCCAGGATGTATATGAATTTTTGTGTATATGATTGATTCAAATATCTTTGTCTGACATGTAACATAACTAATAATTATAAGGTACGTTATTATGTTTGAACTACGAGTACATTCTACATTGTCAATTACAACCCCTTTGAACTGTCTCTATAAATTGAATTTCATGCAAATACAGTAATTAAACTATGGCGGGCTAATAATTTGAAACTATTGCCGTATTTAACACAGATCACTGCATTAGGCTTCATTCACACAAGCGCTTTTGGAACGCGCACTTCAAGCGTTAAAATACAATAATAAGCGGCAAAGTGCGAGTCGGCCTCGCGCTCGGAGGGTTCCATACTTTAAAAAACGGCAAAAAATCACGTTTATTGTATGGGAGCCCCTTAATAATTTATTTTATATATTAGATGAACTATTTATACCAAGATTGTAATCACAAGTGAGATTTTGTTGAATGCAGATCTTTGACATAACATTTTGAACGTCAAGCGTTAAAAATAAAGCATGAAACGTTTAATTATTATTGACATCCGCGGCAAAATAGCGCCGTCAAAAAAAACGATCGTGCAAATGAGATTTAGTTGGTGCTCGATTTGCTTATTTGCAAGGTCGTTTCGCATCAGTAGAGTTTTATAATCAATGTCACACTGGATATGTTGGTCTTAAAATAAAGACCAGACAAGTGCGATTTGCATCCACTCGGATAGGTTTTCGTGCTTCAGTTATTTTCAACTACCTACCTATGTTTATTGACGACGAAGACGAATACTTTTGAAGAGGAAAAAGGTTTAGAGATAAGAATGAAATAAAATCACTAAACCGTTTTTCTCTTCAGAAGCAATCGTCTTTGGCTGGAAAATTGGCGACATTGATCCACATTTTGTGACAATAAAAAAATAGAGTATATAACATTACAACGAATCTTGGGTAATGATTAATGGGTAAAGTAAGTTTTCTTGCGTTTGGGTTAGTAAAAAGTTTGCTTATTCAAAGAGTAGAGTCTACTCTATAAACGTCCTAAACGTCCTAAACTAAAAAGTCCCATTAACAGAGGTAATTTAATGAAAAAGAACCGGGACTTCGTTGCAACTCTCAATAATAGAGGTTTCTCATTTATCCAGGTCCCACTTAACCAGGTTTCACTGTACTAGAGAAGCTGAAGGTCTATCTTTACGAATACCTTACGCAACCGAAACCGAAACGGTTTCAATGTTAAAAACAAGTTCCTTCGTTTCATCTGCGTCGTTAAAGTCCCAAAATATATTTCGGTACCAATTAAAATTCTTAATTTATTTATTGATAAATAAAAGGTTAGTGCATTAAGGTTAGTACGCTATTAATATGATGAACATATTAAAAGCGTATTAAATGCACTACGATAAAAAAACGAAAACTATTGACCTTGCGTTAATAGTAACTATTCATAATCTGTGTGTTAAACATTTAGTGTTGACTCTCTTGTAATCAAGAATCGAGTTAGTGCTATACAAACTCTTTGACAGTTAACATGTGATTGAAATCGGTTCAAATATTTACGTTCTATTTTCAAATGAAATAATAAAAGTTGTTATTAGCTGTCATTGTCATTTTGTTCCTATATTTAGATAGTACGAAATATATTAGGAAGTATTTGTGTAATAGCCACTGCTAATATATAGTTGTTAGTGAAAATAAGTACATATGTGAATTATTAAAATGTACCGCGTGAACTTACTGTTTGTTTGTGTTTATGTGATTGTTGTAGTGAGTGCGGGGGTGATAAATAACAGTCTTTATAGATTGGATATTGTGCATTACAATGATTTTCACGACAGGTAATAGTGATCTATTGGTTATTATAATATTAACAACGTTAAGCGATTGTTTTTCAGGGTAAGGTATTGATTGATAAACAAGAAAACTCTACTGTGATATTAACCGAATTGCGAACCTCCTTCTTTTTGAAGTCGGTTAAAAATACATACAATCCTATCCTATTCCTATAATATTCTAAATGCTAAAGATTGTGAGGATAGATGTATGTTTGTTACTCTTTCACGCAAAAACTTCTGGACGTATTTGAATGAAAACTTACAGTAATATGTTATACATCAAAATTACATTATGACATACATCTTATCCCGAAATTCCCGCGGGAACGGGTACAAAGCAGTTAAACCGTGGGGCACGGCTAGTTTTTGATAAAGCAATATTTCACAAACATTCTTAATTTTATTTAGGGCCTAATAATGATTAATTAGCGTTTAACAAATGACTTTTTTTTGTGACAGTGTCAAACATACATCCATCCTTACCAACATTCGCATTAGTAGGATAGGATTTGAGTAAACGGAGAAATGTCATACCATAGTTAATCGCTGGGAGGCTTCGATCAACAATACACAACTAGATGTCGGGTCGGCGCAAAAAATACGTCTCGGTGAATAACACCTCATTTGAAAAGTGAGGCGTTATTTTATTCATAAGATTTGCTACTTTATTGCTAGGTGTCATGGTTGTAATTAGGTTGAACTTCGAACCGTTTTAAAACTTTTGTTTCAGTTCGGTAGTAAACAAAATAAGCTGTCACACGTCATCCACGCGGACAGTATTTAGCTTTGATTTTGTACGTGACCCGATATCTAGTTGTGTATTGTTGATCGAAGCTGGGAGGTATGTCAAACGACATAAACAAACAATGTTCTTGACAAAGGTACTGATAGTTACGCACACAAAGACGCGTGTCTATACTCATTACAACTACAAGCAAGACTCAGGTGCGATCGTAAAATGAATGAAACTACTGAACGAATTTGGATGAAACTTTATGGTAATAAACTTTATAGGGTATACATCAGAATAAGACATGGGAAACGTTTCATCCCGAAATTCACGTGGGAACGGGTACAATGCGGGTAACACCGCGGGATGCGTATAGTTATATTTATTTTATTTTTTTTCTATTAAAATCTCTCAATCACAGCTTGTAAACTCGATCACTCGCTAGATCTAAACGAGAGAGAGTATTAAGATAACATTGAAAATAAAAGCATTGTTTGGAAATTCATGACATTGTTATTAAATAACAACAAGGTTCAATTTAACCGTCTCATATATCAATCTGATATGAAAACGGCATTTTTTGTTTGTTTTTAAAAACGACTTTGTATTGAAAGCGAAATGCTAAACAAACTCCAACGGATCAAACAAGACCTATTTCTTACTAATTTGACGTAAAAAACAATTGTGAATTGTAACCCAATGAAGGGTACATTGTATAACACTTCAGTCTTCTGTGAGCACGCTTTCTGTAAAGGGGCCGAAACATCAGATAAAAATCACTATCACTACATAGGTAGTATAAAACAAAGTCGCTTTCCGCTGTCTGGTCCTATGTATGTATGCTTAGATCTTTAAAACTACGGAACGGATTTTGATGCGGTTTTGCGGCACGATGTGCCCGTTCCCGTAGGAATTTCGGGAATTTTTATACATACAAACCTTCCTCTTGAATTATTCTATCTCCTAAAAAAACCGCACCAAAACCCGTTGCGTAGTTTTAAAGTTTTAAGCATACATAGGGACAGACAGACAGCGGAAAGCGAAAGCTTTCTTTTTTTTATTCTATGCAGTGCAGTAAAGATAGACTGTTCTGACTATGGTATGGTATGCTCCATAACCTAAAATGCACTAAAAATTGAGAGAAAACTTCAATAACAATAAAATAATCACAAAATAACCAATATAAATAATTAAGAAGTCATATAAACATTCGACAGAACATGTCAAGGTTCGAATTACATTACCAATGTTATCTCATTACAATGATTGCGTACTAAACATATCAATGCAGTTTTTTGTTACACCATAGTAAATTGAACTTTATTAGATTGCACAACAGTCGAATTTAGAGTAGCAATCCTTGTAAGAGAGTTTTTAACACCTTTTTGTCGTTTTTTCAAGCCAATGTAAAAATAGTAAGACCTCGTTCACTTTTACACGTTCACTGTTCACTCCAATTTATACTTCTATACACATTTTATACTAAAGATTTTATAATAGTTAGATTTTTTGTTTGTTTGAACGAGCTAATCTTAAACACTATCAATCCGATTTGAATCATTCTTTAAAGGATATCCATTCAACGGGAAGGTTAAAAGCTAGGAACAAGGCGGGTAACACCTCGGGGCACTGCTAGTTTTATATACAGCCTAATAAGAGTTTGTTACTCCTGATTACTCCTGAAGTCCTTTGTGTGAGATTCCTATGTATTAAAATCCTGGCTTAGTTTACCATATGTTGTGAGCTCAAAAAACGATGCCCAAAAATATTTAATGTGATATAACTAAATATGGCGTTTTGTCCTCCTCACTGTACTTATACATCCACCAAGATGAGAGGCATTTACCCTATACTAATTTTTTTACGCAAACCACAACTGACAGATTTTTCAACCAAAGACCATTGCGGATAATGGGGTGAGAAAGGAATGAAGTAACTCGGCTTCGGCTGGAAAATCGACAACATTAGCTCAAATTAAATCTCGTAAAAAATCGTACTATTATAAAATAAAGTTCCCAAAGTCTGTGTTTAATAGATTTTCTCAAAAACTATTGAAAGGATGCGGTTTTCATCAACAAACAGAATAATTCGATGAGAAGGTTTATATATACTTTACACGCCAAAATTCCCACAGGAACGAGTACAACATGAATAAAACCGTGGGGCACAGTTAGTTCATTATAAAATGGGATATTACAGGCTTATATTTTTTGATATATTACTTCATTCTTCTTCTAGTTTCGAAGAGACCACAGTACAATTTCCTCAATGTAAAACAAATGACTCAAGATGTATCGGCGGCTTCTCTCGGCTCTACCACGCTGTTATGACCCTGATGAAATCGAAGCCAAATCCTTTGCTCCTGAACGCTGGAGACGTGTTCCAAGGGACGTATTGGTATACACTACTAAAATGGAACATTACACAGAAGTTTATTAATTTGCTGCCAAATGATGCTCATGTATGTATTATTTTATTAAATAATAGCGACAATAGTGGTAACTCACATAATTCATCATTATTGAAGTGAAAACTTCTTTAGCGGCGCTGTGCAGTTTTTTGATGTGTAAAAAATAAACTCGCGTCAGGTGACACGTGACCTGATCGAAAATTTGTACGATTTATTCCTTGTATTTTAATTAAAGGTGTCACATTGACCCGCAGCGAACCCGTAACGGGCCAGTGAAAAACCTTTCATACACATACAAGGAATACTTTATGTGTGTCCTGCGCTTTAGAAAGAGGTGGAACCAAGTGGAACCATGGTCAATTTCAAATAAGTTTTCATCATGCAAGCCCAAACTATTACACCGTTCACCCTTACTTATTGCCTTTCTCAGATTCATAAACTTTTATTAATACAGAGTAAAAATAATATTTTATGAACTACTTCTAATCTAATATGCATTAAGCAATGATGATAGCCGTATTACATAATTGCTCTATATCACAATAATAAATTGCTTTACATAACTAAATTACCAGATTACATTTTAGGCATTAGGTAACCACGAGTTTGATGATAAAATACCGGGCCTAGTACCGTACCTTGCGGCACTCAAGAGCCCAATGCTGGTCGCAAACGTCGACATCAGCAAAGAACCCTCATTTGAAGGATTGATCTTGCCTCATATAGTACTAGAGAGGAATGGACGGAAGATCGGCATTATCGGAGTCACCACACCCAGTATAAAGGTAAAGGAACTTAGTCGAAAGCATTTGCAAGTTCTAAGAAAAAAGTTCTTAGCTCCGAATACTTAATTGAGGGCTTTAACAAGTGTGTTTAACAATATCGACAAACATTGGTTTAAAATTAATGACATTTGAGTGACGTTTGAGTATTCTGAGGTTAGCCTTAAAATATAAGACCATATTTTGTTCTTCTTTATCTTTACGCATTAGCTCTTTCTCACTTACTCCGCATTTAATATGCAAGACTTTAGAAAATCATATATCCATCTATTGTACACCTTCATCTTAATTCACTGCCGCTCAGAAAAATAGAAAGAGCCAATGCGTCAAGAATATTGTCTTTACAACTTGACAAATAGCTGTACACTATCTGCTAGTAAATTTGCCTTGGGTTATTATTTGCCCTGTACATTACGAGTATTTCTTAGATAGCAACAACGAATATTAAAGTTGGTATAATTTTACTAGTAGATGATGATTAGATTAGATAGTAAGTCCTCTTCATTTGAATAAAGAACAAATGTTCTTCGTTTGTACAAATGTATGTGTTGTCATGGTTTGATAATATGTGTTCCAGTTGTCAGCTAAGGCCGGTAACATAATATTTTTAGATCCCATACCAGTAGTAGAGAAAGAATCAGCGTTATTGACAGCTCAAGGTGTTGATATCATCATTGTGTTGTCACATTGTGGACTGCCCTGTGATAAGTAAGTACCTAATTATTTCTTATTGACAACCTGTTAGACAAGTGACCATCGTTGCGCATTCTATTTGGTTGTCTACTATCAAAGTTGGTAGGGAGGTCATATTAACGTGTTCATGACACGTTTCTATATATTTTGATAGTAGACACGCGAATGTAAATCTATTGCCACTTGTCTATAGGGGCTTATTACGATTAAATGATAAAAATTAAAACAATTTCAAAGACGGATTCTACTGATCCGTTTTTGAAATGCATTATAAGTGACATAAATACAAATAGTCTCATGTTAATTAGTTCTAATAGATATACAGCGATACCATTCTCCGCCGAATCTCTAACCGAATATCTTCCATCAGAAGCCGAGCTATACATATCGCCTTCTGCTGTACATATATTGAAACATTTTGATTTTAAAACATCATTCTTAAGTCGTTATAATTTTAGACACCTATATTTATAGAATGTACTTAGAAATCAGTCAAGTTAACACCGGACATATCTATTTATGACTTACCTTGGTTTACTTGTTTTGGTTACTTTCTAAAAAAAGCAACATTTTATTTATAGCACACTTCAATGTCAGTCAATTTGATATTGAAAGCTTGAGGCGACGATTACACGTAAAGTATTTACTGTGATCCATCAGTAAATAATGGCGTATCGTGGTATTTACTGAACGCGTAACCTAATGTATTGATGGATGACAGTATTTATTGATGGATTTCTAGATTTCTTGATTCTGTAATGATGATCCGTCGGATTATGATTAAAAAAGGTGTTACTATTGTCAGAAGTTCTTCAAAGCAGGGTTCAGGCATTCGAAAATAATTCTCGTAATCATCCATTTCACCATGTAATTTAATTTCTGCCATTAAATTCAAATGTGTGTACCTTTCCCTTTGTTGTAACCAATTTTTTTCCCATCGCTTTCGCTTGGCATTTTTATTTAATCCATCAGTAAATACTGAAATCCATCAATAAATACTGTATTGACGGATCACAGTAAATACTTTACGTGTAATCGTCGCCTAACTGACACTATCTATAATTACTAACATATAAAGCAAAAGAGTTTGATTTTTATTTCTTTGTTTGTTTGAACGCACAAATCTCATAAACTGCCAATCTGATTTGAATAATTCTTTTTGTAATGGATAGCCACATTCACACAGACACTAAGGTAATGGGCTAAATTTCACCCCAAAATTCCTTCGGGAACGGGCACAATGCGAGTCGCTGTTAGTAGCTACGATTTTTGAATATTACACATTGTACCTTGAAAAAGTATTGTCACTGTTAGTCTTTATCGTCCCATTGTTGGGCAAACGCCTTCCCCATTGCTGCTACTCCTCTCGATTCAAAGCCACCAATTGCCAGTCTCTCGGCGAAAATAAATAACACAATTTCCATAGAAATCCAATGAAACAATCCATCAAGATTATCTCTTTAGCATCTATTCTTTAAAGTCGATTGACTTATGAGTCATTTAAATGCAAAGATAGCGTCAACCTTATATATTTTCCAATAAAGATGTCTTTTAAAATAAAGTATTACTGGATCAAATGATGATATAGTTCGGCAAGATAACTTTGGAATATAATATTTTGAATAGCTAGTTTTTCTTGGTGGATTGGTTTTTTAGAAACTTTTCAGTAAGAGTATATTTTTAGTATATTTCCATGTATATTTGTAGTACAATATGTATTTATAGTAGATTTAATATTGGCATATGTTTTTTCGTAAGGGTTTATAGGCGCCTTTCTACAAAAGCCATTCTATGCTATATTGTGATACTATTACTTTCACCAATCATTTGGTGGAAAGGCTTATAGTATTTAAACTTGACTATTACGCGTAGAATCAATAATGTTTTTAGATAAATCTTACTTCACAATTTGTAATACTATATTATATACTTTTATATATTACTATATATTATATACTGTTTGTTTGTAAGGGCTTATCTCAGAAACTAGTAATCCGATTTGAATAATTCTTTTTGAAATGGATAGCTACATTCAACAGAAAGATTATAGGTTATTTTTCATCCCGAATTTTTTACAGGAACGGGCACAACGAGGGTAAAACCGCGAGGCGCTGCTAGTTTGTAATAAATGTACCGACATAATTATTCCTTGAACAACTAATAACGAAACAAGTGGCAAACGTTTGCGGTTAGTTTCGCTATGCTCGATTCCCGCTATGCACTGATCATAAAATACCTAACAAAAAGTGCCGCTATGCACGGAATCAGATTCTTGGACTGTCGAAAGGAAAATGCTTATGTTTAAATAAATAAAAAAATAAATAAATACTCTCTTACTACACTTGAGAGCATAGAAATCGCACATAGGGGAATTTTCCTGCATTTTGATTTTGATACTTGTTTTTTTTTTTAAATTAAGGGTTGGTTGCAAATATAACTTAAATTAAATTAAAGTACACACTGTTAGCTTCCTAAAAACCCATAATGTCTGGCCTTGACCTTCCAAATCATAGCAGTGGTGGCCTAACAATGGAATGGGCTAAATTCGCTCGTTACAAGTAGCGCGGTTTGTGGGACTTTGAGCAGGTATAAAACGACAAGGGAGGGATGATTAAAATGACATCATTTGCATACCAACTCCCAGTCAGAAAGGTTCTTTAACGAATACGTCATCTCTCTAATCAAGAAAATGGATACCACACCAGAAGTAGCGGCTCAAGTGGTTGCACTTATCGAAGCTGGACAGAACCAAAGTCAAGTGGCTCGTCAATAAAATTTTAGCAGATATGCTGTTCGACGTGTATACCTGCGATATCAGCAAACTTGTGGCTATACCAGGAAACCAGGAACAGGCCCAAAACGTGCGACAACACAGCGCGATGACCACTTTTTTGTGAATACATCACTACGAAATCGCCGGTTGACTGCAGTTCAACTCGGACAGCAGCTCCAGGAAGTTAGAGAAGTGGAAGTCAGTTTGTGGACAGTTAGAAGAAGACTAGCCGAAGGAGGTCTGATAGCGCACAGTCCCGCAACTGGCCCAAAATTTACCCCAGCACACAGACAAGCACGCCTTCAGTTTGCTCGAAATCACGTAAATTGGACTATGGATCAATGGCAGGCAGTCCTCTTCTCCGATGAGTGCAGGATGTGTCTCCTTGGTAACGACGGACGGGGTAGAGTCTACCGAAGATCCGGTGAGCGTTTTGTTCAATGCTGCATCTCCGAACGGGTCGCATACGGGGGTGGTTCGTGTATGTTCTGGGGAGGTATTTCACTGGAAGCGAAAACCGAACTTGTTTTCATCACAGGGCCCGATACCGATCATCGATCGCGTGGATTGACTTCCCAACGTTACGTCGGGATATCCTGCAAGAACATTTTGTGCCCTTTTCGGGATTTATCGGCGAAAACTTCGTTTTTATGCAGGACAACGCTAGACCACACACCGCTGCTGCTATAGTACGCCAGTACTTGGAGGAGGTTGAAGTACTCGTTATGGAGTGGCCTGCTCAAAGCCCAGATCTCAATCCCATTGAGCACTTATGGGACGAACTAAAGAAACGAGTAAGAGCCAGAAACGCAGTGCCTACGAGTCTCTGAGAGCTTCAAACCGCGATCAAGGAAGAATGGGTCAGCATACCGAAGGATTTCGTAAAAACATTGATTTCTTCAATGAATCTTCGACTGGAAGCTGTTATTAAGGCTAGGGGAGGCAATACCTCGTATTAAAAAATCGTTACATTCACGGATTTATTGTTTTTTTAACCTTTTATACCTGCTCAAAGTCCCACAAACCGCGCTACTTGTAACGAGCGAATTTAGCCCATTCCATTGTTAGGCCACCACTGCTATGATTTGGAAGGTCAAGGCTAGACATTATGGGTTTTTAGGAAGCTAACAGTGTGTACTTTAATTTAATTTAAGTTATATTTGCAACCAACACTTAATTTAAAAAAAAAACAAGTATCAAAATCAAAATGCAGGAAAATTCCCCTATGTGCGATTTCTATGCTCTCAAGTGTAGTTTCACTAACTCTAACTAGTAAACAGTATTCGTGTTAATCAACACATAGCTTAAACCGTCAACACCAAAACAACGAGTTTTTTGGGTTACCTCTTCCGGGAATTTGTACCTGAGTGTTATCTTTTGTCCTTGAATAGAAAGAGACAGTAGGATTGCGGTTTTGGTGCATCTTTATTTTACTGATAAGCGTAATTAGGTTAGTTCGTTAGTACGTCTGCAATCATGTCGGATGCAAGTTCTTCCCGTGGTCCGGTTAAAAATTATACAATAATTAATAGTAGACGTGGTGGAGAGACCCTGTTATATACCGGTCACAATTACCATTTTGTAAGACAAAATAAAAGAACTGTGTAAATAAAAGAAGTGATCTTAAATGCAGTGGAAGTGTAACTTTGGAATCTGAAAATATATATTTTCTTGGCTAATCTCATGATTTTGAGTTGATTTATGTTTCATAGCGTTTTTATATTTTTAATCGAAATATACGCAATTCTTAAATTTAAATTAGATTTTTATTTACCAAAACAATTTTCCTCAAACTATGCAGTCCCAGGCTAGCTTTAAAAGTATACTTTAGAAACACTTTTCTATCGAATTGTACCTTCCATTGTTAAAGGTAGCACTGAGAAATTCAGAGCAAAGCGGCACTTTTTGGTAGGTATTTTATGATCAATGCATAGCGGGAACCGAGCATAGCGAAACTAACCGAACGTTTGCTTGGCTTGATACCAAAATGTGTGTATTTATATCACAATAAATTTCACAGGACAGTCATGGTCACGAACATTGACACACTCCCATACATATTTACAATAGACAAACACATACCGTGCGAAAAATGGTTGCCACTTGTCTACACCAGTATATAATATTACTAGCAGCGCCCCGCGGTTTTACCCGCGTTGTGCCCGTTCCCGTGAGAATTTCGGGATTTTTTTTACATAAAAACATTCCTCTTGAATCACTCTACCTATTACAAAAAACCGCATCAAAATCCGTTGCGTAATTTTAAAGATTTAAGCATACAGACAGACAAACAGAAGACAAACAGACGCGACTTTGTTTTATACTATGTAGTGATTAGTCACACTAGCAGTGCCCCAAGGTTTTACCCGCGTTTTGCCCGTTTCCGTTAGAATTCAGACATAAAAATAGCCTATAACCTTCCCATTGAATGTGGCTATCTATTACAAAAAGAATTATTGAAATCGGATTGGTAGTTTCTGAAATAAGCGCGTTCAAACAAACAAAATATTCTCTTCAGCTTTACTATACTCGTATTACATACTAGCAGCGCCCCGCGGTCTTGCCCGCGTTGTGTCCATTCCTGTGGGAATTTCGGGATGAAAAATAGTCTATGTTACTTGTGGATAATGTAGCTTTCGAATGGTGAAAGAATTTTTAAAAACGGTCCAGTAGTTTTTGAGCCTATTCATTACAAACAAACAAAGTTTTCCTCTTTATAATATTAGTGTACGAGTAGATGTAGTGAAGATATACTCGTAGTCATTAGGTAATGTAAGTAAGTGTATAATGTAATTATAGTGTAATTACAATAAGTAATAATGAAATATAGTCAATATGTAGAGTAGGTATAGATTTATTCTGTTCTTACCGCCTTATTCATAAACACTCTATAACTAAAGCACTATTTTAAAGTGTTTTGTCTCTTTCGCTCTTTGGCAAATAGCGTATGTCGGAAAGGGACAAAGCATTTGATAGTTAAAATGGTGTTAATAAGCATTTACGAATAATGCCCTTAATGTTTACAGAAAAATAGCCGACGCAGTTGGAGATAACATTGACATTATAGTCGGGGGACACTCCCACAGTCTCCTGTGGAATACCGAGGCTCCTACCAAGGAAGCCGTAGATGGACCCTATCCTATTGTAGTTGAAAGCCATTCAAAACCAGGACATAAGGTTAGTGTGAATGAAACATAATTCATTCTTCTTCTTCTTCTTCATCGAGTGGATGGTCAACCTGACCAATCCTGGTGTCAGAGTTATTGAGCCGCCAAAGGCTTCTGACATGGCTCATGTAACGACTACTATCCGTAGAAAGTAACCGGGACCTACGGCTTAACGTGCCCTCCGAAGCACGGAATCGTCTTACTTTTCGGGCAATCAGGTGATTCAGCCTGCCATTTTTTTTTCAATAATTTATTCATTTTGAGTAGGTTAGTGGCCAACCCTTGAGTCGGAGTTTTTAGACCATCAAAAGGGCTCCGACATGGTCTAACGATTGATGTTTGACCAATATTATATTTACCGAAAAAATGTTAGTCACCGTAGCTTAAACAATATCTCAATAAATACATTTATCAAACATTTAGGGCCTTATTCGTAAACTAGCACCGCCTTTTTACATAAAAACCTTCCTCTTGAATCACTCTACCTATTACAAAAAACCGCATCAAAATCCGTTGCGTAATTTTAAAGATTTAAGCATACAGACAAACAGACACGAAACAGAGACGACTTTATTTTATACTATGTAGTGACTATGTAGTGATGCTTATTGACAGCTATTAAATGGTTTGTTCCTTTCCGACAAACGGAATTTTCTAAAGAGCAAAAGAGACAAAACACTTTATAACAGTGCTTTAGTTAAATATCGTTTATGAATTCACCACTATTTAAACCCAATCAAAACCATCCAATCTAAAATTGGCTCTTTCAGTATAGTTTTTGAAACGTGTGATACACTGTCATTTAAGTACAATTAACGTACGTGTTAGAAATAATTACAACTAGGTATTTCCCGCCATTGTTCTATAGTTCTATTTATAAAAATCTGTTATTTTTAGTTTAAATAAAGATGATAACAGGTCGGTAAGTTCTTATCAATATCCTGTGTAAAAAACAAGATGCGTAAATTGTTTTGTTATGATTTTAATACAATGAGTACTAAACAAGTTATGTACACAATTACGAAAGGTCATCTAGGGCAATCAAAACATCTTAATTATCTCATCAAACTTGTCTTTAATTGCCCACAAACAAAAGTGACTGCATAGTTTTAGCTCTATGGGTATTAAGTAGTAAGTAAATGAGATGTATTCCATTTTCTTTCAAACAGATTTTCATAAGACCGTCCTGAAACGTGGATGGGATTTAAATATATGTCATACTATCTAGGACCTGCACATATTCACTTCTACCCTTACAAACATCATGTTCTTTTGATCTTATTTTCACTTTCAGTAGGTCTTATATGACGCGAGAATATATCCACAATCAGCACGTTACCCTCCCGTAATATATGAGATTACTAGCAGCGCCGCGCGGTTTTACCCACGTTGTGCCCGTTCCCGTGGGAATTTCGGGATTTTTTTACATAAAAACCTTCCTCTTGAACCACTCTATCTATTACAAAAAACCGCATCAAAATCCGTTGCGTAATTTTAAAGATTTAAGCATACAGACAAACAGACACGAAACAGAGACGACTTTATTTTATACTATGTAGTGATTAATAACCCTGATGTCGTGGCTAACCATGATATCGAAGTTTTTAGACCGCCTAAAGGCCTCCGACATGGTCTGACGATGGCTACAACTAGGACCGACAATTATACGTGCGAAGCACATTAGCGCTCGGACAGAAATGCCACTATCGGCCACCCATCCAAGTAGGGGTCGAGCTGCACGTTGTTTAAAAATCGCTACAATCCCTACCCTACGAAAACGCTCGTACAGTAAATCCACTATCAGTGCGTTGGTTTCCCACACTACTTTATGATAACTAATAATGTCACAAATGTCACAATCATTTAAAATTATCTTGTAGAGATTAGTAATGACCTCAAATCGTTAAAAGAATATTAATGTGAATTCATTTAGTTGTTAATGCACAATAGTGATGTTAATTTATGATAATATCCTTTTGTATAAAAAATATACTTAAGTTATGCTAATCTGCATTTTCACACATCTGTATCTATACACATAGTATAAAGAGGTACAATTTTTAATTTTCTTTGTTTTTATGTTCGGACTAATCTCAAGAGTTTCCTGTCAGATTCGAAAAAATATTTTGTGTATGGGGTAGCTATATTCAATAGGCTATGTTTTATCCAGAAATTCCTACGGGAACGGGCACAACGTGGGTAAAACCGCGGTGTGCCGTTAGTTTTGCTATAAATATGAAATTCCAATCAACAATAAATACGATCATACTACATAGTATAAATCATAGTCGCTTTCCGCTGTCTGTCTGTCCCTATGTATGCTTAGATCTTTAAAACTACGCAACGGATTTTGACGCGGATTTTTTAAATAGATAGAGTGATTTAAGAGGAAGGTTTATATGTCTAAAAAATTCCACGGAAACGGGCACAACGCGGGTAAAACCGCGGGGCGCTGCTAGTTAGTACTAAAATATAAAGTTTAATTTACGATCATTAGTATTAAAATATATATGGTTTCTATGTTTGTACAGGTTCTGATAGTGACAGCGTCGGCGTACACTAAATACCTCGGCAACATCTCAATGTGGTTTGACAGTCAAGGCGAGCTGGTGACATATGAAGGAGAACCAGTATTTCTAAACAGGTCTATACCAGAAGGTACATACCTCTTTTTAGAAGTTAAATTCTTTTTAGATATTGAAAAAAACTTAGGGGTCTATGAACTAGCTGCCCGGCAAACGTTGTTTAACCATTTAAAAAATAAGAGGGTGGACCACCCTAATCACTATAAATTCAGATGTAAACTTTACCTATTAGTCCATTGAAAAGTTACATTTGGGGTTGCGTTTTTTAGAGGACTCAATTTTATTTTTTTGATGTGTAGGGGGGGTCAGTGTAAAGCTAAAACTAAGATTGTGGGGTCGCCACCCTTGTCCCACGGCCGCCATCTTGAAAATAGGGGTTGAAATAAACAAATTGTTTTTATAGAGATATATCGTAAAAACCAAACTTGTTTTTTGCTTTACACTGACCCCCCCTACACACCAAAAAAATTAAATTGCGTCCTCTAAAAACGCAAGGTAAGGCCTAAAAATGTAACATTTAGATGGACTATATCCAACTTGAAAGATTATACTATCTTGCAAATCAAATTTAAAATCGATTTAGTAGTTTAGGAGACCATCGCGGACAAACAACGTGATACGTAATTTTTATATTGTATAAAGATTAGTAGTATTAGTAGTCTTTTAACCTGCCTCAAGGAAAAGTACTATGTATATGTATTCTTTTTACAGATCCTGAAATAACCGCTTTAATCCATGAACACCTGAAAGAGCTACCCGGTGTCAACGAAGTCGTAGGATATACTGAAGAAAACTTGCTGATAGACTCCTGTCAAGCCCGCGAATGTGCTATCGGCAATCTGTTCGCCGATGCATTTTTGAATGCGGTAAGACTTATATATAGTACTAGCCGAGCCGAACGGTGTTACCCGTGCTGTACCCGTTCCCGTGGGAATTTCGGGATGAATAATAGTCTATAGTCTTCCCGTTGAATGTCGATGAAAATCAAATTGTTAGTTACAGAGAAAAGTTCGTTCAAACAAACGAACAAAAATCACACTTAATTATTATTGGCGTAATTTTTTAACGCCTGTTAGATTTTTAATAGCAAAATTGAATTGTAACTTGCTAACAATTATATTAGTAAAGATTGGAGTACCATAGTCTGACTGATTTTCAAACCAAATATTTTTGTAGTGTTTTTTAGTATCATGTACTCGTATCTTATTAAATTACAATAACTTCTCCAAGTTACAAGGAGTGTTGATAGAGGTTATACAAAAATAAAACTTCCATCATAACGTACTTTTCCTTAATAGTAACTATTGAGTAATCTGGTGTAAGGTACTCCGATCTTCGATTTCCTTGAAGATTATGATCATTATTTTAAATAAGGAATTTATTCATTACAGACAAAAGAAACCGTTCCATACGATCTCCCGAATGTCGCGTTCCTTTTGAAGAATATGATCAGAGGCTCTTTAGAGAAAGGAAGTAAGTATTTGTATTATTTATTGAAAGCCGATTGAAGCCTGCGTTTTTACCCACAGTGTAACCTTAGCTTTGTAGTTTGGGTCCACTTAAGTATTATGAAATTAAAAAGGAGTCGACAACAATTACTACTGTTTATCTCTACGCCAAAGTTCACAAAAAATTGATAAATAATGTTAGGACAGACGGACATACAAAATTACTATTGCTATAGGTACACTTAATTTTTTTTCCTGGCTTTCAAAATGTTTGGCCGCGACCTGCGATCTACAATATTCTTAACTAGCTACGCCCCGCGGTGTTGCCCGCGTTGTATCCGTCCCCGCAGGAATTTCGGGATAAAATGTATCCCATATGTTATTCCGATGTTTAACCTACATTACTGTTAAACTTCATCCGAATCCGTTCCGTAGTTTTTGCGTGAAAGAGCAACAAACTTACATACATACATCATTTTTCCACCATTTCGGTCTTAGATTTCTTCGAATTGGAATATGACGTGTATAAAACTTGAGGCATACTTAAATCTGTTCTGGGTTACCCCTGTTATACCGAAACTCAGTTTACCGAATGCACAAAATGGCCGACGCCTCGGTTCACCGATGTTTCATTTTGATCTTGTAAAGTTACAAAGTAAATTTTAGGCCTAATAAACCGTCGCCGATGGCCACTTTACTATTTTGACCATTTAATAAATATGTACGGATTTCACTGTATTCCAATAATTTTGAAAAAACAGTTGTTTTAAATATTCCGTTTTACTTTCAGACATAACCCGAGGAGGTCTCATAAACTCATCATCCTTTTTATACAAGGTGGTGACATTTATACTTCGAGGACGACACTTAGTGGACGCCATGGAGCACTGTCTGTCCTTGTACTTCAAACTTAACCCGTTCCGAGGGCCTTGGATACCTCAAGTTGCTGGTAAAATACATTATAAACAACTTTGAACTTTAACTTAAGAAATGACGCTTGTTTCTTCGGGTTCCATTCGCTTTTAGACGGTTCTCGCGGGAACCTATACTAATTTTTAGAGGTAGGTTTTTTCTGCTTTACATCTATGCTAATTATACAAAGAGGAAAAACCTAAAAGAGGAATGGGTGAGTGTAAATGTTTGACGTGATTGCATTTATATATCATAGCGCCTAAACGAAGGAACCTATTTTAGTTTACTTTGTTCTTTGATAATTTAAAAACCTATCAAAGTGTCCTAAAATTTTGAATATAGATCATACTAGCCGCGCCCACGATGTTACCCGCGTTGTTCCCGTTCCTGCGGGGATTTCGGGATAAAATGTATTCCATGTGTTATTCTGATATATAATTACTGTAAAATTTCATCCAAATCCGTTCAGCAGTTTTTGCGTGAAAGAGCAACAAACATATACAGATGTAGTGAATAATCCTTTCCTATCGGCAAAACTCGGAACAACGATAACACCCGAATGGTGCCGTTGTGTCTATGAATTACTGTATTATTAAATTACGTGTCGTGTAGGTATCAAATAAATCGCATACCTACTTTATTTATCAATGTCAAATGTCAAACTGTTGTCTCGATGGGTACTGAGTGCGAGTGAAGTAGTAAGACAAAAACTAACATTTCCGAGAAAATACGAAAGGAAAGGATTATTCACTACATCTGTACATACATCCATCCATACATACATCCATCCTCACAAACTTTCGCATTTATAATATAAGTAGGATATAGATACTTATATATGACAGCGACTTTGCGCTGATAGATGTCGCTAACGTTGCGGACATTTAAAATTATGTCTTAAGCACATTCTAATAATATCATAATACGGATATTGTGGCTAAAAAAGCAATATAGAAAGAGACGAATTAGAAAGAGAATAACCTGACGTTTTATCGTGTTTTTCAGGAATGCAAGTTACTTTGAATACGACTTCAAGAAAAGTGGAATCAATTATGATAAGAGATGGAGACAGAATTGAGCCCTTAGACTTGGATAAAGATTACCAAGTGACTACGCTCAGTTATTTAATGAAAGGAGGAAATGGATTTAAGGTATGAATAAAAAACATCTATTCTATTACTATTTTCTAGCTAATGATAGACAAGTGTGCGTGTGGAGGAAAATTGAACTAATTAAGTTAAAGATAAGCGCTTTGGCACAGTTGTATGGGAGAGCGCGTAGTGTCTTATAGGTAGAGGGTTTTATTCCTGCCTGGAGTCAACAATATGTGCAGACATTTGTCCGTTGGGTGTAGATGTCAATTAATAGTTATTATATAACTAATTTTCGCCAAAATTTCTTTTTTATTTCTGGTACCGATATAAATTGTGTGACTGTATAAGTCAGATTTCATTAAACTCCAGCATATTTTTGATTTTGCGTCAACCTAACTGTGTATGAATCGATCCTTAACATATTTAATAATCAACAATTGCTCAATCAAGAGTGTCTACTTCGTCTGAATTTTGTTTTAAATCTAATACAGTGGCGCCCTCCACTTAACAGAGTTGTCTGGCCCCAACTCTAAGATCGTTATAGGTACGGAATAGTAAAGGTATTGGAATATGGCTGATTTATGTCAGTGGAGCCATCTGGTGGAGCTACTTTCATAATTATGAATAAGTTTTATCTTCTTTATTAACATAACTAATGGCGAAAATCGATGAACGTACAAAGTATCTTTATGGATAGAAGTGAATAATTATTTTTATCTACACTAATGTTGTAACATTCTACTTATGTTTCCAATACTTGACTTATAATTTACTACTGTTATAGCGCAGACAACTAAAACACTCAATTTAAGCAATTGCACATGATGTTATAATATCCACATCGATATCGTAAAATCTCATTATAACATCGCGCCCTGCGCGGCACGCGCCCTGCGGCCCTGCGCGCGCAGCTGCGCTCTCATTGGTTAGATTTTAATGGCGGCAAGTTCACTGTGACAATACACGTACGCGTGAATTTAATGTATCGCAATGTGTTTTGTTTTTAAAATTTTGTTTGATTAATTGCATTAGTGAAGATAAAGTAGTGTATGCAACTGCATATAACACGGGTATTAAAACACGAGTGTGAGTTTATGAAACGAGCGCAGCGAGTTTCATAATAGTAACGAGTGTACTTCTTTTGAGTGAACTGCTTTGTATGACAGTTGCATAAACTACTATAATGGTATGCATAGTACTGATATCTTTGGTGAGATAAGAGGCCTTTGCCCAGCAATGGGACATTATAGGCTAATACTTTTTTTATAGTGCTCATTGCTTGGTGTTTGTGGTCTGGTTAGTCTGTTCCAAGATCAATGGAAGCTTACATACTTTCAAACATGGCTTGAGCTACCACTTAGGGAAAAGATCTTGTACGAAGATAATACAGTCATCTTGTCACTTATTGGATTCGATTTTGATTCAATCATTATAGATAGTGAACCGACTAGTTATGACTGAACTTTTCAAAAGGAGAACTTTTTTATTTTTGTAATGCCACATTCAACGGGAAGGTTCCTAGACGAATCATACATGTAAATAGCCGTCATACTCGAATTATTAAAAAAATATTATATTTTCAATACATTTTTCTTCATTTCAGATGCTGAAAGAACACGGCCATGATGCGCATTACATTGGAGTAGATACAGAATTAATGGAAAAGTACATAAGAAAGATTTCACCGATCAAAATCACTTTAGACCATAGACTTATTTTAGTCAGTTGAATTTGAATAAGATAACTTTAAGATGGTTGTGGTTTTAGGAAATAAATCTATTCTGGTACATATTTAGATCTAATCTTCAGTTTTGTTTTGTAGAAGTACCCCAGTATAGTCTTCAGGTATAACTGATCGGATGAAAATCCTTAAAATTAAGTTCGTTAGTGTCCAACCCTTGTGTCTGGGTTTTTAGACCGCCTAAAGGCCTCCAACATGGTCTGACGATTGATACAACCGGGACCGACAATTTAACGTGCCCTCCGAAGCACGATAGCGCTCAGATAGAAATGCTACTATCAGCCACCCATTCGAGTAGGTACCGATCTCAATCCAAATGAGCTTACATCGCAAGCCTAGTTCGCATTAAGCTAGTAATTATTTAGTCGAGTAGCGAGTAGTTTAGTAACTAAAATACTCGCTACTGCCCCAAAATCGTTCGCACTTCGTTCGAGTACAGTTTACAAGTGAGTGGTGTTTTATAAAATGAACAGTCTACATTTCTACGACATTTTTGTGATAACTAATGTACTCGACTAATTCGACAGGTTCGGACTTGTTTAGCCGGCGAACTAGTGAGAACGGACGCGTGGTGGGGGTGCTACTCTCCCGTCAAAAATAGAATAAAATGGATCCACTCGACTTAATTACTTACTAACCTACTAGACTAAATTTTTGGTGTTCAGACATGTTTAGCTACTAAATTACTCGCTACTAGACTAAATTACTAGCTTAATGCGAACTAGGCTGTTATACTACGCCACGAGCGCTGCAAATCTGTAGTGTGCATAGTAGTGCGTAGTAGGCCTTTGTGCACGTCAATTGTCCACAGCGATTGCAAAATGAACTGAGGTGATATCTATGTATGTAAGTCCGATCCGGTCAAAGTGTATTTTGGGATGATCCGATCGGCCTACCCATCTACGAGTATAGTACACTAGTCTGGATGAAAATAAAACAGTTAGAAATTCGTGGGCAGCTTATTTCGTAGAAATATAAACAATAATACACTTAGTAATAGTAAGCCTTTTAACGGTCTATAAACCTCACCAGAATTGGAAAATAACTTACTCCAACTTACTTCACGAAGTTACTTACTTAGTGATAGAAAACCGTGGTCCATCGCTAGTTAAGAGCTATATATTGCAACTTTTCAAACACATCACTGCTAAGCTAACTCATACAATATAATTTAGTGTATACGCCCTCTAAAACAATCATGTCGGAACGTAGCTTATAGAAAATTAATGTCGTGAGCAACACTTCATTAAGAACGAAATGGAATTTTGAACTACCCTCCTTCAGCCTCGAGACGGTTAAACTTGAATGATGAGAGAGTCTCGTGATATTTTGTAAATTGGATCTAGTCTGGGGGATTAAGTAGTGGGGAAAGGTAAAAGCTTTCATTCATTCATTCATTCATTCATTTCGAAGTTATTGGCCAAAGCACGGTAGCGCTCAGATGGAAATGCCTCTTTCGGCCACCCATCCAAGTAGGGGTCGAAAAGCACGTTGCTTTACAATTGCAATGAAGTAACATCACTTAGTCAAATTATGCCACGAGCGCTTGTGTATGTTATTTTTTTATACTTTTGTATAACTTATGTTAGTCATAAAACCATATACAAAAATATTAAATTCAGTTCATTTTTTGTGAAAAATGTGCTCAAAATTAAATTAAATGTTAATTCTAATATCATTTTTATAAACACTGTTAAAGAGCTTTCATCAAACCGTTTATTTTCACACTAGTTAACTTAAACAAAGAACTTTTTACGATTCGAATTCACCGTTGGATTCGGGGATGGTTTCGAGAATGTTCTACCCAACTCGAGACTAGTACAATGAGTCCGACCATCTAATAAAAGTGAAATAGAATTTCTCGCTGGTACCATCTGCATTAGGACGACAAAACTATTAGATGCATCAACATAGTCTAAGAGACTCACCCACTTTTAGTATAACAGTTCAACTAACTGACTAAGACTGACTTGTTCAACGCGAACTGTCTTTTAGTAGTCTAACAACTGTTGACAGTATACATTGGAAAGACGTTGTAAAGCCAGACAAAAAGGGCTTTATTCATAAACGTTTATCAACAGCATTTTAGCTATCAAATGGTTTGTCCCTTTCCGACATACGCTATTTGCCAAAGAGCAAAAGAGACAAAACATTTAATAACAGTGTTTATGAAGAAGGCGGTTAGTCTTTTAGACGACTTTTCTCTGGTGTGTTCTACTACATTATGTTTTCATAGACCAGCCCGACTAGTATACAACGAATGGTACAGAAAGCGCCAATCCAATACATCCAAAAGGTGCAGTGCCTCGCGGTTTTAGCCGCGTTGTGTCTGTTCCTGTGAGAATTTCGGGATGAAAAATAACTCGTGACCTGTCCGTTGAATGTGGCTATCTATTCCAAAAAGAATTATTCAAATCGGATTGATAGTCTCTGAGATTATCGTGTTCAAACAAACAATAAAACACTAAATCGAATTCTTTAGCTTGTATAGGCTAGGCGGGCTGAAGACTGCATTTTTAGTATTAAATATAGTGTGCTCAGTCTCTTAAAAGTTTCCAAGCTCTTGTCTTTAAGAGTAGTCTGCTGTACCTATCCCAGACAATTTTACTTTCTGAAAATAAGTTTGAAATCTTCTAAGTTAATATTTGAATGTGTTAAATGTCTTTGCCAGAGACAAGATTTTGCAGTGTCATCTCTCTGGACCATAACATCTTAGGGAGTTTTATAAAGTGCATGTTTTAGGTATTTTTTTAAATTATCTGCTACAGTGAAAACTAATTTTATAATATGGTTTAATATCAGTTTTGGTGTAAAATTTAAATTGTTGTAGCTCCAAGAATAATTAAACTTGGTTACTTTACGAGTACCAACTGTTTTGAGATCAACAACCCGCATTAGGATATTGTGATTACACCTAATATTTCTAACTGTACTGCGATCCCTTTTCCCAGTAGGACATTACACTTTAATTTACCAAAAGTTCAGCAGTGTCTCTCAAGTCGACTAGTAGGATATTATTACACAGTCTATAAGTAATGTCCCACTGCTGTGCAACGGTCTTCCATCTCACTGAGGAAATCATAACGGTGGGAACGATTAGACCCAATCATCGTGCCTAATGCACCAATCTACGATTGATACCACTCAAGGAATGTTGAGAATTGCAATTAAAAATACCAATTTCGTGTTTTATTTCGAAGTGCAAACGTACAAAGTAAGATTTTCCAAGGAAATGTTTTCTGTCAGTGGCGGTTTCTAAAAACAGGAGTCTAGGGCCCTCAACGTCACACTGTACATCTTGCAACCCCATGATATGCTCCTTCACTTTCTAAAGCCATGAAAAACGTACAAAAAATGCTGTTATTTTAATGGAAGAAAAATGTTAGTGAGAGTTGAGAAATAATGCTAGGTACTACTGTCCCCGTAAAGAGGGACTGTATACGGGGACAACGGGAATACTTTTCAACAGTGTAATTCAATGTTCGGCTACGGAAGGCAAAAGTACTTACCGCGTTTTCGTGTTTGATATGGTCGCATTCTATTAATAATCTCGCTCAATGTAAAGGGCCTAAAGCATAATTCGAGGAAGATTTCAAGATAAGTTTTTGAGCTAGCGATGTTAATAGGATTGTATTAACGTGTTGCATTATATTAACCTTGCCGGCAACGAAGCATATTAAAAAAATATTTTTTCATTAAAATCCTACTCCAGAACATATTATTGCCTAAATACGACACGAAACTTACAACACCCCTTTCCCGGCATTAAATAAGGATCAATTTACGCAAATTACAAATAAAACTCCGTTTGATAAAAGAGGAAAATCCTACATCAAATACCTTTGATTCCTTTTAAAATAGCATGCAGAACACCTTCCTTGGAATTGGGTATCACCGGCAGCACGTACAGACTCGCTTTGATATACTTTCATAGCCGTTTGCTTTGATAAATCAGCGTCGACGCCTGAGCTTCCGTTGTGAACACCTCTTAAGGATACAGCCATAGAATAAACAATAGTTTCTAGCTTCTATTTTTCTTTGGCTACATAGAATATACAACAGAACATCAACTGTTTAACTAAATTTTAGATTGTTTAGTAAATTATTAAAGAAAATAAGGTAAGTTACTTGATGTGTTTAAAGTGATTACTGAGAGATTATATACTTATTATACTAAATGAAACGGGTCTGTATCGCGTTAGATAATTTAACGTATTTGTATCATCCCGTGACGTAATCCACTCGAAACGTCGGGTACGTATTTTTTAGTAAAATACGTTAAATTATCTAACGCGATACAGACCCGTTTCATTTAGTACAATGGGTGCAAATCGTGTGAGTTTATATTAATACTTGACCTGTTCTCGTCTCTCTACACTTAAAAAGTGAAGTTATTGATTTGATACCTGCTGAATAAAACGTTAAACCAAGGTGATGGCCATAAAATTAATTCATTTATTTCTAGTAGATTGGTGCCCAACTGGCAACCGGGACCGAAGGCTTAAGTATCCTCCGAGGTACGATAGCGCTCAGATAGAAGGCCACTTTCGGCTACCCATCCAACTAGGGCCGAGCTGCACGTTGCTTAACAGCTAGCCTTAATCATGTGTAATCAGTGTGCCTTAACAAATGTTGGCCATTAATTCGAGGTAAGGTTTTTTTCAAAACTGATACTTATTAAAGCAATCGCTTTAATACTGCAAAAATGTTTCTGTAGCTACAAGTCCCTTTTAACACAAAACTAGTGCTACAAAGATACATTCCGTCCCACAAAAAAACTAGAACAAAAACGAAAAGAAAACCATCAACCACATTTATATTCTTCGAAGCCAATGCATGTTAATGTATGTAAATAATTGTAGAATTGCACCGTCACAATATATTGAGAATGCCCGCGACTTCGTCCGCGTAGAATTCAAATATATAAAAAATGATTTTTCGAAAATAAAAGTATCCTAAGTTACTCTTTATTACATCAGCTACCTGCAGTAAAATACCGCCAAAATCGGTCTACAGACAGATAGACAAAAAAATAAAAAAACACTCCGGGAGTTTCAGCAGAAGTGAAAACTTGAATATTAACGTCAAAACGTCTTACAAATCGATCAGGTCACGTGACCTGACGCGATTTAAGATTTTTTACGCAACAAAAAAAAGTGCACAACGCCGCTAAGGAAGTTTTCACTTCAATTTTTTTTGGTAAAAATTCAGAATATGCATGTAGTAAAAAGCGGCTATTTTAATATTACAAACATACACTCCAATGTTATTTATATGTATGTATAGATTATTCATTGACGATTGGCAGGCGAGCTGCGTACGGCGACAATGTGGTCCAATTAGAATCAACCTCTATTGTCACATTCATATGCCCTGGAATACCGATGTAGGAAAGAAATTTTAATTCGCTCGTATTGAGATTTTGCATGCGTATTTTTTAAGTGACTTAAAAGAGGAATGGTGTTGGTTGAAGTGTGATGTGAGGTATGGGGAGTAAGCGTAGTGGACCTTAAACCGCTTAAACCACTTTACCATTATTTTGAGCTAGATGTAGTATTTGCCCAGCAGTGGCAGTCACAGGCTAATTGTTTTGTATACTGTAATAAAATCTTTAGATTATAGATCTATGAGAGATATATCTTGATGAGAAGCATTTGCGCTGTAATCTGACAGTGCTGATACTAAGTAACCATATTATACCCATCTATTAAATGATTTAAAACAATAGGTAAAGTTCAATCTAATTCAATTTATTGAAAGCCTTTTTACTTAACAACATTAACGACAGCTAAAATTACCTTCCAAGTGTAGTTAAAGATAGTAATTTAATTATTTAAAAAGATGGTAACTAAGTAGGTATAACAAAAAAAATCTATAATATTTTAAAGCTGCAGAGTTTGTTTGTTTGTTTGAGCGCGCTAATCTCAGGAACTACTGGTCCGATTTGAAAAATTCTTTCAGTGTTGGATAGTCATCTTATCGAGGAAGGCTACAGGATATTTTTCATCTCGAAATTCCTACGGGAACGGGCACAACGCGGGTAAAATCGCGGGGCGCTGCTAGTTTTACACTAGAATTAAAAAGCTGATTTCAAATCTGCATTTTAATTGAAAGTAAGTAAGTAGGTATTTTTTAAATAAAAAGCTTCCATACTGTAAAGTCTTCTCCCCTTTCATCATACGCGACAATAGATCCTGAAACGTGCATACAAGGATGTTCATTTGCTCGCATCTCTTTTGTTACACTTCAATCAACAATCCATTTACTTATTAGCAGAAACTAGTTCAGTTTCCATAACTGAAGAGAAAGAAGCTTTAGACGTGTTTTGTTAGAGAGGGATAGACATACGGGTACATTGGGAGTAAGACTGCGAGACGCTACTAGTCCTTCTAATATTATAAACGCGAAAGTTTGTGAGCATAGATGTATGTTTGTGTACATCAGAATAATACATTGTATCCCGAAATTCCCGCAGGAACGGGTTCAACGCGGGTAATGCCGCGGGGCGAAGCTGCTAGAAGTCTTTAAAAATACTTACATAGAGGTGAATTGATTAAATCAATTTTTCTCATTGTACAGTCAATTTTAGATGAAGAATGCCTTGACATTAAAACAGAACATACAAATATTATTATATTACATTTAATTCAATAAATATGTAGCTATTTAAAAAAACAATAGTACACAAAATGCTTCATATCTTAATTATATCGTACAAAAAATTTCATCCATCTGACAAAGAAATAATTTAATTCAATTATTTACAGAGCAATATTGAGTAAAATTGTTGATAAAGTCAAAGTTACATAGCAATATAGTAGAGATATACTGCCTTATTCATAAAAGATATTTAACTTAAAGTGTTTTAAAGTGTTTTGTCTCTTTCGCTCTTTGGCAAATAGCGTATGTCGGAAAGGGACAAACCATTTGATAGCTAAAGTGCTGTTTAATAAGCGTTTATGAAAAAGGCCCTTAGTAGACAGTTTTTGAATGCTTTGTAATTTTTTTTAGAATCCACTTCACGTTTTCGCAGTCATTTTGTATGTAGTCTTGTTAATTGTTTAGACTGACTAAACCACCATACAATTAGTTCTATTTTAAACGAAGTAAAGTCTTACATAACTGACAACCTTCGATCAACAATGCACAACTAGATGTCGGGTCGGCGCAAAAAATACGTCTCGGTAAATAACGCCTCATTTGAAAAGTGAGGCGTTATTGTCACTTATGTTATTTATAAGATTTGCTACTTTATTGCTAGGTGTCATGGTTGTAATTAGGTTGAACTTCGAACTGTTTTAAAACTCTTTTTTCAGTTCGGTAGTAAACAAAATAAGTTGTTACACGTCATCCACGCGGACAGTATTTAGCTTTGATTTTGTAAGTGACCCGATATCTAGTTGTGTATTGTTGATCGAAGCTGACAACGCACTCGGTCTATAGTTAACTAGAGAGATGATCCGCCATTCATTTCAACATAAGTAACCATATGAAGAAAGTGAATTCTAAAAAACTGCTCGGCCTCCGTCGATATTGTATACAACTGTGAACACCGCTTGTCGTAATACCTACTTAGAATTCGCTCGCATTATAAGTAGGACTATATTTTAACATTAAGTGTTTTTAGGATAAATTTATCAAGAACAACAGCTCCTAATCACACTTGTCAATGTAGTGTTAACGATCGCAAATACACCTATTAAAAGAACCAACGAACTAATCACATATATCATTTGATGAATATCGCAATATACTCCAGTGCATTTTTTCATTTTGAAATGTTCGTATGATGATGAGAAAATTAATAAACTATATTTTTATATTTACATTTAATTGACCACAGAGGACTTTGCATCGATTTGGGCTTGGGGTAATATTCTCACATTGTTGACAAACCCCATACATAAAAATTCAAGAGATTACTGGAAGAGTTATAAAATAATGACATTAATTAATCACCCATGGTCGATAAAGGCGCAGGCCCAATAGTGCAGGTTTTGGTCTTGTAGCCTTTCGAATCTCACCATTAAATCTTCACAAGCCCAGATTTAAAACAACATATATCTTGTACGTTATAAATCATTTTTTCCAATGGCTTCGCTTACACTCCCTGAAAGCACTTGCACATCCAACTTAGTATCAGCAGTAGGGACACGAATGCAAAAGATATTAATATTACTTGCACTAAATCGATGTTCACATAGAGCCCTTTTTTAATCGTCTGAGTCATTCTTTTGTACTGTTATGTGACTGACTACCAGGAAAAGTAGAACCAGTGTTACTATAGAGCCTACTAAAGTAAGAAACTGGTATATATTAAATGTAAGAGTCTCTGCGGTATTATATGTCTCACCTTTTACTGCCATTCCTTATAGTAACGAGACATGTTACCGGCATAGTGCTTGTATCAATATTTATTGAATTTTACATTTTTTTGCCTTTTTGTATTGATGATGGTTGTAATCACGACAATTTGACGTTTAATTGACATTTGAATAGTGCAAAAAGATCTTTGGTAAATGACGGAGATGCGAAAAGTATTTGTGTTAGTTATTTTATTATTTATGGATAATAGCGATGGTTACTCATTAAAATATTTAGGGAATCATAGATTAACAAAAAGGCAGAGCTAAGCAGTTTTTTTTATTTATGAAAAATAACATTTATTAACTTAATAACAAATCAACAACGCTTAAACTGTGGCTTAAACTAATAAGCTCGATTTATCCAAAAACTTTTATACTTCCATAATTTTTTTTTCTGATGAAAACTCATGCGTCTAATTTTCCAAACCTGTGAATCAAAAACATTAGAAATTACCAAGTATAACACAACAAAATACATCTTTACTTATAACCACTTCTGGTCCTCCATTTCCGGACAACATTTTAAAAAGTTTGATTTTTGGTCCATAATTTCAGCATTATCTGTTCAAGTTCCCATTATTTGCTTAGTTATAATATACTACATTCGGATATTTCACTGGCCAGATCTCTTGGCCTGCGAAATTAGATAGTTTTAGATACCAATACTGTGCTGATATGTGGATACTTGAATTTCATTTATTCCATCAAACAACAAATTTGGTTACACTTGGTTACATCGTTGTCAAAGAACAAGTCAAAGTTGAGCTGGGCGGTTGGGCTAGGAGATATGCCATCATAACATGATCCCGCTGAAGAGTACAGCAACCAAAAAGTTGACTCAAGGGTAAAGAGGGAGGTCGGTCGATAGTTTCAACACCTCACTTTTATCAAAACCTCTTCAAAAGTATTTTGCAACAGCGCAGGCAATGACAAGTGTAAACGCACCATAACTCAGAAACCCCTTTCATTTAACTTAAAAAACAGTGGAATCAAGTAAGATCATTACTTTCAATGTGCTTTCAATGAAGATCTGAGATAAAGACCGGCAACATTATTTTGACAGATGACAACGAGCTGCCATTTTCCTCCATCGGATTAAAAGATACACTAAATTCGATGAATTACGGATGAATTTAGCAGGCTACAGAGCGCATCTCTAACTTCCGTAGTAACTCCGTAATATTGGGACTATTGCTTTTTGCTTTTGGCCAGATATTTTAGAAGAAATTGAAGCAAAAGTGATGTAAGGAAGAACGTAGTGATTATTTCCTCTATGGATACACTATAGTGACCATATTCTGAAATCTAATTTATACAGGGTGTTAGATGTTAATACATACTTACAAGTACTCACCACATAATTGTACAAGCTCTGCCTTTTATTGTATATACACGGTTTAAATCCAGCACCAACCAAGGTTAAATAAATTAAACTCTATTGAATATTCCAAAGTTTATTAACACCAAACTAAGTAATTATTACAATCCCATTTTCATTTAAGACAATAAGACTATATACATGCCAACGAAAATTCAATAAATCTTAAAACTAAAGGAATCTTTATCCGTTGAAAAAATAAAACTTTGAAATAACTACGTTCGGAATTTAAATCTACTTTTAAAATTTATATTGTTAAAGGACCTTATTCATATATGCTTAATAACAGCAGCTATGAAATGGTTTGTCCCTTTCTAACATATGCTATTTTCCAAAGTGCAAAAGGGACAACTCATTTTATAACAGTGTTTTAGTTAAAGAGCATTTATGTACAAGGCGGTATTTCTTTGTCAATTAACTTTTAACAGTTTTTGTTTTGTACCTAATATATTTTTAGGTTACTTATATCAAAAAAATTTTTTTTTGAGAAGTTGATTTTTCATTTGTAATGAAATCAAATATTACAATTACGGGATGAACTCTCGTTTAATTAATAAAAAGACGTGTGGCACTCGGGGACTGCCGCGGTAAAGCTATTGCATAGTTATTTTTTGTATCACTAGATGGCGTTAGTGGGGAGCGTGAGGTTTTTTCATTACGGAATTTCTGGATTCGGTCCCCGCGCTCAAGGCCCGCGATAGAAGCTATGCAATAGCTTAAAAATAAGTTGTTAAATCATCTTCAAAAGTTTGTTTGACAGAAGTAGTCATTGTTTTTATTCGTAGGTATTCCTGGGTATTCTATGTATGTACGTGAATATAATTTAAAGAAAAATTATAAAAAAATTGAAGCTAAATTAAACTATCTAGGAATGTGTTCATGTTATATTTGAATACTTGATTTAATTATCCAACGACATAAAATATTACCTCCTCAGCTCACGCGATCAAGTAGAAAAAAAGTATTTTTATTTGTATTTTCTAAATAAATATTAAGAGATGTTAAAGTATTTTAATCAAAAAAATAACCGTAGTTTTGGAGATCGATACATCGTTTAGGGCCTAGTTCGTGTTTCAACACTATTGGAACTGATACAGATTTGCTGTCTATTCAGCCAAAACCATTAAACGTCATAAACCGAAAGACTCCAATATATTCAACTAAAAAATTGTTAAAGTAGACGAAATATACTTTCTTGTTTTAGCTATACTTAAAGTCGTTTTTTTGAAGAAACTATGCACGTCCCCATACCATAAACATGCTCAAAAGCTTAGTGCGAAATGTATCATACTATATTTGATTAACAATCAAAATATACAAAGATTAAAACCGTTTTCTTAAGCTTAGTTTAAGAGTTAGTAGGTACTGGACTAAGTATTGTTTTAAACGCGCCTAAAATTTAGGCAAATATAGTCACGTTTAAAACAGATGTTTCTCTCCACAAAGGTGTGTATTTGACATAAGATATTTTGTTTACAGATAATTATTGTTTTTGTACATATAAGCAAGCGTATACCAACCGTATAACGAATCAAATACACGTCTTTGACGATATATAGTACTCGACCATTATTCTACGCAATGTTAGGGTGTGTTTCTTTAGAAGCAGAGTGGTGACAGTCACAATGGATTACGAAGTGATTTTGTCAATTTCCATGCGTTACGATTGGCCAATTCAACTATGTACCAACCACTCCGCTCAGGAAAACACATCGTTAGTTTTTCAATGGTAGAGCTCATGGAAGAGTACTCAACCAACTCTACTAATATAAATTAAGTTTAACAAAGTTAGTAGCTGGTTGCTGTTAAGTTATTGGTAACATACATTATGTATAATTCACAGCTCTAATAACTATGGAATACTACATTGAAGTAAGTTCTTTGGTTAATGCAAATGGCATGCAATCTAAATAAAGAAAGAATTGAATGGACTTCAGCGAAGACAACATTTAAGGTATAATGGCCTGTAGAACTTGTAGTCTAAATTTATGCTATTACATCGTACGAGTCCTGACATTTTCCTACCAAATTAATTATTGGGTAGACCTTCTATAGGCAAAAATATTTAGTGTTTTCATTGATTCTTACCTCATCGCTGAACCCCTTTCCCTTTATAGAAAGAAAAGCCTTTATTTCGTTAATTAGTATTAGTTTAAACAGAACTCGTCCGAAGAAATAATTAGCACAGGCACCACGCTTCACGACAAATCCATTCAATTCAACTTGTAAACCACAAGCGTAACTGTAATAAAAATTACTGCTTCTTATACTTTTTAAGCGCTTTCCTGCGGCTTGTTTCCATGGAACGCGTCACAACCCAATTGGCGAAATC
The DNA here is from genome assembly GCA_963082685.1 of Cyclophora albipunctata. Taxonomy (NCBI): domain Eukaryota; kingdom Metazoa; phylum Arthropoda; class Insecta; order Lepidoptera; family Geometridae; genus Cyclophora; species Cyclophora albipunctata. Next base: position 3,982,405 of record OY720133.1, read on the forward strand.
CTTCGATATGTCCTGGAGAGTTTGCAAAACGCCAACGAAAGCAGTATGAGGAAGATAGCCAGTGGTTTTGAATTGGGTGCCGACTAAGTTGATGGCAGATTTGACGAACTCCTTAGCGGTTGGGGCCATGATGGATTTGCGGCGGATGCCAGACATGTTGGAACAGACAAATCCAGGTAGAACGCATTGGACAATGATGCCTTGCTTGGCGTATTCCATATGGAGGCCATCGGACAGTTTGTCTACGTATGCCTGGACAGAAAAATGGTTATTGTTAGAAGATATTTTGGTCGTAGAAAAAAGTTAATATGTGTTTGTCCCTAATTTAAAAATGTTCTAGGCATTCGCGTGTTCATTCTTATAGCTTTCTCACTGTTTCTCACGAATAGTGCCTTGCAGTTTCAGCAGCTATTTTGCAGTCATATGTGTTTGCTGGACAGTTTAGAAATCAATCAAATCTAGTTCTAAAACTAACCAATCCATTTGATATGTCGACAATAAAAAAAATCCAAATCCATCTCAATGAGCTGAAATAATATTTTCTGAAGATTCATTCATCTTCAGCCAAAATTACCGTTATAATATCAGGAATATTTGTACCAAATCTTACCTTAGTAGCAGCATAGACAGTAAGCAGTGGGGAAGGGATATCCGAAGAAGCCGATCCAATGTTTATGACGACTCCCTTCTTCCTATTGACCATCTCTGGGAGAACCAGTTTGGTCATCCTTGTGACGGAGACAATGTTAGCTTTGATGTGGTTGGAGATGGTCTGGTTCCTAAAAGCAAGAGTTTAATTGATGAAGATGGTGAGTTTGGGGTAAAAGGTGGATGTTACTGACTGTACTGACGGGGGAATGTGTCCAGGACTCCTATTATATATCCTCTATTGTAGTATGGAAAAAAAAAATTTCAGAAACATTATGTTGTTAAGAGGTTCAAAGTCAAACGCATAACTAAAACATGGCAAAGGAGGTAGTGTGGCTTATCAAGATATCAAGTATCGCTTTAAATAAACTTTCAACCATCTTTAAATTCTAGTTCTATGGTTAAAACAGGGCGTTTACTAGCGAGACAACGATATCACTCGCAGAGAAATGGTTTCTCTGATGCCTCCATCCATCCCTGATTGACAGCCAACTAGCTCGCTCAAATTATTCACCGCCCTCTATTAGATAGGGTAATTAAACTCGACTCATTAGCGGTAATGCTTGAAACGGTGATATCAATTCAACAGACACGCCTCGTGAATTTCTGAACAGTCTAATATCTTATTTGATATTTAAAATGGTAATTTGAACGCGTCTATTCCGACGTGAGGAGTATGGTTTAATAAAATTATATTAGAGTCTAACTGCGCTGTTACTTTTCAAGAGTGCGCTTAGAAATGAATAACTATTTTTTTAGTATTTTGATAATGAGATTCATAATTTTATTCGCGTTTAATTTTACCATTTTAAACTTCATTTCTTTTTTAGAATCAGCTTACGTCAATGGCTTCAGTATAATATGTTTGACTATCGTAAATAAATTATACTTATGACAAAAATTTGTCACATAAAAGTGTTCTATCTTTCTAATTTGACAAGCCCGTTGGCACAGTCGGATGCGAAAGCTTACTGTATCGGGGGTTGCGGGTTCAATATTGGAGTCAACAATATGTGCAGTTATAGTTGTTGGCGATGACGTCTGGGTGTTAATTATATATGTACATATGCAAAGTATTTGTGTATGTATAAGAATTAGCATCAGTTAGTTAGATCCCATAATACAAACTTACAGTTGAGTTTGCGTGTAATAACCGGGTGTGAATTTTTCCGGTTGTATTTATTTATTTAATCTATCTTTACTACATCTTTACTGAGAAAGAGTTCTTTTCTTAACGTTAAGATCTTTACGTATCTATATGTTAAAGTTTTCTATTATCACGAAAACTACAGCAATAATTGAAGAACAAATCATCTATATATATATAAAAATGAAACCCGTTTTCCTTGGTCGCGGCATCACGCGTGAATGGCTGGACCGATTTCCACGGTTTTGCATTCGTTGGAAAGGTCTCGGGCTCCGTGAGGTTTATAGGGAATAAAAATCAAAATTCCCACGGGAACGGGGGCGCTGCGGGTGAAACCGCGGGGCACAGCTAGTTTTCAAATACAAACAAAATAAATTTATTCGACGAAAAAACTACAATATTAAATTATTTAATTATATTTTCATGACATTAATTTTAATTAAACTTCTATTGAGACAGCTGAAATTTCAGAGACAATTTTGAACAAAGATACTGTGCAAAGGGTAGACTACATTATAAAACAAAACATAATTTGTAACTTATTGTTATGTAGTGTTACACATTTTATAATAATGTATTTACGTGAGTATGAATAGCATAGATATGTTATACAAAATGTTACTTAATCTTGACACACCCTTATATTTAAGCACACCTTACATATATCTATTAAAATCAAAATAAGCCCTCCAACAAAATAAACCGTCAATATATCGAAGAAATCTTTCAAAAATTCGTCTCTGGAAAAGCAATCGCATCTCAATAGCATTCTTCGTCACGGCTAATATGAGTTTGTGTTGAGCGTTCGTTCAAATTGAACGCGGCAAACCGCAGAACATACTCCAAGCGCCATTTTTGCTACCACCTGGTGCACTACCCTCGTATAAATGTGCCAGGAAATTGAAATATTATTCGAGCTATCGGAGTTCTATCGAGCAGGAATATTATTTGTGAAGCTCCCGTATTTATGGCCTAGTTGTCAGGATATTTCAATCGCTATTGAAATATTAAAATGCGTCGAAGAAACGTTGTTAAAACGAAAGCTTTTATAGATTAAACTAAGAAAGTAAAGACCAAAGCAATTTATATTTTGTTATTTCATCTACTTCCAACATTTACACATTTATCATTCAGTTATTTGTAATAAAATTTAAAACGACTTATCTTTACGGGAAAAAAGCTCCTCAGCATTTCGTTGGATTAAATTCGTTTGTGAGTACTTTAATAGACGTTTCCTTGGGATTATGCTCAAGGGACAGATTACAACTTGGACGACAGATTAGGAACGTTTATTCGGATTTCTATTTTGTTTGCTGTTCTACAAATCCACTTACCAGTCAGGTATGTCCAGGAAATATTCGGGGTAAGAGTAGGAAATGCCAACGTTGTTGACCAAAGTGCCGATTTCCAGACCAGATATCTCCTTTTCAATTTTGTCATAGATAGACTCGTCCGCCGTGAAGTCAACTTGGATCACTTTAGTAGACACTTTGTATTCTCTCTCTGTTGGCAAGTACACAATTTTATGTCAATATAAAAAATCAGCGAGTTTTATTTCAATACAACTAGTTTTATTAGTAGTTCTACGTTTTATGGTGCATTTACTGCGTCTACTGTGGAACATGCAAATAGGAGAGACAATAAAATGTGATTTACTTACCTATTTCTTCGGAAGTAGCTTTCAGTTTGTCCATAGAACGACTGACTAGAACGATATCACAGCCTCGTGCCGCCAACTGAAACAAACATGAGTTTTAAACTATCCAAACTAATATTATAAAGAGGTAAAATTTTAATTTTGTTTGTATGTCACAGCTAATCTCAGGAATTACCAGTCCGATTTGAATAATTCTTTTTGTACTAGATAGCCACATTCAACGAGAAGGTTATAGGCAATTTTTTATCCCGAAATTCCCACAGGAACAGGCACAACGCGGGACGTTCCTAGTTTCTTATGATAATGTTTCAAGTTTTAACTGTGTTCCAGAAACTTGGGGCGTGATTACAATAAAGGTGCCTTTTGCAACTTCAAAAAACAAAGTATGTTCTCTATGTGACTGTATGTTTTTTTTTTGTATGTATGTTAACTGATATCTCCGTTGTAAAAGAACCGATTTCAGAAATTCTTTCAATACATGAAAGGTTACATTCGTCCTGTTTTTTGTCTTAAAGGTGGAAGTGCCAATTTAAACCTGATTTAAAGTCGTTTCGTGAGAAAGTTATTCACCCTATAAGTAAGTATGTTCAAGTATCCACCAATCATATCAAACGTAGCTTATCCCCTTGTCTGGCACGACGCCTGAATCAGGCGTCCGTCAAAAAGTGCGCATCTGGCGCGACGCCTGAATCAGGCGTCTGTGTCAGTGGGTAGAATTTTAGCATAATTAACAGTTAAAAACTATAACGATCCTGCTCTAACTTATAGTAGAGCCTAAACAAAAGACAAGGCTAGCATATTCAATAGGAATTGGAACGTCTTTAAAGGAAAATTATTCATTCGTGAGCACATTTGTTAGGTGTATGTGTTCTGTGGTCGTGTCACATGCTACTTTAATTCACATTTTAAATACTTATTATTTCACGTATACATATTATTAACAACTAGATTTATTCAATAACATATTAACTTCAAAACACTACTATCTATTTACTTTAATCAAATAAACCATTTATTTTAAAACTGGATCTCTCAAAAGCACTTTCATACGAGAATTTCAAAGGAGACGAGATAGAGGCACCATTATATAGAATACAGAGATATTGCAATGTAAAATGCAATCTGGATGCCTGGGATCCTCATTCAAAGATATGCAAAGCTTTTATTCTTAGTCCCATTGCCTTTTTGTTGTTACTAATATGTATTATTGAAATGCTTCTACGTATTCTAATCTGTATATCGAGTAGAATATATTGAGTTTCGTTTTGCAGTACTTTAAAAATCACATACAGGGATTGTGGATATAAATATATAAAACTAGCAGCGCCCTACGGTTTTATCCGCGTTGTCTCTGTTTTCGTGGGCATTGTGAGATAAAAAATAGCATTTAACCTTCCTGTTGAATGTGGCTATCCATTACAAAAATAATTATTTAAATTAAATTGGTAGTTTTTGAGATTAGCGTTCAAACAAACAAAAAAAAAAGACGTGTGGCACTCGGGGACTGCCGCGGTAAAGCTATTGCATAGTTATTTTTTGTATCACTAGATGGCGTTAGTGGGGAGCGTGAGGTTTTTTCACGTGAGGTTTTTTCATTACGGAATTTCTGGATTCGGTCCCCGCGCTCAAGGCCCGCGATAGAAGCTATGCAATAGCTTAATAAACTCTTAAACTTTATATTTCTACTGGACGTGTGTATGTCACTGAACTCCTCCTAAACGGCTGGACCGATTTGAATGATTTTTGTTGTATGCGTTTGGGTTTAAATTCACACTAGCGACATCTATTGGGTCGACAGCTAGTATTAGTATAGATTGTTTTCTGTGAGTATTGTTTCCTATGACGAAGTATAAAACAAGTAATGATCATTATAGAGTGACTGAAAATATATAACTTATTATAAAATTACCTCCATAGCATACTGCTTTCCAATACCGTCGGTGCATCCTGTGACCACTGAAACAAAGAAAAATATCCTTTAGTGACATTTACTTCATACCTTGAAACCCTTTCAATGTCAACTCAAAATAATTAAGGTGAAGGGTAGGTGAAACTTGTTTAAAACAAATGTTTACATATAATGTTTTAAAACACATATCAAGCAATTTCAAATGACTGGACCGATTTTTACCAAACATAGCTAGATACCCAACATAGAACCATTGCAAGGAAACTGACTTTCATAAAAGGAAAAGCGCATCGAAATCGGCTTATCCGTTTAAGAGTAACGATGCAACAGATAGGCACACACACAAGCACACACCTACAGATATTGACGTCAAAATTAACACCCCTCTTTTCAGTTGGGGGCTCATGCTTATGTTTCTGTATTTTGTTTTATTACTTAACTAGCAGCGCCCCGCGGTTTTACCCGCGTTGTGCCCGTTCCCGTGGGAATTTCAGGAATTTTTTTACATAAAAACCTTCCTCTTGAATCACTCTACCTATTACAAAAAACCGCATCAAAATCCTTTGCGTAATTTTAAAGATTTAAGCATACAGACAAATAGACAAACAGACACGAAACAGAGACGACTTTATTTTATACTATGTAGTGATACTTATGTATATTTTTATAATAATATCCGGACAAAATACAACTATTTTGTCCGGATTATTATTTCTCTATATTTTATTTCCGTCAGTTCCTCCATAATTCTTACATTCGTTTAAATAATAACCAGTGAGTTTATCCAACAAACCAGCAGTTAATTTTCACCGCAAGTTAAACTCATCTCCTCAACATTTCACCCCGGTTCACCCCAACAAGTCTAAGCCGACTATAATCGTATATTCAGTGATAATCCCACGTAACTTAGTGTTCTGTCACCAATTTATGTGTGGTTGGTCAAGATTTGCATAATTTGCAATTGATGTTGCATCTGAAGGCAGCTTCGGTGCATTCTGGTTTAGCGAAAATGGTTCTAGAAACTATTTGGTAGACTATTTTGGTTGAAGGTTTGAATATTTACTAAAAAAAACCGGCCAAGTGCGAGTCGGATCGCAGACGAAGAGTTCCGTACCATCTATTAAAAATTATTAGTATCGAAACGGTAAAAAAATACGTTTGTTGTATAGGAGCCACCCTTGAATATTTGTTTTATTTTTAGTATTTGTTGTTATAGCGACAATAGAAATACATCATCTGTCTAGCTATAACCGTTCTTGAGATACAGCCTGGCGACAGACGGACGGACGGACGGACAGCGAAGTGTCAGTAATAGGGTCCCAATTTTACCCTTTGGGTACGGAACCCTAAAAATGAAGCTTGAAATTGTAATAATCCTAATCATCTACACTGTATCTTATATGTATAAAAGATAGTCGTGTTAGCTACACGACTTATGACTCGAGAACGGCTGGAACGGCCAATTTTAACAATTCTTTTTAAATTCAACTTATCTTGATCGGGAATAGGATAAGTAATAAAAATCCTGAAATTCGTACGGGTGCACTGCGGGTACAACCGCAGGGCGCTGCTTAGTATCTTCATAAATATTATATCTATATCTTCAGTGTGATGACAGGCCTTTGCCCAACAATGGGAGATTACAGGATAATTACTTATACTACTTTGAAAATTTGAATTGTTTTTTTGAACCCTTCTATGAACTTAATCAGTTTCCGCGTGTTAACAAAACAATAAAATAAAACAGCTTACTTTAAAACCTTCCACTAAATGTGGCTACAATATATAAAAATAACTTTTCGGTATTCCCACTAATGACTAAGAAGTGAGAACGTGTAAACAAACAAAAACAAAACCTCTTCAACTACTCTTCATATTTACAAACGTACTTACAAAAAGCTTTTTTGTAAATAAAGTCAACAACCACTTATCCTATCCTATCCTACTATTATTATAAATGCGAAAGTTTGTGAGGATGGATGTATATATTGATGTATGAATGTACGGATGTATGGATGTATGTTTGTTGCTCTTTCAAGCAAAAACTACTGAACGGATTTGGATGAAACTTTACAGTAATATAGGTTATACATCAGAATAACACATAGGATACATTTAATCCCGAAATTCCCGCGAGAACGGGTACAACGTGGGTGAAACCGCGGGACACGGTTAGTACATTATAATCTTCTTAGTTAGACCTCAACAAGATATACTTTTTATATACTCAACAAGATATTCCATATTCAAACAGATATACGAACATTGAATAGTCTCGACTTTAACGCGTTTACTTTCACAATTACATCCTATAGCAAACATAGCTAGTAAAGCACAAGCGACCTTGTTGTGTTAAACATAAACACCAGTATTCCTTGAACTTGGCCAACGGAGGTGAAAGTCAAGGCACAGCGGTTTCGCGCACCAAAAGTTCTGTTAAAAGGTGGAATGTTTGGTTGTAATTATTAATTTTTAACAGTTTATTTATGTTTAAGTGTGACGGTTATTATGACCTTTAATGCAATGTTTTTGTACAATCAGGGATGCAAGTCTATATGTGTTTACCTTTGGATACGACCTTACTATCTTGTACTCGTACATGCAAGTTAAGATTCCTTGGATACAAGATGCAAGTATTTTCAAGTCTATTGCAGCATAGACTCATTGATTCAAGTGATCATTGATGTATATAGGTACGGATTAACTTAATGTTAAAAAAATCTAGGCGTCTAAAAGCCTTCGTCATATTTTAAAGCCCTGAAAAAAAATATAATTAAAAAAACTAAAATCTCAAAAAAGATACAAAAATAAGGTTTAACTGAATAAAAAGCAAAAAAAAAAAACAATGAAAAATACTTGACACAAATTTTAAATAAGTGGATTTTTGGAAGCAGATAAGCTCCACCATATTTTTATAAATTTTGTATGCAAAAACATGTCTCCTTTTGGGCTGCGCCGAAGTCGGGTAAAAATTGGTGTCGACATATTGTACACATTTTTAAACATTCCATCCGTTCGATAGACAAAAAATACATCCTATTTGCATGAGCATATGTTTGTCTTTGACTTTTCTACTTTATTTCCGGCAGTAAATCAGTTACAATAAGTATAATGCCATCCCAAATTATTCGTATAATATGAAATTCAAATTGTTATTTTGAAGAACACAGCATTTCGAGCAGCCTTGTTAATTATCATCGAAATAAGATTAGCATTTATTACCAATCTAACTTCCTAACAAATTGAATAGATTCACGAAACAAGTTTAATTTCCTATTGGGAAATTATTGAGTCGTTGTTTACTATCAGCGCCCGCGGTTTTACCCGCGTTGTGACCGTTCCAGTGGGAATTTTGGGAATTTTTATACTTATAAACCTTCCTCTTGAATCACTCTATCTATTTAAAAAAACCGCATCAAAATCCGTTGCGTAGTTTTAAACATCTAAGCATGCATAGGGACAGACAGCGAAGCTACTTTGTTTTATACTATGTAGTGATCAATATATCTTTTAGTGTGTCGTATTTTTAAGTTGTCTGATGTCTTCAATGAGCGTAGAGATTTTTGCCCAGCTGTAGAGTAATATAAACAGGCTAATACTTTTACTTATATTCAGGCTAAGGCTTATACTTACTATTCTGTAGTAAATAAAACTTGGTTGACGACAAAAAATCAATCTCCTGTTTATATCTAAACTAAATCTTTAAATAAAAAACTGTAACCATGAGAAGCTTTTTGTTCTCAATATCTTATCCGTAGCGGTAAAAAAAGGTTTCACTTCGTTTTTCATTTCATTTGTGTACCTCTAGGTATATGGATTTAGTGATATAACTCCATTTTTGCCCCATCATTGGACCCATTTTGGAATTTTAGTTTTCGTAAGGAAGAATAGAATCATTCATTTATTTCAGTGGCCAACCTTGGTGTTGAAATTTTTAGACCGCCTAAAGGCCTCTAACAATCTAACGAAACGAGACAAGGTCTAACGAATAAAACAACCGGGACCGACTGCTTATCGTGCCCTCTGAAGCACTGTACTGCTCAGATAGAAATGCCACCATCGGCCACCCATCGAAGTAGTAAATAGAATATCTTACTCACATTACATCAGACAATGTCAAGGGCAGGTGTAACTGTTGGAAATGGAAGAGGGTTGACAGCTGATGAAAAACTACAGGTGAAAGATTAGCCGACGACAAAAGCGAACTATGACCCCAGTCACATCACAATGGAGACGGTGTCACAACCGTTAGGTAACTCGCAGACAGTCAGAGGTTATATAATACTAGCAGCACCTCGTCAGTTTTACCCGCGTTATGCCCGTTCCCGTGGGAATTTCGGGAAGAAAAATAGCCTATAACATTCCCGTTGAATGTGGCTATTCATTACAAAATGAATTATTCAAATCGGATTGGCAGTTATTGAGGTTAACCCATAAAAACAAACAAACAAAGTTAAAAACTTTACCTCTATATATTATTAGTTTTTTTTTATTTTTTATTTAACCTATATTGTCCCACTGCTGGGCAAAGGTCTCCCCCAAGCATAGTATTAGTATAGACTGAAAATATTATTTTGTATAGACAAGGGTTTATAAAAGAGAATGAGGTTGTACAGTACAGTACAGTCCATGAAAATGATAAACGCTTTAGTACTTTGTCACATTACACAATTGTTGAATTTCTTTGAGATGTATGTTAGTATTGTAGAAGTTTGAATTTGATAAGGTTCTTAGCATGCTTAACATATTTAGGATTTTTTGATAAAGGAGCCTAATTAATTATAGAGATTATAATATTGACGTCTTCGTAGCTTAATGACACTTGTAGAACAGCTAAGACCGAGGTCCCGGGTTCTGTTCCCGGGTCGAGCAAGCATAGAGGGAATACTACCCGGGACTCCACTCTTTACATTCCCAATTTAATTAGGTTAAATGCATTTATTCTAAAATACTATTACCCAACTTATAAGGCGTTGTCCTAATAGAACGCGAATGCGCGATGCGAGCGATGCGACCATCGCGTGTTTCAAACATTTGAGACCGCGTCGTGCGATTGTCAGTTAGGACACCTATTAGAGTTCAATATGTTAGATCGCGCGTTCGTACGAGTAAAATTCGCGCGATTCGCGCGATTCGCGTTCTATTAGGACAACGCCTTAGAGTTCAATATGTTTGATCGCGCGTTCGTACGAGTAAAATTCGCGCGATTCGCGTTCTAATAGGACAACGCCTTAGAGTTCAATATGTTTGATCGCGCGTTCGTACGAGTAAAATTCGCGCGATTCGCGTTCTATTAGGACAACGCCTAAGAAGATCACACGTATATTACAAAATACCGTTACGACTTAATTACTTAACAAAAATATACCCATTGGCCCATTAACCTAAAATCATTGTGGCCAACAAAACGTTATGTATTTCAAACTTTTCAAAGTCAAAGACATCCAAATTATGCTAATGGCAAAGCTTACTTAAAGTAAAACAATGCATATTTTGCATAATACTCTTCAACAGAGCAATTTCGTCTCAGGTAATTAAAAACCATTAATCCACTAAAATTGCCTAGTTAGTTAATTTACGCTAATGACGCGAAATTCCATCAGGTCTTGCTGGAATGTGTCTCCTTATTACAAAATTCATTAAATAACTTTGCATGCCATAAATTTCGGTGCACATTTTTTAATATAATATGATGGGAGGCATGAGTCATCATTAAATTGCCAAAAAAGTGATTCAGGGTCTTGAGCCTCTTCAATATAATCGTTTTTAGTCGTCCGAAAACGCGTCACAGTTTTGCGCAGTCGTCTACGAGCATAGATAGATGCACTTTTGTTTCCATACAATATTCATAACTATGAAATGTTTTGTCTATTTTGCACTTTGGGAAATAGCGTATGTCAGAAAGGGACCAACCATTTGATAACTAATATGCTGGTATGAATAAGACCCTTAGTATCTAGTGTCTGCAGTAGTTTCATCGAATTACCTTGCAAGCAATACGGAATCTTACATTGGCGTCTAATAAGGAAGAAACTTTCCAGTGAATTAACGAATTCAACACTAAGGAAACTTTAAACTAAGTGCAGTTTCAGTTAGTTTCTAACTTTGCCAGTAAGAAATAACAAAGGACCATGCAAAAATATCTCGCGTCGACTGCAAAAACTTACAACTGTCATTTGTTTAATACGAATATAATCCACGTCTAGGGATTAAGTGAAAATTGTTAAGTTTCCCTGTTTTAAGTAAATAGAGTAAGGAGTTAAGTTAGCTCCGAACTTGGAGTTCAGCTAAAGTTTCAAGTAAGCTAACATTGCCTTTCTCTAGAATGTGAATGACAAGTCATGAGCATCTAAACTTTATATCAACTGAGTGCAAAACGTAACGCAAAGTATATAAACACTAGCTGCGTCCCGCGGTTTCACCCTTGAGAGATTGTAGAATATCGAATAAGAAAATCAATGAAATTAAATCCCCGATTTTATTTCAAATTGATTCAAAGTGAATTTCTACAGTAAACTGTTGAGTAAGGAATACTGTCTTTTAATATAAGTTCCAATTTTGAACTAAGATCTCTGAGATAACCTCAAATGAGGAGTATTGGTTTTTGTTTCAATTTGTTGGGAAAACCAAATATGAGATCAGATAACCAGTTTCAAACAGTCCAACTAGTTTAAATTAAAGGAATATCCAGCCAATATTATTTCCAGTTGGGATCTGCTCTTACTAATCAACCAGTTTGTGACGATAGTTGGAAAGATTGTAGTTTATTTACAAGAAATAAAGTAAGAATTATTATAAATCTGTATTGTCCCAAAGGCCTGTCGTCTCACTGAAGATATGAGTACGGTGAGGAGGATTAGGCGTAATCACCACGCATGCCTACTTCGGGTTGATGATCTCAAATTGAAAAGTACACAAAATCATTTCAGTACTCCAGTCTAAGCAGATGAAACGACATACCACAAGATCACCGGGCGAGACGAAATAAAGAAGTAACCTAAACGTAACCTAAACGAAAATAGTATGTCACTGATTTGAGTGAAAACCATTGTCTTCAAACTCACTCATTAGATCATTCTTCGTCAGTGTGATTTCCGAGTTGTTATGGATCATAACCAGTGAAGTCAGAATCAATCAATGTGACATATGAACAGTACAGCCAATTTTCCAAAAAGTCATTAGAACTGATGATTAAGGTCTTGTTTACTTACTAATTCCATTCTTCACATATTTCGGTACTAGCCGCGCGCCGCAGTTTCACCCGCGTTGTACCCGTTTCTGCGGGAATTTCGCGATAAAAAGTAGCCTATGTCCTTTATCAGGCTTCGGACTAACTGTGTACCAAATTTCATTCAAATCGGTTCAGTAGTTTTGACGTGAAAGCGTGACAGACAGACAGAGTACTTTCGCATTTATAATATTAGTTAGGATATATTAGTATATGGCATAAGATTCAGTGGTCATTCACACCAAGATTGTGCCTAAACGTCTGAACCGATTTAGACATAATTGTCGTACAGTTAACTCATAGCCGAGATAACCATATAGAGAAGATAATATATTTAATTCTGTCTTATAAAAATATTCCGACGAATTAAATACTTCCTTGCTTTTTGAAGTTGATTTAAAACACTTTGTGCCAGCAGCGTGCCGCTCCCTGTAGGATATTTGGGATAAAAGTAGCTGTTTACTTTTTACCCCCGACGAAAAAGGGGGACGTTATAAGTTTGACGTCTACGTGTTTATGTCTGTGTGTCTGTATTTTAAATGTGAAAGCGTAACATATATACGGTATATGGTGGTATTCAGGTAGGTGTGAAAGTGTTCCATTGCATACCAAATACGATAGTATTACAGCTTTATTAAATTATTTTAGATATAATTTGTAGTTATTTGGTTACTAGATCTGGGAATCCTACTAATATTGTAAACTAGCAGCGCCCCGCGGTTTTACCCGCGTTGTGCCCGTTCCCGAGGGAATTTAAGAATTTTTTTTTACATAAAAACCTTCCTCTTGAATCACTCTACCTATTACAAAAAACCGCATCAAAATCCGTTGCGTAATTTTAAAGATTTAAGCATACAGACAGACAAACAGACAGACACGAAAAAGAGGCGACTTTATTTTATACTATGTAGTGATGCGAATGTTTGTGAAGATGTATGTATATGTATTATGTTTGTTACTCTTTTCGCCCCGCGCTGTTACACGCGTTGTACCCGTTCCCGCGGGAATTTCGGCATAAAATGTATCCCATGTGTTATACTGATGTATAACCTATATTACTGTAAAGTTTCATCAGCTAGAAGACTAACAGCTTGGCTCTAGGGCAAGCCACTTGCCTGTACGTTCGTGGCCATTGATCATATTTTATCGATGATATTCAATCAAAAGACAAACATAATCCCAAATCCAATGGCATAACCAATTAGCACATTTTGATTCATGCGTCATAAGATATCAATTAGGACTTCATTATGAAACCAATATAGCATCTCGCGGTCTTACCCGCGTTGTAGCTGATTCCTAAGGGAAGGTCGGAATAAAATGTATCCCATATCTTATTCTAATAAATAAACTATTTTATTGTGAAGTTTTACCCAAATCCGTTAAGTAGTTTTTGCGTGAAAGAGTGACAAACATACATAATATTAGTAGAAACTGGTAGGAATTAGTAGAATTTTTGCACACATAGGTAAGTACGTTACACATTGACTTTGGACTTCAAATATGTAAGTACATATTTGAAGTCCAAAGTCAAAGTAAGTACTTTAATGTGTATAAAATAAGAAGTTTCTGTCAATTGTATGAATATTTAAAAGTGAATTCGTTAACATTGTAACCTTCTCAAATTGAAATTTTCAACACAACAGGCGTAGACAATGGGTAGACGTAGTCGAATAGCCATTGATTTGAAAATAACTTAGACACAAGTATTTAATACCTACTTATATAAAACATTACATATTTGATTTTGTAACTCCATGTTAGTTAGTAAGTATATTCGTATGGGATAGTTAGTGGCCAATTACCTATGATCTAGGGAATTTTTAGACTGTAAAAATAACAAGAAACGAATAATTTTCTCAATATTCGTTTCTTGAGTCACTCATTTTGAATTGAAACTACGCTTACGGTTCCTGTAAAGGGTCCGAAACGTCACATAAAAATCTATACTAATAATATTATAAAGCTGAAGAGTTTGTTTTGTTTGTTTGTTTGTTTGTTTGTTTAAACGCGCTAATCTCAGAAACTACTGAACCGATTTGAATAATTCTTTCACTGTTAGATAGTCTATTTATCGAGGAAGGCTATAGGCTACATTTTATCCCGGATTTCCTACGGGAACGGGCACAACGCGGGTAAAACCGCGGGGCGCTGCTAGTGTAAAATAAAAGCGAAGTGTATTCGTCGACGTAGTTTCAATTTAAAATGAGCAAATTATTCGTTAAGAAAATACTTTTAGGTTTTTGGTCCTAATATGAAAGGTAAGTAACATAGTAGAGCTTTAAAATTTCGATTTACTCATGTCTATTTCGACCAATATATCACCAATCACCAACTACAGCTTAAAAAGCTAGCTAAGTAATCACAATACTTCATTAAGTACCACACTCGGGTCTATACTATAATATTAAGTTGACATTCTTGTACCAAGTAGATCTCTAGTCTCGATTTATATTACAAGAATCTGGGCAAATGTTTGCAAAGCATAAGTACCTACACACGTAACTACTCCATCTGGGCAAATATTTGCAAAACATAAGTACGAACACACGTTGCTACTACACTTGCGTTACTACGTAAATAAATTGATCGTTAAAATATTTCCTATGTTAAATAAAACCGGTAATCTAACAACATAGTACTTAGAAATAGCATAACAATATATCTCACTAGCAGCGCTCGCGGTTTTACCAGCATTATGCCCGTTCCCGTGGGAACTTCGGGATGAAAAATTGCCTGTAACCTTTTCGTTGAATGTGGCTGTCTATTACAAAAATCATTTTTCAAAACCGATTTGTAGTTTTTGAGATTTGTGCGTTCAAAATATACAAAAAAAACAAACTCTTCTGCTTTATTATATGAGTAAAGGTTATGTATAAAAATAATTGCTAATGGTCAGTCTGGCTAAACTCAGAACGGTTGGACCAATTTGGATAATTTTAGTACCTCATTATTACAGCTACGTCAAATCAAATCAAATAATAAGTCACGTTAAAGTCACAATTCACGCAATTTAATTGAACGAATAGGCATTTTCGTTTTTGTTTATTAAAGGTGTGTTAAATCAAATGTATTAATTTCAAAGTAAACTCGGCAATGTTACTGTCTGACCTTTTTGAGGCGTTATGAAACATAGCAAGAATAAGTCTCTGAAAGAATAAGTCTCTTTTAAACAGTCCGACATTTCTGACTCTTTCACACTCAGATTCTTACTCAGATCAACTCTCATATTCTGACTCTTTTCTGTTATGTTCGAAAGAAACTGAAATCGGTCTTCTTTTTTTAAATTATTTCAGGTCAAAGATACTAAACATAATGTAGATTCTAAGCCATTGGTTGAATACTTTCTTGAGGTAAAACATAATCCTCCAATGGAATTACCCCAGTTAGGTCCCGGCCCGGACTACTTGAATGACCCACTCTTAGAACTACACTACATTTACTGACGAACATTTAACGGATTCAAAACGGTCAACTGTCGACTTATCCGATGGTACATAAAGTTTAGATGATCAAGTAAAAATGTGACCAATATTCATTATGAAGTAGTTGCTATTTTCAATCGATGAGTGGACTTTGATTAGTGATGCAAACAAAACAAATATTTGCAATTGATAAGGTTTATTGTACACACATTCTTTTCTTGAGAAAAACTATGGTTTATCTCGAATAATTTGAAAAAAATATATTCCTCGGTGGTCTAGTGGCATATGGATTCGCCTGCCAAGACTGAGATCACGGGTTCAATTCTCAGGTCGACCGAAAACATGTTGCCTACTTTTGGAAAATGGCTCGCGGTTGAGATCACCAATCTTAGATCTACACAGTCACAAAGTAATTCAATGAAATTCACCTCAAAAGTAAGTATATTTATTTAAAACATTCCAAATGGAAAAACAAACTAAATCAATGAGTTAAATTCAAGTAAAATGGCACGGCGCGTCTAGTATTGAGTAATAACGTATAATATTTCATATAGATCTGTTATGCTATTATTAAAATAAGTATTGTGTCGCTTGACGTAATAAGTGCTAAATGGTTTAAACTGTTTAAAGCATGTATTTATATCCGTATTTAATTCCTTAGTTAATAACAGTATGGAAAACTATATAACAAGTCGTCCAATCGATCCTATATTATTAAGCTTTAATTAGCCACTGCGTTTTTTATAACGCGTTCAAGTATAACGTAAAAATAGAACAACACTCATACAGTAATATTTTTTGTAATATTTTGACCTTCACGAGCGTGACGAGCATTTTCAATAAGCGCGTTTTTTTCGAGCAATTTTGAACGGACATTAGGAAGATAGCATAGAGATATTTTAACAAGCATTAAAAAAGTGCTTAAGAAAGCGATAAAAATAGCATGTGTTAATGAGGCTATAATGTACGAGACTATTCTCATAAAGGTATGTGCTTTATTTTGACACATTATAGGTATTTCGTGTTCCTACAAAATATTGGTAATAGGTAAACCACTGACTTTGTTAAATGTACGACTACAATTTACTTCATTTGTATTGGCATCGTTAGAAAAATAATCCGCTAATAATTTTATTGGTGTTATAAAACTGGAAATCACGTTTTATCAAAACAATTCAATTTTCAAATCAATAACAATCCTGGTAGGCATTGCCCCTATAGGCAAGTCGCTCTGCAATAGCTTAGTTTCGCAAGTATCAAAATGTGTCATGTCCACACGACTAAGACATAAAATTCCTCTAGATATTGATAGAAGAGAAGGTAAGCGAATGCTAAGCGATTGTTTTAAGTCTATGTGGACTGTTTAATTGAGTAAGCGATATGCCTTTGCTCTGCAACAGGATCGTGCCAGTCATATTATGTAAGTACTTTAAAAAGTCAGGACTACTTAATATTATAGTACAAAATATTTTGTCATCAATTTTGTACATGCTTGATGAGTGTCTCTTGATAGATAAGGACACGTATGAATGATTTAATAAATTTCACCCCAGATATCAGAGTTTAATGTAAATAAAAACATGTTTAAGAAAATTAAGTAGGTACTATAAGTACACTAGCCGCGCCCCGCGGTTTCACCCGCGTTGTACCCGTTCCCGCGGGAATTTCGCGATAAAAAGTAGCGTACTTCTCAGGCTCTGGACGAACTGTGAACCAAATTTCATTCAAATGGGTTCAGTAGTTTTGGCGTGAAAGCGTGACAGACAGACAGAGTTACTTTTGCATGTATAATATTAGTTGGGATATAATGATCTTTATAGTATAGTGAAATCTCTATAAGACGTCCTATAAGACAAATCATTATGATTAAATTGCATTTTTTTATGTTGGTAATAAATTTATTTTATTATTATTCTTACACCCTATATCTCTGTTTACTGTCACATTTGACACATAGCTGTCAAAAAGGGCATTGATCCCGATCACTATCCCGATGCACCATTGACTTTGACAAATAAAAGGTCATATCGATCGGCATTGCAATTTTGCCTTCCTTATGTGGCAATAATAAAAATAGGTCAACTCTTTCTATACAAGCAAGACCTTATCTTATCTATATCACTTCCTTATATCTCGTGTAACAACCAACGTTACAAAAAATATGTAAAATGTACTCACATGCCCACTTTCCTTTAGACTTGAAGTCAACTTTGTTTATTATCGGACCAACAGCATAATTATACACAATATTAGCTATAAATTTCACTACATGTAACAAAATAGCTACTAACAGCGCAATCGCAATTTTTTCTAAAAACGTAAATGCCATTTTTCTGTTCTAAAAACACGATTTTTAATAAATATTATTTTAGGTTATCGGATAACAGTACACCGTTTGACAGATGGCGCATGCGTACTAAATAGCCGGCGAAAGAAAGTTGCCATGCGCACTCCGATCCACTGCCGCGGTGGCTTACGAATGAGCACGAACAGGTCCGAATTTCATTAATCAGAAGCTCTCGGGTGTAAGAATAGGACAGAAATATCGCCGTCTCTTTCGTTGGTATGAAGAGTGTATTCCAGTAGGATGACTGGCTAATTTGATTCCACATTTTCCTGAACACTATTCAATGAGGCAATCGAAAGTAATGGCCTAATTACATTATTACATACTATTTACACAATTGTGTAATAAACTAATTACGGTATTATATTCCGAAATACTTAGCATAGATATTGAAGGCCTTTCGAAAAAAGGTTTGAATTACTTACTTATTTAATATCGTATTTAAAATTATACACAATTCGTTGGCCAACAAAACAGAGCATTGATTATGAATATTATAATGAATTAAATTGAACAGTTAGCACTTGGTATATCATCACTATAGGAAGACTTGATAGGCTATACTTATGTAATATAATATACGCTTACCTAATAGTTATAATATATCTATATATATATTTATAAGAAAGTCCACCACTCGAGAACGGCTGGACTGATTTCATTGATTCTTTTTATATTTTATTTCACCCGCGTTGTGCCCGGTCCCGTGGGAATTTCGGGATCAAAAATAGCCTAAATCCTTTCCGTCGAATGTGGCTATCCATTGCAAAAAGAATTATTAAAATCGTTTTATTATTAAACCCGTTTTTTTGTTGTTTTTTTTGTATGTTCGAGCTACGGCTCGAACATACAAACAAACAAACTTACACATTTTATAAGTATAGTTTTATCTTGGTCAGAAATAGGAAAATATATTAAAAATACCGAAATTTCGTAATTCCTAGGGGAACGGGTGCGTTGCGGGTGAAGTCCCAGGGCATAGCTAGGATATAGGATATATTGTCAAATAAATCTAGAAAAACTTAAGGTGATACAGAATTGCAGTGATCTTTCAACAACCAGTTGGATTTGAAACAAATCAACGCTCTTACAGCTAATGCTTATATCCCCTGATGACGAAAACATGGATTTTAAACACCATCATCATTTAAAAACGCGACTCTACCTTGTACATTGCAGTGGAACATTTTCCCCGTTCACATACTAAAAACAATAGCGTTAAAAGATTAAACAATTACAAAGTATCGTCAAGTACAAAACATAAACTCGTGATATGTAACAGAAGGCTTACAAAAGTAATGTGCGGTTCAAAAAGGTTTCGTTACAACCGGAAGGGACCCGGACGTTAAACTGAGTGAAATATTTCATTACAATTCATATTTAATTAACTACGCCATAAAGCACTAGCAGCGCCCCGCGGTTTTACCTACGCCTGGATCTTATCCTTTGGTAATTTCGAGATGAAAAATAGCTAATTATATGTGACTAGCCCGTTGGCACAGTGGCAGTGAGAGCGCTTACTGTGTCGGGGGTTGCGGGTTCGATTCCCGCCCGGAGTCAACAATATGTGCAGACATAGTTGTTGGCGACGACGTCTGGGTGTCAATTATATATCCTTATAAAGTATTTGTGTATGTATATGTAGTAGTATAAGTTAATTAGATTCCATAACACAAGCTTAGAGCTTACTTTGGGTCTTATTAACAGTGTGTGAATTTATCCAGGTATATTTATTTATTTATATGTGTCTTGAATGTGGCTATTGTGTACAAAAAGAATTATTCAAATCCTACAAGTAATTAAAGAGATAAATGCCTTGACCCAATTAAAATTTCAGCTTCTTTAGCACACCATAGTATCTACTGTTAAGCAACGTGCAGCTCGACCCCTACTTGGATGATAGTGTGGCCGATAGTGGCATTTCTATATGAGCGCTATCGTGCTTCGGAGGGTACGTAAAATTGTCTGTCCCGTTTGCTTCAATCGATGGGATTTAAAGGTGTCTACACACAAAAGCCGCCGTCCCAGCGGCACGAACCCGGCGGCAAGGCCGGCGGCCTGATTTTGAACGATTCTGAACGATTTTCGCTCAAAATCAGGCCGCCGGCCTTGCCGCCGGGTTCGTGCCACCGGGCCGGCGGCTTTGGTGTGTAGACACCTTAAGACCTAAGAATTCCGCCGACAGAGTTGGCCACTGACCTATTCTAACTTACTTTAGCTATTCGGTAAAGTTAGCAATGTATTTTGGTAATGGAAATATACCTTTTCTTGTCTTCAATATGATACTTGGCGTAAATCGTCAACCTATTTCAAGAGTCTGCTGGTTTTATCCACGGAAGAGCGAAGGCCTTACTTGCGTGTTTTATCCATCGTTGCCTCCTACGATTGTAATTTCCTACTTGAGTCATATTTTCCACCTCCTACGAATGTAATTTACAAGTCATATTTTCCAAAAAGAATTGGAAACATACTTTGGGAATTCTGAGATGAATGCAACTCGTCAACTTTTTAAAACATCAGCTATCTGTCAGTGAAAGTTTTGTCAAAACCGGTCCATCAGTTTGGGAGATAAGCCGGAACACAGAAAAACTGATGGAATTACAAAAAGTATTTTTGTTTACTAGTATTGCAGTTTAGTAGTTATTATTATTAGAATTATGTATAGTTGAAGAAACTTTTTGTTGCTCCTTATGATAAATGTTTGAGGCGAGAAACTCTTCTCATATACAAAAATTAATAAAGCTGAAGTGAACCAAAAAGTTTTGTTTGAACGCGTAAACCTCAGAAACTACCAATCTGATTTCAAAAAATCGTCTTAATAGCCATTCAACATTCAACGGGAAGTTTATAGACTATTCTGAAATTCCCAAGGGAACGGGCACAACGCGGGGAAAACCGCGGGATTCTACTAGTATAAATAATGACGTCAAATGTACCATAATAATTCGTTGAAAAATTCGTTGAAAGTCAAGTAATTAGGTACACTAGGCATAACACAAATGTATCTTCAAAGTTATCCAAAATAATAACTCACTTAGGTATTTAACAATCGTAAAGTTTTAATTATCTCCAGTTGTATTATTTTCCGTTCCGTTTATTATTGGTCTATTATAAGGCGATGCACAAAAACTACAAGGTTGTCGGGGTCGGTCAAAAAAATACACTGGCGAGGATACGCAATATTTAACAATAACAAGTACAGAAGTACAAAAAAGCATATTCATAACACCTCAATAAATAGTCTGGTCAAAATTGACGTCATGGGTACTGGTTTCTTAAGTTTAAATCTATACTAATATATATAATAATATTATAAAGCTGAAGAGTTTGTTTTGTTTGTTTGTTTGTTTGTTTGTTTGTTTAAACGCGCTAATCTCAGCAACTACTGAACCGATTTGAATAATTCTTTCACTGTTAGATAGTCTATTTATCGAGGAAGGCTATAGGCTACATTTTATCCCGAAATTCCCACGGGAACGGGCACAACGCGGGTAAAACCGCGGGGCGCTGCTATAAATAAATAAATAAATCGTTTAAGCGAACACTACTCATTTTGAATTGAAACAGAAGACTTCTGTGACCACAGTTCCTGTAAAGGGGCCGAAACGTCAGATTAAAATGTAAAACAAAAGCGTATTTTCAATTCAAATTGACGTCATGGATTTTCAAGCGCCTCATATATGTATGAACTTTAATATTTTTCTACCATTTTCGCTACTTCTGTACTTTGTTTACGCCTAACACTTTCTTCTTTTTAAACATTATCATATCGACAAAAGCTCTTGTTGTATAAGGGCTCTGATTGAAGAAGTTTTTTCCACGATTAAAGCATACTAGCGTTCATACTTTTTAAACTCACACGATTTGCACTAATTATACTAAATGAAACGGGTCTGTATTGCGTTACAATATATAACGTATTCATTAAAATACGTAGGTACTCGATGTTTACTAAATCTTTTCCTCATAATTGGTCATTTTGTTTAGGAGCTACGATACCACAGACAGACACAAATATAGATATCTAAACTCATATTAAAATACCTCTCTTTTAGGTTTTCTGTGATGAATATAATCGGTCGACTATTGTGTGGTTGCGCTAAAACAGTTTACATGTCCTTAAAATGTCGAAAGTTAAGGATTTCAGCTTATTAATGTTTTTTACCAATTTGGTTGTGAACGACCTTACTCAGTCACCAGGAAATCGGAATCAGTTCAAAAACTACCAGTTTGCTTTATAAAATGTTTATTTAAAATGCAAATTAAATTGTTATTGACTTTGTTTGTCGCGTATTTTTAATTGCTACAAGGTAAGTTGATTGTAGTACTTATTTTAGTACATAACTAGCAGCGCCCCGCGGTTTTACCCGCGTTGTGCCCGTTCCCGTGGGAATTTCGGGATAAAATGCCTATAGCCTTCCTCGATAAATAGACTATCTAACAGTGAAAGAATTATTCAAATCGGTTCAGTAGTTTCTGAGATAAGCGCGTTTAAACAAACAAACAAACAAACAAACAAAACAAACTCTTCAGCTTTATAATATTAGTATAGATTACACCCTTCACTGTCGCTTTAAAGCACGTCTTTATTTAGTAGGTATAACATACCCGTTAAATTAACGGTTTAGTTGGTACTACATAACATATCCGTCAAATTGTCGGTCCCGATTGTTTCAATCGTAAGATCATGTCAGAGGCTTTTAGGCATTCTAAAAACTCCGACGCCAGGGTTGACCACTAACCTTTGCCGCGCTTCGGAGGGCACGTTAAGCCGTCGGTCCCAGTTACTTTCTACGGATAGTAGTCGTTACATGAGCCATGTCAGAGGCCTTTGGCGGCTCAATAACTCTGACACCAGGATTGGTCAGGTTGACCATCCACTCGATGAAGAAGAAGACCACTAACCTACTCCAACTTATGTTACTTACTTACTATAACATACTCTTCGATTGAGTCTGTTCCATAAATCAACATTGTCGACTTCGAACAAAGGTTTTCAACTATTTTTATCCGCCTTCAAGATCTAGAAATATGTTCACAGTTCTTTGTGTTTAAAAAAATATCTAATGTTATTTAAATCTCCATAGTTTACGAAAACATTTCTTATCCTATCGGTATACGAAACTCACTTAATTTTAACCGTTTTTATTCAATTTAAGATAGACTTTTGTGTGTCTATTTGTTTGCTCCAAGGCCTTTAGGCAGCTTCAAACTCCCAAGACTTGACCACTAACATACGAACGGTATTTTGTTTTAATAACAATGAGAAAATAAATCTTACTAGAAATAATTAATCACTATTCTTACTTGCTTGCAAATCATTTCTTAGTACTAATATAAAAAGCTGAAGAGTTAGATGTTTTTGTTTGTTTGAACGCGCTAATCTCAGAAACTACCCATCCTGTTTGAATAATTATTTTTGTTATGGATAGCTACATTCAACGGAAAGGTTATAAAGGCTATTTTTCACCCCAAAAACCTTAAGGGAACGGGCACAACGCGGGTAAAACCGCGGGGCGCTGCTAGGCGCTGCTCTAGCTGTTCTTGATAAACTCAAAAACTATACCAATTATTTACAGGCAGGATTCACCAAAAGACGGCGATTGAGAAAGTTTTGGGCTACTTTTCATTCAAAAATGTCTACACGAAAGGGTACAGTGGGTAATAATGACAACCCCGCTGAGTTTCTTGTTAGTTCTTCTCAGTAGGTGGCGCGATGCGAACTAGCGTAAACATCATTTTAAGCTGACGATTATAAATGATTGTAATGATCTGATATAATAAAGACATTTGAATTTGGGTAAAACTGTGATGTGTTGCTTATTTTAAGTACAACGTAGGTGACATTGCAGAATGTATTTCTAAATTTCAAAGAAACTAATTTAAAAGCTTGAATTGAGACGCCACGAGTGTCGCATAACGCCACATTTCCACAACATCTCCCGAATCTATGAAATCGCGTCAAACTTTGTTCCGAACTAATGTTAGTTGTGAACATGACTGGTCCCGCATTGTGTCCAACTTAAACTTGTTCAGTTATGGTTTAAAACCGAATTGTACTAAGTACGAATAGAATTTATGTGAACGTAGGTTAAGTTATACACTGAAGTCTAGCTACCTTAACTAGAAGCCCTATTTGATAACATTTCCACAAGATTTCCACAACGTAGTAGATTTCTATAGACTTAGTACGAAACTTATTCAAAACGTCTTTCTATGTAATCAGTTATAAATAATCAAACTTTATCCCAATTTTGGACCCCAAGAGTTATACGTTCCATCCTAGTTACTCCAAGAGTTACTAGCAGCGCCCGCGTTGTACCCGTTCCCGCGGGAATTGCGGGATAAAATGTGTTATTCTG
This sequence comes from Cyclophora albipunctata, assembly GCA_963082685.1. Lineage (NCBI taxonomy): Eukaryota > Metazoa > Arthropoda > Insecta > Lepidoptera > Geometridae > Cyclophora > Cyclophora albipunctata. Next base: position 4,007,128 of record OY720133.1, read on the forward strand.
ATGTATTACTGTAAATTTTCATCCAAATCCGTTCAGTACTTTTTACGTTAAAGAGTAACAAACAAAAATACATACATACATACAAACTTGAGCATTTTTAATTAGTATTAGTAGTATTGCCACAAAAGAATCCAGAGCAAACTTATGCTTTGTAAACATAAAAGCGATAATCAGGAAATATCTTTTAGATACAAAATGTAAATCACACTCAATATGAATAAACCTTGAATTTCTTGGAGATTGGCGAATCGAACTTCCTTTTAAAATTCATTGAAATGAGCCCAGAATGGTAAACCAGTTTTGGTCATTGCGGTAAATAATACATATATTAACAAAAACAATATTAGATATAATATCGAACTTGATATATTAATTAGGATAAAAGATGATGACCGTGTTTGAAATAATATGCGCCTTTAAAAAAACTATGGTCTTAACACGTTCAATGCCAAGTGTATCTATCTATAATATAAAAAAATGAATCGCTGAATCTGTTGGTAAGCGCATAACTTCAGAACGACTGCACCAAATTGGATGATTCTTTTTTTAATGTGTTCCTTATTGTCAGGACAAAGTTTTTATTTAAGAAAAACAAGGAATAAAAATCTCAAAATTCCCACGGGAACGGGGGCGCTGCGGGTGAAACCGCGGGGCACAGCTAGTACTTCACTACATAGTATAAAATAAAGTCGTCTCTTTTTCGTGTCTGTCACACTGTTTGTCTGTCTGTATGCTTAAATCTTTAAAATTACGCAACGGATTTTGATGCGGTTTTTTGTAATAGGTAGAGTGATTCAAGAGGAAGGTTTTTATGTAAAAAAAATCCCGAAATTCCCACGGGAACGGGCACAACGCGGGTAAAACCGCGGGGCGCTGCTAGTTATATATAATTGACCATGTCAGAGCCTAATCAGAGGCCTCCATGCGGTCTAAAACTCCGACCACTAACCTCTCGAACATCCTTAATTAATTAAAACATGGTAAAAGTAACTAACTAACTAACATACATAACCAAATACACGCTAACTAATACGAAAATTACTCGTGTTGAATATTTAATGTAATCAAACGCGAATCTGTAAGCTTCTCACATTTTAGCTGAGATATTATAAGGAGATTACAAGGTACGTGTGATTTATACTATGCTAGCCGCGCCCCGCGGTTTTACCCGCGTTGTGTCCGTTCCCGTGGGAATTTCGGGAATTTTTATACATATAAACCTTCCTCTTGAATCACTCTATGTATGTATTGTTTTATAGTATGAAGTGATTGTACATAATTATTGTACATAGGTATATATAATTGGCATTCGTTCGCTAACAACTAGGTCTTCACATATTGTTGACTCTGGGCGGGAATCGAACCCGTAACCTAATTGGAACTGAATTGTATGGACAATTTAATAACTGTACAGGTTTCAAGCTGCGTCGGTATTAGAGTGATGTGTGATCACCTACTGTGATGAATTATATTGCTCCGCCAACGGTATTCTGCGAGCAAACTGCTAGTGACGCAATGGTATTGCTCCTATTATTTTACAAGGAGCATAAAAGGATGGAAATGTAGGTTTCCTTTATAGACTATATAAAAAACTTAAAGCTCTGTTTTTCTGCGTACCGATTGAATTTTTTTCCAAACTACTATTATTATTATATTACAAAACAAAATTTGTACCAATGTTAGTAACGTTATCACATAAAAACTACGAAACAGATTTCCTTAAATTTTACAGTAATAAAGCTTATACATCAGAGTGTATGAGCTTTTTGCTTTGGAATTCAAATTTTAATGAGTTATGTATTTACGCGAGTGAAGTCACAGTTTAGTGTTAGTGAAGCATAACTAGGTTTTCTTTGATACCATCCTCAAAGGGAGTGAGTTATCTGTATCCGCATTAACTACTTCAGATGCAGGGTAAATAGAGCTTTATTATTTTCCTTACAAAGTATTATCTAAAAGAGATTCTTTAATACTAAGTTTGATATATAAGGCCTTATTTATGGAGAGGCGGGGCGACACGCGTCGTTTGTCGACGCGTCCCGCACTGAATCCAAATAATATGGCGGTGTATGAGTGCGTTTACGGAGAAGCGATTTAGGGCCGGCGCTCACTGCCGGCATGGCACGGCATGGCATGGCAAAGGATTTTATTACTAATCAAGTTATTTTGAATCTTATTTCAATGAGTTTAGAAATTATGTTACTTTATTTTGATACCACGATGCCGTGACGTGCCGCAGGATGCTGCGGCATGATGCGACACGCCACAGGATGCAACGGCATGACGTGTCATGCTGTTTCATTCCACGGGATGCCCCGGCGCGCCATTGCATCCCGCGAGACGTATGGGTCACTTTGGGGTCGAGGAATTATGATTGCTAGCTAGTTGAAATAAGGTTGAAACTTATGCAGCATTTCGGTGGGGCGCAGTGATGGATGCCAGAGTGGCTGGGCTTTCAGCAGGATGCCACGGCATGCCACGGAACGCCGCGGGATGCCGCAGCACGCCGCGGGATGCCACTACACAACCTGCCGTGCCATGCCGTGCCATGCCGGCAGTGAGCGCCGGCCCTTACAAGCACCGGCGGCGTCGTATACAAAAATGGCGGCGTTTTTGTATTTCGTGGTAACAAACGGATGTCTATTAAACAGTGCCCGCTTCGCGAGCCGCAACGTTGGCCGCTACGGTCGACGCTGTACGCTAGAAGACCACTTCACACTTCTCTATAAACAAAGAAAGAAGTTAGAATTACAAATGTATGTCATAGGTATGCACAAAATAGGATACGTGTTTAATAGGTTTTTCACAGACGTCTAGGCTTCGTCTACGCACCTACTCGAGACAGTAGACCTACACTCAACCCACATGGTGTCAAGTAGGTATAAAAGTTCATTAAAACACTCGAACAAAATTACCCAAACTATGATAAATGAATAGTCTGATAGAAATGAATAACATAAATAGTTACAAAGGATTAGCCGCAAAGGGTCGCATTAAAACTCAACTAAGAGTAATTAATTTCTAGTTACATTGTTAATTTGTTCGGGGATCGCGGAGAGCAAATACGATGAAACGTGCTATACACACTGGTTTTAAAGTTGTTAAGCATAATGTTAAGGGAATATGCCACTAATGGGCAATTACATTATATTTTCAAAATGTACATGTCTTCTTTTATTTCTTTCTTATCTTTACACTAGTATTTACCCGCGTAGTACTCGTTCTCGTGAGAATTTTGACATGAAAAGTAGTAACAAGCCTTCCCCTTGAATCACTCTGTATGATGGTGAAATCGGTATGAAAATACGGTGGTCATACAGAGATGATTTTCATCCGCTTAGTAATTTCTACGGATATCGATCGATCTGAAAGTCAAGACTTTGGAAAGCAAAACAACTCACAACAAATATTATTGATTGACGTTATCTTAACGATGTCATGAATTTATAATAATATCCATCCACAAAATACATTTTATAAACACCGACTTAACCCCTCATATGCCGGAACGCGGATCCAAGCCAGACACAATTGATTTTCTATTGTGTTTCTAATGCCGGCAAACAAAAGGTTAACCTATTATAATGCGATCATTAACCACAAACCTTCCAATGCATACCCCTCTTTTTAAGAAAAAAACAAAAGTGTAAACAAACAGAAACAGTACTCATAAACTCCTCACATTTAGTTCGTTGAAAATATTTTGACGCGCAACTAGCGGTCATGTGATGTTGGCCGAAAGAGGACCAAATATGTAGCTCTTGAAAATGAGGGTCCTTAATTTGGGTTCCATTTTCTAAGTGTTTTGTTCACAACACCAGCTTTATTTGTATTTAAAAGGGGCAATGGACAAAGGTTTCACTTTGTTTGTCTCTCTACAAACATCACATCATGTCATTTTGTAAGCTGGTTTTTAATTAATTTTACACATTTTTCGGAGAAACGGCTTTATTTTGCTATGGGATCTTAGGCTTTGTACTCATATACAGGCTTACTCGATGCTATACTGTGTATAAGTATGGAGCTTAAAATCCTAGGCTTCAGTTTAAATCCGGACAATGAATATTACCAATATATGTCAAAGACTAGAATACTAAACGTTGAGCAAAACTCAAGCCTCAAAAGTCGAAAATCGCTAAATATTTGTAGTTACCCTAGTAGCAGCCAATTAGCAGCACGGAAGATGGAATACTCGTACTTACTGCGGTTACACTTCTCTATTTCGTGATTGGCACACATATTTGAATTTGAATTTGGAATATAAGGCATTCTGACGTGTAAGCGAATTAAGTTCAAATCGTTCAACTACCAATGACCCTGACCGTACCTTGATTGTAACCAACTATGAACTTCAGTTTAAAATTCTTATTACTTTAAAACGGTATAAATCTTGTTAAGTAAAAAGTTTACTCATAAACTTACTATATAAGTATATACCTACAGTACCACTTACATACGAAACTGCGTACTTAAAGAATCATTGCAAACAATAACAATACAAAGTATCACATAGTCTTTTATCTCGTCAAGGCAAACACTTTTACGACATGCCACAATAATGCATTTGTAATGCACCGAGGAAGCTTCCAACATTTTCCACGAAATTCCTAGCGTAAAGTAAACTTATTAAATTTTCACGCGGTTGCAATCTGATATAGTGGGTGTCCTAGAAAGAGATTTACTTTTGAAACGTACAGTCAAGATTCTCGGTGTCTGAATATTGAATTCGATGTTCACCTAGACGGAGTGTTTTGACGCTTAAATTAAATTATTTAGCTTTCAGTATAGCTCTATGTCTTTAGAGACTGTTCTTGTTTTACGTGGATCTAGTGTGGATACATTTTTGCACCAATAACTGTTATTTTTCTTAGAAAATAATGAAATAGATACATTTAAAAGCATGATTGTTTTTTCACGGTTAATTAGAACCAAAGTAAACTCTAAGCTTGTATTATAGAATGTAACTAACTGATACTACTACATATACAAACAAATACTTTAGAAGAATATAAATAATTGACACTCAGACGTCGTCGCCAACAACTATGTCTTCACATAATGACTCTGGAAGGGAATCGAACTCACAACCCCCGACATAGGAGACATAGCGCTCTCACTGCCAAACGGGCTTGTCATTATGTTTCTTTTATATTGTTAACAATTACACCCACACTAAGAGACGTTAAATTCTTCCTTAGTAGAGATTTAATGAGTCATTTTGACATGCAATGTATGAAGATTTAATGAGTCATTTTGACATGCAATGTATGAAGATTTAATGAGTCATTTTGACATGCAATGTATGAAGATTTAATGAGTCATTTTGACATGCAATGTATGAAGTAAGTCAATTGTCAAGTGTCAATTTGTAAGTATCGATTTAATGGACGTCTTTCAGTGTAAGTAAGTACTTTTTCTGTGATAAGTATCACAGTAAAATATAAGTCTGATAAGTAAATATATCTGAGCTCTTTACTCGTCCTGCTATGTACGTTTTGTTTGTATGAAAAATAATAGAATTTCCGTGCGCACCACACTGCTACGTGTAGACGCAAAAATGACTAAATGGAAAGGAGTTTTAGAATTTTAATTGTACTGTTATGGATGTTTAAGATGGCCATAATTTGTTCCATTAACGGTTAATTTCAAATTTCGATATACATTGAATTATTCCAATGATCACGTTAAACTCCTTGGTGAAAACAGGTTTTTTTACCTATAGGAAGGTATCTACCTACTACTCACATACCAACTTCAAAACATCCCCAACCTAAATCCTAAACAAAAACATTGAAGGTACCTACAAAAACAAAAGAAAAACTCGGAGGTGTCAAAACCGAATGGATCCATCACGGGTGGCTTCATTTGGCAGCTCGGTTCTTGCCCCATTTACAAGATGGCATTTTTTGTGTTCACTGTACCTACTGCGGTACTATCTCAAGAAATAACGCAAGGTTCAGTTTTAAAAACAAGGTTTTTGTGCCATTTTTCAGCGCTGAATTTCATATCACGTTACGGAAGACATTTTACCTGGAACGGTCTTTCTTACAATTTTAAAGAAATTGGTTTTGTTCTTCTTATTTTAATGGGTTTATTATGATAACGTTTACCGATATTGTTTGAAACATTAAATTTTATTAAATGTGCGTATAAATGTGGTGTCTGTTGACACAAATGGAACTGAATATAAATATACTCGTATACCTAATGGTTACGTAAATTATTTATAGATAGGTGTTAATTAATACAAATAAGTTTGATTATGTAAACTAAAACACGTGCTCTATTTTTCTTAACCTATATCATCCCACAGCTGGGCAAAGACCATTTTTTTCATACAAGAGGTAATAAGTGGACCAAGAGTTAAAATCGACCATATTAGGTCGCATATTTTACGCAATAAATCCTAGCGCAATTGTTAGTATATTAAGCTAAATGAAGTCAAACATTAGCAAAGGTGTTATCAGGTCATGATTTGCACAGGTAAGGAAACACAGTATAACTTAAAATAATTTATTCTTAAATAATTTATTATTATACTTAATTATCAATAATTATTCTTCCATCAACCTTCACATCTAAAGGAGAATGCTTTTTAATATATTCTTCTATGACATCTTCGTCTCGTCCTATTACTTTTGTATTGATCTTGTTTGCGAACATCTGGAAAGAGGAGATACGAATAAGTAGTGTAAAAGTAATGTATTTGCCTGTAATGTCCTACTGCTGGGCAAAGCCTCTCATCTCACTAAAGATATTAAGTAAGGAGGATTAGGCGTAATCACCACGCTTGCCAAATGCGGGTTGGTGATCTCAAACCCGAGCCATGTTTGAAAAGTAGGAAACATGTTTTCGCTCAACCCGGGACCTGTCTTGGCAGGCGAGTGCACATGCCACTAGCCCACCGAGGCGTCATACGAATAAGAGGAATACAGAATCAGTAACAAACTTATTAAGTGACCAATAGCGCTCCGCGGTTTTACCTGCGTTCATGCGTTGTGTCCGTACCCGTGGGATCTTCGCGGTGGTTTCAGCCGCGATCTAAAGATGGCGCTAGTGTGCAAATTTTGTTTGTTGAGCTTACGCTATTTTTCCAGATTGAGTGGGTTATAAAATAAGTATATAGATACTAGTTGTACTCCCCGGTTAAACCCCTAGCATGCATACTCGTTTAGTTTGGAATTAAAAAATAGCCTATGTCTTTTCCCTAGATCTAGTCTATTTCTGTGTTAAACATCAAAATCAGTTCAGTACTTAAGTCATCCCTAGAACTTGTACATCACGGATAAAACCAAGAGGAATAGCTTCTTAACGAAGCGATAGTTATTTCCTTTAAATCTGATCTTGCCAAAATTTTGCCAACAGCAACGGTGTTTTCAATGGTGTGCCGGAGGGCTGAACACAAATTATTTATTTATTACGAGTAAGTTATTAGTCGCCAACCCTGGTGTCGTAGTTCTTAGACCGCCTAAAGGTCTCCGACATGGTCTAACGATTGAAACAACCTGGCGACAATTTGTGAGTGTTTGCGAGTGCCCTCCGAAACACGGTAGCGCTCATATAGAAATGCCACTAAATAAAATAAAAAAGACGTGTGGCACTCGGGGACTGCCGCGGTAAAGCTATTGCATAGTTATTTTTTGTATCACTAGATGGCGTTAGTGGGGAGCGTTAGGTTTTTTGCGTGAGGTTTTTTCGTTACGGAATTTCTGGATTCGGTCCCCGCGCTCAAGGCCCGCGATAGAAGCTATGCAATAGCTTAAAAATTTACTTACTGAAAACCCATCTCCTCCATCTAGTAAGAAAGTAGGTCCTACTAGATGATAATACTGTTCAGAGTCTATTGGAGTGGTCGAGTTGACGTTTCTGATGAAAAGTGAGGTAATCCGACTGCCTTCTGGTTTTGAGACATTGTAGGTCACGTGGAGTCCTGTAAAATGTTGTTCAAAATGGTTTAAAAATGTCTTTGATGAGAATATTAAAATGAATAAAACTATTTTATGTTTAAACCTTCTTACTTTACTGATATCTTTAGTGAGATCGTGATCGTGATGACATGCCCGTTAAATAGTCGGGCCCAGTTGTTTTAACCAATAGAGTATGTCGGAAGCCTTGAGGTAACCCTGAAGTCGATTATTTACACCGCCTAAAGGCCTCCGGCATGATATGATGATTGAAATAACCGAGACCGAAAATTTACCGTGCCCTCCGAAACACGGTAGCGCTCAGATAGAAACGGTCTACTATCGGTCACCCATCGAAGTAGGGGCCGAGCTTTGCTTATATTATGCTAATATTGCTTAGTAACTACGTCACGAGCACTACATAAAAATAACTATACTAAAAACATACATCAGTCTTACCTGCGACCTGCAACACCCAAGGCCCTTTGAAAGGCCCGTACGCCCACGCGTCACTCACACTCCTCTCCAAAGCCAGCACTATATCCCCTCCTTTCAATTCTATCACTTCAACTTTATCTCTATACGGCAGTAACTCGAAAAGAACTCCTTTGGTTATTTCTGTAAAACACAAATAAATAAGGCCTTTTCTGGATTTTGAAGTCTTACTAATATCATAAATGCAAAAGTTTGTGAGGATGGATGTACTCGTATGTATGTATGTTTGTAAAGCGTCCGCGAGACGATCAAGTGCACTTGACAAGTCTACGGGCTTGAAGTGAATATTGATCGTTTACAGCGTTGACTTGACAATTCCCGTCAAGTATCTACGTGCTGGACATGACTTGACAATAATTTTGATGATAACTTGACAACAAATTTGAACCAACTTGAGCTTGATGCGACTTGACGCGACTTGACAAGTTTTATTCATTTGCGACTTGTCAAGTGCACTTGATCGTCTCGCGGACGCATTACTCTTTCACGAAAAACTAGTGGACGGATTTGGATGAAACTTTACAGTAATATAGGTTATACCTACATCAGAATAATACATGAGATACAATTCATGCCGAAATTCCGGCGGGAACGGGTACACCGCGGGGCGCGGCTGTTTGGTAATATATTAAGAAAAACAATTGCATGCAAATAAGATAAAAACAGGAAAAAGGATGAGATTCTTGCCTCTTTTTTTTGAAGTCGATTATTAAGCATAGCATCTATTCTATACTATACTAATATAAAAAAGCTGAATAGTTTGATTTTTTGTTAGTTTGGACGCGCTAATCTCATAACTACCAATCTGATTTGAAGAATTCTCCTTTAATACCTTCGATCAACAATACACAACTAGATGTCGCGTCGGTGCCAAAATACGTCTCAGTGAAAAAGGCCTCATTTGAAAAGTGAGCTCTTATTTTATTCATAAGATTTGCTACTTTATTGCTAGGTTTCATGGTTGATAATAGGTTGAACTTCGAACTGTTTAAAAACTTTTGTTTTAGTTCGGTAGTAAACAAAATAAGCTGTCACACGTCATCTACGCGGACAGTAATTAGCTTTGATTTTCTACGTGACCCGATATCTAGTTGTGTATTGTTGATCGAAGTTTAATACCATCTAATATGTCAATGAGAGTGTTTAAATTTTATCATATGACAAAGTACTAAAGCGTTTAACAATTTAGTGGACATAAAATATGATTAATACTCACTGCCTTCAGGAATAGTAGACTTTATGTTTCCTCTTTGTATGAATGAAATGTAGTTCAGTGTCGAATCGAAGTGTGTTTTAGCCTTGAACAAAAAAACACATTGTTTTACCATACAGAGATATTATACTATGGTAACCTTGGTACTAGAAAATTTTAACAGAATTCCAAATATTAAGTTCTCATTATTATAGAGGATATTGTAGGTATGTTATCGGAGCATTTTGTCTGAATTAACAATACTATTACGCTATGGAATTCTATCTACAATAATTTATGATAGTTTTTTGTTTGAGGGAATTTCAATTGACATTTCATAATAGAACGGACATTCCCTATCTATAGAAATCATTCCCTTGCAGGCAGTGCTTGTTAGTATCCTGATTCATACTATTATTATAAACGCGAATCTATGAGGACAGATGGATGTTTGTTTCTCCTTCACACATAAACTACTGGACAGATTTTGATTAAACTTTCCAACAACTCATACATCACTGTACCACATAGGCTATTTTCTATGCTACTGAGCGGGTTAAAAGCGGGAAAAGCTTTTCATATTCTTATATATTATTATATTTACTTGCTTTATAAACTTTCCAACGCGAAAAAACCCGTGTGAGTACGTTTAAATTATTTTATCTACACTAATGTTGTAACATTCTACTTATGATTCCAATACTTGACTTATAATTACTACTGTTATAGCACAGACAACAAAAACACTCAATTTAAGCAATTGCACATGATGTTATAATATCATTATAATTTAACATTATAACATCATTATAACGCGACCAATTAACCTGGCGAGCCTTATGTCAAAATCCTCATACTAGTTGTATAAAATTTTGATATTAGGCTGGCTTTTGAAAATAGTTGGGTTATACGTGAAAACTTCGTCGAAACTACATACACAAAACTCTTTGGTAAGATCTCGCTCGCTCCTGATTGGCCCTACGCGCAGCTGCGCTCTCATTGGTTAGATTTTAATGGCGGCAAGTTCACTGTGACAATACACGTACCTACGCGTGAATTTAATGTTTCGCAATGTGTTTTGTTTTTAAAATTTTGTTTGATTAATTGCATTAAATAGTGAAGATAAAGTAGTGTATGCAACTGCATATAACACGGGTATTAAAACTGACTGATCTTTATATGACGTTGCATAAACTACTATTATATGGCATCCACCAAAAAGAGCTATTTTATATCCCCTTTATAATGAAACTGATAGATCTAATTTCTTAAAGAAACAGATAGATCTAATTACTTAAAGAAACTGAAAGATCTAATTTCTTAAAGAACCAGATAGATCTAATCGCTAATTCACAGAGAAGTACAAGCAGAAGAAAGCACACCCTACCTACGTTATATCCCGTAAAGCCTACAAAAACGGGTACAAACAAATCAGTCCTCGAGTACCATCTACTATTTACATAGCCCAAGGTACAAAATATTATTCTCTTCTTCATCGAGTGGATGATCAACCTGACCAATCCTGGTGTCAGAGTTATTGAGCCGCCAAAGGCCTCTGAGACGGCTTAACGTGCCCTCCGAAGCCCGGAATCATCTTACTTTTCAGGCAATCAGGCGATGCAGCCCGTAATGCCCTAACCAAACTGAGGGCAGTCACAAAGAGATTTTTGTGAGATATTGTCCCCACCGGGAATCGAACCCGGAACCTCCGGATCGTGAGCCAAGCGCTCAAACCATAAGACCACGGAGGTTGTTTACAAAATATTAGAACACAATGTATATTATGTATTTTGTAACCACAGAGTATGAGAAAGAGCTTCTTTACATCCCCAACAAAACCGAAACAGGTACAAAACATGTCAAGTCGCAGGGAAAATAAGGATCAGCTATTTCTTACATATTCCACCATAGAGTCCACTAGAAGGTCTCCAAGCGCACATTCTCCAAACACGCAGTCTTCATACTTCAGAGTGTCAAGGGTCTCCCCTACAGGCACATTTTCCGCTTCTTGCACCAACATAGCGTACGGTTCTAACAGCTTTTTAATGTGTAGATCTGAAAAATGAAGGGGAATTATGTGATTTTTTTTTGTTGAAAATAGGTGAAAATATAAGACACTTTAGCATTTTTTAGCACAACGCCTCGGTAGTCTAGTGGCATGTGCCGTGGCTGCCAAAACTGAGGCCCCGGGTTTAATTCCCGGGTCCAGCAAAAAAATATGTTTCCTACTTAATAAATATGGCTCGAGTTTGAGATCACCAACCCGCATTTTGGCAAGTGTGGTGATTTTGTCTAATCCTTCTCACTGTACGGTTATATTCAATGAGATGAGAGGCCTTTGCCCCGCAGTGGGACATTACAGGCTAATACTTTTTACTTCTACTAGCATTTTACGAGGCAGTACAGGCTGGTAGGTTCATGGTTCGTGCGATGATCGATGTCTTTCAACTATTTGTACTGTATTTATATTTTCAGTAGGTGAGTGGGTTGGGCCTACTGTAAATGTCCTGGTGTCTGTCTAATTAAATACTCTATACTAAAGTAGGTAAGTTCGAGTAGTTCAGTGGTCAAACCTGCTCGGAGTTTTTAGACCGCGTCCGACATGGTCTGACGATTGAAATAACCAGGCTGTTATTTTTACGTGCCCTCCTCCGCACGGTAGCAGATAAAAATGCCCCTATCTGCCACCCATCCAGTAATGTCTGTACTGATATCTAAGCTTAAGACCCATTTTCTAGTATCCGATTAAGCTGAAATTTTGTATACACGATTGTTTTGGATGACAATGCATGATAAAGAAGAAGCCAGTGCGGGGAGAGACGCTGTTGTGAGCGCTTCACACACCTCCTGTTGAAGGTCACCGGACGTGACCGAAATGTATTGAGGAGCACTCAACAGTAACCTCCGTCGTACGTAAGTTCCCGTTTCAACGAACACTAATGATAAAGAAGAAGCTTGTTAAATGTTAAACGAATAAATTACATACCTTCCTCAATGCTCCTGTCCAGGTATATGGCGTCGCCATCATATTTGACGAAGTCTCCCTTGTAATCAAAGTAGACCGACAAGTTACCCATGTACTTTGTAAATGCAGATGCTTGCACTATGAGGACCTGAAAAAAACAATACATAAGACAAGCTCTTTGAACTTCAGTACCGTCAACAGATTTCAATTACAATGACTAAATCTTATATATAAAATTCTCGTGTCACAGTGTTCGTTCGCGTACTCCTCCGAAACGGCTCGACCGATTCTCATGAAATTTTGTGAGCATATTGAGTAGGTCTGAGAATCGGCCAACGTCTATTTTTCATCCCGAAATTCCCGCGGGAACGGGTACAACGCGGGTGAAACCGCGGGGCGCAGCTAGTAAGATTATAAACATTAAGGAAGCTACATGGTTGATTATTCTAGTTCAAGCAAACTATATTTGTAACCCAGTAGGTAATAAAGTCACTAGCTAAAGACCCACGAAATTGATTGAAAGACATGTTTAATAGAACAAGGAAAGATGCTTCGCTGAAGCAGGAAATTGCATCGGGACCTAGATCTTCGCCGGCTAGGGCATATTATTTCATTTCGCCTTATCACCAAGCCATGTCAGAGACCTTTGGCGGCACAATAACTCTGACCCCAGGATTGGTCAGGTTGACCTCACGATGAAGAAGAAGAAGACCAAGTCGAAGTAGACATTCACTGTGGTGATAATTTCTTAAGCCACCCATCTACTAGAGGCAGCCTCGGTTTGAGGAGCCCCGACTTGAAGCAAACGGGCTACAATAAGTATAAAATATGCATTGTGTCACGGCGGACCCCAGGTTGAGACAGCGGCTTCAGTCGCGCGGCTTCGGGGTGAGGCAGCCCGCTCAACCCGAGGCTGCCTCTAGTGGATAAGGAGCTAAATCCTTCTCAATTGTACTATCTTGTTATTCTCATAGTACTGTTATCTCCAGTGTGAAAGCCTTTGCTCTACAGTTTACAAGATAATATTTTACCTTATGTTTCTGATCGTCAGTGGGCTGTATGAATACTGGATAAGGTCCTGCTACTTCTTCACCTGAAGGTGCTTCACCATTCCAAAGCAAAGAGTGTGAATGACCTCCCACTATGACGTCGATGTATTTACCGTGTTCTTTCGCCAGTTGTCTGCGAAAAATAAGTGTCAAATATTGAACAAACAGTTATGGCAAATAAAAAAAATTATGGATGTAAGGTATTGGAAAGGGACAATGGATTTTTTTGTATTACATAGCCACATTCAACGATACAACGGCAACGGACACAACGCGGGTGAAACCGCGGGATGCTGCTAGTTGGATAATAAGGGCCGATACAGCGTTAAGCGTGCGCACGCCGTGGTTTCATACAAAAGTGAAACGCCGCGTGCGTCCGTCGCGTGCGGTTTCATACAAAAGTGAACCACCGCGTGCGCCCGTCGCGTGCGGTTTTATACAAAAGTGAACCGTCGCATGCGGCCGCTTAACGCAGTGTTGGCCCTAAACGTTTACAAGTTTCCGGTGACATCCATAAGACGAAAGTAAACTGTTCTAAGATGTTTTTCCCCATATTTATCTCGAAATCTATCTATACTCGTTCTCAATTGTCCAATTACTCAATGGCCGCTCGCGCTCAAGTGGATAATACAGGACATGACAAATTACTCACACTAAGATCGAAAGATTTCCAAAGACAAATGCCGTTAAATGTGAGTATTATATACGGCAAAAAGCATAAATGTGAAAAAGCAAATTTATGTGAATAAAATACAGTGTTATGTATGTAAAACCACCAAATATTTTTAAATATCTCAAGTGCACCGTTTAGCGGTTAGTGACATTCATGCGTCACTTGTCGGTAAGGAGATTTTTGTCAATCTTTATAAAGCACTAGACGCGCCCCGCGGTGTTACCCGCGTTGTATCGGTTCCCGCAGGAATTTCGGGATAAAATGTATCCCATGTGTTATTCTTAACCTATATTATTACTGTAAAGTTTCATCCAAATCCCTTTAGTAGTTTTTTGAAAGAGTAACAAACATACATACATCATCACAAACTTTCGCTTTTATAATATTAGTAGGATGAAAAAGGCCTTTGGCGGCTCAATAACTCTGACACCAGGATTGGTCAGGTTGACCATCCACTCGATGAAGAAGAAGAAGATCCCCTTACTTATCTACATCTAAACCGCAGTGTGAGAGCAGTATGATGATATCCACGCCCTTGTTGGAGAGACTGCGAGCCTCTCTCGCCGTCGCTTCCCCTGGGTCTGTGAACACCACATTACCGGGTGACGCTAGGTTCTGAAATATTTGCATTAGATGTCAATATACCATTAGTCCATGCCAATTTTTAACCCACAACACAAAAGAGAGGTGTTTTAAGATTGATGTCGAGCTGTGTCTGTGGGTGGTATCGTACCTCTCAAATGGAGGGACCGATTTCGATGCGGTTTTTCACTTGAAAGCTGGTTTCTTTGCGGTGGATTTTGTGTAATCATATTTCTTTAAAGGTAATAAAACTTTAAGCAAAACGTTTGTAGGACGCGAAGTAAAAACCCGTTATTTATGAAAACCAGTTGTTCTTGTATGAGTAATGTAGCTGTAATAAAATTAAGCTCTCAATTAATTTAATAACGCAATCAAGATTTAATAACAATGATATCTGTGCCAATAGAAATTTACGAATAATTTTTTTTTTTAAAAGCGAGTACCTCCTCCTTTTTTTGAAGTGGGTAAAAAAATAAAACGACTCAAGAAGAATAAGAAATGGTAGAATTAGGAGGAGTTTTAATAAAAGCGGAGTGGAGCGGTGCGAAGCCCGATTCACCAATCACAGCGCATTGGGATTGTCAAACAACTCGTTGACATTGTCAAAATCTTTTCGTAATGCGTTGTGATTGGTCGCTTTAATGGAAAGGCATCATGATTTGGACTCCTTACAGCTCCGCTCCGCTTCGATGGAAAGGCGGTTGAAGAGAATTAAAGAGCCGTTTAAGAGAGTTGGCTGGTGATCTTGGTGAAGGCTGGTTTCTTAGTGGACTGGAAGTGATTACTTAGTAGAGGAAATCATAAAAAAGACATTAACCGCCTTATTAATGAAACTGGAACTAAAACACTGTTATAATGTCTTTTGTCTCTTTTGCTCTTCGGAAAATTGCGTATATGTGAGAAAGTGACAAACCATTTGATAGCGAAAATGTTGACTGCAGACCGTTAGCGGTTTATGAACATTTTGTATTGCAATTTGCGGTCTAACTAATGATTAATGTCTAACTAAAGACTAATGTTCTTAAACTACGGTTGCGGTCTGCGGTCGAAATAGGATTGCTACCTTTATTTGTAGTACTCAGCTCTCAGACACGTCCATTAGATCCACACTTTACTAATTAACGTTATTTTTCATATATTACATATCAAAATCACTCATTAAATATCTACTAAGGAAGCATTTGACGTATGGGCGTAAGAGTACTCATAGTAACAAGGATTATTTTATTACCGCAGTTTCCGGAGTTATAAGTCCGATGATTCCAATCTTCCGTCCATGTCTCTCGACAATCACGTGAGGTTTATAAAGATTCTGAAGCAACGGTTCTTTGGAACTATCCATGTTGGCTGCAACCACTGGGGCTTTGAGATGCCTCAAATATGGTGCTAGGCCTTCTGGTCCGTCGTCGAATTCATGGTTTCCTATGGCCTGTGGAGTGAGAAAAGCAAGTACTTTGTCAAAATAAATGAAAAATAAGAAATAGTGATTTATGATAGTACAATTGGTAGTACCGTCAACAAGCGTTTTATATTATCTCTTTCTATTTCGCTGCGCTACAATTAGTCTCTGCTATACATATTTACATTTGTCAATACAAATACAAATGTTAACACTAGGTCCATCAAAATGTTTAGCATGCCAAGAACCTTGTCATAATCAAACGTCTAAAATACCTGTGACATATCAATATGAACTTTCAAATGTTGCAATATGAACTTATCAGACTAGCAGCGCCCCGCGGTATTGCCCGCGTTGTCTGTTCCCGTGGGAATTTCAGGATGAAAGAGCCTTTCCGTTTAATGTAAAAACTATCAATTACAAAAATAATTATTCAAATCGCGTTGCTAGTTTCTGAAATTCGCCCTTACAAACAAACAGACAAACAAAGTTAGATACTTTACCTCTTTTTAATATTAGTATAGAAGTATAGACTATGTACTAAAGAGTGGAGTAAAATTGGAGTCATACATGAGCATCATGAGGCAACATATTCATGAACTTCTGCGTAATATTCCACTTCAGCAGGGTGTACCAATAAGTTCCCTGGAAGCTGTCTCCAGCATTCAAGAGTATAGAGTCTGGTTTCTCTTTGAGAAGGACTTTGACCTCGTGGTAGAGTCTTGAAAATCCTCCCAAGCAAGAGTTGTTGTTGAACCGACACGTTGGTGTTGTAATAGAGGTTTCTTGGAATCTGAAAAACAAATAAGTACCATAGATTTATATTTATACTAGCTGCGCCCCGCGGTTTCACCCGCGTTGTTCCCGTTCCCGCGGGAATTTCGGGATGAAAAATAGATGTTGTCGGATTCTCAGACCTACCCGACATGCACACAAAATTTCATGAGAATCGGTCGAGCCGTTTCAGAGGAGTTCAAACACGGTACCAGTTCCCGCGGGAATTTCGGGATAAAAAATAGATTTTGGCCGATTCTCAGACCTACTCAATATGCTCACAAAATTTCATGAGAATCGGTCAAGCCGTTTCGGAGGAGTACGGGAACGAACATTGTGACACGAGAATTTTATATATAAGACTAGCTGCGCCCCGCGGTTTCACCCGCGTTGTACCCGTTCCCGCGGGAATTTCGGGATGAAAAATAGACGTTGGCCGATTCTCAGACCTACTCAATATGCTCACAAAATTTCATGAGAATCGGTCGAGCCGTTTCGGAGGAGTACGCGAACGAACACTGTGACACGAGAATTTTAAATATAAGATTAACCAATAAGATTGCACATAACACTGTGAGCGGAAATTGTATGCCACCCTATTGGTTACGATTTCTCCGTTTCTCCGCTCGCAGCCTCGCTCTGCTCCAACGGACAGACCCTAACAGCCGTACTCAGAGACGTTACTCCAATGGATACTAGACGGGACTTAATCGCGAATAATTTAGGGACATATTAATAAACGCATATTAAGAACATTATAGCTAACAAATGGTTTAAATACGCAATTTTCCAAAGAGCAAAAGAGACAAAACACACTATAATAGTGTCTTAGTTATAAAGCGTTTATTAATAAGGCAGTTAATGCCTCAATTTCAACATTTAGGTCGTTTGTGTTTCACCCTAAGCATCTCAAACGTAGCCCTAAGGTGCCTTTTTGCTATACCAATGTTCTACGTTTATAAGATTTTAAAATGTTTAGTAGATATCAACCGCAGTAAAGGGTTCTTGTTATATTTCAAAAATTAAATACGAGTATTATGCAAAACATAAGTATTTTACAACAAATGAATTTAACATAAAAATATTTAATCTAGTCATTTGAACAGTACACTAAATTGTTAATTGCAACCTTATCACTTTCACTTTAAGTTCATAATAGAACTATTGTCATGTTCTCAATGTTATGCCGACAAGGACGATACAGTCTGATTCACGAATGAAGTAAAAACTGTATGTTTTGTAATTTATTCCGTTTAGGTAAATTAAACTTTATTGCTAGTTGTATAAAATACAGTTCGGAAATTCTAAAAGAAAATTGTAACTTCCTACAAACATGAAACGGAGATTCTTTTGACTCTGTTAGTATCTCTTAAGTTATCTTTGGGTTGTTGTTATACAAAACAAGCAAAATATATATATTAAGCTACTAGCAGAGCCCCGCGGTTTTACCCCCGTTGTGCCCGTTCCTGTGGGAATTTCGGGATGAAAAGTAGCCTATAACCTTCCCGTTGAATGTGGCTATCTATTACAAAAAGAATTATTCAAATCGGACTGATAATTCCTGAGATTACCTCGAACATACAAACAAACAAACAAACTTACAAATTTTACCTCTTTATAATATTAGTTTAGACTTTAGATAATAGGTACAACGCTTTTAATTTAACAGACATTTAGAAACGTACGTTTGCTTTTGACGAACGTATTTTACATATGTATTCTTCTAAGATAATATGTAACAGGGAACTCTCTATCTCGGATCTATCTTCTATCTTTACCTTTACAAATATATATTTAATTAGGTTATATAAAAACCTATCTTAGGTTAATTAAATATAATAATAGTTATATAACCTATCTAAATACCTATCTGTAAACGTAAAGATATAACACCGAGATAGAGAATCCCCGCCTATTGTCTTAGAAGTAAAGATTAAATTGAAGAGCTGATAAAATAAGTTGAGTGATAAAAACTGACAGCTCCTGTGTCTAGATGATATCGTAGCGGAAATATTTACACGCTAATAACTCGTGTTCTTTGAACAATGTACTATTATCATTCAAATATAGCGATCTATGTAGTTAGTTGTTATGCTAATTTTATTTAATGTGAAGTCATATCATATAACCAAAGGACCAGTGCAGTATCTAGCGAATATTATTCTTTGTATCTGTTTGAATGGATAATGGACAATAATCTATTTCTTTTGGATTGGCAGTGCCAATCCAAAAGAAATAGATTATTGTCCATGTCCATGTCCATGTCCAATTTGGCACAAAATGTGGTTAAATGTCGTCAATTTTCCAGCCGAAGACGATTGCTTCTGAAGAGGAAAAAGGTTTAGAGATAGGGTAATAATGAAATAAAATTACCTTTTTCCTCTTCAAGAGCAAGTCTTCGGCTGGAAAATTTACGACATTGGTCCACATTTTGTGCCAATCCAAAAGAAATAGAGTATAGGTACAAGTACTATCATATTGTATATTTAACTAGCAGCGCCCCGCGGTTTTACCCGCGTTGTGCCTGTTCCCGTGTGAATTTCGGGATGAAAAATAGCCTCTAACCTTCCCGTTGAATGTGGTTATCTATTACAAAAAGAATTATTCACATCGGACTGATAATTTCCGAGATTACCTCGAACATACAAACAAACAAACTTACAAATTTTACCTCTTTATAATATTATTATAGTATAGATACATCAGAATAACACAAGGTATATACATTTAATCCCGAAATTCCCGCGGGAACTGGTACAATGCGGGTAAAACCGCGGGGCGTTGCTAGTTCACAATATATAGTGGTTCTTTAAATACTTTATAGCATTAGTCGTTACGTTTTAGATAAATAAATTGTAGTCTTCGACTATCATCGCTGTTAAGAAATAACCTTGAATCTGCGACAATTTAAACGGTAATTTACCTGTACAATGCATTGGCTAAGAATATATTGTTTGTAGTATTTGACAAGTATACAATAAAAATAATAATAAAACCGGCCAAGTGCAAGTCGGACTCGCAGACGAAGGGTTCCGTACCATTATCTATTAAAAATTATTAGTATAGAACAATAAACGTAAAAAAAATTACGTTTGTGGTATGGTGGGAGCCCTTTGAATATTTATTTTATTTTATTTTGAGTATTTGTTGTTATAGCGACAATAGAAATACATCATCTGTGAAAATTTCGGCTGTCTAGCTATCATCGTTCTTACAGCCTGGTGACAGACGGACGTACTGACAGCGAAGTCTCAGTAATAGGGTTCCGTTTTTACCCTTTGGGTACGGAAAAAAAAGGATAAAGTAAAGAATATTATTTTCAGGATTATTTCAATACAGACTCCTTATTATATATAATATAGGTTACATAAGCCCTGGTGTGGAAATCAGAGAATGTAAACATACCTACATATAAAAACCTAGATAGGAAAACACCATGGAAATTCATCCATGACAATCAATTAACATCAGATAACAGCAATCGATTGTGAAAATAATGAAATATGGAGGACAAATCTTCGTGTCTCTTGTATTTTTATACCGTGAGTGAATTTGTCCGGGTCACTCCATAGTACCTATAAAACAAAGTCCCCGGCCGCGTTTGTTTGTCTGTCTGTCTGTTCACGATAAACTCAAATACTACTGCACGGATTTTCACGCGGTTTCTTTCACCAATAAATAGAATGATCCTTCCGGAAGGTTTATATGTATAAAAATTCCCGAAATTCCCACGGGAACGGATACAACGCGGGTAAAACCACGGAGCGCTGCAAGTATATAATATTTATACATTTTATGATGCCCAAACTGATCGAAAAAGCAATCCTGTTTAAGTACCAAATAAAATAAAACTTACCTCGCATGAAAATCATTATAATGTATCACATTTAATTTATAAAGTCCTTCGAAGGGCAAAGCAAAACTGTGCACTTTGCTAAATAACACAATTAAAAACACAACGCCGCCTAACATTTTATTCATTGTTAAACGCACATGAGTCATTTAAAACTAAATATTTACGATAAATACGAACGAAAACCGTTCTTATATTCACTTAAAACACGTCTACTCAGTTTATGAGGTATGAGACAACTGAAGGTATATCTACGTAACGTATTAAATTGATTGCAATGACAATTTCTTATCAATTGTTTCATTTCGTACCAGTACTGTCAGGTTAAGTTAAGCAATTAATAACATTTGGCAAGTTCTTACAATTGTATTTTGTAAATTTATGAAATTGTGATATTTTGTATGAAAGTTATGTAAGGGTTAACTTGGGGAAACGCGGCGCGTATCGGATAGCCACATTCTTAGATCTTAGGCCTTCATACACGCTTATTAACAGTATAGCCATCAAATGGTTTGTCCCTTTTCGACATAATGCTAGAGCAAAAGAGACACGCATGAATACAGAGTCTTACACCCATATTCTAAATCGTTCCTTCAATCTTAATAATATATTATGGGTGTTATATGGAGTGTAGAGCGTCCGTTTAACACAGTTTATGCCCACACATTACCAAGCGCAAGCGTGTTTCTCACTAATTTGTCGCCAATAAGTTATAAAACTTTAGAGGTCAAACTCAAAGATGTTTATTCAGTTTTGGCACCAAATCATGCACCAAATAGGCTCTATTGAATATACCATGACCATAGATGGATGAGTTGTAGAGCTCCAAAGATCAAACTCAATAATGTTTCTTCAGTTTTGACCCCAAGACGCTCTTTTGAATGTTCACAGTTGTTGCTTGGCCTAAGTGTATCAGTCGAGGACTGTAGGTACCTCCAGTTAATACCTACAATCAATACTGGTTTCTTAATTAAAAAAACGTGTGTTGAATAATTGATATCAACTTTTATTTGTTGAGTAAATGGCAGTTTCACTACATACCTAGTATAAAACAAAGTCGCTTTCCGCTGTCTGTCTATCTGTATGCTTAGATCTTTAAAACTACGCAATGCATTTTGATGCAGTTTTTTAATAGATAAAGTGATTCAAGAGGAAGGTTTATATGTATAAATATTCCCACAATTCCCAAGGGAACGGGAACACGCGGGTAAAACTGCTGCTAGTTACTCAATAAATAATGTATGGTAACCTTTGTTTTACACAGGTACCTTTGTACCTATTGCTCCTTGTCTTGTTAATATTTTCATCTTGTTTCCATCTATAAAACGGCACAATATCCTTGTTTACTAAGGTTATCAGTACAATGTGTTATTAAGAAGTCAGTAAGGTTCTGTGTTCAACCTATACCTGTATGCCTATGTAATAAAATAAATATGTAAGTATGTAATATGCAATCATGTTGACGTTAAATGGTTGTGTAAGTTGGGCATATTTTATATTTTTATTTTACTTTTAACATACAAATTATTTGACATTTTGAATTAAAATTATGTTTTCACACTTCGCTTTCATTTTACATGTTTATCTGACGATTCGGTGCCTTTACAGGCATCGTGGTCACAGAGGACTGAGGTGTTATACTTACGTACATTGTGTTAGCTAAGGAACGTTACGACCTAAGGAGGTAGGAACGACCCGTAATAGAGAAGTGTAAGTTTCGCTCTTCAGTGCCGAAACGTCAGATTAAAATGTAAAATAAAAGTGTGTTCGCTTTATCCTTAGAAACCAGTCAAGTAGACACTACTTTTAACACCCATAATTAAGTAGCGTCATATAAGTAGTATCAAGTGTCAAGTTTGTTTTGACAAACACATTGACCCCATAATACCAACAAAATATTGTGTACAGTCAACAAATTAAAGTGCTAAACGCTTTGGTACTTTATCATATTCAAACTTTTACAAAAACTATTTAGAAAATGTCAAAGGATTTTCGAATTTATAGTGTGACAAAGTACTAAATTGCGTAGGAGTTTATGTGGCGACTGTGCCTGCACTAATGGCTGCAATAAGCTAATATCTAGATAAGTAAATGAGCTATAATGATCTCTTTACATTGACCTAGATATCATAGTTACAAACTGTTGTCTGCGAGTTTGCTTTTGCTTAGACCGAGATCCAAACAATATATATATTTTTTAATTAACCTGTTTCCCACTCCTGGGCAAAGGTCTCCCTCAACACCTTCCAAGTTTCGAAAGGATTACACCGTTCGTGGTCACGGGATGACTCGACCATCCCATCACCAGTCATCCCGTGACCACGAGTGGTATAAATTTAAAATATGAAAATGATAATGTAAAATTCGTTATATATTCTAACGCGATATAGAACCCGTTTCATTTAGTATAATGATAATGAGTGCAAATCGTGTGAGTTTAAAAATTATGTTATCAACTAAAGTTGTACAGTCTGAGTTTGCACATCATTTCGGCAAGTCGGACTCTTTGGCAGTAACCTTAAGAACTTATTACCAGATTTTTCTGGTATAAAGTAATTGTTATTGTTATTGTTTATAACCTTATATGAATGATAACTCTTTTCATGCATATTATTATTGTTTTATGTTTCTATTTATTTGTAATCTCAAGTTCATTAGATAAACGATTACGCTATAATTAGCTCTGATTTAAATGAGGCATGTTATTAAAAGAGGTGTGTTACATAATAAACAGTATTTATTAATATTTTATATACATTTCGTCATTATTTACATTAAATAAAGTACGATCCCCGTTACATAGGAGGCCAGTACAGAGTTACTTCGTTATGCGCTGATTCGGGCAGCCATTTCAAATATTCGGCTAGTAGATCTGAAATTAGAAAAATATATGTTTTATTTAATACTAGCTGCGCTCCGCGGTGTTACACGCATTGTACCCGTTCCCGCGGGAGTTTTGGGATAAAATGTATCCCAAAATCATATTTATATCTATTACCTATATAACTGTAAAGTTTCATCCAAATCCGTCCAGTAGTTTTTGCGTGAAAGAGTAACAAATCCAAACACAAAAGCTTTTTAACATTGCTATCATACTTTTAAAACTGAACATATCATCTCAATCCAGCATAGTGTAGTTTTGTAGGAAAAGCAACTCTTAACACTACCAAAATAAAGTCCAAATCACTTACACTCCTTCCTCTCTCTCCATACTTCTTCTAAGGCTTGTTTGGTGCCGATTCTTTTAGCTAACAGAGCTTTGAGCAGAGTTTCAGTTCTTGGTTGAAGTTTCGCCCAAGATTTCACCATAGTTGACGGAGGCGACAGCAGAGAACTGGTGTATTTACGTAGTTTAGGGTATACAGCGCCCTCTAGCAGGAATCGCGCGAACCACCTGAAAATAATGTTATGTGAATTAATATAATATACCTGGAGAAATAGACACATGGTTAATTAGAACCAAACTAAGCTCTAAGCTTGTGTTATGGAATCTAACTCACTGATACTACTACATATCCAATAGTTAGATTGAGCCCACCGTTTCGCTTCACTTAAATGGATCACCCTTACCTATATCGCTCTATCTTGTCGGGGTAGTCAATCTCTACGGTAGGTAGTTCCCAGCCAGACTTCCCGAATGTCCCTTTGAAGTGACTCTTCACTCGGCCAGACTTATCATCGTAGCGAGGCTCTGGGTCTGTTAAAGGCTCGCCTGTAATAAAATTAAGATTTTTAAAGCAATTTTTTGGAGGTAACTAGTTAAATTTAAAATGTAAACAAACTCCTGTCCAAAAACGGCTCGACCGATTACGTAAGAACCACCGCAAGTTTTGATTTGAAAGCAAATTAGTTTCCAACGCGGGTAAAACCGCGGATTGCTGCTAGTTAACAATTCAATTTAGCCAGTTTGTAATGTCCTACTGCTGGTCAAAGGCCTCTCATCTCATTGAAAATCTCAGTACTGTGAGGAAGATTATAAAATCCTGACTGACTGACTGACTGACTGACTAATAATCAACGCACAGCCTCAACCGCTACACCTAGATACATGAAATTTGGCAGGAAGGTTCTTCAAGAGACGTAAGTGCACACTAAGAAAGGATTTTCGAAAATTCCTACGGGAACGGGCTCAACGCGGGCAAAGCCGCGGGGCGCTGCTAGTTTATTATAAAAGCTTACCTAAATTACACAGCTGTGGCACGTATATAGGAAGCCACTCTGGTTCAATGGCGGTCACATTCCTCATCACCATTTTACGGTTGTTTTCGGACCCTGTCTCATATAACTGAAAACAAAACATAGATTACATAGATAAGAAATGCAAGCACAAAATTAAATTAAATTAAATAAGGACACAGAAATAATATTTTTGAGACGCACTAAATTGAGTAAGATAAGAGCATAGATTCAGACTCATAGACATAGACTCAGTAATATTTTTATACGTCAATTTTTATATTGACATATATTTGACAAAATTTTACACACATTACTTGTCAAGGAATTAGCCTGTTCAATTGAACAAAAAACGAACTAAAAATAAACTCTTCAGTTTAATTACATATAAGAATAGATTCTCACAAACTTTTGATCCCTTATCAAAAAGAAATTTTTTTTTTCAATCTTTCGTTATTAACGTTTTACTACGCCAGTGGTGCAATCCACGAAACTTCGAAAAAATCCAAGTAAGTGTTTTTACTTACTAAAACAACCTTCTGTGCCGCGAAAAAACCCGTAATAAGAAACTAATTGTTTTATCATCACTTATTTTCTCTTAAAGGCTAATGAACTAAAGACTCAAACTCACCTCTTGATAAACAACCCACTCTGGTATCACTTTCCTGAGTATCGACTCTGAGTGCAAATGTACCGGCTCCTCCAAGTCACCGCAGTGGTACGCGTATTTGAACTTGCGTTTGTCTTCACCTGTTTAAAAATAACATTAAAATAAAGACAATTGCTTCACTAAGCATAGAAAATTCTACAAATAATAATAAAATAAATAAATATACCCTTACAAATTCACACACTGTTAATAAGACCCAAACTTAGCTCTAAGCTTATAATATGAAGTCTAACTGATACATATAAATACACAAATACTTAAGAATATATAATTGACACCCAGACGTCGTCGTCAACAACTATGTCTTCACATATTGTTGCCTCCGGGCGGAAATCGATCATGCAACACAGTAAGCGCTCCCACTGTGCCAACGGGCTTGTCAAGCATACACAAGACATTAACTATTTTAATGTATATGTAGTACGCTGAGGTTTATGTTACCAAGATTGAAGTAGCCCTAAAATCGACTAAATTGATACAGAATACTTTATTCAAACTAGCCACGCCCCGCAGTGTTACCTGCGTTGTACCCGTTCCCGCGGGAATTTCGGGATAAAATGTATCCCATGTGTTATTCTGATGTATAACCTATATTACTGTAAAGTTTCATCCAAAATTTATTCAGTAGTTTATTCGTGAAAGAATAACAAACATACATACATCCATCTTCACAAACTTTCGCATTTTAATATTAGTAGGACAGCCAAAATCACCGCAAATCCTTACCTTCTTTAACCTCATCGAGTCCTATCTTTCTTCCAACCTGGTCTCCTAATCCGCTCAGTATTAGTTGTCGCAACAGTCTCGCTTGGTTGTCGTCCGGTGGCTTCATGTTAGGGTCGACTGTCGCGGACACATTGGCTACGCTGAGGTTTATTTCAGAGGTTAATTGCTTGCGGAGTTTGCGGATTTCTCTTATAGCCTGTAAAGTTTAAAATTTAAAGTAAAAGTAAAGTAAAGTAAAAGTAAAAGTAAAGTAAAAGTAAAGTAAAAGTAAAAAAAAAGTAAAGTAAAAGTAAAGTAAAAGTAAAGTAACAGTAAAGTAAAAGTAAAGTAAAGTAAAGTAAAAGTAAAGTAAAAGTAAAGTAAAAGTAAAGTAAAAGTAAAGTAAAAGTAAAGTAAAGTAAAAGTAAAGTAAAAGTAATGTAAAAAAAAGTATTAGCCTATAATTTCCCACGAGTCCAATTGAGGTGTAATTTGTCTCTATCTGAGCGCTACCGTGCTTCGAAGGGTACGTAAAATTGTCTGTTTAAAAACTCCCGACATTAGGGATGGCCACTGATCTACACAAACTTACTTTTTAATGTAGTTACTACCTTATCCCTAATCCCGTATTTGGCACAAAACAGTTCGTGTTCTCCCTTCACATACGCGTACTCCGCCGCGCCGACTGCTCGCAGTAATACTCCGGGATCGCCCAGCAGTAGAGTGTGACCTGTCGCAGGCCAACTGTCAGGTTTACCTGACATTACCTGAGGAATTAAATGATTTTTAAAGAATTGACACTTCTTTAAATTAACATAATAGAAATACGGTATGTATTTGCTGGCCAATACAATAACAAGGCAAACCCAATGAGAAAATAGCGTCGAATGATAGCGTGCACTAAATTGCACCTTAGTGTCATCTATAGAGTGAGGTTAACAAAGAAAACAACTATGTATTTTTATCGCTTAAAAAATTAACCAGAAAATTTAAAACTTCTTAAAAAAAATTACACATAAATTGTTTAATAGACCTGTCATATCTCATATTCATAGGTAGTTCTAACATGCTATACAGAATGAAAATAAAACCTTGTGTAATATATTCAATACAATACTTGCTGTGCGGTTTCGCCTGCAGCGCACCCGTTAACTCATTATCCTATTCCTGACCAAGATAAATAAAATAAAAAAAGATCTTTAAAATCGGTTCAGCCGTTCTCGAGTAATATATGGTATAACGAACACGACTTTTACTTATGTATGTACTAACCTCTGGCACAGTAAGCGCCGACACCAAAGCGACAGTATACGGCAGCAGATTCTGTTGGTGACTCAACGCCAACATCTTGCCGTATCTCGGGAGAAGGGGAAACGCCGACACTGCCTTACCTAGTGGAGTTACTTTTAATACCTGTTGAAGAAACAAGACGTTTAAACCATCAGCGCCCGGCGGTTTTACCCGCGTTGTGCCCATTCCCGTGAAGTTTCGGGATCAAAAATAGCCCGTAATCTTCCCGTTGAACGTGGCTATCCATTGCAAACATAATTATTGAAATCGGATTGGTAAGTTATGTTATGAGATAAGTGCATTGAAACAAAAAAAAACTTTCCAGCTTTATTATCTAAGTACTTATAGGTTACTAGCTGCGCCCCGCGGTTTCACTCGCGTTGTACCCGTTCCCGCGGGAATTTCGGGATAGATGTTGGCCGATTCTCAGACCTACTCAATATGCTCACAAAATTTCATGAGAATCGGTCAAGCCGTTTCGGAGGAGTACGCGAACGAACACTGTGACACGAGAATTTTATATATCGACGGGGAAGTGCGAACAACTCCTAACTTACATTTTTTACGAAAACGACTTTTGAATGCAGTTCGATAGAGAATGAATTTGCGCGTCTACTGATATATGAATTAAGTTGAAATTCGCAAAATTGACGTAGCTAGGCATCGAAGAAACATCTCTTAAGTTAAGGTCCAACATAACCTGATTAATTTTGGCAGGAAATATATTCTAACTTACAAATGGAAACATCTCGTAACTTCATTTAAAATAAAACTTTGAGCTAATATCTCCTATCTTCATACGCAAGTACAGTGTTCCCGCTCTAGAGCGAGACAAAAACGGTGCGTCTCTCGCAGTGTGAAAGGGACACCGGCTTACGTGCGCGAACGTCTCGTCACGTAGTGCTGTGTTTTTAATCTATTTGCAGCGTTTTTGATTGTTTTTGAGTAAATAATAGTCAATTACTATGTAAATTGTGCTGGACGACACATATTTTACTTGGATTCAACAACCTACCTCATAGAGTTTTTTTTTTACGTAACCTCGCTGTTCCCCTGCAGGGCAAAGGTCTCCCCCAATTCTTTCCGTTTATCTCTTTCCATAGCCAACTCCTTCCAATCCTTATTAAAATCGCCCAGCTCTTTCCGCCATCGAGTCGGAGGCCAACCTGGGGGCCTGGGGGCATCCTGGAATTTCCATTCCGTTGCAATCTTTGCCCATCTGTCCGGGTGTATCCTGCTTACGTGACCAGCTCAATTCCATTTGAGCTTGGCAGCTGTAATTCCCACGTCTGCAACGCCTGTCATGGAACGCAGCATGGTGTTTCTGACGCGGTCTTGTCTCTTGATACAATGCTGCGTTCCATTGCACCGTAGGGAGGATGGGCAAGATGCACAGTCATGTCAATGAGTTTGCGCTTCAGAGAGATTGGCAAATCTCCCTTCATTAGCGTTTTCATGGACCAGTAGCTTTTCCAGGCGTTGTCTATTATTATTATTATATTAGCCTTGGGTGTCCCATTGTTGGGCAACGGCCTCCCCCCATCTTTTCCACTTCTCTCTATTTAGAGCTTCACGACGCCAACCAGCCAAAAATCCGTTTAGTTCATCTCGCCATCTCCTTTTTGGTCTGCCGCGGCATCGCCTCTTTGGGTCTGGGTCCCATAAAGTCTCAAGACTCATCAGGCCTGCGACAGACATGTCCAGCCCAGTTCCATTTTAGCTCAGCAGACTTGCAACCTACATCGGCGACTTTTGTGCGGGAGCGCAGTTCGGTGTTTCGGACTCTGCCCGTCAGCTTGACACCCAAGATGCTGCGCTCCATCGCCCGTTGGCAAACCTTGAGACTGGACTTCTGCGAATCTGTCAATGACCAAGTTTGTGCACCGTATGTGAGCACAGGAAGTATACACATGTCTATTAATTTTCGCTTAAGCGACATTGGAAGGCGTCCCTTCAGGAGTTCCGCTAGGGCCCAATAGCTCAATAGTTGTCTATGCGACGAGCAATTTCTGCATCTTGCCTGTTGCCGAAAGATGCTAACTGGCCCAAGTAAATGTACTCATTGACATAGCTTACTATTAAACTATTATCTATAAACAATTAGTCATTAAAGAGATTTTTATTTTTTTATGCCGCTTTCTCATTTTGTTCTCGTTGATTTAGTTTTAGAAGTGGGACTGTTTTTATTTAAGCTTATCTTTGATTTTTTAAAGGATGTTTTATCAATCAATGTTACAGTAATTATAGGATTATAGTTTCAAACACTACAGTAAAAATTGCAATGGATAAACATTTATTTCTCAGAGTTATAACAGTGTTTCATTTTGAAAATACCTCCTATCTTAACCGATATAGTGACGATGATGTTGATATTAGAAAGCCAATAACTCCTATCTTCAAAAAAATCGCCTAGTTTGAATATTTGGTCGATTTTTAGTAATTTTTAGATTCCTTTGTTATATTATTACCTAATATGATTGAAAACTTCAACGAGAAATGATAATTTTAAATGATTTCTGTTACTTTTTTGAAGTATGGAAAATACTCCTATCTTCAAAATTTCAGCCACACGAGCATGGTGATACCTCCTATCTTACATTATCTCGCTAAATACTTATTCCAAACAAATTTTGATTATTACCTTACATGCGGGTCCATTTAAGTATAAAATTGCCATTTACACATTTTTTCTTAAACCGCTGGGAAAAATAAAAAACGGTTTTTTTCGCCTCCTGTAAAATTTGGTTTTTGTAAGTTAGGAGTTGTTCGCACTTCCCCGTCGATATAAGATTACTTTTATCATGTGATGCCCACATGATAAAAATAATGATAAGCTCACACTATTATCATATTTTCTTATAATATTTAAAATTTGAATTAATTTGACTGATTTTCCAAACAAAACCTATTGTTTCTATAGAGGAAAAAGGTACAGTAAAAATATAATGAAATCAGTAAACCTTTTTCTAAAATAAATTATCTTTGGCTTATTTTATACCTGTATTATTTTTGTTTGTGTATCTTTCTGCTACGTACAAAGAAGTTAAGTACAACATCGTTTAATACTTACTTCTTCGTCGTCATATCTCTTGCCGTTGTTCTTTAGGGGAGGTATCTCCAGAATGCCTAATGTTTGCAGACGTTTCTCCGCCAATCGGAGCTGCATTCTATCGGGAGCAGTTGGGAATGGGAAGTTTACTACCTGTTATGGAAAGAACAATTTGATGACAATGTTTTAGATATAAGTAAGTAAGTAACAGTAATTACCCTATAATGTCCCACTGATGGGCTAAGGCCTCTCATCTAGATATCAGTACAGTGAGGAGGATTAGGCGGAATCACCACGCTTGCCTGATGCAGGCTGGTGATTTCAAACCCGAGGCATATTTGAAAGCAAGAAACATGTTTTTCTAATAATAGTATACAAGCGGGTAGGGTAGACCTCATCTCTCTCTACAAGCCAAGTATCTTTGTTCCTTTTTTTTTAAGTAGGAGAAATGCGTTTATGCATCCCCGGCAGTTCGGGGAAACGACCGGGGTATGTGGGACTCGTCCCGACGCGATCAACGGGCCGGGTAATACCCACTAAAACTCCTACTGTGTTCCGTCATCAGCGGCTTACTGACAAGAGTCGCGGGGCTACCTTGCGGCATAAGTATCTTTGTTCCTGCTGTTTGTTACCTTATCAATCGCCATACACTTCATAGTGAGCACGAGATCGTCGACTGGTCGTCGACACAAGTCGGGCGGGTGGTGCGCGACGCAGTCGTGTGTGAACACGGCGCTGCTGTAGAGGCGGTAGGCGTGGCCGGCGCTCGTGCGGCCCGCGCGGCCCGCGCGCTGCCCCGCGCTCGCCTGCGACGTCCACACGACGCGCCACGCACTCGCGCCCGTTACGTGGTCGTATACCCTGGTAA
This sequence comes from Cyclophora albipunctata, assembly GCA_963082685.1. Taxonomy (NCBI): domain Eukaryota; kingdom Metazoa; phylum Arthropoda; class Insecta; order Lepidoptera; family Geometridae; genus Cyclophora; species Cyclophora albipunctata. The sequence continues at coordinate 4,038,772 of OY720133.1, forward strand.
GACAGAGAAATTGAGCTGAGTATCTGACGGGTAGATCCCACTTCTATACTACATATTACTGTAAAGGGATAAAGTTTCTAACTTTCTTTGTGTATCTGTAAGGCGCGTCGCTAACAGAACAAGAGTCGAGGCGGCGGCGGGGCGGCGGCGGGGCGCGCGCCCGCGCCTCGACGCTTGGTCGCCCGTCCGCCATTTTGTTTCTATCAGAGGAGCGTTTACACCGACTCGCACTCGCCCGGTTTTTTATGAAATTTGGTATTTCGATAGTATATTCTCTCATACCTTGGTAAAGAAGTACTTACCATAAGTAGGTAGATTTTATCCGAGTAGGTACTACGCGAGCGAAGCCGTGAACAGAAGATAAAAAGTAGTTAGTTATAACTTTTAATGGTAATCTTAATTGGATATAATTGCAATTCGCGTGTCCATCTAAACGCACCGCCGCTATTTGTATAAGCGCAAGCACGTCTTCATCTTTCGAAGACGACATGTTGAATCACGATGTTGAATACATTCAAACGAGGCATAAACGCCGCTGCCTCGACGCTTCGAAATTCGCCGCTTCGCCCGCGCCGCGCCGCCGCCCCGCCGCCGCCTCGACTTTGCTGTTAGCGACCTGCCTAAGGGTTAATCTCAGAAACCACCAATCCAACAAAAAAAACAAAAAAAAAATATCTTTGAATTATCAAATAAGTAATTCTACTGATCACCTCCTATAACCCTTAGGCATTTTAATAACGTACTGATTATTAATCTAAGAATGTTTTAGTTATTAATAGTTTAATATTGTTGCACATTTAATTTTTGTTATTATTTATTTATAGTGTTATTTTTTTCATTATTTTCTTTTTGTTTTTTGCTAAAGTTTACAGTTAGTTAAGTAATAGTTTGTAATCCTACCTATCCTCTTTAGTTATATAGGTATCTCGGGTCCAGCTGAAAATCAGCGCTGTAGCTCCGGCTGCAGCATCACGCTGAGCTGGTAGCCTTTTTGGTTAAGTTGTTAATTTGTACTTTTGTTTGTCCTATTTCTGTTGTGCTTTTTTTTAACCAAATAAATTTTATTTCATTTCATTTCAATTTGAATTAATCTTGTTGTGATGGATAGCTACATTCAACGGGAAAGTTATAGACTATTTTTCGTCCCGAAATTTCCACGGGATCGAGCACAACGCTAGTAAAACAGAGGAAAGCTGCTAGTTACGTTATAAAAAAGTAAGTTAGTGGCAAACCCTGGTGTCGGAATTTTTAGACCGAACTAAAGGCCTCCGACAATGTATATCGCCTCGGCCTTATAAATAAAACAAACCAATCCAAATATCTTACTTCATCTTCTTCTTGCCCGTATCAACAACATATTTGATACTCGGTATAGTAAGCGATGTCTCCGCTACGTCTGTACTGACAACGCACAGTCTAGCGCCCTCTGGCGGAGGAGCGAACACTCTGGCTTGTTTGGACGAACTGAGCATAGAGTATAGAGGCAACACCCATAGAGGTTGGCGGCAGGCTTTGATTTCGGGAGCTAGGGTGTCTTCTTCATTGTCTGTGGGTAGAAAGGTCAATTGGAGAAGTATAAGGCGATAAAGAGAAAATAAATACCAATTTCGAAGAGAATATCTCGCAAAATATTGACATAATCAAAAATCTTTTTTAGAAACCTCAATATTTTTTTTAAATTCCTATCCAATGACATCCCACACGGTTATAATCTGTTTAATTTTTTTTCATCGCTCGGTTATACGTATGGAGTGCTACCCTACTAAAATCGGCTATTGCAATCTAAACTCTATATAAACTACAATAAGGCTCACCTGAATCACTCAAATGTCCTTCACTATCATCATCATTGCCCACTAAGTCGGCCTGTCCGTCATCTTCGGGCATCTCATAATCATCAAGGTTTATTTTGGGCAAAGCTTTCACTTTCTGCCTCGCTCTCCTGCGAGCTTTACGGGCGCGTTTCATCTCCTTTTCAACCTGTAATATTTTAAATGGTCCATTTAAGACATGCTTGTAATGATTGTTCCAAATTAACCAAACCCCATATACCTAAGTAAAACGTAGTATAATTTGGTTCATGGTAAATGTAAGTTCGAAAGGCCAACGCTGGTGTCGAAGTATTTAGACCGCCTATCCAAGTAAGAGCCGAGCTGCCATTCCTTAACAAAGCAATGAGTTAACATTGTTTAGCTAAACTAAGCCACCGATGTCAATAAAACTATTTAAATATATGGATTTCAATAATAAATCCCATACTTTTACAACTATTTTCAAAATTACCATATATTTTGACAAATATTGACAATTTGAAAAAGCTCTTTTAAAGTTTTGACAACTTATGTCAAATACTTTACATTTTTGACCACTATTGTCAACTAGTAGAAAAAGCCCGATATTTAATGCTGTTAATTTATTTTTGACAAAACATATCATATTAATTCAATATGATATGTTTTGTCAAAAATAATGGTAAAATAATGGTGATAATGATCATTACCTCGTCATCATCAGATTCGATATCATCCGGTTCGGAATCGAGCGCCGTGTCTTCTAGAACCTTCTTTTTCGTAATGATCTTAGAGTAGTCCACGTCTTTACGGTACGGGAAGGCCGCCTTTAACTTGCGTACTAAGTAGTGTACCTGCGAATATTTGTACATTTACGATTTCTTTACATTTAATTTTGATACTAACCGCCTTATTCATACAGGATATTTAACTTAAACAGTGTTTTAAAGTGTTTGTCTCTTTCGCTCTTTGGCAAATATCGTATGTCGGAAAGGGACAAATCATTTGAAAGCTAAAGTGCTGTTAATAAGCGTTTATGAATAAGGCCCTAAATCTGCTATTTCACATTGAATTTTGTATTTTTCTCGGTATATTTAATGTTAACAATGTATCTTATCACTAGCAGCACCCCGCGACTATACCCGCGTTGTTCCCGTTCCCATGAGAATTTCGGGATAGTTATGTTTGTAATATATAGCCATCTTTAAGGGGAAGGTTATAGGCTATTTTTTTTTCCTGGAATACCACGGAAATGGATAACCATGCGAGTAAAACCGCAGGGTGGTGCTAGTATCTGTATAACATTGTTAAAAAACCCAAAAAAAACTCGGTATAGTAAGCGATGAAAAAAAAGAAGTTTATTTGTTCCTTACCTCTTGTTGTCCTGTGACGAATATAAGTATACCTCCTTCTGGAAGTCGGGTGTGGACCTTAACCGCCTTCTTGTAAGCCTCCTTTAGGTAATCACTGTTCGTGCTTTTATTGAAATGAATCGTCACTGGATATTGACGCGCCTCTATCTGAAATGTCAAATGAAGTTTATCAATATCAATAGAAGAAAAGTTGGAAATAATATTGAAAGGACTTATCTATGTCTGTCTCACTCTGGTCACGTATTGCTGTCCACGTATAGGTGAAACAGCGATACAAATTATACTAAATGAAACGGGTCTGTATCGTGTTAGATAATTTAACGTATTTACTAAAATACGTACCCGACGTTTCGAGTGGATTACACCGCTCGTGGTCACGGGAAGACTGACAGACCCGACTGACAGACTACAGACCCGTTTCATTTAGTATAATGAGTGCAAATCGTGTGAGTTTAAAAAGTTTATTAGCGATACAAATGTCCAGGAGTGACAGAGACAAATAGCTATGAGTTAATGCAATATGTCGACAAGTGACAGAGACAAGAAGTGGTAATAGACAATATCCGTAATTCTTGATGAAGCATACAGATACATATAAAGACCAAAATTATTATCACTTCAGGACTTTGTCACATTACAAAACTAAAAAAAATCATTGACATGTAAGTAGTACCATAAAACTTTGAATAAGACAAGGTACTACAACTGAACATGATCATAAGTACAACAAAAACCATACCTTTATAAGGGGCGGGGGTTCTTTAAACAACCGTGGGTTCTCCGTAAAGTCTTCCACCCTTAAAGTAGCCGACATAATTATAAGTCTCAGTGGAATACCTCTTTTGCGTCTAAGAGGTACTATTCTCGATAGAAGTCCGAGTAGAATGTCGGTATAAACACTCCTTTCGTGAGCCTCGTCCAGTATGATTACAGAGTACTTACTCAGCAGGAAATCTGATTGGATTTCTTTTAGTAGGACACCTGAGAAAAAGAAACGTACTTGATGAAACTAACCAACTTCTCCAACAATTATTGAGTACTAGCAGCGCCCCGCGGTTTGCCCGTTCCCGTAGGAATTTCAAGATGAAAAATAGCCTATAATCCTCCCGTTGAATCTATTACAAAAAGAAATACTCAAAATGGATGAACGTTGTACCCATTCCCGTGGGAATTTCGGGAATTTGTATACTTATAAACCTTTCTCTTGAATCACTCTATCTATTAATAACTACATCAAAATCCGTTGCGTAGTTTTAAAGATCTAAGCATACATAGGGACAGACAGACAGACAACGGAAAGCGACTTTGTTTTATACTATGTAGTGATATTAGTATAAATTACCGTCAGTCATGAACTTAATCTTCGTCTCCTTAGTAGCGTTTCCTTCGAACCTCATCAGGTATGAGACCTCTTTAGAAGTCAACCCCAGTTCGTACCCCACTCGCGCTGCCATCGCCACCGTGGCGACACGCCTCGGTTCGGTCACGCCAATCATTTTATGTTCGGCGTACCCAGCTTCGTAGAGGAATTGTGGTATTTGGGTCGTTTTACCACTTCCTGTAAGGTAATAGTATAAAAATAATAGTTTTAAGTACAGAGAAGGCTATGGAGTAGTTTACAGCATAATTAAATGTAAATAAATAATTTTATATACGTAAATAAATGTGAGTAAGTATTAGACTCTTTTACATACCAGTCTCCCCAGCAACAATTAAAAACTCATTCTCATTCACCAACTCCATAATTCTCTGTTCTTCACCCAAAATCGGGAGTTTCAATCTTGCTACTTGTATTTTAGGGTCTCTTTTAACTTGGACATTTTTTCCTGTATATTCTAATAAAGGCTTTTTAATTTCTTCTTTAACTTTCTTATTGGGTTCATTCTTTTCTTTGTCTGTTGGCTTTTTTTTATCTGTATTTTTATTTTCACTTTTGTTTGTAGAATTTTCGACCTTATCAACTATGTTTGAAGGTTCATTATCAGTTAGATCTTGTACAGGATCCTGCTCAACTATAGTTGGTTCTTCATCTTCTTCTTCCTCTTCTTCACAACTTGAAGAAGATTCCTCTTCACTTGATTCTTCTAAACCAACCACATTAGGATCTTGTTTGGATCTCTTTATTTTTTCAGCTTTATCTAACTTTAGAAGTCTCAATCGTTTTTTTGCTCCTGAAAATAATGGTTTTTGGAAATAATGATTTTTATATACATGCAATATTTATGATTTACCATACTCAGAGATGTCAAATGATTCTTTGAAAGAGGTTTGAGTAATTTTTGTCATGTTCAAAAAACATATAGTCAAATTGAGATGCAGTCATCAATGAATCCATCTAACTTGTATGATTATAATTTCATTAAAATTGTAGGGGAGTGTCATCATGTACATCTGTCATCATAAACTTTCAATGATAATTCTAATGTGAAATTGATGTCAAAAAAAACAAAAACTGTTTAATTGATATGAAAATGGATGGATTACATCTGTTACATGCCATCCCTCAAATGGACCAAAGCAATCACAAGGTAGACCAGGAAATCGATGGAGAGATGTTCTTGATTGCTTTGCGCCAAAATCTAATGAAACAAACTTACCAGCAACACTACTAAACTTCTTCACCTCCGAATCTCCCGACTCAGCTTGCTGCATCGGTGCATTTAGTTTGTATTCATTGAGCTTTCTCAAACCTATAGTTTGTACAGCCGAGATGGCTGTCATCTGTCTCACTTCATCAGGAGTGGCTTGTACTTGTGATAGGGACTCGAGAAGGGCTGCTCGCTGCGAATAATATTAATGATTTTGAAATATATTGTTTTAACTGTACTTTGTTGAAACTTAAACAAAAAGCATGGAAACAACTTTAACAATAATAATGTTCAGAGTCTAGGTATAGATTAGTTTTTATTCTTGAGCTGATCCCATAGTTTTATCTATGTTGTACTACTATTCCAGAATGATTTTTGGGATGAAAGTAGTCTATAACTTTTGTTTTTAATGTAGCAATCTATCACAGTTTTCACATTTGAAACTTCGGAGCATTCAATCAAACAAGCTCTGAGTTTTTTAAAACTATATAATTAGGAGCTTGAATATATAACCATAGATAATACATACATTTTCTTTCTTCTTCTTTTTATCAACAATCTTCTCCAACCTCTTCCTCTGTGCTTTGGACAGGAATCTGGTTTTTTCTTTTTTCTCTGTAACCACTTTGGTTTGCCGCTTTTTTGATGGTAGCACCAGCAAGTTGCTTGCATCAGACGAGCCATATTCGTTTTTGTTGAATTCAACTTGGATCTGTAAACGTGAAAATTAAGTTATTGGATTAAAGGTGTCCAATTATTTTACAAAGTTAAAAGCATTGAGATATATGTACTACGTACTACATATATCTCAATGGTTAAAAGTTAAATTTTCTTTATATTAAATAACTATATCGAGAGTAACTTCACTCTAGTATGCTTCTCTTCAAGCTCTACAGTCTACTCAGTAATTAAGCGAGCCTGTCTTATTCTAAATGAGTAAAATTTGATACTTTAAGAAATGTTTTCTTCTTTAGCGAAGGGTAACTTCGACTTACCTCATTAGTTTGAGAGTTATCGATGTTAGTTTTCACTACTTGCCGAGCTTTTGCATTGTATTTGTTTTTCCCCATGTTTATAAGTAATTCATTTATGATTCTTCATTCATAAAACATTAAAATTGTGAATTTATTGAACTTAGCAGAACCACACAAAAACAACGTGCTATTGTTATGACTTTTCTATGACGTTAACATTGACATTCATGCATGACAACTGCTTTACAGAATACTTTTATCAATGTCACTTTTCTTTGTACAGCCGACTCTGTGTCACTGTCAGTATGTAGTGTCAGTATTAACGTCAATTATTAACAACGCGAAATTGATAAATAAAGGTGTTATAGATCAACTTCCTTCTTTATTTATTTACATTTTATTTACATTGTTCATGTGAAAAATAGGACTCTCTTCAATAATAAATGTGCATTGGACACTAAAAATGGCCCAAGAAACACTCCAAGAAGTTACAAGATACTCAATCAATATAAATAAAAATGAAGAACCGCTACTATCATGGTATAACTCTTTCATAACCTTAAAAACTTTTAAAGGTTTATCAATTTTCGAAATTTCTCGCAATTCTCAATGTTTGGAAAAAAAAGTGAACTGCCTGGAGACTTTAGTGGACACTACGAAGACGAGTCCTGCATCAGATATATTTTCAAATGTTGTTATTACCTCGAAATTTTCAAATCAAAATGTTCATGAAATGATTATGGACCCAACATTGTGGCCTCACAATCTGCAGCTTTTACAAGAAGATACATGTATTAAAGCATTTGAATGGTCACCCAACGGACTCGTAGACAAGAATCTCCCTGCTCTGGCTGTCCTGAACAATATTGGAGGCATAGACATCTATATAAAAGGACTAAAGTGGAAATGTGTGTTAAACATGGCTAATTTAGTCGGTATAATGTTTGCCAAACAATCAATTTTGGATTTCGAAGAGTTGAGAGCAGCAGTGCATGAGTTAGCATCCACAGCAATGTGCTGGTCGCCATTACTGAACCCTGATAAATCTTGTTTCTTTACAACGGGTCAGAAAAATGGTTCTATAGTGTTTTGGTCAATGACCTTTTCTAATATGATGTTTAACGCAGACTTCTTAGCCAGGATAGAAAGCATTACGTATGAAATAACAGATCTGAAGTGGATTCCAAAAGAAAATAACACATTCTATCTTATCTGTTCTGATATTATGGGTCAAATTACTCTACTGCACTTTGAGTTTAATGGCATTTTTGAACTGCTATCTTCACATGTACTTTGGCCATATAAGGACAAGATGATAAGTGATATAGAGTACATAGTTAAAGAAAACTATACCTTATTGTTTTGTAATAAAAATAGACATTTGCTTGTACTGATGGTTGATGAAAACTTAGCACTCATAGACCAGTATACCCATAACTTAAATGATCACAGAATATCAAGTATTTATAAGCACGATAAAAGTATTTATGTAACAACAATTAATGGATTTATTTTTAAGTTAAATGATGATTTTATTGATGGTAATAAATTGAATATTAAGTATACAAACATTGAGTGCAAAGATGTTATTACTCCAACTCATGAAATTCATGGAATAAGCTTTTCACCAAACAAAGTTATGTGTGCTCTAGCGTTAATCGATCGAAAAGTTCTTTGGAGGAAAGATGTTTTAAAATTAGACATAGTATTAGTATCAAATACTAATATAGAACCCTTATTTAAGTCATTATTGGACAATGAAACAAAAAAATTGAGTAATTTCGCTGATGTAATAGAATTATTGAGATTTAGATTAAACAAACAAAAAGAATGGCCATTGATATCTATAAATGAGCTCTACGACAAATGCTGTAAAGATTTATACTTATTAAAACTCTATTATGTAATGAGTACAATTTACATTTACATGTTAAAGTCTTTGAGAGTAACAGGGGGGTTGCCGCCAGTGAATAAATCACCAGAACAGATCAAACTAGAGATCCTGACACTTCACGCTAAACAAAAGTTAAATAGCCTTTACAAGAAGTACACAAACACTGGAGAACTCAGTGTGTTCGAATCGGAAACCTTTGTAGGTGTCAAGAAGTTTCTAGAATATAATTGTAAATGTAACAAGACTAGTTTATTGGACGAATTTAGTTCAGATGTTTTAAGCGTAGTGAAGAGTAGCGATTTTGTATACACATGTCAATGTTGCGAGAGTAAACTGAGGGAGTTTATGTGTGAAAATTACCATTTGAATATGTATTGTGTACTAAGTTTAACACCTATTGAGAGTGATAGCTATCTTGCTTGTAATTGGTGCCAAAGCACAGCAAGATTGGAGGTGATGGAAGACGATGCTTTGTGTTTGTTCTGTGATGTACATATGAATTTGGTTGAGTAAATTGTGTTCTTTTTGTCAATTATACTTTTATTTTAATACTAGTCGCGCCCCGCGGTGTTACCCGCGTTGTACCCGTTCCCGCAAGAATTTCGGGATAAAATGAACCCCGTATGTTATTCTGATGTATAATATACATTACTGTAAAGATTCATCCAAATCCGTTCAGTAGTTTTTGCGTGAAAGAGCAATAAACATACATCCATACATCCATCCTCACAAACTTTCGCATTTATAATATTATAGTTTATTTTAATATCTGAAATAAGGAATACGTGTCCTCTGGTTTCAGAATACCCCTTTCTATAGTAATTTAGAGATAAAAGTATGATATGAGAACTTATTTTGATAGGATGTAAACCACGAAGCTAAAACAAAGCTTCGTGATGTAAACTGAGTCCCTAATTTGATGCAAATCTGTCGTCAGGCATTTTAGAGTGAAACGGCTATATTCCATGAAGGTAGTAATTTACTCGTGCCCGCATTATGGAACTATTTTTGTATCATAAAGGTTTAATTACTTTCCAATTGTCGGTATAGACAGACATGTTTGATCTTTACGTTTCAGCCCGTTTTCAGCCTGATCTTTGAAATCTGTCTAAATATTTATAAATTTAGATTGAAAGAAAAGTACTGGCGATTCTTCAAAAGTTCAAATTCTAATTTGTATTTTACGAACTTTGAATTTTATGGTACTTTGGAAAATTAAGCTTTTTATCGGACTATTTTAATTGCATCATAAACGAACAATATGAAATGGAAGGAATCTTTTCTGAATTCGTGGACTGCGTTACGATGACGAAAAACATCTTTACTTCTTAAAGTAGGTAATGATTTAACATATTACATTTCTAGCGTTGTATAATTTTCTTCCCAGATAGCTTATTAGTAGTAGATAGAGATGAAAGATGTCAGACCCATGTGACTGCAGGGCTCCCTAACGACTACACAGCATGTTTCGACCTGCCCTCCCACCCCTCACAGCTGATCGTTGAGTGACGTCATCTGAGTCAATGACAAAACGTCATGACCAGCCCTTCCAGACCAACCCTCAAAGTTGTACTTCGAGTGTCGTCATCTGAGTATCAACAGCGTGGAGGTGGCGATGCACTAGGCCTGTGTATTCATTAATTATGCCTTCAACACGTAGAAGAAGTAGAGTACAGCACAGTCAGGATACTGCTACCTGGCTTCTAACTAAAGAAAGCATTTCCCTCACCCCACTATTAAACTAGACTTTGAGAAAAAACAGGTCCTAGCCAAGGTGACAGTAGATTGACCTACGCGCCTTATTACCTGGCAGCGGGCATTAGCCTACTCCTATATCATAGTTGAAAGGCCTCAGACATGCTCTTTATGCAATTTAACGTGTCTCTCGAAGCACGGTAGCTCTAAAACAGGTCGTCAAAAAGCACAACAGTATCTACGTCGATCAAAAGGCAATGAAAGAAGCCCTCACTATACAAATTAACCTAACCTAACTTAAGTACCTACCTATACCATAACTACTCCGTTCTTGCCTTGATGTTTTCCTGAAGCTTGGACGATTTAATTAAAAGGCCGCCAAGTTCATGATAAGATAATTAAATGGAATAACATATTACGTCTCTTTAGGCGGCATTACACCTGTTATCTAGTAGCGGAACTAACAGCCGATATCATGGTGTACTTGACAGTATTGTTTGGAGCTCGTTACCTTAGAGACTAGGGCCGTTTCCACACAGGATTAGCTGCAAATATCGATTCCAATTTTATCATAAACTTGGCTTCATATCAACAATAAATTAGGTCTAGGTACTTTTTAATTGCTTATTCGTCATTGATTAAATATGATACCTACTACGCGTTATAATTAAACAATCTTGCATGAAAATACTTTTTACTCTATTGAGTATGTAAATACTAATAATTTCTATAAATATAGTAATTGTTTACAATTCTATGAAAACGTGATAAAAGAATTCTGTAAAGTCGCGATTCCCAGATCTGAGACTACGTGCGCGCTACGAAGTTTTCTCGTAGGCGTGCCGTAGCAGTTTTCAGTGGTGCGCGAACCGGGGCGCCCGTAGTTGGTCACTTCCGGCGCGTAGTTTTCGTAGCAAAATAATAAACCTAAACAGTTTAAATTATTGTTATCATCTAAGTAATATTGTAATTGAAATATCGTGGACGTACTATTAGATAAATAGTTAATCAATTGTTTTAAGTTATCTAAGTAAATAAAATAAAATGTAGTTTGCGTTGTGTACAGAAATTAATAAGAAGGTAAATATAATTAAATATATATGTTATTGTTATTATAGACGGGTACTTGTTTTTTGTTGAATAATTTTCTTATTGTATTATAACGTATTAACTATGTAGTAGTACAGTAAGTATATCGGTGAGTTATTTTTAGGCATTCAATTGAATAACAGTAAGTGTATTACTTATTCATTATAAGAAATAGGCTTATAAGGAAAAGTCCCGAACCTTCAGGGCCTTTAGTAGTTAGGTAAAAAAAGGGAATATTAGTCTTATACTGTGTATTTGTGTCATAGTAAATGTTGTAACAATATAATACACCAATAGCGCCCCGCGGTTTTATCCGCGTTGTGTCCGTTCCAACGGGAATTTCGGGATGAAAAATAGCACATAACCTTTCCGTTGAATGTGTGATTAATGCGTTTAAACAAACAAAATCCCAAACGGTGCGACTTTATTATATTACCACTTATAGATAATAGCAACGCTCGGCGGTTTTACCCGCCTTTTACCCGTTCCCGTGAGAATTTCAGGGTAAAAAGTAGCTTACCTATAACCTTCCCGTTGAATGTGGTTATCCATTACAAAAATATTTTTTCAAATCGGACCAGTAGTTCCTGAGAATAGCGCGTTCAAACAAACAAACTCAGCAGCTTTATAATATTTGTTTATATATTATTGATACTCCATTAAATTACATTTTGATATCAAAACATACAAATAAAATACACACCATTAAGGTACGAGGTTCTAATTAATCAAAAACTCTGATTAGGTCACAATAATCGACGGATAGTTTTAATGAAAGAAAGTCTTTCATACGTTCATTAGTCGCCGACGTGTTTTAAATTCTGTTTCTATTCTGAGCCAAGGTGAAGACCTCCGACTTAGGCCTTCGTCGCAATTAGTTAGTAATGTACTGGGTTGATTCGATTTAGTAATGAGAATTTAATGCTTTCAGTTAAGCGATAATTATAGAGGAAACTGAACGAAGAGACTTAATTTAATCATAGCTTCATTGTTGCACTTGATGTTATATGTAGTTGGTTTATGAATATCTAGCAGCGCCCCGGAGTTATACCCGCGATGTGTCCGTTCCCATGGGATTTTCGGAATGATAAATAGCCTTTAACCGTTGCGTTGAATTTGGCTATCCATTACAAAAAGAATTATTCAAATCGGATCGTTAGTTTCTGTGATTAGCCCATTCAAATAAACAAACAAACTTAGAAACTTTACCTCTTTATAATAATACTATAGATTTCTTATAACAAATTTCAGTGCATTTGGTGTACATATATAAGAAGGCTCGGATTTAATAGGAACTACCTCAATGTAGAGGCCCTATTCTACAGTCCATCCAGCGGCTTCTAAGGGGAGGGTGTGAATGTGTTAATTAGGGTCTAAATCTGAGCCTGATATAAGTAAGGATAATAAAAAAACCTTTTCAGACGATATTTATCGATACAAGCTCTGAAATAAATTTATATATATTATCAAAAAACATTACTTTCTTCTTTGCTAACACTACCAACCAACCAGCAATTTCCAAAATTGACTGATGTTATTAGTGTTAGAGTATTTTAACTTCACGTTAACTGCACGGAGTCACGCGCGAAAACCAATCAGAATTCCTAAATCGTTTGTTTGTCACAACAAACAGAATTCTATTGGTTCACTCACTTGACACATTTCCTGAACATATTCACGACAAAAAGCAAAAGGTTCGCGTGCGAAATGCATTTCTGTTTGTCGAACAAAGCAATCAAAATAAATAGGTCAAAGCTGGGCCAACATTGATAATCCTCTAAATATTAAATGCTATGATTGACTGTAATCGTCGTTTAGCGACCTAGTTAGATAATTTGAGTTCGTGTTGTGTTTATAGGTATTTGAACTATTAGGGGGCTAATTTGTATCTATCGCTGTATGTAGTTACTTGTCTGTAATTATATACATGAGGTAGACGGCAGTGCTTAAGTGGAACGGTATTTGACTCTGAACTAGTCTGAACTATGTTTCAAACAAGTTCATGACTTGGACGAGGTTACTTACCTTTGCAAAGTAGGTACCGATAGTTTTCATAGGACAATCTTTAGGCGATTAATACGATAGGTATTTAACCGTATTTCTTTTACATATAAATGATAGGGGCGTAAACATAAACGCACATTACTAACTACTACTAACATTCTGACAAAGGAGTCATTTTATCCCACTATTCAGTAGATACAAGCAAAGTATGGTAAGTCCTCTATTTCTAAATAAGTTCATAAGGTACCAACATACCAACGTGCTAGCTAGTTAAAGCAATATCACCAATGTGTAGAAGTCAATTATGGTGATTACGCCCTATCCTCCTCATTGTACTATTTACTGTACAGTAAGATTTCTTTGCCCAGCAGTGGGACATCGCAGACTAATATATTTAACACCAACAAAGTGTCTTTTTCCTCAGTAGGTACACAGGATGAGCGACCGAGGAGCCAGGCGCGGCGGGGGCGGTGCGCCATTCTACGCCCCTCCGAAGCGCAAGACGTCAGCTGAAATTATAAGCGAAGCCAGAGCCGCCGTGTATGGAGGTACAGTACCTTTGTGAAAAGACCAAGAAATCAGAAGCTTTCCACATATATGCCTACATTGCCCTCGGTCTTTTGAAACTGAACTGAAAGTTGATAGATGAAAATTGGCAGAACCTAGATTAATAAAACATGTTGCGTTCTATTAGTCTAGGTCTGTGCCAATTTTCATCCAAACCCCTTCTGTATTTATGCATAAAAGAGTATCAAGCATTCATCCACAAACCCATCCATTCTTACAAACTTTTCCTTTTCATTGTGTGCGTCATATTTTGCTTAATTTATCCAGCATGTATGACGCTAAACTAAGCATTCGGTATCAGTTTTAAGAACGATTTAAACGAGTAACTACGTTAGTTTAATTTCTAAAATTGATCATCAGCACAGTAGTAATAATAGACTTAGAACTTCACCGCGCTTGACTAATCTGGCTTGGTCAAATGTCTGAAACCCTGAAAGCTAATTTACTCGTAGAACCCATAAAGTTCGTAATGGATTGAACGTATAATAACTATGTTTTAATTCACGTGACACAAAGTAACATCGCACCGTTCCAGTCTTTGTTATCGTCGCTTTATCATCGCAATGTGGCGAAGTCATGCGATATTCAATCGTGATCGTTTTGCATGTGACGTCATGAGTTCGTATAATGGCTAAACTTCTTTTAAAAGAAAGAAGGCGTAACCACAAAGTTTGTATGCTATGATCAAAGTTTTTTGTGGTTTTGATATAGGAGTTATGATGTTCTTTTATTGTGTCCTACTTGTACGCATAGTTTGACCTTTTTTTAATCTAAAATTATTATGGGACTTTTACCTTAGCAAGGCATAGTTTCACCTGTTCGGGATGTTAGGTCGTTACACATTTTGAAAACCAGGCAACCCACTTTATAGTATAAAGTAACGTAAAGTATTAGCCAGTAATGTCAGTGTGTGAAATTCCCACGGGAACGGGCACAACGCGGGTAAAACCGCGGGGCGCTGCTAGTCTACTTCTAAAGTAACAAGCAAAAACAATACTACGATATATTACGGCCACTTGTGTGAATTTGTCTATTTATTTATTTTTTTTATTTTATTTTATTTACTTCTTAATATTAAAATTCCTACATATATTTTCGTAGTAAATCGCCAAACTAAAGTTCAGCTTACTGTTTGATTGAAAGCTTTTATTACGGGGTAGATGACCTTTCGCCATAACGTCGACGGTCAAGAAAACCCCATGTTATTTTCTCGGTTGCCATAGTAACTGATACAGTTAAGTAGTCGCTTAGCTGTGATCCACACGCGATTTACACAAAACATGCTACAAGAAAGCTATAAGTTCATATAAATATCGTGTAGTGATTAAAGATTTGAATATTCAAGGTAAATTGTTGGCTGAAGTTCATGAATAGATTTAGAAGGTACAGTTAACAAAGAAACGGTGGGTGAGTATGGATTTTAGCTACTGCGAGTACCTATTTAGTACATTTAAGTCACTCATACGATGGACAATTTTATACATTAAAAAAAAAGTGCGTTATACCGAATGTGTTATACATTCGATAACTCTAAGCTCAATCAAATGTGTGTCAATGACAAGAGCGTGGTGGCAATGCACTAGAGTCTCACTCAATTATTTGAATTAAGTATTAGGTACGTATTTAATTCATCGACACGATGAAGACACTCAATTGTAAGTGATAAATCTGTGATAAATTAAAATGTGATATTCGCCAAAAAATCTGAATCAACTAAAATATGTTGTTATGGAAGACTTCGTTGATTGTTATGGGAGAGCTTGAGTCCTAAGATTCCCAGTGATTCACCACTATTATACTGTATTGTTTTCAGAAATGTCAGGGGGCACGAGTGCTGGCGGCACGGCCGGGGCGCTGCGCCCGCTGCGCACGCGCCGCCCGTTCACGCCGCGCGAGCCGCAACGGACGCTCTTCAGCGATCGAACGCGCAAGAAGGAGTCCAGACCGCCTAGTTCTTTTGAGTAAGATTCGTCCCACCAAAAACATCCTGTAAACTAGGACTAACTTCATAGGAAGTTTGTTTCTCTAACAGTAATGAAATCTCTAGGTATGGCCACGCCAAGTCTAGGGTCCTTACAGCAATTGATGTAATTCAACAATCCTAGATATTTAAGTGGCAATGTTTGGCATTCGATTCGTTTCTACATAGCAATCTTTAGATACTTGTAGGAAAATATTACGCGTAGGACCACAGGATATTCCTAGGTACATATATATTTTTTAATTCCATAGCTAATTTTATCAATAGACATATATGTATGGAGAGCTGGTTCGTGAATTTAAGGGTCAATAAAATCCTTAACTATCATTGGCCTTCTCAACATATTTTCTCAACGTTGGTAACCTCCTCAACCTCCAGTATGAAACATCTAAGTCTAAGCGAGAGCAGCGAAGAAGCGCTCCTGACGATGGGAGCGCGCGTCACCGGCATCGACGAGGATATTGTCAACGAATCGTACTTCACAGAGGCACAGCATCTGGGCAGGAAAAAGGCACCAGTGAGTAACTCTTATATCAAATTGGTTGAGCAGTCTCACACAATCTCCTAAGCCACGTTATCACTTAAGGCGGGTTGCTCCAGCTTACGCTCACCCACCAGTAATCGTTAACACAAAATGTCTGTTTCAACAGACGTAAGGAAATGAAAAGTCTTAGCTTTCTACTGGCCGCCTAAATAGCTTTAACGGACTGTCATTTACGTTATGAAACAACGCTTTGTATTTGATAGACATTTAACAGCGTAAAGAATCGTGAAACTTTTAACGAACGTATGTTACGATAGCCAACCGTTTGAAACAGCACACCCGTAGGGTTCTGAACATTACAAAGCTAACTATTTTGACGCTTGTGTCAGCAAACATTTTCATTCAGTGACGATCGCTTAGGAACAATTCGATCATTTCCTGATTAAAGAACACATGCTGACTTTGGAAGTACATTGTAGATAGAGCTTTCAAAAATTACTTTAAAAAGTTTCTGTTTTAGCTACGTCATCAATCCAAATCCGTACATGATCGTTCCGCTTATGGATGGAAAGCATTCCCCAAGTTACCGAACCTGAGTGGACGAGCGAAGCCGTTACATATACGTAACACTCTGACTTCTGACGGTAAGACCAAAACTATGGACTGATAAAGCCAGAATTATATTTTATTTACAGTATTGTATGGACAATAAATTAAATGGCGTGCCAATAATTTTAATAACATCTAAAGGTACTTATTATATGACAAGTTCAGCAGATTAATCAATGTGACCAAGTATAATATTGTTCTTGGCAAAGTAAACAATGGTACAGAAAAATCTAATGCACCAAAGCATGAATATAAAAACAAAAATAGGCCTCCACAATTGACAGTATAGGTCTTTACTTAGACACCTCTTTGACGCTTACGATACTCTTTCTCTACATACAGAGAAGGATAAGGTATTTTCTCAGGGATCCTTTACCCAATGCCGAGCAATAGCCTAAACGAAGAAAAGGACAATTGCTTGAACTTATGAAATGCAGTTTAAAAATAATTTCAGAAGCTGCAGCGGAAGCTGAATTGATGGACGCCATTGCTATCACCCACCCGATGTCTTTTCCGGATTATTTGGGAAAATACGTCACCAAAACTGATGGAAAAGTGGACCAGCACCAACACATAAGTAAATGTAAGTTTACTATTCGCTTGCTCAGTAAACAAGCTTCATTCAAAAGCTATGCGTTAATTTTTCGTTCCCTGTGAAAGGATGGCTCTGTGAATAAAGTTGGAATACTTCTTACGGCCGGTTCACACATGTCTCCGTTTTACTGTTCCGTTTTATCGTGTACGTTTTTTTTTTCGTCGATGGCGTATGTAGTTGTATGAGCGACTTCACACATGGCACAGTATTCCGTATACAGTAAAAAATATCGTTCCGTAAAAAAATTACATTCCGTTTTGTCATCGAATACTGGACGACGGAATAGGAAAAATATACGGATACGTAGAATTTTAACGGATAGATACTGTAACTGTGTGCGTGGCGGGCGGTGTGTGCGGGGGGAGTGATGCGACAGGTTTTGACAGCGTCCATCCTTGTAGTAGAATAGCGGCGGTATACTGCGAGTTTTCTGTTCACACATCGCATCCAGTAATGACGGATCCGTTGAACGTTATACGGTGCCTATGTGTGAACAAAGCATAAATTTATGACGTATCCGTTAAAAACGTACCAGTAAAACGGCCTCCCATGTGTGAACGGGCCGTTAGAGTTCATTTCACGGCAAAATCCTCTCACTGAAGAAACGATTTTAGTACAGTAAAAACGATTGGATGTTATTAGCCTAATTTAATTAGAAGGCACCATAGTTATTAGCCTAATTTATTATGATCATATTTTTGGGTTTGTAATAGCACTTATTAATATTCAACCGTATTAACTAAACCTTAAACTCACCCACAAACTTTCTAGCATTGAGTCCAGAAGGCAACATCAAAAGAAAAGCGTTTGTTGTCAACAAATCAATGTCGTGCGATACCAACGTCAATAAAAGTGCTATAGGTGATATCGGAGTGAAACATCTGTCGGTTCAACTGCCTAACGCCGGTGTGAAGCCAAGCACTAACTTGGAAAGGTAATAGAAATATTCTTAGATCATTACGTTTCAATGGGTTTTAGTATATTATCCACTAGCCACACCCCGCGGAATGTGAAAACAAATGAAAACAATTAAATGAAAACAATCTTAGAAAAAACGTATGAATATACTCCAATTTTAATCGGATTTCCTAGTGGCAGGCCATTTTAATGGACCTATTTATACTTGTCGGACTCTGATGTTTTTGCAGCACTAATAATATCACTACATAGTATAAAATAAAGTCGTCTCTGTTTCGTGTCTGTTTGTCTGTATGCTTAAATCTTTAAAATTACGCAACGGATATTGATGCGGTTTTTTGTAATAGGTAGAGTGATTCAAGAGGAAGGTTTTTATGTAAAAAAAATCCCGAAATTCCCACGGGAACGGGCACAACGCGGGTAAAACCGCGGGGCGCTGCTAGTATACTTATATAACAAAGGCATTTTATTAAAAACCAAATCCGACAACCCAACAAGGAACAACGGTCTATTAAGTTACTATTGACTATTGTTAGATAAGGTTTGAATTACTAATTTAACTACAGAAATGCCGACTTTGTTACAGCTTAAGCATCCTAGAGATATGCGACAACTTATCACAGCGGAGTAAAGATTTAGACCGAGTAGTGTCTCTGATGGAGATCCTTCAAAAACGACTTGAACTGGCGGTTCCACCTTCCAGTCTCAGGGATCTGGTGATTCGGGCGTTATTCGTATACATTGACAGTGAGGATGAAAGGATCCTGGTGGCTATAGCCAGGTGTCTTTTGATGGTAAGCATTGTCTATTTTTACCCCCAACTCAAAAAGCGGGGTTATAAGTTTGTCGTCGATGTCTGTGTATGTGTATCTGTCTGGGACACCGTAGCTCTTAAACGGATGGTCCGATTTCGATGCGTTTTTTTTCATGTGGAATTCAGGTCCAGTCATTTTTAAACAGGGGGTTTTTAAACTTGTATAACTTGCATAACTCATGCGTACTAAAGGTGTGTGTTTATTAACCGATCAGCACGTTCCAGTATCAATGGTAGTTGTATCATCCAATCAGAGCTTTGTGTTAGTCATTATGTCAAAATAGATTTGGTAATGAGGGAATACTTCTAACATTCATGTTGTTTTTCCTGGTGCAAAGGAATATTTGAATAAGGTCTCTTGGATTCCATTCTATACTTAAAAAATGTGTTTCCAGCTACGGGTTACGGGAACGCATTTGGCGTCTGCCTGCAAACTACTCTTCAGGATAGCGAGGGACGATAAGAACGATCACTATTTCAGAGACACCAACCTTCTTGGTAAAAACCTTTTTATTTTATTTTAGTAGTATTTTATTTAATTACATTCAAATTAAGAATCAATCAAAAAAAGAAGAAACTTTAGAAGAAGTTTAGTATACTAAGCTTTTCTTCCTCGGTAATCCAAAAACTCTGTTTATTAATTGTCATTAAGTCAAATTACATCTTTTGTTTTGCCTCTCAATAAGGTAAAAACATAACTGTTTTAATCTGCTTACTGGTACAAAATAAAAATAAAAAAGATAATTACTCTCATTCTCGTCTCTTTCACAGAGTTGTTAGTGGAAGGCTGTGGGCGAGCTGACCCGGTGACTGAGAGCGAGTGTTGCGTGTACGGCGCGGGCGCGCTGCGTGTGTTGGCGCTCGACCCGCGCCTGTGTGCGCGCGCGCATCGTGCCGGCGCAGTACACCTGGCTGCTATACATCTCAAACTGCTTAACACTGCGGTTAGTGAGGCTTAAATTTCCAATAAAGGAATATTTCGGTTTAATTATAAACCAAGTGTGGATTAAACAAAACTTTGGACCATTGTCCTAGTGTTGGAGTTTTTAGACTCTAAAACGTTTGACAAACCAACAAGCAGGAAAGTCCTCCTGCAACTCAAGAGGATTAACAATCTTGCATTGAAAGAGATAAACATAAAACCCTTCGACTTATTTATATCTTACAGAAAGCCGACAGTCCCCGCGCGCTGTCAGATCAATGCACGCACGCGATGTACCAACTGACGGGCGCGCTGCGTAACCTCGCCAGCGAAGCGCGCGCCGCCAACGAGTTCGTGTCGAGCGGTGCGCTCGCTGAGCTTCTGGGCGCGCTGACGCACCACACCGACAGGGACGTGCTGACCAATGTGGCGAGGTGTTTGAGGTAATAATAATAGTTGTGACATCATAACTGACATGAGCTAATGGGCGCAATAATTAGTTACATTAAAACGAAAGGTCACTGACTAATGATCACGAAATCTTGAAATCTATAAGTGCTAGGAGCCTCAAATTTTGCATGGGAGTTCCAGCACCTGACAATGGGCGACCCTTTCACCCGAAGCAAAGCGAGGGTAGGCCGCTAGCAATATAATACGGGTGCTATTGTCCTACTATACCCATAAGCCTAGTTCTTTTCTCTATTGTCCGCAGTGTCCTCTCAGTGCACGACTGCTGTTGTCTATGGCTGTGCTCTGCACCCAACAGCGCTCGCGCGTTAGTTCGCGCGTTGGCCGCGTGTGGCGCTCGTGCGCCGTTGGCCGTACGACTCGCATATACGTTGGGCAATATGGCCGCCGCTGATGAACGGGCGAGGCATAATGTATGAGATATTTGATTCTACTCCTTAAGTTAAGCTATTGTTGGTGTTATTTTTGTTGTGAGTTTAGAGTAGGGAGACTGCGTTGATGTTTTTCATATTACTCAATACTTTGAAAACCTAACCGACTTCAAAATCTATAACTAAAACTTAAAAATATTCTACTAAGTCTACTTCTTAACAATTTTAAACTTGAAGAAATCCGTTAGTACACGGTGAACTACGATACTTAAGTGAACTGAAATTTTTTTCAGCCTTAGAAATATTTACTGGACTTGATTCATTCAATTATTTTGTTTAGATATACAACGAAGAGGGCGGAGTAGACGTGTTGTTGACTATACTGGAGTCCTACACGACACGAGGACACTTCGAGAGCTCGGAGAGCGACGGCGACCCCGATCTACACTTGATAGGTAATTAGAATAGAAAAACTAATACATTATTATGAGGAAGTCTTTTCACCAGAATTACGTTATTTTATGCTACGGTTGATGAGTGGATGAATCCCCAATAGCTGCCTGCCTGTACGTAATCGATTTTCTCAAAAACTGCATAACGGATTTTCATGCGGTTTTCACCGACACATAGAGTGATTAAAAAGGATGGTTTATCATTAATTTTTATATCAAAATTTCTACAGGCTCGGGTACAAACCGAATTAAACGTTTAGCATATGATGTCCCGCTGCTGGGCACAGGTGAATGAACAATGTTTTTGTATTATTTCAGTTACAGACTTGGGTGGGTCCGATGGCTCCAACGAAGATGTGCTCATAAAGGTAAGAGATATATTTTAAAATAGGACACAAGCATTGTTAATTGAGCACATCTGATGTGCTCTATATTTCTATATTAACAACTCATTGCACCTCTCATTAGACTATACTATACTGTACTATTACTGTTAGTCTGTATATTTTAATCTCGAGGTTTCTTGGCACTTCGACCCAATTGAATATTTTCTGCTTAATATATGAATACTTACATAATTATTTCCAGACTGCTCGGGTGGTAGCCAACCTGTGTCTGACTGAGAGAGCGGGCCGCGGGCTAGCGGCGAGCTACGCGGAGCGCACTGTCAAGGCATTGCTGGCTTGCTTGGACCACGCTGAAAAACCGACGCCCACTAATGTAAAGTTAAATTAATATCCTTTCTTTTAAAGTCTCCATTCAAAGGTTCGGATTATGTTTGACCTATCTTATACCTCATTGGACTACGGAGAGGACTAAGTAAAGCGTAGAGTACAAGATTAATTCCTAGGAATAGCTTAGTTTCTCTCCCAAAATTGTTACATGATTATGTTCAACGCAAAAAGTAACGTTGAGGTACTTTTAAAGTTATAAATTGTACGAAAATTTTCTTTCTAGCCACCCAAATGTAAAGGCACGATAGCGAAAACAACTGACCTTTTTAAATCGCAACCTAGTGTCATCTGCTGGCTTACAGCTATTAATATATTGTTTTCAGTTACCCGAAGAAGAGCTGATCAATCTTAAGGAGCGACGCGAGGAGTTGGCCACCGCAGCCCTGGCTACACTCAACAACGTCACGTTCTATAGAGAGCCGCCCGACCCGCCCGACCCACTGGACGATACCTTGGACAGCATCTGTAAAGGTAAGTTAGGGGTCAATCCTGATATCAAAGAATTCAAATAGAAATATAATAAACATACTCACACTGTTTTTTTCGCGGTAGAAAGTTTATAAAGCAAATTAACTACTTACTTTTTATTTCCCGGCGTTTCGAGTGATTTACACCACTAGTGGTCGCGGGTGAACTGATGATTTCTCCCGCGACAAGTGGTGTTATTTTGCTAGGGTCATAATGCCAAATGGTTTCCCCAATCAAGTCCGGTTACATGCAGCGACCTCATTGCAAGTTACACGAAGACTTCTACCACAAAACATACAACACCTTGTTTCTATCAAGTCTTTTAACAAAGGTTTGCCAAGTCGCTAAGCAAATTGATTGCATCATCTTCTCCTTGCAGCCGCATGCATTTGGCTGTCTCGCGGCGGTTGCGCCTCGTGCGAGGCGGTGCGAGCCCTCGGTAACTTAACGAGGGCGCCGCGAGCCGCGCAGCTGTTGGTACTGCACGGGGCTTTGGACGCGCTAGTACCTTACTTGGAACACGGTTAGTGGTGTAGAGACTGTAGAAGTATGTAGTTGGTGTTAATAACTTACGTATGTTATAAACTACTACTTATGTTGTTACGTATGTTACAGATACGAAGTTCTGAAGATGAATGAAAGAATGGATCTGTTTAAAATGTATTGGTACAAAGATAGCCTGACCCAGAGATAGGTTCAATATCATTGCCTATAAACAAAATAAATCGTACCTAAATAATTGACCCGCTTTTTTTTGAGAGCGCACGATTTTTTCACGGTTTGATCCTCCTTACTGTACTGATAACTTCAGTGGGATGAGAGGCCTTTGCCCAGCAGTGGGACATTACTGGCTAATACTTACTTACTTACTTACTTGAGCACGAGATATAAGCAAGCACGTTTAAAAGTATACTTTTATCAACCGTGCCAAAGCCCATACTTTTTGAATCTAGGGTTTTATAAGACCCAATATCTCACATTAAGGTGAACAGAGTGATTTACAATGGCTTATAAGGTTTAATCTCTGTGCCAGGTACACAACCAGGTACTTACACACACTACAACACGCTTTACAGACCTGAATTCATCAAACCTTTTCACTTATAAACCACACAGATGACCCAGAAGTCCGCTGCGGCGCTGCAGGCGTGCTTGTCAATGTGTGCGGCGCCGGGGCCGGTGCGGCGCGCGGCGCTCTCGCCGCCGGCGTCGCGCTAGACTCTGCAGCCGCGAGGAAGGATGCAGCCGCCGCGGCGCTACTGGCGCGAGCGTTATGGAACGCGCACACGCACACACCCGTACACGCGGAGCTGGCCAATCAGGCGGCGGTGGCGCTGGCGTTCTTTATAGGTTGGTAATAGTCTTGGGCGTTATAACATACAACAAATAATATATTTCATTATAATTTTATAGCAACAACAACCATTATTTATTTTCGACAAAGACTGTTGTAATATTTATTACGTACCTATAATATAATCGTGCGCCTCGATTCGGCAATCATCGGAGATACTCGGTAACTAGTAGAACTAGAAACTACCGGTACCGAGTATCTCCGATGATTTCCGAACGGACCGAACCGAAGCCGATGTCGACTCAAATTCAACTATTCAAGGTTCAAGGTCAAGGTTAAAAAATAATGATAGCGAACTTCACATCGTAGAGCGTTAGACGAATATGAACTTTAAATTACTAAGTACAAGAGCAAATTTTACTTTCATTAAAATACAACAGTTTATTATAATTTTGATTTTATATTCGTATGAAGATAGATTCATGTCTTCGCTGTTGCCTGTTGTTTTATTGGTGTATATTCATTCATTAGAAAGTTTGTTTTGATTGCGAAAAAACTGCTTTTTTATCACATACATTGTCCACAGTAAAATAATTCCAAACGGCGGAACTTCGAGCTCGCGACATTTTTCACAAATATGTTTTTACAATTTTATAACTTAAAAACTATTTTACACACACAATAAATTTATTATTTACAACACTTATTAACTTTTGCATCAACTTTTTCGAGTAAGAAAATTCAAACAAATACGTAAAGCCTGTAACGAGTAGGAAGGAAAGTTCGTTGAAATCAAATCAAAACCAAATTTGTTTTTCTGTAACACATTTTAAAACATGCAACACTGAAAAAATTGTACCTACTATTATAATCTTGTGCTATAACTTTATCATCGTATTTACAACCGTAAAATGTTATAATCGCAATTCAACATACAACTAATCTTACAACAGATAATAAATATTACAACAGTTTAACACAACAGTTAGAAAAATATAATTATAACGGATAATGCAATATGAAAATATAGCGATAACGCCCAAGTTTAGTTGGTAATAATAGACTACACAACATAGGTCGATAGTTGTACTGTGACATAGGGATAACAAAAATACATATACATACATACATATTATGATGGTATGAAGAGAGGCACTACTAGTTCGTGCGTTAAAGAACGTGCACATGCACACACCCGTAATCTTGGACCTGGCCAATCAGGCATCAGTTTCGCTGGCGGCCTTTATAGGTTGGTTACAGATTATATTACTCGTACATTGAAAAACACAAAACAAGGACTGTAACTACTACCACGAGCTTAGAACACGCACATACAAAACACATCGGTATAAACAGAATTGGCGAGTATATCAATCTGGAACCTAAAAACACAACTGTTAGAAACAGCAATATCTAACTACAAAGAAAACGCCTCTACGCTTACTGTAGATATTAGGTACAGTTCTATAATAAACTACCCAATTAGATCAAGGAATGTGAAACTGTTAATTCCTTTAAAAGTAAACTCAAATTATATGTTGCCAATCATTAACTACTTAAATTTTAATAAAACAAAGTAATATCTACTAACATACTCTAAATAAGTACTTACTAACTTTTTTCTTAATATAGTTACTCATTTTATGTATTATTATTTTTTTACACAAAAACATTTCGTTTGTATTGAATAACTTAAGGCACCAGAGATGCGTATTAACTATACTAACACTTTATTTTTAAATCTCATTTTAAATGAACACAATGTTTTTATGAGAAACTAGCTGTGCCCCGCGGTGTCACCAGCAGCGCCCCCGTTCCCGTGGGAATTTTGAGATTTTTATTCCTTATTTTTCTTATATAAAAACCTTGTCCTGACAATAAGGAACACATTAAAAAAAGAATCATTCAATTTGGTGCAGTCGTTCTGAAGTTATGCGTTTACCAACAGATTCAGCGATTCATTTTTATATTATAGATAAAGATCTTTAAACCTAAACCTATATAACGAGAAATGTTTCAGGTTAAACTGAATTACCTATTTGATACCTACATACACCAAGTTAGCAGCTGATAACCTTATATGCAATATTGGCCCTTATATAGGTACTTGACTACTGTTTATATAATGTAGTACTCAATACCTTAACAACTTTTACTGCTGATCTGTAAACGCACATGAATAATAATTTACAATCAATTTATGTACATTAAATATTTTGATTCGTAGGCAACTCCATTATCTCTCTCATATCTTGCGACAAAAGCAGCGATCGAGTATCGTATACAATGCAAATTGTCGTCGTCACAATATCGTTGTGAGAATACCTAGACTGTTAATTTCGACCCCTCTAACACGACTCCGTGGCGCAACGGTAGCGCGTCTGACTCCAGATCAGAAGGTTGCGTGTTCAAATCACGTCGGGGTCACGAAGCAAGTCTTGACCTTTTGTTCGTATGAACAATTTTTTTTTTCGATTACAGTAATAATGTCGAAACTAGCAGCGCTCTTCGGTTTTACCCGCGTGTTCCGTGAGAATTTCGTGTTAACAAGTTTATTTTTATTTCTAGATGATGAATCCGTGTTTGAAGCTTGCGAGGCGTCAAGGTATGGTGATCGGCGGGCTAGCGATCCATCTATACAGCATCATGTAAGCATTTTATTTGACTAGCAGCACCCTGTGGGTTTACCCGCTTAATGCCCTTGAACCGTCCACTGGTTTACGGCTACCCAATTAAAAAATACTATCCAAATCGGACCCGGTTACGCTACCAAAATATTTAACTCTTCAGTTTTATTATTATATTAAGTTACTAGCAGCACTCCGCGGTTTTATCCGCGTTGTGCCCGTTCCCTTTGAAATTTCCGGATGAAAAATACCCTATAACCTTTCCGTTGAATGTGGCTATCTTTTACAAAAATAATTAGTCAAATCGGAATGGCAATGCCAGCGATTATAGCTCGAGCATACGAACAACCAAGAGTATACATATAATAATAGGATACAATAGTATACATTACCTACAAGCTTTTAATAAAATTCACTTTTCCCGTTGTCTGTCTGTAATCAAATATAGCAATTTAATTGGTTTGCGTTATATTTCATAAGATAGTGAACTATGAGACTTTAGCTCAGATGAGACATTAAGTCAGAAGAGACTTTAGAACAGATGAGAACTTAGTTTAGTGGAGACTTGAGGTGAAAAGATACATTCGGTCAAGTTAGACTATATGACAGGTGTTACATTAGATTAGGTCCAATGAGACTTTGGGTCGATTGATACTTTGCGACCAATGAGAGTTTGGGTTAAATGATACTTTAGGACATGTGAGACATTTGGTTAGTGAGACTTTAGGAAAGATGATATATTAGGTGAAGTCGAATGATACTTTGGGTCATTGAGACTATGGGCCAAATGATACTTTAGGACTGATGATACAAAGTAGTGATGTAACGGATATTCGCATTCGCATTCGCATTCGCGAATATCCGCATATTTTTCAATATTCGCATTCGCATTCGCATTCGCGAAAATTATGCGAATATTTAGCGAATGTTTTTAATAATCAAAAAGGAAATTATTATATGCATTGCATGCATATGAAATAAAATAGAATAGATAACCTTAGATATTATTATTAAATCATACCTACTTCTACATTCTAAATTTAAGTCTCATTTATGAAAAAAAGAACTTCAGAGATCTTATCAAGTCTAACATTAATCAGCCTTGTTATAACTAGGTTTGTATTTATTTAGTAGCCGGGTCATTTTAGACATAAAAATAGTGATCAAATAAAGAAAATTCCGACAGAGCCAAATTTTCGTAGAGACCTTAGGTTTACCACAAGGAATAAAGTGTCAAAAGTCCCCATCAGTCCCATGTGAGCTTCGGGACTTATTCGGGGCCCAAGGTCAAAATTTTAGGTTTTATGGATTTTTTTGAAAACGGTAAGTTTTATCGAAAAAGTATCTGAGAATATAAAAAAGCTAATAAAATTCTCTATAACTTTAATTCTATCCACTTTTTCCATATTCCCAACCGTTATTGAACTACACGCTCCAGAAATGTAAAAATTAAGGACCTCGGGCAGGTAACTATGGAGCCTGCCCCAATGCTCAACAGTGACATGACCTATGTCATTTGAAAGGTCTTGAAGAGTTGTACAAGTTACTCCTAGACAGTTATATCAAATTCGACGGCCAACTCGGTGTTTTCGACCACCGAAGAATTACCACTGGAGGTGCTGTGGAGCCTGGGCGGAATGCTCAACAGTGACATGACTTACGCATTTGAAAGCTCTTACAAGTCACTTTTTGATAGTTATGTCGAAATCGACGCCAAACTCGGTGTTTTCGACCACCGAAGAAAAAACACTAGGTGTATGTGCACTAATGTGCAGTTGACCCTGATCGTATTGCTCAACAGTGACATGACTAATGTCATTTGAAAGCTCTTACAAGTCACTCCTTGACAGTTATATCGAAATCGACGGCCAACTCGGTGTTTTCGACCACCGAAGTATCGACACTGATCGTATTGCTCAACAGTGACATGACACATATCATTTGAAAGCTCATAAAGAGTTTTATAAGTCACTCTTTGATAGTTATATCGAAATCGCCGTCCAACTTAGTGTTTTCGACCACCGAAGAATGGAGTTGGGCTATGCTATACCGAAGTATCGACGCTGATCCTAATGCTCAACAGTGACATGAGCTATGTCATTTGAAAGCTCTTGAAGAGTTGTACAAGTCACTCTTTGACAGTTATATCGAAATCGACCGCCAACGCGGTGTTTTCGACCACCGAAGATCGACACTGGGTGTATGTGCAGTTGACCCTGATGGTATTGCACAACAGTGACATAACTTAATGTCATTTGAAAGCCCTTGAAGAGTTGTCCAAGTCACTCCTTGACATGTATATAGTATATAGTTATTAAAGTTGTTGTATTTGTTTATTCTTAGTAATTAAATTGAATGGCCGACACGAAACGTCAAACCTGTCAAATATTTTACGCGCGCTTTTTTGAAATTTTAAAATATTCGCATTCGCATTCGCATTCGCGAATGTTGAAGATAAATATTCGCAATCGCATTCGCATTCGCGAATGTGAAAAATACAACATTCGTTACATCACTAATACAAAGGGTCAGTACTTCAGGACAAAAATCACATTGACCCAGATGAGATTGTAGAACAAATTCGATTTTGGTTGAATAGAGACTTTACGTCAAATGAGCCTAATCTATACTAATATTATAAAGCTGAAGAGTTTGTTTTGTTTGTTTGTTTGTTTGTTTGTTTGTTTAAACGCGCTAATCTCAGAAACTACTGAACCGATTTGAATAATTCTTTCACTGTTAGATAGTCTATTTATCGAGGAAGGCTATAGGCTACATTTTATCCCGAAATTCCCACGGGAACGGGCACAACGCGGGTAAAACCGCGGGGCGCTGCTAGTGAATGATACGTTTTTATCTGCAGGTACACTTCGAATACGAAAACAACAACGAATCATACAAATGCAGCACCTTGTCTCGCACTTTGAGCGTCGAACAGGACTTACAACATACGTCTGAAGATGAGGCGTGTTCTGGTGAAGATCTTGGCTTCGAAGACGGTGGGGAGGAGTGCGACTGTGGTCCTTGTAGGCGGCTGGCGTCTTGGGAGGAATTGGTGAATGTAGCTATACCATTGTTGGAAAAACTGAGACCGCCCAAACATGACGCCTCCGTAGGTACTGATTAAATAGTATAATAGACTCTGTGGCCATGCGAATAGAGTACGGCATAGAGTATAACTGGATCAGGATTTAGGGTGGGAATCAGTTTACTCTATGGGCCATTGGCCATGCGAAAAAGAGTCCTATGTCATAGAGGATTAGGATGCTAATTAATTAATTTGTAGCAGCCTCATTTTCTCTACTTAGTTTTATAGAAAGACTAATAACAGCAAAGTTGATCGACGCGATCGATGATGCTTTAATTACGCTTAAAATTTATAGAACTGATATAATTTCAATTTTAATTTGGTTTGATTTGACAACGTTTCCAATGAAAAATGAATGAGGATTTTTTGAGCTTCTTGAATTGGAAAATAAATTGTTTATATATTGGCATTTGGCCCCAGTATGAGAACCACTATGAAATGGCTCCTCGTTATGTTAGTAAGTTCGAGTGGGTTGTGGTTGTGTCGGAGTTTAAAGACCGCCTAAAGACCGCCGCCATGGTCAAGCGAGTGAAACCTCCAGCACCGACAATTGTAAGTGCCCTTCGAAGCACGGTAGCGCTCAGATAGAAATGTCACATTGGCCACCCATCCAAGTAGAGGCTGAGCTGCACATTGCTTAACAATCGCAATGAACGAACATCGCTGATGATGATTAGTCATATTAGTGACATGGCTAATGACTAATATTTAGTGACTAATAAATAATTCAATTACGTAATTATTGTTATTAGTTTTACCTTTTAATAAAATGTAACTTCAGTTAAAATCATTTTATAACAAATTGCTTACCTAATAATAAATTAATGAACACTTTATTAAATTGGTTTATAGTTAAACCTCGTAGTTAGTTAATTATGTACTTTTTACCGTACTTTTAATTATAAACATGGAACTAAAAACCCCGTCAAGAGGTAAATAGCACATAATCCTATCCTATTTTCAAATCTATCCTATTATAATTAAAAGCATATCTTATCCTTACGTACCACACTTAGTTCCTGTCCTATCACTGCCTTTCCTAACTATCTTTTCAGTATAATAAAGGCTCTATAGGGTTTCAGGGCATTCTCATAAAAACACCTAGTATACAACTTTTCCTAGAGCTTAGTTTGGGTCTAATTAACCGTGTGTGAATTTGTCCGGGTAATATATATGTATATATAACTAGCAGCGCCCCGCGGTTTCACCCGCAGCGCCCCCGTTCCCGTGGGAATTTTGAGAATTTTATTCCTTATTTTTCTTATATAAAAACCTTGTCCTGACAATAAGGAACACATTAAAAAAAGAATCATCCAATTTGGTGCAGTCGTTCTGAAGTTATGCGCTTACCAACACATTTTGCGATTCATTTTTATATTATAGACTAGCAGCGCCCCGCGGTTTTACCCGCGTTGTGTCCGTTCCCGTGGGAATTTCGGGATAAAATGTAGCCTATAGCCTTCCTAGATAAATAGACTATCTAACAGTGAAAGAATTATTCAAATCGGTTCAGTAGTTTCTGAGATTAGCGCGTTTAAACAAACAAACAAACAAACAAACAAAACAAACTCTTCAGCTTTATAATATTAGTATAGATTATACCCCGTTACCGTAACACTATAGTTTAATAGAATAGTGGGTAGGTACTAGTCTGGGCTCTTTATATACATAACTAACAGCGCCCCGCGGTTTTATCCGATCTCGTGGGAAATCGGGATGATAAATTGGTAGTTTCTGATATTAGTGTGTTCAAACAAACAAAACATCAAACTACAGCTTTATCATACTAGTATTACTTTATGTCTGGTCATTACGTCATTAGACCTGTTACGCGTCAGTGGAAACGCACCCTAAGGGCCGAAACTGCGTTAAGCGGGCGCACGCGATAGGCGCACGCGATGGGCGCACGCGACGGGCGCACGCGACGGCGCACGCGACGGGCGCATGCGACGGTTCACTGTTGTATGAAACCGCGCGGGCACCCGCTTAACGCAGTTTCGCCCTTACGCCATAGTGCGGTACGTATTGGTCTTTTAAAGTTTAACAAGGGCTTATATTAAATTATTTCTTGTAAATAAAATAATGAATATCTGTTAAATTGTGTTGTTGCATATTATAATTTATAATGTTCCTTCTTATTAGTTGTGATGTTTTATATCGTTTAATGTAATAAATGGTTTTTCATTATTGGAATGTGTTTTCATGATATCGACTTATACTATAACCGCCTTATTCATAAACGATACTTAACTTAAACAGCGTTTTAAAGTGTTTTGTCTCTTTCGCTCTTTGGCAAAAAGCGTATGTCGGAAAGGGACCATAAGCGTTTATGAATAAGGTTCCGGAGGGACGCTTCGGAGGGCACGTTAAGCCGTCGGTCCCGGTTACTTTCTATGGATAGTAGTCGTTACATGAGCCATGTCAGAGGCCTTTGGCGGCTCAATAACTCTGACACCAGGATTGGTCAGGTTGACCATCCACTCGATAAGAAGAAGAAGAATAAGGCTCGTAAGTATTTATTACTGGTATTAACTACGATAACACACTACGGTGATTGTCTATATCTTAACTTTACTACTTATTTATCAATCCTACTATAATCTATTTTAATAAATGCGAAAGTTTGTGAGGATGGATGTATGGATGAATGTTTGTTACCCTTTCACGCAAAAACTACTGAAAGGATTTGCATGAAACTTAACAGTACTTTATAACTAAAACACCGCTTTAAAGTGTTTTATCTCTTTTACTCATTGGCAAATAGCGTATGTCGGAAAGGGACAAACCATTTGATAGCTAAAGTGCTAATAATAAGCGTTTATGAAAAAGGCCCCAAGTATCTGAACGATAACCATCAACTGATAAGCCGTTATCAAATCATTACGATCTCTTATTCGAAAACAAATCAATTTAAAAGAACATAGCTTTACGTATTCAATGAATCCAATCTCAGTGAGTATTGTTTTTTGCTCCCCTATGATTCGAAACTAATTAAATTTAAAAGGACATAGATATATTCAATCATTTCAATTCTATTCGAACTTTAAGACGTGTAGTTACTGCCTTTAACACCAAACTAGAGCAAACTCTATCTTCCGGACACACAGTTCATTGAAGAGAATTACATATAACTACTTAATTAAAATGACTCCATATAAATAAAAATCCAGTATAGCTTTTATGCTTAGGTATTGGTATTAGTGATTTTCAACTCCATTTTTGAACGATTTAAAAATGGAAAATCTTAGCGGTATAGATAGCATATCAAAAGACATGCTAGAGGATTATGTAATCAAATCATTTATAGTCGTGATGTCCTTTCTGAAATTTTACGGGATTTTGGGCGTCCAACTCAAATACAAATTTGTGACGTCACCAACTAAACTGTACAAAATATACGCAAGTTGCTTATGGATAGTTAATATTATTTGCGCAACTGATTGTGCCGTACATTGTACGACGAATTTTGGAGTTATAGTGCCAGATGTTGACACTATATTGCAAATCGGAATATTTTTCAATGGATACATCAACAGCTACTTAGCATTTCAGAGCGTTTTTATCGAAGGACATAAAAAGAGCCAAATATTTGTCAAGCTGCAAAATATAGACAGATATCTGAAAGTGAATAATGAAGTCAAAGTTCAAGAATCTACAAAGATGTTTAGAGTTCCTCTGTTAGCGGCGGGCGTGGGCGTTCCAATGGGACTTATATGGCTCTACGTATTCTCAGTTCACTTTATGAAGAGTTATAGTATTTCGTACTTTATCGCAAATAGTTTAAGCCTCACTTCTGTACCTCTAATCTCATTGATAATTTCGCAAATGTATTATGTTTCTGTACGAATTCGTTTTCTTCATAATTGCCTAAAAAATGGAACCAATGTGAGGAGAAAACATAAATATCCGCATAAAAATGTAGCTGTGGTGTGTCCAAAACTGACGGAAGAGTTCGGAATTACTGAAGACACTTTACGGGCTATGTATTGCATCCTGGATTCATTCCGAGATCTCATGGATGTTAACCAAACAATTGTAAGTACCAATTATGAATCTTATCCTATCCTGCTTATATAATACATGCGAAAGTTTGTGAGGATGGATGTATGTATGTATGTTTGTTACGCTTTCACGCAAAAACTACTGAACGGGTTTGGATAAATCTTTACAGTAATATAGGTTATAACAACTGGGATACATTTTATCCCGAAATTCCCTCGGGAACGGGTACAACGTGGGTGAAACCGCGGCGCGGCTAGTTAAGAATAATAACAGCATGACTTGGGTTATAAAATAGCATGCCATTGACCACGGTTAGCATACCAATAGCTACGAATCAAATGACTTCAACTTCGAATAGCATAACTTTTACTACGAATATCATGATATTGGCTTCAAATAACTCGACATGGGCTACAAATAGCATACCTTTGGCTAAGGAGGGATTGTCAGGCTAAGAATCGCAAGTCCTTAGTTACAAATAGCATGCCACGCTACGAATAGCATTCCTTGGACTACGGATAGCATGCACCGGGTTACGAAAAGCATGCCTTTGACTACGAACCACCTAACCCCTTTTAATATAATTTTCCAGATTTTCTTGTACATATGTCAAACGCTTGGATGCCAAATTCTTTCGGCCCAAAACTTAGTATCGACTCTGGGATCTCAAGTAAGGTTTAATAACTCAATTACTTAATGAAGTAAGGTTAGGGAAGTTAGCTGTTGGCCACTTAAGGCTTAGTATTGAAGTCGTATTGAAGTCGTATTGAAGAGTTATTATACCACCAAGTATAAAAGTTTTGGACAAGTTTTCCATAAGTGGTAGATTGCTAAAGTCCTTGACTGTACTTCTATATCTATATTATAAGACTATTTATTTTTGTAATTGACCAGCCTTATACAGTCGCATAAAACAAAAACTTATTGCATAAGTACAATTTTTGGTATTGACCGGCCTTATACCTGCTTATTAGTCGCAGAAA
The DNA here is from genome assembly GCA_963082685.1 of Cyclophora albipunctata. Lineage (NCBI taxonomy): Eukaryota > Metazoa > Arthropoda > Insecta > Lepidoptera > Geometridae > Cyclophora > Cyclophora albipunctata. Next base: position 4,073,556 of record OY720133.1, read on the forward strand.
ACAAATACTTATTTAATAAGTACAATAGCCTTGTATTAACGAGGATGGCTACTTTTCGCCTCTCAAAATTCCCAAGGAACCGATCGTCCGAAATCACGGGGTTTTGCTGGTACACTAGCAGCGCCCCGCGGTGTTACTCGCGTTGTGCCCGTTCCCGTGGGAATTTCAGGAATAAAAATAGCCTTCCCGTTCAATTTGGCAATCCATTACAAAAAGAATTATTCAAATTGGACCGGTAATTCCTGAGATTAGCTCGAACATAAAAACAAACAAACTTACAAATTTTACTTCTTTATAATATTAGTATAGATTAAAACTAAAGGATTTGTTCTTAAATTCATTTATAACTCAACATTTCTGAATCTACCACTTGGATTCGAATCAATGTTTTTCAAGAGAAAATTTATACTATACACTACTTTTCATCCCAACATTCCCACGGGAATCGGAACAACGCAGGTTACACACTCCGAACGCTCCTAGTATAAGGTACGTATGTTCAACTCAACTATTACAAATATTTATGTTTATATTTCAGATGGCATTAAACTACGTTTCCTTCATCGGGTCCTTCCATTACTCGTTATTCTTCACAGTGTTCACTGTGGCCATGTGTCAAGTGGTTCAATCTTATACCGACACCCTGGCGTCCTGTAGGGACATATGTACTGTACTTATTACAACGACGGATAAAGGTGATGTATTTCATACATTTTATATTTTAACAAACTTTGAAGAAATTGAAGAAGATCTTTGTCCACTGGGATAATATCTATACTAATATTTATAAAAAGGTAAAATTTGTAAGTTTGTTTGTTTGTATGTTCGAACTAATCTCGGGAATTACCGGTCCGATTTGAATAATTCTTTTTGTAATAGATAGCCACATTCAACGGAAAGGTTATAGGCTATTTTTCATCCCGAAATCCCCATGGGAACAGGCACAACGCGGGTAAAACCGCGAGGCACTGCTAGTAGGTTAATAAAAAATTACCACTAGAAAAAATAAAAAAAATACAAATAGAAGCTTGGGTAGAACTTTCTACATAGCCTCTTACTTTAATTTTCTTATCATCAATAAAACAAATAATGTACATACAAATATTACTACTGACAAACTGTCTATAAAAATAAATATACTTATATAAACTATTATACATACCTTCAGTTAGTTTAACGCCATTTACTATACAAGGGTAGCAACCAAATAATCATCTAATTTCATAATGGAATGGACTTATCTGTGTAAACTGATCAACAATGTATATTGTTTTAACGAAATTACTTATTAATAAGCTTGAATAAACTAATGGGTAGGCTTACAAAGGCTTTTCATATTTTTCATCATAGAAGTTTGTACGTTGTCCGTTTTCGGGAACTTTCGGTTAGACCTAGTTAGATAAGTTCGATTTTAGATCAAGACCGAAGGTTATTCGCAACAAGTATCGATCATAATGTTTCGACTTTGTTAAGTAGTAATCACACTTTCGGTTTTCGGTCAAACATCGACCTTCGGTACAACACTAATAATTGATGATTTCTACCTACTTAATCATACTTAGAGAAATATGTCCATACCCAATATTAATTAATAAAATGTCCATATTAGTAATAGAATTAAGCTTTTGTGTTCAAGTCGTACAGAGTTCGTGGAAGTTGAAACATCTTATACTAAGTTTACATACATTATTTTCAGACGTCAAAGAAAACGCGAAGCGTATGATAACTCTAATTGACGGCAAACGCGATCCCACAGTCTTCAATATATTCAAACTGAACTCAACCCTGCCACTAAACCTCCTTGGAATAGTCGCCAGTTACTCCGTAGTACTTTTACAACTAACCGCTCTTTAACTTTAACATGGGAGCTGTCAAAGCAAACACCAAAGAGTATTTATCCCACGATATTTTAGACGAAGAATTCGTTCGCACTTTTGCTTGGGTGTATCGCTTACAAAAATTGCTTGGCAGTTGCAGAGTCGATGCTAAAGACAGATTCGTAACAGCACCGACGAATTATCAGAAATTGTATACGGTATTCTGCATATTATGCATTTTGAACCTTAACTACACTTTCATTGTCCACTTTATAGGCCCATATGACTTTTTTATGATCAACGCTTTGAGCGTCGCTATTGTGAATTTGTATTTTGTAACATATGCGTGTCATGTGATCCACGCTCGCTTTAGTAACAATAAGCAAAATACTGAATTTCAAGTCAAAATGCAGAAGAATGATCGAAATATGAAAATAGAGAAAACAAAAGCGATTTATGATTCACTGCGGTTTGTTAACAATGCTTGTTTGGCGTTCGCGGTTGTACTTCATGTATTCTTTTTTATCATTTTGATGCTGAATATATGGCAATACGTGGCTTTTGTGGGGAGCGTTGTGAGTCATCTCACTTTTATAATAGAACTTATTCACTGTTCTGGGCTTGTCAGTCATTTCGTAACGCGACTGAAGTTCGTTAATAGCATACTTAAGAATTATTTGTTCGAAAGCAAGAAAGTGGAAAAGGGTAACATTTTAAAGAGCAAGAATCATATAGCGGACTTGGCGGCTGCGACGCACAAGTTTGAAACCAGCGAGACGAGCCAATATTTGAGAGAAGTTTTCGAATGTTTCGCTATGTTTCAGAACCTGTACAGATTTCAGGTATTTGAACCTTACTTTAACAAGCATTTAATTTTTCACTTGTCTCTCCACTGTTGAGGAACATTATAACTAAGTTAAAGTCGAAAGGTCAGGCCTCAAATGCTGACTCGAACTTAATAATAAAACATAATTAAGTAATTTTAAAAATTGAAATAATCTAACGCAAAAGTAATTGTACGATTTTTACCAATAAAACTCGTAGCTTAGAACCATCGAAAGGAAACTTTCAGATTAAAAAAACTGCATCGGAATCAGTCTATCCGTTTGAGAGCTACAATGCCACAGACAGACACACCCACCTCTTTTGCGTCAGAGAAACTACCTAGGTTCACGTTTTCAAACATTTCATAGTTTGTTTTGTTAAGATGTTCTAATATATTGATGTGTTCTTCCAGCTTCTACTGTTTACCGTGAGTATAGTCATCATTAGTCTAATTGGATTCGAACTCCTACTTTATTCGATACAGAGAAACGTAAGTTAAACTGAAATCAAAAATACCTTTCTTAACGTAAATATTTTTCTTGCATCAACTGAATATAAACTTAGTTATAAACTATGGTTTTTATTAATGCGTTTAACATTGTAGTCATATCATTTTATTGAAATCATGTTACTAATTTATGCAAAGTTTTAACAAACTTGGTGGTCTACTGGTATGTGCCTGCCAAAAGACTGAGGTCCTGGGTTCAATTCCCGGGTCGAGCGAAAAAAAAATTCCTACTTTTCAAACATGGCTCGGGTTTGATATCACCAACCCGCATTACGCAAGCGTGGTGATTACGCCTAATCCTCCTCAAGAGATGCGAGGCCTTTGCCCAGCTGTGGGAAATTACAGGCTAATACTTTACTTTACTTTTATAGATTATATATTGGAACTTATTCGCGACGCTGGCTCTTTTTACTGTGATGGATATCTCTACAGCGTTGGTGCTGGGCGTGCGAATGGAAGTATTTTTTGGAGAAGTCACCGATATCAAACGATCCTCCATTGCTATAATGGCTAAACATCAGGATGGTTAGTGGTTTTTATATACCGCGTTGTACTCGTTCCCGCAGGAATTCCGGGATAAAATGTATCCCATGTGTAATTCTGATGTCAAACCTATATTACTGTAAAGTTTCATCCAAATCTGTTCAGTAATTTTTCGTGAAAGAGTAACAAACATACGAACATATCCTCACAAACTTTCGCATTTATAATATTAGTAGGATATTTTGTTAATAAACACGAAATTATTCCTCTTTATAAAGTTAGTATATCCTAATTCATATTTCAGGGAATCTCAGATACAAGGCCAGAGCCATGCTGAAGATAATAGAGGAGACTCCCCCCGTCTTCTCAATTTACCATATGTGGGAGATGAATGCAAGGATCCTCATCACCATGTTCAGTTTGGTCACCAGTCTTATTGTTACTTTGTTGCAGTTTGCATTTTTGTAAATCAACTAAAGTATCTATGTATTTATTCATACACACTTTTTAACTAAACACTGTTAAAGAATGTTTCGCTCTTTTGCTCTTTGGTAAATAGCTTAAGTCGGAAAGGGACAAACACTTTAACTAATAAATAAAATGCTGTCAGTAGGAGCTTATGAATAAGGCCCTTTGTATATTTAATAGTTAGTTAGATTACATAATACAAGCTTTGTCTTTCTCATTAATATAAAAATTTAGAAATGGAACATCTATTCTAATAGTATAAAAGTAGATACCAGTTGGTTAATATAAAGCTTTATATTTATGAAAAGGTACTTATAAAAAGCACACATAAGGTTGTAATGTTGTAAGTTATTGTTCAATGGAAGCACATTTCAATGCATTGAATCTTTGATGTCGAATGCTCGTATAGCTTTGTGAGCAGTTTTTATCTTTAACTATCTTTTTAGAAACACAAGTTTAAACTTACTCACGCACAAGCTTTGTCATAAATCCATACTAATATAATCACTACATAGTATAAAACGAAGTTTTGTCTGTTTGTCTGCATGCTTAAATCTTTAAAATTACGCAACGGATTTTGATGCGGTTTTTTGTAATAGGTACAGTGATTCAAGAGGAAGGTTTTTATGTAAAAAAAATCCCGAAATTCCCACGGGAACGGGCACAACGCGAGTAATAAATAATAAAGCTGAAGTGTTCATTCTTTTGTTTTTTTTATGAATTCGTTAGCACCATTGAACAGGAAGGCTATAGGTTATTGTTCATCCCAAAATCCCTACGGGAACGGGCACAACGCCGGTCAAACCGCGGGGCGCTGCTAGTTACCACCTAGCCGTTTTCGGCTGTAGTGACTTGACTCTGATATACTCATTACCATAAACACTTCAATGATGTCATTATTATTTGTTTAAACGGGAACTTACGTACGACGGAGGCTACTGTTGAGTCCTCAACACGTTTCGGTCACTTTCGGTGACCTTCATCAGGAGGTGGGTGAAGCGCTCGCGACAGCGTCAATTAATAGTATAACTTCTATGATGTATCAATCCCGCCAATATCAATACCTTCTTTAACGTTTAACGAGCCAAGTTGTCCTTAAACCAACATAGTATTATGTGACTGTTGTCCCGTGACGTGAGGATGTGAGGATGTCTGCCGGATATGGAGGACGGAATTGTTTGGCAAGTCGAGTGGCGCAACCAGAGGTATCGGAACTGGAAACCACGCCTTGAGATACAGCGGGATGGTGAAGTGATGTGATTTATAAAATAATATTTACTTACGTTTTGTTTTGGAGTTGTTCGAGGCGTAGTTTGACTACGTGATGTTAATTAATTGCGATTGTTAAGCTACGTGCAGCTCGGATCAACTTGGATGGGTGGCCGATAGTGATATTTGTATCTGAGCGCTACCGTGCTTCGGAGGGTACGTTAAGCAGCTGCCGTTCCCGGTTGTTCCAATCGTCAGATCATATTTTATCTTACAAAAGAGTAAGTAAAGATTAAAAAAGACGTGTGGCACTCGGGGACTGCCGCGGTAAAGCTATTGCATAGTTATTTTTTGTATCACTAGATGGCGTTAGTGGGGAGCGTTAGGTTTTTTGCGTGAGGTTTTTTCGTTACGGAATTTCTGGATTCGGTCCCCGCGCTCAAGGCCCGCGATAGAAGCTATGCAATAGCTTAATAACGCCTGATTCATATACTCTCTTTAACTAAAACACTCTTATAAAGTGTTTTGTCTCTTTTGCTATTTCGAAAATAGCATAAGTTAGAAAGTGACAAACCATTTGATACCTAAAAATCTACTAATAAGCGTTTATGAATGAGGCCCTAAGTGAATATAATATAATAATATATATAAGTGGTTAGTTAGATATTCGTAGTATGTATGTACCTACTTAGTTTAATGAAAACACTGGTGTATATAAATACTATACAAGTCACATATATGTACTTGTCTTTACGCACGCATACAGTCATATGTCTTACAAATCACCTACAGATTTGAAAGAACACACTGTATCACAGAAGGACGTTATCCTCTATGTGAAGTTATAAGATATTCGGTCGGCGGCGAGCGATGCAATCCGCCGGCGCCCTCTACCGAGGCACCACCAGTCAAACCACTTGGATTTACATTAAACTTCAAACAGGGTGAGTTGATTAGATTTAGTTAGTGTAGTACTGATCTTTGAAAAGAATTTGGAAGAAAACGTTTAGTAAACGTATAGAGATATTGTTCTAGGGATTAAATTTTAAGTTTATTTGATTAGTCGGTACTCCAGTAGTCCAAATTAGCCCGTCTACATTCATGTCTTTTTATTAGTACCTACTTAACTATTAGTACTAACACACAACACTTATAAGTAGTACTTAAATAAATGCTATGAAAATCAGTGATGATCTAAATATGGGTTAAATAAAAAAAAACTCTATGGGTTATTTCATTACTATAGTCTTAGAGCCTTATTCATAAACGCTTATTACCAGCACTTCGCTGTCAAATGGTTTGTTCCTTTCTAGACATAAGCTTTTATCGAAAGAGCAAAAGAGACAAAACATTTTATAACTGTTTTAGTTAAAAAGCGATTATAAAAAGGCGGTATGCACAAACGCAATTGTCTCTTTGTATTGCCTAGTTTAGTTACTTGGCACACAGATAATTGTACTAATTCTGAAGAACTTGCACAGACCTTGAGACCTATGTATGACGTCAACTGCGTAAACATTGGTCAAAAACGAAACTGGAAATAACTAATAAGTCAGTTTCAATTTCTAAGTAAATGTATTCCTTGAAAAACAGCCCAGTCAAATAAACTATACGTATTTATTTAATGAATACCGTTAGTTGTCTCCACTGAAGTGTGAAGTACTTACTGGATACTCTTCTCTACTTCACGGTTGTCCCAATTTGCATACGATACCACTCAATTCGATGTCAAATATGTATCATCAGCGCAGCTTAATCAGTTTTGATCCCAAAAACCGTCTATCTGAGCGCTACCGTGCTTCGGAGGGTACGTAAAGCAGTCGATCCCGGTTGTTAGATGATGTCGGAGACCTTTAGGCGGTTTAAAAACTGCAATACCAGGGTTAGCAACTAACCTACTCAAAATGAATGAATGAATACCAAAGACCGCAGTAATTTCACAAGTATAAGTGACTTGTGACTATTTATACCTATTTACGAACAAAAATACTTATATCCGATTCTGTAGAAAGACGTTGTCGTCAAAATATAATCAGTACCTAATAAGAGTGACGTTTTTAACATTTGGTTACGGAACACTAAAAACCTGATCATTACTTATAGTGAAAAGAATGAGGATATGTCACTTAAGAATAATGTAGTACGCATTCGCATACTTAAGGTCACAGTAATATTGTAAAGGCCCGTCGTTTTATAATCCAACTGGGAAGATTATAAGCTGTCGACAGGTTGTGAACTATGATAAACTATGTACAACTCAACGAATAATTTTTCGTAAGTGTGTAATCTGTTCTGCAGTCTGTCAACAGGTCATAATCTTACTAGTTGGATTATAAACCAACGGCGATTACAATTTTCCGGTGACAGATACATATCTTTTTAAATATACTAGTATTCAGATTTCCGTATTTTTTCTACTAAATAATTTATCCCAACTACTTATTCGTTTTTGAAAGTTGTTGTTATTGAGGTTTTTGCGAATATAATTCTAAACAACATTGAATTTAACCTAGTACCTACCAACTACTGGAATAAACAAGATAAACACAGGGTATTTGCAAAATAACAAGTTATTTATAGTCCGAATAACAAGAAACTTGTCTCTTGTCAGTACTATCACCACGATTAACAGTCAACCAATTTTTGACATTCCCTATTCATGCTTCATGCTACATCAGAGAGTGTATGTCGTCTCATAAATCACAGTTCATGTAAATGTCGGGCATTCTTCGAACCTGATCATATCAGAACTTCTATAAAACCTTTATGACAATGATATTTTCCATAATAATGAGACAAAGTGCCCAAAATACTTCGCTATAACTTTAGTAAGTTTGACCAATATATTAGCTGACAGTACATGGATAGTTAGAAAATCGCCCCAAAAACTATCACCTACCAACTCTCATAACAATACAAAAGAAAGCTTTTACGCAAATGATTCAATCAACATTATCATACTCTAACTACTTTCCCAAATTACTATATCACCTGCTTATACTAAGCACCTTCAATGATTCACAAATACTTAAGTAATTATCCAAGGTTTATATAACTTCTTTTGAATGTTCGTAGCTCAGTTTGTGACGTTGTGCTGTGCAGTTTAAGATGTCTGGGTCCTTTTCTCTGGTGCTCGTGGCGTGTTTGTTGGCGCAAGCCTTCTGTGTGCCCGCGGGAGATCGGCCGTGGCGGTCCCATAGGCCGTTGAGAGCTGCCCAGGATAATGAGGTTGATGATGTAAGTACTACCTGCATATTTATCTACTAAAACACTGTTATTTTTGTAAGTGTTTTGTCTTTTTTGCTCTTCGGAAAATGGCTTAAGTCGGAAGGAGACAAACTATTTGAGAGCTAAAATTTTGTTAATACGTGTTAATGAATAAGTCACTTATAGTTTATCATAACAAAGTAGACAAGAGTTCAATTTCAAGTTCATATTGGTGTGTTTCAATATGTTTGCGTAAATAAGAGCGATATAAAAGCCATACAATATAGAAGAGATTGTGTTATATAATACTTACCTGAGCTTGATGTATTTACCAACAAACTATCCATATAAAATTCTTTGCACCATACATCATTACAAAAACCTATTCCAGAACGAAAACCAAGAGTCCATTGACTCTTCGCCCAGCACTACGTCGACTACTGGACGTAGCTCCTTCGATGATGATGATGATGACGATGACGATGACGATGACTTCGGTGAGGCGATGTCTGCGTCTCCTACTACGAGCGGGAGTAACATCTTCAGTCTAATCAACCTCGCCAGTGCACTGTTCCCGTCGGCGAGTGGAGCCAATGTAAGTGTTGTAAAGTAATATTTTCAGTGTGTTGGGTTAAAGCCTGTTTTTTTCTTGCGCTACCCTGATGGGTCGAACGTACATGAATGAGATGACTGATTTGAACGAACGGTGGAGTACTAAGATTGAACGATTTATCTGTGACAGATAATCACTGATGTACGATGATAGAAACCTGCGAGCCTTTTCGCAAAAAAAAGACGCAACTTTTGTCAATGTATGTTTGAATTTAGCTATATGGGCATGATATACATACATAGCCCGTTATGCACGGGTGCTTTATACCATGCCCATGGCTATGTGCACAAAGATATGCTCAAAGCCATTGAGTTATATGTAGTACATATAACTCAATGCTCAAACACAGATGTCATAAATACAGGAGATATGGCAAGGAGGCGTGGCGCTTGCGAACGCATCTAGCCGCAAAGCGGCTTGTTGCCAGTTTCGGCCATTAGTCGAATGCCAACTTGCGACGTCTTCACTGCTTGTGATTTTTTACAAAATGCCGCGTTGTACAGTGGTTGTTTGCAAAAATAACACCTCTATTGTGAATTATACGAAAGATGGCATCTCATTTCACACGTAAGTATAAAAATATGATTGTTTTTCTTATTAAATTCATTAAAACATTACTTCGTGATACTAGAAACACGATAAAGTACCAAAAGCAATTATTTTCATTAGGAACTAAAACCATTGTTTGCTTAATACACATCGATCAATGAATCGCCTGGTCTAATAGCGCAATGAAAAAGTGTTTTACTGATACTCTCACTCACACGATAGTTTCGTGAAGCGGGTGCTGCGCCACACTGGTTCCAATTAATGAAATCAGGGACATAGAGGTCGAAGTACGAATTTCAATCTGATTTTTTGTAATTAAGGTCTTTGAGTGATTCTAAGCCTATTTTATAGAATACGTTTTTTTGATATACCTGCCCGTTTCCGAGAAAAAAAATGTTAAGTTTTTTTTTGTATGGAGAAAAATCGTTTTCTTTATTTATTTCATAAACGGGCAGAGACGTTAAAACCAAACCTTAAAGGGATTAAAGAATACATAATTCCTTGCATTTTGTTCGAAATCATCTACTCCATATTTCTGCCCGTTTAAAAACGGCAGGCGTTCCAAATTTTTTTTTTCTTTTGTGGTTTTTTTGGTTTAAATACGCTTGAATGAATACTTAAATAGCAATATTATAATACTAGTACTTCATTCCATCGATACAAAATGGAATTGTAATATTAATAGCTTAGGTAATTTTATACCTACATACCTGCTATGTTACTTTTTTACCTGGGTATTGTTTTGCGTAGAGGCTTTTGCAAGGCCGAATATGTTTTATTGTTCACGTTACCTGGATAAGATAAGAAAAGAGGGCACTTACAGGTTACAGGTAATCAGGTAACTTACCTGATTAGTTGTTTTCAAAATGGAGTCACTCGTTCCTCGGATCCTAAAGTATCAACACGTACCTACACGCTCTTTACCATTAATATGTCTCAGTTTAAATCAAATTTGGATATATATGTGCTACTGAAATCAAGTGGAAATATCAAAAACAGTGATATATTGTGCACTACGTTTTTAAATCAAATAAACGTTGAAGTTTCTGCTGAAGATCTTAGAATTCTAAAACAGTTCACAAGAACATATGTTGCAAATTTACACAAGAGATGGTTGCAAGCAAATAGATGTCAATCTAATTTTTTCACCAAGAACACCATATTTGATGTCAATATTTGCGAAAGAGAATTTGGATGTCTCAAGCAATGGAAGCCAGTCCGCAGTCAGATGCTGCTACAAATACTCCACAGAAAGCCATCTGAGACCCACCAGAGGATCTATCAAACAAGCATAAAAGAAGGTGCCTTTCATCTCTTAAAAACCACTCCGAAGAAGAATTACTGTCTGCATTATTAGATAGATTGAAAGACAATTAGATTGACATCTATTTGCTTGCAACCATCTCTTGTGTAAATTTGCAACATATGTTCTTGTGAACTGTTTTAGAATTCTAAGATCTTCAGCAGAAACTTCAACGTTTATTTGATTTAAAAACGTAGTGCACAATATATCACTGTTTTTGATATTTCCACTTGATTTCAGTAGCACATATATATCCAAATTTGATTTAAACTGAGACATATTAATGGTAAAGAGCGTGTAGGTACGTGTTGATACTTTAGGATCCGAGGAACGAGTGACTCCGTTTTGAAAACAACTAATCAGGTAAGTTACCTGATTACCTGTAACCTGTAAGTGCCCTCTTTTCTTATCTTATCCAGGTAACGTGAACAATAAAACATATTCGGCCTTGCAAAAGCCTCTACGCAAAACAATACCCAGGTAAAAAAGTAACATAGCAGGTATGTAGGTATAAAATTACTTAAGCTATTAATATTACAATTCCATTTTGTATCGATGGAATGAAGTACTAGTATTACAATATTGCTATTTAAGTATTCATTCAAGCGTATTTAAACCAAAAAAACCACAAAAGAAAAAAAAAATTTGGAACTCCTGCCGTTTTTAAACGGGCAGAGATATGGAGTAGATGATTTCAAACAAAATGCAAGGAATTATGTGTTCTTTAATCCCTTTAAGGTTTGGTTTTAACGTCTCTGCCCGTTTATGAAATAAATAAAGAAAACGATTTTTCTCCATACAAAAAAAAACTTAACATTTTTTTTCTCGGAAACGGGCAGGTATTTCAAAAAAACGTATTCTATAAAATAGGCTTAGAATCACTCAAAGACCTTAATTACAAAAAATCAGATTGAAATTCGTACTTTGACCTCTATGTCCCTGATTTCATTAATTGGAACCAGTGTCCATTGTTAGGTAGATAATTAGAGATGTGATGTCACTTTTGAGGTTGTCGATATTTTATATCGATCCTACTTAGTTCGAATGATTACACAAGGGAACAAAATTAGACTTTTTTTGCTGCATGGAACTTTATAGCTGTTGTTTACTAATGTGAGGTAAAAATGATATAATTAATTATTGAAAACACAATTCATTACTATTTCTTGATTACTCGACTTATTATTATTATTGAATCAAGTATGGGTTTTTAATTTATTGCGGTACTCTTACACATGTATCATTGATATCATCATCATCATTCACACCTTTTTAATATTTTAGCTATCCGAAGGATCCAAAAATAAAAGAAAAGTGGATAAATGCAACAGGAAAAGGTCCAAACTGGTTTCCCACAAAAAATAACACGATATGTTCGTCTCACTTTGAGCCTAAGTGCTTTCAACCATTGAAGAAAGTTCGTCGGCTCTGAATTTCATCGATACTATTTTTTCTACGATTCAAATTCAAATTCAAATTCAAATCAATTACCTCTTCACATCACTAGTTGCGATGTGTGTTTATTGTCTGTAGCTACAGGTAGAAGCCCCGCCCCCTGTATGCATGTGTTCTATTACTGAGTTTATTAGTGTTGCTGTAAGTTTCTTTGTGTGCGGGAGAAATATGAGCTCGTGTGCCGTTCTTATAGTTTTTGCTTTTGTGTTAGTGAATTAAGTGGGGAGAACACGGCGACATCTGAACACGAATACATTTGTTTACAAAGCATATCTCCTGTATTTATGACATCTGTGTGCTCAAAGCATACACGTTACACAAGCACACAAAATAGATAGATTTTTTATTTTACCGTCCACTGTTTTAACTTAGCACGGTTTTTAGCTTAGTAGATATTTCGAATACGGAGCATTGGTAGATTTTAACTACGAACTTCCGCAAAAAACAACATTTTTAAGAGAACCTGTTATTGGAAAAGTTGCTCCAAATGCAACAATTGAGTTACTGACCCTGGTGACGTTCAACTTCCTGCAAAATCGAAATTAATCGTTGGACCACATTCACGGTCAAACGTTTCCGCTTACTGCACTACCAACCAACCGTTCTTGGGCTCACAATAACGTTACCTATTCGTTACTTACACCAGTATTGAGACATTACTCGGCCACTTTGTTTTGTTATAAACCACGCACTTATCAAGGGCACTCAACCACAACAGCATTGAAACCCGTACAAGGTATGTTTGTTGTATTAGTATATCTTGAACCAATATATTGCTTAAATAGATATTGTTTTTTTTGGTTATGGCTTGCAACAGGTTATCCGTTTTCGTCAAAAGACGATTACGTATTACCAAAAAGTACTGATGCTTATATAAATAACAGTTTTGATTCTTAATTTAAATCCTTAGAGAGACAAGTTGTGTGCGAGCTATAGTTGTATGAAAATGGTCTTAAACATAATTTTCAGAGACTATTCTGGAACGCTCTTGGCAAGAACTTTCTAGGAGGTCCCCAATATCCGCAACTATATGGTTACCAACCATACTTGTTCAGTAGAAAAGACATAGCAGACAATCTGATTCAGATAGACTACGTTAAGAAGCTAACTCCACCGTTCCAAAGGCAAGAGGATTTGTCTGATGATGACGATGTTAGTGAAGAAAGTGACGAGAATTCTGAAGAAAATGATGATAATAATGCAGCGGAGGAGAGCGTGGAGAAAGAAGACGGGAGTCAGGATAAGGAGTCGAAGCAAGAGTCGTTGGATGATGATGAAGATGATGATTACTCTGATGAGCCTCCTGAAGGAGATGGCCAGGGAGGCGGCCTCCTCGGGCTACTGGCTGGGTTGAGTGGAGGCGTAAGTACTTCGATATTTTACTAAGCTTATACAAATGTAGAGAAGGATCATAACATTGCTTTGGTCACAAGTCAGTCTAAAGATATGGACCAGTCGAAATAATTAAGAAAAATAACCCTCAATTAATGGAACTTTCATAGACAAATGATAGACTTGTTATTTATTCAAACGAGAACTTACGTACGACGGAGGTTACTGTTGAGTGTCCCTCAACACGTTTCGGTCACATCCGGTGATCATCATCAGGAGGTGGATGAAGCGTTCGCGACAGCGTCTGTGCGGGGGGACGCTGTCCCGTTTGAACAAATAACAATGACATGAACGTACGTTTTAATTAATAGAAAAATGATAGACTTTTCTGCTTAAATGCTCATTTTAGATATAGGTATTTTATGTAATAGTAAACTAAGAGTTTATATAATGTATTCTCAGGAAGATGGACAATCCGACTTGGGATCTCTACTTGCAACAGTCAGTGGTATAGTGGCTAGCTTGAGTGTAAGTAAACATAACATATTTTAACTAATAGAAAAATACATAAGGGACGGATTTGCTTAAGATAATATTCTCAATAGCTTTCGCCTTTAGAAGGTATGACATCCGTTCACAACAGCTACAGTATCTTAATAAAATATTGTAACTACTGCTAACGCTATTAATATGCAACTACCACTTCTGAACATCAATTTTAATTACGTTACTAAGTTCCGTTTCTTTGCAGGGTGATGGGTTTGATTTGAACGCACTCATAGCGTCCGGCATTGGACTTGTCGCTGGTTTGTTGGTGAGTACGATACTATTGTTTTCAACAAAACAATAGATAATTATAATTATAGTGCTGTCCCATAACATACCTACCTTATAAATAGTGACATAGGCACTACGGCACTGAATATGGTGCTAGAACCCGCCAATCGCAGCAAATGTAGATTCAGTGCTTCAGTAGTGATGAGTGCCTTCAAGCCTTAATAACAAAGAAGATAGGGTCGGAGTGAGACGCAGTCGGTGGCGGATCATGCCAATGTAGTGATTGGTTCAAGCTGAAATCGCTTAAAAGTAGAACTTCTCAGTCTATATTTACTTTAAGTCATTAAACACACTCTTTATTAATATTGAATTCGTTCCCCAAGTCTGAAGGTAACGAGAACCCCGGATCTGTGATCGCTAGCTATCTGCTCACGTCATTGGATACAATCACTGGAGGTGGAGCGGTATGTAATGCTATACTTCAATCATAAAGAATAATTAAAGATACACGCTTTTTTAAATTTCTAAATAACATTATTGATATTTGCAGCAAAATAATGGAGCTTTCTTCGGGAATTTCTTATCGAAACTAGTAAAAGGAACCAGTGCGGTATGTATTTTACTTCATTTTTTGCGATGTTACAAATGAATGTAGAATGTGAGTACCTAAAAATAAAGAATGTATTTGCGTTGCATCTTGATTAATTTGTGCTTGTAGTCTCTGCGTGGTGATTACGCCTAATCCTCCTCACTGTTCTGATAGCTTCAGTGAGATAGAGGCCTTTGCTATTCTATTTAGTAGTCTCTATTAAAACACTCATTTTAAATTAACCAACTTACGTATGTACCAGGTAACATCACATCAATATCACTTGATTAATGCTATAACGAACTCGTTCCATGCTTCCATGCTTTCCTTATTATTAACAACATATTTGTGGGTCCATTTTCAGGTGCCTGATGAATCAGGAAGTTCGGAAGAAAACAAAGGACCGCCGATGTCAGATTCGGTCGGATTCGTCGTCAGTCTCCTCATGGGCTTGCTTGGAGACATGTCTAAAGGCAGCTCTGGTAGTAGCTCATCGCGATGAATGAAAACATTATATAATTGAACGCTTCGCAAGAGTTTAATCCGCCAATAACAAATGTTAATGACAATGTCAATGCCTTGTTTGACAATGCGTGTGATTGGTCGATTGAGTTCCAACTCCGCTCTGTTTTAATGGAAACGAACCCTAAACTCGCATATAATGTGCGAATTGACAATTTAAAAATATTGTTTTTCTTGTACTCGATTCGAACGAAGTTTTGGTTAATAGTGTGCGAATTGACCATTCCAAAAGTAATATATTTAAATACCTATTTTTTGTAAATATACCTACAACCGGCCTATAACAATACGTGTTTATTTATCGTATTTTGTAACTTGTGTGTGTAATGTGTATGCTTTGTAAATATTGTAAAATAGGTAGGTACTCGTAGTATGAATAAGTTAGTTGTTTAGCTTATTTTGATGATAATAAACAAGACTGCACGTTTAAATTGTTATTTGAGTATGCAGTGAAATATTATCTTTTCAGCAGACAAAAGTTAAGTTGAATTTTGTTGTGATCACTATAAGTTGTTTTTCTTTTTTCATGCTAACTTCTCTATTTTCCGCACATTAAAGATCGTTTCCAATTCTTAACCAGGCATAGGAGCCCTAGGGGCTTCCAAATAATCTGAATCCTTTCTACGCAATACGTTTCCTTTGATGAACCTCCAAACCAAATACCTCCTCCACACCCCACACTACTAAATCCTCCTTACTAATATTTTAAAGTAACTCTGTCTGTCTGTCTGTTACGCTTTCACGCCAAAACTACTGAACCGATTTGATCGAAATTTGGTACACAGAAAGTACAGCGCCTGAGAAAAGACATAGGCTACTTTTTATCGCAAATTCCTGCGGGTACGGCTACAACGCGGGTGAAACCGCGGGGCGCTGCTAGTTTATCATATCATACAATGCACTCTTTTTCTACCTTTCTTTTCTATGCAATACAACTTCTACCAATCCAATATCCAATACCAACGTGACTGACTACCGTTATATTTCCAGACTGGCCAAGCCGCTGACTCCTCTCCTTTGTGGACGCTGAAGATGGATATCCTCCGAGCCTTACTTCAGTTCGGTACCAGCATATTAGGCATAGCATCTTCGGCTGTATCTTCCGGGTCTTCGGGTTAGGAAAGTAGTTTAAGTACTGTACTGGGTACAACAGTTAGCTTAATAGTCAATAGCTCATCGTTTGAGTAGCAACGCCCCGCGGTTTTACCCGCATTGTGCCTTTTCTCTGATGATTTGCATTATCACTTTGTTACAGTTAGTTTGCTAAGAAGTTAGATAGTGTAAAATGTAAATACTGATGCGCCATTATTAAGCAAGTGCCATATTTATTGACAGAATGAATTTTGTTATACCACCTTTCGAAGTTTAAATATAAGATTTTTTTTTACAAATAGTTATTTTCTTTTTCCTTTCCTCTTACTCGGCCTTTGGTCTGCAATGCTACAGGCCGTCATTTTACATTGTTTTATAACCTTCTTTCTGTTATAGGACTGATGGTGAGTTCATTGATCTGAAATGCGAGTAGTTAAATGTTTAATCTCTCACGTACACACCCGTACTCAGAGACGTGAAACGCTTCCTAAAGACTGACTCAATGAGTATATTAAAAACTAGCAGCGCCTCGCGGTTGTACCCGCGTGAAACCCGTTCCCGTGGGAACTTCGGGATGAATAATAGCCTATACCCTTCCCGTTGAATGTGGCTATTTATTACAAAAAGAATTATTGAAATCGAACTGATAATTCATGAGATTAACTAGAACATACAAACAAACAAACAAACAAACAAACTTAAAAATTTTACCTCTTTATAGATTACATTAAATAATCAAGTATCGATTTAATGAACGTCGAGTGCGACAGTATGACCAAAAACAAAAAAATAACGATAAATAATCAAAAATAACCATTCATACTTAATACGAAACAATCGAAAAATTCCAAACTCGCTTAGTAGAGTACAAAAGATAAGTAGAGTATACTCACATTGACATCAGGCGGCGTCGAGAGTACGTACATCACTGCTCCAGCCACATTCTCCGGTTTTAAAGAGGGTAGCTCTAACTGATCGATCACGTCTTTGGTCACCATTTCGGTTTCGGTCAATCCTGGTGAAATGCTCTGCAAAAGAATTAAAGAATTGATAATTATACATCTAATTATCAGTACTAATATACCGCGAACTACTTATACCCAATTTTCCCGTTTCTATCTTGAACCACGATCAACTGAACTCTCTTTAAGTGAATACAATTTGATGTTTTGATATTAGAGTTTAGTTCTTGATCTATGATTAAGTTGATTTATCGAATGCACCGTGAAATTGGGCCTTACAATTGCGTTGTGCGGTTTGGCTTTTCCAGTTCGTCTCACCATCACACCTAATGGGACGAATGGGAATAAAAATAAAATAAAGTTCGTTTGTCAGTCAGGGAGCAAGTTAATTGGTACAAGAACTGTGAACTTTTGAATCTTGACTACAATAGGAAATATTTTTTTCTATCAGAGCGCAACCTTGCTTTGAAGGGCACGTTAAGCAGTCAGTCGTGATTGTTTCAATCGTCAGACCATGTCTGAGGCCTATAGGCGGTCTAAAAACTTCGACACCCTGGGTTGGCCACTTACCTAATGAATGAATGAATGAACGAATGACCGAATGAACGAATGTATGAATGAATGAATGACTGAATTAGTGGTGATTTGAACTTACCGTAAACCGTAATCTTACTCTTGTAGCGTCCCATTTCGTTGAGGAGCGATATAGTGAGTGCTGTGATGGCGTGCTTGGTCGCCGGGTACACGTTGAACTTGCTCGAGAACGGCTCGTAATGACCGGCGATACTGACAACAAAAGGAAAATTATGTTAGACAGTGCCCCGCGGTTTTACCCGCGTTGTGCCCGTTCCCGTAGGAATTTCGGGTTTCAAATTGCCTATGACCTTCCCGTTGAATGTGGCTATCCATTACAAAAATAATTATTCAAATCGGATTTGTAGTTTCTGAGATAATCGAGTTCAAATCGAAGTGTATCCGTATACATTGTATTAAACTTACCTGTTTAACATGACGATGTGGCCGTCGAATTGGTGTCGCTTCATGCACGCCACCGCGCGCTTCGTGCACATAATAGTCCCTTTCAGGTTGATGTCTATCGTGTTCATTAATATTTCTTCGCTCAACGGCTCATTGCCCATTTCTGTAATTAAAAATGTTAACAGCATATAAAATGTGCTCTTTGAAGAAGATAGATAATTGTCGATCGAGTAAAAAAAAAAGTACATCAAATCTATGTAGCCCTAAAAAATGAACAGAGTCTAAGGAAACGGCGTAATTACGCCTAATCCTCCTCACTGTACTGATAACTTCAGTGAGATGAGTGGCCTTTGCCTAGCAGTGGGACATTACAGGCTAATACTGACTTACTTAGTACAGTCTAATTCGACTGTACCTCGAGAATCTCTTGAACCTTTATTTTTTGAAGTCGGTTAAAGTCTTACCAGTAATATGTCCCTTCGTCAACATCGCAGCGTTGTTGATCAGCATGTGGATACATCCATACTCTTCCTCAACCCAGTTAAAGGTTTCCTCTACTTGAGCACTCTTTGATACGTCGCAATGTCGTCCGACGATCTTACCGGTACCTTTCACTTTTGATTGGAGCGCCTAGAAGACGGTTTAGATGAAGGGTTTGAGGATACAGACGTCCTTATGGCGCGGTTCATTCATTCATTTTGAATAGGTTAGTGGCCAATCCTGGAGTCGGATTTTTGGACCACGGTAGTGCTCGGATAGCAATGCTACTATCGGCCACCCATCCAAGTAGGGGCCGAGCTGCACGTTGCTTAACAATCGCAATGAACTAACATCGCTTAGTTAAACTACTGAACGGATTTGGATGAAACTTTACAGCAATATAGGTTATACATCAGAATAACACATAGGATACATTTTATCCCGAAATTCCCATGTTATCATCTAGTTCTAAATCGAATGAACTCACGTTTACAAGATGGTCCCGCCTGGCGAGTCCGACCACGTTGACACCAGCGTCCGCCAGTGCCACCGCGATGGCGCTTCCGATGCCAGCGCTGGCTCCCGTCACAATACACACTTTGCCTACCCACCGGTCCATACTCTCTACGAAATAGATAGAGAATTAGTCTTTTTAAACTTTGGCACACTTACACACTTACTTTGAGTTCCCCACGTTTCGATTGGGTTGCACCACTCACAACTCTGAGCGGGTGAGTGAAAAATCCCGTAGTAATACATTCATAAGATGGAGAATTTTCATATGTTTGGCTAATGCTTTGACAACAAGGGAGTGTCCAGTTATACACTTTGGGATAGAAAAATAATGTAATAATAATATTAGGAGTTAAAGAGGAGTTAGGAATAAAAGAGTTTAGGTGTAACGTAATTAACAGAAAAAAACAGAGGTAACAACTACTAAGATTTTTTTATAGATTTTGTAGGTAGGGTACCCTACAAAATCTATAAAAAAATCTTAGTAGCTTAACTTAACTCCTCATATATGGATTCAAGTCGTAAGAACATAGGCTACTCTCCCAAAAAATCCGATGAAATTTTGAATTTTCGCGCTAATAATATTAGACTAGATCTAGACTAGACTTACAACACCAAGATCAACTAGAAAGTCACCAATAAAACAAAAATCTTACCTGGAATGTAACTGTATTCAGCAATACCGTTCTGCGTGCGATCGCTAGCTCGAATGCAGTTAGAATGTTGCAGTTGCAGCACTCCAATGATACCTTGAGACACGAATACTTGCCACAATGTTTTATACTTATTATAAGGTAGATAAGTAGGTAAGTACAATCAGCCCAATTGTACGAAGTTTTTTAATCTTCGATCCCATTTTTTTAAAGACAGATTGACCATAATTCAATGACTTCATGTTTGTCTATGCGTGACCAAGCAATTAAAATGGTTTTTTTATTAACTAGCAGCGCTCACGGATTTACCCGCATTGTGTCCGTTCCCGTGGGAATTTTGGAATGAAAAGTAACCTATAACCTTCCCGTTGTATGTGGCTATCTATTACAAAAATAATTATTCAGATCGGATTGGTAATTCCTGAGATTAGCTCGAACATACAAACAACCAAAATTTACCTCTTTATAATATTAGTACAGAAAACCTTATATTATTCTCCATGCTAAGTACCTACCCTTTCTACGCGTAGTAATCGTAGTATAATAGGCTATTTTGCATCATACCAAACAACAAAGGAGTATTTTAAAATGACGACCATATAATTTTAAAGAAGTCTTTGACATGTATTTAACTCTTATTGACATTGATGCGTTGAAGATTATACCAGTATCTTAATGTAGGTACGCTACGAGTTATCTTAGTTATCACATCACAATGTTTAACATGTAATTATCTTACCTCTGTATGCGGCATATAGCCACATGGGAAATGTCTCCTTGAATTGAAACTATGTTTACGCATACACTTCGCTTTTATTCTACACTAGCAGCGCCCTCGGTTTTACCCGCGTTGTACCCGTTCCCGTGGGAATTTCGGGAATTTTTATACATATAAACCTTCCTCTTGAATCACTCTACCTATTACAAAAAACCGCATCAAAATCCGTTGCGTAATTTTAAAGATTTAAGCATACAGACAAACAGACAAAAATAGCGATTTTGTTTTATACTATGTAGTGATTTTTATCTGAGGTTTCGGCCCCTTTACAGGAACCGTGGTCACAGAAGACTCCTCTGTGGAGAAGAGTCTTGAGTGAAACGTCAGATAAAAATGTAGAATATAAGCGAAGTAGGTGTATCTGTAAACGTAGTTTCAATTCAAAATGAGTAGGTAGTGTTCGTTTAAACTTAAGAAACGAATAATTGTCTCCTTTCTAACACAAACATGCGTCTCCTGATACTCTGTATTGATACTTAATGATTACTCGATTGCCTACCTACTTAAATAAACCTTAGTTTTTCAACAAAATATTTGCTTATAAACTTCACTATAAGTACATTGAAGAAAAACATTATCAAGAGGTAGTTTAATAAATTATGAAGAAACATTTTATTATCATTTTGTTAGATGTATGTATGCTTTTTTGATTTTTGTATGTATTTAATTGTTTGGGACAATCTCAGCTACTTAACCTACTGAAGTACTGAAGTGCCTACCTATTGTTATTACTTCAGTTGTATTTTCATATCTCTTTTACAATCAGAAAACTGTACAATCTCATGCTCGTAAAACTTACCTGAAGATTTAATGGCATCGGATAAATAAAATACCTAACTACTGAAAGTCATTAGAACATTGAACTGATATAGACTAATATTATAGAGGTCAAATTTGTTTGTTTGTATGTTCGAGCTAATCTCAGGAATTATCACTCTGATTTGAATAATTCTTTTTGTAATAGATAGCCCCATTCAACGGGAAGGCTATTTTTCATCCTAAAATTCCCATGGGAACGGGCACAACGCGGGTAACACCGCGGGGCGCTGCTAATCTTTGATAAAATGAGACATAACGTTAAGGATACCATGACGTCACGAGTAGCGCTGCTGTTTTAATGCTAGGACATTCAACCAGTGATGACCTTCAGAATGGCTTATTTACAAATTATTAAAATACTTTATTTTATGCCGATTTATCGGAAGATATTTGTCTAACAAGTGAAGTAAGGGATAAAATGCAAACAAAATGTAAAATGTTTGGAATTTGTTTTATTTACAAACTTATACATTTCATAATGGTGAAGTGAAGTTGAGAACGACCGCAACATCTAATCTTTATTATACATCTCGGGACCAGTCGGAACTCGTTCTAGAAACCAACTTCATTAGATGTACTTGAAAAATGTACTACATAAAAATGACGTAAGCAGAGATCTTTTTTACACAAAAAATATACAACACAAATTATACATAGCTGGGACATTCTATGTCTATGGATTATAAGACTCAGTCAAAACAATTATATCGTAATAATATTATAATACAAAATCGATATTCTAGTAATTACACAGAGCGCCTTACTCTCTTTAAATACAAGCGAAACGGACTCACACACACACACCAATATACAATGAGATAAAATCATCTTTTGAGGCAGTTTCAATAACTGTAGCTTGTTGTGACAAAAAGTACAAGTCTTGTAATTCAAGTCACTTACCTTAATGACACTTGTGACTTAAAAGTGTAATATAATGTCACTGACTTGTATTACAAGTCATGTACTCTTCGTAAAACAAGCTACTAGTGTCAACAACCGACCGTCGGACTTAATCTAATTACAAAAATCTCAGTATTAATTAAAATGTGTTTTTTTATATATAAAAATGTGTATAAAATGATCACTTTTAATAGATAATAGACTTACAGAATGTGTACGCATCGTTTTAGCGCTGTCACTTTAGAGTGCCATAGCATAGCTTTATAAGAAAAGCACCCTTACAACATGTGAAATTCTGAGGGTATTTTTCACATATAGTATGATTTATTTTCTTAAAAGCAGCTTTCGATGTTATCACTTAGAAGTCTGTTAGTTTAAACCATTACTATTTTAATATATTATTCATATTTACTGGGTTATTATGATAGTTGATTTGCATTATTAGAGAAGGTATCATAAATAATAATTATGTCAATTTTTATAACTATGGTTGAAAGTCGAATAGGATTATTTACCGTTCGAAAATCTCACTCGATATTATCGACAATAGTTTGATATAAATTCGAAGTTCAAACGGACGTAGTTTAAACAAATTTTTAATTATTTAAAATATGAACCTTTTCATTTTCGACCAAAGAGACAACTTATAATTTCCATACCTATGATTGGTCGAATTTTGGAAAATCTGACAAAAGTTTAATTATTGAATTTTTTCGTCGGTTTTATCCGAGGGATTAATGTTAGATCGCTGTGATATAGAAATTCCCTGTTTCGGTTAAAACTTATTTAAGATTCGATATATATCCTGGCAAAGGTTAAGTTTCGACCGATAGAAATAAAATCTCAGTAATTAAGATTCGATCAAAATAACATTTCCGATTCTAAACAAAGTAAATTTATGCAATCGCATTCAATACTAGTTCAATCGTTATTACATTCAAGAGTTATAATTCGACCGTATTACATCATCGATTAGAATTAGATCATTTTACTGCAGTGGGATTATATTTAGGATTTAATTTTGCATTAAAGCAATTTCACTGGGATTATAGTGCACTTTATAACTCAATTTTGGATATAAAAAATCGATTATAGTACCTTAGAGGTTCAGATTTCTTTCTCTTTTCTACTTCCGACATATTAATATGCGTTTGAGGACTTAGTTTCGACCATATTCTATTGAAACTGATTTTGGATTAAAGTTCGACCAACTTCGATTGGAATTGAATTGATTAATGTTCGACCATCATCTATTGGAATTGAATTGATTAAAGTTCGACCATCTTCTATTGTAATTGAATTGATCAAAGCTCGACCATCATCTATTGGAATTGAATTGATTTAAGTTCGACCATCTTCTATTATTATTGATTTGGATCAAAGTTCGACCGTCTTCGTTTACTATTAAGATTCATTTAACACTTATTTCTCTATTAACTAGTTAAGGAACCCGCGACATTGCGCTGCGCCACACAAACACGGTATCTTTTCATCTTCTAGAGGGAACTTGTAGTCGTATGTGATTTCTTCGTCGACACCAATCGGCTGCTTTGAATATATCACGATTTTCTTTTGAGACTCTATCGTTATGATCTTGGCGTAGCAGTTAGGCTGGAAAGAAAAATAAAGAGATAGTTAAATTGATATAACTCAGTTTAATAGTCTTTAGTTGATAGATGGCTCTGGTTTGAGATCACATGGCTTTGTAGATTTCATTTTTATGCATTTTTTGTACGATGAAAGGTATACCCGCACATATAAACGCGCAAAGAATTGTATATGTCATTGATTAAACGTGCGAGGTTGCCGCTCTTAACCATGCTCATCTAGTCAATACTTTACCTTATAACTATGGTAGATGAACCGTGCGAGGTTGCCGCACTTGGTAGCGTATTTGATCGTATCCAGGCCTATCCGGAACAGATAGAACGCGCGAGGTTGCCGCCCTTAACCAAGCTAGTATAGAATACTCACATTACAACTATGATTGATGAACCGCGCGAGGTTGCCGCACTTGGTAGCATCTATGATGGTATCCAAGTCTATCCGGAACAGGTAGGACGAGCCGATGCCGGTGGCCTCGTACTGCGCCTCGCGCACGTCCGCCACTATTGGCCGAATCATTTGCCCAACGTATTCGATTACCATCTCGTCAGCTGCTATTGGCTCCTGTAATGTGACACGTTTTATAAATGAAAAATGTAAGTGATTATTAATAGTAATACCCTCGTGACAGAATAAGTAAAAAGTAGGTTAGTAGTCAACCCTGGTATCGTAGTTTTTAGACCGCCTCAAGGCCTCCAACGTGGTCTGACGATTGAAGCAACCGACAGACCCATCCTAGCAGAGGCAAGCTGCCCGTGGCGTAACAATCGCACTAGTTAGATCGAGTTGGTCAGTGGCCAGGTTAACACAAGTCCCCGAACTTTATATACCACCTAAAGGCCTCCAACATAGTTTAACGATTGAAAAACCGAGGATCGACCAATTATCGCGAAAGTGAGTCATTTATCGACAGACCAATCGACCAAAGTCGATCGGCAATCGGTCGATTAGTGTACACTTATTTTCTATTTTTATGTTCTTCATAAGGCTCAAGATGATTTTATTTATGTCGCCTTTACTTACCTGTGCAAACAATCCCCAGTCGTGAATACCGGACTTGGCGAACTTGAGTTGTTTCTTCCTGAACTTCAGCTGGTTGAACTTCAACAGATCCGAATCTGTATCTGTACCTGAAAATATGAATAAAAGGTTAAAAATATTTCACTTTTGATCAAAGCAAACTGAGCGTGAACTAGTACAAACATATAGTTCAATAGGTACTAATTACTCAATGTAAAGTACGGTCCCGAAGCAGAAAGAATTTCGTCCATTAACTTTTATCTACCTGTCTCTTTCACTAGTACTCAATAAAATTTCTGTCTCACTCGCCATAATGCGTTGTCGGAGTGAAACGGCAATATTTTTGTGTATGCGTGACAGAGACAATTAGATAAAGGTCAATAAAACCAGGAAAGACTTAGTTTGAATTGAAACTACGTTTACGACTATACTTCGTTTCGACGTTTCAGCTCCTTTACAGGGACTGTGGTCACAGAATAGTCTTATTTAGTCTGTATTAGTCAGCGTAGTGTTCGCTAAAACCTAAGAAACAAGCAAGTAACACTTACCAAAAGCGGTGAGCAGTCTCCTCTGATTGGACCGCGCCTCTCTCGACAAGAGCTGCATCTTGCTCGCCTTCAGCTTGTCGTCCGCCTGCGTGTGTATGTTGGCGGCGGCGCTGCGCCCGTGGTGGTACTTGTACTTGGCTTTGATACGGGCGTCCATCTTGTAGTAGCCTTCCGTACGAGCCGAACCGCTGGAGTGACCCTGGAGTGGAATTAAATGGGTTATGTTAACGAGACGATTTGAACAGTATAAAGAAAAGTTTTTGAGTAGCCTTTTTTTAATGCATCCCCAGTCTGTGTGGGACTTAACCCCGGCACAATCACTTTAGTTTTCATAGTAGTAGAGAAAGCAGTCCAAGTAGTGCACGGAGAAGTGAAGGAGTATTCAAAGTAGGGGAAGTGGTCCGCTTAGTAATGGACGTATCCACCTTATTCATAACGGCTAGTTCAGCCTGTTCATATTCGGTGGTCCAAATTTTAAATAGAGAGTATTCCTCTAAGTATTATGTGTATAGTGAAAGAAAGCGGATAGGTCAACATGTTGTAAACATGTACTGCCTTATTCATAACCACTCTCTAACTAAAATATTGTAAGTGAGTGTTTTGTCTCTTTTGCTCTTTGAAAATTAGCGTATGTCAGAAAGGGACAAACCAGTTGATAGCTAAAATGCTGCTAGCGTTTATGAATAAGGCCTATAGTCCTTAGCTTACTGAGTTGAATGCGTGTAGTGTGCAGTGTATGATGTGTACCTGCAGGTCCTCGTAGATGTTGTTCCGGCGGCGGTTCTTCTTGCGCGGCGGCGCGGTGTCGGTGGGCGGGTGGTCGACCCAGTGCGTGTCGTCCAGCCAGTAGTGCTGCGTGTAGTGTGCAGTGTATGATGTGTACCTGCAGGTCCTCGTAGATGTTGTTCCGGCGGCGGTTCTTCTTGCGCGGCGGCGCGGTGTCGGTGGGCGGGTGGTCGACCCAGTGCGTGTCGTCCAGCCAGTAGTGCTGCGTGTAGTGTGCAGTGTATGATGTGTACCTGCAGGTCCTCGTAGATGTTGTTCCGGCGGCGGTTCTTCTTGCGCGGCGGCGCGGTGTCGGTGGGCGGGTGGTCGACCCAGTGCGTGTCGTCCAGCCAGTAGTGCTGCGTGTAGTGTGCAGTGTATGATGTGTACCTGCAGGTCCTCGTAGATGTTGTTCCGGCGGCGGTTCTTCTTGCGCGGCGGCGCGGTGTCGGTGGGCGGGTGGTCGACCCAGTGCGTGTCGTCCAGCCAGTAGTGCTGCGGCGCCGGGGCCGCCACCAGCTGCTCGTAGGCGCGCCGCAGCAGCGCCGCGTCCTCGCGGTCCACGCCGCGCGTCAGGAACGAGTACAGCACTTGCATCTCGGCGAGCAGCTCGCGACCCGGGAACACTGCCGTAGGCGCTGTGTCTGTGTGTAGTCTGTGAATAATACGCCATATTATGTTAAAGCATAGATCTCAGAATATTATGTTCGGAGTGCGTGTGTGCGAGCTCAGAACGAAAATAGCTGCAACACTGCCGACCCAAGAATAAACCCGATTATACATATACCAGAGTTACCTTCGCCAAGCATTACACATGACTTTATATGTAAAATATTGTTAATGGAGTTTTAGATTTGTATTTTGCGTTTCTCTAGTAATCTGTTATAGTTATCACTGTTTGTTACCCAAATAAAATTACATCTTGCACCACATTACGTCTGCTCAAACATCACATATACGTACTTATTCTGTATCTCTGCAAGCTTCTTGGTCTCGTGTTTCCTCTTGTAGGGCCGCTTGCCTTCCTTCTTAGCCGGCGGCGGCTCGTCGGGCAGCGCGGGCGCCGGCGCCGGCTCCGACATCCACGTGTAGCCTGCAGGACAACGGAGTATACCATTGATAAAACAGCCGTCAATATATTCTCATACGCGAAAAACGACGTTTTCGCCAAATACCTCTCGTAGCGTTGTACCGAGACCTCGGTCTTTGTACAGCATCAACTGATAATTCTCCTTTTACTGCATCATTTTATATGTAACTGGCGGGTGCAGCACGGGTGGTTCCACCCGAGACCCAATAGATGTCGCTAGTGTGAATCTAAACCATCCAGAGTGCCGCTCAAACGCATACAAAACTATTCATTCAAACCGATCCAGCCGTTTAGGGGGAATTCAGTGACATACACAAGTACAGTAGAATTATCTATACTAATATACTAATAATAATTAATAATAATATTATAAAGAGGAAAGGTTTGATTTTTTGTTTGTTTGTCTCGAATAGGCTCTGAAACTACTGCACCGAATTAAAAAATTCTTTCACCATTCGAAAGCTACACTATCCCTGAGTGCCATAGGCTATATTTATTCCCGAAATTCCCACGGGAACGGGCACAACGCGGGTATATGTAACCCAAGGTATGAAAAACATGCCTAAAAAAATTGGTTTTTGGCGTGCGCTACTAAATCTATTGATGATACACAAAAACAATGTTCTACACAATCAAAGTACCTACATATCATTGCAAACAAATAAGTTCGCGAGGGCATATGTCTAACTATTATAGTTAAGACACAATAACCGTTTTAAGTTAAAATTAATTAGTTAAAAAAGGAGTGTAATTTTAAGTTGATGATATTCATATGATGATATGAATCTACATCAAAATAAATGGCTCTACAATCAAGGTTAATTATGTTTCTTTGTGTACCTCTTTAAATTATTAAAATCGGACAGTTAGTTTCAGAGTTATGATGAGAAATATCACTACATAGTATAAAATAAAGTCGTCTCTGTTTCGTGTCTGTTTGTCTGTATGCTTAAATCTTTAAAATTACGCAACGGATTTTGATGCGGTTTTTTTGTAATAGGTAGAGTGATTCAAGAGGAAGGTTTTTGTGTAAAAAAATTCCCGAAATTCCCACGGGAGCGGCCACAACGCGGGTAAAACCGCGGGGCGCTGCTTACAAAATAGTAATGCTCGATGGCGGGTCTCTTATGGCTACTTACTGTTTCGTGCGGTCAAAGCGCGCGGGGATATAGGTACCTGCCTACGAACTACGAACGACGAAGACGTGCTATGTAGGTATTATCCCGAATTCTTCCTCACATGAAATCTTGATTGTGTATACATATATACTCGCGCGAGACATGTAATATTTTATCCCCAATTTCCCACTTGAAATTTTGATTGTGTATATTCCTGCGGGAGACACGCAATGTTTTATCCCGATTTTCCTACATGAAATCTTGATTACCCGAAGCGAAGCGAGGGCGGGTCGCTATATAAAATAAAGTCGTCTCTGTTTCGTGTCTGTCTGTCTGTTTGTCTGTATGCTTAAATCTTTAAAATTACGCAACGGATTTTGATGCGGTTTTTTGTAATAGATAGAGTGATTCAAGAGGAAGGTTTATATGTAAAAAAATTCCCGAAATTCCCACGGGAACGGGCACAACGCGGGTAAAACCACGGGGCGCTGCTTACAAAATAATAATGCTCGATGGCGGGTCTCTTATGGCCACTTACTGTTTCGTGCGGTCAAAGCGCGCGGGGATATACCTACCTACGAACTACGAACGACGAAGACGTGCTATGTAGGTATTATCCCGAATTCTTCCTCACATGAAATCTTGATTGTGTATACATATATACTCGCGCGAGACATGTAATATTTTATCCCCAATTTCCCACTTGAAATTTTGATTGTGTATATTCCTGCGGGAGACACGCAATGTTTTATCCCGATTTTCCTACATGAAATCTTGATTACCCGAAGCGAAGCGAGGGCGGGCCGCTAGTACATAATAAAGATATTGTATTTTGATTTTTATATTTTTCTGGTAATAAATTGCTTTTTTATTTTATTTACTTAATTCAGTCTAGTATAACATACCGTGGTCATGATGCAAGTGATTGCTATTAGGCCTTGCATCCGGCAGCTGTTCTTTGTCCGGCGGCCGGCAGTAGGAGTGGTCGAGCGCGACTTGCGACGCTTGCGATGCTTGCGACGCTTGCGAGACCGGCGATGATGACGACGATAGCGTGCTGCTTAGCTGTGAACAGAAGAGTTAGGTTAGATAAGGATATTATTTGAGTCGTCGATGAAGTTTTAAGCGTTCACCGAAATGTTGTATCACTACATAGTATAAAATAAAGTCGTCTCTGTTTCGTGTCTGTTTATCTGTTTGTCTGTATGCTTAAATCTTTAAAATTACGCAACGGATTTTGATGCGGTTTTTTGTAATAGGTAGAGTGATTCAAGAGGAAGGTTTTTATGTAAAAAAATCCCGAAATTCCCACGGGAACGGGCACAACGCGGGTAAAACCGCGGGGCACTGCTTACAAAATAATAATGCTCGATGGCGGGTCTCTTATGGCTACTTACTGTTTCGTGCGGTCAAAGCGCGCGGGGATATACCTACCTACGAACTACGAACGACCAAGACGCGCTATGTAGGTATTATCCCGAATTCTTCGTCACATGAAATCTTGATTGTGTATACATATATACTCGCGCGAGACATGTAATATTTTATCCCCAATTTCCCACTTGAAATTTAGATTGTGTATATTCCTGCGGGAGACACGCAATGTTTTATCCCGATTTTCCTACATGAAATCTTGATTACCCGAAGCGAAGCGAGGGCGGGTCGCTAGTTTACCATAAAATTTTAAATTTTCCAACTTTGAATACGACACTAAAACTTCAATAACTTTATTAGATCTAATAATAGTTCCTTTATTACCAAACTCTTAAAGGACTACTAATGATCTTAGAAAGTAGATTCCAAATTCAAATCCACTTTAATGAGACGTGTAATGTATGTAAAATAACGTCAATATGTTTACTTCTTTCGTCGATTTAGTTAACGTTTCTGAGTATGGCAGTAACAAATATATGGAATGTATAGTAAACGTACTCATACGCGTTTTTCGCGCGATTTCGGATTTCGGATTTAGATGAAACTTTACAGTAATATAGGTTATACATCAGAATAAGACATGGGATACATTTTATCCTGAAATTCCCGCGGGAACGGGTACAACGCGGGGCACGGCTAGTACAGAATAAAATAATTTATTTAACTAGAACTTCCTACCTCTTTAACCCCATTGACGCCCGCTTCCGGTGCACTATGGTCGCTCAGCGACACGATCCTCTGTCTCTTTTCATTCTTCCTCTCTTTCTTGCTGCTCTGCAAAGACTCCGCTTCGGAAGATATCTCTCCATCCTCGATTTCTGTGTCCTGTTTACTCTTGTCCGGCGATTTGAGGTGATTGGTAGGACTTTGAAGGATTCTCGTGTCTTCTGGCTTGGTATCTGGTTTACTGTAAGAAAGTATTACCGCTTTATTAACAAACGCTCTATAAAACACTGTTGTCTCTTTTGCTCTTCGGAAAATTGCGTATGTCAGACAGTGACAAACCATTTGATAGCTAAAATGTTCTTAAGTTACCAAAACCACTTTCGATTCAGTTAATACGTGTTTATATGGCCCTAAGAGTATTACAAGCCTGTAATG
Organism: Cyclophora albipunctata; assembly: GCA_963082685.1. Taxonomy (NCBI): domain Eukaryota; kingdom Metazoa; phylum Arthropoda; class Insecta; order Lepidoptera; family Geometridae; genus Cyclophora; species Cyclophora albipunctata. The sequence goes on from OY720133.1 coordinate 4,105,069, forward strand.
TCCCACAGATAGACCTCGCATTCCATCGAAGATATCAGTACACTGAAGAGGATTAGGCGTAATCACCACGCATGCCTAGTGCGAATTGGTGATCGCAAAATCAAAAGTAGGAAACAGTTTTTCGCTCGACCCGGGAATTGAACTCATCCACTAGAATGCAACTTAAATATGTCTAGAAGTAAATTACGTTCAAAGGTTTCTTGGACTCCATATAATACGAAAATACAGTATGAATTGTCCTGTCCTCAGTTTGATTAGGGAATTAGGCTGAATCACCTGATTGCCCGAAAAGTAAGACGATTCCGTGCTTCGGAGGGCACGTCAAGCCGTCGGTTACTTTCTACGGATAGTAGTCGTTACATGAGCCATGTTAGAGGCCTTTGGCGGCTCAATAACTCTGACACCAGGATTGGTCAGGTTGACCATCCACTCGAGGAAGAAGAAGTAGAATGATAAAGATTACCTTTCATCGGGCGGTTTCTCGGGCTGCGGCTCCGTGTCGGTATCCATTTCCGTCTTCTTTCTCTGCTCTTCCAAGAACTCTCTCTCTATCTGCTCCATGTATTCCGTGTTTCGTCTTCGTTTCTCCTGTAGAGTTGTGTAAATTATTGTATACAATTATATGATTATAGCCGCACCCCACGGTGTTGCCCGCGTTGTACCCGTTCCCGCGGGAATTTCGGGATAAATGTATCACAAGTGTTATTCTGATGTATGTAAGTAAGTATTTATGTTTTTACTCTTTCACGGAAAAAACTACATAACGGATTTGGATGAAACTTTCCAGTAATATAGGTTATAGATCAGAATAACACATGGGGTACATTTAATCCCGAAATTCCCACGGGAACGGGTAAAAAGCGGGTGAAACCGCGGGCCGTGGCTAGTGTGCAGTAATGTAGTCATAATACGCGTTCCTTGACAAACTTACAGCTACGCCCATGTAGAATAAGCAAACATAGTAACAAGTAAGTTATCTGTACCTGGTATTCTCTCTCTTCCTCCGAATCCGAGTACAGCCTATCCCTGAGCACGGCTCGCTCGGGCGACGCCGACACTCGACTTCCGAAGGCGGCCATCACCTCTGGTACTGGGGTCTTCTCTGTAAACAGACAAACGGGACACCGTTAGTAAATGATCTCAGTAATAATTCTAGTCTATTATGTGGAATTAAACTTTCTGGTTTCTGTAAAGAGGCCACTCACATAAAAATCCCTAGAAAAAGAAGAAATATCCTGCATCATGCAGGTTACATTACATTCTCTATAGATTACCTGCCTTATTACCTATGCTCTCTAACTAAAACACTTTTAGTGAGTGTTTTGTCTCTTTTGCTCTTTGGAAAATAGCGTATGTCAGAAAGTGACAAACCATTTAATAGCATCTCTAAGTCAAACCACATTAAACTTCGCTACAAGCGAGAAAGATCAGCTAGCGTTCGCTTTCACTTAATTTTAAGTGTCGAAATAAATGACTATGTATTACCTCTTCTGCTCTGTTCTTCTTCGCTGTCCGACGAAGAGTACACTCGTCTTAACCGTTCCTTATTCGATATAACCTTGAACTGTAACAAATAGAGTCGTTAAGAATGTAGAATAACTATAAAAAACGAGGATAGCAATTTCCTTAGGAGCAGAGCAACAAAGAATTGACCTAACTTCGCAGCGATTATATGCGAATTGAGTCAACTTTAGCACTTTGCAATACTCAAAATCTTCTTGCAATGCATTATGCTTGATCAATAGCCCCCTATCTTTACCCGGATTTGGGTACCGTCACATATTCACGTCTAATAAATAATATACCCGGACAAATTCACTCACGGTTAATTAGACCCAAACTAAGCTCTAAGCTTGTAATATGGAATCTAACTAACTGATACTACTACATATACATACACAAATACTTTATCTTATATATAAAATTCTCGTGTCACAGTGTTCGTTCGCGTACTCCTCCGAAACGGCTCGACCGATTCTCATGAAATTTTGTGAGCATATTGAGTAGGTCTGAGAATCGGCCAACATCTATTTTTCATCCCGAAATTCCCGCGGGAACGGGTACAACGCGAGTGAAACCGCGGGGCGCAGCTAGTAAGAATATATAATTGACACCCAGACGTCGTCGCCAACAAATATGTCTTCACATATTGTTGACTCCGGGCGGGAATCGAACCCGCAACCCCCGTCACAGTAAGCGCTCTCACTGCCACTGTGCCAACGGGCTTGTCTAAATATCTATACAATGCATTATGATTAGTCACTTGAGCTCAGCTCCACTCCGCTCAGTTCAACTCCACTCATTCCCACTCCATTCCGCTCCAACGCAGTCTATACTCGCCGTACGGATAGTACGTTCAAAAGAGTCTCTTTGTGGCCAAACCTAATAAAAAATATTTGACTTTGACTTTGCTTTGACTTGACTTTGACGTTCAAATACTCACGTTCCGTACGTCAGCCTCGTCGAGTTCCGAATCCGTGTCGGTGTCGGAGTATATCCGCGCCGCGGTCTTGCGCTCCGGCGACGACGACGACGACGAACGACTCGACGTAGATGATGACGATCTGCAGTGAATACAACGTATAATAATATGATATTTTATGAAACCCTAATTAAAATACCTTTGAAATTGGATGGGGGCATATGGGTCAATATAAATTAAATGGTTTAGGGTGCGTATTCATTGAAGCGGAGCGGAAACTGTGAGAAGCGCAATCTACCACACAACGCATTACGAAAAGATTTTGACAATGTCAATGCGTTGTTTGACAATGTCAATGCGTTGTTTGACAATGTCAATGCGTTTAGTTTAAACGTACTCACACGGGTTTTTTCGTGTTAGAAAGTTAATAAAGCAAGTAATAACTTACTTTTTATTTCCCGACGTTTCAAATCGTGTAAGTTTAAAAAAGACTAATGTCAATGCGTTGTTTGACAATGTCAATGCGTTGTTTGACAATGTCAATGCGTTGTTTGACAATGTCAATGCGTTGTTTGACAATGTCAATGCGTTGTTTGACAATGTCAATGCGTTGTTTGACAATGTCAATGCGTTGTTTGACAATGTCAATGCGTTGTTTGACAACTTCAATGCGTTGTGATTGGTCGATTGAACTCCTCACAGCTTAACTCCGCTTCAAGAGAAACGCACCTTAAAACTGTGGCAAATCCATGCGGCAAACATTAAATTAAAAGGGATACTGAACTGTCTTATTACCATGATACAAATGTCTATCTGCTTACTATTCTATAAAAAATACATTGAACTGAGTGGTTTCAAAATAATTCTATTCAGAATACTGGCCATGAGTAAATTCCCGAGACACTAATATACAGTACAAACCTCGAGGAGCTACTGGACTGCCTTCGCCTACTCCTCGACAGGTAAGAGCCCGTAGTCCTATTCCTCGGACTGGTCGGTACTTCCTTCTCCTCGTCGGAATTCTGCACCATTTCCTCCTGGAAAAAATAAAAATTATTGAATTTAAATTGTAGGTAAAAATACATTTTAAACGAAATTTAGTAACGGAGATTTTTAATATTCTATTTATTTCGTACGTATTAAGGTGCGAAACAGTTTGCCTTTTTGAACATGTCGCGCTTTTTAATCACAGCATAAGCACAGTTTGCAAAGCTAACTTGCATGTTAATTTTAAAACAGAGAATAACCCAGGTATGTGCATATTCTTATCATTGTATGACCCTGTATGCAAGTATGAATTATCTTGTCACGTCTTGTCATTTACTTTTCCTCCCTATCCTATCCCACACCGTACCTGGTCACTAAGCCTCCTATCTCCGTCATCATCCATAGTAACGGGCGAAGGTATCTTCCTTTTCCTCCTAAAGCTTGGCATCTTCGGTATAGCGGCTCGTAGGCCGAGCCCGTACCCGCCCAGCTCTAGAGCGAGCTCGCGAGATTCCATGATGCATTTCATACTGTCAACGCCTTCTTCTTTCTTGTTGGATATATCCTGGGAATATGAGAAATGTTATGTTTAGAAAAGGGAAGGATTCGAAAGTTTACTTACGTGATATTGTTTCATCCCGGGAATATGACAAAAATGTTAAAAGAATGGCACGTTAAATTGTCGGTCCCGGTTGTTTTAAACGATAGACCATGTCAGAGGCCTTGAAGCCGTCTAAAAACTCCGACACCAGGGCTGGTCACTAACCCACTACATGAATGAAAGAATTTGGTTGTCGACCTAAACTGAACATGGCATAAAATGCACTGATATTTCATAGAGATTAAGTTTCAAGAAAATCCTTGTAAAATAAATATGGTACTTAAAACTTAGATTATACAAAAGAAATATAATACTTAATAAAACTGGTTTGGATCGCGTTTGATAATAACGTATTTATTAAAATACGTACCCGACGATCGAGCGAATTACACCGCTTGTGGTCACGGGATAACTCAAAAATGTCGGAAGTAAGATATATAATATTCAAAAGGACATAGTATTAGTCGAACCTGCAGAGGTTGACTAGCATCCTCCTTCGGCTTGACAGTCTTCCTGCTCTGTTCATCCCACCACGTCTCGAAGTTCTTGAAGGCCGTACTTTCAATCATCTTCTTGTTGAAATCCTTCTTCAATATTTGCTTCAGTTCTGTCGTGACTCGCTCTATGACGCTGTTGATTGTGGGGTAGTAGGGGTTGTCAGATGTGTGTTCCTGTGGAAACGAGAATATTGGTTAAATATAGTATCAGTTAGTTAGATTTCATATTACAAGCTTAGAGCTTAGTTTGGGCCCAATTAACTGTGAGTGAATTTGTCCGGGTATATTTATTTATTTAATGTACTAACGAGTGAGTGGTTTGCACAAGCATTCTTAATTCAATTTACAACGCCTTAATATGTTTAATAAACAAACGACGTTTGTTTTAAATAGTGTTCTATCGTGCAATATAAAATACATTTTTGAACGAACAGCTTTTAAACATATTTAGGTACTTAATAGATTTAATAGTTCTAGTGCCAACCAATAAAAGTTAAAAAGAGTAAGACTGACAAATTTCTGTTGGTGGATGGGGGCAAAGTATATATTTATACAAAGCATATAATTCTTTACTTGGATAATTACACACAAACTAGTATCTAATCTCAGTACAAGACACGTACAAGGACACTAGATCTTATGTCAGAGCCATTATGTTTGTTTGAGTAGTGTGTGTGTGGTGTGTGTGGTGTGTGTGTGGTGTGTGTGTGGTGTGTGTGGTGTGTGTGTGGTGTGTGTGGTGTGTGTGGTGTGTGTGTGGTGTGTGTGGTGTGTGTGGTGTGTGTGGTGTATGTGGTGTGTGTGGTGTGTGTGGTGTGTGTGGTGTGTGTGGTGTGTGTGTGGTGTGTGTGTGGTGTGTGTGGTGTGTGTGGTGTGTGTGGTGTGTGTGTGGTGTGTGTGGTGTGTGTGTGGTGTGTGTGGTGTGTGTGGTGTGTGTGGTGTGTGTGGTGTGTGTGGTGTGTGTGGTGTGTGTGGTGTGTGTGGTGTGTGTGGTGTGTGTGGTGTGTGTGGTGTGTGTGGTGTGTGTGTGGTGTGTGTGGTGTGTGTGGTGTGTGTGGTGTGTGTGTGGTGTGTGTGGTGTGTGTGGTGTGTGTGGTGTGTGTGGTGTGTGTGGTGTGTGTGGTGTGTGTGGTGTGTGTGGTGTGTGTGGTGTGTGTGGTGTGTGTGGTGTGTGTGGTGTGTGTGGTGTGTGTGGTGTGTGTGGTGTGTGTGGTGTGTGTGGTGTGTGTGGTGTGTGTGGTGTGTGTGGTGTGTGTGGTGTGTGTGGTGTGTGTGGTGTGTGTGTGGTGTACGTACGAGGTGCGAGAGGGCGGGCGGCGGCGCGTGCGGCGCGTAGGGCTGCGCGTAGGGGTGCGGCGCCAGGCTGTAGGGCAGCGCCAGCGCGCCGCCGAACGGGCCGCCCGCGTACGCCGCGCCTGCAACATACACACCTTACAATCACTATACTGTACTCAATTTAATAAAGCCCTATCATTTCCCTCTTCCAGGCAATAACCTACTATTATCATAACTAAGGTATTACAAGATGTTATACTACCCTGCTATTACCATAACATCTTGTAATACCTTTGAACCCATGTTTATTGATTCTCAATTCGGTTCGATTTTTCTTATAGTAATTAACGATATTTGAAATGAATTTTATTTATTGGTCTTGCTGTATGAGCGCTCGGCTCACGATCCGGAGGTTCCGGGTTCGATTCCCGGTGGGGACAATTCATAACATCTTGTAATACCTTTGAACGGATATTTATTGATTCTCAATTCGATTCGATTTTTCTTACAGTAATTAACGATATTTATAATGAATTGTATTAATGATCCGTAATAAAGTGTGATACTGTATAAGTGTGTACCTGCGGGCGGCCACATGTGGTGGTAGTAGTGGTGGTGCGCGGGCGACGCGTACAGCGGCTCGGCCGGCACCTGCTCCTCGATCTTAGCCTCCGTCGACGACAGCGACGACAGCGACATCTACAACACAAACACACAGTTCAATTATCGTTAACCTGAACTCAAAGTAGAAAATATAATGGTTACCCTACCACATAGTGGAAACTACTTGAAGGGTATTAAAGAACATAGTATCAAAATGCTTGATAGTATTGTCAAATGTAATCTTATGTTGTTATGTAATAATCCCATCTTAGTTTGTAGGACAAAGATAAACGCTTGCCATTTGCCTTGCCAATAAATTCTTACAATTCAAAATAATTTACTCAACATAACTTTTTTTGGTAACTTAATCGCAAAATTCCAATACAATGCTTGTTAAACTGCGATGAATAATACAAGAGCAATTACAAATGATGGTTAACTCATTCATTAATTTCAATTGACATTATCGATTGAATACAACCGGGACAGACAGCTTAACGTGCTCTCTGAAGCAGGGTAGCGATCAGATACAAATGCCACTTTCAGCCACCCATGCGAGTAGGTTCTAAGCTGCACGTTGTTTAACAATCGCAATGAATTAACATCCTTATGTCACTAATTATAAGGTTATTTATTTACCTGATCATCATCCAAGTTGTCTTCCTGACTGTTTGGCGCGACCGGCGACTTTCTCGGCTCCTCTCCTGTCAGTAATTCATCTTCAGACGACGAGATATCGCTACCGATCTTGTCTATAGTCATTAACCGCTTGCGTTGCTCCTCGCGTGCTATCTCTTTCGCTCGCTAGAGGTGGGAAAGAGAGGAATATAGTTGAGGTTTTAAGGTAAATATGTATTTTGTTATTTTATTGGGATTTGTAGTCTACCGTTATGATTCAATAACATTAAAGTTGATTAATTACTTTCAAAAAGGCTCTCTTGACACCATTGATTATATGTTGCATATAAGTACAACTTTTATTTGACACTTACTGTATTATACATTTTTACCTGACGTTTTTGCCGCTTTACAGGAACGTGTCATATTATATCGAATTTACGGCCGTCTTTTGTGACCGCGATGAGTACAACCAAAATTAGTAGTGTTCGCTACTTAAGAAATCGGCAAATATAGTTTCTTACCCGTTCCACAGTAGTCTTGATGCATTCCAAATAGAACTCTCTAGAGAGAAACGGTGAAGGAGTCGTTGATAGCGGCTCCTCGATAAAATCAGTCTTCGTGGACACAGACACTATACTATCTTGGTCTTCACTGCCGGAAACTAAGGACAAAACGATAAATTGATTAGAACACTTGCAATTGATAACGATGATGAAGCTGTTTACTTATTGTGGCAATAATATAAATTCTATAAATACAAAGTTGCCTAAGGTCAAAGCCCCCTTTAAAATCCAACTTTGCCAAAATATAAGCTGTAAATACCTCGTCTTACCAAGCCGAGGTCTAATAGGGTACGAGGGGGTTGGGTCTCGCCGCCCCCTCGCTGAGATGAAGGAGATAGCCTAGGGCTGTCCGGGGTCAACTTCTCCATAGGGACAGTTAGGAAATAAAAAATACCCCCCTTTTGAATGAGTTAAACTATCCATAAGTGTTTTATAAAGAATATTTACTCTCATCATCGCTGGGCGGCTGCGCAGAGTCCAAGTCCGGTATCTTGGGCGGCAGTTTGTCGTCATCTTCCTCTTCAGAAGACATGCCGAATGAAAGGAACGGGGGCGCCATGCCGCCGCCGCCGCTAGCGCCTTTTAGTAACATTGCTATCCTGAAATTGTGGTGTTGGTTCAGTTCAGACGTTCAGCCACAAAGGTCGAGATAGTCCGTTCATAGAATAGTCTATGAACGGACTATCTCGACCTTTGTGGCTGTATTAAATAGGGCGATCATAGGATCGCCCTATTTAATACTATGAATCAGAATAATACTAATATAAACTTATCTATAGTAAGATCAAAGATTCGTGTAATGATTTGACTACTTCTTAAGAAAAAAAATTACCGACCGAATTGAGAAACTCCTCCTTCGGTGTTTGAAGTCGGTTAATTAAATATTTATGTGAAAATTTCCTACATATATATTTTTTTTTAATAAATGAAACATTCACTTTCTATACTGTATTTGTTTTAGTATGTTAGTAGTAGTTATGGTTTTGAAAAGAGAAGTGAAAAAGAAGAGAAGATACAACTGCACGGAATTTTTATAAAGATCAAATGACCCGCCCTCTCTTCGCTTCGCATGGTTAATATTGCGTAAAGTTCTCTTAAAAATTCCGGGATAAAATAATTACTAAAATAATTATACATAAACTTTTCCCATGAATTCTTTTATCCGTACGTTAGTAAAAATCGCTGGGAAATACACACTTAGGGGGGCTTCATTTCATATGAAAGGTAATTTCATACTACGAAAGATCATTTCATACTATGAACGATCATTTCATACTATGAAAGATCATTTCATACTATGAAAGGTCATTTCATACTATGAAAGATCATTTCATACTATGAAAGGTCATTTTATACTATGAAAGATCATTTCATACTATGAAAGGTCATTTCATACTATGAAAGATCATTTCATACTACGAAAGATCATTTCATACTATGAAAGGTCATTTTATACTATGAAAGATCATTTCATACTATGAAAGGTCATTTCATACTATGAAAGGTCATTTTATACTATGAACGATCATTTCATACTATGAAAGATCATTTCATACTATGAAAGGTCATTTCATACTATGAAAGATCATTTCATACTATAAAAGGTCATTTTATACTATGAAAGATCATTTCATACTATGAAAGGTCATTTCATACTATGAAAGGTCATTTCATACTATGAACGATCATTTCATACTATGAAAGATCATTTCATACTATGAAAGGTCATTTCATACTATGAAAGATCATTTCATACTATGAAAGGTCATTTTATACTATGAAAGATCATTTCATACTATGAAAGGTCATTTCATACTATGAAAGATCATTTCATACTATGAAAGATCATTTCATACTATGAAAGATCATTTCATACTATGAAAGATCATTTCATACTATGAAAGATCATTTCATACTATGAAAGGTCATTTTATACTATGAAAGATCATTTCATACTATGAAAGGTCATTTCATACTATGAAAGATCATTTCATACTATGAAAGATCATTTCATACTATGAAAGGTCATTTCATACTATGAAAACATAAAGATGTGATATGTCGTGTACTAACCTAGTATCAAGATCTACGTTCTTAGGCTCGTCTGCGGGCGGCGGCGGCTTCGGTTCCGGTTCCTTCGAGTCGGCCGCGTCCTCCGGTGGGCGCGGGGACGACGCCGGCTGCTGCGGGGGCGCGGGCGGGTCCTAGTGGTATGTAATACGGAGGTGAATCATCGCTACGCTACGCCGTAGCATAAAACCGTACTCTGACACTTAACAAGAAGTCGTCCATGAATCACGTGATGTTTTTTCTGGCACTTTTAACCCTCCCACCCATTTGGTGATACATGGGGAGGTTTCAGACTAATCCCCCTCTCCCCTTTATCACGTGCATTTTACATTTTTAAATATTTATTGAAACTTTTCGGTTGAGTAATAGCGCGTTTGCCGAAAAAATAACTACACGTGATATATTACTACAAAACTTGTTTAATAGAGCCCCTAAAATCCTAATATATAGTAAAAAATCGCATAGCAAACATGAAAAGCATTAAACACGAAACAAGCAATGGACACAAACATGCATAATGATAAATTAATATGTGTTTCATACAAGAATGTACAATAAATATGTATATATGTACTTATATTTATTACCCTTAAGCTCCAAATACGCGAACGACACGTTGTCAACGGCAAAGGATGCCGTTGTGAACGGCAAAGGATGCCGTTGTCAACGGCAAGAATGCTGTTGTCAACGGCAACGGATACCGTTGTCAACTGACGTGACTTCTGCAGTTGCCTTTTCCGTTGTCAAGTGCAGTTTGTGTGTATGAATGCACGCTTAGTTAATATACTTCTTACACAGTAGCATGGCATGTGGGTGAACTGTCAGACAATTTTAACGTTTCATCAATTGAATTGTACTAAAAGGACAACTGCGACCATACTAGTCGGCAGAGTAAGTTAGTATTTTTTTATTTGTGCATTGATTTATACGCTTACTTATATGTAATACCAATATACCCTTCTAAACTACCGATATACTAATCATATCAACATTACAAATCATACTAAAATATATTCGTACCAACGTAACAAAATTAAATTATTCTACTAAAATAATCTACCAACATCACCAGTAGTAAAATATATTACAAGTACAAAGTACTAGCATAGACTAATATGAAACCATAGACTACATTATATTTATATAGACGTCAGACCTTTTCCTTTTCCTTTTTCTCGACAACTTCCGGCGAGGGCTCTTTTCTAACGACCGGGGGTGGTATGGAGTTGACCGGCGGCGGGCGGCGTTCGGGCTTCACCTCTTCATATTGCTATATTGTTACATTACATTTGTTTATTATATTTGAGGTTAGGTGTAAATACTTATTATTATGTGATTATTATAGAGAACTGGATTTCTGGTCCAAAGTTTAGGCGGAACCTTAATTTATATTTTATTAATTTCTATGGAAAATCTCGACTCGAAAATAAGAAGAATTAGATAATTTCATCAATGTCCTATGATGTAAGGGAAGTGTGCCTTCAAGTGCAGGCATTCTCTGCTCAAATGGAGACTTTCCGACCACTATTGTAAGCTACCTACAATATGAAATATTTATTTTATTTTATTTATTCGTTAACTAATATTAAACAAAATTTATCCTGCAGTACTTACAGGCCATGATTTCAGTTTTGCTATAGTCAATGAGACTAAACCTGATTCCATGATATTTGACTTGCTTTAGTACCTATATACATGTCAGTGAGATGAGAGGCCTATGCCCAGCAGTGGGACATTACAGGCTAATACTTCTTTTACTACTTTATATATGGTCAGGACTCAAGATATTTTTACTAGCAGCGCCCCGCGGTTTTACCCGCGTTGTGCGGGAACCCGTTCCCGTGGGAATTTCGGGAATTTTTTTACATAAAAACCTTCCTCTTGAATCACTCTACCTATTACAAAAAACCGCATCAAAATCCGTTGCGTAATTTTAAAGATTTAAGCATACAGACAGACAAACAGTGTGACAGACACGAATAAGAGACGACTTTATTTTATACTATGTAGTGATGATACCTAACTCAACTCATAAAAGATAATTACTTACTTTAATCATATAATAATAACTGACTTTACTTCGCAACAAAATATAATCAGGAATCTAAAGTCTACAGTCCAAAGATGTGCTTTAAAATATTACAAACCTCAGAAGGACGTGACTTCTCTCCCTGAGTATGCGTGTATAAATAGAAAAATACACTAATTAAACTTATCTACCCCTATATTTAAAAGTTGAATGAAAATGTATGAAAATCAAACCTACATCCCACGTAATTACAATGACAATGTATGAAATCTGAATGAGGACAGATGTGTATGGAATATGTATGAGTTATTATTAGTACAAAATCCACACCACACATTAACACGGATGGTTGATTAGACGTACAGATGATGTGAAAAGTCAGATTTGTATCAAACACAGTGGTAGAAACCAATCACAAGCGTGGTGTAAAAAAGGAGTAATGTAATTGGTTAGACTTGCCATATGGAATAATATAAAAAATGTTAGGAATATAAAACATAAGGAATGCTCGATTTACCCGCAAATACTAAAAAGCCACTAAAATATAAAAAGAGCCAATTTTAACAAAAAAAATTACGACTATTGTTGAACACTTTTAACAACTATCTTTAGTTGTATAGTTTTGACAACTGTAGTTGTATTACACCCCGATGATATTTTATCAAAACTGTATGAAAATGAGGGTAGATTGATTTGAGTTGCGTTTGGTGTTCATAATTATAGTCGATAAAGATACCACTCCGTGCGTGGTATAAACCTGACTTTGTAAAATTGTTTGTGAAATAATCCCAGCATCAATCAATCAATGATCGATGCTTAATGATCGACGGATAATCCCAGCATCGATCATTAATTGATCGATGGCATCACTCAATTATCGAGTACAATAGCACCATAGTTAAATGTACAATTACAGTTTTTCCCAATAACCTATCTCTACGGTAATCTCGGATAGCTGATCAAGTCTTGACATTTTTATCATGCTGACAAAATTTGGCATTTATGTTCATATTTGACATTTATGTCAAATTTGATATTTATGTCAAATTTTGTCAGCAAAAGAACTGATTAAAATTTTACATATTTGAAATACAATATCAAAACTGTATTCGCTGAGATTGCGGTAGAGAAAGGTTATTAGGACTGGCCGTATATAAGTATCGCTTCGCATAGCACAGCATCGTATATTTACATGTGCGGAGTGCGGCGTGTGATGCCTCCAGTCCCACCAGACGCCGCCGCTGCCGCCGGGCGTGGCGCCCGGCCCGTAACCGTAGCCGTACCTGAAAATATCACTTGATATTAGAATATATTATTCAATTACTTACAAAGCCTTGCAGTTTTATATAATTTTAAATTAAAGTACCTTTTCAAAATCAAGGATTAACGTAGTAAAATACCTGACTAGTGAAATACCATCTTATAGAGAAAAAAACTGGTGAATGAAAGAAATACTTGTCACCCATCATATGATGTCCCTATATGATATAAGATGCCTCTCTAATATATTAGAGGTCATGCATCATGCCTTCTCCCCTTACAATCCATCCCAATTAACCGAATCTTGCTCACTATCCGCTATCCGTTTGCGGTGTATGACATGTATGACAAACCCACCCTTACAACTATTATACTGACCCCTGCTGGTAGTAAGGGTCGTAGGGCGAGGGAGCGGGTGCGGGCGCGGCGGGGTATGGCGTCTCGGGCGGCGGGAAGGCGCGAGTCTCCTCGCTCGTCTCGCTGCCACCGCGCGAGTAGCGAGAACGCTCGCGGTGCCTGCACATAGATAGTTGGTTAGTATGACGGGGATTTAATAGGAGGTAGGTAGACCATTATGGTTCACAGTGGCGGGACGAAGATTAAATTATGAGCTAAGTAAAACTTTACTGCCTTATTAATAAACGCTCTAACTAAACACTGTTATGAAGTGTTTTGTCTCTTTTGCTCTTCGGAAAATTGGGTATGTCAGAAAGTGACAAACCATTTGATAGTTAAAATGTTCTAAATACGTGTTTATTAATATGGCCCTTATGGTCCAGTGTTTATAGGAATTTTCCGTCAACGCAAACACATGCCTGTATAACGTAACTACCATGCCAGTTAACTTCAAGTCAACGTACAATGCAGACTAGCCAGATAGAAGCAACAGTTATCATGTACACATGCCATTAGGTGTAACTGAAATCCCATAAGCTTAGGTTGCTGAAATACCGAATGCCAGCCATAAGCGAGTGTATTCAGGTCTTAATGGAGACTGGATATAGGCAACTACGGATAGTTTACAATGAAAAAGCAGGTCTATAGTTTATAGCGCTCTATGCTTCTTCTTCATGGGATTGGCACACAAAAGTAATATCTATAATGTCAAGGCAAGATAACTTTAGTTAGAATCATAAGATCAGATCCTTAATCATACATCATGCAAAATGTTAAACGCACACAAAGTTCATGTCTGGCTGGGTCATTAAGTAAAAAAAATAATCACAATAAAAGTTAACGCACAAATAACTCTGATATTGAAGCTCAAACGGTTATTCAGTTGGTGCAACTTACTTTCGTCTGCATTTCCTTTTACATCGCTTGCCGCTTGCGTAAAACAAGTTAATAAACATTAAGCCAAAGACATTGTTAGTATAATTAATATACAAATCAGTTATATGCCTTAAACATAACTTAGCACAAACTGTTATAATTAGTTAATACCAAAAAAATTAGAAAATTAATATATTCTGCTATCTGGGACCGAGAAAATCCAGATAACTATGTATGTATGTATATTAAAATCGGTCCAGGTGTTATACATAGAGTAACAACCACCCACGGTTTAGTTCGAATATTTCTAATGCAACTTAAATTCAAGCAGTCTTCAATCCATACAATGTCAACAATCAGATTAAAAAATGTATAGAAAGTAATTCCTAATTGGAGTAACGTTGTATATTTGGGGGTTAGGTTATGTTTCCATTGAAGCAGTACTTTGTACTGTCAAACAACGCCTTAACATTGTCAAAATCTTTTCGTGATGCATTGTGATTGGTCCGTTCGCCCTTAGTCCTATGTTCTAGAGATAGAAGAAGGCATCACTCACCTATCCCGCTCCCTATCTCTATCTCGGTCCCTATCCTTGTCTCTATCCCGCTCGCTCCTGCTCCGGTGTCTATGTCTGTAGTCCCTCTCCTCGTCCGACCACCGAGTGTTGCTGTCGCTGTGTTCAATATCTTTATACCTGGGGTATTGTGGTTCCTGGTAAAATAATGAATGGAGTATGTATTTTTGGATGTTACTAGTTTGCAATAAACCACAATAAATAATGCTGCACGATATCCTACCGCAGCGATGCGTAAAGCAGTTTTTTGCGTTGCAAATTCACATTGCGTTTTGTTAAGAGTTTTTTACCATCTTTACCCAGCACTAATCTGACTAGATTTATCTTTGCCCAGCAGAGATATACTATGGGGGAAAAAACTCACAAATCTGCCTTGATTTGTCAAAATCAAATAAAATCTAAATTCAATTTATAGGAATCTGAACCTAGACGTCAGTAATATGATAACTTATATATACTAATATTGTCAGCATGTTCACCAAAGTTTTTATATATTTAAGAAAATCAAGATAGTGTGGTATAACTTGTTTGCCTACCTTAGTGCTATCTATCGAATGCAGATTAAAACTGCTGGGAGCTCAATAACAGATACACAGCATACCTTCTCCGGAATCTTAGTTTCCTCCATCCGTTTAGGAATAACAGGCTCCATCTTAGGCTTCAGATCCTCATTCATCACCGGCTTCCCGAGGACAGGTGGAACCATCATCGGTGGAGGTGGAGGCTGAGGTTTCTTCTCCATCGTCTTATCCTCATACATCTCCTGACATTTCTTACCAAACGAGTCGTGAAATACTTCTAGCACCTGAAATGACAGGTTTTTAATGAATTTCAGTTGTTTCTCAGATCTATAATAAAGCTGGTTATTGTAATTTTATTTTATACTAGCAGCACCCCGTGGTTTTACCTGTATCATACCTGCCTTCATATTAATAATAGTATAGATTTCATTCAATCTGCTAATGTCTGGAAATATGGTCCGGTTTGGAAAGGTATTTATGATATATTTGTGGCCACATCTAAGAGGAAGTTATATAAAGGCTACAACAGGGACAATTCTGGTAAAAGCTTAAAAAGTTGTGTTATTTTCCATTCCAACAAATCTTTTTTATTTTATTTATCCTGATCCTGAATATGATAATAAGTAATAAAAATCCCAAAATTCTCACAGGAACGGGTGCACTGCGGGTGAAACCATGGGGCACCGCTAGTTTTAACATTCAAATATGAAGAAGAGAATCTTACCTTTCCCATTACTGATTTTCCGTTATACTTTTCTATACACATCTTAGTAAATTTCACATCCTGGAACACAACTCTTGCAAATCCCAAATGCCGGTTAGTCATTGGGTGATAGAAAATAGTAAGCTCTTCATATGGACCAACTTTATTCATCATATCGGCTAAAAATGCTTTGTCTATATTATCATTTAGGTTTCCAATAGTAATCTCAAGTTGAGGGGGTATTCCTACATAGTTTTTATCTATTTTAAACCTGAAACAATCATTTATTTACGTTACACAGTATTCATACAATCATATAAACAAGTTACAAGTTTTATAGAGGTTATCACTGCGTAGTTTGAATAATTTGAATTTGCCGCCATAGAAAATACAGACCACAGATAGTAAAATATGTCAAAAATTATGTTTGTAATGTTGGTAGCTCTGCCAATCAAGCTACAATAAAAACAAAAAGAATCAGCATAATTTTTATTGTATTTCTATAGATTTTTGAGAAATTTTCACGTTTTAATGTATTTATTGATATTCTACTATCTACTATCACTTTAGTTTGTACTTACAAATCATTTCTTTTCCATAAATCACAACTTATTAGAACTTACTTAGGTTATTTGTTTTGCAACAAAAAGCAAAATGTTTCATTTCACAATTTCACTTATTGCTTGCATTTTCAGCGCTTATTCAATGATAATAATGTAATTTCATTCCTTAACCGCTTTCTAACCATTAGAACACTAAATATGCATCAATGTTATTCATACAAAGCTGTTTGTTGTGGCTCATCTTGACCCAAAATGTCAATAGTTGTAATTTACTGTTAGATGACTTACCTTGGGACTGGTAGATCGGCTGGTTCTATCCTATTCCATATTCTGGACAGCTGAGACCTAGGATCTCTACATTGCACTGTTGGATAAGTGGCATCACCCGGTACACAACCATCATATCGGTATAATTTTGTTGCTCCTTTTACAAGAAATGGGTCCATAAGAAGCTTATAGTTTTTAGGCGCTTTGTGAAGCACCGCATTGTGTGCCGGTGTTTTGTGCTCCATACCTCCATTCATTCTGCAAGAAAATCAGTAAATTGTAGTTGGATAAAACATAACCTCCTCCTTATAAACATTTTCGGTTTTCAGGTATAAAATAGCTAAAAATAATGTTATTGTGTATCAGAAACTGTATAACGAGTAAAAGTGTTGTCATTTACTACTTTAAAACACAGAAACAACCCTGGTTCACTGAAATATAACAAGATATTGTAACACACAATATAATGGGAATCAATTACAAAAAAATATCTGGACAAGAAGGCCAATAATACAACTTTATCAATTTTATAATAATTTTCACATTTTAGAATAAATAAAGCGAATAATTTAAATTAATTCTTTCAGCAATCTCTCTCCATGGTGACAGCAAGTAATAATTTGTATTGAATTGAGATAGATATTCGTGAATTGTATGCTTACCTTACTTCAAACACAAATATTCAATAAAAATTAACATATACATTTCGATAATTCGCAATGCATTTATTATTTTTTATAATAAATTCGCGCAAACATTTTAGAAGCGTTTCTTTTGATATTCCACTGCTCTGCTACTGAGTGACAGACAGGACTCAGGACTGACTGACTGAACTCAAGTAGGTAAAAAAATATTTCCAAAGAGTATGTAAGTAGTTACGTTGGCTTTAGCAAGCAGTCTAGCAAACACAGCAATGCACAGATTATAATCAACAACGCCACTTGTTATGTTGGCATTCCTGACAGTTCAATATTATATTCTATGGTGATATGGAAATTTAAACTGCTGCCCAAAGGTCTTTTAGGCAGTAATTTAAATAACACATTTTTTCAAAGTGGCAGCACAGAAAATAAAGTTGAAATAAGTTCTGCTACTACACACTAGATGGCGTTATACGCAATAGCATAGAGCGCTATCCCGTTTTCCACAGGAACATCATAATTATTCCATGTTTTAAGGATTAACCTGGTTGCCAAGTAGTAAAAGTACTTACACGGGTTTTTTCGCGTTAAAAAGTTAATAAAGCAAGTAATTACATGACCCCAAAGTTATTGCAAACGAGCCGTACTACTACAAGAGGATTATTCGGGAAGTGATTGAATTATGGAAATCCGAATTTCAATCGTGAAGACTCTCTGCGGCTTGGAATCGGGTAATAACTTATAAGTGTTCGAGTCTCGAACTTCGAGACGTGCACAAAAGACCAAGTGCCAGGATACTGTCAGTGTTGTGTGTGAGTCTAATGTGAACGCACCGTTAAACTCTAACATTGACACAACATTGACCATGTAACACTTCGATCAACAATACCATAGATTTCGGGTCGGCGCAAATCATACGTCCAGGTGCTTAGCGCCTCTTTTGAAAAGTGAGCCACTCTTTTATTTAGTGTCCTCGAACCACAGCCAATGTAAACACGTGTCACAATGCCGCAATGTTTATTTAAAAGTTGCAAAAATAATGGCCGGAAAAACAATTCAACGGCCGGAGTGTCTTACTTTTGGTAATTACATGTAGAATAAGTTATATTTTAAGCTAGGTAACTAATAAATAATATCAAATTTTGAAAAAAAATACTGTTTTGAAGTCACCGATACAAATGTTTGGCCAACGTTGGCGCAACATTTTGTGAAACAGAACAGCAAATCCATGGAGTCGATTTGTAGTAATAATTTATTATATATAATTAATTTATTATGGAATTATTTATTGCACTGAACTGTACTTTTACCTATTATTAAGATTATAATCATGAATATAAAGATGTGGAATTTAAGTATATTTTTATTTTTGACATCCAGCGATACACAAACGCTTGGCCAAAAACATACACAAACACAACAGAACACTAGCAAAAAAACAAGTATGTATACTATCAAACATAGATAGCCCAAAACATAAATAATTTTAAGTAAACTTTTACGTGCATATTACAAATTATTTAAGTGTTCAACACGACTCCATTCCATCTGTAGTTCTTCAAAAAGAACGAACTGTTTTAAAACTTTTTTGTCAGGTTGGTAGTAAACAAAATAAGCTGTCAAACCGGACAGTTTTTAGGTTTGATTTTGTACGTGACCCGACATCTATGGTATTGTTGATCGAAGATGTAACATGAGGGTACTTGGAACGCCTACCCTCGCATCACAGCGGTAACTCCAATGTCTTCAGTTCACCCGCGATCATCGACTACCCGTATATATAAGTTACTCTATGCCCTCGACCACGAGAGGTGCAATCCCCTCGAAACGTCGGAAAATAAAAAGTAAGTTATTACTTGCTTTATTAACTTTCTAACGCGAAAAAACCCGTGTTAGTACGTTTACTATGTGTTCAAATCGTGTAAGAAAAAAGACTACCGTTTATTAGTTCCCAATTCCCATAAACCCATTAACTAAATATTTAGTAATAGGTTAGATGGCTGATTGACAATAGTGATAAAATGGAACCTCCT
This sequence comes from Cyclophora albipunctata, assembly GCA_963082685.1. Lineage (NCBI taxonomy): Eukaryota > Metazoa > Arthropoda > Insecta > Lepidoptera > Geometridae > Cyclophora > Cyclophora albipunctata. The sequence goes on from OY720133.1 coordinate 4,124,571, forward strand.
ATATAAGTATAAATCTCTTAGAACTTTTTACCAGATATAATCAAAGGCAAAACTGAATCGCCGGAGCTCCGCTGACGATGGGCTTCTATTTCAGGTAACTTACTTACACGTTATATACCTTCCTTATGTTTCTACTAGTTTATACCAGTATAAATAAACACGCTTGTTAGTGCATTTTTATCAATGTATTCAGCGCAAGATGATTGTGCCTTGCGATTGTTAAGCAACGTGCAGCTCGGCCCCTACTTGGATGGGTGGCCGATAGTGACATTTAAATCTGATAACTACCGTGTTTCGGAGGGCACGTTAAGCTACCGGTTGTTTCAGTCGTTAGACCATGTCGGAGGCCTTTAGGCGGTTTAAAAACTCCGACACCAGGGTTAATTCTATATGATGAATGACGCAAGGATCATGTGCAAAGTATATGCAAAGGTAAAAATAAAAATAATGATGTGCGCATAAAAATATAAATTGTTTGGCATTGAAACTGAAGTTTTTTTTGTTTTACGGCGCATTTAATCTGCTTACCTTCCCTAATAATTCATGAACAAAAATAAAACAACCAAATTTAATTAAAATACTTTATTGTATTAAAAAATTAAGTATAAATTATAATATGCAGAATATTGAACAACCGCCACTTACATACATAACACTAGTCTAAATGAGCTAAGTCAAGTCAGAATCACAGTAAATTCGGCTTACATATAAGTCTACAATTAAAAAACCGTTTAAAATTATTATTAAAACATTAGAATGGTGAATACCTACCTAAAATATATTATATAAATAATTAAATACATACTAGTGTATGCATTTACGAAACATGGTAAACGAATCTAAAATTATTGAATTAGTGGGTCTAGCAAAATAACTACCGTCGAAATCAGTATCGGATAAAACTAATTTATTATTCCGTACATACCAACGGGAACGAGATACTATAAAAATATTAATATTTAACAAACAAACAAACAAAACACACTGTTCAGATCGGTTTAAATCTTATTCTCTGCTGTTAAGAAAAGACGTGCCATCTAAAACCAAACGAAATATTAAATTAAACACCCATTCTCGACAGTCGCTCTACTTGATATTATGGTAATATCAAGTTCGATTCAGGTACACATACATTTACACTTTAGTACGTAATAAACAACACCACAGCGAGAAGTAAATTAACATTTTGATATAAACATATTTCAATATTATTATGTTTAGTTCATTAACTCGAAGGTCAAATGGGGTAATGTTAGTTTTTAGATGCCTTTAAAAACCATCACTCTACTCCTATTGCAATAAGTTAACAATATTTTATGTTATAAATTGAGAAAGCTCCCAACATGGTATAATACTAGTGTTCCTTTCAACTTGAGACATGCTGAACCAAATGTGGTATTCAGTATAACATATCTCTATTATTGGAAAGGCATTTATCGCACAGACATTGTTAAGGGGGTTAAATATAATGCTTTGATACCCTTAGTTCTTCTACCAAAATTATATATACATAACACCAGAATACAGTCTAAAATTACAATAATACTAACTATTTTAGTCACGACGTACTTCAAATTGTATTCGAATACCAAATGTAGTAAATGATCACCAAATCTTACCGAGCAAATTGATGCGCTATTTCAAAACATGGACCTTAATGTAACAATAGACAACCGTAGGTTAGGTTAAGTTTATATCAGGCCCGAAGGGCCAAAATAAGGCGGAAATAGGAGTTCCGTCGACACTGTTTTGGCTCTAAATGGAACTTTAAAAGAGTAATTTTATAGAAAAATGTCCTTAAATAGGATAGCGAAATGTTAAAACTTTAGTGATAATTTTACATTAATATGCGAGTTTAATTTTGGTGATCATTTACTATTTTTGTCTGTTATAATTATGTTACTATATCTGGTGGTCAGTTAAACATGAGCCATTGTTAAGTGTTTAATGTTAATCTACTTCCGCTGCCAATACCTACATATATACAGTATACTGTAATGGCAAAACGGGCTTATAAACAGGCTAATAGTATCATTGGAACCTCACTTGCCTCGTAAACATTTCCGCGCACATTTCCGCCGCGCATTTGGCCTCAGATTTCTCATCATTCTCCGTTTCATCGGAATCAAATTCGGATGTCGTAGCCGGCGATTTCCTACACATAGAAGGCCGTTTTAAAGTTACCTCTTTAGTCAGAATCTCTTTAATAATCTCATCGGATTTGACTTGTCTGTTCTTAGTGCGAAGTTGCCGCGCTCGCTTTCTGATATCGGCTAAGAACCCCGTTCCAGGTTCCACACTCTCGTGAGAAACATCTTGGGGTGTATCGGTGAGCGACTGCGCGAGATCACTGGAAGACCCTTTCGTGTCTGATATAGTTTCCAACGACTCCACAGAAGCGCCAATACTTTTAAATGCATTAATTCCCTCTATAAGAACGACGTTGTAGTTCTCTTCGTCTGTCGTTCTCACTATGATACCTTTAGGCGCCACGCCTAAGAAAGCAGGTTCTCTCATTTTCAACTGGAATATTTCTGGTAAATAGCATTCCGAAGCTGAAGACGCGAGAGATGTCGTCTCACACGTACAAGGAGGCGCTCTATATGCTTCTTCATTCAAATATATAATAGTGACTTTATCATCACCAATGACATACAAGAATGGATTGACGAACTCCCAGCTATGGATAGCGGTACTCCATTTAGGATCCTCATTTCGTGTACGTTTACCATTCTCATCAACAAAAACTCCACATTCGGAGTAGCAGAGAAGTAATTCAATGGGTTTCGTACAGATTAGTAGTATCGCTTTTGGCGGGGAATGGTTTTTAGCGGCAGCGGCGACTGTCATGTCTTCTATAGCGAACATTTCCAGAGTACAGGCGGTTGTAAGGTTCATTTTGAGAGGTTTGTCGCTGGCTATGTATATTGATTTTGAAGTTAAGAGGAGGTCGGAAGGGGTTCGGTCGACGGTGACGGAGCGGACGATCCTGAAGTCGGACGAGGCCGCTTCGAAGCGCAGGATGAACACGCGCCGCCCGCACGCCACCGCCACGCACGGGCCGTCCACCACGCTGTCGTTGGACACCTGCGGATCGTACGTAAAAACGTTAATCAAATAATATACTAATCGAATAAAACATGCTATTTCTGCTTCGGGATAATTAGACTTAGATAATTCCACTTAGCTAAACTTACTATTTAGTTTTAGTCAAAATATAGATTTAGAGTCTAATAACCTGTTTAAAGTGGCTGACTGAATTATTCAAACGACTTTGTTAGTTTCTGAGCCCTTACAAATAAACAAAGTTAGAAACGGACACCTCTTTATAATAATAGTATGGATGACGTGACACTTTTTCATTAATCTGGCCTATGTTACTTATTTACTTATTCTAGGTTAGTCGGTAATCTTTACAAAATAAAAGAGTGAGTGGGTGAGTGAGTGAGCGAGTTAGTGAGTGAGTGAGTGAGCGAATTAGTGAGTGAGTGAGTGAGCGAGTTAATGAGTTAATGAGTGAGTGAGTAAGTGAGTGAGTCAATGAGTGAGCGAGTTAGTGAGTGAGTGAGTGAGTGAGTGAGTGAGTAAGTGAGTGAGTGAGTGAGTGAGTGAGTGAGTAAGTGAGTGAGTCAATGAGTGAGCGAGTGAGTGAGTGACCTTGAGCAAGTGCGGCGGCGTGGCGTCGGGCAGGCGCACGTGGTCCACGGTGTAGGAGGGCTGCAGCAGCTCCGCGCGCCGCAGCGCCGAGCCCAGCGCCAGCAGCCCGCCCTGCCAACACACACATACACTTACTTATAGCGTATATAGTACACTAGCCGCGCCCCACGGTTTCACCCGCGTTGTACCCGTTCCCTCAGGAATTTCGCGATAAAAAGTTGCCTATGTCCTTTCCCAGGCTCTAGACTAACTGTGTACCAAATTTCAATCAAATCGGTTCAGTAGTTTTGGCATGAAAGCGTAACAGACAGACAGACAGTTACTTTCGCATTTATAATATTTGTTAGATTAGATCAGCCTTGAATGTCCTATTGTTGGGCAATGGCCTTCCATCGTTTCCACTTCTCTCTATTAAGAGCTTCACGACGCCACACGACGACAACCAGACAAAAATCGAGTTCATCTCGCCATCTCCTTTTTGGTGTTTTGGGTTTTTGGGTCTGAGTCCCATAAAGCGGCGACTTATTTTAATAAATACGTTATATTACCTAACGCGATACAGCCCTGTTTCATTAAGTATAATTTAAATAGTTTAAATCATTATAATTTAAATAATTTAGTATAATAACGGAGGGCACGTTAAGCCGTTGGTCCCGGTTACTTTCTACGGATAGTAGTCGTTACATGAGCCATGTCAGAGGCCTTTGGCGGCTCAATAACTCTGACACCAGGATTGGTCAGGGTGACCATCCACTCGATGAAGAGAACAAGATTGAGTATAATGTGAGTCACCTGTAGCAGCATCCCGGCGCGCACGATGACGGCGCGGCCGCTGGTGGCCGCCACGTGCGTCAACTCTCCGTCGAGCGCGCGCGCGCTGTTGCTCTCGAACTCGCATTCCAGCAAGATGGCGCCGCGAAGAGAATGCAGCCCGTCGGTGCAGCCTGCAAAGTAGAGTCAGTCATTACTTGGTGTACTTGTTTATAGTGACTCACACTTCGACGTGGTTGAAAATCCTGTTATTGCCAAAAATTTCCTCATTTCGGTAGAACAAGATTTTACGTAGTTAAATAACAATTTCAAAAATCTATGCTTTTGAATGACTGGCTGTTGTGTGAAGTGAAAAGTGTTAGAACATATAAAAATTATAACTGAGAAGTATGTAACCTTTACGTAGTTTGTGTTATTAGCATAAACGATTCAGTTTATGCGTTTGAACATACCAAAAAGTAATTGTAAAGGTTGAACTCAAAAAAGAACAAAAAACTCAAAGATCTAGAAAAAAAACTTGGATTGAGAGAAAGACTGAGAATTTGGTTTGTGATACATACCTATGGCTATAGCATTAGGCGCGACATATAGAGCGGCGGTGGGCTGCGCGCTAGTGGCGGTGAGCAGGGTGGGCGCGTAGCGAGGCGCGGGCGCGGTAGCGGGCGCGGGCGCGGGCGCGGGCGCGGGCGCGGGCGCGGGCGCGGGCGCCAGGCGCGACACCCACACCACGCGCGAGTTCACGCACGAGCACACCACGGCCGCCGAGCCGCCGCGACCGCCCTCCACCTTGATCTGCAACATTCATTTATTTAATATAGCAGCGCCCCGCGGTTTACCCTCGTTGTGCGCTCGGAAACAGGAAGAAGAACATGTTGGGCTAAGGCATTTAAAAGCGTAAAGGCATAAAACTAATACTAACTTCAGTAGCTAACTCTTATCGCACTGGACATATCGATAAAGTGAGATAGTGAGACTGCAGAGACAAAGTTATTTCTTCAACGTAAACTCACCGTAAAAGCCCTGTTCGCCTCATTCTGCGGCAAGTTGTTCGCCTCTGCGCTTAACAAAGTCGCTCGCAGCTCGCGCTCGCCGCTCCTTAGTACAAGCGTCCCGTTCTCGCAGTGAGCTCGCATACGTTCGCGAGAGTCGTCATTCCTGTGACAAAAATATGTTATGTTTATTCTAGTTACTAGCAGTGCTAAGGAAATTCACATGGTCTTCTTTTGAGGAGATTTTGATATAATTATTTTATTTATTTATTTTATTTTATTGAATTAGGAAAACAAACAGATGAACTTAAAAATTAACATTAAAATTAAAAAACTAACAACCATATGAATGTTTTTGCCTGTAGAAAACTAAGAACACATCACGTCCAAAAAATAATTAAAAAAAAAAACACAAAAATGCAGTTCAAAGTTCAAACCATTTCCTGGCTGTCCAGATCGATACAAAAGGTAAACAATGATAAGTTCAAATTCGTGCCAAAAGATGGCGCTAGTGGCCTGTGGTATTTGCTTGCAAGGAACGTCAAAATTAGTTATCGGTCTATTCTTTAGTTTCTTGGTCTGTGGTGTATATATCTATCTTACATCTATGGAATTATCAATCACCAATAAAACAATGGATACTTTATTAGGAATATAGAAATAAGTTACTTTATGGTCGCGTCCCGCGTTTTTCATCCGCGTTGTACCCGTTCTCGCGGGAATACATGTTTTTTTCTATTCCAATCTTTGGTGGTTTCATTTTAAAACCTTATCACAACACGCTCAGGGTTTTTAGAACACTATCCGGACTAGTTTCATTTTGGTCCTTCGAGTCGGAACTTGGCTTGGATAGTATTGAGCGAATTTTGAAGTGCGCACAGTGGTGGAATTTGCCGCTGGACCTGTACTCGCAGTGGATTGCTGCAACAAACCGAGTACAAGGAAGGAAGGAGAACACAACTTGTGATCACAAGCTGGGTGGCTGGCTGGCGGAGCTGGGTGGCTGCTGGACGGAGCTGGGTGGAGCGCGCGACCTGCCTTTTGGAGAACATCGGCTTGGTAAACAACAGAAGATTGGAGGTTTGGACTTTCATTTGGATTATTAGTACAACGTTGAAACGAGTTTTGGAACTTAGAAAATAATTTGTGATTTGAAACTTAGAACATTTTGAAGATTAATATTAGTTATAAGAACTTAGAATAATTTAACACTGGTCTAGGACTTAGAATTATAAGTGTAAAAACGAAGGTACGGGGAATCCACGCCCGTTTTCCCTCAGAATTCCCAAACACTTGTAAAATTTTGAGTTGTAAGTTGGACTTAGTATTAAGAGTCATTACTTAACTTGTAAAATTTCAAGTTTTAATTTGGAGTTTGTAGTCGTTAAAGTTATTAATTATCTTGTTTATTTATTACATTTGTAATTAATATTCAGAATGGCTTCTATATCATTAATTAACTTACAAAATGATACGTCGAACCGTATTATGAAAGCTAGAGCAAATTTCAAGAAATCCCCTAAGGAACGTATGAGTAGAGATTATATACAAAATAGATTAGAAGCATTAGTAGAAATGTGGAGTAACTTCAAAGATACTCATAGGAAAATATTGTCGGATATTGATCCTAAAGTATTACAAGCTGAAACCTATATTGTTCACGATATGTATGAAAAAACAGAAACAGAGTTTTTAGATTATAAGAGTGAATTACAAAGGTTGTTGTCAACTTTACCTAGGGAGTTAGGATTGTCGAAAGAGTCTGTAGACAATCAAGGTTCTGAGGTTAAAATTAAACATGTAAAACTACCAGAAATTTGTATACCCAAGTTTTCGGGAAAATATACCGAGTGGATCACGTTCAGAGATTTGTTTATATCGATGATACACAAAAATCATTCGCTAGACGATGTTCAGCGATTGCAATATTTAAAAAGCTATTTGACGGGAGAAGCTGAACAACTAGTACGAAATACACCAGTTACTGCCGCAAATTACGAAAGTTGTTGGAAAATCATTGAGCAGAGGTACAATAACAAACAATTCTTAGTTCACAATATACTTAAACGTTTCTTAAGTCAAAAAAATGCAACCTCTGCATCAGCTAGTATTTTGAAAGAGTTAGTGGATACCACCACAGATTGTTTAACAGCATTAACTAATTTAGGTATAGATATATCCACTTGGGATGCTATAATAATACATTTGTTGAGTTTAAAGTTAGATCAGGAAACCCTTAAGGAATGGGAATTACATGTATCAAAAACTGTAGAGTCAAATTCATTACCAACTTATATAGAGTTTAGCGAATTTATAAGAGACAGATTCCGTGCATTAGAAGCTATTGAAGTGAAACATGGCAGGAAGCCATCAGGGTCTAATGTGCGTTCCTGTGCAGTACAAAATGTAAATTATTCTAAGGCTTTACATACTTTTGACCATAAAAAGATTGATTGTGAGTTTTGTGGCGAAGCACATAAGTTGTGTTTTTGTAAAAGGTTTGCTAATACAGATGTTAAGAGTCGACGCGAATTTGTTATGAAAAACAGAATATGTTTTAATTGTCTTGGAAGCAACCACGGTGTAAAATTTTGCCAAATACCCATTAACTGTCGGATTTGTAAGAAAAGGCATCATTCTTTACTTCATCCAAGCGATAACTCCATTTCAACGGTTGGTTCTGGTTCGGAAGGTCAGTCAGACACACGGGCTATTTCAGCAAACGGTGGGTCTGGGAGTCGGGGTGAATGTTCATCGGTTGTAACGTCTAATCATATGACATATTGTGCAAAGTCTAAGACAAGTCACGTGTTATTAGCAACTGCGATAGTTGACGTTCAGGCTAGAACAGGCCAATATCAGGTGTATAGAGCTTTAATAGATCAGGGCTCTCAAGCATCGTTTGTGACCGAAGCCACAGTCCAAGGTTTAGGATTAAAAAGAATTGCTGTAAGAAACGTAGTGTCAGGTGTAGGTGGGGAGAATAGTAGCATGGTGTCTAGGTCAATGGTATTACTTTCATTAAAATCTAAAATAGATCCAAATTTTGAGATAGAGGTAAAGGCTTATGTTCTTAGTAATATTACTACATACTTACCATCAGAGAGGGTGTCGTTGGATAAATGGGTTGAATTGTCACAGGTTGCCCTAGCTGATCCTCATTTCAATATACCTAATAAAATTGATATTCTGTTGGGCGCAGAGGTTTATTGCAAAATATTAAAGGAAGGTCTTATACGGGGCCCTATGGGTACTCCATTGGCACAATACACCACTCTTGGGTGGATACTGTCTGGACCAGTGAGTGGTGCTATTGGACATAACGAAATAACGGTGTCACATACTTGCGTGGAAGAATTTGATTTAAAACGCTTTTGGGAGATAGAGTCAGATAGTTTATTAGGGTCTAAAATATTAACACCAGAAGAACAAAGATGTGAAGAATTTTTCGATGAAACTACTCGTCGACTTCACGATGGCAGATATGTAGTCAGGTTGCCATTTCGTGAAGAGCCACCATCCTGTAAAAACGGAGAGTCACGTGAAATAGCAATCAGAAGATTTATTAATTTAGAAAGAAAGTTTGCTTTAGATCCTGTGTTAAAGGAAAAATATACAGAAGTAGTAAAGGAATACTTACAGATGGATCACATGAGGTTAATCAAAGGGCCAGATGAAAACAAAGATCAAGCAGTATATTTACCGCATCATGCTGTTATAAGAGACGATAAGTCTACAACCAAGGTACGGGTGGTTTTTGACGCTTCCTGCAAAAACAAAAATGGTGTTTCACTTAATGATACTTTGATGGTTGGACCTACGTTGCAACCGGATTTGCGTCATCTGATTACAAACTGGAGGAAGTTTCCAGTTTGCATAGTCGCGGACATAATCAAGATGTATCGGATGGTAAAAGTAGCGGACGAGGATTGCGATTATCAGCGCATAGTTTGGAGAGATAACAGCGATGATCCAATTGAAGATTACAAACTACTTACAGTCACTTTCGGTACGGCTTCAGCTCCTTATCTGGCTGTAAAGGCACTTAATCAAGTAGCGAAGGATGGCAAGGATAAATACCCAATAGCAGCTGAAAGAGTTGCAAAAGAATTTTACATGGACGACCTTATGAGTGGAGGTCAAACAGTGGAGGAAGGAGTAAAACTAGTTAATGAAATGAATGGACTTTTGAAAGAAGGTGGTTTTATACTACAGAAATGGTCAAGTAACAATGAAGAGTTATTAAGGATGATAGATCAAAGGGAAATAAAGAGCAAAGGAGATAACGTAGGGAAAGAAAATAGGGAATTGGAGTTCAAATTGGATAATATAGTTAAAATTTTAGGACTTACCTGGAACCGGAGCGATGATGATTTCCAGTATTTAGTGAAATTACCGCCGCTGTCCGCACCTGTAACAAAAAGAAAGATTATATCTGATGTCTCGCGTCTATTTGACCCACTAGGTTGGATAGCGCCTAGTGTCATACTAGCAAAAATATTTATACAACGATTGTGGATATCAGGAACCGGGTGGGATGAAGAGCCACCAACTGATATAGTAAAGGATTGGTATACTTACCGCGATGCGCTGACACAGTTGACTGAATTTCGTATCCCCAGGTGGTTGTTCACAAATTCAAATGATCAAAGCGTAGAATTACACGGATTTTCAGACGCATCCAACGTGGCTTATGCGGCTGTGGTTTATTTACGCGTTATAAATGCCTCGGGTGACGTTCATGTAGCATTACTAGGTGCCAAAACAAGAGTTGCACCAGTAAAGCAAGTCAGCATACCGCGTCTTGAATTGTGCGGAGCCGTTTTAGTTTCGAAATTGTTAGTGGAGATGGCAGACGTTTTAAATATTTCCAGAGATTTTATAAGAGCCTGGACTGACTCTACTATTGTACTGGCCTGGTTGGGAAAGCATGCTAGCAATTGGAAGACATTTGTCGCCAATAGGGTGGCAGAGATTCAATCAACTCTACACTCCTCCCAATGGTCACATGTGTCCACACATAACAATCCAGCAGACTGTGCATCACGGGGTGTTCATCCTGCTGATTTAGCTAATTTGGACATGTGGAAATTTGGTCCAGAGTTCTTAAAGGAGAAAGAAATCATTTATAATAGGTTAAAGGACAACGATACTCACGAAGAAGAATCTTTGAGAGTTCATGTAGGTACAATAGATCAGTCAATATTAGAAAGGTATTCATCATTGACCAAATTAATTCGTGTCGTAGCATACTGCAGACGATTTATAACCAAAAGGAACGATACGTCCAGGATGGTTGGTTTGAGTGCATACGAGTTGGAAGAGGCTTTGAGGACGTGTATTAAACTGGCGCAAGTTGCAGTATATGGACAAGAATTAGAAGATATTAAGATATTAGGACAGATCAAAACAAAGCATTCAAAACTATTGTCTCTAACCCCATTTGTCGATGATGAAGGTTTGCTTAGAGTAGGTGGTAGACTTGCGCAATCACAAGAGGCAGAAGGAGTCAAACACCCAATAATACTTTCGCATGAGTCACCACTAGCAAGGCTAATAATAGAAGATGCCCACGTGAAAACATTGCATGGTGATATACAGTTAATGTTGAATTACGTACGTTCTGCCTACTGGATTACAGGATGTAAGAATTTGATAAAACAGCACGTACGTAAGTGTGTTGGTTGCGTACGTAATAAAGCTAAGATGCAAACCCAGCTAATGGGTACGTTACCTGCAGTGAGGGTCACGCCAGCAAGAGCGTTTATAAATAGTGGCGTTGATTATGCAGGTCCGATTATGTTAAGGACAGCTAAGGGTAGAGGACACAAGGCCTATAAGGGTTACATATGCCTATTCGTGTGTATGGCTACCAAAGCTATACACATTGAGGTAGTAAGCGAGTTGACATCCCGGGGATTTTTAGAGGCGTTCAAGCGGTTTGTCGCCAGGCGTGGTCGTTGTGCAAATTTATATAGCGACAATGGCACAAATTTTGTAGGCGCCTCTAAGGAATTGAAGGATCTTTTTAACATTGAGACTTCCAATATAGTTCAGGAACTTGTGGATGAGTTAGCACAGCAAGGTACTAAATGGCATTTTAATCCTCCGAGGGCACCCAATTTTGGTGGGTTATGGGAAGCGGGTATAAAATCGACAAAATTTCATATAAAACGTGTCATAGGAGACTCAACGTTGACGTATGAGGAAATGTCAACACTTTTAGCTCAAATAGAAGCTAGCTTAAATTCGAGGCCTTTGACGGTTATTAATAATGATCCGGAAGAACCTATTCCTTTGTCACCTGGTCATTTTCTAATAGGAGAACCATTAATAACTGTGCCTGAATTTAACTATAGCAATTCTAATTTCACATCCTTGAGACGCTGGCAGTTAACACAGGCGATGTTTCAGAGCTTTTGGCGTAGGTGGTCCAACGAATATTTAACCCAGCTCATGCATAGGTATAAATGGTGTTATAAAATCCCAGAGCCATCAGTTGGAGATGTGGTTTTAGTCAAGGAGGATGATTTGCCTCCGAGTAGATGGCTATTTGGCAGAGTTATGGAAAAATATCCTGGACCTGATGGGCTTACCAGAGTTGTATCATTAAGATGTAAAAATGCTATTATAAAACGCCCTACATCAAAGCTTTGTGTATTGCCCGTAAATGATGTTAAAGGGTAACAATGTAATCTTGTTTATTTAGTTAAAATGGTTTATTTTGTTAATTTTTGTAGTTCAACTTTGTTTCTGTGTTTGCAAATTTTAAGTTTTTTTGTTTTTGTTTTATTGGTGAAGGGTTTTTTTTTTGGCTTGTGAAGGACATTTTGTCCTTGGTGGGCGGAATGTCCAGATCGATACAAAAGGTAAACAATGATAAGTTCAAATTCGTGCCAAAAGATGGCGCTAGTGGCCTGTGGTATTTGCTTGCAAGGAACGTCAAAATTAGTTATCGGTCTATTCTTTAGTTTCTTGGTCTGTGGTGTATATATCTATCTTACATCTATGGAATTATCAATCACCAATAAAACAATGGATACTTTATTAGGAATATAGAAATAAGTTACTTTATGGTCGCGTCCCGCGTTTTTCATCCGCGTTGTACCCGTTCTCGCGGGAATACATGTTTTTTTCTATTCCAATCTTTGGTGGTTTCATTTTAAAACCTTATCACAACACGCTCAGGGTTTTTAGAACACTATCCGGACTAGTTTCACTGGCTATAACATTCTTGAAGGTATGCACTTTAGAATTAAATATATCTAAATCAGGATCGACAGCCAGCTTATTCAGATTAAAAGTAGAGCGAATAAGAAATGAATTATGCCTGTAGTTAGTAGCAGAGGAGGTAGGTATAAAGTAACTAAATATTCTTACTGTTCGATTATTCGTTCGAATTAGTAACTAACAGTGTAATTAATAACTAAGTGTAATTAGTAACTAAGTATAATTAGTAACTAAGTGTAATTAGTAACTAACCGCATGAGGTTTACCCGTCGTACGCGTGTTTCGGCATGAAAAATAGCCTATAAATTTCCTGTAGAATGTAGCTATCCATTTCAAAATGAATAATTAAAATCGGTTTGATAGTTTTTGAGTTTAGCGCGTTCAAACAAACAAAAAATCTAAAACATTAGGAGCGGGTTGCTACAGCTTACGTTGACACACCGGTAAACGTTAACACAAAATATCAATCTTATCAGACGTAAGAAAATTAAAAACCGTGGCTTACTGGCCGCCCGAATAACTTTAACATAATGTCATTTAAGTAATGAAAAAACGTTTATATTTTAACAGAAATTGAACAGCGTAAAAATGCACATTACAAAGTATGTTACGATAACTAACCGTTTCAAACAACCCACTCTACTCTACTTTCTACGGATAGTAGTCGTTACATGAGCCATGTCAGAGGCCTTTGGTGGTTCAATAACTCTGACACCAGGATTGGTCAGGGTGACCATCCACTCGATGAAGAAGAAAACCCTATGAGCCTATTACAATCTAAATGAATACTTTGATGAAAAGAGTGTATAAGAGTATTTTTATATGTTAGCCCTGATATGTTTGCTATATTTTGTTCCTGTATTTTTTTTTTATCAGATATGCAGCATTTTATATTACCATTAATTCTTAAGTTAGTTTTTAAATTTTTATTTTAGTTTGCAGTGCCCTAACAGGGTGTGATGTATTTAGGTACATTATGGCAAATAAATAAATTTGAATTTGAATTTAAGTGATATTAGAATGATTATAGTAAGTTAAGTAAGAATACATACCATACAATAAGCAGAGAGTCCTCGCTCGCGCCATCTGGTGTGTCAATGGACTTCATACTGTAACAAAGAGCAATATTCAACACTGATTCAAATTCAAAAAAAGTATAAGTTATCTTAAAAGTTGCTATATTTTTCTTCCCTTAACTCATATCGTCCCGCAGCTGGGCAAAGGTCTCCCCAAACCCCTCCAACCCCTAAGCTACCACATATTTATATTTTTTTTAAACGACTGGCAATTCAAGAAACTTGGCTATCATTAACAATAATTCTAGAAATTTGTCTATAGAAAACTCTTCACTTCTTTGTCTAAAAATAATTATAAAACTTACCCATTGGTGATTCCATTAGGTTTATTGAATTTAGACTCCCACTCCCGTCGTGGTGTTGGAGGTAAGCTGAAACAAAAAATTTACACTATAAGCGCCCCGCGGTTTTACCTGCGTTGTAATATTAGTATAGATTAATAATGTGAGGAAAACTTCTAGTAAAAGTACTCGTCAGGAATGTCAGAATAAAAATATACTAGGTTTCGTAGGTTTAAAAGCGAACACAACTCAATTTGAATGAAAACTACGTTTACGGTGACTACTATGACTTCAGAAATGAAACAACCGATTAAAATTTGAAGTTCAATTCAAAATGAATCACTTGTATACTTCAAATTATATATATTTATACACATAAAAATATCTTGTTATTTAATACTTTTTAGGGTTCCGTACCCAAAGGGTAAAAACGGAACCCTATTACTGACACTTCGCTGTCCGTCCGTCCGTCCGTCTGTCACCAGGCTGTATCTCAAGAACGGTGATAGCTAGACAGTTGAAATTTCCAGAGAAGTATTTCTATTGCCGCTATAACAACAAATACTAAAAAATTAAAAAAAACTTCGTTTAAAAAAACCGACTTCAAAACTAAAAAGCAAAAAATAACTTTAATTAATATGAATACTAATTAAGTTGAAAAGAAAAATTACGGTAATAATAATTATATACAAGTATTGTTATTTTTGGAGTCGGTGACAGCCAGGAAAAACCAGTACATTTTAAATAACTGTTACATTAATCTCGCAATAGATGGCGTTGTTCGAAGTTCGCTGAATCGCGCTAACGATACGTTCCGCAGAATGCACCTCTAACTCGACAAATTGTCGGCAATCTTGTTGAGTTTCTTACGATTCTCGCTTTCTAGTGTGATATTGTTTTGATTCTCGACTCTCAAAGTTCTATCGAAAAAATTGTTTTGTATTTGTTCTCTTTCTTTTCGTTGTTTATAGGTTTGTTTGTTTTTTAGTTTCTGTTTGTTTTTTAATTATTTTGTTTCTTTTTCAGATATTTAATTAGGTGTACTTCGTTCTTATCAGTTGTTTTTCAGATTTTAATTCTTACAATTCACTTTATTCCGCAAATAACAGATTTGTGAATTACATTTTGTAATTTGTGTTTTTCTCTAAAGTCTTAGCTGTGAATATACTCAGGCGTGGCTGTCACCGACTCCAAAAATAACAATACTTGTATATAATTATTATTACCGTAATTTTTCTTTTCAACTTAATTAGTATTCATATTAATTAAAGTTATTTTTTGCTTTTTAGTTTTGAAGTCGGTTTTTTTAAACGAAGTTTTTTTTAATTTTATTTTTTACTTTTTAGTGTTACGTTCTCCGTTTATTAGGTTTATTATTTTATTGAATTTTCCGCGATGGGTAGGCCAACGAAAGGTGCTGCGCGTCTTAAAAAAAATATAGATCCCAAGAAACGGGATCAGAAAAAACTATTAGACTTGGAAAAAAGTGTACACATTGATTGAATTGTTGTACTCGCGACCATCGATCGAGTAAATAGTTCAGAGAACTTAGTTTGGTAAATTTTGCCTACCGGCACCTAAAATCAAACAACTCTTAAGACTTGTTATGGTTATGTTATGAATTAAAACGATTTAATATTCCTGAGCCAGACCAGACTGACTGACAAGTCACAACCTGTTCATCCTGCCTGATCATCATTTCGAAAGCTAATGCAAAACACCATCATCCTTCACCAGACCACATATATGTCTATATATATCTATAAACTAGTAAATTATACTATTTAGTATTGACTATATTAAACATATTAACTTTAACTTTCTATATAAGTGGATAGTGGATACAACTATTTAAAGGAAGAGAAGAGGAAGGTATGGCAAGGAAAGGTAAGGTTAGGAAATAAGCGGAAGAGACAAAAATTAATTCTTTACGGAATGGAATTCCTTATCAGAATTATTATTCAATGGTATTCCTTGCGGAATTAACTCACCATACGACCGGGCGGGACCCCATCAACAACGAGAACACAACGTTAGCGTGTTCTAATTTGTCTACTAGCGCCATCTATTGGTGGCTTATTGTTTTTAATCAAAGAAATTTTACAAAAAGTGTTAATTGTACCTAAACTATAATAGTAAGGAATATTCCGTCGAGGGGTTTATGAGCACAATATTGAGTACTTTAAACATGTAGAACATTATTTTTATGTATCGTCTATAGTTTTCACAGCGCACGCCACCGAAGCACGCCAATGAGTGTTTTTTCCTATACCTTGGGTTACATTATTTGAATTTAAGTCAGGTTCCCGAAGGAATTTTGGGATAAAACTTTTAACGGGACCAATGGGAATGTCTACAGCATCGAACAAAAAAAGAATCACGTAAATCGGATGACAAACCCCAGAGTAATCGGTGTACATACATAAAACAAAAAAAAAAAAAAAAAAAATATACCCACCGAATTGAGAACCTCCTCCTTCGGTTTTTGAAGTCGGTTAAAAATAAAATTAAACGAATATTGAAGAAGGGCTCCGATACAGCAAACGTGATTTTTTGCCGTTTTTTAAAGTACGGAACCCTACGTGCGCGAGTCCGACTCGCAGTTGGCCGGTTTTTTAATACTATGGGTACTTTTAATACACAGTAAAAAGGTAAAGTATTTTAAATAAAGTGATATAACATACATATTCAACTCATAATTAGAGTAGTTGACTGCAAGTTTAGCGCGAAGTTTCTCCACTTCTTCTCTTAACTCCCTGTAAAACAAAATATATATTAATAATGAGTCCTAATACATCAGAAAACCTCACTACATAGTATAAAATGAGTCCTAATATACATCACAAAACTTTATACTATGTAGTGATAGTATAAAACAAAGTCGCTTTCCGCTGTCTGTCCCTATGTATGCTTAGATCTTTAAAACTACTCACTGTACTGATATCTTCAGTAAGATGAGGCCTTTGCCCAGCAGTGGGGCATTACAGGCTAATACTAATTTTTTTACAGAGTACTTAAAATCCCTTTTCTATAGCAGCTTCGTATACATTACCTGTTAACGCGTCTCAAGGGCGGAGAGGACGCGTTCCTGCGTCCGGACCGGCCAAACAACTTGTTGCTGAACGAGCATTTCTTCCTTCCCGCTTCCTCTATTTTAGCCTACAAAATAGAAACATATTATAAACCTAGCCGCGCCCCGCGGTTTCACTTCCGTTGTACCCGTTCCCGTGGGAATTTCGGGATATAATGTATTCCATACGAACGGTTCACTTTTGTATGAAGCCGCACGTGACGGGCGCACGCTTAACGCATATTCGGCCCTTAATGGTAAGCCTACAGACAAACTAAACAATTTTTCACAGACAGACAGACAAATTAAAGATTTTGTCTCCCCTACTTCTTACCCTTCCTAACCAAATTGTCTCTCCCCCGTAAGTAAATCCGATTGTTAACCAAATGTAATGAACTTCCCCCATTTTGAATTGAAACTACGTTTAACAGATACACTTCGCTAAAAAAAGACTTCGAAAAAAATAAAAGCGAAGTGTATCCGTAAACGTAGTTTCAATTCAAAATGAAATTAAGAAACCAGTATGAACTCCCCCCACTTAACGTGATCCCGGATCAGTGGCCAGTTCGTTAGTACTAGCGTTGTTCTGTGTGGTACGTGCCTGCAGGAAGTCGATGAGCTTGGCCTGCTGGCGCAGCGTGGCGTCGGTCTTGGTCTCGCGCGTGCGCCACCACGCCGTCGCCGCCTCGGCCGCCTCGCGCACCGCCGACAACTCTTCCTGCGATACATTACATAACACATTATTATATTAAGACTAGCGGTGGCGGGTGCAGTGGAGTAGGGTGTAGGGTGTGTCGGATGTGGTGAGTGTGTACCTGCGTGTCGGCGAGCGCGGCGTGCAGCTGCAGCGCCTCGGCGTGGTGGTGGTGCGCGCGCGTGCGCAGCACGGCGCACTCCTCGTGCAGCGCGCGCAGGCGCCGCGCCGCGCCGTCCAGCGTGTAGGGTGTAGGGTGTAGGGTGTGTCGGATGTGGTGAGTGTGTACCTGCGTGTCGGCGAGCGCGGCGTGCAGCTGCAGCGCCTCGGCGTGGTGGTGGTGCGCGCGCGTGCGCAGCACGGCGCACTCCTCGTGCAGCGCGCGCAGGCGCCGCGCCGCGCCGTCCAGCGTGTAGGGTGTAGGGTGTAGGGTGTAGGGTGTAGGGTGTGTGTACCTGCGTGTCGGCGAGCGCGGCGTGCAGCTGCAGCGCCTCGGCGTGGTGGTGGTGCGCGCGCGTGCGCAGCACGGCGCACTCCTCGTGCAGCGCGCGCAGGCGCCGCGCCGCGCCGTCCAGCGTGTAGGGTGTAGGGTGTGTCGGATGTGGTGATTGTGTACCTGCGTGTCGGCGAGCGCGGCGTGCAGCTGCAGCGCCTCGGCGTGGTGGTGGTGCGCGCGCGTGCGCAGCACGGCGCACTCCTCGTGCAGCGCGCGCAGGCGCCGCGCCGCGCCGTCCAGCGTGTAGGGTGTAGGGTGTAGGGTGTGTCGGATGTGGTGAGTGTGTACCTGCGTGTCGGCGAGCGCGGCGTGCAGCTGCAGCGCCTCGGCGTGGTGGTGGTGCGCGCGCGTGCGCAGCACGGCGCACTCCTCGTGCAGCGCGCGCAGGCGCCGCGCCGCGCCGTCCAGCGTGTAGGGTGTAGGGTGTAGGGTGTGTCGGATGTGGTGAGTGTGTACCTGCGTGTCGGCGAGCGCGGCGTGCAGCTGCAGCGCCTCGGCGTGGTGGTGGTGCGCGCGCGTGCGCAGCACGGCGCACTCCTCGTGCAGCGCGCGCAGGCGCCGCGCCGCGCCGTCCAGCGTGTAGGGTGTAGGGTGTAGGGTGTGTCGGATGTGGTGAGTGTGTACCTGCGTGTCGGCGAGCGCGGCGTGCAGCTGCAGCGCCTCGGCGTGGTGGTGGTGCGCGCGCGTGCGCAGCACGGCGCACTCCTCGTGCAGCGCGCGCAGGCGCCGCGCCGCGCCGTCCAGCGTGTAGGGTGTAGGGTGTAGGGTGTGTCGGATGTGGTGAGTGTGTACCTGCGTGTCGGCGAGCGCGGCGTGCAGCTGCAGCGCCTCGGCGTGGTGGTGGTGCGCGCGCGTGCGCAGCACGGCGCACTCCTCGTGCAGCGCGCGCAGGCGCCGCGCCGCGCCGTCCAGCGTGTAGGGTGTAGGGTGTAGGGTGTGTCGGATGTGGTGAGTGTGTACCTGCGTGTCGGCGAGCGCGGCGTGCAGCTGCAGCGCCTCGGCGTGGTGGTGGTGCGCGCGCGTGCGCAGCACGGCGCACTCCTCGTGCAGCGCGCGCAGGCGCCGCGCCGCGCCGTCCAGCGTGTAGGGTGTAGGGTGTAGGGTGTAGGGTGTAGGGTGTGTGTACCTGCGTGTCGGCGAGCGCGGCGTGCAGCTGCAGCGCCTCGGCGTGGTGGTGGTGCGCGCGCGTGCGCAGCACGGCGCACTCCTCGTGCAGCGCGCGCAGGCGCCGCGCCGCGCCGTCCAGCGTGTAGGGTGTAGGGTGTGTCGGATGTGGTGATTGTGTACCTGCGTGTCGGCGAGCGCGGCGTGCAGCTGCAGCGCCTCGGCGTGGTGGTGGTGCGCGCGCGTGCGCAGCACGGCGCACTCCTCGTGCAGCGCGCGCAGGCGCCGCGCCGCGCCGTCCAGCGTGTAGGGTGTAGGGTGTAGGGTGTGTCGGATGTGGTGAGTGTGTACCTGCGTGTCGGCGAGCGCGGCGTGCAGCTGCAGCGCCTCGGCGTGGTGGTGGTGCGCGCGCGTGCGCAGCACGGCGCACTCCTCGTGCAGCGCGCGCAGGCGCCGCGCCGCGCCGTCCAGCGTGTAGGGTGTAGGGTGTAGGGTGTGTCGGATGTGGTGAGTGTGTACCTGCGTGTCGGCGAGCGCGGCGTGCAGCTGCAGCGCCTCGGCGTGGTGGTGGTGCGCGCGCGTGCGCAGCACGGCGCACTCCTCGTGCAGCGCGCGCAGGCGCCGCGCCGCGCCGTCCAGCGTGTAGGGTGTAGGGTGTAGGGTGTGTCGGATGTGGTGAGTGTGTACCTGCGTGTCGGCGAGCGCGGCGTGCAGCTGCAGCGCCTCGGCGTGGTGGTGGTGCGCGCGCGTGCGCAGCACGGCGCACTCCTCGTGCAGCGCGCGCAGGCGCCGCGCCGCGCCGTCCAGCGTGTAGGGTGTAGGGTGTAGGGTGTGTCGGATGTGGTGAGTGTGTACCTGCGTGTCGGCGAGCGCGGCGTGCAGCTGCAGCGCCTCGGCGTGGTGGTGGTGCGCGCGCGTGCGCAGCACGGCGCACTCCTCGTGCAGCGCGCGCAGGCGCCGCGCCGCGCCGTCCAGCGTGTAGGGTGTAGGGTGTAGGGTGTGTCGGATGTGGTGAGTGTGTACCTGCGTGTCGGCGAGCGCGGCGTGCAGCTGCAGCGCCTCGGCGTGGTGGTGGTGCGCGCGCGTGCGCAGCACGGCGCACTCCTCGTGCAGCGCGCGCAGGCGCCGCGCCGCGCCGTCCAGCGTGTAGGGTGTAGGGTGTAGGGTGTGTCGGATGTGGTGAGTGTGTACCTGCGTGTCGGCGAGCGCGGCGTGCAGCTGCAGCGCCTCGGCGTGGTGGTGGTGCGCGCGCGTGCGCAGCACGGCGCACTCCTCGTGCAGCGCGCGCAGGCGCCGCGCCGCGCCGTCCAGCGCCGCGCTGCCGCCGCGCACCTGCGCCTCCAGCTCGGCCACGCGCGACTCCAGCTCCGATACTCGCGCCTCGCGACATTCCAGTTTCTCCTGTTCATATACGGATATAAAAAAGTTAAAAATTAGTCTGTAACATCCCGAAGCAAAGGGCTCTATCTTACTGAAAAGATCACTACGGGACGAATATAATTAGTTTATGAAAGTTGTGTAGGCGCTGCATCGAGAGCCAGGTGACCTTCAGGAGCTGCTGCTGGCAGTGCGCGTGCGAGGCCTGCTCGCGCGCCTCGTCGTGCTGCTGGCTGGCGAGGCTGGCGGCGGCGTTGTACTCGGCCGCCTGCTTCTGAGCCACCACCAGCTTGCTGCGGCACTGCTCCAAGTCGCCGCGCATGCGCAGGAGCTCCGACTGTACGGAATATACGTCAATTTTTACAAATCTATTCTAATATTATTAAGAGGTAAAGTTACCAACTTTGTTTGTATGTTTGTTTGCTAATCTCAGAAACTACAAATCAGATTTGAATAATATTTTTTTTTATGGATAGCCACATAAAACTGGAAGGTTATATAGGCTTTTACATAACGAAATTCCCACAAGACCGGGCACAACGAGGCCAAAACCGCGGGGCATTGCTATATAAAATTTAATTCATACGCTATCATTAATGTATTTGCTATATTTACCTCCAGCTCTCCGTTCTTGAGTTCGTGAATGTCAGCTAACTTCTCTAGATCTGTTAATTGCTCCTCTAGCATGCCGCATGCTTCTTGCAGGGTTTTGTTGTTCTGTTACAAAAAAGATGTCACATAGAAGATGTCATATAGAAAATATCATATAAAAGATGTCATATAGACGATGTCATATAGAAAATATAATACAGAAGATATAAGTTCGAGCAGGATAGTGGCCAATCCTGGTATCGGAGTTTATACACCGCCTAAAGGGCAAAGGCCTCCGACATGCGTCTAACGATTGAAACAATCAGTACCGAGAGTTTAACGTGCCCTCACAAGCACGGTAGCGCTCAGATAGTAATGCCACTATCAGTCAATCCATCCAAGTAATGGCCGAGCTAGATGTTGCTTAACATTCGCAATAATGTAACATAGTTTAGTCTAAGTACGAGTGGTAATATCAGACGTTGGTGGAAAGACTATAAAACATCAAAAAAAGGCTATAAAGAATCACGAAAAGGCTATAAACCATCAAGCAAAGGCTATAAACCATCAAGAAAAGGCTATAAACCATCAAGAAAAGGCTATAAACCATCAAGAAAAGGCTATAAACCATCAAGAAAAGCCTATAAACTATCAAGAAAAGGCTATTTTAAACAAAGTAGATACCGTAACAAAATAATCGTTGAGCGACGCTATAGCGTTGTCCGCGGCACAGCATCTTCCGTGCACTAAGTCCGAGACCAACGCGAGTCGCAGCCGTCTCGCCCACGCGCCTCCGTCGCGGATGCGTCTCGGAAACGTTCCGAAGCCGCACCACATGCTACGCATATACGTAGGCTTCGGCCGAACTGGTGGCTTCTCTTTGCGGTTAGAATGTTCCATTCTGAACTCGCTGACCTTATAACTGGTTAGGATCATTCACTTGGTATGTTTTAGTGTTGTGTTTGAAAATGATTTGGGGTCTTAGAAGTTTTATTTATTATGCCTCTTTTTAAATGAAAGTAAAGTTTTGTTTTGGTAAAATTGTAACTCGTTTAGTAAATGGCCATTGTCTTCACTATTTTTACATTAATCAGAAAGAAAAACTGTATTTCCCCATTAATCAGTTTTTATTTTTATTTACACATTTTAGATGAATAGGTGATTAATGATATTAAATGGATTATCTTGAAGATTGGATAACTTTTTAACAAACGAAACGGCACATATTTTTGAATTAATTTTAATTTATTGATTTTACGTAATAAGCCATTTGATAATTATGCACGACTTTGATTGATAGTTAAATCTCTTCTAGTATTAATTTATTATTCAGATAACTTTCAACACTAAAAGTCAATCTTTTAGTAATTGACCACACCAATATACGATCTTTAGGCAATTTCAACACTAATATCCAATCTTTCGGTAATTTTCAACACCAATACACAATCTTTAGGTAATTTCAACACTAATATTTAATTTTTCAATACTAATATCCAATCTTTCGGTACTTTTCAACACCAGTACACAATCTATAGCTAATTTCGACACCAATAATCAATCTCTCGGTAATTTTCGACACTAACGAACTACTTTATTCAAAAACACTTTAATTATGAAAGACGTCAGTAGATCTCAGTAGCTATATGAATAATAGTAAAAAAACAATGCCAGTGAACGCCTAGGTGATGGCAATCGTGTTTACAAACATCACATGTTTAGAAATAAATAGACACAAACATCATTGAACGAACATTTGTTTGGTACTATTGTCATCGGGCTATCTCTATTGATCCAAAATTGGAAGGCAATTTAACAATGGCCTACAGACAAGATACATTCCGATACTCAGATTTTACGATCAGTTCGATTATTTATTATTGTAAGCAGGAAAATGTTATAATGAATAGCATCCAAACATCCTATTCTAAAACTCATCTTATTAATAGATGGACGTCCCTAGGCTGCGCTCATTCAGACGATTTGAAATGGACCGTCTGAATGACAAAAATGGAACCCTTATAGATTCGTCATGTCTGTCTGTCTGTCCATCGGTATGTCACAGCCACTTTTTTCCGAAACTATAAGACCTATGCTGTTGAAACTTGGTATGTGTATTCTGCGAACTGCATTAAGATATTCACACAAAAATAGAAAAAAACATTAAATTTTGATGGTTCCCATACTGAAAACTTAAACATTTGTTTTTCATCTAACCCATACGTGTGGGGGTACCTATGGATAGGTCTTCAAAAATAATATTGTGGTGTCTAATATTTTTTTTTCTAAACTGAATAGTTTGCGCTACAGACACTTCCAAAGTGGTAAAATGTGTGTCTCCCCCCCTGTAACTTCTAAAATAAGAGACTGATAAAACTAAAAAAATATATGATGTACATTACCATGCAAACTTCCACCGAAAATTGGTTTGAACGTGATCTAGTAAGTAGTTTTTTAACGTAAACAGAAATTAACTTTTCATTCAACCAACTCAAACTACAAGAAGAAGTTTTATATTATGTTATTTGCTGTTACGGAACCCTTCATGGGCGAGTCCGACTCGCACTTGGCCGCTTTTTTCACTAGTAGCGCTCGTGGCGTAGTCTGACTAAGCGATGTTAGTACATTGCGATTGTTAAGCAACATGCAGCTCGACTCCTACTTGGATGGGTGGCCGATAGTGGCACTTATATTTGAGCGTTAGATCGTTAGACCATGTCGGAGGCCTTCAGGCGGTCTAAAAACACGACACCGGGGTTGGCCACTAACCTACTCGAATTTTCTTAATAGACCATTTTTTATGGATGGAGAATGCATTTACGCACCCCCGGTTGTTTGGGGAAACAACCGGGGTATGTGGGACTCAACCCCGGCACAATCACCGTTTACGGGGATCATTTCGTGTCGGGTAATACCCACTAAACCCCGTGTTCCGTAGTCATGGCCTAGGCTGAAGTCGCGGGGCTACCTTTCGGCATACCAAGATGTCCGCTTCTTCAGCCCCGCCAACAGCTCGCGTGGGCAAGCACGCCTCGGAGAGGAAGGGAGAGGCAAACCGTGTCATCACCCCTCATCGCGTTTGCCGAGCGGCACGCTCAGGACACCTAACACGCCGCCCGCCTCCGTGGGACTTAATAGACCGCTGCTATATTGACAAGCCCGTTGGCACAGTGGCAGTGAGAGCGCTTGCTGTGTCGGGGGTTGCGGGTTCGATTCCCGACCGGATTCAACATGTGAAGACATAGTTGTTGGCGACGACGTCTGGGTGTCAATTATATATTCTTATAAAGTATTTGTGTATGTATATGTAGTAGTATCAGTTAGTTAGATTCCATAATGCAAGCTTAGAGCTTAGTTTGGGTCTAATTAACTGTGAGTGAATTTGTCCGGGTGTATTATTATTATTATTATACATATAGTATACCTGCAGCAGCAGCGTGTTGTCGGCCCGCGCGGCGTGCAGCTCGTCCCGCAGCTGCGCGCGCTCGCGGGCCGACAGCTCCTCCTGCTCCTCGGCGTGCAGCCGCCGCTTCTCGCTGTACTGCAGCTCGCTCTTCAACTTGCGTATGTCGTTGCGGGATCTGCACAATTAAAGTAAAGTATTAGCCCGTAATGTCAGTCAGAAGATATCAGTACAGTACAGATATCAGTAATCCACCTCGATTAGGCTGATCACCACCCGTGCCAAATGCGGGTTGGTGATCTCAAATACGAGAAATTTTAAAATGAGTATACTATGTTTAGTATTGCTAGTAAAAGTGTATACTCGGCATATTTATTTTTACACCTACATATATAGTAAGTCTAAGTGCGACCTGAACCCGCAACCGCAGGCAACTTCCAATCAAAGGATGCTGTTGCGGCGTGCGGCGACCACATATTAATGTTCGTTAGCTGTATGCGGTTGCGTTTCGCGTCCGTCTTCGAATATTACAAACTAACCTGTCCACTTCGGCCTGCAGCACCTCATGTTCCTTCCTTATCTTATTCAAATCTGTCTTCGCCCGTTCTAACTCCCGTCCCGTTCTCTCAGATAGCGGCTTCAATACAGCCATCTCGCTCTCTAAAGTGCTAGCTTTCTGTTCAGCGCTTTTTTTCGCTTCAAGGGCTGAAGTGAGGCGTTCTTCTAAGCGCTTCAGCTCGCGAGCGGTTGTCTTTGATTGGACTGATAACTCGTTGTATTCGCGTTCCTGTTTTGAAATTGGAAATGAAGAGAGATATGTTGTTAAGAGATAAAAACTTGAGAGGTGTCAAGGGAACGAAGTTTATTATCAACAAAAATAATCGTCGCGACACTACACTGTTCAATGCGAAATAGAAAGATGAAACGAAAATATCTAGCTTGCTTTCTTTAAGAGAGAGAGAGAGAGAGACAGACAGAGAAACAAACACTCGCGCATATTTCTCTGTCTGTCTCTCTCTGGCATGCGCAAGTTTCTCTGTCTGTCTCTCTCACGCATGTTTCTCTGTCTCTCTCTGGCGGGCGCAAGTTTCTCTGTCTGTCCCTCTCTGGCCTAAAAAATGTCGTTACCATTTTTTCCGTCCAGCCCCCTTTCGCAACGCGCAATAAGGAACTACGTTCCAATAATCATTTATTGAGTGAACATAAAGATGTAAAAAAACGCAGGAGCGCCAATTTCAATCGGATCAACAGTTTAAAAAGTAAGGCGTCATACAATTAAGTTGAAAACCTTCAATTTGTAGTCATTTAAACATAACAAATAATATTGGTTTCTTAAGTTTAAGCGAACACTACTAATTTTGAATTGAAACTATGTTTACGCATACACTTTTATTTTACACTAGCAGCGCCCCGCGGTTTTACCCGCGTTATGCGTGTTCCCATAAGAATTTTGGGATAAAAAATTGCCTATATTATTGCCTTTTTGTACCTGATAGCCACATTCAAAGGGAAGGCCCCTTTGAATGTGGCTATCAGGTACAAAAAGAATTATTCAAATCGGACTGTTAGTTCCCGAGATTAGCTCGAACATACAAACAAATTTAGAAATTTTATCTCTTTAAAATATTAGTATATATTTTTTATCTGACGTTTCAGCCCCTTTACGGCAACCGTGGTCACAGAAGACTGAGGTGTTATCGTCTATACAAGAAAAAGTAAAAAGTGTAAAGGGGCAGAAACGTCAGATAAAAATGTAAAATAAAAGCGAAGTGTATCTGTAAAGGTAGTTTCAATTGACGACAAATAATTTGTAATGTGCATCTGTTACCTTTCTCCATTTAGCCAAGTTGGCGGCTCTCGTTTCCTGCTTCAACGTTGCTATTTCTTCAGCACGAGACTGCAATAAGAAACCATTTTATCAGTGCCCTAATTCACCAATATTAATCTCTCGGCAGTAAAAACAAATATATTAAAATCTATAACAGTTAACGCCTCGGTGGTCTATTGTATGAGCACTCGCCTGCCAAGACTGAGGTCCCGGGTTCAATTCCCAGGTCGAGCGAAAACATGTTTCCTACTTTTCAAACATGGCTCGGGTTTGAGATCACCAACCCGCATTAGGCAAGCGTGGTGATTACGCCTGAAACCTCCTCACTGTACTGATATCTTCAGTGAGACGAGAGGCCTTTGCCCAACAAGTGGGACATTACAGGCTAATACTTTTTTTTTACTTTATTAATTACATTGATTTATGACCCGACGACTTAGTTGATAACGCGTTTGGGCCTCAGTCACAAAGCCCACATGAGCGGAGCGACAACGGTGCAGCCCTTGGCCGGACATTTACAATCACAGTGCTAGTAATCGTTTCGTGCACTGTGATTGGCTAATTCCGTCGCCGCCATCTCTCTTTATGACTGAAGCTTTGCTATAATAAACAGTCACCTGTAATTGCGTCTCAGCCCGCTCCAGCTGCTCGCGCAAGACACTCGCATGTGCAGACTGCACGTCAGCAACACTCTCCGTATCGCTTCGCTGATCGCGTCGGTCCTCGGCTTGACCCTCGACTTGCCCGTCGCCTTGCGCCTCGGCTTGCGCACACCGCGCGCAGCTGCGGGACTCGAGGCCAGTCACCTCTCGTTCTAACTGACGGACTAGTTGTTCTAACGATTGCACCTAGACAGGAGTTTAAAGGGAATAAGATATTATGCAATATATTAGTGGTAACATCAGTTTGTCTACCAAATCTCTCGGGAAGAGTACGACATATGTCTATACTTGTATGCTTGCCCGGCTGAACCTTGGTATTGGAGTTCTAAGACCGCCTAAAGGCCTCCGACAAGGTCTGACGATTGAAACAACCAGGAATGGTTAACTGATTACCTTCTCCTGATGGCGCCTGTCTTCCTTCACCGCGTTCGCGGCTCTGTTCTCGGCCGCTTGCAGTCGCTCGTTGAGTCTCGCTTCGGTTCGCGCGCATTGCTCTTCCACAGAAGCTTCGCGGCGGACTGACTCTTCTATACTGCGTTCTAGTTCCTGGGAAATTGAAAGGATATATATTAATCGCTGATGCAGTATTGTTTAATGTGGTACTTAATTTAATATCTGGGTTAGTCTAATATGGATGGTATTGAGGTTGGCTTAATTTGAGTGAAGTTTGAGTATTTGGGTATAAACTATCTGAGGTCTTAAAGTGGCTAAAATTGCAACAAACCGAACTTATGCCACTGCTTCAAATATTCTGCAGACACTAATTACTATTGCATAACCCATATTGAAATGGTTTGTTTTGAAACAGGGCTTTTTTACTAGTTCGTTTAAAAATTGGAAAAAAAACCGGCCAAGTGCGACGCTCGAAGAGTTCCGTACCATTTCATTGTATGGGAGCCAGTTATTTATTTTATATTAATTAATTATATTTATAGAGTTCTTCAGATACAGCCTGGTGACAGACGGACGGACAGCGAAGTCTCAGTAATAGGGTTCCGTTTTTACCCATTGGGTACGGAACCTTAAAAACGTCATCTGTAGAAATGTTAGTCGGAAGAAATATCTTAGGCTACATCAAAAAGCGGCCAAGTGCGAGTCGGACTCGCCCATGAAGGGTTCCGTAGCAGCGAGTAACATAATAAAGAAGTTCTTGAAGTTCGTTGTACTTGTTTTTTTATTTACATTTGAGTTATTGAATGAATAATCAGTATTTTTTTGCGGTTTACGATTTATGTCGTAAAAAAAAAACTACTAACTAGACCTCGTTCAAACCAATTTTCGGTGTTAGATTACATTGTTATGTACATCATATATTTTTTTTAGTTTTATCATTCTCTTATTTTAGAAGTTACAGGGGGGGGGACACACATTTTACCACTTTGGAAGAGTCTCTCGCGCAAACTATTCAGTTTAGAAAAAAATGATATTAGAAACCTCAATACCATTTTTGAAGACCTATCCATAGATATCCCACACGTATGGGTTTGATGAAAAAAAAAAATATTTTTTTCATTTCTAAGTATGGGAGACCCCCCTAAAAATTTTTTTTTTTCTATTTTAGTGTGAAAATATTAATGCGGTTCACAGAATACATCTACACACTAAGTTTCAACAACATAGCTCTTATAGTTTCGGAGAAAAAAGGCTGTGACATACGGACAGACGGACGGACAGACAGACAGACAGACATGACGAATCTATAAGGGTTCCGTTTTTGCCATTTGGCTACGGAACCCTAAAAAAGGTATCAATACATACCGCCACTTGCGCCTGTAGTGTAGAAACGCGAACCTTTTCCTGCGCGAGTTGCGTTTGAACGTTGGTCAGCTGTTCCGATGTAGCACTCGCTGTGATTTGCTTTTCGTTTAGGATTTCCTGTAATATGAGAATCGTTACTGTTACTGAGAATCGTATACAAGTTAATTATCTCTACTTATTTATAGCCATACCAATTAAATGTTATTCAGAGTATAAGTATCTTAATCTTCTTCTTCTTCATCGAGTGGATGGTCAACCTGACCAATCCTAGTGTCAGAGTTATTAAGCCGCCAAAGACCTCTGACGTGGTTCATGTAACCACTTCTATCCGTAGAAAGTAACCGGGACCGACGGCTTAACGTGACCTCCGAAGCACGGACCGTCTTACTTTTCGGGCAATCAGGTGATTCCAAACTGACCAAACTGAAGACAATCTCACAAAGAGATTTTTGGGAGATATTGTCCCCACCGGGAATCGAACCCGGAACCTCCAGTTCGTGAGCGGAGCGATCAGACCACAAGACCACGGAGGCTGTTAGGTATCTTCATAATTAAATTTTTCACATTCGCTACAATATTTGACAAAATCAACATTTCTGTCATGATACAACTACTAACTAGGTACTTCATAATATCAAATAATTTTATGCAGTGATCTGAATTTCCTGGCAATTTTTTTTTCCTATACCTATTTTTTCCCACTGCTAGGCTACCATTACAAACAAAAATATTATGACATGCAAATCAAAGACAAAGACTTAACAATTAGCTGAGTATCTGGTAAGTAGTTGTGTAGTATTATCAGTTGGTTAGATTCCATAACAGCCTCCGTGGTCTTGTGGTTTGAGCGCTCGGCTCACGATCCGGAGTTTCCGGGTTCGATTCCCGGTCGGGACAATATCTCATGAAAATCTCTTAGTAAGACTGCCCTCAGTTTGGTTAGGACATTGCAGGCTGAATCACCTGATTGCACGAAAAGTAAGATGATTCCGTGCTTCGGAGGGCACGTTAAGCCGTCGGTCCCGGTTACTTTCTACGGATAGTAGTCGTTACATGAGCCATGTCAGAGGCCTTTGGCGGTTCAATAACTTTGACACCAGGATTGGTCAGGTTGACCATCCACTTGATGAAGAAGATTCCATAATTCAAGCTTAGAGCTTAGTTTGGGTCGAATTAACCGTGTGTGAGTTTCTCTTGTAATTATTTATTTATGTCTCCATACCTGCATCGACGCAAGCTGTCTTCTAACTTCGTCCAGCTCAAGTTGAAGCGATTTGTTCTGTCCGTGAGCCGTATCGAGCTCGTGATCAAGCTGTGACACGCGTTTTTCAAGCTGTTCCTTACTTCTTGTTTCTCGGGCTATGTTCGCTTCGGCGTTAGCTAGTTTAGCAGCTAACTCGCGGCTGTCGGCTTCGTTACCGCTTAATGTTTGACGGCGTAAAGCGCGTTCTTTCGCTATCGTGTCCTGTGGGAAGAAACCTTAATTATTAGTACTTTTTGTAGTTACCTTAATTATTTTATTAGTATTTTTTTGTAGAACCTTAGTATGTTTTATTTGTATGATTGTTTTAGGTATGTGTTTGATTTATCATGCACCATGAAATCCGGAAACGAAAAGAGACATTAAATAAAACAAAGTACTTTTAAAAGGACATGTCATTTTTTTTACCAAAACTACCAATGGAAATAACAGGATATTGCAATCTTTAAATGATAGTACAGTTTTGCGAACATTTACTTCTTAAATGACAAAACGTTATAACAGTAACTAGTTAAACTAATGTTATTAGCCCGATCTCTCTACAGTCTACAGAATCTCAACAAATTTATTAAAGCTCTACACCAAATTACATACAGCTACTTATAAGTACTTCTAATAGGACAAGACATGTTAATCAAAAATCTACTCTAACTCGGCATTGTTAAGACTCACAATAGCGCGCACGTTGATCTCAGTATACCTTCTGTGACGTAACCGTTGGACGTGTTCTAGTATGTCCTGGTTCGGATTCAATTTCATAGAAATGTTAGTGACAAAAATACTAACGAAGACAAACATGTTCACATGTTCACACAATCAAAAATATTCACAGATACGATTAGTTACGAACTTTATAGTTTTCTCACACGATTTGCACTCATTATACTAAATGAAACGGGTCTATATCGCGTTAGAATATATAACGTATTTATTAAAATACGTACCCGACGTTTCGAGCGAAGCTGCTTAGCGAGTAAGTAAAGTAAATAGGTAGTAATGGTAAGAACCATACCTTATAATGTAAATGCTGTGTCCTCTGCGCGTCACTAGCCGCCCTAGCTCTCGCCAGTTCGTCGCTCATCGTCCGTATCTGTCCTTCTAGTTGTTCGACCTGATTCCTCGCCGCATCTCTCTCTGTCACTGCTCTCGAGACGTCAGCCATCGCTTGTCGCATGTTGGAGTTGTTGCGAGAAGTCGCAACGGTGGATAACTCTTGGTTGGTACGCTGTAACGCCATCCGTTCTTCTTTCTCCACTTCTATTTGACGTTCTAGACGGCTGTAGAAGACATTGAAGGAACTATAGTATTTGTAATTATTAGCATACTTTTCAGACACACGATTTGTACTCGTTTTGGAAATAAACGAAGCGGAAATTAATAAAGCGTTTAAACTAGAAGTTAAGACTTTATGTTGATGTTAAAAACATTATTGATTACAGTACTTTTCAATATTTATGTAATGTTCTGGGGTTTTGTTTGTATGTTTTTGCAGACAAGTTGATAAAAAGAAGGCAACATAATATTATTTATCTACACTAATGTTGTAACATTCTACTTATGTTTCCAATACTTGACTTATAATTACTACTGTTATAGCGCAGACAACAAAACACTCAATTTAAGCAATTTCACATGATGGTATAATATCCACATCGATATCGTAAAATCTCATTATAACATCGCGCGCTCGCTCCTGATTGGCCCTGCGCGAGCTGCGCTCTCATTGGTTAGATTTTAATGGCGGCAAGTTCACTGTGACAATACACGTACGCGTGAAAAACTATTGTCAGCTTTTACTCTTGTTGTTTGATTAATTGCATTAGTGAAGATAAAGTAGTGTATGCAACTGCATATAACACGGGTATTAAAACACTCGTTACTATTATGAAACTCGCTGCGCTCGTTTCATAAACTCACACTCGTGTTTTAATACCCTTCATTATATGACAGTTGCATAAACTACTATTATAGGTCAGTAAGTAATAACATAAAATAGTCTATTGTCGATTGATGGGTTTGTGTAATGACATTTGTTGTATCGAGTTTTTAGACCGGCAGACGGTCTCCGTGTGTTACTGACAATCCCTAGTGTCCAAATTTCAGACATGGTATAACGATTAAAACAACCGGAACACGACAGTTTATCGTGCCAACCGAAGCACGGTAGTGCTCAGAAGATATAATATGCTGATACAAATACCACTATTGGCCATCCATCTAAGTAGAGGACGAGATGCATGTTGCTTAACTTAAAAAATAGCCAGGAGTTAACATCGCTTAGTCAAACTACGTCACAAGCGTAATAAGCATATTATAAAATGTTCGTACGTATTCTGCAGTGTAAGCGCAGTGATCTCCGCCTGCAGCCGCGCGCGTTGCCGCTCCGCCTCGCCCTCCGATTCTCGTCTCGCTTGCTCCACAACATCGCTTGTTGCCGCCTCGGCAGCCGCCAGCTTGGCTTGCAGCGAACATATCTCGCGGCTACGCATGGCTGCTAGCTTTTCAATTGATCTGAGGATTAACATTGTTATTGAAAATTATCTATAAGTACATACATATAAATAAAATCGGAATGTCTGTTTTTAATATTAAAATAACAGCTTTTTACTACATGCATATGAATTTATATACGGTACAAATAACAAAATAACGTTTTTTTAAATTTTTGTCGATCTGTCTGTTTATTCTGGCTAATCTCTGAAATGGCTGAACCGATTTTGACGGGGCTTTTACTGGCAGGTAGCTGATATAATAAAGGAGTAATAGGCTTCTTTTAACTAAGAAAAGATCCAAAATTCCACGCGGACATAACATAATAAAGCCAAAAATTCGGCCATTGACTCCATATAGTTAAATATTTCATCACTACATAACACCCTAGTCTTCTGTGACCACGGTTCCTTTAAAGGGGCCGAAACGTCAGATAAAAATGTAAAATAAAAGCGAAGTGTATCCGTAAACGTGGTTTCAAATCAAAATTAATAGTGTTCGCTTGTTTAGGCGAACACTATTAATTTTTGTGTTCAGAAACCAGTATTACCACTACATATTATAAAACAAAGTCCCCGGCCTCGTCTGTCCGTCTGTCTGTTCGCGATAAACTCAAAATACTACCGCACGGATTTTGATGCAGCTTTTTTAAATATAAGAATGATTCAAGAGGAAGGATTATATGTATAAAAAATCCCGAAATTCCCACAGGAACGGGCACAACGCGGGTAAAACCGCGCTAGTTTATACTAACACAATCTATTCATAGCACTGACCTCTAATATTTACACACTGGACTGGCTGTTACCATACAAATGACAGCTAATTTTGTGTGGCAATTTGAAGCGCCCCTGCGAGTGTCCCGAGAACTAATTTTTACGTTCACTGCAAGCTTATAGTACCCCTATTTGCAGTCCACAGTCGACTTAAGTCATAACTAATTTTAGTTCCATGGAAATTTGTATCGGCCTACAGCGCCAAAATGGCGACACTCAAATAGGCACAAAATTAATATGACAGCAGCCTGTCCAGAGTAAATAATAGAGGCCAGTGATTCATAGGCAAAGATTGAACTTACTTGAAAGTAGTCAAATCTATAGCAGTACAGTCATGGGACGCGTTGAATCCTGTCGAGCTGTCTTCATTTCCTTCAGGAGCCACGTACGAATACCCTGTAAGGACAAACAACATCAACAACACATACTATACCTTATTTCATTGCAATAAATCATTCCATTACACAAAACATTTTTTGACTACATTAAATCTTATTTCATTACACTATATAATATCTTATATCATTACTAGAAATCTTATTTCATTACACTAAATCTTATTTTATCATCTTACAAATCATACTCATTAAGTTTTGTTTTTAATCATAAAATCACTATAAGATGCACTATTAACACTATATCAATTTTATAAAATGTTGGCTTGTATACTACAAAATATTAACGAACGATTAAAAATTGTATATGATTATTTTTATTAATTAATATCTGAACACTCCCTATGTAACCACTTTTTATACAAAAGGAATACTAGATTAAAGATTAATATCTGTCCCAGTTTAGGAGCAATGCCGCTACAGATAAACACACAAACATATAGTGCAATTTACAACACCCCTCTTTGAGCCTCGACGTGTAAAAATGTTGTGATATTATTACAAGCAAGTACTAATATAATAACAAGGTATGTTGTATCGCGCGACGGATATAAACAAAAGCAGCAAATTGTTTGTAAATATTCTGTATCATTATTATTTGTTCAAACGGGAACTTACGTAGGACGGAGGTTACTGTTGAGTGTCCCTCAACACGTGTCGGTCACGTCCGGTGACCTTCATCAGGAGGTGGGTGAAGCGAGAGCGCCAGCGTCTCTCCCCGCACTGTGCGGGCACTCGACAGTAACCTCCGTTGTACGTAAGTTCCCGTCTGAACCTACGTTTCAATTAATAGTAAAATTGTGTATCACGTTTGAATAAATACGTAATTTCGAGTAGGTTAACGAGATAATCCCCGGAACGCGATAGTCCGATTTGAATAATTCTATTGGATAGCCAAATTCAAAAGGAAGGTAGGCTATTTTTCATCTCGAAAATCTCACGGGAAAGCCCACAACGGGGGTAAAACCGCGAGGCGCACTAGTACCTATATATTTGTAGTATACATTGGTCTTACCAACAAAAGGCAGTTGTCCGTTGAAGGGTGCTCGGGTCCTGAAGGGCGCGGCGGAAGGCGGCGCACGCGGCGGCGCCGCGTCCGTCTGCAGGAACGCCGCGTCCTCCGCGCCGCGCAGCAGCGGCACCCACGGGGGCGGCTGCACGACCACACGCTTAGGGTGCGTTTCCAATGAAGCGGAACGGAGCTATGCGGAGCTCAATCACAACGCATTGACATTATCAAATATGTAATCGTAATGAGTTGTGATTGGTCAATTGAGCACAGCTCTGCTTCAATGGAAACGCACAGCACTCATAAAGGCGGCTATACAACAAAAATAATGTCCAAATCCCCCCAAAAACAGTTTCCTGTAAAATGTTAGCTAGCATTGTTAAAAAGTTATCACATCTCAAATAGAGCCGTTTAATTCGAACTTGAAATCTTTATAAACTTTGAAAAAGAAATTTGAGGTTTAATACAGCTTACAAACTTGACATATCGCAGAATAGTCGTCCAGTCAATTGAAAGACACACTCAGTTACCTGTTCCCTAACAAGCCGCACGTGTAAATGTCCCAGCGCCGCATGCTGCGTGGTGTCCAGGTAGTTGTACCGCTTGGCCGGCTGCACCCGCAGCAGTCCCCGCACTAGATCGCGCCACGAGTCACTCGCGAAGTCGGCGGGAAACGGCGGCTCGGGCGATGTGGAGCGTTCGTAACTACAATAAGGAGAGAGTTAAGTGAGGTACCTCGTTAGTATAGTAAGGCCAGACAACCTGCGGCCATTACATGTGATATAGTGAACGGTGGCGTCACGTGCCCAATGTCATCAACTTTTTCTTATAAAGGGTACGCCAGTCATGATCGCGCTCACCGTCGGGCTGAACATCAAAGCCCATCCTCCTCTTTATAGCCCAATAAGAAGTCGCTGCGGCCGTAATCGGCCAGGAAGAGAAGAGAGTATAGTGAATTGCGTTGTTTGCTAATTGCTATTTAAATTATTTCGGATGTGACATCATTAACGCTGCGTTTTCTCTTGTTCGGAACACTAGGTAGTAAGTAAGTAAGTAGTACGTCAGTTGCCAACTGTCAACCAACGTCAGTTGGTGCCGAAGTTTTTAGACCGCCTAAACAATGGGTGATTCCACTATAGCATAATAAGAGTAAATCGTAATTAATGAAACATAACAGCCTCCGTGGTCTTGTGGTTTGAGCGCCCGGCTCACGACCCCGAGGTTCCGGGTTCGATTCCCGGTGGGGATATCTCACAAAAATCTCTTTGTGAGACTTTCCTCAGTTTGGTTAGGGCATTGCAGGCTGAATCACCTGATTGCTCGAAAAGTAAGATGATTCCGTGCTTCGGAGGGCACGTTAAGCCGTCGGTCCCGGTTACTTTCTACGGATAGTAGTCGTAACTTGAGCCATGTCAGAGGCCTTTGGCGGCTCAATAACTCCGACACCAGGATTGGTCAGGTTGACCATCCACTCGATGAAGAAGAAGAAGAATGAAACATATTCTCACCTTTGTATATTACTAAGTATTTCAGCTACAGAGTCTTCGTCGGTAGTCGAGAACGGTCGCTTGAGCGTCACCAACTCGAACGCGACCACGCCGAGTGACCAATAGTCGCAGGCAGACTAAATACAAAAATTCATAGAAAAATACTTATAGATTATTTATCGTTTAATCGTTTAATGATTATTTTATGGATTTTTTCAGACTTTGTTCAAATCTATACTAATATTATAAAGCTGAAGAGTTTGTTTTGTTTGTTTGTTTGTTTGTTTAAACGCGCTAATCTCAGAAACTACTGAACCGATTTGAATAATTCTTTCACTGTTAGATAGTCTATTTATCGAGGAAGGCTATAGGCTACATTTTATCCCGGATTTCCTACGGGAACGGGCACAACGCGGGTAAAACCGCGGGGCGCTGCTAGTAAGTCATATATATACAAATAAAACTTCAGGCTATATAATCGTTAACCTTGGGCTATACATACAATATCTATGAAACTAAGTAATAGTATATTTTCATGGATCTTGTTGGCTATAGTACTTTAACCTTCCACAAGTATTTCAGGTGTTAAACTATAGATAATTTCTCGCTTGTTTCTTGTATCTAAAGGTACGGTAACCATATCTAATAGTATATGTTCAATAAGGCGATTCTGACATTTCCCCGCACTACGCAGCGTAGCGCGTGAATACGTGTTCTAACGTAGCTTGTTAGTATCTCCGTTTGCATAGAAAACACGCACAGAAAATACATCCACGCGCCTACAAGCGAGACGCAAGGCACACCGATCCCGCAGTGCCGTGAGTGATTTAAGAAAGGGATTAACGTGTATTTGAAAATGGATCTCGAAGCCGGTGTGATCTACAAAACGCAACTACGTTGATGCGTCGATACGCAACATGCTGCGTGATGCGGGACAGTGTGATAAACGCCTTAAGGCCTTATTCATAAACGCTTACTAGCAGCATTTTAGCTATCAAATGGTTTGTCCCTTTCTGACATACGCTATTTTCCAAAGAGCAAAAGAGACAAAAAACTCAGTAACAGTGAGTGCCGCAAGCGCCGCCCTCCGACAGCCGGCCCGACGACCCGAAGTCGAAATATAGACAAATATAGTGAGTGATACTCACGACGGCCATGGTGACGGCGGCGGCGCAGTAGCGCTCGCAGGCGGCGTGCTCGGCGCAGCGCGCGGCGGCCAGCAGCTCGGGCGCCACGTAGTCGGGCGTGGCGCCGCCGCACGCGCCGCCCTCCGACAGGCCCGACGACCCGAAGTCGAAATATAGACAAATATAGTGAGTGATACTCACGACGGCCATGGTGACGGCGGCGGCGCAGTAGCGCTCGCAGGCGGCGTGCTCGGCGCAGCGCGCGGCGGCCAGCAGCTCGGGCGCCACGTAGTCGGGCGTGGCGCCGCCGCACGCGCCGCCCTCCGACAGGCCCGACGACCCGAAGTCGAAATATAGACAAATATAGTGAGTGATACTCACGACGGCCATGGTGACGGCGGCGGCGCAGTAGCGCTCGCAGGCGGCGTGCTCGGCGCAGCGCGCGGCGGCCAGCAGCTCGGGCGCCACGTAGTCGGGCGTGGCGCCGCCGCACGCGCCGCCCTCCGACAGGCCCGACGACCCGAAGTCGAAATATAGACAAATATAGTGAGTGATACTCACGACGGCCATGGTGACGGCGGCGGCGCAGTAGCGCTCGCAGGCGGCGTGCTCGGCGCAGCGCGCGGCGGCCAGCAGCTCGGGCGCCACGTAGTCGGGCGTGGCGCCGCCGCACGCGCCGCCCTCCGACAGGCCCGACGACCCGAAGTCGAAATATAGACAAATATAGTGAGTGATACTCACGACGGCCATGGTGACGGCGGCGGCGCAGTAGCGCTCGCAGGCGGCGTGCTCGGCGCAGCGCGCGGCGGCCAGCAGCTCGGGCGCCACGTAGTCGGGCGTGGCGCCGCCGCACGCGCCGCCCTCCGACAGGCCCGACGACCCGAAGTCGAAATATAGACAAATATAGTGAGTGATACTCACGACGGCCATGGTGACGGCGGCGGCGCAGTAGCGCTCGCAGGCGGCGTGCTCGGCGCAGCGCGCGGCGGCCAGCAGCTCGGGCGCCACGTAGTCGGGCGTGGCGCCGCCGCACGCGCCGCCCTCCGACAGGCCCGACGACCCGAAGTCGAAATATAGACAAATATAGTGAGTGATACTCACGACGGCCATGGTGACGGCGGCGGCGCAGTAGCGCTCGCAGGCGGCGTGCTCGGCGCAGCGCGCGGCGGCCAGCAGCTCGGGCGCCACGTAGTCGGGCGTGGCGCCGCCGCACGCGCCGCCCTCCGACAGGCCCGACGACCCGAAGTCGAAATATAGACAAATATAGTGAGTGATACTCACGACGGCCATGGTGACGGCGGCGGCGCAGTAGCGCTCGCAGGCGGCGTGCTCGGCGCAGCGCGCGGCGGCCAGCAGCTCGGGCGCCACGTAGTCGGGCGTGGCGCCGCCGCACGCGC
Source organism: Cyclophora albipunctata (assembly GCA_963082685.1). Taxonomy (NCBI): domain Eukaryota; kingdom Metazoa; phylum Arthropoda; class Insecta; order Lepidoptera; family Geometridae; genus Cyclophora; species Cyclophora albipunctata. Next base: position 4,163,500 of record OY720133.1, read on the forward strand.
CGCCCTCCGACAGCCGGCCCGACGACCCGAAGTCGCCCAGCTTCACGTGCCCGCATCTGTACATACAGTCACCTTACTAACGGATTACTACGGTTAATCTTATATATAAAATTCTCGTGTCACAGTGTTCGTTCGCGTACTCCTCCGAAACGGCTCGACCGATTCTCATGAAATTTTGTGTACATATCGGGCAGGCCTGAGAATCTGACAACATCAATTTTCATCCCGAAATTCCCGCGGGAACGGGTACAAAGCGGGTGAAACCGCGGGGCGCAGCTAGTCTAAATATAAAATTCTCGTGTCACAGTTTTCGTTGCCATACTCCTCCGAAACGGCTCGACCGATTCTCATGAAATTTTGTGTACATATCGGGTAGGCCTGAGAATCTGACAACATCAATTTTCATCCCGAAATTCCCGCGGGAACGGGTACAAAGCGGGTGAAACCGCGGGGCGCAGCTAGTCTAAATATAAAATTCTCGTGTCACAGTTTTCGTTGCCATACTCCTCCGAAACGGCTCGACCGATTCTCATGAAATTTTGTGTACATATCGGGTAGGTCTGAGAATCGGCCAACATCTATTTTTCATCCCGAAATTCCCGCGGGAACGTTTACCGTGGTTGAACTCCTCTGAAACGGCTCGACCGATTCTCATGAAATTTTGTGAGCATATTGAGTAGGTCTGAGAATCGGCCAACGTCTATTTTTCATCCCGAAATTCCCGCGGGAACGGGTACAACGCGGGTGAAACCGCGGGGCGCAGCTAGTAATGTCTAAAAATCGCGAAAGTTTGAAAAAGACTAGTAAAGTTACTGTTGAGTAGTGCACAAAATATCCGATTGGATTGACGTGAATCTGAAGCCCCAATCATTTGGACACTGTCTTCTCGGCCATTGAGTATAAACCTACTCTCTGATAGTTTCGTTACTCAGTTATTGTGTGTCAATTATGACTTGATTGAAAGAGGTGATATAAAGTTGTTACAACCATAATATACCTACTAAGTTTTATTTTAAGTTAAATTATGTTATCATATAAGTGTCAATTATGTCTTTGTTTATAATAAAGATCTTTAAACCTAAACCGAAGACTTTCTCAGTTATCTTAAAATAGGGAAAACAAATAAATATATGTTCCAATAAGTCCTAAATTTTAGACTATTTTGGAATAATTTTGGGGGATTTAATATTCCCAACATCAGTCACACCACTAAACCACTAACATTACTTTCCGATGCATCTGCTATAGTATCACCACATCTATACTAATATTATAAAGAGGTACAATTTGTAGGTTTCTTTGTTTGTTAGTATGTTCGAGCTAATCTCGGGAATTACCTGTCCGATACGAATAATTCTTTTTGTAACAGATAACATTCAACGGGAAGGTGATAGGCTCTTTTTCATCCCGATATTCCCACGGGCATAGGCAAAACGCGGGTAAAACCGCGGGGCGCTGCTAGTGAGACATAAAGCTAAATTACTGACCTATCAAGCAATATATTGCTGGGCTTCACATCTCTATGCACATATCCCATAGTGTGCAACGCCTTGAGCGCGTGTGCGACCTCACACACGTAGAAGGCGGCGTCACGTTCGCTCAGCGGGTTGTTGCGGCGCGCGAGGAGGCCCGCGAGGTCGCCGCCCGAACATAGCTCCATTACTAGGTAGAGGTTAGTGTTGTCCTAGGAACAATTAAACAAGTATTAAAATATAATTAACTAGCATTGCTCCGCGGTTTTACCCGCGTTGTACCCGTTCTCGCGAGAATTTCGGGATAAAATGTATCCCATGTGTTCTTCTGATGTATGACCTATATTACTGTAAAGTTTCATCGAAATCCGTCCAGTAGTTTTTTCGTTAAAGATTACCAAACATACGTATTATATCCTCAGAACTGTGTCGTTTAGAATCAAAATTGGTCAAAGTCTATAATAAAGTGGTATATTTGACCAATTTTGATTCTAAACGATACAACTTTCGCATTTATATTATTATTAGTAGGATAGGGTAGGATATGATGGAGAAATTGGTAATCATAGTTGAATTAGTAGGTAACTAAAGAAATCCACAATTAATTTTGTATTTTTGTGTCCACCATTATTGACATCATTATTCAAACTTTTACACCTTATTGACTGGGACACAGACATATCCTACATATACTAATCCAATTTCCTAAGGTACACAGTTAGTCCAGAGCCTGAGAAAGGACATAGGCTACTTTTTATCGCGAAATTCCTGCTAGAAAGGGTACAACGCGGGTGAAACCGCGGGGCGCTGCTAGTATTGTAAATACAAAAGTTTCGGAAAGTGTATGTTACTCTTTCATGAAAAACTGCTGGATGGATTTGGATGAAACATAGAGTAATAGAGAATTAAATCAGATTAAGGTATGGTATACATTAAGAGCGTATTCACAAAAACTCTTAAGGCGAGGATATGTGGCGCTCGGACAGAGCTGAGGGGGTGTTCTTAATTCCATAAAATAAGGTTGAGATTTGTGAAGCAAGACACGAGTGCGTGATACGTGGCGGGCGAATATTTGAACTCTTTTGCGTTTTTATAGAAATTGGCGGGTCAAATGAAAAATGTAACTGATTTAAAATCTAAGTGAGTATTAGGAAATTGATATTCCTAAAAAAAATCTATGACTATCGCTTCAAATAACGAGATCTAGGACGAGAAAATAATATTTGGTGCTACTTTTACATAATCTTGTGCATCTTATTTCTACATTATTATAATGAATTTTAAAATTCTATTCGATTTAAAATTTTATCAAGGGTATATTCTTTTAACTGGTGTTTTTATTTTATTTATAGAATCGATAGAAGTGTTGATATTTGATCGTCAAAGTAGCGACTATGCGCGTTATTTGCACATATCCTCGCCTTAATTCAATTTAGTACCTAAATATGATAAAGAAACAAAAGCTGTCCCTTCAAAATTTAATTTTACAGTGCATCAAATAGAACACCATTTCAAAAGATCGTCATTTGCTTTTTAAATAAGTTTAGGCGCTAAATCAAATTAAAAATCTTTGTGCAATTCACCTTTAATGAAATTTGCCCCGTAATGAGTAATACGCAAGGCGCTTCTAATTATTTGTTAACAGAAAACTAACTCTCAAAGCAGGAATTGAGTTTATCTTTAGAATAGTAGTTTATAAATAGTGAATGAATTTAATTAATAAAAATATAATTCTCTAAAGTGTTTCTTACTTGAAATGCATACTGCAGTTTAGGTATCCAGGGAGTGTTAGCCATCGCGAGGATGTCCCGTTCGTCCTCGGCCCCCGACACCCTCTTCCGAGCCAACTCTTTGCGGATAGTCTTGAGAGCATACACATCACTCGTCTGTTTCTCTCTAACCATCTGTGTAAGGAAGTAAATTAAATGTTTTATATAAATGAATATTTCATTCATAAACATTCTTTAACTAAAACACTGTTAGTGAGTGTTTTGTCTCTTTTATTCTTTAGCAAATAGACGATGTGGGAAAGGGACAAACCATTTAAGTCTATTGAATTATGATTTTTCTAATTGTTTCAACCTTAGATTATAGAAAGTACTAGATGTAGCATTCAAATGTATTTACAAGCTACACGCTGTGTCCAAAAACAGAACAAAGTCCCTCGCGTAGTGTTGTTAGCTCTCGCATTATTTGCCCATTTTTGGGGTAAATTTTGGGAGTTTCGAAGGTAATATGATAATAGAATAAAAATTGTCCTTTTCTTTATAACTATGTACCTACCTGATTATCTCAAGAAATAGATAGGTATATTAAATAAAACACGGTGTTAAGGTGGATGTTTGCACACTTTTATCGGGTGATGGAAAAATTATATATTTTTATTTTATTTTAAAGTATTCGGAAAACTTACAGCTAGGTACAAGAGTTACATAAAAAAAGAATAATAACTTAGGGCCAATTACAATTTTTCACTATCTAAGATGGCTAATATAGAAACATAATTTTATACCCGCTCCCCCTCTCCCCTTCTACCTCACACGCACACCAAAAATTTGTTTAGAAATCCTATAGACTAACATACTTACTATTTAATAGGATTGTTAGGTTAGGTACATAGGAGCCGCACTTACGCTTTATACTTTCTTTTTTCAAGTTGGTTATTTTTTATTATATTACTTATTAATATTCTACAACGAATTAAAGCCCTCAAAAGGTAATAAAAAGAAGGGTAAATCAAAACTCTTATATTGGCAACACTAGCATAGATTGACGCATCACTCTCTATGACAATTGAAATCTGAGAAAATAATTAAATATTTAAATAAGACGATACCTAAATGCGATACTTACACGTGAAATGTGATCCCATCCTGTTTCTTTTTCAGACCCACTGCATTTTTACAGGTAGGAATGACACAAGACGGCATAGTTTCGTGAAATTGGTCACGGGTAAAACACGTTAGCGCGTTCCGACGGTCACAAAGTGACTGATCGGTTGCGCATCAAACTACACTATTTAAGGCTAGTTTGAGTAGCTACAGTATTATGCGCGCTCACGGGTTCTGGTTATTCTGTATTCTGAGGTTTCAACAATACATACTTATATAAGTACCCCAATGTTAATGCAGCCCGCCTTACTTTATTTGGCCACTTTGTGGCCCTTGCCTGCCAAAAGGTTGCCGCCCACTGATCTACATAATAAACTTATAAATGAAAAAATATATACATAGGTATATAATATAACTTACATGAACTTCACCAAAGTATCCTCGGCCGATATTCTGTAATATGTCAAAGTCTGAACAACATACTCTTGTTCTACGAAGATCAGCCAATGTGCTTCTATCTGAAATCGCATTTAGAATATTTAAAAAATGTATTGTATACTTTATTTGTAAACATTGACAATATTTTCGTAATAATACACTTTGTGTATTATTGTCTTGGTAAACATAAATAACGCAAGTATGTGTTGGGTTGGGTAGCGTATTGCTTTTCAATAAATTATTTAAAGAGTAACCGACGACATTGGTAGCAGGAAATAGTTTGCTTAGAAAACTAGATAGATAGTAATAATTAACGGTGTTAATCTTACATTTGTCAACAAACACGCGGACCAGCTCGTCAGTCTTCTTGATAGGATCATCGTTACACTCGTCATATAACGCAGTAAGAGCATCCAGCAAAGATTCTCTATCAATCGTCTTTTTAGTGTAAGCCTTTGAACCAAGAGTCACCTTCCCCAATATTTGGCGGTTTAAGCGCGTTATTCGCACAGCTATTGCTTCTTTTGAAGGCTCCATGTTCACACTAACACTATATTACACAAATCCTATAGAAGTTACAAATTCCCAGCTGCTTCCATGCTTTGTTTATTTCAATAATGTTTTTTTGCGATGCACTCATAGCCAAGTATATTTTGCCGTTATTTTGAAAATCGAAATATCAAAGGACAATGACTGACATTTCGTCGGTCCACCTGCCTGACATAAATAATTGTATTGCCAGTACTCAAAATAAAACGATAAATTAGTTTTGCTATTCGTCACTAGATGGCAGTGCAAATGTATTATGGTTTAGCCGACATTGAAAAAGTAGGGTCAAAGCATTTTCAAAATATATCATATACTCGTACTAACTAATTTGACAATATACACGATTTTCAAGAATCTTTTAAATTCAAAGATATTTTTTTATCAATGTAAGCACCAATTCAATCTATTTTGTTTTGGGTAAGTACCTTGCAAAATAGTGAATACTCAAAATATAACAAATAATTACTCAGGTTTAATGGGTAGGTACTTGGTTACCTAGGTATAGAAAATATTACTTAACGTAGCTTCCTAAAATTTATAATAAAAAAAAATGAAAAATGAAAAATATTTATTTCGAACAAAATGCACTTACAGATAAGACTTAAAATTAAATTATAAAAATATTCTTAGTACAGCATAAAACACAATTTGTCGATGGAGTAACAAATTTGAATTTCTATTTGTCTTCTCACTAGGCAAGCCTGTATCGAGAAGACATAAAGAAGTTGTAAAAGAAGGTAAATAAAACAAATACTAAATTCTATTAAAATATTAATTCATAAAAAATAATTTGCATTATTTAAATAATTTTTAAATACTGCTGTAGTTTTTTTGTGAAAAATGAAATAAGCTTAATTATCTTAAATAATAGGTAGGTACAATACAACGTGGTCAGTTTTTACCACTTCATTTTTTGGGATATTTAATCATTTTTAACCTTTGTTTCGATACCGGAACTTTATTTTATTTTTTGCCTGGCTATTCCTTATAGTTTTGCCTGTCCCGACCTATGTAGGTAAAACTTACATGGTTTAATCTATTATTATGCCAAAATGTGAAAAAGGTGGTTTAACTGATTTGGCATCAAAGCAGAACATAAAACGAAACAAGAAAAAATACAATGGCTGGAGAGAAGGAGGGGAGGGGGAGGGGATGTACAGTTAGTAGCGAAGAGGTTTCTATGTCTATGGAACAGTTGAGGTTTTTACCCCCCTTAGGTAATTAATTATACACATCGATATAGATAAACATCATTAAAATTACTAATGAATATTAGGTACTGCTGAATAAATATTACTGTTACAATTTATTTGTTAATTTAATGTCAATTTATTATGCTAAGTTGTTTTCAACTTTATTTCATTCTGTTAGCAGCTGTTTCGACGTTACAATTTGTATTGTCTAAAGAAGCCTTTTCACCTAACCTATGCTACGCTACGTTTGATATCCAGCAATCAAGGCAGTGTATTATAGCATACCAACGTTGCGTAGCCTCATGGGAAAAGGTAACCGCGTCCTAGAGCTCAGGTTAAATAATCCGACGACTAACGACTGACGTAACTAAATAAATAAAATAAATAAATAAATAAAATCTTTATTCATACAAACCCACTTCTATTACATATTAATAAGTCTAAAAATAAATATTTCTAGCCAGGAGTAAACATGACTAACTAAGTCCAAATAGGTTGGTGGCCAATGTGGCCACCCTTGTATCGGAGTTTTTAACCGCATGAGACCTCTGACATGATCTATCACTTGAAACAACCGGGACCGACAATTTCACGTGCCCTCAGAAGCACAGAAGCGCTCAGATAGAAATCTCTGACAGCCACCCATCCAAGTAGGGGTCGAGCTACACGTTGCTTAACAATCGCAATGAACTAACAAACATCGCTTAGTCAAACCTCGCCACGAGCGTAGAATGCTTCGTTGGGGGATAGCAAACGTACTGGGTTGAGGCTATTATGCGTACGTATCAATAAATTATTTGTATTTGTATATCTAAGTAGATAATTTAGGTATTAAATACTTTTTTTTTATGAATAAAAAAATTATTTATTATTATTATAATACTTAGGTGCACAAGTAAAATAACTATGGTTAGTAATCGCGTGACTAAGATAAAATATTACAGAAATTAACATTTGAACTTGCCTACTTCTTTAAGCTAATGAGGTGACACAAGGCCAGCAACGGTTTAGCATTCAATGCATAAATAAAAATAAATAATTAAAAATGCTCTATTCAAATGTTCTTCCTTCCTAGCCTCTTGTTGATGGTGTTCTCTACATTAATCTATGGACTCCGCTACGCTACTTTCTTTTAAAAATTTGAAAAGAGAATTAACTTTTATAACAATAGAATTTATCCTACTAATACATATTATAAATGAAGTTTGTGAGGATGGATGTATGTTTGTTGCTCTTTCACGCAAAAACTACTGAATGGATTTGGATGAAACTTTACAGTACCTTATATAGGTTACACATCAGAATAACACATGGGATACATTTTATCCCAAAATTCCTGCGGGAACGGGTACAACGTGGGTGAAACCGCGGGGCGCAGCTAGTATTATATAATTTAATAAAACATGAGAGTCTTAGCACGAGGGTATAATATAATTTTACCTGCTAAATAAAAAACTAATAGCGCATTTATCATGTAAAAAAAAACATGAATATGTAGGTATTGATAATAATAATTAATTATTTATTACATTAATCGCCGATTCATTGACCAAGATTGTAAGGTTCTGTTCACAGTGGATTTTATTATCCTACTGAGAATGTCAAAGGAGGTTTACAGTATTGTTATGATATTAAAAAAGCTGAGAATGAGATAAGAAAAACATTATTTTTGCATAAAGTATTTCTCAAGTAGAAATAAGTCGGAAACGATAAAAGCAAATACACTTTTATTACATTACCTTTAAGTTTTAAATTCATATCGTACTTAGTGAAAAATAATATTTATTTAATTTCGTAAATTGCAATGTTAGAATAACTTTAGATAGGCATTCAGATACCAAAAAAAACATTTTTTTAACAATAAAAAAAATGGAAATATAAAAGACAAATGAAAATTATTACATATTAATCGAGAGACCCAGTGTGGAGTCACCCTAATCGTATCGTATTTTCCGACCAAATAGCTTGTTTATAAAACGTGCTGATCGCGTTTCGCGCGCAGTTTTGTCCTTACTCAGCTAGTGTTCGCAATCATTTGAAATTAGAACACAGTTGACCGTAGAGGATTCACTTTGACTAACACGTTCTTTTTGACACGTATTGTTTTTTTATTGATTTTTAAATTGTGTGCTGTGGAATAAATATTTAATTGAAGTATAATGGCGTTTTTGCAAGGACCCTCTTTGAAGCAATCGGAGATGATAAAACAGGAGTTAGGGGAAGGTCCTGGGGACATGGAGCGTTGTATCAGAGACCTCAGGAACATGCTCGCGGCGTCACCTTACTTACCTGAACCAGACAGTTTTGGTAAGTTTTTTTCAAGCATATTTTTAAACTTATTTGTCTTTTGATTTAAAATTTCAACTTTGGTCAAAATTTTTGTCACAGATAGTTCTAGGTACATGGTGTATGTATCTACAGTCGACTCTCGTTAATTCCAACCTGCGATAATTAGAACCTCTCTATAATTCAAAGTTATCACGAGTTCCCTACAAAATCTCTTTATATTTCGAACTAAATCAATACATTTTTATGCACTTGGTAATTCGAACGAAAAAATCATTGCTATATAATAAAACGACGCGTTAATTCGAACTCATCGGCGTCCAACACTCGACAATTCAAAGTTGCAGAGAGAAAGAGCGACAAGTTCAAACTTGTTACAACAAGTTCAAACTTGTATATAATAAAACGACGCGTTAATTCGAACTCATCGGCGTCCAACACTCGACAATTCAAAGTTGCAGAGAGAATCAACATACACGAACCATTTGATATTTCAAACATTCGATAATTCGTAATATTTTAAGAGTCCCTCAAGTTTCGAATTAACGAGAGTCGACTGTACTTGATATTTTTCTCCAGTGATGGTTTAAATTCTATTTGATGTCTTAAAGTCCTTCTTATGGATTAGAATTTTGGTACCGACCTAATAATTTTAATAATTTAGATCGATAGCACTTTTAAGTAGCACTCTGCCGTATACCCTACCTAGATAGATACAATACATAACCACCTATCTAAAGAAAGTACGACCATTACTACCAACGAGTACAATACCACAGATACCTGTTTACTACGGACACATTTTTTTTTAGTACATATTTACATTTTTATGGATGGGGAATGCATTTACGCATCCCCGGATGTTTGAGGAAACATCCGGGGTATGTGGAACTCAACCCCGGCACAAATACGGGGATCATGTCGTGCCGGGTAAAATGCCACTAAGCTTAGCCCCATCTCAACTAAGTATTTACCTACGTGAATGCATAAATTTATTATTTTTTAACGCAAACACGAAGATATGAATTCTTAAAACTGAAACAAATGACTTCGAATACGTTATGTTAATGTATTGTTCTACCCTCAATAAAAAAATTAAACATGTAAAACATAATGAAACTTTTTATACATAATTAAAATATTAAAAGTTACTAAACGTCTGATCCACTTTGTATAATCCACGTATAATCAATATTTGAATTTAATTCAATGACATATTAAAATGTGCATAGTATCACTTTACATAATGAGATATTATTTTGACTTATTTCATATTCATTTCCTTCCGGATGTTTAGATTTAATGTAGGTTACAGTTCCGGAAAAGTTTAAAAATATTTGTATTTAGAACATTTTTTTTTTTGGGTGGATCTCGATGACATAGTTTGACTTATACTCGTAAAATGTAGGGATCCATAACCCCAATTGTTTCTTCTTTTATAGTACCTTTAATAACATCTTAATGTTAATCCAAACACGAACTTAAGAGGCATTTCATTCAGTATCTAGTTTAAAACATTATAGGGCCTACCTAAAAGTGAGTTTTCGTTGAAGCGGAGCAAAGCTGTACGATAAGATTTTGACAACGTCAATGCGTTGTTTGACAGTTCCAATGCGCAGTGATTGGTGAATCGCGCTCCATAGCGTTTCTATGGAAACTTACTATAATATAGCAACCCATACAAAATAAAGTCCACCCAAGCCAATATATTTCAAGCCACGCCAATTCATGATGCAAACCATAGTGTAGTCAATACAACAACTTAATAAACATGTAAACATACGTTATTTATCAAACAATAATTAAAATTACATAATAAATAATTTATTTATCCTCACGTACTCTTAGCTACATCACATCATAATGGAATCTTTATAAAATACTTGGTGACTCGACTTGATTCTTTAAGGAAATGGAAAGAATCGATGTAATATGAAGTGGATTGGGTGCTAACATAATGTATAAACAAATAGGTTTTATTGGAATTCATTCATGAATATTGAATAGTCATTACGAAAGGTGTTAAATGACTTTACGCGTTTTTTTACAAGCTATTCGGCGAATTCTAAAAACAAAGCCTCTTCTGAAGCATAGATAATACATAATATACAAAGCTTCTGTAACATCGCCTGACAAATATGTTTGGCACTGTGGTTTGGCATTATAATATGTGACGTCACTTGCAGCTTTAATACTTGCTCAGTGTAAATGAAGCCTTTTTTTAGTGATATTTGTTTCGAAATCAATCTGGTTGCGATGCCGCTTTATTATTCCGAAATAGATTAGTACAAGACTTTTAATTATCTACTCGGAAATATTTGACTTCATTGATCTTTAAATATATCAACCAGTTTTAGCACCTCATTAACTTATAATTAATCTTAATTGAAATTTATTCTTCTCGTTTAAAAATCATACGGTTATTATTGGTTTGAGCTATTAGTGTGAGAACCCATTAAATATATATTAACTAAAGTATTTACTACTTAACTTAGGTACTTCATAAAAGTGTTTTACAACTTTTTATTTTATTATCTTGTTTATTAATTTTTATTCTTTGATTAATTACGTTGTGAATTCAGTCGTTAATTCCTTTTGTAAATTAATTTACGATAATTTTATTTTATTGCTATAACCGTTGTGATTTTTTTTAAATTTCTTATTCATGTTGGAGTAGGTATGTGCTTAATTGTTATTCCAAACAAAAAGAGGTCGTCGATCGATGGTGAAATGCAAGATTAAGTACTAATCGTATCCGAAGCACGATAGCTTGGTCATATGGACATCTGGCGACGACCATATGAGTAGCCCTCCTGAGCAAGGTTTTGTCATTTGAGCGTTACTTTGAGGCCTGTAAAATAAAAACCCAAGTAAAATTGACATTTGAGTGCTAACGTCAGGACTGTCAAAAATCACAAACAAAATTAATTAAATAAAACTGGCTTACAAACAACACAAAGAGGGCACAGCACAGACTACGAACCAATGGGCACATCTTTTGCTTTGGAAAGCTGGTTTCAAGACTTTTAAGCCCACTAATAAAGCAGTCTAAAGAATATCTTTAAAAAAATATGTAAGCCACAAATTATATTCGCTTGCACGTCGCGTCAGTCATCAAATTGCAAAAACGGTTCCATAGTCCTGCCTTGTGTTAGTGAACTCCGGTCCACGGTCGGACTGGCTCTATGTCATAAATATTCCAGCTCCAACTACAATCTAGCAAGTCATACCCATTCCTTTACAAATTACAGGATAAAAAGTGGTGTGTTTGAATTATAGGATGTAACAAAACAACATACCTAATGATTGAACCCTTGAGCTGAGTGAGGAAATTAAACGTTGATAGGACAGACAATTTATATATTTTAAACTAGCAGCGCCCCGCGGTTTAACCCGCGGTGTGTCCGTTCCTGTAGGAATTTCGGGATAAAAACGACCTTTAACCTTCCCGTTGAATGTGGTTATCCATTACAAAAATCATTATTCAAATCGGATGTGTAGTTTCTGAGATTAGCGAGTTCAAACAAACATAAAACAAAACACAATTTCTTCAGCTTCATTATATGTATTAGAATATATGTCCCTAGGCCCTGCCAATTTATTTGTAACCTACTTATTTCTTAAATTACGTACAAATTCTAAAAGTGCCTAATCTGTATTCAAACCACAAATTAGGTGGGTGTTGCAATTGTGTCGCTTCACTGGGTGCCTAGAGTTGAGTAGAGTCTATGGTTACTTGTCTTTACTTAGGTACTTAAAGTAGATTAGTAGAATATAGTCATGAACGTTGGTTATTGCTTTTTTAGCATTAAATTTTTTATTGCAGTTTACTTTTTTTTTTTGACAATTTGGGGAAAATGTGTAGTATAATATCAACTGTTTAATGTGTATAAAATCCCACCAAAAACATAAATGTAAAAAAGGAGAGCCAAGTTCAATACAAAAATTATGCATGGCTATGGGCTTCGCTGCAAAAAGAATGGAGATCTAAATGAGGGCCAAGTTCTAGGCAATATCTCAATATGTATTTATAGGAACAAAATAACATTATGAACAAGTATTGAACTCTATTTCTTCTCTTTATTCGATACCTATGACAATTGCTGTTATTTAAAAATGTGAGATCTTAAAGTGGGTTAGATTTGACTTGACCAGTTTTCATTACAGCAGTCATTTTATAAAGTTATTCAACATATAACAACAAACTGGCCAAGTTAAATCTAACCCACTTTAAGATCTCACATTTTTAAATAACAGCAATTGTCATAGGTATCGAATAAAGAGAAGAAATAGAGTTCAATACTTGTTCATAATGTTATTTTGTTCCTATAAATACATATTGAGATATTGCCTAGAACTTGGCCCTCATTTAGATCTCCATTCTTTTTGCAGCGAAGCCCATAGCCATGCATAATTTTTGTATTGAACTTGGCTCTCCTTTTTTACATTTATGTTTTTGGTGGGATATCATTACTTTTTGTAAAGAAAACTAGGTATTGATATTTATTGTTTTTTCTTGCGTTTCCGCTGCATAGGTACTTTGGTTCGTTCGCATTTTAAATCGTATCGTATAGCGCTTGTGAGCCGCGCGCTGCCCCCGCGTACAAGTGCAAGGCGCGAGCGAGTTCAACCAGCATTCTTAAATTAGTCAATACATACATTGTATCGGTAACAATAATACATCGCTTTACTACCATGCAGGTATAAACCAACCGACTCGCTAAATTTTTACCAAATCGCTACCGCTTATAATTGTGTACTATTCATCAGAGCGTGACGCTGATTGGCTGGGGCGACGGTGGACCGACCGCGTCATAAGTACCTACCGCGCGCCGCCGACGACACACCGTTGGCCGGTTGTTTAGCGCGAAATTTAAGTTTTTTTGAATGGGGACACCACTTATTTTTTTTATTTAACTTTACGTTTATATTGCAGTTAAATAGCAAATATAATAATACATATATTGGGATAGTTTCAAATATCTGCTAGTAACGGTTCCAACGCTACAATTAAAAAATATATTTTTTGTATGGGGACCCCCCCTATTTTTTAACTATTTTATATTTTTAGATTTTTTCTTACGCTTACACACAATTACCGAGCTAGATTCCAAATTTCATCCTTCTAGGTCATCTGGAAGTAGGTTAGGTTTAGGTACTATATGTCAGTCAGTCAGTCAATACTAAAATTTACGACTTTCTGACGTTCATATCTTTATAACCGTTTGAGCTAGCTTCATGAAATTTGGGTTTCTAGATGTCCTAATGGATATAATTAAACACACGAAGTTTCATGTGTTTACGTTAAATAGGTTTTGAGTTATAGAAGGGTCAAAAGTGGCACCAAGTGGTTCGTGTAATATTACACTCGGCGCTGGCTAGCCGTTCCTTTGCTTGAACTTGGCTTGACACGCTGCCGCGTGTCTAGATTGTATCTATAGTCATTCATCTTCTCGAGATCATAATATAAAATGCTTTAAAATAGACACAGTGCTGTGACATTTACTTAATTAACCCTATACTTGGCAGAACTTTTTTTTCTATTTTTTTCTATGTTTTTTATAAAAAATGTGTTATTAGGTCCATAATGATAGAGTATATGCAAATAAAAAAAATCGTATGAGGGTAGTTTTTTATTTATTAAATGCATCATATATGACACAGCGCCAGAGGTACAAAAATCAAGGTGAAAAAATATATGTATCAAATTTGACACACAGCCAAGTTTTAAGTAATTTAATTTTTATCAAAATTTTAAGTAAATTACCAAAGTAAGTTAAGTAAAACCTTTAAAAATATTTAAAAATACTAAAAATAGGATAAATATTCCAGAAATTGGTGTTTGTTGTTGAAAAAATGTTTCAGTTCCATAATTTTCCATTACATGAAAATTATTATTATAGTGTTTCTCTTTAGAACCACGGGACAAGCCCGGTCTTTTTGAGAGGTATGCGATACAGATCCAACTCGTAGAGGCCACGAGGAGATGTTTAATGTAATGGATTACAACAGCAGAGACACATTCCCGACCATATCAAAATGCCCGACATGAACACGAATATGTCTGTGCAGAAGTAAGGGCTATTGTAGAAAGTAAATGAAAAAATTCTGGACTACAGGAATAAAGTTTGGATGGCCTGCAAATAGGTTATTGCGGAGAGGTCGGCACCTGCCATAACATGTGAAGAACAGGTTATCAGCAAGGGCCCCCCTAAACAACCGACGTAAGGCAAGGGGGCAACATCGGCGTGGGCCCTTTAACACTTCCACCCCCGGATCACACAGCCGAAATCGACGGTACCTCTAACGACCCCCCTCTGGCCGGCCGGTGAAAGCAAGCCAGAGCTTAGAGTCCTGCGGGCCCCCTTGACTGACTTGAAACAATGATATTGATACAAGTACTTAGTTGACTTCCTTGACATCATCACATAGCAAGTTCAGGTTTTCTAGCGATGACGGCAGTGAAGGAGCAGTCTATCGGAATCCCATGTCTGTCAGGACTTAGTTGAAATTTATCACCAGACGAATCAGTTTTCTCTATGCCGGACTTGACGCCAGATTTAAGTATATACTATTTTTTTTTGGATTGTCACCAAATGTGGACCAATGTCTTAAACTTTCCAGCCGAAGAAGATTGCTCCTGAAGAGCAGGTTTAGTGATTTTATTTCATTCTTGCCCTATCTCTATACCTTTTTCCTCTTCAGGAGCAATCGTCTTCAGCTGAAAAATTGACGACATTGGTCCAATTTTGTGAAAATAAAAAAAAAAGAGTATATACGAGCCAGAAGTCTGCGAGCTGTGGTCTGCTGTTGCGTTTGTAAGTGTGATGATACCTGGAAATGAAACATATTTTAAAAATTTCAGCAATAAAGCAAAAAATAACTGAAAAAATAAATAAAACTCATAGTAGTGTACCTGGCACTGTGGCATATATGATACATAGTAAAATAAAACTCATAGTAAGTGTAACTGGCACTGTGGCAAATATGATACATTCGAAAAAACATGATTATTGTAAGTGGTTGCAATGCATCTTGGGGTATACAAATAGTGTGTGTCGATAGTTGATATTATCATTTAAGTAACAATAATGAAATTTGAGGAATAAAACCGCCAAATAGCAATATATAAGATTTTTCTTACCTTACGTTGCGCAGGCGCTTCTGAACAGTCCGCCATTTTGCGTGTAGGGTTGCACTGAAGGGATGCAAGTCTTCAAATATTTTTTTTTCTAAATTTAGTAAAAATAATCTACCAGTTACAAAATAAAAACATCAAAAAAAGTTAAAACATAAGACTGCAGATTTTTTTAAAGTTGAGTGTATCAAATCGTATACTGTGCCAAGTATAGGGTTAAGTAGTTAGGTATGCATTTGTGACAGAATTATTTTGACTGATTAAATAAATATGATTGTTGGGTAATTTATTGTGTTGCTGCAATAATACTCATTTATTTTATGAAATATTTGTATTAATATGGAAATAGGACAAGTTGTTCTAAATCTGTCGTCAGGTACAATCATTGCGTCCGCACGACACATCAATTGGAAAAAGTTTTAAACAAATGAAAAATTGATGGCGAAGTTTAGTGTAGCAGTTTTATTTCACGAGCGCCCCTGAGCAATACTTTGTAAAGTAAAGTATATTAATTAGCCTGTAATCTCCCACTCCTGGGCAAAGGCTTCTCATCTCACTGAAGATATCAGTACAGTGAGGAGGATTAGGCATAATCACCACACTTGCCAAATGCGGGCAAGCGAGGTAATAATTCAAGCATGATTTTGAAAAAAAAAAACAAGTAATTATAGTGCAAGAGCCTGTTATTTTTTCCAACCATTAATTTAATAAAGGAAATATTTTAAAGAAAAATAAACTTTAATTAGGTACCTCAAAATAATTAATAGGCACTAAGCAGCCTATGGTCTGCTTTAACTGGTACAAAGTCAGTAAACAAGCCACAAAAACGAGTTATAAAAATAGATTAACGTTATATAATGACAGGTTTATATTTAAAAATATATAATTCGCTCTGCTACTCCGTAATATAAATAGCCAGTGCAAAAAACAAATGAATATTTTTGCAATCGGAAATTTTCCATGAAGAGTTGTTTACGATAATAATGTAATTAATCATCGTTTTAATGTTATTCCTTTATACTTTTTATTATAGTAGTTGGAAATTTAGATGATGTGAATATGGCCTTAACTCTATGACAATGAGTGATTTCGGATGACTATATGGATATAAGTTGTAATTTATCTGTATACTAGTAATTTATCTGTACTTTTATTTTACGTTTCAAATCATAGCTATAGCTTAGATCGCACGCATATCAGCAACTAATCCAGATAGTTAAGCTAAGCATTTGCTTAACATTCACAAATATGTACTTTTGTTTCCATAGTCAAACTACCCTTTTCTATAGACAAACTACACCATTCCATAGTGAAACAACACTATCCTATAGACTAGTCAATAGATAGAGAATGCATGACCACTAGTCAGCGCAACGCTATGTCTAGCCTCATTACATGAGTACCCACGTCTGCGCCGCCCTTGACCAACTTACTTAGATACTAAGTTACTTAATTGTCAGTGTACTTAATACTTAATTAAGTTACCTTTAGCCCTTTATTCATCGTTTGATAGTAATTGGAAGATTGATTTAAAAAAGGATTTATTTGGTTATGTACGGTCTTTCGGATTATGTAGTGAATTTTTTGATATAAGAACATGGACTAAATTTGCTCCTGGGAATAATTGTGTTCTTTTTTCAAAAAAGTATAATTGCTGATTGAAAAAAAAAGTAGGTAGTATTAGTTCTAACACAAAGCATACCTTGTTGTCTATTTTTTTTAATTGTTCTACTTTTAAATGCCATTTTCTCACCTCACCGTAGCTCGGGGGAGCTATAACATGTATGTACCAACTATAACTACCATTATAGGGGTATAATCGAAGTTGTAGTTGGTACACACATATTCCTACGTATCAGGCGCGTCACACACGAGCACTACCGGACTATGTGTGACGTCTTCTATTTATTCCGTTCCGCCAATTGAGAAAATAAATAAAAATTATAATAAAACGTATTAGCAATGTTTGAGTTGTTTCAAATCGATAAATCATGGCTGATGTTATTGGATAATATGGGTAATACATATCTAAGAATGCACCTAATAGGGTTGCCCTTTTTGTAAAGAGATATTTAAAGTGTCGGGCTAGTCGGATTTTATATCTCTAACTCATCGTACTGATATATTCAGTACGATAAGACTAAGATGATAAGAGTTTCAAAAGTATTATCTAGTTCATTTTGCGCATAAAACTAAAACAATAAACCCTAAAAATAAACTAATGTTGATTTTTAGATCGCCATTAAATGATATACTGACTTCTTGGTTACAAAAAAATTCAAAAGTGTTAATACTACTAATATGTATAAACAAGAATCATGTTTAATTAATAAGGAGAAAGGGCATATATATATAACCTCCTTATGATTATGATAAAAATGAATCCTTTTCCTCTTATAAAATCAAGTTCTATACAAATAGATACAATAGTACGTTTCTAAACTACATTAACCGGTTTTAAATTAAAATTTCCAACATACTATTCTAGTTTATACATAGAAACTAGTTTATGGATAGAACAACTAGTTACTGGCGGAGGAGAATCAAAAACAATAGACGCGATAGATTTTTCTGGACTGTTTGAAAAAAGAACGCAATAGTAACGTTTCCTTTTGTATGCCTACCTCCTTTATATCGTTTTTCATGAGAAAAATACCAAATTGAATTGAAAAGAATTAAGAATTTCTTTACATAAAGTTTTTATTTAATACCTGCTCTAACGTATTAAAAAAATCTCATATAATGTTGCTTATCTTATAACGTTTATAATTTCCGATGAACTCTTTAAACTATGTATATTAAGTAAGTCGACTTTTAATTGCACTCCTTACGTTTAAAACAAAAAAAAATACTTAAACCAAAATCACATCCCAAAAAGTTTAAATACCGACCGAATTGAGAACCTCCACCTCCCGCGTTGTACCCGTTCCCGTGGGAATAACGGGATAAAATATATTGCATAAGTTATTCTGATATATAACCTATATTACTGTAAAGTTTCACCTAAATCCGTCCACGGTACGAAAACTGACAGCGAACTAGTTTAGGTCCGCATTTGTATCGCGCTAAGAGGTCATGGTATGAATCCAGTAGGTTTTTCGTGCAAGAGTAACAACCATACATCCTCACACACTTTCGCATTTATAGTATTAGTAGGATATTGTCTTTGGCTATAACTTCAAAGGTTGTCTATGGTCAGCCATTTTTCTTTCATCACAAAAACAAACACTCAATCCCAAACTGACATTAAAGTGTAATTGCATACAATTGTCATGATACCGTGTATTTAACAGTAATGGCGGGTGTCATGGGAACCGCATTAATAACTATTAATTATTAAATGGTGAATAATAACCGGGTTCAATGCCTGCCTCAAAAGTACTTTTAATTTTGCATATCAAATGAATGAAATAAAATCTTTTGTTAATACATTCCACTGCGAAAAGACTATTTAATGTTGTTAGCGTATTTCTATTTTTGTTACTAGCAACGCTCCGCGGTTTTATCCGATTTGTGCCCGTTCCCGTGGGAATTTCGGGAATTGAATCTCTCTATCTATTTTAAAAAACCGCGTCAAAATCCGTGCAGTAATATTTGAGTTTATCGTGAACAGTCAGACAGACAGACGCGGCCGGTGACTTTGTTTTATAATATGTAGTGATCTAGTAGGTCCCAATATCGCTCGAGTAAATCCACGATTAGCCCAAAACGCTCCTGAACTATAAATGTCCTCTTTCATACGGAATAGTCCGATAGTAAAATTGAAAATCCCGAGTCAAATGATGAAATCATAGACAATTTTTAATCATAAATCTATTTTAATAGATTGTCTCTGCTACTATCCTCTTGTAAATGATCCAAATACAGTCCTCGTGCTACTAAAAGGCCTTCGTATTCTATAACTTGTAATTAACTATGTCGTCTAAACAACAATTAGTTACGTAGTTCCATAGACAATTGATTCATGTTCTCATTGCGTTACTTACATAATACGTGCAGTACAGATTTATAACCAGTCCTTCATTTCCTTTGAACGTCAATTAAACTGGAAATGGTGTATGATCAAAGAAGTTGGATGTTCTTTTTCTCTAATTTATACAACTTTAAAATTCTCCAAGATGTCGAGTAAATAGTTTATTTCTATCTTTTTAGTAACTCGATTTTTTTTTCATACCCTTTTCTTGCTGCGCTACTCTAGTAATAAGTTGTATCTACCATCTACAAACGGAATTACGCCAATTACTCTGTATCAACTACAGATGCCAATTTAGTCTTTTTTACTCAGTTTTCTCTTACAGACGACAGCCTGTTGGAGTTGTTTGTGTGCGGTTGCCGGATGGACATGGAGCGCGCGCGGAACAAGCTGGAGGCGTTCTGTCTGGCGAGGGTCAGGAACAGGGACCTCTACGAGCATCGCTCCATGAGCGACTCGCCGCTCAGTGACGTCGTCAAGTTCTTGTAAGTGTCTTTAGTTGGTCCTATTGACGTTAGAATGACTACACGATTAGCATGTCATCCTCCTGAACTATAAGGAATATCTTTGGAGCAGAATCTGAGCTTATTCAATATACTTAGTCAATTTAAATGAATATAGTATACTCTAAGACTGAAGTCTCGTGTTCAATTCCCGATCAAAAACATGTTTCCTCATGCATCATCATCCACAAGACTCCGCTTCAATGAAAACGCACCCTACGACCATTGAGCCGCACCACCTCACTCAAACGTAACCAACCTCTTTACACCAACACTCTTTAATCACCAACCTCCTCCAATCTAATTTGACGCAAGCCACCACACTCAACTCCAACCAACCTTTTTACTTACAACAAACCTCCTTCCAGGGACATAGTGACGCTGCCCAAGCTGACAGACGAGGGCCTGCGTGTGATCATCTTCCGGGTGCGCGCGGGCTACCCGGAGAGCTGCGGCGACGTGGGCGCGGCGGTGCGCGCGATCCTGCTGCACAGTGACGCACGGATGAGGGACGAACAGCTCATCGCAGGAGATGTGTTTGTGTATGAGGTTGGTACAGATTCGATAATACTTTGTGCCAAAAATAATAGTTCGAAATAATAGCCTCAATTTCGCCGTTACAGCTGAACTCGATCTACTTAATGCAGTTTACGAGTTAAACTGAAATCAAACCTTCAATATTTATTCTCTCAAACCGAGGTCAGTTGACGGTGGACCGAGATAGAAACGGTGTTATTAGGGCTTAGTGACAAACGGTTTCACTAACGAGACTGCACTTGTCACGTGTTCATGGACCGCCTAGGTCTACAGCCCAACTCAGACTCAGACAGAGAGTACTTTCATCTAGTCATCTGCATCTTGCCCAGTCGAATTTGGACGGCGGAGAATGTTTTTTAAAACATGTGTTTCAAGGATCGGAGCGGAGCGATACGGTGCCTGATTTGCCAATCACAGCACATATTCCAGCACAGGGATTGTCTAACAACGCATTACTATTGTTAAAATATTTTCGTAATGCATTGTGATTGGTTAGTCGAGCCCAGCATAGCACGTTAAGCCGTCGGTCCCGGTTACTTTCTACGGATAGTAGTCGTTACATGAGCCATGTCAGAGGCCTTTGGCGGCTCAATAACTCTGATCCCAGGATTGGTCAGGTCGACCATCCACTCGATGAAGAAGAAGAAGCTTATATGGCTTCAATGGAAATGCATCCTAATAAGGAACGTTAGGGCCTTCTGGGGCAGGCCCAAGATAACTAGTTTCTGTCAACTGACAGACAAAATTAATAGTTGCCCGTTAATTTTTATTGGTTAATGGGTTTACAGAACATAGAGTTTACCATATCCTGTTATACTGATCGGCGATTTGTTAAAATCCTTTCGATGAAACTGGTTTCTGTTAATAATGCGTTGTCGCCTCAGTACGATTCTATTCGGTCGAGGTAGGCGTCGTTATGAGGTCTTTGACTCCATGCCGTCGCCTTGGAGAGGGAGTTAGGGCTAGACATCATTTCGAGGCTGATCAGGGATATTGCAGAGTAACTGATATTCTAGCTTGTTTGTACTTATTCCCTGTTTTTCATAGACATTGATAGATATAGAGTTTTTCATAGGCATGGTTAGGTCTTAACCTCAACTCATTCTCGATGAAATTGTTATTCTAAGATTAAAATTGTGCTTCTAACGATATGATCCCAACCCAACCTCAAAATATCCTCGATGGCGATCGAGCTAAGTTTACACAATTTTAAACTTCTATTGTGAACGATCTTCCTCTTCTTCATCGAGTGGATGGTCAACCTGACCAATCCTGGTGTCAGAGTTATTGAGCCGCCAAAGGCCTCTGACATGGCTCATTGTGAACGGTATTCTATGTTCAAACCCATATTGGCCACTAACCTACTCGGCCTCACTGACTAATTCCCTCCCCCAGGTATCGGAAGTCCGCGGGACGCTGGCGAAGCGCGTGGCGGCGGCGGTGAGCGCGATCCGGCGCGGCATCCAGCTGGCGCAGGCGGCGTACCCTCAGCGGCTGAAGCGCATCCACGTGGTGGGCGCGCCGCCCTTCCTCGCCTCCTCGCTGCAACTCATGCGCAGTCTCGTCAACGAGAAGATCAGGAAACGGGTGAGTCTCACTTAAGGAAAAGAGTCGTCAATAAGAAATAGAAATAGCAGGCATCGGTTAAGTCAAAGTTAAATATTTTTATTCAGTTTTGAACCCAAAGAGGCTCTTTTGAACGTACCGGCGTTTATATAATGCCTTCTAGGCAGATAGCGTCGTTAATTAATTCGTTGAGAAAAGGAGTGAGTGTTTGTTATTTAAAACATGTCGGATAACTTTGGGTGTGGGAAAAAATAACGTGCCATCATCATAAAACTTGTTCATTAAATCATGTCGTTGGGTCTAGAATCTTCGACCGGTAGGGTAAATGAAGTGCACGCCAATGACAATAACTTACTTACTCTTTCATATTTAACTCTTCTCTTCACAAAGAAATTTCCATTTCTAAAGAGAGAAATCTTTTTTTGCCTTTGCAAGAATCTTAACTCTGCACTGTTGGCCACTAATCTACTTGATTATAATTTGATGTTCTTTTTGAAAAGAAATAATTCGCCTACTTAGGGTTAATGTCTCGCCACACTACTCTCTTCCCGCTCCCGAGAATGTTGCCCGGCTACACACGCCCCTACTCGTGGCAATCGTATGACTACTTTTTTCCATCCATATATTCGAAAGATTGACTTTTCTCAACTTGAATGCTTCGATTCCATCCGAACCAATTCTACTTAATTATTACATCACCGAAATTATAAATATTTAATCAGGATGCTATTTAGCTCATTAGGCCAAAAGTGCCACCCACGCCCGTAACGCAATAAATTCATAAATTCATGATTACAAAAAAAACTAAATGATACCTACTTTTTCACTAATTTATGGTTTATTTTCGTAATTTATTACAAAACTTCCACCAAACGGGATCCGAATTGAATTTAGAATCTTATTTTTTTTTTATCCGCGACGATGATTATGTCTTAAGGGTGAATGCTCACTTCTCCGTGTTATTGATCCCGATGTAGTTTTCTGGATTTAATGCGGTTGGTAACATAGCTTACATTTCCGGTTCAATTCCCCGCGGAATGTTTAATTAAAATAGTAAGTTTAGTTACATATTTCTAAGTTTGGGTCTAACAAAAGTGTATGATAATTTTTCATAATATATTATATAAAAAAACAATACGAATTCGGATACAGCAGTTTATATATATCTAACGTTCACTTACTCACTGTAAACTAATTTATTAGTATTAGGAAAATCCTAAGATACTTAATTAATTTTTATTAACGACATTAATTTTATTTTAAATAACGCGTTTTGAAAACTGGACTGAACTTTTTATTCGGCTTCTTATTCGCATCATTGAACTTTAAATCCGTGAACATGTTTCCTCAATAATTGTTTATTTAAACACGACGTGATCTAGCCCTATTATTGTAATTATCCAAAGATTTTTGAAAAATTTGAAGACCTGTCAAAACGGACAAGGTGAACGAATGAATAATGTCCGACAGATTATACTATTATTATTACTTCTTAATGGGCGTATTATTAAGTTAATTAGACGATCAACCATTGTTTTCCTTATCCATTCAAAAATTTCAATTAATACTGTCAAAAAATCGTAATGGAAAAAATATCGTTTGTTAGTTGTTACAGGTGGTCTCAACTTTAGGAAAAAGGTAATATACAGACATAAAGAAATGCTGACAATTATCATATTGGCCTTTCAGCCGTTCGTTTAGATTGTGCGAGTAGCTATCCTGCGAGTTCGTTAGAACGCGAGCGTCACACAAAGCAAACTACTCGCTGGCTCGCATTTTATTGAATTCTACTACTACTATCTATACTTATAATATTTTAAAGAGATACAATTTGCAAGTTTGTTTGTTTGTATGTTCGAGTTAATCTCGGGAAGTATCAGTCCGATATGAATAATTATTTTTTTAATAGATAGCCACATTTAACGAGAAGGTTATAGGCTATTTTTCATCCCAAAATTCCCATGGGTACAATGCCGTATGTATGTTTGTTACTCTTTCCCGCAAAAACTGCTCAACGGGTTTTTATGAAGCTTTACAGTAATATGGGTTTAATATACACCAGAATAACACATAGGATACATTTTATCCCAAAATTTCCATGGTAACGGGTACAACGCGGGCGCGGCTAGTAATTTATAATGTCTTTGCATGGAATCTATTTTCCCACTATTTGCTCTCACATTATCGGTTTAACATACGTAGGTATGTAAGTGTACAGCAGCGGCGTTGTTTGCTGTAGGTATTAATATCGTGTGTAAACAAGTTCGCATATTTAAACGTAGGCAACTCCGATCGAGTATTATCACCTCCATTTTTAAAAACGCGCTAAATGGTATGAGAAATAGAATAAATAATATTAGAAGTCTCCTTGAACTTATGACAAAGATCCTAAAATTTCTTCTAATGGAGTCGATTCGGTAGCATAGCAATATTTTGCTACCGGTTCGACTGCTGCTGGCTAAAGGCCTCTGATCTCACTGAAGATGCAGTATACTGAGAAGGATTAAGCGTAATCACTACGCTTGCCTAATGTGGGTTGGTGATCGCAAACCCGAGCCATGTTCCAAAAGTAGGAAACATGTTTTCGTTATGCTTATCTCTTAGATGCATATCTAAGAAATTAACGAAAAACAAACATTACAGCTATATTATACATATAGATTCATTAAGTGCTGTGACCATATTAAAGGTCTTTATTCGATTTAACAGCGACTCACCTGAAATTGGCCGCTAACTAATAAGAGGTGTGGTTTGAATCAACACGATACCTGCTTCATTATCATACTGATCGCGTTTGACCGTCTTCTCGACTTGTGGTCATTAATTTGATTGTCTCGTCATCACAGTTCCTTATCCTGACTCTATAAGTACTTCCTACGTTATCAATTGGCCAATTTATTATCCACCCACTCATAAAAAACAAAAAATTGATACAATTTTGAGGAAATGACTTTATTCAGTTCCTTGAATAATTCAACTTTTGTTATTTATTTTATCAAATCGCATTCGCTGATCACTTCCTGTCTGATGACCTAGAAACGTGAGATTTTAATGTTATGTAAAACAAACTCTGGCGAAATATATTGAAATCAGTTGACATTATGAATCATAATTATTTGTTATTAATGTATTTATTTTAAGGCCATAAGCCCGGCAATGCTTAACCGATTTTATTCTATTAATAATTGAAACATTTTTATGAGGACGTTCGTAGTGTTTTATAAGTAAAATGAGACATCTTCGTATGATAATTATAATTAATTGCGCTAAGATTTAGATCCGGCAGTATTCAGACAAAAATCATAATGATTGAGAAAAAAATTGCAAAAAATCGAACCTATTCTAAATTAAAAAAAATACCTAGTAAGCACAAACCTTTAATCATTGAACGAGTTTTTTGTTTATTGTTTGTTAGGTTTATTTATAGTTTATGGTTCACACCATGGAACGAGTTTAAATTATTTTTGTTCAGTGCGACTGTACTCTGTTATAATAATATAATTAATTAGCTACTTGTATATACATATCTGTACTGGTTTTAAACAAGTTCGAGCTATAAATACACATACGCTGATGTTTATCCATTAAACCACTACGTTAACAGAACCCTTCCTTTGTTAATCTGGTTAGTTACTATTTACGCCAAACTAATGTTGGTACATATTATTAGGACGGAACGTATGATGTTATGGCCCATTTAGATTTTGTCTTCAAATTAGCGTATAAATGATACGGAAAATTGTTTTTTTGGTGACGTAATAATCTTTTGATGTAAATCATATTGTCTACAATGAAAGTATAATATTTGTTTGTACAGGTGCATAATTTATATTAGTACGAATTTACAAGTACATACATAATAAATTATTGCCTATTTGTGTGAAATTAATTATTAATTAATTATCGCCGCTTAATAAAAAACCTGTCTCCTATTTATTGCACCTGGTAATTCATAACTTTATGTACATATTATAATTGTCAATTGTATTTGATGTATAAACATGTTGTATTTGTTCCAGTACTATTTACATTCTACGGTAGAAGAGCTGTTGGACCACATTCCGGCGCGAGTGCTGCCAGCCGAGTGGGGCGGCCAAGAGGAGTCCATCGAGGTGCTCGGCAAGAAGTGGCGCAACCGAATCGACGAGAGCAGAGAGTTCCTACGAAACCTCAACGAATGCTGCCAAATTAACCCCGCGCCGATTTCAGACGCTGACATTTACGGAACGGTTGGCGCTTTCAGAAAACTAGACATTGACTAAATAACGGAAACTATGTTCAACTTCATCATTCATTCACATTAAGCCCATCACTAGGCTTAACGAGAACCAATCACTGAAAAACGCGCTCAGCGTTCCATGATTGGTTTAAACACTACACCCTGTTTATGGCGGACTGATTTTCTTTTCTTTATTTTTAAAAGTAAGCATCTCCTTCTTTTAAATAAAGAACCAGTGAATCGGTTTTGGAAGTATCCATTAAATTATTGAATCATTTTATACTTTGTGTTGCCCAGAAGTACTAAGTAGGTATTTAATTACGTAATAAATAATGTTTTCTAGATTAGGGACTAGTTTTTAATTAAAATATATTGCTTAATGTAATCTAGAGTGTAAGGCTAAAAAGGTTAATTGTGATATTTAATTATTAACGCAGCTCTAGTGTTGATATTTATTAATTTTGTTATTTTTAATATTTTTAAGTAGGATCTAGATCAATAATGTCTATTTTGTAATGTCATGATTTTATTATTGTGAATTTATGGATAATAAAGAAAAATCTCAATTATTTTTTTGTGTTAGTATAATTATTTTTAATCCACCTATACACATATATAGCAGGACAGTTGTTTACCAAATATAGCTAAGAACCGCATCGACATCGTTCCCTCCGTTTTAGAGCTGCGATGCTACGATAGATACATACACAGACATCGACTTAAATCTTATATCACCCCTCTTTAGGGTTGGGAATTAAAAATATGCGGTATCTGACCTATTTGTTATTAGGTCCATGTTGCCTATAAGTTCCTACAATACCACTAGGACAATAAATACTTGATATTCAATCGAAACTCCTAAAAATAAACATTAGAAACCATATTTTATATAATTTTAATAAAAAAAGTCATTAAGTAGATAAAAAGCTTTAATTCACAATTTTTCCGTTTTTAAATTAACATTATTGTAATAAAAAGGAAAGAGTGACGTGTTTCGACCAGTTTGGACACAATGTGGTCCATCACTAACTAATAGAAGGCGATTTCGACCATAAAGAAATACCTGAATTATATTAACCACCCACTCATAAAATCTTTTTCCATAATGAAGCATTATTTTCTTTAAAATTTGTCAGTTTTTTTATTTACTATCCAACCGAATTACAGTCGGCTGCATAGTATGAAGGTTTCATAGGTCACCTGTAACGTATGTGGGTTATATAAGGTAACATGTAACTACCTATGTGGGTTTTTGAAATTATCTGTAACCTACCAGTTTGGGTAACTGGCTGACCTACCTAAGACTTTCATATACATGCATACACACATAAGTAAGTATAAGGGCCTTTTTCATAAACGATTTTTAATAGCATTTTAGCTGTCAAATGGTTTGTCCCTTTCTGTCATACGGTATTTTCCAAAGATCTAAAGAGACAAAACACTTTAAATCGGTTTTTAAGTTAAATTACGGTTATGAATAAAGTGCTAATAGTATACAACTCTACGCTACGGGAGTCACGAGTCAAGGAACCTAAGTATAACCAGTTTCTACTCAGATATGTACTATAGTTACAATGCCTGCTATGCCTAAGACACGCCAATGTCCTACTAATATTATAAATGCGAAAAATTGTGAGGATGTAGTTATGTATGTTTGTTACTTTTTACAAAACTACAAGACGAATTTGGATGAAACTTTACAGTAAAAGTATGTTCGCTTAGTTTAGTGGCCAACCCTGGTGTCGGAGTGTGAAGACCGCCTAGAGGTGAAGATATGGTCCATCGATTGAAACAACAATTTTACTTGTGGTAATTTAATGCCTGGGGTGCCTACCTCAAAAATGCTATGGTATGTTTGGATCCACCAATTTACTTCAAACTACCCGCGCTCCACGGTGATTGTAACCCGCATTGTACCCGTTCCCGCCCGAATTTGGGGATAAAATGTTCTGATGTATCATTCATCCAAAACCGTCCAGTAGTTTTTTCGTGACACAGTAACAAACATACATACATCCATCCTCACAAACTTTTGCATTAATAACAGGACTTGGCATAGCAAAAGCAACATAGCGTGTGTCTAATGGAAAAGCGCATAATATTCAGTTATTTTCTTGTCAAGCTTCAAATATTTTATTCAAAATTAAATAAAATCAAGATCATTTTTAATAACGTCACCTATGAGGAGAGCAACTACAGTAATATAGGTAAACTGGTTCCGAACGAAATACTTAATGAGGTATTTATATTACAAACCAGAATTTGAAGAACAGACTAACGACTGGTTTAATATTAAATGTATTCAGTTTAGATGTGAGCTAAAACCGCGGAATATAAATTACCAGGTGTTCTATTAAATACTTAGATTTAAAATGTAATAAATTATATACTTACCTACATGGTACATACGCACCGAGGTAGACACAGGTGGTAAGAACAAATTTTACTCGGAAAATATATAGATGAATGTGGTAGATATTTGTTACACAGTAGGTACTTATGAAGTTACGTAGAGACAAAGCAGAGTTGAATTACATAGCTAAAGTGAGTACATACCTACTGGTGTATAACTCCATAGAACTCATCGCTCAGGTGACTGAACAATGCGGCACTCGACCGTATCTTGAAAGATTCTTCGAATGGAACTCTGACTTTAATTAGCAGCACAAACATACTCATTATAAGATGTTGCGGGTTGTTTCTGTATCGGGGTGGTAAAGCAAGATAATAATTTATTCTAATAACACCGAAAAGTTAAGTACCCTCATCCAAGCTTAACAAAAAATTTTAGGAGACATCTAGCGGTGAGTAGTAGAACTATAAAATGTTACCAGTGAACTAAAATAAAGAATGTAACAGATTATGCATATTTAGTTCGGAAGCGAAACGCGTCCTCACCACAGATTAACTAATTTTACTTTTAACGTTGGCAGCAATGGAAAATGATTTGTCAAATTGACATGTCATCGTGTTTCCCATCCATTCATTCATTTTGTATTTTTTCTGTTTCTGTAGTTTCTGTCAAATACGTGGCTCATTCATACGGGCAAAACAATTTCAATTCTTATTGAGAATTATCGAATTTACACCTAAATTAGGTAAATAAATTAAATTAAAACAATCACAATGATGTACTGGAGAACTCTATGTGTAGCCACTGTGTTAGCGGCAAGCATATTCAATGTAGCACACAGCTTCACGATAACTGTTGATGCTCACGCCGAAGAGTGTTTTTTTGAAAATGTAGAAGCTGGAACCAAACTAGGTAAGAATATTCAATTTGTGACTGATATTTGGTCTCGGATAAATACAACAAAACACTAATAAAGTATCTAACCTTTCCGTACACATACATTATATACATGTCATGTCATTTTTGCTCCTGAGCATATTGTATTGCTTTCAGTAAATTGTCCAAATATAACTGTATTATTCTACGCGAAGGCCTATAACTATCAAAACAAAAGACTTGTATTAATTATTAGTAAATTCTAGTTTGCACACTGTTCATCTATTTATTAATTACAATAATTTTATGCTTCAGGTATGTCATTCGAGATAATGGAAGGTGGTTTCCTTGACGTTGATGTAACAATCACAGACCCCGAGGGTAAGATAATACAGCAAGGACAGAGGGAAACATTCGGTACTTACACCTTTAGAGCGACCACAGCTGGAAGATATACTTACTGCTTCAGTAATAAGATGTCTACGATGACACCGAAGGTAAACTATGTCTATTGAATTTTACGTCTATTGTTTTCGAAATTTAAGCCTATTATATTCTTAATGGTCTACGTAACATTTATCTGGGTTTGATTCCCGGTGGGGATACCTCACAAAAATCACTTTGTGAGACTGTCCTCAGTTTGGTTAAGGCATTGCAGGCTGAATCACCTGATTGCCCGAAAAGTAAGATGATTCCGTGCTTCGGAGGGCACGTTAAGCCGTCGGTCCCAGTTACTCTCTACGGATAGTAGTCGTTACATGAGCTATGTCAGAGGCCTTTGGCGGCTCAATAACTCTGACACCAGGATTGGTCAGGTTGACCATCCACTCGATGAAGAAGAAGAAGACCTCAGATTAATAGAATATTTGAAAGTTTTCATACTAGTGATATAATCTAAATGTGATCCATTCAGGTGGTCAATTTTAAAATGGCACATACACTGATGTAGTAGTCGTTACTAATATGTATATATAATTTGTTATTAACATTTAATATAAATATTTCAGGTAGTTATGTTCAATATAGAAGTAGGTGAAACCGAGAACAAGGAAGGAGACAACAAAGGTGAAGTGGACCACAATAAGCTCGAGGATATGATCAAAGAGCTCGGCACCACTCTGAAAACGGTCAAACATGAACAGGAATATATGCAGGTATGGGATTTTTCTCTCGATGTATTGGTAGTTGAATGGATACTATACCCTTACCTTATCCAAAATTGAACAATTTAGATAATCAACGACATATTTATATTGTTCATTGTGGCACTCTTTAATCAGTTACTACCAAACAAATTAATATTGTAGGAATATGTCCAACCACTACAGAAAACCCTTTGTACAATAAGGTCATACCATATCATATTCTAAGCATTTAAAAACCTAAATTATGAATAAACTTTGTTTATATGACAGGTCCGAGACCGCATTCATCGTTCCATCAACGAGAGCACCAACTCACGCGTAGTGATGTGGTCCATCTTTGAAGCCTCAGTGTTACTCATCATGACCCTCGGACAAGTGTATTACCTCAAGAGGTTCTTCGAAGTGCAGCGTGTGGTTTAAAATTTATAACATCATTTAGTTGTGATATGTTTCTGTGTAATTCAAGATGGGAGAAACAAGAAGTGAAGTCCAATTTTCAAATGGGACCTTTCAATAGCTATAGTATAACAAATGTATAATTTATTACTACAAATACAACAAATATACTTATAAAAATACTTTTGTGATTTTTGTACATAACAGTGTACTTAAATTCTAGTTGCACATAAATATATCACAATATAAATACTAGTGTGTACCTCGTTCCTAATGACTGCTTTTAATTTTATAAAACAATTTGCGCAAACTATATTTCAGTCAACTATTGTTCACTTGGAAATACCATTTTATAATAAGAACGCCATTTGTCAATAATTTATATGTATTGTTTTCATCTGTTCAAATAAAGTGAAGTTTCGTATGAGATGCGCGCGCGCATTGATCATAGTATAAATGTGTAGGAGCGAGGCGAGATCTGACGTGTGATTGGTCGCGTGCAGTATGTAAAGTTGTTTATCAAATAAATTAATATTGTTTGTATGTTGGTAGTTTTACTATAAAGAAAAAACTATTTAATTTTATTGGTAACTTTATTCGCACCAAGATCACGATTTGTTTGATACACTAAAGACTATACTAATTCCAGCTTAATTGTGCACCTTAGTTAAGTACTAATACAAATAATCTTCGATCAACAATACACAACTAGATGTCGGGTCGGCGCAAAAAATACGTCTCGGTGAATAACGCCTCATTTGAAAAGTGAGGCGTTATTCTCACTTATTTTTTTCATAAGATTTGCTACTTTTATTGCTAGGTGTCATGGTTGTAATTAGGTTGAACTTCGAACTGTTTTAAAACTTTTTTCAGTTCGGTAGTAAACAAAATAAGCTGTCACATGTCATCCACGCGGACAGTATTTAGCTTTGATTTTGTACGTGACCCGATATCTAGTTGTGTATTGTTGATCGAAGCAAATAATATTCAGCTTAAAATAATAATATGGAAGACTTATAAATTGTAACCGAGTTTCTAAGAGACTCACAAATTCTTCATTTTAATATAAGGATTCAATTGAGATTACTTTTATAGGCCTTATTATGCCTTTGAATACGTGCAGGCAAGATGTGATGTGATGGTGTTAAGTTTGTATTAAATAATCCTTCCCCTTGAATCTATTCTGATGGTATGACGTAGAATGTCATCACTACTAGCTAATGTTTGAAACATTCAACCTCACTACTGAAATCTTCATTGAACTAGAAGCCTATGTGGGATATTAGGTCATTACTTTATACCTAACTGTGGTAAAGGTGAAAAAATCAGCGTTGTGTTTTTGGCCAGTATGCAACTTAGCTCAGTTTAACCAAGAGATTTCATGACTGCATGTTCGTTCCATATAACTACTAAACCAGTAAACTGTTCCATATAAGTGCCCGATTTTGATAAATGATACGGCGTTAGCTTCCTCTTGATAGCGCGAGTGTCACTGATTTAATACAATTTATTTTGCAACCGAGTATGTTGAAAAAATATTTTTTCCAAAAATCTCCTTGTCTATTGTTTAATATCCAGCCTTCCTGTAATGAGAGCCGAGACAGTGGCCCCGGCGGGAAGTCTCTCCATGCCCTCAGTGGCTCCCGGCAACTCTAATAGAACGCTCGCGCCGCACGCGCTCAGGAGACGACTGCTGCACTGTGGATGAAAATATAATGTGTTTGTGAGACTTAAAACTCAACGATCGAAAGAATTACCTAAATAGAGACTGATATGCTCATAGCTACGAGAGCTTGAGACATAAACTTGACATTGAATAAACTGTCGACCAATAGTGTGGGTCGATGAAGATCTGTTGGTGCAGTAACTATTAAGTTATACTAACGTTGCAATATGTTGGACTTGTATAGAAGAGTGATTAATATTCACAATCGTGTCCAACCATAACAGACTGTCATATTTGATAGCAAACCAAGATCTTTGCCTATCAGCAGGCCAATAGACCATCGAGACAATTCTGTATAGTAACTACTTTTCGAAAACCATGTAAATCTTTGAACTATTTACCTGTTTCCCAATAAGCGTAGCAGTGGGCATGTCCTCATCATTGAACGCTAGCGTGGCCCTCGCGTACTCGGGCCTGGGGTCGAGCGCGTGCGCGTGCGCGAGCCGCACGCGCGTGCGGGGCCACGCGCCCGCGCGCCCGCACGCGCGCCGCAGCCCGCGCACCACCAACAGTAACGTGCACACGTACGCCGACACGGGGTTGCCTGCGGGATCGATTAGATTAGATAGATTAGATTGGATTTAGTGTAGATTACGCTACATTACACTAGTGACGATACAAATAGTATTGGGAGCTAGACTAAGCAATAGTATTACTTGTGTCTCATATTAAATATACTGGTGGCCGATAGAGGCATTTATAGGCAGTAACTTTATCTTTACAAACTAGCGTTGGTCTACTAGAACTTCTGATTAATTTTACCGTAACATGTTCATAGCTAGAGCGATATATTACCTGGTAAAGCGAATATGTATTTCTTCTTGCCCTCGAATTCACACGTGGCGAACGTACTCGGCTTGCCCGGCTTCATACGGACACGACCGAAGTGGATTGTCGCGCCAAAATCCTGCAAAATATTATAGTATTTGCATCATTTAAATGGTCACCACAAAACTTTTTCGCCTATAGAAGGAATTGTCTTTGGTACGTTAAGCAGTCGGCCATGGTTGTTTCAATCATTGGACCATGTCGGAGGTCTTTATGCGGTCTGAAAACTCCGACACCAGCGTTGGCCACTAACCCAAAAACCAGGAAACAAAGAAACACTAAGCTACCCGAAATTAATGAACGATTTGTCTTTGATCGGAAAATCGGCCATATTATTGTCTATCCTGATTGTCTATGGTCGGAAAAGTGGCCATATTAGACTAGATTTTATATGAAGAAGAAATAGATTGTAGGTACGCATTAATCAAAACAGATTTGAGAGATACTCACATTAATCAAGACAGGCTTGAGCAGGTCCCTCTCGCCCATGGAGACGCCGCCGGTGCACAGCAGCACGTCGGCCCGCGCCAGCGCGCGCGCCAGCCCCGCCCCCAGCGCGCGCGGCGTGTCGCGCGCGATGCCGCAGTCTATACTCTCGTACCCGAACTCCCTGCAAGTTTTCAATTCAAACTACCTCTACAGGAACCGTGGTCACAGAAGAGATTAGTCTTCTGTGACCACGGTTCTTCTAAAGGACCCGAAGTCAGATAAAAATGTAAAAATAAAAGCGAAATGTATCCGGAAACGTAGTTTCAATTCAAAATGAGTAGTGTTCATATAAAGTTAAAAAACCAGTATCTCTGGAAGTGGAAGTTATTGTCAGTGTACAGTATCACCAACCTTTATTCAATAGGCAAGCGTGATGATTGCTCCATCCACCTACATTTCAGTGATATGAAAGGCCTTTGTCCAGCTGTAGGGCATTACTTGTCAAAAGCCATGTTTAGCTATC
Source organism: Cyclophora albipunctata (assembly GCA_963082685.1). Lineage (NCBI taxonomy): Eukaryota > Metazoa > Arthropoda > Insecta > Lepidoptera > Geometridae > Cyclophora > Cyclophora albipunctata. The sequence goes on from OY720133.1 coordinate 4,198,481, forward strand.
TCTGCAATCTCTTCTACTATAATATGATAATACGTAGAGTCTCCTTACCTCAATAGTGCTTTAAGCATAGTCCTATTGGAGTCCCTAATATGAGCTGGGCGGAGTTTCAAATCGGAAGGCTCTTGCAGTTCATTACCAGTTGACAATAGCGCCACCTTTAACAGAACATAAAAGTAATTAAACTTCGGATATAAACAATCAATTATAAGTATAGCTTGCTTGAAAATGGTGTAATGTCATTGGTTGATTTAACTCTTGTTTTATTAAGAGTTGATATAGATTATAAATCAACTTTGCCATGAGATTTAGAACTTTATAGACCTTGATTTTAGGTATAAATTAGCATACCTTAGGGTACGCTCTCACAGTGACACTTTGGTTCCCAGCACCAGCCAGTACTCCAACCGCCGCTGCGTCTAATATACTTCCTGGAACATGCGATTAGAGTAGATAAGTTTGAGAAATAATGTGATAAGGTTAATGTTGAAAAATAATGTTATATCACTACATAGTATAAAACAAAGTCGCTATTTTTGTCTGTTTGTTTGTCTGTTTGTCTGTATGCTTAAATCTTAAAAATTACGCAACGGATTTTGATGCGGTTTTTTGTAATAGGTAGAGTGATTCAAGAGGAAGGTTTTTATGTAAAAAAATTCCCGAAATTCCCACGGGAACGGGTACAACGCGGGTAAAACCGCGGGGCGCTGCTAGTCTATACAAATACATATAATAAAGCTGAAGAGTTTGTTTTTTTAAACCCGCTCAACTAGAGAAGCTACTAATCCGATTTCAATAATTATTTTTCTAAAAGATAAAAGATTCTTGACAATACCAGTGCCTTATTTGACAATTTCAATGCGCTGTGGGAATCGCGCTCCGCACCGCTCCGGTCCGTTTCAATGGTAACGCCCCTTTAGCCACAATAAGGCAATTTTTCATCCCAAAATTCCCACGGGAACGAGCACAACGCAGGTAAAACAAAAATGTTACTCATTACAAGGCAGATTTTTATACGAAACAGTACCAACCTTTTTCCACAAGAGGCGCTCCCATAGGTATGTCCGAGCCCACTTGTCTGATATCCTGGTTTGGCTTCGGAGGCACCAAGATCTCAACTTCCAACTCAATCTGACCATCTTCAGACGCCGATATTAACTTTGTATCTTCAACCTGGGTATTTAATTTAGTGTGTTTTAATGGGAAAATGGTCTGCAGTATGCATGTTATATTTTGATAACCTAATTTATCAGTCCATGAAAAAACTGTTCACAGTTCTAGTATCTACACTTTATATTTTATAGTAGGTATCTAAATTCAAAATTAATATATCAATATAAAATATTTAAAAATACGAGTAAGTAAAAAGATAGATGTAATTTAGTTAGTTAACTTCTTAAGAAATATTATTTTAAAGTTGAATCAATTAAAGTCGGACGGTCCAACCGTCTTCAAGTAATGTTCCACATATTAAATACAAAAAAAAATTGGGTCATAAGAATCTCCTCCTTTTTGGAAGTGGGTTAATAATTTACATTCATTTATTTTTTTACTAGCAGCGCCCCGCGGTTTTTCCCGCGTTGTGCCCGTTCCCGTGGGAACTTAGGGTATTTTTTTACATAAAAACCTTCCTCTTGAATCACTCTACCTATTACAAAAAACCGCATCAAAATCCGTTGCGTAATTTTAAAGATTTAAGCATACAGACAAACAAACAGACAACGTCGTTATATCTGTTACTTTGTAGAACTTGAAGTAATCTTGTAATCTTTAACAACGTGTTGAATTTTTTACGAGACTACATTTGCATAACTCCTTATCAGTATATGTTATGGAAGATTGATAAGGCGACGGAAAAATAAACAACCGAAAATAGGTAGGTACTTGTTATGAAACATTGTGTACATTTCGCAGTAAACAACTTAGATTTTTTTATTCGTTGTAGGTAAGTACCTAATAAAAAAAGGCCTCGGTAATTACGGCAGCGTAATGTTTCAAATATTTATAATGATTGATACGCGTAAGTGATGTGACATTAAGTACCATCGACAACAGAGCTTGAATACTGGAATTAAGTAGTATATACTATACTACGGAGATTGTTTTTAATTTCAAACTCAAGTACATAAAAGTAAAGTAAAATATTCCCGTGTAATATCCCACTGCTGGGCACAGGCCTCTCATCTCACCGAAGATATCAGTACAGTCAAACGTAGCACAAAAAATCTTATGTAAAAAAGCACCTTACGACCCAGGAAACTAGTGTCAGTTTACCTGTACAACGCAATCCGCGCCCGCAGGCAGCGCTGCGCCCGTATTGATGCGCGCGCACTCGCCCGCACACAGCGGCGCGGTGGGCGCGTCGCCCGCTGTCAGGGCAGAGCGGACGCAGCGGACGCCCGCGCCGTCTATACTCATACATGCGTAACCTGTATGTAAAGGAAATCGATCTCTATACAGGTAGCACAAATATTCTTCATTTTGTACAGGTAATAGTGCTGCTTCAGCTGACGCTTACGCACCAGTAAACGTAAACCATAAATTAAAGGCTAAAAAATCAACGGGTTGCACTCTGGGAGTGCCGGCAGAAGTGAAACTTGATTATTAACGTCAAAACGTCTTACTAATTTTCGATCAGATCACGTGTCCTGCCTGACGCGAGTTTAACATTTTTTACCCATCACAAAAAAGTGCACAACGCCGCTAAAGAAGTATTCACAAAAAAACAAAATAAAAAAAAATCGAGGCTTTCTTCTGGCTACTGGCCAATCCGGTATATTCATGGCGACACACATAGCATATCAACCCTCAAGGCTTTAATGAAAATATTTTGTTAAAGCGGCCAGCCAGCTTGTCGACAAACCATTCAATTACTATACAAAATTACACAATCAGTAACTCTCATTATATTAAATACCAAGCGGAACTGATTGAATAATGGATGACTAAAATTACATTGACATGGTTATGTAAAGTTATGACTTGAATATCTTTTCAAAGATCTATTATGAGTATGTACATACATAAAAGGAATCTTATTGAAACATTCTTATTTCAAAACCTTGAATTGTTATGATAAAAAATTGCATAACTTAGTTTGGCTATGAGTTATTATTATGTACTTTACTAGCAGCGCCCCGCGGTTTTACCCGCGTTGTGCCCGTTCCCGTGGGAATTTCGGGAATTTTTTTACATAAAAACCTTCCTCTTGAATCACTCTACCTATTACAAAAAACCGCATCAAAATCCGTTGCGTAATTTTAAAGATTTAAGCATACAGACAGACAGACAAACAGTGTGACAGACACGAAAAAGAGACGACTTTATTTTATACTATGTAGTGATGTGATAAATCAATCATTTAATTAGGTTATTAAAAAGAATGGCTAGCCAATCACTAACTTCTTAATAAATAACCATCTTACCATCTTTAACTGAAGCTGTAAACGGGGGCATTGGTTCCTTAGCAAACAATGTTGATGCCACCACCCTTCCCAGCCCTTCTTCTAGCGACACTATCTCATAAGTACCTACCCACTTCCCCATTATCTCATCAACGATACTCCAAGCATCTTTCATTTCAAGCATTGGGAACGGAGATTCTCTTGGCCTTAACGCTACCTTAGACACATCAACATTACTATGAGGACAAGCATGACCGGACTGTATAGCATCGTGAATAGACCTCACTTCAGACAACTCGTTATGAATTAACGATATAGCATGAGACAGAACAGGTTTGATAACTTCAAAGCATTCTGTTACAGCCTTCTTGCTGCCTGGAAAGTTTATTATAAGTGTGTTATCACGAACTCCGGCAACGGAACGGGATAACATTGCCATTGGGGTCTTTTTAAGGCTGGTTAGAGTCATCGCCATGGTTAACGCTGGAACTTCTTTCTGTATGACCCCTTTGGTTGCTTCAGGAGTTACATCTCGGCTGCTTAATCCTGTTCCCCCAGTAGTAAGAATTAAATCTAAGCCGGAGTCACAGAAGTATTTAAGCTCTCTCTCTATAATTTCTTTTTCGTCCGGTATTATGATTGTATGGAGGTTTGTTTCAGGAAAAAGTTCTTTTATAAAGTTGGTTAAAGCCGGACCTGATGTGTCTTTTGTGTTGTCTTTGAAGCAAGAATCGCTCACAGTTATTATGGCGACTGCTTTCACCATTTTTCTAGAAGGTACAAATAAAATATTTATGTGAGCGATTAATACAATACTTTTTAATTTAATTCAAGTCACATGTAATAGGAAATACTATGAAAACAAATATATTAAAATTAGTCTGGTGAATGTACGAATAAATTAATACTCACACAATGTTCGTTTCACTCTATTAATCACTGTAAATTATATTTATAACAACCGATATAGTTTGATTCTATTCCAACACCGTTATGAATGAACTATACATAAATACGAGACCTTTATTACATCATATAGATAATTAGTAAATTAAAAATAATTTTATTGATAACAGCCAAAAGTCCGCAACTACCGGCATGCTATCCAAAAATAAATATTTGCGTCTGTGAAGGTTGAATTCTGACATTTGGCCACTGACATAGACAGATAAGCGGTAGTGCCAACATTCAGACAAAATATTTGTTTTTACAATGTTGGCTGATGTGAAATAAAATATAAATTACCACAAAACTTTTAATGAACTTAAAAAAATTAACATAATTAACATTCCATGCTTATAGCTTAACATAATACATAAATTCAACATGATGATTACAATACAACAGTCAATATTATATGCATGTTTCCAATTTAAAACACGGCTTCGGTTTGATATTACCGTCACAGTAGGCAAATGTGGTGATTACAAAATGCCTCTCACTGTATTGATATCTTCAGTGAGTGTGTATAGTGAGCTAGTGACCCCTTGCCCTGTAGAAATGCTTATAGTATACTTCAATTTAATTATAACACATCAGTCTTATATTTATTTCTAAGCTCCTTAATCTCATTTTCCTCCAAATCAATAATTTTACTGTAGTTTATCAGCTTTTGCAGTGGCGTGTATCTCTGTAGAGCAACCGAGTTGCCAATTAGTATTAGCTTGTGTTTAGCTCGAGTCACACTTACAGCTAAACGTCGTTGGTCATTCAGTACTTCGCCTTCCTGTAACAAATTAAATAAAACTTTATGGAGGTAAATATTATTTACGAATAATTCTGAGATTAAGGTAGGTACTTAATACAATAAATAGAGATGGCCAGAAAAGATCAATAGGCAATTAATCCATACATGAACATACGTAGTTCATAAACTAAAAAAAAAACTACAGAAATCAGCATATCTATGAATCTCAATATAAAAGTAATTATTGAGTGAGATATCCTGTCAGAATGTAATTATACTTCTTCTAAACTGAAGAGCTGGGCTCTTGTCGATGGAGTTCTTTCCACTTTCCTCTGTCATCTGCCATCCTCAAATTAACTAAACATATTACCTATACTAAACATACATATTCATATAAAAGTAATTTTATTGAAATCCAATCATTATAAGGCTTAATTTATTAAAAACCAATCATGTTTACCTTAACTTTCCTCTCATCCTCGTCTCGCCTGGTACACGAGTAAATGATCACGGACTTGTCTTTCCCTTGAAACTGGTCTACCGTACTGACTTCGACACTGTACTGTGTCAAAATACGTCGCAGTAGAGACACTTGATCGCGGTACGGTGCTATGACGCCTATGTCTGCTGGTTTGATGCCGACCTGGTATAATGACAGATTGGTATAAGATTTTTTTATTGTATTGCTATATAGTGTGGTGTTGATTACTAGCAGCGGCCTGCGGATTTACCCGCATTTTCGTGAAAATTTCGGGATTCATTCACTTTGATTAGGTAGGCCAACCCTGGTGTCGGAGATTTAAGACCGCCTAAAGGCCTCCGACATGGTCTGACGATTGAAACAACCGGGACCGACTGCTTAACGTGCCCTCCGAAGCCTATGCCTATAGTGTTTAAGCTATGTTTTAGCAAAATTTTCATCAAAATCCTATCAGTAGTTTCTGTGTGAAATAGTGACAAACATCATCATTATTCTCACCAGTTTTCGCGTTTATCATAGTAGTAGCTTTTATAAAAGAAGTACCTGCTTTAATCCCTCTACCAGTCCAATAACAACACAAGCTTCTTCTCGGTTCACATTTGATTTATCAGCAATATTTGCCACTTTACTGATAGACTTCATGTCTAGGAACATTACGGCATTCTCTGGATCTGGGCTCAGTGATGTTTGAAGCCATGATGATGGTAGGAGTTTTATTTTCTGCCAACATAAATTCAATTCTGTATACATGATTTAAGGTTGAATTTTGAAATTCGTTTTAGATTGAGTTATTTATGTGTCGAGTATCTAAGAGATGAAATGGTTCTATAAATACATCCATTAATAAAGGGCAATAATATTATTCAGATGTTTACATTAAAACTAGATTACCCGGCAAAGTAGGTTCGCCATATAAAAAATAAAAGATATGGACCACCTTTAACATCTAGGGATATGACAAATTGATATTGACCGATTCTCAGACCTAACCGATATGCACACAAAATTTCATGAAAATCGGTTGAGCCATTTTGGAGAAGTTTGGCACCAAACATCCAAACGCAACACGCGAATTTTATATATTAAAAATAGATTAGATAAACATCCTTACCTCTGTATCGACATTCAATTTCGCCCCCGCCACGTTTTCGTTCGCACATTTCAGTCTATCAGTGTAGGCAACTTTATTCGCGACGTCCACTATAGCTTGGTTCATACGGTACTGCAGCTGTAGTGTGGATGTCACTTCAGGGGTTAAAAGTCGGTGGAATAGACTCTCTTCCATACCTAGACGTCTGTAAGATTATGAAATGTTAGTATGGATAATAAGATTTTATGATTTAAAAGTAATATTATATAGGTACTAGCAGCGCCCCGCGGTTTTACCCGCGTTGTGCCCGTTCCCGTGGGAATTTCGGGATTTTTTTACATAAAAACCTTCCTCTTGAATCACTCTACCTATTATAAAAAACCGCATCAAAATCCGTTGCGTAATTTTAAAAATTTAAGCATACAGACAGACAAACAGTATGACAGACACGAAAAAGAGACGACTTTATTTTATACTATGTAGTGAAGTTCGTATAAGGAATATTAATTATAAAAGTATGGAAATTAAATCCTACTGAATTACTAATATTGAATATGCAAAAATCTGTATGCGATTTAAAAAATAGCGATAAAAGTAGCTAATGAGTGAGATGCATAATACAGATGTGTCAAGGCGAATTAAAAAAAAACACTTATTATGAAAGGGATAAGGGATTCATATAACATCCCCTTTTCCTGACGTAATTTGACATAATTTAACATAATTAATATAATATGTAATCGCAAAGTCACAGGAAACCCACTTTTATGCAGTCGCGAAATCCGGGGATTGACAATAATGCCCGATATCACCTATTACGATTTTAATTAAACTCTCATTCACCTGGCAGCTCGACTTCTCACAACAGGCGGCAGTTGTTCCGGGTCTCCGACTAGAACAAACTTCTTAGCGGCAAACAACGGTCTTAGAACCGTACATTGTAATACCTACAACAAAATAAGTAAAACCAATTCGTAATATTAGAAGAGATAATATACTTTTTCACTTACTTTACTATATACATATTTTAAATTATCTTTATTTAGTAACCTGTGCTATTAAGCAAAGGGACTTATGTATTGCTTATTACCTGAGTAGCTTCATCGACTATGCACACATCAAACATAGTTCTCGCGAGCATCGCGTGCGATGAGCCCAAACATGTTACACCTACCACTTCCTGAAAAACAGAAAATAATCAGGTTAATAACAGTTATTAAAAAATACACTTTTTATAACTGTTATTTGTGAGAATTTTGTTTATGTATCTAGGTCTAGCTTAAATAATAATACCTTCAATGCATTATTTATCTGTGAAACGATTTAAACAAAAATCTTTTTAAACTTACCATAGCCCCATAAACGCTATCCAACTGTGCAGGCGTCTCGCATTTCTCTACTAACTTCTGTTCACACTTTTCAATTAGAGATGGCGCCACTCTCGCTGTTGAACCGAGTCTCATTATCTTCATTGTTCGAGGAAGTCTTGTTAGAACTGTGTCGACAGCCGAATGTGTATGTGCGGTGACTAGCACACGCAGTTTTAGACCTACTAGCATTTGGATAAGGACGCTTATCGTTTGAGTTTTACCTGTGGATGTTATGGTTGATTTAGTAAGTAAGTCAAGTAGGTTTAATGTAATAAATTTGGAGTCTAAAAAAACTCTATGCCCGAGAGTTTTTACCCCAAAATCGTAGCTTATTCTGGAATTTCAGAGTTTTGAGGAGCTTTCCATCTTTTTCATGAATGATAAGGGACTCGGACCTTCCAAACACTCCACCTATGCTATTTCATATACTATATCCTGAAACCTTTATTTACGCTACTTCAGTCTTTAATCTTCTTCATCGAGTGGACGGTCAACCTGACCAATCCTGATGTCAAGAGTTATTGAGCCGCCAAAGGCCTCTGACATGGCTCATGTAACGACTACTATCCGTAGAAAGTAACCGGGACCGACGGCTTAACGTGCCCTCCGAAGCACAAATACACACGAATACACGTCTTTAATAATATGCTATCTTCGTGCCTTTCATTATGTCTGTTTTTACGTAAAATTCATCAATTTATCTATATAAACGTACAAACGAGTTTATTATAATAGTAGGATAAGCTTGAAAATACTTACCAGTCCCCGGCAATCCCTGCAGCAACACATACTCCTTAGCCGATATTGCTTTAAGCACTGCTCTCTGTTGCTCGATATTCAACGATCTCATAAGCTTAGAGCCCAGTCGACCAACTTCACGCGGCAATTTGTTCTCAAATTCGGGCTTTGATTTGTCTATTATCAATCTGAAAACACCATATTGTACAGTAGACACATTAATAATACTAGCTATTGCCTGAAATAAATGATTTAATATCCTACTAATTATAAATGCGAAAGTTGTATGTATGTGCTATGTGAGGATGTATGTATGTATGTTTGTTACTCTTTCTCGAAAAAACTAATAAACGGATTTGGATGAAACTTTACAGTAATATAGGTTATACATCAAAATAACACAAATGGGATATATTTTATCCCGAAATTCCCGCGGGAACTGGTACAACGCGGGTAAAACCGGGGAGCGCGGCTGTATATAGTTATTTTCATAAATTGAAGAGACCTTCTCAACCGCTCCGCTCGTTCGCTATCCTCCATCAAAACTCCTAAATTGGTCAAGTTCTGTACAGTCGACGCGTAAGATTCGTACGTGTCTATATGGTAAAGCGTAGCCTGGTTCAAACGGCGACTGAGATCTCTGCAATAAAGAAAACAATATCAGTGTAGGTAGGTAAAGAAAAGTAATGTCCCACTGCTGATCAAAGGGCTCTCATCTCACTGAAGATATCAGTACAGTGAGGAGGATTAGGCATAATACAGATATAGGTAGGTAATATCAGTGTGATGATGTTGATGATGAAATCTTGTTATCCCTCATCAGAGGCAAAGGGTTCAAAGAAGAGATCTCTTCAGCTTCCGATCTCGTACGGCAACTTCCAGGTCCTTCCAGCCGAGACCAGTGTACCACCCTTATTATATTTATACTAATATTATAAAGAGGTAAAATTTGTAAGTTTGTTTGTATGTTCGAGCTAATCTCGGGAATTACCAGCCCGATTTGAATAATCCTTTTTGCAATGGATAGCCACATTCACCGGGAAAGTTATAGGCTATTTTTCATCCCGAAATTCGTACGGGAAAGGGCACAACGCGGGCAAAACCGCGGGGCGCTGCTAGTTTAGTATATTGAGAACTTTAAACTGTTCTGAAGTTCCGCACAATTTCGCACATACATAGTCAATCTCATTCTTCCTTTTCCGACCTACTAATAATTTTACAAACCTTTCCAAAAGTATATGAATCTCTTTGCTATTAGCCACTGTAACTACTCCCGCTGCTATCCACGGTCTATTGTCTATGCCTACTATAGAGAATTCTCCTTCTTGGGGTCCGCTAGGCCTTGATGTAGTCTCTGGTTCCTTAGACACGGGTCTTTCAAAGATATGTAGATGTCTGTCTACTGAAAGAGACACTGATTTCAGCTTTAGTTTGGAGGCGCATGTGCCGCGTTTGGTTCTGAAAATATTTTTAAAATATATGGACTATGTATAAGAATTATAGAAGTTGCAATCTTCTTCATCGAGTGGATGGCCAACCTGACCAATCCTGGTGTCAGAGTTATTGAGCCGCCAAAGGCCTCTGACATGGCTCAAGTAACGACTACTATCCGTAGAAAGTAACCGGGACCGACGGCTTAACGTCCGAAGCACGGAATCATCTTACTTTTTGAGCAATCAGGTGATTCAGCCTGCAATGCCCTAACCAAACTGAGGAAAGTCTCACAAAGAGATTTTTGTGAGATATCCCCACCGGGAATCGAACCCGGAACCTCCGGGTCGTGAGCCGGGCGCTCAAACCACAAGACCACGGAGGCTGTTGTAGAATAGATGATTGATGATTGATAGAAGTTGCAATGTATCTCATACATTACTAGGGACTTACTTCATCTTATTTTTGATAATTTTCCTTTAGGAAAATCACGGTGAAACTTTTTTTATTATTTCATTATTTATAATTAACATGATTTTGATTGATTTTTTTTTATTGGTAAAACTATATCCACACCCTATTTAATTACCAAAGATGTCATAATCTTAGATAAAAAATAAATAAAAACACGCTGAAATTAATCGTGTGTCAGCTTTCAATTATATTTTTATAATAACCAACCTCTTCTCAACAGTATCAGTCCATAGAGAATGCAGCGGTGACGTCACTTGTTGTCCTCTTTCCTCCATCTTGAGTAGCGCGGTCCAATGCAAGAAGTACTTAATATGTTCGGGATTGAGATGTCCTATCGCTTCTCCTTGTAACTTAGAGAGGGCGTGGCATTCAGAAACGCTTGGACCGTCTGTGTGCCTGGAAATGTATTATGATGTATTCATAGCACTAGCACGACGGTAAAATAATATTAATCATTTTAAAAATTCTACGCAAAAACTGTTAAGACTATTTTTCACTGCAGGAATTCTGGCTTTTTTCGTTGAAAAATCAGCCATGATCGTTTTATTACTAAGAAAATCTTTATATATAAAAATTACGTGTCACGTTGTTTGTCCGCGAAGGACTCCTAAACTACTGAACCGATTTTAAATTTGATTTGCACTCTGTGTGCAATTTGACTCAACTTGAAAGATAGGATACATCTTACATTGATTTCAATTTATATTGATTAGGGTGGTCCACTCCTTAACTTTTATATGACAAAACAACGTTTAGCAGCTAGTAGAATATAAATGTTTCCACTAAGACTTCCGTGGTCTGAATGATAGAGCTTACCATAGATGTATAGAGCAGAGCGTGAGGTAGGCGCACTTGGCGCACGCGGAGGGGTGGCTCACGGGCTCGGGCAGGCGCTGCTGCAGCGAGCACGACGCGTCCTCGATGTCTACCAGTTTCTCTGTAACAACACCAATATCATGCTGAAAGAAAAACTTTGTTTTATATAAAGTATCAGCCGCGCCCCGCGGTTTCACCCGCGTTGTACCCGTTCCCGCAGGAATTTCGGGATATAAATAGCCTAAAAGCTTCTCGTTGAATGTGGCTATCAGGTACAAAAAGAATTATTCAAATCGGACTGGAAATTCCCGAGATTAGGTCGAACATACAAACAAATTTACAAATTTTAGCTCTTTTTATATTAGTATAGAAGTATAGATATAGTTATTAAATTAAATAGCAGAACGCCGTAGTTTTATCGGCATTGTGCTTGTTACCGTGGAATTAAATGTGGTTTCCAATTAAACGAAAATAATTATTTGACTCGAACTGATAGTTCCCGAGTTCATAATGAGCCCGTTCTTCTTCTTCTTCATCGAGTGGATGGTCAACCTGACCAATCCTGGTGTCAGAGTTATTGAGCCGCCAAAGGCCTCTGACATGGCTCATGTAACGACTACTATCCGTAGAAAGTAACCGGGACCGACGGCTTAACGTGCCCTCCGAAGCACGGAATAATCTTACTTTTCGGGCAATCAGGTGATTCAGCCTGCAATGCCCTAACCAAACTGAGGAAAGTCTCACAAAGTGATTTGAGATATCCCCATGAGCCCCTTCAAAAAAATATAAAAATAAGCTCTTCAGTTTTATTACATTAGAGATAGACTGTAAATACAAGGAGGAGCAAATCAGAAGGCAACATGGTCTAGGTTTTTGGCCTCTCAAGGGATATAATTGGGCTTTTGAAAAAAACATTTTTTTGTGATAAATGGAAAGATTATATATTAGTTTTATAACAAAACTATTTTTATTTTAATTTTTTCGCAATAATTCAAAAGTTATTTCAAAATAAAAATTAATTTTTGAATCCAGTACCGAAAACACTCGGACAACTCCCGAACAAACCCGAGCGCGGTGTGACGTCATAATGTATAGCCCCATTCGGTTACACGTGTAATAGCCGTACGCTGTACGTACTTATGGTTAAATAGCTATACATTATCACGTCACAACCACGGTGACCAATTATGGCGCGTGATTTTTATTCAATTTTTAATTGTTTATAATTAATTGAAAAAAATATTCTTTAAGTTTTTTGCATTAAATATCAATATTATTAATAATAAAGTTTTAAAATACATAAAAAAAATCATTTTTTTTTTTCAAAAGCCCAATTGGGTGTTCAATCTTATAGAGTGATAATTGGCGTGTAGTCTGTAGATCAAAGAGATTCAATCAATCAAAGTACATCAATAACTATCTCCTAAGGAACTTATTCATAAACACTTTAGCTATCAAATGGTTTGTCCTTTTCCGACATACGCTATTTGCCAAAGTGCAAAAGAGACAATACACTTTAAAACACTGTTTAAGTTGAATATCGTTTATCAATAAGGCGGTTTGCGTCCATTATATGATCATACCTGGATCCATATCATCGGGTCCATTCCCAAGATACTGCACCAGCTGGTTCCTCAACATCATCAGGTCGCGCCGCTCCGGATATCCGCAGCTTACTTCTCGGAGATCCACACGTTCTCTGTGATAAGAGACGATAAGACATATTATCACATGAAACGTGGTATATGTGGTTGCAGACTGATCCTTGAAAAAGTACGATTAGTTAGGCTCAGTTTACAACATACACATTCTGTAGATGGGCGGATTACCAATATAAAAATACCCATATTGTATAGAGCATTTAACACTAATAAGTTCAAAATAAACTCTAAGGGCCGAAACTGCGTTAAGCGGTGTCCGCGCGGTTTCATACAAAAGTGAACAGTCGCGTGCGCCCGCTTCGGCCCTTATGGTCATATTAATAAACGCGTATTAAGAACATTTTAGCTATTACATGGTTTGTCACTTTCTGACATACGCAATTTTCCGAAGAGCAAAAGAGACAAAACACGTAACAGTGTTTTAGTTACATATTTTTTTAATAAAATTATTTCCCATTAAACGGACACATAGTGGCGCAGAAGTTTAACCCTCTTTCCGTCCAAACCAAGACCATAACAAGACCTAGCCGTATCAGTGTGACGTCATCAACATACTTCAAATAGAGCAGCAATCCTCTCTGCACCGAGCTGGTCGGGTCCTCGCTCCTCATTAAAGCCAGCATCATACCGTACAACACTAGTTGGCCGCGATGCTCAGCGGAGACAGATGCTTTACCGCTCTTCAACTCGAGAGGGACTATGGATTTGTCTTTACCTGTGGAAAAGATAAGATAAGGTGGGATAAGACAGGATAAAATAATCTTTATATTAATTCTACGCGTATGTCACTGAACTCCTAAACGTCTGGACCGATTTAAATGAATTTATTGTAGGCGTTTGGGTGGCACCCTGGATAGTTTAGATTCACACTAGCAATATCCATTGGGTGGAACCATCCACGCGGATGGAACCACCGCGCGAGACAGCTACATAGTAATCATATAATAATACACCCGGACCAATTTACCGAGCGTTATTAGACCCAAACTAAGCTCTAAAAGCTTGTATTAAGGAATATAACTAACTGATAGTAATAATAATATAAGGGGAGATAAGACAGGATAAGGCGAAATGGCCATGTAAAACTATCGCACCCTGGAGGAATTTTATCCCCAGAATTTGGGGATAAAAAAGTATCCTTTCTCCTGAATTTAGCTGCAACTCCAATACACAAAAAAAAACAAATCAGATTGTTGGTTCCAGAGGTCAACGCGTTTAAACAAACAACAACTTCTCTTCAGATTTATAATAATTACTAGCTATGCCCTGCGGTTTCACCCGCATTTTTGCCTCACTACCTTCCTTGGATCACGACAAACATTTCAAGACCAAAATTAGCCAAATCGGTTAAGCCGTTCTCGAGTTTTAAGCAGACTAACGAACAACAATTCATTTTTATTTATATAGATAGAATAGATAATCATTTTATCATAGTTATTAAACATGCATATTTACCTTTTCTATCATGTATAGTGACTTGTAGGGTAGCATCTATCTTGCCCTTCAATCCCAGCGGTGGGCAACACAGGTTCTCTTCAATGTCCAACACTTTGTCGATATGGCCGTTCCAGTTGTTTTTATCTTTTTTTATGGGCTGAAAAACGAAAAACATTAAAGCTATAATCTATTTCTTTTGGATTGGCACAAAATGTGGACCAATGTCGTCAATTTTCCAGCCGAAGACGATTGCTTCTGAAGAGGAAAAAGGTTTAGAGATAGGGTAAGAATGAAATAAAATCACTAAACCTTCTCTTCGGTCTTCGGCTGGAAAATTGACGACATTGGTCCACATTTTGTGCCAATCCAAAAGAAATAGAGTATACGTACACGCATTCTTTTGGGAATTTCGCCAAAAACTCCCAACTAACGGGCATTAGAATTCGAATATGTATTAGGCACACAATTTTCTTTGTCTTCTCCGTAAGTATATTACTAGAAAAATGATGACATCATATAATTAACTATCTGTTCCCCAGGTTTTACTAGCATTGTACTCTTTCCCGTGGGAATATAATAGTAGTTTATGCAACGTCATATAAAGAAGGGTATTAAAACACGAGTGTGAGTTTATGAAACGAGCGCAGCGAGTTTCATAATAGTAACGAGTGTTTTAATACCCGTGTTATATGCAGTTGCATACACTACTTTATCTTCACTATTTAATGCAATTAATCAAACAAAATTTTAAAAACAAAACACATTGCGAAACATTAAATTCACGCGTAGGTACGTGTATTGTCACAGTGAACTTGCCGCCATTAAAATCTAACCAATGAGAGCGCAGCTGCGCGTAGGGCCAATCAGGAGCGAGCGAGATCTTACCAAAGAGTTTTGTGTATGTAGTTTCGACGAAGTTTTCACGTATAACCCAACTATTTTAAAAAGGCAGCCTAATATCAAAATTTTATACAACTAGTATGAGGATTTTGACATAAGGCTCGCCAGGTTAATTGGTCGCGTTATAATGATGTTATAATGTTAAATTATAATGATATTATAACATCATGTGCAATTGCTTAAATTGAGTGTTTTAGTTGTCTGCGCTATAACAGTAGTAATTATAAGTCAAGTATTGGAAACATAAGTAGAATGTTACAACATTAGTGTAGATAAAATATATTACTAACCTAAAGCCTAGATTTTTTTTGCGTCGATCAGTGCCTATTAGACATCCATGAATCCATCCAACTTCACGAACTTTTGGATTAATGATTGCACCTATCCATCCAACCTCACAAAGTTTTGGGTTTAGGATCTTATTCATAAACGCATAATTTTTATTATGCGTTTAATAACTATAATGCTTTTGCATTATAGTTATTAAATTTTTTGTCCCTTTCCGGCCTACGCTTTTTACAAACAGCAAAAGAGACAAAACAGTTTATAACAGTGCTTTAGTTAAAGCGAGCGTACATAAATAAGGAAGGCCACTATGATATAGGCATTAGTATGATATGTTAGTTATAATATTAGTTACTTAATGATGCGTTTACAATAAACTATCTTTACATACCTGCCCGATTCCCTTCTCTACATAATTCTGCATAAACTCAGCCAATGGAGACACGTACATCTGTATATTGCTCCTCGCTTCTTCTTCACCCAACCCTGCGTCGTATAGCATTTGGACGGACTCTTTGATAATAAGGTCCGATTCCAAGCGAAGCCGGGCGAAAGATGTTATGTTTTGAGTTAACGCTTTCTGTACTAGCTCGTGGACAATTATACCTATTGTCATCTGTAAGAGATGTTTTAGAAATGGTTGGTTAAAATGTTGGTGGTGTAATGCTGGCCTTATCACACACGATCAAGTTCGCCGTCAAGTTTGCAGCGGACTTGATGCGGCTTCCAGTAAACTTGATGGTGTAAGTAGACTTGTCATGGTCACCCATAGCCATACCCCATCAAGTTCCAGTAAACTTGACGTTTACTGGAACTTTATTCTGTATGGCCCTCATTACGCCGTTTCTAAGTGTTATATTGCTTTTAAAATGTTGAGGTTATATTAAAAATGTTTTAAATGTTAAAATATTGGATTTGTTAATAAAATAATTTAATTCTTACAAACAAATGGTTAAACCAATTAAGGGCATACTTAGTACTTATGTATTACATATTTAGTCATATAAAAATGTTCGATATAGTTATGCCATATTTGTTCTTGTCTAGATTCTAGACTAAGAAAAGATTTCGCGGACAAAAAACTAGTATTTTTATTTTTAAAATCATTAACAGTTAGCCATTCTAGACACTGCGCTTAGCAACATATGCGGTCCATTTGTAGTTATACGATGTATACGAGTATGATAAACACGTGATTAATTCTGTTTTCCCGAGAATTGAAATAAATAGGTATATATTTATTCATTTACTACTAGCATCGCCCCGCGGTTTGACCCGCGTTGTACCCGTTCCCGTGGAAACTTCGAGATGTAAAATAGCCTATAACCTGCCCGTTGAATGTGGTTATCCAATACAAAAATAATTATTCGAATCGGACTGATAATTACTGAGATTAGCCCAAACATACAAACGAACAAAATTACAAATACCTCTAGATGATTACTGAGATTAGCCCAAACAAACAAATTACAAATACCTATTTATAATATTAGGTTTAAATTGGGTAACATTGGTGTTTCCGATATGTATATGATTTATGTTCATTATTCATTGTAAATCCCAGTATTGGTAGGTATTTATTATGATTATTTTGTCTCGCTTTATCAATGTTGTTATTCGAATATAAATAACTTTTATCGTTCAGTATCGCAATTTGCAGGCAAAGTTCATTAAGGCATTCAAAAACAATAAAAGTGACAGACTAACAAACAGTTTATTTCTTAGGATCTCCAACAAAGAATACAATTTAATAAGTCAATAATTAAAATAAAGGCATGAGATTTTTAAACCCAGGATAACTACATATCCGAGGGAGGACTGACATGTTTTTATTTAAAAGTCCCTAGTTAAATCACTACATAGTATAAAACATCACTACATAGTTTAAAACAAAATCGCTTTCTGCTGTCTGTCTGTCTGTGTGTCTGTCCCTATGTATGCTTACATCTTTAAAACTACGCAACGGATTTTGATACAGTTTTTTAAATAGATAGAGTGGATCAAGAGGAAATTTATAAGTATAAAAAACAGAAATTATTCCCACGGGACCGGGCACACCACGGGTAAAACCGCGGGGCGCTGCTAGTTAAACATAAACGGGGAAAAAACAATGTATGTAAACATAGTTAAGTTACATAGTAAGTTGCATTGCATTATACATTGTACATATTCATATTACAAGACATAGTTCCCCTTTTCCCTGGTTAACGAAACGCAACCCAAAACAACGATAACCTTCGACACAGTATTAATTATATAAACTATTTATTATGCAGTGCCTTCGATGGAATGCTGGGAACTGGGAATGCCCACTTAATCGGCTCGAGTTCGCTCATAATAAAATTGCACGCTCGCATAAATAGTTAGCGCGTGTACCGCTGCATTCATTTGATACGTGGACACGACAAGAGTAGGTTGTGTTGTGTTAGTGAAGTGAACTTAAACATAACCTAAAACGTTTGATACAATTTGGGATCAAAATGGTTAGTTTTTAACTTATTTAAGTTTATGTTTGAATTGAAAATCATTAACAGTAAGTAGGTACTTTACCTGTTATGTTATAGGGTTATAGGTACTATTTTTATTTTTTGTTTGAACCAAAATCTCAAAGCGAAGGAAATTGTCAATTGATAAAGTTTTGTTTTTGTATATTTGTTGTTACTCATCTCATATTTCCGTCGTTTATTTACCGATTTCGAAAATTCTTTCGATACTTATAAAAAAAAGTATATTTACAGAATAGTCTAATATTTAACCGTTTCCATTTTGGTTTGTTTGTTAACCTTTGTTATTGAATCTAGATCGACGTCGGTTTATGGCTAAAAAGTTATGTTTTGTTTAAAGCCTAACAGGTTAGCGGAAGATCAAGCTAAGATCACAGAGAAGTTGAGCAATCCTTTGGCCGTTGGATCCGTAATAACATGCACCGGTACACCTAGTGAAGACTTGCCATGGTGAGTACTGAGGAACTATTGGGATAGTGATCAAACTGAAGTAAAAAGAGTTTCAGTCTAGTTAGAGGTCTCAATTCGATTTTTTTGTATCTATACTTCTATTGTTCTAAAGTATAAAGGGTAAAGTTTCTAACTTTGTTTGTAAGGGCAAATCTCAAAAACTAAAAATCCGTTTTGAATAATTATTTTTGTAATGGGTAGTCTCATTTAACGGGAAGGTTAAAAGCTAATTTTTATCTCGAAATTCCCACGGGAATGGGCACAACGCGGGGCACTGCTAGCTGTGGAAAAACTTTGAAACTTTGAACTACGCCCTCAATAATATTGTGCAATTGGTCCATACTCCATAATGTTGTACAACATAGTTGCATCAGAAAATCCTGCGGAAACAACGTAGAAAAGTACAGAAAAATATCGATAACATGGTTCAAAAGTTCGAAGTAGCACGGCCAGGTTTTACCCACGTTTGTGCCCATGGGAATTCCGTATATCGAGGACAGACAAACATACTCGAGCGGGCATCTTTGTATTATCAGCTATATTCAATATATGTATTTTGTTGTCAGGTTTGCTTTAAACATAGGGTGTGGTGATCCAGACGAGTGGGAGCGAGACATGGCAGTGCATTTCAATGTTCGTCAACCGGCGAAGCACGTGGTGCGGAATTCACACCAAGGCTACTGGGGTCCCGAAGAGATAGCTTCATACAGGTGATTGTCTACAGCTTTTAAACGTGTACATTTACGCCCAAATAGAGGTACGTTTGGCTCGCGCGGCAACAGTTTTACTCACGCCACGGCGCGGCGGCTGGGACTGAGGAGATCACTTCTTATAGGCGAGTGAAAACAGGTCTTAGTTAACTATAGATGTAATGCAGTAAATAAAATGATGACGAACGATACACCGTGGTTCACTCGGTTGTGGCTAGAAAGATTCAAATAAGACGTAAACTCCGTAATTCACAAAATTTCTTTAAAACCTACAATTGAGCGATCGTGCGAATTACGTGTACCAACCAACCGCTCCGTTTGGAGCGAACGGTTGCGCGATCGGAGTGTCTTGTCGGATGTTGATCCTCATGCACGTGCTATGAGGACGTGCCACGCAATCCAAACACTCACCACATATAAAATAGTATTTTTGTAAGTAGATTAGATGTGTTTTAATTAACTATTTGCATTTCAGACGATTCCCATTCAAAGCGGGCACACCGTTCACGATAGAAGTTGTGATCGAAGAGGACCAGTCTGTGTGGTCAGTCAACGGACATCACTACTGCAGCTACAAGCATCGAGAGCCGAGCCCGTTCGCAGCCACGTGGGTACAAGTCACAGGTATCAGAGACGCTATGCTAGAAGTACACGAGCCAGAAGTGGAGTGGCCCGAAGACGAATCCAAGTATACATGTGTAAGTTCCGATGTACAATAAGCAAAGTATTGGATATATTCGATTTTTTCTAGAAATTTATCGCGTGTTTGCTTTTAATAGCAGTATCGTATATGTCAAAATGTCTCTTTATACAGTCCATATTTACTTTTAATTGGTGGATTTATATTACCATTGTTTTTTAAAGCCTAACCACTATGCGGAGAATAAAGCAAAGGTCACAGAGGTGTTGAACGAGCCTTTGGCCGTTGGATCCGTAATAACCTGCACTGGGACACCTTCTGACGACTTTCCTTGGTGAGTATTAAATTAAGGAACTATAAAATTAATGATCTTACTGTGTATGACATGTCGTGCATAAGATAATTATATACCTATGTATTTTGTATAGTTACCCCTACTTTTGGCTACGCCATAGTTGGATAAATACAGATATGTTCATCTATCCATTTTCACAGACATTTGCAATATGAAATAAGTTTTTAGGTGGCTTCAATTATAAGTGAAATAACCAATAAAATTAATTTTATTTTCAGGTTCGCTGTAAACATAGGGTGTGGCGATCCCGACAAGTACGAGCGAGACATGGCAGTGCATTTCAATGTTCGTCAACCGGCGAAGCTCGTGGTACGGAATTCACACCGCGGATACTGGGGTCCCGAAGAGATAGCGTCATACAGGTGCTTGTCTACAGCTTTGATAAGTAAACGTATACATTACGCTCAAATAGAGATACGGTTGGCTCGCGCGGCAAAAGTCGAATAACGCCACGCTTAGATTCAGAACATACTTGCTGCCAAGCGAGACAAATGTCAACGTCGTTTGATGCGATCGCGGCATATCGCGGTCGATCCTAAAAACTGATAGCGAGTGACTTAGTGGCAAACTATTAAATAAACAGAATAACCTTACTGTTCCTGTTAAATATAACATTGCGCATATCTGTATGTTCATTTATTTATGGGTAATTCTCATTTCAGACGATTCCCATTCGGAGCGGGCACACCGTTCACGATAGAAGTGGTGATCGAAGAGCATCAGTCTATGTGGTCGGTGAATGGACATCACTACTGCAGCTACAAGCATCGGAGGCCAAGTCCTTTCGATGCCACGTGGGTACAAGTGACGGGGATAAGAGACGCTGTACTAAAAGTACATAGGCCTGAAGTTGAAGTCGATGATTTTGAGTACCGAAGCGATGTTGAGTCCGAATCAGATCCAGAAGTCGAACCAGAGCCCAATCCGTGGATCGATATCCGATGACATACATTCAGATACATTACTAAAATGTTAATCTAAGTACTTAAATATTAAAGAACCTATATGTATGTAAAAATGACTTGATCTCTCATTTAAACCAACTAGCGTGAGATTTGGCTTTTTATGCCAGTCCATTTGAATTAATTAGCAAGACACACTGAACTTTTTCTCACTCTAACTTCTATCATAGGATAATGGAAGGTTGTTTACTTGTGTGAGTGAGACAGTGATACTAGTCTAGTAACTATAGCCTATTATTAACTGCAGTATTATAAAGTTATTGTTATTTATGCTTCTTTAGAACACTCTAGATTGGCCACCGCGCTTTACCAGCATATAAAGTGGTCCGGTCTCAAACCTATCAAAGCACTTGTGTCGATCACACACTGCCATCTATTGCCATCTCACTCTATTACTAACTAGCAGCGCCCCCCAGTTTTACCCGTGTTGTGACCGTTCGCATAGGAATTTTGGGATGAAAAATAACCTACAACTTTCAGGTTGAATGTGGCAAACCATTACAAAAAAAAAATATTCACCTCAGACTGGTAATTCTCGAGATTAGCTCGAACATACAAACAAATTTCAAATTTTACCTCTTTATAATATTATCGTTATATATAATATTATTGATACTAATAACTAGAGGTTATATTTACCGCAGTATTAGCACTGTCGATGCCCCTCCATCGCTCCTGCAGCACCGCCTTCCTCTTACAGAACACTCCGGCCACCACACTGGTGCTGGATAACAAGTGGTCTGGTCTCAGTACTATCAGACCACTTGTGTTGCTTACACAGTACTTGTTTGCTGCATCTCTTATGGCTAGCACGCTGATGACGTCACGGGGTGTAAGGGGAGTGTCTAACCTGGAAGGGATATGGTTTTTTAGGGTGTTGTGTAGAAGGATGGATGGATGGTTACTCTCATGCAAAACTACTTAGAGTTTGATGATATATGTACATCAGAATAACACATAAGGGGGCGTCCATAAATTACGTGAGGTGTTTTTTTAAATTTTCTGCCCCTCCCTCCCCCCCTGGTGAGATGTCGTGAGATTTTATTCAACCCCCTCCCCCATCCCCGAATCTCACGTGAGATTTTTCAAAATGTGAGTTTCTTACGTAAACGCGTTGGATTGTTATTGTAAAAAGAAAAAAACAAATTTGCATCGTCCTTTTATTTACGACTAGTTAAGACTAGTAATCAATATTGCTGAGAGTTTAATTATAAGTGTAATAAAAATTTAACAAAAGAATACTTAAATCGTAAATACTGTAATTAAAAAAAGAATATCTACTCTAATTCAGTCCATGGAGAATCATACACGGTCTCGCGCGTTCGGCTGACAGTGGCGCGAAAACAAAGGACGGGCTACACTGTACCGTAAATTCAGATTAAATTGAGCTATTTGGTATAAAACAAATATGGTGGTTTGACAGTCAGTAAATGTATTACGTCGAAGTATGAATAAAATTATTTTCTTTCGAACGAATTAGTAAATGATCTTAATCGTACTACGATTACGCTTAAGATTAAATCTTAAGCATGTACAATCTGGATTAAATAGACCAAAATAGTATAATTTTTTTTTGTTTCAATCAGAAAAAAAATTGCGTGATATTTGCAGAGACCCCCCCTCTCTCCAACGTAAGATTAGATGAGATTTGACTCGACCCCCTCCCCCCCTTAAACACCTCACGTAATACGCCCCCTAAGCTACTTTTTAAGTCAAAAGTCCTACGGGAATTAGCACCCAGGCTCCAGATGAGTAACTAAAATATATGAGACTTACAATGTGGTCATAAAATAAATAAAATGACATTTTTATATGGCACTAAGTTAACAACTAAATATATAAATGTGATATAAACAACTCACCATACACCTTCAACAAAACATGTTGCTCTATTATTGTTACTGTTCTTCAGTTTGAGTTCTATTCTACATCCATGATTAATCACCGATTGTATTTCACATCTCTGCATTGTACTGAGATCTAGATCTTCTATTTCAGTCTGAAAATTAAGTAATAGTCATAGTATTACTCTTGCACAACATTCACTACTGCACAGATTTTGAAAAAGCTTAGAAATTAATACCCAAATGGCTTTAACTAGAATAGCTATATCCTATATCTTCAAAACTATGCAACTTCATGCTTCTACTACACCAAATAGCGACAATTAGTATGTACTTCCCTCATCTGTATTCTACTATCACTCTTTGATAATATCTGACACCAGGTTTGGCCACTACTAATACTATAAATGTGAAAGTAACTCTCGTCTGTCAGTCAAACCACATCTAAACGTCTGAACTAATTTTGATGAAATTTGGAATGGGGATAGACTAGAACTCTGATTAGGATATAGATTACTTTTATCCCATAATTATCATAGAATAGACAAACTCTGCTTCTGGGGAAACTCAGCGGAATAGGTGGTAAAAATTATGCTACAATTTATTACCTCTTCAATATCACCCACATCCCATTCATCATCAAACAGGTCTCCAACATCATTTGCCTCATCCAATGCCTTCACTGTTGAGCCACTTTTAGAAGGAGAAAGCATATCATTTTGACTGCTTTTATTTGGTGAACAGGGGTATTCTGAAAAGTACAACATAATAATAAGTCCTATTTCATCAATAAAGTTTTATTAAAATAGAAAATGAAATGTTGAGATACCATAAGAACAATCATACTAATATAATAAGTTAAAAGAGTTTGATTTTATGTTTGTTTGAAGACAGTAATCTCAGAAATTACCAATCTGATTTGAATAATTATTTTTGTATTGGATAGCCACAGAAACAGGCTAATTATCATCGCAAAATACGGGAACAGACACAAAGCGAGTAAAACTGTGAGGTGCTGCTATTTATATTATATTTTTTAAATAAAGCTATTTTTAAGTAAACAAACCTTTGAATGGACTTTTCTTAGGAGTCCAGTTGACTTTATTTTCACTTTCAATAACATTGATTTCAACATGATTTTCTTCTGTTTTCTTAACTGAGGCATCAGGTTTATCAGTAAATAACGATTTTACATGAGACACTCCATTTCCAACATGATTTTTGTTGGAATCATTTTTATCCTCAACTTTTAGTGGTGAAAGTGGTGACCTACTAGATTTTCCCTCCATTTTATTGGTGCCACTGCTACTTCCTGTACAGGGTTCTGAAGTTTTAAATTTGGAATTACTTCCATTTAGTTTAAAAATATTATTAGCAGAAGATTGATTATTCAGCCTTTGAGGTGATGAATCGAAAT
This sequence comes from Cyclophora albipunctata, assembly GCA_963082685.1. Lineage (NCBI taxonomy): Eukaryota > Metazoa > Arthropoda > Insecta > Lepidoptera > Geometridae > Cyclophora > Cyclophora albipunctata. The sequence goes on from OY720133.1 coordinate 4,223,134, forward strand.
TAAATCCATTTTCTTTGTTAGGAGATGGTTTATTATTCCCTATTTTAGATTTTTTCGGTGAGTTAGATTTAGTGTTCCGTTCATGTGTTACTTCAGAGGAAGCTTTTCGTTTCAATGATTCTTTCACAGATTTTTCAGGTGATTTTGATGATTTTGAATCATCAGATCCAAGTTTAAAAAACTGTGTGATGGCTTTTTGGCTCGTTGGCGCGCCAACTTGTTTCTGTAATAAGATATTTTATCAATTATTAAAGCATCACTTTTAAACGTATAAAAATTGGGAAATGATTCGTTTAACTTCATTGATAGGACTACACAGGCGACTTACCTTTTTTAAACTAAGGACTCTCGGCATCTTTATGTTTATTGTACAAAAGAAAGATTATACAATCATTTTATACACTTTACTATTTTGGAATAATCGAAATAATCAAATAATATGTTATTAAGAACTAAATACCTAATAAGATAATAGGTATGCTAAGCTTTAATCTCGCGCGCTATTTGACAGTTGATTGTGTTTATTTTGATTTGGTTTGTTTGTGACTGTTCTTGATTGACACAAGACAGTGATTTAATTTAAATATAATTTTTTCAATAACTTTTTATATTTCCGTCAATGTCAAAATGTAATTAGTTGTCATCTGTCAATGGCAATTCGGTGCACTCTCTCCGGAATTAATGTTATTGTTTTGATTTTAAAATGTGGGTTTTCGTCTGATTCTGAGGTTATATTCAGTATTTTTCGTTATCGTGCTTAAGCAATTCTGGATAAAGGAAATAAATAATTATGGCTCGAAGACCAGAGCATCAGGCACCGCCTGAAGTTGTAAGTAATTTAATATTCTGGGTTTATATCATAATAAACTTTGCAACTTATTTATGTCTTAACCATCTTCTATTTTCAGTTCTACAATGAAGATGAAGCCCGGAAATACACACAAAAGTACGTAAATGAACTGAAGAAACTTTACACAAACTTCCAATAACTATAATATAATCCAAATTTCTTAATTTCATGTAATTTTCAGCTCTCGAATTATTAACATTCAAGCTGAAATGACTGAACGATGTGTGGAGCTCCTATTACTGCCCGAGGACACTCCATGCCTGCTACTAGACATTGGTTGTGGGTCAGGCTTGTCTGGAGCAGTCCTTGAAGAGAACGGACATATGTGGGTCGGAATGGATATATCTCCAGCCATGTTAGGTATACTTAATTCTTTCACCCAAATCAACCGCCATACTATATCAGCTAATTTTCTCTATTTATTAGCCCCAGTACTTTTTCACCTATATTAACCACAGTACCACCTACCACAAAAGATTCAAAATTTGCGAACTATCACATCATACAGATGGCTACTAATAAAATATTTTAAGACTGTACAGTATTGTAGATCAAACAATCTGTTAGCATTCCTTTTACATTTCAACTAAGTAGTTATAGTTAAGTAAGTAAATAAAGTAAAGTACCAAATAAGTAACTTTTATTGTTTATGAATTCTCAAATCTTATAATGGTAAGAGTGATCAGTGCCTAAAACAATAGTCTACAGTTAACACTCTATCTTCCAACAGATGTAGCCCTTGAAAGAGAGACAGAAGGTGATCTAGTCCTCTCCGACATGGGGGAAGGAGTGCCATTCCGTGCCGGTTGTTTTGATGGAGCCGTGTCAGTCTCTGCCTTGCAGTGGATCTTCAATGCTGATAAGAAATCTCACCATCCAGTGAAAAGGATGTATAAGTTCTTCAGCACTTTGTATGCTTCTTTGGTAAGAATTCTGAATTCTGTCTTATATATTTTTTAATTTTAGCTGTCCCTGTTGTGTGGGCACAAGTCTTCCCCAAACAACACAAAAAATCCTCATAAGAGAATAATATATTATGAATAGTATGAAGACCATGCTATCTAAAAATTCTAACATTACAATTTTTACGAAACGTAAACGCGGTAGTAAAGTTAGAAAAACTCACACTCGAGGCACTGTACTCAGCAGTGATCTAGTAAATACTTAATTTAAAATCCTGAGGAAGTGAAACCTTTGTGGGAAGTGAAAATTCCACCTTCATGTTACTTTTTCAGTCCAGATCAGCAAGAGCAGTATTCCAGTTCTACCCGGAGAATGAGAGTCAACTAGAACTGTTGACTTCTCAAGCAATGAAGGCCGGCTTCTATGGAGGGGTGGTCATAGACTTCCCTAACTCAGCCAAGGCAAAGAAATTCTTTCTGGTGCTCATGACTGGTGGAGCAGCACCTTTACCACAAGCTTTAGGTATTTTATGAGGTTATATTAGAAAAATGTCCCACATATTTGTATTTGTGCCTATTGGCAAAGTGGTATTCAATAATTTTTGGCATAATGGCACTCTCAATAATCATACATAATATAAAAAATCTTTCTTTAATCCAGGTACTGATGAATCTGACAGCAATCTCCAAGTAAAATATGCTAAAAGGGAAGCCACAAGGAATGCTCGGGGTAAACCACTCAAAAATTCTAGAGCATGGATCATAGAGAAGAAGGAGAGGAGAAGAAAACAGGGCAAAGACACTAAACCTGACACCAAGTACACTGGTAGGAAAAGAAGCGGGAGATTCTAAAAAAAAAACTTTGGTCTGTACATAACTATAATTATAAATTAATGTTTTCTAAAATAAAGTTTGGACTGATATTTCAGTCTTCAGATAAAGTTTATCCATTGGATTTTCATTGACTAGATAATGCATAAGTATCTAGAGAGGAGTTAAAGCTAAAATAAAGAAAATCTTCTAAACTAAATAAATCTATCAGCTTTCTGATGACTGAAATATCAGCTATTTAAAGAAACTAAATGAAGTATCATTGTTATCTCTTCACTACATATTTCCACACCTTATCAACTCCATGACCAATAGTTTCAATCGGTACCATATTCGGTAAAGGGAACCTACAAGCAACTATAACCGTATCACTGTCAGTCTCGGTCAACACTTTCTTTTCAAATTCTGCCATCATCTGTTCAACACCAAATATAACTATATTATTATAAGGCTTTGTGTTAAACTTCCACAAATCTTTACGATAGAACTTGCAGCTGCGATACTTGGGATCCAAAAGAGCGGCTATTCTTGAGTAATAGACTAGCCATGGGTTTAGTTCTACTCCGTCCGACTGAAAGCCGAGTTTAGCGGCTGTGAACACGATTCTTCCGTCTCCGGAGCCGATATCGAGTAGTCTTCCACTTCGACCAACTAAAGCTTGACACACTCCAGCTAGCTGTTCCGTAGTAGCTGGTACGTAAGGCAAACACACCTTTCTTAGGGCCGGAGATACGAAAGGTACACAAATGATACTCAGACCTACTGCTAAGCCTCCTGTAGTGTATATCAACACTTTTCCTACTGGTGATAACTTGGAAGGTTTGGAATTAGAGCTTTGGAGCATTTCTAACTCCATTACTGGTAGAATAATGTAATGTTAGAAATAAGAAATGAAAAATAAATAATGCATTGCTAATTTTAGAGGTTAGTAGCACAGACCAAGAAACTAAGTAGAAATTATTTTTTTCCCTTTCAGCTGACTTTTTGACAGAAACAGTGACTGTCCTGTGAAAATGATAAAATTGACAAAGACAGTATTCTCTAATAACAGACTTAACGTAGACGTCAACTGACGCGCCATATTTTTTAAATGAGGCGCGCCAGTTGAGAGGTTAAATATTTAAATATCTATCAAATGCCTAAACATTCTAACGTCAAAGTCATTCTTCAACTTCAATCAAGTAATCAAATTGAATCAAATCTGTGAATCAAATCAACCAAATCGACCGGACCGGTGCGTGGTGTGTTGTATTGCTAAATAAAATAATTATTTTCATAATTTAAGAAACAGCGACATAATAATAGTAAAAAATGACTGCGTTTGAGGAGTTTGGTGTCCTCGCCGAACTGGGGAAGGCCACTGAGGAGATGGACTGGACATTACCAACAGATGTTCAAGCTGAAGCTATTCCTTTGATCCTGGGTGGAGGAGATGTCCTTATGGCTGCTGAAACAGGCAGTGGAAAGACTGGTGCATTCTGCTTGCCTATAATACAGATAGTCTGGGAAACGCTGAAGGATCTCCAAGAGGGGAAATCTAGTAAAGTTATAACGCCAGTATCCTCTGAATGGACGATGTCATTTTTCGATAGAACTGACGCGTTGGCTGTGACTCCTGACGGCTTGCGGTGCCAATCTAGGGACCAGAAGGGTTGGCACGGCTGTAGGGCCACTAAGGGAGTCCATACGAAGGGTGTTTATTACTATGAAGCCACTGTTACTGATGAGGGGCTCTGTCGTGTGGGATGGTCGACACAGGCGGTAAGTAAGGGCTAATTTGTCATTTTAAATTAGCCTGTATGAGTATTAAGGTACTCAATCATGGTCCTTCACCCTTTATAAACATAGATAAATTAACTTAATAAAAAAGGCCTGTATCTATGAAACATGCTTACATATATTTCACAACTAGCAGCGCCCCGCGGTTTTACCCGCGTTGTGCCCGTTCCCGTGGGAATTTCGGGAATTTTTTTACATAAAAACCTTCCTCTTGAATCACTCTACCTATTACAAAAAACCACATCAAAATCCGTTGCGTAATTTTAAAGATTTAAGCATACAGACAAACAGACAAACAAACAGACAAAAATAGCGACTTTGTTTTATACTATGTAGTGATGTTTTAATTCAAAAGAAATATTTAAAAAAATCTAAAACTTACATCATCCTACTTCTGGGCAAAAATTGACCCCAAAACGCTTCCAACCTTTGCAATTTCCCCAAATACAACTAAATAGATAATATTAGGTCTAATGTAACTCATCTATGGCATAATAACCTTTACTGTTACCTCCAACACCAGGGTTGGCCACTAACCTACTCGAACTTACTAACCGTGGTCTTGTGGTTGGAGCGCTCGGCTCACAATCCGGAGGTTCCGGGTTCGATTCCTGGTGGGGACAATATCTCATAAAAATCTCTTTATGAGAATGCCCTCAGTTTGGTTAGGGCAGGCAGAATCACCTGATTGCCTGAGAAGTAAGAGGATTCCGTGCTTCGGAAGGAAGCCGTCGGTCCCGGTTACTTTCTATGGATAGTAGTCGTTACATGAGCCATGTCAGAGGCCTTTGGCAGCTCAATAACTCTAGACACCAGGATTGGTCAGGTTGACCATCCACTCGATGAAGAAGAAGACTTACTTACTTACCTGAATATTGTTCCTTATTGCAGGCCCGTCTGGATCTTGGTACAGATAGACTTGGTTTTGGTTTCGGAGGTACGGGCAAAAAATCAAATGCGAAACAATTTGATGATTATGGATCTGCTTATGGAATTAATGATGTTATTGGTAAGATAATTGTAAAACAAATATTGGTTTTATTACTTTAAAAAAAATTCTTAAAAAAACTAAAAGAATATGCTTTAATCTTTTCAAATTAGTATATTGTCATTGGTCATCGATAAATCTACAAAGTTTGAATGAAATCTGGCCGTGGGTCAAAATGGCGCCCTAAGGAGTCGGTTACAAATATACAAGTGAAGCTAATAATAATATAAAGTGTGTAAAAAGACCCTTTAATTTTTTGACTCCTATCATTTTGGATACAATGTATGTCCAATGATTAGCTACCATTTTTAAAGAATAGTTTATTTTTACCACATTCCCTTTAAAAACTATATTCGTAAAAAATATACTTAGAGAATTTATCTCGAATTTTATTAATCTCCATGTGAAATCCTAACTTTCGCACTAGTATGAATATATTTAATTCCACAATTAAATATTTCAGGATGTTTACTGAACCTGAATAACGGCGAGATCCGATTCACCAAAAACGGCGAGGATCTTGGTGTTGCTTTCAAGCTGGACCAACCACGACGCTCCGACTGCTACTTCCCAGCTGTTGTGTTAAAGAATGCTGAAATGAGTTTTAATTTCGGAAGCACCCCTTTCAAGGTACAAAATATTTTGTACTTTTGAGGGTTTCTCAATTGAAATCTTTCCTTGTATGAGCGCAAAGCGCAATGTCAATAAATCTGAGCAGAGAGCAGCTAGCGTTAGCGTCTTTTAACCTTTATCTCATCTAGTGCCTATCTATTGCTTTGTTACAACTTACAAATATCAATCAAATCGGATGAAACATTGTACGAGTGAATTGTATCACACTACTACAACTGTCAACTCCTTGTGAAATACTAATCATTAGTTATAATTTCTCATGTAAGTGACTGTATTGTCTTTTTTGAGAAATAAATAATGTTTAAACATAAATATGGATAGTATGGAACGCGCCACGCGTATATAACTCGCATGTGTCTTGTATTTTCTCAAACTATTTTTCTATAACGATTTATCATTGTGATTATTTTATTCTTAACTGCTCAAATTTTCAGTACAATTTCAATTTAATTATTACCACAATGTGTACAAAATATTAATATTATTATTCATATTCATTCTTGTACATCTATCTTATTACAGCACCCTCCGTCGACTGAGCACACGGCCATCAGCAAAGCCCCCAAAGATTACGTCAAAGTGAATGTCGTGTCAGCCGCCTCACAAGCCGACAGCAAACCCGTGAATAATGCGCCTCAAGCGATTATTATTGAGGTAATACTTTGTTTCAACTACTTATAACCACTGGGTGAGCCCGAAACCAAACAAATTTGACTAATGTAAAGACAAATTTGTTAGGATATTGGGCCAGGTTATTAAAGATAATAAAAATATTTTCTCTAAAAAACACTTTACACATATGTGAAGTCTATACTGTCTTGTTGCCAAGCAAATGCTTTTTATCTCACTGAGGATATCAATACAGCCTCTTACACCCTGTTAGGGGTAGAATTTCGCAAAATCTTTTTTAACAAGCATCTAAAAGGAACCCCTTGCAAAATTTGAGGCCCATAACACTTATAGTTTCCGAGATTTCGCTTTTTAATGTATTGATTTTCATTGCACTACATTCCTAAAGTCTATCTACATTTCCAGCCGTCCAGAGAGTTAGCAGAACAGACATGCAATCAAATAACCAAGTTCAAGAAATACTTGGAGAACCCTACAGTGAACGAGCTATTAGTTGTGGGAGGCATCAACGTGAAGGACCAGATCAATCAACTGAATAGCGGCGTGGATATAGTGGTGGGGACGCCGGGAAGATTAGAGGACCTTATTTCTGGAGGTACAGTGTATTGTATACTAAATCTACGTCAAAAACCAGGAAGACTGCAAAATACAGGGCTCAAATGTCCGAATATTTTTTTGTATATTTGTTACGTCATAACTCTGTTGTTTATGAATCGCATATTTCGATATATGAAAGGTATCCTATAGAATGGTCAGTTTGAAAATATTTCAAAAAAAGCTTATAGTTCTTGTATAACTTACCTTAGATTGAAGTCGGCTTTTGATGAAGGGTCTTATTCATTAACGCTTATTAACAGCAGTTTATCTATACAATGGTTTACCTCTTTCCGACCTGCGCTGTTTTCTGAAGAGCAAAAGAGACAAAACACTTTACAGTGTTTAAGTTAAGAGCATTTATCAATAAGGCGTTAAGAATCTAAATTAGAATTAAACAATACACTTTTAAACCAAACCTCTTTCGTCAGGTTACCTAGCGCTCACTCACTGTCGCTTCTTCGTACTTGACGAAGCAGACGGGCTGCTAAAGGCTGGTTACGGAGAACTAATCGACCGGCTTCACAGACAAATACCTAAGATTACATCCGACGGACGAAGACTGCAAATGGTCGTATGTTCCGCAACACTGCACGCGTTCGAAGTTAAGAAAATGGCGGTAAGTTACGAATTAAAATTATATCACCGATTTTTTAGGAATATTATCAATTTAGCTAAGGGATTTAATATACCTAATTAAATTTTATCGTTTTTAGTCTTGCAACACGCATTTTGTATGAAAAGCAAAAGTGGACTATGGCGCGTACACACACATACGTCTTTGTAAGAACTACAGTCTTTCTGCTGGTCTATCCTACAAGTGAATAAATATGTCCACTCTACCCGAGAGATTTTTTCTCTTCTCTGTGGCAGGCCACATGCTTCAATCAATTTTCATACACAATGCTTTGGAAATAAAGTGCTTTTCGCATGAGCGCAGTACGCTGCACGCTGGGCGTCCCGAGAGATTTTGTGCCTGTCTCTCGCAGGTCACATCATTCAAATTTGAAACAAAGTGCATGGAAATAAAGTACCATTTCGAATGCTTCTTGTATGAGCGCAGTACGCTGCGCGCTACTATACTATGAAATCTAACATCGGCAATGATTTTTCTTGTATTCCAGGAGAAGCTAATGCACTTCCCCACTTGGGTGGACTTGAAAGGCGAGGACGCCGTGCCCGAGACCGTGCACCACGTGGTCGTCAACGTGGACCCGCAGCGGGACACGCTCTGGAAGACTCTGCGCAAGTGAGACTTACCGCCTTCTTCATAAACGCTCTATATCCAAAACACTGTTATCAAGTGTGTTGTCTCTTTTGCTCTTCGGAAAATAACGTATGTCGGAAAGGGACAAACCATTTGATAGCTAAAATGCTGTTAAGAGTTTATGAATAAGACCCTAACTGCCTTATAAACGCTTTGTAACTAAAACACTGTGGTAATGTGTTTTATCTCTTTTGCTCTTCGGAAAATAACGAATGTTGGAAAGGGACAAACCATCACTACATAGCACGAAGCTAGAACAAAGAGGAGTTGCCTTAAGCAACGTAGCACTGGGATTCAACTCGGTCCTGACGTTGTCATGGTGGGCGGAGCCACTTAGGCTCCGCCCACCTGAACGCTGTAGTATGCTATCAGCGTTCCTCAGGTGCACATGTGACGAGACTCGCAATAAAAGTGTGTTTTTTGCGTTTTTAACAAGAAAAGGATGAAGTGTTGTGTTTTACTATGTCAAAGTTACTCAGACAGACGTTCTGATAATATGAGTGGCATCTCATTTCATGTGTAAGTATTTTTTTCCCCAAATAAATATAAAAGTTCTAGAACATTCTCAGCTTTCAGCGTTAAAATTCTACTACTTGACACTAGATGGCGACACATTTCGGAAGAAAATACATAAGTTTACGTATAATTTTGCAGTATTATATTGTAATAATAATACGTAAATACTAAAAACTGTTATACACTTAGTCCTAAATACCTTTTAGTAGCTAAAACAGTACTTTTATAGTTTTTATTATTATATTATTAATGGGCCGCCATCTATCGTCAACTAGAATAACTATTTTAAACTTCAGAAATATCCAGGGCCGTACTCAGATTTTTGTAAAAATTTTACCAACTAATTTAATTAAAAGTAATTTTAATTATTTTTATATGTTCGTTTTAGATTTCCATCCGACGATAATTTAAAACAGCAATGGATTACAAAACTTAATAGACCGGATTGGACACCAACAAAATACACAAAAATTTGTTCTTGCCATTTCAATGATGTCTTATTATAGTAGTTTATGCAACTGTCATATAAAGAAGGGTGTACCCGTGTTATATGCAGTTGCATACACTACTTTATCTTCACTAATGCAATTAATCAAACAAAATTTTAAAAACAAAACACATTGCGAAACATTAAATTCACGCGTACGTGTATTGTCACAGTGAACTTGCCGCCATTAAAATCTAACCAATGAGAGCGCAGCTGCGCGCGCAGGGCCGCAGGGCGCGATATTATAATGAGATTTTACGATATCGATGTGGATATTATAACATCATGTGCAATTGCTTAAATTGAGTGTTTTAGTTGTCTGCGCTATAACTGTAGTAATTATAAGTCAAGTATTGGAAACATAAATAGAATGTCACAACATTAGTGTAGATAAAATAAATAAATAAGTACATTCATGTGTTATTCTGTATAATCTATATTACTGTAAAGTTTCATCCAAATCCGTCGCGTGGTTTTTACGTGAAAGAGCAACAAACATACATCCATACATCCATCCTCACAAAATTTCGCATAATATTATAGTAGGATGCAACAGTCTAGAAAGTGCATTTGACTCGCGTTTGTATCGATACAAATGCGCGTTGACGGCGCGTATAAAAAACGTCGTGTGCAAAGGCTCTTATTTTATTACAAGCTTTTATTTAGTTTCACCTGTCCCGATGTTTGTGTGAAATTAAATCTTGCAAGTTAAATTTGGTCCACTTCCCGGTTACCGATTGAGCTGAAATTTGCAACACATCTTTGGTTCTGATGACAATGCAATTAATTAGTTGTAGTCGGTATTGTTATTAATCTAAAATGGCCGCCCTAACAAAATGGCGGTGTACATTTTTGTCGTTATTTATATTCGTGATCGCGATTGCAAAAGAAAAAAATGTAACATGCTTTTATTTAACAAAAATTGGGTACGTGATAAAAACGCAAAGATTTAATACAAGGTGTAAAAGATACTTAGGTATCTAGATAATTAGGTATCTACGATATTATTGTGACGAAGACAAAGAAGCTTAATTTTTCGTTAAAGGTTGCAATGTCAGTGCATACATTTATTATCTTGTTTTAATTATTATTTTATTATTTTAGTTCATTTTATTAACAAATAATAAAAGATTGTTTTAAAAAAAAGTCTTTTCATTTGATTTATTTCCCTATAAAATTTTTTTGAAGCTGAGTTTTGAGTTCTGAGTACGTCCCATCACATTAAGACTTTTGACACCTAGTGTGAAGTAGCTGAACTACGTAGTAACATCAACATCAACCTAAACTAGTAGTTTTGCTATTAGCCGATAGATGGAATATTGAGAAGTGGGCGGAGCTTAACACCACCTCAGTGCCCCCTCACCCCGCAAACTATCACGCGTCGTTTCATAGGGAAATTGAATTACCACACCTCCTCTTTGTTTTAGCTTCGTGCTACATAGTATAAAATAAAGTCATCTCTGTTTCGTGTCTGTTTGTCTGTATGCTTAAATCTTTAAAATTACGCAACGGATTTTGATGCGGTTTTTTGTAATAAGTAGAGTGATTCAAGAGGAAGGTTTTTATGTAAAAAAATTCCCTAATTCCCACGGGAACGGGCACAACGCGGGTAAAACCGCGGGGCGCTGCTAGTTTGATAGCTAAAATACTGTTAATAATGTTAAAGTATCACACTCGTCATAATGTTCTACTAGCAGCGCCCCGCGGTTTTATACGCGTTGTGCCTGTTCCCGTGGAATTGAGGATGAAAAATAGCCTATAAATTTCCTATTGAATGTGGCTATATATTACAAAAATAATGATTACTACTGTATACTTCGAACTTGTGAAAACGCGCATCTATGTGTGCGTACACGTGTATGTAGTGCTACAAACGCACTATAATTCATAAAAATTATAGTTTAAAAAAACTAAAAAAACACGCTTTTATTGCAAATTGAACTAAAAACTAGAAAATAATTTTTCTCCTCAAATCAAAATTATAATAAAATTTAAGTTGTAACACAATGATTTAATTCAGAGTAAAAAGCGTGGGGTGCATTTTAATGTAGTTCATAACTATCCTCTCATAGATAGTTACCAATGATGATTGTAATATTTAAAAATATTAAGCACCCCACGCTTTTTTACTCTGAATTAAATCATTGTGTTACAACTTAAATTTTATTATAATTTTGATTTGAGGAGAAAAATTATTTTCTAGTTTTTAGTTCAATTTGCAATAAAAGCGTGTTTTTTTAGTTTTTTTAAACTATAATTTTATTTTTTATTTTTTAGTAAGCATAACATTATATGCAACTTTTCATCCCGTAATTCCCACGGGAACGGGCCCATCACGGGAAAACCACGGGACGCTGTTAGTGTCTAGTACCATTTAGTAAAATAAAACAGAACTCCCGTTCCGTCCCCCAGCGAGCGCCCGTTGATGTCTTTTATATGAAGTAATATTTTTTTAGTAAATCTGGCAAATCCATTAAGGATAACGGGAAACTGTTATTAAATTATTGCATTGTCATCGGTCCTTGATACATATGCAAAGTTTCAAATTAATCAGACTTCTGGAAGTTGGTGAAAATGATGTTCAAAGATTTCATTACATACGTACATACATACATACATACAGGCCAAGCTAATAAAAGCGTGTTAATAATAAAAATAAAAATCTATTCTTGGTACAAATACATTTTACAACGTCTTAATTCTAATGCTAATACGTATTACCGTATAATACCACAAATACCGTAATTACTTTGTGACAAAATTTATAACATACAAATTATCTCTTTCAGAAATATCCAAACCGACGGAGTGCATGCAAAGGACAACATTAGAAGCGGCAACACCACGCCGGAGACTCTGTCCGAAGCAGTGAAGTTACTCAAAGGGGAATATTGTATTAGAGCTATTAGAGAGCATAAGATGGACAGGTAATTGACTAAAAGTTTTAAAAGTGGGTCTGATCTGAAAAGAACTATATAACATAACAAATAATTCGATTCAGTGGTTTGGCATTTCTTCGTGGCTACTTTTTCTACTTTATCGAGTGGATGGTCAACGTGACCAATCCTGGTGTCAGAGTTATTGAGCCGCCAAAGGTCTCTGACATGGCTTAAGTAACGACTACTATCCGTAGAAAGTAACCAGGACCGACGGCTTAACGTGCCCTCGGAGGGCACGTTAAGCCGTCGGTCCCGGTCAGCACGGCTACTGACTGATGTATTTGTGTACTGGTGTTTTTTAAAGAATTTGAAAAAATATAATTTTAAAAAGCAATGTTTAAAGTGAATGAGTAGTCAAGTCACTTTAATTTGTCTTTGTATGATTGATTTAAAAAATTAACTCACGTACTAGCGAAAAACAGTGCACATAATTATTTGTTACTTTACTGGCAATTTTTACCGAAGTTACTAACTTAACCTCTTCTTTCACAGGGCCATAATCTTCTGCCGAACTAAGCTAGACTGTGACAATCTTGAACGCTACTTCAAGTCGTATGGAAACGAGTTCTCTTGCGTTTGCCTCCACGGCGATAGGAAGCCGAACGAACGTAAAGCGAACTTGGAAACCTTCAAACAGAGCAAAGTGAAGTTTTTGATTTGTACTGATGTGGCTGCTAGAGGCATTGATATATCGGGCTTGCCTTTTAGTAAGTATATGTCCTATTATTCCTAGACCAGCCACTTGTACCGGTTCCCGTGGGAATTTCTGCATAAAGCGTCTATCCATTACAAAAACTAATTATGCTAATTTGACGACTGATTCCAGAGAGCGCTTTCAATCAAACAACATTAGTGCATTAGCATATTAGTTCAATCTATTGTTGACCCTAAGACCAAAGTCTATAGCTAATCCTTTACATTATAAATTACTATAAAAAAAAAAATTGCCACAGAAAAATAGCAAAAATACATTCACTATTCTCGTAGTCATCTATGAGTTTATTTTTCTTTCCCATTCCCGTCGTTTTTTAAATCAAAACTACGGCTAAAACAGCACTTACTATTATAGCTGAATATCTATAGCGCCAAACTATGGTAAATAAGACTTGAATAATAAAATCCCTTTATCTTCCCAGTGATCAACATTACCCTGCCGGACGAGAAGTCTAATTACGTGCATCGCATCGGTCGCGTGGGCCGAGCAGAGAGAATGGGACTCGCTATCAGTCTAGTTTCTACTGTCCCTGAGAAGGTAACAAAGAGATTGTCTATGACAAAGAATGACTAGGAATAAATAAATGTACCCCGGACAAATTCACACACGGTTAATTAGACCCAATCTAAGCTCTAAGCTTGTAATATGGAATCAGTTAGTTAACTGATACTACTACATATACAAACACACACACATACTTTATAAGAATATGTAATTGCAAGAAATAGGCTTAATTATGTCGTCTTTACACTTTGATAGACAGTTTTGTTACACGATCGAAGGCTATATATGTATTTGAAAAAAAAATTGAATTATGAGTTCTGACACCTTGTATTCAATATGGCGGCTAACGCTCACACGTCACAATATTCTAGGTATGGTACCACGGCGAGTGGTGTTCGTCCCGCGGCCGCAACTGTTGGAACACGAACCTGATCGACGACCGGCCTAAAGGTTGCTGCATGTGGTATAACGAGCCTCAGGTATGATATACGAACAACACATTGACGAACACATCCATTTAATAGGTTATACCAGTCTGAAAAGCCGTGATGCGCTTTACAATGATTAATTATAATAAATAGAATAAATTGTTCAAAATTAATTGTTAAAACCATGTTTTACAGGCTTACACAATTGGCTTTTTGAGAGAAAAAACTATCCGTTACATTTGAAATTAAGGTTACGGATAGAATGAGTTCAAGTGAGACATTTTGTGCTGGAGATGTCTCATTCAAAATTCTTAATTTAAAATTCAATTTAATATCCGTAAACGGATAACTAACGGGTCTATCCTCAACTATATAAAATAAATAAATATCTTTCAATGTTCAGTATCTAGCCGATATAGAAGACCATTTGAATATAACCATCCAACAAGTGGAATCCGACATGAAGGTGCCTTCCAATGAGTTCGACGGGAAAGTTGTCTATGGAGAGAAGAGGAAGAAAATCGGAACCGGATACCAGGTAAAATTATACAATATTATGGAAACTTCCAGAGATGTAGGGGTTTACACGCTTTGTAACCGTTTTATGTAGAATTTAATGAATGACACATAACATTCCTCTTGTGTCATTGTCTCTTGGTCCAAGAAAATGAAAAGTTGTTAGATCGAAAATATGAGTTTTTAAATGTGAGAAGCAAGTATTTTAACACGCACTTTAAAATAAACGTTACATACTTCAATAAAAATAAAAACACTACCTCGGAACAAACCTATAAACAATGCCTTTATTTCCTTTTTTAAGTCGGTTAAAAATGCTGTTATGAGAATAGCATAATATGCTAATATGTCAGAAAGGGACAAGCTATTTGATAGCTAACTAAACTGCTATTAATAAACATATATGATTAAGGACTTTTGATTTTACCTTTTCTATAAACACTTACCTTTTTAATTCCCTTTCAGGACCACGTCAGCCAGATGGCGCCAGTAGTAAAGTCCTTACAAGAATTGGAATCTCAAACGCAACTGTACTATCTCAAGATGTATCACAACGTCACTGTTGCCTAGAGAACATGCTGTATAACGTCAGATTAATATAACAAGCTTGTATTTGAATATTTATTACTATTACTATATTAATAAATTGATAACAGACTGAAGTTGTTGTTTCATTGGAGTAATAATATACACGTGTATTAAGTAGGAAATGTTATTTTAATAGTCGCGTGCATTCAGGCGGTCTAAGTAGAAATCCGAATGTATCTTTTCCAATAATTCACTATTATTTCAATTTAGTTGGAACAATTCACTTGGTTATTAAATATCTACTGAATATTGCTATTCATTTATTAATTTAACTGTCCTAATTTTATTAAACTTCTGGCACAGATAATAATATTCATCTACCCACGAAAATTAGAACAAACATTCTTCTAGTTCTTCTACTTACCACAGAGTTTTTCTATCCGGCGACTATTATCAACTGTTTACCATAGACATAAAGATTGACGACAGTCAAACAAAAACATAAATCAGAATTCATTTATTTATTTCACTCATATTATAAATCTCTACGATTAACATAACTACTCGGGCAGTGCGTGGCGCCCAGCTATTTATAAATAAATTAAGTCTCGCAACACTGCTAGGAAAATAGCCGTTAACAATACTGTGTCGATATAAACATTACATTATTATTGTATTATTACACTGCCATTCCCTTCACTTCACAGGGAATCATATAAAAATCTTTCATTTCAATTGATACAAAAATATACTCCTGAAAACATTCTTTTACTATTTCACATTCAATTTTTTGGAACAACCAACATTCTCGGAGTTGATAAAGCATAAATAATCAGGGATTTTAATAATACGAAGCATAACCGTATCTTAAATTTCAACTAACACATTTTCAGACAAACCGACTTAACAATAATATCGTTACACTTTAGATATTCGATATTTATCATAAATTAAGAACTTAAATGTCTATAAATTATATTAATTTTCATCAACAATAAAACTGTAAGTAAATTATTAATTAACATGCGTAGAGCAAAGCAATGTGTTAACAACTTACTACATTACAAAGATTAGCTAAGACAGGATTGATTCATAACGAAGTAAAATTCGCTAAGACATGCAACTGATTAAGTGAGACAATATTAACAATAGATTTAAAGTATTTAAGAGGTTAGGAGGCCACTATGTTAGTAAATGGAAGATAGGAACCACTATAAGCAATACTAATCAAAGCATTTTCAATGTCGCTGGATCTTTTGATTGGCTCGTGAGATTACAAACAGGCAGTGTTCAAAGAGAGCAAGCAGTTTCAACGGTAAACTAAGCATTTATTCATAATTCATTTTTATTATACACATTGTCAAAACATTCTCAATGAAACGAACCAATCAGAATCGATTAATCGAATTCAAACAGCTCTGATTGGCCCGTAGACAGTTTTGACAACTCCAAGCGCACAGATAAAAATGTATTACAGATACAGTCAATGATGAAAGGAACAAAGATCCAGCCGCATTAACCTTAAAATATGTATAAATTTAAAAATCAAGTGCACTAACGGTATCAGAACATGAGGTGAGCCAGTCAAAGATGTAAACAGGAATGCAAAACTTTGGGAGGATTACAAGGTCACTTACGTGTTAAGCGTTTGTACCAGGCGCAGTGTATTGCTTATCTATCAATCATAAGACTGGCAAACCTTACTAGAGCTTGTCCAAAATAACTTCTACGGTGAAGAAAACCGACCCATTGGCCAAATTGTATTTTCAATGAACAATTCGGTTCCTCCCACGCCCTTTCTGACAAGGTATAGTAATATTTTAAATAACAACTTCATAATTATTTGGTGATCACGGCTACCCACCAGCTGTTACTCTAACATACATATAAAAATTCTTATCTTAAATATTTTTGTCTACAAGTATCAAAATGTTAATGCCGTGCGTTCTAAGCATATTGCAATATTTCTATTAATAAATGAAACTATAATATCGTTTCACTGAACACACGACACGGACACGTCATCATGAGTACAAGTCATAAGTAAATGATGAGTACAAAATTAAATCTACTGTCCCACTCTAAATATATACAAAACGAACGGGACAAAATACTTTCTGTACCCAACATTCAGTCTGCAAGATCACTTTTTGATTAAAAACTCTATAAGAAATAGGTCTTTCTATTAACCATGTTCCGTAGCTAGGATATTATCATTATTTTGAACAAAAATCAACCTTATGGACCTTACAAACAATCGTAGAGGCAGTTACCCATTTGGACACATTTCTAGATAAGAGGTTACTTGGTAATATTTCAACAACAAGACTATATCTTCTGTGAGTCACTATGGGTTTTGCCATAATAGTAATCAAACAAAAAGTGATATCACGATTTCACTTAACCCTCATTCACAGGGATGCAGTCTCTATCACACATACGCTTATAAATTACTAATACAAGTCTCATCTCGACTTATAAACGTTTCAAGGAAAATGCATGGAGATCTAACAAAGATACTAATCAGGGGGATTTTCCACCGAAGACCAATCGTCCAATCAGATTCTTTCATGTATCTACTGTCAAACTAAGACATGACATTAAAACGATTTGATTGGTCGATACAGCAAACGTTTCTGGTAGAAAGGCACCCTTACCGCAGATATTTCTATAGTAACACTATAATCTATATTATATGGACGTCATAATTAAAATGAATTCTAACATTATTTAAAATGACAAATGTGTGCCCACCACAGGTGATAGACTGTTCTGAAATAAAACCGTCTTGTGGCAAGGGAGTGAACTAACTGGATGGTCAAAATCTGCTGAATCAATCGTGTATCAATTGAGTCAATAGTGTGACATATTTTGTCCCCTGCAGAATGCCAACAGAGACTTAAAAGGATCTCAATATAATAGTATGACACATTATGTTCTCTGTAGAATTGTAATGTGAAGAACTGTTCCATTCTTGATCCAATTAAATTAGCACATTATTGATTTAGAAGAATTGACACAATGAATGTTAAAAACTGTAAGTGGGTGAACAGGTTGTAGTGAGTGTTTCAACGGAGGGATACAAACAGAACGGTGGGCATCTATTATTGTACAATTAATTTTATTCTTTATACGGCACTTCAAATAAATACGATATAAAATATACTTTGGATAAATTTAGGACTCGAACCAACCACTCAATGAGCAATACTTAAGTTACAACCTCGCGTCTTTGTGAATTCATTTTACTTATAATTTATTTTATAACTATTATATACTATATTAAATACGATAAGTATTCGAGTTTACGTCGTGTCCGGTGAATATTTGATATTCTTTGTAGTAGTTGTCCTTTTAACTTTAAATGGCAGTTCAGACTGAACGAAAATGAACCCAAACGTAATACATATTAATATACATTTGCAAAGAGTTATTGTTTACTGAATGAAGATAATCAGTACAAGTAGTGTTGTCAAATTAAATGTTGAAAAAACAATATTTTTCATCCATGACTTTTTTATAGAAATTTTCGTATAGTCTGAACTTTACCTTAAGTTAAATTCCAAAATGTCACAAAATTTGTGACACAAACACTTCTTAAGGAGTATAATACTTAGGTAATGTACCAACTTTTTGACAAGACTTTCTGTATAGTCAGAACATTTCCTTCCGTATATTATCAAAATGTCACAAAATTTGTGACACAAACTCTTCTAAGGACTTTAATACTTAGGTAATATACTTTACACCAAATCCGAAGAATATAATAGCGTCCAATAGAGACTCGGACTGTCTATTTATCCCTACAGAATGTCATTTAGTTTCAGCTCAAAACGAGTACAGGCCACAATTAGTTTAATATAGTTTTTATTTCAATTGATTTATTTTAAAAACAGTTTTCATTCGTGAGGTTTTATTCTATATCTATTTTACCGATGAGACCAAATAAAAAGTATAGACAAGCGCTATCAACAATCAAGTCGCGTTTTGTTAACATTTGTGCACTATGCGTCATTAACGTCAAATAAAAGTGTAATCTGGTTGGTAATAAATGTGTGAGTATGACGTGTATGATAGAGAGCACAGGACGTAATTTTACAAGCTTCACTATATTGCTCGCGGCGCTCGGTCGGGACTTTTCATTTGGTCATAGAAATTTGAATTTTATATCTTTGTGTAATCTCGGTGATATTGTTTGTACTACGCACCGATTTTCGGAAAGTTAAAAACCAAATCTAAATGATTTGGTTTTATTGGATTTTGGTCATTATTAACTCCTCACAACAAGTTCTAGAGAATTTCAGACAATTATTTTCATCGCTACATATTCGAGCATTTATACCTTTGTCGTAATTTGTCTTTCACTAATATCTCAATGATATTTTCATCATTTATCCTTCGTCAAATTATCATTATGTAATGGCAGCTTCTGTGGCTTCTTTAGTTTATGCTTCAGTCACAACATCTCCGAAGTACTTCCGAAGATTTCCGAAAATCTCGGAATATTACAATGATACATCTTTGAAGATTTCCGAAAATCTCCGAAGCCCAATCAGACTTTCGAAAAAACTCAATTTTATTCTTCGCGAGCCAAGTTAAAAGATATCAAGAATCTTGCAGAGGACCTAATTTGTCCTTTCTTATAGAAAAATATAAATCTAATGTGATGTTTAGGAATACAATAAGAATCATTCATGATATCGAGATAAATGGTTCTCTTTCACTAATTATGTAAAATGAAAGAGACAAAATATTAACAGGCTACGGCTTTTTAATTGGTTCGCAATTCATGAATCAGATAAGTGCATTTTACAAGTAAAGTCGGCAAAACAAACTGGCCGATTAAATAAAAATTCCTTAACGATTCTTGCTTTGAATAGAACCTGCAAATCACAGTTCAAATTGAAGTAGATTTTTATTCTCAGCAACATTTTTGTCAACTTTACTTCCGTCATAGAGACTAAAAGACGAGTCATAAATAAGTTGAAACATTCATACATGTCTCACGACGTTGGCAGTTACATAACATCGAAATACAAGGCAAAGAAACCTTCGGCAGTCAAATCGTTCTTATTGTAGCGTCAATTCTACGTAATTTGTCGCATATTGTTACAAACGTTTGTACAAATATTGGTCCAATCATTGGTTCAAATGGTACAAACTTTGTGACAAACACAAGTTACTACTAATAATTTAGACCTATGTCTTTGTCATTACCTCAAATGTCGTCCTTAACACGAGCGGCTTAAGGCAGTATTTAGCTTATCCTTGGGAGTTGGGCCAACTCATTACTTCAACTGTCCAAACTCAAACGAAATCTTTGATAACAAACATCTTATTGTACTAATACTAAAATTAATTAATAAATAATAATTAGGAGTCCAATTGAGATTTTAAGGGGTGCACCTGGAACAAAAACGTTGGGATTAGAATGTTTTATTGGTACTATTTTAAAGCATTAGTTATAATTTTTAATGGCCTATTCTACGGTTAATGGCGGTGTTCACTCGTTGATCGTCGTGCCGTGAGATCTTGGAATCGTTACCCTTTATTTTGAGTTACGGAGTATCTACTAGCGATTAGATAAATATCACGACTTCCACTAACTCTGCCGTCCCCTTGCCCATTCACATACCGCTGGTACGTTTGGAGCCAAATCTATACCAATATTATGAAGGGGTATTTAAAAAAAAATGTTTTATGCCCGGACTAATCTGGTGAATTACCATTCCAATCATTCTTTTCGTATTGGGTAGCCACATTCAAAAGGAAGGTTATAGGCTATGTTTTATCCCGAAATTCCTACAGGAACGTTCACAATGCGAGTAAAACCACGGGGCGCTGCTATTCTGAATATAAACTAGAGTTGAGACTCACCCAGGTCAGAGCGCCAGCCAAGGATGGTGCTGCAGCGACTCCTTCGACCTGTCTCCGTAGTCGTAGGTGAGCTCGGTGCCGGGCGCGATGTCGTGCGCCGCCACCAACACGAGCCGCGGCCCGTCCACCCATATCGCTTTGGTGGCGAGGTTGCCGTTGCGGGAGTGGTTCACTAGCCTGCCCAGGCGACCGCTTTCGGCTGTCGCGTCGATACTGTCAACGATTTTTAGTTACATTTTTGACAAAGACTTGCGAGACATAGAGTGGTTCAAAAGAGCCTCTTTGGTGCCAAAACTGAATAAAAATATTTCACTTTGACTTTGACTTAAGCGAAAATGCATGAGACAACTAATTCTAATTAAAATTCTGTGTTAATCTAACTATTCTGTGTCGGGGGCTGCGGGTTCGATTCCCGCCCGGAGTCAACAATATGTGAAGACATAATTGTTGGCGACGACGTCTGGGTGTCAATTATATATTCTTATAAAGTATTTGTGTATATTATATGTAGTAGTATCAGTTAGTTAGATTCCATATTACAAGCTTACGAGCTTAGTTTGGGTCTAATTAACCGTGAGTGAATTTGTCCGGGCATATTTATTTATATTTAATGAAATACTAACCAATACTGCTGATCGCCGTGTCTAAAGTAGTACATGTAGCAGCCCGCCTCCGGGTCCTGTGCGTACTTGTGCTCCCGCTCGCGCGCCTCCGCGGTGCCGACGAGCTCGCCCGAGTACTCCACCACGAACTGGCCGCGGCCGAAGTGGCGTGTCGCGATCACACCCCGCCCTTTACCTTCGAAGTAAGCTACCTGGAATGTGGAACAAGGTTTTGATACCGACTTCTTAGGTTTAAGCGAACACTGTGGAACTGTGGTCATAGACGGTCTTTTGCAACCATAGTTCCTGTGAAAATATAAATAAATTCAAAAGGTTTTGGTATTTGATAGGTCGTTGTTGAGAAATGTGTCTTTAGTAAGTTGGTAGCAATAGAAATATTTATAGTTATAATTATGTTGTTTGAATATTATATCTGAGAACGCCCCATGAATATATAATTCAGATTGATATAATTATATGCCAATATAATATCTACTATAACTATAAAAATGAGTCGGGTTTTCCTCCCTGACGCTATAACTCTAGAACGCACGAACCGATTTCCACGGTTTTGCATTCGTTGGAAAGGTCTCGGGCTCCGTGAGGCGTTGTCCTAATAGAACGCGAATGCGCGATCATCGTAAGTTCGCGCGAATTTTACTCGTACGAACGCGCGATCAAACATATTGAACTCTAATAGGTGTCCTAACTGACAATCGCACGACGCGGTCTCAAATGTTTGAAACACGCGATGGTCGCATCGCTCGCATCGCGCATTCGCGTTCTATTAGGACAACGCCTGAGGTTTATAGGGAATAAAAATCTCAACGCATTGACATTGTCAAACAACGCATTGACATTGTCAAACAACGCATTGACATGGTCAAACAACGCATTGCCTTTGTCAAACAACGCATTGACATTGTCAAACAACGCATTGGCATTGTCAAACAACGCATTGACATTGTCAAACAACGCATTGACATTGTCAAACAACGCATTGACATTGTCAAACAACGCATTGACATTGTCAAACAACGCATTGACATTGTCAAACAACGCATTGACATTGTCAAACAACGCATTGACATTGTCAAACAACGCATTGACATTGTCAAACAACGCATTGACATTGTCAAAATCTTTTCGTAATGCGTTTTGATCGGCCGATTAATCTCCGCTCGAGTATATCGGGAATAGCTGGAGAATCCGCGGGACGCTGCTAGTTAAATATAATACTAGCCGCCCACCGAGTTTTTCCCGTTAAATTTCACTCAAATTCGTTCAGTGATTTTTGCGTGAAAAGTAAAAAAAACATACATACGTACAAATTTTCTCATAACATGAGTAGGATAGGATAAGTTAGTCGGATTGTCTGTTACTTGACAAACCTCACTATATCAGATCAATACAAATAATACAATTCTTACTTCATAAGATAAACTTATTGAATACATTACAAAGTTAAATTGTGTTTTCATAACTGAATGACCTTGTCGATGCAACGATATAAATACAAATACATAGACAGACACAATAACATTATGTTCAACTAGCAGAACCCTGCGGTTTTACCAGCAAATAAGATTGAGTTCTTCATAACTTGTGACTTTAATAACTGCGCCATTGATTTTATACAGTAAACCAGTTTCAGGTTAAATAAACATTTCTTAATTGCACTAGCAGTGCCTCGCAGTTTTACTCTAGCTGTGCAGTTCCCGTGGGAATTTCGGGATGGGAAATAGCATTTCAGTTGAATGTGGCTTTCCATGCTGAATATTATTACTCAAATAGGATTGGTAGTTTCCGAGATCAAACAACCAAAAAACAAACTCTTCAGCTTTATTATATTACTAGCAGCGCCCCGCGGTTTTACCCGCATTGTGTCCATTCCTGTGGGAATTTCGGGATGAAAAATAGCCTATGTTACTCGTGGATAATGAAGCTTTCGAATGGTGAAAGAATTTTTAAAAACGGTCCAGTAGTTTTTGAGCCTATTAATTACAACCAAACAAACAAACTTTTCCTCTTTATAATATTAGTGTAGAGATGTCTTAAAGAAAGTCAGTATTATGTGTATGGATATTTCATTATATTTGCTCTTCTAATTGTAAGAAACATACAAACAACCTTTCCTTTTTTTACTATCAGTTTGTTATGTATTCTTTATGGGTATGTGTTATTTGTTTTGAAACACTTGCACTTC
The DNA here is from genome assembly GCA_963082685.1 of Cyclophora albipunctata. Taxonomy (NCBI): domain Eukaryota; kingdom Metazoa; phylum Arthropoda; class Insecta; order Lepidoptera; family Geometridae; genus Cyclophora; species Cyclophora albipunctata. The sequence goes on from OY720133.1 coordinate 4,246,926, forward strand.
ATGCTTCTATCTGCTATTGATTACATAATATTGTTATGATTATTTAATTAGCTTTAAACTTATCAGTTGCTTGGTAATAAGGTTAATAATACCAACCTTTTAGCACCTTTATCTAGACTTCTAAAAGCTCTCAATTAAACTGTTTATTTAAAAACATTGGGGTAGGTAAGTGGGGTGGAAACATAATTATGATATTTTTTAGTTTGTCTGTTTTAGTAGTAAATAAGTAAGGTCGTGTAGTTTAGAAATTAGCACTGAAATCGCGAGTTTTACAACCGGGACCGAACATTTTACGTATTTCTGAAGCATGGTAGTGCTCAGATAGAAATGCCACTAACGGCCACCCATTCTGTTTTAATGAGCAACGGGATTTTCGATGTTTACTTTCATCTAGTTACACGAGAAAATGACAAAAAACGCCCATCAAAATCTTGATCGACGAACTTCGACAGATTAATTTGACTAGTCACATTTTCCTCACCTGCAGTCCATCCTCTCTCTGTTCCCTCACAGCCCGTTCAAAGTCTCTCATCTTCTCCGCCATCACACACTTTGAAGTCTTCCTCACGCTGCGTCTCACCGGGAAATACTCTGTCAGTTTGTGATTAGACCCATTTGTGATCTTCTGCTCTACTTTGACAGTCTTCTCTATGGGCGGCGGTGACGGTGGAGGTTCTATCTTGGGACTCTTCAGTTCCTCTTTGAAGTATTCTGTGAGTTTGTGGCTGTCAGCTGCGCGTGCTGCGGCCCTCGCCGCCCGCGACCGCTGTGTGTGTCCATTTGTCATGTTGGTAATACCGTTGCTTGTTTTAAGAGGTTTAGAGCGAACTTCCTTGGTCTTCAAAGGAGGTTCATATTCTGATTTCAACTCGACATTCTCAGTTTTTGGTGTGACGTTGGATATTATTCTGTGGACAAGTATTTTACAGTTAATATACATAAGTAAGTAGTTTTTATTTGGGCGGAAGTTTGTGGGCTGAATGTATAGTCGAATAAGCGCAGCGTGCACTTAATTAAATATTTAGTATGGTTTGATCAATCAAGGAAACAAATAAAAGGAAGGAGACATGGGAAAGTAACCATGCTAATTAAATGTATCATACTTAATGTTTAAAATAGATCTTCATATTCATGAATCAGGTAAAATCTAGACAGAAGCACACTAAAATTTTGCATTGCAACTAACATTTACGGATACACTTCGCTTTTATTATACATTTTTATCTGACGTTTCGGTCCCTTTACAGGAACCGTGGTCACAGAAGACTGAGTAGTGTTCACTTCAACTTAAGAAACCAGGAAGCACACTAAAACTTAAAAAAGAAATATCAATATCTATGAATATTTTAACTCAGATTGGCTACTAAGTCAAAGTTATTTAAAACCACTAAGTGTAGGGCCACATCTGCGGAACGTACGGCGCCGAACCTTCCGCTCTATGACACATCAGTCGAAATTACGCCGCGTACTGATGTGTCATAGATAACTTGAAATACACTAGCGGAAGGTTCGGCGCCGTACGTTCCGCAGATGTGGCCCTACACTAACCTATTCAACAAAGTAACCTACTGTGACCATGATAGTATGACCTACTTATTTATCACTTGTAAATGGAACTGTTTGTTAGTGAAGCCATGCATTACTTAGTAAGTGACGTACCGGTTAACTTAGGAAGCTGTTAGGAAGCTGGGTTTTTTTACGAGAAGGAAATGGTTATAAATACATAATGTAATAATGCCTTTTTAGAGTACAATACATATGTTCAGTTGAATTTAGAATTTTTAGGGAGAAGAATTGTTTACTATTATATGTATTGTATGTAAAAATGTATTAGCCTGTAATGTCCCACTACTGGGCAAAGGCCTCTCATCTCACTGAAGTTATCAGTACAGTGAGGAGGATTAGGCATAATCACCACGCTTGCCAAATGCGGGTTGGTGATCTCAAACTCGAGCCATGTTTGAAAAGTAGGAAACATGTTTAATATGTATTAATAAACTTAAAAAGTAAGAGTTTGTTAAACAAAATAAATAGTAACAAAAAGCTTTTAGTATTTGTTAGTGATATAATAACATACAGTAACTGAAAACCTTGCCCTTTGTACCTGTGGTTGATGGTTGGTCACTTTTAAAAGAACTCATCTATGTTATATTATAAACAAGCCAACTTTCTTACTTTTTTTGTCTATTTATAATGGTTAATCTCAAAAAATACCAATCCGATTTGAATAATTATTTTTGTAACGGATAACCACATTCAACAAGTAGGTTATAGGCTATTTTTTATCCCGAAATTTTCACAAGAACGGACACAACTCGTGTAAAACCGTGGACCGGCGCTAGTGGCGTATATGGCGTATATGTATTTATTGAAGGAAACATCAACTATAAATACTTATTTATGGTACTTCTCATTATTTGGCACATTATTAATTGCACTAAGATAAGCTTAATAATAGCTAATTAAGTAATGGCCAATTGACCACGCTTAGTAAATTACTATTAAGGTAACTTTTAGAGTTAATTTTGATAGAGTTATTATGTAAAAATGTATTACTTAGTTAATTATTCATTTGCAGTGTCTGAATGCATTAAATTATGCAGTTTAGGGACTCAAGGGTTAGGTACACTTTTTTTATATATTATTATGTTTCAACATGTTGATCTCTGGAACTACCATAACCTGACTACATGAGATTTGGAAATATCAAGATTTATCAGATTATAATTATATGGCATGGGGAAAGGCAAGTAAGTATATCAAATAATAAACATAGACAATTATCACATCACCAACAAATACAATTAACAGTTAGAAAAACTACATAAGCGCGTCAGTTACCTGCGCTTTCTATAGTTACGAGTAGGCCTGACCGGTTGCTCCTCGCACAACTCAATGCGGTGAGGAGTCTTCGGGCCCTCCTGGGCTGCCATCAAGCTACTTGCTGGAAAACCACACCCTTTATCAATAAGATGAAATATTTTACATGCTACGTATACTATGTCTCTTCTGTCAATGTACAATATGAAAAAAGTATTACGATAGGAAATAAATCACTTGACTTTTTCCTCTATAGAGAGTATTGTCTTTGGTTGGAAAATTCTCCATAATTGTTTACATTCTACTTTAACAAGAAGAAACATATGTATAGGATGTACCTAAAGAAAACCATAAATCAGAGAGCCCTTTTAGTATGAGCATGCAATAGATAGAATAGAGAATTTGAATAGATAAAATATAGTTAAGTAGAGTTTAATCTATACTAATATTATAAAGCTGAAGAGTTTGTTTTGTTTGTTTGTTTGTTTAAACGCGCTAATCTCAGAAACTACTGAACCGATTTGAATAATTCTTTCACTGTTAGATAGTCTATTTATCGAGGAAGGCTATAGGCTACATTTTATCCCGAAATTCCCACGGGAACGGGCACAACGCGGGTAAAACCGCGGGGCGCTGCTAGTAAAATCATATAACAATGACAGTGAATTTTAAAAACAACATATACCAATATTGAGCAATATTATACTATCCACTGTAATATTGAAATATGAATGAACTGCACTGAGCCCGCTTTTATTTTTTTTGACAGCTTATGATTCCCACTGTTGGGCAAATGGCTCACTCATTGAATTTATGATGGCAGAGCAATACAAACTGAGTAAAGTGAAATATAAGCCCTAAGAATGCTGCAAGTCATGATCAACAGTTATTTTAGTATGGCGGCAATTTTGAAAACGGCAATTCATTTAAACATGAAAAGACATTAAAATCTGAGAAAGAAAACAATATCCCAACTTTCCCGTAGGATAAAATTAAATATGAGTATGAGTATTTAACAGTCTTAGTATGAAATACAAAAATTACAACATTAGACAAGGACATACCTTAACTTATGTACTTAGCTTATGTAACATTATTTTTTATTGCAGCTTAGATACATTTTTAGGTTATTTATTGGAAAATTTTGTATATTAGTAATTTTTCAGAGGTGAGTGATAATGATAAATAAAAAAAATACTGAAGGTAGGATTTAGCTTCTTTTTTAGATATGTTTTTAGGATTGGAATTTTCTCAACTTGCTTAGGCACCATGTAAATTAATTAGCTACTTCTAATGTACTAAGCATGTGGCAAAATATGCTTCTTTATTAGGAACATTTTAGTGTGAAAATAAATTGTAGTAATTTTTCATAATTGAGGTTTTTACTATAGATGTGAACCTCCAGTAATTAATTAATGACTGGGAGAAATATTTTAATCGATTTTTGGAGCATATTCAGGAGTTTTATTTGTAATTCTATGAAAAAATTAAATTGGCGCCATGTGATTGTTATGTGATGACTTCACTTCGCCATGTATTGTATGATGACAATCAACTAAAATAGATGCAAGTAATACGATGACGATGGGATATTTGCCTTATTTTGTACATTTTTATATTAGTGCATCTTTTAAGTTCTGCAGCACCTAACACAGAGTGCCGTGAACAAAGAACGTTTACTTTTTTAATATGAAATAGCATCGTTTATTAACTGAAAACAACTAACCTCGAACCATTTTGACTTGAACTTGATAATAACTGAAATAAAATCACAAAACACCATCGAAGTGGTCTAACCTGACACAAACAAAACCAGATTGGCTCCAGTTACCATTATTTTGTAATAGGCCTTGTCATAATAGGATCACACTTCTCGTAGTTTGCACTAAACTTTGTCACAAAAAAACAGCTAGGAAACACTTAAACATTTTTACGTAGTTTATTTTATACTTTACATTACAGTTTTGTAAAATCTGCTTTATTTTAAGGTAAAACCTTTCAATTTATCGTTAGAGTTGGAAGAAGCTCAATCCAAACGAAACTAAAATGTCAAGCAAGATTGATTGATACATTTTTAAGAAGAAAATGGACGCTTGTTTTCTGAATCTAAAATTACGCTGATTGGCTAATGCAAAATTATTCAACCAATGATCTTTACCGATTGTCATAGACAATACTCATAACTGTTTCTTTGTCGGGAAAAATGTTACCGGCTGTCAACTTCAAACTCACTATTTTAAAGACGTTTGTGGACGTCATCAGTGAGTAGACGTTATTTACGTTTGTTTTGTTTGTCAGTTTTGTTTTATTGTCAATGTCACCGTTTTTCAATTCATATTTTTGTATTTGTTTTGTTTGTTGTGGTGTTTGGTTGATTCCCTCTTTGATTTAATTTTGGTTTTCGGCGGAAACATTATTATTTCTAACGGAATTAAGGGCTACTTTACTTACAGCCTCGGCTCGGACTTCAACAAGCCCTGATGGAGCGTAAAATCTGTTATATTTGGGATGATAATTTAATTCAGGAAACCAATAGATTACCTGCGGTTATCGGTCGTGTAAGTATCGAAATAATTCGAAACTATTTATCACTATCTTTGCAAAAAAAATCACATTCACTTATTTATATATTACATTACATTTCAGGCGACACTAGTTCACGATTTAATTGAAGCATATGGTCTATTAAACCATATGAAAGTGGTAAAATCCTCAACAGTATCATACGATGATTTGAAAGATTTCCACTCGGAACTGTATATTGATCATCTAAAAACGTTTACTGAAGTTGATGACGAATATATAAGCAACGAGACGGATGAGGAATATGGGATTGGTAAAAACATTGGATTTAACCATTGAGTTATATGTACTAACGTATAATCACTACATAGTATAAAACAAAGTTTTGTCTGTTTGTCTGTATGCTTAAATCTTTAAAATTACGCAACGGATTTTGATGCGGTTTTTTGTAATAGGTAGAGTGATTCAAGAGGAAGGTTTTTATGTAAAAAAATATCCCGAAATTCCCACGGGAACGGGCACAACGCGGGTAAAACCGCGGGGCGCTGCTAGTAGTACATATAACTCAATCGATTTAACTTTTATCATAAAATTATGATCTTAATAGCGCTCCTCGGTTTTAGCCGCCATATACATTTTCTTGTTGGAATTTCAGAATAAAAGTAAGCCAAGTGCTATCACTATCTCCTTGAATGTGGCTATGACACATAAAAGTATTCTTTACAATATAACTGGTAATTCTAGAGCTTATTTAACAAATATACTTGCTCTAAAAATATCTCCAATGTCTTACATTCCTACAATTTATAATCAAATTATAATTAATTTATCCAATGATCTTAAAAATATTGATTATATATAAAACAATAAAGTACATTTAAATATATATGTACAACTCTATCTTTTTATTAACCACTCCAGTCAAAATGCCTATAAGGCATGTATTTATTTTCAATACTTATTTTTTTTTTTTATTCTTGTGTTATCACATATTTTCCTTCAGGTTATGACTGCCAACCAGTATCCAATATGTATGACCTAGTGAGTACAATAGCTGGAGGCTCTGTTACTGCAGCCAGATGCCTGTTGCTTGGGATAGCAAATGTGGCCATCAACTGGTGTGGTGGGTGGCATCATGCTCAAAGGTATGGGCCCTCTAATCAATGTAAAACTATACTAATTTAATAAAGAGAAAGATTTATTTCTGCTCAAAAAAATATGTGGGAGAGACCCCACTAAACTTGGAAATAAATAATTCTACAAAATGTTCACACTACCACCATCACAGATCGGATTGCTGGTGGAACCACCTAGCAAACAGCTAGTGGTTGAGAAACTCACATCCTCCTTAAGAGTGTAGTTAGGTACAGTTTAGTCATTTAGGCTTTTGGAAAGTCAATGGCTAGGGCGGATTGTGTGGTTTAGAACTAAGTTTGGGTCTAAAAGTAAGTTTTACTGAGTTTCCGGGTTGTGTTACTCTTAATTATTTCAAATAACATGATTTCTTTACAGGTTCGGAGCAGAAGGATTTTGTTATGTAAATGATATTGTTATAGCTATAGAAAAGTTAAGGAAAAAGTTTAATAAGGTATTATACATAGACTTGGATGTCCATCATGGTAATTATCTACACTTCAATTATTAACACTTTTTATAATGTAACTACTACTTAAATTGTCACTAAATATTACTTGTGTTTCCAATTGTTTCATAATGTGTAGATATATGTATATAACTTGAACATTTTTTTAATGATTTTAAAAACTTAGGGCAAAGGTCATACCTATTTATTGTACAAAGGGGCTCATATTCTGAAACAGTGCTCAAAATAGTCAGCCCTCTATTCAATACAATTCCGAAAAAGACTTATAAAAAATAATTAAATAGAGTTAGTTTTACCTCCTTAATTTGTTTGTATCTTCCTTGATGTTGAAGTAAGGTTAAGCTAAATTGACATCTATTTCCAGGCAATGGAGTCCAAGATGCATTCAACATAAGTAAATCAGTGTTTACTCTATCCTTTCACAAGTATGAGCCGGGCTTCTATCCAGGCTCCGGCGGTTTGGAAGATATCGGCAGTCTGAACGGCAAGGGATACTCTTGTAACTTCCCCTTCCATGCCGGTTACTCCGACGACACTTTTGGATATGTTTTTGAAAAGTATGGTTTGTTGAGATGAGTTTTTTCTTGGATGGATTGCGAAAAGTGGTATTTTGTCTGAGTGCTAACATGCAATTGTCAGTCCAGTTGTATCGATCAGGAATCATGACGGAGGCTTTTTATCGATTTGGACATTTACTTTTTATCCCAAAATTCGCATGTAATCGCACGCATACGCATAAAGAATAAAAAATGAATTTATGGTAGTTTAATAAGGCACTTGAAACTTCACTTACAGAGTCTTCAACGCAGTATTTGCCCACTTCTGTCCCGATGCTATAGTAGTTCAATGCGGGGCCGACGCCCTAGCGCTCGACCCACACGGCGGCGCGCGACTCACGACCAATGGGTATGGTGCGTGTGTCAAAAATGTACTCAGGAAGAAACTACCCACATTGTTGTTGGGTGGTGGTAAGTTATATTAATCTGATTCAGAGATCGTTTGTATGAGTGTTTTTCCAAAGTTAAAACATATTTTTTTTACTAACTGATGAGACATAGAAAATTACTTCAATAGAAAACACATCTATACTATATATTATAAAGAGGTAACATTTTTAAGTTTGTTTGTATATTTAAGGTAATCTCAGGAATTATCACTCTGATTTGAATAATTCTTTTTGTAAAAGATAGCCACATTCAACGGGAAGGTTATAGGCTATTTTTCATCCCAAAATTCCCACGGAAACGGGTATAACGCGGGTAAAACCGCGGGGCGCTGCTAGTTTATAATAAGAAATGAAACATATTATTGACATGAGGTCTCTTTTGACCAATCATACCAAACATTGTATAGCAATGTATCATAGTGGTTGCGATATGCATTGACTTATCATAGCATTGCTCTGGTGGAAGGCACATTTAAATGTTTATAGGTAACAATGATCGCAATGTATAATATATTTAGATTTACCAAATAATAACACAACTTACTTAACTACACTACATATTTTTTTATCACAATTTCAGGGGGGTACAACCACGCAAACACAGCTAGACTATGGACAGCACTAACCAGTACAGTAATCGGTATAGGAATAGACGAGAACATTCCAGAACACAGTCATTGGCCTAAGTACGGTCCTGGGTATATGTTGGAAGTACAGGCCGCTTTAGCCAGGGATACTAACCATAGAGAATATGTGGATCAGTGTATTAGAGTTATTAAGGGTGAGTTAAAAGTAAAGTATTAGCCTGTAATTTCCCACTGCTAGGCCTTTGCCTCTCATCTCACTGAAGATATCAGTACAGTGAGGAGGATTAGGCATAATCACCATGCTTGCCAAATGCGGGTTGGTGATCTCAAACTCGAGCCATGTTTGAAAAGTAGGAAAAATGTTTTCGCTCGGCTCGACCCCGTACCTCAGTCTTGGCAGACGAGTGCACATACCACTAGACCACCGAGGCGTTAAGGGCGAGTTGCTTGGCAGTAAAAAATATGTTTTGTCAAGGTTTGTTGTTAAGAGCCGACCTGATGATTTGAGTAGGACTTCAACCCCATAGCCTTATTAAAATGCGATTTAGTTGCATTCATAATTTAAATCATTTTTATTTCAGATAACTTACAAAGATATCTTCCTCTACCAGACTGTTTCGGACCAGATTTTAAAAGACTGAAAATATATGAAACCAATGTTAGTAGTGTAAGCAACCAAAGAAGATTATTGAATGTAAAGAATGTACAGAATAAGGAAAATACTACAAGTAATGATGTGTATGCATTTGATGAATAAAGATTTTGTTGAAATACTATATGTTTGTTTTATGATCTATCTATAGTAATGTATCACTACATAGTATAAAATAAAGTCGTCTCTGTTTCGTGTCTGTTTGTCTGTATGCTTAAATCTTTAAAATTACGCAACGGATTTTGATGCGGTTTTTTGTAATAGGTAGAGTGATTCAAGAGGAAGGTTTATAAGTATGTAAAAAAATCCCGAAATTCCCACGGGAACGGGCACAACGCGGGTAAAACCGCGGGGCGCTGCTAGTTATATAGTAACGTATACTAATAAAGCTGTAGAGTTTTTATTGAACACGCTAATCGCAAGAACTACCAATCCGTTGTGAATAATTATTTTTGTAATGGATAACTGCATTCGAAGGGAAGGTTACATGTTAGACTTTTACACCCCGAAGTTCCCACAGGAACGGGCACAACGCGGGTTAAACCGCAACGCGCTGCTAGTTTCGTATATTTCCTGAAGATACTGAAGCGATACAAATACGCACTTCCAACAAATGACATTGCGCAAGTCAGTACAATTTTGTGGTAAATACGACACACCTACATTCATAAATGCATAAATAAATACATTTACATTTGATTGAATTCAACTTGGAATTCTTGTTTTTTTGTTATGGGGTAGAATAAGAGACTTGGCAAAATCATGGGACACCAAGGCTTCACTACATAGTATAAAACAAAGTCGCTACTTTTGTCTGTATGCTTAAATCTTAAATTAGGTACGCAACGGATTTTGATGCGGTTTTTTGTAATAGGTAGAGTGATTCAAGAGGAAGGTTTATATGTATAAAAATTCCCGAAATTCCCACGGGAACGGGTAAAACGCGGGTAAAACCGCGGGGCGCTGCTAGTATGTAATAATTCAAAGACAAAATGATAAGCTTACATTACAATATAATATAGAAATAGTTTTTAAAATATTTATTGATAGCTCTCCATAGATACAAACATGTTTACAACTCAACTGAGAAAATCATTCCAACATTATAACGTTTTAACACTATAAAATGCACGTATCATATTTGTTCAGGGCCACGGGCTGGATAGAACACCTCTGCACCCATCATGCTTATCTATTTACATTTAGTACGTTGAAGCTTCGACAGATAAGGAGCAAGCATAAATAATACGTTTTCTTCTAACCCTCTGAACATTAAATACAAAAACATTAATATATGTCATATTAATATCTTCAAAATCAATATATATTTTCGATGTTGATAAATATCTCCAATGAAGTATAAAAACCAAACAATACAAGATTACCAAGAGCCAAATTACAAATGTAATCTTTTAAAAATTACATGCTTATTCTTATAGCAAGCAAATGTTTATGTGATCAACTGAAGCGACGCTAGTACCGATGTTTAAATTAATATTACTATAGTTTGGATTTACAGCAAAACTGAGGGTTTACGGAACAAAATACTGAGCAGTGGAACATCACAAACATATAGAGAAAATATGTGAAAGAATATCATTATACTAACATAGTCTGTGTGTAGCAATATCTATGCAGCATACAGATCTGTGTCACTGATAATTATACCATAAGTTCACATGTTTTTGCATAGATATTGTTATGCAACTGAATATAAGTGACTGAAGGTCACACAAATCTTAATATATCCCCATATATTACTTAACTAGTACAGTAGAAGACATAATATATTAAAATGTATGATTATGTGTACTCAAACATTATGAATTGGGTATTTGAATGATTTTTTTTTATTCTTCCTATTAACTTATCTTGTTATCACGTGTAAGAAACTAAATCCGTTTTTTTATATCGTTATTATTTCGAGAGTTACAAGCGGTCAAAGTTGCTGATTAGACAGAGACAGCACTACTACTAGTGTGACGTCACAATGTTAGAGCGCCATAGACGTCGCATACAAAAAATCGTTTTGCAAGAAAGGGACAGCATCAGACTGGAGAGAATATTTCAGAGTTTATAACTTCTTTATTTATTAAACGATTTTGATTCTGATTTCAGTTTTGATCATTATTTTAGTTATTTTACTAATTTCATCTCTCAAATTCAAATTTAAAAAAAATTCAAATACCCAATTGTATTATAAATGTATGTAGTGCATAAGCTAGTTTATTTCTCAATGCTTTGCTGTAAACCCAAGCTGCAAAATAACATGTTGTTCTCCTAATCTAGTCTGATGGTCGTTTTTCACTGTGTTTTTTAGTGAACTCCTCTGCATTCTTTGTGAATTTCTTCCTATCTTTAAGGAATTCTTCTGCTAGTTCGGCGCGTAGAGGGTGCTCCGGTTCTGGATCATTTACAAGAGCCACTAGTGCTTGGATTACTGGAATAAGGAGTTATTGTTTTAAGAGGATGCAGCTACACAATTTAGAAGTAGATAAATTGACCACTTTGTGTGACTGGAAGCATCTGTGGTAAATTTTTTTGAGTCTTTTAGCCTGAGTATAAGCTTGATGATAACATTGTCTATAACAAGACTGTCAATAAAAGCTAGTTCTAACAAAACAAACTCATATAAGATTTATCTGTTTCTTATAAAAGGTTTGACTTCAATATAGTGATATCAAATTATTCCTTAAAATAGATGCCTTGTATAACCTACATGGTGGTATGTTCACCATTTAGGAATCACAATAAGGAATGATTTTAACTTATACTATGATGATAAAACTTTACAATAACAAGCACTTTAAAAAGAAAACAAACTGATTATTGTATACCAAACATACTCAAAATTTCCATGACATACATTTTTATGTCATGGAAAATTTATTTTGTGTATCTGATTCAACATGTTAAGTTAAAAAAAAACACAAACAAACTTATATACACAGAAGCTATTTTCTCTGAATTTAGGTAAAATTTACACCATAGTTACCTTGATCAGTCTTAGTTGCTGGTTTCCAGTTTTCAGCACTGATGATCGGGAGACACACCTGACCTTTCTCATCAATGTTGGGGTGATAGATCTTTGTCTTAAAACTTATCTTTGGAGGCTTGAACGGATACTCTGCAGGGAAGTTGATCTCAATACGGAAAGCACCCCTATTGTATGGAGGGTTCTCCTAAAATAGATATTCATTTAAGTCAGTACAACTTCATACTTGCTTGATTCTTTTATTACTATATGATAAGTTAGTTAAATGTGTAATAAAATGTAGTATATGTATAGAATAATTAATTAATAAAGTGGAGCAAAAAATTAATTGGTTTACTAAGTATCTCACAAGCAATTAAGTTGAAAGAACAATCATTCTAGAACATGTTGTAGTAAAAAATATAAGGAAAATAGAAGCTTTTATTATAGTTTCTACTTACTGGTACAATTAGTCCTTGCCATGTCAGTATATTGCTTTCATCTACTTGAATATCTCTAAAAGATTTCAAGCCTGATTGCCTGATATCATTGAGTTCCTAGAAATTATAATAAATAAGATAATATATTTAATTTCATCATTTATTAGCTATGAGTCATAATTCAGAATCCGTTTCGTATATGCAAAAGCTTTGACTGTAAAGAATAGTTAATACAAAGTGTATGTTTAGTCAAAAACTAGACCGAATAATTATTTAAATAGAACAAAAAATGATGTCTCACCTTTTGGAGTCTCCTCGTTGCAGCCATTGTATTGGATACGGTATCTGTCAAAATACAACCTGGAAATTCAAGTGCTTAAACAGTTTTTTCTTTCAGACTAATACTTTGAGGGTCCAAATTAACACCATAATTAGGCAATACAATGATAATTTCACAAACTTTTGCAGTAATTTATTGAAAAATTAAATTGGCAAAACAGGGAGTCGATGACCAACATACGTCAAAGACTGCTGCGTTACGTTTCGTTTGACGCTTGACGGTATGAATGAATGACATCATTTATGGAATCTTTTATTTGTATTTTATAATCATAAAATATATTTTAGAATTTTCAATATGATTAACAACTGAATTAAAATACATAAGATTTATAATAGATAACGGAAAAGTGTTAAGGATAATTTAAAATAACATTTAATAAAGTTAGAATATTGTATGAAATGAAACGTTGCAGAATAACGCCATCTATTTGTGACAGCTAACTATATTAGGTATTTCCACAGATTACAAACCTTAATCGATTTTAAGCAAGAAATTAAATTCTTGATTTCACCACAGGATTTCTTTATGATACATGCTGCACAGCACAGGACCTGCACAGTGCTAGTCTAGACATAATTGAACAAGCAGTGCCCTGCGGTTTTACCCGCATTGTGCCAGCCCTCCTGTGATTTTTTATTATAATTCGAATGAAAGATAACCTTTTCTATTATTCCCAATGTTGCATGTATAAGAATAAGCTTCTATTAAGTTTCAGGAGACATAAGAGAATAAAACAATTACATTTCATACTTTGACTTTAATATGCGGCCCTGAAAACTTAAAATGACAAACATGAGTTATAATATAATTTGTCAAGTTCAACTTTTGTAAAAATTACATTATAATGAAAAATATAATATAGTTTTGTTGGCCGCATTCGGCAACCACTTGTACTTTAGATGTTATAGCTGGAAGTACTTGAATATCAGTTATGCTTTTAGCTACCTTTGATAGTGAGGTTGGTAAGTGAAGGTAGAGTATCAAAGCCAAAATGGCTACCGAATGCGGCCTCTACAATCTATGTTTGTGAACAAGGAGGTTTGCCGCGTGGAGGTGGCAGTTAGTCGTCGTGGCTGCGCTCTTCGTCCCGACGGCGATTGCGCGTGCGGCGGTTCCACCCCTCGCGAGGTCTTTCCCGCTGTCGCCCCTCGCCCCGCCCCGCACCCCCGCGCTGGAAGAACGAGCCTTGCTTCTCGAATATACGCTCGTTTGAGTCCACTAGGTTGCCAACCTGTAATGACAAATGTTTGGTAAGTTTCTGTCTATAAAATTCGCAGTATAAAAGGCTGAAATTCAGGAACACACTGGAATTGATATTTAGTGGATTATTACTGGAACTAGCAGCGCCCCGCGGTTTCACCCGTGTTCCCGTGGGAATTTTTATACATATAAACCTTCCTTTTGAATCTCTCTTTCTATTTAAAAAAAGCGCGTCAAAATCCGTTGCGTAGTTTTAAAGATCTAAGCACACAGGGACAGACAGCGGAAAGCGACTTTGGTTTATGCTATGTAGTGATAGTGATTAGATGGGATATCTTTATCCAGCAGTGGGACACAATATATAAAAAAGATAAGGTTTCTCACTCATTTCAGTTTGAAAACAATGAATGAGAACAACGTCCCACAGATTAAATAGTTGGGTGGATGTATAAAAAAAAAAATACTTAGTTGTTTACAACTTAATGAATTAACGCTTTGATTAATTGCTCTCTCGTAATTTCGGCAGAATAAAGTTCACTCTACTTTATCACTACAACATCTTTTGCTAAAATAATATAAGTACGTAAATAATTCTTTTACCTTATCAGCCAGCTGCAAGGCCAAAGCTTGCATCCTAGTAGGCTCAGAACGATGCAGTATAGCGCACTCGCTAGGATCGTCCAATGACGCCAGTAGTTCCTCATTGATAATCATCTTAGAGACCAATGAGTGGACTCGTTGGCGCGGCAGTTCAAACATATCAGCCAATGAGCGAAGAGATAGCGATGCGTAGACGTGCGCGTACGTGAAGAGGTACGTGCGGAGTGATTCCTCGCGGATGAGACGACCGAGCATAGCGCGGACATTGTCTGCGCCTACCATAAGGTCCCAAACCTGGAAAAGAAGATTGATTACGGAATATTATTACGACTTTAAAGTAAAAGTAGGTTGGAAACCAGAGCAGAAAGTAGATACATTCCATATGAATATTGACTATTTAAAAAGGAAAAAGGAGTTACTATCTTATCAAGATTTGTCATTGCATTTAAAGTTTAATAGGTTAAGATGAGGTATAGAGACATTTTTAAATGGTTAAAAAGCTCTTAGACAAAAAGTTAATTTAAAAAACATGACTAACCTTAGCATTCATCTTTTCATTGACAATGAAGTTAAGGCAAGCGCGCCAGTCGCCGCGGCGCATAGCCCTTGCAGCTGCTACAGCGTGCTCCCTCATAGACTCCGGCGGACCGACCAGCGCTTGTCTCTCACTCGCACGCAAGTTCTGGTAGAACGTCTTACTAATCATGCGACGACGGGCGTCGAACTCGTGAGCGGCCATGTAAGGAATCTCGATCAACATGGCGGATACAAGATACACGCATTCCAACAGCTCCAAATTAATATGCATATGGAACGGCATCTGGCGTTGCTTCTCAATCTTCTCCTGCTCCTTGGAGCGCTCATGTTGACGCTGAGGCAACAACCCTTGAGCCAACAACTCCTTAGGCTTGCCCGTCATCATCAGTTCGGCCAAACAACCGTGAGCTTCCTTCACGTTGCCGCGACGGAACGCGCACAGACCGAGATTGGCCATGGTACGATTGTACAGAATCTGAGTGCTGGGGTCCGAATGCTGAACGGTTTCTTGGAGATGCGACATCAGCAACAGATCGCGAGCTTGGAACCAGTTGTCGTGCAAAGCGTGATGGTAGATATGCGACAGTATAGCGCGGGTCCTAAGACGATCGGACTCATCATGAGCATAGATGTACTTGCAAAGACGCTCCATTTTCTTGATGGAAGTTTCCTCGCCAGGAGGAAGGTCCTTGCGGACGGCGCGCGGGTCGAACTTGTAGTACAAGTGGTCGATCTTACGCAGGTAAGCGCGGCAGATCTCTTGGGGAGTTCCATCGCGTTCTACCACGAGACAGACGCGTTCAATAAGCGCGGACACGCGGACTTCATCCTTCAACCTTTCGACGTACTCGTTGGAGTGAGGATCGCACTCCTTCAAAAGCTTAGTAAACTCGTCATCGAGACGTTCTAAAGCTGTCAACACGCAGCCACGAACACGGAACGGAGCAGTGACCAGTTGCTCGTTCTCTTCAGTGATTGTCTCACTTAGCATCATTTCCTCATGAGCCAACAGCAAAGTGACCATATGGTCAACATTCTCTACCAGTTTCGACCAGTATTCTGGCTTCATAGCGTCAGATACTTTAGGGTTATAGTCGAATAATGCGGCGACAGTTGCAGCGCGGAGTTTGAGCTGCAAAGCATCACCGAGGTTATGCTGCTGAGCGATAGTTCTTAGCTCATGAAGAAGCTCCAATTGAGCGCGACGGTCAGTACGTTTACGACCACGAGCAGCGCTGATTTCGCCAAGCTTCTTCACTACTAGAGCTGCATCGATATCACTGTCTTTAGCGAACATCTTCGGTTTATCCGAAGTAGTTGCGCCTTTGGTGACAGTCTCCCAGCCGCCGCCGTCATCGGCCTGGTCTCGCTTGCTGGGTTTGCTGGAGTACCGTCTCTTGTCTCGCTCTTCCCTCCTCTTGGCTCTGCGTCTCTCCCTTTCCTCGTCCTCTTCTCTGTCGGTGTTCTTTTTGAGATATCGCTCGCGGATGTTGGCGACGCCTCTGTTCTCGTCGTCGGAACTCGAGCTGGAATCAGATGAGTCCGAGCCCCAGTCCATGGAGTCAGAGGACTCATCGTCTTGGGGCGGAGGACGGCGCGGCGGCTCCGGTGAACGACGTATCCTAACCTTCTCTTTCGGCTTCTCTTCGTCCTCAGATTCATCGGAGGACGATGTATCTGGAAAATAACACATAATAGTGAACTAGCTGTTCCCGCGGTGTTCGCCATGTTGATTTCTAAACTTTTAACTATTCCTAAAAAGTATAATTAATTTAGGTACATTAAGTGTTATTATTAGTGTGAAATACTCTAAAACTTCTCCCAGTATAACTGTAAAATGAATTTATTCTTAGTAAAATTGGTTAAAAATTACCTTTCTGCTCCTCATCATCGTCAGGCAAGTCAGGATCTTCACGGAACTTGGAGATATCCGCTTCAAAGTCCTTGGTGTACTTCCTGAGCTTCTGCCTCAAAGAGGTCAACGCTTTGCTGTTGCCTTTGGACAGAGTCTTTCTTGCATCTCTATCAGTCCAGGCGCCAGACACCCAATCATCAAGTTCCGTTAGAGCCCTGATGAAGAACCTTGGAGCTACTCCATTTTCTTCCTTCTGGACTATAGGTGATGCTTTGATGTAAGCTTTTTGAAGCTCTTCAAAAGACGCTAGAGCCGATGAGAAGTCTTTGATCTTCTTATGGTTCCGCAGCGAATGAATGATACCCTCGAGTTCTTCATAACGCTTCTCCTTCATGGAGCGCACGACGCGCTTCGTTTCCTCCTCATCATCACTGAACTGTTGAATAATTAAAAAGTACCAGATGTAAAAAAAATATAGACCTCTATTGATCCTTTTTATTCAATAATAGCTAAAAATCTAACTAGAATCATACAATATACAAAAACTATATTAAAATTGATCCATTTGTTTATAGGGCTATGATGTCAGAAAGAGCAAAACAACATCTCATTTTGATCACATGACAATTATTGTTGTTCGGGCGATGTTTTTGTCGCGACAATGCGACACGAATCTTCACCCGCTAATGGAGCCCCAGCATTATTGTAAATATTTTTCTATCCCTTTCTTTTTAGTATGTCGCTCTCTTGTGATAATATTATTTGTGTATCATTGTCTTTTAATTAACAATAGGGCAATTTGGAATAAAATTATACCACTTGTCAACACTACAAGTTTTACTCAACACCTTTGACTCAACATCATCAACAACAAAGATAGATCCAAGTTGTATTAATTAATCCTTTGATTTGTTGATAAAAATATTTAGTTCTTAATATTTTTATCAACAAATCAAATTTAGGTTGAGATAAAGAAATTATAATGAAAAGGACAAGAAACATTTTTTATGGAATCTTTAAGTCTTCAGGTTTTTTGTAAAATTGAATGTGTTCATCAACTTGTGTTGTTGTAGTTAATGTAAATTATGATTTTTTTAAAGAAAGTACATAAAAGAAAGGTAGTTGTAGTATTTTATAGTTCAATAACTTCTATTTCCACAACAATGTAATCTAACCCTAAAGAAATTAAATGTGGGTCTTTTTCAAGAATTTCAAGACCCTTAAAGGGTCTTGAAATTCTTGAAAAAGACCCAATTTAAATCAATACAATTTAATAAATACAAATTTAAATGGATGAAAAACCACTTTAGAGTGTCCAAAAGTACTATACATTGTCAAATACACAATCTTTTTGTACAATCCGTGGATGTGCTTTAAGATATAAATTGATACAAGAATGAATAAAAATTTACATAATTTTAGTGCAGTTTCATTTTATTTAGGAGAATCAAGAAGTCATAAACATTATGCATAATTGTATGTTCCACAAGAATTTCTGCTATTTTCATTTGAACTATCAGATAACCCAGTTTGTGGCAACATTACAAAAATGCATGAAATTACTAACATAGGGTTAATATAATAGGAATAGGAATAATAGGAATTTGTATTAAATATGTTATGTAGATTGTAAAAATGAAAGTACGAACCGTGTAGACGGGTGCCGGGGCGCGTACTACTGGCTCGTCTTCGCTCGAGCTCTCAGACTCGGAGTCGGTCCCAGTTGCGAAGAATCTACTCATGATTGCAGCGTCTCACTTAATTACCTGCCGCCAAATATCACAAAATCATCACTCCAGAATCCTATATACACTTACACACCAATAAGCACGGAAATATCCACGTACAACGGCCGAAAACTTATGTTAAGTTATGTTGTCACTCAATGTACACTTTTAGAGGTTATACTTTCACGTAACGAAATAGTAACTTTTCACTTACCTTCGGTAGTTTAATAGGTGTGGTTTATATGAAGCAATAGAATAACTAGTTATAATATGCATGAAAAATAGTAAAATTGCTGATAAATCCGGAAATATTTCAGCTTGACCACGACGCACCCCACACGTCAAAAAGACAGAACACGACAGCACAGACCAGGAAACCCGAAACAAAGACAGACGACAGAATGCGACGTTACAGATTATAAACAGATGAATTGAAATAGTAATGAACAATATTTCTACAGATGACAAATTCAATGATCGAATAGCTTACATATTTTATCTGTCGAAATTCTTGCGGCTTGAAAAAAAAATTTGCTCGTTCATTCACTCATTATTGGTTTTGGATAGATGAATGAATGAAATGGATGGGAGGATTGGGATGGATCTCTGGTTCATAATCTGTGGGATGGAAGATAGATTTTTTATTTCCTTCCTCTTGCTTCTTGTCATTTGTCAAGTCAAATCAAATCAACTCATCAAAAGAACATCTTGTGATTTATCAATGTTTTCGTCACTAATATTTTTTCTAATTCCTAATAGTAATCGAACATATTTCAATGGAGTTTACAGGACTGATACTTCCATTAACAAAAAACATATGTCGCACTTGTCTGAAGGAGACCGAATCTTCCATGTTCATGAACATACAGGATCTAATCGAGCATGAGATGATCAAAATCAAACTTATTGATATTTTAGTGTATCTGAACTGTTTGGAGGTAATAATTGTCATACGTAGCTAGTAAATACGTAAATCTTGAGATTACTTGAATAGAATGTTTAGTTTAACAATGTCTTATTTACAGAACAACGATGAAGAGAATTGGCCTCAAGGAATATGTTCCACTTGTGTCACCACGGCCCTCGTCGCCTACAATTTCAAATTGAACTGCCTGAAAGCGAATTGTACCTTATCTCGTATACTTATGATACAATCTCCTACGAATCTACAAAGGACTGACATTGATTCAATAGATATAAATGTAGTTTACCAAGATCATGAGTATGATGTGCCTCTATTTAGTAACCACCCTACTTTAGACTTTGAAACCTCTCTACCTCAAAATAAGGAGCTCACCCCTTTACCTCCAGTCACAGAAATAACATCTACAGAGCAGCCACCGAGAAAAGTTGGTGAAAAGAAGTATAATTGCACTATTTGCCATCGATCGTTCACACGAATTTACAGCCTACGAGATCACATGTCGAAGCATGAAAATTACAGGCAGTTTCTTTGCTCAACTTGTGGCAAGAGATTCGCTACCATTGGTGGAGTGAGACAGCATTTGAAATCTCATTCAAATATTGCAAAATTCAAATGTGGTTTTTGCAACAAAACATACAAAAAACGTCAGTCATTGAAAGATCATTTTCGAATTTCACACTCGAGTGTATGTAAACTGTTTGTTTGCTCCACCTGTGGGCAGAAGTTTACTGCAAAATCAACTCTATTGGTGCATTCAAGGAAGCATAATGGAGAAAAATTTCAATGTCCACATTGCCCCAAATCATATACAAGACTAGCATATTTGAGGGTTCACAAAATGATCCACAGTGGAGAGATGAAACCGAGACCATTCTCTTGTGAATATGAAGGTTGCAACAGGAGTTTTGCTACAAAGCACACTTTACATGTCCACATTGCTTATTCACACTCTTCAGAGAGGCCACACAAGTGTGACGTATGTTTTAAGGGGTTTCCAACCTCTTCGGCTATGAAACAGCATCTTGAGAGTCATAACAAGAGCCCGGTGTCTTGTGACTTGTGTAACAAGACATTCTCAAACAAGAGGGTGTTGCAAAAACACATGAAGATTCACTATGTAGATGCAGAAGACATGATATTAGAACCAGTGGTTGATAATGTATTCCTAGATCAGGTTGTATGCTGATGATGATACCACCAACTTTATTTGTAGTTGTAATTTATGATGTGATATCCTTTAGCTTACTTTTGTTTTAATATTAATAAACTAGTGTTGATGATGAATCTGCGTTTCAACGCCTAACCAGATACATATATTCTATGCTGCAATGCTATAGATCTCAGTCACATCAATCGTAACACCCCCAGCATAAGGGGTTGAAAAGCAACTATCAAACATTGGACTGACTATTGGTTACAGCAAAATGTGTTACTAATCTTTCCCTATTTGGTATTTCTTATTGACTCAAGATGTATGACAAGATGACTCAAGATGTATATTCAATACAAAAAATGATAAAAAACCTAATATAAACTGAGGTGTATCTTATGTTATTATTTGTTACTGTAGTCAATTCAAGGTAAATTTGATCTACGCGGACGCCCGTGGCGGGTACCCGCCTCGCGTGTATGTTTTAAAAGATACGTGGGAGCAGCGCTGCGAGCGACGGTGATCCGTCGCACGCGGCGCAGCCAGCAGTCTCCGCCCCGCGGGCGACGGGGCGCGCTCGTTCGGTCCGCGTGACGGAGCAAAATGTTTTAAAATATACGTGGGAGCAGCGCTGCGAGAGACGGGAGACCGCCGCGGACGCCCGCGACGGAAAAGGCGGGCGCACGGCGCGGACACCCGCGGCGGGCATCCGCGCCGTACGTCCGCTTAAGGGTCCGTTCACACAGACCGGCTCGGAGAGCATCGGCGCGCATTTTTCTTTTCACACAGACCGGATCGTATGCGCTTGGAGTTGGTCGGAGCGGAGCCGCCAACTATTTCACATAGACCGGCTGGAAGCGACCTGAAAGCGGATGCGCTCGGAGCCGGTTGGATGCGCTCGCAGCCGGTCGGAATCGCTCGCAGCCGGTCGGATACGCTCGCAGCCGGTCGGATGCGCTCGCAGCCGGTCGGATGCGCTCGGAGCCGTTCGGATGTGCTCGGAGCCGGATGGGTACACTACAAAGGCAGTACCAGTCTTCCGATCCAGCACGCAATCGGAGCCGATCGGCTGCGCGAGCGAGAAAGAGCACGCAATCGGAGCCGATCGGTTGCGCGAGCGAGAAAGAGCACGCAATCGGAACCGATCGGCTGTGCGAGCGTTAAAGAGCATGCAATCGGAGCCGATCGGCTGCGCGAGCAAGAAAGAGCACGCAATCGGAACCGATCGGCTGTGCGAGCATTAAAGAGCATGCGATCGGAGCCGGTAAGCTCCTCTTATTATTTCACACCAAGCGCCTTCAAGCATTCTTAATCACAAAAGCAGTGCACATGCAAAAATAAACCTTAATACAAATACTAAAAACTCTGTTTTCAACGTGATAAGAATCTGCTCTCCTCTCCGAGCCGGTCTGTGTGAACGGACCCTAACGCAGCGAAGGGCCTTAGTAGGATAGTAGTTGGAAATAAGACAAGGGTTATGTGTGAGAATATTTAATTGTAATGCACATCATACATAAATCTGAACACATGCATATTTAAGATTATATTTTATTAGCCCCATTTATTTATATTTACAGTAAAGCCATTAAAAATAACATTTACTTAAAAATTCACATTAAAATAATATAGTTAATAATTGGTAATTTTGGTTACCTAACTAATTAATTTTAATTATTGAATGTGAATAAACATATTAATAAAAAAATAATTTATAAATAACGATTAATAATGTTTATATAATGCATTAACTTCTACAAATAATTCAATTCAAGACAAGGTTTCAGAAATAACAAGCTATTTTTTTAAGTTAATGCACATAATAGATAGGTAGGTATGTAACTATAATTATCTAAATAGTCTACAATGGATACATGTTTTTGACCTTAAAACCCAAAACTACAAAAATACTACATAACAACTTAACATATTATGCCTACAATAATATTAACACTATCAATTTTAAATACGACAAGGTTCCTGATGGGAAAGCCAATTAATTTAAAACACTTTAATTTATTGCTGTTGTGAATTGTGATAAGATAAAAAATTGCACAGTTTTTTGAAAAATACAAAATTAGTATCAAAAGTTAACGCCCCTTTAAACAGCATAATTATACTTTAAAGAGAATTTTCTAGAACCTGTTTCCTATCTATTGCTAGTTCAAATACATTAAAATTATCATCTTTAAAATAGGGTAGACACTTAGACAGCCCAATAATGTATACTGACATAAAAGTTGAAGTTTGTTTATAGTTTGAACATGATATACTCCGAAACTGACATTTGAAAAGGAAGGTATTATAATAATATATTCCTATAGGCGCTACTAATCCTAACTAATATTATAAATGGGAAAGTAACTCTGTCTGTCTGTTACACTTTCACGCCAAAACTACTGAACCAATTTGAATGAAATTTGGTACACAGTTAGTACAGAGCCTGAGAAAGGACATAGGCTACTTTTTATCGCGAAATTCCTGCGGGAACGGGTACAATGCGGGTAAAACCGCGGAGCGCTGCTAGTATAAAAATATAGGGTAGTATGTAATGCCACTATTCAACACAACAGTAGTTAAAATTAGGGTAATTATGTACTAACAATGGGGTTTTCATATAAACATTCTAAATGTTTATATTAGAACTTGGTAATACAACTTTTGCTGGTTAATGTAATGGTAAATTAACCAGTAAGTTAATCACCCTCATGGTTGGTAATTCACTGTGACATCTAAAACTAGTAATAATGTGCAATCTAATGAGGAAAATAAAATCGAACCATGAAAGGGCACTCACATGTCTAGTTTTACTGAACAATACTCAATAACAGTCACTTAAAATTCTTATACAATTATTCATAATAAAAAATGGGAATGATTCATTATTTACCAAGTATTTTGTTCATTTGTTTGTTTTGTTTGCCTATTTTAATATCGGCCCCTTCTACTTTGTCTTGTATTGTGTCGATCAGCTCATTATGTTGTTCAATCTCTTCTCCGAGGGCTGTTCCTAGGCCTTTGAGCCGAGTGATGGCCTGGACCATCTCATCTAGGTTGGCATCAAGCATATCATTGACACGTTGGCTGTCAGTGACGGGTGCAATAAGCTGTTCTTGTCTAAGTCTTGTGGATGGATGGGAGTTGAAGTTATCACCAGTACTTCTCGGTGATATATTGTCTAATGTGTCATTGAGCCTGCTACTGCTAGGACCTGCGCTCTGCGACGCCGGAGACATCCGACTCGTATTAGCAGGAGGGTCAGACTTACCAGCTATATAGTTTTTGAGGCCAAAAAACACTGATTTGATGCCATTTATGTGTTTCTGGCTGTACGTTAGATTGGTATTAATTTCGTCGAGTCTCTTGTTGGTATTTTCTAGTTGTTCTCGTTGGCGACACAGTTCCTGGGCAGTGTCGTTTCCTATTTGCTCTGATTCTCGTAGAAGCCCCAAGCTCCTTGCGGAAGAGTCTAGAGTGCGTTGTTCAATTTCCCTTTGCTTTTCTAACATTACTTGACGTTGTCGTTCGAGATCAGCTATGTGTCCCCCGTATGAATTGACTGGTTTTGGTTGCTGGGGTATTCGTGGCCTGAATCCTGCGATAAATTCTTCGTCTGTAACATCATCATCTTCAAATAAGTTGCTTGTGTTAGGTAGGTATCTGTGCTTCGACATTTTCTTATTTTCAAATTGATTCACTACAATTTATTTTAACAAAAACAAAGAACTAATTGGATAAACCAAGTACGTAATATGAGGGATTGAGGAATTCCCTTCTCTTTGTTACGATAAAAATGAAACACTCAATTCGATTTCGAAATTAATTGCGTGAATAGTGAGTGAATGGTGATTGTTGAACGAACGAATGCGAAACGACTTTGACTGTGTCATAATGAAATTTAATCGATCACAGATCCACACATTTCTATCTTGATCAAGTCAAAGGCCCGACATTAACTGATTGTTGACACGGTTGACACCCGTATAAAGTCTGTGATTTAAAGCGTCTATTTATTTTGTCTGTCAATGTCCTTTCCTTTTCTATTTCCTATCATTCATTTCATTCTCAAATAATTTATAAATACAACAACATAAAAAGTAGGTACTTATATAGATAGGTAGTTGTGTGGAATACAATTTTTAGTTTTAAATTAAGTGAAATGAAAGAATTTCTTTAATAGACGCTTCTCAAAGAAATTCAATTTTAGAAATGTTGTAAGTAGCAAACGTACAACTCATCACTGGGCCCTGTAATCTGAGTGAGCCGGTTACAAATTCCAGGCAAAATTTTGGCCACGAAATTTGCACTGTTGCAAATCTGGATCTCATAAAAAATTGCAAACATGATGACTGGGAAAGGTAAGAAGCGGTGGATAAGCACCGTATTTTCTTTAATAAACCTGTTTTTTAATCTGTTCTTACAGAATTACTATAACACCTTGTAATAATTGTGAAATTGTAATTTGTAAACCATCCCTATCCATGTTGTTCAACAATAAAAAGATTGAAATTAAATTAATACATTTAGTTAGACTCAATTATTGAATTGCAGGAATAGCTGAGACAGAGGAGCAGAATAGAATAAGATTTCAAGTGGAATTAGAATTCGTACAATGTTTAGCAAATCCTAATTATATACACTGTAAGTATTTTGAAACAATATTCAAAAATGAAAAACTACCATCACTAGTACCCATGGGAAGTTCAGTGTAAAAAGTTCTCAATTTCCAAAGTGTAATCTATATCTATGCCAAACTTCATAATTTTGTCTGTGGTTTAGGTGTGAAAGCGTAACATGTTATTGAGTTACTTTCACATTTATAATAGGTATGAGTGGGGAAGTAGCAATATCTTAGCAACAATATGGATATCTGATTAACAATAGCATCTCTTCTCTTCTCTAATTAACTGAGTAATTCCATAAACAAGCATTAAAAAAAATATTTTTCTCAACAATTTGCAACTTCTTTTTCAGTTCTTGCCCAGCGTGGCTACCTTAAGGAACAGACGTTTGTGAACTACTTAAAGTACTTACAATATTGGCGGGAACCGGAGTATGCTCGGTATCTAAAGTATCCAATGTGTCTGCATTTCTTAGAGCTTCTACAACACGAGGCATTCAGAAGAGAATGTGTATCAGCACAGGTGAGATAGAATAATTTTATCGACAAAAGAGCCCTACAGTTTAATCTGCAGTATGTACAATACATACATATTGCTGTGGGAATTTTGGGATAAAAGAAGCCTTCTAACCTAAATCTAAAAGAAGTCATAACCTTCTATTGTGTTTGGCTATAATAAACTAAAATAATATTTAAAGCATTTATAAAAACCAAACAAAAAATTAAGTATGCACTATGAATGGTAACTCTGAATGTAACACATTAGGTTAGCACAATAAAGCCTGTATGGAACATATTAGTAAAATTCAAACATTCAACCTGGCAAATGTGATCATTCTTAATCTTCTTCACTGCACTTATATCTTCTGTCAACTGAGAGGCCTTTGCCTTGCAGTGGGACAATACAGGCGAATACTTTACTTACTTTACGACTTTACTTAGATTAGCAATGATGGTTTTAAGAGAGCCTTCTCGTAGTGACTGTGTTAAAAATAGTTGCTTAATTATTTCAGGTGTGTAAATTCATGGACGATCAAGCGATACTGCTATGGCAACACTACACGCGGCGGCGCACGCGCACGCTTCAGCCGCCCGACGCGCCGGCGCCGCCTGCCCCGCCCGCGCCGCCGCAGAACCCGCCCAGACAGCAGCCGTAGCAGATCAGTCAACAACATTTATAAGTAGTAATTACTTTTTCAAAGAGTTTCATTGGTGGATACTTTTATTACTTTTTAAGTGGTAGATACTTAACTGATTTTCCAACCAGGGAATTCCTTGTTGAGAAAAACATATTTAGTGGTGTTCCATTCTTAACTACCACTAAAATTGTTTTCTTTTTTAGAAGGAATCTTCTTTGGTGAGAAATCTGCTTTATAAGTTAAGCTTTTGACACTTAAAAAGAAGTTAAGTTTACACCAATTGATTGATCATGAATCGATGGTAGAAGTCGATAGTTTAACCACACCAAAATCGATCAATGCTGTCGATCGTTGATTGAATGGTGTTCATTCTAATATTGTCTTATAAGCGAAATTATGGCACTTAATGAAGATCTGTAAGGGTACGAACGCACAGGCTGGTGGCTTGCTTGAAGCCTAGAGCCCAGATAGTCATCTAGGTAAAACGAATGTTCGCGATTGTTCGCAACCAGCGCCTTACTAGGTTTCTTATCTCTAGGCATCAAGCAAACCTGCTTGTGAGTTCGTACCTTCGATCAACAATACACAGCTAGATATCGGGTCACGTACAAAATCAAAGCTAAATACTGTCCACGTGGATGACGTGTGACAGCTTATTTTGTTTACTACCGAATTGAAAAAAAAGTTTTAAAACAGTTCGAAGTTCAACCTAATTACAACCATGACACCTAGCAATAAAGTAGCAAATCTTATGAATAAAATAAGTGAGAATAACGCCTCACTTTTCAAATGAGGCGTTATTCACCGAGACGTATTTTTTGCGCCGACCCGACATCTAGTTGTGTATTGTTGATCGAAGGTTCGTACCCTTAAGGCCTTATTCATAAACGCTTATTAACAGCATTTTAGCTATCAAATGGTTTGTCCCTTTCCGACATACGCTATTTTCCAAAGAGCAAAAGAGACAAAACACTTTTTATCAGTGTTTTAGTTAAAAAGCTATTATGAATAAGGCGCCAAATACGACACGAAATTATCACCATCGACAATTTAAAGGTTATAAACAAATCAATAACAAATATTCTGAATGACAGTTATATTAGTGAAGGCTGATAGTTGTTACATCAGATTAGGTTAATGTTATGTTGTAAGTTATTAAAGTTGTTTTATACAAGGCACAAATTTTATTCCAATAATTGAATACCTATGTTTCCAAGACACTCTTCACTTAAGTTTAAGCGGACACCACTCATTTTGAATTAAAACTACGTTTACGTTTACGGAGATGTATCCGTAAACGTAGTTGCATTTTTTAAGTGAAAAGTGAATAAACACTACCTGAATCGCCGAAAGTGGCATTTCTATCTGAGTGCTAACGTACTTGGACATGTTAAATTGTCGGTCACGGTCGCTTCAATCGTTAGATCATGTCGGAGAGCTTAAGGGTGCCTGTCCATTGACGCGGAGCGGAGAAACGGACAAATATAAACCAATAGAATTGCATAAAATATCTGACCGGAAATTTAATGCAATCCTATTGGCTTATACAGGGTGATTTCGGGGTCGTGATCCCAACCATTTTTTTCTGACTCAGTAAATAAATGATTGCGATGCTACCTGTATTTATTTTAATTTAAACAAAGATGATTCGTTATTTACGTATTTTTATTTAAAAATTATTATTGACTCAAAATGCGTGGTCACCCTACTGGTACTGGTTTTTTTTTACTGACTAAAATAAGTCGCTGGTGTACTGTTAGTCCTAACCTATCGTGATGCTTAGGAGAAAGTAAGTTAAATGCTTCTTTCCTGCTCCACGACCCCGTAATCACCCTGTATTTGTCCGTTTCTCCGGTCCGCAGCCTCGCTCCGCATCATTGGACAGGCATCCTTAGGCGGTATGAAAACTACAACACATGTGTACATCAAAGACAAAATCTCTTCTATCTTTCGTCTCTTTTCTTCATACAGAAATAGAGTGAGAGAGATGTCTTTAGAGAAGAGAAAAACGAGCACAAATCCTTTGTCTTGGTCACTAACCTATACGAACTTAGGCCAATACGTTTCCTTATTTAATAAATGGTTGCTTCGGCGTCCTCTGCCTAGCGTTGCAATATGCCCGTAGTGTAAGAAAGTATAACAGTTCCACCATGCTCATTACGCTGAAGCCCATACACAGGCCGAGAAGACCGCCTGTGTTGGCTGTAAAGTAAGACGGGAATTATTCGACTATAATACTTTATTACCGTTACAATAGGATGAAATTTCCGAAAATAAGTGTTTTTAGGCAGAGCCGGATTAAGACTCTCAGATGTCTAAATGCTCATGGCTCAAGTTACTGTACGTCTATAGCTGGCTGAAGGACTTAGGGTAGTGTTTTTTTTGCCTAAAGGTAAATCCGGACATGTTTTTAGTTTACCTATGTACCGCTATGACATTTATTACGAAAAATCTCATAGTCATATATGAAAAACCGCCTTGCGGTTTCTATTCCGTTATTTCTGTGGGAATTTCAGGATAAAAATTACCATATATGTTATTCTGATGTCTATGTATGTCTCTGTATGTCTAAGCTATTGTGCTATAGTACTGCAAAGTTTCATCGAAATCCGTTCATACATAATATATACATCCCTCCTCACAAACTTTCGTATTTACGAGTATTATATAAGTAGGATTTTTCATAGAAGCTCTTCACCTAGTTGATTTGATATTGCAAGCATATACGTATTAATAGTAATTCAATTAAATAATTACTCACATAGAAACTCAGTCAGTCCAAATATTTCACCTTTAGTGAATCTCATGAAGGTGTTTTCTTCGAAGTAGAAACATATTACCAACATATTTTTACTGAAACAAACATTATAATGAGCAAAAACAAAACATTTCGAATGGTCTTTATTTCAAATTCAAATTCATTCATGAACGCTTTATAACACTAAAACACTGATAAAATGTTTTGTCTTTTTCGTTCTTTGTAAAACAGCGTACATCGGAAAGGGATAAACCAAGCTAAAATGCTGATAATAAGCGTCTCTATTGCTATAGAACTTCTTTTAGGCACTTACATGAAATATTCCGGAGACTTATTCCCAACGCTTGTGACAAAACTGTCGGATGAATCTGACTTTAGCGGAGCCTTGCTTACTGCTTCGAAGTAAGCTATCTCAGTGCAAGCTGGCAAACATTCCTCGCACGAAGTGTCCACTCCTGAAAAATGTTGTTGTACTAAATCTTAAATCACTGACGCAAGGCAGTTGTTAAAACTTAAGCCCGGTTTCCACTGCGAGCGGAACGGACCCATTAATGACTCCGTTTGGCAGCCATTGCGTGTTTTGTTAAGACTTTTTGTTTTTGCGTGTTATGCGTCTATACAAGTAACGCAATGGTAATTAAACGGAGTCATTAATGAGCCCGCTCCGCTTGCAGTGGAAACCCTGCTTAAGGCTGAGATAAATAGTCGTTGCTAAGAAATCTAAGAATAAGTCAAAAGTACTACTTTCAAAAGTCGTACTTTAGCTTAGAATAGTATGGATCCCGATAGTCTCTTAAATAGACGAGTCTATGACTGACGCTTAGCTAAGAATCACCTAAGAATGGTCTATTTTAGACATTGACTATAACAATTTTTTCCATTTTTGAAAAATAAATAACTTGGAGCAAATCTTAACGAACCCCTATTTTATTACCAATAGAAGACTTAGGGTGGGTTGTTTGAAACAGTTGGTTATCGTAACATACATTCGTTAAAATGTTTACAATTACGTATGTATGCTGCTAAATAGCGTTTTCATAACTGAAAATACTGATGTTAAAGTTATTCGGGTCCATTACAGGATTTTTCTTTTTTTTACGTCGCTTGTGACTGACATTTTGTGTTAACGTTTACTGTTGCCCTTAGAAAACGCATTTACCTTCATGTATAATTTTGTTCATATTTGAATAGCATTTCGCGTCGGCTTTGCCACATATACGGGTCGTTTTATTTTCTGGAAACACAAAAAATCGGTAAAGTTAATTGGACTAACAAAACTAAAATGTAGGTACGCCAAGATATATATATAATAATGCTTTCGTTTCATCTTTCTTCATAAAGAAATAGGTTGAGAAAGAGAGAGACATCAAGTGAGAGAGACTTTTCATCATATAGATATAAAACCTTTGTCTTGGCTAGCATTTTCCTAGCCCTTCTTAGTTAAATGTTATAGTGGTAGGTAAAAATTGCCTGTGAGTCGCCGATGTGGAGCCATCTAGGCCGCGAGTTTCCTCACCACATTTTCCTTCAGAAATATAATTTATTATCATATTTATGCTATCAATCAATATAATTGTTCGCACTACCGATATGGACGCAATACTTACTGGGCATGTAGTAATACACACATTTGCATACGTCTAACATGGTTCGGGCTTCACACTCCATTTCACAGTTCTTCAAAGTGTACGTTCTGTGGAAATTTATGGGGAGATACTCAGAATATGCTTCGGAGGGTACGTTAAGCAGTCGGTCCCGGTTGTATCAATCGTTAGACCATGTCGGAGGCCTTTAGGCGGTCTAAAACCTCCGAAGGGTCCGAAGGGGAACCAGGGTTGGCCACTAAATTACTCGACAACGAGCAAGAGAATATGTATAGCATTGAAGCAGTCGATTCGCAATTTTTTTCATTTAAACGTTTCATTTAATTGTTTGGACCACTAATTATAAATGATATGCAAGTTGCTTAACAAAAGCAATAGGTTAACACTGCTTAGCTAAACTACGCCTTGAGCGCTACTTAATAATATCTTCTTGTGACATGACCACAACTATGTGACCCCCAGACGCCAAAAAAAAAATACACTAACCTAAAAAACACCAGCTGCTTTTCATCAGGAAACAGGCACAGTCTCTTGCTGACAGCTATACTCTTCAAAGATGATTGGGCATCTGTGATCCGCGGTCGTATTACAGCACGGGCCTCCGTACCAGGTCCGTAGATCTCACCCAAATTCCTGATCTTAGGAGTTTCAGTAGGATTATGGAGTAGGATCTGGAAATAAATATCGTCAGACAGAAATGTATTATCAGTCAGGGAAGGAGCAGCCGATTCAGTGTTCGGAATGAAGAGATGAGATTTGTTTCCATTCAGAGCACAAAGAGAATCCATTATTTACCGGCATCAAACCGGGAAGAATGGATTGAGGCCTTTGTCCAACTATGGGATGGTACAGGCTATTAGTAACAGTAAACAGTTTTTAATCCTCATACTTACTTTAAACCCAACACTCTCAGTTGAAGCGCAGTAATATTCGTCGATATTTGCGTCCAAGATCAACCTCAATCCTCGTTGAGTGCCGATTCCTGAAAATAATGTAGGATAGGTAAATAAATAATACATTGAGTGAAGGTTGAAGTCGCGGGAAACAACATGTCTATATATGGCTAACATGCGGCTTTGTGACTTATGTCCTAGAGTGGACGTTTATCCTGGTTTATCCTGATGATATGATAAAGAAGATATTCAGTACTTAATGATATTCCTAATTGAACTTAGTCTGTAGTATGTCTTTGGAGTACTAGTTACCTTTTGGTCTCCATGGAAATCCATCGGTGGGCGCATCAGGAGGATAACCGCCTTCAGGAGTCCAATCAACAGCCGGCAGTGGAAACGTCAGGTTTAGGTCGTTCAGATCTCTCCTGTAAAGATTAGATGAATACAGTTTGTAATAGTGGTTTCTATGACGACTTTATAAAAGCTATAGCAGAAGGACACATAGAGACAAAGAGAGGAAGAGGAAGACCAAGAATTATGCAGACCAACTGAAAGAAAGAGCAAAAGTCCTGTCGTACGAACAGCTGAAAGGATGGAGGATGGCAGAAGATAGAGAAAAATGGAAAGAACTCCATCGATAAGAGCTCTTAAGCCCTTAAGTTTAAGAGAGAGAATAGTGGTTTGATTCCTACAACACTTGGTTTCCAATATCATTGAAAGGAAAATATACAGGCTACTTTAATTACTGTCATAAAGGGTGTTTCTTTGCTTTCCTAATATTTGTACTTACGGATTCCTAAACATCATGTTTCTATGGACTACGTTGAAGGTGCAACAGAGACCTTCATCGGTCAGCTGTGCATTGAATAGATCTTGGCAGTTCATCGCCTGTGAGTCCCATTCGCATAGCGCCAGCATCTCACTGCACGGCTGGGTTACCTAGAAACGTAAGGTTTCATGAGATATGGCAGCAAAAACACCTTTGACGTAGCGAAAGTATCTAGAGCCAATTTGCATCTTTACTACAGCTTTGTACCCACGTGCCATTCTGATCAAATGCTTTTATGAAATTTATTGTCTCTTAATTAATGCACTCTTACAAAGTAAGCACATAGATAGTAAATACATTAAGTATTAGCCTGTAATGTCCCACTGCTGGGCAAAGGCTTCTTAACACATAGTTAACAACAGTCAAATATCCGCGAATAGCCATAGAATATGTATATCATCAAAAAACCTGCTTCCCGCCTATTTTGTTGATACCTGCCTGTTTTCTTTTATCGTCGCCATTTTGTTTAAAAAGTAAACTACATCAAACAACGATTTACTTTATTGAATTGTAACAAATAAAACAACATAAAACGATCTACTTTTTCCCCTCCAAAACATTACATAAGCCAAACATTACATAACCTCAAAAAAGAAACGTACATTAATAAGGAAAGAGCGAGTGTAATCCCAATCAGCACTGCCTGCGATGTCATCTTCAAATATATCTGTGTCATCTCTGCTTGAGCAAAGACTCTGTAGCAACTTCTTGTCAACAGGATCTCTGGAACAGTCACGAGACAACTGATAACGCACGCTGTCGTAAACTCGTGGCGTAATCTCGTATTTTGGCCCGGAGCTAGTGGATATGTAGGTGCCTAGGTTTATGTGATTTGATCTTGGTGTTTTGTAACGGTTTATGAATGCAATGGTTTTAAAGATACGTAATTTTAAAGTGTATTTTGAATTACGTACGTTTCATGATAAGTAGGTATTCAAAAATAGGTAGGTAAATGTTAAAGCTCTTTTTGAGTAGCGGTATAATTTTGGATTGAAAACTAAGCAAGTAAGTATTAATTAGCCTGTAATGTCGCGCTGCTGGGCAAAGGCCTCTCATCTCACTGAAGTACAGTGAGGAGTAAACTAGATGTAAAAATTGTATGGAATGAATAAAGGTGCATAATGTGCTTATGAAAAGATTTTGACAATGTCAATGCGTTGTTTGACTACGCTAATGCGCTGAAATTGGTGAATCAGGTGCCGCACCGCTCCGCTCCACTTCTATGGAAAGTGAAAACGCACCCCTAAGGGCGTTTGAGTATCCCGACATTATGGTAGTACGTAGTCATGCAGTCTTGTAAATAGTGACTGAATACTTATGCCATGGTGTTCTAGAAATGTATCAATTGTTCGGTTCTTGAGTGCCAAGAGTAAAAAACAAAAAACGTACGTACAACCAATATACTATACAACTCACCCAGACTGCCAATATCTCTCAGCAACCGACTTCTTAGCCTGGTTGACGTTACAGATAGTCAACGCTGGGAACGGCAGGCTCAATAGTGCCATATTCTGAGGGTTGATGCTCACAATCATGGGAGATGACAACCATTTGACGTAGATGTTCATGATGAAGTACCCGGCACAGACGAGGGAACTCGCGAAGGCAGCCACCCAGAAACATCTGCCAAGGTTGTTGTGTGTTCTAGTACTACTACATATACAAATATTTTATAAGAATATATAAATTGACACCCAGACGTCAACGCCAACAACTATGTCTTCACATATTGTTGACTCCGGGTTGGAACTGAACCCTCAACCCCCGACGCAGTCAGCGCTCTCACTGCCTCTGTGCCAACGGCCGTGTCAAAACTTGTGATTCAAATATAGTTTATTTGCTACTAGTTTTTACCTTTCGCACCAAGTTAGTTTCTTCTCACCAACATACCGAAGGCCATGCAATGTCGTCGTTAATAAGTAGTTCCTCAAGTCACTTTTGAAGACACTTTCCATCTCCTTGCTCGGTTTAAGTTTTGGGCGTTCCTGTAATTGCCTCAAAGCCTTAGTATCAAACCTCACATTTTTCAAATTCAAATTCATTTATTATTTACTGGTTTTATTTTTTCCTTAATGAAAGCTATGTAACTTTAACTTTATATTTTGATAAACAAAGACAAATTGTTGAGTTACCTCACTACGGCTTCTCGTGATACGAGTTCTGGAGTCCCAGACAGGAAGCGTTTGTGTTGTCCAGGCATAGTTTTCCTAGTTATTAGAAAAAGTTAATATTTCTCTTAATAAAACTAGTTCCTTTAAAATAAAAGCTTTATAGACAAGTGAACTAAAATGCTGCCACATGGCAAGCAAAAACCCCAAAGAGCTGTTGTTGTAAAACCCGGCTCTGCATTGCACGGCCATCCAAAATCTCCACTTCTGACATTCACTGAATTCATGCGTACAGTGAGAAGTTTTTGGTAATTACGACACTCCGAAAACGCGTAGGTACACTTTTGCAGAAGTCTGCATAAATTAACCTTGATTTAACTATAGTGTTTAACTTTTGAATTGGTACCTTATGTAGTACCCAAAGTAAGGGCGGCGATAAAACTTCAAGGGCCTTATACATAAACGCTTATTAACAGCACTTTAGCTATCAAATAGTTTGTCCCTTTTCGACATACGCTAATTTATAAAGAGCAAAAGAGACAAAGATTTTATAACAGTGTTTTAGTTTTTGAATAATACGGTAATTATTTTGTCAATTCACGTAAGTCAAAATTTACCTTTCTGAATCCTTTCGAACTGATTTGAGAATGAACTGGTTTTTGGAAAATCATTCTCAAGATAAAGTGACTTTTAACTTAGGCGCTTCAAATACGAATGAAAGTTTCACAAGAGCGATTGTAAAACAGTTGATAGTGGCTAATGATCGGTTCCCTGCCCTACCTAATTCACTTGAGTAAATGTTTGCGCTCTAATCGTTCGTTGTCGATCACTGATAGATCGCCCTTGCACCACCTCCCTTCGATATCAAAATGATACAATTCCCCAGCTATTCGACGTCCTTACTTAACCACCTAATTATTAGTCTCGACCAGTCGTAAATCGAACCTAGAACCTTTAATTTAATGGCAATTACGACCGAATCGGTTTTTGATAATATATAATCACAATTATTGTACATTCTTGTGTGTTAATGCGCTTGCTTCCAGTCTTTGTTCGTTTAAACAATTGGAGTGATTTGAGGTCATTGGATAGGATGTGAGCATATTGATATAATGTGGCGTGTGGTATTGATTAAGGTTTTCTGATGAAATTTCGAGTTATAATTTCAGCGCGGTGTTGAAGGTCGACGGGTAGTGAAAGAGGAAGGTCTCAACTCTTCACGCTGCCTTGCATCTCGGTATTGCTCATTACTCAGGAATTTTACTTACTAGCCTTGCATAGTCAATATGCTTTTCATAGCTGTTCTAGTTCACGCGACCAATGAATGACGCACGTCTATCAATATTCATGTAAACTCGTATTCTCAGAGTAGGTGTCCGATCCCGCTGACTGATAGAGCGCTATTGGGAAATTGAAACGACAGAGTAGGTATTTTCGTTTTTATATAATTTCTTTTTATCGCATACATACAAAATATTATTTATTATGTACAAAAAGTTCGTTCAATAGAAATTTCTTAAAAAAAGTAACAAAAAAGCCACAGAAAGAGGGAAGGCTGACGCACTTGCACTTAATAATTTCTAACAGAAGAAGAGATCGGAGGAAAGATGAAGAGAAGACGCGGCGCAGTGATCACTTTCAATGAGAGGGGTCACTGCGACGCGCCGCGGAGAAGGGGGAGGAAGGGGGAGGTTTTCACCAGTGGTTGTGTTGCTGGGGGTGCGCGGGGGCAGCGTGTTGCGCCTGCGCGTGGGCGGCGAGGTGAGACGCGCGCGCCGCCGCTACCTCGGGGGTCTCGAGGATGCCGGAGCCGTCGTTAGCTAATCTGATGTTGGCGGGCTGGTGCGCCGCGTTGCCCGACTGCCAGGAGGGAGCGCCGTTCCACTGGGGAGCAGGGGCGTTCCACTGCTGGGGAGCGGGAGCGTTCCACTGCTGCTGGGCGGGGGCGTTCCACTGGTTACCCGCGGGCTTGGCGGCAGACAGGGCGGCGAGGTGAGCGGCGCGGGCCTGGGCGACCTCGGGGGTCTCAGCTACGGGGGCGGGGGCACCGTTCCAGGCAGGAGCGGGGGCGGCGTTCCATGATTGAGCAGGGGCGGAGTTCCAGGACTGGGCGGGGGCGGCGTTCCACTGGTTCTGTTGGGGTTTCTGCCAGTACTCTTCGTTGTCCCACCTGGGGTCGTAGGAGCCGTCGTCGTTGGGGTTGGGGTTGCTCTGGGCGGCCTGGTTGAGGGCGGCGAGGTGGGCGGCGCGCGCCTGGGCTACCTCGGGTGTGTCGAGGATGTTGCGTCCGTCTTGCGACAGAGCGATGTTAGCCGGAGGGCCGGTCCAGCCGGAGCCATGGGCTCCACACGCCAGCGCCAAGCAAGCTACTACGATCTGCAACAATACATACCATACGTTAATCCACTTGTTCTATTCATTCACTCAATGCATTTACTTAAGTAGAGTATGTACTATTTAGTACTGTAGCAATCGACGTTATCACCATGTCTATAAGAAAACGTCTCAATGACAGACTGCTATCGCATGATAGACTACAAATCGAAGGGTTTCGTTCACTCGGTGGTTTATCTGTTCAATCTTGTCGTGTACAAACTGAGACCAGCTTTGCATATCCTTTATTAACGAGATAATATTCACGAGTAGCCGCCGCACACAAAGTGTAATTGGCAGTTTGTTCTGCCCTCTTATTACCGCTGGGCTAGTCGATGTGATATTTATATAATTCTAGCTGTCGATGATAAGTCGCCCTCGATTCGGGCAGGTGGCTATTGCGTCGCAAGTCCACTATACTTACTAACAATCGCAACATCGTGTAAATATACTATTATTACGTATGTATACCTCGAATTGATATTCGATTGGATAAATCCTTTTTCTTAGCTTTACGAACGGTTTAGCACTATTTATTCGTTTTAAATAACATCAAGCTCTTAGTTTATTGTACAGAGCTGTAATTTATTCTGTCTATGAGTGGACTAAGACTAGTTTTTGCAGTTGTTCAACAAGGTACGTTTATAACCTATTTGTAGGTATGGGTGT
The DNA here is from genome assembly GCA_963082685.1 of Cyclophora albipunctata. NCBI lineage: Eukaryota > Metazoa > Arthropoda > Insecta > Lepidoptera > Geometridae > Cyclophora > Cyclophora albipunctata. Next base: position 4,284,799 of record OY720133.1, read on the forward strand.
TGGTCAAAGTTCTATGTAAGTACTAACTGGCGTTAATATACATTTTGCAATGTAACTAGGAATTGTGTAAACGCTAACCAAGAGACTACGTCTGTAGAAAATACAAGAGTCAAGATAAACAAAGACGGAACGTTTTGAAGTATTCCAAATACGAATTCTTCTTTTTTCAAAGTGACATTTATGACATTTGTCAGTGATTTTAAAAAGAAAAAGATAACTAACTTTGAATTCTGAACGTAGTTTCAATCAAAACAAAAGATGTAAGAAATGATTAAGTACTCAATCGAATCGTGTTAGGGCTTGGCATAGACTGTGGGTGGCGCGATAGAACAATAACTAAGGATTGTGTTAGATCATGTTAATGGAAATTAGACTTTTGAATCGATTGAACTTTAGAAATGATACAATAAAATGGTATGAACAAAATGTTATTTCAAATGTTATGTTTAACATTTTTAAGGATTGATGTGTTTATGATGGATGGATGTGTAGTGCTAAGAAGAATTAATTCAAAATCAACTAAGATTTTGACTTTCAAAACAAACATACTTAAACTTTAACCAACGCATTTAAGATTAGAATTAAATAGAAACAAATTAAAAAAATAATTAAAATGATTGACAGCCTATCAAAGTAAGAAATAATTAAGGAGATCAATTGATATGTTATTTTAATTAAGATCAATTGATATACTTCTAATTAAAGGTGTCCTTTCTACATCCGTTCTATTTTTAAAATAACTAGACTGTTTTTTGCTCTACTTTTTTAAATATAGATCGAATCGCGCACGTCCGCCGTTGCGTTAAACTTAACGATAAAATCTGAAATGGTACAATGTTTCAAGAAAATGCGCTTTACCCTTGAATACCGACACGAGTTGACGAAATGTATGTAACTATTTGTGATATGTATGCATTATTTGAATTAAATTGTGACTTTATGACTTACAAAGAACAATGAGATGGAAACCGGTGAGAATATTAAAACAAAAATCTATTCCCGTTTGGTTGTAATAGTAGTGTTGTTCAATAAGATACGCGTCATAGACAATATCTCTTCTGTTTATCTTCTATTCATAGAGTAAAGACAAACATGTCTTTATAAAAGAGAAAAAAAAACAAAACACCTTTGTCTCTGCCTGCATCTTTACCTTACAGTGCTTTCATATATGTTACTCATGTACCTTAATGTACCACGCCTGAGCTTTCACTCTCAATAAGTAAAAATGATAAGTGATTCAAATCAAGTGAACGGCGACAAGGTCCGAAGGCCGCTTGAAGGTCACTGATCAGGAAGTATACCTTCCGGACTTCGAGTCACATTACCGACCGGTTACCCTCGGTACTCAAACTTTTTTCATTTTTCTACTAACATTTTATTACACGCCCTTTACGGTATAAGTGAACAAGTTTGTTTTTGCTCCAAATAGTTATTACTAATGGACAATGAACTTCAATGATAAGTATGTTGTTAGCATTTTACTTTAATTATAGCGAAGCTTGACTTTTATGTAGAGGGCGGTAGTGTAGCAGTTTTCAGTAAGAGATAAATTTTCTTCGTTTCATGAGGAAACAAGATGGCCGCGTTTTTTGCTTGTCTAAATCATGAATGAGATGATACATGGATGATACGAACATTGTCTTATGAATGGAATGATTTTTATTGTATCTTTAATTTAAAAACTCGCTAAACAGTTTGCATAGCATCATTTATATATCTCGTTACAAATCGATAAAATTCAATCCCTTTATAAATTTACAAGAATATTGCAAAAAATAAAAAGCAATAAGTGATCCCTTTTTTACTTATTGAGGTGTCAATACAACTCTTTATGTTTCCTTATACGTCCGCGTAAAATACTTCACATTGTTCAAGATCTTTGTGCTTTTCTGAGAATATAACTAACCATATTCAGAGCAAATATATATAATTATAATATTTAGAGCTTATAATACTTTAACATCGAAAGTATTGATCGATATTTAGTACCTTTACTAAAACGATCGTTAATTTAGTTCTAAAAACGATTACTATTTAAGTACCTATGACCTATAGTGTTGGGCGTTGTTACAATTGTAATTAGTAATATCGATTAACGTTGGCTGGGCGGTGCGTGGGCATACCCTTCTAAATTGATACGCGACGGAATGCAGACAAAAAGCTTGGGTGAGTGGCGAGGTTGGCGACACGACTGCGACCACAGGCTCGCTGCGTGCGGCCGCGCCGCCATTGATAACTAATAGGGATGGGAATATATCGATATTGAAATCGATAAAGAAAAAGTTTGGAAATAATCGAATGTTTCTATGAAAGGAGAAAATTCATGACATTGATAATGTGACCGAATATTGATTTTAATTCTTTCTAAATAAGACAAAAAATGTAATAGATAAATACTTAATTGTACACTGTAGTGTAACACTGTAGTGTTGTGTTATGTATAACATAACACAAAAAAGTCCTACAATGCCTGGACGGCCTTTTCGCTAAAAGCGATCTCTTCTAGGCAACCTTTAGAAGGATAATAGGACATAGATAGGAAATTACGCTACTATTACTATTTTAATTTCGCGTTCGACCTTGTCCATACAAAGAGCTTATAGATCAACTTAAATGCATCTAGCTCTGATCTAAATTCCGAAGCACTGATAAAATACAGCCATTAAACATGTCGTAACCGCCATCATCTAATTGAATCAGCGCAGCCAATGTTTAATGTCAAAAGAAATCAAATTAATATCTGTTCGTAATGTAAATAGAGCGGCGCCACTACTAGGGGAAAAAACAAACTACTATCGATGTAAAAAAACTCGATAATATTTTCTCGATTTAAAATTATACAACAATAAACTACTTAATAAGGACTAAACTAAACAGTCTAAACATCGAATTATCCTAAATATATTACACGGGAATAATCAGCCATAAAATCGAGTTAGATTATAGTTTATAATCGTGTAATTGTTGGAAGTGAATTCGCAGTCGACGTGAATTAGTTTGAGCGTAATGATATTACAAACAAAGTTACTTATGGGTTGTCGAGTTTGTGGACAATGGTAGGGGTTTCGAAGGTGATTGAAGAGGTGGCACGGCTGGTTGACATTGTGATATTAAATGGAGCATGAACCGACTGTGCCCTTAAAATAGGTATTGTGTGTTCAACATTGTTGCACTGAAATATTAGTTTGTGAACAATGTAATTATAATCGATTGTCCATTTTATTTGTCATATTCATTGATTTATGTGTGAATGTTTCACCGAATAAGGACAAATGAAAGTTTGATTAATTAGCTGGTATTGATTACGGTATAATACCTTTTTTGAAAGGCATTTGACATTGACTTTGATACCATAAGAAATAGCAAGTACATAATTTATCTAAAGTATTTACTTATGTCTACCTCTAACCTATTTATTTAAGCTAAAGCCTAGAATTTATATTATGATAAAGATATTGAAATTCGAACAAAAATTTGACATAAACTCATTCATGCGTAGGAAGGAATGTAAAACAAGTGATGCTGAACTTATTCGCAAAGGGTTCATTCACAAGAGATCGCCAACAATCAACTTTCAGTGACATTGACATCGGCACTTTGCTCCAATTCACCGGTTTCCTAAAAAACCTTAACCGCATTTGTCTATTGCAAACATTTTCACGTACACGACTCACTTACATTTTGACACATGGTAATTAACATCAATTACAATAGAAACTTATTGGTGTTCAGAATGCGGAACAATTTGATAGCCTAATTAAAAAGATATTGAAAAAAGGTTGCATATCTATATTAAGAGGTGATAGGATCTGTTACAGAGTTAAATGAGATATTTCGTGAGGGAATTATATAAGTATGTGTTATGGTTAATTGAACTTTTATAACCCTTACTCTATTTTTAAAGTGTTATTTGTAAATATTGGAAGTAGAGTTTGCGATATGTGATCTTTTATTAGTATTTTTTATGTAAAGCATTGCCACATGATTCTAAATACGAATATTTTTGCTTTAATTGCTTGTCCTCACGCCTCATAATGTAACATTTAACACTTTTCCTAGCGCCTCGTGTTAAAACGCAGTTAATTTTCGACATAAACCTAGTTGTTCTTTCATGCTGCCCAACGTTTAGCGGCGGCCATTATAACAATTATGACAACATAACGAAATTAATAAATTCACTTTTTTCTTTACCACCAGTATTATGTTCGAAGTTCGAACGCTGCGGTGCAAATTGGATTATGATTTATGGCAATTTATACAGATTGTCACATTATTTTTTACGACATGTTTGATTAGAATGTATCAATAACATTGAGTTAAGTATTTATAACATGCTATTAAATTAGTAAGACAAGTTTATATTACATTTTTCCAATATGATATTATTAAACAAAGAAAGATATTTTTTTGCAACAAAACTTGTTTTAGCAATTATGAACTAAGTCAGTTTCGTCAATAGATAATTAAAAAATTGCATAATTAAACTTTTTAAAGCAACTTTGACATTCAAAATCCATTGTTAATTTTAATGTAATATGTTATCTTTAATCAAATTACAACATTTAATTAAACATAAGCAAAACTAATGTAATGTTAAAATAGTACGTTTCATACTTTTTAATTATCTATGGAATTAGTTGTTATCTCGATTCTCACAGTAAGACCTACTTCGTTACAGATCTTTATCGTGTGATTGTTTGACTAAACGTTTGCGAAACTCTAGAGATCATATTTTGATTTATTGTCTCGTGATTACAGAGGCGGGCCCTTAAGGGATGGAGCAACAATGAATAACACAATAAGTATTGACTAAGTCCGACTAAGTAATCACTCAGACCCTCGTCTAAGACTAATCTGTATTTCTTAATTAGCCGATCTGATGCTTACATTAAACTAATTAATCACTTAAAAAAGCACTTACCATGGATTTCATTTTTGTTTTGAAGTTAAAGCACGGAAAGAAAGAAAGAAATTAAAAGTTGTTTTTGTTGATTGATAGCGCTGATGGAAGACTAGAGTCTTCCAGGATTCGCTATGTAGAAGTGCAACTTGCGTCTGTACTAAATGAGGGCGGGAGCTGGCTTTTATACGACGGCAGTTGACAAGAGGGGGTGCGCTCGCGCATGCGCACAACGCCGCGTGAAAGTATCGGGACAAGCTATTGATAATAGGCGAATATCATACACATTTCAATGGCAAGCGCTTGTGTACACCCGCGCGTGTGCACTCTCAAAATATTTAAAAAAAGAATAGTTTTTTTTGGCAATAGTGTAAAGTGTACGCAAAGTTTTGATATCACATTTTCAAATAACGCAACGAATATCGAACCGTTTCGAAATTTGATTTGATTTATCTGTTTTTGAATGTTGTTGAAATTATTAGATTAGTGTTGTTACTGTAAATGCAAATTGTTCAAAATATACGTTCGAAGGTTGATCTGTAATGGTTGAAAGGTATTCTATTTTCAAAAGTTTATTACCATGTAGTTTAGTTGTTGTCAATACTTTTTTTATGGTCTATTTAAAAGTATAAAAGTAATGATTATGGGAAAACGATTTCTATAAGGACAGATTAGTTTCTTATAATATCGAACTTAAGCTGCCACAAACCCAACTGTTGTGTTGTCATCTTGACAAAATGTGTCATGTCATTCATGACAAAAAATTCTAGTCTAGTTATAAGTTGTCCAGCTGTGAGATAGATTGGTTAAAAAGTTATTTGCTTACTCCTTTTTATTCTAGGTTTACACTAGCAGCGACCCGCCGTTTTACCCGCGTTCCTGTGGGAATTTCGGAATTTTATATAATATAAACCTACCTCTTGAATCACTTTATCTTTTTAAAAAACCGCGTCAAATCCGTTGCGTAGTTTTAAAGATCTACGCATACATAGGGACAGACAGACAGACAGCGGAAAGAGACTTTGTTTTATACTATGTAGGGATTAGTAAAGTCTACTTCCTTTCTCTATTTCTCTACCTTTGTTCTACTAATCTATATCAACCATATAATAGTAATGTTGTAGAGTTTGTTTGAACACTTTAATGTCTGGAACTATCAGTTAGATGAACAAAAATCTATATAGGAAGTGACTTTCAAAGGGATGAAAAAAGCCTTCATTCCATCCCGAAATTCATGACTGAAGATATCAGCACCGTGAGGACGATCAGGCATAATCACCACGCTTGCCTACTGCGGATTGGTGATCTCAAACCCGAGCCATATTTGAAAAGTAGGATATATGTTTTCGTTCGACCAATAAAAAAACCTTTGTGTATGGTCGTAGAGCAATGGTAGAGTACTTTAAACATTCTTAAATTCAACAGCATAAAGAAAAAATCATATATAATTCCATCGGTCGAATTGATAAACCTCCTTTTTTGAATTCGGTTAAAATAGCACTTAAATGAAATGTGACTACTATAACTTGTAAAGGTAGAGTCAACAGGTGTAGGTATTCAGAGCACCAAATGCTTCCGACAAGATCTGCTGATTGTAATCACAGGCTAATAACCGAAGCCGACACTTTAACATAATTTTTATTGCGTCGAGTAAGGGCTCAGACAAGTAACGCAAATAAGTATTTTTTACAATTTCTTTGTGAAGACTGTCAATAGTAAAAGTAATTTTTAAAAATGTCGATCCCGTTTGTTTCAATCGATAGATCAAGTCCGAGGCGTCTATCTATGATCTATCATGATCTATTTAGTTTCTCTAAACTCCAACACTAGGGTTGGCCACTGACTTTGATTAACTTGCTTTCTTCCTAGTATTAGTAAAGTATTCGATCTAGCATACCCTGCAGTTGGTTTGCACCTATAGTTTAAAAATTTTAAGGATAGAATGTAAAGTCTACTATGTATCCCTAAACCCGGCTGTGGAATAGTCAGGTTACATACAAAAAAACCTTTACGGTTACTTGAATTACCTTGAATGAATTGCAAAAAATATAATCTTATTGGCTACTTTAATCGATACTAATGTAATACTAATGTTTAATCTTTGTTTGTTTGTTTGTTTGTTTGTAAGGGCTAATCTCAGAAACTATCAGTCCGATTTGAATAATTCTTTTTGTAACGGATAGCCACATTCAACGGAAATATTTTAAGCTATTTCTTATCCCGAAATTACCACAGGAACGGGCACAGAGCGGATAAAACCGCGGGACGCTGCTAGTTATCTATATCCTGAATAGCAATAGTCATCTTATTTTGCAAAAATAAACTGCCAATATTAAATATTTTCAATATGTACACCGATATTTTAATTCTCAGTTCATTATGTCTCATAAATATCGGTTTCGTTATACTCCGACTATTTCGCACGTTTTCTTACTACTTTTGAATTGCAAATGAAATAATATTTATTACATCTGTGACACCTATATAATTCGGATTTGAATACATGTGTATATATTTAGTAGTCAGTAGTCGATAATAAATCATGAGTGTTTAAAATTCAATTAAAATATATGAATGTATGTTTAATGTTCGATATTGATGTATGGATAGCTCACAGCGGTAATTAACACGCGTTCCTACACTACATACTTGACATAGACATAATTCATAGATTGTGTCTATAAACTATCTTACTCTATGAAATGACAGCTAGAAAGGTTATAAATTATAATAAGCGAGTATTTAAAGTATGTGACAGGTAGAATTAGGGTATAAAAAAGGTATTTTATGAACCTTAATTTGGTTAAAATTGTATTGAAATATCTGTCATATTTGCTGAAAATTATCGACTTCAGGGTTGGTTTTAAGCCTATAAAAGATGATTATCATCAACTTATTATGATAGCCTTCCCCTACGAGCCGTAACGCCCCTGCCGAAGACAAACTAGGATACCTCGCACTTTTGCCTACAGATAAACCCGCGACTATATACATCCTACCGTTCGTTGGCCAAAGTTGAAACACAAACAAATGAAAGTTGTATAATTACAAACGCACACATACACAGCGGATAGTACAGACAAAGGTAAAACACAAACAAATGAAAGTTGTACTATTACGTACGCACACACGCATACAGCAGTACATTACTTCCATGTCCAGTTGAGAGCTCAACATATCTCAATTAAACGCCACCAAAACTGAAGAAGGTCAGAATGGTAATCATTAAGATTAAGTTCAAGGGTCCCCTTGATTCATGATTCAGAATGCGCCATTTAAAATCATTATGTGTAAAAACTGTCTGTACGTCGGCAATTTGTAATGATAAGTAATTGATTGTCTACCGATGAGTGTAATTTTGGTATAATTTTGGTATAAAATAAGATGGTATTTTATTGAAATATGGAGTTAAGAGGAGGTTGTCTTGTGTATGTTTTATGACTGTTGTCTCTATTATTGGAAGGGTATATTAATATTTTAAAACGTTGAAATAACGAAGAATAAGAAGAAGTTTGGATTTAACACACTGGCTTGCGGCTTGTAAATTCGCGTAATGTCAACGCTCAACGACAACTTAGCGATGTTCTATTTAATTCTGACAAATTTTAAAACGGAACCATTTGGAAACGACTCATATTTTGGCGTGTTATAAGCGTGTGTCGTCACGCCCATACAAAAGACATCAACGCGCTTACCGCAAGTACCGGCTTCCAATATTTTCTTTGAATTTGGAACATCATTATTTTTCCGATAATTTTGAATAGATCTCTTTGGAGACTTAAATAGTTTTACAATTCTTCTCAAAATACAAAATCTAAAAAATGCACAAATTTTCAGGTGTACTAATACATACAATGTGCTCTTTTTTGTATTATCAATAGGCAAAAAAACATTATTAATTGGTTGAATGAACTGTTCTTACCTTAATACATTTTAAGAGAGACAATACGTATTTTAAGATCAAAATAGAGTTTTAAATTACATTTTTGTTTACGATATTGTTCAACCGGACGTGTCTTGTGAATCACGCGGAAACAACTGTCCTTAATATGTATGGAGTGGATGTTCATTTATTACTCACCTCTTTTAAAAGTAGGTATTTCAGATCTTAATAAATATCCTTCATAATTAATGAAAGATCTTAATAATAAGAGTAAATTAATGAGAGATAAGAGATAAATAAGATACGTCATAATTAAGAAGAGAAGAGATTAATAAGATCTTAATAAAAATAAATAAGATTTATTAAGGACTGCGAAGTAATTTAATGCGTATACACATCACTTAGATCTACATATTATGTGACTTATGTTGGCCATTAATTTACTTACTTCATTTGGCAAATGCGAGAGTGCCATTCTGAAAACAACATATGCATATGGTTGAATTGAGAAACTTCCTCCGTTTTTGAAGTCGGCTAAAATAACCTTAATCTGTACACATTTTACTATAATTTTGGTTTCGTAGCACCCACCATAGACACACAAAGAAACAGATATACACGTCTTTTGACTTGTGTCTATTCCTGAGTGTTATTTTTGACACGCGTTTTTAGTCGAGGGCTAAAATTAGCATATTTTTATTACACTTCAATCATATTTGCTAAAGTTAATATTAAAAAACGGATACTATAAAAATTCAATTAATAATTGCTACAAATATTATTAGATCAAAATCCTTGATCGTAATCATACTTAATTTAATTTACCAAATATCAATATAAAGTACAGACTCTGCGTTTGTAATTATTTAATTTAGTTATATAGAATACGCTGCGGTTTTGAGGTCACGGCGGCATCGGTTTCAATATTATAATTATGTTGTATCAAATAAAGATATATTTCGTTTACATTGGACTTTTATTTGAAAACTAATATCTCATTGGTTCATTGCAATTTAATATATATAGAGTATTTATTTAATGTATTGTCGTTTGCGTAACGCTAAAATGGATAAATCCCTACTTATATTATAAACCAGCTGTGCCCCGCGGTTTCACCCGCAGCGCCCCGTTTCCGTGGGAATTTTGAGATTTTTATTCCTTATTTTTGTTATATAAAAACCTTGTCCTGAAAATAAGGAACACATTAAAAAAAAAAACATCCAATTTGGTGCTGTCGTTCTGAAGTTATGCGCTTACCAACACATTTTGCGATTCATTTTTATACATATTATAGCTGTGCCCCGCGGTTTCACCCGCAGCGCCCCCGTTCCCGTTTTTATTCCCTATAAACCTCACGGAGCCCGAGACCTTTCCAACGAATGCAAAACCGTGGAAATCGGTCCAGCCATTCACGCGTGATGCCGCGACCAAGGAAAACGGGTTTCATTTTTATATATATAGATAGATTAGCAGCACCCACGGTTTTTCACGGCAATTTCGGGATGTAAAATAGCCTATAGCCTTCCCGTTGCATGTGTCCATTACATAGGTTACTTTTTATCCCGAAAATCCCAAGGGTAGACTGCGGGTAAAATCGCGGGGTTCTTAATAAAATGCACTCTAATATAGTGTAACATAGAGATGAATCATTTATTTCAATAAATCGCTTTTACATACATATAATTTTATGCTTATCTCACGAAATATAGCCATCTTATATCTGTGCAAAGGAAACCACTCTCGGGCACTTATTAAAATGTTTCAATATATATTTAAAGAGTAATTTCAAGGTGATCCAATGATCTATAGTCGGGATTTAAGTCGAAGTGGTAATGCAGACAGACTCCTTATTGAGTTATCACTTTTAAATCTACTTTATCACAATGTAAATTACTACATATTATAAAACAAAATCCCCGGCCGCGTCTGTCTGTCTATTCGCGATAAATTCAAATACTACTACACTGATTTTGACGTGATTTTTTAAATAGATAGAGTGATTCAAGAGGAAGGTTTATATGTGTAAAAATTCCTGAAATTCCCACGGGAACGGGCACAACGCGGGTAAAACCGCGGGGCGCTGCTAGTACCTTAATGTATGGTATGTAAATACCCATAATTTATGTACCTACATGCTATGCATCTTACAGTTAATCCAAGAGGAAGGCTCATTCAATTTGACCACGGAACGCGTCCGTCGTGGATATTACCGCAGGCACTGCTAGTAGGTAGCATCTTCTACAAAAAACTGTTATTATATTAACGAGATAATAACAGTATCATGTTTCATTCATAACTACAAGACATTTACATGTTAATTCGTAGTCCACGGTTTAATTGAAAATATTTAATGATACAGAGAACATGATCATCTCTCAATATTAATTACTCGACTGATGTTATGATATCTTTTCTTTATGTTGCACTCCTTAAAAGTATTAAAATTGATTTCTTAAAACTACAGTCGACTCTCGTTAATTCCAACCTGCGATAATTAGAACCTCTCTATAATTCAAAGTTATCACGAGTTCCCTACAAAATCTCTTTATATTTCGAACTAAATCAATACATTTTTATGCACTTGTAGTGGAGCCCCGTAAGGTTTATACCTCGGAATCCAGGGCCAGTCAATGAATCTTCTTAAAAACTGTTCGATTGCATTGTTAAACGCTCAAATAAAAAAGTTTAAAAAAAAACCCGATCTTGACTGACTGATTGACTGGCTGAATGACTGACTGACTGATAATCAACGCACAGCCTCAACCGCTGCACCTAGAAACATGAAATTTGGCAGGAAGGTTCTTCAAGTGACTTAAGTGCACACTAAGAAAGGATTTTGATAAATTCTACTAAGATATTAATAAATTCTATTAAGGGGTTTGCGAATATCAATGGTAAAAGTTCTCCAAAAAACATTAAACGAAAACAAATGAAAATCAGTCAAAAATCAGTGGTAAAAGTTCTGCAAAAAAAATTTTAGGAATACAAATGAAAATCAGTCAACACCTTATTATAACAAACTTCATTATATTTCAAGATCTATCTTCTAATATATAAAATTCTCGTGTCACAGTTTTCGTTGCCATACTCCTCCGAAACGGCTCGACCGATTCTCATGAAATTTTGTGAGCATATTGAGTAGGTCTGAGAATCGGCCAACATCTATTTTTCATCCCGAAATTCCCGCGGGAACGGGTACCGTGGTTGAACTCCTCTGAAACGGCTCGACCGATTCTCATGAAATTTTGTGTACATGTCGGGTAGGCCTGAGAATCTGACAACATCAATTTTCATCACGAAATTCCCGCGGGAACGGGTACAAAGCGGGTGAAACCGTGGGGCGCAGCTAGTCTTATATATAAAATTCTCGTGTCACAATGTTCGTTCCCGTACTCCTCCGAAACGGCTTGACCGATTCTCATGAAATTTTGTGAGCATATTGAGTAGGTCTGAGAATCGGCCAACATCTATTTTTCATCCCGAAATTCCCGCGGGAACGGGTACAAAGCGGGTGAAACCGCGGGGTGCAGCTAGTAATTAAATAAATTTCAAGATCATTAAAAAAGCAATACAACTTTCTATAGAACAATTTAAACAATGCCTTGATATCGCTGCATGTAAATAAAGAAAAATGTTGGCCAATTCGCAAATTAAATATCGTTTAATACTCTGTGACGTGGGCCGAGTAATGTAATAAAACAATTTGGCACAACTTGTTTTTATACATTCTTGTTTAAGAGTTTGGGAAGTGATTAAAAAACTAAATTGTACAATTAGGTATCAATAAAAAAAAAACGTTAAAATCACTTAATCATTCGAGTCGGCAAAAGTTAATTTACCAAATCCATAAACTCCCAAAAAAATTGGAGCAGTTTGATATTAATGTTATTTGACATACCACCACATAGTCACAGATCATGTTTACCAAATAAAATTATATCATACTAATTCCCTGTGGCAAATTAAAATTATAATCATGTTTCGTACTTTTCAAACATGGGTCGGGTTTGAGATCCCCAACCCGCATTTGGCAAGCGTGGTGAGTACGCCTCATCCTCCTCACTGTACTGATATTGTATTTCATACATTTCATTTCATTTCATTTCATTTCAGGACATTCTTTCTTCGTCGATTACGTCATACATTCTCCACAGATTATTTCGCCTAATATGAGACCACATATGAATGACACGAGAAAAGTTACGCACTCGCTCAATAGACGAGCGATATAATAGAGCGAGTAGCAAGTTAGCGAGTTCAATAGACTGCGAGTACTACGAGTATTAAACTCGCTAACTTGCTGCTCGCTAACTCGTTCAAATAAATTACTCTTTAATTATTGCATTAATGTACCTATCACTAGCTAGAGTGTTGAAGTATATATTTTGCGCTCGGAAATATAATAATAATAACTAAGCGACCTTGCCGCATATTTCCAATTGGTTGAAATGCTTCCGTTTAGCGACAGTTCTTAAAATCGAATATTAAATTGACAATTACAATTTACCTACAAAGTTTTTTAGAAAAATATGAGCTTCACTACATAGTATAAAACAAAGTCGCTTTCCGCTGTCTGTCTCTATGTATGCTTAGATCTTTAAAACTACGCAACGGATTTTGATGCGGCTTTCTTTAACAGATAGAGTGATTCAAGAGGAAGGTTTATATGAATAAAAATTCCCGAAATTCTCACAGAAACGGGCACAACGCGAGTAAAACTAGTTTTATTATATAGCCTGATTCTGTATATAGCTGTGATCTAATATTTTGAGGTAGATGACGAATTCCATTCTACATTAATCAGCAACTGAATTTATACCGTCTCTGTACTACCCATTAAAGTAAACCAATAATAATATAATCTATAGGTACTAATATTATAAAGAGGTAAAATTTGTAAGTTTGTTTGTTTGTATGTTCGAGCTAATCTCGGGAATTACCAGTCCAATTTGAATAATTCTTTTTGTAATGGACTAGCAGCGCCCCGCGGTTTTACCCGCGTTGTGCCCGTTCCCGTGGGAATTTCGGGAATTTTTTTACATAAAAACCTTCCTCTTGAATCACTTTACCTATTTCAAAAAACCGCATCAAAATCCGTTGCGTAATTTTAAAGATTTAAGCATACAGACAGACAAACAGTGTGACAGACACGAAAAAGAGACGACTTTATTTTATACTATGTAGTGATAACTACATTCAACGGAAAGGTTATAGGCTATTTTATATCCCGATATTCCCACGAGAACGGGCCCAAAGCGGGTAAAACCGCGGGGCGCCGCTAGTAATTAATATGGAGGCGTCGTAACTCAATTCACTGAGTTATTACTTAAAATAATTATGGTTCAGTTCGATTTTAAGTGAATACCACGAAATGTCAGGGATGAAACTCGTGTTATTATGAGGTGCGTTAATAAAGCGAGTGTTAATCATGCCTTATTTGTTTGTTAATGTACTTACTATCACTTACATTCGATTGGCCCTTTTTGGAAACACGTTGCCAGCTCTACTTATAAAAAGTTAAGTAAAGTAATTGGCCTATAATGCTGGGGCATTATAGCAGTGGGCTGCTGAGCAAAGAACTCTCATCTCACTGAAGATAGTACAGTGAGGCTTATAATATTTTAGTAATTGCCAGAACACCTGTCTTTCTGTCCGTGTGTCTGTCTGTTCCACTTTCGTACCTAAGCCATGGTAAATTTTGATGAAGCATAGATAAATAGTAGACCTTGAGAAAGGACAAGCACCTTTTTATCTATAAACTGCTTAGAAATACTGTAAAACCCAACTTTATTAAAGTTCTAGGATATAATATTTTGAGGATATAATATTTTTGTTTTTGTCAATTCGGTCTGTGCAGTGAAGAACTGATTTCATTAAAATTGTTTATAAGTGGTTAAGAGTTGGCCATGAACAGAGATAAATGGAAAGAATTGGGGGAGACCTTTGCCCAGCAGTGGGACAGCGAGGTTACGTAAAAAAAAAAGTGGTTATTTAGGACCTAGACCTAATACTCTTTGGTTATTAATGCAAACTAAAAGGTTTTTCTTCACACTTATGTCATTTTTACGGTAACAGATTACTTTGTCACCTTCTTTATTTGTCATTACAAAAACTTGCAAAAATCGTCCATTTCTTTAATAGGCGGAATATTGATATGTCAACATCATACTTAATAGGTGATTAAAAACAAGTGTAAAGTATTTTCATTGCAAACCTATTAGTAATCCAAATAGTTAATTCAGACAGGTACTATTATAATACTAACTAATAATAATTATACCTCATTAATGCTATTTAACGATACTAATTAACAAACAAGACAAAAAATCCCAATACTCTCTAACGCGATCTGATACACGACGGCATTTAATTATTTATTGATTTGTTCTTACCTATATTTCACCCATTAAAATAGTGTATTTAATCCTTTGCATGG
This sequence comes from Cyclophora albipunctata, assembly GCA_963082685.1. NCBI lineage: Eukaryota > Metazoa > Arthropoda > Insecta > Lepidoptera > Geometridae > Cyclophora > Cyclophora albipunctata. The sequence continues at coordinate 4,300,018 of OY720133.1, forward strand.
CTTATCAATAGAGATCCGCACGGACACGCCCGCTTTTCATTATCCGTTGAAGCGTAGAGGAGCTGTACGGAGCGCAACTGACGAATATCACAATGCATTATGTAAGAAATTTGACAATGTCAATGCGTTGTTTGACAATCCAATACGCTGTGATTGGTGAATCGGGCTTCTATCTATTCAACTGGCCGGCGGCTGGCGAGTAGCTTGTAAACTTGTCTAATGCTTTGGACGCTAGTATTTTAAACGAAAATTCCAATGCTAGGTCAAACAATGTTAAACGCAAGTGAAGCCACGAATCATCACCAGTCTAGTATTGACTAGTTTTCGGATCGGATGCTAATTAAGTTCTATTCATAATATGATATTTGTCTATTCATAATATGAGATCGTGATCTACAATAATGACCTTTAACATCATGTGTATAGGGCCTTAATAATTTGAAATCATGCGTTAACATCATATCAGCTGTAAGGACACAGAGTAGACTTCGACATATCCTTGCTGTGAACATAACTTGAGTGAATGAGAGAATGAGTGAACTTGAGTGAATGAATGTGAATGGTGCGTTGAGGTTTAATTTAATCTACTATATAAAAATAAGTCGGGTTTTCCTCCCTGACGCTATAACTCCAGAACGCACGAACCGATTTCCACGGTTTTGCATTCGTTGGAAAGGTCTCGGTCTCCGTGAGGTTTATAGGGAATAAAAATCTCAAAATTCCCACGGGAACGGGGGCGCTGCGGGTGAAACCGCGGGGCACAGCTAGTTGCCTATAAAATCTATAAAGCTATGAAGAACCCCTTCTGCTACCAAAAAGCATTTTACATAAAATTTGTGTTGAGTATTCTTAATTCTTTTTGCTTGTTTTTATTTTTAGTTAGATAAACAAATAATGTCAATATTGTATCGCAGTCGGGTGTTTTTAGGTTTTTTAATTAATTTTTATATTATAAGTAAGTATAGATATAGATTATTATATTAGTAAAGAGATATGGTTTTTAATATAATAAGATAAGCAAGCTCTATAATTCTTGCCAATATCATACATACTACTCACTCATTTTATTCTAATCTATTCTCATATAAGCTGAAGAATTTGTTTGTTTGAATGCGCTAATCTCAGTAACTACCAAATCCGATTTGAATAATTCTTTGGCCCATCGCAGACGACAGACTATCCGTGACGCACTTTTTAGTCTGTGAAAATAGAACCTATGTAATGATATGCAGTAACGCACACGACGCGCAAAAATCCGCGACAATCCGCGACCGAATTTTTGTGCGCCGCAGACTCGATCGCACAAAAAGTCTGTCGTCTGCGATGGGCCTTTTTGTGATGGATACCCTCGTTCAACGGGAAGGTTATAGGTAGGCTATTTTTCATCTCGAAATTCCCACGGGAACGAATGCGCTGCGGGAGAAACCGGTAGGCGGTGCTAGTCTATAGTAAGATAGTTGTTTGAAAATCGTGATCAAATTGCATTATGCCGTCATAATCAGGACATTTACACAATAGAATTACAATCAGCTGTTCTATGCACCGTTTAGCGATTGATGAAAGACCACACTTTAGATAATACCTGTTTGTTATATACTAGATACTTATCGAATGACATATGGTATTGGTATTGTATTGTACAAGTGCATTGTTTGCAAAAATATGATTTTGATTGTCAATCGGTTTTGTAGGGTTGTCACGCATTGTCACATTTTTTGACAACATACAAATCGCATTAGGCAAGCGTGATGATTATGACTAATCCTCCTTACTGTACTGATATCTTCAGTGAGATGAGATTCCTTTTTTGTGTTAATACTCTAGCTCAGTTTGATTTTGTTTATCGATTTTGTTTTTCAACACATTGAGGAAGACAGAAGACAGGTTAGACAGAAGACAGGAAGACAGGGCACATACTTGATTTCACCAAGTCCAATTTCAAACAAATCAAATAAGTAAGAGATAACTCGAGCTTTACAAGTACATATTTACCCATTTATCTGTATCACACAGAATTAATAAAAGTAATAACAATAAATAAAAAGAACCTAGAATTTCTTTGACAACCCTACCACAAGTTGACCTGTTGCCCTCGCCTCTGGTCACGTATAAACTATACTTAACTACACTGCTTTCAATATGATTCTTACCACCCAGATAATAAGGTGTATTTATATGTTATTCATTGTGGTGTCAAATGAGAGGAAACTGTATTGCCATGAATAGAATGTATGAATAGTCGATCAGTGACTATCTCCTTCTAGGCTTCCTCTCTGCTAGGTCACATTCTCGTACTAGTACTCGTATAATGTAGGGGACAACTAGTTTCATACGCCTACGTTTTTGTCATATGATTTCAGGTACCTACGTATGTCGATATTGACAGACTGTTCTCAGTTTGGTTAAGGCATTGCAGGCTGAATCACCTGATTGCCCGAAAAGTAAGATGATTCCGTGCTTCGGAGGGCACATTAAGCTGCCGGTCCCGGTTACTTTCTACGAATAGTAGTCGTTGCATGAGCCATATCAGAGGCCTTTGGCGGCTCAATAACTCTGATACCAGGGTTGGTCAGGTTGACCACTCGATGAAGAAGAATACTCTAACATGGCTTGGGTTTGAGATCACTAACCCGCATTAGGCAAGTGTGGATTATGCATCATCCTTCTCACTGTACTGATATTATCCTTAGTGCAGCGAGATGAAAGAAATTTGCACAGTGAAGGCGTCAAGCAAATATTTTGTAAAAGGAATATTGAACATTAGCTTTCACACTATATTCGCAACTACAACTTTGTGATTTTAAACAAAAATCGTCAGTCTCTTCGTCATTGTTGAGCCATGATATACCGCTAAGCATTACCGTGCTTCTAGCATGGTCCACATTGAGTGAGTTTAGTCGCTGCGAGCCGGCTAATTCATTATAACCTAAGAGCCCTTGAGCCCACTGACCTCTATTATTTACACACTGGACTGGCAAATGACAGCTAATTTTGTGTAGCAATTTGATGCGCCCCTGCGAGTGTCCCGAAAACTAATTTTGACGTTCACTGCAAGCAACTGCAAGCAAATAGTACCCCTATTTGCTTGCAGTGAACGTCAAAATTAATTTTAGTCACAGTCGACTTAATTCATAACTAATTTTAGCTCCATGGACAATCGTATCTGCCTACAGTGGCCTACAGCGCCAAAATGGCGACACTCAAATAGGCACAAAATTATTATGACAGCAACCTGTCCAGTGTAAATAATAGAGGTCAGTGCCTTGAGCCCCAGACCTCCGTCATTTTATAAAAGCTTAAAGTTTCTCAGCGCATACTCCCGAGACAGGTAAGAACGATGGTCCAATATGAAGTTTGGGTTACGGTTATAAAATGATGAGGGTCTGGAGCTCACGGGCTCTAGGTCTATTAGAAAGTGGGCGATTCCTAGCCTGAGATTTGCCGCAGTGCAGATTTTGAATTCGCTAAATGACAACGATAGAGTACCAAAAGTCACTGAATGATTGAATATTACATCTTACATCACAATATTGACATTTGACACCTTTTCAAACCAATCAATCATTTCTAACGTTTAACATTGAACACATTTAACACAAGCGGGTGTATGACATGAGTAATGCCTCTTTGGCAAATAGTAACATTAGTTATTATGAAATGCATTCCACGAGAGATTTAGTGTGGGGGCACTCTCGACAACAAAGTGTGTCAAATTCTATTCAGATCACAGTTTTGTATTTGGGTAAAGAGGCGATAACTCAAATTGAAATCCATTTTAATCCATTTATTTTAAAATTTAAGGATCCTTTCTTACAATTAAAAATACATATTTTACTTATAAATAACTAGCAATACCCCTAAGTTTTACCCGCGTTGTGCCCGTTACCGTGTGTGTAAAATGGGATGTAAGGTAGCCTATAGCTTTTCCGTTTAATGTGGCTATATGTTAAAAAATGATTTTTTTCAAATCGGACTGCTAGTTACCGAGATTGGTTCAAACCTCAAACAAACTTACAAACTTTACCTCTATATAATAATAGTATAGAAAAAAGATAGTACCCTTGCAAGGCGTCTCATTCAGATTGAATGTCAAATTCACATGTCACATTGAAATTGCAGGCGCATATAATGACGCATATATAGGCGTCATTGGGTATTGGGAACATATTTTTGAATAGGCATTGGACGTAGTAAGTTGGCGTTAAAACAACTCCTTATTAAAAGCTTAAGCCTGCCAGTATTCATGGCTAAACCGCATATCTAAAAGGCTATAAGATAATTAGACACTTAAGATAGACAGAACTAAGGCCAAACAAACAGTTTGAAAAACCACGGACCACTGAAAAGCGAACTTGATTCCAATATCATATCCGTAAACGTACTTTAATTCAATTATCAACGTGCGAGTATAATTACCTCTTTTGAGAAGTTGGTTAATTATGCAACCGTTTCAAATTAGGTATTAAATGTAGGTATAAGGTTGTCAGGTACCGAACCGCGCAAGGACACCGGGTCACTCCTGTTACATTTTGGTCATACTGTATTACGTAATAATACTCGTTGTAGAGTTATTATATGCAAAGCAAGTAAGTAAACTTGAGTAAGTTAGTGGCCAACGCTGGTGTAGGAGTTTTTAGACCGCTTAAAGGCCTCCGACATGGTCTATCTATTGAAACATCCGGGATCGATAATTCACTCCAAAGCAAGAAATGTTTTCTTTATCGTTTAGGGGTCTGAAAAATAGATGTTGACCGATACTCAGACCTATAGATTTGTACACAAAATTTCATGAAAATCGGCCGAGCCATTTCTGAGGAGTTTGGCAAGAAACACCGCTTATGCTGATTTTTTTAAGAAGATGTAGCACATTTCAAAGTCCTTTGTTCACGGATCAGGAACAAAACTAAATCAGACACAAAACGATGATATTTTTCAACAAATTGCGATTTAAGTCAAAACATTACACGCAAGTGTCAGATTTATAAAACAAATAATGCTATTAATCCATAAGCGGCGTATTGAGACAGCGCCATACGATATCCAAGAACAAGGCCTTTTCGAATATACTCGTATTTTAAGTTATGTAGTTAAATTACTGGAATATTTATGAATTCTTAATATTACGACGGTCTAGAAGTATGTGCACTCGCTTGCCAAGACTGAAGTTCTGAGGGACTGAAGGTTCAATTCCTGGGTCGAGTGTAAATATGTTTCGTACTTTTCAAACATGGCTCGGGTTTGAGATCACCAACCCGCATTTGGCAAGCGTGGTGATTATGCCTAATTCTCCTCGCTGTGCTGATATCTTCGGTAAGATGAGAGGCCTTTGCCCAGTCGTGGGAGATTACAGGCTTTAATATTGATTTTAAGGTTGTAGACATATTGTCTATATTTGCCCCTAAGAAAGTACTCCTAGAGTCCTAGAGATCCTAAGAGATCCTACACAAAATACTTAAAAAACAGTTGGTAATTGTAAGACAACTTAGTTAGACAAAACAGTTGACAATTGTAAGACAATTTATTTGACAATTGTAAGACAAGTTAGTTGACAATTTTTAGACAATTAAGTTAGAAAATTGACATCATTTTTGTACACTAAAACTCAAAAATTACTCATTTAATTACTCTCCAACAGAATATGCTTCATCTATTTAGTATAGACACGTATGTATAGTATCTATATACAGCGTTGTACACGTTGTTATACATTTTGAACTTGTCAGATTGAACCTTCGAACCTCGAGAGTGAACTGCATTCCAAAGGCCTGATTCTTAGAATATGATCTATGATACTTGTTATTTTGTTTATTAATATTAAGTTTTGGTTTTTATGTGTCTGTGTCAGTTTTATTGTTTTATATTATGTATTTGAAAGGTTAATTACAGTTATTTGTATTGGAGTTCTAGGTTTGTTTATAAAAAAACATTTATTTCTCTATATATAAAAATCAATGGCACTTTCCGTTGTAATTTTATAGCTCAAGAACGGGCTCACCTATCCAAACCAAATGTTTAGGCTTTGTTCGGACTATTTAGTAGATGGTTTATGTGAAGTTTGCACAAAATCGGTCGAGCGGTTTTTAAATTCCCACGGTAACGGGCACAACGCGGGTAAAACCGCGGGGCGCAGCTAGTATAGTACATAATAGGCTCGTAGTAGTACTTAAGTATAGTTTTACTTAGGTATAGTAGTACTTAGGTATACGAGTAGTAGTACTTAAGAATAGTATGGTAACCTAATGATTGCTAATGATTGCAGCTAGTAAACTCTCACAATATTAACAAAGGTCTTGATAGTTAGAGCGCTTTCAATTTAAGCTTTTTAAGACGTCAATACGCAGTAGGGTGCAGTCATCTAAGCGCTCGGAATTTCTTAAGTGTTACATACAAAACGCATGTACCAGGATGACCAGAAATACTAGAATTGTATGACCCCTTACATTCAATGTTAGATATTTATGCCATATTTTTGCTTACACGAATTCGAGTGACCATATTGCTTTAACCTTCACTTTAAACCATTCATCAATGGCCAATTTCTATCACGATTCCTAACAATAGTATAAATACTTACTAATAAAAGAATAACTGTGAGAAATATTAGAAAATAAACATTGATACTTATTGATAACTTCCGAAACAAACTGTTGAAAGTCAAGGAATTCTGTTGTAATATTTTAACAGTTAGGTACCTACTTTGTTGTTTTCTTACGACACTTTACTATTTTATTTGAAAAAATACTCCATCTTAGAGTAAACAGAACAATCGTAGAAAAGTGTGATACTTTTATGATTATCATTCTTTAACGTTACCTCGTCAACGGAATGAATAAAAAATTAGTTTGTAATACTTTTGTTTTTCCTCCCACTGCTGGGCAAAGGCCTCTCATCTCACTGAAGATACCTGTACAGTGAGGAGAGCTTATCATCACGCTTCCCTACTGTGGGTCGGTGTTCTCAAACCCGAGCCATGTTTGAAAAGTCGATGTATTTTAACCATCTAATATTATAAATGGGAAAGTTTGTGACGGTGGATGCATGTATGGATGTATGTATGTTTGTTACTCTTTCACGAAAAAACTACAGGACGGATTTGGGTGATTATTTACAGTAATATAGGTTATAGATCAGAATATCACATGGGATACATTTTATCCCGAAATTCCCGTGGGAACGGGAACACGGGTAACAGCGCGGGGCGCGGCTAGTGCTATATGATATGTAGTAATGTACCAAATGTATTTACTGGCCAAGGACCTACCTGCCTCAAATAAAAAATAACTTATTTAGTATATGGTATTCAACCTCTACATACTAAAGTATATCATTAACCACACTCGAATATTTGAGATAAATAACAAAGATAAAACAATTGAATTGATAAAATATAATGGCTTGGACATTTGCGAACAGAAGGACGTAAAGGTGACTGTACACTGATTTATCATATACCTCTGTTTATTGTTATGAAATAATAACCTTATTTTATAAATTTTTCGGTTATTAGTAAATATTAATTATTCTTAAGTGAGAAGTATCTGTTCCCCACTGCTGGGATTGGCCAGCTGGGACAGGTGTCCCAAAAATATTATGACCCGTTATATCTTGCAATAGGATGAGTATTCATATTAAAGGTGAAAAATTATGGTGGTCAATTGATCACACAAAAATTATACCAAAGCATAATATAGTTTTAAGTTAAAAGTAGGTACTTCAATGAATTTTATGATAACGGATCCGAAAAGAAGACAAATAGACCGCAGTGTACCATCACCTTAACTACATACTCGGATAGAATTCCAACTACCTTTTAAAAATGAAGTGTGAAAGGAATTCTACTGAATCACCTAAGTAGGTGGTATATAGGTGGCAAGTATGTGCCTATTTTGGACCACTTACATACATGGACTTTACCTTTAAAATATTATTGTTCTGCGCGAAACGTTTTATGTATGAAATATGAAATACTTTGCGTCAAGAAATATCTTCTTTGATGAAAACATTAAATTGATTAAAGTTGGACTATATATGATTTGATAAAGCAGTTAACCAAATTCAACAAAAAGGAGATTCAATTCAGTTGGTATATTATACTCTAATTATTCTATGTAATTAGTAATTATATATACTAAGTAATGAACTTTTGCTATTGCTATTGCTATTGCTATTGCTACATAATATTTTTTTGTAATTTTGAACTTTGTATTTTCATATCTTGTAATTGTAGCAATAAATGATTATTTTATTTCTTTATTTTATGAAAACAGAAAAAAGCCGACAACTTATAACTTGCTTAATTACTGTAGGATTTGATGTTGTTTTTATCAATTTTAGCATATTATTTTAATTGCCCTAATTAATTGGATAAATTATTAGATCATTATTTACAGGTACTTTAAGAATTATTTATATTAATTCTAGAATGCTAATTCAAATGAAAAGGTCATATTTTAAATCAAATATAAGTAAGATTGATTTGTCATATGTGCACCGAAATATTAAGCACACAGTGTGATACTTAGGGAATATATGTCACAAAACCAGTTTTAAATACTCACTTCAATATTTTATTTGTAAGGTTAAACAATCAGTGCTTTACGGTTTGTGCAGTCGTTGCAATTAATTAAATTTAAAGGTACTTAAAGTACAGCTGTGGGCGACTTGCTTTGCACGTTACACAAAAACATATATGTAATTCCGAAATTTCTCAGGGAAATATACCGAACCACAATATTCCGTGCATCTGACGTTTCGTTATGTCAAAACCAAAAATAATATTACCACTTACTAATCAATGGTTTCGTTCCATAGACTCTTTATGTTCAGTGTTCATTCATTAAATTTTTACGCTACTATTTAATTTGCCACAAAAAGTGAACACACTGTAGACTGGACTTTATGTGAATTAGTATATATACCCCTTATATGTATGTGAGCAAAGATAAGTTGAATTTCAACCAACTTTACAAAGGAGAAGCTTTCTCAATTCGACCGTATATTATATTTTTATCTATAAATAATAAATAAATAAAAAGCCCTTTATTTCCTTAACACAACTAGTTTAACAGTTTTCTTTTACTTATATTTTACTTAAATCTTTATTACATATTTACATGGATACTTAATATTTTTTATCTACACTAATGTTGTAACATTCTACTTATGTTTCCAATACTTGACTTATAATTACTACTGTTATAGCGCAGACAACTTAAACACTCAATTTAAGCAATTGCACATGATGTTATAATATCATTATAATTTAACATTATAACATCATTATAACGCGACCAATTAACCTGGCGAGCCTTATGTCAAAATCCTCATACTAGTTGTATAAAATTTTGATATTAGGCTGGCTTTTTAAAATAGTTGGGTTATACGTGAAAACTTCGTCGAAACTACATACACAAAACTCTTTGGTAAGATCTCGCTCGCTCCTGATTGGCCCTACGCGCAGCTGCGCTCTCATTGGTTAGATTTTAATGGCGGCAAGTTCACTGTGACAATACACGTACCTACGCGTGAATTTAATGTTTCGCAATGTGTTTTGTTTTTAAAATTTTGTTTGATTAATTGCATTAAATAGTGAAGATAAAGTAGTGTATGCAACTGCATATAACACGGGTATTAAAACACTCGTTACTATTATGAAACTCGCTGCGCTCGTTTCATAAACTCACACTCGTGTTTTAATACCCTTCTTTATATGACGTTGCATAAACTACTAATTTACTGTTGTTTTAAATAGTATTTAAATTTCTTAATATTTCATTATTTTTATTTTTTTAACAACAGCAAGGAAGGTGAAGGTCTCTTCCAAAGAGTTCCATTTCTCGCGGTGTTGAGCTATTTGATACCATTTTGATCCAGTATTTTTTATCCATAACGCAATTAAATTATTCTTATTGCTAAGTACTTACGTTGTTACACTATTTAACATAACCCGTAGACATTGAACGTTGTCATACAAAAGACATCAACGAGCTCACCGGTGATAGTGACCTCGTCTCACTTACGTTGACTTATATTTATGTCGCAGTCTTGCGCTTGGAACAGTCCTGTCAAGACCGTAGTTAGACAGTCTTCTTGTCTATGAACCATATGAAGGAGAGCACATATGTCTCACGGACTTTTTAGTCAGTTAGACTAGGAGTTTGTATCGAAGATTGTTACACAGGAACAAGTCAGCGTCAGGCGTACGAGTATATAGTCTAAACTCTTCTAGACTATGTACGCTTTAAGACTGAGGCCTCATTTATGGAGAAGCGGGGTTGCACGGCGCTCGAAGTAACCAAAACAAAACAAAAACGCTCCAATTTCAAACAAACACTTGTGAAATTGCTTCACTTTAACGCACTCATACAACGCCGTGCCGTGCAGTACGTTCAGTGCAGGCTGCGCCGTAAATAAGGCCTCAGGCTCTGTTAGTGCTTGCCCACGTTGACTCGCGGGCGCGGTGGCGGGCGCGGTCACGAAATATCAAACATATGACGTGATTTCCAAGTGTTCACGTTCAAAACGCACGTGCGGTGTAAGTAGCGAGCTAACTAGCGACTAGCGCGTGCGGCGCGCTCGCTCCAATTTCAAACGCTTAAGACTTTTGTGTGTGTTCACGTCAAACTAGCGGTGGCGCGCGCGATTTACTCGCGACGTCAGGTAAGTTCAACCAGTTTGAACTTGCCGCTAGAAACGATAGCGCGTTTTTATCATGTCGTTCAATACAGAAGAGTTTATTAGTGCTGTTCAGGCTAGAACTCCTATTTGGCAAAGTAAACACAGTCATCATATGAATAGAAATGTTTTTAATAAGGCTATGGAAGGAAATTGCTGGAGAGTTATCCCGTGACCACGAGCGGTGTAATCCACTCGAAACGTCGGGTACGTATTTTAGTAAAATACGCTAAATAATCTAACGCGATACAGACCCGTTTCATTTAGTATAATGTTTCCTGATATGTTTACGACCTCTGACAATACGTTACACTCGCGCGAACGCCTGGCGGTTAACGTGAACACGAGCTCGCAACGTTTCTCGCGCCCTCCACCGCGCCCGCGCCCGCGCTTTCAACGTGGACAAGCACTTAGGATACAGCGAGTTTACAAGCCAGCAACTTCAACAGAATTCGTTTGTTTCGAACAATTCGAACTTGTCCCAAAATCTTTATCATATATAAACAAATAAACTGTTTCCAATCTGCCGTACAACTTCATTATGTAAAACGTGGTAGTTATATTATACTAAGCTAAACAAAATGCTAATCAAATCCATTCATCTAATAGATTCCATTTGAATTCGTTTACGACACGATATCAATTATATGAGTTACATGCTATAAATTAAGTCAGTGTGTTTATACAAATAGTCGGAACGCACGTAATTGCTGATTACTTTAATGTCTTATTATGTCTTATTTTCTAATCGGGTAAAATATAGATATGTAATAGGGTGACCATCAGTAAGGCGTATTGAGAACGATTTTGGGTTGTCAATGTCATTTACGTGATTATTTTTAAAGAGTTACCGAAATAGGTATCAGAAATGAGAATTAAATAATTATCACTGAATAGAGGTTATTCTTGATTGTCAAGGTCATATTGAATATTCAGGGATAAAACAATAACTGCCTTATTCATAAACGCTCTCAAACTAACACACAACAATGTTTTGTCTCTTTTGCTCTTTGGAAAATAGCGTATGTCAGAAAGGGCCTACCATTTGATAGCTAAAATGCTGCTAGTAAGCGTTTATGAATGAGGCCCTAAGTGTATCTTATGTAGGTAACATAAGATACACAATTAATAAAGATAATTGTGTGTTTGTCTTATTTGTTTTACTTTGATTAGTTTCCTGTTTAAATACTTCTTTTAAGTATATCTTAATAGATTAAAATAGACAGATAATGTTTAAGTTTGACCGCAGACCGCAAACCGCAGTATGCAAAACAAAATATTCGTAAACCGCCTGCGGTTGCGGTCTGCGGTCGATTGAACTAATCAACGTTTTTTTGACATTTTTTCCCTATTCTATGTAAAGTTATTTTCCCTTCTCCAATTTTGAAATGAATAACAAAAAAACATCGTTCTAATTTCAAATATCCCTAAAAGACCAGACATTACTAAATCATGGTACCACTATTTCAAGTAAATATTGATACATTTCCGAATTTATTTCCATACAAGTAAATCAAGGTTAATATATTTTAATTGCTACTTACTGTTTGCCCGGAGATACATGCTGGCTCTACCTACCTCTACCTAGCTACCTCTAAGTACTAGGTATATAATTACAGCTCAGTTTTGGCGAGGCCGCGCCTTTAATTAAACCATTACAGGTATACAATTATACGTATGTTTTGAACGCCCCGGGCGTCTTGTCAACTTGTTTCAATAAGTGTTAAGTTGTTCTAGCTAACTTTAACCTGTGTATAATGTGGGAGTAATGTGCGGTTTGTGTGTATGTAAGTAAGTTAGGTTGATTCTCAGTTGTTCGATTGGAAATTGGAATAAATCCTATACTACCTGTGCCCCGCGGTTTCACCCACAGCGCACCCATTCCCGTGGGAATTTCGGATTTTTTAATTACTTAATATCATATTTCTTCTTCTTCTTCTTATCGAGTCAATATGGTTATTTTTTTTGTTATTTATTTATATGTGTACGGACCAGAATTTGGCCACATCTATCGCACATGTTACTGGCTTATCATATTTCTGACCAAAATAAAAAAATAAAAAGAATCACTAATATCGGTGCAGCTGTTCTCGAGAATCTCGAGTTATAAATGGTGTAACTAACACGAATTTCGTTTAATTATCATATATGTCTATCCGAAACTTTTTAATATTATGGTTCTAGAAGACCCGGATTGAAATCTACAAGGTCCCTAGGCTCCTAGCACTTGCCCCAGCCCCCTATATTATAGGAAACTTCCATAAGGCTAATGCACAAATCTGCACCTTCATTTCTGAACTCTTGACTTTATATGCACCAGGCAATAATGTGTCCATACTTCCGAATATTAGTGGTTAGTTTAATCTCAGAGTCTATAATTTTCCTAAATGCAAAATTCTTCAAAAGACAACATGCAAAAACAAACACTGAAACCCAAGCCCAACACGAGTCTAAGCTAGATTTTTCGAAACATAAATAGGGGCGGAAACTTAGCGCTAATATAATGTACATTAAGGTATAATTAAAGTTTTATATTTTATGTAGTTACTCGTGATTGTAATTTAGTCTGAGTAATAATGATTGATTGCTTATCAGATAAATTAAATGTTTTGTTGAATGTCAAACTTGCCCTTGTTGCATTGTTTTTTACTTCTATATAGACAGATATGTTAGGAGAAAATCGAGATAAAACTAAAACATTGTCACTTCACAAATGACAATCGCTTTACGTCGCTCTACATTCGCTTTGGTTCGCTATTATCAAAAAGTATGGGAATGTGAGATGATCATGTGACATTTCTATACATTTTGTTTGACAGTAGTGGAGCGAATGCGAAGCGATTGCCATTTGTCTATAGAAGTATGGAGAAGCATTCTGTTTTAGTTGCTGCCACTTAGTTTATGTGCTTGAACGTTGGAAAAGGTGGTAAAGATAGGTACTAAGTATTGAAGGTGTTATTTTGATTGAGCGACTTAAGTTATGAATGCAAGCGAGCAAGTGAGCGAGTAATATGTCATGTTGGATGTTGGCGTTCTATTGAACTCGCTAGCTCGCAACTTGTAAACTCGCATAATGCAGACGACAAAATTGGTTTGGCAAGTAAAATAGCTTACATAACAGACTGACTATCGACAATCTTTGCTGAGTATCCATGCAATATACAAAGAATATATAGATACCTTATTATTAATAAGATACCAACATTTTACAAACCATAAAACTGAAAAATCTTAAATTACAATTCTTGTATATTTTATCGTAGACATAAAAAGCAAATAAACTGCAATTCGAAAAGTTACAAGTTTTTATTGTTTCGTTTGAAGATAGTCTGATAAATAAATATAAGATTTTTATCATTAACCTAAAATGGTATGCGTCCGTGACAAATGCAATGCGTCGAGCAGGTTTCGAACGGTCACTTGTAAAGGCATTGCCAGTCATATATTGTATGCATACCTACTTTGGCACGATTATATTGTACTAGCCGCGAACCTCGGTATAACCCGCGTTGTGCCCGTTCCCTTGAAAATTTTGGGATAAAAAATAGACCGTAATCTTCACATTGAATGTAGCTATACAATACACTAGCAGCGCCCCGCGGTTTTACCCGCGTTGTGCCCGTTCCCGTGGGAATTTCGGGATAAAATGTAGCCTATAGCCTTCCTCGATAAATAGACTATCTAACAGTGAAAGAATTATTCAAATCGGTTCAGTAGTTTCTGAGATTAGCGCGTTTAAACAAACAAAACAAACTCTTCAGCTTTATAATATTAGTATAGAAGTATAGATAAAGAATTATTCAAATCAGCCTGGTAAATCTTGAGCGAATAGCACGTTAAAATAAACAAAAATCACACTCTTCTACTTCTCTACTAATGCATTAAAGCAGAAATTCTGCTTTCTTTCTTCTTCAAAATCACACTCTTCTACTTCTCTACTAATGCATTAAAGCAGAAATTCTGCTTTCTTTCTTCTTCAAAATCACACTCTTCTACTTCTCTACTAATGCATTAAAGCAGAAATTCTGCTGCAGAATAGTTTTTTTATTTGTTTCAACGTGCTTATCTCAGAGACTACTATTTTATCCCGAAATCCCCCGGGAACGAGTATGGGTTAAACTGCGAGGCGTGGCTAGTATAGGTTGAGCGAGTGAGCGAGCGGACAGTTGGCTAGTTTAATAAAATGTCAACGACTGCGGAACTAACGCCCGTAGTGAGAAACGTCAAATGCTTCCATATTGGAGATTTAAGGAGCGATGTTGACATTTAATGTATTAGGAATTACGTCAATTAGTTAAGTCTCTGAGTGCGGCAGTTATTTGACATAAGTGACGTTTATATTCGATTTTAATTTGTCAACTCAATCACGACTTGACACGACACCTATTACTTATTAACAGGATCATATCAATTTTATCTTGTTTTTCAATCTTCATTAAATACAATTAATTCACTGCTAAGTTTCCTGTACCGATATCACACACCTCCAATCACGACATATGAACTCTTTTGATCAAATTAAATCTAATAATAAAAATCAAAAGACAATGGGAGTTACAATAAAAGTATTATTATCAAATGCAACGAGGAAATACAA
This sequence comes from Cyclophora albipunctata, assembly GCA_963082685.1. Classification (NCBI taxonomy): domain Eukaryota; kingdom Metazoa; phylum Arthropoda; class Insecta; order Lepidoptera; family Geometridae; genus Cyclophora; species Cyclophora albipunctata. The sequence goes on from OY720133.1 coordinate 4,315,289, forward strand.
GGGAATTTGAATACAATGGTTGTTAATAATAATCGAGGCAAGTGTCAAGTTGAATGAAATATTTGGACGTTTGTGGGCCGGACTCAGGGCGACGAAGTGGAGCTAAGCAACGTGAAGAAAGCTTAGGATACTCGTATATAACAAGATATATATTTTAAAAAAATCGGGGTATTTTGCTCCGAATGAGTTTTTTGATATTGTATATACTTAGGATATAAATTACCAAAAACTATATATATCAGGATTTTAGGAGTAGTCTATTCAACTACTCTTAAAAGAAGATATCAATACGCATACTCGTATGCTTACATTGGCCTGTAAAAATGTTGAAATTAAGCATACTTGCATAGAACCTTGCCATATTAAAACTTCTGATAAACTAACGCCTGTATTCAGAGACCTCAAATGCTTCCTTAGTAGAGACTCCTTAGTAATATTGTCAAAAATTAAGTTACTTAGTTATCGGACGCCTAGTGCGGCAGTTAATCAATGAGTATTTTCAAATGTTGTTAGTAGATACAGTTCTATAGTGTTAAACATGGTTGTGGTTAGCTATAATTTAATTGCTGTCTTCTTCTTCTTCATCGTGTGGATGGTCAACGTGACCAATCCTGTTGTCAGAGTTATTGAGCCGCTAAAAGCCTCCGACATGGCTCATGTAACGACTACTATCCGTAGAAACTAACCGGGACCGACGGCTTATCGTGCCCTCCGAAGCACGGAATCATCTTACTTTTCGGGCAATCAGGTGATTCAGCCTGCAATGCCCTAACCAAACTGAGGACAGTCTCACAAAGTGATTTTTGTGAGATATCCCCACCGGGAATCGAACCCAGAACCTCCGGATCGTGAGCCGGGCGCTCAAGCCACAAGACCACGGAGGCTGTTAATATACAGCAGTTTAATGAATAGGCAAGTTTATACAAAAGCACGCGCGGTGCAGTGATGTGAAATATTTTTTGTGACAGATGTGACACTGACCAAAAGTGCATGTTTAATCACTTGTTAATACTTGACGACATACATTTGTGAACTTAAAGCACTGCATAACAATTAACTAAGTAGGGCAGTATTTTACAAGAAACCATCCTAATTATTTCTAGGTTAATGATATACGGTGACTTTACATCACTACATAGTATTAAACAAAGTCGCTTTCCGCCGTCTGTCTGTCCCTATGTATGCTTAGATCTTTAAAACTACGCAACGGATTTTAATGCAGCTTTTTTAATAGATAGAGTGATTCAAGAGGTACCAGGATGGAGGAACAATCACAATGCATTACGGAAATATTTTGAAAATGTTGATGCGTCATTTGACAATCCCCATTCGCTCTGATAATTATCATTGAAAAAATACCCTTATCGAAAAGTGTTAATTTTACCTTTACTTTTTAACTGACTTAGGAAAAGGGGGAAGCTCTCCATTAATCGAAATATTTTTTTAAAGACTTGTATCTTATATTTAGCCCCTTTTAAACTAAGCCCCTTCCCTTAATACATCCTAAAATTTAAATCTCTTTAGTAAACTAAAATGTTGCTTACTAGCCTCAAACTAGGCCATATGGTTACTTAATTTAATATTCTAATTGTTTAACGCAGCCATTGTATTTTTCTGACTGTTAATTTTTAACTTTTTACTAATTGCAACATTGTTCAAACATTTGCGATTTTGTTTTGTTTTTTTCTTTGTAGCAATTTTATTCGAATTTTAAAATGAGAACGCAGCAGTGCAAATTAATCTTTCTTAGTGCTCTTACATCATGAAAGGAACTCATGTACGAAAGTTTAAGTTACAGTAGTTTCAGGTTTGCGTTGGTTTGTTTTTAGTCAATCAGTTAGGTTTACTTTTATATACATTGATAGTTATTAATAAAGTAAATAAAAACCCAGGGTTTATTATTAAAGTGAAAGTACAACCTTTAGGGCTGAAACTGCGTTATGCGGGTGCACGCGGTTTTATACAAAAGTGAAGCGTCGCGTGCGCCCGTCGCGTGCGCCCGTCGCGTGCGTCCATCGCGTGCGCCCGTCGCGTGCGCCCGTAACGTGCGCCCGCTTAACGCAGTTTCGGCCCTTAATGTCTTTCTGCTGGGCAAAGGTCTCTCATCTCACAAAAGATATCAGTACGGGTTTATAATAACAGTAATGTCTTAATCTAATTGGTAACTTTGGCAGCACTTTCATAGAACGTCCATCACTTAATTCTATTTTCTTCTTTCTTGATCTTATGAGTTTGGTATTTATTTCATAGCATATTTAGGCACTAAACAAAATTAAGCCGTATTTACTATAGATTTCATTAATAAGTCGTTACATTGTAGTTTTTATTCATTTGTGTAAACATAGCTAAGTGTTTACCAAGACAAGCTGTTTATTTAATTGGTTTTGACAGCTGTTAGTAATTGACACTACTTTGTATTATATTCCAGCGATTTATAGGAATGTATCTGTATATAAACTAACTACATAGCAGCGCCCCGCAGTTTTACCTGCGTTGTACGCGTTCTCGTGGGAATTTCGGGATAGAAAATAGCTTTTATCCTTCCCGTTGAATGCGGCTATCTATTACAAAAAGAATTATTCAAATCGGACTGATAATTCCTCGATTACCTCGAACATACAAACAAACAAACTAACTTACAAATTTTACCTCTTTATAATATTAGTAGAAATAGGTGAACTTACTATAATTCTTCTTCTTTTTCACCGAGTGGATGGTCACCCTGACCAATCCTGGTGTCAGAGTTATAGAGCCGCCAAAGGCCTCTGACGTGGCTTACTATAATAGGACACACACTAGGTAATACAAAAAATGGCGTAATGGCCAAAGCTATTACCAAAAATTGTTTCAAAAGACCAGGAACATAAAATTAAATATAAGTAGCGAATATCTTATTTACTTACCTTATTTTTTAATTTCCAGTCCACACACGTATTCTGTATCCAGTATCGTATGGCAGCTGTCATGTCAAGGTCATTACTTTACTTTACCGAAAGGTTTCACTGCGATTGCTTTCTGGGTTGGTGCGACAGAGTTCGCAGAATAGGCATGCATGCACTGCATGCGAGCGATTTGCGATACTAAAGTTGCTCAATTTTATGAAAGAGGGTAAAAGAAATTAAAGTTTATTTTACTAGTCTGTAATCTCAAACTCTTGGTGATCTCAAATCCGATGTTTGAAAAACACAAAACATGTTTTCACTCGATCCGGGATGGAGCCCGGGAAAGAGGGTACGTTATAGAAATACCTATACCTACAATTAAAGTAATTTAGAGTTCGGTGATTTCACTAGGATTCAAGTTAGACAAGATTTTGAACTAAAAAGTTCTAAACTTTTTCATCCTTATTGCATTACATGCCAATTTTATTGATCGAATCCTCATATAGGTTTCATGACCTGACTTTTCTTTTCAGGGCATATCTTGACCGTCGGAATCTAAAGGGAGCAAGTCTGTTAGTTTAAGAGATTAAAAAAATCAACGAATGCAGTCTTGTTTTTTCGTCAAAGTGTTCTATATTTAGAGTCTCTATCTATATTTCTCCAATATTTAGACTACTTTCCGGCTGATATGTAAGGCGCACTTACAAACTTAAGGAAATAGTTCATTCATTCCTTCATTCCTTTGGCGGCTCAATAATTCTGATCAGGTTGACCATCCACTCGATGAATGAAAATTCCTTCATTCATTCTTTTTGAGTATTTTAGCGGCCAAGGAAATATGTAGTTGATAACAACAATAAGTTGTTCTTGCAAGTTGCCCGTATGCCGCTGGCCTAACCAATGTTTATATCAGAGTTTTATTCTCAGTTCCGGTTGTTACACACTGTAACGAACCAAACGGACCTAAATGCCAATGCAATGGAATTGTTTCTTGCGTATTAGTTCGATTTGTTTGCCAATTTTTATTGCCTTTCGATTTTCTATAACTTTAATTTTTTATAGATTTCAAAATAAAGTATATTGTTTTCTAACGCCTCAGTGGTCTAGTGGTATGTGCACTCGCCTGCCATGACTGAGGTCCCGGGTTCAATTCCCAGGTCGAGCGAAAACATGTTTCCTACTTTTCAAACATGGCTCGGGTTTGAGATCACCAACCCGCATTAGGCAAGCGTGGTGATTACGCCTGAAACCTCCTCACTGTACTGATATCTTCAGTGAGACGAGAGGCCTTTACCCAACAGTGGGACAATACAGGCAATTTAAAAAAAAAAAATATTGTTTTCTATTACGCCCTAATCAAAACTATGGTAAAACTAGCTGATCCGGCAAACGTAGTTTTGCCATATAAAAATTAAGGGGTGGACCACCCTAACCACTATAAATTGAGATGTAAGCTATCCTATCTTTCAAGTTGGATCAAATTGCACACGGTGTGCAGGTCAAATTTAAAATCGGTTCAGTAGTTTAGGAGTCCATTGCGGACAAACAACATGACATATTTTTTAAATATGTATGTATATAGATTATTGTGGGTGGCGCCAAAGCAAACAACGGTGATGGTGACTAGCATAGATATAGAGACCTCTTTACCTTTGCTCAACGGTGTAACATCTCGGGCTTCATCATTTCGAGTAGGTAGGAGTAGCCAACCCTGGTGTCGGAGATATTAGATCGCTTAAAGGCCTCCGACATGGTCTGACGATCTCAGGCTAATAGATACTTACCTACTTTCTTTCACAACAAACCAGTCACCTACACTACAGTCAGTCACCTGTATTTTGGCACCCCCTATAATTCAGTTGATCTTTGTACTTGGCACTTTTTAGAACACCTTACATCTTTTTCCTAGTAAGATAAAGAGAGTTTCCACCACTTTTACAATGAAGATGTCACGTAACACTACTCACTCATTCACATTAGCAAATAATACCTTCTGTACGAATGATGAAACACTAAATTCCTTCAATGAATTTAAACATTAAACTATAATCCACCTAATAATCAACTGAATGTAATTTTGGCAATTATAATAATTGTTGAGAACTTTGAATATCATTTTAATCTATTAGGGTTCCGTACCCAAAGGGTAAAAACGGGACCCTATTACTGAGACTTCGCTGTCCGTCCGTCCGTCCGTCTGTCACCAGGCTGTATCTCAAGAAAGTGATAGCTAGACAGTTGAAATTTGCACAGATGATGTATTTCTATTGCCGCCATAACAACAAATACTAGAAATAAAATAAAACAATATTCAAGGGGGGCTCCCATATAACAAACGTGTTTTGTGCCGTTTTTTAAAGTACCTACGGAACCCTCCGTGCGCTATTCCGACTCGCACTTGGCCAGTTTTTTAAAATTATGTATGTACTGAATTCTGTTGTGTAAGTACTTATTATACGGGTTCATAATTTGACTAAATAAATACTCGATGGTAGTAATTTGGAACCATTGAAATCACTTCTTTTATAAAGAATAGTGTTGTGGATCACGAATTATGATGTACACTTGATGCCTAGGTGTTTTTTTGTATTTGTTCTACGCTTTGCAGAAATTACACTTTGTTCCGTGATCTATTTCATAATTTTATATATTAAGTTTCAATTATCTTGCACAACAGAAGAGAAAAGAAAATAAAAATTGACACATACCTCTTCTTCTTATCGTGTCAATGGCTTTTAAACTTTCAATCATACTTAAATAAGTATTTTGATAGTAGCGAACATTTGATGGTGCCTTTAATTTATTTACCTTGGTTTTTCAAAGAAAGGTCCAATTTTTTAACCCACTTTTAAAGGATGAAATTTTGTATAATTTGACGGGTCATAACAATAATAGGGTACATAATAGAAGATAGATAGATAGCGGTTTAGTTTCCCAATAGATCTATGTTATTATAATAATGCTGAAATGTCTTTTCTTTGAATTTATCTGTCAAACGTATTCTCAAATATGAAAAAGATACTTTTTATATAACCACCACTTTAATATAGAAAAAAGTATGTCTCACTGCTGGGCATCTCATCTCAGTGAAGTTATCAGTACCGCGAGGAGGAATAGGCGTAATCACCAAGCTTGCCTAATGCGGGTTGGTGATCTCAAATCCGAGCCATGTTTAAAAGTAGGAAATATGTTTACGCTCGACCCGGGAATTGAACCCGAGACCTCAGTCTTGGCAGGCGAGTGCACATGCCACTAGACCACCGAGGCTAGGCTAAATACTCGTCGAAGGCTACTTTAAATCTTATATATTTTTTAATGCGGGTAGTTACACTATTAAATAAAATAACAATTAATGGTATATTTTATAATGATCTTAAAGTATTTTTACATCGTAAGCCAGTTTACTATACTAAATATACAATGGCAAGGGTTTTGTGAAGGCACTTAGAACAAGCAAGTTATAAATGCGGTTATAATTGGAAAATAAATACTAATCAATCATAGTTAAATCTAAAAAGCTTTTCTACAATACAGCGCGTAAGTGTATTATTCTCAACAGCGTACCTACGTATTCAATATTAATTAATACTTGTTACCTAAAATATTGTATGAATTTATTATCATCAAATCTAATTGACTATATTCCAGTCAGATGTACAAAAAACCTATTACTTTCATAATTATATCATACATCAACTTAACTAAGTTAAAAAGCTCCTGTAAGGCTTAGCTTAAGATAAACTTTATACAATTTCCTATCTTAAAAGCACCTTAACATACATTATAAACTTAGTCTATCTAGCTCTATACAGTACACAATTCCTATTTCAAATACATCCCTATTTCAAGGTACGATTCCAAAGAAACAGTCTAGAGCTCAATTTACCAATCATAATGCATTACGACATATTTTGACAATCTGTCATCAATTCTGTGTTGTGATTGGTCAAATTAGCTACGCACGACTCCGCTCAAATCCTATAGAAACGCACGCTTAGTGTCAAGGGCTAAAAATACCCAATATTAATAACAATAGTCTGTACAATTCTTAATCATTTATTCGGTGGAAAATCTAAAGTAGTGTAAGCTGGTCGCGTCCTCGGCACTGGAGGTCTTCTTCTCGGATGCGTTGGATGTGTCTTCACATCAGAAGTCACGCTTAGACTGGTCTCATCTTCTTCAGGCAAGTAAGGCGCTCTAGGACTCAATACCAAGGCTTTGTAAGAAGAATGGGAGTCGGCGATACTCCTGCCATCTCCCTCGTCCCTTCGAGATAGTTCGGAAAAAGGTGAGACAGAACGTTTCTCTATCCCACTCGGGCCAGGCACGTCCTCTTTAGGCTTCAAGTCGTAAACGCTCTCCTCTTTTCTTTTAGGTTCATCTTTTTTGAACTTGGTTTGACGTTCAATTATTTCTGCGGTAGTCAAGTCGGAGCCCTGGACGTCTGTTTCTAAAGGAGGCGCAGACAGCCACGGTCTGGACGAGTTGTTACTGCACCACCTCTCCTCATTTTCACTCGCGTCTCCTAAAAGACCGAGTTTCTCTAAGTTTTGTAGCAGCAAGTTTTCGCTTGAACTCGCCGCTCTCATTTCGGTTTTCGAATCCTCGGCTAGAAGCAGCTCCGACAGCGGTGGAGCCAGTCCTAGGCCGATGCTTCTTTCGTGGTACACTTCGGATATCGTCGGAGTCAGTTCGCCGCTCATATGACGCACTTGCGCCATAGAATCTCTGCTGCTCGTACCCATTTTCGGTCGTGGAACCCGCTTCGAAGTAGACGGTTGGCTGGTCTCCGTCTTCTCCTCTTCCGTTCTCCTCGGCTGAGCGGCTGCTAAATCATAGAACGCGTCTAAATACCTGGTATGAGCGTCGGGCCGTCTCCTCAACACCGTGTCGTGCCCAGAGCTCTCCCAGTCAGAGTCATCGGAAGGTGGTCGTCGCGTGTAGAGCGTGCGGATTTTGGTTTGGTGTGCGAGTGCGAGCGAGACGTCGCGAGGTGGTGCGAGTGAGACGTCGCGATTGGTGCTGGGTGCGGGTGCGGCGGGGGGCGAGGGGGTGAAGGCGGCGTCGCTCTCACCGCGGTAGCGCGGCGGCGGCGGCGCGGGGGCCGTGCGCCCGTCCGGCTCGCCGCGACCCACTTCGGACGACGCTGTGGACCCGCGGACGTACATCGTGAACGCGCCGCCGCATGAGCCGAGAGGGAGAGGCGGCGGCGGCACTGACGATACACTCTCTTCTGTAAGAGGAAAAGAGATAGATAATAAGAATGTTTTCGATGTAAAGAGGTAAATGATAGATAATTGTGTTAAAACATGAGGTGTGCAAGATAGGCATGTACGATAAGGATGTAGAATAGAAAAAAATTAAAGCAGGAAGTAATGTATCAATCTATACTCGTCTATCTATCCTACAGAAAGAATAAACTTCTATGGACTATTAAATTGTCCAAAGGATTTCAATTAGATCCAATTCCGTCGAATTGAAACTGGGTGCCACAATTTAGAGTAGTGCAAATAGTAGAGAAGCGACTGAAACGAGAAGGGATACTACAGAAGTTCCAGTACAAAAGTAGTATCACTAATTACTTACGTCTATGTTGTCTCGGCGGTGGCTCTCCATCGGAGTGCGGCTCAAGATCTCCGTCGTCTATTGAAGCTAATGATTCGACGCTAGAGCTGGACTCTAGACTGAGGCTTCGTGGTGCTTCTTGTGTATCTGGGAGAGAGAACATCATTGATTAATCAAAACCAAGAGAAAATGTTGGGTGTTTTCCCTCCATGTACAACGGGTCCGAGCCACTGAAGACCGAAATATTGCTTCTATTTCGCGGACAGAATGCTCGTGTTTTGTTTTAAGTACAAAATAACCTTTCTTACCAAACAACGCAAGCAGTGCTTGAAGCACAAACTGTATGTGTCTTCTATTGGCCGCTTTTCCAGTACGAAGTGTGACTTCATCCTGACCGACTTCGGCCAAATCGAACCCTAGGGAAGCTAGAAGTTCGTGACATCCGTTGACTCGCCATAACCTAAAAAAATAACAGTTAATATTTTAATCAAAGAATTTTTTCTTCATATGATTTTTCGATCTCGATTTCGATTTCGATAATGCGAAGGACAGTGAAAATTGCATGCGTTTGAGAGAGATCTTTATGGGACAATATACTTGTAGGTTGAGAAAAAAATACTGTTTTACACAATAGAAAAGTCATAGATAATTAATAAAGGCAAGATTAATAAATTAATAAAGGCTGAATTTGAAAATTCGGGGCACTAAATACTAAAGGGAGAATTTACATGACACACTCTACCTACATATAACGTTTATAAATTGTGGATAGTACTCGTAATACAAACCTGACATTAACAGCAACTTCAATGCTATCTGTCTCCGAATTCTTCACAGTGAACTGTGATATCACTGATCTGATCACTCCAATGATATCATCCGCCACATCACCATTTGATATCAACTTGGATAGAGCGAGTAGTGTTGTTGGAGTCAGTCCTAGGAGCGCTTGAAGGCTGGCAGAGCATTGAGTGAGGCGTTCCTCAGGGTCACTCTGGGGGAAGAATACGCTGGACGGTATACCGTTGGCTGCTGGCTCGAATCTGGAATTGAAGATATTTTGAATATATTTGATATTATTTATTCTATCTGTTCCTTTAGAGACGAAAAGAACCTCGAACGTGGTCTGAGGATTGAAATAATCGGGACCGACATTTTAACGTGCCTCCAGATATGGTCAGATAGAAATGTCACTATCGGCCACCGATCCAATAGGGCAGCACGTTGCTTAACAAAGCCACGGTAGCGTTCAGATGGATGCCAATATCGGCCACCCATCCAAGTAGGAGCTGAGCTGCACGTTGTTTAACAGCAATAAGTTAGGATAGCTTAGCTTAACCACGTCACGAGCGCTACAATTTCTCCAGGTGTATTTATTTATTCATCGGAAGAGGTATTCTTAATATTATTTACCTGAACCCAACACTCATGAGCAGTTCCTTCCATCCGTTGGCGTTGCCAGCTTTGTTCTCAATACTCTTCTGTGTGGTGTACATTGCGTTCTTCTGGCCTCTCACGATCCTTTGTAACGACTTCTCGACCAAGTGAAGACATACTCGGAGTGCGTCCCTGATATGTAAGAATAGCATTTTATTGAGAGTTCCAGATGAAGTGATTTGATTGGACGGTGTTGATTAAAAGCTTAAAATCATGGTTGAGGTTACAGTAAGTAGAAAGCGAGATGACCAGACAGATATCAGTCGAGCTCGGGGTAAAATAAAACACTTGATTGAACCAGGTTCTTTAGTAATTTTTAAGGCATTTTTTCAATATTTATATCTATACAAATATAATAAAGCTGTTGAGTTTGTTTGAATCAGCTAATCTCATAAACTACAAATCCGATTTGAAAGCCACTCACACACACCAACCCGCATTAGGCCAGCGTGGTGATTACGCCTAATTTTCCTCACTAAACTAATATCTTCGATATCAGTATAGTGAGGAAAATTAGGGCGATAAAGGCCCAGCAGTGAGACATTACAGGCTAATACTTTATACTCTAAAGAATATTTAAGTATAAAAAAACTATAAAAACTACGCACCTGCATTTATCAGGCTGAGCCAGCAACTCGCACAGCGCTTGTCCCATTAACGCCACTTTGTTGCTCAGCCGTACGTTGGCTCCTAACAGAGTCAAGCCGGCCCAATGAGCGGGGTGGGCGAAATGTTTGGTGTGGCGAACGGTTTGCATGGCGTCGCCCAGGGCTCTGGAAATAAATGAAATGTTGAGTTTCGTAGAGGGGCCTCTTTAGAAAGATGTTCTTTTAAATGAAATTAAATCATTGAATTACAATTCAATGTAGATATTTTTGGGGAAAGTCCTGTCAAATATGTTATATTATGCATGCGTATAGTTTAGCCTTCAAAGAGCCTTTTATTAAACAAAGCAAAATAATGCCTTCCCTTCCGCACATAAAACGAAGAATCTATAATCTCCATTAAAATCTCGGGTCATACATTTAAACACGCAACCCTAAAATATTTGCAGATTTGCCATCCCATAATTCCATCACTTACTTCTGACAACATTTTGGACATCAAACTTTGCGACAAATAAAGTACTGTGTGTTATTGACTCTATAGCCTTTCATATTTTATTCAAAAGATACTTACTTGGCAACTCTGCTTCCCTGCAACAGCGCTGAATACAGAGATCTGTACAGGATCTTCGTAGCTGTATCTTGAGGCGCCGGCCAGAGCGTCAGAAGTATCGCCTGAGCGCCCGCAGCGAGTAGAGCACGACAAAGTTTAGAGATTCCTTCCCCGGCGGAAGAGACGTCTGAGGAATCTTCAGGGTTGGACCCTTGGAGAATGGCCGTGCTTGGGGCGCAGGATATAACCACCTGAGAAGCAAAGATTTTGTTGAGAAACTCCTTTTTAGGGTGGTTTATAAACGAATAAGTCATTGTTTGCAAGGCAGTTTTGTTTCTGTAGTATCCGGCTTTTGGATTATTGGTTGGTAAAAATATGATATGGCAATGCCGGAGGTAGGTAGTAAGTAGTCCCATGCAAATTATCTTAGGTAGACTTCGAGTTAATTAGAGAGAGAGAGAGAGAAGTAGAGTAAAACAATCTTTAACTGATGCGATGTGAGGCTTTTGCCCAGCAGTGGGACATTACAGGCTAACACTTTACTTTTTACTTTATGACATGAGGACAGAATGAGGTTCTTTGTATAAAGGACTTACTGTCTTATGAAGAATCATTACCTTACTTTACTTTACTAGGAAGAACATAAGAATAATTACCAATCTCGCTGTGATTTTCAGGTTCATGATTTCAGAAGCCGTCAACATGAACTCTGAAGCCGGTGGCAGTTCTTCGTTGCTGGGTGACATTTCGGTATCTAGACATAAAGCACAAAATTGTATAGCAATTCGTTTGGAGTCAAGTTTGTCATTAACTATTCGCAAAAGACTGGGACAGCGTTTGGGACTGCTGCAAACTATTGAATTGAATTCTGTGTCTTTTATCATGAGATATCTTCGATGAGATTAGAAGAATTTACCCACCAGTGGGACATTACAGGCTTATACTTTACTATATTTAACTTTATGACATGAGGCCAAAATGAGGTTCTTTGTATAAAAAACTTACTGTCTTCCTCATTCTCAATAGAGGTATCAGCGACACCGCTTGCAACACTGCTGTTTAATAACCGCTTCGCTTGGGAGTCAACCTGAAAATAAAAAAATATTTTAGCAACAGGTATAGATACAGTTAATTTGACCTGGTTGTGTATATGATAGAATCATTAGCGGGGTTTATGTGATTATAAACCTCCAACAACGGCAAGGTTGGTCACTAATTAGTCTACACTACTACTTTTGCTTTTGGATCTTTTTCTCTTCAATAAAGTAGTACTGAAATTTTATGAAATTGTGACTTTTTTTCTCTAAATTTTATGGAGAGGGGCTGTTTAAGTTGAGTGGCGTATCGCTGAACTTACATATTATTAATATGTACACTTTTATTTATTTTTGATTGGGATTTGGGATAGAGAAGTATAAGTAACTTTTCCAATTAGTGGAAACTTGATTGGATTGTGTTTTTTTAGTTTAAGAGTTTGCTATATGTATTATTGTTCTGTTTGTTTCCCAAATATAAATAAATAAATAAGTAACATACCACTTCTCCCGGACTCAAGACGATGGCGGGAGTCTTCCAACAGATGTGTGTCGCGAAGTGCACACATTCGGCTTGAGCTAGTTGGGCCAAGACTGCTTCTTTAGATGCCTGTGAAGAAAAGTTGTTTTGAACGTAAAAAACTAATGTAGTGCTTATAAATTATGTGAAATTAGTTCAACAATGCATTTTTAATACCTTACTCATTACATAGCATTGCCGACATATCTTGATCAAAGATATATCTGTCTTTTCTTAAAATAAGTTCAGTAATTGTGATGAACCAGAATTATTAAACGATTACGACGTTTGAATTTCATTAAATTGGGTATTCAATCTTACGTTTTATTTTCGTCAAACAAGATTTCAAATCACATTTTACATAATGCCATTTTCATTACACAGTATCATTATCATTGTCATAATGCCATTATCATTATGTTAGTGCCAAAACCTCATTTACCTGATAATCAGTGAGCGGCGTGACTCGCAACATGTCCGCTACCAACTCGGCTTCCTTCAACTGCGCATGCGCACCGTTCCACTTGGAACCAACCCTGGGAGCGCCCACCACTAGGCAACGCATACCGGTTTCGGCTGCATTAGATGCCGCTCCTGGAGTGAAGAAATAGAGATCTAAGAATATTGTAAACTCAAATTTTTCAGTCGTATCCAAGAATAAAGTAAAAATATAGCTGGTGATACTAACAAATAGAGCTGATTAGTAGACCACTGATTCAAAGAGTGGTCTAGAGAAGGTTGGCCCAAAGAAGGTCCTTATTTGTCTTCTTTGTGTCTGTACCCTTGATTTGTAACATAAAAATATAGGGCCAACATTTCGATACAGAGAATTTTTCCGCGTGGATTTAAAAAAAATTAAACTACTCCTTATTACATCAGCCAGTGAAAGTCCCTTCAAAATCAGTCCAGCCATTTGAGACAGACAGACAAAAATTGTATACTTAAAAAAAAATTATAATTACCAAAAAACGATTATTTTAACATTACAAACATCGAACTTGACTCCAGATTACGATATAGTCTATATAGTACGGTACTAACCGTGGTCATGCGGCGGGCGGGCGCGCGCGTGTCGCTGGTGGCGCAGCGGGCGCAGCGCGGGCGCGGCGAGCAGCGCGTACCGCTCGCACAGCGGGTCCGCGTCGGCCGCGCCGCGCAGCGCGCCCCACGGGCACGCGTGCAGCGAGCCTTCCACCACCACTACTAGCTCCCGGCGACCACCGCAGCCGCGGCGACCGTGGGATGCTACAATAAAAGGCAATAGTTATTTACCTCTACATCTTAAGAAAATAATTTAAAGTTTTTTTTAAGCTATACTAGCAGCGCCTCGCTGTTTTACCCACGTTGTGCCCGTTCCCGTGGGAATTTCGGAAATTTTATTACATGTAACCTTCCTCTTGAATCTAATATTTTAATAATTTAATAATTTTAATAATATATAAAATTAAAAATAGAATCACTCTGTCTATTTAAAAAAACACGTCAAAATCAGTGCAGTAGTATTTGAGTTTATCGCGAATAGACAGACAGACGGGTATTTTGTTTTATAATATGTAGTGATTTTACCTCTAAAATTGCACGAAAGTTTATAGTTCAAAATTAGATCGTTAGTTTCTGAGATTAGCGTGTCCAAAAGAAACAAATATATAAAATTCTTCAGCTTTATTATTTTAATATACATTGAAGTGGGATCAATTTTAAAAATAAACTTTCGGGTCTTACAATTCATACGATCGGGAAGAATTGAACTAAGTATTGACAGATGGATGGAACATAATATATCGGGTCCACACCGTACATTTTAGATCAATGCGGTACCTGGTGATTTATCCTAATAATTTAGATTCTCAAAAATATTTGAAACGTACCATGATTATTATTGCACGAAGCTGGCAATAGATCTTCGAACGGCGCTAGCAGCATTTGGTACAAGGCGTTGAGGCAGGGTGGACCTTGCCATGAGGGCTGCTTCTTACGGGGGCCGTGGACACTGGACCTTGGGAAATATTTTAGAAATAGTTAGTTGGAAGGCAAGTCAGGTCGACTGTCAAACATGGGGCTGGGATGCTTTGAAATACGAACTAGGAACTAGGTAAATTGTTTTGTGATGCCGCAGATGTACAGTCTAGCATTTCATTCAAGTCAAGATAGTCTAATGACGGAGAATTATATCAACCAGCATTTTGCCAAATCTATTGCACTATCTCGTAACTTTCTGTAGTACAGGGCTATTTTAAATTTTTCTTTTTAGCGCTCATAGCGTAGTTTGAAGCACTCGTGGCGTAGTTTGACTAAGCGTTAGTCCATTGCAATTGTTACGTGCTACTCGACGCCTACTTGGATGGGTGACCAATATTGGCATTTATATCTGAGTGCTTCCGTGCTTTGGAGGGCAGTCGGTCCCGGTGTTTCAATCGAAAGACCATGTCGAAGGCCTTTAGGCGGTCTAAAAACTCCGACACCAGGGTTGGCCACTATTGGAACTTACTTACTTACTAATTAAAGCTCTTTTCTGCTATAACTTACCTAGTAGACCCCTGCAGACTGGCCACCGATCCGGCTACCGATCCACCCACCGATCCCACACTGAACAACGAGCTCAGCGAGTAATTGGACGAGTTGAGCAAATGATTCCTCGACACCATCCGGGCCAGGCCGGTGCTCGGTCTATCGTCGACGTCCCATTCTTCATCGCGTCTATCTGCAGCGGTCTTTAGCCACGTGGACCACTCGCTTATGCAGCGCTCTAACTTGCCATGGCCACCTGGAGGAGAAGACAAGATTTAGTCTGGGTTGAGAAAAGAGCAGGATTTATTGCTCCGTGTTTCGTAGGTTTGAATTTTGTTGATTTTATGAGTAGAATTTCTGAAAGTTAGGGAATAAAAGACTTAAAGAAATTTGGGTTGGGAATGTAATGATTTGTTTCGGATTAACAGGAGTAGAAACTCACTTTAAAAATATTATCTTGCTCTGAAGGAAGATATTATCATTGGAAACAGATAGGTCAAAGAAATTGACATTTGGATATTGAATTGAAAATACGTTCACGGATACACTTCGCTTTTTTTTACATTTTCATCTGACGTTCCGAACCGAAAATGACTAGTGTTTGCTTAACCTAAGAAACCAGTATTTAGATATTGGCCGCATTGGCGTGTGTTGAAAATAATTATAGTTACTGACATGGCTGCAGGTCATCAGGACTGATATCTGGTAGACTGTTGTCGCCGTCTTCTGTCGTCTCTTGAAGTGACACTTGATGGAACCGTTGGATACCTGTCAAGAATCATAAATTGATAACTGTTACTCATGCTCGAGTAGAGTTCATCAGCGACTACAGGTGGAGCAACTCACTCAAAACATCGGGAAATCAAATCTTTTTACTTACTAAAACCACCTTCTGTGCCGCGAAAAACCCGTAGTAATACATTCATAATTGTTACTCTTTCCTAAGAAAGACTAACCAAACCTAAGGTTTTAATAATCTTTCCTGATGATTAGACAATCAATAGCTATGTAATGAAATGTTTAATAACTAAATGATGATATAATACGTTACGATCGGAAAAACGATTAAAAAAACAACCTATTTTTATTTCAGAAAGTGCGTAAAAAGTATTTTTGCGCCTTACACCGTAAGATTGAATTGATATCGAAATTTATACCAAGTTAAGAATCCTTCTAAAGCATTTCACCCAATTATTTGTATTTTAACACGCTTTTATTTTTACCTTTATGCGGTTGCAGAAGCCAAGCATACAGCTTGCCGGCCGCTAAACTGTAGTACAGGACTGGCGCCTTCTGCTTGTTCACCACTTCTAGTATTTGGTCCACCGTGGATGGACTCCAAGGTTCAGTGCGCTCTTTGGTGGATTCTTCATTTGTCCTAAGAGAAATACAGGACGTTGAATTTAAAAAAATTGAAAAACTTAAAAGTAAAGTATTAGCCTGTAATGTCACACGACTGGGCAAAGACCTCGCTTCTCACTAAATACATCAGTACAGTGAGGAAGATTAGGCGTAATCACTACTATTGCCTAATGAGGGGTTTATGATCTAAACCCGAGCCGCTTTAAAAGTAGGAAACATGTTATCGCTCGACCCAAAAAAAAATATTAACATAAATAGACTAGGTCACCAGGACCTCAATCCCAAAAATTGGTCCATCCGGTGTGTAAAAAAATAGTGAAACGTATTTTGGGAAGCTTATAGATTAGTATCAGCAATTACAAAGCGCCCAAGTGTCGTCAAAATTTACTTGCGTAAATGTACAATAGTGGGAAGTAATGTCACAACTCACCTTTGAGCAGCATGTATCTCCAAGTTGGCCTGGTTCAAAGTCCCTGATGATTTATCGGTCACAGTATCCAGAGATCGGCACCGGCCCCTTTCTGCTACTACTAGCGCGTCCTGATGTCTGCCAAGTTCTATAAAAATAGGTAGATTAGAAAAATTACTTCAATAAAAGGAAAATGTATAATGAGTGAACTAAACTCATAGTTTGCAAAGTTCTGTAAAAATTTGAAGTTGGAGAAAAGTTAAAAGCCTTTACACATTTTACGAAGCCTCCAAAACTGTTAAAGCAAAGTTGCAAAATGAAATAGCTTGCAAGTGAAGAATAAACTTTAAAAAAATAACAAGTTATTTTAAATAACATACCTTGCATGTGAACTATTCAACACATATAAACAAATCTATAGAATTATTAAAAGGAACTTACCAACATAAACTCTCTGCAACGCATGCTGCGTAGACGTGTACAGCGCAATCATCTTCCTATCCTTATGTTTTTCCGTGGTCGCCTCTAATACATTCAACGCAGCTTGCAATTGTTCCTTCGCTTCCTCAAGTTCGCCTGAAGCCCAAAGCGCGAAGCCAAGTCTATGTCGAACCCTGGCTTCTTCGTCAGCGTCGGAGAGTCCTTCGGTAGCTGATAGGGCTTGTCGTAAGTATGAAACGGCGCTACCACAAGCGCCCATGGCTAAGTGCGATCGGCCGAGATCGGCTAACGATTGTGCACGGGATCTGGCGTCACCTGGGGGTTAAGTGTATGCTTAGAACCGTAATATTGTATTTTAGCACAGTGTCAAGGAATATATTATAGATATTATGGGATAGTATTAATGAAATTTTGAACTACTGCAGGAGAAATATGGACAGTTTAGAAAAAAATGAAAGGTTTTATAATAACTATGTCATGTACGAGTATAGTATGTAATAGAAATACACTTTGGAGAAATTTCAGTTTTAGATTTGGAGAAGATCTCTTACTCTTAGAGGGGTCAAGCTCTCCCTAACCTCGTTAAACTTTCTATGGTATGGGAGAGAGAGAGGGACAGAATATAAAATGAAAACTGAGAAGGACTCTCTACACTTCAACACTCTTTATACGTGCGGTACTTCAGTACGTAATGCAAAAGCAGGAGATGCCTAATAATATCATGAAATTAACGAATAAGAAAAATGGCGGGTTAACAAAACTGGCCAACTGCGGAAACTAACGGGTGATAACCCGACCCACTAGTTGTGTGTCTTCATGTACCTGCAGCAGTGGCGTGTCGCAGCCTGGACTCGTGCCAGCGCGCCGCCTCCGCGTGCGCGCCCATCGACGCGTGCGCCGCGCCCAGCCCGCCGCACGCACGGGCCTGTAGAAACATATAAATTTGGTAGACTGTGTTTTAAACATGTAGTATCATTTATGTTTTATTCGAGCTAACTAAAATTTAAACTGCATTAAAATTATAATATAAGCAGTTCGAACTACTTTTCTGGCTGTTTGTGGATTGACCAAACCAAGTAGCCAAGTCCACATGTAATTTATTGGTTTATTTCATCGATGTTCATTCGATTTTTTTAAATAATTGATATAATATTTTGTGAAAAAAATACAGGGAACTCTTACACTCAATGTCACTTATACTAAATGTAACCCAGTAATAACTGCCCAATGAATAGTAATACTGTCACGGAAAGATTAATAAGTGTTACGGTAAGAGTATAAGTATTAGTGAGTAACCATTTTGTGTACCTGTAAATGCGTGAGTCCTAATCTATGCGCCAGTTCCAGCTCGGCGCGGTGGTGTCTGATGGCGGCGGCGTGGTCCCCGAGCGAGTGCTGCGCCACGCCCAGCGAGTGGCACGATTCCGCTTCCATTATCTGGTTGTTTAGCTCCCTGTGGCATACAAACAATGTTTATTTTAAATAATAACGCTTATAAACTTTAAAAAAGACATTCTCTATATATGATCTCTCAAACTCAAGAACGGGCTCACTTATCCAAACCAAGTTTAGGCTTTGTTCGGACTATTTAGTAGATGACACTATTTAAACTATCACGATATGAACACATTGTAAACACTAATCTAGACGGGACTTAATCGCGAATAAAACATTTTATGCATACCTCAACGTTTCGGTCGTGTCGCAATGGCCGTGTTCACGAGGGTACTGGACAATATTTAGTAGATGGTTTATGTGAAGTTTGCACAAAATCGGTCGAGCGGTTCTTAACTTTCCACGGGAACGGGCACAACGCGGGTAAAACCGCGGGTGCAGGTAGTATTATATACTTACTTGACAGCAGTCATTCTACGTTCAAAATATACTAACTTGGCAATATTCTTCTGATGGTCCAGACACAGTACCGCTTGTTCCAAGTTCCCGAGTGCTATATGCAACGCGCCAAGTTCACCGTAAGCTTGTGCCTTCGCCTCGGGCGCGCCCAGTTCATGAGACACGACTAGTCGCTTCTCTAGGCATACTAGGGCTTGTTGTAGGTTGCCTACAGATCTGTATGGGGCAATAATAGGCATTTTTTATGTCTAATATTCATTATCCTCCTCCTCACTGTACTGATATCTTCATTGGAATGAGAGGCCTTCCAATGAAGCAGTGGGACATTACAGGTTTAATACTTTTTAGTATATTTATTTATACATTTTAATGATCTGCATAAACATTTTTCAAGAACATTTTACTTCAGTGTTGCAAGTAAAGAAAAATATTTATGAATTTTTATGGGACGTATTAAAGGATATAATATTATTGGCCGGTTCCGTGCGATAACTGATCGTAATTTGACAAAAGCCTCAGTTTGCAAATTGAGTCCTGTCAATGTCAAAAATATAATTCGATTTTACAACAGTAGAAATAAATTTATTGAAAACTGAGCAATCGTAGACAGTGGACAAGAGATAGCGTTGGTTATTTAGAAGATGACATAGAGTCATTTCGTTTCATACCAATTCTACATCAAACTTACTTATGACTCAACCCCAAGCCTCTATAAGCCCGTTCCTGCTCCCTAACATTGTCTAGTTTCAGGGCAGCCGCTAGATGCTGTTCGTGGTACTTGACTGCTTCGTCAGGGTCACTCAGAGCGTCGTAACAGTCGCCCAAAGAGCCGAGAGCGCGGGCTTTGTCCAGTTGACATGTAGGGGTGTTGACTCGTTCGAGGATTGCTAATTGCTGTAAAGAGAGAAATAGTGGTTAGTTTGCATGTTTAATATGAAAAAATTCTATAAGTTTGCTGTTGGTTCTTATAATAGTAAAGGACTTAGTAAGGTGTATTTCTCAATAGCCTTTTTTATGTGTGGGTTATGTTATGATGCCTAAAATTTCATAGTTGCTGATCAAAATTGTAGGACCAAAGAACTATGGAGTCTATAATAAGAAGTTATAAAAATAAGTCCCCAAGTGGTCTATCTCTGGTTTTTCGTTATACACATCTTTCTGGGACACCATGTATACTATAGTCCAGTTTCAATATTGTTAAGAGAAGAGGTATTGATCCTTGAGAAGTAATTTTAAATAAAGTCACTATAATGCTCAGATTTGCACATATTTTATGCTCCTAAAACCGGACTAAACATTGATGACTCTTAATACCTGTTCTAAATATCCGATGGCGTCTTCATAGTGACCCATGTTCAGTTTGGCGATGCCGAGGTTGCCGTACGCCTGAGCTTCCAGCGCGCAGTCTTGTAGCTCTTGCGCTCTTTCCAGTTGCTCCTAAAATACGATAAACGAATTAATTTCACATATTAACTAGCTGCACACTGCGTTGTTCCCCGCTTACCCATTCCCGCGGGAATTTTGGGATAAAATGTATCCCATATGGTATTCTGATGTATAAGCTATATTACTGTAAAGTTTCATCCAAATCCGTTAAGTAGATTTTGCCTGAAAGAGCAACATACATACATACATACAAACAAACAAACAAGCCTACATATATCCTATAATTGTTTCTTACATACATCCTCACAAACTTTCGCATTAATAATATTAGTAGGATACCCTGTAACAGCGGGCCGCGTGCGAGTAATGTCCGAGTGCCATGTGGACAGCTCCAAGATGTGAGTGAGCGCGCGCCTCGCCCGCAGCATCGCCCGCTTCTTGGCGAAGAGTTAGCTCCTGGAATCAAAGGAAAAAGTAATGTAACATATGTTCATCCAAATCCGTCCAGTAGCATTATCGGGATCATGGACTTATTATTATAATCTGGACTGAGCTCTAGCAGCCGAAAAACGAGCCGAGCGAGATGTTGAGAGCCGATGCTGTTTGTCACTTTCTAATAGGATGACCACACTTTTTCGTTAGGTGGGACAAATATTATAATGAAATAATATTTGTTTTAAAAAATACAATGAGGAACTTTCCAATTAATTTAATTCTCTGCAGTTACGTTCAAGTTTTAGCACCATCTATTTTATAAGTGCATGTAAGAAAATCTCCCGTAGGGGCGTTTTTTTGAAGAAAATTTTGTTCTTTATAGCTTACTAGCGGCGCCCCGCGGTTTTACCCGCGTTGTGCCTGTCCCGTTGGAATTTCGGGAATTTTTATACATATAAACCTTCCTCTTGAATCACTCTACCTATTACAAAAAACCGCATCAAAATCCGTTGCGTAATTTTAAAGATTTAAGCATACAGACAAACAAACAGACAAACAGACAGACAAAAATAGCGACTTTATTTTATACTATGTAGTGAATAGATGGTGCTTTGTGAATTTGAAATCGAACTATCTACTGAGGTGAAACTAAAAAAAGATAGTCCGATTTTACTTATAAAAGCATAATGTTTAAATAAAAGAAATTGTTGTAATTTAAATAAATTTTTAATAACACTGAAAAAATATTACTTATAAATATATAGTAACCCATTTTTAATCCTCATAAATCATTCGAGGAGTGATTGCTTGCACTTATGGTCACCCTACATAACAAATTTTCAATTTTTCCCTTATTTGGCTTACCTGCGAAAGGATATCCCGCAACCACCATAGGATTCAGTTTAACAGAAACGAATACAGCACTTTTTAACCATTTCAATAAGCTAATCTCCCAAAATTGCATAAAATAAAACAAATAGGTAGATATTCACGAGAAGACGAGAATTCAAAGTCGCCATGACAAATTCAAAGGGTTACTAGAGAAATTATTAATAATTTTACCAAATAGTTCTAAATAATTGTGGCTCTGCAGGTATTTCAGAATATTAAGTCAATGGAAGTATTATAAAGCTAAGTAAGTAATTAATAAATTTTATCTAATTCAATATTTACTTTATATGTAATAAAAGGATTTCTTAAAGTCAGCGTTGTGAAATAATTTTCTACCAACATGCTACCAACTACCACTTTTCGATCGAATGGCAAGTGTTAGAAAGGGATAAACGACCTCGGTACTAGCTATCTCTCTTGGCTCGTTTTGCCTCTGTCTATGTTGGTAACCCAAATTGAATCATAATGTAAAGGTGTAAGGTGTGCTTTCGTATTTTTCATTTTTAACAGTCCGCTGTCCAGATTATAATAATAAGTCCATGATCGGGATAGAGTAAAAAACATCTCATAAACTTTGGGATTTACAATATTAGTAGGAATAAGATAAGTGAGTTTTTTTTTCAATAAAACTAAAGAAGTCACAATTATACCTGAGTATGGTGTCCCAAAGCGGCGTCCAGTCTTCGTTGCAATCTTCTCGCTAATCCTAAAGCTCCACAAGCCGCAGCCTCCAAAGAACGGTCTCGTGCCTAAATTATTCAGAAATAAGTACCATAAAAAAATGTACGTGAATAGAGAACTATGGTGAAAATACTACCATAGCCTAAAGATTCTCTAGAGACATTATATGTTACGTTTGGTTTGCATAAAAAAATATCAAAAGTAACATAATAACGTAGTATAGTTATGGTTGACCTGCAGTTCCTATATCTTTCTTATCTAACTCTACTCTTAAAGGTCTAATCCACTATTAACCATTATTGTGATGCAAGACAACTTGTAATGTCAAGTGTACGAAACACTTGACAATAGCACTTTGACACTTTTGAAAGTAAGTTTTCGAGTAGGTTACTGGTCAACCCTGGTGTAAGAGATTTGAGACCGCTTAAAGGCCTCATTTTCCAACTATTGAAACAACCGGGTCCGACAATTTTACGTGCACTGAAAGAAATACCACTACCAGCCACCCATCAAAGTAGGGAGAGAACTGCACATTGCTTTACAATAACAATGAAAGAACATCGCTTAGTCACGATGCGCGGAGAAACATAATTCATGAATCTTACCTGTCTAGCAAACCCAAGCTGCCTCTGGTACATCTTCACCGCTTCTTCCACGTCTCCCATCTTGATCAGCACATCTCCAATATTCCCCAAAGCTCTGAACTTCCCTTGCAAATGTTGTGTCATGTGTGCAATGGCTAGGAAGTACTTCTGACACTCTAAGGCAGTTTCCAAGTTGCCTAAGGCGAGATGGGCGAGTCCAAGGTTGCAGTACGCACGACCCATGTTCATTTTGTCTTGTAAATCTTTGGCTAGAGACAGGTCTTGGTCGTAGTATCTGAAAAGTGATAAATGGGAGTGTTAATAAAGTTTTCGTTGCAAAAAATATCATGAGGGGCACAGTCAGATGTGTGGTTTTTTGTGACAGATTTACTGCTTGGAAAAAATTGGAATTGTTAGGGTTGAATGCAATTATTTATTCAGAGTATACAAAAATGGGCATTGGTGGAATCAATGATGGCTAAGAACTAAGGAAAGGATGCTTCGTTAAAAAGAAATCAAAATCAGCAAATTGGCGAAAGCTAATCAAGGGAATCAACGTGGAATCATCGCTAAAATCAGATACTTGTCACTTAACAAGATAGGTATACTATACTTTAAGTATCCTAACTGCTATCTATGCTAAATTCATTCTATAGTATAGACAGAGGATCCTTGCATAGAATAACTTTGCTAATATCTCACCTGACAGCTTCCCTATAATTGCCTAAACAATAATGCGCGTATCCTAGAAAATGGCACGCTTTGGCCTCTGCCGTGACATCTCCCAGCTCTTGAGACAGCATCAGATGCTGTACGTAGTACGTGACTGCCTGAGCGAACTCCCCTCGGGATGAGAGGCAGTTGCCTAAGTTCAAGAGCGCGCAAGCCTCGCCTGCCGCGTCTTTTAGCTCTCTTGCTATATCTGTAAGATTTAAAAATATGATTTGATATTAGAAATATGTGTTAGTGAGATTTTATGCAAGTGCAATAGGAATAAGAATTCTGGGATGATGATTAGTTAAATGTCCAGTCCGGTCATTCTCTTTTCAATAAAAAAAAACCAGTAAGTTAAAAGTATAACTGGAAGAATACCTAGACTCGAAGTCCAATCAGAATTTTACTGACTTCTACAAACTTGATACAATCCTTAAGTCTCCATTAAGTAACGATTCTATATTTGAAAATGATTTTATCCATTCCCTTATAACTTTCAATGGATCCCATTTAACATTTGTAATCTAGATATTTGAGAAGATATAATAAATGAACGATGTATATTATATCTTACCTAAATGTGCTCTATAATGAAACAAGGCCATATCATGCGCTCCTAGCGCCTGGTACGCCACAGCCAAGTTCCCATGAGTGGACGCTTCAGAACTCCTATCTAGAACCTCTTTGGATATCGTCAGCTCTTGTTTATGGTACTTGATGGCTTGCTCGTAAAACCCCGCGGCGGAGTATGCGTTGCCGATGTTGCCGTAAGCTCGTCCCATGCCTGCTTTGTCCTGTAAGATTGGGGTAAATATGATGAGTGTTGATAGAAACTGTGTAAAGAAGTACATTGTAGTTTAAGTTATTTAAGTACGGTAAAATTAAATTCCATCCCATCCATCCCATATCCCACCTTTTTTATTCCACCACTGACAAGTATAACTTTTATTATATCCCCTTCCCTCCTTATTAGTGGAGGGGTAAAAAGTTTGACTACTGTCGTTAAACAGGTGAAAGAAAAAAGTAGGTTAGGATCCTTTTGCGGTACCCCGCTTGGATGGATGGTTGATGGATTAAAGTGCATGCTTTGACGATAAAATCATATAAATTGAATATAATATAGGTTTTGATATAGGGTAGACTTGTGCCAAGGTTTAATGACAGTAATGAGTTCTACTCGGTTACAAGCTCAAATCGTTGCTACTCAGAAACAAAGAATTGTAAACCCTTCTCGTCTTCCGTGCTTCCTATTATCTGTTTGTTGACATTTCCCACTGACAATGCAATGACTGCACAATTTAAATGCAAATTATACTACTATTGTACTATTGCATAAGTAAAATTGCGTGCGTTACGCCTCGATGCGTTCGTGGGCACGCAACAAGCGATCATTTATGATTTAATAGGAGAAAATAGGAAGTCGTGGGAATACTGTCATACATTTGAATACAAATGCATATATATAATACGTCTAGCCAAGAAGTAGACAGTAGAATGTTCAATTATCATTACATTATCATGAACGGTAATTATGTATAAGTAACTGTTGAACTTCTAATTAAATCTTAATGGTTCGTAGAAAGTGAAGACGGTCCAGCGAAAGTACTCGTTTTGATTTAATTTTTGATGTCATTATAATTTAACTAGCAGCGCCCCGCGGTTTTACCCGCGTTGTACTCGTTCCCGTGGCAATTTCGGGATCAAAAATAGCCTATATATGTAATATCGCGATAGTTAAGCTGTATCTACCTTACCTGCAACTGTCTTGCGATTGAGAGATGTGCTTGATGCAGCTTCAACGCGGCGTCATGTTCTCCCAGCAGCTGGTACACAATGCCGAGGTTGGAACAGGCGCGACCTTCACCGACCTGGAGTATAAGAACTCATTTGAGCTTATTACACTATTTAAACTATCACGATATGAACACATTATAAACACTAATCTAGACGGGACTTAATCGCGAATAAAAAATCAAATCATTTGAGCTTCTTTGATTGAAACAATCGGGACTGACAATTTTATTTACAAATATCGGCCATCCATCCATATAGTGACTGAGCTGCACGTTGCTTAATCGCAATCAGCTAAAATCGCCTAGTGGCTTAGTAAAAAATTTTGATGATTTAAATCAACAGATATAGTTCCATTTTCCTGTCTTTCGATAAAATCATATACTTGCAGACTGGTACAATTGTAAATATATTTTAAAAAAATATCACTTTTAAAAGTTATGTTTAGCTCAAACAAGGAGAGCTATTTTAACGAAGAGCAAAAGAGACAAAATACTTCATTACAGTGTTTTAGTTGAAGATCTATGAATAAAGACTATCTTTACATTCTAAGCTATTAGTTGGATGAGGCTTATTAGAATACGTTCTTATGTCCTTACCTTATCTCTCGCAGCCAAAGCGACATCTAGCTGACGTTCATGCCATTTCTTTGCCTGCGCGTAATCGCCTGCGCATCTGAAAGGGTAATTACGCAGACTCAATACAACATTTTTCACATTAATTTATTACATTACCCAGCAGGAAGCAATACTTACAGATCGGGAAGGATAGTCGATTGGAATCGGTTTTATTAAACGTTTACTCTGTCTGTCTGTCACAGTAATATAGAGGTGTTTGTAGCTATTTTCTGGCTTTGTGCTAGTGCAAAAAACACATCGACAAATAATTATTTCACGAGAGTTAGAGACAAATTCGAGTTCGGTACTAGGTAAGTAAGTTCAATGAAATGAGTGGGAAACTCTGGTGTCAGAGTTCTATGACTGCTAAGAGGCCTACGAAGATGGATGAAAAACAATAAAAAGAAACTCTACTTGACAGTAATACGTGCCTTTCGAAGCACATTAGCGTTCTCATATAAATCAGAATACCAGTTATTAAAGCTCTGTTATACTGAAATGGCCATTTTTTCCTTCGACCATTTAGAAAACGTCGATGTGTCATGATCTTGATAGATACTTTTACTATTTATTTATTTATTACTAAGACCGTCTCGTCTTTGTTCATTGCCAGAGCTTCTGGGAGGGGAGGTTATCTTACCTCGCAGCATGCCCCAAGCCCGCATAAGCTCTCGCTTCGATCGCTCTATCGCCCAAACTCTGAGCTATCCTCAACACATTCTCATGGTACGCTATCGCTTGCGAGAAGTTCCTTCTGTAGTGGTACGAAGAACCGAGGTTGGAGTACGCTCTCGCTTCTTCTACCTAGAAAAGAATGAGATGAAGACACCAATCAAATGTAGGTACTAACAAATATTATATTTAACAGTTCAACTTTAGGGAATACGAGATTCATGAAGGTATATAGCGTACAGATTATGTAACAGTTACTAGTAAGGTTCCACAAAACATATCCTTTCGCTCGCTGAAGATCCTTCTACAATGATGAAGATTATAGTCACACCATTTCAGCACCCCCTCGTTTAGAGCGTTATTCTTTGTATGGAAAACTCGAAGTATGGCTCTGGTATGACACGACAACAGACCAGCACCGCCTCTTATTGAGCGTTCAGTATTCTTTATTTGAAAAACTATGGTTCACACAGAGCAAAGAATCACCACGCGCTCCTACGCCGGCGCGCCGGGTGATTCTATGCTCTGTGGTTCTTGTTGTATATCCCCAACGTTCACTGTATAACCCCCCAGGCGGGGCGCTAAAAAGGGGATATAGTGAGCATTCTACCTCAGCTTATTAATAAGACAATAAGAATTACCTGATCACCCAATCTTCGAGCCAATCTCAAATGCTGCGTATGGCAGTCCACGGCTGAATCAAACTCCCCCATCGCCAGATACACCGCTCCTACGTTCCCAATCTCTCTCGCCTCCTGAAGCCTGTCTCCCATTTGTTTGACTAACTGCACGCACTGCTTGTGGCTCGCTAGTGCGTTCGGGTAGTCACCTATGGCAGTGTAGACGTGCCCTAGTGATGTTAGTGCGGCCGCCGCAGCTTGAGTATCCTGTAGGCAAGGATAAGGGTGTGGTTAGGTATGAGTTAAATATGTAGACAAAATGATATAAATAATAAGTAATTCTTTTGCTATCAAGTGTGTGATAGAGATAGCAATACGTAATTTGTATTTTTTTTTATCTGGTCGCAGATTCTCTTTAGTTTTGGGACAATAGCGAATTAAACCTTAAGGCATCCGCCACAAACCTTGATTTTTGACTTTTTCGTCGCATTTATAATTAAAATTTTGTCAATTTGGAATGGATGCAATTTAAGTGAAGTGCCTTTAAATTTCTGTAGGCTAAATTCAAGGCTACTAAAAAAAATTTTAGAATTCTAGCACTAAAACTTGAAGAATGAAAACATCCCTTCTAATATTTATAAATCTTATTAACGCTTAACTACAAATCATTTTTAATCCCCATACTTAGCAAGAAACGTGTCTAAATCGAAAACTCCTTCATTAATCTTCAGTTCTGAGTTCGAGAGTCCGGGACATTTTTCAGTTAAAATATGCAAATATAAAGAGCTTCTTGGCAGTAGTCCAACTAAACATATATTGGTTTTGCAAATGCAATATTTACTGAGCATATTTGAATATGAAAACATGACGTTCCTAGTTGAGTGCTAACTTGAAGTAAGAGTTATGTCGGCGCCTTTTAGACGTAAATACTTGTCTATTTATTATTATTATTTTAAAATTTTAAAGTAAAGAATTGCTTTGTAAAATGTTTCAGAAAGCAAGTTGAACTGTGGTCTCATTTGCTTCATCGTTAAGACCATGTTGAATTAAAACTACCTTTACGGATACACGTCGTTTTTATTTTAAATTTTTATTTGACGTTTCGGCCCCTGACTGAGGAGTCAGGGGCCGAAACGTCAGATAAACGCATAGAACGACTCATATGCGTCTATACAAAACAAACTTTTCTTTAGTGTAGGGCCACATCTGCGGAACGTACGGCGCCGAACCTTCCGCTAAATACGCTCGTAGTGTATTTCAAGTTATCTATGACACATCAGTACGCGGCGAATTTCGACTGATGTGTCATAGAGCGGAAGGTTCGGCGCCGTACGTTCCGCAGATGTGGCGCTACACTTAGACGCATAAAACCTCAGTCTTCTGTGACTACGGTTCTTGCAAAGCAGAAGAAACGTCAGATAAAAACGTAGTTTCAATTCAAAATGAGTAGTGTTCGGTTCAACTTAAGAAACCAGTACCTACCTTTAGACCATGTCGATGATTTTAGCCGGCATATAAGATCCAACACCAGTGGTTTTACAGAGCCCTATAAGCTCACCTACTTATTGCTAAGTCATTCTATATAATGGCCCAATGACATGGGATTTTTAAAATTTGTACTTAAGTAATGAAGCTGAAGAATTTGGTTTTTGTACTTGCTAATCTAGAGAATTTCTAATCGGATTTGCGAACTTATTTTTGTTACTTCATATACTTATGTTCAACAGGAAGATTATGAGGTACTAGCAGCGCCCCGCGGTTTTACCCGCGTTGTGCCCGTTCCCGTAGGAAGTCCGGGATAAAATGTAGCCTATAGCCTTCCTCGATAAATAGACTATCTAACAGTGAAAGAATTATTCAAATCGGTTCAGTAGTTTCTGAGATTAGCGCGTTTAAACAAACAAACAAACAAACAAAACAAACTCTTCAGCTTTATAATATTAGTATAGATTTTTCATCCCCGATATCTCATATTTGTCATCACGAAATAACTCCGCAAACGGGAACAAATCGAATAAAATCGAAGGCTTTACTAGTTCTTCCCTTGAAATAGGTTGGTGTTATAAAACCTGGACAGTTATCAACACTACACGCTTAGCAAGTTTCAATATTAATCGATTATAACAGTGAGAGTACTTTGGATGTTATCTATAACGGATGTAATACAGACGGACAGATTCCCAGATTATTACGGAATGCATTTAGTTGATGAGTGTACAGTTAGGAATACATTACTGGGCAAAAGTAGCCCTTAATTTATAGGCATCGAATAAAGTAACATGTAATTATAATGGTATGCAAATCTTGATGACTTAATTTATTAATATTCTCAGTTACTGCACAAGTTCCATAAAACAAAAAGTTAGTTTCAAGTAGGTTAGTGGCCAACCCTGGTGTTGGAGTTTTTACGGACTTGTTCTTACGATTTAAACAACCGGGACAGACAATTTAACGTGCCTTCCGAAGCACGGTAGCGCTCAGATAGAAATGCTACCATCGGCCACCCATCCAAGTAGGGGTCGAGCTGAACGTTGCCTAACCTAATAGCAATGATAACATCGCTTAGTCAAACTAGGATACGAGCGTTAATAATCTACTATACTTGTTCTTCTTCTTCTTCTTCTTCATCGAGTGGATGGTCAACCTGACCAATCCTGGTGTCAGAGTTACTGAGCCGCCAATGGCCTCTGACATGGCTTATGTAACGACTACTATCCGTAGAAAGTAACCGGAACCGACGGCTTAACGTGCCTTCCGAAGCACGGAATCATCTTACTTTTCGGGCAATCAGGTGATTCAGCCTACAATGCCCTAACCAAACTGAGGACAGTCCCACAAAGAGATTTTTGCGAGTTGTCCCCACCGGGAATCGAACCCGGAACCTCCGGATCGTGAGCCGGGCGCTCAAACCACAAGACCACGGAGGCTGTTACTGTACGGCTGTACTTGTTAATACTTGTGATATATTAGTATTTTTTAAATAGAAGAAGAAGAAGACAAGGAGAAGATGGGATTTGTCATTCATACCTAAAACGGTAATTGAATTTGATCCCACAATGTGAAAAATAATGTTTAATCCACGTATTAGTTGCAGCGATTAGCGCGTAAAAGAAACAAAAGAATAAAAGTTTACCTCTATTATGTCAGCATAGATAAAAGAATAAACAGTAACGTAAAAAAACGTTTTTAAAGGAACTTTTAGTAACTTCTAACAATCTTTTTTCAAAGTTATCACTTTGGCAAAAACAAGTTTTGTAACTTACGTAGCTAATAAAAAAGTATGAATTCCTACTATAGGCCTCTATAATAGTTATAAAGGTATTAAAAATAATAATAACAAAAAACATATCTTTGATATAAGTTGCGCTTACTTGAGATATCGCCTTAGAAGTCTTAGATTAATGATTGGACTCTGAAGTTACGTCTAGATGGAGTTAGTAAAGGTGAGGCAACAAAAACTACGCGCAATTGAGTGTAGTATTGTATTGGTACTGCTTAATTCACATTTCGATAAATATAGTATGGAAATGCAACTATTATATTTCTTTTCATTTTTATTTCAGTAAAATTTTCAATAATTTTGCTCGTTGGGCGATATATCATGAATACCTACAATGTGCGTATCATGATTCATTTCGAGTAGCTTTTTTGCCACTTTTGTTGGTCACTACCAACCCTATTGGAGTTTTAGACCGCCCAAAGGCCTTCGATATGGTCTGACGATTGAAACAACCAGGACCGACTGCTTAACGTGCCTTCCGTATAGTTTCTAACGCACTTATACCGCGCGAAGATAAGCTATAGATTCAACTATCTATATTGCGGTATCTATACCACACTAAGCCCAGAGTCCAACCACAGATTCCCCTACCACTTGCCACCAATTACAATACCTCGATCGTGCTATCGTTAATTGCTCCTGACTGTCGTGATTTAGCTCCTAATTAACTATCGGGCCTCTCATTATTTTGTTTCGTTCGAGGTTTTTTAAGACAACTGATTGGAGATTGGTTAAATAGTAGTGGTTAGCTGCTTGTATTTGGAGAAGATTTTGTGTGTAGTATGTAGTTGTAATTGACTCGTGTCTATGTATACTAATATTATAGAGGTAAAATTTAGAAGTTTGTTTGTATGTTCGAGCTAATCTCGGGAATTATAAGTCCGATTTGAATGATTCTTTTTGTAATAGATAGCCACATTCAATTGGAAGTTTATAGGCTATTTTTCATTCCAAAATTCCCATGGGAACGGGTACATTGCGTGTAAAACCGCGGGGCGCTGCTAGTCATCTAATATAGATGGAATAGAGGCCATCTTATCTCATTGTCTTTCCAAGCAGTCTTATTTTTTATCTATCTAGGTTTCTTAATTTTAGTTATACTAGCAGTGTTGTAGTAGAAGTTGGCAATCATCAATCTCAGAAATCAATTTATTGGTCAAAAGGTGAGGTACTTTTCTATGATACAATCACGATGACAAGTGATATTTAATAATCTTAAAACAAATATAGTAACAACAATTATAAAATTGAAATAAAAAACACCAACAATAAAATAACTTAACATATTTCAATCACAACTGTGTTTAAATAATCCAAATTGAATATCCTTGTACAATTCAAAAGATAATTGAATCCAACCCACTCAGAATACGAAATACAAAAATAAAAATATTTCACAATAAGATTCCTGGCATTTGAACCTTCGTGACGTCATTAGCAGTTCTGACACGTGCCAATTATAAACTGACCGTTTTATAGTCGAACTAGCAGCGCCCCGCGGTTTTACCCGCGTTGTGCCCGTTCCCGTGGGAATTTTGGGAATTTTTATACATATAAACCTTCCACTTGAATCACTCTCTCTATTTAAAAAAACCGCGTCAAAATCTGTGCAGTAGTATTTAAGTTTACCGCGAATAGACAGACAGATGCGGCCGGGGACTTTGTTTTATAATTATGTAGTGATACATTTGACAAGTACTCGTCAAATTCTTTATGGATAAATAAAAAATACTTGAGTTTTGTAAACAAATAAATTATTATTTTGTTTGTTACTGTACTAGGGTATGAGAAACAAGGTTTGATTGAGAGAAATAAGTTTACAGAATTGAGGAGCGTTGCTTAATAAAAATGGGGTTGTTAAAAATTTTACGTTTCTGTTGGTTTGTCTGCAACGTTGCTAACAATTTACCAATATTTATAATATTTTCTAATGTAATATACTGATAATAACACCTAGGTGGTCTAGTGGTCACGGGTTCAATTCTCGGGGCGAGCGAAACATGTTTCCTACTTTTAAACATGGCTCGGGTTTGAGATCACCAACCCGCATTAGACAAGCGTGGTGATTACGCCTAATCCTCCTGACTCTACTGTAAGACGAGAGGTCTTTGCCCAGCAGTGGGACATTACAGGCTATTACATTACTTTACTTTATTTTTTAATATGCCAAATTAGCCATGGATTGTAGCGTGCTAGACGTGAAACGAACAGATCGCTTATGAAACAGCGCCGTTGGTAAAGAATCTGCGAATCTCAAGTAGAACTGGGCCGGTCACGTGAGTTGCATAGAGCAAGATAGGTGGCCTAGAATCGCCACGCAATGGGTGTCGGAGGGAATGAGGCGTAGAGGCAGACCCCGGAATAGATGGCGTGACGATCTGGACCGCTTTGACAGGGATTGCTCTAATCTAGCCCAGAACAGGGATGCTTGGAAATTGATGATGGAGATCTTTGCCCAGGAGTGGGACACAAAAGGTTAAAGAAAAAACAAAAATATACTGATTTGAGCGAATAATTATCCAACACCCACGGTCTATCATAGTGTGAGTAGAGCTAAAACGATTCCGTATTAGGCTGTTCCTGATTCGAATTAGTATAAAGTATCGGTTTTATTAGTCCGCTTCGATTTAAGGATAGCACTACGGTACTATCGACTGGTATCTAAAGTAGAGTACATGTTTTACATATTTAATGCAAGAAGATATGCCTTATTTACAATTTTAATACACTAAGGTACCTATCTCTTGCATAAAATGCGATTATTATATAAGAGGCGTGTTATGTAGTAAAGATTCAGGTTATGTGATAATATCTAGTTAATTTAGTTAGAGAATTTTCATCCAATAAATATTCGAGAACAGTTAGGTTCGATAGGCATTTGTTTCATAAATTAGAAATGGAATTATTTGAATGATTTCATGTCTTAAGTGTAATGCCAAACGAATTTGAAATTAGAATATGGATTCCCAATAAATGCGACAGCCTGAATTTAATGATTATCAGATCGTTCGATATTTATATACTTTATAGTATAATACTGACATTTGTTCGCTTTTGTTTTTAAATTGATAATTATTTTATTGTAATCATACCCAGAATCTGAATTTCAGTGCCAACCTTATAAATATGTATAAAGTCAGCACTGAAATTCAGATTCTGGATTTAGAACACCCAGAAGTGCATGAATTAAATGAGTACCATACAAACTCTGATTTTTCAGATATGTTCAGGCAAAGATTTCTTTATTTAGAAACTAAATTCAGATCGATATTCAGGACATATGGTGCTGGCTTTATAAATGTGTTATAACATGATATAACAGAATTAAAAAGTGGATCCCTCCAATACATTTAAATGATAAATCAATTAAGCCTTCTTCCTCACAAACAATAACATTAGCAAAAGCTTTCATAACTACCATATCATAATTAAATTATCAAAACACAGGCACTTAATAATTTTCTTTAAACATTAATCTTTTATTACAAGAATACAAAGACAAAACCTAATCAAAACAAATGACTAAAGCAAGCCAAGTACATTGCACAATGGATAAAATGTATTGTACAATTTGTTTGAGACACGTTTCACAATACAACACAATGCGTGTGATAAATGCACTTGTTATATGCTCGTTTTATATGCACCATCGCTACATAGTATAAAACAAAGTCGCTTTCCGCTGTCTGTCTGTAATTATGTATGCTTAGATCTTTAAAACTACGCAACGGATTATGATGCAGTTTTTGGAACGAAGTTCCTTATCGCGCGTTGCGAAAGGGCGCTAGACGGAAAAAATGTAACGACACTTTTTGCGTTAGAGAGAGACTGTCTGTCACGTCTGTCACGCCACGTCACTGTCAGGTCTGTCTGTCTGCCTCTCTCTCTCTCTTATAGAAAGCAAGCCAGATATTTTCGTTTCGCCTTTCTATTTCGCATTGAACAGTGTGGTGTCGCGACATTTTTGTTGATAATAAATAAACTTCGTTCCATCCGGGTGTCCCTTGACACCTCTCAAGTTTTTTTAAATAGATCGACTTATTCGAGAGGAAAAGGTTTATGAGTATAAATATTCTCGAAATTCCCGCAGGAACGGGCACAACGCGGGTAAACCAAGGGGCGCTGCTAGTCTAGTTATGTGAAGAGGTTTATTTATACCTCTTGAGATTCCTGTGGAGTCTCTTTAAGGCAGTTTATTAAAAGTGTTTACTTTTGATATAAAATATAGGTATTGTTGAGGTAGCAATCCTCTTTGGTTGTCAAAAGCTGAAAGCGTTGGTATAGAGTATAGAGTACTGAAAAAAGATTACATATAAATCTATTTCTTTACTAACAGCGCCCCGCGGCTTTGCCCGCGTTGAGCCCGCTCCAGTAGGAATTTTCGAAAATCCTTTCTTAGTGTGCACTTACGTCACTTGAAGAACCTTCCTGCATAATTTAATGTTTCTAGGTGTAGCGGTTGAGGCTGTGCGTTGATTATCAGTCAGTCAGTCAGTCAGTCAGTCAGGACTTGTATATATATATAGATTTGTTCGACATTGAAACAAACGCTCATTATTATTTTAAAATAGCACTAATTTCGACTATTTTGTCAAAAGGAAGACAGGAAGACAAACTGAAGACAGGGAATTTTATTATAATTTTGAAGAGTTCTTTCATTTTATTTGAATTCAAATTATCTTTAAGTAATGCATAGAGATTACTCTTATCTTTAAGTAATAAAGATCAAAGACAAACACAATTCTTATTGTTCTTTCCAAACTGAAACTTTTTTTAAATAAGAAGGAGGTTCTATACTTAAAGGTAATTCATATAGAAACTTTTGAAACCAACCTACTTTGTTCTCTCTATACTGTGGGTCTGATGTAAAATTCGCGATGTATAATTTGCGAGATACTAAAGAGTATTAGTTATGGCGTATACGAGCCATATCTGAATTTAAACGGCATATTTAATGTCAATTAAATGGAACTTGTTATGATTTAGCCGGTGAACTGTCTGTGTGTCTGTCAGCTTTATTTTCAAGTACAAAGTGTTGTAACTGGGAAGTTTTGTGTGGTGTATAAATTACTACACGACACGAGGAAAACACGATCGAAATACTGTATTTTTAAAATTGAATACTCTTTTACTTCACTACATAGTATAAAACAAAGTCGCTTTCCGCTGTCTGTCCCTATGTCTGCTTAGATCTTTAAAACTACGCAACGGATTTTGAAGTGGTTTTTTATAAATAGATGAAATGATTCAAGAGGAAGGTTTATATGTATAAACGTTCCCGAAATTCCCACGGGAACGGGCACAACGCGGGTAAAACCGCGAGGCGGTGCTAGTTAATATATAATTTCTTATTTAAATGCCTATAATAGTAAAGTCGGTATTAATTGAAATAGTCCATTTATAATTTCTATCAAGGTATCATAAAAACTGCGCTAAATTATTTTAATGACTGAAATTGCATGAACATAAAAATTAAAATACACAAAACCAATACTTAAATGGATCAAAGTACTTACAAGTAAATAATTATATCTCTTGAATGTAAAGCGAATGTTCAGTTTTATGTTTCAAATTAATATTCTTGTCTTTTGTTTACTTTATGATAAAATTTTCATTGCTGGTATCATTAAATCCCGCCATCATAGCATGAGGATGCGATTTAATATGACAAGACGTGAATAGAAGTCAGTTAAAAATACTGTGTGTTGATTGGTCGAAATTTGTATTTTAATTCTACCAATCACAACACAGCATTTATCATATCATGTCATGTCGAGAGGTGCTAGAAGGATTAAATCTGACACAAAACTAAGGCTAGGGTGTCCTTACATTGGATATACTGTATATACAACCCAACACATAAATAAAGAAGTATTAACAACGCAAACACATTGTTCCTACAACATTTGGGATCAGCAATTTATTCAAACTCCCACACCGAGACAGACCGATAAATTATATGCAATAATTCCACGTAATTCCTTTTTTATGCTCTCAAGATAATTCCTTTGATAGTAATCGTGTTTCGTGAGACGAGAAAAATGTTGAGTTTGTCAAGAGTGTAATTATTATTCGTCCATTCTCGAGTTACCCGAATGAATTCCCCTGTCGTCGCTATTCCGTTGCAACAGTTGCCGTGTTATTTTAAATCGACCGTCGAGTTTTTGTCGGGGACCATCGGCGCAGAACGCGTAAAGTAAATAATTTTTTACGACTATTTGTACGTCGGATTGTTTCACAATTGGACACGTTGATTGCCGTCTTGAGGGCACAGCGAGCGTGCTTTATTTGTAGAGAACATTGCAATTATGCGCCCCAGAGCGGTATGCGAACAATACTTTGACTTTATAATGCACTTTATTATCTAGCTCACGTTTCTTATTTATGGGCTTTGTTATCGCAATTAGCACCTTCTTTGGGTCAAAGCTTCCGAGATATTTGTTTATTTAATACTAGCAGCGCTCCGCAGTTTTACCCGCGTTGTACCCGTTTCCGTGGGAATTTCGGGATGAAAAATCATTATGGGCTACATAACCTTTCCGTTGAAAGTGGCTATCTATTACAAAAAGAATTATTCAAATCAGACTGATAATTCCTGAGATTACCTCGAACATACAAACAAACAAACAAACAAACAAACAAACTTACAAATTTTACCTCTTTATAATATTAGTATAGATTACTTTACGTTTTTACGAGGGATAAGAGTTATGGTTGGACTGAATTAGTGGAGTGGTCCACAAGCAAATATCTATCTATATACTCGTATATATTAAGTCAAACCTGACTGATTGAGTGGCTGACATAATAATCTTTATATCACTGTATAGCCGAAATTTTTGTACCTAGAAACTTGAACATTTAGTACAGGGGTCCCTTTCATGATGTAAGTGAGCACTAAGAAAGGATTTTAAAAAAATCAACAGGGCCCTTTCACCCGAAGCGAAGCAAAGACAGACCGCTAGTTTATTATAAGGAGGAGGCTGTTGTAGAGGAGGTTGTGCTAAAGGGATTGCCCTTTAGCGCAACGAACATGACAGAAGGTGACTTGATATAAATACTGTGTTTTAATTGGTGACTGAGAAATCGAATTTTAAACATTCCGCCAATCAGCTCACAGTATTTATCATATCATGTCTTGTCGTATTCTGTGACAGTCGTTGTCTATCTTAGATTGTTACATTGTGTGAAATGACATCGATAGAAACAAAACACAGATAAATAATGACACAGCTGATTCCAAAAGCTCCGCCATCAGTAAGCTATAACGTATAAAATAAAATAATCATTTATTGCTACAATTACAAGAATATGACAATACAAAGTTCAAAATTACAAAAAAAATGTAGCAATAGGTATGTATAATACGTATCGAGGTTTATAGCATGTATTCCACCCAATAGAATATGATCAATTGCCTTTGAAAACTTCCAAGAATGTAGTTTGAACAGCAACTAGCCTCTCATCTAACAGTCGACCGCGTATCTACGCCCATACTCGATATAAATCAAGCGTATACCTTCAAATGTAATCAGTTAAACATTAAACCTGCATAATATGCAATTTTACACTTGTTGCCGACTTATAGTTAGGGCTCGCTCGGTTTTATACAAATTAACATCAAAGTCAGTCGCGGCAAGCGGCCGACTCAAAAGATACAATAAAAAATTGCATTTTACTATTCTTAGATGAACAATTTTAGTTTAATGCGTATACTGGTTTCATTCGCAGTATTAGCTGCTTTTATCTCTAATGAAAGTGATATTACGAACGGATGCCGAGGAAATATTACGATATGTATGCAACTTTGTCTTTAAGTTTTACAACAAAAATCATAATCATTTATTTATACCTATACCTAGCACACGGTTAATTATACTAAAACAAATCTCTAAGCTTGTATTATGGAATGTAACTAACTGATAATACTACATATAAATATTCAAATAATTTCTTTCAGGCAATAGCTATTATTACAAAAAACATAGGTAATTATCATAAATCCTACTAATATTATAAATGCGAAATTTTGTGAGGATGTATGTATGTATGTTTGTTACTCTTTCACGAAAAAACTTCCGGACAGTTTTGGATGAAACTTTTCACTAATATAGGTTATACATCAGAATAACACATGGGATACATTTTATCCCACTTGAACGGGTACAACGCGGGTAACACCGCGGGGCGCGGCTAGTTAATCATAATCTTATTTGTTACAAAAAGCTAAACAGGACTGCAAAATAGTATCTAGTAAGTATTTACACTCCTTAACCCACGGTGGGTATCATTAAGTAATACATAATGTGGTCTGAATTGACATTTATTCTTGAGATAAGCCATGTAAATCCACGGGGCATAACTAGTTTCCAATCACATGAAACAACTTTTTATAAATTGAAGTTGGAAAAATGTTGGAGCTCAATTTTAATAGTTTAACATTTGCGGTTGAGTTCTGATGAGTTTCGTAGCTTGTAATGGAATGCAGGACTTACAGGCTTGCATTTATTTGAGTATTTACTTTTTGTGGTAAATGCTAAAAATACGCCTATTTATGTAGACTGCTTTGTTCAATCAATTATTTACTTTACTAGTAGCGCTCCACGGTTTCAC
Source organism: Cyclophora albipunctata (assembly GCA_963082685.1). NCBI lineage: Eukaryota > Metazoa > Arthropoda > Insecta > Lepidoptera > Geometridae > Cyclophora > Cyclophora albipunctata. Next base: position 4,354,743 of record OY720133.1, read on the forward strand.
CCGCGTTGTACCCGTTCCCGCAGGAATTTCGCGATAAAAAGAAGCCTATATCCTTACTCAGGCTTTGGACTAACTGTGTACCAAATTTCATTCAAATCGGTTCATTGGTTTTGGCGTGAAAGCGTAACAGAGAGACAGACAGAGTTACTTTTTCATTCATAATATTAGTTAAGATTTAGTTTTTGTGGTAAATGCTAAAAAACACGCCTATTTATGTAGACTGTTCAACTATTTACTTTATAACCATTTGTAAAGTAAGTAAGTTCGTGTAGGTTAGTGACCAAGTCTAGTGTCGAAAATTTTAGACCGCCTACAGGCCACTGACATGGTCTTACCTGCTTACTAATACGTGTAATGAAAATAATGTTGATATATATTACGATCTTTTTGATTCCCAGGATTCCAATTTTTATCCCAAAATACCCATTAATTAGTACGGGTACAACGGGTTACATTAAATGAGTAATTTATTGTACAACGGGCTTACTGATTATATTAAACTAGCAGCGCCCCGCGGTTGTACCCGTTCCCGTGGGAATTTCGGGATGAAAAATAGCCTATGTTACTCGTGGATAATGTAACTTTCGAATGGTGAAAGAATTTTTAAAAACGGTCCAGTAGTTTTTGAGCCTATTCATTACAAACAAACAAAGTTTTCCTCTTTATAATATTAGTGTAGATGAGTAATTTATTTATTGTTAATCAGTAGATTACCAAAATGTGCTTTAAGAAAACAAATCCACATGGTCTACAAACAAGTCTGTGATTTATATTAAAGTTGTAATTGTAGACTTTCCGCGCGACCACCAAATCAATTAACAGAATCATTTCATATGACGTCTATTAAAATGTTCCGCAATTATAACAATGTGTACTTGCCATTAAAGAACAAAGGTACAAAGTACTTCTGAAATCAAATTAACTTTTTTGCTACAAACATAAAGCGCTCTGTAATGAAGGCACGAACATACTGTAAAATATGTCGTTTAAAAAGAAATCAAGTAGTTTATGATGTAGGTGACGCGAATGTGCACCATTGTGGAGATTTCTTAGTAGGTTACGTTGAGAATGTAAATATTTGCGTCTGGACACCAAAGTTCAAGTCTTGAAGATTCTACAGATAGTAATAACTATCTGTTCACGAAAGTTAGTTAAAACCTAAAATCGTTATAATACGTATACTAATATAATGAATGTAGCTGATAAGTTTGTTTTTTGTTGTTGGAACGAAGTTCCTTATCGCGCGTTGCGAAAGGGGGGCTAGACGGAAAAAATAAGACGAAAAGTTGTAACGACACTTTTTGCGTTAGAGAGAGACAGACAGAGAAACATGCGCACGCCTTTAGAGAGAGATAGACAGAGAAACATGCACACGCCGCACGGCGTGCTCATGTTTCTCTGTCTGTCTTTTTTTGTTAGTATAAAAGTTTATTTTTTATTTGTATAGCTAGTATAAAAAATAAAATAAGTTTCCACATATACTTTAGGCTTCGGAGGCTACTTTGAATTGCCTTTCACGGTTATTCGAATCGTTATTCATGTCGGAATAAGATTTCTAAAATGCTCAGATGATCTAAACCTTCCTAAACCAGAGTTGGTTCAACTAACCTACTTCAATCATCAAAGCAACTTAAACTTACTTAACATTATAATAAGGTATAATTCACAATACCTTGCACTTCATAGCCAAGACCAGCTGATACCGGTGCGCAGTCAACGCATCTTTATAAGACCCTTGGCTGAAGTACGCTGCGCCCAGGTTACCATGCGCCCTGCACTCCCCAGCGGTGTCTCCTAACGACTTGGCAACTGCCAGGTCCTGCTGCATGTAGTTGATGGCTGCATCCAGCTGGCTGAGTGCCCAGTGAGCTGATGATAAAGCGCTGAAGACCGAGCCTCTGTGGGGAAGCGATTGGTTAGGTTAGGATCAGTGTGGACTATAAGGGCCATATTAATACTCGTAAACGCGTATAAAGAACAGTTTAGCTATCAAATGGTTTGTTACTTTCTGACATACGCAATTATCCGAAGAGCAAAAGAGACAAAACACAGTATAACAGTTCATTAATAAGGCGGTAAATATATACTGCTTTCTTAAGTTTAAGCGAACACTACACATTTGGTCACCAAAACGCTTTTAAGAAGTAAACTAGTCATTAAACTCGGTCCCTACTTGGACTGTTGCCAATAGTGGCATTTCTATCTGAGCGCTACCGTGCTTCGGAGGGCACGTTAAGCAGTCGGTCCCAGTTGTGTAAATCGTTACACCATATCGGAGACCTTAATCGGTCTAAAAAACTTTGTCGTGAGGGTTAGGGACTGGCCTATTAAAATGAATTAATTAATCATTAAGCTCTAAGTTTCAATCAACACCAGCATACATCTATATCCATTAAAACTTCATGTCATTGACACTGAGAGCATCTCTTAACTCTCGTGTGAAACCGATTAACCTTATCTTTGATAAATATTTCAATTCGTATCAATGAATCACTAGAGTCGGTGCCATTTGATTAGAGATGCAACTAGTGTGAAATATATTGAAGATGGAACATCAATGTAGCACAAACATTCAACTCTATAATTATAGTAAAAGGACTCACTTAATAACTATTAATCTTCGATCAATAATACACAACTAGATATCGGGTCACGTACAATATCAAAGCTAAATACTGTCCGCGTGGATGACTTGTGACAGCTTATTTTGTTTACTACCGAACTGAAACAAAAGTTTTAAAACAGTTCGAAGTTCAACCTAATTACAAACATGACACCTAGCAATAAAGTAGCAAATCTTATGAATAAAATAAGAGCTCACTTTTCAAATGAGTCGTTATTCACCGAGACGTATTTTTTGCGCCGACCCGACATCTAGTTGTGTTTTGTTGATCGAAGCTATTAATAGTTACAAGAAGAAATTAGAAGTTATGGTTTTATGCCATTCAGATCCGAATCCAAAATTTGGTTCGGGAAAGGCCATCTTTATTCATTACGATCTGTTTCATTTTAAACGTGATTATTAAGCAAGTAAACCACCTTTTTAACTTCCCGATGTATAGAATAGTACGATATAATTGTTTTTACGAGAACTTTGACGAGCGGATATAAAAAGACTACTGTCGTCATTATCATTTCGAGTAGGTTAGTGGCTAACCCTTGCGTCGGAGTTTTTAGACCGCCTAAAGGCCTCCGACATGTTCTAACGATTGAAACAACCGGGACCGACTGGTTAACGTGCTTCGAAGCACGTTTACACTCAAAACGCCACTAGCGGCCACCCATCCAAGTAGTTGCACGTTGCTTAACAATCGCGATGAATGAATATCGCTTAGTCAAACTACACCACTACATTGTCACCATGTCAGAGGCCTTTGGCGGCTCAATAACTCTGACACCAGTATTGGTCAGGTTGGTCAATTGGTCATCCACTCGATGAAGAAGAACCACTACATGTTAATAATAAAGTCACTTCACATTACGAAAGTAAACTAAAAGTACCAACAAGCGACTCCACTATGTTCGGGTCCACAAACTGGAATTCCCTAATAGATAACGCTTAAATTAATCACCAGTGACTGGACGATAATTAAATATAATAACGTAGATATACTTTATTTACTCCGCTAAAGGTCAAATAGGTTTACAAAAAGTGTGGGTAAATTATGCGTTTTTTTGTTAATTATGTTTATTGGAACGGTTTTACATTTATGAACTCGTTAGAAGAAGTTAATTAGGCAGAATTTTACAAATTTCAAATCAGCTTGATCGAACACGAATTTGGTAAACTGCGTAAAAAGGAATGAAAGAATTCGCAAAGTTCCAAATTCGAAATTCCTATTTCGTCCTTATCGTCCCGCCTAACGCACGCCAATTAATCTTAATTAAAATATAATACAATTCCATTTAAAAAGCAAACAAATTTAAATGACTATAATGCCATTATAATCGGATCATCGGTGGGAGATTATCTTGATAAAGTGACGCAACGATTCCTGTTTTCAATGTTACTTTTTAGGGTTCCGCAACTAAAGGTTAAAAACGGGACCCTGTTACTAAAGCTCCGCTGTCCGTTACTAGGCTGTATCGTGATAGCTAGACTTTAAATTTTCATAGATGACGTATCTTTGTTACCGCTATAACTATAATAATAATAAAATACATAGTTTAGACTAGAGCCCTTTACAACGAACACGACGATACCTGTGTTGTATGAGAGCTCCCCTCAAATATACATGTATGTATATGAATTCTTTGCCCATTTTTCTAGATAATGTTACGGAACTTTTCTTGCCCGACTCGCACTTGGCCGTTTTTTTATCATTAGGGTACAGAATAGGGCGGTATCTCGGAGTCGATCCATCAGTTTGAGATACCATCGCTCGAGGTGTGGGTTTCGACGCCTGAAACCGTCACACGACTAACAGACGACAGTCGACAGTTTGGTCTCTTATCGACTTTAAATGTAAAGCGCACGATCTTTATACGATGTTGGGAATTAACCTGTTTTAGTAATACTAAGTTTAATAAGCGATGTTAGCTAGCAATTGTTTTGTTTTTAGCGATAATGATGTTAGCATTGCAATTGCAATTTTCATTGCAATTATGAAGTTACGTGCAGCTCGGCCTTTGGATGGGTGGCCGATAGTGGTATTTCTATCTGAGGGCTACCGTACTTTGGAGGGCATGTTAAATAGGGCTTTTGAAAAAAAAAAATTTTTGTGATAAATCGAAAGATTATATATTAGTTTTATAACAAAACTATTTTTATTTTATTTTTTTCGCAATAATTCAAAAGTTATTTCAAAATAAAAATTAATTTTTGAATCCAGTACCGAAGACACTCGGACAACTCCCGAACAAACCCGAGCGCGTGTGACGTCATAATGGTCGCCCCATTCGATTACACGTGTAATAGCCGTAAACGCTGTACGTACTTATGGTTATTAGCTCTATCATTATCACGTCACAACTATGGTGACCAATTATGGCGCGTTTATAGTCACGTGACTTTTATTCAAATTTCATCAATTTTTAATTGTTTATAATTAATTGGAAAAATATTTTTTTTAAGTTTTTTGCATTAAATATCAATATTAATAATAATAAAGTTTTAAAATACATTAAAAAAATCAATATTTTATTTTTTTCAAAAGCCCAATTGTCGGTCCCGGTTGTTGCAATCGTTAGACCATGTCGGAGGCCTTTAGGCGGTCTAAAAACTCCGACACCAGGGTTGGCCACTAACCTACTCGACAAGAAGAAGAAGAATACTTAGTTTGGAAGTGCTCCGCGGTTTTACCCGCGTTGTACCCGTTTCTGTGGGAATTTTTAGATGAATAATAGTCACAAACCTTTCTCCTAAATCACTCACATAATCCGCAAAATCTGTCTGTAAGTATATTATTGATTTTCTCAAAAACTACCGAACCGATTTTCATGCGGGTTTCACCAACTTACAGATTGATTCAAGAGGAAGGTTTGTGACTACTTTTTATGACAAAATTCTTGCAGGAAAGGGTAAAGCGCGGGTCAAACCGTGGGATACTATTATATGTTTAAGGGATGTGTTTGCTATTGCCAACCTAATTAAATATAACATCAATTTTATTACGCTTTCAGGGTGGTCTCGCATAAAAGTTTAAAAGTAAGTTTGAGCAATTTAATTGCTATTAATTATGTAGAAATTATTATTTGCTGCCCTTGGTCGAAGGCAGGCTTTACGACTTTATATAACCCTTAACTACAGCATTCAGTTTGTACCATATTGTTATTCAGTCAATCTGGACTCAAGTTTTATAACATAAACATATTTTAATTAGCTATGTATTAGTGCAGAATCAGCAAATAATAATAAACTCGCATTAGAGTTTATAAATACTCGTTTTCAGTTTAGGACTTTGTCGCATTGTAAATTCGGAAATTCTCATTGAGATTTAAGAACGTGTTGTAGAAATTTAATTTGACAAGGTTCTCAAAATATTGTGCACTTAATTTGTCTGTATGTGAATTCGGAAATACTCATTGACATTTCAGAAGTTACTAAAGATTTTTGAATTTGGGTTTTAGTAAGTTATTAACTTACTGATTTCAGAACGACTGCACCTGTTCGCTGCGACTGTTCCTTATTGTCAGGACAAGGTTTTTATATAAGAAACTAGCCACGCCCCGCGGTGTTACCCGCGTTGTATCAGTTCCCGCGGGCATTTTGGAATAAAATGTATTCCATTTGTTATTCTGATGTATAACCTACATTACTGTAAAGTTTCATCCAAATCCGTCCATTATTTTTTACGTAAAAGACTAACATACATCCATAAATCCATACATCCATACATACATCCATCCTCACAAACTTTCGCATTTATAATATTAGTAGGAAGTAGGATTAAGTAATAAAAGTCTCGAAATTCCCACGGAAAAGGGGGCGCTGCGGGTGAAACAGCGGGGCGCAGTAGTACATACATAAATATAGTTTTTCCCCACAGATACTTTCGGTTGCATTAAAAAACAAACAGAGGAAACTTAGTTATATCAGATCAAAACCATTAACTCCTAATGTAACTTTTATTACATTTTTACTGCAATTTTATGGTCGCAAGTTGTTAAAATTACTTTTAATTCGTTATAACTGATAAACACTATGCCGATAGTCCGCAATAAAAGTAAACAGCTAAGAACCTTGTCACACTAAGGGACAATGTCAACCTGTACTGTCTAAGTAAATATCAATGTAAAGGATAATTTGACATAGTTCTAAGTTGGATCGAAGACATAGTGTTTAATTTTAATGGATTAGTGGAGTACTTTGTAATTAAATTATAAGTAAATTTATTGGACGGATATTGGCATCATACTCGTAAAACTATGGTTTTAATGGGATGGGATTAACTCTTATTCTCTTAGATATTATGCAGGATTAAGGGTGCGTTTCCAATGAAGCAGAACGGAGCTGCGCTGAGTTCAATAACCAATCACAACGCATTACGAAAAGATTTTGACAATGTCAATGCGTTGTTTGACGATGTCAATGCGTTGTTTGACAATGTCAATGCGTTGTTTGACAATGTCAATGCGTTATTTGACAATGTCAATGCGTTGTTTGACAATGTCAATGCGTTGTTTGACAATGTCAATGCGTTGTTTGACATGTCAATGCGTTGTTTGACAATGTCAATGCGTTGTTTGACATTTCAATCATTTATAGTCGAAACTTTTGTGCCACGAAAAACCCGTCGAAATTCTGTAATATCGTGTACAAATCTCGATAGTTAAAAAAATATATAGGAGCCCGTTTAACTATGTAAAATGATAGACTGGTACAGCAATGAGAAAACATTTTAATCGAGTTTAAACGCATTATGCATTTTTATGCATTTATGTATGCATTTTTGGTACTTGAAATTTGTCTTAGATACATATTATGGTCTGAACTCTATTTAATTTAATCGATTTTCTTAATTATTTATTTAAATAAAAGGTTTTAAGGCTTTAAATTCATACTTCAGTAAGTATGTAATAATGTCATCAAGCACTATCTGCCATTTTAACTACGTTCAAACATGGAGACCAATAGTTTATTTAATAGTAAATGATATAAAGAAATTACTCTTATCTTGGCGTCGGTTAAAGATCAATTTGTAAGCCACTGCTAATTCTTTGTCCAATTCGCGCCACTAATAAATGTAAGCACAAAATAAGTATATATAAAGAGCTGTAAAACTTCCACATTTACAGAGAAATACCCGAGAACCAGACTTCAGTAATTAACGGTGGTTTTAACAACTCTATAAATACTCCACGAAGGCCGAAGGGTGATTGCGATGAATACAATATGAAAAAGTTTGATTCCAAATTGAATCTTATAGCGACGAAATAAAGTTGATTGAAATATTTGTAAGCTGTAGTCGTCCGTGAGTAGGAATATGTATGAGATTTTAAGAAAAGAAATTATCCCTTTGAATTTTATTGCAGTAGATACGAAAGGAGGAAAAAGAACAATAGAGGCTATACCTTCCTGCCACACTCAGATACGTCTATAAAAAAGACACTTAATGACATATTTTTTCATAGGTACATTACACGTCGAAATTGCTCATCAAATTTCTACTAAGGAAGCACTTGACGACTCTGAGAACGGGCGTTAGAGACTTGTTTTTTCATAAAACAACTGAACTGACTTGTTTTTTTTTATATAATGAATTTGAATGAAGAAAAGCTACGTTTAAAAATTCAAAGTAAATCATATTTCACTCGACCCGTGCATTGAAGCCGGGAATGGCGTCCCATTCTAGGCGAGTATATATGCTAGTTTGTAGCCGGGACGCCAGATACTACGCCATTTCTTCTTCATCGAGTGGAAGGTCAACCTGACCATCCTGGTCTCAGAGTTATTGAGCCGCCAAAGGCCTCTGACATGGCTCATGTAACGACTACTATCCGTGGAAAGTAACCGGGACCGACGGCTTAACATGCCCTCCGAAGCACGGAACTACGTTAAGCAAATGCTCGTATATCTTTTAAAAATACTGTAAAATTCGAGTCTATCTCAGTATTAGCGTAGTCCCTGAAAAGGGATCCAATAAATTTAATAGCGAAATACGAACAAAGATTTTATTTAAAACTAGCTGTGCCCTGCGGTTTTACCCGCAGCGCACCTGTTCTCGTGGGATTTTCGGGATTTTTATAACATACTAGCTGCGCCCCGCGGTTTCACTCGCGTTGTACCCGTTCCCGCGGGAATTTCGGGATGAAAAATAGATGTTGGCCGATTCTCAGACCCACTCAATATGCTCACAAAATTTCATGAGAATCGGTCGAGCCGTTTCGGAGGAGTACGCGAACGAACACTGTGACACGAGAATTTTATATATAAGATTATTCTATTCCTGACCAATATTTAAAAAAAACATTTAAATTGGTCCAGCCGTTGTCGAGTTATAAATGGTGTAACTAACACTACTTTCATTTATATATATGATGAAGATAGAGCGATTCAAGAGTAAGGTTTATATGTATAAAAAATCACGAAATTCCCACGGGACCGGGCACAACGGGGGTAAAACCGCGGGGCGCTGCTAGTATAAGATAAATTAATTCCCCATTAATATAAAACACCGGCGTGTAGTGTTCGTTATAAAGACGTCTCGCGATAACGTCCAGCTAATGAGGACATGACAAATTACTTAACCTTAAAAATCGGGCTCAGATCATCTTGTTCCCTGTCCGACGTTTATATGGTCCGTGCAAAATAATTACTTCAACCGACTTCAATATGGTGGTGTTCTTTGATTATATTTGTATGTACTTAAATTATACTACCTGCGCTGGTGATGTTATCTATATATATATATACTAGCCGCGCCCCGCGGTGTTACCCGCTTTGTTCCCGTTCCCGCGGGAATTTCGGGATAAAATATATCCCATGTGTTATTCTGATGTATAACCTACATTACTGTAGAGTTTCATCCAAATCCGTTCAGTAGTTTTTGCGTGAAAGAGTAACAAACATCCATACATCCATACATCCATACATCCATACATACAAACTTTCGCATTTATAATATTAGTAGGATAAATCAAAGTCCTGACTGACTGACTGACTGACTGATAATCAACGCACAGCCTCAACCGCTACACCTATAAACATGAAATTTGGCAGGAAGGTTCTTCAAGTGACGTAAGTGCACAATAAGAAAGGATTATCGAAAATTCCTACGGGAACGAGCTCAACGCGGGCAAAGCCGCGGGGCGCTGCTAGTCTATACTAATATAATATAGAGTTTGTTTGAACGCGCTAATCTCAGAAACTAGAAATCTGATTCTAATAATTCGTTTTGTAATAGTCACATTCAACGGGAAATTACTACGTTCCCGTAGGAATTTAGGGATGAAAAACGACAACGCAAAACGCACAAAGTGAGTAAAACCGTGGGGCGCTGCTAGTTTGACAATATTTGTGTGTACTTCATACTAGCACTCCGTGATTTACCCGCGTTGTTACCGTGGGAATTACGGGATAAATTGGAAAACAGGAGCCTTCCTCTCCTGACTATCATATTTTTAATTTCATTCATTTATTTATTTAGGACACCCAGTAAAACTTTCCCAAATAACATTTTTATTTGTAAGATAATCACTACGCTTGCCCAATGCGGATTAGTGATCTCAAACCCGAGGCATGTTTGAAAAGTAGGGAACATGTTTTCGCTCTACCTGGGAATTGAACCCAGGACCACAGTCTTAGCAGGCGAGTGCACATACCGCTAGACCACAGATTTTTTTATATCCTAGTATTTAGCTGGTATTTAATTTTAAGTAAACATTGGCTGTATGATATAATACTCGAAGGTAAGCTAAGATGCAATTTTACCAGAGCTCAGTGTCCAAGCAATTATTTTTCACTAATTATAATATTCCAATAAATAAGCAACTCCTTCTTTTTTAAAGTCGGTTAACAAGCAAGTAATACACACCTTATTTTCACACTTCACACATGACGCGGGTATAATTTATTAGTTGTTTTAAAAAAGTACTCCCTTTTCAGTCTAGACTTTGATTTATAATGTTGCAATTTCTTTTAGCGCTAATTTGGACCTTATACTTTGGTGATAAGGGACAGATAGTGTTTCTTGTAAAGATTGTATAAAGGTCAAGAATCGCTGTAAATTAAAGTGATAAATGTTAGCTTTATTTGAGTAAGTTATGGTCTGATACAGAGATTGTAACTTGTAAGTAATGAAATGTGACTGTAGTTGCATCTACCGTTTCAACATAGTTGTGTAGCTTTTGGTCTTTACCAAAAGTAATGTAGGTTGTAGGTACATGAAAATTATAGCTGTTGGTTTTGCGATGATTCAGTAAAGAATTGTAAAGTTAGAAAGTAGAGTTAATCCTGAATCGGTGCTCAACCATGCTAAAATAGTTTAGGATGTATTATTTGGTATTTTGCAATCCCAATATCACCTAAAACTGCAATTTATTTAAAAAAACAAATCGTCAAAATCTTAACAAATATGGCGGATTCCAACCAGGCAAAAAACCATTCCTCCTTTAGAGGAAAACTATTTAGCGATTACATTCACTAAACATTGTTCCTCTATAAAAACAATTGTCTCCAAACTTAACTTCAAACCAATAAGACAGAACATTGATTGTTAAGCAACGTGCAGCTTGGATGGGTGGCCGATAGTGGCATTTCTATCAGAGTGCTACCGTGCTTCGGAGGGCAGGCAAAGCAGTCGGTCCCGGTTCCTACCATCGTCAGACCATGTCGGAGGCCTTTAGGCGGTCTAAAAACTCCGACACCAAGATTGGCCACTAACTACTGGAAATGAATGAATGAACACACAAATTCATTTGAATAGATATTTTGCGTACTTCAATCCGTATTACAGCCGAGACGAACATAAATTATACCATTGAACACCATATCAGGGCGTCAGGTGCATGTTGTGGACAAGTAAATATTTATATCAAAGAAAATAGAAGGTTATTTATGCGGTATAGATTGTGTTATGGTGGTTGAGTGTTTCTTTGCTAACCTTACATTGAAAATCCTTTTGCATTCGTTTCACTTCTAGTGACTTGAAGTAATTGTGTTTTTGATCCTCAATTTTATATTCTGACAAGTGCCTTAAGGTGCCTATCACCAATAGTATGATAAAGTGGTAATCGTAGTGGATCGTTGGGTGGGCATTTGCTATTTTATTTTGCATTCAAATGACGCTAGTCTAAATTAACACTTAGAGCGCCTTCCAGAAGAACTAATCGATCTATTTAGTGCCTATATTAAGAAACAAATGCTATTCGATCAAAATTGTATTAATTTCATGTTGCACGAAATAGAATACTATTAAAGAACGAGCGTACGAACGTCATTTGTTTATTAAACATATTTAGGCGCTGAATAAAATTAAGAATCCTTATGCAATCTCCACTTTAAATCGTTCAACCCACATCGGCAAATAATAATAAAAACACAATAATATTTAGATATATACAAGCTATTTAGACTTTATTACCTAAGCTTTAACGAGCAGGATCCTATCCTCAAAGCTGCTTCTAGCACTGTGACGGCTGCCTGGTAATGACCAGCGGCGAGTAACTCCTGGCCGACCACCTGGAACAAACAGAGACGTGTAACAGAGACATGTTGGCAATTAGGATAGTTGTTTTAAATAATACACCATGTTGACTATTGTATGATTTGACTTTATCTTCTGTATCTTTTTTAAATTCACTCACGGTCAATTAGACCCAAACTAAGCTCTAAGCTTGTAATATGGAATCAAACTAACTGATACTACTACATATACATACACAAATACTTTGAGTAGGTATATAATTGACACCCAGACGTCTTCGCCAACAACTATGTCTGCACATATTTTTGACTCCGGCCGGGATCGAACCCGCAACCTCCGACACAGTAAGCGCTCTCACTGCCACTGTGCCAACGACTATTATAAAAGGCTGGAAAAGGTTAGCCGCGGTTTTATCCGCGTTGTGCCCGAATTTCATAGAAAATCCATTCATGGCTAATACCATTTTATTTCTCTATTTCGTGTTTAAAACAAGTGAATTCTAGCAACTAAGTACTCTACCATAAACAAAATAGTTATCTAAACATTCTCTTAGAAGCTTTCTCGTAGTTTGATAAACCGAATCGTCTCGGTGGGTGTCCTAACACTCTTCATCGTATAATATGTACATACCGATGCCGTAATTGATTCAGAAATGACCTTTTTCGATTCAATAATACTTAAATATCAATTTTATTGTGCGGCCGAGATGAAAGAACGGAGGAATGTGTGTTCATAAACATTTTTCGAATACATTTGGCAAAATTGATGACATTTTTAAAGCGTTTTAATTGTTATTGTGGATAAAGGTTCACATTACTTTAAGTATCTCGTATTTTATTTTGATATTTGTGATTTGAAATCAAAATCGAAATTGATTAATTTATACACTTATTATTTTTCAAACCCTTCATTTTGCTTCAGAGGTTAAAAACTAAGTAACATGCCCTCAGAAGCACTAAAGCACTCAAAATAGAGAGCCACTGTCGGCCCATCTAACCAGTAGCCGAGGTGCACGGTACTTAACAATCACGCTTGTTCAAACTCCAGTAATTACGTCAAAGAATTGAAACTATGTACGTCTATGTGGTTTTACCCGCGTTGTGTCCATTCCTGTGGGAATTTCGGGATGAAAATTGCCTATGTTACTCGTGGATAATGTAGCTTTCGAATGGTGAAATATTTTTTTAAAAAGGTCCAGTAGTTTTTGAGCCTATTCATTACAACCAAACAAACAAAGTTTTCCTCTTTATAATATTAGTGTAGATTTTATGTGACGTTTCAGCCCCTTTACAGGAACCGTGGTCACGGAAGACTGAGGTGTTATGCGTCGACAAGTAAAAGTAAAAATATAGTAGCTACTGCCAAATACATTTTGCTAGTTAAGGAACGTTATGATTTACGCAAAAAAACTTAAGAAACCAGTAACGTCAAAGGTTAAAACTTGAAACTATCACAACATAGAAACGGCTTCCCTTACCTCCGCGACTCAACTGTCCACAGATTGTATGTAAATTCAATGTATCGGTTGCGTATTTATGCCCCTTTGATCACTCAGGCCCATTGTTCAAGAGTTAAATGCGCCGAAAAATGCCCTCCAGACTACCATAGTATCCTCGTATCTCTGCGGAATGTATGCAAATGTCCCCAACGTTCACTCTCTTAATGCTGCCCGATTCAGTCCATATTTCTTTTTATTCCATTGATTTACCGTGACTCCGTTTGATATAATGTCCTGTTGGCTGTCTGTCTGTTGAGCAGCTGTTTTTATGGATAGTAAGCTCTTTTAAAGGGATCGAGAAATGGTTCTGTATCCATGAGTCGACTCCATTATGGAATATGCATGTATTGGTTTGTTCACATAAATATACTACGGATTTATACAGGTACAACGGTTTTGGATTGAATCTATTACCATATTAAGATGTTGAATTATTGTTTTGTATACTAATGTTATGTACTGTAGGTACTAGCAGTGCGCCGCGGTTCGCTTGTGTCGGACTCGTTTTGGAAACATTTGGAATTAAAATAATGTGTTAATTTAGATTTGTATTGGATCCATCTAGCTGTATATCGAGAAAGATACACTAATCATCCATTTAAAAGCTTCCAACAGGGACTTATTTATTTATCAAGCATAATTAAATATATTTTCATAGAATATGCTTAGAGTTAAGAGTAGTACTGTCTGTAAGTCAATGTTGACCCCAAAGAGACGCACCACCTTTTCGGAATAACATCAGCAGAAAGAATGGGCAAGAAATTCTGCTAATTATTTTTTAAATAAGGTTATAATACAACTAGCGACCGCCCTCACTTCGCTTTGGGCGACAGGGCGCCCCCTGTTAGGGGTAGAATTTCGCAAAATCCTTTCTCAGTGCTAACTTACATCATGAAAGGATTCCCTGTACTAAATGTCAAGTTTCTAGGTACAGTAGTTTCGGCTGTGCGTTGATATATAAGTCAGAAAGTCAGGTTTGCCTTTTTTATAGATTTAAATACTTAGATATAGTTTATATTATAAATCAGGTTGTGTTACAGGTGCAAGAATTTGACTCCACACATCCAGTATATAGTCTGTTAGTTAAGTAGCCTGTTAGTTAAGTATATTTTTACAAAGTCCCACCCACCGGCATTCTAAGTAAAACTAAAGTAAGTTGACAAAGATATTGAGTAAACACAAAATGGTTTGAACCGACTTCGAACCAATATTGACAAACCATCGAGAGAGCTTTGACAAAAGTTAAGGATTATGAAATATTTTAAAGTTTTGTCAACTGTTTGCTTTATATCAAGTTTAAGTTGGGTCGTTTTACGGTTGGCAGGATTTGATTATTTAATAGATGAACTATTATTTGACACGCAGGTAGCGTTGGGGGCGTATTTTGACTAAACAATGTTAATCGGGCTATACACACAACGTTACAAAATAAATCGAACCAAAACACCCTTTGGAAATAAATTTTAAAATGCCAGTGATACCTCAGATCATTATGTAAACGATGTTCCTTATCCTGGTTACAGATAAACTGACAATACGTATATTTGTTGATGAAACGTTAATGGCGCATATTATTTCGGCATTGAGTATCGGATGCCGGATAAAGCTGTGTTTAAACAGCGCCCTGTTTTTATAATGCTTCGACTTTATAAAGCTTTTGAATGAGGAAAAAATATACACTTACTTTATGATTCATTTTGCCGGAAATATTACTGAATTTAATGACTATATAAAGATTAGTAAACATTGAAAATTGATTCGACCAAAACAAACATTTTGATTAAAGTTTAATATCAATACAACATGTTCCATTTTTTCCTCAATATTCAAGGAAATAAAATTAAATACGACAAGGTTGCAACCGTGTGGTTACAGCTCGACTGCTCCAGTACCTGTGTACCTTTACATCGTACAGACAGACAACCCAACTGACAGTTAAAATAAGTATGTACACTCTCCGTTGGACGGGTGGGTCGGTTCGCACAATATTTTATGTGACTTTACGGCCTATTTGAGATGCCTTTTTCGGTAAAATAACGATGTTTTCAACTTATATCGATACTTTAAATAAGTTTAACGTTTGTGCCGGCGACGTGCCGTTGGATTTGCATCTCTAAATTAGGTTATTTAGGTCGCTAATTGATATAAATGTTTCGTCCGGTAGTGCGGTGTTTCTGGTTTTGTACTTTGTAATGTTTTTGAGTTTAAGTGTATGGCGGGTGTTTCTTTGAAATGATGTTCAATGTTTGATCGTTGACTGGATATTTAGATGGGTTTGTCACGTACACAATTATGATAAAATCATATGTTATTTTTGTATATTACCAATAAATGGTCAGTCAATTCAAAAACTATCTTTTGGAGACTCAAGAAAGTGTACAGATAATAGAATTTAATATAACAACAAATCAATTAATAAGTATTTAAAAGGCTTTTACATAGTAGTATAAAAAATCTAAAAAGTCTTCCCAAAAAATTGGAGGAAGAGACTTTACAGTGAAGTAAAAGAAAACAGTGAAGTTTATATAAAAGTCTAGAAGTCTACTAAAACAATAATCAAAATCAACTTCTCACCGAAATCAATACAAAAGGTGACTGATCCAACTTCATCGCCTCCAGCTGTCTGAAGGTCGGTTCCAGCGTTCCTCTCAGTGGAGACTTCAAGGAGGCTTCCACCAGAGCCGCCAGGAGTTGTCTGGAAGCAGGTTCCACTCCCAGCCCTGAACTGAAGGCGGCCAGAGCCTCGCCGTGGCGCCCGAGGCATTGGAGGGCGACACCTGAAGAAGAGATAGGTGGTTAAAGAGAGAATGTACGCGTATACTGTAAGGGCAGCCCATGAAAGTCTGAAAATGTAGTATGTATATGTTTTATTTTATTGCAGGAAATTTAAAGCTAGGTTACATCTATATTATTATAATAAAGCTGAAGTTTCTTTGCTTGAATACGCTAACAATTATAAAGAATAATCCATTGCACCGAAGCAGGTACTTTACCTATTATTATAGTCAAGCTTCGGATATACGGATACACGGATACACGGATATACTGATACACGGATAGACGGATAAACGGATACCGGATATACTGATATACGGATACACAGATATACGGTTACATGGATATACGGTTACACGGATAGACGGATACACGGATACACGGATATACGGAGATATGAATACACGGATATATACGGTCAGATATCAATGAGATTTAAAGAAAAATATATTGAGTCAAGGTACTAAAGTGCATATTTACTATGGTTGACCTATATTGGCCGACCGCGGAATTAATTTGACCTATAGTAAGTATGGTAAAGTAAAGTTACCTTGTCTATAGTAAGCTTTGGGCCAGTTAGGGCACAGCTCTCTAGCTCTCGTCGCATCTTGGAGAGCCGCTGCAAACTGGCCTTGTTTTAACCTGGCTGCCGACCTGGAAATAATCATACGATTTAATACAAGTTTTGAAAAAAATACTTGCATTTTTCTATTACACACTGTTGTTAGATCCATAGTTATCCATAGATATAGTTCTTAGCTTGTAATCTAACTTGTAAAGAACATACCCTTAGGGTGAATTTCCTTTGAAGCGGAGTGGAGCTGTGCGAAGCGCAATCGACCAATCTCAACGTAGCCACGCATTGAAATTGTCAAACAAGGCATTGACATTGTCAAAATCTTTTCGTAATGCGTTGTGATTGGTCTATTGTGAACCGCACTGCTCCCTTACGCTTCTATAAAAACATGCCCTTAGGATGGTCTAATAAGGCAAGGCCTTGCAAGACCACTCAAACTATCAACTTGGTGAACACTATTATAACATGGCATGGTATTAAAAATGGTAATCAGTATAAGCATTCCTCCTTTCTCACCTGTTCATTTTCACCATTTCTCATTTCTCATCTATTAATTTTCACCATTTCTCATTCCTCACCTTATCATTCAATTTCTCACCTATTACTATAAAGTATATGATTGGCCGGGTCAAGCGTGAGTGCGTCGGTGTACAACGCCACAGCAGTGGCGAAGTCTCCGGACTGGCAGGCCGCGTTCGAAGCCCTGACCTTCTCCACGAATAGGGCTCTGGATGCGGCTCCCAGGGATGCCGAGCCGGTCGGCTCTACCTGTGAAGGTAATCAGATGTTAACTATGGGAAATATAACCTTATACTAAGCCTAAAGTACAAGTTATCTTAGCTTAGGAGTCAGTGTTCACGTACTAGTAATGTAAAATATTGTTCTGTATTTAGACTTGTTTCAAAACCTTTTCTGTTAATAAATATTTTTTTATTATTATTACTAAGTAAGAGGCTTGGTTTGGAAGGATATGTGATATGTTTTGAAAGAAATTTAAATAATAGTGATTAATGGAGTTCACCCGCGACTACGTGTGGTGTAATTCACAGGAAAAGTCGAGAAATAAAGTAAGTATTTACTAAACTTTCTACAGCAAAAACCCGTGTAAATACGTTTAAATTAAATGAAAAACGTTTAATTTTTTTTATTACTTATGTATATGAACTTATATGTATAACAGACACAATCAATAATAACTACTATGAAATTGCTACGCAGAGTTGTTGGAGCGCGTTGATGTCTTTTCAATGACACAAACGATTAAACACAAAATTTACAAATTTTGTTCAACATGCTATACCAAAAATACACATACATATTGATTTAAAACAGTCGAAAAGATGTGATGAAAAAAAATTTGATGTGGCAAAAAAACTCAAGATAAAAATCTTACAAAATACTTCAAAACCTATAATAGTTTGAATGGATATTGTAATAGAAGAATCATCTCTCGGGTCCCTATTACGGGATAATATAAAAAGACAAATGACACAGCTACCGAATTCCTGATTCTTTTCATCTATTAGCCGGGACTTGAAACCTGTTGCATAGGCAATGGGTTCCGTGGAAAATTTGGTATTTTTTATACCGTATAGTGAATTTTAGATCGAAACTTTGTCCTTGGGGTTCATCTTAGATTCTGTTCGATTGTTATAGATGGAAGAGTGTTTTTGTTGAAAACTTTCTTATTTATCGATTTTAAACTGCTTCTTATAAGCACAAATTAAATAATTTTTTTTTATTGCAGTGTTTATGCTTTATGCTCCTGTTAACCTTGAATATTAAAACGATTAAAACTCGCACCAATATGTAATACATGTAATATGTACATTATGATTCAGAATCTGCAGTCCTATTCCGATTTCAATTTCAGGCAAAATTCGCCCTTCTGTCATTATTCAATTAAGATTGATATTGTATTCTAGGACCGGCCCCTTTAAGGTACCCCAATGACGAGCACATTCAAAGCTCGGGTACTAAAAAGCGGAACTCTAAAAAACAAAAGCTATTTTTTAAACACGCACCGCTCTGCGGGCGTGACGCGTTTGCCACCTGCGCTATCGGCCCCGACTCATCGGAAGCGGGTTTTTTTTCCCACCGGCCACATTCTCCCCACCAACCACATTTTCCTTACCGACCACATTCTCTCACTTCACCACTAACGTCTGAACATTACTCATTACTTTGCGTTACATTGTTGGTTCTGTTACAACTCAATCGTAATGTTTTAAATGAGTTGTATGTTTGAAGCTTATGTATGTCAAATAATTGTACATGGTTTGTTTTGCGTTTAAAGTAAGTTGGAAGTTTAAATGGCAATTATACTCAGAATATTTAGGCAATTTAAGAATTATACCTTTTGGTTATATATATATTGGCACATTTGTTTGTTAGATTCCATAATACAAGCTAAGAGCTTAATTTGGGTCTAATTAATTATTGTATTTATATTTATTTATTTTAGTTTATCTATTTAAATATTTAAGAAAATCCTATAAAGTTTTCAATATGCCAAAAAATAGACTTAAAAATGCTAACATAACTACGGCACACCTAGTTCTTAGTAATTTTTTTCAACAGTAAGAATGCGCGTAATGTACTCGTTGTTCCGACGTATCGTCGTGTTTATCGTGCAAGTATTTAAACCATTTAAACCATTGGTCGTGACGTGGGGATTGTGCCCTATTACCTCTGCCCCGGAACGTCGACCCAAAACAATGATGGATTCGAGGTACTGTCACTGGCAAAAGCATGTACTAAACAGTTTAAAAAGTATTAGCCTGTAATGTCTCAAAGGCCTCTCATCTTGCATGTACTACCTAAAAAGTTGAAAAAAGTATTAGCCTGTAATGTCCGGGACCTCTCATCGCACCGAAGATATACAATTATATATATGTATATACAATTAGGACGATCAGGCGTAATCACCACGCTTGTCTAATGTGAGTTGGTGATGTCAAACCCGATCCATGTTTGAAAAGTAACAAATATGTTTTCGCTCTACCCGTTTCATTTAGTATAATGAGTGCAAATCGTGTGTGTTTAAAAAGTATGATAAATCTTCAATTATATTAGTGTCAGTAAGGAATTAAGATTCATAGTGTATGTTACATTTTGTATTTAAAATTTTATATTCGGTAACATACCATTGTAACTGACTGTACAGTGTGTGCCAGGCAAGTCTGCAAGCTCTTGGGTGCGCCACTTTTCTGATATCAGTATTCCGAATCCAAAATTACTTAAAGTTTATTCTTGACTTTGTTAGTTTCATTTTCGTCCGCACGCCAACTTATCTGGGCCGCACAGTAAACGCCATTGTTAACAGTTATCTTTGATCAGTTGGATGAAATTGACGCGTGGTTTATATTTAACAGACATTATTGTAAGATGTATAATTTTTGGTGATTTTTCATAACATCTTGTTAACTCATGTGAGCCGGTACTTTTTTCCGTTGGTTGTGGTTCCGTACTTCAATTTGAAATTGCTCTTATAAGACCCTTATAGGATCACTCGTTTGTACGTCTTTCCGTCTTGATTGAGTTGAAATACATGAAATACTAATCGCTTCTCTCTTTCGTAAGTTAAACAATTAAAGCCGTGTTTTAGTTTCTGCAAGGCTGAGGTGCACTTCAAAACATTTCTGTGTTTTCACTCCTCTAATGTTATCTCTGTCTCCCTCTCTCCCAGACTAAAGAAATTGATTGATATATTGGCATCGTTGCTCTACAGTACACCACCCAAAGACAGGTTGTAAAGTATTGACATGTAAATGATAATCGAAAACCTGCACATAATTAGGCACCCTTCATATTCCAGTTAAGTAATGATCGGCGATTGTTTCAGGGGTCAATCATCGCTCATGATCGAATATTATTCGGTTTATTAAAGTTCGTTTAAACTTTAACCGAACTGCGAACGGAGATAACCGTTCGAGACAGTAAAGTAATTATTTTTTCTGGAAACCACTTTTCATTTGTCAAGAGTTAAAGAGTCCGGGACCGCCCAGTTATTTTGAGTTTCTTATGAATACGTTCACTCATTTGTTTTGGTAGCTGTGGAGATCTATAGATAGTTTTTGGTGCAGGCGGAAATTGTATTTTTTTGCTGTAGGTTTTCTTAAACGTTATTACATTTTTGCTAAGCATGCTTGGGTAAAAATAAATTCGAAAACATATTTAAAAGTTCACAGCCACAGCGGAAATTGAACTCTGTTTTTTATTTTTCGAATGATGGTGAAATTGGCAATCTATTGGCTGGAGGTTTGGTAATCTAGATGCTCACAAACCAATGAAAGTGCAAAGTTTGTTGCTATTCTATCATTGGTTGTATCGGTATCAAACTTCGCATAGGTAGTGTGTGACAGAGATAACGCTCTATAAAACTATAACAAGGTGATTGTCACCCTCCAGAGACTGACAAGTAAAACATGCCACTTTCTGCTAGTTACCTACTTATTTTACACTTAGGCTGAGTTGCACCATAGAAGAAGTTAAAGTAAAGGTTTGTGTCAAATTTAACACTAACAGTAACGCTGACTTAAACGGTTAGAGCAAAATGTGTTGCACCAGCGAATTCATTAGCTTTGTTAAAGTTAATAGTGTTACAAGTCAATTGAGGCGTGATTTAACCCAAATTCGATGCGGGTAACATTTTTAAATATGACAATACTAAATAAAACCGTAAAAACTCGTTTCTAGCGCTGTCATTAGTGTCACTTGTCACTTCATTTCGATGTTGATGTCAGTTCGGTGTCTGACGGATAATTTGACAATAACAATAGCACTAACCAGCGAAAAGAGAGCGGTTACAGTTACAGTTAAAGTTATGACGTCATTTAACTATTTGTCAAATGGTGCAACTAATTTTAGGCCTAACCGATACTTTAACTGAAGTTTCGATGTTTGTTATTGTTAAAGTAAGATGGTGCAACCAAGCCTAACTTACTATTAAATTATAGGTAACTTGCATTAATTTATACACTTTTTTATATAAATACTAGCTGCGCCCCGCGGTTTCACCCGCGTTGTACCCGTTCCCGCGGGAATTTCGGAATGAAAAATAGATGTTGTCCGATTCTTAGACCTACCCGATATGCACACAAAATTTAATGAGAATCGGTCGAGCCGTTTTAGAGGAGTTCAACCACGGTACCCGTTCCCGCGGGAATTTCGGGATGAAAAATAGATGTTGGCCGATTCTCAGACCTACTCAATATGCTCACAAAATTTCATGAGAATCGGTCAAGCCGTTTCGGAGGAGTACGGGAACGAACACTGTGACACGAGAATTTTATATATAAGATGAATTCTAATTATCATTTTCCTCGACATCACGATAATCGTGAATACAGCTAATAAAATAGGAAGTTTTCAATGCGACTTGAATACAAATTGGATACAGAAAAATGTCCGTTTATGATATCACATCACGTTTGAGGTCAACTTAATCATTTCTTTGAAATAGAGAAAGGTTAGTTTTAACTGTTTATGGTTAAGATAGGTTAGGTGTGATGTTCATAGAATTTTAATTTAATATTTTTTGTTAATAAGGTAATCTGTTTTCAGAAAAATAGAGACTTGAGTCTATGGTTCAAAGAATTGATATTAAAAGGTTATTATAATTTATTTTTACGCTTATAACAAAGATAATAAAATAATAAGTTAGTAAGTTCGTGTAGTTTAGTAGCCAACCCCGGTGTCAGAGTTTTTAGACCGCCCTAAAACCTCCGACTTGGTTATCGATAAAAAAATTATTTATCGCGAAAAAGCTTGGTATAAAGGTAATCTGTAATACAATGTGATATAAAATCTGAACTTCCTTATTATCGAATAGTGAAGTAAGATTATAAATAAAGCTCTTACATAAAGGGACCATATAACAAGTGCATTTATCACACGCATTGTGTTGTATTGTGAGACAACTTCTATACAATTAGTATAGACTAGCAGCGCCCCGCGGTTTTACCCGCGTTGTGCTCGTTCCCATGGGGATTTCGGGATGAAAAATAGCCTATAACTTTCCCGTTGAATGTGGCTATCTATTATTAAAAGATTTATACAAATCGGACTGGTAATTCCCGAGATTAGCTCGAACATACAAACAAACAAAATTACAAATTTTACCTCTTTATAATATCAGTATAGATAAAAACACCCTCTATACCCGCAGATATCTTAAATGAAAAAGAATCTTCAAGTTTCCAGTACAGTATATGTCTAACTAGCAGCGCCCCGCGGTTTTACCCGCGTTGTGCCCGTTCCCGTGGGAATTTCGGGAATTTTTTTACATAAAAACCTTTCTCTTGAATCACTCTACCTATTACAAAAAACCGCATCAAAATCCGTTGCGTAATTTTAAAGATTTAAGCATACAGACAGACAAACAGACAGACACGAAAAAGAGACGACTTTATTTTATACTATGTAGTGAAGCCGCTTTATTAAAACCTCTTAATCCTATCAAAAATCATAACGTTTTGATTAAAAACACATTTTTTTTCTTGATACAAACAAGAAACCAAATTCAATTTAAGATAAACTACAGGATTAGCATTGGTTGGATATAACTCAACATCAATCAAGAAAGGCAACGTTGATTTTTTATTTTAATACGGCCCGTAAAAAGTTAAGACAACGCTCGCCCGGCCCTCCAAGCAGGTATAAAAGACTTCAAATAAAACGGGAAAAAACACTGTCGGCCGTCCTTTGTCTATTTTTTCCGCCTATTTTCGTATTGTTTGGGCCTTTGAATAATTACGGCTTTACCTGTAAATAATGAAACAATTAACGTGTGTTTCTTCCGAGACAAATCACAAAATAATTTGGGACCGGAATCAAGTAATCTTTGGTGGTTTTACTCATTATTGTGTATTTTTTCACACACGAACATTTTATGGGAATAGTTTGATAGACGTTCCGGTTGGAATCATTCGTCGTGGATGTTACACTGTTAATTATCGGTAATGACAGCGCACACGATACGATGTTTGTTTAAGTAATAAAAAAACAACGTTGAAATGAATTATTTTTGTGCCTTAAGCGGTGAGAGGAAAAAAATCGCATGCAACTTCCGCGCATCTGTTTTGTGCGCCGGAAGGGCTTCACGAGTTGTTGGTTATTTGTATAACCCGACCGAGAATGTGTGAGGGACGATTCGAACGATTCGCCTGTTTTGGTTACGTTTCAATTTTATTGGGTTATCGTTGCGAAATGTTACACAAGCCTGTCGGATTCCAAGCATACTTGGACAATTACCATTTCGTGAGTGACCCCTCTGCGGCTCGCCGGCCAGACTTGACCTCTGACTCTGGAATAACTTTTGAAAATGTCAGGAACATACCACATTTTGTTTGGGTTAACTTGGATGATTCTATACTCTTTAGTAATTTTAAACACAATACTACTTCCCAAGGTAATTATTATAATGTTTATTATTTAGGCTTCATTTACATTAGTAGATGATCCTGTACTTGCATTGCTATTCTAAATACTTTTTCTACGTATAGCCATGCATCGCAGTTTTACCAGCGTTGAGCCCGTATAAAACATATCTTATAACCTTCCTCTTTAATATGAAACCCAATACAAAAATAATTATTCTTATCGGTATTCCCGAGATTAGCCTGAACATACAAAGTAACTAAATTCACGTCTTTATATTGTAAGTATAGTTAAAGATGTATACTACGCCTTACTTAATATATAATTCTTGGTAAGTAAGGGCCATTTTCAGGACTTCCTGGTTCATGTGCATTAGGGAAGTTCTCATAAAAAGCTATCTCCATAATATAAGTCCAGCATAAGGCAGTAAAACTAACATTGCTTCACAAACGAACTGTGAAGACAAACTACCAGGCTGTCATGAGTCACAAAGATGTTATAACACTTTTATGCGTTTATAATACGCATTTGTGAGATATCCAGAGTAAAATTACTTTCATATCGTGGTTTTTGTTCCGGCACGCGAGTCGCGAGTGCGCCGGTGGAATGCATTCGTGACGATCGATTTCGCGCGCAATCAGCTGCCGCCATGTTGTTTTTGCTGTCAAAATAATAGCCTTAGGCGCGTTCTTTGCACGCTACCTACTTGGATAGTTGTGACGGTTAATACAGGAACACAGTAATAAGTATAGGAAGAATTGTACTTCAATATTGTACGGTGTAATGAGGATTTAATGATAGATAGGTAACTCTATGGTTAGGATAGGGAAGCTTGTTATATGGTGAGGGAGTCCTTAGCCCACAAGTGGGACAGTATAGGTTGATAAAAAACCTATGTTATTCATTAAAAATAGTGTGGTTCTGATATATGAGCGCTCACATGACTGACACAATAATATGGTAGTTAGTTTGAGGCTGAAAACAGATTATTTGACATTAACTCATATAGAAACCATGTCAAAACTTTAATTACCGTCAGAGAATTCCGTTGAGATAGGTTACTGAGTACCGCTTTAATTAAATTAATGCTCTATTAAAATTAATATGAGCGAGTTTAATTACACGTAGTAAATAAAATATGCCTACAGATAATTGATAACATCAGCTCCTTATATCTACATTGCATACCAATATGGTTATAATATCATTTTTATCTAAAAGAATATTGTTAAAAGTAATAAGCAACATTCATTAGCAATAATTTAAATCAACGAACAAAATTATCTTAATTAAAGGCTAGAATTTTAAGATTTCAAAGACAAGAATATTTGTGTTTTATTCTTATATTTAATTATACACAATGTGTTATTACGAGAAGCATTATCGCGGATTAAATTCGATCTTTTATTTTGTTTTGCGCAGGCGCAGGCGTGGCACGCATACTTGTATTTTATAGTCTTTGCCTTTGAAAAATTACATTAAAAAAAAGATTCTCAATGGATCTTTTCAAAAGTATTTGAGATAATACAGATTAAAAATTGAGTAACAAAAGTTTGAAAATGGAACGATGGAGAGGTTATAATAAGGATTTTAAATAATCAACTTGTGTTAAGGTATTCGCCATAATCGGACAGGGGCGAATTTGAACATTCAGGGCGGGTTGTGTCAGCTGTGTCAGCTGTGTCAGCTGTGTCAGCTGTGTCAGCTGTGTCAGCTGTGTCAGTTGTGTCAGCGTGATAGTAACTCACCAGTAAAAGTTAAGACTAAATATTGAGAGAGTGAGAGAATTAAAAATCGTGGATTTCTTTCTCCAACTTTAACAGACTGTTATCTCAGTTATGAAACATTGCTTTATATTTAGCAGACATTAATCAGCGTAAAATATTTTTAACAGACGTATGTTAATCTTCTTCATCGAGTGGATGGTCAACCTGACCAATCCTGGTGTCAGAGTTATTGAGCCGCCTCTGACATGGCTCATGTAGCGACTACTATCCGTAGAAGTAACCGGGACCGACGTATATTAAGATAATTTAGAATACCCTGTGTAACAGTAGCTTGTCTAAGAATCACTTAAATAATAATCTTTATTTATTTTACTGTAATTACGAAAACAATATCGGTAATTAAAGGCAAATATTCTTATGAATATTTATTAAAGCTGAATACGAAATGTAAATTACAATTTAATGCAATTTAACATTCCAAACTCAATTTGAATTATGGAGATTCGATATTAAATCAATTAACCTCTTTTTGTGAAATATATATGGTTCACACACACACACCACACACACACACACACACACACACACACACACACACACACACACACACGTGCAGCTCGGCCTTAGATGTGTGCGACAGTGGCATTTCTATCTGAGCGCTACCGTGCTTTAAATGGCACGTAAAATTATCAGACTCGGTTGTAACAATCGTAGACTATGTCGAAGGTCTTTAGGCGGTCTATTAACTCTCGACAGTAAGGTGAGTTAGCTACTAACCCACTCAAACCGGGTGCCAATTATATATTCCTATTAAGTATTTTTGTAAGTATATGTAGTAGTATCAGTTAGTTAGATTCCATAATACAAGCCTAGATCTTAGTTAGGGTCTAATTAACCGTGTGTGAATTTGTCCGGGTAATATATATGTCGGAGATGGACGTATAATCAAGCTATAGAAGTTAAAGAGTAGTTTGTAAATTCAGTTGACTGATGGAATCGGTAGTGTTGTTATTCCGTGACGTGAGTTCTACCTTCGTGGTGTAGTCTGTGGTATGAGAATAGACTATGTTAAGTCTGTGGTGTTACGCACTATGACAGATGACAGTTGTTCGATAGAGGGATGTGAGCTGGTTTGGTAGTCTGTGGCAGTGAGTGAGTGAGTGAGTCTATGATAAGAAAAGATGGCGTACATTAGACGTTATGGGACGAATGGAGATGGTTGGATGGCGATTACATTGGAAGGTAGATTGGAGGAATGAGGTGTTGACGACATCACGATCGTATTGCGAATCGAGTATAGAATTAGGAAAAGATTCTATGGCGTGGACAGGACGACTATGGGGAGTAGGGAGGTCGTTTAGGTTCCATCAATTAATTGAATCTAGACGTATCCTAACTGTAATTTGTAATCCATGATGACCGTGTGTAAAATACAAGCAATGTCATTGTAACGAAGTCCTGTGAGTTATTATTTCAAGATCAAGACCTAAGAAATCCTAAGATATCTGATGTGACATTATAATGCTCGTGCTTATCCTGATGTGACATGTCCCCAACATCAGAAGTGGGGTAAATATCGCTGTTTCCCCGACATCAGAAGTGGGATGATTATCGAGGTGTCTCCGAAATCAGAAGTGGGATCAAGATCGCTATTGCCCACCGTGCATCTAGCAGAGAATGATAAAGATCGCTATTGCCCACCGAGCGTCCAGCAGACAATGATAAAGATCGCTATTGCCCACTGAGACTGGATTGCCCACTGTGCTGAATATCATATCGCCATGGATTGTGTTCAAGATCAACCACGGAGCTAGGTTTATGATAAGATGAAAGAATATTGAGAGCTGCAAGCTGAGCTCGTTAGTGCATGTTATCGATGACGACGGCGACGACGACGGACGACGACGACGAGATTGAAATTCATGTACCTTCCCCTGGATTATGAAGCTCGTAGTATTCGGAGATATGTCTGAATCATCATCCCGCCAAAAGCGCTACTGTCATGCGCTTTACGTAATGTTTATTTTGCAATTGGTTATAAAACTTGGAATGTTCTGTGAGTATAGTTAGTTAGTTTTCTACTCAATTGTGGAGTTAAGAAGGTAATTATGAGCTTCCGAACGAGTCAAGTTTAATCTTGTACGTAATGTGATATGTTCTAATATGTTTTCTTATTTTCATGTTGGTTCAATGCTGGTAATTATTGTGAGCATTGATAAACCTCGTTCAGGGTAGAACGTGGTTCTCTTCTCAATCCTGTTACCTGACAAATATGAGGGATTGCGGTAATGATTGACATGAATTGGCGTATTGAAGTATCTTTGTTGGGAAATATCCGGTGAGCTATTTTGTGATATTTGAGTCAGTTAACATTGAGAGTTTTGTAGTGAATCTTCGTACCACTTGATAAAGTAGAAAGCTTATTGAAAGTATTTTGGATGTTTATCCCGTTGTAAAATATGAGAGTATGAGTAAGGGTTTCTATGTGACTATGTGACTATGTGACTTATTGAGTTCAATGTTCGAACTCGGCGATGATCGTGGTCTGGATTGACCGTACTGTGAAGTGGTCTGCTGAGACCGTGTGTTGTTGAGCAATGTGATTGCTCGTCGGCTGGTTGCCGTGACTAGACGTGACTAGACAAGCTTACTGTTACTTACTCATGGCTCATATTGTAATGTGCATTTGAGATTAATAGTCTATTGAAGTTAAAGTTGAAAATGACGTGGTACCTAGTATTCATGTGTTACATAGCATTGATGATTCCCGATTGATAATAATTGTAATTAATTTTTGATTGAAATCAAGAGTTTAAGAAAGAACAAGCTTCTTAATAGTCAGGTTGACCGAGCGAGTGCAAATTACTGTGGCCGCGAGGTTTAGAGGAAAACGAGTACACAATCTAATGTCATTGACTGGTATAGGAAAATGCCTGAAGGGCAAGTACCCATTGTTAGTGATTCTGACCCTTGTGAGGATGAACTGTAGTCACTTTTGACTGTGTGGTAACTAGTTGTGCGTGTCCTCTTGAGTCTGGGTGGTCACGGGGATGACCACGGGTGGTCACTGGGGTGACCACAGGAGCGGCTGATCACAGGGATGATCAGGGCTAGGCGTGATCACTGGGATGACCACAGGAGCGGCTGATCACGGGGATGATCAGGGCTAGGCGTGATCACTGGGATGATCACGGGAGTGGCTGATCACAGGGATGATCAGGGCTATGGGTGATCACTGGGATGATCGCGAGAGTGGCTGATCACAGGGATGATCAGGTTTATGGGTGATCACTGGGATGATCACAGCTAGTCACAGGGATGACTGCGTATTAGGGCTACGGGGATAGCCGGACAATAGAGACACACACACTTGACTTTTACTTTGATTTGAGATTAATTTAATTTTAATGGGTATTTGCGCCTGACGATGTTCTAGTTCTAATGTTTAGATAAGCAATGTGATCATGAATATTGAGATAGTTAAATTTGTTCATTGGTAAAGAATAATAGTTTGAGCTTTACTAAGTCTTTCGTTGAAGTAGTTAATTAGGTCAGGAGTGACCGAACGATGGTGATCGTTACACGTTGAAAGCTTTGAACTCTAAACGTACTTACGAGTACGCGCATGATAGGTTAAGACGGATGCCCGAGGGCGAAGTACCACTTGAGGTAGAAGAGACTGAATCTGGGGAGGATGGTGGGGAATCTTAGTTCGGCTGGTCAGACAATACCAGTAGCCATTTCGTAGCCGTAGTCCGTTAGAAGTCGGTATCTGCTTTGAGTAGACCGTGGATGCGCGGTAGCGGGTGGCTCTGGTGGAGGTCGGGTCTGGTAGAGACCATAGATTCCGAGGGAATCGGCATTCGTGGAATGCAAGGAAACGAACATGAGGTTCGATGGAGGGGCTTAGTGAAAAGCCACAGGCCACGAATAAGATTCCTGCCGTATGCTTAAGTATCTCTATGTTGCTTTAATGATTGTAAATAGTGGATGAAAGTGGTACTTTGCTGCTCTAGCATTTTCTTCGGTTATTGTAACTTCTTTAAAGTGTTTTTTTTCTGATCTTTCTTTGTAAGTCTTTTTTTAAGTCAAAAGAAAACAATAGTTTTGCCGAGAAGTTTATTCCAATTTACCTTCTCAAAGTTGAGTTAATACTAAAGTTGGGTGTCAGGAGTAGCCGAACGGTATGTACTGTGCTATGTTTTTATTGTTACAGAATAACACACGAGGACGTGTGCTAGCAGGATGGCCGTGTCGGAGATGGACGTATAATCAAGCTATAGAAGTTAAAGAGTAGTTTGTAAATTCAGTTGACTGATGGAATCGGTAGTGTTGTTATTCCGTGACGTGAGTTCTACCTTCGTGGTGTAGTCTGTGGTATGAGAATAGACTATGTTAAGTCTGTGGTGTTACGCACTATGACAGATGACAGTTGTTCGATAGAGGGATGTGAGCTGGTTTGGTAGTCTGTGGCAGTGAGTGAGTGAGTGAGTCTATGATAAGAAAAGATGGCGTACATTAGACGTTATGGGACGAATGGAGATGGTTGGATGGCGATTACATTGGAAGGTAGATTGGAGGAATGAGGTGTTGACGACATCACGATCGTATTGCGAATCGAGTATAGAATTAGGAAAAGATTCTATGGCGTGGACAGGACGACTATGGGGAGTAGGGAGGTCGTTTAGGTTCCATCAATTAATTGAATCTAGACGTATCCTAACTGTAATTTGTAATCCATGATGACCGTGTGTAAAATACAAGCAATGTCATTGTAACGAAGTCCTGTGAGTTATTATTTCAAGATCAAGACCTAAGAAATCCTAAGATATCTGATGTGACATTATAATGCTCGTGCTTATCCTGATGTGACATGTCCCCAACATCAGAAGTGGGGTAAATATCGCTGTTTCCCCGACATCAGAAGTGGGATGATTATCGAGGTGTCTCCGAAATATATTACTATGAAAAAATATTTAAAAAAAATAAATATATGTATATAATAGAAATAATTTATGAAAAACTAGCAGCGTCCCACGGTTTTACCCGCGTTGAGCCCGTTCCCATGGGAATTTTGGGATAAAAAATA
Organism: Cyclophora albipunctata; assembly: GCA_963082685.1. NCBI lineage: Eukaryota > Metazoa > Arthropoda > Insecta > Lepidoptera > Geometridae > Cyclophora > Cyclophora albipunctata. Next base: position 4,385,875 of record OY720133.1, read on the forward strand.
GCCTTTAACCTTCCCATTGAATGTAGCTATTTACTAAAAAAATAATTATTCAAATCGGATTTGTAGTTCCTGAGATTAGCTCGAACATACAAACAAACAAACAAACTTTCAAATTTTACCTCTTTATAAATAAATAAATAAATAAATACACCCGGACAAATTCACTCACGGTTAATTAGACCCATACTAAGCTCTAAACTTGTAATATGGAATCTAACTAACTGATACTAGTACATATATGTATATAAACAAATACTTTATATGAATATATAATTGACACCCTGACGTCGTCGCCAACAACTATGTCTTCACATATTGTTGACTCCGGGCGGGAATCGAACCCGCAACCCCCGACACAGTAAGCGCTCTCACTGCCACTGTGCCAACGGGCTTGTCAAATATAATATTACTATATATTGGTAATATATATTTATTATTATATTAACTTATTTATTTACTTACTCTCACACACATACATCAAATATTATTGGATCAATACACGAACATAACACATTCACGAGTGAAACATTCGTATTAATCATTTTAATGGCATACTAAAGTTATTTCTCTTTTTAATTTAGTACTGGTAACGTTTAGCAGCTTTTGTCCGTGGGAATTAAGAAATAAATTGAACATTAGCTTGTAATGTCCCACTGCTGGGCAAAGACATTTCACTGAAGGTATCAGTGCAGTGAGAGGATTAGACGTAACCACCACACCATATTGCATACTACGGGTTGGTGATCTCAAAACCGAGCCATGATTGGAAATGTAAATGGAAACATACTTCGCTCGACCCGGGAATTGAACCCTGGACCCCAGCCTCGGCAGTCACATAGCACTAGCACTAGACCACCGAGGCGTCGCACTCTATAAAAATCTATAATCGTTTTGTAATAAATTATTTTTCCCGTACCTATTACCTATACATTTCACCTCGTACCTACCCCTTCCTACTTACATATTTAGTAAATAAGCGAACTTCACTATAAGGGCGGAACAGAATCTAAAGAATGCAAATTAATTTCGCTATTCATTTTAACAATGGTGCTCTTAGTCCGGCCCTGTCGGCTCCCTTGAGGGAGTGCTCTCGGAGCTCAGTTAATTACTTATTACACGTGTAAGAATGCGAATCTAGGGTTTATAGACAAGTTTGCATTTGAGTGGTGGCGCTAGTGTAGCGAAGAAATTCAATTTTGTTAGGTATATGCAAATTTTGCGCATAAACAGTTTCTAGTTTTAGTTATAATCATGATATTGGTTGGTTTTAAAGCGATTTTTCATTCGTTTTTGTAGCAGAAGTTCAATCTCAGTGTCTGAATGTGGATGACAGCTTTTGCTCTACTATGGGGCCTTAAGTATACTAATATTATACATAATAGAGCTGAAGAGATTGTTTGTTTGAGCGCGTTAATCTTAGAAACTACCAATTCGATTCGTATAATTCCTTTTTGATATGGATAGCCACATTCAACAGGAAGTTTATAGGCTATTTTTCATCCCAAAATTCTTACGGCAACGGGCACAACGTGGGTAAAACCGCGGGGCGCTGCTAGTTTTTCTATATGACGATTTTACACGTGCAAGTAGTGAGTAAAATTAGAAGTAATGTACCTGTAATGTCTCATTGCAGGGCAAAAGCCTTTCTTACTCTCTCTAAGGGGAAAATATTAATGACGAGAGTACGTATTTGACTTTGTTTACGGTTTTCTCGAAGTTGATAGCGTCCGCTACCCAACTTGTCTGGCACCAACTTTGCACTACGATGTTATCCTGACATTAGCTGAACTAAATTAACTCCACGGTAAACTACCATGGAGTTAATAGAAAGCAGTATCTTGCTAAAGAAATTGGACGCAATATTGCTACAGATTTAGCTTGTACTGTTTACTAATAAAAAAAACATGGAACGAAACTGCTGCACTCAGAGACTCCCATTAAATCGATACTTAAGTCATCTACACTAATAATACTAATATTATAAAGAGTAAAACTTTGTTTGTTTGTAATGAATAAGCTCAAAAACTACTGGACCATTTTTAAAAATTATTTCACCATTAGAAAGCTACATTATCCACGAGTAACATAGGCTATTTTTCATCCCGAAATTCCCACAGGAATGGACACAACTCGGGTAAAACCGCGGGGCGCTGCTAGTTTTTCATAAATTACATGTCAAAATTACTGATTAAATCTATACTAAGGAAGTATTTGACGTCTCTGAGTATGGCCATAATTATTAAGCACTAGCCGCGCCCCGCGGTGTTACCTGCTTTGTGCCCGTGCCCGTGGAAATTTCGGGATGAAAAATAGCCTATGACATTCCCGTTGAATGTAGCTACCTATTACAAAAAGAATTATTCAAATCGGATAAATAATTCCCGAGATTAGCTCGAACATACAAACAAACAAACTTACAAATTTTACCTCTTTATAATATTAGGTATAGATTAAAGCGAAGAATTGACCAATCACAACGAAATTATTGTCAAACTAGCAGCGCCCCGCGGTTTTACCCGCGTTGTGCCCGTTCCCGTGGGTATTTCGGGAATTTTTTTACATAAAAACCTTCCTCTTGAATCACTCTACCTATTACAAAAAACCGCTTCAAAATCCGTTGCGTAATTTTAAAGATTTAAGCATACAGACAAACAGACACGAAACAGAGACGACTTTATTTTATACTATGTAGTGACAAGGTATTGACATTGTCAAAATCTTTTCGTAATGCGTTGTGTTGTCGACTGAGCTCCGCTCCGGTACTCTAAGCCCTAGTATTTTATGCATTTTGCGTTTATTTTAAGAAGTTTTGAACATGGAGGTCATCTTTTAAGTTGTAGGTTAGGGCCGAATCGCCCGCGCCCATGCCCGCGCGGTTTCATACAAAAGTGAACCGACGCGTGCGCCCGCTTAACGCAGTTTCGGCCCTTAGGGTTTTCAACAACTTTTCTCGTGCTACCCTCTTATCACCCATCTTAATCTTGTCCACGCACTGGAATAACTAATAACTTCAAACAAATAAAATTTAACGACATTTTAACTATTCGTGTATCGAACTGGTTTTCCTAGCCAGATGATAATTAAATCAAATAATCATTAAAACATAGTCTTCGCTTAACTATTTTAAAACCATTTGATTTTAAAATATATTTGATTTATAACACAAGTTGAATGAATGTTACAAAACGAAGTTCAAATAGATATAAACTAACATAAAACTTTATAGTCTTTAAATGACTTTATCTTGAAGTTAGGCCACGAAAATGCACTTTCTCCGTTTGATCAACATTATAAACTTTTTAGTGTATTATTACGTTCTAAGTTAAGATATGTAGAAATAAACAAGTAGTGTTTTTATTGTTCTTAACCTTTCGATTAGGACCTTCGATATTGATATACGATAAGGTAACAGCCGGGCCCCGAAATAAGGGCACTTAGCCACTCCTGAAAATAACCCGGGATTCCATCCGGGTTATTTTCAGTACAAATAAAAACATCGTTAAAAGAGGTGTTTTCCTCACACATTTTGTAGCGTAACAATAAAAACGAAAATTTAAAATGTTAAAACCCCGACTGTTTCTTTAATTAAGTCAAGAGAACACATTTTTATTTAACCTATATTGTCCCACTGCTGGGCAAAGGTCTCCCCCAAGCATCGCCAACCCTCCCTGTCCTTTGCGAGCACCCACCAATCACCAACCAAGAACACATATCAAGCAAAATGTAAATTAAAATCAGTTTATCCGTTTTGGAGCTACAATGGTACAGACAAACAGACAGACACATAGTGGTAAAATATAACACCCTTCGTTTCCTCCTAACTGTAAGTTCGAACAACGTATAGCGTGATCAATGATCATCCACTACATATTATAAAACAAAGTCCCTGGCCGCGTCCGTCTGTCTGTCCGCGATAAACTCAAATACTACTGCATGGATTTCGACGCGGTTTTTTTAAATAGATAGAGTCTCCTTCTTCATCGAGTGGAAGGTCAACCTGACCAATACTGGTGTCAGAGTTATTGAGCCGCCAAAGGCCTCTGATATGGCTCATGTTACGACTACTATCCGTAGAAAGTAACCGGGACCGAACGGCTTAACTACCAGAGTGATTCAAGAGGAAGGTTTATATGTATAAAAAATCCTGATAGTCCCACGGGAACGGGCACAACGCGGGTAAAACCGTGGGGCGCTGCTAGTTTTATATCAATTTGAATACACTAATTAATTGGAAACGGATGGAAAGCGGCCATAAAGTCTGAAGATGATTAACGATTCGCGCATTCGTTTTTTATTAATTCGATGTATTTAATTACTTGGGAAATAAGCTGATGTTTTGACACACTAACGGGTCCGATTGCCACTTATTTTGAGTATACATTGATAAGGTACACTTAAGTTTAGTACCGTATCGGCTGATAAGTTTACTATCGAATTTATCACTTGATTGAGTTTTTATTCTTCCGTTCAGATAAAAAATATCATATGCGTTATTCGATGAATGAAGAATAAGTGAGGTGATTTTGTGGATACGTGTATGGGCAACTAGCCGCGCCCCGCGGTGATATCCGCATTGTACCCGTTCCCGCGGGAATTTCGGGATAAAATGTATCACTTGTATTATTCTGATGTTTAACCTACATTACTGTAAAGTTTCATCCAAATCTGTTCTGTAGTTTTTTCGTGAAAGAGTAACAATACATCAAACATTCGCATTTATAATACGTTCTATGAAACTTCGTAATAATTTCGTACTAGTTTCAAGAAAATGCCCAAAGCACACACTCGTGTCGCGTGCAAGCTAGTTATTAGGAGAGCATCACGTCTCCAGGTACCGTATTATTGGCGTGCCAGTGGCGCCATCTATATAACGAGACTGATTAACTGGATTGTACGAGTAATATGCGAGTTATTACTCTCTCTGTACAGAATTATGTTCGACGAATATGAAGAATCGTCTTTATTACTTACGGGTTGGAGGTGAATGTGGGCTTTAGTGTTCATATAAAGGTCTCAGTTAACTGCTTTATGCCTAAAGTGATGTGTGAGAAATACTTTAAATTAATTTGTGAAAATATACCTTCTTAGTTTATAGAATAGCTATCTTATTGTTTCAATGTCGCTTTGTTTTAGATTAACTTTTAGGTATAGACATTTTCCCTCCATTCTCTCACTGTTACTGTTACTATTAGCCCTATATTATTATCGTCCCAGTTGGGCAAAGGCTTCCCCCTATTTCTGCCATTCTTCTAGTTCTTTTAGATTTAGGGCCACCAATTACATCCCTCTTATGGGTGTCCAGTTCATCCCGACACCGCTTGTCTTCTTTTCTTTAAACTATTTACATCCAGATTTTCCTACGAATAATTACATTACACATTACTTTCCACGGATAGTAGTCGTTACGAGCCATGTCAGAGGCCTTTGGCGGCTCAATAACTATGACACCAGGATTGGTCAGGTTGACCATCCACCGAAGACTACACATTACGAAGAAGAAGATTACACATTACGAAAGCAGAGCGGGTCGCTATTGGGTAAAGCATTATAGAGTGCAGTTACCATTAAAAGCATTCCGTCTTGATTTGTCGCAGTCTATCTTGACTTTAACGGCGATCTTAATATGAAACCATAACGATAACATAAAGAGTTTTAATTACAATTCAGTTAGGTTATTTAATTTAATTGATAATACCATTTCACTTTATCTAATACTATAAAATAATGTATGTTAATACTATTGTTATCATAATACTATCTTTACTACTATGGGTTACATTACCTTTTAAAATTGGAATAATTTTCATTGAATTATTATGTACTACTAGCACAGGAGTAAAGAAACGGAACAGAGACAAAGCTTCATACAACCGCGCCGCCGTAGGTACACCACTACAAGCATACGGCGCATGTGTGCGTGTCAACCGGCCGCTGTGTCGCGTACACGCGCCAACGCGCCGCCACTGGATAAAACCGGTTTACGCTCACTCGGCTAGTTGACAAACGGAGGGCCTGCATAACGCGTGTTTTATTAGATTGTGTTCAATTTAAGTAATAATTTAATAATTAGATTGTAAATTTAATATGCCATGTGATTGCTTCCCAATCGATTATTTAAAAAGACTTTTTATCAGATTCAGAATTTACCATTCTATCAAAAGGTACAACAAATTATTAAAATGCAAAAATTATAAAAAAAAAATATTTAGAGTCAGTAATTTGTAAATATTAATATCTTACCTTATCTTATTTAAATACCAAATATACATACCTTATGTATGTACATGTTTCTTAATAAAAAGTTCATAAAAGTTAGTTTATTTTATTTTATTATTTTTTGCCAACCCTACTAAAATAGGTAAGAATTTCGCACGCTCCCTAGAAGCTTTGTCTCTGTTCCGTTTCTTTACTCCTGTGCTACTAGCTCCGTCCAGCGGTGTTACCCCCGATGTACCCGTTCCTGCGGGAATTTTGGCCTATAATATATCCTATTTGTTATTCTGATGTATAATCCGTTATAAAGTTTCATCCAAATCCGTCGAGTAGTTTTTTCGTAAAAGATTAACAAACACACATACATCCATTCTCACAAACTTTCGCATCATCACTACATAGTTATAATACGGATTTTGATGCAGTTTTGTTTAAATAGATTCAAGAGGATGGTTAATAAGTATAAAAATTCTTGAAATTCCCTCGGAAACGGGCACAACGCGGGTAAAACCGCGGGGCGCTCATAGTTCTGAATATATGACAGTAGACAGATGCACCATCCATTCAAAAGTCCAGTCATCACATGTAAATATCCATATCATTAGGCAACAGAACAATGGATTCGGAGAAAAACGAGACGTTTTACTCGTTAACTCTATACTAATAATTTGGCTACGATTTTTGAAATCGTAATGATGAGAAAAGATACACTAAAAAGTCGAGGCGGCGCCGGCGTCGAGGCGCAGAAAAATAATAAATAATAAATAAATAAATCTTTATTTGTAATAAAATATGCTGCGGACGGCCTTTCAGTTTCAAAGAAGTAACAAGGCAATGCGATCTTTGCAAAGTCCATGTCGAATCAGCGTCTAAGTGCGGTCGCCAAAGAGTCGAAACGGAGTTACGACTCCACAGATATTTTGTCTTTTTATTTCGAACTAGCCACGCCCCGCGGTGTAACCCGCGTTGCGTTCCCGCGGGAATTTCGGTATAAAATGTATCCCATGTGTTATTTTGATGTATAACCTATATTACTGTAAAGTTTTATTCAAATCCGTGAAGTAGTTTTTTAGTGACAGTAACAAACATACATACATACATACACACTCACAAACATTTGCATTTATTATATTAGCAAGACTACGCTGAAATAATGAAAGCAAGAAAGCTCCACTCTACTCCACTCTACTCCACTCTACTCCACTACTACTCCGCCACGACTCGCATCGACGCCATCTTCTTACAATGAGCAAGCCGCCTTAGAATTTTATACATCACTACATAGTATAAAATAAAGTCGTCTCTTTTTCGTGTCTGTCACACTGTTTGTCTGTCTGTATGCTTAAATCTTTAAAATTACGCAACGGATTTTGATGCGGTTTGTAGTGGTTGTAATAGGTAGAGTGATTCAAGAGGAAGGTTTTTATGTAAAAAAAATCCCGAAATTCCCACGGGAACGGGCACAACGCGGGTAAAACCGCGGGGCGCTGCTAGTATATACATATAATACATAAATATTGACTTAATTACGATACTTATCTCAGAACAAGGTTTAAAAGGAAGTCTCAAGGAAGGAAGTCGTATTTGAAGCAAAACTCGGAGCTATGTTAATGCGATGTTATTAAAACGAGTTGGTCGCGCCCACTCCCTCCGTCATAACTCATAACCGACTGCACTGTTTGAATCACATTAATTTTGTATCAGAGACTGCAAGTTACTGAGTCATTTTGTGGTCCAAGTTGCAAGAGAAACGATGAGGAAATGAGGAAATGACACAGTATGTTCCTCTGCATCACAAATTGTTTGATTATTTCGTTTATTTTGTAAATTGTATATTTTTTGTATAAGAAACAAATTTTTATTATTGAGTTCTGCGCTGTAGTTCCACCCGCAATCAACAGATGGTGTGAACAATTTATAAATCGCGTTCACGTTATTTCTCAGATCTAGTGCGGTCGCGCCCATACAATTAGGATAAGGTATTTTAAAAGCCGTATTTGTAAAACAATTCTTAATCTATTATCCAACTAATGCTATCAACCCTTTTTGTCCTTCGCGATTCTCTACCTGCTGTCAAAAGGATCAAGGTCCCACCAGCACTAAGCTTTCGCTCCCGGCACCGCTTTCTTCCCGGAGCCCATTGAACAGTTTTGACACAATACTCTAGCTTAGATTGGGAATTATACTTTTAAATTACGTTGTGATTGTCCACTCTCATTTCAATAGGAGTTTCGGGATTATATATAAATTATGTATAGTAATGTACTATGCGAATTTACTGGTCATATTTCAATAAAATAATGTTGTTATATTTTACAAGAATATAAAACATCCATCAACAGAAACTTTCTCATTGACCACTAATTCGAATCACCTTCTCTCATAACTTAACCCACACGTCACGAATAAGCAAAGTCACGCACAAATACGTTCACACGTCGCAGCTAATACGATTGTACAATCAAATTGGTAAGTGCTCTCTTGTGCCGGTCTGGTACCGACCCGGTGTCATGATTACAATACAATACGTTTGTTGCTAAGGTATCATTATATTGACGCCGATTTTAATGCTTCCGTGGTTTAATGGGTAGCTTACGAGTGTACTCGTACGCACTGGCGGGTAAAGGGTTATCCGTAACCGCGGTGTGGGTGAACGGATAATGTTTTTAGGTTATACGTGTAAACGTCATAAACAGAGGTAATTGGCCTTAAATGTACTTTATAAATAAGTAACAGTATTAGGCTACGTTCACATGTAACGCGCGTTAACGCGCGTCAACGCGCGATCAAATTTGAAGAGAGCTATGTTCAGATGGCTGAATTGTGACGCGCGTTTTCAAATCGCGCGCTTAGACATCCTAATATATACCTAGCAACCGTTCACATGCGCGCGCGTCAACGCGCGTCAGCGAGCGTCAACGCGGCGCTCAGAGAAAAAGTTTCTAGACGCAGACAATCGCGCGTTGACTCGCGCTTTGATACTAGCGCTAGACTGACGAGTACTCTCGCACCGCGCATTAGCGCTCATCATCTGAACTCTCTTCAAATTTGATAGCGCGTTGACGCGCGTTAACGCGCGTTACATGTGAACATAGCCTTAAATAATAGATGATTAAATTAACTTACCTCCGAGAAATCTCGTTGAGACATGTTTCTGAAGTTAAGGCCGTTTCCGCGTAATCTGAGAACAATAAAATAGATATTTCATTAAAATGAATTGTGCGTAATGCTATATTATGTGAATAAGAATTATAGTATTTGAAATCCTGTAAAAATGACGAAATGATAGCATAGCATAAGTTCCCGGTTCGACTAATAATAATGACATTAACGTACGTTTCAATTAATAGTAAAATGAAATGATAGCGGTCATATAGATACTTTAATTTTAATAAAATTGTACGAGTATATAAGCAGTAGGGTTAAGCACACCTCAGTTAGTACTGCGATATTAAAATTGTATAAATAAGACATCTGTAAGTATGTGCCTAATTAGTGCTAATTTTGATATCACTAAACTTTCTATAGTTTTGATATTTAATCACAAAAAAAACTAATGAAATATCAAAACTATAGAAATTAGACCATATACAAAGGAATCAATTAAAATTAAGAAATAGATATACCTGAATCACTAAGTTACTTTTAGCCTAAACTATATTAATTAAACCTTATTTCAAACGATTAAAACAAATGCTTTACATGCCAAAATTATTTGTTTCATTGCTGGAAAAGATGATAATTTAAATATGGCGGACTTAAGTCGCGTGCGCATGCGCGTACCCCTACAGGGCAATCCTGATACCAGATTTTATTATGAGACGATGGAACAGTCGCTACCTGTTACGTAGAGAATGGATAAAACAGAATTAATTTCGATATTTATTTGCGTACGAAAGAATTGAGAGTATTATTTTTTTGAGGTATTGAGATTTTGATTATGACTTACGCTAAAAGGGTGGTAACATTGTATTGTTTATTGTTGTTGTGGTAGTGTTGCCATTAAATGGGTGGTTTGGTTTTTAAGAAATTTACTGATATCTTTGGTGAGATAAGATGCCTTTGGCATCAGTGGGACATTACAAGCTAATACTTACGTACTTAAATAGTTTAGGCGAAAGTTCTTGATTCAAGCGATGTATTTTTAAGTTAATTACGTGATATCTACCGTGTATGAACCAATTCTGAATATTCTTTCGGTTGATGATAGAATATGCTACGGAAATCGGTCAAAGATTGGTATCAAAAAGGTAAAGGTAGATAAATCTATGGCTTTAAAAATTATATTGAGTTTGTTTTCGTATTAATTGAGAATTAGAGACCAAATTAAATTTAGTTAAGGGAGTAATTTGAGTCAGGAAGTTATTCCATGTTTGTTAAAAAATACATTTTTTGTTTTACTTAGACAACTCATTTTTTATTCCGCCAAATAACTGACTCCAATCAAGACGTATCTTTAAAAACGAGTACATCTACTAACTAATTTATTCAAACCTTACATTTAAAACTACACCCTCCCCTCTAGAGAATAAGCTTTAAGTTCCCATAGCAACAGTGATATCTTCAGGTGTACTACAAATTGGTTTGATTACTTCGATCACGCTATTTCACGTGCTCCTAATGATCCGATGAAAAAACGTGCAGGCTTAGAAACTGTATAACCACCTGGCTTCCAGTTAAACTCATAGCTTTGAGGCAAACACCATCGTCCACTGTTGGAGGTAATTGCTTTGAAATTTGGTCATAATTCAACAAAAAGAACAAATAAAATGTCCAGGTGCTTCTAAGTTACAAAAAATCTGGGTAAGTGTAGGTCGAGCTCGGTTTAAAGGGTTCTGCACATTTTGTTATACAAGATAACGAAGAAAAACAAAAAAAAACTTGAGAGGTATCAAGGGACACCCGAATGGAACAAAGTTCAATGCAAAATAGAAAGACGAAACGAAAATATCTGGCTTGCTTTCTATAAGAGAGAGAGACAGACAGAGAAACATGCGCACGCCGCACGGCGTGCGCATGTTTCTCTATCTGTCTCTCTCTATCGCAAAAAGTGTCGTTAAAACTTTTCGTCTTAATTTTTTCCGTCTAGCCCCCTTTCGCAACGCGCGATAAGGAACTTCGTTCGAATAATAAATGGTATCTCTTTTATGTTGTGTTTTTCAGCGCCCCGCGTATTATCCGCGTTGTGTCTTTTCCCGTGGAAATATCGGGATGAAAAATAGCATTTAGCTTTCCCGTTGAATGTGGCTATACATAACAATAATTGTTTAAATCTGATTGATAGTTTCTACGATTAGCGTGTTCAATCAAACTTCTTCTTCATCGAGTGGCCAACCTGACCAGTCCTGGTGTCAGAGTTATTGAGCCGCCAAAGGTCTGACGTGCGTGGCTCAAGTAACGACTACTATCCGTAGAAAGTAACCGGGACCAAACAAAAACAACGTACTCTTCAGCTTTATTATATTTAGTACAGATTTGATATCCTTACTTATATCTGGGCAGTATCGTGCTTCAAAGAAAGAATACTTTAGATTGCCCGAAAAGTAAGATGATTCCGTGCTTCGGAGGGCACGTTAAGCCGTCGGTCCCGGTTACTTTCTACGGATAGTAGTCGTTACATGAGCCATGTCAGAGGCCTTTGGCGGCTCAATAACTCTGACACCAGGATTGGTCAGGTTGACCATCCACTCGATAAGAAGAAGAAGAAGAATTGTCGATCCCGATTTTTTTAATGTTGCAGGCATGTAAGTGGATGGCCTTGTTTAAAAGCTCCAACTCCATGGCTGAAGTATCGCGCTTAATGCAATGTTATTCAATATAAACAGGATGTTGAAGTTTCTGTATTTGAAGCTTAAGGAACCCTAAACTCAAAATGTTGGTAACAAACAATAATACCTCAGTACGTAATTGCTATTCTCTATTTGTACACGTACAATAGAATCTCTGTCTATTTTTTGTTTTAATAAAAGGATTCGAGCAGGTTTTGTTGCTGTTTAAATTTCAACATAAAAACTGGAATGTTAAGGTCGTTTTTTCTACAACTTGTTGAGTCTAGATCATTATGCCAATTATGATATTGACGTGCTTTAGATACTTAGATGGCTAAATTCATATTTCGTGAGAATATGTTGAGAATATTTTCTTTGAAACGAACTGTTTCTGGATTGTAAAGAATTTTATAAATAAGTCTCGTGTCACAATGTTAGTTACTGTACTCCTCTGAAACGACTGGACCGATTTTTATGAAATTTATATACATTATATACATAATCAGTAGATCTGAGAATCGCCTACTATCTATTTTCATACCCCTGAGTGATAAGAGTGGTTATTAATTTTATATGGCAAAACAACGTTGCCAGGTCAGCTAGTGTAAATATAAAAAGTTTAAGAAAATATTAGCATCAAACGAATGTTCCAATGAAAGGCAACGGCTTTGCGTTCGATTGTTACCTATATTATCTAATAGTTGAAGCTATTCCAATAGATCACTTTATTATATTATGCTCTCCCTAACATTGTAAAACACTTACCTACAAATAATATATGTACGTATTTTAATCTTTGACTTGTAATTAGTTGCCTACCAGACAGGTTACCAACTTAAAGAACAGTTAAAAATAAATAATTGTCGGTGGTCTTCCCGTACCTCTGTAATTACAGCCAGTGTCAAAATTACGGATCGGTAATTATAAATTTTTTTATCTACACTAATGTTGTAACATTCTACTTATGTTTCCAATACTTGACTTATAATTACTACTGTTATAGCGCAGACAACTAAAACACTCAATTTAAGCAATTGCACATGATGTTATAATATCATTATAATTTAACATTATAACATCATTATAACGCGACCAATTAACCTGGCGAGCCTTATGTCAAAATCCTCATACTAGTTGTATAAAATTTTGATATTAGGCTGGCTTTTTAAAATAGTTGGGTTATACGTGAAAACTTCGTCGAAACTACAGACACAAAACTCTTTGGTAAGATCTCGCTCGCTCCTGATTGGCCCTACGCGCAGCTGCGCTCTCATTGGTTAGATTTTAATGGCGGCAAGTTCACTGTGACAATACACGTACCTACGCGTGAATTTAATGTTTCGCAATGTGTTTTGTTTTTAAAATTTTGTTTGATTAATTGCATTAAATAGTGAAGATAAAGTAGTGTATGCAACTGCATATAACACGGGTATTAAAACACTCGTTACTATTATGAAACTCGCTGCGCTCGTTTCATAAACTCACACTCGTGTTTTAATACCCTTCTTTATATGACGTTGCATAAACTACTATTATTTTTAAATTAACGTTCGATTTTTTTAGTAAAACCTATTTGGTACAGAGGTGACTTTGAGTTAGGACTTTTTTATTGAGTTTTTTAAGTTTAACGATTCTATTATGATTCTGCTACCATAATAATTTTAATTATCATATTAACTAGCAGTGCCCCGCGGTTTTACCCGCGTTGTGTCCGTTTCCGTGGGAATTTCGGGAATTTGTATACTTATAAACCTACCTCTTGAATTACTCTATCAATTTAAAAAAAACTGTATCAAAATCCGTTTCGTAGTTTTAAAGATCTAAGCATACATAGGGGACAGCGTACATACAGACGGACAGGCAGCGGAAAGCGACTTTGTTTTATACTATGTAGTGACGATAGGTGCTCTTGCTAATTTTGAATTTACTAGGGTGTCATAGAAACCCAATGGAACGTGGAGATATCATTAAAAGAACAAATTGGTTTCTGCGGTGAGTTACACGTCAAGTAGCCAGGTATGGAAATTATATAAAGGTGTAATTATTTGAGGCATGTATGTTTGTTACTCTTTCACGAAAAAACTTCTGGACGCATTTTGATGAAACTTTACAGTAATATAGGTTATATACATTAGAATAACACATGGGATACATTTTATCCCGAAATTCCAGCGGGAACGGGTACAACGCGGGCACCACCGTAGGCGCGTTAGTACGAGTAGGTCATAATTTGTACTTACATATGATTTCACTGACCAATGATCAAAACGTACATTAAGCAAAGTGAGCGCGCGTTGATGTCTTTTCTTCGACAGTGACGAACTCTGTTGGTGCCATAGAACTAGAATGTATGAGGTTTTTATGTCTGTGGATGGTGCAGAATAAATATTATTGTCTGTCTTTTAACAGACATTTTAGCATTTTTGACACTACACGATTATTATTACTTATTATCCTCCCCAAGTACTGATTATCTTCAATGAGATGCGAGACCTTTGCCCAGGAATGGGACATTACCAATACTTTGCTTTTTTATATTACTCATATGAGTACTAGTCAAAGAACAAAACTCAACCAACAGATATAAAGATGGAAGATCGCAAACTATTCTATTACGATAGGAACTCATAGTTGGAACCACCATAACTAGAAAGCTGTAATCATCAAACAACTTTCAATAGACAAGTGCTGGCATACCATAGCTATCTATACGAATATTATAAAGAGGTAAAGTTTCTGACTTTGTAATAGCTAATCTCAGAAACTATAAATCCGATTTAAATAATTCTTTCTGTAATGAATAGCCACTTTCAACGGGAAGGTTACGGGCTATTTTTCATCCCGAAAATTTCACAGAAACGGACACAACGCAAGTAAAACCGCGGGATGCTGCTATCGTGAAATGTCCGTTTTACGTTTATCTTAAAGCATTATTCTTGTATTAGATTAGCAACGGATTTTATTACAGTTTTCACTATCAGTTATGGTATCTAAGAAAGTTACTATTGGTTATTCTATTATGTAGGGATTCCTAATGTTTTAATTAAAGCATTTAAATCGAAGCGAAAGTATAAAGCTGTATAGTAAACCAAGACGTGATCTTTAGATATTTGTTATGACAAATGTTATGAGGGTAAAACATCGATCAACAATACACAACATTGTCCATCGAAGGGGTAAATCTTTAACAAAATTAAAGGGAAACGAATGAATGAAATTGAAATGAATGAATGAAAAGGAAACAAGTACAATTTTCACCGAAATGTTAGCTGTCATTTTCGAATTCTTTCATTGGTTGGTTTAAGTAAATGGCAAGTGTAAGTTGCATGTGACATGCAACTTACACTTGCCATTTACTTAAACATATCATAGACAAGACATGCAGCATGTCTTGTCTATGATATAACATAGTTGCTACTTTTATTTAACGACTGAAGTACTTAAATCAAAACAAAGTTACATTAAGAAGCTTTGAATACTAAAACTAAGCGTTAAAACTAAAGTGTTGGTTAGAAAATTGTTATTCCAACTCACAATGTTGGCTGGCAAGAATTCCCGAACGTACAACAACTTCCAAAGAGGTTTCACTAAAAAGTTTACACATGCATTTACTAAAATGAGTTTTTAATGTACAAAAACCAGTGTTAGGTGTAACTTACCATCGCAGCCATTGATTTAGATCAATTATAAGTCCATTTCTCGGCGAGCACGGTTATTACCACCACACGAACATACAAACAAAAAAATATATCAATCGTGAACCACTTTTAACTTAAATGAGTTCATCACTGTACATTAAAACACTTATATATACACTTGTTTGACTGTTATGTTATGTGTAAGAAGTTTTGTATGACTGTCGGCATTTTACTTGGTAGTTAAGGTGTTGTGTGCGCGTTAGCAGCGGGTATGCGCCTGCGCATCCGAGACACGACTGACTGTCGGTTTGCGATGCTGCCAGTTCAGATCCACGCCTTTCATCCGTCGAAGCCTTCGGTTTAGTAGCTTTAAACGCTGGTTGGGGTGTTATGTACCCTCATAGACAGCTTAGGTAGAAGGAAGTATAGTTAAGCATAAGTTCTTAAAAGTGCTTAAAAGTGTTTTATGTGCTTTCATTATTGGTCGTAGAATAGAGGCCGTTATATTAATTCATATTGTAACTTAATCCTAATCCTAACTAATATTATAAATGCGAGAGTTAGGTACTCTGTCTGTTTGTCTGCCTCGCTTTCACGTCAAACTACTGAACCGATTTGAATGAAATTTGGTACACAGTTAGTCCAGAGACTGGGAAAGCACAAAGGCTACTTTTTATCGCGAAACCGTGGGGCGTGGCTAGTTATTATTTAACAACGTAAGCGGTATTGTTGCCACAAAATTTAATACAATTAAGATCGTAAGCGCAAGAGTTACCTATTTGATACAAAAAATAAGAAATACTTATTTTTTTGTCCGGGTATATTATACTTATGCCCATTTTATCACATGCAAATATAAGTAAAATTAAGTTACAGCGACTGGCCAGTACTGTTCATGGAAAAGTAAGTAGGGTCATTTCGCCAGTTCGCGTCCATTTAGTGGAGTTGGCAAGTTTGAAGGAGAAGATAAAAATGTTCCAGCCCTAGTTTCAATGAAAAATTTATGTAATGTGTCCATTATATAGTCTACTATAGGGTTCGCTTACAGTTTTGTTTGAAACTACTTCTGTTTTTTTATAAATAGAAAAACTTCAAAAATAGGCGTTTTACCCACTTTGCGTCCAAAAAATCTAATTTGCGTCCACCCATAGACCATTTTGCGTCCACCAGCTATGAAAAGGAATGTAGGGGTGATATTTTTAGATAATGTAAAGAAAAATTGTATTTTAACAGATTCTTTATTCAAGAATATTTCGTTAGCTCCACGTCTGGTACATTTTCTTTCTCAGATTCCACATCTATCGACTCTATCGTTTCCTGTATAACTTTTATACTCTTTTTTTTGTTTCGGAGCAATTTTTTAAACCTGTTCTATTTCTCTATTCGTTCTTTCTTTTTCGGATTGCTTCCTGTTTTTCGTTCTTGATCTGCGCTTTATCTTCGTAATACTTTCTCCATGCAGCAGAAGATATGGCTGCTGGAGTCCTTTGATTATTAGGTTTCCTTGCTTCTTTAGAAATTTCAGGCAGCATTAGGTGGGTTTTAAATGGATCACAGGTTTTTTTTGGCTTGAATCGCCAACAGCTGCGGATGAATGGTTGTACTAAAGATTACTTTAGTTGCATCCAATTCTAAAATATTACTATTTCGTTCTATTGATAGTTCCATAAGAGACCTCTCAGATTCAGTTTCGATAGAAATTTCTGCAAAGAAAACTTCAGCAGGGAGAGTGTTATTAGTTTTAACTATTTAATTTTAATTAAAAAGAAATGCATATTAAATTATAAAAGTAAAAAAATATATTTATGCTATTATTTGAATTTAATGAAAAAATGGACGCAATTTGGTACAATACTATTTCCTTGTAGGTATAGTTTGCGTCCAGATGTGACGAACGATTTTTATTTTTAATTATCTTTTTCTACAATCATAATAACGTGGACGCAAATTGCTCATTACGATTGCATGATAATAATACATAAATAAAAAATAAAAACAAATTCCCTTTTTTAATTTTATCACATAAAAATAAAAACTAACTAAATCATAAATAGACGAGTTCGCGTCCATTGTGGTCGCAAAGTGGAAGTTTTATAAATTCGGTGTAGTAATTCGCGTCCACCTTATTTTAACTGTTAATTTTTAAAAAAACATGCAAATACATAATTAATATTACGCCTTTTTTCATGCTTTATGTCTAGAAACACTGTGTATTCTAAAATACGCATAAAACAATAAAATACTTACCGTCGAACGCGCCCCTGCTCACTATTTTTTTGCCAACATTTCGCGCGTTTGCGCTTCTTTGTTGAAGAACGGAAACTAACTATTTTTTCTAGACATGATTGGTTTAGCTCACAGAACTTTTGTCTATGTCTATGTGCCTCTTATACGATTAGGTATTAGCGGTAATGACTTTTCGGTGATTTAGCGTGTTAATATACCTATTTTCGAGAATTTTTATAGGGAGGTCCGAAAAATGGACGCGAATAGGGCGCTGGACGCGAACAGGCGCAATGACCCTATTTACCAAATTTATTTAAGAACTAACTTCTTTGCTGAATGGTAGAGCTTAGTTAGATTTAAGACCAAAGTGTATTAAAAACTTTGCTGGTTGTCCCTATTTAAAAAGAAGTTATTTAATTACATTTCGTATTATAAATATTGAAGGGGTGAGCAATACATTACTTATAAGACGTAGATAGTCTTTGAACGCGCTAATTTCTGTCTGGTAGTGTCAGATTTGAAAAATCATTAGTGATAGCCACATTTAAAAGGAAGGTTCCGCTTACCTGCTGATATGCTAATAAGCTACTTTACACCTCTAAATACTATTATATAATACTAAGTAATGGCTTTCATTCCTACTACGTGATGCAAGGGCGTATCGCTAATTCAAACCTTATAGTACTATCTAGTACAAAACTTTATAAACATAAAACAATAATTTTCGGAACTACCAATCCCGCAAAGCTTTCTCTACTGGTATCACTTAACCGCTATTCTAGAAAGAGAAAGACAGATAAACACCTGTCTCGTTCACACAGGAATGTGGCCCGCTATCAACTTGAAGGCCGCTTTAGACTTGTAGGAGCTTCAATGGCAAGAACTTTTCAGGTAGGTAGCTAAGTAATAGATATCAGGAATTACTTTGAGAGTGCTTTGTAAGTACTCTACTTAGTTTGAGTTTTTGTAATATTTGGATAAGTAATTTCAATATTTAATGTATTAGTTTGAATACCAAGTAGATGTATGTATGTTACATGATTTTGTAAGCTTTTATGTAAGCTTTACATTATATAATTATTGTAGGAAAAAATCAGGTAAGCGCTTACGCTATTTCATTCTACTGCTATTTAATGTCTTATTTTATTTTTCATTAAGCCTTTTTTAAAACATAAAGTAAGTATTATAATTTAACCAAAATAAGGTAGACAATTTTATGCCGGTATTCGGATTCGAACCCCGACTGCGACGCCCAAAAACCTCAAATATAACGCAAGCGCAACTTTTTATGAAACTATTTATACTGCCCTCTATTAGCGTTTTAGAGAACTAGTAGAACCCAGATTGCTGTTCCTTCATTTATATGGCTTCGTTATTGTACATGAGCATTTAGTACAAGATAATTTTGATAGATGGCGTAGTCAACACAAACACCATCTATTGATAGATCTGTTGAACTTGTTGCCTAGCAACTGTCACTTTGACATTATTTTGTTTATTTATTTTCAAACTGCCCGTTTTGTAATATTTCCAGCTGCGTGTGTGATCTTGCTCAATGACTCTTAATAAAAAGGAAGCAATATTGTTATGTGTTTGACCTCACATGATCCAATTAAGAATGATTTCTGCGCCCACACGAGGTGACTGAGTAATTTGTGTAAACGTTTTGTGAGTTGAGTTTAAAACTTTTAAAAGTCAGTTGAAAAGAGGTTTTCATTGTGGGCAGTCATCCAAGGAGGTTCGTATTGATCTCACAATATTATGACTCATTTTATTTTGTGTTTTTATGCACTTGGTAACCTTAAATACGGCTGCTTTATTATTGACTTATGTGCTTGTTTTCGCCTTGAATTAAAAGTTTAATTACAATTCATGCACTAACTGTAATGTTACTTCATAACTTTTAAAAGTAAGTTTACTTGCATTCGATTATTTTACCCATTATATTAATGAACTTTCGTAAAAAGCTTTTATTAACTGGAGTTAGTTTATTTTCCATAAAGTTTCATAAAACAGTACCTATAGAAATCATTCTTCATGTAATTACTAATGCTTTTCCTAGAATCTCTTGTCATATTTTTATTCATTCACTTAAATCCATAAGTATGTATTTAACATCTCTTGCCATTGTTATTTATAGACTCAAAGTTTGACACCAAGGCTGGCCACTGACCTCAAAGTTTTATTTACTTACATTAAACCTTTTTACCGATAGGTAGACACCTAAAAGTAACATGTCCCGCCAAAAACCTCAATGGCAACTCCAAGCTCTGGCTGCACAGAGACGTGACAATGAACTCCGTAAAGCACAGGAGTTGAAGAAAGTAGCCGATTATTTTGAGGCTCATACAAACAAGTCTAGGCACCACGAACAATGGACTACGGAGGACTATTACGAAAGGGCCAATAAAGAAGCAGAATTGATGTGTGAAAAGAAAATTAAGGCTGTGTAAGTAGTTTGTGGTTTTTTCTGAACAGTTGGAAAACATAAGGGCGTTGTTTAGATTGTGTACTATCAAATGTTAATAGTTATCTTATAGCCATCATCGGAGGGTATGTTAAGCACTTTGTTCTTAGAGGCCTTTAGGTGCCTAAACTCTTACACTGTGGTTTAGTATAACATAGCTAAGGTGGATAGCACTCTTAGATATAATACATATTGTTGGTAGTGTCTGTCATGTTGTATAGAGATGCGAAGGAGCTTGCACAATTGATGGAGAAGTCTGCATCGGACTCACAGACAAGAGCCTTGCTCTTAAATTTATGATTTATGATGTTGGTAGTGTGGCTGTGGTCTGAGTCATGTATTGGACATATTTTACAAGTGTGATGATTACAACTAATTTTACTATCTGTACTAATATCTTCAGTAAGTTTTTGGCCTGCAGTATGTGGTATTACCAGCGAATATTATGTTTAAATTTCCTATAGAAAAGTAATTCATACTTAGCTACTTATTCTAATTTTTTAAAATATTAATTTAATTTATTTTTATAATGGTCTGTATGTTTTCAGCAAACTAGAAGAGAGACGCAAAAAGTTAGAATTAATGTTATTTGAAGAGAACATGCAGTTTCAACAAGAGATCAAAGCGTTGAATGCTAAGCCTAAATATTATAGGAATGGGTAAGTAAAGAGAAGGTTTTTTGATATTCAAGTAAGGTGACATGATATACATTAGAACTCAATTTGTGGTGATTATGCGTAATCCACCTCACTGTACTGATCTTCAATGAGATCAGAGGCATTTGTCCAGCTGCACATTACAGGCCACTACTTTACTTAACTTCACTACATAGTATAAAACATAGTTGCTTTTCGCTGTCTGTCTGCCTGTCTGTTCCTATGTATGCTTAGATCTTTAAAACTACGCAACGGATTTTGACGCGGTTTTTTTAAATAGATAGAGTAATTCAAGCTGAAGGAAATTCCCACGGGAACGTGCACAACACGGGTAAAGCCGCGGGGAGGTGCTAGTAATAAGTAAACCTTTTCCAGGTCATACTTGAATGAAGTACCAACATCAGCGCTAAAGGACATCAACCAAGGGATAATGGAGAAAGAGGAACAGCTACGCCGTCATGAAGCCGAGTTGAGATTACACCACGCGTGGAGGTTGAACCAGCCGGAAATTAGGGCAGCTACTACTTATATAGCTAATGGAAAACTCAAGTCGGCTTGGTTAGTGCATGTTGGAAATTACATATTTACAGTGTCATTTTAGGCCAGCATGGTCTTCTTCTTCATCGAGTGCATGGTCAACCTGACCAATCCTGGTGTCAGAGTTATTGAACCGCCAAAGGCCTCTGACATGGCTCATGTAACGACTACTATTTAGCATGGTAATTACGCCTAATCCTCCTCACTGTACTGATATCTTCGGTAAGTGAGAGGCCTTTGACCAGCTGTGGGATATTACAGGCTAATTACTTTATAATTTTTATTTTTACTGAGACTTATGCTAGGGCATCGCTAGACTATGGCCTAATATTCTTTGTAAATTTTCTAATTCAATAATTCTTTCATCTTCTAGGATGGAACAAATAGTTGAGAAAGAGATGCAAAAGAAGAAAGAAGAAGAAGAGACGCGGAAGATACTCAAAGAACGAGACGAAGCGCTCCGGAGACAGATAGTTATAGAAGAAGAAAGACTTAAAGAGAAGGAGATACAAATGAAGGTAGTACAAGAAGTAGTTTGTCGGGAGTTTTTAGACCGCCTAAATTCCACAAACATGATCTAATGATTGGAGTCCCGCGGTATTACCCGCGTTGTACCCGTTCCCGCGGGAATTTCGGGATAAAATGTATCCCAAGTGGTATTCTGATGTATAACCTATATTACTGTTAAGTTTCACCCAAATCCGTCTAGTAATTTTTTCGTGAATGAGCGACAAACATACATCCATACATACAGACAAACATACATCCATACATTTATACATCCAAACATGCATCCATCCTCACAAACTTTCGCATTAATAATATTAGTAGGATTATTCATAAACTATGTTATTTTTTACGTTCTAGGAACTCCGCAACAGTCTTGAAGGACAAATAGCAGAACTGAGTGAGAAAGAATCAGTTGTAAAGATACTAAGAAAACAGGAAGAGAAAGAGAAGGCGATACTTGAACAACTAGTTCTGATATCGAGCGAGAGAGACAAGAAACATTCCCGCCTTATGGCAGAAAGAGACACCAATATTATCAATATGGGCCTCCATAAGTATAAGTTGAAGAGGAAGGTGCAAGCTGTGTTGCTTGAAATTGATTTGGATTTGGAGATGTTGGAGAAGATACGTAGGAGTGTGTTGAAGGTAAACAATAGTTAAATGACATTGACATTGTATAATTGACTTTGTATATTGGTTTCAATGAGATACACTGATATCGACAAGCCCGTTGGCACAGTGGTAGTGAGACCGCTTACAATGTCGGGGGTTGCGGATTCGATTCCCGCCCGGAGTCAACAATATGTACAGACATAGTTGTTGGCGACGACTTCTGGGTGTCAATTATTATATATTCTTATAAAGTATTTGTGTATGTATATGTAGTAGTATCAGTTAGTTAGATTCCATATTATAAGCTCTGAGCTTAGTTTGGGTCTAATTAACCGTGGATGAATTAAAAAATTATGGGGCAGTTTTTATCCCACAATTCCTATGGAAACTGCGGTTTCGTTATTATTAAATCATCAAAACCAGTTTTTCGTCATATCGAAACAGTTCCAGCTAGGTGTATATGTTCTACTGCCATAGTGATATTATACATTCAGATATGTATCTGTATATCCGTTTCTGTTCCACGTATAAACTACAGAGTAAAGTAAATTAAAGTATAAGCCTGTAATGTCCTACTGCTGAGCAAAGGCCTCTCATCTCACTGAAGATATCAGTACAGTGAGGAGGATAAGACGTCATAATCACCACACTTGGTGATCTCAAACCCGAGCCACATGAACACTACAGAACGGATGAATATATGCAAAATATAACTTTTTATCCCGAAATTACCTCGGGAAAGCTACTGTTAAAACCAAATATGTAGTTAAATTTACAAACTTTTCTTTTTCAGGACTACGAAGCCGATAAAGACAAATGTGTCAATCACAGACGCGTGTTAGACGCGGCGTTAGTACAATTAGAGGAGTACAGAGAACGCGAGCGACAGAGACAGAAGAACATTGAGTCAATGTACGACGGAGAGGCCAGACTCATCAACGAGAAACAGGATAAGGTATATTACCTGCAATGTTGGTTTTAAAACGTTAATGTTCATCTAAATGTTTGCCAAATTAATCAAGCTTGACCGACTAGTTCACCGAGTAGAGACAGAAGAAAAGGTATGGTTAAATCAAAACCATCGAGTTTAAATAATGCAATTCAAAAATTCTTTATTGTTAAAACAGCTTACAATCAAATACATAGGTGTGGAGGGTCCTCATTTAAGGATAACTTGTGTAAGAAGAACCTCCTCTCGTTAACCCGTGATACATTTTTAAAATCATATTTAAAAGGTATATATTTAACAGCAAAGAATAACTTATACTTATACTTAACTCTAAATAACAATAATTATCAGTTTGAACACACATCCCAATCAATGTCGTAAGCGTCGTAAGCTCAATGTCGTAAGTTTTGAGCACGGTAGTGACAGAAGAGACCAAATAGAGACGAAAGAACAATGATTATGCGGTAAAGTTACACTGTCTTGAAATAACAAGCAAAGGCCATAAATAAACATTTGTTTTTGGTTTGTCACTTTCTGACATACGCAATTTTCCGAAGAGTAAAAGAGACAAAACACATTATAACAGTGTATTTATTGCACCGCGTTTATTTATAAGCAGCAAGTGTTTCATAACAGGTACTTACATTTATATAAATCTTCTTTTAAGATGAGTCTTTGATTTATGGTCAATCCAATCAGATTAAAATATAACCAAACATTGATTCTTCTTTTAAAAATTAACTTTGCCGCCTAAAAAATGACCAGCGCTATAAAAAATAATAATCTCTAATATATAAAATTCTCGTGTCACGGGGTGCGTGGTTGAACTCCTCTGAAACGGCTTGACCGATTCTCATGAAATTTTGTGTGCATATCGAGTAGGTCTGAGAATCGGACAACATCTATTTTTCAACCCGAAATTCCCGCGGGAACGGGTACAACGTGAGTGAAACCGCGGGGCGCAGCTAGTAATGTTATATAATAATTCTTTTTTTTAAAGCTATGGGAAAAAGAACGCGAAGCTCGTTCTATATTAATGAACGACGTGTTGGCCACGCTCAGAACACAAGTAGAAGAGAAGATTGAAGCGAGCAGAGTGCAGCAGAGAGCCAACGTTCTAGAACGAGAGAAGATTCTGGATCAGATGGAGAGCTTCCACAACGAAGTCAAGAGCAAGGAGCGGGAAACTAAGGTGGGATTTAACGTGTTAATAACTATACTATAATATTATTATAAAGAGGTAATGTTTGTTTGTTTGTAAGGGCTATTCTCAAAAACTACCAATTCGATTTGAATAATTATTTTTGTAATGGATAGCGACCTTCAACGGGAATTTCGGGATGGAAAATAGCATATAATCTTTCCTCAGAATATGGCTATTTAATACAAAAATAATTATTCGAAATGGACTGGTAATTCCCGAGATTAGTCGGAACATAAAAACAAACAATATTATAAAATTTACCTCTCTATATTATGTATTAGTATTGTTATTATTTATCATAAACAAAGAAACATTTTACTTTTACTGTATTCAAACATTTAACAATCTTCAACAGCTTAAAAACTCCGAGTACTCAACGGTAACAGCGCTACAGTCGCAACTAAACAGCTTGAAGCTACAGCAACAACAGCTTGAAGATGTCTGCGCTCGAGAAGCTTCGATACGCGAAACTATGTCCAACGAACGAGCTATTAGGAGAGAAATAGCTTTAGCACAACGAGCTGGTACCAAACAAGCTTGGACATAATTTGGTACAACTTCATTCATTCAACCAATCAATCCTGGTGTCAGAGTTTTTCGACCGCCTAAAGGCCTCCGACTGCTTTTCGTGCCCTCCGAAGCACGATGGTACTACGAACACCCGAATATGTAAACACAACTCAAATTAGGTCGAACTTATTTTCATACATTTTTGGCAAATAGTATTACACTTGGAAAACTCTTTGTTAAAATTTTATTGAATTAAGGACTGCCTAATGTGAGTACCGTTTGAATATTCCCTTTCAAGATGAAAATACCCATTTATTTCTACGGCATTGTTTTCATGACATTTGCCACGTGTATAACTGTCAAAGTCACTTTGACACTGATTCACAAACGTCTATTTATGACAGGCAGAGGCTGCGGTTTCACCCGCGTTGTAACCGTTCCCTTCTGAATAAACAGAGTGAAATATTGGTAAATGAATTGAATGTAATATGAATTTAATTTAGTCATTAATTACTTGTGTGTTGTGAAATGAAATTTAAATGATATTGTGACTAAAACTTTAGATATTAAGGGTGTCCCGGAAATACGAGTATATAATTCAGACTATTTTTTTTACAGAAACCTTAAATTTTCTTTTATTTTAAATAAATACTGCATTTTTTTGTAATCTGAGACACCCTATAACCAGTACTGATATATATAGTATTAAGATTTCATAAAAAAATGTGTATTTTTTATATTATCTAATGGTCTAAGATCCGAGCCTATATCGACCTTCACCGAGCTGATAATAGAACGAAACATATTTTATCATGAATTTAGTATATTAGAAAACATATTAAAAATGGGTTGGCTAAAAAAATCCTAGGCAGACTATTTTTAATTATTTTTCAAAAAATGATTTTAATTAAATGTTGCACCATCAGGATAATAAAAAAATATAATATCAATATATTGAGTTATAACCATAATAATATATCTATAATCTATAATAGACGATAAAAATATCAATTACTTACTTTGAAATTTTTTGGCTCTTTCTGGAAATAGAAAAAAACGTGGACAGCCGAAAATTCAAATTAAAAAATAACAAAAAAGATAGATTCGACATCTTGTATTACGATTTAAAATTTTATTACAAAACAGTATAAATACAAAAATAATATTAATTAAAAATAGTCTGCCCAGGATTTTTTTAGCCAACCCATTTTTAATATGTTTTCTAATATACTAAATTCATGATAAAATATGTTTCGTTCTATTATCAGCTCGGTGAAGGTCGATATAGGTTCGGATCTTCTACTATAAGATTTTAAGCCAAAGTGTTTGCTCTGAGTTCTTAAAGTTATAAACAATTAGCTGTGCCCCGCGGTTTTACCCACAGTGCACCCGTTCCCGTAGTAAATACGGGATAAATAGTCCTTTAACCGTCTCCTGGTTCTAAGCTTCCTCCCCACCAATTTTCAGCCTAATCGGTTCAGCCGTTCTCGAGTTATAAATAGTGTAACAAACACGACTTACTTTTATATATATAGATATGGATTGGCACAAAATGTGGACCAATGTCGTCAATTTTCCAGCCGAAGACGATTGCTTCTGAAGAGGAAAAAGGTTTAGAGATAGGGTAAGAATGAAATAAAATTACTAAACCTTTTTCCTCTTCAGGAGCAATCGTCTTCGGCTGGAAAATTGACGACATTGGTCCACATTTTGTGCTAATCCAAAAAAAATAGTGTATACTCTATTTTTTTTAACTTTTTGACTACAGTTGGTTTAAACTTAACTTATCCATACTATTAAACTTAACTTATACATACTTATTTGTCAAAATTGTATGAGTACATCAACTTTGTCGAATATTTAAATATAACTTGTATAGAATTGACCGCTGCTTAATTTGAATGGCTTTTGAATATTGGGATCATATCAAACAATGAAATAGTAATTGAGTATTTTATTAAGCCGGGAATTTATTCCGGGGATAAGTAAACATTTTGACCAGCAAACCATTTTAAAATGTGAGGCGAATTGTTATGAAAGGATTTGTAAAGAAAAGGATTTCTAGGATAAATTGTCTTGGTCCATTCTGTTAGTTAGCCAAAATAATATACATAACTTAGGTATATAATCTTGGCTAATAATCTTTGCCACACTGAAGTGCATTAGTATTAATAATATGAACTATTGGGTCTCTTGTTGGCCGTTCTTTTGAAGTGTGATGAAATTAAAGTAATATGTTTTTTATGTTTGTTATTTTATTTTATTGTTATGCTAGTCGCGCCCCGCGGTTTTACCTGCGCTGTGCCCGTTCCCGTGGGAATTTTGGGATAAAACATAGACTAGAACCTAACCTTCCTCTTGAATGCAGCTACCCAATGCAAAAAGAATTATTAGAGTCGGATTATTTCGGACCAGTTTTGACAAAACTTCCCGTATCTAGTAGAGCCGATTTATAAGTAGTAACTGTCTTGTTAACGCCATCTATTAAAATAGCTATGAACTAATTTGAAGCAGTAACATGGTGCAGTTAGAGATACCACACTACAAGACCATTGGTGATGCCACAGAACAACGCCATCTGTGAGCCGTTCACTAAACTAAGTTGTAAAAATGTTTAGTTATAATACCTATAGGTGTCGCTAACCGTTTATATTTAGAGAAACATTTTATTTGTGTAGGTAGAAGATCAGATGGTGATAGAGTGGGAAGATTGTTAATTATACTTGAGATCTGTAATAATGTTCGTAGTACATGATGCTTGCAACATGCAAATGAGGTAATGACAAAAAAAATTCGTTACAGTAAATGTAGTTGTTTCTTCTTCATTTATTTAAAGAAACTGATTATATAAGGCCATAGGAACTCGTAGCTTAACAACCGAACTAACTGTTGCAAACGATATTTATTTACTTGTGCAAAAAGCCCAATTCCTGGACCAAATAAAATATGTATCTAGAATAGTGCACGAGGCTATTGTAATTTACTAAGAGGACTATTTTTGTGTGTAATTCTAATTATGTACAAAGGAAGGTAGATACCTAGTTGTCTAGGTGCCTGTACGCGATCTTATTTAAACAAACTGGAATCACAGGCCAGTTCAAGCACATACCTATAGTCGTAGGAAAGTTTGGTTTATTGCTTACATCAGAAAGTGTCATTTTTATTGTACTTAGGTTCATATAGAAAGCATTCGTCAAACGACGGTAGCTTAGATTATTAATGAAAATGAAATATATGCTTTAAAGCTGCGTTTTCATATATTATGTATCTCATCATATATCTCATCATATAACATATATTATGTTTTCATATATTATGTATATTATGTCCTGTACTTACTTAAAGCCTAATTCATAAACGCTAATTAACAGCATTTTAGTTATAAATTGGCTTGTCCCTCTCCGACATATGATATTCTCCAAAGAGCAAAAGAGACAAAACACTTTATAACAGTGTGTTAATTATAGAGCGTTTATGAATAAGGTGGATAGAGTTTCAGCGAATAAGTATTTGCTCACATCCGATGCTCGCTCAAAATGGAAAGACAATAAAACAAATTGTTCCTAATCGATCATCACCGAACTTACATTCGCTCGCGCTAGCATTTTCATTTACTTATCTGTTCGCTTAAAACAAGCGGCTTTATTTTCCCCACTTACATGATACTTAAGTCATATTACTAAGGGGATGAGCGTATTAATATTTCACCAACGCAAAAATTGCAATCTGCGATATCCGAAACAACTGCGAGCATCTACGCAAAGCTATTTAATAGTGATTTGACAGTGTAGTTATTTATCAGTGATTTAGAATGTTACATGCGATCTATCTAAGTTGTAAATAAAATCTATTTACAAAATAAAGTTTGTAAATAGATCTAACAACTATTTACGCAAATAAATTATTTGAATTTGAATAAGTATAAACTGTAATAGGTATACAGGTAAATCTAAAAGAAAGTCGTATTAGTTACACCATTTATATAACTCGAGTACGGCTGGACCGATTATAATGGTTCTTTTTTTATTTTTTTTATAAGTCAGGAATAGGATAATAAGTACATAATGAAAATCCCGAAATCCCGAAACGGGTACGATACGGGCGAAGCCGTGGGAAACAGTTAGTTTACTTTAAAAGCGTTATTAATTAATGTTAGTAAGTAAACTCTCTTAACCATTCAGATATACGAAGGATTTCGGCGCTTGCCCTCACGCCTAAAGTATACTAGATGTTGTGATTTAAATTCGGAACCTACATATGTTGCGATCTAAAATCTGAATCAGGCGAGTAGGTAGGCTACTCGCCTGATTCCGATTTTGAATCCCAACATAGGTACACTCTATTTTATCTTACGGTAGTTAAAATGTTAATCGATTTTCCTATCGAAAATGATTCCTTCAGGAAAAGAAAAAGGTAAGTATATTGATTTCAATCCATTCTTAGGTACCTCATCCACCACTCGACACACACCAATGGGAGGTGGTCATTGGTTTAAAAATCGGTTATAATGCATTAAATTTTATGATGATGTGAATACTGTAGATTTTGAAAATTTGAAGATTTTTGAACGTTACCCCATTTAAATACGCATGTGTGTCTCAAAAAAATTTTTGTACTTAATCGGTAGGTATCATTCATCAAATCTTTTTAACAAACATGGTTTTATTATAAGTGATGTTATAAAAGAAAAATCTTAACACTTATTTTACATTGAAATTCATAAATTTTTTTTGCCATATAAATTATTAAAAGAAAAATAAGGAGTAGACCACCCTTAACATTTAGGGGTATGTAAAATAGATGTTAACCTACCCGATAGGTACCAAATACAAAAATTGGTCGAACTTCTAGGTGCTAGATGTATAGACTAATATCATAAATAATACCTATACCCGGACAAATTCACACACCGTAGAGTAGTACTTAGGTAGTTAAGTTCCTACCCCGTTCACTGTAATTTATATATTAGGTATTTAGGTATTACTATAATATTCCTCAGCGAAGCACAGTAGTGTCACAAAATACCTAGGTATATGGGTATAATATATGGCTAAAGACTATATCATATTTTTCATACTAAAATTAAATTCCAACTGATGATGACTGATTAATGATTATTCAACACTTCCTCTTCACAACTACTTTCAAAAATGGTTCAGTAATGGGGTACTATTGATATGAAATCACTTCCTTTTTCCTCTTCAGAAGGAATCTTCTTTGACTGGAAAATCGATGTGGTCGATTTTAAATAACATGTTTTTTTAACTTTTCAAATAAAAGTACTTAAGAAAAGATACGATATATATTTAATACTAAGTAGGTACTTTTATTTAGATGATTATTTTCTCATTTAATTTTTTTAACTGCATACAAAATTAATCACCCGCTCGAAGACCCTCGCTCAAAATTGTTTAAGTATATTTTAATGATTTTTGTGCATCGACAGTTAGTGCTTACTTACTACAGATTTTATAATCGTGATTTGTCTTAGTACTATTATTCGTAAATGTCACGCACCTAAACATAAGTATTCAATATAAGAAATTATTATTTCTTTAGTCTTAAAATTATGTCTTCATAGATTTTATATACATATCTAGTTTGATATAAGATGTAGACACACCTATATCAAAGTGGTTTGTACCCAGTGATCTCTAATCATAGCTACCCTACTCCATTATCGCCTACCTACATATATCTTTCCGGAGCAAATGGCAGATATAAAAATAAAGAAAATACAGAGAGAACTGGAGTTTCTAGAAGGCGGGGAGCTGTCTACATAAACATAACTCGCAACGCCCCCAGTCAAAACATTCTTTCGAACAAAACCGAAACTATAAAATAAGAGCAGCCTAGAGACGCAACCGAAAAATCCAGGCTCTATAATTATGTTCAGCTACCACTCGATCTACCGGCAAGCCAATTTAAATTTACTGCGAACGCCGCACGTGGCCCACAAAATGAAATCCCACTACCGCACAGAAACACGCACGAAAAAAAACATAGAAAAATACATCGCAGGCGCCTCCCTTCGCCGCGACTGGCTGGTCGTGCTGGCCACGCCTGTTCTAAGCGCTACCCTCGCCGTCTCTGTTGTTCTGCTCGAAGCCATATGGTTCTATCTCGCTCCGATATGGTGTAGCTATCGAAAGCTACCAGATATTTGTCAGTACGCGTTTAGTTGTCGCGCGTGTTGGTGCGTTCCGGTGGCGCCGCGCGGGTATCGCGGTGTGTCTAGTGAAGTGCCGTGTATAGGTGCCGAAGTGGCGGGTTTCCTTGCCGCAGGTCGGGGGGCCCATGCCCCCTTCCACCAGCACCACATTGGTAAAAGTTAGTGTCCTGTGCCTTCATTGTACAAACTTGTCCTCTATGTTTGGGTGGGACTGTGAATGTGATTGAAACAATGCCGACCTATGGAGGTTATTTATGTTTTTGTTATGTTTTTTTACTAACCAATACTGTTAATGTGTACTAACAACTGTTTTTGATCTATTAAGAACATTTTGACATAACGAGCATGCTCTCAGGCACATTCCTAATAGCCTAGTTTTTATGTATTGCTCTAAGATACTAGGTTACAAAACCTAA
Organism: Cyclophora albipunctata; assembly: GCA_963082685.1. Lineage (NCBI taxonomy): Eukaryota > Metazoa > Arthropoda > Insecta > Lepidoptera > Geometridae > Cyclophora > Cyclophora albipunctata. The sequence continues at coordinate 4,417,753 of OY720133.1, forward strand.
GTCAAACCTCATGTCCAACCTAAATGACATTTTATTCTAATCTGACAGATTGAACATAATTCCTTTCCATATAAAAGCTACGTGACCTGTCAAATATCCTATCTACTCATACTTATTCCGATATCACAAAAACAACAAAAAGATACTTATCAATATTTGCAACTAATGCGCCAAGTTTTTGTTCACGTTTTTTATTGATTGGAAATATGTATGTACTTATGATCCACTTAGTTAAATTTGCGCTAAGCACTAATGTATTAGTATTTTTTACATAGGTCTAGGTTACTTGAGTACCATACGTAGCTAGGTACCTACCTGGATATTTATACTTGAGTATACAAAACGTATATAGGTACCTGGGTACTTATACATATCCTATTGTACTAGACAGTAATCACATTCGACTGGGTAATAGATACTAGGTAGATATATTAGATCTCAAATAGGGGTACCCATAGGTACCATAGATAAAGCTGAAGAGTTTCTTTTAACGGATTAATTTCTAGAAATTAAAAAAAAATACAAGATGGACTTAAAAAAAATACAAGTCGGATTTAAAAAAATGTACCTATAGGTATTCATATTCAAGATGTTAAAGAAATCTATAGCCAACATACAAGATGAATATTTTAAGTATAGGCTACTTTTTATTAAAAAAATCCTTCAGGAATAATACTGTATGACTGATATAAGTATAAGTAGGAAGGTATATTATTTTTTCTATTTATATAAATATGTATTTACATAATTATAAGTTACCTATTTAAATAAGGTTATACTAAAAGTATTGTGACAGCTATCATTAATTAAACAATCATCTTTCATTGAATATAGTGTAGGTACCTTCTTAGTTATGCAAAAAAACTTATGTAACTCAGGTACCTAAATCCCTTCATGGTAAACAAATTCTTCGTTACAAAGTATAAATAATTACCTATAACTGTTTTGTTTGTTACCAACTTGCTAAGTAGCTAATCGGTGTCAAAAACCACTTATCCTTTTTCAAAAATTATCAAAACAATAAGCACGCGCTCAGTTACATAATCTTTTCTCAAAATAAGTGTTAAAAAGTAAAAAATGCAGATTAAAAAACATGAAAAGATTTTTTAAATCTTTAGAATACAAATCTACTTATCTATGGTCAAAGTAAACCTCTAAAGAACCTTTTTGCTTAATATCGTCTTTTTGCATAGCTGGCACTGGCGGCTTAGAAATATTTGTAAGCATTTAAAACGATAAAATTTTGCTTGTAATCTTACTTAGATTTAATAAAATGGTTTTTAACTTAACAAAGATCTTAGATTGTTTAGTATCTTGCTTTAGTACTTAGATAAGTACTAAATTTTAAACTTGGCATACCGATTTAGATCTGTTAGGTAGAAAAAGCGAAAAAATAATTTAATCATAGGTACCTATTACGATTATTATTACCTCATAAGTATCTAGGTATATTTCATGTATGAGTTTATAGGTAGGTATATCAGTTGATAAGGGCGCGCACAGACGATAGTGACATTCGGAACATTGAAAACAGTTTTAAGATTAAAAATCAAAAGCAATGAAAGTGGGTACACAATCTATATTAAAATAACTATTAGGTATAATATGAAAATAACAGCTGTCTTTCCGATAAGTACTAGGTAAATTAAATTAATGTCAAACTAGTAACATTTGTATATTTCACATATCTGTATAAGTGAGTCTTAGGACCGGGTACCTATACCTAGTGCGTTCTCAGCTTTACCAACCTATCTAGAAATAAGTATAACAAAGTAGGTACCAACCTAACAAGTTATAATAAATTTTTTTTTGGATTGGCAAAAAATGTGGTTAAATGTCGTCAATTTTCCAGCCGAAGACGATTGCTTCTGAAGAGGAAAAAGGTTTAAAGATAGGGTAAGAATGAAATAAAATCATTGGTCCACATTTTGTGCCAATCCAAAAAGAATAGAGTATAGTTATAATTGTCCGTGGTCCCCATTTAACCACTAAAATCATAAAAGCACATCCATTTCTATTCCAAACCAATGTTGCCAACATTAGAAAACCTTTCATTACCTAACCCCTATATCTATAGTGATAAAATTTTATGAAAATTAGTTCAGTGGTCAGGCGGCAACAGAAAGCAAACGTAAAGTAAACTAATTTGAAAAAACAATTCTGCGGTTGGATTTGACGACTAAATAAAATTAGTTTTTGGTTTGGACGTATTTTAATGTTAATTTCTTGTCCTGTCCTCTGTGCCCTGCCACCTGCATTAAAGAGGACTTACTACCGCATGTATCAGACGCTGCCTGTCGGTTGTGAATTACTGGTCCGGGAAAATATTAGTACAATAATTATTTTGCGCTATTGACTCGAAAGAAGAAGAAGAAAAATTAAAATGTTATTTTATGGATTTGTAAGGAAATTTGGCCTACTTCATGTACCTCCTTAGTTTTTTAAACCATCACATCACTGAACTACTTACTTAAGTACTAATAAAGCTGAAGAATGTGTTTTTTGCAAGTCTTGCTAAACGCGTTATTATCTAAAACAGTAGGTTTAAGAAAATCTTTTTAATAACATTTTAAGAAAGAGATTTTAGCTTAGTTCTTGTATACATACTTAAATTAACAAAAAAACATACCCGCTTATAACCTATCTCTTAAATCCACAGTTTAAATACCGTGAAAAAGCCGAAGTATCTTAAAATATTTCGAAAATATTACGCACCGACGGTTACCCATCAAACCAGAGATTATAAAGCAAATGATATCGTTCCATTTTTGAACGCACCGGCAGAAATGGCGCGCGACAAATCGGACATTCAGATTTGAATATTTAAAAACAGAACTGCGTCGCGACCTTCATAAATAACGCCAATAAATGTCATGTGTTCGAAAATCTTTAACGAATAAAAAAAACAACGACGCTTTATGAAGAAAAGTAATGTCTATGGTCGTTTGAAATATTTTTAGTATGAGGTGTCAAAAGTTTTAAGGTTTTTTTGTGGGTCGAGTAAGTATTCTAAGTTATGTTCAATAACAATATCTTTTTACTATTCACGTAAGTAATCACTGAGTTTTGCTATACACATTTATAGGATGTTAGTGTACCGTTATAAGTTTAAGTAGGTACTTGAAAATACCTATTGGTCAAGTAAAGTAAATTGTGTGAAGTAATACTAAACCTAAAAAGTACCCATAGTTAGTACCTACCTAGTGCCTATATTAAAACCTAAGACGTCGAGTTTTATCGGTTAGGTTTAATCAAAGTAAGCATGTAGGTACAGTCAACTACAAAAGTTGTTTAACACATTCACTATTACAAAACACCTGAACACTCGAAGATATCATAAATAAGTGTCGCGACAAAGCAAAAAAAAAATCGTATCATAAGTAATTTACAAAAAACAGTCAAGATCACAATGTTTCTTAAGTAGCTTAACATAAATAGTTCTTATACAAAAACTCGTGGTTAGAATGTTTTGTAATATAAAATATAGTAATATAATATACCCGGACAAATTCACACACGGTTAATTAGACCCAAAGTAAGCTCTAAGCGTGTGTTATGGAATCTAACTGCTACTACATATTATATGTACATACAAAAATATTTTATAAGAAATATAATTGACACCCAGCCGTCAAATACAATATTGATTGTATTAAACTTTTGTAGTTGGCTGTACATAGCATGTACGAATACATAAGTAATGTACATAATATAGTTAGTTACCTTTGAAATGGCAGTAACTTGGTATACATAGATTGTAGCTCTGTATGTATGTTAATAAAATTTTATTCGACGCAAACTTTATCGATCGTAAAACCAAATCCCATTATGTTCTAGCTGTGAACAGTGCTACCAACATTACGACGGAAACTATTCGAGAGGTTGATGTATGAAGGATGTAAGTGGCATAGGTATAGAGTCGATGAAACGTTTTTAAATAACTGACTCGTTCGATTTTCAAAAGGCTGTCAGATAGATAGTTTCATAGAGTATATTATTATAGTCGTAAGGTATTATAGAGTATAGAGTTGATAAAATGTTTTTAAATAACTGACTCGTTCGATTTTCATAAGGCTGTCAGATAGATAGTTTCATAGAGTATAGTCTAATAATACAACGATGTTTATATGTCGAATCGAATTCCGAAAAGCTTTTCTTACAATATAAAATAATAATAATTAACAAAAAGCAAATGCTTAACATTTTTGTGGGCTCCAAAAAACATCTGAGGTACATTAAGTCTAAATATTGTGAACTACATGTATAACATAGTATAGTAGTAAAGTCACACACCTGGGCAAAGGCCTCTCACCTCACTGAAGGTATCAGTGCAGTAAGGAGGAACATGAACTACGTAATTCATTTAAATTCTGGTATAGGTATACGAGTATATTTAGCGCCCCGCGGTTTTACCCGCGTTTGTGCCCGTTCCCGTGGGAATTTCGGGAATTTTTACACATATAAACCTTCCTCTTGAATCACTCTATCTATTTTAAAAAAAAAGCGTCAAAATCCGTTCCGTTTTAAAGATCTAAGCATACAAAGGGACTGACAAACAGATAGCGGAAAGCGACTTTGTTTTATACTATGTAGTGAAATTTTACTTATTATTAAAGCTGTAGGATGCTATGTAGGTACCTTTAAAAGTAAAGAGAAGTAAGATAAATACGACTAAAACAGGTGAAAGCGCAAAACTAGTACATAAACTTAATAAAATATTAATTTATAATTACATAGGTTACTCTTTAAGTAATTAAAAAGCTTGTCAGTATAACATTTTAATTAACACAATCTATTATTAATTAATTTCTTCATTAGACCCCTTGTTTCATTTATTAGACTGATTGGATTTTAACAAATTAATTTGATTCAATAATTTTTAATCTAATTTTCATTGAGTTTGGTTTGTTAGTAAGACATTGATTGTTGGTTTAGTTAGATAAATACAAAACTGAAGTAAAGACGCGTAATGTGACACTTAAAAGTAAAAAATATCAGTTTTTTGAAAGAGAAATTACTTAATTTACAGTCAATAATTCTTTATTTACCTAACCTATGTATACAAATATAGGTAAGCTTAAAAGGTTACAGTCCAACTCAATTCCATTTTTAATAGCATTTTCGGTTTAAGTATAAACATAAATCTAATATGCATAATATAAACTTCTTTCTATTGCATACTAACAGTGCCCTGCGGTTTTACCCGCAGCGCACCCGTTCCCGTGCGAATTTCGGGATATTTGTTACATATTATCCTATTTCTGACCAAGATAAGTTGAAGAAAATAAGAATCATTAAAATCGGCCCAGCCGTTCTTGAGTTATAAATGGTGTAACTAACACTACTTTCTTTTATATACATACCTACCTTTAAGGATTAATAAATCTAGGATAAATATAATATCATGCAATGCCACACGGCTGCACTAGTGGTATCCTATTGAGACTTTTGGGATTAAAATTAGCCTAAAATCGACGTCTGGGTGTCAATTATATATTCTCATAAAGTATTTGTGTATGTATACGTAGTAGTATCAGTGAGTTAGGTTGCATAATACAAGATTAGAGCTTACTTTGGGTCTAATTAATCATGTGTAAAATTGTCCGGGTAAATTATATTATGTTGTGGTAGTAGTAGTATCAGCCTGTAATGTCCCACTGCTGGGCAAAGGCCTCTCATTTCACTGAAAATATCAGTACAGTGAGGAGGATTAGGCGTAATGGTGATTACGCCTAATTAACGCTTGCCTAATGCGGGTTGGTGATCCCAAACCCGAGCCATGTTTGAAAAGTAGGAAACATGTTTCCGATCGAACTGGAAATATGTTATATTGACCATCTCTTGCCTCCAGGACGTGGGGAGGCAGGCGGCGCGATGGCGTGCGCCGGCTGCGAGAAGCCAATCCTGGACAAGTTCTTACTGCACGTGCTGGAGCGCGCATGGCATGCGGCGTGCGTGCGATGCGCGGACTGCCGCGCGCCACTCGCAGACAAGTGCTACTCCAGGGACAACAAGCTGTTCTGTAGGAATGATTTCTTCAGGTTAGTCAATTTTTTAAACTATGTACTTGCTTTACACCTTAGTTTCACATACAGCGCACTCGTCGTGAGTTATAGAATAGTATATAGATGGTCATAAAGTATAGGGCATTAAGTACTTATTAAGTCCAGAAAAAATTGTTTGCAAGATTCAGACATGTTTTTATAGTATGGCCCCAAATTCTGAGCTAGACTTGTGTTGGGACTAGAAAGGATAAGAAAGTAGGTGCCAAAGTTACTTGCACATGTTCACTACAGTGTGTTCGTGATATTAAAAGTCAATCAATTTTTGAGTTTTCAAATAGGATATTCAATGTTCTCGTAATAACCTCGGTCTGTAATGTCCCACTGCTGGGCAAATTTCTCTCATCTCTCTGAAGATATCAGTTCCGTGAGGAGGATTAGTCGTAATCAAGACGCTTGCCTACTGCGGGTTTGTGATCTCAAATCCGACCCATGTTTAAAAAGTAGGAAACATGTTTTTACTCGACCTGGGAATTGAATCCGGGACCTCAGTCTTGGCAGGCAAGTGCACATTATATTATGCCGACCGAGGCGTTTCTATCTGATGTATACTCAGCATTAAAATTTTCCTTTCTAACACCATTTACACCGACCACTGTTCTCAACCTTCTGCCCTCAGGGAAGTAAGCTTAATAATAGATATCAGACTTAATTTGACCCTTAATGGTTAATACCCAAATCATATGGCGCCAAAACTATAATATATATATAAAAAAGGTCATGCTGTAGGTCTGTGTGGGCGGAAAACGGTTCACTTATGACTTCCGTTGGGTTTTGGGTTTTTAGTTTTGGAGATCCGTTTTGAGTGAGAATTTTCTTTGATGTTAGTTCCCTTCTTCTTCTTCACCGAGTGGATGGTCAACCTGACCAATCCTGGTGTCAGAGTTATTGAGCCGCCAAAGGCCTCTGACATGGCCACTACACGTAGAAAGTAGTCGTAACATGTCGTTAGTTTAGTTCCCTTAAGAGTTTGTTTCTACTTTCAGCTGTTGGATTCTGTTTTTAAGGAATTTGTTCTCTTAGGAGCGTAATCGGATCCTATCGTTTTTCTTCTTTTTCTCACCTAATCTAAGTACATAATCGAAGTCAGACAAGTGTGAAAGCTTTTTGCAAAACGTTCTACCACTGGGATCGATTGAAACCCGAACCTGATGGCCCACAAGTGGGAACGGGCTGTAACCCTGGCCAAAGCCTTATCTATACACTATAGATCAATATTATTTATAATAACTATTTATCAAAAATTAGTTAGTTTCACAATCATTAAAGTCTCCTAAAACCTAAGTTCATATTTTTTTCCAATTTTCTATTAACTGCTCAATAACACAATTCCTTCAGAATTGAACAGGCTGTCGAGAAAAGATTTCTCATCGCACTGATAATATCAGTACCTACAAAAGCAATCACACCAAAAACTCCCACAGAACCCAAGAAACTTTTTTATATAACTTATTAAGAAACTTTTTTTATATCAATTTGATGACTTCATTCTTTGACATTTCGACTTCCGATAACATAAGTGATGTCATTTCCTTTGTTTCACACCCTTTGTGTCATTAGCCTTGAATGTCACTTGTGGTAAAGTATTTATTTATTTAGTTGACAAAAGAACTTTGATGAAAAAAACAAACAAAAAATTACCGAATTGAGAATTTTACTCCTTTTTTTGAAGTCTGAACTTTTTAGGTTTTTGATTCAGTTTAAAAGTAATATTACTTTAATTATCAAGGACTTTCATTAATATAGTATAGTTAAGAGGCTCACCCGGGTGTCGAAGCTTTTAGACCGCCTAAAGGCCTCTGACATGGTCTTACTATTGAAACAACCGGTACCGACTGCTTAACACGCCCTCCGAAGCATGGTAGCGCTCAGATAGAAATTCAAGTGATTAACGAGTGTCCGCAGGGGACATTTTGTCCGTCAAAATATGGTTTGTGTAAATTATAATACCAGTGCCCTTCGGTTTTACAAGTACTATATTTTCGGTATAAAAGTGTCCAATCTTTTTTTCAATGTGGCAAGTTTACTAGAACCTAAATATTTAATACGCAAGCGAGCGAGTAATGTCACGTGTGAGATGTGACACTCGCGTTCGATGGGCTTGTGGCTTATAAATTCACTCAACCATAATGACACGATAACAACAAAATTTACTTCAAATCTACAGTATAAATAGCTAAATTGGACTAGCAACGCCCGCAGTTTTACCTGCATTGTACCCGTTCCCGTAGGAATTTCGGGATGCATAATAACTTATAATCTTTCCGTTGAATGTGGCTATCTATTATAAAAAGAATTATTCAAATCCGATTAGTAGTTTCTGAGATTAGCGAGTTCATTACAAAAATAATAATTCATATTAGACTGGTAAATTATTCCTGAGATTAATCAGACAAAAAAACAAATTCTCCAACTTTATTATACAAGTATAGATAGATTTAAAACTAGTCACGACGTACAGTCGTAAAGTCTAGAAATCTAACCTCTTTCTAGGTAAACTAGTACGAGTATATGATATATTGTCCTGTATATATCTAGAACTGTCTTTTAATTTTATGGACATTAAGATATTGTGTGTGAAAGATTTGAGAACCATTTTAGGCTATTACAATCTATTTATAGTCTAAATTATTACCGTTCTATTAATAAACGCGATGTAACTAATACACTGTTGCAATGTGTTTTGTCTCTTTTGCTTTTCGGAAAATTGCGTACGTCGGAAAGTGACAAACGATGATAGCTAAAATGTTCTTAATACGCGTGAGTTGATTTATATTATACTAGCAGCGCCCCGCGGTTTTACCCGCGTTGTGCCCGTTCCCGTGGGAATTTCGGGAATTTTTTTACATAAAAACCTTCCTCTTGAATTACTCTACCTATTACAAAAAACCGCATCAAAATCCGTTGCGTAATTTTAAAGATTTAAGCATACAGACAGACAAACAGTGTGACAGACACGAAAAAGAGACGACTTTATTTTATACTATGTAGTGATAATATATTTATACCAGTTTGTTTGATTTAAACATTGTTTATTATTCCCCCTTGGCTCTATTATTGAACTTGACATCTGTCATTAAGTGCTGTCATCAACTATGTACAATACGTCATGTCAATTATTTTTATATTAATATAAGTATTATTAATGTATTATTCATGACCTCTTGTAAATTGTTCTTGAGTGTTCTACTCAAGCCTCACAAAGATTATAATCTAGGGGTACTAATATAATAAAAGTTTTTAACTTTGTTTGTTTGTTATTATGGGCTAATCGCAGAAACTACAAACCCGATTTGAATAATGATTTTTGCAATGGATAGCCGGGTTCAACGGGAAGGTTAAAGACTATTTTTTATACTAAAATTCCTACGGGAACGAGCTCAACGCGGGTAATACCATAGGGTGCTGCTAGTAAATTACATTAATACTATCGGCCCGTCGTTTTGCTTCTGTAAATGAATATTAAGGTAGATATTGGAATAAAAATTATGTATAAAAATTTCTTTTAAAACACTCTGTCTCTTTGGTAAAACACGCATGAAAATCCGTTCAGTAGTTTTTGAGTTCAGCGCGAACATACAGACAGACACGGCAGCACTTATTTTCTACTTTGCTAGACCCTACTTGGATGGGTGGCCGATAGTGGCACTTCTATACTATTTTTTTTTTGGATTGGCACAAAATGTGGACCAATGTCGTCAATTTTCCAACCGAAGACGATTGCTTCTGAAGAGGAAAAAGGTTTAGAGATAAGGTAAGAATGAAATAAAATCACTAAACCTTTTTCCTCTTCAGAAGCAATCGTCTTCGGCTGGAAAATTGACGACATTTGACCACATTTTGTGCCAATCCAAAAAAAATAGATTATACCTGAGCGCTATCGTGCATTAGAGAACACGTGAAATAATCAATCCTGGTTGTTTCAATCGTTAGACCACGTCAGAGGCGTTTAGACGGTCTAAAACTCTATAACCAGGGTTGTCCACTAACCTGCCCAAACTTACTTTTTTGGTTAAATATAGGTACGGTCGGCCAAGAAAGTGGTCTACCACTTTTGACAAAAGTTTCTGCGAGATGTAACGGTCGCTAAGGTTGACTTTTCTATGCACAATTACGAGTATGTTATGCCGTTTAAAATTGACCTTGTTGTTTCATGACGTTCAAATGAATCTCAACCGTAGGGTGGTAGACCACATATTTGGCTGACCGTACATATAAAACACACTGACTATTTATTATTCAAGAAGGAATCCTAAAAAGTAAAAACTGTTAAAACTAGCGTGGAGTAACATCATTCATTAAATACGTATTTTAAGGCATTACATTTTATAATCTTGTTTTGCAAGTTTATTCAAAGCAACTCATAAGGGTACCCCACTTTTTGGGGTTCCGTAGAAGAGCCTAAAATCGGTTTTAAGTTCTCAATGCATTGCAAGTCAAAGTCAAGTCAAAGTTAAAGTCAAATATTTTTATTCAGTTTTGGCCCCATAGAGGCTCTTTTGAACGTACCAAGACTTTTGATGACATCTTCTCAATTGAAGAAGTAAAAATAATGTTAAAATTAGTAGTGCCCGTGGTATATACTAGTATTTACCTGCGATGTACCCGATTCTGTGGGTTTTTAGGTAAACGTCTGTGTTATTCCAGACATTAACTTAAACAGTGTTTTAAAGTGTTTTGTCTCTTTCGCTCTTTGGCAAATAGCGTATGTCGGAAAGGGACAAACCATTTGATAGCTAAAGTGCTGTAAATAAGCGTTTATGAATAAGACCCTAAATCTCTATGATAATTTTGATCAAATCCAATCCCTACTTTTAGTAAAAGAATATAAAATAAGATAAATAAATTAGTGGAATTATAGGATAAAATATCAACCAGTAAGCAACTAAATAAAATAATACATTTTGATTTAAGCAGATTTTATTTTATCTCTGAGTCAATACAAAGATACTGCCAATGATTAATCATTTTTATACGGAACCCAGTCACCTAATCATCGCTTCCCTCTTGCGTTCTAACGATTAAGGTCATTAATCACAACTAATTAACATTTTACAGCCATAATATAAGATGGCGATGTTGGGGCGAATTTTAAAGATTTACACACATTGATTGTGATCTATTGCTAGGATTAAAACGTAATAAAATAATCATAAAGAATGGATAAGTGCAATACTGGTTCGTACGTTAAGGGTTCCGTGAGAAAATGTGAGTAGGTTAGTGGTGTATGAGTTTTTAGACATAGATCGAGAGAGAAGAAGCTTATTTTCTTTATATATTATAATTCTACTACACCTAAATGGCTGGACCGATTTGAATATTTTTTCTGTATGCGTTTGGGTGGCACCCTTAATGGTTTAGATTTTACAGTAGCGATATCTATTGGGTCGCGGGTGGAACCACCGCGCGGGACAGCTAGAAAGTATCTTTATTTTGTATGTCATTTTTTATATCTGATAGCTATTTTTGATTGAACAACAAGATAAAACTTGTATAGACTACCTATATAGATTATTTTGCTATTCATATACCACCTATATCATGACAGTGGGTGAGGTTTCAAGTAATCATATCAGGAACAAGGGTTTTAATCATTTGCTTACGGAATCCCAAAAAGTTGTATTTGTCCTTGTTTGGACAATATTTTATGATTGGCAAACCATTAAATAGTACCAGATTGTATAGGTCATATATTTATTGAGTTATTAAATTTATGTAATAAATATTCTATACACTGAATTGTATATGAATTGTATAAGGCCTTAATAAAATCTTGGTTAAAGAAACCTTTGATGGCCCATCAAATATTTCTTAGTATTTAACCAAGATCGTTGTTTCCAATAATATTTAAGCTATAGTACTCGTCTATCTTTTGACACAGCAATAAATGTCTAATAATAATACGTTAAAATGTTTCAAAAATTTCAAATTCAAAAAGTTGTCGAACTTAATGTACACGGTTAAAGGCTGTCAAATTGTAATCTTCATACAAACTATCATTATACAAACTATTATAAAATTTTGTCTGCAATTTCAGTTAGGTTATCGGGACCATCTATTAGTACTTTACCTTCAAATAATAAACAACTAAGAGCTCTCTGCTCTAAGCTCTCTTCCAAATCTTCCAAATATTGTCTAAGAACTGTAGGGTACTAATTTAACCCGGAATTTTGCCGGAAATATCCTATCTAGATGACAATGTTTTTACGTGAATAAATGTCAAATTTATTAGAAAAACATACAAACTTGATCTATGTTCTATCAGAAACCTTATTAGAACCAACTATAGACCAGCTCCTTTCCGACCATTATACATAGACATTTTTTTCTAATCCAACCCCTTTCCGCAGGCGGTACGGCACTAAATGCAGCGGCTGCGGTCACGGTATATCGCCCTCTGATTTGGTGCGGAAAGCCAGAGAGAAGGTGTTCCATCTCAATTGCTTCACCTGCCTCGTCTGCCGGAAGCAACTGTCAACTGGCGAAGAACTATACGTGTTGGATGACAACAAGTTTATATGCAAAGAGGATTATTTGGCGGGAAAGGCACCTACGCAGCATCGTAAGTGATTTTTTTGTCTGTGGCTAGGTTGTTTTTTTTTGTTTGATATGTCAGATTTTTATTAGGTTAGGTGACTATAAATATTGTTTGATTATTCCGTGTAAAATTTATTTTTTGTTGATCTGATTTGAAAGAACCAAAGAGAAATAGAAGTACTTTTTTAATTTTTACATCATTGTCAAAACTAAATCAAAAACTAAGCTCCGATTAGTTTTTTCTAAAAATGCAAAAAATCTAGTGACATCATGACAGACATCAAAAGACATTTTCCTTAAATTGTTGTTCCAACCAAAAAAAGACACAAATCTTTATCTCTAATAATTCGGTATCAATAAATCGGTCCTCCGCCGACTAATTCTAAAAGCAAACTTTAATATTTAATTGTATCATTAATCCAAGTAAAAGTAGTATAATAACTTGAGACCATTAGTCTTTTTAAGAACGGGAAGATACTTTTAAGTTTTATGAAAAGCTCGATAGATTTATGGCGGAATACATTAAAACGTATGATTTATACTAGTTTAGTGATTTAATTAAGCTGTTTCTAACGGATTTATGTATAAAAGATTTTGAGAAATGGTTTTTTGAGAAATTGCGAAAGTTGATTGTTATTTGTGGTTTTGAAAAGATTGTAATTAATGTCTGTGGCAATGAAATCTCTATTTAAATTCATAGACATTTTTTTTTCTTGATGAACAAGTAAGTTTTATGCCTTAGAAATCTGTATGTTGTGTTTCTTATAACCCATTTATTTAAAGCTTCAAATCATGATGAAAACTTTACATGAATATTGCATGTTGTCCACTGCTGATTTTAATCAATGTTGACACACGTCAACAAAAAATAATCAGCCATTTGCTTGTCCCCACTAGCAACCATAGAGCAGAATAATTACATTTCTAAAACATGGCCGTTACATTTTGACATGTGAGATTGCATTCCTAATTTGAAATGTATTTTTTCTTCTTTATTGTCTATGAACGTATTCAAACCAACAATAAAACTCGGAGCACCCATTTTGAAATTGGAATTTTCGATCAATACGCGTAACCGTTCACTGTAAAAACGTGTCCAAAAAATAGGTGTCTTATAAAAACTCCACCCGCATTACACATTAGATACGTCTCGCCAGTTTTTGTTAGCTCTTTTTTGGGACACCTCTGTATTGGAAAAACATTCGATCGTGATCGTAAATACTAAAGTATAAAGTATGAATAGTGTCTTTATTTTCACTGATTCATTACTTGTTGTAAGTTCAAATCGAGGTCGAGTCTGGCTGTCCATCACCACGTATCCGGTAATTCTGGTTTTAAACTTGATTAATATGTACAAAGTTAATGTATTCCGTTTGCTACTGAAGATATGGATATGATTGTCAGTTTTTTTACGACAAGGAGGTTAATACCAGATATGATTTCCATTATAATCCTCTTTGGTTGTGTTTACGGAATTTTTGGCGCCTTCGAATTTTAAATAAAGGTAACTAAAAGCTAGCAGAGTTGGATCTGTTTTCTTTGCGGCTTAACTTCAATTATTTAGGCACTACAAAATGTCGTGTACATACTAAAAAAAATTTTTAAGCACAGTTTTAAATTATTTAATACTTTAACATAACTAGTTTACCGTACTCTAGTCAAGATAAAATGTTTTATCAACAGTTTATTTTTGCTTAAAATAGAATTGAGCAAACATTATTAAGCAGTGCGACCACAACATATGCACGCCCGCGGCGTCGCTCTTGTTTGCTCAATGTAATTGTGTTTAGATATTGTTAGAGGAATAATATGAGTGGAATATGTACCGAGAGCACGTGACTACAACGTGGTGGAAATATTACTCAACCTTAAAAAGGAGGCCACGTATTTAAAACTTTTTGGTAAAATATTTGACACTTTTTGTTTGATTGACATTGACAGTTCAACCTTTTGACATTCTTTTGTTTTTATTCATATTATTATGCGCATTTGAATTTGAAACGAAGTATCGGATGTTATAATTCTTATTGGAAATGGACATGGCATTTGTAGAATCTCAGAGTAAAATTCTATCCGAAACTAAATCCCAATCAAAATCTGCACATAAAACGAACCATAAAGGTGTAAACTTTCACGGAAACTTTTATAAATCACAAATCCTCCATATTGTAAACTATAAAACATTCTTACGGTTTGAATGGGGTCATTCGTCAAATGCTTCAAAGAAAGTGATTCGATTTTATTACTTTATTGTCACTTTCGATTTTCATTCTGGATTTTTTGAGTTTATGGTCTGAGTCGTAACTCGTAAACGTCGGGATTAAAAAGCTGTATTTACGTTTTTTCCGAAAAAGTTTTTGTTGTGCACTAAACTTTTTCCTTTCAACTTTTTTACTGTTACACTTGAAAACTTTTTTCGTAAAACTCTTTGTAGAAAAAATAGCATAAACATTTTTATGTTTTTTTAAGAAATAAGATTTAAAAAAATACATTTTTTATTTTCAAGGAAGGGTAACACCTTATTTTTAAAGACTTTTTAAAAATCCTAACCCTTTACCGAGCACACATAAAAAATAGACCCCACAAAAAATATAACTGCGAAAAGATAACTCTTAATCCTTATGCTCAGCGAGTGAAATGATACGTTGGTTCAAACAGAATTGTTTCGAGACCCCTGTTCGGAGATTAGGGTCGATAGTGCGGGGTCTAAACCGCTTACGTGGCCATTGATACGGTTAATGCGAAATGGGAAAAATAATAAAAATGTTTAGATACATTTTCGTTTCTGAAAATGAGCTTGGTATTGCAGTTTTGAACGTTAAGTATTTGTTATGTTAAGTTGAATTGTAGTTTTTTTATTGACCTTTTTGTGACTTAACTTTTTTTTATCAAAATTTTATTTAAAAAACAAAATCGTATGTACTTTTGTTTTGCTTTGTTTTATGTATATTGAAGACGTTATTAGAACTTAGATTATTAAAAAAAATATTATTCTGGGAAAGGGTACAATTATTGACTATAAATAAACTACTTTTAAGAATATATACCTTTTTTATTATTTAACGTTTTCTCCACAAATAAAGTCATACCATTACATTCAATTTATTTCCAATTTTTCTTCATCAAAGAATACCTATAGATACGTTTATCTACCTACATCCCCTGTGCACAGTTAACCGCGCGCCCGCCAGTAGGAGTCGGAAAGACCCCAGCGTGCGTCATGCGATAACGCTTATCAATCAAATACACGCGCCGTAGGGTTAGCTCTGCGCCCGTCAGTTTGTACTCGGATGGATCTTTTATTCTTCGAAAAGAAAGGGAAATACTTATTTTTATTACAAATAATAGTAAATTGAAGTAACCATCCAGGGTAAATTAGAGAAAAAACAGACCACGAAATTTTTATATATATTTTTCAAATTATAGCATGAAAATCTCAATCTAGCTGCGGTCTATTAGCATACAATAGTAATCAGACATTTATCATTTTCAAAAATGATAGTTATTTTCTATCATCTGTTATTTACATTAAGTATAAACTCATGTAATGCCCACTAGCAGCTTTAACGCTTTTAAAGCATTTCTTCAATAAGCTAGCTTAATTGAATATCAAGCTTATTTAATTGTGAGCTATATCTACACTAATATTATAAAGAGGAAAACTTTGTTTGGTTGTAATGAATAGGCTCAGAAACTACAGGACCGTTTTAAAAAATTCTTTCACCATTCGAAAGCTAAAACATAGGCTATTTTTCATCCCGAAATTCCCACAGGAATGGACACAACGCAGGTAAAACCGCAGGGCGCTGCTAGTGTTATATAAATCCAATCTTTTTTTAATAAGTTCGAGTAGGTTCAACGCTGGTTTCGAAGTTTTTAGACCATCTAAAGGCCTCCAATATGGTCTTTTTATTTTAAAGACACATGTATATCTATCCATCCACAAATACTCGCAAACATAAAAAATAAACTACTTGACAACTCCCACATTTACATACAACTACAATAATTATAATCATACAAGTCTCATCAACGAAAAACATTACCCGTAACATTTATAACATAAATGCTTACGTAACGAGCGTGCAAGGGGTTGAGCCCTCGCTCCTAGCTGTTTACATTACGGTATAATATTAGTCCGGATCGCGAAATCTGTTGTTATTTGAAATGGGCACGGTCTATCGCCCCGTGGTTATGTTTGCCTAGTACTCCGACAGAGGGAGCTTTATAAAACTGAAGGATAAACTGACTTCGATTGCGGTTGGATTGTTTATTTTATATTTTTTTGCATATTGGATGCATGTTTTGTGTTGTGACTTGATTTTGGTTTGGTTTGTATGGTACGTGAAAAGCGGTCTCTGTGACCCGTTTGGCAGTTTTGTTGTAGAGTTTTTGTTGTTTGGAGTTTAATTGGTTAACTTCTTTAGTATGTAACGTGCTGAGAAATTAAAAATAATGAAATTAATACACCTGAAAAACTTTACGTCAATGTCATACTTTTAAAAACTCAAAAACAACGGTACAGAAAAACAAAAATAAATTCTAACAAAAAAACAGAGACAGCACTTTTTACCGTCAACCTGGTTTGGCTTACAGTTAAACGAAACGAAATGTATAACAACGTATAGTCACGTAGAGAAGCGAATACCGTGGAATGGAGGAGGCCGATAGAAACCCATTTCCATCCCCCCTCGCAGTCGATATCAAGGGTGATTTCACCATTATTCTTGAGCCTGCAACTGAACGAAGTTATGACCTACCGATCGTAAACGTTGTGTACATAAGTATACCATAGACGTTTATTGACATGGCTGTACTATAGATATGGATATGCTATGGTATAAATGGCTTGGAAATGAGTATAGAAGATTCTGGAATAAATCATTTATTGATTCGTTCATCTCGAGTATGGCCAGAGTTTTTAGACCACCTAAAGGCTTCCGACATGGTCCAACGATTGGAAAAACCGGGACCGACTGCTTAACGTGCCCGAAGCACGGTAGCGCTCAGATAGAAATACTACTATCGGCCACCCATCCAAGTAGGGGTCGAGCTGCACGTTGCTTAACAATCGCAATGAACTAACATCACTTAGTCACACTTCGTCACGAGTGCTACCTGGAATCATTAAAAAAAGAAAAATTACTGGAATGATTAAAAGAGTATGAAGTTAGATGTAGAGTCTATTATTTTTAGTTGAAAAGGATTGTACACTTTTAGTGCTCTAATACTATGTCTATCAAATATAACTTAGAAAAAAATATGCCTGAACGTGCCAATTTCAGTGCCAGTAACATACTGACCATAAACTCTACGTTTAATCATACTAAATCTGAGCTTCCATGAAATATCTTCAAGCATCCCATCGTTAGATAGTTCTCATTAATTTTTATACATCGTTAAAAAGATCGATAGGTAGCATGCTCGTAAAATGATCCCTTTAATGGTTTTTTATGGCGTTTTAACATTTTGAAAGCTCACAAGGTCCAGCGTTTCCATTTTATATTGCTTTCCCAATAGAATTATTGGTAGTAAAATGTATGATGCTTGTAATAGAACTCCACAGAGTTTTGTAGTTTTAATGTTTTCGCAAAACTAGTGTTATGTTCTCAAGTTGATACGTCTAGCTGTTTTATATCTGTTGAGGTTTCTTGTCGATTTCAGACTGGAAGTAAATTTTATATTGACATAAAATGAAATTCTTTAGATGATGTATGCCTGCAATGTCTCACTGCTGGAGAGAGGCCTCTCATCTCACTGAAGATATCAGTACAGTGTGGAGGATTAAGCATAATCACCACGCTTGCCAAATGCGTGTTGGTGATCTCAAAACAGAGTCATGTTTGAAAAGTAGGAAACATGTTTTCGCTCGACTTGAGAATTGAACCCGGGACTTCAGTCTTAGCAGGCGACTGCACCACTAGACCACCGAGGCGTCTTCAATACTTACCAACATACAAAAACTGATTTAAACGTTTATAAGTGCAAGCAAAACCATAAAGGTTTTCCGTCACGTATCAACAAACGGCAAAAAACGTAATCGGTCACCGATTTAGTCTCAGAAGCGTACCCCGAAGGCAAATTATCGATAATCGAGAGACTAACCAAATAGCCGGTGCCGATCACGGCATCGACAATAATCGGTATAATACCTATAATAGTAGTGCCGCGTTGTAACCGATCACCATTATGAGACGCATCGATAAAAAAAAACCAACACCATATGACCCATAAACAAAAACAGTTCCCTCCAATTCGAAGTTCAAAATAAACTGGCCATTTTTTTTCGAACGCTTATTATAAAAATTATTATTTATTAACTGTAATTGTAGGCGACGTTCGAGGGTTAAGTTCGGCGTTTAGAGTAATTTGCTTGATTTGACTTTTCGGTGGGTCTATTTAGTAATTATTAGTTGTGAAAATGTAGTGGTTGTATCGAGTAATTTGGGGTTATCTAGAGTACGGATTATAATGTTTCCTGTTTTGGAAATAGGGGCCTAATTGACCTCCAATTTAAATTGGAGGTGTAAAAAGTTCGGTTAACAATTAAATTAGGTTATTTTTTAATAGTTTTTTTTTAATTTAAATAATCATAGACAAAACGAAATGCGTTGATGTCTTTTGTATGAGACGAACTATCTTAAAACCTCAGATTGCGGTATGAATAAAAGTTGTCATACATTTTGATATAGATTTGAGAAACATTATTCCATAGACAGTAAAATAAGTCATATCAAAATTTTTTGAATTTAGAAACACAACTCCTTAGAAACTAGAACTCTCACAGTAAATTAAATCCTTTATGTTGGTTACACACGTCCACAGAACGCTAAAACTCCTTTTTTGAAATCATTTTATTTTTAATTCCCTCGCTGTATTGTGCAATGTTAAATGGCGTGAAATTGATAAGTTGCGATTTACCTCCAAGACCTGATCGCATTATTTCGACCTGAAGGTTCGTAAAACTTATATTAGTTTATTAATAGTTAGTGCTTGGTACCTATAAGTTGCTAGTTATCATTATTATATGAAAAAATTTTTTTTTAACTTATTACTGAAAAAAAAATCAGTCACTCATATCTTTTTCTATACCTAATAATGAGTTCCTTAAAAAAAATGCATTTGTCACTGTCACTTCGTATTTTAAATCAACTCTTTATAATGTTGTGATCTTTTTTTTAAAATAATTCGCTATTTTCTGTAGCTATCTTTTACCATAATTTCAAGTTCCTATTTCAAAAATTCCAGTTGCTGTCATTCTACGTAATTTAAACCAACTGTCACTACATACATTTGTATTCCTTTTTCAAAATAACTAGTCACCGTTGCTTTTCATAGCTTAATTAGACACGTACCTAATAAGGGGTAAAATTCTAACAAACTTTATTGGCCTTCAATAATAGGTATTTCGAAATCGACCTTCATATTATAATTAGGGTTCCAAATTCAAAACGTTCAATAACATCGATTGAAAAGCTTAATCGATTAAAATAAAAACAACCTTGTGAGTAATTTGGCAACCTCATTCGTAATTGCACTATTGATGGAGGATGCACTAATGGTTTGTTTTTAACCCTACATAGTTTATCCATAAATATAATATACGCGCCCCGCGGTTTCACCCACGTTGTACCCGTTCTCTCGGGAATTTAGGGATAAAATGTATTCCATGTGTTATTCTGATGTATAACCTATATTACTGTAAAGTTTCGTCCAAATCCGCTGAGTAGTTTTTGCGTGAAAGAGCAACAAACATACATACATCCATCCTCACAGACTTTCGCATTTATAATATTAGTTTAATAGGATATTCTTCTTCATCGAGTGGATGGTCAACCTGACCAATCCTGGTGTCAGAGTTATTGAGCCGCCAAAGGCCTCTGACTGTTATGTCAGAATAAGAACATCTTAGGGTGCGTTGCCATTGAGACACAGCGGAGCTGTATTTTGACAATGTCTATGCGTTGTTTGTCAATTTAAATACGCTGTGATTGATCGATTGGGCTCCGTTCAGCTCCACTCTGCTTAAATGGAAACCTTACGGGGGTGCCAAGATGCAAGCGATGGCAATGTCGCTTCTACTATTAAGGTGCATTACACAATAACTCTATTTGGTACCTAAATAGGCCTAAATAGGTATGTTATTTTAGTAAAATACGTTAAATTATCTAACGCGATACAGACCCGTTTCATTTAGTATAATAGGTATGTTTAAGAAACAAAAGCTATCCGTTCAAATTCGTTTTTTTTTTTGCGAATAGAACACTATTTGAAACGAACGTCATTTGTTTTAAAATTAAGAGTCCTTGGGCAATCCGCCATTTTAGAAAAGATACGCATTATATTTCCATCCTTCGTAGCTCAATCGTTTGAGCAAAGACGTCATTCCTCCTTGAAGGGGAAAGGAAATAATATTTCCCTTATCTACCCTTCACGTCGGTGCCACCCTACAAGCCCATCTATAAAATACGAGGTTACGAGAACATTCTAGAAAGATAGCTGAGACTTTTCTACAGAGAATTTTCTAGAAAGAATTCATTTATTTATTCATGTTAAAGGGCCATCCCTGGTGTCGGAGTTTTTAGACCGCCTACAGACCTCTGACATGGTCTAACGATTGAAACAACCGGACCGACAACTTAACGTGCCCTCCGAAGCACGGTAGCGCTCAGATAGAAATGCCACTATCGGCCACCCATCCAAGTAGGGGTTGAGCTACACGTTGCTTAACAATCGCAATGAACTAACATTGCTTAGCCAAACTACGCTACGACCGAATGAAGATGCCGTAATACGCCTGGTAGATTTAATATATGTGGCAACACATCGTATCGCCACGCTAGTTTAACCTTTAAACGTTTAATTGTCGGACACGGGTGTATCAATAGTTAGTTCACGACGACGGCCATACGTGGTCTATAAAATCTGATCTTTTTCTGACCTATCGTAAAGATGTTTGCATTCAATATGGTATTTAGTTTTTATTAAATATACTAGCAGCGCCCCGCGGTTTTACCCGCGTTGTGCCCGTTCCCGTGAGACTTTCAGGATTTTTTATACATATAAACCTTTCTCTTGAATCATCACTCTATCTATTTAAAAAAACCGCATCAAAATCCGTTGCGTAGTTTTAAAGACCTAAGCATACGTAGGGACAGACAGCGGAAATTTGTATACTAGTAAGTTCCTAATTTTAAGCTATTGCATAGCTTCTATCGCGGGCCTTGAGCGCGGAGACCGAATCCAGAAATTCCGTAACGAAAAAACCTCACGCAAAAAAACCTAACGCTCCCCACTAACGCCATCTAGTGATACAAAAAATAACTATGCAATAGCTTTACCGCGGCAGTCCCCGAGTGCCACACGTCTTTTTTATTTTAAAAACAAACGTCTCATCCACCAAAAAGTTAACATTACAAGACTTTTAAAGTACACTCCACTAAAAACATCTATTTGAACCTTTTCGGAACGACTAAAGAGTATTAACATGAAATTGACCAAAGAGTATTAATATCAAATATGTCACCATATTAGAAAAAGTTAACAACATGAAAGAGGTTCATTACCGTCTCGCGCTTGCTCTACGGGGCAGCCGCTTATAATTGGACCCCCTGTACAAACCGCGCCAAGACACTTCAAAAAATCTTTATTTATCGATGGACCTGCCATTAGAGCCCGTATTAGTAATCTCTGATGCTTGTTTTACATTTTTAACGAGTTATATTTGAATGAGGTGAATGGTTTTGAATGTAAATTCTAATCTTTGGTTTAGTAATTTCGAGTAGGTCAGGTCAGTGGCCAACTCTGTAGGTGTTTTAGACCGCCTAAAGGTCTCTGGCATGTTCTTATGAGATTTAATAACAAACTTAGTGAAACTGAGTGACGAGTGAATGGATTTATATCAGTCAACTAGTAATAGGATAATCTTCATACGGCTTTATGACTGGTTGGTGTCAAGTACTAAATGATGGACGGAATTCCACACTGTTTATGGGAAATGTTATAGCTGTGGATCTATTCACTCACGGTCTACCGTGAGTGTCCACATAAAATAAATAAAAATAAATAAAATAAAATAAATAAAAATTAATAAAATACTCCTATGTCAGTCTTACTGCCGTACGCAGAGACGTCAAAATGCTTTCTTAGCAGAGACTTAATGAGTGATTTTGGCATTAAATGTATGAAAAATTTCGCTTGTTATTTAAGTATCGATTTAATGGACATGATATGAATGCGGCAATTAGGAATTCGTTGACTAATAGCTTGTGAATTCACTCAAATTATCATTCATCCTTTTTATGTGTATACTATCTCTACATATTATAACAAACTCCCCGGCCGCGTCTGTCTGTCTGTCTGTGTGTTCGCGATAAACTCAAATACTACTGCACGGATTTTGACGCGGTTTAAATAGATAGAGCGATTCAAGAGGAAGGTTTATATGTATAAAAATTCCCGAAATTCCCTCGGGAACGGGTACAACGCGGGTAAAACCGCGGTGCGCTGCTAGTAAGTACTATAACTTCAACAATAGTCCAATCAAATCAACTTACATATTCACGTAAACATTCGCACCGAAACAAGAAATAGACTTTGATACAGAGGTCATCAGTCAACGTTAATCACATCAAAACTTATTCCGAGAATATATCGAACAATCATGAATACACCACCCGTTCAGTGAGCCCATTCATACACAAAACATATGCTAACAAGCCAACCGTGGCATTATTGAAGCAAACCTTAACATTTTAATAGCCTGGATCGGGAATCGAAATGGCGACGCCTCATTTCATATCGTTTCCTCACCGATTTACAAACAATAGCACGCTTTATGATCACTCCATATTCGAATGTGCTAAGGAGTTCTTATAGTTTACTAGCAGCGCCCCGCGGTTTTATCCGCGTATGCCCGTTCCAATAGGAATTTCGGGAATTTTTATACAATGTAAACCTTCCTCTTGAATCACTCTATCTATTTAAAATAAAACGCGTCACAATCCGTTGCGTAGTTTTAAAGATCTAAGCATATACAGGGACAGACAGCGGAAAGCGACTT
The DNA here is from genome assembly GCA_963082685.1 of Cyclophora albipunctata. Classification (NCBI taxonomy): domain Eukaryota; kingdom Metazoa; phylum Arthropoda; class Insecta; order Lepidoptera; family Geometridae; genus Cyclophora; species Cyclophora albipunctata. The sequence continues at coordinate 4,441,414 of OY720133.1, forward strand.
TGTTTTATACTATGTAGTGATTAGAACTATTAACATGGTAAAGTTGACAATGACAATTAGTTCACTTCAATATAGTTCAATTGATTCACTTCAAATACAGTTCCAGTGAACCGGAACTGAACTGTAGTTTTAAATAGTTCTCTTGAATATAGTTCGAATTAACTATTTAATTCAATTACTAGAATCTTATTTAAGAAAAGTTGGAAAAAAAATAGTTTGTCATCGACGTTATTGTAATTACATCCATAATCACTTACAGGAATACCATAGAGCAATGATTTTTTGAATAAAGAACATTAGCACTTCATAAAAAAATGGTTTCTCATCATTGTCTTAGCAGCATAATACCATTCCACGGTAGGTTGTGGCCGCAACCGGACCGCAAGCGGTTTCGCAAACGTTGGTGGTGTAGTGACCGGTTGCGGTTACGGTCTGCGACCCACCGCGAAATAGTAGCTACAGAGTCAACGGTTAAAGGTGTTTCCAGTGAAGCAAGCACTTTACGATTCTTGGTTCCGCTTTTTGCTAGTTCTGCTCGAAAACATAATGTCAACCGACCGTGAGGCTTCCGCAAAGAAAGTACAATGTTTACTCAACTGCTGAAACCTGATCCGAATATTTCACGGATTATGATCCGTCTATATAAAGCTCGGGAGACGGAACGACCAATTTGGTCCACGTCAAACCTCGCAAGCTACCGGCGAGGTGGTTCACCATTTTATTGTTTACCAAATTTAACGGCTGCACTAAATCATTCACTTCTGCGAAACGTCAAGCTTATGATTTTGAATACCGAATCGTTCTGCCTCGATGAAATTTATTTTAGGCCATATTGGACCCGTTCCGAGAAACGATTAAACATTTCCCAAACTCCTCTGAGATATATTTTCCCACCTACAGATGATAGACAACATTCACACAGAGCGTCGACTCTTTTATTTTGAACAAAGACGAGACAAGCGCCGCATCATTATTAATGCAAAATTAAAATAAAAAGGTTTCAAAAATCGAACGGCGGGAAAGAAACATCCATAGACAATAATGAGAAGGAACAAAGAGGTAAAAAAGCGGGAAGAAACCTGTCGACGCTGTGGCGCTCGGCCTTCACGCCTCGCCCGCTGAACATTATCTCAGAAAAAAGAATCGAACGGGAGGCGCTTCTAACAATAAACGTCTTATATCGTGTTCGATTCGAACGGTTATCGCCTTTCACTGCTACCGAATAAGGCGCACGTTCGAATGAGACTTCACGTGGCTCACTCCTTTGTGTTTCTTCGCCGGTGAAAAGCCTCGTCACTGCGCCTGCGTCTTCGTTGATGACCTGTCAATTCCGCCGTGTACGTCGGACGGTTGGAGAGAAAAAAAGCAACATTAGAGAGGCCATCTATTATTTTGACTTTATGTGGGGAGATGGAGTCGAGATTGATCGTGTTTGGCTCAGCCCTTTTAATTATAGCGCATTCAGATGTTGAATGGGTTTCTGTCGTGACTTCTACTGTTCAGTAGATGTTTTATGTAGGACAGAATTATGTATCATCACGCAGCGGCGAGGCCTTTGTCATTTAATACGGTAGCATATAAAAGTGTATATAAAACTGTATTAAAACATGTTGGCGTTCCGATTTTATAGTTGAATTTGATTAGAATACGTTTACTATAGACATTGGTGGTCATGATGGTTCTTTATGTAAGTTAGTCTATGGATGAATCAGTGTTCGTTAAGAGATAGGGATAGGCTAAAGAAAAATTGTGCTGGACAGACCATAAACAATGCCCGATTTCGAGATCACCAACCCGCATTTGGTAAGCGTGATGATATACCTAATCCTCCTCACTGTACTGACATCTTCAGTGGAAAGTGAGGCCTTTGTCCATCAGTGGGACATTACAGGCTAATACTTTAACTATAGCTAGTATTTGTTAGGTTCAATAGTAAAGTTTCAATACAATTATCACTCCGTTTTAGATAAAAAAGTGGCCGATTAATTTACCTAGAAATTTTACAAAAGAATCTAATACTGTTATTATTAGACATTAAATTAAAAAATGTAACAAAAAGCCCAGTCTATGCACCGTCGAGTACTGCAATACACTCGTAAGGCGGTCCGACAAGCAATTCGTCTCGATGCGCGGGCGCAGGCGACGGGTGCTCGCGCGTGCGTCGATCGCATCGCCACGATTCCGCACTACGCTCAAATGTCATTAGCGGAGCGCATCGTTAAATCACGATTTGTCAAGAATTCGTCGTTCTTTTTTTGAATTTCGTCGTTTTTTGCGATGATGTAATGTTTGTAAGAGTCGTTGTAAGTTTGGAAAGGATTTTTGTGTTGGTGGTAATTCTTATTAACGTAATGCTTTGCCAATATGGACTGGCGTTTTAATGTACAATTTATTTATAGGGTTATTTTCTTTCTGATTTTTCGACGAAACGCTACAACGAAACACAGTGGTAACTACGTAGTGTAGATTCTGACAGATGCAATTTTTACTAACAAAGTGATAAGGTTATTCATAACATTAGTATACATTAAAAAACTGTCACAAAATGCAAATATACCATAAAGCAGTATACACACTAAACACCACCTTATATTCAAATAAAGCTCACTCCAGAAACGCAAACACAAAGCTGTATCCACACGAGTGGATGTAGAAATAAATCATAAAGCCACCGCACGCACGGCCGGGCTCAATCTCGTAGGTCACGATCTGCGGTCACGGCACCCACCAGTACCGCAAATAACGCAGGTTTCACCACTCGGCTAGAACTATTGATACGGACTTTAATCTTGGTGAAATTGGATTTTTAAAGATTGCTTAGAAGTAATTTTTTTCCGTAACATTGATGTTCCACTACTGGGCAAAGGAGGAAAAGCCGGCCAAGTGCGAGTCGGACTCGCGTAGGATTCCGTACTTGAAAAAACGGCAAAAAATCACGTTTTTTGTATGGGAGACCCCTTGAATATTTGTTGTTATAGCGGCAATGGAAATACATCATCTGTGAAAATTTCAACTGTCTAGCTATCACTATTCTTGTGATAGGTACAGCCTGGTGACAGACAGACGGACGGACAGCGAAGTCTCAGTAATAGGGTCCCGTTTTTACCCTATGGGTACGGAACCCTAAAAAGAGAAAGAAACTCAGACCGTTTTGTGATGTCTGTGGTAGATTGAGCTAGTAAGAGTCAATAATTTGACAGGGGTGACGTCGTATTAAACTCGCGAGCTTGTTCAGTTTAACTAAACGAAGGCGTAAGTAGATAAATCTATCTAGACTTATATACAAAGTTTGAGAATTTGATTTTTTGTTTGTTAGCGCTTATCTCAATAACTACCAATTTTATTAAAATACTAGCTGTGCCCTGCGGTTTCACCTGCATTTACCGTTTAAGCCTTCCCTGGACTTTCATGAATATTTCAAGACCAAAATTAGCCAAATCGGTTCAGCAGTTCTCGAGTTTTAAGCAGACTAACGAACAGCAATTCATTTTTATTTATAAAGATTTAATAATTTTGTAATTAATAACTAATGCATCGGGAATGTTAAAGGCTATTTTACATCCAGAAATAATTAGCTGATGGTAAAATATAAGAAGAATAGAAATAGTTAGAAGTTCCTTATGTTCTCTAGGTATGCTTTTAATAAAAAAAATGGCACTGAAAAAAATTCTTTAGATTTTTAAAAAATATTTTCCAAACAGAAACTTTGTAAGAACCTTTAAAAACTATAATCATACATTTTACGACTAATCGTACACGAATAGCAAATTCAATTAACCATAGAGTATTAAACAAGTTCGTAAATTAACTTAAAACCTCATTCGGTGATCATAAACAACAGACTAACTACAATTCTTGCACTAACGGTGTCAGCTATTTAAGTTATAATAAATGTCAAATTTGCGTATAAAACTTAACTTTAACTTAACTAACCTTACCTAAACTTAAGAGTGCTATTTTATCTGACAAGCTTTTGTTGCGCAGACTATTAGAAACTTATTGAAAATGTGTTTTTAGCATAACTATTAAAAACTTCATGGTTTAGTCATGTGTTTTCAATATAAAGGTTTCACACTTTAGTTTGTAGCTGTGGCGATTTAGTTTATGGTTTTAAGATTACCTCTAAGGCTATTGGATGGTTGTAGAGATTACCTCTATGGTATTCGCATAGTATCTAAAGGGTTAAACATTTATTGGAGTAGTGGTAGTAGAAATATGTAGAAAATGCTCAAATTTAAAAATAAGTTAAGTAAAAATTAGCTACAGGCTAATGTCCCACTGCTGGGCAAAGGCCTCTCTACTCACCGAAGATATCAGTACAGTGAGGATGAAAACACTGTTATACTCTGCAAGCTGTAAAGCAGTGAAATCTGATTACGTTTTTTTACTAATATTTTAATGTTTTCTTTTGTTTTTTGTAGATAAACATATTTTCTACGTCACTCTTTAATATTTTGACCGTTATTTTGTATATATTATTACACATAAACATTATACACATCATATATAATTATACATTATACACAACTCATGTAAAATATATGTAAATACCCTGTATCTCAAACCATATTTTGTCTTTCGAACACCGTAAAACAAAAATGAGGATTAAGTCAATCAATGGCGTTCTTACATAAAAATACATAAATACTGGCCACTTTTCTGCCCCACATATATAATTATAAGTTACATGTGTTTAGAAACTTATTTACAGGTAGCTATAGGGCAGTGGCACAATTAAACAGCCTGCCTCGCCATGACTTGGTGTTTCGTTCGGTTTTCATTCGCCGCCGACGGACCCAAACTAATGACTTTTGGATTTGTTTGTACCTTTTTTACTTGGGATTCTATTTTGTACGTAACGAAGATGTGTATAGATTTGATTTTGGGAGGCCATTGTGTTGTTTATGGAAAGATTTTTGATATTTATTTTTTTGGAAATTGAAAAATGAAAATTTTATATTTTTTTTACATTTTTATATTTTACTCCTCGTTTCAAATATTTCCACCGAAGCAACATAACATAACACAAATTGCTAACAAAAATAAAACAACATCTATGGGTACCAACATACAAAAACTAATGACTAATACTCGACATAGGTCAGCTGGTAACCTAACCACCATAATTCCTCTATAATTCCACAGACAAACAGAAGAAATATTATAAATAACGGTTACAACATTCGAAAAAGCAATATGTCAGCGTCTTGGTACGCCATTAGCACCGCCATGTTTGATCTAATACAATAGGATGCGTATGCGCACCGCGGCGCTCCGTTCGGACAAATTAGACGCCCATCCATCCGATAGCTGTGAAAAATTGCTGTTAAATTATTTTTTTATCCGTCCGAAGTGAATTCTTTGACCCCGTAACGAGAATTGTGTATTTGAAGAATTATATTTCAATTGAATAGTTTGTTTACGGTCGGTTTGGTTTTTTTTCTGGTGCTCTATTGGTTGTATGGAATTATCTCTGGAGAATCGATTTTAATACGATTTTAAGTTGATGGTGGTTTAGGTGGGAAGTTGGATTAGATCTAGAACGAAACAAAAATTATATTTGTGTACTTTTTGTCAGAAAGGTAGCATGTAAATGTTGAATCATTTTCCTTATAGCGATCATTGTATTCAAACACAATGTCTTATGTAAATAGTTATCCGGAAAATTAAACCTATTAATTTTCCAGTAAAAATGAATAAACCACTGATGGCTTCCGTAAAGGATGCCATTTTAAAAGTGCGTGCCTTTAATAAAATTCAATAAAGTCCTATCGCACTATTGTTCAAACAAGCCGCGAGATTTCCAGTGACATCAACCGAAGCGCCCGCTGGAAACGACATTTTAAAACCACTCGAATATACACCTATAGAACATTTTACATATACAACCTTGTTCGCACGCACGCTCTTTGCGCAACGTCGATAAAAGGGGGCGTGGCAGTCGCAGTCGTGTCTACCAATGGGAGAGAGTGCTTCCATGTGTGCGTACAACACACCCTTTCATGTGTGCCGTGCGCGGCTGTGTGGGTCGCCGTTCCAACCACACTGCCGACATGGGCGTAAGTGTACCCCGGCTACCGGCAAGGCACAAAGAGGTCCCATATCTTTTATGTTCTTAGATCCTTATCTCGCCGTTTCTTATTTAACGTTTGAGATGGTGGTCTCGAATTAACGGTCAAAACCATAAACACGCTATAATAAACCTGTAATACAAAATAATCTGTGATTTTTATTGCTTTACTGGCGTTAATAGGTTGTTATAGATTCGGAGATAGAGTTAAGTCAAAATTTTGATATTTTTTTATTCATGAACTGAGTGAATTGAATTGTTAATGGACCTTAATTGTTGATCCACGTTAGATTTAGTGTGTAAATCCACGCAAAACAATGGTTTAAGTTGTGCTTATCTTGATTGTTATTGCTCTAATTGCGATGGATTTACATAATGTTAGAACAAATCATACCTTTCGAAAATATAATAATTCTTAGACACTTCCGTTGTAACTATGAAACATACTGAACCTCTTTTAGGTTTCCAAATTTTGACATTGGAATTCTTTATTAAATTTTTCTTCAATTCTACGCCTGTTTGATTTAGGTATTCAAATTTTGAAATTGGAATTCATCATTCAATTTTTCTTCAACTCCACGACTCTTTGTTTTAGGATTCAAATTTTGAAATTGGAACTCATCATTCAATTTTTCTTTTAAAAATAGTTAACAAATATTATGCCAACGATAAGCGTTTTCCCTTTTTTATTGACTAAAATATACGGCTAAGGTATTGAAAAACATTATTTTTGTCATAACTTCTAGTAAAAGCTATCAACACTATTCGCGTGTGCGATGAAATATGCGTTTATAAACCTACTATAGGTTTGCGTTTCTAATCAATTAACGATGGCAAGGTTTATTACTCGACCAATAAAAATGCGATGTACAAATTTTTTTATATGAAATAAAAATGTTCTAGAGTTATGATGTCACACGCGTTTAAACGTAACATAAATAATTCATATAACCTTTACTGATATCTTCAGTGAGATGAGAGGCTTTTGCCCAGCAGTGGGACAGCAGAATACTTAGGTACTTGAAACTCTCTTCAGCATTAAAAGTACAATAGTTACTTTAACAGTTACAGTTTTGGTATTGGTATGTAAAATGTCTGTAGGTATTTTTCTTGGCCATATACCTACATTTTCTTGCCACGAAAAAAACCCGTGTCAGTACGTTTACTATGTGTACCTACAGATTGTGTAAGTTTAAAAAAATACTATACAAATGTCTTTTTTATATTTTTACCGACTTCAAAAAAGAAGAAGGTTTCTTAATTCGAATGAATATATCTTTTCTTTACCTAATTTAAAACGCTTAGTTACCACAACCCCGATAAACCTTTTTCATAACGTCTCTACACTGCAATATAAATTAGTTTTTTTTTATAAAGTGGTGTTTACTCTATACTCTATTCCATCGGAAGGGACCTAAGGGCTCTTCACGCCCGGACGTTTTACTACACAAGTGTTTGAACCTCTTGAACAACGTTTACTTGATGTTGATCTACTGTGTGAAACTACCTTAATAATTTATAGGTACTTAAGTACTAGAAAAAAAGAAAAAAATTGTAATTCTATTAAAAAATATTTTCTGGAATAACTGATGAGATTCATACACATGAAAATTAAATTCGGCCAGAAGTTAAAAAAGTATTCGTAAACAGCGAAGCCTTTAAGCGGTCTAAACAGAGCGCGGTTGGCCACGAATCTACACGAAGAACATTAACTATCAGTAAAATTACACCTAATTCTATTAAATTTTGAACTAGGCCGTAAAAACTGTAAATTTAATAACGTAGAACCGTTTTCCCATGCTTTCTTTGTGGTTTCCCCTCCAAATGACTTGCATGAAGAAAACACAAGTCATACCTGCCGGAAAAAGTTACGAAGATTAATATAAGTCAAACCTTTGTGGATGCAACCTCATTGTAATTGGGATAATTAAACGACTTACAACCTTTTTGGTGTAGCAAAAAGGTTACGAACTTTTTAAATTCTATTCCTCGAAGGAGGTCAAAGGAAGCCAAAAGGCTTATTTATATGTTTGTGCTAGAAACTTTTTCGTTTACAAAGTTATGGAAACTTAGAAAGTAGATTAATTGCTTTTGGTATGACCTTGGTTTAGTTATTAAAGTACCTGTAGTATTACGTAAGATTTATCCTTTACAATACTATCAATATTATAACAATTTAATTAAGTACATAATTTATTTACTTACATTAATATTCTTACGGCGAATAAAAAACATTTTTAACAACTTCCTCCTTTCTGTCTATAGATAGACTCTAAAATATGACAAATAAAAGTCAAGTAAAAAATATACCATTCTACTAAACTATCATTTTCGACTTTTCATTGTAAATTAATCTAGCTGTATTCGCACACGACGAATCGTCTTCCTAGAATTTTTTTTCCTGTTTTTTGTCTATTGGTTTTTTTCCTAAATATTCTTGCTGGCCAGTGTTGTAAATGCATTGTAGGTATGTTTCAACGTATCTGGCGCAGACAACACATCTCTTTGTCTGACAGATGTTATTTCGCCCTAACCCCTCACCGCCCGCGGCAAAACACACGGCCAGCTTATGCAATGTCGGACTAAAAATAAAATAAATTGCTTTCAACAAAATTTTGATTAGATTTTTTGGTCGTATTTATATACTTTTTAAATTGGTTTACTTTTGTTTTAGGATGACGTTAGGTTGTCTTTTTTATAACAAAATTACTGTTGGAAAATGCAATTAAAATTAATCGCAAAGTTTTGGCACTACAAGTATTGCTCTTGCTTCAATATAAAATTTGAAATAGTGATAAGTAATTCGTAATAATAATATGAAAATATCTTTTTTGAAAAAAGAAACTGCTCGTATCTCAAATTTCCCAACCACAAATTTGCGTATCCACAAAACCGAGCGCTGTCAAAATAAAACGTCACTTTGACACTAAAAATATTCATGAGTTTTTTTTATGAAGTTGCTTTATTCGAGTGTCTATGGTCACTTGAGATCTCTCGCAAATATTTTCTAGTCACGACCCTCTTGTTTGTTCAACGTAAACGGTTTCTCTGCCCCTACTATAATTTCTCGAAGCAATTTCACTTTACGATCACACTTAAACTTTTCATGTTTAATGGTATGGTGATATCTTTATTTTTTATTTTGACACTTTTGTTTCGTTTTAAGGACAATCTTAATAAAAGGTGCATACATTTATGAGTGATCAAGTTTTTTATATCTGATTTGTGATGTACAAGTTAATTAGGTGCGTTGGTTTTGCTCGTTTCTGTTATTACTATCTTTTATTTTTATGACTCCTACTAACTTTTCTCGAAATCGAACTATTTTGCCCACCCACATTAAAAATTGTCACTGATGTCTCATTTCTTGGACTATCACATCCCGAAATGAAATCAAATATTATTTGGTGAGAGAGATAAACGACTACTTACTTTAGTTACATATGCAAATAAACGCATTTTTATCATGACACAAAAAATATATACTCTATTTTTTATTGTATATAAGTATTGCCCTTTTTCTAGAAGTACGAAAACTTCTCGAATTCATTATCGTGATTCGTTCGAGTTTCCATGTTACATTCCTCTCTCCCCTACCCATAAGCAATTGTTTTTGCGGCTAATTCTGTCTCGTCAATTCTTTGAGGGCGCGGGTACAGTAATTGCATTTTCATAGCAAAGGGTGAAACGATTGCTTTTGATAAGTCAATTTTTTTCTTATTTCAACGGTTATTAGGTTAACTTCTCATTTTGAGATGATAGTGTAGGTTAATCTAGAAATAGTCGTAAATTTTTTTTGAGGTAATTTTTTTTAGGCGAAAGAGATAGAGATGGTTGGCGGTGTTTGAGGAGACCTTTGCCCAGCAGTGCGACTGTATTTTTTATTTTTTTATTTAACCTGTTGTGTCCCACTGCTAGGTAAAGGTCTCCCCCAATTCTTTCCATCTGGATCTATCTTTTGCCACTTCTTTCCACTCTTTGTCGAAGTCTCCAGTTCCTTCCGCGACAGTATAGGTAAGATAAAAAAAACAAAAAATATAGTAAACATTAAAAAAAATGGTTTGGTCGAAAGCCCTTAGGCGGTCTAAAAGCTCCGACACTAGGATTAGCCACTGACCTACTTGAAATGAATGAATAACTTACTGTCTTGAATAGGTATAAACAAAACCTCTTTTTTAGTGCTTTTAAGGTTCACAGCATGATGGATGGCAAGGATGGTATGCCTTGCTTGGCCAAAAGTTCTTAAATATATTTAGATTAAAATCAAAAATTCTGTCTTCTTTATATTGATCGTGAAATTGAGCCATGTCAGAGGCCATTGGCGGCTCAATAACTCTGACACCAGGATTGGTCAGGTTGACCATTCTATTCTAACACTTTCTTTCTTCCACAGCAGACTCGCTGCTAGGCTCAGGGTCTGATGAAGAGGAGGAAGATGAGGCTAGAGCTGCCAACAACTCAAGCAGTCCCGCGCATGCGCCGCACCCGGCTCTCCACTCAGAGTTATCTCATAACGGAGATACTAAGCCTCATGAGGACTCTGAAGATCAGGTTGGTACACGATCTTTGTTTGAATATTGCTTACTGACACATAGTAGTGCAATGGATAAGTGGTAGTGGCATTTCTGTCTGAGCGCTACCGTGCTTCGGAGGGCACTTTGACCAGTCCCGGTTGTTGCTATTTGGGAGGCCTTTAGGCGGTCGAAAATCTCCGACTTGACTACTTGAAGTTACTTAGTTACTCTTTGTATAGTGTCTTACACAAAGTCAAGCATCAACCACATAGCATATTTCAGAGAAGAGATGATTATGTCTAATATCCAAATTGGACCATCAAGGTCCATCTGTTTATGTCTACAATATGTGCAGACATAGTTGTTGGTGACGACGTCTGGGTGTCAATTATATATTCTTATAAAGTATTTGTGTAATACATATGTATGTTGTAGTATCAGTGAGTTAGATTCCATAATACAAGCTTAGAGCTTACTTTGGTTCTAATTAACCATGTGTGAATTTTTCCGGGGTATTTACTATATTATAATTATCCACAATCCCTTCCAAAAACTAAAACACCTCGATCACATAGTCGTATTCAGTTGTTTTACTTCCCCCTCCAGGGTTCCTTGGATGGAGATCCAGAGACAAGAGATTCACAGGCCGAAAACAAGTCACCGGACGACGGGAATGGAGGTTCTAAGCGGAGAGGTCCAAGAACTACAATAAAAGCGAAACAGTTGGAGATTTTGAAGTCGGCTTTTTCGCAGACGCCGAAGCCTACGAGGCATATACGGGAACAGCTGGCGAAGGAGACTGGGCTGCCTATGAGAGTTATACAGGTTAGTGTACTTAATATCATAGACAAATCATAGACTCAAGTCTATTCTAGACCATAGAAGTAGAATGTAGAGGTCTCTATGTCTACGGTTTAGACTGTAAGAAGGTTTATGGCACATGGCAGTGGCGTCGACTTTTAAATGTGTTTGAAAAAAGAACATTGATTTGCAGTTATTCTATAGCTTTGTGTTATTTTTTCAAAACTTGCTAGTGACACTACTGTATTATGTCTTCCTTCCTTAGACGTCATATTTTCGGGACAAGAGTTATACAAAATTACTTACAATTTTAACCCTTTAGATGCTGTCTGATTCAACATAGTAAAACGACAACTCGCCTCTATTCTCATATATTAACACTTTCTAGGACACATAGCAACATAAGGGTTACGCATAAAGCGTTGCCTATTTCCGATCATAGTCACAGTTTTAGCATAAAATTGATTACTAGTGTACCATTATACGACGCACGCATAACGTATGGCCCTCGTGGTTCAATTCGTTATGTGTAGTGATTGGTCTCGGGTGTTTTCGTGTTCATATTTTGCTTTATTTTTGAGAAGTATTGGTGTGCGATCTCTTTGTTGAAAATACTCTTTCGTCTCTATGATATGGTAGATTCAAATTTGGAACAACTTTATTTGAAAGGTGGAGGGGAGTATGTAGATAATGATATCTTGTACATTATCCTAATGGAATATCCATACATTGGACATGTTACTACTATATACCCACATACCAAAAGAATTCCAACTAAATGAATCTATAATCATAAAGCGTCGTACATTTATCGAGTTTCTCAACTATTATTTTTACTAACCTATCGTGTTGAACTGCTGGGCAAAACTCTTCCTTTGTCTTCTTATTATCTCCATCCCTAGTTAATTCGCAAATTCCAAATACAAAGTTATAAAGACGATTGCTTTTAATTCAGCTCACTGAAATGCTAAATTCAAAGTTACAAAGAATGCATTATATTATACCCACTAGCTTATATGACAGCTTATAAACTCGCTGGCATTTGTCTTGTTCTCCATATCATGTCAAAATCGCTGTACTGCAATGCGGCGTTCCATCTATAGGATCACCGAATTCACCACACAGATTAAAACCGAGTCAGTATAGAGTAACAGATGTCTAGTGAAATTGGTCACGGTTTTTGCTAACTTCCTCTTTGTTTCCAAACCTTTTTTGTTCAGTTTTTGAACGAAACCTTTTTGCTGTCTGCCGGTTTTTCGACGACCGTTTGATGTTAGATAACTTAGATGCGGTTGCAAATAAAATATGCAATGGGCTATTAATTCAAGTAGAACCCGTACTTAGAAACGTTAAATGCTTCTTTTAGAGATTTTAGGAGTGATTTTGTGATGTAATGTATGAAAATTACGTCAATTAGTTAAGTATCGTTTTAATGGACATCTCTGAGAGTAACAGTGAGAGCTGAAAATTTGTTCATCTTTGCTTAATGAGCTCAGGGAGTCAAACTTACCTATACGTATGACTGAGAAAATGTAAAAGTTGAAATCACTCAATCGGACATTTTTTCTAAAGTCATTGCGTCCATACAAACTCGTCATCCGTTAATAAAGCTGTAAATTGACAATACTGTCACTGACAACCCTAACCAAAACAAATATTGACACATCTCATTATTACTACAAAATTCATTCACAACAATCTCAGTTATGTTAAGTGGGGTGGTAAACATTTTTTTTCGCTGTCATCCTTCAAGCGTTGCCACCGCGCGTGTCAAATGTTTGTAACACATGTTCCTTAGTAACTGTAAAAATGGTTTTTACTAACATATCTCCGGGTTCTACTAGTTAACACCCGGATCGTGTGAAATACTTTACTTTTGAAGAGGCCGCGACTTGGTTTAAGTTTTGAATTGATTATTCATGCTTTTTCGTGCTTAGACTGTCTAGTTTGGTAAATTAGGCAAATAATTTGCAAAAAGTTGGAAATTAATGGATGCGTAATTTATTGCTCTAGATGCGTTTTTATGCACAGTTTTTAATAAAGCTTAACTACTTTGTACTAGATTTTTAATTTTCTGTTTTTCGAATAATTTGCAACTACATATTATATCAAATAATGTACAGCGCTTCTCGGTTTTACCTGCATTGTACTCATTCTAATTTCGGAATGAGAAGTATTTTTTCTAGAATTTTCCAATCTCATGGCTTCCTATTAGAAAACAGTACGCTTGTATCAACGATCAAATTCCCAAATCATTTTACTCTACCACTCCACATCTAATTAAAGCCACAACGAAAAACAATATCGCATCAAAAACAAAAGAATTCCAAATTTAAATTAACATTCATCAAAAGAGGAAGAACGAAAATAATTTAGAAAGCACGAACGCCAGAGGCAGAACACCTCTGGCTGTCAATGTCATCCGACCGCGAAACGAGAAAAAAAAGATATTTTAATAAGTTCATATATTGTAATAACTTCACCGTGACGCCTGTCACCGCGCGTCCTTATTGGCTCATATTTTATTTTGACAGTTCTACGCAACTAGGGTTGACAATGTTCAATGAATTTGTAATGAGCAAATGAGTGATGGAATCATTTGTCATTTTGTGTTGGTATTTATAGGTTAGGTTATTAGTGGAGTAATAGAGTTAGAATAGTGCAATATTTCTCGAAAAGCTTAGAATTTCTCGTAAATTGTACACACTTATGGTTTAGTAAAATCTTATATATAAAATTCTCGTGTCACAGTGTTCGTTCGCGTACTCCTCCGAAACGGCTCGACCGATTCTCATGAAATTTTGTGAGCATATTGAGTAGGTCTGAGAATCGGCCAACATCTATTTTTCATCCCGAAATTCCCGCGGGAACGGGTACAACGCGAGTGAAACCGCGGGGCGCAGCTAGTAAAGTATAAGCCCGTAATGTCCCACTGCTTGGCAACGGCTCTCATCTCACTGAAGAAATCAGTGATATGGTTTAGTAACCCAAAAAGTAACCTATAGAAATGTGTCAGTGTCATTTTCACCTGATTTTCCAAAACCGTAGACAATCAAATGACATTCGAAACGATTGACACTCATTTAAAGACAGTCCAGTTTTGTAACACCTTTTGACATACAAATAATTATCTACAGAACTATTCCTATAAAAGAACAAAACACCCTTCAAATCGTTCACCATCGATCAAATACATTACCCGTAGCACACACGAGCCGAGTTCAAAAATAATTTGTCTTCAAGCCGAAAACACGATGACATTTCGCATAATAAGCCCACACACACACTGAAGGGTTAATAAATTATCATTTTTTAAGTCATACCGGTTATTTACAAAGTGTCATCGGTTTGTTACACGATACAAATTACGTACATTATGTTAAATTATATTCTTGTAGTGCCATTTGTAATTGTAATATATTAATCATTTAATTAATTGCCTTTGCCATTGCTCTATCACTAGTTCTTACTTGACAGTGACAGTGACAGTTGCTTGCAATTACGTGTCATTACACTCGCACTTTATGTTAAGTTGTGTATATTTAAAAGACTTACTTTTAATATTAGTTTTACAGAGTTTATTAATTAGTGAAAGCTGCATTGTATCTTTTAATTATAAAAGTAAACATCTTTTTAACAGCTGTTAAGCCAAACTACGAATTAAAAATCAATTTTGTAAGAAAAATATTTTTGAAAAGGACTTTTAGGACGTAAAGGGAAAGAAGCTAAAATGTAATAATTAAAAATATTTTTAAATACATACAATTCCAAAATGTTCACTGCACCGTTTTCGTCATACCAAAGCTAATTTCGGACATATTTGTATTTAATTTAGTTCTCTAAATATCTGTAACAGTTGATAGAAAGTAATTCCCACACGGAAGCTTATGTCGCTTCTTGATTGATAGCGTTAGAATAAAAACTGTTTGTCACTGGCTGACACGTTATTATGTCACCGCCGAAGGTGACGACTTGACGTGCCCTGATTAATGTGCTGTCACTAACTTCGTGTGTACCCACCCTAATGCACTCTACAATAATTAGTTGTCTATGGTCAGGGGTACAAGTGGCCATCAACACCCACGTTTATTGTCTAATGATACAATTGTATTGGAATAATAATTTATTGTGTTCTTTTGTTTATTAGATTTTTTGAAGCCCAGTAGCTTGGTATTCTAAATATGAATTTAACAGTTTGACGATGGATTAGCTTAATGTTTTAGTTTCACTATATATTTTTATATTATAGCTTGCCAAATGACCACTCTTCCTTCCCAACACACCTGAATAAGCGAGAGACTTACTCAAGGAAACTCTAACAGGCACTCACATTAAAATTATGCATCCATTATGTACAACTTGATTTATTTGACTAGTTGTCTAATAACAAGCAAGCTGTACTAATGATAGTTTGAAAATAAACTCGTCATAGAATCGCTTTGAGGCACAACTGAGCTCGGGCCATCTGGCTTAAAGACAGGATTTTAAATGAAGACAATCAAGTAAAAATCCAAGCAAGCATCAATGTCGAAATCGTAGTGAAATAAGCTGTACGGTGCGGTCACACGATCGTATTTCATTATTTAATGTCCGCCGGCCACTTTGAACCGACCCGAATACTATAACTTGTGCGAGTTACGAGACAAACCACTAATCTCGTGTGAACACGGCATTACCGGACCGAAGTTTTACGACAAATTGTTTGAGTTTATTAATTCATTCATGTGTTGTTATTGTTATGTAGTTTTGTGTTTATTATGAGGAGAGGTATTTTTTTAGTTAATTTACTGTAGAGGTAAATAGATTTAAGACTCTGCTATATCTAACTTAAACTCCAGTACAACATTTTTCTAAAATATTCCCAGTAGATATCGAATCTTCATATTTCATTTTTATTTCACAAGGTAATTAAGTATACATACTACGTCCAAATTAACTATCTGTAAGTGTAATTTTTTTATTTATATCTACCCTTAAAAAGTAAAATAAGGTAATTATAATTACACATACTATGTACGAATTGACTATCTGGTTTTTATTTCTCCTAAAAAGTAAAGTAAGAAAACAGCGGTCTGAATTTGCTTCGTCTGTCTCCATCATAAAAAAACCGGCATATTTGTTTCACTGACAACCAAAAAATTGGCGCAAAAACACAATAAACATGTAATGTTAATCACCATTTTTAAAACAAGGCATCTTTACAATAAAATAGACGTTTTAAGGCGTTATTCGTTTTTATTTTACTTTTATTTTGCGGTATTTGTATCGCAGGACATTTCTGTAATAGTTATTGTGCATAAATGTCAGGAGCCGACTCAATTCGAAGCATTAAACATTTGCATCGGAAAACAACCAAAGACAATCCTTTTTTATATTTTTTAAACAACCAAAGATAATATTTTTTCTTTTTTTTACACACGCATGTTCGAATACGATTATATTAACTTCGACTTGTTTAAGTTCTTACTTACCTCGTGTGGAATGCGCGTTAAGATTATGTTTTTAAAAGTTTATTGTGTAATTTTGTTTCTTTATTTTTTAACTTTATTAATAAATGTATGAGTAGATTGCTAATTATTATTTATTTGTATGAGTACTATCACTACATAGTATAACACAAAGTCGTTTTCCGCTGTCTGTCTGTCCCTATGCAAACTTAGATCTTAAAAACTACGCAACGGATTTTGACGCAATTTTTTTAATTGATAGAGTGATTCAAGAGGAAGGTTTATATGTGTAAAAATTCCCGAAATCCCGTGAAACCGCGGGGCTCTCCTAGAATTACAATAAATTACTAAAGTTTAAGTAATTTTTGAACATCGTACTATAATATTTATGAAATTATACTTTAACTTGATTTAAATTATATTAGAATCGTCATGACGGTCGTTTTGAAGTGAATTCATATTATTCATATTTTAGGTGCTGCTCAAACTTCAAAAGCAATATGCACGATTCTTCACGCTTATTGTACTTCGATCAAAGACCACTTCCAAACAGTATAGACTTCAAAAATAATGATTAACGAGCCCACAGAAGCACCTTACAAACTACAGGTGCGGCACAACAAAGGAAACATGTCGATAGCAATAAATTATTAATTATGACAAAACCCTGCACCAGATAAAAATAAAAAGACGAATATTGCGAAAAAACTAAGAGCGGCGCCATACACCTTTTGTCTATTATAGAGAGACGTCATGGGGCATCGACAATGGCCGAAAAGACGGCGGTTTGTCCTAAAGGGCGGAGAAAAAATGACATCATTTATTTTATTGCCGCTGGTGAGAATAGGGTACGTTAATATCGCGGGGTCCAGCGTTCTTAATGCTTGCCCTGGGCAGGCTATCACTCAATTTTTATGCTGTTCTATTAAATGGGTATGGCATATGTGAGGTCGTGTAGTCTTTTGTTTTGTTGGTGTTCCATTTTTAAAGAAGACGAAGTCGATTTAAACAAAAGGTAATCGCAGTTTTTATCGCACTATGGCATCCCCTAATTCTCAATTAAGCATATAGACTTAGGATCTTGTCGCATTTAAACTTCTATACTACCTAGTAGCATTTCATTCGGAATTTGACAAAGTCCTTAATTGCTTAACATTTTCAAGACTGACTGTACATAAGTACAGTTACATACAAAACTAGCTAGCATTATAATTGTAGTAGCTAAGTGGCTACATACTAACACAGTAGCTACAGCAATAATCATCATCTGCGTAGATCAGTCATTTATCATTCCATCCCAGAAGCGTAATGATTTATCACTACAAATGTTGTTAAGCTACCTACCTAAGACAAATACTCTAGGTACTGTTAGGGAAGTTAATCAGTAGACTTTATTTAGGTGAAAATGGCTTGGAAAAAACTAACCCTTGTGTTGATGCTTAATACGTCAGATGCTTGTGTCAGTCTTTTGTAAACTGCTTTTTCGGTGAGTTATTGACCTTCTCTACATCACATCACATTTGACCATTGACCCAAAAGTAGGAGGTCAAAATGAAATAAAATTACCTACTAAAAGTTTTTTCTCTGCAGAAAGATTCTTTGAATTGAAAATGAAAATATTTAATTACTGGTAGAACAGCCTTATCCTCCTTCCTCTACTCATATCTTCAGTGAGATAAGACGCCTTTGCCCAGAGGGACATCAGAGCCTAATTCTTACTTTACTACATTGGCAGAATAGCTTCTACTAATTCTACTATTTAAAGTCTCTAGTAGAATAGTAGAACTGTCTACCAACTTTTTCCTTTGACAGTACAATCAAGTGTCACAGTGTCGGGTCACAGTTGATCGATCCCAAGGCCGAAATGATTCCGCGTGGTGACGTCACGATGACCTCAACACTTCCTAAGACTGTCACTTCCTTGTAGAAACTAATCATCGTGATGATCAATGTGGAACTAATTAAGGCTTGCATAGACGAGAGACTTTCTGATAAAATTGATCAAAACGTCTTATTTAAATTGTGTTGAATGCACGCCACGGATTGTATATTCTAGGAAAATATTTGAATAATGATTTTTTCTTCTGGAGAAAAAATCTCTCGTTTGTGCAAGCCTGGCTTAGGCTTAGTAAAGGTTTTAGAATACTTCAGTGGTAGAGCAAGTGGGGTCCATGAAGTGGGTAAAGGGTGTGCCACGGTGCCAGACGGGCAGACGGGCGACACTGACTTTATATTTTTAAGAAGCTTAAATAACTTCAGTGTTGTGTCAGTTGCGTTGGGTGATAGGATGGATTTTTTTACATTTACAAATAGAAAATTCTATATGGAAGAAATGGGGGGAGAAATGCCTTTGCCCAACAATGGGACACTTAATAATAATAATAATATGAAACTTATTTATTCTTTTAATGCTATGTAGGTTAAGTTACATTGTTCTTCTGTCATGTTACACAACCCACTATACCCGATAAGTTATCTCAGATCGTAAAAACATACACCACGGAACATTAAAAACGAAATAAAGATAACGATCCGCCATTTTAAAAAGCGTGACCAATAGTAAAACTGTGCGATATCAGTAAAAGTACTGATAACAAGTTCGATTTATGAATACTGTTTGCTGATTGGTGGAGCGATGACTGAATCGCTTTTGTGCCAACATTGCCAACTTATCGGGAATTAAAAATGGAATCTTGTTTAAAAGATGAAATGGATCGTGAATTACGATTGTTTAACGTTCGGTAGGTTTCTTAGGTTGGTATTGGATTGTTCGCCATTCTTTACGCTTCAACGGTTTTTGTCTTTAAACAATTTTTGCTCTGATAACATTTTAATAGATTTTTCTTTAAGAACTTATAAAAGTATGGCACAAGCCTACTAGTAACCAAAATAATTTTATAATTTTTTACGTGTGACAGACGCTTTTTATTGAACTTGCCAGATAGCAGATTGTTAACTTGCTCACTATTCTGATAGTACATAATATGGCAATATGACTTGTGTCAAATAGCAGAAAAAGCTTGAAAAGAGACGTTTAAAGATTCTGAACTATGAAGAAAAGATATGTTGTTAGGAAAATACATACATAGACTGAAAACACATCACTCTCCTTGACTCGCGCAGTCGAGTAAAAAGTATAAAACAACTAAAGTAAGTCAAGAAAAAAGTTACAAAAACTTAAAGAAAACAAAACAATTCATCTATCTTCATATACAAACACTAATTTAAGTAGTTATGTTGTAGTAATAATACGAAATGTGCATTTTGCTAAATTTACCGTTCCCCGCCTGGCACCGCTTTCAATTTGTATCTCGCCTTGTTTTAGTTAATTAGATTCTCAGCACATCATGTTATTTCGGTATTCTATATTTATATTTTCATTTCAACTCGATTTGTTGATGTAATTTGAGAGACGGTGTAATTTGACAGATCAGAACAAGACATGAAGATGACAGGAAAAATTACGTAAAGCACACGTCATAGACGTAGATATAATGTATATTCATATATCGATATCGTGTATCTATATAGAAAAAATGATGGAATTTGCTTTTCTATGATTCATGTGAATAATTATTATAGCTACGTCTGTGACGGGCTCTAAACTTCTTTGATAGTGAGCGAGTTAACACGTTACTATACTGGTAGAGAAGTCACTTCGCTTTTATTTTACATTTTTATCTGACGTTTCGGCTCCTTTACAGGAACCGTGATCACAGAAGACTAAACTTAAGAAACCAGTATTAGCAGATAATTAGGGATACTAGTTTTATTAAATACGAAGGTGAATTTTATATGAAGTTTGTGAATTAATTTCATAATAAAAAAGACTATTTTCGAATCATTTTTGAATATTTTAGTCAAATCTTACATAACGACCCATAAATTATAACTTTGACATAACAATTTATGAGTAGAATTTATGTTTTACGTCAGAACTGTATTTTAGTGTTGGCAGTTTTAGTGTGAACTGGCAGCGCCCCGCGGTTTTACCCGCGTTGTGCCCGTTCCCGTGGGAATTTCGGGAATGTTTAACATATAAACCTTCCGGAAGAATCATTCTGTCGATTGGTGAAAACTGTTTGAAAATCCGTGCAGTAGTATTCGCGAATAGACAAGACAGATGTGGCCGGGGACTTTGTTTTATACCAGCTTAGTGATTTATCTAGGTTTTTTCTAGTCATACAGTATTATAACAAATTAGGATATTAATATATTTATTGATTCTATAAAGCATTACTTCAATCAGGATTCAAGTAGAGAGCAGTTGTAGATTTAGAAGGATTTGTGTATTTATGTATAATGTAAGAGTATCAGTTAGTTAGATTCCGTATTACAAGCTTAGAGCTTAGTTTGGGTCTAATTAACCGTGAGTGAATTTGTCCGGGTATTTATTTCTTAATAATTATCGAATCTAACTAACTGATACTATGCAATATCCTACTAATATGTATTATAAATGCGAAAGTTTGTGGAGGTGTATTTATGTTTGTTACTCTTTCCCGAAAAAACTACTAGACGGATTTGGATAAAACTTTACAGTAATATAGGTTATACATCAGAATAATACATGAGTATATGTTATCCCGAAGTTCCCACGGGAACGGGTACAACACGGGTAAAAATGCGGGGTGCGGCTAGTTCTTTATAATCTTTATTTTTCATTTAACCAAGAATGTTGTGATAGGTGACTGTTTTTCTAAGCGCTTCCCTGCTCCAGAGAGCACGTTAAACTGTCGGTCCCCGTTGCGTTTGATCGTTATCAAGATAGCGGGCAACAGACCGCGTCGGTGGTCTTTGGGCGGCCTGAACACTAGAATAGGGTTGTCAACATAGTAATAAAATATTGTGGTTGATTAATAAAGATTTTGAATGAGACTTACAGTAAATAAGTAGGTAACTAGATGATAAAAATCAATCACAATATTTTATTACTTTGTTGTATGTATATTTCGTACATCGCAACTTTTTTTACCTGTAAAAGAAGCTCTGGCTAAAAATCTTACTATACAAAATGAAAACTTTGCGTCCGAAGAATGGTGCGGGAACTTGTCCTAAAAGTATTATCTAAGTACCTATACAAATGAAATAAAGCTGTACAGATTGTTTTTTGTTTGTTTGTTTGAACGCGCTAATCTCAGAAACTACCAATCGGATTAGAATAATTATTTTTGTAATAGATAGCCACATTCAATAGCTACATTACAGGTTATTTTTCATCCCGAAATTCCCACAGGAACACGACGCTGGTAAATCGCGCAGCGCTGCTATTTAATAATAATGTCCTTACATTAAATTACTAACGCAAAAATTTTGTTTATTTATCTTCGACTCACATGAAGCTATGGCCTCCCATTACTCAAGGAGTCGATTTAACTTTAAGCTACGGCAATTGAGCTCAGATGGTGCTTGAAGCAGTCAGTGTGGTCGCGACTTTACGTTGACTCTCTTCAATGCAATTAAAACATTATTTTTAAACTTCCCCTTTCCCCCTTCCCCTTCAAGCAATGAGATTGCAGCGTTTAAATAAAGGTTGTTGATACTGAGCGAGTTTACAAGCTGTAAATCAGCGAGTTTGTTAGACAGTTTGTTTGGTATGTGTGACATGAAATGTGTGATGTTAAAGTTAAAGTAAGTTAAAAGTTAAAGTTACAATTTTGACAGTTACAATTTTGACAGTAACAATTTTGACAGTTACAATTTTGACAGTTACAATTTTGACAGTTACAATTTTGTAAATTTTTGAAATGCATTCTAATTGCCGGTTGGTAGCTTGTAAGCGATGTTAATTAAACTTACCTGGGATAAAAGGTAAGTTTAAGTAGTTTGGTAGCCGCCTTGGTTATAAAATTACTAGCCGCGCCCCGCAGTTTTACCCGCGTTGTGTCCGTTCCCGTAAGAATTTGGGAATTTAAAAAAAACCTATAACCTTCCTCTTGAATAATTATGAAAATCGGACTGGTAGTGCCTCAGGCACTACCAGGCCGATTTTAGCGATTTTAGCGATTTTAGCGATTTTAGCGATCGTTAGCGCGTTCAAACTTCTTCTTCTTCTTCATCGAGTGGATGGTCAACCTGACCAATCCGTGTGTCAGAGTTATTGAGCCGCCAAAGGCCTCTGACATATCTCGTGTAACGACTGCTAATAACAACAATAATCAAACTCTTCACTTTAAATATAGTGGTATAGATTTCTGATTGTCAACCTCATTGGACAAAACAAATTCTTCCATTCCATGTACAAAATCGATTTGCACCAATCCACCAACAGATTGATCAAAACCGCATACGAATTTCAAAAACAAATGACAAACCATTTTGTGGTAAAAATAAATAAATCAAAACTATTCCACGTAACTTTTGTTCCACAAAGTTTTGAAGCGAAACACTACTCTATTGCTGCTCTGTGCTAAGGTCTCGGACTAAATAAAGCTGAACACAAAGTGCTTTCTACATTTCAGTGATTTGATTTTGTAAGCATATCAATTTTGTGCAAGTAATTTGGTCATACCTAAACTTGTTCTCAACACTACGGTGTTGAGAACAAGTTAGAAGTCAAGAAAGAGAAATAACAACTTTTAGACTCTGCAACGCAAATTGCAAAAACAGCTCAACACAAACTATCGGCCATCTATCCAAGTAGGTCGAATTCAGTTTTTTGACAACCGCCATGAATTAACTCAGTCAAACTACACCACAGAGACTCTGTAACTATAAAATATAACTTTGCAAGCTTCACCCTAGAATGTTTCTCCACAAGATGGTGAGAGGTGTAACTTTGCATGCTTCACTCTATTCCCTAACACTGGCTTACTTTTTATTTGGTCCAACCAACGGCTTTGTTCAAGTTTGTCCCCACAGGGGGTGACCGCCCGCTGTGATACTCTCAACGCTTCACAAAATCAGACTTGGTTAGGTTACAGACAAGTCTAGATTGATTGCCAATTGACAGTAGTCTCGGATCATCTTGATTAGGACGAGATTTGAAAGCGTAACGTTGAGGTACTTTGAAGCAATACCTGGGTGTACAGGTTGAAGTAACTGGAGTGGATAGTAAGAGCGATTTCAGACATAGCCTTGGACCTATTGATAGCTGGTTATTTCATTCTGGAAGCTTATTTAGAAAAGTTGAAGTTACCTAGTTTTGTACTTGTTTTCCTTATACTGTATAAAAATATCCTTAAACTGTGTAAATATTGTTAACTAGCTAAGCCCCGCGGTTTTCACCACGTTGTTCCCGTTGCCATGGGAATTCCGGGATGAAAAATAGCCTATAACCTTCCCGTTGAATGTGGTTATCTATTACAAAAAGAATTATTCAAATTAGTGACATTTAGGAATACGATATTTTATCTTCAATTAAGTTCATATAGTTAACCCTACTTCCTTCTTCACATATGTACCTTCAAAACTTAACCTCTACATGTATCAATGGTACCAAAATTAGTCCTCACACTACCTCAAACTTTTCGGCACATTACTGCCGACTCATTAGCGATAGGGGGCGCTCTCGGCGCAGGTAAAGAACATTATTTACAAGCAGTGTGCTCGAACAATACAACACGATGTTGTATTAATCATCTCTTTATGAACGCCGCCCGGCCGCGCCTGTCAAGTCGGAAAAAAATATTAGTTTTTATCAAGAAAATGATTATTTTATATCGCCATTGTCGGTGTATTTGCATTGCTAATTTCGTGTTCTTTTATTGGTTTAATCAAGTTATGGATGGTTGTTGTAATATTTTAAGTGTTAATCGGGTGTTTTATGCGCTGGAGTTGTAGGGAAATCTTTGTTGTAATGTATATTTTGTAGAGTCTTCCTTATAAAACAAAAGAGGTTTACTGAGACTTTGAAAGAAATAATATAAAACCTTATCTAATATATAAAATTCTCGTGTCACAGTTTTCGTTGCCATACTCCTCCGAAACGGCTTGACCGATTTTCATGAAATTTTGTGTACACAAAATTTCATGAGAATCGGTCAAGCCGTATCGGGTAGGTCTGAGAATCGGCCAACATCTATTTTTCATCCCGAAATTCCCGCGGGAACGGGTACCGTGGTTGAACTCCTCTGAAACGGCTCGACCGATTCTCATGAAATTTTGTGTACATATCGGGTAGGCCTGAGAATCGGACAACATCTATTTTTCATCCCGAAATTCCCGCGGGAACGGGTACAACGTGGGTGAAACCGCGGGGCGCAGCTAGTACTATCTAATATTCTATGACTTGATCCGGTATTTATTCATTCATTTTATTTATTTATCTGCCGCTCTCAGTGTCACTAATGATCCGTTAAGAGAAGTTAATGAGTGATATTTGACGTGTAATGTATAAAAATTACGTCAATTGTTGATTAATTTGACGTCTCTGAGTACGGTAGTAACTCTACTTAGTAAATCTAAGTATCTACTGACTATCTCCCTTCAGAGGTGAACAAACAAGACATGTTGTTTTTAAAACGTTTGTTCAAGAAGTCCAATTTAACATAAAGTCTTTTAGCAACCTATTTATCAAAAGTGAAACCTGCAAATAAACTTAAATACAACACATCTTTAAACAATAATATCCATAAACAATATAAAACAAAAGCCACGGCATAAACTTACAAAATTCGCACTTTTCAATATAATATCAAGGAAATATGTGCGTTTAAACTATTTGGTGCTTAATACATAATGTTTACGAGTTATCCTTCGGCGGTGGATGTAAGAAGAGGCCCCCTTGCTGTGTGTGGGCATGAAATATGGTGTTTAACACCATACAGCTTGTCTTTGAGGCACCCCATGGACTCTCAACGATACTAAATATAGTTTTCGGTGTTCGTAATACCGCGTTCAACTAAATTTTATAATAAAATGCACTTCATGTGTTTTAAACAGCACTTTCTCTTTAATATTTGATTTTAATATTCTATTTGGCTGTTTGAATGTAATAACTGTTTGTCATATTTATTATGTGTATTTTAAAAGGTTTTGTGTCGCCATTTTATTGTTTAGTCGATGGTTTGCAAAGTTATGGTAATGTCGGAGTTATTTAGATGCAGTCTTCGTTTATTTTTATACTAGCAGCGCCCCGCGGTTTTACCCGCGTTTTGCTCGTTCCCGTGGGAATTTCGGGAATTTTTATACATATAAACCTTCCTCTTGAATCACTGTATCCATTAAAAAAACCGCGTCAAAATCCGTTGCGTAGTTTCAAAGATCTAAGCATACATCGACATACGACATACGACATACGACATACGACATAAGCATACATCGCACACATCGGACAGACATCGGAAAGCGACTTTGTTTTATACTATGTAGTGATGAAAAACTTTCACAATAAAGTAATATTTGTAAGTAGGTATTCAATAGGTTATTAAATTCATCATTATTTTACCCTCATTAATTCTAACAAGACATATAATATTTCCAAGTGATGAAACCTTGTCTGTTAGACTGAACAATTTACTAGCAACCGTCGTTAGACTGGCAAGCAACGTCTGACTGTTTTTTTTTAATAGATAGAGTGATTCAAGAGGAAGGTTTATATTTTATGTATAACAATTCCCGAAATTCCCACGGGAAAGGGCACAAAACGGGTAAAACTGCAGGCGCGGCAAGTTTACAATTTTAACCAAAAAAATCTAAGAGAAGTTTATCAAAGTTTGAACTCAAAATGGGTCATTTCTGTTATTTTTATGGCGTCCACATTTTTTGTGGCTGATCTATTACCTACAACGATTAAGTAATAAAAGTAATAACTTGGGCTTTGGACATTAAATAACGGAACTCCTCAATTTGGAACGTTTATAAAATAAAGTAAGGTTAGAAGAGTAGTTTGATTTATTAGATTGTTGTAAGTAATTACAATTATATGTAAATGTATTAATTTAAATAAGTTTTGCTAGCGAATGACTTCAAACCAGATTTTTGATCAGAACTGTTACCTTTTTTCAGAATCGGTTATTAATGTGACCAGCCTGCAAAAATGCCTTTTCATAAACCCAAAGAATTTTCGAAATCGGTTCATTAGCAGCGGAGATATCATAAAACATAAATAAAGACATTAAATCGAATTGAAAACCTCCTTTGAATTTGAATTCGTTTAAAAATATAATGGTACTAGCCGCGCCCCGCGGTGTCACCCGCGTTGTACCCGTTCCTCTGCGGGAATTTCAGGATAAAATGTATCCCATGTGATATTCTGATGTATAACCTATATTACTGTAAAGTTTCATCAAAATCCGTCCAATAGTTTTTTCGTGAAAGAGTAACAAACATACATACATACATCTATCCTCACAATGTTTATATTAGTAGGATAAGATTATTGAATTCCCACTTTTAACCCTATTCTATACTAATATTATAAAGCTGAAGAGTTTGTTTTGTTTGTTTGTTTGTTTGTTTGTTTAAACGCGCTAATCTCAGAAACTACTGAACCGATTTGAATAATTCTTTCACTGTTAGATAGTCTATTTATCGAGGAAGGCTATAGGCTACATTTTATCCCGGATTTCCTACGGGAACGGGCACAACGCGGGTAAAACCGCGGGGCGCTGCTAGTATAATTATATTCGCTAACATCTATACTAATATTATAAAGCTTCAGAGTTTGTTTGTTTGAACGCGCTAATCTCAGGAACTAATGGTCCGATTTGAAAAATTATTTTTGTAATGGATAGCCACATTCAACGGAAAGGTTTTAGGTTACTTTTTATCCTGAAATTCCCACGGGAACGGGTACAATGCGGGTAAAACCGCGAGACGCTGCTAGTTTTAAATATACGTGTTTAATAAAATATTGCCAATGACTTCATTTGCTGACGGTACCCGATGATTAGTGATTGTCCCAAGGCTGATATTTTGACTACTGGTTGATATGTTGAAACGATATTTATTGCTAACTGAATGTCATGACTTTATGTCTCAGTTATGTCATATCACTTTAATATTAACAGTAAAAAATACCTCAAGTGTTTTTATGAATTTTATATAGGACCACCATGAAACTATACTAAACTCAATTCTGAAAATACCATTATCGGTAAATACAAAAAATATGTCAAATTCTTGGGTAAATATGTCGGATCCACCCACGTTGTACCCGTTCCCGCGGGAATTTCGGGATCAAATGTATTCCATGTGTTATTCTGATGAATAACCTATATTACTGTAAAGTTTCATCCAAATCCGTTCAGTAGTTTTTGGGTGAAAGAACAACAAACATACATCCATACATCCATAAATCCATACATACATCCATCCTCACAAACTTTCGCATTTATAATATTAGTTGGATGTTACAGCGTATACCCAATACCTCTTCTTAGCGTCCAAATATCTAGAATACGATACAAAATTGTACAATGCAGGTGGCTTACAAAATTCTTAAAAAACACAACAACACAAGTTTATATCACCTTTTTATAGCTAAAAACACAAATGGTCATGTTTAGAGTCCCAGTTTACAAGGTAATAATCAATTTTATGATATTCCTCGTAATTACTACTAAATCATTGAAGCTACCGAGTGAAAGCTCACATGAAAGTTCAACTCAAGCTTTCTAGTTCGATAAAGATAGAGCTTTTTACTTAGATGAGTGTAAAGTGAATCTTGTTTTTTATATGTATTTTTACTATTATCAACGCCCCGTTGTGCCTGTTCCTGTGGGAATTTCGGGATGAACAATTTCTATAACCTTTCCGTTGAATGAGGCTATCTATTACAAAAAGAATTATTCAAATCGGATAAATAATTCCCGAGATTACCTTGAACATACAAACAATCAAACTTACAAATTTTACCTCTTTATAATATTAATAGATAATAGATATGTATATAAATGAATTTTCTTGATTGTAATAAAAATGACCTGCATTTTGCTTCAATTAGTGTTGTTAAAATAGTCAGAAAAGAGTATTATAATAATAAATATACTCGGACAAATTCACACACGGTTAATTAGACCCAAACTCAGCTCTAAGCTTGTAATATGGAATCTAACTCACTGATACTACTACTCATACATACACAAATATTTAATAAAAATATATAATTAACACCCAGACGTCGTCGCCAACAACTATGTCTTCACATATTGTTGACTCCGGGCGGGAATCGAATCCGCAACCCCCGACACAGTAAGCGCTCTCACTACCACTGTGCCAACGGGCTTGTCAAAAAAAGTATCTCTAGTCCTTAGAGGAGTTCGGTACTTATAAAAAGCTAAATTACAATTACTTTTACCCATCGAAAGTGTCAACACTGATGTCAAACATTTACCAAGTTTTTTATTACCTAATTAATCGACTTGTAAGTTAATTGGCAAATTACATCAATAAAATTGTACTGGTGATTTAGCATCGCATTTTGACATTTGTATCTGACATTTCAGTCGAAACATAAAATATTAATTAAGTTTTTAATGTTAGATGCATTGGACAGGTAAGGGCTCTTTCATATTACGCGATTTCAGACGTCCTGCGACGTGCGTTTTGTATGAACAGATGAACATCCTTGCGCGCGGACGACTGCACACTAATGCTGCGAATACCGGACGACTAAAAAGTATTAGATTGAAAGATCTATAAACATTTTATAGGTAACCTTTAATTAATACAATTAACTTGACACTTGACTTGACTGTCAAGCTAGTTGGCGGGAGATAGCGCATGTGAGAGCGCTTACTGTGTCGGGAGTTCGATTCTTTATTTGTGTATTCAGGCATATTAAACATATTTAGCGCTAAAGAAAAATATGAATAATTAGCAGCGCTCCGCGGTTTCACCCGCGTTGTACCCGTTCCCTCAGGAATTTTGCGATAAAAAGTAGCCTATGTCCTTTCTCTTAAAATCTGGACTAACTGTGTACCAAATTTCATTCAAATCGGTTTAGTCGTTTTGGCGTGAAAGCGTAACAGATAGACAGAGTTACTTTCGCATTTATAATATTAGTTAGGATTAACAGCCTCCGTGGTCTTGTGGTTTGAGCGCTCGGCTATACCTCTACTTGGATGGGTGGCCGATACTGGCTTTTTTATCTGAGCGCTACCGTGCTTTGGAGAGGACGTAGAATGGTCGGGCCCGGTTGTTTCATCGTAAGACTAAGTCAGAGGTCTTCAGGCGGTCTAAAACCCCGACCAAGCTTGGTCACTTACCTACTCTAACTTACTTTAGCAGACCAGTATGACGCATGTGTCTTTCGCATTAATGAATAAACCAGCAATTCAATTTCTCATAAACATTGACAAACCAATAAACATATTATTTTAACGTCGGTTAAACGTTAAGAGTACTAACCTATACATTGTTGCAAAATATTTAGTGTTCAAGTTAGTAAATACGGTTTACTACGCAACTTACGACCATAGACAGACTTTAGAGACTTTTGAGTCTCGTTTGTCGCAATCAAGACTGTATTTAGTCAGTCTTATAAAAGTTATAGTTGTTGGAACGAAGTTTTGGAACGAAGTTCCTTATCGCGCGTTGCAAAAGGGGGCTAGACGGAAAAAATTAAGACGAAAAGTTGTAACGACACGTTTTGCTATAGTAAGCTATTGTAAGCCGTGCGGCGTGCGCATGTTTCTCTGTTTGTCTCTCTCTCTCTCTTATAGAAAGCAAGCCAGATATTTTCGTTTCGTCTTTCTATTTCGCATTGAACAGTGTGGTGTCGCGGCGATTATTTTTGTTGATAATAAATAAACTTCGATCCATCCGGGTGTCCCTTGACACCTTTCAAGTTTTTTTATTTCACCTTTCACCTCCGAATCGTACTGTAGTTGTAATCAGTAGACACGTGTCTTAGTGGCCGTAACTATTAGTACCATCGGCAAGATCATTGTTTATATTCATTTGACATAACTGCGAATAACTATCGTATCACTTTTCTCCGTTTACACAAACTTAATATGCTGTCGCTACTTAAATTTTTTTAATGTTCTTAAAAAGGTATAATGCTCTATGCGCTATCCTTTTTAATATCTATGTGGTCCTATAGAGTCTATAAATCTAGATATCTAATAGAAAACCTAAAATCTAAAATCATATTACATATATTAAATAAGAATCAGGCTCTATAAAACTTTGCAATAAAATTTTAACAGACTAGTTTTATTAAGGAAATAAACACAGAGGTATTGCTTGAATCTAGAAACAGTCTAGCAGCTAGATTCTAGGTTTCCGGGTTAGTACGAAAACAAAATAAAACTATTAATATATTGGTTGATTTATACGTTTATATCGTTCGAGCAGCGCCCCGTGGTTTTACCCGCGTTGTGACCGTTCCAATGGGAATTTCGGGAAGAAAAATAGCATATAACCTTCCCGTTGAATGTGGCTATCTATTATAAAAAGAGTTATTCAAATCGGACTGATAACTCCCGAGATTAAACAAACTTACACATTTTACCTCTATTATTAGTATAGATATGTATTGTCAGTAATTGTGAAAATAGGTACACTATAGGATTTGCTTCTTGAATATGTACAGGCTCATTTTACGTGCTTGATACTATTTATGATGTGACATACTGCATTTGGTGTATTTTCTTGTAATTTTCCCTATAACCGAAATTATTGTACAAAATAAATTGCGTTTGAAAAAATACGCTAAAGTCTAAATATTTAATATAAAATGACCCTCATTTTTGTCACAAAGTCGGGTTAAATTACAGGAGATTTGAGAAATGTATCGTCTGATACATAATGAGGAAAAGATTAAAATTTAATCAATAAAATAATTATATTACCCAAACTTATATTAACCTTAATACCAACTCTGATTATCAAATCTCTATTACTAAGATTTATCTAGAAATCTCAGTTTAAGCAAGACCTAATGAATAAATTGTCTATGACCCGACCATAAAGCCGTAAAAAGTCTAGACTATTACCTAGACAGTTCCAAAAACAAATTTAAATACATCCAACAACAATTAGAAGTGTGATCATCGCTAATCTGTATTCATATATCAACCTTTCACAAATCAATTTTAATAGATACATCTTTAGTCTGTATCGATGCAAGAGACCATAAATCATTTGTGTTTATGCAATGGGAACTAGTTTAGAAACAGGTTGTCTATGGATGTCTATGGCGTAAATGGTATGCGTGGGCACAGCGCGGTCCGATCAAACGTACTTATTCATATTACGCACCTTCATTATGCAGGTTTTTGAATAGTTAAACGAAGTCTACTGTTACGTTTATGCGTATTTTATTTCCAGTTTTAACTAGTTTAATTTGGTATGAATTAATGTAATTTATTTCACACAAAAACCCGTTGGCACAGTGGCAGTAAGAACGCTTACTGTATCAGGGGGTTCGATTCCTGCCCTGAGTCAACAATATATTGTGATGACGCAGTTGTTGGCGACGACTTCTGGGTGACAATTCCATTTTCTAGTCAGAGCTTACTTTGGGTCTAATTAATCGTGTGTGAATTTGTATATATATTTTATGTATATTTTATATTCGGGTAAACAAAAAGTTTGATTGACATTCTGAAACATAAACTGACAAGCTAGTGACGAACTTTACACTGGTTGTATGACAGACTTTGGTGACAGACTTCGCTCTAGAAAACCGAAACCGATCGTCTATCTCCCTCTATATCAATGAATATGCAAGGAAGGAACACAATATTCGCACGCTTTGTCTACAGGTAAATGTTCTACACGCTTTTGTATTCAAACAAAACTATAAATAGAAGATAATTTATTATATAACAGACTCTAAATATATACTGTCGTCATAAGTACGTCAGTAACTATAAATTATAGTGTTGATAACTTTCACACAATGCCAACACTAGTTTCATTTATAAGGTGTTGTTTCGTTGTACACGGCAATTGCTGTCGTGTTCTCAAAATATGTGATAGGACGGTAAACTGCAGTTGATTTTTTATTTATTTATTGATACACTAGCAGCGCCCCGCGGTTTTACCCGCGTTGTGTCCATTCCTGTGGGAAATTCGGGATGAAAAATAGCCTATGTTACTCGTGGATAATGTAGCTTTCGAATGGTGAAATATTTTTTATCTACACTAATGTTGTAACATTCTACTTATGTTTCCAATACTTGACTTATAATTACTACTGTTATAGCGCAGACAACTAAAACACTCAATTTAAGCAATTGCACGTGATGTTATAATATCCACATCGATATCGTAAAATCTCATTATAACATTATTATAACGCGACCAATTAACCTGGCGAGCCTTATGTCAAAATCCTCATACTAGTTGTATAAAATTTTGATATTAGGCTGGCTTTTGAAAACAGTTGGGTTATACGTGAAAACTTCGTCGAAACTACATACACAAAACTCTTTGGCTCGCGAGCCATGGCTCGCGAGCCCGTGCGCTAGGTGGCTACGCGGCTATTAAGGTGTAACAGTCTGTAACTGTCGCGTGATACGGACTGAAACCTTAAAATCAACATTTCAAGAATGATACATAGAAATTAAATTTATTACCTATTTCTAGATTCTAGACGAACAGCGTTGTTAATTAGTCACGCTAGAGTAAAAATAAGTAAAAATGAATAAAAAAGTAATTGTAATTCTTAGTAGTTAGTACCTAATTACTTGTGAAATACAGATAAATTAGTTTGCAATCCGAAACTTAAAACCGTGTCATAGTCGTTTACAATTATTATTGATGCGTAGTATTGATGCGTAGATTAGTATAAGTAGCACTCGTGGCGTTGTTAGACTAAGCAATGTTAGTTTATTACGATTGTTAAGCAACGTGCAGCTCGACCCCTACTTGGATGGGTGGCCGATAGTTGTATTTTTAGCCGGTCCGTTATTGAGTAGAAGAGTTTTTCAATTTTAAAACTTTTGATAAAGTTGTATCAAGTAACCTATCTTGATCCATACTTGATCAAGTTTGCCAAATCTTAATGCACTGAAAATCATTCAGGGTCACTGCAATAACCTTCATCTAATCCATGTCAATGTCACACGATTTAATTCAGACCACACTCAGTAATGGTGATTACACACGATACGTACCTAACGATATAAAGCCGTTATACAACTTACAGATTAGTCGCGCGTCGGCACGCGACTTTAACGCACCGTGACGCCCAAAGAGCGAAGGAAACATCTTAGACATAAGTCCATAAGGAATATCGCGAAAAAATGCAAAGAATACAGTAAATTGTTCTTCAATTAACACGTCGAATCGATTCCGTGATGTATCGATACGGTTTTTGTTATTGTTCTCTGATTTGTTTTAATTGGTGCTAAGTATTTCGTTTTTGCTGTAGTATAATGGTAGAATACCTGCAAAATTTTTAGGAAATCTTCTTCTTGGTCGCGTGGATGGTCAACCTGACTAATCCTGGTGTCAGAGTTATTGAGCCGCCAAAGGCCTCTGACATAGCTCATGTAACGACTACTATCCATAAAAAGTAACCGAGACCGACGGCATAACGTGCCCTCCGAAGCACGGAATCATCTTACTTTTCGGGCAATCAGGTGATTCAGGCTGTAATGCCCTGACCAAACTGAGGACAGCCTCACAAAAATATTTTTGCGAGATATTGTCCCCACCGGCAATCGAACCCGAAACCTCCGGATCGTGAGCCGACACTCAAACCACAAGACCACGGAGGCTGGCCTATCTTACTGACTTTCTTTTATTTTCGCGCAAAATGCAAGCAAGACAACAAAAACTACTTCAAACATCTACTAAAAAAAAATCAATCTAAGTACTATATTAATGTTGAACGTACGACGGAAAATTGACAGATAAACTTATTGTCGACATCCCAAATATAGCCCTCAACACATCAACTAACTCCCCTTTTCTTTACAGGTCTGGTTCCAAAACAAGCGATCAAAAGAGCGGCGCCTAAAGCAACTCACCTCAATGGGTCGAGGGCCATTCTTCGGATCCTCACGCAAGATGCGAGGGTTCCCCATGAACCTGTCTCCAGGGGGTTTAGAGGAAGGCCCGCCGGGGTTTCCGTACTTCGCGACTGCGGATGGCAAGTTCGAGTTTGGTTATGGCCCGCCGTTCCACCATGATGCACCGTTCTTCCATCCTCCGCCCTCGATGCCGTTCAATCAGCCAGGTTGGTAATGTTTGAGTAACTTCATTTTACGTGGTTTTTCTTCAGTAATGAGAGGAGCCAGGAGAATAGGAAAGACAAAATAGACTCCACTGGTGAATGAGCAATATTATAATGAGGTACAGATACCTCATATTTTTATGAAGACAGTAATATCCAAGCCTTCAAGATCAAGTCGAAGAACAATTTAGTCAAGGCTAAGCTTAAATTTTCATCCAAAATATCTTGAAAACTTGATCAAAATACTAGAATCTCCCTTTAAGTTACAAATATTTCTAGAAATCTGCCTCTGTCGTGATAATTTGGTACTGATTATTTACTATGGTTATTTACTGATGCCAGCAAAACAGAATTTCTCTTTACATTACCTAACCTACCCATACCTCTAGCTAATACAACACCATGCCATAATTAACGTGAGCAGGTCGTTTCGCAGGTGGCATGGAATCACTTCCCGGCGGGGAGTTCCCAGAGCAGTTCCCACCCCCGGACCACCTCGTACTCCCCAGACCTTCATCCCCCGAGTTCACGTTCGGGGACGGACCTCCCCCCTTGCACCCGGAAGGGTTGGTCTGGTAGCTGAAACCGGAGCCGCGTGATTTCCACGATTGAAGCGGCTCGGCGGGTCATTAGTGGACAACGTGATTTAGTGCTAGTGAGAATAGTGAACTGTGTGTCGCAGTGCTTTTGAGGTACTTTTTGGGAAGTACTTTTTGGGAAGTATTTTTTTGGGGAGTACTTTTTTATGGAGAACTTTTTTCGAAGACCACTTGTTTCGATAACTATGTACCAAGTATTAATGAGTACTTTTTCAGATTTTATGGACAGTACTTTTTCAGAAATCTTTGTGAAAAGTACGAGAAAAGTTTTTATGAAAAATATTACTCCCTAAATGTTGATTGGTTATATATATTTATGTCATCATATATCTTTTTTGGAAAACTACTTTAGTACCTTCTGGGTAGTTATTCAAAGAATACTTTTATTTTCACTTACTTTTCGTACTATGCAAAGTGACCGGTTGACTTTTTGACTTATTTCGTCTTTTAATTGTTATATCTTTGTTCTTTTAATTAACCGACTTCAAAAAAGGAGGTTATTGCATTTCTTGACTTAAAGCTGCATTTATTTTCAAAACGTTCTGTAATGTAAAGTTCACTGTGGCACAAATAAACACACACATTCTAAGTGTAAATAAAACTTGTAGCTAAGAATAAATCTAATAATTTATTTTACAATGGGTTTTAAAATATTCATAAGTTTTTTGGTTCCTATATCAAGAATAGTTGCAAAAGCGATTTTTCTTTCTGTATATTAACTAATATTTTAATATAAAGTCTATAATTATTGTAGTTAAGTACAATTTGTAAGATAATTAGAGTTAAATTATGGATTATATATAGCTATTGAGTATTTTGTTATGTAAATATAATGATATGTGTACATAGGTAAATTTACATTTGTAGATTAGTTTGCATTTTAAATTGTGGCGAAGATTGATATATTAAGATGTCTTAATAGATAAATTTCTGTAAAAAACATTTATTTTTGCTGACCGATAAATTAATAGATACTTTTCATCACAAACACTTCAGCAAAATATAGCGATACTTTTTGTGAAAATACTTTTTATGCCATCAAAGGTAAAATGCAAGCCATTTATTTATTTCATAAATTAACATAATTGTTATATGTACTTAAGTAAGTACTTAATTGCTCGATATTTCATTGTACATTAAACATATTATATGAATATACTTGTATTTAATATAATAACACTTATTTTAAAAATAAACACAACATATGCATTATTTTTGTCATTGTTTTTATTTTACAGAACGAATGATTTCTGTTCAATACCTTTATTTCTGTAACATTCAATTTAAGACCCACAATGCCAAACCAGTAATATGTCTATGCAATGTGTATAAATCTAAGATACACATAGGGTTAAAGGTGTAACAGTTTGTGTCAACGAAATCAAGGAGAAGTGTTAAGCTATTGCATAGCTTCTATCGCGGGCCTTGAGCGCGGGGACCAAATCCAAAAATTCCGTAACGAAAAAACCTCACGCTTACCCGATCCGACGGGAAGGAGGTGTGGCTTGAAGGCCGTGCATCGTCTAACGTCGTTTCAGTTCGGCAGTCTTCGACACGGCGTTGTGTGCGATTGTGCGTTGGGGGGTGAGAGAGGGGTGAGAGACGAGGCGGGAGGGGAGAGAGAGAGAGAGAGGAGGCGGGAGGAGTGAGAGACAGCGGAAGCGGCGGTAGAGGAAAGATGATTATTAATATTAAATTAATGATTTGGAAATTAATCAAGATTAATATGAATTAAGATTGACATGAAAGGAAATGTTACAATGAATGAAGGAATATTAATAAATAATGAAGACAAGGGCTGCGAAAGAATGACTAACGGAAGGATTGAAAAGGAAGCAGGAAAAGGGTCATATAAGGAAGGGTATATAGGTATTTATGTAGATAAGTGTGTACTAGTGTAGACTAATGTTGTATGTTACAACATTGCGAGTTGGGTGGGCGAGAGAGTTGGGCGAGAGGCGGGTGGGGTGAGAGCAGGTGAGAGAGAAGAGATATCAAATATAATATATAATCTATACTAATATTATAAAGCTGAAGAGTTTGTTTTGTTTGTTTGTTTGTTTAAACGCGCTAATCTCAGAAACTACTGAACCGATTTGAATAATTCTTTCACTGTTAGATAGTCTATTTATCGAGGAAGGCTATAGGCTACATTTTATCCCGGATTTCCTACGGGAAAGGGCACAACGCGGGTAAAACCGCGGGGCGCTGCTAGTATATTATAAAGCTGAAGAGTTTGTTTTGTTTGTTTGTTTGTTTAAACGCGCTAATCTCAGAAACTACTGAACCGATTTGAATAATTCTTTCACTGTTAAATAGTCTATTTATCGAGGAAGGCTATAGGCTACATTTTATCCCGGATTTCCTACGGGAACGGGCACAACGCGGGTAAAACCGCGGGGCGCTGCTAGTATCAAATATAATTGCATAAGTTGATACAAAATGCTATGCAATAGCTTCACCGCGGCAGTCCCCGAGTGCCACACGTCTTTTTTTATTTTTTTGTGACAAATAGATACAAATATTTACAGAAACAACAAATAAAAGAAATAAAGTAACATAATATAAAAAGACACTTCAACCCATAAAAATCACTGATCAGTACAGTAAGGACGAGATTATTTCTTCAGTGACCTAAAATAAACAAAACACATAGTTAGGGTTTCGTACCCATTGCATTTAACTATTTGGACTGAGAAGTTATTACAAGAAAATATACCTACATAGTTAAAATGTTACTTAAAAACTGTCAACTGCAGCCGCCATTAGGAACATTTGCGGTAGCAACACCAAAATGGCGCGCCCGCCATTTTTCTGTAAAGAGAGTGGTGTCAAATTGACAGCTGTTAGCTATCTCTGTCTATAGGCCCATAACATACTCGTATGTGTGTAACTGCTTACAGACGTCCATTAAATCGATAGTTATTTGACGTATTTTTTCATACTTTACATGTCAAAATCAGTAATTAAATCTCTTGTAAGGAAGTATTTAACGCCTCTAAGAGTACAGGCGTTAGAGCCATTAAAATTACACAATTAAAACACATTAATGTTTTGTCAATCATTTAAATCTGTAATTATTGTCACGAAGTTTTTTAGTTCTTATCTAAAATGGAACCTTACAGATAACGAAAACCTATTTCTTAGACTTAGATACTCGTTTGACAAAGTTAGTTTTATTATTTTAAATACACATACATAATTATTATATTGTATATTATACATTTTTATATATTACCATTCTGTATAAAATAGATATACCTACATGGTTTTATTATTATGTATGTACGTTAGAAATAAGTGTTAATATTTGGTACATACTTAATCTGTATTTAGCAATTACATAAAATATAATGGAATTGTCTGTAAGAATAAAAAATATTCGAAAATATGTTTGTTGTTTTAATATATGAACCAAAGACAGTAGGTACGAGTATACATGAAAAAGTCTGCTTCAGGGATAAGAATGAAATGAGAATATTTAAACCACAGTTACATGGAGCGTTAGCTGTCACAACATTAAAAAAAGTATACAGGCTTATGTAACCAGTTTTTCAGTTGTTGTGTCAGTGACACAGTTGGAAAATTTAAGCTTATTATAGTTATTATTTGTTCAAACGGGAACTTACGTACGACGGACTTATTATAGTTAACTGTTATCTATGCGCAATGTATACATCACTACATAGTATAAAATAAAGTCGTCTCTTTTTCGTGTCTGTCTGTCTGTTTGTCTGTCTGTATGCTTAAATCTTTAAAATTACGCAACGGATTTTGATGCCGTTTTTTGTAATAGGTAGAGTGATTCAAGAGGAAGGTTTTTATGTAAAAAAATCCTGAAATTCTCACGGGAACGGGCACAACGCGGGTAAAACCGCGGGGCGCTGCTAGTAATATAATAAAGCTGAAGAGTTTGATTTTATATTTGAACGCGCTAATCTCAGAAACTACCAATCCGATTTGAATAATTCTTATTGTAATGGATAGCCACATCCAACGGGACTGGACTATTGGAACGAAGTTCCTTATCACGCGTTGCGAAAGGGGGCTAGACGGAAAAAATGGTAACGACATTTTTTAGGCCAGAGAGGGATAGACAGAGAAACTTGCGCACGCCAGAGAGAGACAGACAGTCTGCCTCTCTCTCTCTCTCTCTCTCTTATAGAAAGCAAGCTAGATATTTTCGTTTCGTCTTTCTATTTCGCATTGAACAGTGTGGTGTCGCGGCGATTATTTTTGTTGATAATAAATAAACTTCGTTCCATCCGGGTGTCCCTTGACACCTCTCAAGTTTTTTTTATCCCAAAATTCCCACGGGAATGAGCTCGACGCGGGTAAAACCGCAGGGCGTGGCTAGTTCCATTACAAAACAGAAACAATAGCCTATCATCTTCTAGAGATCTATTAAAGATACTCATTCAATTAATTCAACGCGTTCGGTAGTTAAGATTGCGGTCGGCAGTTGCCGCCTGCTGCTATGTTTGCTACCGAAAACACACCTTACGTAATATAAGAGCAAGCTGGCAAGTTCGATAGAACACACATGTCAGAATACTCATTTGCTTTTTTTCTATTGATCTTGCAGCTCGCAGCTTGTAAACTCGACCCCATCGAAGTGAACGCCTAAAAATGGTACGATCCAGTGATAGTGAATGATAGTCGTCCAGCCGATTTTGGCCACGGCGACCGCTTCTACTCCTAGCTTCCTCGTCTTGCAAGTGCTCTAACATGACTCCCGTAGCCGATTTTGTTGGCGAAGGTACGCGCGCACTGGGGACACGTTAGAGTACCGTCTCTGTAGTTGTAATGGAAAGCCGCTGGTGGTCGGGCAAAAATGGTACCCTTTCAATAAATATAAGTTACTTAGGCTCGTACTCAGAGTCGCCAAATGCTTGGTTACTCATTGGGCGAGGGTTGAGACGAGATGTCAAATGCCTAGTAGATATTTAATGAGTGATTTTGACCAATAATGTAAGAAACATTACTTCAATTAGTTAAGTGTCCATCTAATGGACTTTATGAAATCCTTGAATCGAACCTGTAAATTATTAAACCTCTTAAAAAGCGGAATTACTCCCGAAAGTTCCAATAACGCCGAAGAAAGGGGTAAAAAATATAGGAAACAGGTGTCGTGCTTCGTACCTAACAGTCGACACCAGGATACCTCTCAGAGAATATTCCGGCCATGTATGCTCGTAATAGGAAAGGGAGTATAGGGAAACTCGATAGATGTTATCGAGGATATATGTAAGATTACGTCAATTAGTGTCCATCTCATGGCCGACTATGAGTGTTGCAGTTCGTATGAAGTGAAATCGATGAACAATCAAGTTTAACGTGAAGTAAATTTTCTTCAATACCTACTCAAATAGTAACTCAGCTAAGTTTACACGATATGATTCGCTAGCGGTTGCGGTGCACCCCAACAAAACTCCGCCATTTCAACACATGTCATTTCACACGAATGGAAGCACTACGATTATAATTGGAATTTCTGTTTGTTCGTGACGTGCTCACACCAAATTACTGCAGGATTTTCAATGTGTAGGTATATTGATTTATAGATTGTATCATATTTGCTACTAGCCGCGCCCCGCGGTTTCACTCGCGTTGTACCCGTTCCTGCGGGAATTTCGGGATAAAAAGTAGCCTATGTCCTTTCTCAGGCTCTGGACTAACTGTGTACCAAATTTAATTCTTCTTCTTCATCGAGTGGATGGTCAACCTAACCAATCCTGATGTCAGAGTTATAGAGCCGCCAAAGGCCTCTGACATGTAACGACTACTATCCGTAGAAAGTAACCGGGACCGACGGCTTAACGTGCCCTCCGAAGCACGGAATCATCTTACTTTTCGGGCAATCAACAAACAAGGTGATTCTGCCTACAATGCCCTAACCAAACTGAGGACAGTCAAATCGGTTCAGTAGTTTTGGCGTGAAAGCGTAACAGACAGACAGAGTTACTTTCGCATTTATAATATTAAGTTAGGATTTGAAAGGTACTTAATATCAGTGCTATGCTACGCTAAGTCGCTATGCTTACGATGGGTTTTGACGTATCGTAACATACGTTCGTTAAAAAGTTCATTCTTTACGCTGTTAAATACAAAGCGTTGTTTTATAATGTCAGTCTAGTATAATAACAGTCTGTTAAAGTTACTTTGGCAGCCAGTAGAAAGCCATTTCATTTTATTACGTCTCTTGAGACTGACATT
The DNA here is from genome assembly GCA_963082685.1 of Cyclophora albipunctata. Classification (NCBI taxonomy): domain Eukaryota; kingdom Metazoa; phylum Arthropoda; class Insecta; order Lepidoptera; family Geometridae; genus Cyclophora; species Cyclophora albipunctata. Next base: position 4,483,137 of record OY720133.1, read on the forward strand.
TAGTGTACGTTGACCGGTGCGTCAGCGTTAGCAGTAGCAACCCGTCCTATGTTAAACTAAAATAAAGGTTTAACAACGTAATAGTTAAAAGTCTATCAGTCATTTTGTCTCTGGCGCGCGCACATTTATAGGTTTTACGTTTCATAGATAAGAAAACGCCTCGGTGGTCTAGTGGTATGTGCGCTCGCCTGCCAAGACTGAGGTCCCGGGTTCAATACCCGGGTCCGAGCGAAAGAACATGTTTTCTACTTTTCAAACATGGCTCGAGTTTGAGATCACCAGCCCGCATTTGGCAAGCGTGGTGATTATGCCTAATCCTCCTCACTGTACTGATAACTTCAGTGAGATGAGAGGCCTTTGCCCAGCAGTGGGAAATTACAGGCTAATACTTGAGATAAAAAAAGAGTATTAAAAACAGTCAGGAATCAGGGCCAAGGTTTACAAAGACTTTAGTAAAACCCATTTAACATTATGATTACAAGCAACAACTTACGCCAACTCATATGATATAGATGACAATTATTACAGCAATCATACTACAATTACATATTCAAATATTTATTCAAGTAATTAATATAAAGACGAAGCGTAATGAGTTTATGATTTAATGGTAAATAAATATGTTCGTTTTACATTAATATGATCGCGTTATATGTGCGTAGTTTATTCGTGTCTTGCGGTAGGTCCTTGGATTGTGTTATTGTTTAGAACTAGTGTTTGTATCTGACTTGGTATCTTGTAATCCTACTAATCACTACATATTATAAAATAAAGTCGTCTCTTTTTCGTGTCTGTCTGTCTGTTTGTCTGTCTGTATGCTTAAATCTTTAAAATTACGCAACGGATTTTGATGCGGTTTTTTGTAATAGGTAGAGTGATTCAAGAGGAAGGTTTTTATGTAAAAAAAATCCCGAAATTCCCACGGGAACGGGCACAACGCGGGTAAAACCGCGGGGCGCTGCTAGTAGGTATGTATTATAAATGCGAAAGTTTGTTAGGATGGATATACTCGTATGTAGGTATGTTTGTTACTCTATCACGATAAAACTACTGAACGGATTTGGATGAAACTTTACAGTAATATAGGTTATACATCAGAATAACACATGGGATACATTTTATCCTTAAATTCCCGCGGGGACGGGTACAACGCGGGTGACACCGCGGGGAGCGGCTAGTTTTATATAACTACTGTATTAAATGCTTTTCAAACATGACACGGGTTTGACTCACGATCCTCCGAAGCACGGTAGCGCTCAGATAGAAATGCCACTATCGGCCACCCATCCAAGGAGAGGTCGAGCTGCACGTTGCTTAACAATCGCAATAAACTAATGTCGCTTAGTAAGTTAATAAACAGTTAATTAAAAAACATCAATAAAAACTTTTTTATCAACACTTTAACTTATCTACGACTTTTTATCTACGTATAAACTATAAGATAGTTATCTTCAATTATGTTTACGATGTGTTGCAATAACTGCCTGCCTCAAGAATTGATACTAATAAACACGAAAGGAATTGTAGAAATAAGAATTGTACATAAAATGAGCCATTAATGAAATTAGAAGTATTGTTAGAGGGGTAGTTACCACAATGACGTAGGGGTGGCAAGAGTGATAGAAGTGTTGTGTATTATAAGAACTAAGAGACACGTTAAATTGTCGGTCCCGGTTCTTTAGACTAGAACGGTTTTCTTTGGGAGGTGAGAAGTTTCTTTACGTTTCTAATATGGTTTAGGGTACAATATAGTAGTTTATGCAACTGTCATTGGTTAGATTTTAATGGCGGCAAGTTCACTGTGACAATACACGTACGCGTGAATTTAATGTATCGCAATGTGTTTTGTTATTAAAATTTTGTTTGATTAATTGCATTAGTGAAGATAAAGTATGCAACTGCATATAACACGGGTATTAAAACACTCGTTACTATTATGAAACTCGCTGCGCTCGTTTCATAAACTCACACTCGTGTTTTAATACCCTTCTTTATATGACAGTTGCATAAACTACTATTATCTACACTAATGTTGTAACATTCTACTTATGATTCCAATACTTGACTTATAATTACTACTGTTATAGCGCAGACAACTAAAACACTCAATTTAAGCAATTGCACATGATGGTATAATATCCACATCGATATCGTAAAATCTTAATATAACATCATTATAACTCGACCAATTAACCTGGCGAGCCTTATGTCAAAATCCTCATACAAGTTGTATAAAATTTTGATATTAGGCTGGCTTTTGAAAACAGTTGGGTTATACGTGAAAACTTCGTCGAAACTACATACACAAAACTCTTTGGTAAGATCTCGCTCGCTCCTGATTGGCCCTACGCGCAGCTGCGCTCTCATTGGTTAGATTTTAATGGCGGCAAGTTCACTGTGACAATACACGTACCTACGCGTGAATTTAATGTTTCGCAATTTGTTTTGTTTTTAAAATACAAATTAAAAGTTAAAAATGGATAGCGACGATGATATTTGTACGCCTCCGGATATTCTAGAATTGGCAACAAAAGTAACTCACAATCTTTTGCCAGAAAAATCTAGAAAATTATATGAAAAAGAATATAATAACTTTTTGGCATGGAAGATCGAAAAGAAAACTACATCATTTTCTGAAAATGTCATTCTTGCGTATCTCAAAGACCTCTCCGACAAATTCAAGCCATCTTCTATGTGGGCTAAATATTCTATGCTCAAGTCGACACTGAGTATCTACAACAATATTGATATCACGAAGTATTCAAAAGTCATAGCGTTCCTGAAACGCAGTTCAGAAGGACACAAGGAAAAAAAGTCCTTGACGTTTACAACAGGTCAAATAAAGATGTTCCTGGAAGATTCACCAGATATTTTGTATCTTTTTGAAAAGGTAAGTGTATTTTAGTTCTGTTATTTAATCTACCTAGTACTTACGTACTACACATGCAAGTTATCTAGACACTCCGTTTAAGCGCTTTGTGTATAAATTTGGTAGTAGGTACCTACACTTTACTACTTCATAAATCATAGTTTTTGCCTTGGCTATGTACATCAAGCTTATTATATCGTTTATTGTTACAGGTTGCACTAATCTTCGGCATAATGGGGGCATGCCGAAGGCAAGAGCTATACAACATCCAGTTCGATGAAGTCTCTAACGTAGACGACAGTACAATCATGGTGAAAGTTTCGAAAACAAAAACGAAAATAAATAAACTATTTTCAGCTTTTACTCTTGTTGTTTGATTAATTGTATTAGTGAAGATAAAGTAGTGTATGCAACTGCATATAACACGGGTATTAAAACACTCGTTACTATTATGAAACTTGCTGCGCTCGTTTCATAAACTCACACTCGTGTTTTAATACCCTTCATTATATGACAGTTGCATAAACTACTATTATGATGTGGATAGGTTTAAGTTATCAAATAGTCAGTCGGTTTGACAACGGTCGGCTCGGTTGTTCACTAACGTTGTTAAAACGTTTTAAAAAAAGATTCCAACGAATTGAGGTCTTCCTCCCTTTTAGAAGTCGGTTAAAACAGTCTTCAGATGCGTGTGTGTATGTGAAAGTGTGTTAAACTCAACACTGTGGATTTTCATGTGGTTTTTAAACAGAAGTTTTTACCAATAGATATAGTGTGTGTGATAGTAATTCAAGAGGATGGTTTTTGGATTTTGATTCGAGTTTTCGACCAGTGACATGTGGTAAGTCGTTTGTAATACAACTAGCAGCGCCCCGCGGCTTTGCCCGCGTTGAGCCCGCTCCCGTAGAAATTTTCGAAAATCCTTTCTTAGTGTGCACTTACGTCACTTGAAGAATCTTCCTGCTAAATTTGCTGTTTCTAGGTGTAGCGGTTGAGGCTGTGCGTTGATTATCAGTCAGTCAGTCAGTCAGGACTTGAATTTTTATTTACTTTGAATTTTATATATATAGATAAATAGCTTTTAGTTTATTATTTTCAGACTTAGACACCATAATTATATCCTGAATTTCAATCATGACCACGCCCAGAATTGCCTACCCTGGTGTCAGAGTTTTTAGACCGCCTAGAGTCCTCCGACATGGTCTAACGATTGAAACAATCGGGACCGACAATTTAACGTGCCCTCCGAAGCACGGTAGCGCTCAGATAGAAATGCCACTATCGGCCACCCATCCAAGTAGGGGTCGAGCTGCACGTTGCTTAACAATCGCAATGAGCTAACATCGTTTAGTTAAACTAAGCCACAAGCGCTACTTAGTTCGTGAGATAAAACTACTATAGTAAAGTAACGTTTAAAATATTATAATTCATTTCACAACCCTAAATCTATTACGAACAATGCGCTAGGAAAATGAATATTTATATAAAGCACGCAATACTACAGGGTCACATGTTTTACGATATATCAGATAAACTGTATGACAGGTCATTATACATGTTGTTCGCTGTTTATTTAGGCTTTTATATCAAGTACAGCTAATTTGATGATAAAAATGTGCTGTCACACAGCTTTTTAATGTAAGCAAATCTAGGTAGATTTATAGCATTAACTTTGTGACGTTAAATATTTGTTGTCACCTAATTATTCAAAGTCAAATTGATATTCGTTCGCTAGCTAGCTTTTTGTTTAACTCGCCAGCTCGCCGCTTCTTTACTCGCTAAATCTAAAGACGCATAACTTATTCATACTTCATACACTTAAGTAAATCAATAACCACTCATTATCTAAGGAATCGTTTAACTTTTCCGAGTACTGTTGATAATAATAATAAGACTAGCAGCGCCCCGCGGTTTTACCCGCGTTGTGCCCGTTCCCGTGGGAATTCCGGGATGAAAAATAGCCTATAACCTTCCCGTTGAATGTGGCTATCTATTACAAAAATAATTATTCAAATCGGTCTGGTAATTTCCGAGATTAGCTCGAACATACAAACAAACAAACAAAATTTTACCTCTTTATAATATTAGTTTAGATAAGTTAATGAGTTGAATCGGTGTCAACTCACATGCCCCTAAAAACCGGGCTTATCCCTTGACTCTAAGGAGAAACATTATAATAATACGAGTAATAAATGCGCCCACACAAATTCACACACACAGTTAATTCGACCCAAACTTAGCTCTTAAGCTTGCATTATGGTAACAGCCTCCGTGGTCTTGTGGTTTGAGCATTCGGCTCACGATCCGGAGGTTCCGGGTTCGATTCCCGGTTGGGATTTCTCACAAAAATCACTTTGTGAGACTTTCCTTAGTTTGGTTAGGGCATTGCAGGCTGAATTACCTGATTGCCCGAAAAGTAAGATAATTCCGTGCTTCGGAGGGCACGTTAAGCCGTCGGTCCCGGTTACTTTCTACGGATAGTAGTCGTTACATGAGCCATGTCAGAGGCCTTTGGCGGCTCAATAACTCTGACACCAGGATTGGTCTGATTGACCATCCACTCGATGAAGAAGATTATGGAATCTAACTAACTGATATAATCCTCGCTGTACTGTATCTTCAGTGGGATGAGAAGCCTTTGCCCAGCAGTGGGACATAACAGGTTAATACTTAAGTTTACTTTGAAGATGGCACAGTGTATCAAAGTATAACTAAACCTTCTTAAACGATATTTAACTATCACAGTGTTCTTAAGTGTTTTGTCTCTTTCGCTCTTTGGCAAATAGCGTGTGTCGGAAAGGGACAAACCATTTGATAACTAAAGTGTTGTTAATAAGCGTTTATGAATAAGGCCCTAATTCTTCTATACTAATATTATAAAGAGGTTAAATTTGTAAGTTTGTTTGTTTGTTTGTATGTTCGGGGTAATCTCAGGAATTATCAGTCCGATTTGAATAATTATTTTTGTGATAGATAGCCACATTTAACGGGAAGGTTATAGGCTATTTTTCATCCCGAAATTCCCACGGGAACGGGTACAACGCGGGTAAAACCGCGGGGCGCTGCTAGTTACTTAATAAAATTGTACTATTTTCTCCTAACCACATCGCTCCATTCATTTATTATTCTACACGTGTATTCGATGACATTTGCGTGAACGCACCCCTACTAGCAGCACACGTGTGATCTCGACATACCCTAATACTCAGTTACTGACACTCCACTGAATGTCACAGTCATTATACATTTGTTTTTGATGTGTTTACTAAATACACAATACAATTTAGAAAGATTTTTAGAGTATAGAGTACAAGTCGTACCCCGCGGTGTTACCCGCGTTTTACCAGTATCTGTGGGAATTTCGGGATGAAATATATCCCATGTGTATTTCTGATGAGAAACCTATATTACTGTAAAGTTTCATCCAAATCCGACCAGTAGTTTTTTCGTGAAAGAGTAACAACATACATACATGCATCCACACATATGTATGTACATCCATCCTCACAAACTTTCGCATTTATAGAATTAGTAGGATAGACTCTATAGTAGGTACTAATAAAATAAAGCCGAGTCATAATATACTAGCAGCGCCCCGCGGTTTTACCCGCGTTGTGCCCGTTCCCGTGGGAATTTCGGGAATTTTTTTACATAAAAACCTTCCTCTTGAATCACTCTACCTATTACAAAAAACCGCATCAAAATCCGTTGCGTAATTTTAAAGATTTAAGCATACAGACGGACAAACAGTGTGACAGACACGAAAAAGAGACGACTTTATTTTATACTACGAGTATGTAGTGATAGATGAGCTTGTTGTTAGTTTTTTCGATTTGTTTAAACGCGGTAATCTCAGAAACTACTAATCCGATTTCAATAATTATTTTTGTAATGGATAGCCACATTCAACGGGAAGGTTATAAGATTAAATTGCATGTGATTTTGGTGTGATCATAATGCTACTATACAGATGCTCACTCCTTAATAGGGTTCAATATTTCATGTCATTACGCATCTAGTTCACCTGCTATAAAGAAACAACTCGAAAATGCCAAGATTCAAAATTAATCGTTGTTTTTATCCAAAGACCGAGCTGAAGCAAAAATTATTTGGTTTTGACCGCTAGGGGGCGTGGCGCGTTTGATTAATATACATATTTCTTTGAAAAAAATGATTTTTAATGAGTTCCCTGACTTTATAAATGTTAGGATTTAAAATATCATCGCGTTTTAATTATGAATAACCCGGGAGTCTTAACGATTTTATTGTTGTAAGGTTTCTGATGGTTTTTTCACTTTTTAACAGTTTGCGCTATTTTTAGTCAAGCTAAAATCATCTATACTTAATATTATAAAGCTGAAGAGTTTGTTTTGTTTGTTTGTTTAAACGCGCTAATCTCAGAAACTACTGAACCGATTTGAATAATTCTTTCACTGTTAGATAGTCTATTTATCGAGGAAGGCTATAGGCTACATTTTATCCCGAAATTCCCACGGGAACGGGCACAACGCGGGTAAAACCGCGGGGCGCTGCTAGTCTATTTATATTGAGTAGGTTAGTGGCCAACCCTGGTGTTAGAGTTTGAATGCTAGACGTCGGCTATCTTTTTAAGAAATATATTTTTCACTAGCAGCGCACCGCGGTTTTACCCGCGTTGTGTCCATTCCTGTGGGAATTTCGGGATGAAAAATAGCCTATGTTACTCGTGGATAATGTAGCTTTCGAATGGTGAATGAATTTTTAAAAACGGTCCAGTAGTTTTTGAGCCTATTCATTACAAACAAACAAAGTTTTCCTCTTTATAATTCCTATTAGTGTAGATTATAATATTAGTGTAGATAGTGTTAGCGTGCGTTTATATTAAGGCGTACCGGAGCTTAGTGGAGCTGAATCGACCAATAACAACGCATTGACATTGTCAAACAACGCATTGACATTGTCAAACAACGCATTGACATTGTCAAACAACGCATTGACATTGTCAAACAACGCATTGACATTGTCAAACAACGCATTGACATTGTCAAACAACGCATTGACATTGTCAAACAACGCATTGTCAAAATGTTATCGTTATTATTTTTTGGGACTTTTCTTTTCTTTATTCGTTGCCATTGCTTGCACTGTGACACCTTCTGAAGATACAATTTTCTTACGTACGCAAACTCCTACTAATAAATGCGAAAGTTTTTGAGGAAGGATGTATGTATGTACATATATATGTTTGTTACTCTTTCACGAAAAACTACTGAACGGATTTGGATGAAACTTTACAGTAATATAGGTTATAAATATATCTGAATAACACATGTGATACATTTTATCCCAAAATTCCCGTAGGAACGGGTACAACGCGGGTAACACCGTGGGGCGTGGCTAGTAATAATATAATGAGTATTTTGACTCGTTTCCCTTCAGACTCATATCACTAACACTTCAAATAATCTCAAAGAAAAACCTCAATAAGTATTACTTAATTATTATAATTACTGCATACAACAAAACAAATAACTCACGAATATTGTGTGAACAAAGAATACCTTTTCAAACCCGACAGGCGTTCTTTTGAGTCATCTAAAAATGTGTCTTTTTGCAACATCCAAGATCCCAAGACACGCCCACGGCAAAAGAATTTGCATTCGGTTTTTAGCTTAATTTGTCATTGTCTAGACGTGGCAAAAAGTGAAACTAAAGTATTATGTTTTAAAAGGTATTATAAATGAGTTTGTTAAGTCTGTATTTTTGTATAAGGATTGTTAGTTTCTTCTTCGTCAGGAGTGTTCATTCGCATAGAGTTTGAGGGCCAACAATGCGATAACGTGCGCCCGCCGCGTGCGCACGCGACGGTTAACTTTTGTATGAAACCGCGGCGTGCGTACGCTTAACGCAGTGTCCTTCAGCCCTTAATCTGCAACTCTCGGAAATCTCGGAATCCCGTGGAAATCTCGGAATCATATGACCTTCCCGTTGAATGTGGCTATCTATTACACAAATAATTATTAGTAGCATTCAAACAAACAAAGAAGCAAAGAAGCTCTTTAACTTATATATTAGTATAGATTTAAAAGACGTATAGAATTATACTATCTATCGAACTCGCTATCTCGTAACTAGTAAACTAGCTCGGTAGCGGCGTTTTTACTATGTTTTGAGTAGAGAATTGAGGCACAAACTCCAAAGCGGTCTCTATAGACACTCAGACTGCTTTTAATTTCAATCAACTAACAGCGGCCATCAAACTAATAGAAAAGACAATCATTAAGAGTAATTATATAAAATTCTTGAATATCATAAAAATAACTTCACATTAGAAACACAGCCACTACTGTGGGCTTTTAGGGTGCGGGCACATTGAATAAAACGTAAGTAAGATCAAGTATTAGGCAAACGTGGTGACTACGCCTAACCCTCCTCAATATACGGATATCTATACTTTTATATATTATAAAGAGGTAAAATTTGTAAGTTTGTTTGTTTGTATGTTCGAGCTAATCTCAGGAATTACCAGACTGAATAATTATTTTTCCAATGGATAGCCGCATTCAACGGGAGGGGTATAGGCTATTTTTCATGCCAAAATTCCCACGGGAACGGGCACAACAAGGGTGAAACCGCGGGGCGCTGCTAGTCTTCAATGAGATGAGAGGCCTTTGCCCACACAATTAAACATTACAGGCTTATACTTTCCTTTACTATAAGTTCAAGTAGGTCAGTAGCCAATCCTGGTGTTGGAGATTTTGGACAGCCTAAAGGCCTCCAACATGGTAACTACTATGTTCATCTAGGTTAACTCTTTATCATTACAAAAATATACCTAACAAGATGATTCAAAGACTTTTGTGTCTACAGTCGACCTATGCCCTTAGGATGAGTTTTGATTGAAGTGGAGCGGTACTGCGAGAATCGACCAATCACAACGCATTAAAATTGTCAAAATGTTTTCGTAATGCCTTGTCATTGGTCAATTGAACTCAGCACAGCTCTACTCCACTTCAATGCAACGCATGCTTGTAGGAAAATCGACTACTCTTCTTCTTCATCGAGTGGATGGTCAACCTGACCAATCCTGGTGTCAGAGTTATTGAGCCGCCAAAGGCCTCTGACATGGCTCATGTAACGACCACTATCCGTAGAAAGTACCGGGAACGACGGCTTAACGTGCCCTCCGATGCACGGAATCATCTTACTTTTCGGGCAATCAGGTGATTCAGCCTGCAATGCCCTAATCAAACTGAGGGCAGTCTCACAAAGTGATTTTTGTGAGATATCCAAACCGGGAATCGAACCCGGAACCTCCGGGTCGTGAGCCAAGCGCTCAAACCACAAGACCACGGAGGCTGTCAGGAAAATCGACAAATTCCATATTTAAATATTCTCTGATACAACATCAATAAACCTGCACCTTTAAAGTTCCAAAAGCGCGGTAGTGTGTTGATTAAAATGATTCCCTTAATAAAATTGGTTCAGGCCCGTAAAGTTTAGAGGAATATGTAAAAGCCGGGCATCTATTTATACCAATTAACCGATACTTAATTGGTTTAGTGAGAGCATCGTAAATTATAGTCGCCTGTCAAGTTTGAAGAGACGATGAGAATATGTTACGTGTGTGTCCATTGAAGAGATTGTTCTTGGTAACCGACTTTGTTGGATAGCGGTTCACTTTTGGTTGTATTTACTGTTACTGTTAGCCCGTAATGTCCCACTGCTGGGCTAAGGCCTGCCCCCATTCCCGCCACTCTTCTCGATTTTGGGTCACCAATTGCCAGTCCCTCGTGTAGGCGTCCAGCTCGTCCCGCCTCCGCCTGCGCGGTTGTATTTATTCTTCTTAAACATAAGAGCTAGGATTTTGTTGATGGAGTAATTTTCTCTAATTTCTGTCTTCCTCTTTAGCTGTTCGTACGACACATTTACTCTATAGTTGATCTACATATTTATGTGTGTGTTTGTTAGCCTGTAATGTCCCACTGCTAGGCAAAGGCCTCTCAAAGGCCTTCGCAATGGTCTAACAATTGAAACAACCGGAACCGACCGCTTTACGTACCTTCCGAAGCACGGTAGCGCTCAGATAGAAATACCACTATCGGCCACCCATCCAAGTAGAGGCGAGCTGCACGTTGCTTAACAATCGCAATGAAGTAATATCACTTATTCAAAGTACGCCACGAGCGCTACATTATGTTAATTAATTAATTTAATAATTATCCTACTAATATTATAAATGCGAAAGTTTGTGAGGATGGATGTATGTATGGATGGATGTATGGATGTATGTTTGTTGCTCTTTCACGCAAAAACTACTGAATGGATTTGGATGAAACTATACATTAATATAGGTTACACATCAGAATAACACATGCGATACATTTTATCCCGAAATTCCCGCGGGACCGGGTACAACGTGGGTGAAACCGCGGGGCGCAGCTAGTGATATATAATAATATATGTATGATGAACCGTATAATAAGGGTAAAAGAATGCTACCTAATTTCCACATTTAGCACATCTCATAATATCTCACAAGACACATTTTTTATATCCCTATTTTTATTTTCATCAAAGGTACAATGGACACAAACATTCAAAACTCAAAAATCCCAATATTCATACGAGCCTTCGGCGTCTTCGCGAAATTATAACAACATAAAAATTTAACTTTACTCAAGTAAATTTTTAAAGGATAAAAAATCATCCGACTTAATAGGACCTCCACTTCAAAGCATGTATCGTAAAAGAAGAGTTCAAAATAGACTGGTATACAACAAAACTATGGCCAAAAGTGGATAGAATTTTGAAGTTGATCCGTCGAGGTATTGTTATAATGAACTAGCAGCGCCCCGCGGTTTTACCCGCGTTGTGCCCGTTCCCGTAAGAAATCCGGGATAAAATGTAGCCTATAGCCTTCCTCGATAAATAGACTATCTAACAGTGAAAGAATTATTCAAATCCGTTCAGTAGTTTCTGAGATTAGCGCGTTTAAACAAACAAACAAAACAAACTCTTCAATTTTATAATATTAGTATAGATGTAAAACAAATTGGTAAACATTATTATTTTATATCTTCACTTAGTTATTTTTGAACATGTGGTATTAATATGACTGTATAATATACTCGTACACGATTTTGCATATGAGTTTTCTAAAAAGCAAAGTACATACTAACAGTGAAACAGTTTTAAAGACTCATCAATTTAAGCCTTTAGCCGACCCACTTAGCGCATTTTATACAAAAACATATTTAGTTTTCATATCAAACGTCCATGAAACTCGTAGCAGGAATAGACAGCGCAAATTGAAGGAGCCCTAAAAGTATCTTTTCATATTCAAAATATCTCAAAACCAGCACAATTAAGAATCTTTACCAGATGTTAAGGAGGGGAATGCCCGAAGCGAGGGCGGTGTGACTCCCATATAATGTTAGTCTCGGTGGAACAGTAGTGCTTCGCCTTAACCCTGGAGGCACGATCATTACAGCATCCTTTCAATGGGGTATTAGTTTTAATGCTGAATATATCTGCCTTAATAGGTAGATAGGTAAAATCTGTTAATAAGCAATCCTACTAATATTATAAATACGAAAGTTTGAGAGGATGGATATCTCGTATTATGTATGTATGTTTGTTACTCTTTCACGAAAAAACTACTCGACGAATTTGGATGAAACTTTACAGCAATATAGGTTATACATCAGAATAACACATGGGATACATTATATCCCGAAATTCCCGCGGGAACGGGTACAAAGCGGGTAACACTAGTATGTGATAACTGTGCAGACTTATTTTGCTTTTGTGCAAATGTCAGTTAGCCAGAGCAGCTCTTTAAGATGTTATAGTTCAGGGTATTTTTATAGTTTTTTTTTGTTATGTATTTTTGTTTGTTTTTTGTTTGTTGTATGTGTGGCATAAATGCTTAAAAATATTAGTGAATATTTATAAATAACTAACACCGCTCTGAAGTTTTACCAGCAGCGTTGTGCCTGCTCCCCTAGGAATTCCACAACGTAGATGAAACCGCGGGGCACTGCTAGTATTTCAATCCTAAAATCCCAAAAACGTTTTTATAGCATTTAAATAACGAATACCTACACATGCAATAAAACCTCATTATAATTCCAATTTTAAACGTAACCGTTTCGTTAGACTTAAATGAGTATTTTAGAGTGTGCAGCTTTTAAAAGCTCTAAATAACTTCAGCCTTAAATAAATAAACCTATTTCCTAACCGTAGCAAATTGCTACAAGTGTATTACAGAGACTTTCTATAAAAAAAACTGCAAATAGCTACCTATTGTAACCTCTTTCGTTCAACCTTATAATACTTATATGGAAACTTTTTTATTTTTTGAATCGACCCCGCCCACCGCGGCTTCTAAAGAATTGCTTGGTCATTGACTTTCGAGCCGTAATAATAAAATTTAATCAGAATTTAATCTACTGTTTCAATAGTCTATTTTCATGGTTTATTTTGAGTTAAGGCTGTATTGAATAGAACAGTAGTTATTTTAAATGTGACTTTGATTTTTGGCCGACTTCAAAAAGGAGGAGGCTGTGTGTGTATTTGGTTGGTTTAGTACCTATATACATATTGCTTATAGTTGTGTGGTGCCCTCTGGTGAGAAGCTTAGACGTTTCTGTCACTTTTTCAAAGTAGATAAAAAAGTTTAAAACTACTTAAATCAGCCTTTTTTCGTCCAAATGACAGCTATCATAACTGACGTGGGAATCATTTCATCATCTAACTTCTAATTTTCTGTACAATCTTTGAAATCTTACGCCCGTACTCAGAGACATCCAATGCTTCCATAGATTTGATGTGTGATCACTACATAGTATAAAATAAAGTCGTCTCTTTTTCGTGGCTGTCACACTGTTTGTCTGTCTGTATGCTTAAATCTTTAAAATTACGCAACGGATTTTGATGCGGTTTTTTGTAATAGGTAGAGTGATTCAAGAGGAAGGTTTTTATGTAAAAAAAATTCCGAAATTCCCACGGGAACGGGCACAACGCGGGTGAAAACCGCGGGGCGCTGCTAGTTTTAAGATAAAATGTATGAAAAATTACGTCAATTAGTTAACTGATGATTTAATGGACGTCTACTACGGCATGCAGACAGAAAAGGTTTAATTTGCCACCAAAAATCCAATCCTACTAGTATTATAAATGCGAAAGTTTGTGAGGACGTATTTATGTACAATGTAGTATGTTTGTTTGTAACTCTTTCACAAAAAAACTGCTCAACGGATTTGGATGAAACTTTACAGTAATATAGGTTATACATCGAATAACACATGGGATAAATTTTGTCTCGAAATTCCCGCGGGAACGGGTACAACCCGGCTAAAACTGCGGGGCGCGGCTAGTATATTCCCAACCTAACCCCCATTTGAACCAAAACCAAACGTAAAGCAATAAATAAACAGTGAACAGCAGTGAGAGAGTACAAAAACTGAACAATATATCGTGGAGGTAGCCCGCCTCCCATAATTATAGGACTGGGAGCTGCTTGCTGGCGATCTCGCTTCTGATACCAACGGTATATGAAAAATAACACCACCGTGTGGGCGGTTCCAGCAAACTTTATTACTCTTGATTAGATATAGTGAACTAACCCGTTGTAATACATACATAGGCACTTAGAACTATCCTATTTATAACTTATATCTATAGGGCCTTATTCATAAACGTTTATTAACAGCATTTTAGCTTACAAATATTTTGTCCCTTTCCGACATACGCTATTTTCCAAAGAGCAAAAGAGACAAAACACTATTTAACAGTATTTTAGTTAAACAGCGCTTATAAATAACGCAGATAGTCTTTAGGCTAAAGACACACAGACAGGCAGCTTAGAGAGCGAAGTTGTAAAGCGTTATTGCTAGCGGATTTTTCGCGGCACATACCTAATATAGTACCCGGACAAATACACACACGGTTAATTAGACCCAAAGTAGGCTCTAAGCTTGTGTTATGGAAGCTAAGTCATTGATACTACTACACATACATACTCAAATACTTTATATGAAAATATAATTGACACCCAGTCGTCGTAGCCAACAACGATGTCTTCACATATTGTTGACTCCGTTGAATCGAACCCGCAACCCCCGACACAGTAAGCGCTTTCAAAGGGCTCGTCAAAGAAGTACTTACTGGTTACACTTTTCTACTTCGTGGATTGACGCCTCCAGCCAAGCAAGTCACCTAGCGAGCAGTAAAACGAACGTTCACCAATGTTCGCGACAACCGGACTGCACTGCGAGCTTAAGCGCAATACACATAGTCTTTCGCGTGACGTTTTATGCCTTACATTTGTATTTAATTATATACGAATAAAACGTTACGCGACCCGCAACTGACCCGAACCTAGCCCGCACCTGTACTATGTGTGTCTTGCGCCTAAGTTTAATACAGTCTAATATATAGAAAATTATCTTCTTTATCAGCAACTTAGAAAACCGTATTCATAATGTGACTTCTGATCCATGCGTGGTTTCTATTCCACAATCCATAAGTGCGTTAAATGTTAATTACTTATATGAAATGACTGAATTGAATGAGTAATACATACAATACACGGCATACTAGCCAAGTAAGTACACTATCAAGGCATAACTTGCAATATTTCAAACACGAACTATATTTATCACTATTTTAAACCTTACAACAAATTCTATTTCCAGTACATCTAAGCGCTTAATTCCGTTGTCCGTAGAAAATTTATACCATAGATGCTGCACCCCGATAACCTGTGCCACAGATAAGTAAAATGTTGTGTGACCATAGACTATGGGAGCGAGCAAGAAGCTCTGCTACCCCATAATTACGGCTGCGCTTGCGCCGCCCATCTCGACTACATACACTTATCATTTAATTTTTTATTTTTATTATTTTACATTACATTATGTGGTTCTTATTTTAAAATTTATTTTTAGTCTGTTTCTTCTACGTTGTGTTTGAAATAAGGCTTTAAGAAAACGTAATATCACTACATATTATAAAACAGTCCCCGGCCACGTCTATCTGTCTGTCTGTTCGCGATAAACTCAAATACTACTGCACGGATTTTGACGCGTTTTTAAAAGAAGATAGAGTGATTCAAGAGGAAACATACCGAATATCCCACGGTACAGTAGTGTGACTAGCAGCGCCCCGCGGTTTTACCCGCGTTGTACCCGTTCCCGTGGGAATTTCAGAATGAAAGTAGCCTATAACCTTTCCGTTGAATATAGCTATCCATTACAAAAGGAATTATTCAAATCGGACCAGTATTTCCTGAGATTAGCGCGTTCAAACAAACTCTGCAGCTTTATAATATAAGTAAAGATGATAGTGATATTGTTAGAACACCAGTCTTAAAGTCCATCCCCAGTTGATGCCAAACATTTCAAAGCCCAACCATGTAAAACCGAAATTATTTCCAACAAAAACAAAGAACCAAAACTACATCCTTCACACGACCTAACCATAATTAAAACGTACAAAAAGAAGTATTTTCATTCACTGAGATGGTCTTATGTTTATTAAAACCTCTGGGTACCAGGTTCGGTGCCGGCCGAGGCATGATTTATTACTTGTGGGTGCTTTCTGTGCTGCCTCCATTCATTTGTTTTTTAAGCTCAACCCTTTTTGGTTTTGTTTTGGATAGATATGATTAGTTTTAAGCCTCGATTAATGGAAGTATTTTTATTTTGTTATGTTTGTTGTTGTTAGTTCTTGATGTTAAAATATGAGTTTATTATGAGGGAAATGACTTTGGAAGAAGTTTATAGTGCATAAGTAAGTAAGTAGGTTAGTGGCCAACCCTGATATCGAAGTTTTTTAGACCGCCTGAAGGCCTTTGACATAGTCATAATGATTGAAACAACCGGGACCGACAATTTAACGTGCCCTCATATAACTGCTAAAGTAAGTCGGTATAAAACAAAACTTTAATAAAAAATACGTGATCTATACTACTCGTTTACTTTTGACCGAAGTTCAGTTGACCGAAAACGATTCACCGAGGTATCAATTGATCGATGCCTTGTTACTCCGATATTTGTCTAAGTGTAGGGCCACATCTGCGGAACGTACGGCGCCGAACCTTCCGCTAAATACGCTCGTAGTGTATTTCAAGTTATCTATGACACATTAGTACGCGGCGTAATTTCGACTGATGTGTCATAGAGCGGAAGGTTCGGCGCCGTACGTTCCGCAGATGTGGCGCTACACTAATGTAACACTTGTCCGAATCAACCAATTTTACATTACAAACACAACTAACACTATCTTACTGTCGTACTTAGAGACGTTCATTAAATCGATTCTTAACAACTCGACGTAATTTTTCGTACATTACATGTCAAAATCATGTATTAAATATCTGCTAAGGAAGTATTTGGCGTCTCTGAGCGAGTGTTAGCTGTTTAGTTTAAATAACAAATCTTACTCGCCTTAAAACGTGAAACAAATATAGGTACCTACTATACATACTTACTAATATTATAAAGAGGTAAAATGTTTAAGTTTCTTTGTTTGTATGATCGACGTAATCTCTAGAATTACCATTTCGATTTGGATAATTCTTTTTGCAATAGATAGCCACATTCAACGGGATGGTCATAGGCTTTTTATTCATCCCAAAATTCCCACAGGAACGGGGCCAACGGGTAAAACCGCGGAGCGTTGCTAGTATTACAATAAAACATACTACAAACGTAAAGTATATACAACTGTACATAAATATTGTCTGCGGTGTGAGATGTTTTGTGATATTTTTTCCCATAATATTTACATCGTCGGTGTATTCAAAGGAGGCTGCGGTTAGTAGCCGCAATGGTGAACAAATTCATACCTAATAAACCAGCGGTCGGGTAAAATAATCTCTTATGTGTTGTACTAAAAGTGTATGTACTTTTTGTTTTACAAATGCAGGACTTATTACGTACAAAGTCTAACAACTGTCGGTACCGATAAATACATCGATCAATACACCCGGACAAATTCACACACGGTAAATCAGACCCAAACTAAGCTCTAACCTTGTATTATGGAATCTAACTAACTATGGCATCTAACACAAATACCTAGGTACGTCTTAATCTTATAGGTAAACTAGCAGCGCCCCGCGGTTTTACCCGCGTTGTGCCTGTTCCCGTAGGAATGTTGGGAATTTTTATACATATAAACCGTCCTCTTGAATCACTCTAATCTATTTTAAAAAAACCGCGTCTAAATCCGTGCAGTACTACCTATTTGAGTTTAACGCGAGCAGACAGACAGACAGACGCGCCGGGGAATTTGTTTTTAAAATGTAGTGATGTAGTGATTCTCGTGTCATAACGTTACTTACCATACTCTTCCGAAACGGTTTGACCGATTTAGCGTAAAAGAGCGACACCCAACCATTCATACAAATTACAACTATTGGCGTTTACGGGTAAAATAAGTCGTTTTGCGTTTTGTACATAACAATACTTAACTTGTTTTTTCTATACTAATATTATAAAGCTGCAGAGTTTGTTTGTTTGTTGAACTCGCTAATTGCCAATTTGAAAAATTGTATTGTAATGGATAGCCACATTCAACGGGAAGGATATAGGCTACTTTTCATCCTGAATTTCCCACGGGAACGGGTTTAACGCGGGTAAAACCGCGGGGTGCTGCTAGTGTTGTTGTAAAACTGCTAAAAATCTCTATATTACGAGCAAGTTAACTTGTAATTTGATGCTCGCGTTCTGAACTCACCACAAACTCAAACTCGCTGACAAATGGTGGGTATTATAAAATGCAAGAAAAGCTACATTCCATTTTTTTTCATTTGATACAATAATTCAATTAAAACCTCTCGCCTAACCTTTTTTGTCCAAAACTCGTGTTACTGTCAGTCGTCGCGCGGTCGCATCTGCGCAGGCGCGAGGCGCCACAACGAACGTTCACGACCAATTTTAAAATTAGAACGATTTTACCCAATAACTCATCGATTACAAATGCAAACTCTATTGCCATTATTTAAAAAAATAAACAACTAAAGTGACGTAATTGATTCGGTGAAAGTATCGATAAGATTTCGTATTATCGATGGGATAAAGTAGATTTTTGAGTGTAAGGTTTTTTCTATTGTTTCGGTCGGTCGGGTATAATGACATAATGGGTCGCGGGTTCGATCCGATGCAATTACTGGGCACACGATCGATTATTGTGATCAATACGGGGGTTAGACGGCGGTTTGCTGCCAATTTTATTTTTTTGAACATTATAATTTTCTTTTTTTCTAAATGTATAGTTTATCGATATTACGGGGAACAGGAGTTTTATCCTTAATGAAGGCAATTTAAGAGTATTACTTATCTACCATTTTTAATTTTACTAAGGTTTCTAGATTATTCCACATCTATAAGGAAGACTATATATATATAATTTTTTGTTTGTTTGGACGATTATCTCAATAACTGCTTATCCAATTTGTATAGTTAATTTTGTAATGGATAGCCACATTTAACAGGAAGGTTATATGCTATTTTTCATTCCAAAATTCCCACGGGAACGGGCACAACGCGGGTAAAACCGCAAGGCGACTGCTAGTCAAAAATAAGGTACATACCTACATAGTACCTATGTATATCAATGGTGTACTAATATTACTTATAGTTCCATAAACAGATCTAAAATCTCCCATCTTTTTGACAGCCAAAAATAATGATGTAACTTCAACAAAAAAAAATATCGATACAAACATGGTACAACACTAATCTATACAGAGATCATCGACGGTCGCCGACATGGATCGACAATTTCGTAAATTGTGCACCGATTAGCGGTCGATTACGTCTATTACCGACAGACGGACACCCGACCCGAGCGCAGCCGATTAAAATAATCGTCAATCGATAAAAACCGATAAAATAATCGTGGTTATATCGACAGTAGTTGTTTTTTGTACATCCTTGCGGCTTTAGAACGACCGTGTGAGCAGCTTTTGACTTGTAATTTTGTTAATGTTATTATGTTCCGGTAATGTGTACTGGATAGAAAAAAAATACAAAATGTTTATTTCCAAAAAGCTGCCTAATATAATAGTAATTATCTTAAAATATATTACTACTATTTAAATATTTAAATTCTATACTAAAATATAGATGGTTTGGTTCTCTGGTCAGGGAAGTCTTAGCTAATTTGAGCAGTAAAATAAATTTAAAACAATTTTATCGTGTTATTCTGATGTAATAGGTATATAACCTATGATAATGTAAAGTTCAATCCAAATCCGTCCAGTAGCTTTTTTGTGAAAGAGTAACAAACAAACATTCATACATACATCCTCACAAACTTACATCAGAATAACACATGGGACAAATTATATCCCGAAATTCCCGCGGGAACGGGTATAACGTGGGCTACACCGCGTGGCGCAGCTAGTAATATAATCAAAAGTTTTTTGTTTCTACGCGCTAATTTCGAAAACTACTAGTCCGATTTGAATAATATTTTTGTAATGAATAGCCACGTTCAAGGGGAAGGTCATAGAGTATTTTTCATCCCAAAATTCCTACAGGAATTGGCACGGCATGGGTAAAACCGAGGGGCGCGTTTAGTTTTACGTATAAGATGTATAAGTATACGCGTGTCGGTACGTATTCCGTTATTGGCGGGCGCATGACATTTCTCAGAAGACACCTCAAAGCCTATCCTAATTTAAACAGGCCTGTTTACGTCCCCTGAGCCGGGCCGTGAGGATTGTACGGGGCGGGGACGGGTATGCAGCGGGGATGATGCATTGCTATTTGTTTTTGAGTAAATTATATTAATCTGTCATTTCTGAGTAACTACGAGTATTTAAGGAAAAATAAAAATAAGCTTAGTGAGTCATTTTGAAATAGCCTTTTCGAAAGAAAAATAATTTGAAGTTCTAAATGACTTACGCATAAAAAAATACTTTAAAGGTAACTTAATAACTTTTGAAGTTGGCCAAAAATACAGGTAACTTTAAATTTTAAATGAAATTGTATGAAAATTGATGAACAACTCAAGCAAAACAAAGACAGAGCTGGTGGACTATATAGGATACTAGCAGCGCCCCGCGGTTTTAACCCGCGTTGTGCCCGTTCCCGTGGGAATTTCGGGAATTTTTTTACATAAAAACCTTCCTCTTGAATCACTCTACTTATTACAAAAAACCGCATCAAAATCCGTTGCGTAATTTTAAAGATTTAAGACAAACAGACACGAAACAGAGACGACTTTATTTTATACTATGTAGTGAAGCGAGTACGTATATACCTATACTATAGGTAGATCCTATTCTGTAACAGTGCGTTTGGACACCTTTAGATTAACTTATTTATCCATCTTCTTTTCACTACAAACTCTTTGGTGACCGGAAATAAAAATGTTAAGTACCTAATAGCCTGTAATGTTCCACTGCTAGGCAAAGGCCTCTCATCTCACTGAAGATATCAGTGCACGAAATAGTGAAATCTTCACTATTATTAAACACGACTTATTTATTAACTTATTTATTTTTACATATTTTCTTCATCCCCGCTCCAACTCCGCACTGAACCCTCTCCAAACTCATTTCAGGGTTGAGCGAGCACCCACCCCCGGCATCCCTTGCGGCGGTTTGTCGAAACATTAAAGTTTATAAATATTCTACCTACCGACCTGAATACTGTGACACTACTGCTTTTTCTCCTATATAGATGTTCCGTGTGTTCAATTTTGCTTTGTTTTCAGTATTGCTAAAGAAAAACAATATTGCTTTGTGCGGTTGAGTTTAGGTTGTGATTTGCCAATACACTATACAGACAGTCAGATAGGTAATAGGTAAATACATATATATGTTTTTACTAGATGACCCGGCAAACGTTGTTTTGCCATATAAAAATTAAGGGGTGGACCACCCTAACCACTATAAATTGAGATATAAGCTATCCTATCTTTCAAACTGGATAAAATTACACACGGTGTGCAGGTCAAATTTGACATCAGTTCAGTAGTTTAGGAGTCTATCGCGAACCAACAACGTGACACGTAATTTTTATAGAAAAAAAAAGTATTAGCCTGTAATGTCCCACTGCTGGGCAAAGGCCTCTCATCTCACTGAAGTTATCAGTACAGTGAGGAGGATTAGGCATAATCACCACGCTTGCCAAATGCGGGTTGGTGATCTCAAACCCGAGCCATGTTTGAAAAGTAGGAAACATGTTTTCGCTCGACCCGGGAATTGAACCCTGGACCTCAGTTTTGGCAGGCGAGCGCACATACCACTAGATCACCGAGGCGATATAGATAAAAGGATATTATTTACTATTCCTGACGAATGGAACCGTTTTGATAAATTATAACAGTCGTTTTGCATCATTTTATAAGAAAAGCATGAGATACATTACTTAGAAATTATCTGGTAAAATGAAGTGAAAAACCTTACTCTCACCATCCAAAAAGTAGGTAACTGAAACAACATTACAACTTAGCATGTCGGAGGCCTTTAGGCGGTCTAAAAACTCCGACACTAGGGTTGGACACTAACCTACTCAAAATCACTACATAGTATAAAACAAAGTCGCTACTTTTGTCTGTTTGTTTGTCTGTATGCTTAAATCTTTAAAATTACGCAACGGATTTTGATGCGGTTTTTTGTAATAGGTAGAGTGATTCAAGAGGAAGGTTTTTATGTATAAAAATTCCCGATATTCCCACGGGAACGAGCACAACGCGGGTAAAACCGCGGGGCGCTGCTAGTTACTTTTATATAGCTGAAACCGCAAGCAGTTTTAAGTACATCTCTCTCGCTGAAAACCTTAATTTTTACGTTCCATTTATTACTGTTTCTCAACATAAGTACCTGTTTATTTTAAGTTCTGTGAGAACCTTTGAACAACTTTCTGACCACAGCCTGCGGTCGACTATGTACATCATTACACATTACAAATTATGTGCAAACTTTGACTACAAATATCTTGTATGTTTTTACTTCATTTACCATCAGCGCCCCGCGGTTTTACCCGCGTTATGCCCGTTCCCGTGGGAGTTTCAGGATTTTTTATACATATAAACCTTCCTCTTGAATCACTCTATCTATTAAAAAAACTGCGTCAAAATCCGTTGCGTAGTTTTAAAGATATAAGCAAACATAGGGACAGACAGACAGCGGAAAGCGACTTTGTTTTATACTATGTAGTAATGATTAGGGTTGGCCACTAACCTACACTAACTTACTTTATCAAATTGACTTGATCCTTATGTTACTTTGTATTGAAATCGCTGAACATAAAATACTATTTATAGAAAACGATATTAGTTAAACAGAAATAGGTACGTACTCAATAAAACCTAGTTTATACACAATCATTTGAAGACGGAATAAGATCAAACATTATGGGCACCATAAGGTCTGTATACACATCTATACTTACTATAATATAATAATACTGAAGAGATTGTTTGTTTGAACGCGTTTATCTCTGGAACTACCAATCTGATTCGAATAATTATTTTTGTAATAGATAGCCACATTCAACGGGAAGGTTATAGGCTATTTTTCATCCCGAAATTCTTACGGGAACAGGCACAAGGCGGGTAAAACCGCGAGGCACTGCTAGTTTATACTTATTTGTAGTTAGTACTGGTACATTATACCAGCCGTTTGCATGTTAACATTCTAGTAAGTAGATAAGTAGGTATGTTCGAGTAGGCTTGTAGGCAACCTTGTCGAACTTTTAGACCACTTTAAGGCCTCCGCTTAGGTACTCGCACGTATTATGCTACGTGTTATGAACATATTACTACGGTTTTTCACAGTATGTTCGAGGTAATCTCAGGAATTATCAGTCCGATTTGAATAATTCTTTTTGCAATAGATAGCCACATTCAACGGGAAGGTTTTAGGCTACTTTTCATCCCGAAATTCCCACGGGAACGGGCACAACGCGGGTTAAACCGCGGGGCGCTGCTAGTCTTACAATAAACTAGCATCCCAGTTGCTGTTCCGTTGCATTTAACATTGCGTTATCATTATTTCGTTATTATCATTTTAACGTTTCCATTTAACAGGCATGCTAGTTACTGCGACATTTAATAGTCATGTGTATTCTTGCCTTTAACACACACACCCACACATAGACACCTCGTTACAACGATCTCAAAGCATTAAAAACTGAACTACTTCAAACACCATTTACACAGAGACTCAAACGATGTTAACTCTTTAAAATTGCAATTTTTGTGTTATTAAACTCATTTCGCTGAGCATCTGTACGTAACAAGGACGAGCGGCGGGGGTCCTTTCAACCCCGTACATTGTAACAGTCTATCAACCCCCGCGGCTTGTAAATTTCGAAAATTTGCAACAAAATTGAGAGTACTTTTCAACTATTGTTCTGTTAAGGGTTTTCCTTTGTAATTATATTGTTTTGTACAAAACTGTTGGGTTGTTTTGTTTTTGTCAATTGTGTCTTGTTACGCCCCGCGGTTTCGGCGATTTGGATGTATTTCGGGATGTTAAGTGTGAACTCAATCATGATTTGAATGTACTTCATACTTACTTTTATGTTTCTTACTATGGTAATCTTCTTCTTCTTCTTCATCGAGTGGATGGCCAACCTGACCAATCCTGGTGTCAGAGTTATCGAGTCGCCAAAGGCCTCTGACATGGCTCAAGAAACGACTACTATCCGTAGAATGTAACCGGGACCGAACGGGCTTAACGTGCCCTCCGAAGCACGGAATCATCTTACTTTTCAAGCAATCAGGTGATTCAGCCTGCAATACCCTAACCAAACTGAGGAAAGTCTCACAAAGAGATTTTTGTGAGATATCCCCACCGGGAATCGAACCCGGAACCTCCGGGTCGTGAGCCGGGCGCTCAAACCACAAGACCACGGAAGCTGTTAACTATGGTAATTAGGCGTTACCATGGTAATTTCGGGATGAAAAATAGTTTATAAACTTCCCGTTGAATCTGGCTATGCATTACAAAAAAAAGTATTCAAATCGAACAAGGTTTTTTTCTGACATTAGCCCTTACAAACAAAGTTAAAAACTTTACCTCTTCGGAATATTAATATAGATTGCCAATTGTTATTCAAGGAGCCTGGTTTCTATCCAGCGCGACCGAATTTAAACTTACAGGCTACTTACTAGCATTTAAAAACAATACTATCACAAAATTGAACAAGTGATTTTGAACCAAATATTGTATGACAAAAGGGTATCAACTTAGAATCTTGGTACAACATTATAATGTAACCGAACCGAACAGCATTATCAAAAATGACTGTACTAAACCACAAGTACACCATTAAACGGTCAATCAATCGAAATGTTATAAAAACCCAATGAAGCCTGACCACGCAAGTAATAACATAATATGAACAATTTACCCGATTATACCACCGGAAGTTGTTTACAGGAAGTGGCGTGGGCGGCGCAAGCGCATCCGCAAGGAGCATCGTAGCGGTTTCTATCATTTATTTTTTAAAACGTTCCCTTTTTAAATATTTAAATTGTTGAAGGAAGTTGAAGTTTATTCGTAATTGAAGTTCAATTTTGGAATTAATAAGTTCCTACATTG
Organism: Cyclophora albipunctata; assembly: GCA_963082685.1. Lineage (NCBI taxonomy): Eukaryota > Metazoa > Arthropoda > Insecta > Lepidoptera > Geometridae > Cyclophora > Cyclophora albipunctata. The sequence continues at coordinate 4,508,558 of OY720133.1, forward strand.
TTTTAAAAAGAGAATTGCAGTTTTTCATTACAGCTCGCAATTTACATAGAAAATTATTTTTAAAGAACGAACACACTCGCCTCCTCACATCCTACATAACTTGTCAGGTTGTAGCTCGTTCAACATAAAACCGCATGCTACTTAACTCGTCAGCTTGTAGCTTGAAAATTCGCTCAACATAAAACTTTACCTTTGAAGAAAACTTTTAAAAACCCGCCATAATATAAACTTCCTAAATACCTACTTGAAACAAACAAATGCTTCTCATTGACTATAAAACATGGCCATTACTCCATATGAGGCATAAAACATATTTTTTCTTGCATTTTTTCCAGATAATGTATTCATTTTTTGTCCTCGCTGTGACAAATGAATACAAGTACACTTGCGTGTGTATAATTGAGACGCCGATCTGTGTATTTAACGCATGTTTTACGTTACATTTAACTTGTTATTCGAAAATAAATGGTTGGTCACACCCTAGTTAATTGTATAGAAGGTAGGTATATACTAGATGAGTTTTTGGAATCAAGATACATACGTTAAGTTAGTTATATACTTTTGATTTTTGAAATCAAGATTGGTAAGTCAAGTTAGTCCTTACCTTGATATATGATACTTACTACATACTTGATGAGTTTTTCTAAAATTAATATGAGTTGAGTTATGTAAGTCTTTACTTGGATATTAAACTTATTAGGGTATTAAATATTAATATGTGTGTGGCATCGTAGCTCTCAAATGGATAGACTGATTTCGATACTGTTTCTTTCATTTGAAAGCCAGTTTCTTTGCGGTAGCTCTTACCTATGTTTGGTAAAAATAGGTCAAGCCGTTTTTGCTTTACTGTACTGATATTTTTAGTGAGAGCCTTGCCCAGCAGTGGGACATTACAGGCTAATACCACTTACTTACTACGTACCCTATTACAGTCGCAGTCACTTCCAAATCCTTCCCTCTATAATCCTACAACGCTATACCATGTCCACCGGGTAGGCGTGACAATGTTCCCAAACACGTGTCATACACGAGGCTTGCGCACGAGTTTCATACTCAGCAGATTTACTTGATAACTACGTACACAATGATTGATTGATTGTGGGTGTGAAATGTTAATCAGATTTTGGATGAAGACTGCCGATCTATAGTCCTACTAATATTATAAATGTGAATTTTTGTGAGGATCCATACATCCGTATGGATATATGTTTGTTACTCTTTCACGCAAAAAAATCTGAACAGATTTGGATGAAACTTTACAGTAATATAGGTTATACATCAGAATAACACATGGGATACATTTTATCCCGCAATTCTTCAAGGAACGGGTACAACGGGGGTGAAACTGCGAGGCGCGACTATTAATATAATAAATGAACAGTTGATCACCATTTAACAATATGGTCACTGGTTTAAATATGTTTTCATTTACCACAAAAACAAACAATTTCTCACTCAGAACTATTCAGAACACTAAGTGAAAACGCATCTTTACTCGAAAAACAATTGGGAAAAAACGAACATAAACCCACCTTATTATTAAAACAAAAACCAATTGAATGACATTTTTATTAAAAGTTTATTTTACAAATATTAAACATACCAATTGGCGTATGATTTGTGTGATAAAAAAACAAATATGTATTTCGCAATATATTCGTGAGTTGTCAACCCATATCATATCTGACGGGGCTGACCCGAAATAACAGAAAAAGAAGAAAACAGTTTTTGAAAATTATAAAACCTTTTTGTTTAAATCGTAAAGGTTGAAGGTTGAATGTCATTTTTTATTGAAATTAGTTTGAGCGTATACCCACGAACGTAAGACACTGCTTCTTATGTCGCAAGTTTAAATATCCATCACTACAGTTACACCGGTCAATTTAAACCAAAAAATGAGGGTGAGAGTGCATAAAGTCCCAACAAGCTGAAAATCAGGAAAATTGTTCAAAACATAATTATAAACAATGTGTAAAAGTTCCCCATCATTCCCGTGTATGGAATTTTTTTTATTCAAGGTCAAATGTCAAAAAAAAGTGTTTTTCGCGAATATCTGAAAAACGGTGCAATGTAGCAAAAAAAAGTGTATGATGAAATAAAAGCTTATAAAATTTTCTATAACTTTAATTCTATCCTTTTTTTGCATATTCCAAACCGTTATTGAACTACACGCTCCAGAAATGTCAAAATTAAGGACCTCGGGCAGGTAACTATGGAGCCTGCCCCAATGCTCAACAGTGACATGACCCATGCCATTTGAAAGGTCTTGAAGAGTTGTACAAGTTACTCCTAGACAGTAATATCGAATTCGATGGCCAACTCGGTGTTTTCGACCACCGAAGAATTACCACTGGAGGTGCTGTGGAGCCTGGACGGTATGCTCAACAGTGACATGACTTACGCATTTGAAAGCTCTTACAAGTCACTTTTTGATAGTTATGTCGAAATTGACGCCAAACTCGGTGTTTTCGACCACCGAAGAAAAAACACTAGATGTATGTGCAATAATGTGCAGTTGACCCTGATCGTATTGCTCAACAGTGACATGACTAATGTCATTTGAAAGCTCTTACAAGTCACTCCTTGACAGTAATATCGAAATCGACGACCAACTCGGTGTTTCCGACCACCGAAGTATCGACACTGATCGTATTGCTCAACAGTGACATGACACATATCATTTGAAAGCTCATAAAGAGTTGTATAAGTCACTCTTTGATAGTTATATCGAAATCGCCGTCCAACTTACTGTTTTCGACCACCGAAGAATGGAGTTGGGCTATGCCATACCGAAGTGTCGACGCTGATGCTAATGCTCAAAAGTGACATGACCTATGTCATTTGAAAGCTCTTGAAGAGTTGTACAAGTCACTCTTTGACACTTATATCGAAATCGACCGCCAACGCGGTGTTTTCGACCATCGAAATATCGACACTGGGTGTATATGCAGTTGACCCTGATGGTATTGCTCAACAGTGACATGACCTATGTCATTTGAAAGCTCTTGAAGAGTTGTACAAGTCACTCTTTGACAGTTATATCGAAATCGACCGCCAACGCGGTGTTTTCGACCACCGAAGAATCGAAACTGGGTGTATGTGCAGTTGACCCTGATGGTATTGCTCAACAGTGACATAACTTATGTCATTTGAAAGCCCTTGAAGAGTTGTCCAAGTCACTCCTTGATAATCCAGTCAATTTAGACCAAAAAATGAGAGTGAAGTTATATATTTTTTTTTGTCAAATTGAAAACACCGAGTTAACCGTCGAATTCGACATAAATGTCTAGGAGTGACTTGGACATATGTTTCTGCTATACCATCGTGCAGTACTAACGTTCGCATGTATACGCTCATTCTTATTCAACGAACAGCCGTCAACGGAGTTGATGACACCACCTGGAGTTTTATACTTGACAGAAATGCATCAAGAACATTTTATTACGAAAATATGTTTGTTATTTTATTGAAATGAAGTTTTTAATAATACCGGACGGGTGTTCGAATGATAGGCTTATTGCTAACGACTTGATTTGCAAGAACTTATATTTCATGGTAATTATCAGCTTATTGAGACACCTTGACAAATGTAATAAAATTGTCAGTCGGATTAGCAGTGAATTGACTGATCATATGTATCTAGTAGTTAATCCTACAGATGAGTTTTAACCATTCTATGTTTTTTAAATCTCACTGCAATGCTTCGCTCGGATGCGTTATGCGTAGCGTAGCGTTGTGTTTTAAAAGGCTTTCATAAATGATCTTATGTTTGATTAGAACGCGCGATGCAACGCAACACGCGCCGCGCATTGCCTCGCCAACAAAGGCTAAAGACATAGGGCCTTTTTCATAAACTTATTAACAGCACTTAAGCTATCAAATGGTTTGTCCCTTTCCGACATACGCTATTTGCCAAAAAGCGAAAGAGACAAAACACTTTGAAACACTGTTTAAGTTAAATATCGTTTATGGATAAGGCGGTAATTAATTAGACCGTAACGTTCATATGGTCTTTAGACTTTCAATTTTAGCATATGAAAAACAAAAGACGGTCGCGTACACGTACACGATTGCCCACCATTGGCCATAAACGACCGAGTTAATTTATTTTCTAAATTCGAACACATAATCGTCAATCACCTTAAAACTGTTCAAGCTTATTATTTTCGAAATTCGAAAATAAAATCATCAATTTCTGTGCATTATTCTCGCTCAGTGAAATCAGTGCATCGGAAGCGATCGCAGTAACACAAGTGCATGTCAAAAGCAGCTGGTTTAGGGGTAGTTTTCTGGATTGCATTCCACATGATTGAACATTACGCATCATAAGTCGGAACTAATGTAGAGTATGTTTTTGGTTAGTACCTAGGTTATTATTATTTTAGGATTGGCAATGCAGTGAACGGAATTCAAGTTATTATTTATTGTTATCTTATGTTGGCAATGTATTGAAGGCAATGTATTGAACAGTTTGAAATCACAATAGGTAGTCGACCGCATTTGGCGAGCGATAGCCATTGTCATGTCCGAAATAAAAACAAATTTCTGTGACAAAATAGTAGTTTATGCAACGTCATATAAAGAAGGGTATTAAAACACGAGTGTGAGTTTATGAAACGAGCGCAGCGAGTTTCATAATAGTAACGAGTGTTTTAATACCCGTGTTATATGCAGTTGCATACACTACTTTATCTTCACTATTTAATGCAATTAATCAAACAAAATTTTAAAAACAAAACACATTGCGAAACATTAAATTCACGCGTAGGTACGTGTATTAGGGTGGAGTGAAACAAACGAAAAATTTTTTTTATTTTATTTTCCCATCTCCTGTATAACTAATTGGTGACCATAGGTAAAGGCTCTATTCATGCAAAATATCAAAGGTCTACGACTTTATTTTCAGGTGGCGCGTTGAGATCAAAGTTTCTAAAAATTGAATATTTTTTCTTATAAGTCTACGCTCAAAAAAATTTTTGTTATTACATGCTTTGCTTACAATTATACTGTTTTAAGTTTGTATTAGTGTTACCTCGTAGGCCAAATAGTATTTTCTAATATAAACTTTAATATATCGTTTTGAAATAGTGCCAAAGTTTAGTGATTTTTTGTAAAAAATGCCTAAAACGCGTAAAGATTTGCGGTGTCCTTTATTCGGTGATCCTATTAAAATACCTTTTCTGGCAGTTTAGGAAAACAACTTGAGAAGTGTCTGGACTTTAAATTAGAACTATTCGAACCAATTTTCACCGAATTGCCGGATCTGAATACTGATTTATTGAGTACCGATCAAAAATACCTTTATCAAATATGTTGTGCTATTTCTTCTGGTACAGTTCCACCAAATTTGGCTAATAAAGACCCAGGAAAACTAGCCCATTCTCGATGGTTAACTTGCGCAAACAGGATTCTTCGCTTGTATATTGGTACAGCTAAACCAACCGATAATTTAAAAGAACTTGCCACTTTCATCATGAAAGTTTACGCACCAACTTGGTTTGACATCAAGTCAAAATCTTCTTGCAAGTTTGGCCCAATTCACATATTTAATATGGTCAAAAGATGTATGTATTTGCGAGATGACTTAAAAAGTATTGTCTTGAACACAATTCAAAGAAACGCTTTCTTCATTCACCCGGAAAATCTGCTGTTGGCCATGTTACAAGACGATAATCAACAAGTACGAGAGCTGGCTCTTCGGAGAGTTTTAAAGGCCAGAAAAGAGACCAAAGGCAAGAAAGTTCGTGAGTTCCAGTTACCAAAGCTTAAAATAGATGCGACAAATTATTATGATTCGATAGAATGGGCTACAGAGAAGATAACAGAACCTCCTGTTACAATGAAATACAGTGACTCGGAAATTAGTACCACAATTGCATCTGGGGGTAAATTATTTGACATTGAAAAGTACCCTTGCCATACTCAAGCAGTCGAGAGATGTGTCAAACTTGTAACTGAGGCTTCGGCATCTGTATGTGGACCCGATGCAAGAGATGGCTTCATTCGCACTAGGATAAAATCCAGACAAGAAATACCTGTTTTTGAGACCAAATCTCAGTATTTTTGTCAAAAAGAAGACACTGAGACTTCTGATAATCAACATTAATATTTAGTTTTTTACGTTAATTTCATTTGTTTATATATTGTACTAGTAATTTTAATTATAAATTCAGCAAAATAAATAGTAATATTGTCAGAAATAAATGTTTATTTGAAACCCTTTTTTTTACCAATTCGTGTACTTTCATAGCTGATGCGCCACCTCAAGATATTAATTTAGAAGGCTGTAATTTTGCATACATATTTCCATTACTATGGATCAATGATTGCATAGGCAGGAAACTCGAAATTACAAAAAAAAATTTTTCGCTCCACCCTAACGTGTATTGTCACAGTGAACTTGCCGCCATTAAAATCTAACCAATGAGAGCGCAGCTGCGCGTAGGGCCAATCAGGAGCGAGCGAGATCTTACCAAAGAGTTTTGTGTATGTAGTTTCGACGAAGTTTTCACGTATAACCCAACTATTTTCAAAAGCCAGCCTAATATCAAAATTTTATACAACTAGTATGAGGATTTTGACATAAGGCTCGCCAGGTTAATTGGTCGCGTTATAATGATGTTATAATGTTAAATTATAATGATATTATAACATCATGTGCAATTGCTTAAATTGAGTGTTTTAGTTGTCTGTGCTATAACAGTAGTAATTATAAGTCAAGTATTGGAATCATAAGTAGAATGTTACAACATTAGTGTAGATAAATAAATTTAAACACGTCATGTTCAATGTAAATAGATCATTAGCATTACAATTTCACTATTACGAGTACAAACGTAAAAGTTTGAAAGACAATTGAAGTATGATTCTTTTTTTAAACCTAGAGACATCTGCCTTCTTTTGTTTTTCCATTACGCCATGTTGTCTCAGTCCTCTCTGTACCAACATTGAAAACGCCAACCTTACATTCGTACAGGCTTGCAAACACACAGGTAATGGCTCCAATATCATTCCCACAGTAAATTCGTACTAAGCCGGATAAATGCATTCATTTTATGCTATCCGTGACCAATTTTATTCAATTTTTAATCAAGCTACCGCCAGCGGTCCAATATTACAAATTATAGTGTTGGACCGTTCGCAGATTACGTTGTGAGTTAGAACGTGATGCAGTACTGGAATTTATGTGGGTATCTACTGTGGACGCGCCTTTATGTAAGGAGATGTGTACACTGAACTGTTTAAACTATACTTACTTATGCTATGCATTCATTTCGACTGGGTAAGTGGCCAACCCTTGTCTCAGAGTTTTTAGACCGCCTAAAGGCCTCCGACATGTTCTGACGATTGAAACAACCGGGACCGACAGCTTAACGAGTCCTCCGAAACACCGTAACCGCTCAGATAGAAATACCACTATCGGCCACCCATCCAAGTCAGGGCCGAGCTGCACGTTGCTTAACAATCGCAATGTGCAACATCGCTTAGTCAAACTACGCAACGAGCGCCAATGTGAACCCACCTCAACTAACCCATAAGCTTATAACTACATGTACGCACACACACATAGCTGATTACTTAGTCATGTACATACACATAATAATTTCGTTTAATTGTAAATCTAGAAGGCTAGATGAGCGCAATATTTGCAATTATGTTGTAGAGGGCTGAAATTGGGTAGTTAAGTGGTCATAATTTATATTGGTTACTAAACGTAATGGCGTATGTGAGCTCCCTGTGGTTCCATCTTTGTTTATTTGTGACTAGCCGCGCCCCGCGGTTTTGCCCGTTCTGTACCCGTTCCCATAGGAATTTCAGGATGAAAAGTAGCCTATAACCTTTCCGTTGAAAGTGGCTATCTATTAAAAAATAATTATTCAAATCGGACTGATAATTCCTGAGATTACCTCGAACATACAATCAAACAAACTTACAAATTTTACCTCTTTATAATAATAGTATAGACTAGTGCCCCGCGATTTTGCCCGATTTGTACCCGTTTATGTAGGACGCCCCGCGGTTTTACCCGCGTTGTGCCCGTTTCCGTGGGAATTTCGGGATTTTTTTTACATAAAAACCTTCCTCTTGAATCACTCTACCTATTACAAAAAACCGCATCAAAATCCGTTGCGTAATTTTAAAGATTTAAGCATACAGACAGACACGAAAAAGAGACGACTTTATTTTATACTATGTAGTGATGTAGACACAAACATTCCGGTTGGTGAAAACTGAATGAAAATCTGTTCAGTAGTTTTAGAGAATATCAATTATTTACAGAGCTTTTGGGGACTTAATAATGTTGAATTATTCTGTAGTAGATATTCTTGTTTTCACTGATAAAGTGTCTGAGATTGTATGTTGTACTGTTATTATAGTAAAATTACGGTAATGACGGGTGTAAAGAAGATTTTTTACTATAACATTAGCTGCCATTTTCGTTATGATACAATAACTAAAGATAACAAAATTGACTAGATTAATCAGCTATAACATTGAGATGGTGTTATTATTGAAATACAATGTTGTTATATAATTTATTATATTTTTAAGTGTGGCAAAGCAATGTCGGTCGCGAAGGTCTAATTTGAAGTAAGGTATATTTACAACATCTTTTTACAGCAAGCTTGTAACCTCATAACAATATTTATTAACTTAATTTCCCCAACTAAACGAAACGGTTGAATAACTAACCGGAACTTAATTCCTAATTAAGTAAAGGTCTTAAAATCAAGAGTAGTGTACATTGGACTAACCAAAACAATGACTTAACCTACCCTCCGAATGATAAGTTATAGGGTATATACAAGTAAATCGGTTTGAGGGTTAAGGTTTAAACTTAGAGAGGAAAGATAAAAAATACCTTCTTTTTTGTTTTTGACCTAGATATTTTAAGTAAAGTAATCGCTCTTTCGACAGCGAATGATAGGAAGGATTGGAAGCGTTGAAGGAAACCTTAGCCCAGCAGTGGGACGATATTTGTCAAGGGAAAAAAATCGCTCACTGTCACGTAAACTTAACATAAAATTATAATTAATTGACATAATTTCTGATGTATTAGTAAAAAGTCAATATAATTCTATACTCTTTATTTAAAAACGCTATTTGCTGTTCTATGCCGTATTTTTGAAATAAGAACAATAAACATCACTCCTTTACCATAACTTTGTTTTCTTTTTAAAAACAAAACCGCTGTTCGGTCTGTCCGACTCTGAGACAAGAGAGTATCAAATTTTCAAAGCTCGCTAAATGTTGTACCATGTACCAAATTTATTCGACCATACTCCCAGCACCAGTAGTGTAGTTGCGTGAAATTTAAATTTTTGCTATTCATTGTGGGCTGTGAGCAGTTTTTCTGACACCCGCCTTCGAGGGTTGCGACCCTTGGGATTGGGGTGAGTATCGTCGAGGACAAAACGCTACACATTTTTTATTTAAGGCGTTTAATTTTTATAAAGTTATGCTGTTAAGTAATGATGGATAGTTTAGTATTTTTGTAGTCTATAGTGATTGTATTCCGTTTCAACTTATCAAGTTCGAAAGAGAATTTTATTTTTTTTGTAAATAATCAAAACGAAACGAGAGCTAACAATTATATTGTTTGTTCTACAAGTATTAAGCGTTCGATGGAAATATAAAAACTCTCTAAAATAAATACTAAATTCAATTCTCTCAAAACTCTATCACTACTATGAAGCAAAGTCGTTTTCCGCTGTCTGTCTGTCCCTATGTATGCTTAGATCTTTAAAACTACGCAACAAATTTTGATGCATATTTTTAAATAGATAGAGTGATTGAAGAGGAAGGTTTATAACTATACAAATTCCCGTAATTCTCACTAGAACGGGCACAACGCGGGTAAAACCACGGGGCGTTGCGAGTTAGTAATGTTAATAACTACAAATAGGTATAAAAACTATTTATCCAAGAAAACACTTAGATGACTAAAACTTATACTCACCTTACATTCAACAGCCCAAACCTGCAAGCAAACCCCACACATTCATTGCAAGCCTCAAATTGAGTCCCTCGCCTGTAGCCCAGGGCGCGATGTACCCACCCAGCCCAGGGCAACAAATAATTATTATTTGCAACGTAATCAAGTGGTCGATGTAATATTTTCAATATTTAATTCGAATTTATTAGCCATGTTTAAGTCAGTGTTTGTTATTAGTTTCTTGCTGTCTGTATTTAGTTGGTGGGTTAAGGCGGTTGTACATAATGATTAAATTTTTTCTTTTATTTTGAAATTGACATAATTATGTATGTATAAATATACATATGTATGTATAATATGTATATGTATGCTCTTAATTAAGTGTAAGCAAACAGGTGGATAATAAAATATAGTTGTTAAATAGTACTAGCAGCGCCCCGCGGTTTTACCCGCGTTGTGCCCGTTTCCGTGGGAATTTCGGAAATTTTTATACATATAAATCTTTCTGTTGAATTACTCTGTCTATTAAAGAAAACCGCGTCAAAATCCGTGCAGTAGTATTTGAGTTTATAACGAACAGACAGACAGACGCGGCCGGGGACATTGTTTTATAATTATGTAGTGATCGGAAAATTAATCGATGAATATTTATAACTAGCAGCGCCCTGCGATTTTGCGCCCACACCCGCGTTGCGCCTTTAAGAATTTCGGAATGATCCTATATGTCTATACTAATATTATATTATAAAGCTGCAGAGTTTATTTGTTTGAACGCGCTAATCTCGGAAACCACCAATCTGATTTGAAAAATTATTTTAGTGTTGGATAGTCCACTTATCGAGGAAGGCTATATGCTATTTTTCATCTCAAAATTCTTACTGAAACGTGCACAACGCGGGTAAAACCGAGGGGCGCTGCCAGTATGTTCTTATCTATCGAAACTTCTCCAACTGAACTTCTACTTATCTATGACTCCCATGTAAACACCCCTACAATCAAACGATAACCAATTAAATAGCAGTTAGCCGTTGCTATAACCGATTTTGTATAGCAATAACCGAAAATACTTCCCATAAAAATCGCCACGCGACTTTATTAGTTCCGCGTGTGGTTAAAATAGGAAATTAACGTAAGGGGAATTTAATACTTATCACTTCGAAGTTAAGGTTCGTTTTTGATATATTTTTGGATGATTTTGAGTTGGTTTATAAGCGTGAAATAGATAAATAAGGTTTTAATGTGGGATTTTGATCGTTTATTTGTAGGGCGTGGCCACGCGCGTGAAAAGTGTGTCCCTTATTAGTGACTGTTCCCGTGACGACTCTTATTAGCAAAATATAATAATATCTTAATATATTAATTGTAGCGATTTGCATTCGTTTGGTTTGGTCAACCATGATTGAAAACCAGTGCAGTCTGCCCTCTACATCACTACTATTGTACTTAATCTTAATCACTACATAGTATAAAACAAAATCGTTTTCCGCTGTCTGTCCCTATGTATGCTTGGATCTTTAAAACTACGCAACAGATTTTGATGAGGTTTTTAATAGATAGAGTGATTCAAGAGGAAGCTTAATATGTAAAACTAGCAGGGCCCCGCAGTTTTTCCCGCGTAGTGGGCAATACCCGTAAGAATTTTGGGATGAAAAATAGCCTATAACCTTCCCGTTGAATGTGGCTATCCATTGCAAAAAGAATTATTCAAATCGGGCCAGTAATTTCCGAGATTAGCTCAAACATACAAACAAATATAAAAACTTACAAATTTTACCTCTTTTTAATATTAGTATAGATAATTCCCAAAATTCAGACTGTGCCCTACTACCTGCACTAAAGAAGAATTACTGAACGTATTAGACGCTGCCTTTTCGCTTGTAAATTTCTGGACTGGGAAAATATAAAAACAATAATTATTTGGCGCTATTAACTGGAAAGAAGAAGAATGAAGTAATATAATTCAAAGACAAACAGATAAAACCTCATTAACGAAATCAAACCTCATTGTTGAACTAAATCAAGATCCCAACCTCTTTTACACAAACCGCTCAAAAACAAAAACTAAAAATTGATCCAAAATAATATTTTTTTTAACCTACAATAATTCAAACGATGCGGTCATTTGCCGCACAGAAAGTCGGCGCTCCAAAAAACAATTAATAACACAAAAACTCACGAAATTAGTTCCCGATGACAGTCCAAAAGTATATGTATTTTTTCTGTGTATATATTATGAGAATACCGACTCTCGTAAGCGCCATAGTCGACACTCCAACCGCCGCCGCGCAGCAGGCGAGCATTCGGTACTTTATCTCTTGGCATATTTATTTGAACCCAACATTAGTTCCTACAATTTTTATGTGAACAACGGCCCTATAATCACTAATGAATTACGTATCATATATGTTAAAAAGATAAAAAATTACGATACCTTTTTTGTTTGGTTTTAAGATGGTTATCAGTGTAAAGGAGACGTATTAGCTGATAATTAAGGAACGGTTTAGTGAATGATAAAACGCATTTTTTCTTTGACAGTTTTTGTGACACTTTATTATAACGTCAAAGGCGTTTTTTTTAAATTGAGCTAGTTACTAGCAACTTGTATATTAGATCCATGCTAGCAACACGCTTGTGACTTATATAACTTGAACATCACATAATGTCAAATCATAGTGTCGGAGTTTTTGGACCGCCTCCAGGCCTCTGACATTGTCTAATAATTGAAACTACCGGGACTGACAATTTAATATGGGGTCCGATAGAAATGCCACTATCGGCCACCCATCCAAGTAGTGGCCGAGCTGCACGTTGCTTAACAATCGCAATGAGCTAACATCGCTTTATCAAACTACGCCACGAACACTACAAAACAAAAGGACAGTATAACTAATATGAACAGTGGGTCAAGTTGTGTCTGTGTGTGATCAATCATCCACGCGCGTCAGCGGTGATGAATGTCTTCTCTGACCCTCCAAGTGATAACTACCCTATTTAGATCCCCGCAATCGATCGTTTTGTTTCAATTTTTGATTAGATGAGGGTCTTTTTAATTATGGTTTTGGCGTTTGTGGTTTGAACTGGACGAATAGAAGTTGAAGCAATTTTGTCAGTGGTAATTTTGTCATTGGTATGTATTAGTAACAATTTAGATTTCAATGTAAGTGTAGTAAGATCTTTTTGTATTTCGGAATCCAACGGCCCGGAACTTGGGTATATTGATAGCTGATAACCAACAGCTGTTGTTGATAAACAATTGCCGTACTCACAGAGGTCATTTAAATTTACAATGCACTAATTGACGTGTTGTTTTTTCATAGGTAACATGTGAAAAATCACTCTTTAATGCTGAGGACACACGGCGACACTGACACTCATCACAAATGTCGACACTGGTGTAGATTGCGTCCTCATGGTAAGCAATTTTTTGTGTCGACATCGGTGTAAACATTTTAATGTCCCGGTTATGTGTGGTTAGCTGTCTACACGGAGACACTGCAATTCAGTGTGGTACATTTCCTCGCCATGAACATTTGGTCGGTTATTGGTCTAGCTAAAAATTTCGCGCAAGTTCGAAATTCGCGACACTTGTGTCGGACACTGCGCACGACCTGTCTCCACGGCTGCAACACCGACAGACATTGCCACAACAACTGCAACTAAGTGTCGCGGCAGTGGACACACACAGACATTTGATGTATACATTGAGTGTCTAATGTCAAGTGTCGCCGTGTGTCCTCAGCATAACATCTCAAGGAATGATTAGTCACTAGACAGCTGTGTTAGTGAGTTAGACAGCGACACAAAATTAAGTAATTTTGGCAATAGGACACCTAGTCTCCTAGACGTCTTGAGACTTGGATATTGTCCTAGAAATTTCAGTACTCCCTAAGTTGTTTAATAATATTTATATCTTGATGTATCTATACTTACATTATAAAGAGGAAAAATCTTGATTTTTTTGTATGTTCGGGCTAACCTCAAAAACCAACTATCCGATTTGAATAAATCTTTTTGTCATGGATAGCCACATTCAACGGGAAGGCTATTGTTTATCCAGAAATTCCCACGGGAACGGAAAAAACCGAGGGTAAACCGGCGGGGCGTTGCTAGTCCTTAACAAACTACGTATGTAGGCGCATACCGACTTATTAATAAACGCGGTGTAACTAAAAATTGTTACACTGTGTTGTGTCTCTTTTGCTCTTCGGAAAATTGCGTATGTCAGAAAGTGACAAACCATTTGAGAGCTAAAATGTTCTATTAATAAGGCCCGTAATGTATCATAATTGTTACGTAATTAAGCCCTACCCTTCAGGGACATCATATTCTATAGAGAATGCACACAATGTTGTTTAAATAATTAATTTTAATTGGGACATGTTTGAACAGTTATATGTTGACTTAGTGTACTTAGTGTAAAGGACACAAATCTTAATCTTTTGAGAATTTCTCGTATAAAAAGTGAAAACAATATAATTTGGAATTAACTTTTTTACAAAAAGAAATTAAGGAATGATAAAATTCAGCCAATTTCAAATTCATTCAATTTTGTTTCAAAGTATAGAAAATTCAAATGAAGGGCAAAGGGTATTTTATTATGTAGAGTTGTTATATAAAGTAATTTCTTTTTAAGTTGATATGTAAACAGAACGTCATTTTCCCAAACAAACAAAAAATCAAACGCTTTAATTTTATCGGAACATCTGTTTTAATAGTAAATACAGTTTGCTTACATTTCAATCAAGTCCATAAAACATAATACATATATATTAGCAGATAATTATTTATGCGCCTTGCAAAATATTAACACATACACGATATCATCTACATTTAATATCTTCACATAATATCGAGAGAGTACTGGGTCCATAGTCCCTTAAAGACATACAGCCCGGCTAAACGATTAAGCATAAAACCGGGAATATATTCTAAAGTTTACAATGACTTTTACTACCTAGACTGTTTAATAGCTAGGAAGCGGCAACACTAAAGAAATCCCTGCTATTATATTAATACACGTTGCATTAACCCGTCCATTTGGGAAATAAATTACCTAATTTATGGGAGTTTTTTTGTTATGGCAACTTCACTTCTTTAGCGTTTGATGCGGCAGTCAGATTTCATAATTCCCAGTAAGTGTGCGCGTGGATGAATTTGGAACTAATGGAATGTGTGTAATGTTAAGTTAGTTGAGTTGAGATTTGATAGAAGCGCCCTTGG
The DNA here is from genome assembly GCA_963082685.1 of Cyclophora albipunctata. Classification (NCBI taxonomy): domain Eukaryota; kingdom Metazoa; phylum Arthropoda; class Insecta; order Lepidoptera; family Geometridae; genus Cyclophora; species Cyclophora albipunctata. Next base: position 4,523,715 of record OY720133.1, read on the forward strand.
TAATATGCTAAGTTGTTTGTTGCGTACTCTAGTTATAGGACGTTCAAGTTATAGTATATTTTGATGATCACTTTGATGCGTAACTTTCGATATGTCACAGCTATTAAATGTTTAAGAATCTAATAAAATTGGTTATTGTAAAATATGTGGCTGTATTTTATTGGCTATTATGAGAGATCAGTTTTGGTAACTGTACATTATTTCGTAGTAAATAACTTGTATTTTAAAATTTACACGCTTTTAAAGATGGCGTGAAAGAGGAATTATCTTGGGTTTAGACGAAATTACCAAATTATATCGTGATTATTTTCTTTCCTCTCCTATAAATATTGTATAGGAGATTATATTATATCTCCTATAATGAAATACAGTAGTATCTCCTACAGAATCAAAAACCGTTTCCAATTTATCAAAATATCATCTCTATGTACCTATTGCAACAGCCTCTGTGGTCTTGTGGTTTGAGCGCCCGGCTCACGACCCGGAGGTTCCGGGTTCGATTCCCGGTGGGGATATCTCACAAAAATCTGTTTGTGAGACTTTCCTCAGTTTGGTTAGGGCATTGCAGGCTGAATCACCTGATTGCTCGAAAAGTAAGATGATTCCGTGCTTCTGAGGGCACGTTAAGCCGTCGGTCCCGGTTACTTTCTACGGATAGTAGTCGTTACATGAGCTATGTCAGAGGCCTTTGGCGGCTCGATAACTCTGTCACCAGGATTGGTCAGGTTGGCCATCCACTCGATGAAGAAGAAGAAGACCTATTAGTCCTTTAGTGCTTCATATCTATACTAATATTATAAAGAGGTAAAGTTTCTTACTTTGTTTGTTTCTTTGTAAGGGCTATTCTCAGAAGCTACTAATCCGATTTGAATAATTACGATGTAACGGATAGCCACGTTCAACGGGAAGGTTATATGCTATTTTTCATCCCAAAATTCCCACGGGAAAATTCTCAACGCCATAAAACCACGGGGCGCTGCTGGTGCTAAATAAAACAAATAGTTATTCTTTTTCATTTATTAAGAATTTCACTTGAGAAAAATCTTTTTGCACTTCTAAGCTTTCTTGTGGTGTATTTTGTGGCATAAGGTCTACAGATAGTTTATTAATATCTTTTTCGGATTCCTCTTCTTGCTTTGGGTTTGGTTGGATCATAAATTTTTCAGTAGTCTCTTTTACTAGATTAGTCACTAATTTAGCAATACTATCTTTTGGTTCAATAATAATCGGTATTTTATTTGTTTTGTCATTTGGATAATGAATTGGCAATTCTACTTTTAGTTCATTATCTGGTATTTTTTCAGTTGTCGGCTTCGGTGGTAAAACATCAGGTACCACGTGTTGGTTCATTTCTTGTCTCTGATCACCCAACCGTTCTTTCAACTCTGCTTCAGCTAGCAATTTGTTCCCAGATAATGGTATCGGCTGGTTTTCTGGTATATCCATTGTGTCCAGCCAGTCTGGGTGGAATGGCCGAAATTCAAATTTTCGTGTTATTTGTGCAATTCCTAGGTTATTCTGTAGACTTCTCCTCCTCAGTTTGTGCCAATATTCCCGTTCGTCCGTATCGGGGCTTGGCATCCATTCGTATCCTTGGTACAGATAACTTCTGCCCCTGCGTCCTACGAAACCTAATTTTGCTGCTTCGTCTTTCAGTTTTTTCGCTGGAGGCAAGTCTTTTGTTCTTGACATTATGAAGGCAGTTCCGCGCTGAAATAGGAGATTTTAGATTTCAGACAGAGATAGTGAGTACTGTAGTGTTACACTAGTGTAGCTGTCTGTGTTTGGTCGGGCTCAGATTTGTTCATAAAATTAGGTATCTAACAGACAAAAAAGTGTGTTAGATGTCTTGTCTTTAGGGTATCTAGTGTATGTAGGTCTCATAGACCCAAAGGCAATCTAATTGAACGTCTCCACTGAAGCCGAGCGGGGCTGTGCGGAGCTCAACTGATCACCCACAGTGCATTGCGAAAAGATTTTGTCAATGTCAATGTCTTGTTTGACAATCCCAAAGCGCTGCACACCGCTATGTCTATGAAAACGCACCCTAAAGACATGTCTATGGGCTAAGATTTGCAAAGGTTTTACTATACTTACTCGGCAGTGAATCAGTCCAATATACTTGCCCTGTTCAACTTGTCTCAACCGAATTCCGATCGGTTTTATGACTGGTCCGATAGGATTCTCTGCAATTAAGAAGATTTAGTTTTTAAGATTAAGATTTTTTTTTAAAACTTAGTTAGATTTAGTTAAGGACGTTTAAAAAAGTAATATAGGGATTGGAGAACTTCACATCATTTTTAATCGCCGTAAGACGTAATCATCTTACCTAGAGCAAATTGGTGATTTCAAACCAGAGTTTGAAAAGTAGGAAACATGTTTTCGCTCGACCTGGGACTTGAACCTAGACCACACCGCGGCGCCTCCATGCACTAAATTGTGTTGTTTATTTCCTGTCACTTGAGAAATATACGAACCTGGAGTCAACGGATAAAGCCAGTACTGCCCTCTATCTCCTTTCTCCACCAATAGCTCAGTATTGTGATAGTTGTCCTTCAGAAGGAGCATAGGTTCTGACCAGTTGAAGGTTTTGGACGTCCGGTGGTCTAGCAGGTAGTGGAGGTAGTCCCTATCCTGTATGGTTAACAACAAAAACATCAAAAATTGATTACCCACGACTAAAAAAGTAATTTCGATTGATTACGGTTTTTGATTACGGTACAAGACAATTTGTGTTTTAGAAAAGTTCTAGAACCTATGTAGTTAGTAAGCCAAAAAGTCAGTCAGGTTTGCCTTTTATATAAATAGATTTCACTCACCGAATATCAACTTACTTTTGTGCTTCGGAGGGCACGTTAAGCCGTCGGTCCCGGTTACTTTCTACGGATAGTAGTCGTTACATGAGCCATGTCAGAGGACTTAGGCGGTTCAATAACTCTGACACCAGGATTGGTTCGGTTGACCATCCACTCGATGAAGAAGAAGAAGAAGAATAATGTCCACTTTACACAATAACTTTACAATACTTACCTTTTTAGAAGGTACCCTGAACTGGTACATTGTAGGTTCCAATACCTCCGACCAATAGTAGAACACAAACCAAATATGTCCTACAACTGAATGCAAGTTAAATCTGTTATAAGGGGATAAGTCCCTACAGGACACCGATTTATTAACGGGTAATCCTTTTGGACCTATTTCTGGTTCATCAAAACTAGAATGCAGATACGAAAAACATGGAGAATAAAGTAGGTTTATAAGTAATAGAATTAACCAACACGTGTTCATTTTAAAAACTGTTTATAGGTACTTGATGCGTGGAAAATCTTTTACGTATGACGATTCGTTAGCTATATACAATCGTGTTACGGGATGTTTAAAAACTTCAACTAAGTATGTCAATACAACATGTTTATCAATATGTTTTATCCTTTACGGATGCAGAAATCTTAACAGGAAATACCAGATTAAAAGAAGCAAACTTTCATTCACAAATACCATAGAGATACTCCTAGAGAGATGCCAACTTACGCGCTGAGTACGAAACCTAGAGTCCCCATTAGACATTTACACCCACAAAGTAATCAAAATAAAAACAATACTTCGCGTTGAGTGTGTGTCACGCACACATTGGATTCAGTACGAGTATTCGTTTGCACCAAGGCTACGAATAATGTACGTAGAGTACTACTACATACGCAATAACGGGTGCGCCAAAGTTCACCTAAATTTTCAACTCCGATAATTGGAAATCCGAAAATGTTCTTCCTAACATTTTTCATCCTAACAATCACAATTCCTAACTACTTTGTCTCTAATGTTCATAATCCGAATGATCACTCTTCCTAAAATTTTTCATCCTAAAGTTTTCATTCATACTATTTGTAGTGCTACCGGCGATGTTCATAACACTCATGTTTCTTTTATACTATTATTCAAAGTCATATCTTTTTTGTTTAGATTTCTTTTTATAGGTTAGGTTAGGTTAGAACTGTGACCAACTACGCGCGAGCCGAGCGAGCGAAGCGAGCGGTGCCGCGGCAGCGGCCGGCGAGCGCTACAACAAAATTATGCCATGTTATATTATGTCTAAAGTTTTTATGCAAATGGATAGGGAACCGTTTTGTAATCACAAGAAATAGTTTAAAAACAAACCTTTTCCTTTAAAGCGTTATGATAAAAAACAGTAGGAGTTTAAATATATTTACATTAATGATATTATTAATTACAATTTTCGGAAACATGAGTGTTATGAACATCGCCGGTAGCACTACAAATAGTATGAATGAAAACTTTAGGATGAAAAATTTTAGGAAGAGTGATCATTCGGATTACAAATCGTTAGGAAGAACAATTTCGGGTAAAGAACTTTAGTTGAGCCAATATGGACCCGCAATAACATGTATTTGTTAGCTGTCCATTGCGGTATCAGATTTCAACGTTCGAATAATCTATAGTACTATGCAAGCAATGTAAACTATTTACACATAATAGTTCGACAGGCAATGTGTTCCGTTTTTGCGCATATTGCTGCGACACCGGCCCCGCCCTCTTTTCACATCTCCCTTTAGTTTTTGTGATCTGTGACCAATACACTTTTCAGGTATTGACACCCGTACTCAGAGACGTAAAATTCTTCCTTAGCAGAGGTTTAATGAGTGATTTTGGCATGTAATGTATGAAAAATTACGTCAATTAGTATAGTATCGATTTGAGGTAAACGCAGACTTGGGCCGCACCGCACCGCACGCGCCGCAGTAGCCGCATTCCAATTATTTACATGAAGTTGTATGCAACCTCGCATACCTACCCACGCCGCGAAAAAAAAATCGAAATATCTAGTATATATGCCAAATGCCAGAATTATTTTCATTTCATAGACTAGAAATTTCGGTCTACAACCTTCCTGTTGAATGCGGCGATCCATTACAAAAAGAATTAACGATTTAAATCAAACAAAAAATCAACTTTATCATACTAGTCAAGATTTATTTAAATTAAGAAAAAAATTATAATGCAATCAAACTAGTCGATGACAAGATTCCTAAGATAAGAAAAGATCTTCGCATGTCTTGTAGTTTCAGACTAGCCCTGACGGATAAAATAGATAGCTGCATAGATAGCTCTAGATAGATTGAAAAATATAGATAATATTAATAGATTTGATTTAAATTTTAAAAAAAACAGGGAACACATAAATATTCTGTAGATAACTTATCTATAAGGTATATCAACTTACAGATAAGATATAAAACAAAACAACATCAATCTAGTTCCCTATATTATCTGTCAGTCTCTTTCGATCAGCCAGTTCTCTTTCTTTGGCTATTCGCGCCCTTTCTTCTCTCTCCATAAAGTCAACTAGTCTCTCCTCTTCCAAATTCCTTATAACTGGAGTACCAGGTCCGGTGAAGTTCAAAATAGATGCTTGCGTTATAATGTCATTTATTTCAGTAGGTTCTGTGCCGGAAGCCGCCATGATGGTGGCATATGGAATGTCACATATCATCATCGCTAAGTATGGATCGACGATTTTGAATCGCAGTTTCATGACTGGGAGTTGTATGCTTGTCACTGAAAAGGTTAGATGAACTGTTAGATCTGTTTCAAAGAGTTTTTAGTCGTCCGGCTACGCGCCGCAGTACCGCAGTCGTCCACGCGCACAGATGTTCTTTTGTTTTTCACAAAAAGCGTAGCATCACGAATGAAAAGGCTTAATTTGAAGATTCCTTAGGGCTGACACTGCGTTAAGCGTGCGCACGCCACGGTTCCATACAAAAGTGAACCGTCCCATGCGCCCGTCGCGTGTGGTTTTATACAAAAGCGAACCGTCGCGTGCGCAGGCTTAACGCAGTGATGGCCCATTTTGTCTTTGGAATTCACGGGCTTACTGCCTAAAAACTAGCTCGATATAAAATTGGTGCAGCAGATTTTTTATACTATTTTTCTATATACATATGTGTGTACACATATATACAACAACCATAGCAATAGGACTATCAAGTGACATTTATATATTTGATATAAGACCACCAAACCAAATAATATAAAAAAACGATTGCTGTCTAAGGAAGGGTTGATAAATCTTCGTAGCATAGTTTACAAACAGACCTATTTGACATTAAAAATGTGTCTGGAATGTCCGACTGCTGCGCAAAGACCTTATCACTGAAGATATCAGTACAGTGGGGAGTATTATTCAAAGAAGCCAACGAATACATTTCTGAAGAACGTTCAATCTTACTTTTCAATGGTTTAGGTAATTCATTGTAAGGGATTCCGTAGAAGTATCCCTTTCTGTTGATGGATATCAACAGCATCTCCATTCGTTCTCTGCCTCGCTCTTTCAACAGTAGCTTCGGTCTTTTCCAGTCCATCTTTCTATCTAGATACGGACCCATTTCTTGTTTGTATACTTGAACTAGCTGGAAAATAACGGATCTTTAAGAGTCAGAGTGTATGCTAACGCCTTTACAGACACGTCAAGTGCTTCCTTAGCAGAGACTTAATTAGTGATTTTGATGTAAATGTATGAAAAATATTTTTTTAATTTTTGATTTGTCATACATGGTATGTATAAAAATTTGTGTCAATTATTTAAGTGGACGCCTTTGAGTGCGACAGTAAGAATGAATAATGACCAAAATGGTTGTGCCAATTTCTGAGTAGTATACAAAATCTTAGTGCGTAGGAAAATTCTGAAAACCTTTTCGCACCAAAATGAGTCACATTATGATCGCACAAATGAGAGCTAAAATTTATACATCTTAACTTGTTTGACTACTTAACCTTATAAATCTATTAAAAAAAAAAACAATGCCACTTTTCGTTGTAATTTTATAACTCAAGAACGGGCAATCCAAACCAAATGTTTAGGCTTTGTTCAGACTATTTAGTAGATCGGTCGAGCAGTTCTTAAATTCCCACGGGAACGAGCACAACGCGGGTAATACCGCGGGGCGCAGCTAGTTGATTATAATTGAATCAAAATCACAGTTTCATTTTTATATCAAAAAATATTTTTACTTCTAAAACTATAATTTCTCTTCTACATACCTTCTCAGTGGGAAACGACAAAACATGTACGTTAGACCCAATCTTAACATCAAAACTTTCAGCCCAAATGAAAAATGGCACCCAATCTATATTCACCACATCTTTTGGATTGAAATCTGGATTTTTGCCAAACTCATCACAAGTCGTAATGTTCAAAGTTTTTTTACCAGGTGGCTTCAAAGGAAACGGCGCTGTCTTGTTTCCATCATTTAGCGGAGCAACTTTGGCATACATCGAAGGTAGCTGGTATGAAGGTTTTACATCCATCAGACTGGGCATTCTCCTGGGGTTGAAATTTCTTCTTTGAATACTAACAAAATCCAAGAAAGGAAGCCGACTAATTTTGTTTTCTTCTTTACCGTCTTTCGGAAGAGCCCTCTTACCAACACTTTCCATTAATTTCAATTCATTTTGATCGAAAGTGAAGTCTCTAAATTGTCGCGTCGTTGGAATTTTTGCACCTTTCTTCAATTCTTCCTCTCTTTCTGACTTTTTCAGGTATCTGAATTGTCGTTCGAGCAAGTCTACTGGCGGCCTGCCGGGACCCCCGAAGCCTTCTATTGTGATGTGACCAAATGGGACTACTTCATTAAAGCTGCTTGGTTGTGGTACGTAACCTTTTACTACCTTGATATCTGAAGAATTTTCGATCGCTTCACACAAACTGAAGACCAGAAGTGTGATCACTCTACGCATTGTGAAACAATGAAACAGTGATTCCGTAGATGATAACTTTTATTCAATTTGTTGTCAAAACAAGGAAATGTAATGTGAGATTGTTGAAGACTAGAATTTGAGTTTGTATACAACTGGTTTCGTACCGAAACTATCAGGTCTAATGAGAATTTTGAATTGTAAACACGGAAATAGCAAGTGTTTACTACGTTATATTTAAGTCATTTTTAGGATGTGTTTCCACCAATCCACCAATGACATTGCATGGCAATGCTCGAAATTGAGTTATTGATTCAATCCAGCTTATGTGTAAACACACCCTTCTTTCAAACGTATTTGATATTGGTTTCTTAAGTTTAAGCGTTCACTACTCATTTTGAATTGAAACTATGTTTATGGACACGGTTCCTGTAAAGGGGGCCGAAACGTCAGATAAAAATCACTAAGTACATAGTATAAAACAAAGTCGCTATTTTTGTCTGTTTGTTTGTATGCTTAAATCTTTAAAATTACGCAACGGATTTTGATGCGGTTTTTTGTAATAGGTAGAGTGATTCAAGAGGAAGGTTTTTATGTAAAAAAAATCCCGAAATACCCACGGGAACGGGCACAACGCGGGTAAAACCGCGGGGCGCTGCTAGTGTAAAATAAAAGCGAACTGTATCCGTAAACGTAGTTTTAATTCAAAACGTATTTGTCTTGATGCGGAAGATCAAGGACATCACTTTCAACAGTAAAAATAACTACATTTTAAAGAAGTGTAATTATAGTAGTTTATGCAACTGTCATATAAAGAAGGGTATTAAAACACGAGTGTGAGTTTATGAAACGAGCGCAGCGAGTTTCATAATAGTAACGAGTGTTTTAATACCCGTGTTATATGCAGTTGCATACACTACTTTATCTTCACTAATGCAATCAATCAAACAAAATTTTAAAAACAAAACACATTGCGAAACATTAAATTCACGCGTACGTGTATTGTCACAGTGAACTTGCCGCCATTAAAATCTAACCAATGAGAGCGCAGCTGCGCGCGCAGGGCTGCAGGGCGCGCGCCGCGCAGGGCCGCAGGGCGCACGCCGCGCAGGGCGCAATGTTATAATGAGATTTTACGATATCGATGTGGATATTATAACACCATGTGCAATTGCTTAAATTGAGTGATTTAGTTGTCTGCGCTATAACAGTAGTAATTATAAGTCAAGTATTGGAAACATAAGTAGAATGTTACAACATTAGTGTAGATAAAAATACTTACGTAACTTGCATTTAAATTATGCATCGTTTGAGAGACCTTAGAACTAAGTTAACAATAATATTTCATACGCATACATATATAATATCTTGGAAGGTAAAGTTGAAGGAAAGCGAGGTAAGGGAAGGCATGAGTAACATGAGTCAGATTAAAGAAAGTGTCTTTCATGTCGTATAGAGATGTGAAGGAGCTTGCACTGAATAGGAATAGATGGAGAAGTCTGCATCGGACTCACCGACAAGAGCCTTGCTCTTATGATTTCAAACTAATAATTTGTCGGTTGCTACTTTGGGAAGTACTTAAGTCTATACCGGACAGTTTATGGACCATAATTATAACATAGCTTGCTTTAGTCAAAACAATATAGAATTGGATGCTGTTTAAATTACGTGGTGTTATGACCACTGTAGGTACTACACGCATAAAAGTACAATTATTTGTGAAAACTGGAATGGATATACCGGAATATACGTAAATCAATTTAGTTTTTTGCACTTCCGTTTTTAAACGCGTCAATCTCAGAAACTACCAATCCGATTTGAATAGTACTTTTTGTTATAGATAGCTACATTCAACGGAAAGGTTATAGGCTACTATTCATCTCGAAGTTTCTACGAGAACGGACACGATGCAGGTAAAACCGCGGGGAACTGCTAGTGCCAATATATTCACCCAATCGCCGCTCGTTCATCACTCAATTTTATAAGATACCCTTCTGAGTTTGAATATCATATGTATGGGATCGGAATATCATAGACAATTTAAACAATAGTAGCATAATCAGGTTCCGCATCCATAATGACGTCATCTTCGGCCTGGAAGTCATAGTCTTCGGGAACTTTAGGCGCCTCCAAATCGAAGTAGGAACAGTTGTTCTCGTTCTGATAGCCTATCAGTTTCACTGCGTCATTCACCTAGAACAAAAATCAAAGACAAAAATGATAGATTTTTAAAAACTTTAAACGCCTTATTAGTAAATGCTCTGCAACAAAAACACTGTTAGGTATAATGTGTTTTGTCTCTTTTGCTCTTCGGAAAATTGCGTATGTCAGAAAGAGACAAACTTTCTATCTAAGCGCTACCGTGCTTCGGAGGGCACGTTTAATTGTCGGTTCCGGGTGTTGCAATCGTTAGGCCATGTCGGAGGCCTTTGGGCGGTCTAAAAACTCTGACACCAGGGTTCGCCACTAACCTACTCGACTTACTTTTATAATAGTACTAGCCGCGCCTCGCGGTTTTACCCGCGTTGTACCCGTTCCCGCGGGAACTTCGGGATAAAATGTATCCCATGTGTTAATTTGATGTATAACCTATATAACTGTGAAGTTTCATCCAAATCCGTTCAGTAGTTTTTATGTGAAAGAGTAACAAACATACATACATCCTCACAAACTTTCGCATTTATAATATGTATTAGTAGGATTCGGACTGTCCGTCTATATTTACCTCTTCTCTTGTAGGCATATTATTAGAGGGAGCTAGAGCAAAAGCTATGCTATGGTTGCAGTTGAGGAAAGACATATATTTCGGTTCTACTAGTTTTACGGCGAACACTACTTTTGGCATTTGAGGATCTGAAATTAAAGAAACATAAGATAAGCTAATTATTGAGCTATAATGAACGTACATCAGTTAGACACTGCGTTAAGCGTACGCACGCCGCGGTTCCATACAAAAGTGAACCGTCGCGGGCGCCCGCGGCGTGTGGCTTCATACAAAAGTGACCCGTCGCGTGCGCCCGTCGCGTGCGGTGTCATACAAAAGTGAACCGACGCGTGCGCCCGCGACGTGCGCACGCGGCGGGCGCACGCTTAACGCAGTGTTGACCCTTAGAGCGTTTAGTGCGATAGTTAAGCAAAGTTCAGCTCAGTTTCTACTTGGATGGGTGGCAATATTTTACAGCGCTACCCTCGTGGCGTAGTTTGACTAAGGGATCTTAGTTCATTTTTGTTAAGCAACGTGCAGCTCGACCCCTACTTGGATGGGTGGCCGATATTGGTATTTGTATTGAGCGCTACCGTGCTTCGGAGGGCACGCTATGCAGTCGGTGCCGGTTGTTTCAATTGTCCGACCATGTCAGACGCCTTTAGAATATTACTAGCAGCGCCCCGCGGTTTTACCCGCATCGTGCTAGTTCTCGCGGGAATTTTTATACATATGTAGAAACCTTCCTCTTAAATCACTCTATGTACATAAAAAACCACGTCAAAATCCGTTGCGTAGTTTTAAAGACCTAAACACACACAAACAGACAGCGGAAAGACAGACAGCGGCTTAGTATAAAACAAAGTGACATTGTTTTATACTATGTAGTGATGTATAGAATTTCGACCATTTCGACAAACTTTCGCTTTTGTATCTTAATATTTATATGATTAACTTACTCTCCATCATGACTGAAGGTATCGCGAGAAACATCCCCGTCTCATTGGTCCTCACGAACAGCATCAATTCATTATTGCATTCCATTACCACCGCGCAGTTACTCCAGTTCACAGGAGGGGTTATGTGTTTATCTAACTCAATTTTAAATCGATCTATTATCTGAAAAAACAACCAAGTGTAAGAACTAAACTATTTTATTTTTAGTTGTTGTTATAGCGGCAATAGAAATACATCATCTGTGAAAATTTCAACAGTCTAACTATCACCATTCTTGAGATACAGCCTGATGATGGACGGATGAACGGCAGACGGACAGCGAAGTCTCAGTAATAGGGTCCCGTTTTTACCCCTTGGGTAAGGAACCCTAACTAGGTTTAAACAGAAACCTGACTAAATCGGCGTGTTCGTTTAAGAACTTCGATGCTACAAACATACATACAAGTACATAATGATCAAACTTATAACTCTGTTCTCTCGCCCTTAGGGGTAAGAACCTTTTCATAGTCAAATATTTTATTCTACTATGTTCAAGTCGTCGGTCGTAATTAATAAACGCGGTGTATCTAAAACACTGTTATAATGTTTTGTCTCTTTTGCTCTTCGGAAAATTGCGTATGTCAGAAAGTGACAAACTATTTGATAGCTAAACTGTTCCTAATACGCGTTTATTCATAAGGCTCGTCGTGTCTATGTCGCAGAAATTGAAATTACAATAAAAAATAAACAAATGACGATCGATTTTAAACACTGTTCTAAATTAGTGCAAAATAATGTACAATTGGGCTTTTGAAAAAAAAATTTTTTTGTGATAAATGGAAAGATTATATATTAGTTTTATAACAAAACTATTTTTATTTTATTTTTTTCGCAATAATTCAAAAGTTATTTCAAAATAAAAATTAATTTTTGAATCCAGTACCGAAAACACTCGGACAACTCCCGAACAAACCCGAGTGCGTGTGACGTCATAATGTATAGCCCCTTTCGGTTACACGTGTAATAGCCGTAAACGCTGTACGTACTTATGGTTAAATAGCTATACATTATCACGTCACAACCACGGTGACCAATTATGGCGCGTTTATAGTCACGTGATTTTTATTCAATTTTTAATTGTTTATAATTAATTGAAAAAATATTTTTTTTAAGTTTTTTGCAATAAATATCAATATTATTAATAATAAAGTTTTAAAATACATAAAAAAATTTTTTTTTTTTTTTCAAAAAGCCCAATTTCGTAGGAACAGCTTTTGATTGTTAAACATATGTGCTGAATAGATTTAAGACTTTTTTTGCAACCCGTCCTAGATTTTTACACTAATTTTACTTACCGATTTCGATGGTATAGTAAATGATATATGTACAATTTCGTCCATAAAAGAATTCCAGATAAAAAACACTTTCCAGTCTATGCCCACTAGATTAATGATATCCAAAGAGGTATTATTAATAAACTTTTTACAATCAGCTGGTATAAACCTTTTTGCAACTTCTGGGTCATATTCTCTCCCTTGGTTTGGATCTGCATTTGGTTTCCCTTTTGGGTCTGATTCCTGCGCTAATATTAGATACCATAAGAATATATATAAGGCTACTAATGATTTTGCCCACATAATGATGAAAAAACGTTTTTAAATGCAACTTTGTTTATAGTATGGAAACTTTTTCGTGGTTCCTTTGTTTTAACGTTGGAGTTTAGTTAAGAGAGGTTCTATATTTGGAAATATAGGTTTGCTTCTAAACTTTTTGGTTGAAATTTCGAACACAATACAAACTTTGAATACAGATTAAAATTCGAACTCTTTTTGAAAACCAAAACTGTGTAAATAGGTTGTATAAGTTTAGTAGACGTTCAAATTGTTAAACACAGTTCCACTTTTCTTGTCAATCAGTATATTACCTACGTATCACTGTTTTAAAGCGATCATCCTTTCACAGTTATATAAGTGACAATTGTTTTCAATAAATCGCATCACATCCACTATTTATGTTAATAAATTAAACATATAATATGTCAAGACGATGTTTTAAAATACATATTATATTACAGTGTTTAAAGTATGGACGAAAATTGAGACTGTTTAATGATATTCGATTTATCGATATCGAAGATGATGATTAACCACCTTATTTATAAACGATATTTAACTTAAACACTGTTTTAAAGTGTTTTGTCTCTTTCACTCTTTGGCAAACAGCATATGTCGGAAAGGGACAAACTATTTGATAGCTAATGTGCTGTTAATAAGCGTTTATGAATAAGGCCCTAATACTTTATAAGCTAGCCCGTTGGCACAGTTCGATTTGAGAGCGCTTACTGTGTCGCGGTTTACGGGTTCGATTCCCGATCGGAGTCAACAATATGTGCGCAGTCGTTAGGGAAGACCTTTGTGTATGTATACGTAGTAGTATCATTTAGTTGGTTTCCATAATACAAGCTTAGTTTGGGTCTAATTGTCCGTGTGTGATTTTTTCGGGGTATGTTTATGTAGTACTTTTAGTTTGTGCCCGTTTCCGTGGGAAATTTCCGGATTTTTCATACATATAAACCTTCCTCTTGAATCACTTCATCTATTAAAATTAAAAAACCCGCATCAAAATCCGTTTCGTAGTTTTTAAGATCTAAGCATACAGACAGCGGAAAACGACTTAGTTTTATACATCTTCTTCATCGAGTGGATGGTCAACCTGACCAATCCTGATGTCAGAGTTATTGAACCGCCAAAGGCGTCTGACATGGCTCATGTAACGACTACTATCGGTAGAAAGTAACCGGGACCGACGACTTAACGAGACCTCCGAAGCACGGAATCGTCTTACTTTTCGGGCAATCAGGTGATTCAGCCTGCAATGCCCTGATCAAACTGAGGGCAGTCTCACAAAGAGATTTTTGTGAGATATTGTCCCCACTGGGAATCGAACCCGGAACCTCCGGATCGTAAGCCAAGCGGTCAAACAACAAGACCACGTGTCCGGTAAGAAACATGGTAGTGCTCAAATAGAAATGCCAATATCGGCCACCCATCTAAGTAGAGGTCGAGCTGCAGGTTGCTTAACAATCGCAATGAATTTAACATCGCTTAGTCAAACTACGCCATGAACGCTACAATTAGAACCTGGAACCGTTAGACTGATAAGACTCTTCGGGTAAAGCCCTAGAGATTGGACAAAATAGCAATATTTCATGAATAAAAGGAAGGCATTAAAATGACACATTTATTCACTAAATTAATTTAAAAACTAACTTTACAATATTTATTGCATCTAGTTTATTGAATGCCTCTGCTTTTTTTGGTATTGGCACTGTGTTGAATTTTCGCTTTTTTAGATACCTTAACATGCTTTCCTACAAAGGTATAGTTTTGTTTGACGCTGCCATAGCATCATCATCAAGAAGTAATCTTCTTCCAATAACCTATCGCTATTAAAGAAATTTTGCATACTCTGTACAGGTCTTCTCTCTACCTGCATCTTAGATAGCATAGCAGATCAAATTTTGATGTTGTTTCTATGTAATTTTACTATTAATTGAAGCGTACGTTAATGTCATTATTATTTGTTAATACGGGAACTTACGTACGATGGTGGTTACTCTTGGGAACTCCTCAACACGTCACGTCCGGTGGACCTTCGTCAGGAGGTGGGTGAAGCGAGAGCGACGTGACCGAAACGTGTTGAGGAACGCTCAACAGTAACCTCCGCCGTACGTAAGTTCCCAAATAATAATGTTTCTATGTAAATAAATATCAATTTTTAATCCGTCATTTTTATTAAAAGACGATTGCCGATTGCCCAATCATTCATAGTTCTATAGGCATTTTCCTTTTAGATGTTGAAATGTATAATTCCTGCCGTTCCCACTTACCTACCTAGGTTGTTTTAACATATACTTGATGTTCTTAGGAAAGGTCAATGAGTAATTTTTTAGTCAATTTGTCGATGTAGTTGACATCTCGGAGAGCGGCAGTTTATTTCGAAATTCAATGACACCCTGGTCACAAGTAAATCCATTGTACTCCTAACTCCTCAAACAGGCTAAAGATCCATCTCCTATTTTGAACTGCTTGGCTAGATCCTCTACTTCTTTGACACCTGGCTTGAATCTGGCCGACAGTGACGCGACTCCGATGTGACAGTCAATCATCAGCAAGAACTGGCCGTCCTGAACGAGTTTGATGAAGAATTTCAATAATGGAACTCCTCGCCGGATTGGTTTTAAATCTGGAATGAATATTGTAGGTTTTAACCATAGGTAGAGAATTCTGGATATATTCGGATATGTAAACCATATATGTAAACCCGGATATGTAAGGCCATATCCAGGTTTAAAACAATTATTTTCGCTCTAAAACCTATCAGAATATTAAGTGATAGATCAGAGTCAACTTAAATATCAGAATCTCAATTTCCGTTTTTGAGACTTTTCCTAAAGAAAGAAACATGTTTTCGCTCGACCCGGGGATTGAACCCGAGACCTCTGTCTTGGCAGGCGAGTGCACACACCAATAGACCAGCGAGGCGATACATACAAATTAGATAATAATACCAAATCAAGTACAACAAGCTTGTTTCCAATACTATATGACACTACTCACTCCCGCCTTTAATGACATTGGGCACCCCATCGAAGCTGCCAGCAGAGCCTTGGTTTGCGAAGAGAAGCAGTTCGTGATTGGACGAGCTCATCGTCACGAACATCGTGGCTGCGTCCCAGTTAGGTTGAGTCTCGGTATACTCACTCATGTCGTTGAAGAAGCGGTTGATAACCTTGTAACAAAGAAAGTGGATAAGCAGATGTATATACTCATTTGAATGGTAAAAATAAGAGTTGGCCACTAACCTACTAAATAACCTACCTATTAAATATGTTTGAGCAGGTTAGAGATCATATTTTTGATAAGCATGTATGTGTGAGTAAGTTAGAGATCACTTAAAGTAAGTTTCAGTGGGTTAGAAGTCCAAAGCTGCTGTAGGAGTTGTTGGCATGGCTTTGTGCCCTCCAAAGCACGGTAGTCCAAATTACCATTATTTTGATTATCAATCCAAAATATATCCGAGCCGCACGTTGATTAAAAATCGCGATAGATTAACATTATATTACCCCGTAAGGGTGGAAGCCGCGTTTAGTGTGCGCCCGTCGCGTGCGCCCGCCGCGTGCGATTTCATAAAAAAGTGAACCGATGCGTACGCCCGTCGTGTGCGGCTTCATAGAAAAGTGAACCGTCGCGTGCGCCCGTCGCGTTCGCCCGCCGCGTGCGCCCGCAACTGTTCACCTTTGTATGAAACCGCGACGGGCGCAGGCTTAACGCAGTTTCGGCCCTAAGGTATGATCCCATCACAATTTCACTTACGGTTGGAGTAGCATTTCTGAATGTCATATCCAAACACTTGGCATCTAAATTCACGTTCCAAGCATAATACACTCGCCATGTTTTGCCAGCAATCTGATCTATATCAAAGTACGGATGTTTTCCCAACTCTACGCAAATACGTTCATTCTTTTGGCGGAAATTTCTTGCTGTCAAACTATCCTTGATTGTCAAACCGATACAAATGTGAAAACTTGATATGAAAAATAAAGCTTTAAGAGCTAACTGTTTGACTTCCATTATGGAAATGACTATGATATGTTTTTGGTTTCAAATTTATAGCAAGTCCGTGTGAAAATGTGCGTTTATAAATAATGTTTAGAATAGTATCATTGTCACATAAGGGAACAATCGAGCTGAATTTCTCACTGTTACATAAGTACGACAGTATAAGAACTAGGTATCGAATTCTAGACAAAACGTTTTGAAATTCGAATTGTGTCTCAAACTTAACTTATATTGACGTCATGACACAATGGCATTTGAGAATGCTTACTGAGTCGGGTGTTGCGGATTCGATTCAACGGAGTTGACAATAAGTGCAGACTAAGGGTGCCTGCCCATTGAAGCAGAGCGGGGCTGCGGGGCGGAGAAACGGAGAAATATTAACGAATAGGATTGTGTAAAATCTACGGTTAAATATTTTTCGTTTCCGTTTCTCCGGTCCGCAGTTGTGAGATATCCCCACTGAAGCGGAGAGAGCGCTTCAGTGGGGATATCTCACAAAAATATCTTTGTGGGACTCAGTTTGGTTAAGACATTGCAGGCTGAATCACCTGATTGCTCGAAAAGTAAGATGATTCCGTGCTTCGGAGGGCACGTTAAGCCGTCGGTCCCGGTTACTTTCTACGGATAGTAGTCGTTACTTGAGCCATGTCAGAGGCCTTTGGCGGCTCAATAACTCTGACACCAGGATTGGTCAGGTTGACCATCCACTCGATGAAGAAGAAGAAGAAGAAGAGAAGAAGAAGTGGACAGGCACCCTAACCGTCCTATTCATAAACGTTCTATAACTAAAACACTGTTATAAAGTGTTTTGTCTCTTTTGCTCTTCGGAAAATAGCATACGTGTCCCTTTCCGACATAGAAAGGGACAAACCATTCAATAGCTAAAATGCTTATAAACAATAAGCGTTTATGAATTGAACCCATAGTTGTTAAATACAACATCTGTGTGACAATTAGGTATACATAATAAGTACATCACTACATAGTATAAAACAAAGTCGCTTTCCGCTGTCTGTCCCTATGAATGCTTAGATCATTCCAACCAGGCGACGGATGCGGTTTTTTTAAATAATTCAAGAGGAAGGTTTATATGTATGAAAATTCCCGAAATTCCCACGGGAACGAGCACAACGCGGGTAAAACCGCGGGGTGCTGCTAGTATGGAAAGAATACATAACGAAACTAAATCTGAAACACACAAGAAGTATCTACTTACTAAAGATCCTACTCCTAATCCTATTTGATGTATTAGATGTCACAGCCAAAGTCTAGCTAAATTAACCGTTCAATCAACAGCCTAGCCTCTTTACGTTGAACTAGCAGCCTGAACGATATTCAGCCGTAGCGTTTACAACATTTAATAAACTGCTTTATACTTAATCTTTATCTCATAGAAAAGCTTGGACATCGGAAATAATCTTGGAGGTTAGGTGAGATTAGGTTACATCAAAATCCGTTGCGTAGTTTTAAAGATCTAAGCATACTTACAGCCTCCGTGGTCTAGTGGTTTGAGCGCTCGGCTCACGGTCCGGAGGTTCCGGGTTCGACTCCCGGTGAGGATATCTCACAAAAATCACTTTGTGAGACTGTCCTCAGTTTGATTAGGGCATTGCAGGCTGAATCATCTGATTGCCCGAAAAGTAAGATGATTCCGTGCTTCGGAGGGCACGTTAAGCCGTCGGTCCCGGTTACTTTCTACGGATAGTAGTCGTTACATGAGCCATGTCAGAGGCCTTTGGCGGCTCAATTACTCTGACACCAGGATTGGTCAGGTTGACCATCCACTCGATAAGAAGAAGAAGCATACATAGGGACAGACAGCGGAAAGCGAGTTTGTTATATACTATGTAGTGATAATATCAAACCTATGACTTATGCATTAAACATATCAGAAACATTATTCAGTAAGGCTGGTTTAAAATATCTTTCAATTCTACGTAATTACCGATACTAGGGTGAAATGACTACCAAACATTAATAACTTTTATTACCACAATTTTTTGTGGCCAGCTTTATCACGATTCTGGAATTAAACCTCATTAAACGTTGGTAGGTCAAACAGCAAGGAGGTAGCGTGCGTTCCGAACGCAGGTTACAATCATTTGTTTTACACGTGGGCGTACCAGTCTTGGCCACCGATGCGTATCTTCGAAATAGGTAGAATTGGTGGGCGGAATATTATTACAAGTCGTTATAATCAATGACAGAAACCCTGGCTGTTTATAATGAGAGCACCGCCCAACAGAAGCAGTCGATTAAAAAAAAGAATTAGAACGTTGTTTTGAAATTTGAATTCACAATCTCTAGTTTGGAATCTAATACTTAGTGGGCCTTATTAGTAAACACGTATAAAGAACAGTTTACCTATCAAATGGTTTGTCACTTTCTGACATGCGAAATTTTCCGAAGAGCAAAAGAGACAAAACTCAGTGTAATAGTATTTTAGTTACACGTCGTTTATTATTAAGGGCCAGTGTGTTTTGTTTTAAAAGGCAAAGAATACATGCTTTGGTCCTTATTACTTACGTATTAAACATTTTGATCAAATAAAAAAATGTTATGAAAGAATGTGTGACTTAACATACCATGTGACATGTACATGGAGCTTGTAAACTTACTTAATACTAGCAGCGCCCCGCGGTTTTACCCGCGTTGTACCCGTTCCCGTGGGAATTTCGGGATGAAAAATAGCCTATAACCTTCCCATTGAATGTGGCTATCTATCACAAAAATAATTATTCAAATCGGACTGATAATTCGAATACAAATTTTACCTCTTTATAATATTAGTATAGATATAGATAAATGACGTCCTCTGCCGTACATCTATTCAGATATTAAAAACATTAGGCAGTGATTATAAGACTCAAACATACAAAGTTGCTTCCACAGATTTAAGTCTCTAAAGATCGTAATACTTAATAAATAATAAGTTTATTAACTACCTATATACGGTAAATGTTTATAATATACTAGCAGCGCCCCGCGGTTTTACCCGCGTTGTGCCCGTTCCCGTAGGAAATCCGGGATAAAATGTAGCCTATAGCCTTCCTCGATAAATAGACTATCTAACAGTGAAAGAATTATTCAAATCGGTTCAGTAGTTTCTGAGATTAGCGCGTTTAAACAAACAAACAAACAAACAAACAAACAAACAAAACAAACTCTTCAGCTTTATAATATTAGTATAGATTAGTTACGATAATCTGCAGAGCATGGCTGGGGCGGGCCGAGTCTAGAGGGATTTATAGGCAAATACAAATACAGAGACCATGGTTCACGCGTTACCATGGGAATTTGATGATTCAGATAAAAGGTACCAAAGGATACCTTCATGAGGAGTGTTCTGAGCTAAGTATGATCATATCGATGGTACCTCACTGTACTGCGATCAATCTTAATCTTCAATGAGTTGTGATACTTTTCCCTGCAATGCGATATTACAAATTACTTAACATAAGTAAATATGTTTTATTATTATTATTATTTTAGCCACTACTGTCCCACTGCTGGGCAAAGGCCTCTCCCCTATCCCCTATATATATATATACATATTGTTGTCCGGGTGAATATCAAACCTGCAACTCCCGACACAGGCACTCTCACAAACCACTATGCCAGGGAGCTGAAACATAGAAACAAACTTTTACTAATCAATTATTTCAAAATTTTGAAAATTCTCTTAAAATGGTTCCCTTCAAGCCCATACCGGGCTTACGCCTGCGGCTCTGTGCGTGTATTTGACAGCTAATGTCAGACTACCCACAATTTCATTCACTGACAGAAGCCATGCTTTTACTTACCCCTTTGTTTTGTTAAACTTTAAATGGAGATAAAAGTTTGTATCCTTCTAATTTAATAACAACACTGTAGGTTGAATATTTAGGTTGATTATAATAAAACTAGCAGCGCCCCGCGGTTTCACCCGCGTTGTACTCGTTCCCGCAGGAATTTCGCGATAAAACGTCTATGTCATTTCTCAGACTCTGGACTAACTGTGTACCAAATTTCATTCAAATCGGTTCAGTAGTTTTGGCGTAAAAGCGTAACAGACTGACAGACAGAGTTACTTTCATATTTATAATATTAGTTAGGATTATAAGAATACTATATATAACCCGAATTATTTTATACACTGAACCGTTTAACAGAAAAATAAGGTAGTTCAAAATCGGTCTTTTCTCGGTACGATGTCTTACACCCCTACTCAGAGACATTAAATGCTTTTGATATGTCATGTTCGAACAATTACGTCAATCAAGTTTCGGTTTAATGAACGACTCTGAGTGTGCCAGTTAGACATACACACAGGCGATCAAACTTTATTACTCACCTTTCAGTTTTCTACAACGGATTTTAAAACAAAGTAAACTTTTTAACATACTGTTTTATTTCTAAGAATAAAAAATTAATACCTGCTGAAAAATGTTGTTAGGATAACAATGGACAATAGACAGATTCTTCGCGTTGAACAGGTCTGTGATATTCTGAGTACTTTAGTGCGTTTACATTGAAGCTGAGCTAAGCGGACATCAACCGGCCAATCACAACGCATTACGAACAGCCTCCGTGGTCTTGTGGCTTGAGCGCCCGGCACACGATCCGGAGGTTCCGGGTTCGATTCCCGGTGGGGATATCTCACAAAAATCACTTTGTGAGACTGTCCTCAGTTTGGTTAGGGCATTGCAAGCTGAATCACCTGATTGCCCGAAAAATAAGATGATTCCGTGCTTCGGAGGGCACGTTAAGCAGCCGGTCCCGGTTACTTTCTACGGATAGTAGTCGTTACATGAGCCATGTCAGAGGCCTTTGGCGGCTCAATAACTCTGACACCAGGATTGGTCAGGTTGACCATCCACTCGATGAAGAAGAAGAACGCATTACGAATAGATTTTGACATGTCAATGTCACATTTGACAATTTCAATGCGTTCTGATTGGTCGATTGAGATACGCACATCTCCGCTCCGCTTCAATATAAACTCACCCTTAAAAACTCTCTGTATGAGGATATACATTGAAGGATATACATTTATTTCTCCAAATAATTAACCCCCATCCCTAAGGCCTGAAACTAATCAACTCTGCCAACCGAAACGGAATCAAGAGATCCGAAGTCCCATCAAAGTTGGCTGTATAAAAATAAATCCCAAAGTAACACGATATCACTTTCTCTAAGACTTTTCCTTTCACTAGAAAATAACTTGGAAAAACATTTTCGCGTAGTTCCGTACCTTCCATAATCCTACCTGAAGAGATATACCCCAGAACCACTATCATCCATACCTACAAACGATTACTAATGAAAAAACATCACATCTCCGAACTCATTGCACGGAAAAATGGTTGGTTAAACTTCTGATTTTCGTAAGAATAAGGGTGAGATTTGTGTGGAATGTCTTGGTGAGTTGAGACCTTTGTTAGAGGGAGTTCCTCCCCCCTCCAAGCGCCTCTCGCGCCCTGCCTCATGCATTTAAATTGCTTCATTACTGAACTAGACGTTTGATCGTAGGGCTGCCACTGACGGAAAATACCAATATTGATACTAGTTTTATTAAGAACTAACTAGCTACTTGTTTTATTTTCACTTAGAATAATCAGACTCCTATAAGAATTCGATAAAAAAAAAGCCAATGTATTTTGGTTTGAATTTGAATCATTCTGGCTTGAGGTTAATTCAGTACTTTTTGCGTTCAGCACGAACAAACAATCAAATATGACGGGAACCTTGTTCTTTACTTGATGATTTTTAAGTTTGATTGTAAAGACTAACTAATACATGCGAAAACATAATTAATGGTGTTTTAGATTTATACTTTGTTTCTTCCTTAGTTTAAGTTACACTGTTTGTTTTTTCCAAATAAAATAAAATAAATAAAAATACTAAATACTTCCGATTTTCAAACCGAATCCAATTCGGGTTTAAGCCCGCAAAGTTCCACAGCAAGGCAAAGGCCGCTCATTTAACTGAGAAATCAGTACGGTGGGGAAGATTAGGCGCAATCACCACGCTTGCCTAATGCGGGTTGGTAATCTTACACCCGAGCCATACAAACAAAATTTTAATTTCAGATGGGAGTCCTTTGCCCTGCAGTGGGCCATCAAAGTCAAAGTGCTGAAACGCGTTGAACATGCGGTTGGTTGCAGCTTCCAAACCATTTGCGTTTTGATTGACAGGCAATCTATGATCCTCCTCCATTGTTTTACATGACAAGGGTTTATAGCAGACCATAGTGCAGACAGTCTTCACATAGACTTTTTCAACGCAGTAAAACATTGTTTCTATTAGTTATAATCAGTTACAATCCATTGTCATTCAGTGTATTTTCTTTAACAATTCTTGACTAACATACTAAAAAGTTTGTGAGTAAGATACCTTATTAAGACTAGTCAACGCTCTAATAAACAAAAACACATTCTAAAGGTGCGTTTCGGAGTGGGTCGCTGAGAAGCTCCATTGACCAATCACAAAGCCTTACGAAGAAATTTTGACAACTTCAAACAATTTTAATGAGTTTCACCATTTGAGCTTCGAACCGCTTCCCTTTCAATGAAAACGTGCCCAAAAGACCACAGAGTACGTTATACATACTGAGAACAAAGAAAACACAATCTACAGGGTACGTTCCCATAGAAGCAGAGCGTAGCTCAAATGACCAATCACCAGGCAATACGAAAAGATTTTGACAAGTCAATTCGTTGTTTGACAATTTTTATGCGTTGAGATTGGTTGATTGCGCTGCGCACCGCTCCGTTCGCAAAACTAAGTACTGCGCAGGTCTAATACTTTACTTTTTTTAACTATGAAGAGACAGCCCTAGCGCCAGAGTCGGGGCGGGCGGAGTATCTGAACGGGCGATCATTAGTCCCCCCGAGTGGCCAGACGCGAAATTTTGCATGCTACCAACAATATTCAGTTCGATAAGTAACTTAACCGATATTAGTTCGCAACATTTTTGCTGGCGCTAATGAGATTCTCAATTTTATTGTTTGGGTTAGATACTAGTTCGGGGATTCAATTATTTTTTGATCGCCTTAAAAACTATAAGGGGTTCTATTCGTGTTACCTGGTGTTACCTTATTGTTTTTTTATACGTTTCATATCTCTATGTCCATAAAGATCATACAGATCGGAAAATTTTGTATACATCGTTCGAAATTTGACATTTGTGACATTAGCTCTCATTAAAATGGCTGACATTTGTAAACTCCACCTCATGTCAACGATGGCTTATTGTTTTGAAATATACCGCATATTATCAAATTCAATTTCTACTCTGCCTTGTATAGTTACCAATCTATTTTATGCAATTTTATCACTTGAATACGTTGACTTTATGCGAAAGCATTAATAACTTTATCTACACTAATGTTGTAACATTCTACTTATGTTTCCAATACTTGACTTATAATTACTACTGTTATAGCGCAGACAACAAAACACTCAATTTAAGCAATTTCACATGATGGTATAATATCCAAATCGATACCGTAAAATCTCTTTTTATCATCATTATAACGCGACCAATTAACCTGGCGAGCCTTATGTCAAAATCCTCATACAAGTTGTATAAAATTTTGATATTAGGCTGGCTTTTGAAAACAGTTGGGTTATACGTGAAAACTTCGTCGAAACTACATACACAAAACTCTTTGGTAAGATCTCGCTCGCTCCTGATTGGCCCTACGCGCAGCTGCGCTCTCATTGGTTAGATTTTAATGGCGGCAAGTTCACTGTGACAATACACGTACCTACGCGTGAATTTAATGTTTCGCAATTTGTTTTGTTTTTAAAATACAAATTAAAAGTTAAAAATGGATAGCGACGATGATATTTGTACGCCTCCGGATATTCTAGAATTGGCAACAAAAGTAACTCACAATCTTTTGCCAGAAAAATCTAGAAAATTATATGAAAAAGAATATAATAACTTTTTGGCATGGAAGATCGAAAAGAAAACTACATCATTTTCTGAAAATGTCATTCTTGCGTATCTCAAAGACCTCTCCGACAAATTCAAGCCATCTTCTATGTGGGCTAAATATTCTATGCTCAAGTCCACACTGAGTATCTACAACAATATTGATATCACGAAGTATTCAAAAGTCATAGCGTTCCTGAAACGCAGTTCAGAAGGACACAAGGAAAAAAAGTCCTTGACGTTTACAACAGGTCAAATAAAGATGTTCCTGGAAGATTCACCAGATATTTTGTATCTTTTTGAAAAGGTAAGTGTATTTTAGTTCTGTTATTTAATCTACCTAGTACTTACGTACTACACATGCAAGTTATCTAGACACTCCGTTTAAGCGCTTTGTGTATAAATTTGGTAGTAGGTACCTACACTTTACTACTTCATAAATCATAGTTTTTGCCTTGGCTATGTACATCAAGCTTATTATATCGTTTATTGTTACAGGTTGCACTAATCTTCGGCATAATGGGGGCTTGCCGAAGGCAAGAGCTATACAAAATCCAGTTCGATGAAGTCGCTAACGTAGACGACAATACAATCATGGTGAAAGTTTCGAAAATAAATAAACTATTTTCAGCTTTTACTCTTGTTGTTTGATTAATTGTATTAGTGAAGATAAAGTAGTGTATGCAACTGCATATAACACGGGTATTAAAACACTCGTTACTATTACGAAACTCGCTGCGCTCGTTTCATAAACTCACACTCGTGTTTTAATACCCTTCTTTATATGACAGTTGCATAAACTACTATTTTGGGTGCTAGAGGAATCATAAAACATAACAAAATATATACCGAAGAGGTCACGATAATTTGACCTCCTTATTATCCTATCCTATCCTACTTCCAATTAATATTATAAATGCGAAAATTTGTGAGGATGGATGTATGTATGGATGTATGTATGTTGCTCTTTCACGAAAAAACTACTGGACGGATTTAGATGAAACTTAACAGTAATATAGGTTATACATCAGAATAACACATGGGATACATTTTATCCCAAAATTTCCGCGAAAACGGGTACAACGCGGGTAACACCGCGGGGAACTAATAAATATACTAGGCTAGTCTAACTAATAAATATTCTGAGCTATTCTAACATAAAACCTTTTTAATATAAAAAAACTAAAGAGGTTACATTAAAAATGACAAATTAAAAATTAACTTAGCAAATAGTTGTTAAAAGTGCAATTAACATGTTATTACCGGTGCTGAAGAACGCTCAACGAATTTAAATTATTAATGAAATGTATTTTACATTGATTAACATCAATATAAATAATTGGAAGGCGTGGCTAGTCCGTGACAGTAATATCGATTACTCGTTTCGCACCGGTTAATGAAACATCCCTTCGGAACTTCGGGATGAATCATAATAGCTCATATATCGCCTGAAATTTAATAATAATATTTACACAAACCATCAGTTAAGAAGCAACAATAAATAAAGACACAACAAATATTTATCTTTTAAGTAAATTGTCCATCCCCACCATTCGTCTCTCTCACACATTACTTTGGAAATTTAAAGTTTTTTGGACATTAAATAGTTTCTTCAATACAGTTTACAGAACATCTCGAGATAAGATAAGATATAAAAGTGAACGGTATTTAATTAAAGTGATATACTACGATTCACGCGAGCATCAAGTCAAAGTCAAATCACTCGCCCGCTAATTTACTCGCTGGCTCGCTCGTCTTCTATTGAACTCACCGGCTCGCAGCTTGTAAATTCGCTCAATCTATACGGCGTCTCACATTTTCGACGCGGGTGTACCTCTTAAAATATTCAGAATCATTTAGACAAACAAACAGTACTAAGTCAATCATTAATAATGTTGTAATATTGTTTTGTACTCCTACGAGTATTATACACGCAAAAGTTCGTGAGAATGGATAGATCCGCCATTGCTATTTCGCGATGAAACGGCATTCAATGAAAACTAGTATTTTATTAAAAGGTCTTTGAATTTTTTTTATGCACATGAAAGAAACATATTTTCTGAGCTCAAAACACAGTAATTTTTCTCCGAATTATTCGGAAACAACCATGTATATACCACGTTAATGGATACGAAACGTAACATAGCTCCGTAGCTTGGTGGAAGTCCCTAGTGACACAAGAATCTTTATACATTCAGTAGTAGTACTGAATCAGTACTAACCTCTTTGTTAACCAAATAGAAAGTAAAAATTTCACGTCCGAATGATTCGCTTTACATTCGTAAACTATTCAAATAACATCGTGTGAGGTCCGAGATGTATTTAAGATAAAACCCATTGTTTTTTTTAACTGAAGTGTTGCTAAAGTTAACAGGAAAAGTTTAAGTTTATTTTACTGTTTAACATAATGTTTTGTTACTTCAATTATAATTAATTACTATAATAGGTTAGATAGTATAGTCCCGGTTACTTTCTACGGATAGTAGTCGTTACATGAGCCATGTCAGAGGCCTTTGGTGGCTCGATAACTCTGACACCAGGATTGGTCAGGTTGACCGTCCACTCGATGAAGAAGAAGTATAATCTTCTTGGGCGGATTGCTCAAGCATTCTTAATTTAGCGCCTCATTTATTCCTTTCGAGTAGGTTAGTGGCCAACCCTGGTGTCAGAGTTTTTAGACCGCCTAAAGGCCTCCGACACGGTCTGATAATTGAAACAACCGGGATCGACTGCTTACCGTGACCCCCGAAGCACGGTAGCGCTCAGACAGAAATACCACTATCGGCAACCTATCCAAGTAGGGGTCGAGCTGCACGTAGCTTAACAATATCGCAATGAACTTACATCGCTTAGTCAACTACGCCAGCGCTACATACAATAAAATTGAATATTATGCCTTGCCCCGCAGTGGGTCATTGCAGGCTAATACTTACACCTACTGCTGTCTTGTATATTAAAAAACAACCTAAAAACTATTACATTGTATGTTTAAAGTACAAAACAATGTCCAGTATTTATAGTTAATTCAAACGCAGATTTCTAAATGAGATAATAACTAATTCAATCATCCAAATATCCTCAAAAATCCGTTCCAGAAAACAGCTGTATCCACCCAAATCAAATTAAGAATGAAGAAACGTCAACAATTTGCCAACTTTGCCGCCAATTCAATGTTACCAACCGAAAAAAAAACTTTATATCTATGGTTACCATTACAAAATCACATATCATTGACGTATAATGCATCCAATTAAAAAAGGTGTCACATTACTACACACTATTGTGAATGATCTAACTCTGTTTACAAACACAACAAGGGCTTGTCATAATCTGTTTTTGGGTGCGCATTTCCCATTTTTCGGTCTGGCAACTTTAGCAGGATTATTATTTTTTCGTCGGCATACCAAAGGTATGGATTTCGTCGCTTCATTGTTGGTTTATGCGAAAATAAAGGTGTTTCATAGAAAGGGAAGGTTTGCACTTATTGTAGAATGGATAATTCGATAGTTTGGTGGTCCCGCCTTTGTTGACAGTTGACATTTTGCAACCATAGAGTTTTACTTTCTGTAAAGTTTTTTTTTTAGATTAGCGCAAGTTTGGTAGAGCAAGGGCTGAGAAAAGACTGTTTATTAAAATCTAATTATTATTAAATTTTGCTGTATCTAAGAAAAATACCTAACTAATTGTTATTATTTAGATACCAACTTATATATGTTTCTACAGGATTCATTCATACAATCGATTTCAAATCATAGTTAGTACCTAGAAAAGTTGTATTTATGTCAAGACTAGCAGCGCCCCGCGGTTTTACCCGCATTGTGCCCGTTCCCGTGGGAATTTCGGAAATTTTTATACATATAAACCTTCCTCTTGACACTCTATCTATTAAAAATACAGCGTCAAAATCCGTTGCGTAGTTTTAAAGATCTTAGCATAATATTATATAGAACGCGGAAAGCGACTTTGTTTTAAACTATGTAGTGATAAAGGATTAATTTTGAACAGTTAATCAATGAGGTTTTATCTTTGCAGGTTTTCCTCAAAAACTTCAAAAATTACAAAATTCGCACCTACAACCCAATACGCAGTCAAGCACGATTACAAAACAAACAATAATTCCATACAACAATTACATTATAACGCGAAACCTCAAGCGTCGAACGATATTTTAAAAAAAGCCACTGCCAAAATTATCCATCACCTTAATGCCTATGAAAATAAGGCCTAATATTGTACAACAAGGATGTTATGATGAGTAAATAGGGTACGGTTGAAAGCGGCGAAGCGAAAACGCTTGGCAGAGACACGAGGATCTGCCCGGTTTTTTTTTTATCCTAACCGGGATTAGGTTAAAGCCCTTTTGATTGGCAGCCGATGTCAGATGCAACTATGTTTTGAAGGTATAAGTGAGGGATTTGCTTATGTTTCCACTTAAATGCATCTTTTAGAATAATGCTATAGAACCGGTATGTCCTTGGTAGAGACAAAATTATATGTATTTTTATATTCGAATTATTTCAAAACTATTAGTTATTTCTAAAAATACCGTAGATATTAGGTAGTCTCAGTACATATTTTTTAAATAACTCAAGTTAAAACTAAAAAATATGTGTACCTACCTATATCGAAATTACGTACAAAAATAGCCAGACGTATTCTACAACAACGACAGTTTATTAAAAACAAATGACAATCGCATCGCTTCACAATTGAATGGCATAGGAACTGAGTGTGGCCTTGTCATATGAATATCACATGATATTCCTAATTCCTGAGTGTATAGGTGCATTTATAAACACTTTTTGATTAATATTAAGTACTCAATGTTGTTCGTCCATCGGTTTTGCCGTAAAAGATCATTATTATTCATAAACGCTATTAACTAAAACAATAAAGTGTTTTGTTTCTTTTGCTCTTCAGAAAAAAGCGTATGTCAGAAAGAGACAAACCATTTGATAGCTAAAATGCTGTTTAGATTTTAAATCAGACGTTTACGATTCCTCATTCTAAACATAGAATGTAAATTCTATCACAGTCAAATATTAAGGGTAAGTGTAAAAAGTGCTGACTAAAAAGCCATGTGGTTTAAAATGGAAAGATCTAGTAGGCCTTGAAGACGATTAGACACGAGGTGTTCTCACGAGCTACCGTGTGCAGCCGAAAGATTATAGCTTAGGGATGGCCTGACAACATTGAGTGACAGAAAAATGAGTGCAAATCGTTTGAGCTTAAAAATATTCGAAAGTGTCCAAAATCTATACTAATATTATAAATAGGTAGGTTTGTTTGTTTGTTTGTATGTTCGAGGTAATCTCGGGAATTATCACTCCAATTTGAATAATTCTTTTTTAATAGATAGCCACATTCACCGCGAAGGTTATAGGCTATTTTTAGTCTTAAAATGCCCATGGAAACTGGCGCTGCTAGTCATAGCTAAAAAAATACTATCGTCCATACTCAGAAACGTCAAATGCTTTCATAGTAGAGATTCAATGAGTGATTTGACATTTGTGATGCATGAAAAATTACGTTGATATGTTAATGGGACATCTATTTGTGAGGCAATAAGTAAAATTACCTTGTCGCTCCTTCACGCTATAGATTCGCAACTTGTAAACTACCCACTTGTTGCTATCATTACAAGTATCTCCTGATTTCCTCATAATATTTATTACTTATAATCAGCTCCCATTTGGTCCGATTTTGCATAGGTACCAAATTCCACTTAGATCTTTACCAAATTTCTGTCGCAATGAATCCAAAAAGATTATTCACATACTTTTTCATTAAATATATTTCGAGTTCGACAGCCCTATGTGAACTGTCAGCGCTTGACATTGACAATTCATTCAGGCTACCTGCGCTCGCGCAGCTCACGCCTAATCCAAGTGACATACGAGACTTTACCATGGATCAAACATTATTGCTTGTTCGGTAAATTGCCTAACAGGAATAAGCTTCTTTGAGTCACAAGAAAAGGAATATGATAGTAATATACGGCGCAGGTGACGTGACGATCTCGACGCATAGGTATCAGACCAACTGGAGAGAAGTGGCCCAAGACAGGGATGTATGGAAGGATAGAGGCCCTTTGCCCAGTGTTGGGACACGATAATGAATGAATGAATGAAGGACGTTAACATCAAATACGAGATTAAAAAATCAGTTGCAATGACCTAATTCTCATTAAGCGCTATGGTTAGTATACTTATGTATAGTGGTCTAACACTGACATTATCTGAAGGTTCTAACAATAGGACATGAATTTAATGTGCCCTATGGAATGCAAGAGCATTTGAATAGCTCCATCAGAACCTGGTTTTTTACAGATGTTTAATCCACTCCTACAAAAAGCTTAATAACTACCCTTCTGATGTAAGTTCCAACTGTTCCAAGCAAGCATAAAATCTATATATAAAAGCCTGACAAACCTGACTGACTCACATATATATCAACGCACAGCCGAAACTACTGTACCTAGAAACTTAAAATTTGGTACAGGGATTCCTTTCATGATACAAGAGGGCACTAAGAAAGGATTTTGCGAAATTCAACCTCTAACAAGATGTGGCCCTTTCAAACGAGGCAAAACGAACGCGGCTGCTAGTCTCCACTACTATTATTTTTGTGTGTATGTCTGTAATGAATAAACTCAAAACTACTTGACCGATTTGAATAATTCTTTTTAACTAATAGACATATTCAACGGGAAGGTTTTAAGCTATTTTTCATCCTAAAATTCCCACGGGGCACAACGCGGGTAAAACTGTGAAGCGCTGCTAGTTTGTGATAAAATACTGATCACTACGCTTCTATGACGTATCGCGTCTAGTTCCAGTAGATACTCTTTGCCAAATCCCTGGTAGTTAAACCATTTATTGGTATGTATTGATGCGAGCGGATTATAATAACGATCCGACGTCAGTCACTGGCGTGTCGAATCGGACGCCTTCTCACGGCGATAAAGTGTTGTCAACATCGTTACTTATTATAATGCATGCTTAATTTAACATTGGTAGTCAGTATGACGACTGGATTTATCTTAAAGTGCAAGCACACTACAGTCACCGTACAACTGTCGTTAATTTCGAGTACGTTAGTGACCAACCCTGGTGTCGGAGTTTTTAGACCGCCTCAAGACCTACGACATGGTCTAACAATTGAAACAACCGGGGTCGCCTGCTTAACGTGCCCTCCGATGCACGGTAGCGCTCAGATAGAAATGCCACTTTCAAACTTTCAACCTCACATGCAAGGGGCCGAGCTGCACGTTGCTTAGCCATCGCAATTAGTTACAATAAGTTAACATCGCTTAGTCAAACTACATCACGAGCGCTGCCAACTGCTAATCTGTAGTTAGACTAGAGTAACTACTAGACCATAGACAGCCTGGTCTGTGAAAATATATAAAAGTGCACACTAGAGACTGGACGTCTAACGGCGTTTTTTTTCTTTAACAGACTTCTGTGTCGGTCACAGATCTTTTTGAATTAAGAACTTATTGTCTTTAACATACTTTATCTGTCACATTTAAATTAAGAACTTTAAATCGCATCGCATCGCATCGCAGTTTTGTGTGGGAGCCCTATATACTGGTAACTGTGAATCCACAGATGTCATAAATACAGGAGATATGCTTTGTAAACAAATGTATTCGTGTTCAGATGTCGCCGTGTTCTCCCCACTTAATTCACTAACACAAAAGCAAAAACTATAAGAACGGCACACGAGCTCATATTTCTCCCGCACACAAAGAAACTTACAGCAACACTAATAAACTCAGTAATAGAACACATGCATACAGGGGGCGGGGCTTCTACATGTAGCTACAGACAATAAACACACATCGCAACTAGTGATGTGAAGAGGTAATTGATTTGAATTTGAATTTGAATTTGAATCGTAGAAAAAATAGTATCGATGAAATTCAGAGCCGACGAACTTTCTTCAATGGTTGAAAGCACTTAGGCTCAAAGTGAGACGAACATATCGTGTTATTTTTTGTGGGAAACCAGTTTGGACCTTTTCCTGTTGCATTTATCCACTTTTCTTTTATTTTTGGATCCTTCGGATAGCTAAAATATTAAAAAGGTGTGAATGATGATGATGATATCAATGATACATGTGTAAGAGTACCGCAATAAATTAAAAACCCATACTTGATTCAATAATAATAATAAGTCGAGTAATCAAGAAATAGTAATGAATTGTGTTTTCAATAATTAATTATATCATTTTTACCTCACATTAGTAAACAACAGCTATAAAGTTCCATGCAGCAAAAAAAGTCTAATTTTGTTCCCTTGTGTAATCATTCGAACTAAGTAGGATCGATATAAAATATCGACAACCTCAAAAGTGACATCACATCTCTAATTATCTACCTAACAATGGACACTGGTTCCAATTAATGAAATCAGGGACATAGAGGTCAAAGTACGAATTTCAATCTGATTTTTTGTAATTAAGGTCTTTGAGTGATTCTAAGCCTATTTTATAGAATACGTTTTTTTGAAATACCTGCCCGTTTCCGAGAAAAAAAATGTTAAGTTTTTTTTTGTATGGAGAAAAATCGTTTTCTTTATTTATTTCATAAACGGGCAGAGACGTTAAAACCAAACCTTAAAGGGATTAAAGAACACATAATTCCTTGCATTTTGTTCGAAATCATCTACTCCATATCTCTGCCCGTTTAAAAACGGCAGGCGTTCCAAATTTTTTTTTTCTTTTGTGGTTTTTTTGGTTTAAATACGCTTGAATGAATACTTAAATAGCAATATTGTAATACTAGTACTTCATTCCATCGATACAAAATGGAATTGTAATATTAATAGCTTAAGTAATTTTATACCTACATACCTGCTATGTTACTTTTTTACCTGGGTATTGTTTTGCGTAGAGGCTTTTGCAAGGCCGAATATGTTTTATTGTTCACGTTACCTGGATAAGATAAGAAAAGAGGGCACTTACAGGTTACAGGTAATCAGGTAACTTACCTGATTAGTTGTTTTCAAAACGGAGTCACTCGTTCCTCGGATCCTAAAGTATCAACACGTACCTACACGCTCTTTACCATTAATATGTCTCAGTTTAAATCAAATTTGGATATATATGTGCTACTGAAATCAAGTGGAAATATCAAAAACAGTGATATATTGTGCACTACGTTTTTAAATCAAATAAACTTTGAAGTTTCTGCTGAAGATCTTAGAATTCTAAAACAGTTCACAAGAACATATGTTGCAAATTTACACAAGAGATGGTTGCAAGCAAATAGATGTCAATCTAATTGTCTTTCAATCTATCTAATAATGCAGACAGTAATTCTTCTTCGGAGTGGTTTTTAAGAGATGAAAGGCACCTTCTTTTATGCTTGTTTGATAGATCCTCTGGTGGGTCTCAGATGGCTTTCTGTGGAGTATTTGTAGCAGCATCTGACTGCGGACTGGCTTCCATTGCTTAAGACATCCAAATTCTCTTTCGCAAATATTGACATCAAATATGGTGTTCTTGGTGAAAAAATTAGATTGACATCTATTTGCTTGCAACCATCTCTTGTGTAAATTTGCAACATATGTTCTTGTGAACTGTTTTAGAATTCTAAGATCTTCAGCAGAAACTTCAACGTTTATTTGATTTAAAAACGTAGTGCACAATATATCACTGTTTTTGATATTTCCACTTGATTTCTGTAGCACATATATATCCAAATTTGATTTAAACTGAGACATATTAATGGTAAAGAGCGTGTAGGTACGTGTTGATACTTTAGGATCCGAGGAACGAGTGACTCCGTTTTGAAAACAACTAATCAGGTAAGTTACCTGATTACCTGTAACCTGTAAGTGCCCTCTTTTCTTATCTTATCCAGGTAACGTGAACAATAAAACATATTCGGCCTTGCAAAAGCCTCTACGCAAAACAATACCCAGGTAAAAAAGTAACATAGCAGGTATGTAGGTATAAAATTACCTAAGCTATTAATATTACAATTACATTTTGTATCGATGGAATGAAGTACTAGTATTACAATATTGCTATTTAAGTATTCATTCAAGCGTATTTAAACCAAAAAAACCACAAAAGAAAAAAAAAATTTGGAACGCCTGCCGTTTTTAAACGGGCAGAGATATGGAGTAGATGATTTCGAACAAAATGCAAGGAATTATGTGTTCTTTAATCCCTTTAAGGTTTGGTTTTAACGTCTCTGCCCGTTTATGAAATAAATAAAGAAAACGATTTTTCTCCATACAAAAAAAAACTTAACATTTTTTTTCTCGGAAACGGGCAGGTATTTCAAAAAAACGTATTCTATAAAATAGGCTTAGAATCACTCAAAGACCTTAATTACAAAAAATCAGATTGAAATTCGTACTTCGACCTCTATGTCCCTGATTTCATTAATTGGAACCAGTGCGCAGCACCCGCTTCACGAAACTATCGTGTGAGTGAGAGTATCAGTAAAACACTTTTCCATTGCGCTATTAGACCAGGCGATTCATTGATCGATGTGTATTAAGCAAACAATGGTTTTAGTTCCTAATGAAAATAATTGCTTTTGGTACTTTATCGTGTTTCTAGTATCAAGAAGTAATGTTTTAATGAATTTAATAAGAAAAACAATCATATTTTTATACTTACGTGTGAAATGAGATGCCATCTTTCGTATAATTCACAATAGAGGTGTTATTTTTGCAAACAACCACTGTACAACGCGGCATTTTGTAAAAAATCACGAGCAGTGAAGACGTCGCAAGTTGGCATTCGACTAATGGCCGAAACTGGCAACAAGCCGCTTTGCGGCTAGATGCGTTCGCAAGCGCCACGCCTCCTTGCCACATCTCCTGTATTTATGACATCTGTGTGTGAATCTGACCTAAGACAGTTTTGTTCACGTCGAACAGTCAGTATATAGACAGTCTATAATAGACTGTTGAGGTTATAGTGGGCTCAGACTCTTAGGTATTTACGTTCTTAGTTTGTTTTTTTGTGAATGTAGCTCTGTTTTTGCGCGATGCGATTATGAATACTGCGACAAAAACATATAGCGATAGAAAAAAGTTCTTGTAACAATGATTTCTAGGACATTCCATATACATGTTTCTGCCATAATTTTGTTGATGTACAGACCATGAAAAACTTACCTACTTTTCAAAAATGCCACGGCTTTGAGATTACCAACACGCATTAGGCAAGCGTTTACCTAGCTTTACTTGTCTTACCTTCCGTAGTCCATATAGTCCAAATGCAAGTAATCCTAATTACTCGCTTCTTACTTGCTTGCAATCTAATAAACTCGCTAACTTTATGATTGTGGGAATCATCATAGATTGCGCAAGTTTACTCGCTGTTTATAGTCACCCAATCTCACAGCCTACAAAACAAACATCGATTTTTAAACAGAATGAGTAAACACAACATTATTATGAATAATACGCTACCATCAACGGCCGGAAGCCTCAACAATAGCGTATCATACGAAATTAGTGCAGCGATCAACATACAAACACGAGATTACTCGACCTTACCAATGAAAAAACATTCACGCACTGCGAGAGGAAAACGCTGAAGCAAAATGTGGGACCACAATATCATTATATAATGTGAAATACCTATTTAGGTGTGTTGTTTAGATTTATAGGTCAACATTTACCATTTCTATCTCTACCTACGATCAACTGACCTCGGTTTCAGTGAATCGATTTTGAAGTTTTGATACCAGTTTAGGATTAAGTTGAACTGATCGAGTTCAGTTGTAAACGTGAAATTGGGTCTTAGATACGATACCTTTCTTAACGATACTTCCTTCAATGGTAAAACCGTTTGTGATTTGTTCTCATACATAATTCTTAACCGACTTCAAACACCAAAAGACGTTCTTAATTCGGTCGGTTTTTTTCCTTTAATAACGTCGTATACTAAAATCGATCAAAGGTCTATTTTTCCTTAAGTTTTTTCTGAGCGGCCTTGGGTCTTCTAAAGAAGTACACATTTTGCTTAATTAGTATGTTTTTTAATTAGAATATGACTGACATCAGGGTAAGGTATTATTAATCCTTCCTAGAATGCTACTTCTTATCGTTTCGTCCCAAGAGATACCCATCATTCCTAAAACCCGCGGCGTCACAACCACCCAGTGCGTAGCTCAGAGATGCCAATCGTGAACGGACGTACCGTCTTACGCGAGTTTGTCACATAATCGCGGTTTTGTATTGAAATATACATAATTTGAATACAATGGTGCTACTGGGCCCTAATCTTGTTGAGTAGATGGGATGGTCAGACGCCATTGACGGGTCTCGTGAGAAGTAGTAAGTAATATGTAGATCATAGAGAAGAAGACGGAATCTTTTTGGTACTAAGTAAGTAAGTTCGAGTGGGTAAGTGGCCAACCCTGGTGTCGGAGTTTTTAGACCGCCTAAAGGCCTCCGACATGGTCTAACGATGCAACAACCGAGACCGACAATTTAACGTGCCCTCCGAAGCATGGTAGTGCTCTAATAGAAATGCCACTATCGGCCACCCATCCAAGTAGGGGTCGAGCTGCTCGTTGCTTAACAATCGCAATGAGCTAACATCGCTTAGTCAAACTAGGCCACGGGCGCTACGCTTTGGTACTAATTTAATAGTGTCATTTTAGTTTGATTAAAATTGTTATGGTTGAAATGTAACGCCTATCAACTAAAACTAAATTAAAATCATTTACGTTACTTTAGAAGAAACGATGCCACTGTCGCCAAGTCATTCTTATATCTTCCTTTTTGCAGATGTAATAGCTGACAATAAACGCTATATAAACGCGGCTTAAAAAATGTTGGTCCTTAATGCCCTCTCAGTGACGCAAACAAAATGTTTAATAAACCATAAAAACCGCAACCGATCAAACTGCAAGAAAATTACTCAACAAAAAATCTAAGACAGACCCGATATTATCAAAATAACCACCCATTGACCACAAATCGGTGTCATTCACCTTAAAAAAACTTAAAGGGTAAAAAGTACCTCACACGAATGTTAGGGTAGTTTTTCGAGAAAACCACAGATTGAAAAAATAATTGTAGAAAAAAATAATTTAAATACAGTAGCCCAGGTGTTCCTTTTTTGAAGTTTTTTGGTTTTTTTTTTATTCTAAGGTGTCACAGATCTTTATCACGGATGGATTTAACAACCTCGTGAGCCGTGGTGATGTCAACTTAGTTTTTTTTTATTTGACGCGTCAAACCTGTCACTTTGAATTAGGTAAATCCTTTTTGGTTAGAACTTTGCTTTGTGGGTGTGATGCCTTGGTATTTTATGGAAGGAACTTTTTTAAAGTAGTCTTTTGGATTGTAAAGGTTAAACTAACTGCGATTGGTACAAATATTTTTTTTTATTCTTTTCACTCTTTAATAGCTCACTTAGTTTTATAATGAACTGTCATACAGAGACGACTATTAAAAAGACAATTGGCTAATTGTCACATGTCAAAAAACACTCATTAAGTTCTCATAAGGTATCATTAAGTACCTTTTCTATATTATAGGCCTTAACAGCCTCCGTGGTCTTGTGGTCTAAGCGCTCGGCTCACGATCCGGAGGTTCGGGGTTCGATTTCCGGTCGGGACAATATCTCATAAAAATCTCTTTGTTCGACTGTCCTCAGTTTGGTTAGGGCATTGCAGGCTGAATCACCTGACTAACCGAAAAGTAAGACGATTCCGTGCTTCGGAGGGCACATTAAGCCGTCGGTCCCGGTTACTTTCTACGGATAGGTAGTCGTTACATGAGCCATGTCAGAGACCTTTGGCTGCTTAATAACTCTGACACCAGGATTGGTCAGGTTGACCATCCACTCGATGAAGAAGAAGATAAGAATATTTGTCCTGTAGTTTGAAAAAAACCAACACTTATGCACTATCATTAATAGAAATAATCAGAAAATACTGCTATAAAGGTACAAATTGTACTCACCTGACTTTATTTGATTAACATTGTATTGGAATGACATCTGTCAAACAAACGTCAAATCATAGAAGCATTTCGCTATAATATAAAAGTAGGTTACATGCATAGAAACTTATTCACTTTTTATATAGAAGATACAAGGCTGGATACATAAGTAAAATATAATTTTGTAGTTAAATACATTTTATTCCCATTACACCCCTAAAATAGAAAAATCAGTTTAAATATAGCACATCATCCCTATCTTTGCACATCACAACATATCATCAAAAGATAATTTGTCAGAGAGGATTTGACCGAAATTAATCGTCGGCAGATAACCATAATCAAATCCCTGTGCCCTACGCCATAAGGGCACTTTGTAGAACAGGGTAAATGTATAGACGGGACTGGTCTGGTACTGGTACTATTATTATGTCAGTATGACATTCTTATACAGGTATTTTGTGTATGAATTATAATATATTATTATACTAAATGAAACGGGCCTGTATCGCGTTAGATTATAGACCACGAGCGGTGTAATCCTCTCGAAACGTCGGGTGCGTATTTTAGTAAAATACGCTAAATAATCTAACGCGATACAGACCCGTTTCATTTAGTATAATGAGTGCAAATCGTGTGAGTTTAAAAAGTGTGAATTATAATACATATAATTAACCAATATACGTTAAATGTTTCCTTAGTAGAGATTTAATGAGTGATTTAGACATAATGTATAAAAAAATATATCAATTAGTTAATTATCGATTTAATGGACGTCTCTAGTGCAGCAGTTCGTCATGTCACAGTACATATTTATTTAAACAAGCTGTGCCCCGCGGTTTCACCCGCAGCGCCCTCTTTCCCGTGGGAATTTTGTGATTTTTATTCCTTATTTTTCTTATATTAAAACCTTCATTAAAAGAAGAATCACCCAATTTGGTGCAGTCGTTCTAAAGTTATACGCTTAGGCAACACATTCAGCGATTCATTTTTATATTTTAGACGGTCCGTATTCCGTCTACCCTTGTACCCTTATTCTATGCACACCATAAGGGCAACACTGCATTCTTCCGACTGAGCACACCCTTGAGGGCAACACTATAGTGTACAACTGTCGTGATACCGATATGTTTTGTTTTGCGAATTTATAACGTTTGGTACCATTCGACTTTATGTTGTAAAAGAGATTACGATAGAAATATTATATTAGTCCACTTTTTATTACTTTACCAAAACAATATTGGGTATCTTACTAATATTATATATGCGAAAGTTTGTGAGGATGGATGTATTACATATACATCGCAACTACTGGACGAATTTGGATAAAACTTTACAGTAATATATATCAGAATAACACATGGGATACATATTATCCCAAAATTCCCGCGGGTACAACGCGGGTAACACCGCGGGGTTCGCCTAGTCCTATCAGTCCTATTAGTTGGAGTTTTTAGACCGCCTAAAGGCCTCCGAAATGGTCTAACAATTGAAACAACCGGGACTGACAGCTTAACGAGCCCTCTGAAGCATAGTAACGTTCAGATAGAAATGCCACTATCGGCCACCCATCCAAGTAGGGGCCGAGCTGCACGTTGCTTAACAATCGCAATGAATCAACATTGCTTAGTCAAACTACGCTACAAACTTAGCAGGCACTAAAAACTTAAGTAGAACTTGCCACGCAAAAATAAAAACAACAATATTTCCCTATCATACTTAATTAATTTATTTTATATACTGGGCTGGCCTTTTGTACTGCCTTACCTTAACAGCCTCCGTGGTCTTGTGGTTTGAGCGCCCGGCTCACGATCCGGAGGTTCCGGGTTCGATTCCCGGTGGGGATAATATCTCGCAAAAATCTCTTTGTGACACTGTCCTCCGTTTGGTTTGGGCATTGCAGGCTGAATCACCTGATTGCCCGAAAAGTAAGATGATTCCGTGCTTCGGAGGGCACGTTGAGCCGTCGGTCCCGGTTACTTTCTACAGATAGTAGTCGTCACATGAGCCATGTCAGAGGCCCTTGGCAGCTATAACTCGGACACCAGGATTGGTCAGGTTGACCAATCTACTCGATGAAGAAAAAGCTGTATAGGTATCATTTGAGAGGACCTCAATGTTATGATAATCTCTACTGTATAGATAATTACGATAAATACGTACATATTAAAAACCTTTGGTACTGCAAAAACTATGACTTTGAACGGACAATATAATTAGACGGTCGCTTACCTATAATGATTATTTTCGAGCTGAGACCATGCCGACCGTAAAGTATTAGCCTGTAATGTCCCACTGCTGGGCAAAGGCCTCTCGTCTCACTGAAGATATCAGTACAGTGCGGAGGTTTCAGGCGTAATCACCACGCTTGCCGACCGTGCCACTATACAATTCATATATGTAATACCTTTTTGGATAGCCTAATAAACAAGGAAGTTTTATGTGTTAATTGCAAGCTTAGTGTCATTGTGTATTTTTAAGAAAAATTAAGATCTTTGGCTCTAAAAGTAAAAAATAAAATTTATAAAAAAAACTTTATCAGTGATATCTTTTTCATAGCAAGTATTTTTGAATGTTTTATTACTTCTTAAGCTTTATCACTGATTACTATACAAATAAAAAAATAAAGACCTAACATAGCAGTAAATATGGTGATAAAAAATTGTCTTACAATTTTCGTCATTCACTCGACATGCAAATAGTAACATGTGTTTTCAAGTGCCACAGTCAAAGCCAAATACTGTATTAAATTATGGTCCCAAAGAGATCCCTTGGAAAGAACTATAATAAACATTGGTCCAAAATTTTTGTTTCACATTTTTCCAAGAAACTGATACTGACATTACAATCTCATACTCGGTTTAAAATTAACTTTAACTTCTCTGTAGGTTAACACAGGCTGATTAGACCAAGTACCAACTGTCATCTAAACACTCCTATTAGTCGCTTTGTAATTGTTTATTGTTTTGAAAACCCAACATAATTAGCTCTATTTAATTTACGTCTGGAGTTTTTAAGTGGAAACTTTCCTTGGTTTGAACAAGAGTGGCAGACCGCCTTTGAAGGATTGCACAAAGGCCTTGGGCTCGATGATGGGGTGTCGTAGTGATGTCGGCGCCGGCTCCACCGTGAACCGCGACAGCACCGCCGCCAGACCAGCCTGCGACTGCATCAGACCCAACCGCTCACCTGCAACAACACATAAACATTTCTTCTTCTTCATCGAGTGGATGGTCAACCTGACCAATCCTGGTGTCAGAGTTATTGAGCCGTCAAAGGCCTCTGACAAGGCTCATGTAACGACTACTATCCGTAGAAAGTAACTGGGACCGAACGGCTTAACGTGCCCTCCGAAGCACGGATAAACATCACTCACTACACGGGACACCACACAAATAATATACCCAGACAAATTCACACACGATTAATGAGACCCAAAGTAAGCTCTAAGCTTGTTATATGGAATCTAACTCACTGATACTTCTACATACATATATAATAAACGAATACTTTATAAGAATATATAATTGACACCCAGACGTCGTTACCAACAACTATGTCTTCATACATTGCTGACTCCGGGCGAGAATCGAACCCGCTACCCCCGACACAGTAAGCGCTCTCACTGCCACTGTGCCAATGGGCTTGACGCTCCCTCTTTCTCTCACACACACACACCAACCAAAAACAAGTGAAATAAAATATTTGTAGAATCCTATATTTATCCGTTAGAGAGCTACGAAGCTACATGACAGACACACACACTCTCATACGCACCAGAGCAAACACATGGATACAAGTTGATCTCACTCACCTATGCAAGCACGAGGACCGTCGCCAAAGGGCAAGTAAACATATTTGTATTTAGTGACGTCATTTTCTTCAGGATTAAATCTCTCAGGACGGAATTCTTTGGGGTTCTCAAAATACTTGGGATCGTTATGAAGAGCTTGAACGGGAATCATCATTCTTATGCCTTCATTTAATGATAAATTAATTTCTGGAAATGTGTATGGCTTTGCATTTTTTCTTACTAAAATTCCCAAAGAAGGAAACATTCTCAATCCTTCCTTTAATGTCCAGTCCAGGTATGTCATCTCCCGGATGGCGTCGTACGAGAGCTTGTTGTCGTGTTGTTGGAGCACGCAGTCGATCTCTTCCTGCACCTTGCGCTGTATCTCTGGGTGGTAGGCGAGCTGATGCAGGGTGAAGCTGGTCGTCGACGAAGACGTCTCGAAGCCAGCCACGAAGAACACGACCACCTGAGCAGCTATCAGCTCATCAGTCAACTCCATCTGGGCTAATTCAGGAGTTCCATCAGGTTTCTTCTTCTCCAAAGAATCTGCTGTCATTATACCTTTTTGTTGGCACTCAAGCATCAGATCGATGAAATCATGGCGGCTCGAAGGCTTGTAATTTCTTTGTTTTAAAATACCTCGCACTAAACCAACCACTTCACTTTCAAATATGCTAGTTATTTTTAAATTCTTGAAAATTGTGGGAGCTAATACTTTCAAATTTGCTTTGACAATCCTCGTGACAGAGGGTTGAACAATTTTTTTGCCGAGACTTCTAAATGGAGAGTTTTCATCGGTTAGAGAATCAGATTCGAGACCGAAGCCGCAGGCTCCAATGAAGTCGGTAGTGTAGCGTGCCATGAGGTCACGAGCGTCTATCGGGCTCCCGTCAGCAGTGATGGCAAGCACTCGCTCCTGCAATTTCTCAGCTCGCTCCACGATCAGAGGGAACATCGCCTTCAGCTTGCCGCTCGTGAATGCAGCCGTCAAGCGCTGACGCAGCAGTCGCCACAGGTCACCGTCCACTGCAAACAGATGCCTCGTCAGCGGCTCCAGTCCCGTTTGAGGCAACACGCCACGAAGATAGAAATATGAAAAGTCCGTGGACAAAACTCGTTTCACTAGTTCTGGATCTTTTACTATCAGTTCTGGTGTCGTGGATCGGAAGACGCCAACGACCTTTTCGTCTGGGTATTTGTAGTACATTTCTTCAACCATTTGCGATATGCTTTTCTTTAGAAGGAAGACATCGGCACTGGTTCCAAATAAAAATCTTGGTTCGTCATGTTTGACCCCTTTCTTCTTCCAGTAGTTGAATGTTCTGATGCCGTACAAGTACAACGCCACGAGGGTGACGAGGATAATAGTTAGTGTGATCATGATGTCATCGACGCCGGCCGCACAAATGAATGCCTCGCGAATACTAACTACTATAACAGATGTACGACTTTTATATAATATACTAGCAGCGCCCCGCGGCTTTGCCCGCGTTGAGCCCGTTCCCTTAGGAATTTTCGAAAATCCTTTCTTAGTGTGCACTTACGTCACTTGAAGAACCTTCCTGCCAAACTTCATGTTTCTAGGTGTAGCGGTTGAGGCTGTGCGTTGATTATCAGTCAGTCAGTCAGGACTTTGAATTATATATATAGATGATATGACTCGTTCATTAAGCTAAATTTCGTTTAACCGTAGAATACTCCAACATCAACAATTGTTTCCGATAGCGATTCCTGCTGGTGTGTTCACCGATTCCTGAT
The DNA here is from genome assembly GCA_963082685.1 of Cyclophora albipunctata. Lineage (NCBI taxonomy): Eukaryota > Metazoa > Arthropoda > Insecta > Lepidoptera > Geometridae > Cyclophora > Cyclophora albipunctata. The sequence continues at coordinate 4,568,089 of OY720133.1, forward strand.
ACTTACAGAAAGAGTTTATACAACCAAAATATATTGTTTTTTTAATAGTAAGAAATACTTAATAATTCGATGTAGAATGAGGCACTGACCGAGCACTTCACAATAACAATTTTAATAATGACAACCTTAGTTCTGTTTTAGTAATAAAAACTTGTTTGTGGTTACAAATACAGGTTAGATCCAAAACGTGACGAATAAATATGATAATATGTGTTTATCATCATGACTTGCAAGTCATATCAGTACATAGTTACGTAATTTGTTTGTGTTTTTATTAAAGTTATCTTATAATACTTTGATTACTAGAATTTGGCATTCCGCCGTTTTACCCGCGTTGTACCATTTCCGCGTTCCCGAGAGTTCCAAAAGGGAAAACTGACTGAACTGACCTGAACTCTCAGAAAATATCAATCTTCTTTAAATAGTTATTTTTGACGGGAAGGTTATTTTTTATCCCAAAATTCCTATGAAAACGGCCACACCGCGGATAAAACCGCGAGGTGCTACTAGTAATATTATAAAGTTCATGAGTTTGTTTTTTTTTTGTTTTGAACGCGCTCTCCGAAACTACCAATCTTCTCTCTCTCTCTTCCTGGCTATGTGTCCCACATGGTGGTGGGATCAGCCTTCCTTATTTCTCTCCTCCACTTCGCTCTTTCGTTGTCGTCATCGGAAATCTTGCACTCAGCCATATCCTTGGACACTACATCCGTCCACCTTGTCTTGGGTCTGCCTCTAGATCTTCGACCGGGGAAGATACCGGAACTACCAATCCGATTTGAGTAATTCTTTTTGTAACGAATAGTCACATTCCACGAAAGGTAACAGACTTTTCATATAATGCCTTCGCGCACCTATTTGTACGCAATAATGAGCACTTTGATGTAGGATATTATACTAAATGGTGACTAAAAAGTATGTAGAATATTGTTTTTATATATCAAACTCTCTAATTTCAGGTATCATTTGACATCCTGAGTGCGGAGGTAAGTCAATTGACAACAAAAAACTATTACAAATACAATTTCGGCTTCCAATTGTGTGCGTTTAGCTAAGGGTTAAGAAGCCATACATTGTCACACAAAAGGGGTGTCTTTTTAACACCAAACTGTTTTGATGGGTGGTTCTTTGCCCCTAAAATGAAGGGTCGGCACCCCAATTCAAAATTTATTTTTCTACGGAACTGTAAAGGTGTGAAATTAAAAAATCTGCAGCCTTTGATGTGAGCTTTGGACTTTATTTCTGAACATTTGTAACAAAAATAAGGATAAAATGTTGTTATTTAGCGAATAGATCCACCACACTACCTTTAAAGTGAGAAGTCTGAAAAGTTATCTATTACGAGTATTTCGGCACTTGACTTGTTTGGCAATGGGAGTTATGACTATTAATATTATATTAACCCCGGGTGTCCCATTGTTGGGCAAAGGCCTCCCTCCATCGTTTCCACTAGCTATAATTTTAATTATCACTATTTTTTTTATTTAACCTGTTGTGTCCCACTGCTGGGCAAAGGTCTCCCCCAATTCTTTCCACCTGGATCTATATTTCGCCACTTCTTTGCACTCTTTGTCGAAGTCCTCCAGTTCCTTCCGCCACCTCGTGGGGGGTCTACCGCGAGGTCTCCGAACATTCTGGAACTCCCATTCTGTGGAGATCCTAGCCCATCGATCCGGATGCATTCTGGAGACATGACCTGCCCAGTCCCATTTCAGCTTGGCAGCTTTAATCGCCACGTCTGCAACACCAGTTATGGAACGTAGCGTGGTGTTTCTGACTATTACCATCTATATATTTTTTTAAATTAACCATCAGCTCTTAGTTCCATATTGTAGCCAACATTTTCTTGTAGTATACTTTCCAGTATAATTTTCCAATTTTATAAATTGAACAGTTACAATATTTCGACTGCTGAATGTACAGTTCGTTCATGAAGACAGCGTATAGTTGCGTTTATAGCTTGTTATTGTTCCGTCAAGTGCAGCGCTGACCTCAGTTTTTGCACCGATTGTACTACTGTACACACATGATGCTCATTACTAGCAAGCAAGCTCAATAGAATCATGCTTTGTAGAGGTTTTAACAGGGGCAGGGGAGAGGAGTTACTGACCACAATAGACTGGCAACATCAATCATATTGTAGCCTGGGACTACTACAACACATATTAGAAGTCAGAATGCGGTCTGCATATTTTGCAAACGAAAACCCCATTGGAGCCTACACTAAAGCACGGATTTGTTTTCCGTCACACTGTCAAATTACTCCCTCCCTCACTCGCTCACATTCTATTAAACACTCGCAGCCTATAAGCTCACTCAATCTAAACTTTATTATATTTAACGTTGTGCAAACTTCACATAAACCATCTACTAAATAGTCCGAGCAAAGCCTAAACATTTGGTTTGGATAGGTGAGCCCGTTTTGTTCTTTTACTAGCGGCATTAGACTGATTAATTACAGACCTAAGCTGTCTGGCAGTGTGAGACAAGTTGTTCTTAAACTGTCTGGACTTCCAGTCTGCAGTACCCTGCGAATACTCGCATTTATAAACAATCTAGCTGTCCCTCTCATATCTATAAATCTAATCGTTTGGGCGCATCTGTGGTGTAACTTTGTAAACTCGAATGCAGGGTAAACAGTTGGTCCCGTTAGGGTCGAGAGTCTATGACCAGAAGGGATGGGATCAGCTGTTGAAGAATTATAGATTTGAATTTGATAGCTCGAAGTCGCTATCCGCTGTCTCTCCCTATATGTATGCTTAGATCTTTAAAACTACGCAACGGATTTTGACGCGGTTTTTTATAAATAGATAGAGTAATTCAAGAGGAAGGTTTATTATGTATAAAAAAATATATTTAAAAAAATTACGGGACCGGGCACAACGCGGGCAAAACCGCGGGGCGCTGCTAGTTCTGTATATGTTATCAACTACTCACTTAGCACAACGCTTTACTTGCTTTAAAACAAAAAACATTAAAAGCAATTAATTATATCAATATCTGAACATATCAGACAATAACTAAAAAGCTATATATTTAACATTGATACAGGGTGGGCCGTAGGGTTCGCTTTAAACGGTTCTATTGTCAATGGCACTTGTCTGGGTGCGTTCGAAATGTTTGATCAATTGTTTGGTTTGACGAATTGAGGTCTGTGTACCGAGCACGGTAACTATTTGTAATTATTTATCAAACGATGTTATTTGGTAATATTTTCTGGATGTTGATATGGATGATGTTGATAAAGATAGAGAAAGTAGCCTGCAATGTCCCACTACTGAGCAAAGGCCTCTCATCTCACTAAAGATATCAGTACAGTGAGGAGGACTAGGCGTAATCATCACGCTGCCTATTGCGGGTTGGTGATCTCAAACCCACCATGTTTCATTCGCTCATCTGGGAATCGAACCTCAGTCTTGGATGTTGATGTGTTGGTAAAATTATTATTATTAATTTAATTTTAAACAATACAATTTAAATAGACGAAAAAAATAATGTCCATTCGGTATGGGAACTCCGAATCCGTGATATTGGAAGTTGACACATGAGCGCGATACGCGGATACCGTATACCATTCCTCTTGTTTCGTCAGGGCGATAAAAAGGTTTGTTTAAACCAGAGTTTTACCCCACAATTGTAGTTTGACTTCCAAATTCGAATACCGAACATCATCTGTAACGAAATAAAAAATGTAGATTCAAAATCCTTGCACCCCTCTGATTGGTACTCCTGATATCAGAGTCGGGTGTCAGCATTGTGCATTCATTTCTCTGATAACAGTTGAAGGGTGTAGACGTATATTTGTGCGTAAATTCTGCACGCATAGATAAGGAATAATGTACGTATCAAATGACGGGGGTATGTTGACTTTACAGATTAAATTGGTTGAACTAGGCAGTGGAAATTACCATAATGGGCTTAGTCGTTAGATTTAAGTTTTATGTTTATTTTTTTGAAAAACACTTTTTAAAAATGTTTTTAAGAGGAAATAAATAAATACTTACACCCCGAGAAATTCACACACGGTTGATTAGACCCAAGCTAAGCTCTAAGCTTGTATTATGGAACCTAACTCGCTGAAACATATACATAAATAAATCCAAAAGTATGTCTATCCAAAGGTGTATCAAAAGCCTCGCTCTCTGAACATTAATGAGTCATACAGTCATACATCCTACTAATACTTTATGTAAATGCGAAAGTTTGTGAGGATGTATGTACCTACGAGTATGTTTGGTACTCTTTCAAACAAAAACTACTGAACGGATTTGAATGAAACTTTACAGTTATATAGGTTATGCGTTGGAATTACACTTGGAATACATTTTATCCCGAAATTCCCGCGGGAACGGGAAAAATGCGGATGAAACCGCGGGACGCGGCTATTATATACATAGTTAACGAATGAATCTTCAATACCCTTCTTGGCACTTCGCCGTAGCCAGATAAAATAACGTCAATTCGATAGCTCATCATCAGTACCCAAAAAATGCTAATTTCTAAACAATTCCTCAATAATTTCCAGTTCATTTGCTGGCCACTGTCTTCACGTCAGCCATCAGTGATTGATTGATGACGCGTCATATCATCAGCTCGTTTGTTCGTCAATTTGACCATAAATTTACTGTTAACTGTGAGTATGTGAATCGACGGTGTTTTTTTCTTTTATTTTAAAACTAGCAGTACCCCACGGTTTTACCCGCGTTGTGCCCATTCGGGATGAAAAATAGCTTATAAACTTTCCGTTGAAAGTGGCTATCCATTACAAAAAGAATTATTCAAATTGGATTGATAGTTTTTAAGATTAACCCGAACATACAAACAAACAAAATTACAAGACAACGTCAGAGGCCTTTTTTTAGGCTATCTAAAAACTCTTTGACACCAGGGTTGGCCACTAACCTACTAAAAATGAATGAATTAATGAATTCAAACTAAATATTGCAGCATTGATCAGAGACTTTAAAGGCAATATTCGTTAAAAAATTAATTGAGTATTAATATCTATACTTCAAACAACATCCAACAAAACTACAATATCCAATATTTGTTACACCGTTCCATAATTTCGCCACTAACACCATTATAAGTTAGGGTATGACCCTCAACCCATAAATCGTGTTGAACGTTAAAACACCACCTATTACTCGAAGGAATTGCCCTAAAATGGTCTAAACATGTGTCCAACTGCGACCTGTCATCGGGGCTGGCAACACAATAGAGTTGAATTATATTTTTTTGGATGTTGGCAACACAGCGACAGACGCGCTCTGCGGGGGGTGACCACGCCTTCCCATGTTGCCGATTTGTTTTGTACCTCTGTTCATTTAATGAGTAAGTTTAGGAGCAGATAGTCTGGTTAGATTACAGATGTAGTAAAGTGAAGTAACTAAGAAAAGTAGCTGTAAAAAGTACGGTCTTTTTAGTAAAATGTGGAGTATCGATATACCCCATTGCAGGACGAAATTAGTCAAAGCCAAAGTCAAATATTTTTATTCAGTTTTGGCCCCATAGAGGCTCTTTTGAACATACCACGCATTCGAAAAAACATCAGCAGAGAAGAATGGGTAAGAAACTCTGCTGGTATTTTTTTTAAATCAAAGTATAATACAATTTGATACTAATAAACTAAGTATAGATTACATGTCAAAATCAATCAGGTGGTGTTAAAATTCGCTTACAAAGTAACATTCCTTCATGCTGTATAGCCGTGGAACATTGTGTAATGTCGGTTTAGTTAGGCCCATCTCGTAGCCAGATTTGGTAGCTAGCTTCCAAATGGGAGAAATAATCCCGATTCGAAGCTGGCTACGAAATAGGAATTCGAAAGTCCAAGATTTAGGATTTTAACTAGTAAAAAAAAAAATAACCCTAACCTACCGAATAGATCGTTCCCATTTAGTAGCAGCTAGCTACAAGATGGGAAAACACTTTTCTCATTTCGTAGCTAGCTACCAAATCTGGCTACGAGATGGGCCTAAACTGTAATGTCGCCTGTCGCTTAGACCTAATCTAATCTATCTATCTACGAATGTCAATAGACCGACTGATTGGTATTTTTAATTCAACCTTGAATTACGCCTAGTCCACAAGTTTCCATAAACAGCTCACTCACCTATTCTATGGTGAATGGAGTACTGGTGTTATAAGTTAGGAGCCAAACTTATTTTTAACAGCTGAAGAGGATGGCAGATGACAGAGGAAAGTGGAAAGAACTCCACCGACAAGAGCCCAGCTCTTAAGTTTAGAAGAAGTGGTTTTCCGACCTCATTTCGTAGTTCACTGAATCAAAAGTACTTCCACTTTACTTAAATGATTTACTAGCAACGCCCCGCGAATTTACCCGCGTTGTACCCGTTTCCGCGCGAATTTCGGGTTAAAATGTATCTCATGTGTTATTCTGATGTATAACCTATATTACTGTAAAGTTTCATCCAAATCCGTTGAGTAGTTTTTGCGTGAAAGAGTAACAAACATACATACATCCTAAAACTTTTTTACCTATTTTTAATATTAGTATAGATATGAATGAATCAAGCATCCCATCTATACAACTACTCTTTGCCCTTCAGAACTAACAGGCGTACCCAAGGGGTCCACTTCATATTCAGAAACTGATGTTTTGTACAATAATTAGGCCTCTTGCCCTACAACGGGGCAATCCGAATTAGTTGGCGAATTTTAATAATATACAGCGGTTTGCCTCTACTCTGATTATAGGCAAATTATGTTTCGTAAAGGTCACAGTATTTTATGCATTGATTTTTAGGGGATGATTACCATTGTAATGCTTGGCTTAGCATATTTGTGGGGATGAGACTATAGTTCAATCCCAAAGTTACTGTTGTTGTTGTTTTATCTACCTGTCGATGCCTCTCGCTCTGATCATAGGCAAATTAGATTTAATCGTCTATCGTTAGACCATGGAGGCCTTTAGGCGGTCTAAAAGGATTGGCCACTAACGTACCCGAAATGAATGAATCTACATAACTATCATCTACGATTATTATAAAGTTTCTAACTTTGTTTGTAAAAGCTATTCTCAGAAACTACCAATCCGATTTGTATAATTCTTTTTGTAATAGATAGCCACATTCAACGGAAAGGTTATAGACTATTTTTCATCCCGAAATTCCCACGGGAGCATGCACAATGCGGGTAAAACCGCGGGGCACTGCTAATGAATTATAAAACTGTATACCATACATGTACTAAACAGATGTACCTATCTAACGCACCGTATGACGTCACAGGAGCACTCTGTCGTCATCAATATGTCGTCGCGACGGGAGGCAGCGCTGTTGTTGAATAGCCATTCAATGTTCAAGCGCTTTAGATCACTGGGGGATGGAGTTTAGAAATATGTATTGTTTAGAATTATTTTTTCAATGTTTTTGAAGCGCTTTCATAGTGTCACCTGGCCCAGTAACTGTAATTCTGACTTGAACTGACTGATTGATAGGGACAGTCACTGAATGATAGGTGCCGATGACCTTACTAAGATTTTAGGTATCTTTCTGAAAAGGTAGACACATTCATAAAACCCAGTGCATTTAGCACAGATTGTCTTTCACTTGTTGTACCATTAATCATAGGTTTTCTCAGGTTAAGCATAGTTTCTGTAGAGCCTTCATACTGTCCTACTTATATTATAAATGCGTTGCGAGGATACATACATCCAATGTATGTTTGTTACTCTTTCACACAAAAACCACTGAACGGATTGTCATGAAACTTTACAGTAATATAGGTTATACATCAGAATAACACATGGGATAAATTTTATCCCGAAATTCCTGCGGGAACGGGTACAACGCGCGTGAAACCGCAGGGCGCAGCTAGTCATATCTAATGTAAGTAATTAGGTACTCTTTGAGAAAGATAGAATACAATTTATGACAGTGCTTAGCAACTAAACGGTTTCATTAAAAAATATATAAAATGTTTAATAATTTCTATGTAACAAAGTAAATCACTTGGGATCCACTCGAGTAACGCGCGAATAGCTTCGCAAACACTGCACAGTGGGGCGAAGCGATGTAACCTCCGGCCAAAATATTGTTAAGTGCGTTCAACAGTGTGTCTATAATTTTTATAATACTCTTCAACTTAAGAGGGCATTGAATTTCATTTAATCCTGTCTGGTCGAGAGCCATCCAGATAAATCGTTTTGTATTCTACTAAAAGGATTTAAGAGCAAACTGTTACCGTTTTTTGTTAAACATTTGTTCAGAGTTTGGAAAATTATGGTATTAATAGTGAAGTGAATTGGGCTTTAGGTACATCATCATCATAAATTTAAGAGCAAGGCTCTTGTCGGTGAGTCCGATGCAGACTACTCTATTGGTGTCTGCATCATTTTAATTTGTTTGGAAGGAGTTGTGCAGTAGTTTCCTGTTGCTTTCTGCACCGCAGTTTAAGAGCCGGCGTACCGCCTCTTAATGTCTGATCAGAAGCCCTACCGAATTTATTTTCCTTCGGCCTTCTGTCAGTTTTAATACGGCTGCTGCCCCGTACTAGTTGGTTTAATTTCGGAGTGTCCTTCTCCTAGACGGGTTGCCGTCCATAGCTGATGAGGTCCATCTCCCCAGGTTTGATTTCGGAGTTTACCGTCTCCTAGACAGGTTGCAGCACAATGCTAACGAGGTCTGTCCCCCCGAAACTTTAGGTACATAGAAGTAATTTTTACTTGGTTGTCACTTATTGTGTTCTGATACTTAAAGTAAAATACTGTTTTCAAGGTGTATTTTTGTACGACAAAACTACTAGTCTCTCCTAATAGTCTAAGATACGAGCCTATATCGACCTTCGAGCTGATAATAGAACGAAACATATTTTATCATGAATTTAGTATGTTAGAAAACATATTAAAAATGGGTTGGCTAAAAAAATCCAGGGCAGACTCTTTTAATTATTTTTCAAAAAATGATTTTAAATTAAATGTTGCAACATCAGGATAATTAAAAAAAATGTATATCATAATAAGCGCTGTTTTGTTGCGAACACGTTGATATAGGGTTGGCTGCGAAAATTCCGGTCCTATTAGGGGTTTGCGAATTTTAAAGATTTTAATTTCAACGCGCGTGGAAATGTGAGGTCAGAGGTAACCTTTTTTTTTTTTTTTTTTTTTTTTTTTTTTTTTTTTTTTTTTTTTTTTTTTTTTTTTTTTTTTTTTGTTATAGCAGTGGAATGCCTTTTATGCATCCCCAACTATTGGGTGGAGCCAATAGTTGGGGTATGTGGGACTCAGTGCCATCAACTTCGACCTTGGCCACTTCCAAGTCAATCCGGGACTGAAGCCCGGATGGACTTATAAGCAGCTAGGCTTCAGTTGAAGACCAACCCGGTGGACCAGCTCCCCCCGCTGCCGAGGCTCATCGCATCCACCGCAGTAATACCCACTAAACCACAGCTGTGTCTCCTTTCTCGGCGCTTGTGTCGGGGACATGGGAAATCCGGAGATGCGTCCACCGAACCCCGACAGCGCTGGGACCCTCAAAAGAGGGAACCCCGTCCTCGGTGTCGTACACCGGACTTACTGAGAGGCGCGCGGAAGACACCGCGCGCGCCACCTCGAGGCCTATGTGCGGCGGTTAACCCGCTCCCCGGGAGAACCACCGCGGCCCCAATTATGGAGGGCGCAGGGCGTCCGGAAACGCCCTTCGCCGTCGGCCAGCTCTGCGGCGGCGCATGGGGCAGTCGGTGACCGCCTCACGCTCGCGCTCTGCCGCTTCCTTCTGTGCGAGCACGCTCTCACAGAAGTTGGCCACCGCCGTCCAGGACTCCTCCCCTTGGACCATAGCGCGAACTACGGCCCGCAGAGAGAAGTCGAAACCGATGACGGCAGCCATAGCCGACCTCTGGTCCGACCACGCCGGACACTCCTCCAAGGTATGTTGTGCCGAGTCTTCCTCGGCTCCGCAGTGGTGGCACACCGGCGTTGGCTCCCTCAAGGCTACACGACACAGGTACCCGCCGAAGCAACCATGCCCCGACAGGACCTGCGTCAGCCTGAACGTGAGTCTGCCATGACGCCGGTAGAGCCACTCATCAAGGACATCGCGGATGGCCTCGACCGTGCGTGTGCCGAAACTCGGCCGCTCCATACGAGCCCTCCACTCATCGACAGCATCGAGTCGGACGAGCTCCCTGCGATGCTGAATTTCTCGGAGGGCAGGGTTGTTCCCGCCATCTCGACGGCGCTGGCGCCAGTCGTAGACCGACGCCAGCACTCCAGCCTCTAGGTCCCAGGGCAGAGACCCAGCGAGTAATAAGGCCGCTTCGCCGGATATGGTGCGGTATCCCCTGGCCACCCCTATCGCGATTGCGCGCTGAGGCGCTCGCAGGAGGGGGACGGCGCTCGCTGAGTGGGCGCGAGCCCAAACAGGAGCGCCGTACAGGGCCATGGACCGCACGACTCCCATATAGAGGCGGCGACTCGCTTCTTGAGGCCCATTTAAGTTGGGCATAATTCGACGGAGAGCCGACGAAACCTTCAATAACCGCGGCGCAAGGGCTGCGAAGTGCGGTTTGAAGTTCCACCGGCTGTCTAACACCAACCCCAGGTATTTTAGGGTCGGCTGGAGGTCGATCCGCACGCCACCGACTATGATGTGAGCCCCAGGTGGGGGTCCTCTACGAGGGCCGTGGAACAACATAGCCTGAGTCTTGTGCAGAGCCACCTCCAGACCGAGCCTCCGAATCCGAGACACAACGTGCGCAACTGCAGCCGTCGCTAAAATACTCGCCGAACGGTAATCTTTTCCGAGCACAACTACAATCACGTCGTCGGCGAAACATATATAGTATACTCCGGGGAGAGTCGACCCCCGGAGTACCCATCCGAATCCAAAGTTCCACAGGATTGGCCCTAGGACCGAACCCTGTGGAACTCCTCGCGACGTCGGATGACATCGCGTGCCGTTTCGGACCGAATATGTCACAACCCGTGGCAGGTATTGGGCAATGAGTCTAATGAGGTACTCGGGCACCCCGTGGTAATGGAGCGCCGCGAGTATGCACTCCCAGGGCAAGGTGTTGAAGGCATTGGAGATGTCCACGGACACCACCAATGCAACCTCGCCCCGGTGTACAGCGCCCTCAGTAAGTTCTCTCAGCCTCAGTATGGCTTCTATGGTTGAAAGACCAAGTCTGAAGCCATATTGGTTATCCGTGAAGTCAGGCCCCACAGTACGAAGGTGGTGTAGGTGACCTCCACTTAAACATACATTATAATTATATTTTATTTACACACAATAATATATTAAAAACCACTTACATACATCACACATTCATATCCCAGTAACATAACATTCATAACACAAATAAATAATTTCTAACCAAATGTAAACAAACAATAATTCGGCAAGCAAACCCGCGCGATATGCGTTGTTCCGAATTTGTGCAAATCTTGCATTTAAGTTAATTGTGGAATGTGAAGCCACGCGGAGGCGCATCGCGCGCGCGCAGTCGATCACAGCGTATGCTACGAGAGACACATACAACTCGTTCTCACGCGCACTCGCGTTTTGCCCACGCGTGAACTGTTCACTTACTACTTTGATTAATTACATGATATGTATTATGTGCTACATTGATCCTGTCTTGCTATCCTTCTAAAAACTAAAATAGTGTGTGTTGTGTGTGGCTAATAAACTTTGGCAATTCATCTTTGTGGTTTAATTCAACCAATATTACCACGCACACCCCCTAAAACTGGTGACCCCGGAACAAACTGAGGAACACGGAAGACAAGGAGCAATTCGCAGCCTGGATGTCGGCGTCGAGTGGTTCAGATACCACCGGTAACGTGGACACGCGTCCACGACGCCACTCCAAAATCAAGATGGCGTCTCCCGTCGTGCCCGCTTTAACAGTTGCAAGTAATCCAGTGAGCATAAGAATACCACCTTTTTGGCCTGAAAAACCAGCAATTTGGTTCGCACAAGTAGAAGGACAGTTTGCAATCATGCGCGTGACAGACGAAGCAGCCAAATTCTACCACATTTTGGCTTCGCTCGACCGTCAGTATGCTGCTGAAATAGAGGACATCCTCACTGGTCCTCCCAATTACCAACGCCTCAAAGAGGAGTTAATCAAAAGGTTGTCTGCGTCGAGAGAAAATAAAGTCAAACAACTTTTGACCTACGAGCAGCTAGGTGATCGCAAGCCGTCACAATTCCTTCGGCATCTTCAACATCTCGCCGGTCCAGATATCCCTCAAGAATTTCTCCAAACAATCTGGACGAGCCGACTACCCGTTTCACTTCAGCCTATCGTTGCGTCACAGCCTACCCTGGGTCTTGACGCACTCGCTGAACTCGCTGACCGCGTCCATGACATCGCAGTGCCATCTCATCAAGTTGCTGCAACCTCAACGGTACCGTCATCATCAATAGCTGTTGAGGAGCTCACACGCCAGGTAGCTCAGCTGACGCGCCAGGTGAGCGCTTTAACTATCCAATCGCGACATCGACCTCGACCCACCGAGCGCCGCAGAGATGCGCAACGCAGCCGATCGACGTCACGACGTTCAGCGTCGAACTACCGCAAGTACCCAGTTTGTTGGTACCACTCACGGCATGGTTCCAAAGCTCGTCGGTGTATCCAGCCGTGCGACTACAACCAGGGAAACGAGAGAGGCAGTCAGTGATGGCGACTGATGATTGCCACAACCCCAGCTCAGGTCGCCTCTTCATCACGGATCGTGGTTCACAGATACAGTTTCTAATAGACACTGGAAGTGACATTTGTGTGTACCCGGTTTCAGCCCTTAAAAGGCAACTTTGTAAATCAACATATCAGCTCAGTGCTGCCAATGGTTCGACTATCGACACTTACGGCTACATGCAATTAAATTTGAATTTGGGTCTGCGGCGTGATTTTCCGTGGCGTTTTGTTGTTGCTGACGTCACAAAAGCAATCATAGGCGTAGATTTCCTTTCTCACTATCGTTTGGTTGTTGATGTTGGCCAACAGAAGCTTATCGATAGTCTAACCAATGTTAGCACTGTAGCTTGTTTAGATTTAAGCGACAATGCTGTTTTAAGTGTTAAGGTAGCTTGTTTTAATGGTGATACTGTGTATCATAAAATTTTGTCTAATTTCCCGGAAATTACACGTCCTTTTGGAACTCCTCAAATCGCAAAACACAATACACAACACCACATTCGCACCACACCAGGTCCACCTGTATCATGTTCTCCTCGCCGTCTCGCGCCTGATAAATTGAAGGTAGCTCGTCAAGAATTTGACGCTATGATTGCTAGCGGTATCGCACGTCCTTCTGACAGCCCTTGGGCATCACCTCTTCATCTCGTGACTAAAAAAGATAATGGGTGGCGTCCATGCGGCGATTACCGCCAATTAAACGCTCGTACTATACCAGATCAGTATCCGATTCGTCATATACAGGATTTTTCGCAAAACCTGTCGGGTTGTACTGTATACTCGAGTATCGATTTAGTGAAAGCATATAATCAGATTAGTGTTAATAGGGCAGATATTCCGAAAACTGCAATAACAACACCCTTCGGATTGTTTGAATTTTTAGTCATGACATTTGGACTTCGTAACGCAAGTAAAACCTTTCAGAGATTTGTTGATGAGCTTACTCGTGGCTTAGACTTTTGCTGGCCTTACCAGGACGATTTTCTTGTGTTCAGCCGCACGCCACGTGAGCACGAAGAACACTTGCGTCAACTTTTTACGCGAATGAGAGAATTCGGTATATTAATCAATCCGGCCAAGTGTGTCTTCGGTGTGTCTAATATTCAATTTCTCGGCTACGAAATCTCTGAAAGCGGCACCAAACCTCTGGACAGCAAGGTAAAGGCAATGTCTGATTTCCCTCTACCAAAAACCGTCCGAGAACTCAGACGATTTTTGGGCATGGTAAATTTTTACAGGCGATTTTTACCCAACGCCGCTCAGATTCAAGCACCCCTGAATGCCTTACTGTCCGGATCGGTTAAGGCATCCGATCCGATTGTTATGACTAAAGAATCATCGCAAGCGTTCGAAAACTGCAAGAAGAGTCTGTGCAATGCAGCACTTTTAGCTCATCCTGATTCGCAAGCTAAATTAGGATTGGCCACTGACGCCTCAGACACGGCGATAGGTGGTGTCCTGCAACAGCTCAAGGATGGAGACTGGCAGCCATTAGCATTTTTCTCTCGCAAGTTAAGCCCGTCACAAACGAAATACTCTCCGTATGACCGTGAGCTCCTTGCCATTTACGAGAGTATAAAATACTTCCGCCATATGCTGGAAGCTACTCACTTCACTATCTATACTGACCACAAACCTCTTTGTTACGCATTCAGTGAACGTAAAAGTAACTGCTCACCACGTCAGTATAGACACCTTAATTTCATCTCGCAGTTCACCACCGATATCGTTTTTATTGCTGGTAAGGACAACGTGGTTGCCGACACACTATCACGCGTCGATGAACTGCAGGTACCAGTTGACCTTGAAGTGATGGCTGAGCTCCAAGGTTCAGATCCAGACCTTGCGGAACACCTCAAAGGTGACACTTCACTTCGCCTTACACAGACGAATATACCTGGGAGTCGTACCGTTCTGTACTGCGACGTCAGTACACCGACACCCAGACCTTTCGTCCCTAAACAACTTCGAATGCAAGTTTACAATGCGGTTCCCTCCCAACACCACTCAAATCGCAGAGCTTTCGTATTCCAAGATCTAGCTACATGCAGTCACGTATTCCTTAGGGAAGAAGTGATGCGTGGCTCATTCCAGCCTGCTTACACTGGTCCATACGAAGTGCTCAAAAGAAGGAGTAAAACATTTATTATTCGCGTTAGGAACAAAGATCTCACAGTAACTATAGACCGCCTTAAGCCAGCCTATATACTAGACGTTCGTGTACCCGTTCCTCGATCCTACACTGCAACTCCAGAACGTGTCCCTGTTCATCCACCGCAGGAAAAGACCGCGCTAACAACTACGCGTTCAGGTCGTACAGTACGGTTCCCTGACTTTTATCGCCCTTAGTCGGTCTCTGGAGGGGGATGATGTAGGTGACCTCCACTTAAACATACATTATAATTATATTTTATTTACACACAATAATATATTAAAAACCACTTACATACATCACACATTCATATCCCAGTAACATAACATTCATAACACAAATAAATAATTTCTAACCAAATGTAAACAAACAATAATTCGGCAAGCAAACCCGCGCGATATGCGTTGTTCCGAATTTGTGCAAATCTTGCATTTAAGTTAATTGTGGAATGTGAAGCCACGCGGAGGCGCATCGCGCGCGCGCAGTCGATCACAGCGTATGCTACGAGAGACACATACAACTCGTTCTCACGCGCACTCGCGTTTTGCCCACGCGTGAACTGTTCACTTACTACTTTGATTAATTACATGATATGTATTATGTGCTACATTGATCCTGTCTTGCTATCCTTCTAAAAACTAAAATAGTGTGTGTTGTGTGTGGCTAATAAACTTTGGCAATTCATCTTTGTGGTTTAATTCAACCAATATTACCACGCACACCCCCTAAAGGTGGTTCGTAAGACGGTTGGAGATGATTCGCTCGAAGAGCTTCACCACCTCGTCAATAAGGACGATGGGACGGTAGGATGACGGAACATCCGCCGGCCGTCCTTCCTTCTTCAACAGCACAAGCCTACCGTTTCTCCACCTAACGGGGAACTGGCCGCGCTCCAGGCATGCCGAGTAGAGGCTCCTAAGTCGGGACGCGAAGTCGTCGGACTCGAGGGCCTCCACCCAGACGCGACCCGGGATGCCGTCCAGCCCGGGGGCCGTGTTTTTCGACCGAAGTCTGATCACGGCCGCCTTCAGCTCCTCTCTGGTGACTTCCGGGACGGAGGTGTCGGCAGGTCCTGTGCCGGGAGATGGGGACATCTCCGGCGGCGTGTGTGCGCCTCTGTCCGGGAACAGAGTCGACAGCACGCCTTCCAGGAACTGCGGCTCCAGACTTTGGGTGAGGGGAGGCGCCGACTGGCGCAGTTTGCCACGTACCATAAGGTAAGGCCTACCCCAGGGGTCGTCGTCCAAGGTCTGCAACATTTCCTCCTTTGCTTGTGATTTTGCTTGCTCAACCGCCTTTTGTAGGGCCTCCTTCACTCGTCGGTGCTCGTTGAGAAGGGCTTCTTCGACTTCCTCGTCTGTGTCACGTTGGTGGTGTCGGTATCGGCGTCTGTGACGCGTGTATAGGCGGCCCGCCGCGATGCACTTAGCGCGGAGCACCGCAATCTCGGCGGACCACCAGTAGACGCATCGTCTTGGGCGGTATGGAGGTACACGGGGCATAGATGTGTCGCATATGGACGTCATGGCAGCCTCGAACCACTCTGCTTCTGCTTCAACGCACTCCGGTCGTTCTGGCGCTGTCTCCCACGTTGCAACTAGGAGCGACTCTTCAAGATGCTCTCGATTGAGACGCTTCAGTGACCAACGCGGTCCCTCTCGTGTTCTGGATGCCGGCTGACTGGGGTTCGAGGTGGTGGCGGAGGTGTCAAATCGGATGTACCGATGATCGGACAACGACTCCGCCTCCACCAAGACTCTCCAGCCTCGAACACGGCGCGCCAGGGCGGGGCATGCGAACGTGATGTCCACTATGGATCCGCCCTGTTGCCGCACGCACGTGTATTCCGATCCCTGGTTGAGGATCTCCAGTCCAGTCGAAGTTGCCCACTCCAAGAGACAGTCACCGCGGGCATCAGTCGTCGGGGATCCCCACGCCGAGGATTTGGCGTTGAAGTCCCCGAGGACGAGCACCTGGCGGGACCGCCTCCTGCTCTCTAGAAGAGCGGATAGTTCACCTAAGAACCCCTCGAATTCCGAGAGAGTCCGATTCGGGGAGAAATACACCCCCACTATTGCCAAGCCACCCATAGTGACCGCTACGCATCCCCTGCCCTTTGCTACATGGTCAAAGGGAGGGGAGCCAACGGAGGGTCGAGTGACAATGGCGACAAGGGAGTCGCGATCCGCTGCCCAATTTTCTGATTCCGGGACAAAATAGGGTTCTGCGACTACTGCGATGTTTATCAACCACTCCGCCATGCTCTGGGCCAGGAGGTCCTGGGCTCGAGCGGAGTGGTTGATATTACACTGAAGGAAGCGGGTAAGGGTGTGATCCATTACCCGCTTCTATTCGGAGCCCCCTCGTCCATGGCCTCTGATGAGGCTTGGAGACGTGTGCTTTGGGCACTTTGAGTGCCTCTTATTCGGGTCCTCTTCTTTGCAGCTGCAATACATGTCCTGCCGCCCACCCTGTGCGACGCTGGCAAGTTGGCGGCCGCGCACAGGCTGCAGTGGGGATCTGCTAAACAGGTCGCCGCTTTGTGTCCATCCTTGCCGCATCTGTAGCAGAGCGCGCTCCGATCTACGTCAGAGTCGCACTTGCCGCAGACGTGCCCCAGCTCCATGCAGCGGAAGCAGGATAGCGGGCGGGGTTCCAGTAGGGTGACCCTTGCTGGGACCCACCCCACCAGAATAGTCCGCTTCAAGGCCAAGGTCTTGGCCGCTGTTGTCCGGCACCGCACCCACAGGGTGAACCCTCTTCGACCACGAGCTTCACGTCGGAGGTCACCAGTCCTGAGGGCCTCTCTGCTGCATCCCGACTCCGCTACGATGGCAGCGGTGACTTCCTCTACCGAGATGGATTCATCAAGGTCCGTGATGCGCAGCTCGCTGCACTTCACGGGCCTCGTTACCCAGACGTCGTCGCCGAGGATCTCCCGGATCTTCCCCGCTAGTTGGTCAGCCAGGGCGTCACTGCTGGTTCCGGGAATCTCAATTAGTTTCGCACCCGTCTGCGCCTCCTTAATTTTCACACCTCCGGTGATGCCCACGCTAGAAAGAGAGATGCTGGTCTTCATCTTGACCAGCACCTCTTTGTAGGTCAGTCCTCTTGTCGTTGCCTCCGGACGTAAGGTCAGGACAATAGCTGAGGACTTGGGACCCCTAATCCGCCTCTTCTTTGTTCTGCTGCTGGTCTTGGCTGCTTGTGCTGCATCCCGGCGCTGAACTGCTCGAGCCTGTTGGGCGGGTCGAGGATTTCCCTTACCGCCTCTTTTGACTACAGCGCTCCATCCCTCTTGTGAAGAAGTGGGTGTAACGCTGGGTCCGCCAGACGTGACAGCCAGTTGAGGGGCCACTGGTGGCGGTGCTGGGACGACCTTTTCTCCTTCCTTAGCCTTCTTCTTCTTGCCCTTCTTCTCCGCTTGTGCTGCTGTCTTCTTTGGCGGTGCTGAACTCAATTGAGCCTCTGGCACGATCATTGCCTCCGTTGCCTGCCTCCTTAGAGAGTCTGCCGCCAGTGGTGGTCGCTCACGCTGGGCCGGAAGAAGGCGGGGCTCAAGCGCCGCCATTTTTGCGTCGATCATGGTCCCCACCATGACTGCGAATTTATGTAAGGACTCTTCTTCGCTGGGGGGACCAGACTTCCGTGAGGGCTGAGTCTCCTCTCGGTTTGCACGACCCACCGCTTCTGTTAGCCGAGACAGCTCAGCCCGGACCAAGTCAAACTCCTTGCGGAGTGTGTCCATGGCGACCCGAAGCTGAGCGTTTTCGGCCCTTAATCTCGCCTCCTCCTCGGATGTGTTCTTCTTTGCCATCCGTTGGCACTTGTCGGAGATGGCCGCTGCGGCATTCTTAAGGGCCCGAACGTATCCTCCCTTTAGATTTCCGGATTTGGTGGCAATCATTTTAATGATTGCCACGTCGGCTTCTACGTCGGTCCCATGGTCAGACTGTTCCATGTCAGATCCAGAAACAGAAAACAGTCGAGGACTCCGGATATTATTTCGAGTCCACTCGGCTACTTTTCTCTCTGTTTCCAGATCCAGGTCAGAGGTAACCTTTTTTTTTTTTTTTTTTTTTTGTTTAGCAGTGGAAATGCATTTACGCATCCCCCGCCGTCCGGGTGGTGCCAGACGGCAGGGGTATGTGGGGCTCAACCCGGTAGGCAAGCTCCCCCCGCTGCCGGGGCTCATCGCACCTACCGCAGTGACTACCCACTAAAACCACTGCTGTGTCTTCAGTGCGCTTAGTGTCGGGAACGTGGGAAACGGAGATTCATCCACCGAACCCGACAGCGCCGGGCCCCCTGGGGTGGGGGCCCCCTCCTCGGGGGGTGTTAGGGGTTAACACCCCCCGGTCTTTCGTAAAGTGGCGCGCGGAAGACACCGCGCGCGCGCCACCTCGAGGCCTTTTCGCAGTGGCACACCCGCACCCCGGGGGCCACCGCAGCCTCAACTAAGGAGGTAGAAGGGCGTCCGCGTACGCCCTTCTACGCCGGCCTCCTCGGCGGCGGCGCATGGGGCAGTCGGAGACCGCCTCACGCTCGCGCTCTGCCGCCTCCTTCTGCATGAGCACGCTCTCGCAGAAGGTGGCCACCGCGGTCCAGGACTCCTCACTTTGGACCATAGAGTGAACTACGGCCCGCAGCGAGAAGTCAAAACCGACTACGGCGGCCATGGCCATGCGTTGGTCCGACCAAGCCGGACACACCTCCAGCGTATGTTGCGCCGAGTCTTCTTCGGCGCCGCAATGGTGGCACATCGGCGTCGGCTCCCTCAAAGCTATGCGACACAGGTATTTGCCGAAACAACCATGTCCCGACAAAACCTGCGTCAAGCGAAAGCTGAGTCTGCCATGCTGCCGATTGAGCCACCCGTCGAGGACATCTCTGATGGCCTCGACTGTGCGGGTGCCGTAACTCGGGCGCTCCAAACGCGCCCTCCATGCGTCAATGGCATTGACGCGAACGAGGTCCCGAAAGACTTGGACCTCGCGGAGGGCTGGATCATCTCCTTGGGAGCGGAGGTTCATGCGCCAGTGGTACACCTGCGCAAGAACCTGCGCCTCCAAGTCCCAGGGGATGGAACCTGCAAGTAGGCAGGCCGCCTCTGCGGATATGGTGCGGTACCCTCTAACTACCCCCGTCGCGATGGCGCGTTGCGCACGCAGGAGGGGTAGGGTGCTCGCTGGATGGGCGTAAGCCCAAACAGGTGCACCGTAGAGTGCCATGGACCGCACGACTCCAAGATAGAGGCGGCGGCTTGCATCCTGGGGCCCGTTGACGTTGGGCATGATCCTTCTCAGGGCAGATGAGGCTTTCAAGAGCCGCGGCGCGAGGTTCGCGAAGTGCTGTCGAAAGCTCCATCTGCCGTCCAGGAGAAGACCGAGGTACTTCAGGGTGGGCGTCACTGGGATGCGCACCCCGCCAACTGTTAAATGGGCCTCACGGGGGGGTCCCCGGCGGGGCCCATGAAACAGCGTCGCCTGGGTCTTCTCAAGGGCGACGTCTAAGCCGAGTCTCCGGATACGTGACACTACGTGGGCGACCGCAGCCGTGGCTACCATGCTCGCGAGCCTGTACGTCTTGCCAATGGCAATGACCAGGACGTCGTCGGCGAAGCATAGGTAGTACACCCCAGGTAGTGTCGATCCCCTCAGCACCCAGTTGAAGCCGAGGTTCCACAGGATTGGTCCTAAGACAGAACCCTGCGGAACCCCGCAGAACATGGGTCGACGCCGCTTGTCATGTCCGGTGGTGTAGGACACGGAGCGCCCGTGGAAATACTGCCTCAGGGCCTGACAGATGTACTCGGGCACTCCGTGGTAACGGAGCGCCGCATGTATGCACTCCCAGGGCAAGGTTCCGAAGGCATTGGAGATGTCGATGGACACCGCCAATGCAACCTCGCCCCGGTCTACAGCGCCTTCCGTCAGGTCCCTGGCCCTCAGTATCGCCTCCAAGGTGGAGCGCCCCTGCCTAAAGCCGAACTGGCAGTCTGCCAAGTCCGGCCCGACGTCGCGAAGGTGGCTCTTGAGACGAGTGGCTAATATACGCTCGTAGAGCTTAGCCACCTCGTCTAGGAGGACAATGGGGCGGAAAGAGGATGGTAAATCCGCCGGTCGTCCCTCCTTCTTGAGCAGAACGAGCTTCCCGTTTCTCCACTTGCGAGGAAACTGGCCACGTTCCAGGCACGCTGAGAAAAGGCTCCGGAGGCGAGACTCGAAGTCTGGGCACTCCAAAGCCTTCACCCATATGCGGCCCGGGATACCGTCTGGCCCGGGGGCCGTGTTTTTCGACCGAAGTCTGATCACGGCCTCCTTCAGTTCCTCTCGCGTGACTTCCGGGACGGGGGTGTCGACAGAACCTGTGCCGAGAGGCTCTGCCATCATCGGCGGCGTGTGTGCTCCTCTGTTCGGAAACAGAGTAGACAGCACGTCTTCCAGGAACTGTGGCTGCAGGGATTGAGTAAGGGGCGGCGCCGGCTGGCGCAGTTTGCCCCTTACCATCTGGTACGACCTCCCCCAGGGGTTGTCGTCCAGCTCCTGAGCTAATTCCCCCTTCGCTCGCTCCTTCGCCTCCGCGATGGCCCACTGCAGAGTTTCCTTGGCCAGTCTATACCCGTTCCCTAAGGAGGTCTCGACGGCTTCGTCAGTTTCCCGACTATGCCGCCGATACCGGCGTCTGTGTCGCGTGTATGCGCGGCCCGCCGCGATGCACGCAGCGCGAAGCGCCGCAATCTCGGCAGACCACCAATACACGCAACGACGGGGGCAGAAGGTAGTAACGCGGGGCATTGACGCATCACAGACGGACGTCATCGCCGCCCCGAACCATTCCGCCTCCGCCTCGACGCACACGGGTCGGTCCGGTGCTGGATCCCACGTCGTCACCAAGAGCGCCTCCTCCAGATGATCCGGATTGAGGCGCGACAGCGACCATCGGGGACCGTCTCGTAACCTTCGAGTCGGGGGGCCGGGGTCCGAGGTCCGGGCAGAGATGTCGAATCGGATGTACCGATGATCGGACAACGTCTCCGCCTCCTCTAAGACCCTCCAGCCCTGAACACGGCGCGCCAGGGCGGGGCATGCGAACGAGATGTCCACTATGGATCCGCCCTGTTGCCGCACACACGTGTTAACCGACCCTCGGTTGAGAATTTCCAGACCGCTCGAGACTGACCACTCTGCAAGGCAGTCGCCGCGGGCGTCAGTCGTCGGGGACCCCCACGCCGAGGATTTGGCGTTGAAGTCTCCAAGGACGAGCACCTGCCTTGACCGCCTGTTGCCCTCGATCATCGCCGAAAGGCCCCTCAAGAATTCCTCGAACTCAACGAGGGGCCTGTTCGGCGAGAAGTACACTCCCACGATCAGCGAGTTACCCAGGGTAACCGCCACGCATCCCCTACCCTTTGCTACGTGATCAAAGGGAGGGGAGCCGACGGAGGGCCGGGTAACTATAGCTACCAGGCCGTCACGGTCCGCCGCCCAATGTTCCCCGTCGGGAACAAAGTACGGTTCCGCGACGACTGCTATGCCTATCAACCATTCCGCCATGCTCTGGGACAGGAGGTCCTGAGCGCGGGCGGAACGGTTGAGATTGCATTGCAGGAGTCGGATAGTGGTGTGATCCATTATCCGACTCTACTGGTAGCCGCTTGACCGATGGCTTCCGAAGAAGCCCGGGGGTGCACGTTGAGGGCAACTGATGGTTGTGGGCCCTTACGTCGTATTCTTTGTCGTTTTTTGGCGGCGGCAACGCATGCTCTGCCCCCCACTCTGTGCGACGCCGGCAAATTAGCGGCCGCGCACAGGCTGCAGTGGGGATCCGCTGAGCAGGTCGCCGACTTATGCCCGTCGAGTCCACATCGGTAGCATAGTGCGCTCCGATCCACGTCGGAGTCGCACTTGCCGCACACGTGCCCCAGCTCCAGGCAGCGGAAACAGGTGAGCGGGCGGGGTTCCAGCAAGGTTACCCTCGCCGGAATCCACCCCACCATAACGGTCCGCTGCTGGGCCAAGGTTCTCGCCGCCGTTGTTGGGCACCGCACCCAGAGAGTGTACCCTCTCCGGCCGCCGCCACGAGTTTCGCGGCGGATCTCGCCGATCCGGAGGGCCTCCCGGGAGCACCCTGTGGTGGAAACGACGGCGGCCACGACCTCCTCTACCGACACGGACTCGTCGAGGTCCGTGATGCGCAGCTCGCTGCACTTCACGGGCCTCGTAACCCGCACGTCATCCATGAGGATCTCCCGGATCCTGTTCGCCAGCTGGTCGGCGAGGGCATCGCTGCCGGATCCGGGAACCTCAATGAGCTTTGCACCCGTCTGCGCCTCTTTTATTTTCACCCCGCCGCTGATGCCGACGCTGGCGAGGGAGATGCTGGTCTTCATCCGGACCAGCACCTCTTTGTACGTCAGCCCTCTGGCCACAGCCTCAGGTGTGAGGGTGACCACGATGGCCGACGATCGGGGGGCGCGGGGGCGCCTCTTCCGGGCTCTGCCTCTGGCCCGGGTCGCCGCTGGGTGCGGTGCCCGGGGCTGTGGTTGGCGTCCCTGTTGGGCTGCACGGGTCTGCTGCTGGACGGGTCGAGCCGGCTGGGCGGGTCGGGGTTTCCCCTTTCCACCCCGCTTGACCACCGCGCTCCAACCCTCTTGCGGAGGAGGGGGCGCGGCACGTGGTCCACCCGATGGAACGGGCGGCGGAAGGGCCGACGTAGATGGCTGCGGGGATCGCGGCACGCGCGCCCCTTCCCTCCCCTTCTTCGTAGAGGCCTTCTTTTCAGCCCCTTTGGCCGGGGTTCCAGACTTCTTGGGTGGTGGGGGGGGTCTCGGTGCCTCCGAGTACTCCATCAACTCCACCACTTCTTCCTCCACTGCTTCCGCCGACCGTCTCCGGCGGGAGTCGGCCGCCAGCGGGGGACGCTCCCTCTGGGCTGGGAGAAGGCGGGGCTCGAGCGCCGCCACCTTCGCATCCATCATGGTCCCCACCATGATGGCGAATCTCTGAAGAGACTCGTCGTCTATGGGGGGACCGGACTTCTCGGCCTCCTTCCGGGGCGCCGTTGCCGGAGCCTCCTCGCGCGTCGCGCGGCCGACCGCCTCCGTGAGCCGAGACAGCTCAGCCCGGACCTGGTCAAACTCCCTGCGGAGCGTGTCCATTGCGGTCCGGAGCTGAGCGTTCTCAGCCCTTAGTTTTGCCTCCTCCGCCGACGTGTTGCGTGTCGAGGCCCGCTGAAATTTTTCGGCGATGGAGGCCGCCGCCTCTTTGAGGGCTCGGACGTACCCACCCTTGAGGTTGCCGGATTTCGTGGCGATCATCTTGATGATCGCCACGTCACCCTCGACGTCCGTCCCTTGCTCCATTTCGGACCCAGAGATGGAGACGGGCCGGGAGCTCCGGGCGTTTTCCCGGGTCCACGCGGCCACATGCTTCTCCACATCCAGGTCCCGGGCCGCCTTGGCAGCGACGCGCTGGGCCTCCGCCAGGTCCTTTTTGGCCTTGGCCAAGCCCACGGAGCTGCCATGGGCCGGAGGTCTTCCCAGCCCACGCCCCCGGCTGTTTGTTGACATTTTTCGAGGGGCGCGCGTCGCCCCTTCCGTGTCGGATGACGCCGGGGTGTCGTCGTCCAGCTCTCGCCGTCTCTTCCGGCCCGCCTCACCGTCGCTGAGGCAGCCGAATGATAGGGGTGTAGGGATGGGGTCGAGCACTACCCTCAGGCTCTGCTCGGAGCCCGAAGACAGCGTCACCGCACTCTCCCCTCTGTCATGAGGTCTCGGACTACCTTCCTCTCCCTTTCCAATTCCGTCGCCGAGACTCTCTTTCCCCTTCTCCTTCCTACGTTGATTGGCCCTAGGTGGTAGTGGGGGCCAATCATCCCTTTTCTTTTCCGTCCCTCGGCCTCCATGGCCGCTTCCTTTTCCCTCTTCGCCACTCTGGCCCGATCTTCTTCCATCCTCTTTTTTACCCTCGCGGTCCTCTCCATTGCTCCCACTTTTATTTCCACTCCTACTCTCACTCTTACTCCTCCTTCTTCCCTCAATTTTCCCATCACTCGTAAAGCGGCAAGTGCCCCCCACGTATACTACGGGGCAGATGGCGGCCGAGGCCGCCATGTGGGATTCCCCGCCTGAGGCGGGACCCACCCGTGGAGTTATTTTTGTTGGCGCTTTCTTCATGATTAATAAACTCCCTATCCTGAACGTCGTGTGTATCTGCGAATGTGTGTCTGTGTGTATGAGTTGTATGTGGTGCTTGAGTGTTGTGTGTGGTGTTGTATGTGTGGTGTGTATGAATGTGTGTGTGGGTGTGTTCACTCCCTGTCCCCCCCATAATCCAATTTCTTCCCCACTTTTCCCCAGCCATCACTTTCCCGTCCATTCCATTTTCCCTCCCGCCCCTGTCAGACTATTTGCCGTCAACCCGCGAGTCTCCGCTAACATCGCAGAGACTCGCGGGTTCACGTTGCCCAGGGCGCACCACGAGGAGGTTGTCCGACACGCGCCCCAGGTCAGAGGTAACCTAACCTAACCTAACATAACCTAACCTTTTTTTTTTTTTTTTTTTTTTTTTTTGTTTAGCAGTGGAAATGCATTTACGCATCCCCCGCCGTCCGGGTGGTGCCAGACGGCAGGGGTATGTGGGGCTCAACCCGGTAGGCAAGCTCCCCCCGCTGCCGGGGCTCATCGCACCTACCGCAGTGACTACCCACTAAAACCACTGCTGTGTCTTCAGTGCGCTTAGTGTCGGGAACGTGGGAAACGGAGATTCATCCACCGAACCCGACAGCGCCGGGCCCCCTGGGGTGGGGGCCCCCTCCTCGGGGGGTGTTAGGGGTTAACACCCCCCGGTCTTTCGTAAAGTGGCGCGCGGAAGACACCGCGCGCGCGCCACCTCGAGGCCTTTTCGCAGTGGCACACCCGCACCCCGGGGGCCACCGCAGCCTCAACTAAGGAGGTAGAAGGGCGTCCGCGTACGCCCTTCTACGCCGGCCTCCTCGGCGGCGGCGCATGGGGCAGTCGGAGACCGCCTCACGCTCGCGCTCTGCCGCCTCCTTCTGCATGAGCACGCTCTCGCAGAAGGTGGCCACCGCGGTCCAGGACTCCTCACTTTGGACCATAGAGTGAACTACGGCCCGCAGCGAGAAGTCAAAACCGACTACGGCGGCCATGGCCATGCGTTGGTCCGACCAAGCCGGACACACCTCCAGCGTATGTTGCGCCGAGTCTTCTTCGGCGCCGCAATGGTGGCACATCGGCGTCGGCTCCCTCAAAGCTATGCGACACAGGTATTTGCCGAAACAACCATGTCCCGACAAAACCTGCGTCAAGCGAAAGCTGAGTCTGCCATGCTGCCGATTGAGCCACCCGTCGAGGACATCTCTGATGGCCTCGACTGTGCGGGTGCCGTAACTCGGGCGCTCCAAACGCGCCCTCCATGCGTCAATGGCATTGACGCGAACGAGGTCCCGAAAGACTTGGACCTCGCGGAGGGCTGGATCATCTCCTTGGGAGCGGAGGTTCATGCGCCAGTGGTACACCTGCGCAAGAACCTGCGCCTCCAAGTCCCAGGGGATGGAACCTGCAAGTAGGCAGGCCGCCTCTGCGGATATGGTGCGGTACCCTCTAACTACCCCCGTCGCGATGGCGCGTTGCGCACGCAGGAGGGGTAGGGTGCTAGCTGGATGGGCGTAAGCCCAAACAGGTGCACCGTAGAGTGCCATGGACCGCACGACTCCAAGATAGAGGCGGCGGCTTGCATCCTGGGGCCCGTTGACGTTGGGCATGATCCTTCTCAGGGCAGATGAGGCTTTCAAGAGCCGCGGCGCGAGGTTCGCGAAGTGCTGTCGAAAGCTCCATCTGCCGTCCAGGAGAAGACCGAGGTACTTCAGGGTGGGCGTCACTGGGATGCGCACCCCGCCAACTGTTAAATGGGCCTCACGGGGGGGTCCCCGGCGGGGCCCATGAAACAGCGTCGCCTGGGTCTTCTCAAGGGCGACGTCTAAGCCGAGTCTCCGGATACGTGACACTACGTGGGCGACCGCAGCCGTGGCTACCATGCTCGCGAGCCTGTACGTCTTGCCAATGGCAATGACCAGGACGTCGTCGGCGAAGCATAGGTAGTACACCCCAGGTAGTGTCGATCCCCTCAGCACCCAGTTGAAGCCGAGGTTCCACAGGATTGGTCCTAAGACAGAACCCTGCGGAACCCCGCAGAACATGGGTCGACGCCGCTTGTCATGTCCGGTGGTGTAGGACACGGAGCGCCCGTGGAAATACTGCCTCAGGGCCTGACAGATGTACTCGGGCACTCCGTGGTAACGGAGCGCCGCATGTATGCACTCCCAGGGCAAGGTTCCGAAGGCATTGGAGATGTCGATGGACACCGCCAATGCAACCTCGCCCCGGTCTACAGCGCCTTCCGTCAGGTCCCTGGCCCTCAGTATCGCCTCCAAGGTGGAGCGCCCCTGCCTAAAGCCGAACTGGCAGTCTGCCAAGTCCGGCCCGACGTCGCGAAGGTGGCTCTTGAGACGAGTGGCTAATATACGCTCGTAGAGCTTAGCCACCTCGTCTAGGAGGACAATGGGGCGGAAAGAGGATGGTAAATCCGCCGGTCGTCCCTCCTTCTTGAGCAGAACGAGCTTCCCGTTTCTCCACTTGCGAGGAAACTGGCCACGTTCCAGGCACGCTGAGAAAAGGCTCCGGAGGCGAGACTCGAAGTCTGGGCACTCCAAAGCCTTCACCCATATGCGGCCCGGGATACCGTCTGGCCCGGGGGCCGTGTTTTTCGACCGAAGTCTGATCACGGCCTCCTTCAGTTCCTCTCGCGTGACTTCCGGGACGGGGGTGTCGACAGAACCTGTGCCGAGAGGCTCTGCCATCATCGGCGGCGTGTGTGCTCCTCTGTTCGGAAACAGAGTAGACAGCACGTCTTCCAGGAACTGTGGCTGCAGGGATTGAGTAAGGGGCGGCGCCGGCTGGCGCAGTTTGCCCCTTACCATCTGGTACGACCTCCCCCAGGGGTTGTCGTCCAGCTCCTGAGCTAATTCCCCCTTCGCTCGCTCCTTCGCCTCCGCGATGGCCCACTGCAGAGTTTCCTTGGCCAGTCTATACCCGTTCCCTAAGGAGGTCTCGACGGCTTCGTCAGTTTCCCGACTATGCCGCCGATACCGGCGTCTGTGTCGCGTGTATGCGCGGCCCGCCGCGATGCACGCAGCGCGAAGCGCCGCAATCTCGGCAGACCACCAATACACGCAACGACGGGGGCAGAAGGTAGTAACGCGGGGCATTGACGCATCACAGACGGACGTCATCGCCGCCCCGAACCATTCCGCCTCCGCCTCGACGCACACGGGTCGGTCCGGTGCTGGATCCCACGTCGTCACCAAGAGCGCCTCCTCCAGATGATCCGGATTGAGGCGCGACAGCGACCATCGGGGACCGTCTCGTAACCTTCGAGTCGGGGGGCCGGGGTCCGAGGTCCGGGCAGAGATGTCGAATCGGATGTACCGATGATCGGACAACGTCTCCGCCTCCTCTAAGACCCTCCAGCCCTGAACACGGCGCGCCAGGGCGGGGCATGCGAACGAGATGTCCACTATGGATCCGCCCTGTTGCCGCACACACGTGTTAACCGACCCTCGGTTGAGAATTTCCAGACCGCTCGAGACTGACCACTCTGCAAGGCAGTCGCCGCGGGCGTCAGTCGTCGGGGACCCCCACGCCGAGGATTTGGCGTTGAAGTCTCCAAGGACGAGCACCTGCCTTGACCGCCTGTTGCCCTCGATCATCGCCGAAAGGCCCCTCAAGAATTCCTCGAACTCAACGAGGGGCCTGTTCGGCGAGAAGTACACTCCCACGATCAGCGAGTTACCCAGGGTAACCGCCACGCATCCCCTACCCTTTGCTACGTGATCAAAGGGAGGGGAGCCGACGGAGGGCCGGGTAACTATAGCTACCAGGCCGTCACGGTCCGCCGCCCAATGTTCCCCGTCGGGAACAAAGTACGGTTCCGCGACGACTGCTATGCCTATCAACCATTCCGCCATGCTCTGGGACAGGAGGTCCTGAGCGCGGGCGGAACGGTTGAGATTGCATTGCAGGAGTCGGATAGTGGTGTGATCCATTATCCGACTCTACTGGTAGCCGCTTGACCGATGGCTTCCGAAGAAGCCCGGGGGTGCACGTTGAGGGCAACTGATGGTTGTGGGCCCTTACGTCGTATTCTTTGTCGTTTTTTGGCGGCGGCAACGCATGCTCTGCCCCCCACTCTGTGCGACGCCGGCAAATTAGCGGCCGCGCACAGGCTGCAGTGGGGATCCGCTGAGCAGGTCGCCGACTTATGCCCGTCGAGTCCACATCGGTAGCATAGTGCGCTCCGATCCACGTCGGAGTCGCACTTGCCGCACACGTGCCCCAGCTCCAGGCAGCGGAAACAGGTGAGCGGGCGGGGTTCCAGCAAGGTTACCCTCGCCGGAATCCACCCCACCATAACGGTCCGCTGCTGGGCTAAGGTTCTCGCCGCCGTTGTTGGGCACCGCACCCAGAGAGTGTACCCTCTCCGGCCGCCGCCACGAGTTTCGCGGCGGATCTCGCCGATCCGGAGGGCCTCCCGGGAGCACCCTGTGGTGGAAACGACGGCGGCCACGACCTCCTCTACCGACACGGACTCGTCGAGGTCCGTGATGCGCAGCTCGCTGCACTTCACGGGCCTCGTAACCCGCACGTCATCCATGAGGATCTCCCGGATCCTGTTCGCCAGCTGGTCGGCGAGGGCATCGCTGCCGGATCCGGGAACCTCAATGAGCTTTGCACCCGTCTGCGCCTCTTTTATTTTCACCCCGCCGCTGATGCCGACGCTGGCGAGGGAGATGCTGGTCTTCATCCGGACCAGCACCTCTTTGTACGTCAGCCCTCTGGCCACAGCCTCAGGTGTGAGGGTGACCACGATGGCCGACGATCGGGGGGCGCGGGGGCGCCTCTTCCGGGCTCTGCCTCTGGCCCGGGTCGCCGCTGGGTGCGGTGCCCGGGGCTGTGGTTGGCGTCCCTGTTGGGCTGCACGGGTCTGCTGCTGGACGGGTCGAGCCGGCTGGGCGGGTCGGGGTTTCCCCTTTCCACCCCGCTTGACCACCGCGCTCCAACCCTCTTGCGGAGGAGGGGGCGCGGCACGTGGTCCACCCGATGGAACGGGCGGCGGAAGGGCCGACGTAGATGGCTGCGGGGATCGCGGCACGCGCGCCCCTTCCCTCCCCTTCTTCGTAGAGGCCTTCTTTTCAGCCCCTTTGGCCGGGGTTCCAGACTTCTTGGGTGGTGGGGGGGGTCTCGGTGCCTCCGAGTACTCCATCAACTCCACCACTTCTTCCTCCACTGCTTCCGCCGACCGTCTCCGGCGGGAGTCGGCCGCCAGCGGGGGACGCTCCCTCTGGGCTGGGAGAAGGCGGGGCTCGAGCGCCGCCACCTTCGCATCCATCATGGTCCCCACCATGATGGCGAATCTCTGAAGAGACTCGTCGTCTATGGGGGGACCGGACTTCTCGGCCTCCTTCCGGGGCGCCGTTGCCGGAGCCTCCTCGCGCGTCGCGCGGCCGACCGCCTCCGTGAGCCGAGACAGCTCAGCCCGGACCTGGTCAAACTCCCTGCGGAGCGTGTCCATTGCGGTCCGGAGCTGAGCGTTCTCAGCCCTTAGTTTTGCCTCCTCCGCCGACGTGTTGCGTGTCGAGGCCCGCTGAAATTTTTCGGCGATGGAGGCCGCCGCCTCCCTGAGGGCCCGGACGCACCCACCCCTGAGGCCGCCGGACCTCGCGGCGATCATCCCGACGACCGCCACGCCACCCCCGACGTCCGTCCCCCGCTCCACCTCGGACCCAGAGATGGAGACGGGCCGGGAGCCCCGGGCGCCTTCCCGGGTCCACGCGGCCACACGCCTCTCCACATCCAGGTCCCGGGCCGCCCCGGCAGCGACGCGCCGGGCCTCCGCCAGGCCCCCCCCGGCCCCGGCCAAGCCCACGGAGCCGCCATGGGCCGGAGGTCCCCCCAGCCCACGCCCCCGGCTGCCCGCTGACACCCTTCGAGGGGCGCGCGTCGCCCCCCCCGCGCCGGACGACGCCGGGGCGCCGCCGCCCAGCCCCCGCCGCCCCCCCCGGCCCGCCCCACCGCCGCTGAGGCAGCCGAACGACAGGGGTGCAGGGATGGGGCCGAGCACCACCCCCAGGCCCCGCTCGGAGCCCGAAGACAGCGTCACCGCACTCCCCCCTCCGTCATGAGGCCCCGGACCACCCCCCTCCCCCCCCCCAACCCCGCCGCCGAGACTCTCCCTCCCCCCCCCCCTCCCACGCCGACCGGCCCCAGGCGGCAGTGGGGGCCAATCATCCCCCCTCCCCTCCGTCCCCCGGCCCCCACGGCCGCCCCCCCCTCCCTCCCCGCCACCCCGGCCCGATCCTCCTCCATCCCCCCCTCCACCCCCGCGGCCCCCCCCATTGCTCCCACTCCCACCTCCACTCCCACTCCCACTCCCACTCCTCCCTCCTCCCCCAACCCCCCCACCACCCGCAAAGCGGCAAGCGCCCCCCACGCACACCACGGGGCAGACGGCGGCCGAGGCCGCCATGCGGGACTCCCCGCCCGAGGCGGGACCCACCCGTGGAGCTATTTTTGTTGGCGCTTTCTTCATGAAACATAACCTAACCTAACCTAACCTAGCCTAACCTTTTTTTTTTTTTTTTTTTTACGCATCCCCCGCCGTCCGGGAGGTGCCAGACGGCAGGGGTATGTGGGGCTCAACCCGGTAGGCAAGCTCCCCCCGCTGCCGGGGCTCATCGCACCTACCGCAGTGACTACCCACTAAAACCACTGCTGTGTCTTCAGTGCGCTTAGTGTCGGGAACGTGGGAAACGGAGATTCATCCACCGAACCCGACAGCGCCGGGCCCCCTGGGGTGGGGGCCCCCTCCTCGGGGGGTGTTAGGGGTTAACACCCCCCGTCTTTCGTAAAGTGGCGCGCGGAAGACACCGCGCGCGCGCCACCTCGAGGCCTTTTCGCAGTGGCACACCCGCACCCCGGGGGCCACCGCAGCCTCAACTAAGGAGGTAGAAGGGCGTCCGCGTACGCCCTTCTACGCCGGCCTCCTCGGCGGCGGCGCATGGGGCAGTCGGAGACCGCCTCACGCTCGCGCTCTGCCGCCTCCTTCTGCATGAGCACGCTCTCGCAGAAGGTGGCCACCGCGGTCCAGGACTCCTCACTTTGGACCATAGAGTGAACTACGGCCCGCAGCGAGAAGTCAAAACCGACTACGGCGGCCATGGCCATGCGTTGGTCCGACCAAGCCGGACACACCTCCAGCGTATGTTGCGCCGAGTCTTCTTCGGCGCCGCAATGGTGGCAGATCGGCGTCGGCTCCCTCAAAGCTATGCGACACAGGTATTTGCCGAAACAACCATGTCCCGACAAAACCTGCGTCAAGCGAAAGCTGAGTCTGCCATGCTGCCGATTGAGCCACCCGTCGAGGACATCTCTGATGGCCTCGACTGTGCGGGTGCCGTAACTCGGGCGCTCCAAACGCGCCCTCCATGCGTCAATGGCATTGACGCGAACGAGGTCCCGAAAGACTTGGACCTCGCGGAGGGCTGGATCATCTCCTTGGGAGCGGAGGTTCATGCGCCAGTGGTACACCTGCGCAAGAACCTGCGCCTCCAAGTCCCAGGGGATGGAACCTGCAAGTAGGCAGGCCGCCTCTGCGGATATGGTGCGGTACCCTCTAACTACCCCCGTCGCGATGGCGCGTTGCGCACGCAGGAGGGGTAGGGTGCTCGCTGGATGGGCGTAAGCCCAAACAGGTGCACCGTAGAGTGCCATGGACCGCACGACTCCAAGATAGAGGCGGCGGCTTGCATCCTGGGGCCCGTTGACGTTGGGCATGATCCTTCTCAGGGCAGATGAGGCTTTCAAGAGCCGCGGCGCGAGGTTCGCGAAGTGCTGTCGAAAGCTCCATCTGCCGTCCAGGAGAAGACCGAGGTACTTCAGGGTGGGCGTCACTGGGATGCGCACCCCGCCAACTGTTAAATGGGCCTCACGGGGGGGTCCCCGGCGGGGCCCATGAAACAGCGTCGCCTGGGTCTTCTCAAGGGCGACGTCTAAGCCGAGTCTCCGGATACGTGACACTACGTGGGCGACCGCAGCCGTGGCTACCATGCTCGCGAGCCTGTACGTCTTGCCAATGGCAATGACCAGGACGTCGTCGGCGAAGCATAGGTAGTACACCCCAGGTAGTGTCGATCCCCTCAGCACCCAGTTGAAGCCGAGGTTCCACAGGATTGGTCCTAAGACAGAACCCTGCGGAACCCCGCAGAACATGGGTCGACGCCGCTTGTCATGTCCGGTGGTGTAGGACACGGAGCGCCCGTGGAAATACTGCCTCAGGGCCTGACAGATGTACTCGGGCACTCCGTGGTATCGGAGCGCCGCGTGTATGCACTCCCAGGGCAAGGTTCCGAAGGCATTGGAGATGTCGATGGACACCGCCAATGCAACCTCGCCCCGGTCTACAGCGCCTTCCGTCAGGTCCCTGGCCCTCAGTATCGCCTCCAAGGTGGAGCGCCCCTGCCTAAAGCCGAACTGGCAGTCTGCCAAGTCCGGCCCGACGTCGCGAAGGTGGCTCTTGAGACGAGTGGCTAATATACGCTCGTAGAGCTTAGCCACCTCGTCTAGGAGGACGATTGGGCGGAAAGAGGATGGTAAATCCGCCGGTCGTCCCTCCTTCTTGAGCAGAACGAGCTTCCCGTTTCTAACCTTTTTTTTTTTTTTTTTTTTTTTTTTTTTTTTAACGATCGGGAAATGCATTTACGCATCCCCGGCCGTGATATGGGGCACGGCCGGGGTATGTGGGGCTCAACCCGGTGAACAAGCTCCCCCCGCTGCCGGGGCTCATCGCATCCACCGCAGTTACTACCCACTAAAACCACCACCGGTCTCCGTCATCGCCTGCGTGGGGCGGTGCAGGATCACTTACGTATTTCACTGCAGACCGCCCCGGCGAGTACCTCAAGACAGGGCGCCCCGGAAGACAAGGGCGCCCTCAGGCCAGTGTGCCATGGGAGAGGGGGCCCCCAGACCCCCCCTCGGCGACACTAGGGCGGGGGAAGGAGGTGCGCGTAGCGCCTCCGTCTGGCCCCTCGCCTGCCGCGCCGAAGCGGGTCGGAGGAAGTCGCCTCCCGAGCCCGCTCCGCGGCCTCCTTCTGCGACATGACCGACTCGCAGAAAGAGACCATGGCCTCCCACGACCTCTCGCTGTCGAGCATCGACTCAATGACGCTCGACAGCGACAGGTCTCCTCCGACGTGCGCCGACAGGGTGTGCCTTTGAGGGCCCCATGCGGCGCACTCCTCCAAGGTGTGACGCGCCGTATCCACTGGCGCGTCGCACTCGTGGCAGGCCGGGTTCGACTCCCGACCCGCAATCTGGTGCAGGTACTTTCCGAAGCAACCGTGCCCGGAAAGCACCTGCACCAGCCGGAACGTTAGGGTCCCCCAACGTCTCGACATCCACCGGGAAAGGTGAGGACGGATCGCCTCCACCGTTTCCCGGCCCGCGACCGGGGACCCCAGGTCCTCCCCCCAGCGTCGGATCATAGCCGCGTAGGCTGCGGTCCTGACCCGACGCACCTCCTCCGGCGCCGGTCTCTCACCTCGCGCCCGCGCCTCCCCCCTGTAACGGAACACCTCCGCGAGGACCTCCGCCTGCAACTCCCAGGGGGGGTCGCCCGCGAGGAGGGTGGCCGCCGTCCAGGACACGGTCCGGTACCCCCGTATGGACCTCACCGCTATCACCCGCTGGGGCCTCCTTAAGAGGACCCTGTTCTTAGCGGTGAGGGCTTCCGTCCAGACCGGGGCGCCGTACAAAGCCATACTCCGGACTATTCCGGAGTACAGTCGTCTGCAGGCCGATCCCGGTCCCCCCACATTGGGAAGCAGTCTGCCGAGGGCGGCAGCCGCTGAAATCAGCTTCGGGGCCATCTGAGTAAAGTGGGCCCCGAAGTTCCATCGCCCGTCCAGGGTGAGGCCCAGGTACCTCATCTGGGCCCTCACCGGCACCTCCACCCCCTGCACATTGATGTGTGCACCCTTCCCGTTTCTAACCTAGCCTAACCTAACCTAGCCTAACCGAGCCTAGCCTAACCTAACCTAACCCAACATCACAGTCGCTTGTGTCCACGCGCGTTGAAATTAAAATCTTTAAAATTCGCAAACCCCTAATAGGACCGGAATTTTCGCAGCCAACCCTATATCAACGTGTTCGCAATAAAACAGCGCTTATTATGATATAAATTTTTTTTAATTATCCTGATGTTGCAACATTTAATTTAAAATCATTTTTTTAAAAATAATTAAAAATAGTCTGCCCTGGATTTTTTTAGCAAACCCATTTTTAATATGTTTTCTAATATACTAAATTCATGATAAAATATGTTTCGTTCTATTATCAGCTCGGTGAAGGTCGATATAGGCTCGGATCTTCTACTATAAGTTTTATTATTAAGATTTAAAGGTTATAAGCTAGCGACAAGCGACGTTAATATCTACTATCTATTATAGTAAACTCAGCCCATGCAATCGAACAAATATGAAGAAGAAGAAGTGAAGTATTAGCCCGTAATGTCCCACTGCTGGTCAAAGAACTATCATCTCACTGAAGATATCAGTACAAATATAGCTTGAAAATTACAAACGATCAACATTTAACACGTGAGACGATTGCTAATACTAAAACTTGTCGGTTTACCAATAACAAACTTATTTCATGTAACACAAGCTTAATTAAACCTTTGATTTCAAACCTCCTGTACCAAGATTTTAGATCATTGAACATTTTGTGCCTCGATAGAAAACTAAATATTGAAACAGTATCATTACCGCAGTATAGCCCTAGGCAACAGAACAAAGTATATATGTAACAGTAAGTATCTGTATAACGTTAGCAATCCCTCTGATCAATCAAATAAATAGCTCGACCCTTCGCAGAGTAATGCATAAATCATCACTGACAAATATTTGTGCTATCATGCCAGGATTTGCTATTCAAATCCTTTGCAAATACGTACCACTGTGCGCCGTGAAATGTTCCGAACACAGTGGTTTAGATAGATATTTTGATATTGTTTTGATATTTTTTTTAGGGGATGGAAAACTAATATAAGGAATTTAATTAGAAAAATCAAGGGAAGATTCCAACCAGCCTTGACTGACTTTCTACAAAACATCAGTTACTATCTAATAACTTCAGTCACCATCAGTTATACCTTTATCTATGACTATATAGCAGCGCCCCGCCGCTTTGCCCGCGTTGAGCCCGTTCCCGTAGGAATTTTTGAAAATCCTTTCTTAGTGTGCACTTACGTCACTTGAAGAACCTTCCTGCCAAATTTCATGTTTCTCGGTGTAGCGGTTGAGGCTGTGCGTTGATTATCAGTCAGTCAGGACTTTGAATTTTATATAAGATGATAAAATCACTACATATTATAAAACAAAGTCCCCGGCCGCGTCTGTCTGTCTCTCTGTCTGTCTGTTCGCGATAAACTCAAACACTACTCGCTCGGATTTTGACGCGGTTTTTTAAATAGATAAAGTGATTCAAGAGGAAGGTTTATATGTATAAAAAATCCCGAAATTCCCACGA
Organism: Cyclophora albipunctata; assembly: GCA_963082685.1. Classification (NCBI taxonomy): domain Eukaryota; kingdom Metazoa; phylum Arthropoda; class Insecta; order Lepidoptera; family Geometridae; genus Cyclophora; species Cyclophora albipunctata. Next base: position 4,604,574 of record OY720133.1, read on the forward strand.
GAACGGGCACAACGGGAGTAAAACCGCGGGGCGCTGCTAGTTATAGAATATAACCTTCTACATCTTATTTTACTTGAAATACATAATTAACCACTTGGCATATATGTATAATCAAGAACAGTTTCCCTTTGTTTTCTAAACATCGAACTAAGCAGATTTCCGACAAAACAGACATGTTCGTATATCCAATCACATTTCGATTAAATTATCCTAATTCATTGACGAGCTATGAAAAATGGATGAGGCATTTTTCTGACATCACAATTTAGGTACGACTTTCAAATAAAAATTGATAAAGTACTTATTAATTTTCAAGGAATCTTAAAATTTCGTTACCTTTTTCATGTTGAACTACAGTATTTGTTGTTTTGGCCACAAAAAATAATGTAATATAGAATGTTAACATTTTCTCAGTTGCGTGTTGTGTCGCGGATGATCGCCCCCAATGAATACGTGATCAGGCATCTGGCGACCCTTGGCCCTGGAGCCGTGGTCGCCGGCCCGGGAAATACCGCATTTATATGCAAACACCGAACTCTCAGCAAAAAAATACACCTATTTACTCCGAACTGCTGACCTAGCAGAGATTTTTTTAATTAAATTGCCTATGATTCGGTTCAAAATGTAGTTAATTTGGTGTAACTTGGTCAGCAAGCCGTTAATCGGCTCTGATAAAATTATGTTTGCTTTTTCCACATTCACAGCGACTCCGCCCATTTTTATTAGAAACACAATACGGTTAATCCAAAAATGACTTATAAATCTGTTACCAAATATCCCAGAGTGCATTTACAAAAGACCCCCACAAATCTGCACAAAGCTAATAATTAACAGGGACCGTTTTTGGCAGATTTCACCAAAAACTGCAACGACACAATAGTAACTCGATATTGTACGTCAAAAAATCACTATAATTTCGCACTTCACCCCGCCCCACGCCAGAGAACTTAATCAGGATCTCGGGGCTTGCATTTCAGTTTCCGATACGATATACCGTATCCGTTTGAGCACAGATTATCCAATCAGTTAAGATAAAGGACACGCTTTTTTATTCTTCGCCATTTTGAATTGGCTTTAACCGCCAATTTTTGACAGTTTGAGTTTGACATTTATGTGAAGGCGGGAGGGTTGCGTTTTGTCGATGGTGAGTGGGTCGGGTCGTCGTTTTGTTATTGGCGCGGGTTGTCGCATGCAGTGTAGTCGCGTGGCGGTCACGTGGACGAGATTAGGTCGTCTATTCACGTCGGGCGCACAAAGCACGGGGTCGCGACGAGACGTCGATTGTGTGCGGCTTGAGGGAGGAAATTCGCTAAGTTGGGTTAGATTTGAATTATAAATGTACTTCTATTTGCATATCCCACGGGTGTTGGACTGGTTTTTTTTGTCACCACGCTTGTAACTTCGTTTATTGACATAAATAATTAATTATTAAATCCCTGGTTGAACATTTTTATTACGATAAGCGATGTTTGAGTTTTGGCTTGTTGATAAAAAAGGGAAAAATGAATTCAATTGGTTCCCATGCGTTTCTGTTCCATGATACCAATATAGTAGATTCACATATAACAATTTGTTATTCGCACTTTTAGAAGGAATATATGACAGGACATAACTTAAAAAATATCAAAAAACAAATGAAACAAGTTCACACATACTGGCTTCTTAAGTTTAAGCGAACACTACTCATTTTGAATTGAAACCACGTTTACGGATATACTTTTTTTACATTTTATTTGACGTTTCGGCCCCTTTACAGGAACCGTGGTCACAGAGTCTATTCTCTATCTTATCTAGTTCTATAGTTTCAATTCAAAACAAGTTCACCCAGTTCTTTGCTGTACCTATCCAAAAAAAAATCCAATGTTTTTTTAACAATTAAAAAAGTAAATCGAATATATTTTAAAAGTAAATGAGTAGTAAACAGTGAGAGTGATGCGCAAACACTGCGGCCATCAGTCGTGTCGCTGACGAGCTCAAATAAATCAGCGCTGTCTCCGCGGAGGGCGCAGTCCCGGGAGACTTGCCGTGGAGGCAGGAAATGTTGATGTGACAGTATACAGTGCAAGGTAGGAAATAAGAGAGATGTTATTTTCTATGTAAAAGTCGCGTAAAATTCGATGTGAATTATATTTCGTATATAATAGCTATATTCAAAAGATAAGTTACTTTTTCAGTTAGGCGGTCTAAAAACTCTGACATCATGGTTGGCCACTAACCTATCGAACTTACTTTTTAATCCCGAAATTCCCGCGAGAACGGGTACAATGCGGGCAACACCGCGGGGCATGACCGGTAATATCATACTCCCAATGCGATCACAACATACCGCATCCACTCATCTCACACATCGTAGTCTCATCTCATGGGAATAACAACGCATATTGCACTCATTTCATTATGTACATACGATTACAGTGATCCAGGGACACTTGTGTACGTGTGTCTACGTACACAGATGTACACAGATGTACTCAAACAGGGGTTAGGTTAACTGTTTTATTATATGTGCCGCAAATGTCATTGTGAGGCATAAACGATTCAATTTTGAAGTAGTAGACATAGGTTTGAAGTCATTTTGCATGTCCAGGCAAAAACCTGTCATCTCACTGAAGATATAAGAACAATGAGGAGGATAAGCCATAATCACCGCGCTTGCCAAACGCGGGTTGGTGATTTCAAAGCAGAGCCATGTTTGAAAAGTAGGAAACATGTTTTCGCTCGACCTGGGAATTGAACCCGGGACCTCAGTCTTAGCAGGCGAGTGCACATACCACGACACTACCGAGGCCTTGATGAAATATGTTGAAGCCTATCTTCAATTGCTTTACGAGTTTCATACAATTTATTCCTAGTTACATACCGAACGTGTTAAAATATTTAAACAAGATCCAATAGCTGTGACTTCATAAGTTCATAACTAATAGCAAAACTGAGGCCCTGTCCACACTTTCACGTCACGACGTTGTCTACGTTGAACGCTACGGTAACGTGGCACTGAACGTTACCGCGTCGTGCTAGTTCACATTACGGCAATGTCGCAGTGGAATGGCGCGTCACGTCGGCCCACGTGGCTCGATTCATTGAGTTGAGTTTAACGTACTAGAGAAGTCACTTCAATAGACATGGCGACGTACTATATTGCTGCGTATTGCTGCGTATCGTGACGGTACTTTGACGTGACGTGCAAATTTACGTTAACGTAAATTTGCACGTCACGTCAAAGTACCGTGCCACATTACCGCTCCGTTCCACGTTGACGACGTCGTGACGTGGAGATGTGGACAGGCCTCAGTTTCTAATAGGTAGTTGCCTTGCCTAAATAGGTACTTCAAAAATCATATCCACCTCCCCATAGATTAACCTTGTTTATTTATAGTTACAAGTTGTCACCCCTTCCCTTGTCTATTCCCAAGCGAGCCGGGCAGCTACACGATTCATTTCGGTAAATAACAAGCCTGAATTAAACGAACATTTTGTACTGAAAGCGAGTGTACGGTTATATTTAATGTTAAGTGTCTGTTGCGTCAATTTTAGTTAAATCAATTTAAGCTAAAGCTTTTAGTGGGAGTAGTTTTATCCAGGATTGGAAATTAACCTACTTGAAATATATGAATTAAGTAGCCACGCCCCGCGGTGTTACCTGCATTGTGTCGGTTCCCGCGGGAATTTCGGGATAAAATGTATCCCATTTGTTATTCTGATGTATCACCTATAACTGTAAAGTTTCATCCAAATCCGTCCCGTAGTTTTTGCATGAAAGAGTAATAAACATACGTAAACAATATTAGTAGGATTAGGCCAGGATCGGATAATGTATTTTTTTAAATTACTTTATCCTAAACTTCAAAATTCATAGCAATCAACATAACTTCAATTAAATATAATTAAACTTTAAATAAACGTAATACCAAACGAACTCGCAAGTACCAGGCGAACATACCCGAGCAGGCGATTTACCCCGCGTGTGTGTGCAGTGATAAGGTAATGTATTATTTAGAGCAAGGGTAGCCCTTCGTTACCCGGCTCACTGGGCCATAATAACTTCAGGGAATACGGGGCGCACACCTACCGACACTATCACGGAGTATGCTGTAGGATATGGTGCGAAATTATATGACGAATGTTATATAATATTACTAGAAGCACCCCGCGGTTTTACCCGCGGTGTGCCCGTTCCCGTGGGAATTTCGGTTTTTTTTATACATATGAACCTTTCTCTTGAATCACTCTATCTATTTAAAAAAACCGCTTCAAAATCCGTTGCGTAGTTGTTAAGAACATACATAGGGACAGACAGACAGACAGACAGCGATATTGTTTTATAATATGTAGTGATATTTAGCCGCGCCCCGCGGTGCTGATGTGATCATGATATATTCTTATAATATTTCACGTTTAAGGTAAACGCTAAATAACGATAGGTTATTGTAATCGTAAGGCTATCGCAAGCCAAATCATTTCTACATAATAGTCACTACTTGCCATGTTAATTTATTACACCCCTTTTTGCGTACAAACTTAACCTAAATCACATTATATATAGAAAATTATTAGTAAATCAATTGCTAAAACATATCGTCCCCGTAGAGCGAAAAGTCATTAAGTCGAAAAATGGCCAAAATGACTTATCAATGTCACTAAAAACAATATTTTCTTCTCTAAATATCTGTCTAACCGTCATTTTTGTAGCTGCCCAGGCTTTTGTTTTACGAAATGTGAAAAGTAAGTAAGTCTACCCTTTGCACCCCACAGCGTAATGGGAGAAATAACTAATTTAGTAAATTAATATACATTTATCAAAAATTTACATCACCCGAAATTAAAACGACTTAATTACTTTTTCTCTTGAATTATCAATGCATACATGCGCCTTTAGGTAGTTTAAAAATCACTAAAATGATTTAGTGAGTTTTTAAAGTCAGTAGTTTGCTAAATCACAAAAAAGCGAAAATTAACTAACTCGACTAAGTGACTACTCACTATTTATTTTTAAATAATTTGTACAATACTACAAAAACGAAAAATCTTCAACCCATTTTAATGGTTTTTTTTATTTTAAAGGTCGAACATATGATCTATTGCAAATAATTATTAAAGTCCTTTAATTATTATTTATACAACTTCGACGTACATTGTTACAATTAAGGTACATTTCGCCCGCGAGTTAGTGATTTTGTCGCGGTTATAGTGACGAGCGCGGCGCGTGGTGACTACTGACTCATTCGCGGAATTGAAGTCGACCGACACAGACACGCGTTTCGTTGTTGTTAAAATTACGTAAACATTAAGCGCTGTGTAACAATGAGTCGTGCTAAGTTTATTATTGATTTATTGAATAAAAACGAAAAAACTGTTGTAGAGGTAAGTGTGTTAATTATAATTTTATTTAGTTTTTATGTGTCATTTAGATGTGTAGGTATTGTATTTTACAAGTTTTCACTTTTGTTGATGTACATTATGTACGTTTTATATTATTATTAACATACATAAATAATAATGTTATTTTATAGGAATCTGCTCAGTTGATGACTTCACGAGATCTATAGGGAAAGTATTATGATACGTATTATTTGGGTGTTGCTTACCTATTCATATGACGCATGGATTATTTGCCTTTTTGTGTGGTTTTTCTTAATGCTTGTCTTAAAAGCAATGAGTACACTCAGTGACATTATTATTTAATTATTATTTTCTCTCGGGCCACCGTAATAGAGGTGCTACTTGTGTCACTAGATGTACCTATTGTATTTATAAATATGCGTTTGGCATTTGTTTGTTCATAATTATCTAAGATAATTATAAAATAATTACGATCGACAGGGTTGATCTGCTTGGAATAGCACATAATTTAGTGGTTAACTGGTGTTGTTCTATAATTCATTGCATCTATTTGCTATCATGACATGTGCTATCTATTTTGTTTTTTTCTGTTTTTATCTATTTTGCATAATATTAACACATTTTCTCGCTGTCTTTATGGATTTCCTTAATAAATGAAACGAACCAAAAATGCTTTGTGGAAGCTATAAACAGTGACTTTTTTAAAACATTACTTAATGTCTGACTAATCCAATAGTTCAATGCACTGTAATTTTCTCATTGCCCCTTTTACCATTATTATTATTCCAAATTTTACAAAATGCTTCATGAGGTGGTTTGGACGGGTGAATCGTATAATATTGCTCGTTTAACTAATAGCTCGATATTTATCATGCCTAACGTTCTCCTAATTGTTTATTTCAGGAAACACAGCTGCTGGACGAGAGGAAATTTGATCTGTTCCAAAATAATAATCTATATGAATCTGCTCCACCATCCACGTCAGTAGTAAGTCCAAAAAGAGATCTAACAACAGCTATCAACTCGCCATACTCCGCTCCTTTGTTGGCTGAAACCTACCATGATGTTTTGTCCGTTGAGAATTTGACCAGAGAAGAAAATGTGTCATGTACAACACACCAAAACTACATCGAAGTCCAAAAGTCTCGTGAAAGTCCATATTCAGAAATAAGCGGTATCGAAGAGTTGAGTTCTTCTCCTGTTCGAGTTTTCTCTGATTCAAGCGTTTCATGGTTGCCAGATAGTGAAGAGGATAGACATTTCAAAAAGAAAAGACGAGTGTATATTGCAAAATCTTCTAGTGAGAGCGATAGTGAAGAAAATACATCTACTGTGCGGCACTCGAAGACAACAGATAGTCGGGGCCTTTTTAATGAATGCGTTCAGGATATTAACAATGACTTTGAATCAAGAAATCAACAGAATTCCGTGCCTCAACAATCTACTTTACCATCTTCCAACTCAGATTCAACCGGTAATGTCACTGTAGACAATCAAGAATCAACTGAACAGCCAGCTCCAATCGTTGTTACTTCAAACAATATCGTTGAACCTACGCGTTGGAAAAAAAGCGACCCTAAAAAGTGGAAAAAGAATATAGCTAAATCTAATAAACAAAATGGTTTGCCTTATTTGGGTAAAAAGGGCCAGCTCATGCCTGCAAAGAAACCTAAGCCCGTAAAGTGCTACGTAAAATGCCGATATCAGTGTCAAAATCATTTTTCTGAGGATGAAAGACTTAAAATGTGTGAAGCCTACTGGAAAATTACAGATTTCAATGCGCAAAAACAATTTTTACTTCAAAAAGTGGTGGCCCAGCCTATAAAAACAATGAAAGTTGGTATTCGTACTGAAAAAAACCGGACTGCTACCTATTCATATTATTTTGATAAAAATGATAATAACGTACGAGTCTGCAAAGATTTTTTTCTAAAAACTCTAAGCATTTCAAACGGACCTGTAAATGAAGCAATGAAATATAAAGATGAGTTGGGTAACTATACAGGGAAGGATGGGCGTGGTTCTCGAGTCCCAATAAACAAAACCAGTTTAGAGTCTGAACAGAAGGTCATTGACCACATCAACTCTTTTCCCCGGCTCGAATCTCACTACTGCAGGAAGAAAAGTAAGAGACAGTACCTGGAGAGCAAACTGACAATCGCCAAAATGTACGAATTATATAAAGAGCAACTAACAACATTAAATGAAGAACCATGTTCTTTTTATGTCTATAAAACAATATTTGGGTCTAAATTTAATTTGTCATTTTTTACCCCAAAAAAAGACTTATGCATAACATGCACTCGATATGATAGTGCCGGACGTCCAGAACATTTGAAGGAAGAATATGATTCGCATATTGCAAGAAAAAATGCAGCACAGCAAGCGAAAGAATCGGACAAGCAGCGGTCTATTATTGATGACAATTACCTAGTCGTAACGGCAGACATGCAGTCTACCTTGCATATACCGGTCAGTGGTGTTGGTATTTTATATTACACCAGAAAATTAAACGTTCAAAATTATACGATTCACACGTCTAAACCACCTCACGAAGCATTTTGTATAACTTGGAATGAGATTAATGGTAAAAGGGGCAGTGTGGAAATTGCCAGTGCAATGAACTGGTGGATTAGTCAGATACCAACCAATATTAAAGAAGTCACCATGTATAGCGACACATGCGCTGGGCAAAATAGAAACCAATTTATCACGGCATTTTTGGTTCATTTAATTCAAAGATCAGATGTCCAGCTGGAAGTTATTGAGCAAAAGTACTTAGAGAGTGGTCATACTCATATGGAAGTGGACTCCATGCATAGTGCTATAGAAAGACAGCAAAGACATACGCCAGTTTATTCCATGATTGACTGGAAGTCGATCATGGAACGTGCTCGCTCTAAAAGAAACAGAGATTCAGCACCGCCTTATATTGTTAAGGAATTAAAATACACGGAAATGGTTGATGTAAGAGCTCTTAATGAAAAAATAGCAAAAAATACAAGCATAGATAAAGAAGGCAATAAAATTAAATGGCTAAAAATTAAGTGTCTTCGTTTCGAGAGAAAATGCCCGGGTCTCATTAAGTTTAGATATGAACACGATGGTCCCTACCTAGAATTTAATATTTTAGAATGTACGCCTAAAACTACACTTATTACTAGAAAGAGGAGGAAACAAGAAACACTAACGGATGGACAAGGGACAGAAGAACTGATGCAAGAATTGAAAAATTATAAAATTCCAGTAGCTTACTCCTCGCCACTGCCTATATCAGAAGCAAAAAAGAAGGACCTCAATAATTTATGTGCAAAGGGGATAATCCCACAAGAGCTGCACTTGTGGTACCAGTCTTTACCAACAAGTAAAGACGTAGTAGACAGAAATTTGGAGCCAGACGTCACAGAGGAAGGAGAAGAAGAAGTAGTGGACTGAATCGTTTTTTTTTAATAGCAATGTTCTATTCCTTTTATAATTTTTAGTTTGTGTGCATGAGGTTGTTGCACTTTTTTTGTTTATGCTTAAAACTAATTGTATTTTGTTGATTTTTTCGAACAATTCCTTCAATAAAACTTGACTGAATTTATTACAATAGTTTAATTTCTTATTCATGTCTTATTTGAAACAAAACTCACCACACAACTTTCAAATATTTAGTTATGTAGTATTTACAATACACATTTTGTACATCTAACAGTTAGTTCCACTTTACTTAAGTCTAGTTGTTTTTCTTCAAAATTATTTAGAACCGAGAGAAAAATCACTAACTACGTTCGACAATTAACTAATTCACAATTAGGTCAGAGATTTCATAGAGAACAATTAATTAGTTTGATGTTTTTAACTTTTCTCAATTATAGGAGGTTTTTCACGTGTTTTATCTCATATAATATAAAGTTTATTTTATTTTCTTCCAATTAAAGTGAAAAACATAAAGTAATGTAAAGGCAAGCCAAAGTTATAACGATTTTAATTTAAAAAAACTTTAACTCTCATTATCTCAAAACACGATTTTTCGACTTAATGACTTTTCGCTCTACGGGGACGATATCTATATTTAGTGTTTCTGTATGAAAAGAAGAGATAAAAGGTACAAGGTATATTTGTCTTTGGTAAGCATTGAAGCCTGCAAAAATCGCCCTACAAAAGTTCGCTCCCTCATTTCTCGCACACTCTATATATAAAATGTGTTCATGTCTGTACATCTATCATCTCGTTCACGACACATGTGTCGATTACAACTCGCTCGTTCTATTTTGTCATATTTCATTCTCATTCACTCAGAATGAACATTTTATTAAGTAGCTGTCGTATAGAAACGAGAAATAACAAGCAGCTATGAAGATTGAAGACTGAGACGAAATTGAGACTAATTCACATTATATATTTCCTTACGGGTAGTTAGTTGCTCTGCGGTTTCACGGTTGTAGTTGGTTTCAGGATATCTAATGTGTCAATCTAAGGTAATGTATAACAATGTGCGCTATATTACTGCAAAGTTGCATCAAAATCCGTTCAGTAGTTTTTGCGTGAAAGAGTAACAAACTTACATACATCCTCACGAACTAGACACAGAGTTGACTACTACCTTCTCGAATTTAGTTTTATACTGCTACTAGTAGTAGCGCCTCGCGGTCTGATTTGCGTTATTCCGAGATTTCAGTATAAAATGTATCCGAAATCTCATCTAAATCTGTTTATTAGTTTTTGTGTGAAGGAGTAACAAACTTGCATACATCCTCACAAACTATCTCATGTATATTAATGTTTTAAACAGGTTTAAGTAATTGTGTTTGTTTGTTCAAGCTTATCTCGGGAATTACCAATCCGATTACAATAATTCTTTTTGTAATCGACAGCCTCATTCAACGGGAAGGTTATAGGCTATTTGTCATCCCAAAATTCTTACGGGAACGGACACAACGCGGGTAAAACCGCAGAGCTCAGCTAGTTTATAATATTAGTCGAATTAGGATAGTATAAATGAAAACAGGCCTACTTAAGTCTGCAATCACTAGTGGCGCTTCGCGTGTATCCGAGACACGAAGGCTCACGAAGTGTAAAGGTAGTTTTTGATACAAAACCGCATGTCTGATGCGTGGGGCGGGAGCTGCGCGCCGCGGGCGACACCTCGCGTGCACGCCACTCAACTACACCTAGTAATGGTGGCAAGTGAATGAGATATTGAGCTTGTAAGTTAAATGAGCTTTAGAAAAGCTAGAAGCGTATTTTGGGCTTGGATTGAGAGCTTAAAGTTAAAGGAGCATAAGTAACGTAATAACTAGGCTTAAATTTCTAAGCGTAAAACGAATTTCGAGCTCAAATCATACAATATATCTATACTAATATTATAAAGCTGAAGAGTTTGTTTTGTTTGTTTGTTTGTTTGTTTAAACGCGCTAATCTCAGAAACTACTGAACCGATTTGAATAATTCTTTCACTGTTAGATAGTCTATTTATCGAGGAAGGCTATAGGCTACATTTTATCCCGAAATTCCCACGGGAACGGGCACAACGCGGGTAAAACCGCGGGGCGCTGCTAGTCATACAATAAAACTGCAACTCAAACTAGAGTATTCGTAAAATTATTATCACTCTAGCCGCGCCCCGTGGCCCGCGTTGTACCCGTTCCCGCGGTAATATCGGGATAAAATGTATCCCACGTGTTATTCCGATCTATAACCTATATTACGATAACGTTTCATCTAAATCCGTGCAGTAGTTTTTTCGTGAATGAGTAACAAACATACATACGTACATCCATCCATACGTCCATCCTCACAAACTTTTGCATTTATAATATTAGTACGATTATAGTCCTTCATTTGCAATCCGTACCTAACAGTTATACTCTACGACAGCTAGCTTAGCAGCTGTCTGACGTACGTCACCAGGACGGCACCAATCAGACGCTGCGGTCGTCGCGTGACCCGATACGATCGATACTATCCCATACCTGTAGTATAGGTTATACTAACACTACTTTAAATTTAATCGTAGATTAAATGGTAATTTAGGCTCAATGTCTATGATTGACAAAGCTATACCTATAGGTTTCACTAACACTACTTTAAATTTTAATCGTAGATTAACTAGTAATTTAGGCTTATTGTCGGTGGAAAGTAAGCTATACCTATAGGTTTTACTAACTAAATTTTAATCTTTGATTAAATAATTCGGGCTCAACACCCAGACATTTTAGTAAAATTGTTACTGACATGACGTAAGACTTATATTTTATGACACATTTTTTGCTAAACAAGCCCCTGACCTGTAGTCTGCGCAGATTTAAAGTAGCCTAATAAGGCAGTCGGTAAGAAATAGCCAGTATTATCACATAGGTATAGGTATAGGCATAAACTGCGAATTAATATGGAAAGTAAAAACTAAATACGTAAGTACTCGGCTTAAAATTCGCTACTGAATATTATCTTAAATGTACCATTCATAATATAAGCAGAATTTAATCTAGATCTTTATTATTAAAATAATCATGCTAGTTTGAAATCGTCTCAAATCGTAGTACAGTTATATTTATTGGGCACTTTATCATGGCCCTAGATGTTGAACAGATAGAGTGTAAATAGCTTCTCGAGATCTTAAACTCAGATAAACATAAGCTACTGACCTTAACGAGGTTTGATTTTTAGATTACCAACCCTTCATAGGTACAGTACAGACTTCTTCTTCATCGGGTAGATGGTCAACCTGACCAATCCTGGTATCAGAGTTATTGAGCCGCCAAAGACCTTTGACATGACTCATGTAACAACTACTATCCGTAGAAAGTAACCGGGACCGACGGCTTAACGTGCCCTCCGAAGCACCGAATCGTCTTACTTTTCGGGCAATCAAGTGGTTCAGCCTGCAATGTCCTAACCAAACTGAGGGCAGTCTCACAAAGAGATTTTTGTGAGATATTGTCCCCCGCCGGGAATCGAACCCGGAACCCCCGGATCTTGAGCCGAGCGCTCAAGCCAAAAGACCACGGAGGCTGTTAATACAGTATAGTACAGACTACTATGAGAAGTTAAGAGTTAAGAATGTAAGTCCTTATTGGTGTAAATAGTTAAATCTCTTTGTTTACAAAGGAAAAAATACCCACATGCAAAGAAGTGAAAATTCACAGCTATCTTCGGGAAGTAAGATCGAGTAGGTTAATAGCCAATCCTGGTGTCGGAGTTTTTAGACCGCCCAAAGCCCTCGGACATGGTCTAACGATTGCAACAACCGGGACTGACGATTTAACGTGCCCTCCGACGCACGGAAGCGCTCAGATAGAAATGCCACTATCGGCCACCCATCCAAGTAGGGGTCGAGCTACACGTTGCTTAACAATCGCAATGAGCTAACATCGGTTAGTCAAACTACGCCACGAGCGCTACGGTACAAATACTCGATCAAAATCACGCGAGATAACTATGCATGACACGGCATGCTACGCCGTAGCCTGCTACGAAACGTCGTAGGCGTCTCGAAGTTTATTTCCTTTTAATGTTGGCATGTGGCACGATTTCGATTGAAGCAAATTAGTGGTTAGAATCGCATGTGGCCTCCAGATAGATATCTTGGAGTTAACTGGATAATTGTAGAGGTGGGCCTATCAATCTTATCAAACACGTGTCTGGGTAAATTATTGTTATTATGTATGTATTCGTATATCAATCCTTAATATTAATGTTAAAACGTAATTTCGTAGAGTATTTTATAAAGTAATATTTTTTCAAAAATATCACTAGTACAACAGTAGTAACAAGTAGGAACTAAATTCCCCTTTACAAACCAAAAATAATATCGAACAATAAAAATAAAGCATTATCGTACAAGTAAAGCGAATCAACACCTAATTTATATTCTATTGCGGGCAATCGCCATTTACCATAGAATTGGATTTTGTTTGATTTTATCATTTTACCATCTGCCGCTTTCTGTTAATAATGTCTGTAGGAGTGTTGATATAATTTCTATTACTCCTAATAAAAACATAGGCACTTGTTCCAATTTGCTTCAAGTAAAACTTTTTAACATGTTTTTATAAGAGAAAATTGAAAATACAAGAAAAAATGTGGAAAAAATAATATTTAAATTGTATTTCGCGTAGCACGAGCGCTATTTACTTGCCCTCTGGCAAAGTTTGCATTTTAGCCCGTGTCTCATTTGGAATTGAACTCGAAGATGCGGCCTTAAATAGAAAAAAGAAAAAGCGCGCCACTTGACAAATCCCGGGAGAGGCACCTTCCTCACCTCTCCTTATCGCTCTTCAACATCTAGCATCTGCCCTCTCTCTCCCACTCACTGCTTAACAGCCTCTTTTATTTCAAACTCCTCCTATCGCACGTTTATTTTTCATTTCTTGAGGGGCGAAGAAAATAATTTTCTGTGAGCTTTGAACCCGCGGCGAGGGAAAAATGGGAAATTTGGAAAATGTAATTGGATTCTCGACTAATCTCGACGCCTTATAAAATGAGGGGCGTAGCGTGTTGAAATAGAAATACTTTTTTACTCGAGGTACAGCCGAGTGTAATTACTCGCCGTACCTAAAGGTCTCGTGTGATATTATTTATTTACTACTACTAAGAAATGGAGGAATCGCCCTTGACATTCAGATTGGATCGATTTATGAGTTGTGTTTAACACTTTGAAAGAAACCTTTGAGAAACTTCTAAGACTTTGAGTTACATCACTACTTAATCTCGTAAGTGGACAACCCTAGTGTCGAAGTATTTAGACCACCTAAAGGCCTCCGACACGGTCTTTCGATTGAAACAACCGGGACCGAAAATTTTACGTAACTCTCCATAACACGGTAGCGCTCAGATAGAAATGCCACACTCGGTCACCCATCCAAATAGGGGCCTGTTCCACCTTGCCTAACAGTCGCAATGAGCTAACTACCCCAATAGCTCGTTGTCTAGCGAAGTTCATATTCTTGTTAGTAGTGTTTCTTTTAATTTTCCTATTGATAGAAAATATTATAGTTGATAATAACTTATAGTGTAATCTACTCGCGAGTATACTTTGGAACAAGTTTAAACAAAACTAATGAATGTTTACATCTACCATGTCATGTTACTCGCTAGGAGAACACAATCCTACCTACATACAAGGTAAAAGTATGTACTCATACGCGACTCGTAACTAGCAGCGCCCCGCGGTTTTACTTGAAGCTTTTTATGTATATTTCGGGATAAAAACCCTATATCCTTCTACACATAATGAATGTTTGATCCGAATACAACTTGACCATAACACATAATAAATGTTTGACAAAAAGGCCGGATAATAAAATCGGTTAATTCATTTAGGATTTACGCAACAGATAGATACATAAGTTAGGTACCCACATTATTACTAGCAGTGCCCCGTGCTTTTACCCACGTTATATAAGTTTCCGTGGAATTTGGGTATGAAAAATAGCCTATTACCTTCCCGTTTAATGTTATCTATCCATTACGAAGAGAATTATTCAAATCAGATGGATAGTTCAGATAGAATAGTGGGTTCAAACAAATAAGACATCAACTTTTTCAGCTTTATTATATTAATTTAGATTAAAGGTAAATAAAATGAAAACAGGAAAATATTTTGTAAATATTTATTTCAAATACTTATGGTAACCAATGATACATCATTACTGTCAAATTCACAATTAATATCTGTATTTTAAATTTAATTCAACCTAGCCATTGGCTCGATATATCACCGTGATTCACCAATGGCCTGCCTGGATGCGAGCTGGATAAAAACGATCCAAAATCGATTACAAACCTCGCAGAGGCCCATATAAAACAAGACAATACCTATACATTAAGTAAGTAGGTAAAAACCATTATTCTCAAGTATAAATTTTATGAATAATGATTTTATTTTCAAAGATATATGGTATAATTTATTATAAACGATTCTTTTCTAACTCTATCTGTACACAGAGGCACACAATTCTTAGAACCTATCATTTTGATTTGATGTTTATTTATTACAACCAAGAAACAAAACGAGTGAAACAGTTGTCTTCCCGAAGATACTCATTAGAAAGAGCAACAGTTTAGTTTTAATTCCGATATCCTTAATCGAACACCATTGTTTTACACTAAGTGTAGCGCCACATCTGCGGAACGTACGGCGCCGAACCTTCCGCTCTATGACACATCAGTCGAAATTACGCCGCGTACTGATGTGTCATAGATAACTTGAAGTACACTACGAGCGTATTTAGCGGAAGGTTCGGCGCCGTACGTTCCGCAGATGTGGCCCTACACTAAAGTTAGTTTGCGTAACATTTCGTGGTTTTATAAAGTGCTATACAATAATGATTAATCATAGTACACATACAGTCAACTTTTGCATTAAACTCATACGCATATTATTTTATTTTGTTGTAATACGAATCTGTATAAAATTAACGAATGTTACCCTAACGTTTCGTTAAAAATGTTATTTTCTATGATTTCAGTATTTTATTAGTCCCGGATTTTGATCAGTTGACGTAAAAGACAGTAACTATTTTAAAACTTAACATAATGATTAACTGCATTTATTATTAGTTAGAATTTAGTTTTTGATATTAAGAGGCTTAACTTTGGGATATGAAGAATCCATTGCAAGTAAAACTGTTTAGTAAATTAATTCTTCTACTATAAATCATCGCGAAAAGTAAGTTCGTATAGGTTAGTGGCCAACCCCGGTGTCGGAGTTTTTAGACCGCTTTAGGGTGCCTGTCCGGAGCGAGGCTGCGGATCGGAGAAACGGACACATATTAACAAGCCTGGCATAAAATATCTGACCGGAGATTTAATGCAATCCTACTGGTTTAGATTTGTCCGTTTCTCCGGTCCGCAGCCTCGCTCCGCATCAATGTATAGGCACCCTTAATCGTAAAACATAATTCAGATTTTTTAATTGTCTAAAGTCTCTGTCTATTTGTTTAAGTTTCTTATGCCCCTTAATCCAATATAGTCCAAAACACCTTATTTTGTAAACTATACCTATAGGCGGTCGTCCAACCACGCAGTGACCAGAGTCTTTATTTTAAACTATTACTTATGTTATTAACTTTTAAACAAATCTATGAAGAAAGTTCTTAGAGTGGGAGTGAAGCGAACCCTTTATAGAGTACTTCAGTGTATTAATTTGAACTAGAGGAAATCTAGACTTTACAATAGTCTCATTCAGTGGTAAATAGCTGTAGTGTTGTATGAAGAAGCTCGGGTATACAAACTACGATTACTACGATTACTCGTATTTATGTCGTTTTTCTTATGTAAGTTTCGTATTTTTTTCGTTTCGCCATCCTCCTCACTGTACTGATATCTTCAAGGAATGAGAGGCCTTTGCCCAGCAGTGGGACATTACAGGCTAATACTTTTTTGCTTATTATATGTCTGGAAAGAGTTCGCTCCAGTTACATAAAAACTAACCTTAAAATATTGCTCCATACACTCGCACTGAATCAAAATCAATCTTTTAATACACTTCAACTGAAATTAATACATAATGTCTATTTTCTACATATTTGGACATCAATGAGATTTATATGTTGTCAGTTGGTAGATATGGTTGTATTAGTACAGAGTAAAGGTGTGGTCCCTCTGCGACGTACTTTAAGCACGCAAACATTGTCATACAAAAAGAAGTAAAATATACGGAAGTATGCCGCAGTAGAACAGTACCTTAGTACTTGAATAAAATTATAATGCTTTAATAAAATTAGATTGATTTTGGCAAAATACTTTTAGTTAATCCTCTTTGCTGTACTGATATCTTTAGTGAGACTTTTCGTCTTGTAAGAATACATATTTTGGAATTGTGTTCATTTACTCCGCACTTATGATAATCTACTTCTTTTACTCAAATAACAATTTCAAACATCAATATACTGTTTGGCGCTTGCATTAAACCTATTACACACTAAAAGTTACATTATAGACTGTCAATTATTGTGTATCTTAAAATCTAAAAAGCGACTAGACTAACATAAAAGTACAACCTAAGCAAGTCATGAACTAAAAACACTGTATCGCTTAAATAAATAAAATTATATGTACAATACACTATTACATACAATATTTCAATAATATATTTAATTTAATAACATAAACCATTATAAAATTTAAGTGAGCTGTTACTTTCTGACTAAATCCTATTCACAAAATTTGGCTACAAAAAATATCGGTTTATTGTCATTACCTTCTATATTTAACTTATACCCAAATTGGTAGATGCGAAAATATATCAAAAACCGAAACAGATGCATGATAAACTTATAATATTGGTAATAAAGTAACATTCTCTACAAGATATGATATCAAATATGTTGTAACTACATTTAATTTAGAATTTCAGTCAGTGAAGCCTCATTGGACTAACATGGCTCGCTATCAATCTAAATAAATAAATCTTTCAATAAAATATATACCAGCAAAACAGCATGCGAATAAAATTATACGTAAGTTGTGCTTTAAATAAATGTGCTGAGAGTTACGTAAATATATGTTGGCACATTACCATTGCGGGTTTATATTAGAACGTGTTAGAATGCCTTCCACCACAGCTAAGCTACGTTTGGATACGACCAACGGTAGCATAGCATAGCTATACTCTATTTTTTTTTATTGTGACAAAATGTGGACCAATGTCGGCAATTTTCCAACCGAAGACGATTGCTCCTGAAGAGGAACAAGATATAGTGATTTTATTTTATTCTTATCCTATCTCTAAACATTTTCCTCGTCAGGAGCAATCGTCTTCGGCTGGAAAAGTGACGACATTGGTCCACATTTTGTGACAATAAAAAAAAATACATAGTACATCTCTGGTGTAAAGGAATCTTCAAGGTGAGTTTACTGACCTTAATGAAATCACACCCAACATTACTGTTTTCAAACTGAGTATTTTCTATTAGAAACAGGTAAAAATAATATCAATCAATACAAATCTAGAATTTGATACTGAGTTTTTAAATTAATTTTATTACATTTCTTTAGCAATATGAATTATGGCCAGAGTTTATTCTTTGCTCAAAAACATTGTCTTAATGTCAAAAAATTTACCTAAAAATACCTACTTTAGATATCGTATCACTTCAATTTATAGTACCGCATTAGTCTTTATTCCAATACACATTAAGTTCAAAATATGTTGATCGCGCGTTTTATCTGATATGTCAGAGGAATAGCGTTTATATCCGAAGATGCATATTCGAATAAAAATCAACTGTTATTAAGTACCTATTTCTAAATATGAAAATCCGTTCGCAGTAAACACAGCAAATACTATAGAAGTAAATACCTGAGACATGTTAAGATTTTGATGTAAAACATACACAAGAAACGAAGATTAAAGTAATAAATACGTAGTAATGGAGGGGCAAATTAACAGAAGAAATAATGCTGAAAAAATGCCTACAGAACCGAATTATTGAAATGATTACAAGTGAATGAACTTTCTGGATGAAAGTGAAACAAAACACTGTTACTCCTATCTACTTTGTATATCAAAACATTGGTTTTCTACAATCTCATAGACATAGACAAATGTTAATTGTAAACTTATGTTCTTAGTTTAAAATTATAGTTCAAGTGAACAGTCCTAGAGGGCGCTGATATTTGTTCTTCAAACGCATTAGTTCCATTTCTCAACGACGAACGACCGACGAAGTTCTAATGTCAAAACTGAAAGTTTTATTTGCACCAAAAGGTTCTAATTTCAAATCTTTACAGTTCCGATATCTCGCCACACGGTTCTAATTTTAAAAAAGAGTTCCATTTCTAACGAAAATATTCTAATTTCAAATGTTTCATTTCTCTCACACGCTTCTAATTTTAAACAGCACTTCCATATCTCACCACTCGGTTCTAAATCTAAACTGTATCCTATCTACACCACAGACCACTTGAACACTTACACTTATTCTGTTGGTTGTGACGGTGTACGGTGTACACTGAATATTGTTAAGGCCGCGATTCACACAGTCCATCGTTTACTCTTTATCTTTAGCAGCCGGCTCGGAGGCCGAGTCTTCGGATCAAGTGTTCCTCAGCTCGACCAGTTTCACGTCCTTCACGTGCAGATTGTGTTTGGATTTGGCCGCGAATTTGATCACCGCCTGTGTCGATACGAGGGGCACGTGTCGGAGATCCAGTCTGCGGGAACATTGGAAATGTAATTGATTATTAGGGGGATACAGGTAGAGGGATATAAATGATCTATTGTTTATAAACGCAACGATGGCCAAAAAGCTGCCATTTGTATTCACTGAGAAATATAAAGGTGAAACCAAATGTTTGAGTCGAGTGAATATTTCATTTCTTTCATTCTATGGTCACACGGCATAACTGGAATGACGAAGAAATGAACATTCATCTTAATACATATCAACTCGGTACAATCATCCGCAGTTTATTCCACTATAGTGTCGAATGATGTGAAGGAATGAATCCCGAATAAAGATCTCCAACGTTGTTGGATCGGTTCACTAATCAATTCATTCGGTATTTTAACTTCACTGCTGACATGTCACTTGACGTGTCACGTGTGAAGATGCAACGAAAACGAACCGTCAGATTCCACATTGAGAATATAGTTAGAGGTTGTACATCGAGAATACTGTTAGGTGCGTTACCTGACGAGGTTGGGGCAGCGCGCGAGGTGGTCGAGCGCCGCCTCGGTGAGCAGGCGGCAGCCGGCCAGCGACAGGCGCGCGAGCGAGTGGTGCGCCAGCTGCGCCGCGCCCGCGTCCGTCACGCGCGCGCACGACGACGCGTCCAGCTCCAGCAGCCGCGGCAGCGCCTGGGCACACGCAACGTGACACTCGACGGACTTATACTATACATAGGTACGCCAAGTGTGCACACGGTAAACTCTTGCTTAAACCTTCTCAAAGCAAGAAGCTTTTTACGATCGTATAGCTATTGTAGTATTATCTATAGTAGTATTGGTTTCAAGTGGATTATATTCAAGCACAATTTTTCGTGACTATTTTTTGGATGGAAAATTCTGTATTTGTTAATCGACTTCAAAAAAGGAGGAGGTTTCTCAATTCGACCGTAAATATGCGTTTTTATTTGCATAGCCACATTGAAATTTCCACAGAACCAAGCACAACTAAATTATGCGTTGCGCTGTTAGTATTTAGTTAGCCAAATTTTACTTTTTACCTTTAACTTTATATTTTTTAAACAATGTGATAGCTAAATATCGGTAGTGGGTACCTGCACGACGTATCGCATGGCGACGTCGGTGACGTCGGTGCCGGGCAGGCGCAGCACGGCGAGCGCGGCGAGGCGGCTGGGCTCGGCGCCGGAGCGCGCGCCGCCGCCGGGCCGCGAGTTCTCGGGCGGCGCCAGGATGCCGCGCAGCTTCGCGTCGTCCAGGCAGCGCGCGAACGACAGGTCTGCCCCAAGTGGTGGGATATAATTCATTCTTTCACTTCGAGTAGGTCAGTAGCCGACCCTAGTGTCGGAGTTTTTAGTCCTCCGACATGGTCTGACGATTGAAACAGACCGACTGCTTAGCATGCCCTCCGAAGCACGGTAGCGCTCATATAGAAATACCACTATCGGCCACCCATCCAAGTGGGGGTCGAGCTGCACGTTGCTTTACAATCGCAAGAACTAACATCGCTACCGAGTTTGACAACTATATATTGTAGTGTAAATAATATGGTTCCTTTGATTAATATTTATTAATTGATATTTTTTATTACGCTTACCTAGTGACGTCAGTGGAGGGCAAGACGCTGAGCGAAGAGCGAGCGCGGCTTCAGCGGGCGAACCCGCGAGCGAGAGCGAGCGAAGAGCCGGCAGACGGCCCAGTAACCTGTGAAGGTAACGATTATTTCATTAGTTATATTTAGGTTACAACTAAGTATATAGCTTTAGCTTCATTGGGCTAGGTAATGTAAATTATAAGTAGGTTAGGTTTCCTTTTTCATTTAAAAATACATTTTGTTTTGACCATTTTTAACAGATTTTTCGAATCAAAAGTGATTACAGTAGTTTTGGCTAAGCAGCCTTGGTTAATTAATATTTTATGAGTTGTGACTGAGTTGTGATTGTAACATTCATTATCAGACTTTCAACTAGCAACTAAAAGCAACATTACTAAAGATTTCAGTCAGTATTCCAAAATATAATAACCTAGGTACTTAATTATATACTTATGTTTCAATTGATCATAGTACTGACCAGGCCAGCTGCCGGCGCGCGAGCTGGCACCACTCCAGCCCCAGCGACAGCGGCTGGCGGCGCGCGATGCCGGCCAGCTGCGCCGCCGACACGCGCACCTGCACGAACGACATGCTGCGCCACAGCGACGGGTCCATCTGGTGCAACAACACAGGTTAGTGCGGGTTATGACATATTATGTAGGCGACGAATTTCGTGGTTAGATCAGTTTTTATTTCTGATTTGTTGTGATACGGGGATACCGATAACGATGCCGATATGGCGAACACGCAGGCCTCGCGCTCCAGTAGTGTATACGTACCGAGTACTCGGCCCAGGCCTTGCACACGAGCGCGCACACGGCCAGCTCGTGCGGCGTGAGCTTGGCGAACACGCACAGCATGGCCTCGCGCTCCAGTAGTGTATACGTACCGAGTACTCGGCCCAGGCCTTGCACACGAGCGCGCACACGGCCAGCTCGTGCGGCGTGAGCTTGGCGAACACGCACAGCATGGCCTCGCGCTCCAGTAGTGTATACGTACCGAGTACTCGGCCCAGGCCTTGCACACGAGCGCGCACACGGCCAGCTCGTGCGGCGTGAGCTTGGCGAACACGCACAGCATGGCCTCGCGCTCCAGTAGTGTATACGTACCGAGTACTCGGCCCAGGCCTTGCACACGAGCGCGCACACGGCCAGCTCGTGCGGCGTCAGCTTGGCGAACACGCACAGCATGGCCTCGCGCTCCAGTAGTGTATACGTACCGAGTACTCGGCCCAGGCCTTGCACACGAGCGCGCACACGGCCAGCTCGTGCGGCGTCAGCTTGGCGAACACGCACAGCATGGCCTCGCGCTCCAGTAGTGTATACGTACCGAGTACTCGGCCCAGGCCTTGCACACGAGCGCGCACACGGCCAGCTCGTGCGGCGTCAGCTTGGCGAACACGCACAGCATGGCCTCGCGCTCCAGTAGTGTATACGTACCGAGTACTCGGCCCAGGCCTTGCACACGAGCGCGCACACGGCCAGCTCGTGCGGCGTCAGCTTGGCGAACACGCACAGCATGGCCTCGCGCTCCAGCCACGCGCCGCCCGTCTGCATCGCCCCGCCGCCGCCCGGCCGCACCGGGTACAGCGGCTTCTTCAGCACCTGCAACACACACGTACACACGTTTTCATTGTTATATCTCACCCATATTAGGTCCTTTTGTCTCTGTAACGGGTCAAGCTGCCCAAGTAATCCCCAGCACAGGCCAAGCTAGGACAATATTTAAATATATTAACGGGCTAAGCTTAAGCCATGTCCTGACTAAGCACGCCAAACTATTCAACACGCGCTCAGCTCGGCAGCTCGGACGCCACCGCACTCTCCGTCTCTCTCTCCCATCGCTGTCGTCTTTTTGGAACGCCACGAAGGAACTAGATCCCGCGCAATCGCGCAGTGATGGCGGCGTCAGTTCGTACCTTTCCTGAATGGTGTGTCAGCTGCAGCGCGAGATGCGCCCGCAGCGCCTGCTTTTTGGGCGCTTCGTCTTCATCGCTGGCGCGTCGTTTCTTCCCCGCCGGTTCCCAGTTGTCGCCGTCGCCGCCTTCCTCTTCGCGTTTGATTTCTAAGCATTAAAGAATTTACAAGTTAGAAAAAGCCATAATAAACCTGCCTTGCTCTTCACGAGTCTTCCGAATGAAATTCAAAATATCTTCATCTCTAACCAACTGGCCTACAGCAAACAATAAATTCTACTCTATAAGTTGATGACGTTTTCGTGTCTTTAAGTTCGAAATTACAGTAAGTGCAAGACATGATATAAAACAGACGTAATTAATACTGTCCATTATTGGGTGAAAAATGAATGTTGATCAAATATGATTAAATTATGTACCATCATCTGTCTTGATATGTGGCATCTCGTTCTTGCCCTCGTTATCTGATCCCATTTCTGTTTTAATCGCTGACGAAGCTAATGGCGGAGGCAGTCGGTTCTGTAATTGATAATAATAATAAAACAATTATTCAATGTATGTAACAGACTGTAGACTTGTAGAGTCCTGACTTACTAGATCTACATTCTGCTTTGTGTGAACATATAAAATATCATACTATCATCTTCTTTTCTGTACAGGGTCTAAAACAGTATCCCGCCACGCGCCGGGTTTAATGAAAAAATACTTCAACTGATTTCCAAGCAAGTTTCATCAATATACAGAGTGGTTTACGAGCAAAGGACTTTTCGTCGCAATATTTTCGATCGCGAACGCGTGTGAAAATTACGCAAGCATTGGTACACTGCGGTCTTTTCCTCATTCTACTCATATCTTTGGTGAGATGAGATACCTTTGCCTAGCAATGGGACATTAAAGGCTAATTTATTTATTTATTTTTATTATTTTTTTTTTTATGACAAATTCACACACGGTTAATTAGACCCAAAGTAAGCTCTAAGCTTGTGTTATGGAATCTAATTAACTGATACTACTAGATACTTATACATACACAAATACTTTATAAGAATATATAATTTACTTATACATTTTCTGTGTAACAACCGACCTGCATATTACTATGATGCTGACTGAGCTGGCTGACGTCCGAACCAACGCTCATGCGGCGGAGATCAGAAGACTTTTGTCGAGCGCGGAAATGACGAGGCTGCAATAGGAAATTAATTGTATTTATTAGATACAAATTTTTTTTTACGGGTGTACGAGGAAGAATCGTAGCGGGAGAGTGGTCACGATGGAACAGTGGTCATGACGGAGTGGCGGTATATGTAAGTGGTCATGACAAGGAGTGATCATATCGGGGAAGAGGTCATATTATCGTGAAAATGGTTTTAGTAGGAAAATAGTAACGACGCGGGAGTGACCTCGACCAAGTAGTGATTTGACTGGCGAGTTGTCATGACGGATGTGATCATGACGGGCGAGTGATCATGACGGGCGAGTGGTCATGACGGGCGAGTGGTCATGACGGGTCAGTGGTCATGACGGGCGAGTGGCCTTGCCGCGAGAGAAGTCGTGACGGATGAATGGTCATAATAGGTGAGTGATGATGAGGGGCGCGTGTACCTTGTAGTCGTGGTTGAGCCCCATGGTGGTGCAGGTGGGGCACTCCCAGGAGTTGGGCAGGTCCTCGTTGAGCTGGCCGCCGGGCGGCACGCAGGCGGGGTGCACGATGCTGTAGCACACGGAGCACTCGCGCAGCGCCGACGCGCCGGCGCGGCCCGCGTTCCCCTTGGCCTGCGGCGCCACCGGCGTCTGCAGCCAGCCGTCCAGGTGGCACACGGCGCACGACGCCGTCACCGGCAGCATGGGCTGGGGGATGGTTACAGGTGTGGCAAACTTTCCAATATTATTTCGCGTTCCGTGTCTCCCAATTTGAATCCATATAATACTAGTGGTTCCAAATGCAACAGCGACTTACTGATAAAACTTACTCTAAAAAGAGGTCATAAATTCCGATAATAAAATTATATTTTACAAAAATAATATAGTTAAAATAATCTAAGATTTTTTAACCCCCGATTCGTTAAGTTTTACAGTCCTGTAGTATATGTTTGTAGCATCGTAATACTAAACAAATGCCTTGATTATAACAAAATAGTGGTGTGTTAAATTACCTGGAGACACTGGCGCATGACGCAGGTCTGCTTGGCGCGGCCGAGCCCGCCGAACTTGACCATGTCGTGGCAGAAGACGCACTCGCCGCAGTCGGTGCGCTGGCACGCCTCGCACTTCTTGCAGCGCGTGCGGCGGCGGCGCGGCGCGGCGCCGTGCTCGGCCCGCGGCCGCGGCCCGCGCGCGCCGCCGCGCCCGCCGCGCCCGCCCGACGCGCGCCGCTCGCCCGCCACCCCCTCCACGGGGCCTGCACGCACATACACATTCATACTGTATTGCTGTGTCTATGAAGACGCCAGAAGGCTTCCTATGAATTTCGTTCTAACGGACACACGCACACAAAAATACGCACTTCGATTACTACTATAATTATTATAGAACTTCAAAGTGTTACTTATCGGGTTTGAGATTACCAGTGCTGACACTTCCGTGAATATACGTAGCTGTCTTGTTTTGTCAATTTTACGATTACTTTTCTCACTTATCTAACACTATCACTACTCCAAGTATACCCCTCGAACATACCTTTAAGCAGCGGTATGCCAGTGATGGCCAGATGTTGCTTATCGTGTCGGTGCTGTTCGACCAGCGTGCGAACGTCTTTGACCAGCGCTATCGGATCGGAGAGTAGCTCCGGCACCGACTTGCGAGCGGCCGGCAACTGATGCAGGTACATCACTATGGCCTGAAACGAATTAATAATTATCAGTTAGTGTTTTTGATTTTAGTGACTGAAATGTCTTTTACATGTAAACTTACATTAGTTGAGAAATTCCCTAGACGCCGACTAGTGTAATAATTATACTGGAAGTCAATGTCAAAGTCAAAGTCAAAATGCATCTCTTTCGTTTACAAGAGGTTATGTTTGAGTCGAACACTACCGCGCGTATTAGACGCTTATAATAGAAGCCTCAAAAGGCTTAATGTTCGATTGAATAGTTATTCAAGTGTAACCTTGAGTCCATGCAGCTCATTCTGTGTGAGGTGCACATGCGCGGCGGGCGGGGCGGGCGGCGCGGGCGCGGGCGCGAGTCCCTCGGGCGCCAGGTGCGAGCGGCCCAGCAGCGCGCTCACGTAGCGCTCCAGCACGTACCACAGCATCTCCGTGAAGAACGGGTACCGGAACTTCTGGGGCACCTGCACATACAATACAACGGTTATATCTAACTATACGAAGGTTTATATGTATAAAAATTCCCGAAATTCCTACGGAAATGGGCACAACGCGGGTAAAACCGCGGGGCGCTGCTTGTCAGATATATATCAATTTATTGCCAAGCAAATGCCTCACGCAATTCCCGATCAGCCATTTGCCAACCTTTTGGATAAAATAATACATATTCAACAATGCCTGCTATAGCTATAATTGGACCTAAACATAATTGGAATTAAATTAAAATATGTTTAAAAAAATCCATTTGAAAAATGTTGTCTCTATTTACCTTGGTAACATCTTCAACCTGAGCGATTTTAAGTTGCTTTTCAATACCGAATGGATGCAAGAAGTTGCCTCCGAACACTAGCGAGTCGCTCGGTGTGTAGACTGCATGAATCCATCCAGTGGGAATGAAGAATGTGTGGCCCGCTTGTAACTGGAATATGGTAAAGTATAACTTGTAACAATACATGGTTGTAACAACACCTTTTTATACAAATTTCTCATACTATCTACTGCATCCTATTTTTGTCGCTCGAGACATAAAATCTCCCGAAAAAAGTAGATATATGAGTGGAAACCTTCATCCCAAAGTATGTTAAAGTATCTATCAAGTAAACATCAAGTTCATCAAGTCCACATCAACTTTTATGTCTTCAGTTATGATTGCCCCGCTGGCATACTAAAAACCATAAAAATTACATTTACTAACATCTACAAAACTTACATGGACTCTAATACATTTCTCGACGGTGTCTCCAAAGAACACATCTGACTGTTTGCCGGAGAGCACCCATTTCTCATAAAGCTGAAGATTCTTTTCAGTGGGCGGGATCAGCCAGAATACTTTAGCACCTGGAAATAACAGTAACATCATTAATAAAGGTTTCTATGATATAGATACTTAGTTCTTTAGTGATTCAAGAGGTTTATGCTCTGCGATTAAAGTCACATTAATTGCAGAGCAAAAGCCTCTCAATCACTATAGAACATTCAAATACTTTTTTGATAAAATAACTTTGTGATTTAATACAAATTCGCAATTAAATATTTAGACTTGCTAAAGATCTATCCAAACGAGAACTAAAATAAATAACTAAGTTCGAGTAGGTTTTTAGACCGCCTAAAGGCCTCCGACCTAGTTTAACGATTGGAACAACCGGGACCGACCTGTAATGTCCCACTGCTGAGCATAGGCCTCTCATCTCACTGAAGATATCAATACAGTGAGGAGGATTAGGCAAAATCACCTAACTTGCCTAATGCGGGTTAGTTAGTGATCTCGAACCCGAGCCATGTTTGAAAAGTAGGAAACATGTTTTCGCTCGACCTGGGAATCGAAGCTGGGACCTCAGACAGACGCCTGGGTGGTCTAGTGGTATGTGCACTCGCCTGCCAAGACAACTTAGATAAATGAAAGTTAATTGAACTAACCTCTCAAAATGTGATACCACACGGAAGTGCCTCCGAAGTCGATGTGGAAATCTGTGTAGCATCCTTTGACGGACATGAGGCAGTATTTCTGGACTTTAGGGTACATCATATCGTCCAGGGCGTTTGTTGACTCCACCTGTAATATGGAAACCAAACATTAGAGATGGCGAAATATAAAATTAGATGTTAAACGTTAAATATCACTTTAGCCAATTAACAGGCATAAAAAACTATTTTGACAATCCTACTAATATTATAAAAGCGAAAGTTTGTGAGGATGTATGTATATATGTTTGTTACTCTTTCAAGCAAAGACTACTGAACAGATTTGGATGAAACTTTACAGTAATATAGGTTATACATCAGAATAACACATGGGATACATTTTATCCCGAAATTCCTGCGGGAACGGATACAACGCGAGTAACAACGCGGGGCGCAGCTAGTAACACATTATCTTCTCATTTATTGTCATAACGTATTGTTTAATAAATAATAAACCGTCTATTAATTAAAAAACCTTATTTAAAATGATAATAACCTGTTGATCCTTCAAGTGCCTCGGCCAGACAGTCTCGACCCAGTCTATGAGTCTCACAATACGCGGCGCCTGCACGTAGTTCTCAAGCCTGGTGTGAGAGAACTCTAGTGATATCACGTTCAACAGCCGTTCTTTGTTGGGGTCGTCGTAATAACGCTGCCAGTCCTGAAACAAGAAAAGTGGTTAATGTATCAATCAATCAATCAGTTCATTCCATTTTACCCACCACTAATTTTTTACTCTATACTCTATGTTATATCATGGAAGGTAAAGTTGAAGGAAATCGAGGTAGGGGAAGGCCTAGAATCAGTTACATGAGTCAGATTAAAGAAAAAGTGTCTGTCATGTCTTACAAAGATGTGAAGGAACTTGCACTGAATAGGAATAGATGGAGAAGTCTGCATCGGACTCACCGACAGGAGCCTTGCTCTTAAATTTATGATGATGACTCTATGTTATCTTTGGTCAGAAAATCGGCCATATTTGTTTACATTTTAGGACTGCTATACTATGAATGAATAGACTATAAGCGGAAGTTTTTAGACCGCCAAAAGACCTCTTCGAAAGATAATAATATAAGACAACTAAAAAGATAAGGAATTAGGTTTATATGTAAAAGGTATAATGTTTTCTATTTCATCCATAGGGGTTTATTCTCACGTAGTATTTTTATATCAATGAGCTTTACATATACGCGTTTAAGGTCCAAATTCACTGTTTCTATCTCAAACGACGATCAACTGAACTCTGGTTCTCATACTCCGTGAGCTCATGAACTCCGATTAAAAAAATCAGAACAACAAAAGCCTATCTATTTCAAAAAATATACTTTGATTGAATAAAACAATTATTTTGCTAAAGAACCATAAAGAACCATCTAAAACTGTACACAAGCATGTAAACATTGGTGACAATCACCGATATTAACCGCTCGTCGCTAATTATAGTTCGAATGATATTTTATTATTGCTTCTGATTGCGACATTGGGTACAACGTTTAGTTGTGGAATGTTAATCTGTTTGTATCTTTTGGCGTATTGGGAAAAGTATGGAATAAAACTTATATCCCAGAATAGCACCGCCCCGCGGTTTTACCCGCGTTGTGCCGGCCCGAGGAAGTTTTTGGATGGGGAATACCCTATAACCTTCCTGTTAAAAATTTAAACAGCTTTATTATATAAGTATAGATAGAAATATAAATTCCAAGACTTTTACCAATTTAAACAAAACCGTGAGTCCTAAATTCGTGTGTATTTTGTGCGTAACAGATAAATATAGAAAAATATTGCAGAATAGCTTAGTTTTTAACCGATTTCCAAAACCGAATAGAATCAAAATCGATTATTTTTAATCAGTTTCCACTTTTAAATAAAAAACCCTACCATACGCCCTAAATCAAAACATATTGATACTAGTTTCGTAAACCTGTAGATACAATTTTTATTCTTATTATGAATGAATGTTAACCACTTCTAGTTTTGTTATTAACAAGGGTTAACCAGTCCCTACCCTTTTACACTGACTAAAATTTTAGACACAGGTCAATGTCAAGGGTCAACATATTTTTGGAGGGCTTTTCAAGGTCAAAGTG
The DNA here is from genome assembly GCA_963082685.1 of Cyclophora albipunctata. NCBI lineage: Eukaryota > Metazoa > Arthropoda > Insecta > Lepidoptera > Geometridae > Cyclophora > Cyclophora albipunctata. The sequence goes on from OY720133.1 coordinate 4,634,412, forward strand.
AAATAAATGGAATCATTAGTGTACACTAATGATTCCATTTATCGGTCCACAATTTTGTGGTTTGACAAGTGTCCTTTAGAACAGCATTAACTCTTAATTCTCTTCGGTATGTGTAAGTGACGAGTAATTCCGAAACACTTGTTAATATACTTATGTTGTTACTATACTTGCACATTTTAAAATAATAAAATACACACCTCCGGATAAATACATACAAGGCTATTTAGACCCATTAGCTTGTATTATGAAATCTAACTAACTGATACTAATACATATGTATACATGAACAAATAGATCTAACAAAAAATAAAAATAATCTTAAATTTCATTCAGATGAATATTGTTCAAGTCATATCCTTCCGCCATTTCAAAATTGATTACATGAAAGCACCAAAAAGGAAAGTTTTATGTTTATGTTCGACTGAAGAAATAAAACATTTGTATAATTGTTGATCTTTAAAACTCCGCCGTGGAACAAAAACAATCGCACAAGTGGGATCGATTGGGAATAAACATTTCAATCAAAATGGTGTACCCTTTTCATTTCTACCTAAACAAAGCATTTTTCAAGGCTTCTTCTCTCTTATATAATTCGACTGATAGATAACTACAAACGTTACTATAATAATCCTACGTAATAATAAGATCCTCGATGCATAATTCAGTGACATACGCCCGTTACGGCGTACGGCGAAGCCCCTATTGAAAGACCTTGTACTCTGTATAGCGTTGCCGCATCAAATGCCATGCGCAGTAAAAAGCCGGCAAGTTGACGCTTCTTGTTTCGAGTTCATTCGGCTCCGAGCTGTCGACGGAGGCGGTTGCGTGGCATGAGCTCTGAACGCCGCGTACTCAAACACGCTACCGTTCATAGCACATGCGCATTGGAGGAAATTATTATGCTCCTTTGTTTGTTTATGTTTCAATATTATTGTATTATTCGAAATCCGGTATCGATGTGTTGGGTAATGATATTCCTGTAAGAAATTGTTTTTGTCCTTGAGATGTCCTCTCCTCTGTTGGTGGGATAAGTATTTATGTATCAAAGTAGTATAGGTGCGTTGGGTCATTGGGTCACGTCTTCAGAGTAAATTCAAAACAAAAATACTCTTTGTGTTTGTTAAAATAAATATTATTGGGTTTTAAATTAATGGGTCTTATACACGTGTGGTTCATATTACTAGAATAATATTTGCTTTATTTATATTTAATTCAATAGAAGGACAAAGTAAACACTCACAAACTAGGGCATATTGGCGTAGTTTGGCCCGATTATTTTAAAATGATTGAGAAGGAGAACAAAGCTCAGACACGGAACAATATTACTAACTAGGTAGGGTCATTTCGCCAGTTCGCGTCCATTTAGTGGAGTTGGCAAGTTTGAAGGAGAAAATAAAAATGTTCCAGCACTAGTTTCAATGAAAAATTTATGTAATGTGTTCATTATATAGTCTACTATAAGGTTCGCTTACAGTTTTGTTCGAAAGTACTTGTGTTTTTTTTATAAATAGAAAAACTTCAAAAATAGGCGTTTTACCCACTTTGCGTCCAAAAAATCTAAATTGCGTCCACCCATAGACCATTTTGCGTCCACCAGCTAAGAAAAGGAATGTAGGGGTGATATTTTTAGATAATGTAAAGAAAAATTGTATTTTAACAGATTCTTTATTCAAGAATATTTCGTTAATCCACGTCTGGTACATTTTCTTTCTCATATTCCACATTTATCGACTCTATGGTTTCCTATGTAACTTTTATAATCTTTTTATTGTTTCGGATTAATTTTTTGAACCTCTCGAGCTCTCTCCTGTTCTATTTCTCTATTCTTTCTTTCTTTTTCGGATTGCTTCCTGTTTTTCGTTCTTGATCTGCGCTTTATGTTCGTAATACTTTCTCCATGCAGCAGAAGATATGGCTGCTGGAGTCCTTTGATTATTAGGTTTCCTTGCTTCTTTAGAAATTTCAGGCAGCATTAGGTGAGTTTTAATTTAAATGGATCACAGGTTTTTTTGGCTTGAATTGCCAACAGCTGCGGAAGATGGTTGTACTAGAGATTTCTTTAGTTGCATCCAATTCTAAAATATTACTATTTCGTTCTATTGATAGTTCCATAAGAGACCTCTCAGATTCAGTTTCGATAGAAATTTCTGCAAAGAAAACTTCAACTTAAGAGTGTTATTAGTTTTAACTCTTAGTTTTTTTTTTTAAATGCATATTAAATTATACAAGTTAAAAAATATATATTTTAAGCTATTATATGAATTTAATGAAAAAATGGACGCAATTTGGTACAATACAATTTCCTTGTAGGTATAGTTTGCGTCCACATGTGATGAACGATTTTTATTTTTAATTATCTTTTTCTAGAATCATAATAACGTGGACGCAAATTGCTCATTACGATTGCATGATAATAATACATAAATAAAAAATAAAAACAAATTCCTTTTTTTAATTTTATCACATAAAAATAAAAACTAACTAAATCATAAATACACGAGTTCGCGTCCATTGTGGTCGCAAAGTGGAAGTTTTATAAATTCGGTGTAGTAATTCGCGTCCACCTTATTTTAACTGTTAACTTTAAAAAAAACAAGCAAATACATAATTAATATTACTCCTTTTTTCATGCTTTAAGAATAAAAACAGCTGTGTATTGTAAAATACGCATAAAACAATAAAATACTTACCGTCGAACGCGCCCCTGCTCACTATTTTTTTGCCGACATTTCGCGCGTTTGCGCTTCTTTGTTGAAGAACGGAAACTAACTATTTTTTCTAGACATGATTGGTTTAGCTCACAGAACTTTTGTCTATGTCTATGTGCCTCTTATACGATTAGGTATTAGCGGTAACGACTTTTCGGCGATTTACTGTGTTAATATACCTATTTTCGAGAATTATTATAGGGAGGTCCGAAAAATGGACGCGAATAGGGCGCTGGACGCGAACAGGCGAAATGACCCTATTTAGGTTTAAAAAAACTTAAATAATTTGTCATATTGTCTGTCGAGTGTTTTAAACCGACTTTAAAAAGGAGGTTCCCACTCGATTGTATGTTTGTTCCTTGTAATAACATCGTCATTTATGGATAGACTTCGGAAATTCTTTCGGCTTATGACAAGGTATGCTAACAGATTGTTCCCGTATTCAACAGATTAAAAAAATACAGTTCCCAAAAAATCCTGTTTCAAAGTCGGTTTTTCGGTTTAAAAAGTTATTGTAGAGACAAGACAATCATAAAACTTGGGCCAACCGAACCGTAACCCTCTCATAACTATACAAAGCTCTCCGCAGTTTAGCCAACAGTAACACCGCCCTAAGCCTCTGCATAAACCAGGCACTTCATAGGAACTTGAACTACGTTCGAGTCGTGATTATGGACATGCGCAAACAAGAGTTTTCATTGCATAACATCTTACTAATAATTTTATTCATGGACTATGAAGAAATAAACATTGTTTCGTTTAAAAGTTGTCGAAGTTACTGGTGTTGCAAACCAGTTAAGAATTTAGGGATAAAAAAGCCATGCAAAGTAAAGTACTTTACTTTAAGAAGCCCGTTATGAAAGATGCTATTTCAGTATAATTTGAAGCAAATTTCAAACAAGTAAAAAAGTACTTAAGAAATAAGTTAGATTTGAGTAGGTTAGTAACCCTGCTGGTATCGGAGTTTTAAGACTATGTTTCCGACATTGTATAAAATTATATTGTCTTGTTTAGCTTGCATAAGGCAAGCGTAGTGATTGCGCCTCTTATTGACTGTACTGATATAAGTTAGCTAGCAGCGCCCCGCGGTTTTACCCGCGTTGTGCCCGTTCACGTCGGAATTTCAGGACGAAAAGGAGCCTGTAACCTTCCCGTTGAATGTGGCTATCTATTACAAAAATAATTTTTCAAATCCGACCAGTAGTTCCCGAGATTAGCGCGTACACACAAACAAACTCTTCAGCTTTATAATATTAGTATAGATGATCTTTACCTTGCAAAGTGTTACACGCTACAGATGGTGACTAGCTGGTCGAAAAACTCCGATCCGGGGGCATTAAAAATGCCTACTTCCTTACCCATTGTTTGCTGTCTTTGTAGTTGAATAATAGACGGATTTATCCGTAGACGGTTCAAAATGGAAAGATTTAAAAGGGATAGATGATATTTTGCAAAAAAAATGCTTCTAACCGTAAAAAATAGGTAGACATACGTAGCAAAAGTATCAGCACAGTACTGTGTTATTAGGGTTCCGTACCCAAAGCGCAAAACAGGACCCTATTACTGAGACTTCGCTGTCCGTCCGTCCGTCCGTCTGTCACCAGGCTGTACCTCAAGAACGGTGATAGCTAGACAGTTGAAATTTTCACAGATTATGTATTTCTATATTTCTATTGCCGCAATAACAACAAATACTAATATTAAATTAATTAAAACAAATATTCAATGGGGGCTCCCATGCAACAAACGTGATTTTTTGCCGTTTTTAAAGTACGGAACCCTCCGTGAGCCAGTCCGACTCGCACTTGGCCGGTTTTTAGTAATATCCCATTACAAAGCAAACGCCGACTGACTAAATACTTGGTACTTCTTATTTGAGTTACAAATACACGCTAATGATATAATTACCAAATATTATCAACATAAACAAACATTCGTGATGGATTCGCGTGTCGCTATCAATTATTCAAATGTAAGGGCTTCGCGAAGTACGGCTGGCTGCGTTCATAGTGTTTAGCATTACAATGTGGAGATGGAGAATAACGTTTTTGCAACTAAACGTGGTTTGTATTGAAATTATACTTTTTTTAAGAAGTGGTGATTACGCCTAATCCTCCTCATTGTACTGATGTATTTAGTGAGATGAGCCTTTGCCCAGCAGTGGGACATTACAGACTAATACTTTACTTTTTATTTTAAGAAGATAAGTCATAGCTTTTTGGCAAGCACAATAACAATAATTAATGTTAATTAATGCCAAAATGTAAAAACAGCTATCAATTCGATTCATTTGACAAATAGTAGATTTTTTTAAATAACTTCCAATTGAGCGGCGATCAATAATACATAATAATGTCAAAGTAGTTTTTAGACCATACATATTTTGTAATATAAAAAGAATCATCAAAATCGGTTCATAAACAAAGAAGTTATCTGCGAACATACATAAAAAAAATTTAAGTCGGTTAAAAATCAGTTTATCTTAACAGAATTCTAAATACCAATTTCTAAACTTCTTAGCAAGTCGGTGGGCACTTATCCTAAATGTGGTCTTGCCAGAATGTTGCCAGTTCAATAATGTAAGCAATTTCGAAGCTGAAATATCGCTAAAAGTGCTAATAAAAGCATTCAATATACAGAAATACGTATCACGTTACAAAAGGTAGTTTCTTGAGCACTACCCACGTTTCATCGATTTGTTTTTCCCTGAAATATCGGTTTTCAGATTCCCTTTGTTAAAAGTATCGCTGCACACCTACACCCCGACATCTATCCAACAAAATCATTACAATTCTAAAAATAGAAGTCATCCCAATCGTGCGATACCTGCACTGTATCGTATATTGCGTACCTTCAAACTATAGATACGTAGATATAGAACTATAGTAAAAGGAAGTAACATAATTTGTCTGTTTATCCGCTAACTCCTTCTAGAATACTAATCGGATTTCGATACGGTTTTCATAGTTAAATAGAGCATTTCTTCCGTTAGGTTTTTGTGTACAATGCAAGTTATTACGCAGCATTATAGTAATGAAAATTCAATGTTTTTGTAATTAACGGAAGCAATGGCGGGTCGCTAGTATAGTGTTCCCATTCCCGCCAATTCCAATTAGCAGCCTCCTACATGAAATGGTAAACAAGGAATATTCAAACGTTGTTCGCGCATGCGCACTACGCCAAAGCCTCCGCGTTCAACTAAGTACCAACCAAGCTCCGACAGTCGCATTTCGCCGTGGTAGCAAGGAGGACGTATGCTTCAGCAATTTAGGAAATGACGTATTAACTTTTTTGTTCGGCCATCTTTAGCTGTCGGGAAGATTGCTTTAATAAGTACACGTTTGTAGTTTGAGTATGAATCGGTTTCAATGCTCAAACGGGCATGGTACAGGCTAATCATAAATCAATATTGCTAGACAGGCACTGAAGTTTGAAAGCCTTTGTGATGCATATTTTACCTTTGGTTATTTTTGGTGTCTGAATTTTCGGACCGGACAGGCATTGAAAGTTGGAACAGATACTATTTCTAACATGAAAACTATAAGCTGTAGTTCGTAGGTGTATTTTTGAAAAAATATTTATTACTGAACATTTTTTTACGATTACGTAATTTACACTGCTAAAGTATAAAGAGCAGAAAGCTTCAGTACCTTTTACTATCTAATAGCAATCTTGGCCACCACGCAATAACTCTCAACGAGTTTACTAGCATATATTAAATTCGCCGGCTACGAAGTTAGTAGCTCGCAAAATATTCACGACTTAGTTGCCTTCACACCAACTATTAAATCATCTGTACCTCCATATTTACTTGTATGATATCGACGTGGGGTAACACAAAGACGCCCCACCGTATGCTATGCAACAATTTCTTTTAAAATGCAATATTTTTTCTATAACCTGTTCTTAGCACCAGCTGTTACATGCCAGTCCATAGACAAATAAGTTTTTTCTAAATGTGGAAGGTATTTGACCTGTTTCCGACACGTACTGGTCACCTTTTATGTCACATTTCTATTTTTCTGGAGTACATACAGCGCGCCGTTTTGCTACATTACCAAGAGAGTGAGTGGGTCAAGGAATGGGTTTACTACCAGGCGGATTTGGATAATTCTTTTTGTATTGGATAGCCATATTAAAGAGGAAATGATTAGCCTATTGTATTTTTAATCCCAAAAATTCCCCGGGAACAACGCGGGCAAAACCATCCAATCTGACGTTAAAGAATAAACTTTTTATATCTAACCACAGAATAAAACTTTTCCAGTCTTCAATGTATACCATCAAAACCGGTTCAGCTAAAAATCAACCCTTAAACTTAAATATTTCACCTACTACAAATAACTTAGTTATGCAATATATAAATGCATTCAGTGAACGACCACCGGTGAAATATTAGTTTAAGTAACATGGAGGGAGCAAAAATCGATGGCCGGACGCATCTCTTGGACAGATTGTGTTCGTTTTTCAATGCCCTGCGTCGGTCACCCAGGTGGATAACATTCTATGACGTTGATACGACATTCATGGAGTTGGACTTTTTATTAACTAGCAGCGCCCCGCGTTTTGCCCGTTCCCGTAGGAATTTCGGGATAAACATTTACCTACGACATTCAGGTTGAATGTGGCTATCTATTACACAAAGAATTATTTAAATCTGATTAGTTATTTCTGAGAATACCGCGTTCAAACAAACAAAAAATCAAACTTTACTGCTTCATTATATTAGCATAGAATTATTTAGAATGTTCTGTTCCATATTATTAATGAGACGAGGAAGTTTTAATTTTTCGCAGTTATTATTCGCAGCAATTATTCGCAGTTAAAACTAAGAACCAAGTCAAATAGGAAATTATTTTATTAAGATTATAACAATCGACAAGTAGTATTAGCCTGTAATGTCCCACTGCTGAGAAAAGGCCTCTCATCTCACTGAAGATATGAGTACAGTAAGGAGAAGGATTATTACAATGATTTATCAATATTAAGTTTACGTTAAGTAAGGCTCCACACGGCTCAATTTTTAGGGTTCCGTAGCCAAATGGCAAAAACGGAACCCTTATAGATTCGTCATGTCTGTCTGTCTGTCCGTCCGTCTGTATGTCTGTCTGTCCGTATGTCACAGCCTTTTTTCTCCGAAACTATAAGAGCTATGTTGTTGAAACTTAGTGTGTAGATGTATTCTGTGAACCGCATTAATATTTTCACACTAAAATAGAAAAAAAATAAAATTTTAGGGGGGTCTCCCATACTTAGAAATGAAAAAAATATTTTTTTTTCATCAAACCCATACGTGTGGGGTATCTATGGATAGGTCTTCAAAAATGGTATTGATGTTTCTAATATCATTTTTTTCTAAACTGAATAGTTTGCGCGAGAGACTCTTCCAAAGTGGTAAAATGTGTGTCCCCCCCCCCCTGTAACTTCTAAAATAAGAGAATGATAAAACTAAAAAAAATATATGATGTACATAACAATGTAATCTAACACCGAAAATTGGTTTGAACGAGGTCTAGTTAGTAGTTTTATTTTTTACGACATAAATCGTAAACCGCAAAAAAATACTGATTATTCATTTAATAACTCAAATGTAAATAAAAAAACATTTATTTCAAGAACTTCTTTATTATGTTACTCGCTGCTACGGAACCCTTCATGGGCGAGTCCGACTCGCACTTGGCCGCTTTTTTTCCTAAACGCCTTTGAGCTTTTGTGGTTTCTAAGTGAATGTACCTTAGAATTACCCCTAGGGAAGTACCCTACGTGTTCTTGTCATAATAATGCCATCATCAATACTAATATAATAGAACAGAAGATTTTTTTAATGTTTGTTTAAACGCGTTAATCTCGAAAACTACCTACCAAACCGATTTGAATAATTATTTTTGTAATGGGTCGATGTAGATAGTCGACCGGAAGGTTTTAAGGCTATTTTTCATACCGAAATTCCCAACAGGAACCGGCACGACGCGGGTATATCCGCGGGATGCTAACCGTAATGCATAATATGGTAATTAATCTACATAAACTTTACAAATTCCAGGTTATATAAAAATGCCCAAATTTCATTTAAAATTTCCTTTTAACATAAAAGAGAATATCATAACATTTTACTAGTAAATTAATGTATATTTTTTAAGGCTATACGATAGAGGACTGGACATCCTACGTTTCGCCTTATAATATTAGGGAGGCAACATAATGTCTACAGACAACTTAGCTATATCCACTGGAAGTCTAGCCAACCCCTCAGGGTCATCCTAGAGATAGATTATTCGATCGGGACGGCAGATTATGTGAGAAGGGTCTTTAGGGGTAAAAAAGGTGTATTAATCTGACATGCTTATTTGTAGTTTACTAGTTTCTCGGCGTCCATTTTTGTATAAGCTTAATTTAACACTAACTTGCTTAGTACTATAAATGAGATTTTATTTAGTCGATTTTCTCACCTAACGCGCTCGTTAAAAAACAGGTCATTACTAGAAGATACTGTTTTATTTTATTTTGGAAGCTCTGCTTACAATTTCGGATATGTATATAATTATGAGTAGGTATGTATGTGATGTGAGAGGCCTGTGCCCAGCAGTGGGACATTACAACCCAATATATCTTTTTTCTAATCTCCTAACATGTTTAGGGTATCAAAACCTTACATACATATATTTTGATGTGATATTCATCTCGACTTTGTAACTTTCTTAATAAACAGAGTATAAAAAGTGTCCTACCTTCATGGTCATCTCGATGTTCTTCTGTGTGTTCACGTCCATGACGTCCAAAAGACGGCGGGAGCCGACGCACATACGCACGTCGTTCACTGTGAAGTTACTGGTGGGCACCCTGTAGACAGATACGTGGGTTATATACAGGTAACAATAAACAATAAGGGGTTCCTTAAATAAATAAATATAGCTAGAGAAATTCACACACTGATAATTATACTGATACTACTACATATACATACACAAATACTTTATAAGAATATATAACTGATGCGCGGACGTCGTCGCCATCAACTATGTCTTCACATATCGTTGACTCCGGGTGGGAATCGAACCCGCAACCCCCGACACAGTAAGCGCTCTCACTGCCACCGTGCCATCGGGTTTGTAATTAGGTAAGAGTAGTAGGGGTGCCTTTTCACCAGAGCTATGATATTAAGGGTGGGTAGTGTCAACCGTTCTTTAGAAGCTCACGATTTTTTCGCTATTAAATAATACAAAGCGATGTCTCATAACTGAATTATTACTTAATCATAATTTTCATTATCTTACGTTTGTTGAGACTGACTTGCGTTAACGTTTACTGTTTCGTTAGCGGTAGCTGAACAAACCCGCTCTCAATGTACCAAAGCACCGGTGGAGAGGAAATTAAACAGCCTAACCTGAAGGATTATCATAAGTACGGGACGGGAGTACAAGAAGAGTATAATCTATCTATATATATAAAAACTAGCAGCGCCCCGCGGTTTTACCCGCGTTGTGCCCGTTCCCGTAGGAAATCCGGGATAAAATGTAGCCTATAGCCTTCCTCGATAAATAGACTATCTAACAGTGAAAGAATTATTCAAATCGGTTCAGTAGTTTCTGAGATTAGCGCGTTTAAACAAACAAACAAACAAACAAACAAAACAAACTCTTCAGCTTTATAATATTAGTATAGATTAGTATAGGTAGATGAAACCCGTTTTCCTTGGTCGCGGCATCACGCGTGAATGGCTGGACCGATTTCCACGGTTTTGCATTCGTTGGAAAGGTCTCGGGCTCCGTGAGGTTTATAGGGAATAAAAATCAAAATTCCCACGGGAACGGGGGCGCTGCGGGTGAAACCGCGGGGCACAGCTAGTAGTAGATAAGTCTCAACATTTACCGGTTTATTCATCAACGCTCTTTAACTAAAACACTGTTATAAAGTGCTTTGTCTCTTTTGCTCTTCCGAAAATAGCGAATATCGGAAAGGGACACATCAATTGATAGCTAATATGCTGTCACTAAGCCTTTATGAATCAAAGTTTTTAAAGGTTAAGTTAACTATGTTTTCAATATGTAAGTAGACTTCATATAGCAATAATTTCAGTTTCTCCTACATTAGCTTAATTTTAAGCTCAAAGCTTTATTGAGTTAATATTGGGTTTACTACCAGTCGGATTTGTATGATACTTTTTGTAGTGAATAGCCACATTAAAGGGGAAATTATTAGCCTTTAACGTTTTATCTTTAAACCCTTTTTTATGGATGGGGAATGCATTTACGCATCCCCGGTTGTTTGGGGAAACAACCGGGGTATATGGGACTCAACCCCGGCACAATCGTGTCGGGTAATACCCACTAAACCTTCTTGTGATACAGCCTGGTGACAGACGGACGGACGGACGGACGGACGGACGGACGGACGGACGGACAGCGAAGTCTCAGTAATAGGGTCCCGTTTTTACCTTTTGGGTACGGAGCCCTAAAAATTAAACAACGATAAATACGAATCACCAACATTATCTAAACGGGAACAAACGGCCGCGAAAAACACCAAGATAAATGCCGACACAAAATAAAAATCTCGTTATTATTAGGGATATAAGATAATTACACCCATTTTAATCCGACATTATATAAACAGCTTATCAAAATAGGGCGAACAATACCGAGAATCGGGCGCTTAACAAACATTAAAGAAATATTTATAAAATTACCTTACTAGGCATTTATTGGATGCTTGTTGATGTGTAATAACAATTATAATTGACTGGCCGCGCCCCGCGGTGTTACCCGCGTGGTACCCGAGGGAATTTCGGGATAAAATATATCCCATGTGTTAGTCTGATGTATAACCTTTAGTACTGTAAAGTTTCATCCAAATCAGTTTTTTCGTAAAAGACTAACAAACATATACATCCATCCATACACACATACGAGTACATCCATCCTCACAAACTTTCGCATTTATAATATTAGTAGGATATTAATTATTGACAACAAAAGACGAATTAACCCTATTTAATTAGTAATTAAGATGTTACTCAATTAAACGAAATTGTTTGGAATTATAAGTTACTAGCAGTGCCCTGCGGTTTTACCCGCGTTGTGCCCGTTCCCGTGGGAATTTCGGGAATTTTTTTACATAAAAACCTTCCTCTTGAATCACTCTACCTATTACAAAAAACCGCATCAAAATCCGTTGCGTAATTTTAAAGATTTAAGCATACAGACAAACAGACAAACAGACACGAAACAGAGACGACTTTATTTTATACACATAGTATGTGATAGTGATATAAACCTTCTTCTTGAATCACTCTATCTATTTAAAAACTCATCAAAGTCCGTTGCGTAGTTTTAAAGATCTAATCATACATAGGGACAGACAGACAGTGGAAAGCGACTTTGTTTTATACTATGTAGTGATATGTAAGGCGGTATTCAGAATGAAAGCTGGCAATTGTGCGTTTACAATGAAGCGGAGCGGAGCGTTGCGTAGCCCCACCAATCACAGCGCATTGAATTTGTCAAACAACGCATTGTCATTGTTAAAATATTTTCGTAATGTATTGTGATTAGTCAGTTGAGGTCCGCACAGTTCCGCTTCGATTTAATGGAAACGCGCCCTAAGCTTGCTGCGGCCCTTATATGTAGACCATTGAAGGTTTTGACCCGCGTTATGCCCGTAGGAATAAATAATTTGGGATAAATAGGACCTATCTCTTGAATGTAGGGTATGCAGTATAAAAATAATCTTCTTCTTCATCGAGTGGATGGTCAACCTCACCAATCCTGGGGTCAGAGTTATTGAGCCGCCAAAGGCCTCTGACATGGCTCATGTAACGACTACTATCCGTAGAAAGTAACCGGGACCGACGGCTTAACGTGCCCTCCGAAGCACGGAATCATCTTACTTTTCGGGCAATCAGGTGATTCAGCCTGCAATGCCCTAACCAAACAAGAGATTTTTGTGAGACATTGTCCCCACCGGGAATCGAACCCGGAACCTCCGGATCGTGAGCCGAGCGCACAAACCGCAAGACCACGGAGGCTGTTAATAAAAATAATTATTCGAACTAGACTGATAGCTTTAGAGATAAGAGAAAGTTATAGATATGTATCAAACAAACAAGAAACCAAAAATAAGAAGAACCAAAAATCAAACTCTCCAACTTCATTATATTACCTACAGATACTGAAACATCTTAATAACTTCCTAATGCTTGAGCTTACAATAAAATGAATCAACGTCCTACTATCACCCTAGTTAACATAGTAACTAGTGTAGGTAGAGTACGACCCTTATCACTGAAAGCTACTGATGTAAGCTAAGCTTTACAATGTCACTGAGAACAACACAGTAAAACACATGCTAGCTCGGGTTTAGGTCCTAATTCATTCTAAATGGTAAGAGATTAAAAAGGATTTAGTATCTGGCAACCTCCTTACTTAATACATGTCACCTACATTGGCTTAGTTCGCCTATGTATTGTCTGTTAGTTAATGAAGAAGGGGTTCTTAGAATAATAGGTACATCGTAATTAGTCGTTCTAATTAATGCTTGACAGTTCACAAATATTTCATTATTATCAGGTGGACATTTCGCAATCAATATCCTTCATTTATGTAAATACTAGCAGCGCCCCGCGGTTTTACCCGCGTTGTGCCCGTTCCCGTGGGAATTTCGGGAATTTTTTACATAAAAACCTTCCTCTTGAATCACTCTACCTATTACAAAAAACTGCATCAAAATCCGTTGCGTAATTTTAAAGATTTAAGCATACAGACAGACAAACAGTGTGACAGACACTGTTTATGTCAGTCAATGCTAAGGGGTTCAAAAACTCTCTATACCCAAACTAAATTCCTGGGTTTCCCACTAGAATTTTCCACATTTTCTTATACAAAATCGGGAAGTATACAAATGTATAAAAATATGATGGATAGCGCCTGCTCCCAAAACCCTCTAACTAAAAATTTGTGTTAAGTATCGTTAATGCTTTTGGCTTGTTCTGTGCTTTGTAGTTAGTAAAACAATATTAATTAAAAACAATAATAATTTTAATCTTGGACTGCAGTCAGGTTTGTAGTTTTTTAATTAATCTACATTTATCAAGGTATTCCAGTTCCATCATACCTTGAGCCTTACAAAACGATCAAAATGTGTTCTAGGAGATACTCTTTGTCCTACAGTGGGATAGCATTCTAACTGAGTGCTACAGTTACTGTGCTTCGGAGAGCACGTCAAATTGTCGGTCCCGGTAGTTTCAATCGTTAGACCATGTCGGAGGCCTTTAGGCGGTCTACGGACCTTCTCGAACTTACATACTTAGTGGGATAGCACAGTTACTCACATAAACCCTTTAAATATTATAGAAGGGAATATTTTGCCTAGCTCCACCAAGGCTTGCTGAAGGCTAAATAAAAGAACTATCGACGTTAATAACCGCATAAACAATTCATTCATTACGAGAAACTACTTTCTTTCATTCCGCCCCAAGGTTGTTTGCACAAATGCCGACATTTTATATTTTATAATCTGTACCAGGTTCTTTTAGTATATACTAGCAGCGCCCCGCGGTTTTACCCGCGTTGTTCCCGTTCCCGTGGGAATTTCTGGAATTTTTTTACATAAAAACCTTCCTCTTGAATCACTCTACCTAATACAAAAAACCGCATCAAAATCCGTTGCGTAATTTTAAAGATTTAAGCATACAGACAGACAAACAGTGTGACAGACACGAAAAAGAGACGACTTTATTTTATACTATGTAGTGATAAAACGTTCGTGAGAGAACTTTAACGTTGTGTATTATTTGAATTATTTATTTTTCTAGAGAAATAGTTGAGAGATATACTTTCACATTAACATTATAATAGCATGGACATGAGTATGTTTCTAATTTTTACTAACAGAACTTTAGAAATTACGAAAGTATGTAATGCAAAGTATGCAAAGACTGGGGTCCCGGGTTCAATTCCCGGGAGTTAGTCGGGACGAGCGAAAACATGTTTCCTACCCGCATTAGGCAAGCGTGGTTATTACGCCCAATCCTCCTCACAATACTAATCTCGTCAGTGAGATGAGAGGCTTTTCCTCAGCGGTGGGACATTATAGGCAATTCTTTTTTTATATGATCATTAAACATTAGAATCCTCTTTTATATTAACACGTGGCAATTTCTTTACAAAACTTAACATAACCTTCCTAACTGCCAAAAGGCGATATCTGTCAGTATCAGCCGACTCTATCATCAATATCATCATAATATACTAATATTATAAAGCTGAAGAGTTTGTTTTGTTTGTTTGTTTGTTTGTTTGTTTAAACGCGCTAATCTCAGAAACTACTGAACCGATTTGAATAATTCTTTCACTGTTAGATAGTCTATTTATCGAGGAAGGCTATAGGCTACATTTTATCCCGGATTTCCTACGGGAACGGGCACAACGCGGGTAAAACCGCGGGGCGCTGCTAGTATACTAATATTATAAAGCTGAAGAGTTTGTTTTGTTTGTTTGTTTGTTTGTTTAAACGCGCTAATCTCAGAAACTACTGAACCGATTTGAATAATTCTTTCACTGTTAGATAGTCTATTTATCGAGGAAGGCTATAGGCTACATTTTATCCCGAAATTCCCACGGGAACGGGCACAACGCGGGTAAAACCGCGGGGCGCTGCTAGTATCATCATATTTGCGGTCTGAAAATGTTGGAAACTTGCGGAAAATGTTCTCTATGGCGTGTCCATGATAATATGTCGACTTAGAGAAGATGTAAAGTCAAAAAGTGGGAATTAAAATAATTAACCTAGACTATAATTAAATAATACTTAGTCATTATTTTAACTATTATCATTATTTTATTGGAATGGAATCGGCTGTAATTTCAGAAATGAAACAGTCATTTTAATATAATAATGATTGACAAAAAATAACCAGCAGAGTTTCTTGCCCATTCTTCTCTGCTGATGTTCTTCCGAATGGGTGGTACGTTAAAAAAAATGAACAAAATATTTTAATTTTAATACTAAGATAACCAAGAATAATCGATCAGATAGATGACCTTTTAAACAAAATAAAATTAACTACATCATCATTAACCACTCATTTAAGGACTATGATCCCATAAACCGATTAACAGTTATCCTAAAGTTAAACTTACTACCCCGTCTTTTGCGGGGGTTGAACAATATTAAATGTGTTTTAATAGATAGTGATTCAAGAGGAAAGTTTATACGTATAAAAAATCCCGAAATTCGCACGGGAACGGGCTCAACGCTGGTAAAACGATGATGTATTTCTATTGCCGCTATAACAACAACTACTTATTATTATTAATTAGCCATAAATGTCCCACTGCAGGGCAAAGGCCTCCCTACCCTCCTTCCACTGATCTTTATCCTGAGCTATTGTGGGCCAGTTATTATTGTGTTGGTCAAGTTCGTCCCTCCAACGCTTGCGGGGTCTTCCGAGGGGTCTTTTTGTGCAAAAACAAATACTTACTAATAATAAAATTAAACAAATATTTAAGGGGGCTCCCATACAACAAACGTGATTTTGGTACGGAACCCTTCGTGCGCGAGTCCCACTCGCACTTGTTTAACAGTATTTTAGTTAAATTGCGTTTATGAATAAGGCGGTAAGGCTATATTTATATCTAGAAATTTCTACGTGGAAAATCGCTGGCACGTCTATGTATATATAAGTCAAATAGTTTTAATAACATATTATGTGCCAATTAGTAAAATAATCTACAATTAATAGTTCAATTTGGCACCAAATCACCTATGAAACAAGTCAATTTTCACAGCAATTAAACCAGTATTAACAAGGAACAATAAATAGGTAAAACTTTATTTATGTTATCGTAGACTAGCAGCGCCCCACGGTTTACCCGCGTTGTGCCCGTTCCCGTGGGAATTTCGGGATTTTTTTTACATATAAACCTTCCTCTTAAATCACTCTATTTAAAAAAACCGCGTCAAAATCTGTTGCGTAGTTTTAAAGATCTAAGCATACATAGGGACAGAGAGACAGCGGAAAGGGACTTTGTTTTATACTATTTAGTAATTCTCGTGTCATCGGCCACCACCATCGGCCGCCATGTCATCACCACTCAACCCCGCAATTTCCATCGAGGTGTTCTACAACTATAGACTTTGATGCAATAATATCTTAAGGCAGAGCAGATTTTGCTTTAGGTCATTACATTATCTAGAGCAGAGTTCGCTATTATAGTATCTAATAGATCAGATACATCAGAATAAACGATAGCTTATGTCTAACTTGAGACTTATCTGAATGGACAAATTCGAAGATTACACTCATGTCTGAAATGACTAGTTATCAAACTTTATACGGCTTAAACCGCAGTGAACAAACTCCCGTGAGAATTTCAGAGTAAATAGTACCTATCCTGTGTGTGTCAACAAGGTTTAATAGACGGACGGACAGAGTTAATTTCGGATTTATAATATAAATAGATTGTTGACTTCTTGAATATGACGTATAGGCCTAGTCAGCGCATAAAAATGTTAAACTTGGAATCTTATCATTGTCTTATCAATCTTCTAAACTTCTAACCTAAGTTCCTCCTTCTAACCTAACTAACAAGTCAATAGAATTTTTTAAATTTTATGAATGACAAAGTACTTAAATCATTATAATTTTTATCAGCTAACCTCACCTAACGGGATTAAAAAAAGTAAATTAACAACCTGGTAGATCCCACTGCTGGGCAAAGGCTTCTCATCACAGTGAAGAGACCAGTACAAAACATGTACTATACATAATACACATACCTCAATCCCAATCCAACTTTATCTTTAAACAGCAGCGGTGTAGTGAATCCATGCTTCTGTAGATATGACACGGTCAAGTCTGACCCGTGCATGTCCAGCACCGAGCCAGGGTGCTCGAACCGGGAGCTCTCCAGCTTGTCAGCGAGAGAGAACCCTCGGCCACCTTCAGCCTCATCGTCACCGAGGGCCCATTCATCAGAGTAGAGCTTGCGTTGTTTGCGTTCACGCTGGGGAGGAATATGTTGGTGAGTTTGATGATCGGGTAAATTGATTTAAATATTAAGGTTCAGATTTATAAAATTAAAAGTAAATGTTTTGTTGTTTAAGCTAGTTCTAGGTATATTTCGTAGACTGCCTTTGGGCTGCTGATATGATCTAGATTTTTTAATTAATTAATTTCAGGAAATATTACTCTTAATTTTATTCATGACGATTTTGGGGTATTAATATTTGTGGTGGTTGTAGATCCACTTATTATACAATTTTGTTATAAAGATAAAGTTTAATGTTATGTTTAAAAGTTATATTAGTGACATGAATACACTGACATTATCACCTGTAACACCAGAAAAATGAAAATTTTATTGAAATAATTTTAATTAGTTAGAGTAACTATTAAGTTTAATATGTTAATTCACAATGCAAAAGTAGAGTTTTTGCTACAGATAATAATTATTATTTAGATAGGTAGGTACCTAGGGCCTAAAAATAACTTTTTGCTTGTACCTATCTATCAAGATAGTATTTTGACGTAAAATCTGCTAAATCCATCGGCAATTTGTCGAAACATCCAATAATAAGACATGACCTACAAAGCATCTGAAGTGACTTTCACTTTTACAGTGTAATTCAGCAGTTTCATGACCAATGAATCGTATTCATGATGTTAAAATGATAACTTTGTCAATTAGACGACCGCTTGTGTCGTAAACTACATTGTTTTAGCTTGTTTTTAGTTTTATAACCAAGGTCATTGTAACTCGAGCTGTGTAACAATAAAACTTTTCATGAGAGGGCTTTGCTATCGTGGCAAAACAAAGAAAATAATACGCTTAGATCGACGATTGTCGATCGCAAGAACGTATCGCATGTTATTGATGTGTAATGTGGTTAGAAATATGTTTTAGGCGTTCGCTCGTCGGCTGTCATGTGGTAATTGTTCGAAGATAGATAAATGAAGTACTTAATAAAGTAGATCGCGGAGTCCGAGGCGAGTCGACGTGTGGTAGCGAGCGCGAGCGCGCACGCCCCAGGCCGCCGGTGTCGCCCGCGGGAGGGAAACGCCTTCGGCCGCGGCTCGGCCGCTCGTCCCTACCAGATGCCTGCCATGCCCCGAGCGACGAGGACGTGTACCAGCGCGCGCCGCCGCTCGCCTCGCTTATTATCATCGTCCTCTACATCGCAATGCTGCGATCTCCGGAACTATTATAGATTTTGACACCTTCTCGCATGCGCGAATGCATAAGGCCGCCGCGTTTTTGAACTCCTCGCGGCATGATCGCAACAAAATAAGTCCGATGACCCTGGATGCAGGACATCCACGGCAATAGAAATGTTTCAATTAACATTATAATGAGATTCATTTATTTTCGTAAATCGATACACGATGCAACGATGCACCATTTCATGTTTACGTGATCCCAGATAAAGCCACCATGGCGTCACCCGGGACTAAATACGTAAAAATATAACAATAAGCACTTACCAGTTGCCTCGGCACTTGTTTTTTAGTGTTCGGCAGTGTTTCCGACATCTTTGCGGTGGTCAGAAACACTGCACCACGAAATTATCACTATTTTACGTAAATATTTTACACGGAGCACGAGAAAAAGAAACGCAATCCACCATTTGCAATAGTCGACACTGCTGCCAACTGTGCAGCGAGCAATCACTCCGGTAACATCCGTTATGTTGGCACAGTGTATTTTCGCCCATTGGTTTTCGTCAGAGAGCTAAGTAAGAGCGGGAAATTCAAAATTATATTATCACTTACTTTGAAAATCTTGTGTTTTTGGACCGTTTCTATTTATATTTATACGATTTTATTGATAAACTTTATTAATAGGACATTATAATAAATAAAACCATCGAAGTTTTCAACCGTATACCTAATACTAAAATCGTATCGAGTTCTAATATTATGTAATTTACGTTTATGAATATAAATTATTTTCATCAATTGACTCACTCATTCCTGATTCCACAAATTGATGATTGAACATTTGCAATTAGTAAAGATTACACCATGCGCCCCAATTTACACCTAAACAAATACCTATAACGTAGAAATGACCTGATTTCAATGCCGAAAAATATTTTATCTACACTAATGTTGTAACATTCTACTTATGTTTCCAATACTTGACTTATAATTACTACTGTTATAGCGCAGACAACTAAAACACTCAATTTAAGCAATTGCACATGATGTTATAATATCATTATAATTTAACATTATAACATCATTATAACGCGACCAATTAACCTGGCGAGCCTTATGTCAAAATCCTCATACTAGTTGTATAAAATTTTGATATTAGGCTGGCTTTTTAAAATAGTTGGGTTATACGCTTATACGTGAAAACTTCGTCGAAACTACATACACAAAACTCTTTGGTAAGATCTCGCTCGCTCCTGATTGGCCCTACGCGCAGCTGCGCTCTCATTGGTTAGATTTTAATGGCGGCAAGTTCACTGTGACAATACACGTACCTACGCGTGAATTTAATGTTTCGCAATGTGTTTTGTTTTTAAAATTTTGTTTGATTAATTGCATTAAATAGTGAAGATAAAGTAGTGTATGCAACTGCATATAACACGGGTATTAAAACACTCGTTACTATTATGAAACTCGCTGCGCTCGTTTCATAAACTCACACTCGTGTTTTAATACCCTTCTTTATATGACGTTGCATAAACTACTATTACTAACTTTATCGAATAATAAAATTTAATCTTTATTGCTTGAATAAACACACTCACATGTAAACTTAATAAAGCGCCATCTAGTTCGCATAAATATTACTAACTAATTTTATGCTGTTCCGTGTTATGATTTGCTGTCATCTTTGACTCACTTCTTTTAAATAATTACTACTATTACTAGTCGCGCCAGTGGATTTATTCCCGTTCCTGTGGGATATAATAGTCCATAACCTTCCTTTTGAATGTACATACAAAAAGAATTATTTGAATCGGTCCGGTAGTTCCCTCGATTAGCCAGTCCATACAAACAAAATTACTAATTTTACCTCCATAAATATTAGTGTAGGTGTAGATTATTTTACCCCTAAACTACCTTTATTACATTCCTGCCTTTACTAACTTAGAACGAATCACTTCTCTACTATTCCATCTTGAGTTAAGTGGTAGGTACTTAACGTATGTCTGCCTTATAAAATGTAAGTAGGTACCTACCTACCTACTTAAAATATACTTCAATACTTGCTCAAAAAATGCAATGTAATGAGGCGGTTGTTCTCAACAAAACCGATTCCTTCTAAAGATAGAGGAACAAAGTTTAGTAGTAACTAGGTAAGAGTGGAATGAAATCTCTTCCTTCAAAAAAGGAACTGTCTTTGGTTGGAAAATCAACGTTATCAGGTTGAATTTTAATTATTTTATGAAAGGATGAAATCATAATTTAAGTTATAAATTAGGACAGTGTTTCGGGCTCTGGGCAATCTTTGCTAATGGGCAATTTCAGGCAATAGGCAATTTTGGGCAATGGGCAATGAGCGACAATTGTCTAATTAATTTTATTTTTTAAAATTTAATTCGTTTTTTCCACTCTATCCTACAGTAGGTGCAGCTTACCGTTTCCCATGGGAATGTCGGGTTACATTGTAACCTGACCACTGCTGACCTGACTGACCTGTCCACTCCAAGGTTACTTTTATAATCTATATCCACAGACCAAGAAACAAAGGGAAATTCTAATCTATATCAATGGGAAAATTTAATTCGATCATAATTTTGACGCAACAGTACAAGCACAGGTACAAGTAGGAATGTTTAACTTAAAAATAATAAAAAAACAACAGATAGGTATGTAACTATTAGATTTAGTTTTTATTTGAAAATTTGACTTAATTTATTGCTAACGGTAGAATAAATCTAGATATTTGTGATTTTTACATATTATAGGTAGGTACATTGTTCATTTGTGTTATAAATTATTATCAGAAATATTGAGTGCTGTATTAACATAATTTAAAATCTTATATAAAAGTATAATATGTATCACAGACTTATATTTTTGTTGCTACAATACAGAAAGGTTTTAATGGTAACTTATACTAACTATTATATTTTAAAACAATTTAAAATTTTAATGTACTTATATCAATACGTGACGATCGAAGAACTAAATTAATAATTATACAAATCTATTTATAGGTACACAGGATATTACAGGTAGTGTGAACGAACATGAATGAACGGTACGTCAGTATAAGCAAATCTTTATGAGCTCTCTGAACATCGTCCTTGCGCATGGTACAGTCAGGCGGACAAAAATTATGAAAAAAGTGAAGAGTAATATTATTCAAATAATTACCTACCTATCATTGTTTTATACATTATAGCATTGATTGTTGGTAGATATAATTACGTTTTGAAAAGAACATGGACTTCAATGATTCGTGGTAGGTGTTTCATTTTTTTTTAATTTGCCTAAAACTAAACTACTGACCGATTTTTAAGAATTTACTATAGGACCACTTATAAAGTTTACGTTTTCAAACAAATAAGTAAGTATAAAATTTCGAAATCGGTCTAGGTATCTTCGAGTAACCGCGTAACAGATTCGGTTAAAATATAAATGGTTTACCTACGTAAAGTAGGTACTTAGTAAAAAACGAAAATATTGCACAATGCACGACCACGTGGCATTTTCAAATAAGTATAGTTTAAACTTTATATAGAAATAAAACTTTAACAATAATAACAAAACAAAACAAAAACGGTAACAAGAAATTCTAACAAACAAATCCTACTCGACTGTACTTTCTAGTCGAAACGCGCATGTGTGTTGTGTCGAGACGGAGCACTCACACTGACCTACAACGTCGCAGGACGTGAGCGGGTGCGCAGAGGGGCGCGAGCGGGGCGGTCACCTTCCCGACCCGCGCCACCCGTCCCGTCGACACCTAAAAATCGCGTACTGCGCAGGCTCTCGCGTCAACTTCAGAGAGCTCATAAAGATTTGCTCGAAGTATACGAATGAAGTAAGTAAATACGACAACCTCATAAACTAATCCGATAATATTTCATCACCGGATCTTCAATAAAGCACTCACTATCTATTCTACCATTTTCTTCCAAAAACTCAGTACTCATTAACCAATCCAAATACAATTTTAAATACCTATCATTAGGGTTCACATCTGTATGACCCAAACAGAAAATCCTATACGCATCTTCGCCATACTTTCCTATACCACACAAATCGCTCGCACGAATCCATTTCGACGAAACAAACTGATAACTCAATTTCCATATCATATGACCTCTTTTCCTCAAACCTAAATTAAGAAAAAACCGTTCCAAAGAGGTTGGATTGTCAGCTAGAACGTGGTAAGGAGTCGGATACTCTTCAAAGAAACTTTTTATATAACGCCTAGCTGTTTTCCCTGAGGTTTTGGTCAGAAAGATGGTTGCTATTAAAATCGCCCAGGGGTTTGTAATAAATTCTTCTTCTATAATGCCGTGCGGTGATATAGGTATTTCTTTAGGCGTTATGTTGTAAAAAGGTTTTATATGAAGAGGTATTATTAATTCTTCTTCATTTAAAGTTAGTTGTGATAAGCTCAGTTCATCGTCGGTGATGGAATTTTGACTAAGATCTTGTGATGTATTTGATTTCGATGGTGATAACAACTTTATAGGGCTTATTGCTATAGCTTCTTTATCTGCATTGAAGAATCGGCTTATGCATTCTTCAGCCATCTGTAAATAAACAAATAAATATCAATATTCATGAAAATGTTCTAGTTATTGAACGTGGTTGAATAAGTTACTGAAAAAATATTAAGTAGGTATCTATTAAATAAAAACTAATTTCATTAGTAAATGATTATTATCACATATTTAATTAATTCACACCCAATTATAATCCTTCTATTGTCTTTTAAAAAAACTTTTTTGACGAAACTTTTTATAAACTATCATAAAAAGAAAGTTTGTAGACTTTAGACCATAGAGTTATTGTAAAGTTTTGATACTAAATACAATTCCTTCACACAACAAGGAAAGTCGCGTGTGTTCAAACGAAACC
Source organism: Cyclophora albipunctata (assembly GCA_963082685.1). Classification (NCBI taxonomy): domain Eukaryota; kingdom Metazoa; phylum Arthropoda; class Insecta; order Lepidoptera; family Geometridae; genus Cyclophora; species Cyclophora albipunctata. Next base: position 4,658,172 of record OY720133.1, read on the forward strand.
TGTTTAAATACTTTTGGTTTTTTCAACCGGTAAAAATATATACAAATTCACAGTACAATGTACACTTAGCACCAGAAATCTACTCGTGCTTATTAGGTTGACAATAAAATTATTTTTTAAATCTAAATTCAAAGTCCATATAAGGTAAACTAGAACTAGAACCTTTTTGGTTATATGTATTCTTTAAAAAAAGACTAACCTTTTTGAAGGCGATTAAAAATGTAATAATTTGGTTAAAATGTTTAGCTAATATGGCTGATTTTTCAAACCAAAGACAATTTTATCTCTTTATAGGAAAGGAAGTTTAGTTATTGTTGGGTAAGAATGGAATGATATCAATAAAAATGTCTCCTAGAATCATTTTGAGAAGAAATAGAGAGTTATTGCCGCACTCAGACACGTCTATTAAATGGACAATTAACTAATTGATGTAATTTTTCATACATTAAATCTCTACTAAGCATGTGACGTCTCTGAGTATGGGAGAGTTCTTAAGATTGTGACTGGCACTAGGTCAATCATCCTAATAGTACTACCATCATCTTTGTGATATTTAAGTATGTACCTACCATGTTTTTTGGTAAAGTATGTCTTACAGTATGATGATATCATATAAAATCCCATAGTTTTTATACTAGTTGAATAAAGTAGTAGTAAAAAATTTAGTTCCATGGTTAACTCATAACAAAATGATTAATGTTTGGCATATGTATTTCCGTATCTATATGTACTAATTTAGTGTCCGACCGAAAGTTCGGTTTCGGTTTCGGCCGAGTTTCGGCCAAAAATCAAGTTTCGGCGGCAGTTTCGGTTTCGGCCCAAAATTGGCCGAAACTTTTGCCGAAACCGAAACTGATTTCGGTAGTTGTCGTGCACGCTCGCCTAATTTCGTTTCTCGCGGCAACGCTCTGGCGGGCGCTGGCGGCCCTGTTCGGGAATTTTAGTAATTAGCCCCGTACCCACCTAGCGCACAGGCTCGCGCGGCAGCCTCGCGAGCCAAATGCTCGGCTGGTGTGGACGTGCCTCGGGCTGCCTCGGGCGCGCGTTTGCTCGGCTGAGCACGGCTCGGCCCCGAGCCATCTGTTGTCGGTAAACTTGACGCGCTCAAAGGTGCCTCGGTGAGCGCTGTGTGTTAGGTGGGCCGTGGGTACGGTTATGTTTTGGCTCGCGCGCGAAGCTAGGAAAATAGCTGCAGCTGAATATACACGACTTATGATGGCTCAGCCTGCCTCGCGAGGCGGCCTCGTGTAAATTGAACAAAACTACTGAGGCTGGCTCGCGAGCCGGACACCGAGGCTGCCTCGCGAGCCTGTGCGCTAGGTGGGTACGCGGCTATTGATGATTCTTCTAAATACAAACAAATAAAAACCAAAGTATTAATTAATATGATTTCAAAATAACAATACGGAGTATTTAATGAAACAGTTACAATAAATAATTTGATTATTTATTGATAACTGATAAACATTTTGCTATGAGAACTAATTATTTTTTTCAATATAAATATATTATTAATATATTTTTATATTATATTAAATAAATGATTGCAACAAAATGTGTTTCTATTTCATGTCCTAATTAATGCAGAATAATGGGTAAAATGCACAAAATTTCAGTATTTTACGGAATTTTATACTGACCACGTGAGTTTCGGTTTCGGCCGAAACTGAAGCCACGGCCGAATATTCGGTTTCGGTTTCGGTTTCGGCTGGAAAACCAGTTTCGGTCGGACCTTAACTAATATTATACAGCTGCAGAGTTTGTTTGATTGTTTGTTTGAATGCGCTTATCTCAGAAACTGTCAATTCTATTTGATAATGCTTTTTGTAATGGATAGCCACATTTAACGGGAAGGTTCCAGGCTATTTTTCATCCCGAAATTCCCACGGGAACGGACACAACGTGGGTAAAACTGCCAGGCGCTGCTAGTGTCATATATTTATTTGCTTTTATCGCCATTAAATGTAAATTAATATGGTTGGAAATTACTCGGGTACAAAAAACAATCCTAGATACTTAGATCCTACTCTTTGGTAACCGCGAGTCAACATTCCCATTTGCCACCGGTGGCAAACCGGACTGGGGCAAATGAGAATTAAATTCATACAGTAACACAAGGTCAATGTGAAGGTGTATACAACTTTATACAAATACTAGCAGCACCCGCGGTTTTACCCGCATTGTGCCCGTTCCCGTGGGAATTTAGGGATGCAAAATAGCCTATAATTTTCACGTTGAATGTGGCTATCCGTTACAAAAAGAATTATTCAAATCGGATCGGTAGTTTCTGAGATTAGCTCTTTCAAACAGACAAACAAAGTTAGAAACTGTTTCTCTTTATAATATTATGTAGTACAGACAACATTAAATTTGTTAAGTACGAGTCTTTGTTATGTAAAGTATGTTCAAAATATAAGTGTTTGGATGTTCGGTTTTTCATTTATTCGTACCTATAGATTTTTGACAAGTAGGTACCATGTCGTATGGTATGGTGAAATACCTAGTGATGTCAACAAGCGTCATACATAGCGCTCAAGGCGTTATAAGTTCAAGTAGGTATATTAGTGGCCAGCCTTTTTATTGGAACGAAGTTCCTTATCGCGCGTTGGGAAAGGGGGCTAGACGGAAAAAAAGGTAACGACACTTTTTGGGCCAGAGAGGGACAGACAGAGAAACATGTGCGCATGTTTCTCTCTCTCTCTCTCTCTCTCTCTCTCTCTCTCTCTCGGTGTCGCGACGATTATTTTTGTTGATAATAAATAAATAAACTCAAATAATACTGCACAGATTTTGACGCGGTTTTTTCAAAGATAGACTGATTCAAGAGGAAGGTTTGTGTGTATAAAAATTCCCTAAATTCCCACGGGCACGGGCACAACGCGGGTAAAACCGCGGGGCGCTGCTAGTAAGTTTTAACGTTTTGTTGCAATTTATTTTATTTGCTCAGCTGGTTGTATTTGTCAGTTAATTTGGTGTTATTAAATATGGAATTGTTAGAGGCGGGGTGTCCAAAACAGCGATAATCAAGGTTATTACTTTGTCAGTGCGATGCCTTTGAAATTATGCAATCGTATGTAGTTTCAAGATCACTTGCGATGCAGTTTTTATTACAGCTGGCAATAGAAGCGCTTTCGATCTTGTCGAGTGGGTTAGTGGCCAACACTGGTGTCGGAGTTTGAAGACGGCTTCAAGGCCTCCGACATGGTTGATTGAAGCAACCAGGACCGACTGCTTTACGTGTCCTACGAAGCACGGTAGCGCTCAGATAGCACTTTTGATAACTTAAGTAGCTTGATTCCGGTAGATTGGGTGAGATAGATGTACCGTTAAATTACAATACAAGTACTGATTATGTACTGATATTTGGAGCGTAAAAGCCTTTGCCCAGCAGTGGGATAGCTTTACTAAAGAATACTTTTACTTTGTAGTGCTCGTGGCCTAAGCGATGTTAGCTCATTGCGATTGTTCATCAACGTGCAGCTCGGTCGCTACTTAGATGGGTGACCGATAGTGGTATTTCTCTCTGAGCGCTACCGTGTTTCGGATAGGTAAAATTGTCGGTCCCGGTTGTTTCGTCGGATGCGGTTAGGCAGTTCAAAACTCCGACACCAGAGTTGGCCACTACATGAGCTGACTTTTATAGCTGACTTTTATGAGCTGACTTTTAAAGCTGGAAATCATAACCTATAGGTAATGATTTACAGCTTTCCTTGCAACAGAAACACGTCTGAGGAGGAGGCGAAACTGAGAGCCGAGAACGCTTAGCTCCGGGCAGCCATGGACACTCTCCGTACAGAGTTTGATCAGGTCCGAGCTGAGCTGTCTCGGCTCACAGAAGCAGTGAGTCGCACTGCCCGAGAAGACGCTTCAGCAGGAGGTCCGCACAAGCACGGTCCCCTCATGGACGATGAGTCTCTTCAGAGATTCGCCGTGTACTTTATTTCTAGTTCCAACTTTATATACGCTTAATCTTCCCTATACAATCATTTTTCGTAACTCAGGTAAGAATAACACGGAAGCAAGTACAGCTAAATATAAACTGTCAGTAAGCAAATAATTATACAATATACGCCTTGAGGTAAACCTTAGAGCGTATAATTATATTAGAGGACTTGTTAAGGAAATATCAAATTGTTTATTGTAAAGATGTCGAGATAAATGTTTGATGCAAAATATGGTGTACGGATTTTGATAAACTTGGCTATAAATGAATAAATACGTCCGGACAAATTCACACATGGCTAGTTAGACCAAGACTAAACTCTTTTTCGATATTGAACTTAAACAGTGATTTAAAGTATTTTGTCTCTTTCGCTCATTGATAAATAGTGTATGTCTGGAAGGGACAAACCATTTGATAGCTAAAGTGCTGTTAATAACCGTTTATGAATAAGGCCCTTAACCTGTATTAGGGAATCCAAATAACTGATACTATTACATATACATACAAATACTTGTATACCTATACAATTGACACCCAGACGTCGTCGCCAACAACTATGTCTGCACATTTTGTTGGCTCCGAATCGAACCCACAACCCTCACAGTTGGCGCTTTCACATGCCACTGTGCCAACGGGCTTGCGAATAGCTTAATGGCTTAACACGATCCGGCTTTGGGATCACTCTCACTGCGCTGATATCTACACTCAATAAGAGGCTTATGAATTTGTAGGTTTTTTTATTTCATCGAGTGGATGGTCAACCTGACCAATCCTGGTGTCAGAGTTATTGAGCCGCCAAAGGCCTATGACATGGCTCATGTAACGACTACTATCCGTAGAAAGTAACCGGGACCGACGGCTTAACGTGCCCTCCGAAGCACGGAATCATCTTACTTGTCGGGCAATCAGGTGATTCAGCCTGCAATGCCCTAACCAAACTGAGGACAGTCTCACAAAGTGATTTTCGTGAGATATCCCCACCGGGAATCGAACCCGAAACCTCCGGATCGTGAGCCGAGCGCTCAAACCACTAGACCACGGAGGCTGTTAATCCTGGTGTCAGAGTTATTGAGCCGCCAAAGGCCTCTGACATGGCTTATGTAACGACTAATATCCGTAGAAAGTAACCGGGACCGACGGCTTAACGTGCCCTCCGAAGCACGGAATCATCTTACTTTTCGGGCAATCAGGTGATTCAGCCTGTAATGCCCTAATCAAACTGAGGACAGTCTCACAAAGAGATTTTTGTGACATATTGCCCCCACCGGGAATCGAACCCGGAACCTCCGGATCGTGAGCCGAGCGCTCAAACCACAAGACCACGGAGGCTGTTTACCACTTTGTGGGTATGTAATTGTACTATACTATACTACTTGATATTGCAAAGTGACCCAGTCTGTGATTCATTCATTCATTCATGTCGAGTAGGTTAGTGGCCAACCCTGGTCTCGGAGTTTTTAGACCGCCTAAAGGCCTCCTACATTTACTGCAGCACTTACAGACGTCCATTTAATCGACAAATAATTAATTTTGCATACATTACATGTCAAAATCACTTATTAAAATACTATGGAAGCATTCGATGTCTCAGTACAGGCGTTAGCTGTTTTAAACGAGTTATTCCGGTCTGATCCACTAAACCGATCCACTCCCAATTATTATTATTTAATTCCCGACCGATACCTTAAACATTACCATAGGCTACTGCTTTACACTTCGCTTTATTTAACATGTTTATCCGACGATTCGGCTCTACACACCAAAGCCGCCGGCCCGGCGGCACGAACCCGGCGGGCAAGGCCGGCGGCCTGATTTTGAACGACCAACGGGTTTACCCGAACGGGTTTACCCGCCGGCATTAACCCGCCGGGTTCGTGCCGCCCGGGCCGGCGGCTTTGGTGTGTAGACAGCTTTATAGGAACAGTGGACTATGGTCACAAAATACATACAAAAAGTGTATCCCTAAATGTAGTTTCAATTCAAAATGAGTAATGTTCGCTTAAACCTAAGAAACAAGTGCTTATTTCCTCCCCACTGTACTGATATTATCAGTGAAATGAGACACTTTTGCTTAGCGGTGAAACATTACAGGCTAATACTTTTTGTTTTTCACTACTTTTGGTACTTTTTACAACCTTTATATTTAGCATCAGCACCTGACAAGCACAAGTAACAAAGACGATTCTACCACCTGTGTCGACCAAAATAAAAACAAAACAAAGAACACAGAGCGAGCAATGAATTAACAAAACTGTCTTATTGTCAAGATAATTCTTTGCCGTGTAAAATCTATGTATGTACTTATACCAGTATTATAAAGCCAAAGAGTTTGTTAGTTCGAACGCGATAATCTGTGGAACAACCATTAGACCCAAAAAAAAAGTTTAGTCTCTGATAGCCACATCCACAAAGAAGGTCAAAGGGTATTTTTTTTATCCGAAATCTCAACGGAAACGGGTAAAACGCGGGTAAAACGCGAGGTAAATCGCGAGGCGTTGCTAGTTCGTAAATCGATCGCCGTCACCCGAGAACTCTGCTTTTCTTCGACCGAAGCAACTAACTAAGTATCCGGTTGAACACATTGCGAGCGATAAAATTGTGGCGGCTGCACGCGTAAAATAACAATCGGAATTCAAAATAGTTTCGATCACTGAAAGAGTTTACGAACCTCTTTCGTTTTTTCGTACGATTTACAGTGTACTAAGTTTATTGAATTTTGAAGTGTGAAGTGATTTCTTGTGTTGTAAGGTCAAGATTGCATACGTATCGATAAAATACGTTTCCTTTATCAATGGCGATCAACGGTAAGTTTTATCGTATATATATTATTACTTAAACTTGTTTCATATCGTATGTATAATCATTTATAATGGTTGTCACGTGATTTTGCAACAATGCGTAATTGCTTCGCTTTGTTCGCAACAGGGAAAGGTGATACGAATACAGCTACAGGATTTACAAGAAAGGTTACTGAGGCTAATTTATTTTCAAAACTATGCTGTTTAGTACCTACTTAGTGAAAATAACACATCTATACTACACGAGCAGCGCCCCGCGGTTTTACCCGCGTTGTGCCCGTTCCCGTGGGAATTACGGGAATGTTTATACATATAAACCTTCCTCTTGAATCACTCTATCTATTAAAAAAACCGCGTTATATTCCATGTAATAGTATTTGAGTTTATCGCGAACAGACAGACAGACAGACACGGTCGGGGACTTAGTTTTATAATATGTAGTGATTAAGTTAAAGTTTTTCTGAGCTGAAGAGTTTGTTGTTTATTTCCAACCGCTGTTCTCTGGAATTAACAGTCAAATTTTATAATTTACTAGCAGCGCCCCGCGGTTTTACCCGCGTTGTGCCCGTTCCCGTGGGAATTTCGGGATAAAATGTAGCCTATAGCCTTCCTCGATAAATAGACTATCTAACAGTGAAAGAATTATTCAAATCGGTTCAGTAGTTTCTGAGATTAGCGCGTTTAAACAAACAAACAAACAAACAAACAAACAAACAAACAAACAAACAAAACAAACTCTTCAGCTTTATAATATTAGTATAGATTTCTGTATATGAAGGTTACATTAAAGCTAAAGATTATCTATGAGTTTTTATCCCGTAATTCCCACGGGAATGGATACAACGCGAGTTAAACAGACGCTGTTAGTTTATATCATAACCGGGCCCCGCGGTTTTACCCCCGTTGTGTGCATTCCCGTGGGAATTTCGGAAATAGCCTATAAGAGTCCCATTGAAAATGTCTATACATTACAAAAAAAAACCAAATCGGATTGGGTAGTTCCTGAGATTAGCGCGGTCAAACTCTTCCCTCTCGAAGAAACTCTTCAGCTTTATTATATTAGAACACTAGCAGCGCCCCGCGGTTTTACCCGCGTTGTACCCGTTCCCGCGGGAATTTCGGGATAAAAAATAGATGTTGTCCGATTCTCAGGCCTACCCGATATGCTCACAAAATTTCATGAGAATCGGTCAAGCCGTTTCGGAGGAGTATGGCAACGAAAACTGTGACACGAGAATTTTATATAGGTATTAGAAGATAGAACTAGCTGTACCGGCAAACTTTTTTGCCATATGAAAATTAAGGGTTGGACCACCCTAATCACTATAAATTGAGATGTAAGCTATCCTATCTTTCAAGTTGCATCAAATTTCACACGGTGTGCAAATCAAATTAAAAATCTGTCAGTAGTTTAGGAGTCCATCGAGAAACAACGTGACACGTAATTTTTATATATAAAGATAGATTTCTTAGTTACGAAAGAAAACAAAATACTCTGTACAGTATATAATTAGGTAGGTACATGTTCCGAGAATCCAAATGTTCGCATGTTAATACTGAATAAAATATTTCGGTTTTAATTCATAATATTTTATGTTAATGAGTGTCTTTTATTTTGCTACACTGCACTTTTAGGTTATATAATATTACGTGCAATGGCGATTGCCGATTGTTTATAGTTAAACATAATAATTATCTTCGACAAAACGAATTTTGGTTTTATTTCAATTAAAATTGTATTGGAAGGATTTGTTTTGGCAGTAAGCGTGCCAATCCGTTGAGTTTTTGCGTGAAAGAGTAACAAACACATATACATACATCCATTCTCTTCACACTTTCGCATCACTACATAGTATAAAACAAAGTCGCTACTTTTGTCTGTTTGTTTGTCTGTATGCTTAAATCTTTAAAATTACGCAACGGATTTTGATGTTTTTTGTAATAGGTAGAGTGATTCAAGAGGAAGGTTTATATGTATAAAAATTCCCGAAATTCCCACGGGAACGGGTACAACGCGGGTAAAACCGCGGGGCGCTGCTAGTTTATAATAATAGTAGGATAAGATTAATGAAAAGTAAAATGTGAGTGTCGTGAGAATTCGAGACGTATTGTATTAATAGTAAAATACGATTTGCTTCGTTATATAACAATTAATTCAAGAAAATCGGCGAAATTAATATCATAACATTTTACGACTAATCAACGATTACGCTTATACAATCGAAGTGACTAGAAGAACACTTTGAATTCGAAAAAGAAAATAAAAATTTGAAATGCCACTGTACTTGGTTTTAATCACTATCACTACATAGTATAAAATAAAGTCGTCTCTTTTTCGTGTCTGTCTGTTTGTCTGTCTGTATGCTTAAATCTTTAAAATTACGCAACGGATTTTGATGCGGTTTTTTGTAATAGGTAGAGTGATTCAAGAGGAAGGTTTTTATGTAAAAAAATTCCCGAAATTCCCACGGGAACGGGCACAACGCGGGTAAAACCGCGGGGCGCTGCTAGTTTCATATATTTTAGTATCTCGTTCATAGTATATAAGTATTGCTTCTTTTCATGTTATATTTATGTGGCGTAGAAATAAATGGTTTATATGGTTTTTAAATATAAAAATTACTAAACTCACTTTCATGAAACTATCATGAGCATTTTTAAAAAGCTAAAAATTAAAATGGCGCCCATTTTAATGGCATTCCTTTGACATGACTGACATCGAAAGATTTTAATAATTAATACTGATAGCAGCTGAATAGTTACATAATAAATAAAAAACTCCGGTAAATATTTTTCTGGAATTTGTTTTATTTTTTATAATAATAAATAATAAATAAACCTGGACAAATTTACACACGGTTAATTAGACCCAAAGTAAGCTCTAAGCTTGTGTTATGGAATCTAACTCACTGATACTACTACATATACATACACAAATACTTAATAAGAATAAATAATTGACACCCAGACGTCGTCGCCAACAACTATGTCTTCACATATTGTTGACTCCGGGTGGGAATCGAACCCGCAGCCCCCGACACAGTAAGCGCTCTTACTGCCACTGTGCCAACGGGCTTGTCAAATTATGGACTAGTTTAATTTCTGCCCACGACTTAATGGTACAATTGTAGTCAGATTTATTATGCATATTTGTTACAGTTTTAATGAAGCAATAGAAACTACAGAATTTTCTAGCAATTTTGGGAAAAAGTTTACATTACCAATAGACCGCAGTAAATTGTAATATTGTTTGAGATATAAATATGTAGCTAAGAATCATTATTGAATTGCATATAATGTACTGTTAGCGTTTAAAATACAATATAATATTTTGTTTTGGCATAAAATTATAATAACTTAATTCGGAAGTTTGCTTGCAACCGGTTTTCGACGCTCTCAAAAAAGTAACGCATAAATTATTAATCAAAATCTGACCGTGAAAGTAGATTTACAACTTATAACCCTTTGAAAGTTATTTATAGATTTACTAAAACAAAAAACCGGCCAAGTGCGAGTCGGAAACGCGCACGGAGGGTTCCGTATTTAAAAAAAACGGCAAAATAATCACGTTTGTTGTATGGGAGCCCCCTTGTATATTTGTTTTATTTTATTTATTGTTATAGCGGCAATAGAAATACATCATCTGTGAAAATTTCATATGTCTAGCTATCATCGTTCTTGTCTTGACATACAGCCTGGTGACAGACGGACAGACGGACGGACGGACGTACAGCGAATCTCAGTAATAGGGTCCCGTTTTTACCCTTTGGGTACGGAACCCTAAAAAAGTAAAAAAATACGGAATCAAAATGTATAAGGAAAAAGCTAAAATTTATTACTAAACGGATTCAAGATCCCGTTCGGGATATAATTACATGAAAACATTTATATTTCGTAGAAAAATAGAAGATGCGTCATTACCAACTCAAAAACAAGTTGAGAGCGACTGATAAATAAAAATAATTATGTAATCCTGTCTAACGACGTAATTTGCAGACAGCCTCACAATTAAACTGAGTCTTCAAAGATATCTTCTTAAATTCTACAAAACGAAATAAATCAACCTAACTAACAAACATATTTTGTCAAACAAATTCATAATTTGACAACACTTAAAGTAGGTAAGTACGTATACTTAAACCTTCAATACATAGTTTAAAACAAAGTCGCTTTCAACTGGCTGTCCTATGTATTCTTAGATCTTTAAAACTACGCAACGGATTTTGATGCATTGAGTTATATGTACTACGTACTAGAGAAGTCACTTCAAACAAGCTTCGTGAGAGATTCGCACCGGTGCAGCGGTGCGGGGTCCACCGTTCACTTAGTCGATGGCCAGCTCTGGCCAGAACTGCATGTGTTACACCTATTGTTTTTTAAATAAAATATGCCTTCATGTGCATTGCGTTATTGCAAAAACACTTCAAGAAACACAAATAGAAGTAAAGGAGTGACCTTTCACTCACAAGTATAATTTTCTACTCCGAAAACAATTTTATATAAATACTAGCTGCGCCCCGCGGTTTCACCCGCGTTGTACCCGTTCCCGCGGGAATTTCGGAATGAAAAATAGATGTTGTCCGATTCTCAGCCTACCCGATATGTACACAAAATTTCATGAGAATCGGTCGAGCCGTTTCAGAGGAGTTCAACCACGGTACCCGTTCCCGCGGGAATTTCGGGATGAAAAATAGATGTTGGCCGATTCTCAGACCTACCCGATATGTACACAAAATTTCATGAGAATCGGTCGAGCCGTTTCGGAGGAGTACGGGAACGAACATTGTGACACGAGAATTTTATATATAAGATTTAAAAAAAAATATTTTTACATCAACAAACGGTCATATTACAAAGAGTATATGAGATATGAGATACAGAGTGGACACTATCGACGAGCATTGATAAATTCCTAGTTCCGATTGATATTATATTATATCAACCATAATTTATATTATCCGACTTCAAAAAGGAAGTTTTGTGTTCGTTCCATCCGGGTGTCCTCCGGGACACCTCTCAAGGTTTTTTTTTTTTTTTTTTTTTTTTTTTTTTTTCATTTGGCTGAAAAAGGTTTCCTCGGCAGTTTCATGAAACAAGAGAAAGATGGATTTGATTTGTCAAAAAATTAACAAATGCTCTAGTCGCTCCTATGATTTTCAAAAGTTTCTCTCCATTTCACTGGGATGCCATCATGAGATACCTCAAAATATCTTCAAAAAAAAAACATGAAAATCGGTTCATATAGTTACAACGGATTATACATCGCGAGCGCACTAAAAACTCATGTATATACGGACAAATTGAGAAACTTCCTCCTTTTTTAAGTCGGTTAAAAAATCTTTTGCTATAATTCTTCATATACTTTTTTGTTTGTTAAATAAAAATAAAAATTTACTTCTGAGATTATTGAAAAAAAATCTAGGTACATATTTCTACTAAGAGTCCAGTCTACGATGATTTTTATAATCTCTATTGTTAAATCCGAGTAATGTCATTCAACTAGACCTATCCGTCAATGTCATTAAAAAAATCTCTTCACGATTTTCGTTCGACGTAGCGCCTCTAGTACGTAGTACATAATAACTCAATGTTTTGATGCAGTTTTTTAAATGGAAAGAGTGATTCAAGAAGAAGATTTTATGTAAGTATAAAAATTTACGAAATTCCCACAGGTACGGGCACAACGCGGGTTAAACCGCGGGGTGCTGCTAGTAAATCATAAATAATATACTTTTCATTCATTGTTATGCAAATTACAACTTCGAGGTTATATCCATCGCACATGTACCACAGATTATTTAAGATGGCTTAATGAAAATTAAGTAATAACAAAACTCAGAAACGTCAAAATATTATTCCAAATTATTGAAAGACTAAGAAAGATGAAAGACGAAGAATTATTTTTGACGTATAATGCACACATTAGGTACCTACTTGAAACGTTGATTGTCATATCTGAGAACGGCCGGACCTGTTTTTAACCGACTTCCAAATAAAGAGGGAGATTATGATTTCGTAGGTTTTTTTTAGGGTTCCGTACCCAAAGGGTAAAAAGGGGATCCTATTACTGAGACTTCGTTGTCCGTCCGTCCGTCCGTCTGTCACCAGGCTATATATATCACAAGAACGGTGATAGCTAGACAGTTGAAATTTTCACAGATGATGTATTTCTAATGCCGCTATAACAATAAAAATTAAATTTAAAAAAATTCAAGGAGGGCTCCCATACAACAAACGTGATTCTTAGCCGTTTTTTAAAGTACGGAACCCTCCGTGTGCGAGTCCGACTCGCGCTTGGCCGGTTTTTTATATTTTTTTCCAAGATTACTCAAACACGGTTAGACCGATTGGTTATAGACGGAAACGGTTATAGATTCAAACGTGTACGATTAGATTTGCGCTCTAGTTGATTCCATATCCGATTCTAATTCATTCAACTATAAAATTGTTAAGAAGTCGACTAAATATATTATGTACTAGCGGCCCGCCCTCGCTTCGCTTCGGGTAATCAAGATTTCATGTAGGAAAATCGGGATAAAACATTGCGTGTCTCCCGCAGGAATATACACAATCAAAATTTCAAGTGGGAAATTGGGGATAAAATATTACATGTCTCGCGCGAGTATATATGTATACACAATCAAGATTTCATGTGAGGAAGAATTCGGGATAATACCTACATAGCACGTCTTCGTCGTTCGTAGTTCGTAGGTAGGTATATCCCCGCGCGCTTTGACCGCACGAAACAGTAAGTGGCCATAAGAGACCCGCCATCGAGCATTATTATTTTGTAAGCAGCGCCCCGTGGTTTTACCCGCGTTGTGCCCGTTCCCGTGGGAATTTCGGGAATTTTTTTACATATAAACCTTCCTCTTGAATCACTCTATCTATTACAAAAAACCGCATCAAAATCCGTTGCGTAATTTTAAAGATTTAAGCATACAGACAAACAGACAGACAGACACGAAACAGAGACGACTTTATTTTATATAGCGACCCGCCCTCGCTTCGCTTCGGGTAATCAAGATTTCATGTAGGAAAATCGGGATAAAACATTGCGTGTCTCCCGCAGGAATAAAACAATCAAAATTTCAAGTGGGAAATTGGGGATAAAATATTACATGTCTCGCGCGAGTATATATGTATACACAATCAAGATTTCATGTGAGGAAGAATTCGGGATAATACCTACATAGCACGTCTTCGTCGTTCGTAGTTCGTAGGTAGGTACCTATATCCCCGCGCGCTTTGACCGCACGAAACAGTAAGTAGCCATAAGAGACCCGCCATCGAGCATTACTATTTTGTAAGCAGCACCCCGCGGTTTTACCCGCGTTGTGGCCGCTCCCGTGGGAATTTCGGGAATTTTTTTACACAAAAACCTTCCTCTTGAATCACTCTACCTATTACAAAAAAACCGCATCAAAATCCGTTGCGTAATTTTAAAGATTTAAGCATACAGACAAACAGACACGAAACAGAGACGACTTTATTTTATACTATGTAGTGATATTTCTCATCATAACTCTGAAACTAACTGTCCGATTTTAATAATTTAAAGAGGTACACAAAGAAACATAATTAACCTTGATTGTAGAGCTATTTATTTTGATGTAGATTCATATCATCATATGAATATCATCAACTTAAAATTACACTCCTTTTTTAACTAATTAATTTTAACTTAAAACGGTTATTGTGTCTTAACTATAATAGTTAGACATATGCCCTCGCGAACTTATTTGTTTGCAATGATATGTACTTTGATTGTGTAGAACATTGTTTTTGTGTATCATCAATAGATTTAGTAGCGCACGCCAAAAACCAATTTTTTTAGGCATGTTTTTCATACCTTGGGTTACATATACCCGCGTTGTGCCCGTTCCCGTGGGAATTTCGGGAATAAATATAGCCTATGGCACTCAGGGATAGTGTAGCTTTCGAATGGTGAAAGAATTTTTTAATTCGGTGCAGTAGTTTCAGAGCCTATTCGTAACAAACAAACAAAAAATCAAACCTTTCCTCTTTATAATATTAGTATAGAAGTATAGAAGTATAGATTACTATCTATAAAGTCTAAGATTTTATGGCAGTTGTTTTTTTTAAGATTTTTATTGCTTAAAACGGTCACCATGACAGATGACATTCCAATACTAATTTTAATCAAATTAAAGTCAAACCAATAAAATTTGCTCAGCATTAATTTCTCATATTATTCGTTACAGGGGCCGTTCACAAAATACGTTCGCGTTCAAGGGGGGGGGGGGGAGGGGGATTGCTGAGTGTGACAAGATGTGACAAGGAGGGACGGGGGGGTCTACGGCAACGTGATGTCTCAATTTTGATCATGATTCAGGGGGGGGGGGGGTCTTAGTTTTTGTGACGAAATATTTACATGGGGGTCACAGAAAGTGTGACACAGCGTGACAATAGGGGGGGAGGGGGTGAAAAAAAGTTGATTATAGCGTGACGTATTTTGTGAACGGCCCCACAGATAATGTAACTAAATTAAAATTTTAATTAGCCACGCAGAAAACAAGTGATGCGTAGATGATGAGTTAGTAAGGATGTGTTTTATTACCCTAAGTTATATAATAATTGAATATTCAATGCAAAATTCAATTAATTATGTCATGACCTGAATCCAAAGATTGTAATCTTTTAGGTCACAGCCTTCGATGCAGATATATTTTCATTTGAATTATACATGGAAGGTAAGTAATTGCATACCGTTACTGCAAAACGCATTATCTGTGTGCTAGATTCTTAAAAGCCTAAGCTTAATTGTATTTTCTATTCATTACCACACATACATTGTTTTTTTCTGTAGGCAGACAACATTTTTGCTTTGCCATCTAAATTTTACATTTTTCAAAACTGAATTGGGATTACTTAGAAAGAAAAACTATTAAAGAACATAAATCCTAACCGAATTGAAAATCTAGTAATAAAAAAGACAGAAATAATTTATTTAGTCGACTTCCTGACAAATTTTAGAATCGGTTACATCTTTTTGTAATTACAGTCAGCTTAACTCTAGAATTGGCTACAAAATACTATTTTTTCGTTTAATCATTATAATAATTCAAATTACCTACATTTTAAAAACACATTTTCACTTGGAAGACCATATGGTATACATACGAGTAAGTATATTGTATACTAGCAGCGCCCCGCGGTTTTACCCGCGTTGTGCCCGTTCCCGTGGGAATTTCGGGATAAAATGTAGCCTATAGCCTTCCTCGATAAATAGACTATCTAACAGTGAAAGAATTATTCAAATCGGTTCAGTAGTTTCTGAGATTAGCGCGTTTAAACAAACAAACAAACAAACAAACAAACAAACAAACAAACAAACAAAACAAACTCTTCAGCTTTATAATATTAGTATAGATTACTGAAATGACATTGTCACAGTCAGACACAAAAACTTTTAAGCATATTAATTGTTCCTCGAATTACATAAAATCTTTTTGACACCGTGATGAATTAATATTATCTTTTCAGCAAGACAACACTCAACGTATTATGCAGAAAATGGGAACAGAAACTTGCAGTAATATCTATACTACTAATATTATAAAGCTGCAGAGTTTGTTTGTATGTTTGAACGCGCTAATCTCAGGAACTACTGGTACGATTTGAAAAATTCTTTCAGTGTTGGATAGTCCACTCATCCAGGAAGGCTATAGGCTATTTTTCATCACGAAATTCCCAAAGGAACTGGCACAACGCAGGTAAAACCACGGGGCGCTGCTAGTCAGGTATAATCTCCGTAATATAAGACCTAATTCGGACATTTCAGAGTAAATTCATTGTAACACTAGAATAACTAACTATATAATAAAGAATATTTAATGACGTGCTTTCCCGACTTTCTCCCAGGATAACAGATACAAATACAGGTCGTTAAATGTTTTCCTGTGCTGTAACTTAAAACCTCTTTTTCTGTCGAACATCCGAAACCCTTAAAATAAACGATTGAAGCACTTCCTCTTTGCTAAAAGTCGGACAAATTGAAATAGAGAAGTTGAAACAAAAGAGTAGCGCATTTAATATTCAGTGACATATACAGCAGTCTCCAGTGTATGTTTCTGAAAATATCTCGAACGACGGAGTTTTACTAATTAACTTACTATAATACTAGACTATTTGTTTAGGAAAATATCATAGCAGTTAAATGTGCTTTTATTTTTGGATGTAAATTTAAATTTCATAATTTTGTTACAATAGATTTATGTAATTTTAACGCCCTTAAGGTGTCATTGAGTTTGACGTATATTTGACAAGTAGCCGCGCCCGCCATTTTACCCGCGTAGAGCCCGTTCTAGTGACAATATCTTAACTAATATTATAAATGCGAAAGTAACTCTGTCTGTCTGTCTGTTACGCTTTCACGCCAAAACTACTAAACCGATTTTAATGAAATTTGGTACACAGTTAGTCCAGAGCCTGAGAAAGGACATAGGCCACTTTTTATCGCGAAATTCCTGCGGGAACAGGTACAACGCGGGTGAAACCGCGGGGCGCTGCTAGTTTTAATATAAAGTAGCCTATAAATCTACGCCTTGAATGTGGCTATCTAATACAAAAGAATTATTAGAATCGGACCGGCAGTTCCAGCAATTATTGCAAACAAACATAAATTCAAGCTTCAATTGTATTACATTACCTAGTTTTGAAAAATATTTCCGACACGGCACCCCAACCCGTAGCCAATTTCACTAACACGGTATTTGTATTAAATATGACTTGGTAACTACTTACCAAGAAATATATAAATACAAGTAGGTATATAACAGAGAACCGAACACATATGGCAACATATTTTGTAACTATTAACTGTCTGTTACTAATTAAACAAATGAGTATTGTTAATCAATATTTTACTGAGGTAATACCAGTGTGTTGATATCGGTAGTGAAGACAGTAAATTTTAAAACATTTTGTAGTTAACTAATACTTATTTGTTATTGTTTTTAAGATTACTTCACTGAGTTCAGTCCCTACATTGTACTATCATCACTACATATTATAAAACAAAGTCGCTTTCCGCTGTCTGTCTGTCTGTCTGTCCCTATGTATGCTTAGATCTTTAAAACTACGCAACGGATTTTGATGCGGTTTTTTTAAATAGATAGAGTAATTCAAGAGGAAGGTTTATATGTATAAACAATCCCGAATTTCCCGCGGGATCGGGCACAACGCGGGTAAAACTGCGAGGCGTTGCTGGTAATTTTATAATTCATTAGCTGTGCCCCTGGGTTTCACCCGCAGCGCCCCCGTCCTCGTGGGAATTTTGAGATTTTTATTCCTTATTTTTCTTACATAAAAACCTTGTCCTGACAATAAGGAACACATTAAAAAAAGAATCATCCAATTTGGTGCAGTCGTTCTGAAGTTATGCGCCTACCAACACATTTTGCGATTCATTTTTATATTATAGATTTTATCAGCTTACTTATGATGGGTTGTTTCAAACGGTTGGCTATCGTAACATACGTTCGTTAAAAATTTCACGATTTTTTACGCCGTTAAATGTCAGTTAGGTATACAAAGCATTATTTTATAACTTAAATGATCGTCTGTTAAAGTTATTCAGGGGCCAGTAAAAAAACAAAATTTTCATATTTTCTTACTTCTGTTGACACTGACATTTTATATTAACGTTAACTGGCGCGTGAGCGTAAGCTGAAGCAGATTTTAACTCTTATTTCCGAAATTTATGTTTTTAATGTGATTTGCTTCTTATTTCCGAAATTTATTAATCGACTTTAAACATTATTTCGTTATTATGCTACCGTAGTGATATTGATGTTATATTTCACAATTGATAAATCTAACTTACTCATACATCGTCATCTATCTATTGTTTACTCACTATGATTTTGTTTACACAGATGTTGTCGAGGTTGAAACGAAGAGTTCATAATTAATTAGGTCTCCAAAGGTAATAGAAAAATGAACTTTATTTTGGTTGGAATACAGATTTAAATCCTTTTACAGTTCCCAGCTATCCCTGGATCAAAATATGTAAAATATTGTTTTGAGACATCTAATAGTGACTAAACTACTATAATGAAGTTGAGCTCTTTGAATCAATTCATGAAATTCGCTCATTTCTGAAACTACCACTTAGATTTGTTTTCTTTTTATAGGCATATTCGAGAAGAAGGTTATAGGTTACTTTTTATTCTGGCATTCCCTCAACAGTTACAATGACGGTTGAGACCGTAAAGCGCTGTTATTTTTAATCGGATAGTAGTCGTTACATGAGCCATGTGAGAGACCTTTGGCGGCTCAATAACTCTGACACCAGGACTGGTCAGGTTGACCGCCCACTCGATCAAGAAGAAGAAGAAGAAGTTTTAAATCATTTAAAATATTATCAACGTAACGTCTCGGTGATCTAGTGGCATGTGCACTTGCCTGTCAATATTCAGATTCCGGGGCGAGCGAAAACATACTTCCTACTTTTCGAACATGGCCCGGGTTTGTGATCACTGATCATCAACCCGCAATTCGTAATCCTCCTCACAATACTGGTACCTTCAGTGAGATGATAGGCCTTTGCCCAGCAGTGGAACATCACAGGCTTATACTCTGCTATCCTGATTACTAACGTTTTCTTGTATGATTAGTTTATAAGTACAATAAACACATGCAAAATTATGCTTTATTTTTCGCAAAGTATTAAAGGTTATTGTATTCATTCCATTGCATTCAAATTGCACCCCGCAGCTCTCGACACAACGGATCCAACAAATCAACCAATCACGGCTTCCGTATTCCATTTAAAAGAGTTAACCAATACATCTGTCTCATATACGGTACATTAAAAAAATTACAGACTTCAATGATTACATTGGACAATTTCGGATAAATTCCCTTCGAAATTTGATAATTCATCTGTACCGGTTTCTTAAGTTTAAGCGAACGCTACTTATTTTGAATTGAAGCTACGTTTGCGGAAACAGTGCGCGTGAGTATTTTACTTTTTTTTTTATCTGACGTTTCGGCATCTTTGCTGGAACCGTGGTCTAGGAAGATATTCCAAGAAAAAATGTTATTTTTTTTATCCAAAATCACAAACTACCACGGTTAACCTATCCTTAATGGCTATCAGAGTTAGCAGATAAATTATGACATTGTTTCTATGTATTAAAATGTCAAATTTTGCCGGCTAAAAGAACAACTATTTCATTTCATTCATATGGTATAGGTTTTTGGGAATGACCTTAAGATGATATGTTTCTTTAGTCTTACAAAATTTACTTGATTTTTTATACTGAGAACTAATGTAAACGTCTTCCGAAACTATGCTTCAATACCAACTTATAATCATACAAAATTAACAACACAAAGCAAGCAACCACAAAAAATGGCAAACTGCAAAGGTATAATCACAGAACAATCACGAAATAGTTGTTAAAATTCTAGTCTGTAATCAACATTCGTGATTCAACCGTCCCATCTTAATAATTAAACAATTTTCGTATGAGATTCGCATCAGTTGTATGATGTTTGGATGTGTGTAGGTATCATATAAACAAGAGTAACAGAACAGGCAAGTTTTGTTTATTTGTAACTATAGGTCTCTTCTTCTTCATCGAGTAGATGGTCAACCTGACCAATCCTGGTGTCAGAGTTATAGAGCCGCCAAAGGCCTCTGACATGGCTCATGTAACAACTACTATCCGTAGAAAGTAACCGGGACCGACGGCTTAACGTGCCCTCCGAAGCACGGAAACCATAGGTCAAAAGATGTCACACTAAAGTTAGTAAGCAAATTCGAGAGGGTTAGTGGTCAACCCTGCCCGGCTAGCATATCACCGAAGACAAAGGTTTCCTATTCGTTTCATCTCTACTTTTTAGACAAATTTATCTATGTCTACATGCAACGTCAAAAACTCTCGTTTGTACTCTCAAAGTGAAGACTAAATGCATTAAAATGTGTCAAACATGTCACTGTCATACAATATCCAACCAAACATAACAGTCAGTGGAATGAACAGTCGAATTGAATGAATGAATCCGTTGTTGCAACGTCGAATTATTATAATAGGGGAGCCCAAGAGGGGATTTCGGGATTTACTACAGCGCGGCAGATTAGTATACAGGGGATACCTTGTATCCGGTTAAGTACCTCCACCAAATAAGAGCCCCATATATAGGGCCGGCCGTGAAGGATAAAGGATCAGATTAGTAAAAAAAAATTGATCATCAGAAATTCTCGAGCGCGTCAGATTAGGGTAGGGTGAGTTAATTACATGCTAAAAAGTGTATATTCCACTAATCTGATAATTTGAGAGTGACGTAAAGAAAGGGGAGGGCAGCAAAGTTGTAAAAAAAAATCGTCATCTGGACATTCTCGAGCGTAGCCAATTTTTTTTTTTTTTTGACGGAAATAATTCAAGGATAACGAAAAATATATAATCTGACGATTTCCGCAAGCCGAAATAATTAAAAATCGTCGATAAAGTTTAATGCGTGTAGCCTATATTTGGGTGATGCTGATGATAATGGGTGATGCCTATATTTCCCTCTCCGCGTTTCTACTTCTCCCTCACTTTTTCTCTAATCTATTACTCTCTCACCCCGTCCCCACTCTGGATTTTATTGCCATGACGCCGTCACAGCTGATCACAGAGACTCGTCCACAGAGCATAGAAGCACCCCGCGCTCCTCCTAGAGACGGCATTAACAACAATACCCGTGCCAATAACAACAATACAATTAAAGGTAATTCAGTTCATGCTCTGATCGAAAAATCAGCGAAAGGAAAAGAAGTTTATTTGATATTAATGATAAGCGTTATACTCGTAGAAGTTAAACAAGATATTACTCTTGATTTTAAAAAGAATATTGATGATGAACATAATTTTTTGGCCAATTTTTTTAATCAAAATATAATATCCACCAAAAAGTTATCTTTTTGGTGGTGGCGGCGCGCGAGGCGCGAGCCGCGGCGGCCGGCAGTGCGGGGAAAGACGCTGACGCAGATACGCAATCTGAGGATGAATTAGAGCCAGAAGAGGAAGATAATTCTACCGATGAAGATGAAGATGATGATTAATTCATTAATTAATTATTTAAAAAAATAATTTTCTTGGGAATTTAAAAAAAAATTTAATGCAAGTATTCTAACTACTTAAAAAACATACACTTATTTATTTGCATGCTATTTCCTGAACTTCTCAATTATTTAAGTACAATGATTTAAAAAAAAAAAAATTTTGTTGTCAGATTAGGCGAATCCCTTTAGATAATCGTCAGATTATGAGACAGCACGTCTAGAACATAAAGATGAACCATATATATCTTTAATCTGACGCGCTTGAGTATTTCAAAATGGCGAATTTTTTTTGCAAGTTAAAATAAAGGCCGCGAGTTTGCGTCACATCGAAATCGTCAGATTATTGAATGAGAGCTTTTTTTTGGTGCACTTAACACCCCCTTAGAAAATCTGACGCGCTCGAGAAAAATTTTTTTTTTTTCATTTTTAACCCTTACGTACAACCACCCCCATCATGCAAATGATCAGATTAACATACGTACATTATTAAAATACGTGGGACATTGATGCTATCAATATCTGACGCGCTCGAGTATGTCCATGCAACATAATTTTTTTACATATTTAAAAATCTATAGCCGCTTCCCCCACCGATGAAAAGGTATAGTTATATAACATTTTTTTCTTCTTATCATCTAAGCTTTGCAACCTAATAGGTCTCTATGACGCTCGAGCAAATCCCCATTTAGCATCGTGGCCTCCCCTACTATTAGGCAATATATTAGTGGTAACATCAGTTTCTCTACCAAATCTTTTGGCAAGAGTAGAGATATATGTCTTCGTTTCTATGGTAGCCGGGCTGGTGGCGGAGTTTTTAGACCGCCTAAAGGCCTCAGGTAGTCTAACGACGGCTCTGACACAGAGTAACTACATATTATGTTACTTATATAAAACCTCTGCACGTTGCTAGTGTAATGCAATTATTTTCAGTATTTATGTGTGTATGTATGTATACCTATACACGTTCTAAGGTATGTGATATTCGACAAATCATATTTTACCTTATCTACTCGTATGTCCGCACGCGATCGTAATATGTTTCAAACATTTTCACGATTTCCGTTTGCAATTGTTATATTGATAAGGATTTTGCAAAATTTTATCGTTAATCAGTCTATTATCATTGTCATATATTATTTATAATATTAGTTGGAAAATAGCATAGCTTACTGTTGCGGGTTGGATTCAACGGAGTCAACAATATGTGAAGACATAGTTGTTGGCGACGACGTCTGGGTGTCAATTATGTATTCCTATAAAGTATTTGTGTATTACAAGCTTAAAGCTTGGGTCTAATTAACCGTGAGTGAATTTGTCCGAGTATGATATTATAGACAGAAATAGCTTCTACCGCGGAACTGAACAATTTCACAAAACGCAGTTAACAAACACAAAAATGTCAACTCATTTCCTCACTAAGCTATTAATATATACCTTCATAACATAACAGATGGATAGCCGACGAATAAATACATAATCGTTTTAAATAATTATAATAATAACTGGATAGTTTCAACGTTCAACGTATGCATTATTTAGTTTAGAGGTCAAATTCGTTACAGTGATGATTGCATTCTTTCTATTTATAGTGTGCTAAGTGAATAATGTTTAAGTTTAAATGACAATAAATATCGCTTAATAAGCCACCGTTCAATGCTCAACGCTCAATGTCGCCATTATTTTATGATAGTTCTCAGCCATACCGCTATACATTGAAGAATGAACGCGCGAGGCGTGCTCAAAGCTTGGCATTAAGTATAGTTCTCAGCCAAACCACTATACATTGAAGAATGAACGCGCGAGGCGTGCTCAAAGCTTGGCATTAAGTATTCATGTGAACTCGCGAGGCGTGCTCGCGGCATGGCATTAAGTATTCATTGGAACGCGCGAGGCGTGCTCACGGCATTGAAAGAGATAATCTGACAACACATCATTCTGATGTATTGGCAGATTAAGCGTTCCCGCCAATTCAATATACAATTTTCTTCTTAGGAGTTCCAACATGTAAATAAATATGGCCGATTTTCCTACCAAAGACAATACTCTTTGTAGTGTAGAGGAATAAGTCTGGTTAAGTGATTTTATGATTCCATTCTTATCAGATCAAAATAAAAAATTTCTTATATTAAAGGTTTTTATAAGAAAACTCAAGACAGATTTATTTTTTTATTACAAAAGTACTTAGTTGATGAAATATACTGACAAATTCATACTAATTTAGTACTTAGTCTTCTTTTTCTAACTTTAGTTGATAACAAGAGCTCCTGCTCTAAAAAAATAAGATTATTAATAGGTACCACAAGTTATTAACTTTTTCTATTCTATCATAATGAAGGGTTATACTTAACTTCCTTAATTAAAGGTATCAAAAAAATTGCTCAAATCAGGTAACGACTCAACCTTGAATAATTATCAGTAAAACAATACTTATACATAAACAAACATTTATTAAAATAATAATGAGTTGATTTCCTATTGTTTTTACATTATGGTAACATCTCAACAATGTCTGTCAGTAAGAGCGGATTGCATAGGGATTCCAAACTTGATTTAGCGCTTAACGCCCTTATTCATATTACTTAGTTTATTAACAGCATGTGTTTGTCCCATTCCAACATAAGCTAAATTCCAAAGGGTAAAAAGAGACAAAACACTTTGTAACAGTGTTTTCGTTATAGAACGTTTATGAAAAAGGCGGTAAATGTTTATATTAAAAAACAAATGACGTTCATTTTAAATTGTGTTCTATTTGGTGCACCGTCTTTTGTTTCTCAAACATATTTAAAATAGTTACAAGAGTTGTAGAGTGCGTTTGAAGCGTAGCGGAGCTATCTTTTCACAGTACACTAACGTATTCACTCGCTTCACTACATAGTATAAAACAAAGTCGCTTTCCGCTGTCTGTCTGTCCCTATGTATACTTAGATCTTTAAAACTACGCAACGGATTTTGATGCGGTGTTTTTGAATAAATAGAGTGATTCAAGAGGAAGGTTTATATGTATAACAAATCCCGAAATTTCCACGGAAACGGGCACAACGCGAGTAAAACCGCGGGGCGCTGCTAGTACTACATATATCTAAGATAAGTATCACGAAAAAGACATTAAAATTTATTTGTTTCACAAGTTAGTTCTTTACATAATTTTGAATACTTGTAAAAGACATACTTAACTAGCAGCGCCCCGGGGTTTACCCGCTTTGTGCCCGTTCCCAAGGGGATTTTGGAATGAAAAAAGCCCATAACCTTCCCGTTGAATGTGGGCATCCATTACAAAAAGAATTATTATAATCGGACTGGTAGTTTCTGAGATAAGCGCGTTCAAACAAACAAACAAACAAAAAAACTCTTCAGCTTTATTATATTAGTTAGTATAGACTATAGACTATAGAGTATAGATATTTATGTATGTGTGCTCATCACACCTACACGGGCATTAAAACTGCTAAAAACTAGTCACGATTCCAAAAAAAATAACAACTAATATAATAATGTACCAAGAAACTATAAAAACATTAGTAGCAACACCTTTGACATAACTATGTTAAGTCATGAATCCGAGCAAAAAATCCGCGTAAAAATAATTAGTAAAGAAGTACTGATTGTTGTAAGGTGAGCAAAAAAATTATGATGTCATTAAGTGAAACGAGTGGGCTCTGAAGATACAATTGACTTTGCCATCGGATAAATTACGACATCCCACACGTACTTGTAAACGGTACAGGTTCAAGGTATTTCGAAACGATAATCTCAATGTCCTATCCTAATCCTAACTAATCACTACATAGTATAAAACAAAGTCGCTATTTATGTCTGTTTGTTTGTCTGTATGCTTAAATCTTTAAAATTACGCAACGGATTTTGATGCGGTTTTTTGTAATAGGTAGAGTGATTCAAGAGGAAGGTTTTTATCTAAAAAAAATCCCGAAATTCCCACGGGAACGGGCACAACGCGGATAAAACCGCGGGGCGCTGCTAGTAATATTATAAATGCGAAAGTAACTCTGTCTGTCTGTTACTCTTTCACGCCAAAACTACTGAACCGAATTAAATGGAATTTGGTACACAATTAGTCCAGAGCCTGAGAAAGGATATGGGCTACTTTTTATCGCGAAATTCCTGGGGGAACGGGTACAACGCGGGTGAAACCGCGGGGCGCTGCTAGTAATATTATAAATGCGAAAGCTTGCGAGTATGGGTGTATGTATGTTTGTTACTCTTTCAAGAAAAAACTACTGGATGGGTCTGGATGAAACTTTACAGTAATATAGGTTATACATCAGAATAACACATGGGATACATTTTATCCCGTAATTCCCGCGGGAACGGGAACAACGCGGGTAACAACTAGCTAAAATGCTGTTGATAAGTTGCTGTTTATGAATAAAACCCTAATGATCGATTGAATGTATCTCGCTTGTAATAAATCTTAACAATTAGATTGATGAATCAAGTTTCATATAAACAATAAAAATGTTAAAAACCTTAATAAAAATTCGCTATTATTTTTCATATAACAGTTACTTCCAATTAGTTTCGTCTGCCAAATGAATCTAACAAAAAACAACGTAAATAACCGAATAATAAATCTTCAAAAACCTTCTTTGAAACTTGAATTATTACGACTTATAAAAAATCTTTAAGTAATGATGACTTATATGAAATTATAAGCGTAAGATTTTTTATCATTTTACTTCGTATTTTTAAGGCGTTCATATGGATACCAAAGTACAACGACTTTACAATTTGAATGCAAAAAAGTTGGTTGGAAATAATCGTTTGTAAACTCAAAATCTTTTCAAATTAATTGTAATGTATTATTCACTGTGTAAGCAGCCGTCCATTACTAAAACGTAAAAGAAATATTATTTTCGAATTATCTATGGTATAAGCAGAGGGTTTCGGACGCCATTTTAACCTTTGGTGGGAAGGCGGGTATATGGGGTTGAATTTCGCAAAATCCTTTCTTGGTGCTCATTTACGTCATGGTAGGACCCCCTGAACCAAATTGCAAGTTTCTAGGTACAGTAAATTCGGCTGTGAGTTGATAATGAAAGTCAGTCAGTCCGGCTTGCTTTTTATATATACATATAACTAGCAGCGGCCAGCGGTTTTACCCTTGTTGTACACGTTCCCGCGGGAGATTCGGGATAAAATGTACTCCATGTGTTATTCTGATGTATAACCTATATTACCGTAAAGTTTCACTCAAATCCGTTCAGTAGTTTTTTCGTGAAAGAGTACCAAACATACATACATCCTCACAAACTTTCCCATTTATAATATTAGTAGGATAGAACTAGAAGAAATATGTAGGTATTTATAATGTCAGTAGACAATATAAGGCAACATTGTCAAAAGATAAATAAGGCAGGAACACATGATACTCGTAGATACTGTACGTAACATAACGTATTAAAGTAACATTATGTCAAGATAACGAAGCATTTGTTTTATCACGTTCCTTTACTTTTAATATATTCAATTATGATAATACTCATATTTATGTAGTGTATTACGTTTTTTAATAAACGAACGTCATGAGTTAATAACAAAATATTTAAGGGTCATTCCCACACGTTTCACCGAATTTACATATAATTAACATTATGTACATAACGTGGACTGAAAAAGTCTAACCGAACCTAGTTACTTATATTATAGCGCCCCGCGGTTTTACCCGCGTTGTGCCTGTTACCATGGGAATTTTGAGATGAAAAATAGCCTAAAACCTTCCCGTTGAATGTGGCTATCTATAATAAAAAGAATTATTCTAATCGGAGTGATGATTTCCGGGATTAGCTCGAACATACAAACAAACAAACAAACTTACAAATTTTACCTCTTATTAATATTAGTTACTTATAAGTTATATTATATCACTTAAAATAACCTAACACTTAATAAAACTAATTAAAAACTTATATCAAACTGTAACTAATCAGTGTAAAACATAAATTCCATTAGAGGCCGTTACGAGTACATTTATTTAATTCTTATCAAGTGTATTTTTTGTAGCGAATTAATTTATGGTACTGCCTACTCTTAGGCCGCCTGTCCATCGAAGCTGAGCAGAGCTTAGTAGCCTAATCACAATCATTGTAATTGTCAAACAACGCATTGACATTGTGTCAAAATATATTCGTAACTAGCAGCGCCCCGCGGTTTTACCCGCGTTGTGCCCGTTCCCGTGGGAATTTCGGGAATTTTTTTACATAAAAACCTTCCTCTTGAATTACTCTACCTATTACAAAAAACCGCATCAAAATCCGTTGCGTAATTTTAAAGATTTAAGCATACAGACAGACAAACAGACAGACACGAAAAAGAGACGACTTAATTTTATACTATGTAGTGATGCGTTGTGATTGTTCCGCTCTGCTTCAATGGAAACGCACTCTTATTTGAAACTGCCAACCTACTGCCTATCTATACTGCCTAGTCTTATAAAGTTCAAAAAGTAGTGGAGCAGAATACACGATACTAATAAAGGTATCTATTCTATATGTCCCTCTAGAGTGTTTTCGTAGGGTGACGTGGTTGATCCATTTTTTGTTGCACCCTGTGTTAAGTAAATTTTAATGTAAGTAACGTTAAGAATGTAAAAATCTTAAAATCTAACCGACTTCAATGCTGCTAACTAAAAATATTGAAATCATTTTAGTCGCCTACCTGATACATTTTAAAGTTGAATAAATTAGTCTATCATAAAAACAAGTTCTCATTTTCTTCATACTAATAGTAAAAGATTCAAATCAATCAATTCTGAGGCAAATCATCAACAAGCAGTATTCTTTCAGAAATATGACCAAAGATTACCTAAGTTCCAGGATCAGACATTTAAAAGTCTCGCCTAGAATCCCGCATGCTTTATTCATTTCCCAAAACTTATCAGTATAATTTTGTTATTATCGAGAGCCTAACTTCTATCTCTCTCTCTCTCTCTTCCTGGCAATGTATGGTATTGGGGTCAACCTTCCTTTTTAGTGCAGGTAGGTCACAGAGGGCCGGACAAGAGAGCCTTGTCATATAGAGAATAGAGTAGAAAATTGGTAGATTTTAAACTTTTAAATTTTCCTCAATTCAGAACTATTTTTTTAAATAAATCCAATGATAAACAATAACAATACTTCTAGAAGCAATATGTTCATGTATTGCTGCGTGCATACAATGGAAATTGCCAATCAAAGGTGCGCTAGGCATTGTTTAATAATCATAAAATGGACCGCAGTGCGCGCGGAAACATTGATTTATAAATAAACTGTAGCTAACTATAAACTAAGTCTAAACCGGTAGTGGATTTACCTTGTTGAATAAATTTTTAGTTGGAAACAGTTTTTGAAAAAACTATGCAATTTTTTAAAGCGTTTGGAACATTTGGCAGTGCTCTGGCATACAAGCAAAAACGACGACGGAAATATAAATTTTACTAACTTCCACCATTTTTGGAAAAAATCTGGAAGCAAACCCATGAACAGTGAAGGATTTTCGAAATTGGGTCAATAAACAAGACCGATATAACGGTAACAAAAACTTAAGGATTTTGGAAATTGGATCTTTAAAGAAACCGATATAATGTTAAGAAACCACACTCTCCCTTTTTCAATGTAATCAAACCTAATATAACAAGACCGAAGTTTTTACTCTGTATGAACACTCTAATCTCAGGAACTGAATGAATGAATGAATGATAATGAATGATAATCTTTATTTATTTCTGAATGATAATCTTTATTTACTAACTACGAATCCGATTTGAATAATTACTTTTGTAATAGATAGCCACATTCAAGGGGAAGGTTATAAGTTATTTTTTATCCCAAAATTCCTGCGGGAACGGGCATAACACGGGTAAAACCGCGGGGTGGTGCTAGTACAGTATCATCACTACATAGTATAAAACAAAGTCGCGTCTGTTTGTCTGTTTGTCTGTATGCTTAAATCTTTAAAATTACGCAACGGATTTTGTATGTATGTAACGGATGTAAAAAAATCCCGAAATTCCCACGGGAACGGGCACAACGCGGGTAAAACCGCGGGGTGCTGCTAGTGCAGTATAAATTACAAAGTTCAATTCGCCGATAGATTGCTTCAAGCCAACAATGACCATAACTAACTCCAATTTGATCCATGCAAACCCGTTAATTCAAAATATCACTTATTTACCATTAAATAGAGTGCAAATTACATTAAGTGTGATAAACATATAATTATCTTGTCTTCCTCAATATGTATTGTGGGAAAAAGCAAATATAACGATTGTCGTGTAGACAATAAGTTGGATCATTAAAATACCTTTTGATATATTGTTATTACGTCTGGCTTATTTTTGCAACTGTGGTTTTTGACATTTCAGTGGTTCAGACAAAAAATATGTCTTGATTCCGAAATAAACTCCGCATTATTATTAATAATGCCTTTAAGTTTAAACTAATATTAAAGTACGTAATTGATACCTATCACAAATGCGAAAGTAACTAAGTCCTGTAATGTCTAAATCACTAAATCGATATTGATTCGATTTTTAACCTGCGACACAAAAAACCAATAGATTTATTTTAAACCACTCATCGATGGATTAGAAAAAAAACATATTATACTTAATTACTTTACCTAAAATTATCGTAAAATTAACGAGTAGGTACAGTCATGGCTAAGTACCTGACTAAGAACACGGATGAGGTTTAGTCGGTATTACCCGGCACGACATGATCCCCGTAATAGGGTGACTGTGCCGGGGTTGAGTGCCACACACCCCGATTTGTTTCACCGCTGGATGCGCAAATGCACCAACATGTCATTGACATAATAAATGGTACAGTCATGGTAAGAAAAACTGGTGAAGGTTTTCCTACCGAGACTGTACTTGGTTTAATGTCTCTGACCCATGTATCTTTTCAACCTTAATAAGTCCATCAAATATTCTATCCTCGACTTCCTACATAGCTTAGTGCCAATTTCGAGTTATTTAGAACACAAACGACCACGACATTCGCATCATGGTCATGTATAATTGTTCTAAACTCGGTCAACGTAACTAACACACATTTAAGGAACCTTGCCGCAGTAAAGACCACTTCCTGATACGAGGAACGTGGTTTTAAAATCGATATTTGTTAGTGAGATATGGTTCTAAAGCTTTTGGAGGTAAACATTTTGAGGTATTAAAACTCCATAAAACGTGCTTAGAATTAGTTCTTTTGATTATGATGGTACAAATTCGGTAAAATGATAATAAAACGGTTTTGCCTTATTTTTGCATCCTTGACAGTGAATAAATTATGTTTGTGTAGGTATATGTTACGGCTAATACCCGAAGTGCGGCTACACCTAGTTCTAACCGGCTAAAACTAGGTGTAGCCGCACTTCGGGTATTAGCCGTATGTCATTTTAATGAAAAGAGAGAGTTTAAACATGAAAAAAAAAATAACCCTTACCTACCGAATTACTTACTATTCGGTAGGTTAGGGTTATTTTTTTTCATGTTTAAACTCT
Source organism: Cyclophora albipunctata (assembly GCA_963082685.1). NCBI lineage: Eukaryota > Metazoa > Arthropoda > Insecta > Lepidoptera > Geometridae > Cyclophora > Cyclophora albipunctata. Next base: position 4,689,484 of record OY720133.1, read on the forward strand.
CTCTTTTCATTAAAATGACATATATATGCACCTAGTTCTAACCGGCTAAAACTAGGTGTAGCCGCACTTCGGGTATTAGCCGTAACATATACACTAGTAACCAACCCTGGTGTCGGAGTTTTTAGACCGCCTCAAGGCCTCCGACATGGTCTGACGATTGAAACAACTGGGATCTTCAATTTAACATGCCCTACGAAGCACGGCAGCATTCAGATAGAAATGCTACTATCGGTCACCCATCCAAGAAGAGACCGAGCTGCACGTTGCTTAACAATCGGTAGGTCTAAAAACACCAGGGTTGGCCACTAACCCATTCGAAATGAATGAATGAACACGAGACAGCTCATTCCTATTGTTAAGCAATGTGCAGCTCAGCCCCTATTGGATGGGTAGCCGAATGGCATTACTATCCGAGCGCTACTGTGCTTCAGAAGGCACGTTAAGCAGTCGTCTCCGGTTGTTTCAATCAATAGACCATTTCGGAGACGTTTAGGCTGTCTAAAAACTTCGGCACCAGTCTTGCCCACTAACCTTTTCAAAATGAATGAATGAAAACAACACTTTAGCATACCTAAATCCAAGCCACCCATACATAATCAGCTGATTGAAATGATTACGAGTTAGGTGCGCAAGAAATTCGTAATTAAATTCGCATTCTTGGTTCAAATTATGCATGCAATGACGTCAAGTCGAAATAACTATAAGACGGCGTTTTTTTCTAGTAACGACGCCCCGCGGTTTTACCCGCGTTGTACCCGTTCCCGTGACAATATCGGGATAAAAAGTCTCTCTATGGAAAAAACCTAATCTCTGGCTGGAACTGTCAGATTAATTTGAAATAGGAATCCGTCTTACGTTCGTTTTTTGAAGCTCAATCCTGAAGGCTCTTAACAGTACACATAAATATAATGGTCGCGTTTAAAGAAAAGGTTTTAATTGACTTTTTATCCCGAAATTCCCACGGGAACGAGTACAAAACATGTATTACTAGAAGGGCTTCTCTATGTAAACATTGTTTTTCAGATCTGACTGGTACCTAGTTCCGGAGATTCCACATTCAAACGAATTCTTCCGCTCTGTTATCTTTAAGTACCCATATTTTAAAGCTGCAGAGTTTGTTTGTTTTTACGCGCTAATCTCAGGAACTACTGGTCCGATTTGAAATATAAAAATATGTTTGTAATGGATAGCCACATTCAACGGGAAGGTTATATTATAGGCTACTATTCTACTATTCATCCTGGATTTCCCACGGGAACGGGTACAACGCGGGTATAGCAGCGCCCCACGGTTTTACCCGCGTTCTACCCAAACAAACAAACAAACTCTACAGCTTTATAATATGAGTAAAGATGATGGATATCAAGAGTCCCGTTAGCCAGTCTACCTAGTGCCCATAATGTACCGTTACAAACTATATTTTATGGTTTACAATAGCATGGCAACAGTTTGGCTTACTTAGCAGGTTGCAACCACAGACAATTAAATAATAAACACTACATAGCAGAATTCTGTTCGTGGTTTCACCTGATTTTCATAGGAATATGCGGTCGATCCATTTCTTCTAAAGAGTCCTAAATAGTAAACAAATATGGCCGATTTACTAACCAAAGACAAATTCTTCTACAGAGGATAAAGGTTTAGTAAATGAAATTAAAGTGAACCGTTTTACCCTACAAGCTTACATATTTTATAATTTACTAGCAGCGCCCCGCGGTTTTACCCGCATTGTGCCCGTTCCCGTGGGAATGTTTATACATATAAACCTTTCTCTGAATCAGTCTATCTATTTAAAAAACTGCATCAAAATCCGTTGCGTAGTTTTAAAGATCTAAGCATACATAGGGACAGACAGCGGAAAGCGACTTTGTTTTATACTATGTAGTGAAGTATTTATTAAACCGACTTAAAACAATTAAAATGTCATAAAAAACGTGTTTGCATTCTATTAAAAAATATCTCTAAACATGTTTCGTGTCCAATTACAAGTTCTTCCCAAGAGTATCGAAACTAAATGACCTAAACTCTTTTCCTAAAAAATAACTCGTTAATTTTGTAACGTACCGCGGAACTGTAAATAAAAAAATAACTATTATATTACTCGACGGGTTCACGTTCGTTACCTATCACGTGTATAAAGGCCAATAAACACGAGAGCAGACTTAGAAATTGTTGCTAGCAGTCGCGTGTTTGTTTGGCGCCAAAGACGGCGGGAAAAAACGGAACTAAGGATTCGTTACAAAAAGAAACGGTTAACGGAACTAATAGTTACCTACAAGTGCAAAGTAAAAGCTTAACACCACCCTTAACTCCTTCTAATCTTAGACGTGGGTAACACCGCGGGGCACGGCTTATTTTAACACTAGCAGCGCCCCGCGGTTTTACCCGCGTTGTGCCCGTTCCCGTAGGAAATCCGGGATAAAATGTAGCCTATAGCCTTCCTCGATAAATAGACTATCTAACAGTGAAAGAATTATTCAAATCGGTTCAGTAGTTTCTGAGATTAGCGCGTTTAAACAAACAAACAAACAAACAAAACAAACTCTTCAGCTTTATAATATTAGTATACATATAGATATAGATAATTATTATATTAAGCAACGTATTTCTATCTGAGAGCTATCGTGCTTTGGTGGGCCTGCTAAAGCCATCCCGTTTGTTTCAATCGTTAACTAACTAACGATAAGGTTAGCTTAGTGTTAGGTTAACCGACTAAGCTAACCTACTAAAACTTAATTTGACAAGCCCGTTGGCACAGTGGCAGTGAGAGCGCTTATTGTGTCGGGGGTTGCGGGTTCGATTCCCGCCCGGAGTCAACAATATGTGAAGACATAGTTGTTGGCGACGACGTCTGGGTGTCAATTATATATTCTTATAAAGTATTTGTGTAGTATATGTAATAGTATCATTTAGTTAGATTCCATATTACAAGCTTATAGCTCAGTTTGGGTCTAATTAACCGTGAGTGAGTTTGTCCGGGTATATTTATTTATTATTTATTTATTTATTTAATTACTTTTATAACAAAACTAGCAACGCCCCGCGGTTTTACTCGCGTAGTGCCCGTTCCCGTAGGAATATCGGGATGAAAAATAGCCTATAACCTTCGCGTTGAATGTGACTATCTATTACGAAAAGAATTATTCAAATCGGATTGGTAGTTTCTGAGATAAGCCCTTCAAACAAACAAACAATGTAAGAAACTTTACCTCTTTATATTATTAGTATAGAAAATGTTAAGTTATTGAAGTCAAGCCAATCGTTTCAGCCGTTCATATTCTAGATCTTCCATGATTTTCTTTCCGTTGTTACATAAAATCATTGCCCATGTTGATTTATGACATCTTGTTTATGGTAAGTTGCGCCATAGATCCGGTTTTGGGAAAGTCGGGGAAATCGACTGCATTCCCCGCCACAACAGCCCGCAGCCACCATTATTCCATAAACTACAAACTAGTTAATCAACTTAACTGTTACGTCACAACAGTGACATCACGTCACCCGGAAGTTAGTCATAACAATATCTATTAAAAACTAGCTGTGCCCCGCGGTTTCACCCGCAGCGCCTCCGTTCTCGTGGGAATTTTGAGATTTTTATTCCCTATAAACCTCACGGAGCCCGAGACCTTTCCAACGAATGCAAAACCGTGGAAATCGGTTTCGTGCGTTCTGGAGTTATAGCGTCAGGAAGGAAAACCCGACTTATTTTTATATAGTAGATGAAAAATAAATATGATAATTCGATTATATATATTTCAATGTAAAAGTTTAATCATTTTGTAAATAATTTCTACATTTATTGAGATTTAATAGTTGAGCTGTTCACGTCCATGGGATTTTTTCAGGATAAAAACCAGGCTTATATCTACCTCTATATCGATTATCAAAATTGATTTAGTTTCATTTAGGCGTAACATACAGGCAAACGGACTTAATATCGCATTCTACGCATTTATAATACTAGCAGCGCCCCGCGGTTTCACCCGCGTCGTACCAGTTCCCGTGGGAATTTCGGGATGAAAAATAGCCTATAACCTTCCCGTTGAATGTGGCTATCTATTACAAAAATAATTATTCAAATCGGACTGATAATTCTTGAGATTACCTCGAACATACAAACAAACAAACAAACAAACTTACAAATTTTACCTCTTTATAATATAAGTATAGATAACTAGCTGTGCCCTACGGTGTTCCACTCGCGATCCAATAGATGGCGCTAGCGTGAAAGTTTAGTAGATCGTGTTAATATTCTAGCTTTAGTGGTGTAACGCCTTTAAATTGAGTGAGCTAGGTGAACAAAATTCCTCTTTATAGTAGAGAAGATAAGTGAGGTTTGATAATGAGCATGTGACGACGTTTGAAAGAATATTTCTAATTTCTATGTAATCACTACATAGTATAAAACAAAGTCTCTTTCCGCCGTCTGTCCCTATGTATGCTTAAATCTTTAAAACTACGCAACGGATTTTGACGCGGTTTTTTTTAAATAGATAGAGTGATTCAAAAGGAAGGTTTATTTGTATAAAAAATCCCGAAATTCCCACGGGAACGGGCACAACGCGGGTAACACCGCGGGGCGCTGCTAGTACTCTATAAATCCTAGTCTTGTAAGTGAATATCGTGTGAAATCAATTTGGCGGACATATTTTCTTGTGAAGGTATCCGGTAGTAGCGTTTCCGATCTGGCGCCGCGCCACCGTGCTTCGGAGCCGCGTGTGCTACGTTTTAGAGGTGAATTTTGCGAAAGGAATAATTTTGAGACTGAACATATAATTCGTCGCTCCAGTAGGGTTAGAGGGTCAAGGATAAAAGTCTTTGTTATTTAATTTTAGCTCGGTGCCTCGATGCAACTCGGTGGTCTAGTGGTATATGCACTCGCCTGCCAAGGCTGAGGTCCCGGTTTCGATTGCTGGGTCGAAAACATGTTAAACATGTTTTTGTTTGAAAAGTAGGAAATTCCTACTTTTGGCTCGTGTTTGAGATCACCAACCAGCATTAGGCAAGCATGGTGATTATGCCCAATCCTCCTCACTGTTCTGATATATTCAGTGAGATTACAAGCCTTTGCCCAGCAGTGAGACATTACAGGCTAATACTTACTTTTAATTTAAGCTAATGATTTTTTGAAATTGAAATTACAGTAACTAACAGTAATTTTCATTTATAAGCTTAACTACTGTTCAAAAGACCCAAGCCTATTGCCTAAGTTAGTAAACAATAATTTCTGACAATACTAACTGCGCCTAAATGTGTTATAGTTATCGGGTAACTGAATGAAAGTACTTAACTCATGCATGAGTTTGATATCCACATAATATAAAATAAGCACAATGTAGTTTTACCCGCGTTGTGCCCATTCCCGTGGGAATTTCGGGATTTTATTTACCTATAAACCTTCCTCTTGAATCACTCTATCTATTAAAAAAACCTGCATCAAAATCCGTTGAGTAGTTTTAAAGCTCTAAGCAATTGTAGGTTGTTAGCTGTTAAAGAGCTGACAGTTTTCTAACTAAACTAACAGTATTTAATAGTACAGTGTTATTGAGAATCTATTACCTATGGTATGTATGACACTTTAAGTTAGAAAGTGGCACTCAACTTTCAATAGGCCCTTTACTTGCCATGTCATAGCAAATGGCATCTTAATGACTTGTAATTATAGACGATTTTTCAGCCGTAAATGAAGAGAGAAATGAACAGGTGTAATGGACTTTTAATATATGATATTTATAGTGTTTAAATACTTGAGAAATACTTCCGGTATTGGTAAAACCACACCTTGGCTTAATCTCAAGTAAAAGCTTCGGTTCGTTTGTCTATTCTTCGGTACAAACAAAAAAGTTATCTATTATTATAATAACCAGTTATCTATCTTTTATACCATGAAATATACTTTATTCCACTTTTAAAATAATGATTGTCTAATTATAGGCGAACGTTGCATAAAGCTATAAAGTTCATGATAAAAATATCTCAACTTATATGACCTAAACTTACTTTTTCTCGATGAAGGACGGACGTTCACATTACTGAGATAAAACCTTTGTTTCGATGCAGTGCAATTTAAATGCTTGGTCCAACAAAGTCTACGTAAACAAACATTACAAATTATACGGTTGACATGACATTCATTGAATAAAAATCCGAAAAATCAAGTTTTGTGCATTTATAATTTGTATGTACACAAACAAACCCAAACATAACAACATAACCTCTGCTGTTTTGGCATTGACAATGACAGATATTTCAAACTAAAGCTGATAGTTTAACAAAGTGACATTGACTTTTGACAGATCGATGTTTTGAATCATAGAGGTAACAGCTGACACATTAAACAATTCTATAGTCCATGACGTCTAATTCTAAATTATACACACATGCACAGTGCAAATGTCAAAGTCAAATTAATATTGGCGCCTGTGATTGGCGCCATTGTTTGCGTGGGAATTACGAAAATAAAATATTATCACGACCACGAGATTATTGTATTATTACGTTATGTCCTTACCAATGTAAAGTAACTACTAAATCAAAACTTAAATTTAATTTGTTTAAAGTGTAGATAACTCATAATTTTCTGTAACTAATCTATTTTTTTCTCATTTCAGACACAACAACAATGAAAATGATCTTCAGCAAACAGTTACGATAAACCACACAAAATGTTGGAAGTTTCAGACAACGTGAGTAATATGCAAACATTATAATGAGAAGTGGGTTGCTTGTTTTATTTGCTTACAAACAATTCTATCTATTGTTGTAGCACCTGTCAATATTTGCTATAGTCTTCAACAGCAAAATTACCTAGAAAATTAAAGTTTCGTGCTGAATGTCTCGTCTCGTATCTGTTATTATTACAGAAATGTTTTCTTCGTACATACCCAGAATTACTAGTGATTTTAATATATGAAGATATTTTCAAAAGTATGATTTCCCTAGGAATATAAATACATATTATGCTATCAGTGAATTGTATACCTTAGGTACCTGTCTTACATATCATTATATCCATTAAAAAGGTATAGAATAGTTAAGTTAGCATACCTATATCTTATTATAGCATGGATTAAGAATATCCAAATAGAAGTAAGATTAAGGCGGAAAATAGCAGCATATAGCATGACTACAATGAATGGCATGCGTAGTGCTATACTCGTACTAAGTAGGTACTGTAGATACTATTTTGACCTAGTATTCAATTTATGTTTATGCTTTGCTAATCCTTTAGTACTACACGTACCTACCTAAGCATTTCTAGGCTTCCAACAAATATACTAATGAGTTCCAGATTGGCTGGTACATTTACTAAAAATTTTAGCCAGCAATTATTTCTAGGTAAAATCTATACTAATGTTATAAAGCTGAAGAGTTTGTTTTGTTTGTTTGTTTGTTTGTTTGTTTGTTTAAACGCGCTAATCTCAGAAACTACTGAACCGATTTGAATAATTCTTTCACTGTTAGATAGTCTATTTATCGAGGAAGGCTATAGGCTACATTTTATCCCGAAATTCCCACGGGAACGGGCACAACGCGGGTAAAACCGCGGGGCGCTGCTAGTTGGTACATAAATCAGTTAAGCTGTTCAGAGTGTTTACTTATCTTGTAATTTGAGGGTAGAATACATTCAAAACATTCGTTTTAAACCGTTCTCACAGTGCCGATCTAATTTCAACAAACTGATAACAAAACCGAGACTTGTTATCTGCACGTTTTCATTTCCAAACATTGTAAAGTACACCATGGTCGTACATAGTTTTGTAAACAAACCCGCCAGTCTAACCAAAACTTTGTAAGTGAGAACATTTACGGTTTACGTTTTGAAAATTAGAAGAATATCGGTAAGTTATACCCTTACTTATACCTACATCTATAATATAAAAATTAATCGCAAAATGTGTTGGTAAGCGCATAACTTCAGAACGACTGCACCAAATTGAATGATCCTTTTTTTAATGTCTTCCTTATTGTCAGGACAAGGTTTTTATATAATAAAAATAAGAAATTACATATAGAAATAGAATAGAAACATTTATTCAGACAATCACACGACAAAAGGAAGAACAAACAAAAAAAGAACTACAGTTAGAACCATTGAGTTATATGAACTAACGTATAGTACATATAACTCAATGGATAGAACATACATTAAATAACATACATTGAACAATAACACGAACAGAAATACTGTGTGAGGTCTGAACATGCCTCGTCTCAGCGTAATGCCGCCTCGGACGTGTGACCCTGGCAGCGCTGATTTTCAGACATATGTATGCATGGGACTTTGATATGTAGTAGACGTAGCTCTGTATCGTACGGAATATCCAGGTTAATGATATAAAATATGTAGGTATACTAACTACTACTACTTACATTTAAAGTCGTTCGTTGCCATTGAGTTATATCACTACATAGTATAAAATAAAGTCGTCTCTGTTTCGTGTCTGTTTGTCTGTTTGTCTGTATGCTTAAATCTTTAAAATTACGCAACGGATTTTGATGCGGTGTAATAGGTAGAGTGATTCAAGAGGAAGGTTTTTATGTAAAAAAAATCCCGAAATTCCCACGGGAACGGGCACAACGCGGGTAAAACCGCGGGGTGCTGCTAGTTATGTACTAAGGGCCTTATTCATAAACGCTTATTAACAGCATTGTAGCTATCAAATGGTTTGTCCCTTTCCGACATACGCCATTTGCCAAAGAGCGAAAGAGGCAAAACCCTTTATAACTCAAAAAGCCTTTCATCTCACTGAAGATCACCACGGTTGTCTACTGCGAGTTGGTGACATCAAATCACATCGTTTTTTAATCTATATTTATTTCTGGACTTTAGCTCAAGCTAGGCATGCCAGCCCCATCATGCCCTGAATTTAAACAAACAATATTAACACCCACATACTTACTTATGGGAATTCCATATAAGGTTTACGGATAAGATACATTGTCAATGTTAATTACAGCTATCATCATTAGGCTTCGTACATTAATAACTCGGCACTTACTTTGAAGATTGGTTCTTTGACTTATTCTTAAACTAGTAGCGGCCCGCGGTTTTACCTGCGATGTGCCCGTTCCCGTGGGAATTTCGGGATTTTTTATACTTATAAACCTTCCTCTTGAATCACTCTATCTATTAAAAAAAACTCAATCAAAATCCTTTGCGTAGGTTTAAAGATCTAAGCATACATAGAGACAGACAAACAGCGGAAAGCGACTTTGTTTCATACTATGTAGGGATACATACTGTTGCTATATTTACTTAACAGTAGGTATGTTTATAATTATAATTATAATTTATTGCATTTTCCTTAGGTATATTCTTAAATACTTTGTCGTTTACAATCTATAGGATGATAAGTATGTTAATAATATGTATCTCGTGATCTCATAAAAGTTTTAAGAAGCGCTGTGGTGTGGTGGAAACCACTGAATTCGTCTTATTCAATAATTACTTACCAAGTAAGTCGTTAAGGAGATGGATGGAAGGAATGAAAAAGTATGATTCTATACATATATGTATACAAAAGAAAGTCGTATTAGTTACACTATTTATATGACCAGATGTACGTTTAGCGACGTTTAGCGACCCTAGGCGTATGAGATTTTTATCCCCTCCACCCTTGAAAGCCGCTAACCACTTTGCCTCACTTTACTTTATTGTAGGTATGTGGACTTCAGCTGAACACAGAAGCCCCTGCGCTAGTGGTTTTAGTGCCTCAGAGTCCACCCGGGTTTCACCCAAACGCAAAAATTCTTCTCACGTCAGAATATCTATTCTGGTAAAAAAATCGTCTAAATGATCCTTAAGATAGCTACCTGTAGGAAAGCTATACTCTATTTTTTTTGGATTGGCACAAAATGTGGACCAATGTCGTAAATTTTCCAGCCGAAGACGATTGCTCCTGAAGAGGAAAAAGGTTTAGTAATTTTATTTCATTCTTACCCTATCTCTAAACCTTTTTCCTCTTCAGAAACAATCGTCTTCGGCTGGAAAATTGACGACGTTTAACCACATTTTGTGCCAGCCAATCCAAAAAAAATAGACGAACCAGGAAGGAAAGTCCATATCGCAACAAAAATCCCCGTTTGAAATCTACACGTTGTGTTTCCTAAGTTTATTATACCGACGACGTGCGGATTATTTGTAATTATGTATGCTGTTCACGGTACGGTATTTACTTCTACAGATTTGCGATTCAGTTTTTCACATTTAGGAATACCTATTTTGTAATAACCCGCAGCGCCCTGCGGTTTTACCCACGTTGTACCCGTTTCCAAGATCGATTTCCGACTAAGTAATAATATTAAATCCTACTAATATTACAAATGCGAAAGTTTGTGAGGATGGATGGATGTGTGTGTGGATGTATGTATGTTACTCATTCACGCAAAAAGTACGGAACGGATTTGGATGAAACTTTTCAGTAATATAAGCTGTACATCAGAATAATATATTGGAAACATTTTATCTCAAAATTCCCGATAAAATGGGTACAACGCGGGAAAGATCGCGAAGCGCTACTCATCTTCTATACGTATTTTTTAAAATCTAAAAATACATATATAGGGACCTTCAGTAGATGAAAAAGGTTTTTTAGGTTAATTGATGGGATGGGGTAGTTAAAAATAGAATGAAATCATTAAACCACAACAATCCAACCCCGCCTTAAGATTAAAATGCAAACCAAACGCAATAAAATAAGGAGTAAGGACCGAAGCCATAATAAAAACTGAAATAAAATTATTGTTAGGCATTTATAGTAACCACAAAGGCAATCATCACATACTTATGTCGGTATTGTAAAAGATAATTTAGTCATAAAACAAGTAGTAGGTATTTGCTAGTGAATTTACAGTGATTGCTATGCAATGCTATGCAAACAAATCACGTTATGCTTAGGGATTAAGGACCTAAACGCTATCAGCATTTTAGCTATCAAATGGCACCTATATCAATCATCGCGTGATCAATCAGCACGCTATTTGATAAATGTTACCAATTTTACGGCTGGCAATGGACAGATAATGAACTTTATTTGGAAATTAACCCCTAAAAGGTTGAAAGGGCCATCCCTCTTAGCCCGAAAGGTAGCGAGAGCGAGCCGTTAGTACTGAAATAAAATTAATGTTTCTTAGTTAAAATTAATAGCTTTATGTTCCTCTATTATAATTATTTAATTATATGTATAGATGATTTATATTATTTAAGGAAGGCTGATCCCCACCATGCGACATATAAGGGTAATTTTCACGAAATCCCGAAATTCGGCTATCTTAAAATTACAAAAAATATTGAAATAATTTGATAATTATTTTATGTGAACTTGAAAGTACTAATATTATTAGAATTAAATTATGTAGTGGTCCCAAAAATTATCGCGTTTTGTGAAAGTTCTGAGGACATAAAAAAAAATCAAAGTGAGGGAATGACAATTAAGGTGAGGGAATGATTATTGCAGACAAATCATGAAGCTTTTTAAATGAAGTTAGTTTTATAAATTTTTATTATAGTGTTTCTCCTCGGAGTCACGGGACAAGCCCGGTCTTTTTGAGAGGCATGCGAGGGGATACAGATCCAACTCGTAGAGGTCCTTTGGAGATGTTTAATGTAATGGATTACAGCTGCAGGGACACACTCCCGACCACATCAGTACAACATGTCCGGGAATGTGTACCTGCAGAAGTACGGACTATTATAAGTAAAAATGAAAGAAAAAGACTGGGTTATGGAAATGAAGGTTGGATGGACTGGAAATGGGATATTGCAAAGAGGTCGGCACCTGCCATAACAAGGGGTAAACAAGTTATCGGCGGCAGGCCGTGGCTCGCCGCCCGCTGGATGGGCCCCCCGAAACAGCCGACGTAGAGATGGCGAGGGGGCAACATCGGTGCGTGCGACTCGGGGGTGTAGAGAGGTGTGCTGCGCTTTCTCTTACGTTACTCGCGGCGTTATGCCCTTTAACACTTCCACCCCCGGATCACACAGTCGAAATCGACTGTGCCTCTAACGACCCCCCTCTGGCCAGCCGGTGAAGGCAAGCCAGAGCCGAGAGTCCTACGGGCCCCCTTGGGGTCCACTCCGACCGGGGAAGGCTCGCCGGAGACGAGGGCCCTGACCGACCCTCTGGGGCACTCGGGAATCGCCCGTGGTGTCGCTACTCACCAACAGCTCGCCACAAGCTGCCCTTATTATTATATTATTATTATCAACTATAAATTTTTATGAGGGAATGATGGTGAGGGAATGACGAAATAAAGAATAACCGTTAAAGACTCGTGACATAACCTTACTTTTAAAACGATTTTTCTGCTTAAGGAAATTACTCCCAAACGCCATCTTATCTGTGCAACTTACAATCAATTAAAGTACTTACCTAATGTTTTTTTAGAATGTGATGAAATGACGATCAAAAATTTAATTAAACCATATAATTAATAAAATCTTTTTGCAGCGCACACCCGAGCACAATCACAGAAAATATGCTATTTTGATAAATTGATATTAGTGCTAACTTTCAAAAACTAATGGTAGCGTTCGTATTTTATTTAAAATGCGCTCATGATTCAACTGCCAGTAATAGTGTGAGGGAATGATTTATTTTTGTGAGACACATATATAAATATTCAAAATTCCAACGCGTTTTCCTTTACAGCGCTAATTTCGGTTTTTTCCCATTCATTTACAATATTTTTAAATAATCCAACTTACTTGAATATGATTCGAATGATTTTTGTACTTTTTTGGTAAATAAAAGTAAATAAAATTGGTACTTGGGACACAGTGAGGGAATGATTTTAGGAACATTAAGCTTATGCATTTTTATTTATTTATTTATACGGCTCTAAAATCTTATGTGAAACTTTTAGATATAATTATGTAGATTGAATAGAAATATTAGTAACATCCATTTCTTTGTTGGATTTTTGTATAAACTCCAAGGACAGGAATTTCGGAATTTCGTGAGAATTACCCATAAATAGGAAGAGAGAGAGAGAGAGAGATTATTTAAGGTTTATCTCAGTATCCGTATATTAAAATTTACGGCACAAACTATCCTAATTAGTCAACTTTGGTCCGAATTCAGGAGAGGTTAAACTAATAATAAACAGAAGGAGGAAAGACTATGCTATTTTATCTGCAAACAAAACAAAATTGTATGCAAAAAACATTAGTTAATTTAATGGTTTGTGCGGTAATGTAATGACTACTCATTACAAATGTAAATGTTGTTATAACCTAGAGCAATCGCATGAAGATTAATGGAGAGGTTAGGACAGCGCAAAGTTCATCTATCGACGAAAAAAAAATAGATAAAACCACCGACAATAAATCCATAGACAAAAAGGTTCGCCTCGCTTCTCCAAAAATTCTAAATTCAAAGTTCGCCGAAACTTTTTATTACCTATCACAAATTTACATGCATATCGTTATTGCTGACTAATGACTCATCCTTTGCAATTTATGGGGAAATCAAAGCATGATTGTTTAAAACCGTGATCTGTTGCTTGTATCGTCAGTTACTATTTCCCGGTTGCATGATAAACAGCTTGCCGACAACATGGCGTCAATTTTCCCGCTTTTATTTACGCGGCAATTTCAAATTTCGAACGTTGATGTTTGACTTTTTTGCGGAATATTGGTGATATTATTTTATTGTGCCTGAATGTGCGCCTGAGACAGTGGATTTATTTATGGAAATAATTAAGCAATCGGAAAATGGTTTTGCATATAAATATGAAACCGATACATAAGGTAATATTCTATTTTTCCTTCTAATATTATTTATAAAATGTATTATTTGAAAACAAAAAATAAACAAAGATTATTTTTAATTTTCATAGACCAACATAATAGGTACAGTAGGTGTAATGTTTTATTAAAAAAGGTACAACCAAAAAATCCTTATTATATAATTAAAACAAATAGAAATTGTTTTAATGAATTCTACGTAAATGCATAGTTCCTCATAAAATGCACAGTAATTCAAGATGTAGGTTAAGAGACCACTTTGTCTTACTAACTTGTTCCTATTCTGTGGACTTCCTAACACACTTAATTGCTTCTAATGGGTCAACCTAGTTTACTTGCAAACAAGCACATACAGCGCTAATTCTACACAATTCACATACACGTCGTTACAAAAATAAATAAAAATCTAAAAGAGGTGGGAATTTAAGAGTATCTATTAGCCTGAATGTCCCACTGGAAAAGACCTCTCATCTCAACAGATATCAGTATCGACATATACAGTAAAATATTTTTATTCTAAACTAGCTGTGCCCTGCGGTTTCACCCGCATTTATTCAGTCAATGCTCACCGTTTAAACCTTCCCTAGACTTTAATGAATATTTCAATACCAAAATTAGCCAAATCGGTTCAGCCGTTCTCGAGTTTTAAGCAGACTAACGAACAGCAAATCATTTTTATTTATATAGTTATATTCTGATAATTGTTATAATGACACTAGCCTCGCCCCGAGGTATTACCCGTGTTGCAAGCGTTCCTGTAGGAATTTCGGAATACAATGTATCCCATGTGTTATTCTGATATTATAATACTGTACAATTTTATCCAAATCCGTTAAGCAGTTTTTGCGTGAAAGAGTAACAAACATACATACATCCATCCATACATACATCCATTAACTTTCGCATTTATAATATTAGTAGGGTTTTGTGTATCTAAACGAATATACGAATTGGAAAATAAGGTTGATTCTCATAAAAAAATTGAATTATAATCATACAATTATCGATAAGTTGGTAACTCTGTCAATCAACCTTCTTGTTTTCCAGTTCTCTTTAGCTATGGGGAAAACCTTTTAACTATTTTTTACCATGTACTTGTATAGTATAGGCAAGAGCTTTTTATCGGCTTACGTTGGATTGTTGATCGGGCTTACCAATTACTCAATGAAAATACCTTTTTCTGTTTGATTCAGATTTTTTATTTAAACCACTTATTACACTACAGTTTAACAAGATAAAAATATCAAAAGAAGTAATAGTTAAGCATACTAGCAGTGCCCTGAGGTTTTAACCCTGTTGCGTCCGTTTCCATAGGAATTTCGGGATGAAAAATAACCTAAAACTATCCCGTTGAATGTGGCTATTATCCATTACAAAACAAATTATTTAAATCAGATTGGTAATTTTCGAGAATAGCGCGTTAAAAAAAACAATCTCTTCAGCTTTTTTATATTAGCATAGATTTACTACTTTAGGAACTTTTAGATAGTTACTTAAAATGGAACTGAAATTCTGTAATGCTTTTTTATTAACCAACCAAACATACCGAAACCTAAAGATTTTATAAAATCGATTCTTAAAGCAAACGAATGGAACGATTTACGTATGCGATTACAGATGGTTGTTCGTAACAAGCATCATGCATTGGCAGCGAACATTTTAAAAGACAAGTTTAAGTTCATTCATTCATTTCATTTCATAGATAAGTGGCCACCCCTGGTGTCAGAGTTTTTAGACCGCCTAAAGGCCTCCGACATGGTCTGACGATTGAAACAGCCTAAAGTTAAAAGTTTAAGTTACATTATACGGTATAACTTAAACTTTTAACTTTAGGTATAACTTATACCTGTCAAGGCATATTGCATGCAGCGAACGACGTACTACAATCGCGACATAACAATTTTGAAAAAAATTATAACGTCCTGTTGTTTTTTAAATCACTTAAAATGAACGTTCATAGTGTTGCCATAACTTTTTATAGACTCATAATGATTTTGATGGCTTCAGTTAAACTTGAAAATAATGGTTCGCTCATTAAAACACAATAAGAGCATAGTTTTTATAATTTTGTTTTAAATAACGAAGATATTCATACATAATAATACACGTAGGAAGATACTGTTTTTTAAAGATAGTTTTTTCGATATCACCAACTCGCATTAGGCAAGCGTGGTGATTACGCCTAATCCTTCTCACTATAATGATATCTTCAGAGACATGATCGGCTTTTGCCCAGAAATTGTCAAAAACCTTTCTGAGATTAGCGCATTTAAACAAACTAAAAAAACCCGGCCAAGTGCGAGTCGTACTCGCGCACGGAGGGTTCCGTACTTTAAATGAAAAACCGGCCAAGTGCCAGTCGGACTAGCGCACGGAGGGATCCGTACTTTAAAAACGGCAAAAAATCACGTTTGTTGTATGGGAGCCCTTGAATGTTTGTAGTATTTTATTTTTGGTATTTGTTGTTATAGCAGCAATAGAAATACATCATCTGTCAAATTTCAACTGTGCAGCTATCACCGTTCAAGACAGTTTACTCCCACCTGTTCTGTTGAGTAGTTCTGTTGACAGAACTACTGGGACTTTTTTACCATTAGTTTTGTCCACAAAACAATTGGGAATACAATTCTCACTTGTTCTGTTGAGTAGTTCTGTTGACAATACTAACTATTCGGTAGGTTAGGGTTATTTTTTTTTTTACTAGATAAAAGTCAGGTGTAAAGCATAGTCTTTAAGTCACAGAACTAATGGTAAAAAAAGTCCCAGTAGTTCTGTCAACAGAACTACTCAACAGAACAGGTGGGAGTAAACGTTCAAGACGGACGGACGGAAAACGAAGTCTCAGTAATAGGATCCCGTTTTTACCCTTTGGTTGGGTACGGAACCCTAACAAGCTTTTCAGCTTTATTACATTATTATAAATTACAATGACGATTGGTTAGTAAGGGCTCCCACACAAAACTGCGATGCGATGCGATGCGAATTCGCATCGCAGGAACTTGCGATGCGAATTTCTGCGATACGAACTGAAATAGGTATATCTATCGCCATTACTACAGTACAAAGAAAAGAGATGAATATATTAAATGAGAATCGCTAATTAATGGAACAACATCGCAAGTTCCTGCGATGCGAATTCGCATCGCATCGCATCGCAGTTTTGTGTGGGAGCCCTAAGACCAGCCATAAACGGTACAGAAATTGTACTCTTCTGTCACAATGGCACACATTAATTTACAAATTAATGCTCAAGCCAGTTTAACACTAGATATTTAGTGCGCATAGCCTAGGAATTCTATTGTTTAATTAATACATTAGTCCCTTTGTTCACATGCATAGAGAAACAACTTAAATCTCTCATTCAATGGTGATTCAGAAATCATACATCATGCTCTATTGATGCAGGACTAGTAATTAAGATTCATTAATTAATTTACTAATTAATGTCTCAGTGGTGTAGTAGTATGTGGATTCGTCTGCTGAGACGGGGGTCCGGAGTTCAATTCCTGAGTCGAGCGTAAATATGTTTCGTACTTTTCAAATATGGGTCGGGTTTGAGATCACCAACCCGCAATAGGCAGGCGTGGTGATTATGCGTAATCCTTCTCACTGTATTGATATTTCGGCGAGATAAGAGGCCTTAGCGTAGGACATTACTTTACTTGTTAATTAATTTATAACGTACTATCTTATTTTTCTTCGGTATTGAGAAATATAGATTAGTGTAAGTACAAGACCAATTTAAATAATACAGGTACAGACAGTAGGCTAATCTAAATGGATAAGCACTTTTGTACTCTGGACTCTCTAGTACTTACTTATAGTCATATTCGAACTTTACTACATAGTATAAAACAAAGTCGCTTTCCGCTGTCTGTCTGTCCCTAAATGCTTAGATCTTTTAAACTACGCAACGGATTTTGACGCGGTTTTTTAAAATAGATAGAGCGATTCAATTGGAAGGTCTATATGCATAAAAATTCCCGAAATTCCCACGGGAACGGGTACATCGCGGGTAAAACCGTGGGGCACTGCTAGTCTACTATAAAACAATTGCGAGTCACCGTTGCCGTTGTCATCGTCGACGCTGTACCGTGGTACAACACAATAATGACAGCTACACGTTATTTTCTTGGTCAATTCTATTAATAGACGAAATCAAACAAATGTATCAACCGGGGTTTCCATTCAAATATTTCCTATTACTTCGTAAAATACAACAAACACATACTTGTATTACGAACATTATCAATTATCGTACCAAATTAGACGGAAATCAATTATATCAAGAAAACGTTAGTTTTTGTGAAAATATTAGTACCTATACTAAGAATCAGTGTAGGAGCCAATTAGCGTTATGTTTTTCTTAGAAACTTAGATGAGGTAAGGAAGTATAAAGATGGCTTAATTTGGTCGGAGGAAAAATAGTATCAGATAATATCTTAAACATATATTATGTACTATAAGTAGCGCCTCGCGGTTTTACCCGCATTGTGCCCGTTCCCGTGGGAATTTCGGCAATTTTTATACATGTAAACCTTCCTCTTGAATCACTCTATCCATGAAACAAACCGCGACAAAATCCGTGCAGTAGTATTTGAGATTATCGCGAACAGACAGACAGACGCGGCCGGGGACTTTTATAATATTAGTGAATAGTGATTACACTATACCATGTTTCCAGATCCCAGATCATTTTTGTAAACAAATGTGATACCAGTGCACAAAAACTGCACGAAAATCGTGCAGTTGTTAATTTGACGATTTCACGGTATTTATTTATCTTATAAAAATAAGGGGATAGCTATAGTTATTCAAACGATTATGCAGTATTGACTTTTATACGATTGTTATTCCGAAGAAAATTAAAATTATCAAAAGCTTTTTTTGTGCAGTTTATTTATGTATACTTGGAACACTACAGAGACGAAGAACATTTTTTTGAAGTCGCCATTTTATTTTATCGTGGTTCGTAAGTGGCGTGGAAACGTGTGCATTAGGGTGAAGACACATATATCAGCATCGAATCGCATTTTGTAGTACAAAAACGCAATAATATATGGAGATGCGTCCGCATCATTTCACCCTTCCGCATCGATTAATGCACACGTTGGTCATAATTGACCATCACAACTTTTACAACTTTTTAATAATATACCAGTGAGGGATGGTATAAACTGTTTTTGAAGAGGCATCCTGAGCTTTCTATACAAACATCAGAGGCTGTAAATTCAGCAAGCTCAAAGTTGTCAGAGAAGCAAATTAGAAACTGGTTTACACAAGTAGAAGAATATCTAAAAGAAAATGATCTCTTTCATATTTTGTTAAAGTTAAGTTCTTATAGTTAAAGTAAACAGATTAACCAATGACAGATGAATAATTGTTAAAAATGTTGGATGATGATTAAGCGAGATTATTAATGGACCTAGGTGTGCCTACATTGGTAAATACACTGCCAATCGTTATACCAAAGTCACTGTGCCAATAATTATACTTATGTGCCAATGATTGTGCAATAGCTTAGAATTAAGTTTTATGCTACTTTTTAGGCAATAAATCAATTTAAAAAAAATACCAATGTGAATCATTGTAATCTATACTTATATATATACCTTTTATTTGAAAAACATTTTTTTTATTTAAACTATATTGTCCCACTGCTGGGCAAAGATCTCCCCCAATCACTGTACTGTTTACCCTAATATTATTATTTTTAAATGAAATTACCCGAAGGTTCGACACATCTGACCTCCTACATTGACAGTGACAAAATCTTGACATAACTTTGTTTACAAAAATGATCTGGGATTTTGGAATAGATGTTAGCACTGCCTAGCGGTTTTAGTAGCATTGTAGCATATTCTCGAGGGAATACTAGGATGAAAAGTTGCATTAAATTTCTTTTGAATGTGACTGTTCAAACTCCGAAGGCTTTTTCAAATTCCATTTCAATATGACTTTTCTTAGACCTAAGTTCAAAATATTTTTTCAAATTCAGTACAAAATATCCAAGAGTTAGTTCGAGAGATCAGCTCGTTCTGAAATGCTGACCGGAACGGCTACAACGCGGATGAAACCGCGATGCCTTCTAGTCAAATATAGGATGGGTTTCAAACGATTAACTATCGTAACATAACAGCCTCCGTGGTAACAGCCTCCGTGGTCTTGTGGTTGGAGCGCTCGGCTCAAGATCCGGAGGTTCCGGGTTCGATTCCCGGTGGGGACAATAGCTCACAAAAATTTCTTTGTGAGACTGCCCTCAGTTTGGTTAGGGCATTGCAGGCTGAATCACCTGATTGCCCGAAAAGTAAGATGATTCCGTGCTTCGGAGGGCACGTTAAGCCGTCGGTCCCGGTTACTTTCTACGGATAGTAGTCGTTACATGAGCCATGTCAGAGGCCATTGGCGGCTCAATAACTCTGACACCAGGATTGGTCCGGTTGGCCATCCACTCGATGAAGAAGAACGTAACATACGGACGTTAAAAAACACAGTGTTAAATATCTGTTAAATACAAAGCGTTTTTCCATAACTTAAATGACAGTCCTTAAAAGCTACTCAGGCTTATTTGTTCAAACGGGAACTTACGTACGACGGAGGTTACTGCTGAGTGTCCCTCAACAAGTTTCGGTCACGTCCGGTGACCTTCATCAGGAGGTGGGTGAAGCGAGAGCGACAGCGTCTCTCCCCGCACAATAATAATGATATCAAAGTTTCAATTAATAGTAAAATAGCTATTTAGGCTGCCTGTAGAAAGTCACGATTTTTCATTTTCTTATGTCTGTTCAAACTGACATCTGGTGCGTGAGCTGTGAGTGTAATCTGAACTCGGCCTTAATCTTAATCAATCGAAAAGTAAAGTTCGTTCACAACTTTCCTCAACATCAAACAAAGCCTTCCACGTGTCTATCCACGTGAACCTTCAATACACAACCATTGTAGATACGCCTTTGTCACCATAATAGCAGATGAAAACATTGACATAGCAATCAGGGAAATTACAGCGCTTCATGTTTCCCACACAATGTCACGGATCGTTAAACTGTAAATAGTTGTTATAGCATTGTTTTGTTTTTAACCCTCCACGTAAAGAAGGGTGTTAAGTTTGACGCGTTTATATATGGTGTGGTGCCCACTGCATATACTTCAGGCTTTTACCCACTGGTAGAGGTGGCACTGCATTTGGTTTGATTCTGGTGAGAGTAGCAGATTTTGGCTTGTAAAGGGTATCATGTTCACTTCAAGTAGGTTAGTTGCCAACCCGGGTGTCGGAGTTTTTGCTTAACATGCCCTCCGATTTCCGAAATACGTTAACGCTCAGATAGAAATGAATCATGTTGTTATGGGATGATGTTGCTTTTTGGATTAAAAACCGTTTTTATTCTGCCAAAACGCAAAATCAATCATTCTGCAGATCCTACCTACCTCTTATTAAATCTTGCCTGTCCGCTTGTAGCTAACTACACTATTCAGTTTGCATATGCCCAGATACAACTACTATTACCAACTTACCACCGTCAACTCGTAGTACTCAATTCACCTTCTCTTTCCCAGGTATCGGAAGCCAGCTTCGTGACAAGCGTGGAAGAGTTGTCACGGGTAGACCAGTGCACGCAGACGCCGCCGAGCGGCAAGGCGCGCCCGCGCACCCTTCAAAGGTACCACACTACAGAGCAAATGGTATCGCGCCCCCGCCGCGAGCCGCGCGCGCACACCCTCGGCCTGAGCGAGTCCTACCCGGTTATATCGAGGGGCTACGACCCCTACACGAAGTAAGTTAGGCAACGGACTAACTATTCAACACTGCTGTGTTACTAACGATATCGTTGAGGCTCTGTTGTAGATTTTGTACCGAGTCAATTAAAGCATAAATTTGTATCTGTTAGCAAGTATCTAAGTACGACAGGACAAAGCGAATCCTACCCCGTTAAATCAAGGCGCTACGACCCCTACACGCAGTAAATTAAACTTGTATTCGTTAGGAAGAGTTGGAGTAACTTGTTTAGTAGTTTATTACTTACGGAGGATTAATACTGAAAAAATCTACCCAAATTACGCGAAGCGAAGAATTGGATCGGTCCAAACAACCAGCTGATGAGTACCCAGATCGGATTCGCACACATTCAATAAGCGATATTGCCTAGTTCAGTTAAGTTAAGTCGTACCGGTATTTGAAACTGAAGGCAAAACTACCTAATACCCTTTAGATTCTAGATTAGACTATTTATCGACTGCTATGTTTAGGATGAAAGTTTGTGAGGATGGATGTATGTATGTATGTACTAGCCGCGCCCTGTAGTGTTACCTGCGTTGTACCCGTTCCCGCGGGCATTTCGGGATAAAATGTGTTATTTCGATGTATAAGCTATATTAATTTAAATTTTCATCCAAATCCGTCAAGTAATTTTTTCGTGAAAGAGTAACAAACATACATACTCACAATTCACAAACTTTCGCATTTATAACATTAGTATGATGTATGTTTGTTACTCTTTCACTGTTATTCCCGCAGGAACGGGTACAACGCAGGTAAAACCGCGGGGAATGCCTAGTTTATTCTATATAGGAAACATGCTTAGGTGACACGTTCGAATAACTACGTTTAATTTAACATCCATGATAAATGGTTTTCTAACAAGGCTATACAACGTATTGTCATAGTCATTTAGAAATACTTAGATAAAACCTAACAAGCACTATTTTGATTTAGTACCTATTACAATAAAGTGCTACATATAAATACGTAGATACTAGCAGTGCCCCGCAGATTTACCCGCGTTGTGCCCGTTCCCGTGGGAATTTTGGGATTTTTTATACTAATAAACCTTTCTCTTGATCTATTAAATCTCTATCTATTAAAAATCCGCGTCAAAATCCGTGCCGTAGTATTATATATTTATTATATATATCTTCTAATATATACAATTCTCGTGTGACGGGGTGCATGGTTGAACTCCTCTGAAACGGCTTGATCGGTTCTCATGAAATTTTGTGTACATATCAGGTAGGCCTGAGAATCGGAGAACATCTATTTTTCATCCCGAAATTCCCGCGGGAACGGGTACAAAGCGGTCGCGAACCGACAGACAGATAGATAGACAGACGCGGCCGGGGACTTTGTTTTATAATACATATGTAGTAATTACAGTAATAGTACCTACTACATATAAATACGTAGGTTTACATAGTAAGATAAATCTTAGCTTATTAATTATAATTAATCATTTAATTAACACTAATAATAATAAAAACTAAGCCTTATTCATAAACGCTTATTAACAGCACTTTAGCTATCAAATGGTTTGTCCCTTTCCGACATACGCTATTTGCCAAGGAGCGAAAGGGACAAAACACTTTAAAACACTGTTTGAGTTAAATAATTAAATATCGTTTATAGAATGAGGCGGTAAGTGTTGAGACGTCACTCGCTTGACTCATAGTATTCATTTGTTTCAATGCTTTTTAGACAATGAGGGTAGTTCATTATTTTAGTGCTAATTAATTGAATGAGATAACCGTTTAGAAGTCTGTGAATTTGTGATAAATCATTATTATATTGGATGTTGTGCTTTGGAAGGTGTAGTTTTAATAAAGTGTGTGAGGATATTAGAGAATATAATATACTGAGTGGCATCTTATGAGGTAACATATTTATTTTTACTAGTGACTGAGTGAAATGTGATGAATTTTAAGTGAGCTGATTGAAGGGACACTGATTTAAGTAAAAGGTAGGTACTGAGTATATTTAACACTAGCTGCGCCCCGCGGTTTCACCCGCGTTGTACCCGTTTCCGCGGGAATTTTAGGATAAAATGTATCCCATATGTTATCCTGATGTATAACCTACATTACTGTAAAGTTTCCGCCAAATCCGTTCAGTAGTTTTTGCGTGAAAGAGCTACAAACATACATCCATACATCTTTGAAATCTAGAAGATCATTTAACTAATTGAAACATTAACAAACAGGCCCGATGCGACTGAAAAGACAATAAGTACTCTTCTGGGATTACTATACGGATCACTCATTGTCGGTAGCGACAAAATAATTATATTACTTTGCCCAGCAGTGGGACAATATAGTTTGGAAAGAAATACATCTCGGAAGATGTATAAATAGATAAACAAGATCCATCCACAAACTATGCCCATAATGTTGTCCCACTGGTGGGCAATGGAATCTCATCTCACCGAAGATGTCAGTACAGTGAGAACGATTACAGGTAATCACTAATCTCACGCTTGCCTAATGCGAGTAGGTGATATCAAACTCGAGCTATGTTTCAAAAGCAGGAAACGTTTCCTTTCGATCCGGGAATTGAGTCCGGGACCTCAGTCATACCACTACATTACTATCCAACAAAAAATATGCAAACGTATCAAAATAGTCTACGAAAACTAACAAACAAATCGCGTAAAACAATTAAAATTATCTCGCTAATAAATAAATGTAATTAGTTTGAGCTGGCGTACTAACTATTGTTCATTCTATGACCAATTGGCATATGGCACGTTATGTAACCTCCATCTTAATTTAGTCTCTGTTTAGATCTTTGTATGTGCAGTTTGAATAACAAACAAATTAAAACAGTCGATATTGTGTGTTTGTGACGCAAAAAAACTATTGTGTTTAAATGAAACAGAGTGTTTTCTGTTTAACTTGTATTGGTCTATCTTAAACTGTG
The DNA here is from genome assembly GCA_963082685.1 of Cyclophora albipunctata. Classification (NCBI taxonomy): domain Eukaryota; kingdom Metazoa; phylum Arthropoda; class Insecta; order Lepidoptera; family Geometridae; genus Cyclophora; species Cyclophora albipunctata. The sequence goes on from OY720133.1 coordinate 4,713,918, forward strand.
TGTAGTTTTCTATAATGTTTTTTATGTTGTGTTGTCTTCGCCCCTGATGAAGCCTGAAGGAGGGTGCTAAATTTTTAGAGTGTTTAATTTGGAAGTGTATAGTGTACAAGTGTAGCTTTTCTGTGTTGGTATGTATCTTTGGGTGGGTAAATGTGTGTATTGATATTGTGCCTGTCTGTACCATTAGACAGACAGTCGGACAGAAGGGTCATTTTGGGTGTCTGAACCCCTTGGTACTCGTATATGAAGCAAATTAATAACCTTTCATGGCAGACTTATAGCATATACCGCAGGCCGCGGTTTCACCCGCGCTGTACCCGTTCCCGCGGGAATTTCGGGATATATTGTATACCATGTGTTATTTTGATGGACCTTTAATACTGAAAAGATTCATCGAATTACGTTCAGTAGATTTTGCGTGAATGAGTAACATACATACGTAGGTATATACATCCGCACAAACTTTCGCATTTATAAGATTAGTAGGATTTATAGGATCAAAACTCGTAAACGGGTATGATATTAAAGATTTCAATTCGCCGAAGTATTTAACTTGATTGATATATTAGCTTCCTTATTATAGATTCAATTAATGATTTTGACATGTACCTAATGTAAGTATGAAAAAATATCTGAGTGCGGTAGTTAGGTATTCTGCTTATTACCTAGATAAGTTAACTACTATTTTAAAAAGGGTTCGGTAAAAGGATCGTTAGTTTCGTATAAGACGTATCGACGGAAAAAATAACATGGGTGTCACCGGCGGGCTTTAGTGGTTAAATAAAAAAAGCAAAAAAAACACGACTGCAACAAAAATTAAAATTATTACTTAACTAACTAAAAAGCTAAGAACTGCTTGTTCTTTTGCTTAACCTTTTGGGGTCTTATTAACCGGGTGTGAGTTTGTCCGTATAAATAACCGTGTGTGAATTTGTATGTCTATACTAATTTTATAGCGATACATTTGCGTCCATAACAAAATATATGGGCGCGACCCCACTACGCCTGGGAAAAAAACGTACGCGCGATCTACAAAATGTTCAGAGCGCCATCTATTGTATCAAACGTGGAACCACCGCGCGGACCAGATTGTCTATCTATAGGTATACATATATAAAATTCAAAGTCCTAACTGACTGACTGACTGACTGATAATCAACGCACAGCCTCAATCGCTACACCTAGAAACGTGAAATTTGGCAGGAAGGTTCTCCAAGTGACGTAAGTGCACACTAAGAAAGGATTTTAGAAAATTCCTACGGGAACGGGCTCAACGCGGGCAAAGCCGCGGGGCGCTGCTAGTACTATCTATACTTATATTATAAAGAGGTAAAATTTGTAAGTTTGTTAGTTTGTATGTAACGGCGAATCTTCAGAATCATTCAACCGATTTCAATAATTCTTGCAATGGATAGCCACGTTCAACGGGAAGGCTATAGATAGGCTATCTAAAATTTCGCAAAAGTCCTTAAGTTAACTTAAAATCTTAATCGGACAAAATCACCACCGTACTGGTTTATTTATATGTCTGTCTCTGTTCCTCAGATTCAAAGTGAGCGTGACAGACAGCCCCACTATATCAGTGACTCCCCCCCACAGCCTAGAGTACATGTGCTCCAAAGGAGGCGCGAGTCCCGGCAGCGCGACCCCCAACGGCATCATGTCCAACAAGAGCCCCACTACCGTGCTGCTGAGTCCAGGGTACCTGCCCAGTCCGTGTCAGTGCAACCAGTCTTTAAAGGTAATTAAAGCCCAAATTCGCCGTTTCTATCTCGAACTACCATCAACTTACTGTGTCGGGGGTTGCCGGTTCGATTCCCGCAAGCAGTCAACAATATGTGAAGACATTGGTTGTTGGCGACGACATCTGGGTGTCAATTATTTATTATTGTTATAAAGTATTTGTGTATGTATACAGGCTTAGTTTGGGTCTATCGAATTAACCGAGAGTGAATTTACCCGGGTATATTTATAAAAAAAAGAAAAGAATTGAACTCGGTTTTAGTGAACGGAATTTGAACTTTTGATCGCAGTTTTTTCCTGGATTTAAGTAAACGTTAAGTGTTAGAGACAGCCAGACTGAATATTTGACTGAATGTTCTAATATTCAGAGTCTCAGTTCTGTTGTTTACCGAAATGTCGGAGGCCTTTGGGCATTCTGAGAACTGGTATCCTTTCTTTACAATAAACTTGGTCTCAACACTAAACCATCAAAACAGAGGCGTCTCTGTTACCTTAAAGTATGCATAAGTATACCGTAAAGTTACCTATTAACAAAATAGTCATTTAACTTTAAATAAATAAGTTCCAGCTGGTTAATCGAATCGAAAATAAGAATCGCGTTGAACTCACATCGCCTAATCAAACTACTTAACCAAAATGTTACTACATATATTCTTACTTATCTTACCGCTTACGTTTCAGAGTGTAAGCGAAGTGGCGCTCACAATGCCGGCCGCGTCCGGTTGGACGGACGACGGCACGGAGAACGTGAGTCCGGAAGGGCTTTCTTGGAGAAGGCTTCACATGTCACGCGCCAAGCTCAAGGCTACAGCCACCACTTCGGAGTTGCTATCAGGTGGGTGATACCTCTTCGTGTGTAATGGGTATTTCACTGATATTAACAAGCCCGTTGGCACAGTGGCAGTGAGAGCGCTTACTGTGTCGGGGGTAGCGGGTTCGATCCCCGCCCGGAGTCAACGATATGTGAAGACATAGTTGTTGGCGACGACGTCTGGGTGTCAATTATATATTCTTATAAAGTATTTGTGTATGTATAAGTAGTAGTATCAGTGAGTTAGATTCCATAACACAAGCTTAGAGCTTACTTTGGGTCTAATTAACCGTGTGTGAATTTGTCCAAGTATTTATTTATTATTAATTATTTATTAAAAGTGTACAATTTGAGAGATGAATTTAGTAAAATAACTAAAATTATAATCAAAACTGAAATCAGAATCAAAATCGAATAATAAAAAAAGAAATTATAAGCTCTGAAAGATTATCTCCTGTCTGATTCTGTCCCTTTCTTGCAAAACGATTTTTTGTATGCAACGTCTACGACGCTACAAGCTTGTGATGTGACAGGCTTGTCTAATCAGCAACTTTGACCGCCTGTAATTCTGGAAATAATAGCCATATAAAAAAACTGATTTGAGTCTCTAACGCGTGATAAAAAGATGAGTTAATAGAAAGAATAAAAAACCGGCCAAGTGCAAGTTGGACTCGCAGACGAAGGGTTCCGTACCATTAAAAAATATTAGTATCGAGCAAGAAACGGTAAAAAAATCACGTTTGCTGTATGGGAATATTGAATATTTGTTTTTTATTTATTTTTAGTATTTGTTGTTATAGCGGCAATAGAAATACATCATCTGTGAAAATGTCTACTGTTATCTATCACCGTTCATAAGATACAGCCTGCTGACAGACGGACGGACGGACGGACGGACGGACAGCGAAGTCTCAGTAATAGGGTCCCGTTTTTACCCATTGGAAACCATAAAAAAACGGTGAAATACCCTATTATTTCCACACCATTAGAGAAATCTCACCAGTGCCCTTTTACCTTCCAGGTTTCGCCATGGTAGCGATGGTGGAACTCCAGATAAACGAACCGACGAACGTTCCAGAATGGCTGTTCGTAATGTTCGCAGTATGCACTACAGTTCTAGTAGCCGTCCATATATTTGCTCTCATGATATCAACGTATTTATTGCCTAATATTGACGCTGTTAGCAAAATGGAGACTCCTGGAGGTCCAACAAGGGCTTTAAGGGATTCTCCCCATGAAAGGATGAGGGGGTTCATTGAGCTGGCGTGGGCCTTTAGTACTGTTTTGGGTAAGTTTTGATTTTATATTTTTGACAGATTTCACAAAACTGAAAATTATTAACCTTACTGTACATTTTTTGTATGTTTGCTACTTGAGTAAGTTTGGGTAGGTTGGTGTCTAACCCTGGTTTTTGAGTTTTAGACCACCTAAAAGTCTCTGGTATGGTCTAACGATTGAAACAGCCGGGACCGACAATTTAACGTGCTCTCTGAAGTACGGTAGCGCTCTGATAGTAATGCTTATATCTTTTTTTGTTTATGAACCGATTTGGAAAACCCTTTCCGCCTTGTCCCACTGTGTTTTGTATCTTTTGCTCTTCGGAAAATGGCGTATGTCATACAGTGACAAATCATTTCGTAGTTAACATGTTCTTCATACGCGTCTATTAATAATGAGTTAACATCGCGTCAAACTACGCCACCAGCCCAACGCTATTTTCAACTTGCGTTTTCCCAATTTCCAGGCTTGTTCCTATTCCTGGTGGAGATCGCAATCCTCTGCTGGGTGAAATTCTGGGACTACTCGTTCGCTGCCGCCACCGCAGCCACTGTTATAGTCATACCAGGTAAACATCATTTTTATATTAAAGGTATTTGTTATTATATTCTTATGCTATTATTATACAGGCAGTCAGGCATTCATTATTTAGGTATTTGTGGTAATCACTACATAGTATACTAGCAGCGCCCCGCGGTTTTACCCGCGTTGTGTCCATTCCTGTGGGAATTTCGGGATGAAAAATAGCCTATGTTTCTCGTGGATAATGTAGCTTTCGAATGATGAAAGAATTTTTAAAAACGGTCCAGTAGTTTTTGAGCCTATTCATTACAAACAAACATAGTTTTCCTCTTTATAATATTAGTGTAGAAAACAAAGTCACTTTCCGCTGTCTGTCTGTCTGTCTGTCCCTATGTATGCTTAGATCTTTAGAACTACTGCACGGATTTTGACGCGGTTTCTTAATATAGATACATTGATTTAGGAGGAAGGTTTATATGTATCAAAATTCCTGAAATTCGCACTGGAACGGGCACAACGAGGTTAAAACCGCGGGCGCTGCTAGTCTGTATATAAAAATCAATGGTTCGTTAGCCTCGCTAAAACTCGAGAACAGCTGGACCCATTTAGTTGATTCTGGGTTTGAAATGTTTGTCGTAATCCAGGGAAGGTTTAAACGGTAAGCAGTGACGGAATAAAGGCGGGTGAAACCGCAGAGCACAGCTAGTTTAATATAAATGTGTTATTTTCATAATTAAAATTATGGGACAAACAGGAAAAATAATAATTTGGAATTATGATAAATGTAATTAAGGATATGTTTGCATAGATGGTAAATTTAGATTGTGGTTAGATATTCAATCATCATTTAAAAGATTGCCAATTATGGCAATCAAACAAACAGCTAAAGGATTGCCAATTATGGCAATCAGTCAACAGCTAAAGGATTGCCAATTATGGCACGAGGCAGAATCTAGGATATGCTTTGTAATATACCTTTAAGTAATATTTAAACTCAATGATATTTATTTATTAAGTACTATACTTAGGTACTGTCATGGACCAAGTAAAAGTAAAGTAAAGTATTAGCCTATAATGACCCACTGCTGGGCAAAGGCCTCTCATCTCACTGAAAAGATCAGTACAGTGAGGAGGATTAGGCATGATCACCATGATAGCCTAATGCGGGTCGGTTCATAATACTTCAAACTTTTCAAGAATTTGTCTAACATTCCTATTTCTCTCATTTCCAGTTTTAATAGTATTCGTGGCATTCGCGATACATTTCTACCACTCGCTAGTGGTGCAGAAGTGCGAGACTTCCGGCCAGGACATAAGACAGCTCGAAAACATGAAGAGAGATCTGGACACCGCTACTGTAAAAGTTAATATGCATTGACTGTACATAAACTAGTGTTTTAAAAAAGTGTTAGTGAAGCATTGAAGCGGAACTGAGTTAAATAAAGTGTTACGAAAAAGTGAAGCGTTGAAGCGGGGCGGAGACGACCAATCACAGCGCATTGCGATTGTCAAACAACGCTTTGACGTTGTCAAAATCTTTTTTCTGTCAGTGTTAGTGACCACTGTTCCTGTAAAGGGCCGAAACGTCAGATTAAAATGTAAAACAAAAGCGAAGTGAATAAACGTAGGTAGTTTCAATTCGAAATGAGAAGTGTTCGCTATAAAAATTAAGAAACCAATATGCGTTGTGATTGGTCAGGAGGTCCGCACAGCTCCGCTCTGCTCCAATAGAAACGCACCCTGGGTAGATATGGGTGGAGTTGTAAATCCATAGCTATAGCACAAAATAAACACGCCAACTATGTTTTAAAAAACACTCTTCGCAAAAACTTGTGTCACAGTAAAGTTATTCGCACTGACAGGCAGAAAACCGCAATTTTTCATTTTCTTACGTCTGTTGACATTTTGTGTTAACGTTTACTGGTGCGTCAGCGTAAGCTTAACTCCTCATATGCCGGAACGCAGATCCAAGCCAGACACAATTGATTTGATAAGCCCGTTGGCACAGTGGCAGTGAGCGCGCTTACTGTGTCAGGGGTTCGATCCCCGCCCGGAGTCAACAATATGTGAAGACATAGTTGTTGGCGACGACGTCTGGGTGTCAATTATAATTCTTATAAATTATTTGTGTATGTATAAGTAGTAGTATCAGTGAGTTAGATTTCATAACAAGAGCTTAGAGCTTACTTTGGATCTAATTAACCGCGTGTGAATTTGTCCAAGTATTTATTTATTTATTTATATTTTCTATTGTGTCTGGAATCCCGGCAAACAAAAGGTTAAGCAACCTGTCATTAAGCGTCCATGTGTGCGTCTTTTACAGGCATGTCGTAGTTTCGTCTTCTGTATTTATATTGTAACATATTATTAAACTGTAATGCTTTTGGATTTACGAGTAAATTGAGATCCGAGTTCTTCGTGTTAAGAGATTCGTTTTTTCAGTCGAAATCATGAAGTAACTTGTCAGATTTGCAATTTTCAAAAACTTTTGTAACACTAGTGTGTGCGTGTTGTACTTAAAAATGCGACTGGACAACGAAAATTAACGAAAAAATCCAGATATTTATGTACATAATTGAATGGCTAAAAGATATTGTTTATAGTTGACTAAAGTTATGTCTAAGATTAATTTTATGATAAATTAAAAATGTTTAATAATATCTAGAATCTCCTCCGTGTCTGTATTCTCAGAGTGCCTTTCTATCAGAGCAATAATGCTATGCTAAATTTGATATCCACAAATCATATCAAAAGCGGCATAGCATTCCAATGGAAAGGTACCTACCCTAAACAACCCTAGCTACATGATTTTAGGGCCTGTTCCCACAGCGTAGAAATCCGTACGAACACATACATTATAAACTGCGGGAAAAAACCACAAGTTCGGTCGCTTGTATAAGCTTCTTGAATCACGCGTCAAAAAAACGCGGTTAAGGGCTTTTCCAAATTAACCGTTTTCAGACGTCCAGATTATGTGCGTTTTGTATGAAAATCAAAAGAACATCCGTGCGCAACGACTGCGCACTACTGCGTCGCCGGACGAATCAAAACGCTTAAATTGAAAGTGCCCATAGAAGCAATGGGAACAGGCTGGAGCATAGATTTACTTGAAATAACTACTTCTATAAGTAACAAGGTGTCTTCTGTGATAGATCTCTTTCCCAGAGAAAAAGGTATGAATTCACAATTGTCTTCCAAAATTTATCTTTAAGACTGCTTACTTTATTAAGAAAGACAGTTTGATGTGTACAAATAACTAAATATAATATGGCCTAAGTTAGGACCGAATGTGTCGCGTGTACAAACATAAAGTCTATTTAACTGAGCGACTACAATTGGATACGTATCTCTTGGTGAAGAACCCCTAATATGGCATATACTCCTATAGACAGTGAGGTAACTTTCGATCATTGGTTGGTGTCACTGTCAATATTATCACGCAATCCAATAAAGTTAATGCTATCGCATTATCAAAATATATAATAGTTGTTACATGAGCCACGACAGAGGCCTTGGCGACTCAATAACTCCGACACCAGGATTGGTCAGGTTGACCACCCACTCGATGAAGAAGAAGAATATAAAGTTTGTCGCGTCAGTAATGCTTCAATACGGATCGCATTATAATATTGACAGTGTAATACCAGCTGATAAATTAAATAAAAACAGTATGTATTTATCTTTCGACCAATGTAAATATTAACATTAAGAAAAAGTAACTCATTTGTTGTAAACTGAATAAAAATATTTTTGATATAAAATAACTTAATTTAATTATAAGAAATTATTGTGTTTGTAAAAGACGTTAAAATTAATTAATAAAGAAAAATAACTATGACTGCATTTTTATTGTACTTTTATGACAATTTTTTTAATTAAGCTTATTTAATCGTTTACAAATAAAAGAACATCCGGGTGCGCAGACGACTAGACTGTGGCACCAATGCGGCACGTGGCAAGTCGACTATAAGCGCTTAAATTGAAAGCGCCCAAAATGAGTTTAACCTACGATAAAAGATTTTTTAAATTTAGATTAATGAAGAATGGAAACATGTATGATTTGAAGATACATACATCATTCCAGACATTACGGTGCGTATAAAACTGTACCTTGTAAAAAAAACCTTCAAGTAATTCAAGGTAATTCAAACAACAAAAAATTAACAAGATTACACAATTTATTAATATTCTCTTAGAATTACAAGTCTAGTTACATCAGTAACAATTTCAGGTATCTTAAAGCGTAGCTTACTTTAATAAAACAATACAAAGATAGGGGCACATTGCGAGGGGTAAACAACTAATTTTTTTTTCAACATTACACCTATTTCACATTAACAATAACCAAGCCTTGGGTAAGTGCTGAATTTCAAAAAGAACGCAAAAATTGCAAGAAATTTAACGAGTACCAAATTTTTTCATTTTCAGATTCTTACACAGGGGCCACATCTGCGGAACATACGGCGCCGAACCTTCCGCTCTATGACACATCAGTCGAAATTACGCCGCGTACTGAATGATGTGTCATAGATAACTTGAAATACACTACGAGCGTATTTGGCGGAAGGTTCGGCGCCGTACGTTCCGCAGATGTGGCCCTACACTTACTGCCTTATTCATAAAGGATATTTAACTTAAACAGTGTTTTTAAAGTGTTTTCTCTTTCACTCTTTGGCAAATAGCGTATGTCGGAAAGGGACAAACCATTTGATAGCTAAAGTGCTGTTATTAAGCGTTTATGAATAAGGCCCTTAGTGTTTCAGAACAATCTCTATGAACGAGTCTCGTTCAATCTGATTTTTCAAACAATTGTAAGGCAAATCGCCTATTCCTCTTCACTGTACTGATATCTTCAGTGAGATGAGAGGTTTTTGCCCAGCAGTGGGACATATCAGGCATTTTTTTTTTTGTGTAAGTCAAAGGTCCCGAAATTCAGTTTCTTACAGATCGAGTTTCTACCGAATCTCTTCTTACAATTCTGGGCGTTCTCGATCAAAATTCATCATGTATGGATTTAGAATCATTGCAGGCCAAAGGCCTCTAACACATTGAACATACAGAAAAAAGGATATTATGTAAGCGCGTTGAATTTACTCTTTTTTTTAGCCACTACTAGTACAGATACAAAAAATCTTTCGAAATGCTACCCACTTTATATTAAAAATATTAGAATACATTTTAACGTAACCAGCTTCAATAAAAGTTATTCAGACTATAAGCATACTTTTGACAACATTCACTAACCCAAATTTATACCGAGAATAACTATGCCGTGCCGTAAAGCTCATAAAGTACTCAAGAAGTAAATATCAAGTAAGGTTCCGACTAAATGAATACATACTAGGAACCAAACTAATCTTAAATTAAAGGTTTCATTCTTTTTTCATATTTCTTTTCACTTATTTGTGCTAAACGTCACTACATAGTATAAAATAAAGTCGTCTCTTTTTCGTGTCTGTCACACTGTTTGTCTGTCTGTATGCTTAAATCTTTAAAATTACGCAACGGATTTTGATGCGGTTTTTTGTAATAGGTAGAGTGATTCAAGAGGAAGGTTTTTATGTTAAAAAATTCCCGAAATTCCCACGGGAACGGGCACAACGCGGGTAAAACCGCGGGGCGCTGCTAGTAAGAGATAAAATCATAAAAAAAGTACAGGATGTGCCGACAAGATGTTACGGTGCGTTTTTGTTGAAGCGGAGTGGAGCGGTGCGGTTCACCAATCACAGCGCATTGCGATTGTCAAAGTCTTTTCGATGCCGGCGCCAGACTTAGCTTCACATGTTTGAACACATGTTTGATTGCTAAGTGTGGCACGGGACTTTGGGTATGTGTTCAAAGTTTGAACAAAGATTTGCACTTTGCCATACGGTGTCGGTCTTTTTCGACACATCAAAGCGTTCAAAGTTGAATGTGTTCAAATGTTTGCGTAGCTTGCCACACTTGTTCTTATCCTTTAAAAAGGCACACTGAGTCTAAGAAATCGTCGTCCATCTTGTTTGTTGTCTACCAGCATACTGTGGAGAAAAATGTTTGCGAAGCAAGTCGGGCACGTTACGTCAATATGTGTTCAAATGCTTTGCAAAGTCGTCAAAGATATGTGAAAATCTTTGAAGCTATGTCTGGCGCCCGCATAATGCATTGTGATTGGTCAGTTGAGCCCCGCACAGCTCCGGTTAAACGGAAACGCATCCTTAGACACTTTCATTTTCTATGGGTTAGTATAATGGCAGTTTCATCATAGCATTTTGTGGTTAATAGTCAGTAAAATATTTGAGACATTGTTTAGTAGAAAAATACTACTTATTTACAATACTACACAATAGGGAAAAACTACACAATATGGAAAACTACACAATATATTCCATATAATATATCAGATAATATTTCATACAATCATTCATTACACATTCAAATACTTTTCTTAGGGCTTCCGGTCACCGGCCACAACCACAAAACGCCGCCACCGGCATATGTCCTATAGTTTTCATACATTTTATATGGACTCGCCGCACACGGTGCGCCGGTGGCCGCCACACGCTACAGGAAAGAAGCCGGTGGCCGCGTTTTGTGGCCGTGGCCGGTGGCCCGTGTGCGGCGACACTTAAAACTGAACGAAAAATGCTATTGCTGACATAAGTATATGGAAAAAGTTGTCAAATTGCCAGTCCTATTCTCACTCGAAACAGGTTATACACAATAGGTAACTACTTTTTAAAATGATAAAACAAACAGACACAACTAACTAATCTGCTACCAAATCATTAAAACGAACTAAAAACTCTAAAACTAAAATATTAAAATGTTTAATAGTAAGGACATTATATTTATACAAAACTAATATTATATTCCTAGCTTAGTAACTAGACACAATTTGATTAGATTAATTTTTAAAGCTAGATTTGTGGTCGGATAATTTCATTGATTTAACGGGAAGCGGTTTCATTTATTTTTAAGAAGCCTATATTTACTCCTTTATTTAATAAGCTGGCATTGGAAGTAGGAATCTGGCTGTTAATCATCAAATAAAATATAAATACCGTATTTAACAGTATTGGCCTCATAAGTCCCACGCCGAAGATAAATACAGCAGAAAGATTAGGCATAATCAACACTACCTACCTACTGCAGGTTGGTACAGATAGACAAAATAATGAATACTTCCTTGATTAGATAAGTTCATGTGCTTTTGAATAAAATTGCCATATCAGTTGTAGTCATTTAATTTACATTAATTTTAATAAATGCAAATTGTTTCAGTGTAAATTGAATAAAGGGTTATACTTTACATAAAAGTCAGGGACATCTGGGACAAAGGCTGACCTTACTTTACTGGGAACTTAAATATTCGTGATTATGTGACGTCACTTTGTTTTTGACAACCCTGGGTGTGACAGGGTGGATTGCACAAGAACTCTGAAATCTATTTAATACTCAAATATGTTTGAGAAACAAACTGTTTCTTGCAAAATTACACTTTATACAGCACAAAATAGAACACAATTTGAAAAAACATAATTTGTTCAATAATCATATTACGAGGCTAAATAAAATTATGAATGCTTGTGCAATCAACCCGTGTCTGACCATGTTAAAAGACGCTTAATAGTACAACAGACATTCAGACATCATTCACGCAAAATTATAAATCAGATTGTTCAGACCTTAAAATTAAATAACTGAAAAACGCATTTCAATGTTATCCATTCTTCTTGTTCTTTACATGTCACTGGCACTAAATTGAACCAGCCCAGAACTTAGCCAGGGTGACTGCATCATCTGTAGCCCTGTTGAGTACATCAAACCGGGCATAGAGAGCAGGTGGGTAAATGCGCCATCGTTTGGGATGATTCTCCTCAGTCACAGATGATTTGGGTTCCGTCAATGTATCCCCAATTCCCCAGGTTCACTCTACAATTGAAATTATTCAACCACAAACCTTAAGTCTCATTTGATTCGACACCTTTATATCAGTCACATGTCTACGTCATTCATACCAATGTCATCGTGAACAAGGACTCCGTTCCTCTTCTTAGGTAATTCTTCTTTGTCTTCTTTTGATTGGTCTTCCTCTTTAATCTTCTCTAGGATATTCTCTCGAGGTTTCCATACTACTAGCGACATGGTTGGTTTTTCAAGTCTGAAAATGTAATTGAAAATGTTAAGTTAACCATCATCAGGTTTGACCATTAAAGTGGAAATGAAAGGTTGACACAGATAATCATTAATTCATTTTCTCTAATCATCACAACATAGTATACAACAAAGTTGCTTTCCGCTGTCTATCTGTCCCTATGTATGCTTAAATCTTTAAAACTACGCAACTGATTTTGATGCCGTTTTTTAAATAGATGGAGTGATTTTTTATGATGGCCGCATTGAAGAGTGAGACTGTAGGCTTTTAATCAGGTACAGAGTGGATAATACTGCAGGATGCTGCTATACCAATATATATATAGATAATTAATAGCTTACCTTTCAATGAGAGCAGCAGGAATCAAAGGCTCTTCTTGCAACCTCTTCAACTCATCGGAGAGCACTATAGTATGTCCTTTTAACTTTTCAATGACCGGAGTGGCTTCAAATGAATTGGTTGGTGTTTGGATGTCCATCCAAACATCCATTTGTTCTGCCGACGAGTGTGATGTGTAGTCCGATGATATGTGGAGTCCATTCAGGTGTGCTGCCATTCGCTCTTCAGTTATTAACTGTTTTGCTGGACTGGAAATATTATTATTATAATGCACCTTTATCTTTATTAATATAAGATAGACTTTTATCTTATTTCGGCCAAATATATATACTTAATAGTGGATGAATTTTTGGCAATTATCCAAGTTTAAAGACAATGAATAAGTTCTGTACTCACATAACTGGTTCAATATCCAAACTTTTTCTTTTACAGTGGACTACTGGACTGATTTTATTTTCGTCCTTATATGGGGTCAGGGCTGTGAACTGTACGAGTTGGGGAGGAGATTGCATGCCCCAGGACAGGCCTCGGGAGTTCCACGGCGCTCCAGAAGGCACAGGCATCGTGTGGGCCTCAGGAACTTCACGGGAAAACTGGGTATTCGACGCTAAAGCTTGCTGGGCAAACATTTGTTTTGAAAGCTCATCGGGCTGATTGTATGGATAGCCTGGATATCCGTAAATATCCATTTTTATTTCGCTCTTAGAACACTTCAATATAAATAAAAAGTTTCCAGCAGATTTAAAGATTCTCGGTATTTTTGAGAAACGTGCAAATCACAACATCAACATTCATTCAACCAACCAACACAAAAACACAATTTAATATTTTTGACAGCGAAATTCAGCGAATGACAAACAACTTATTAGTTTCACAGATCTAGATTTTTCTTGAGTGTTCTATGGCACACTTCCTTTAGCTTTTGTTAGGTTGGTACTTCCAACGTTGTTCATTCATTTAAGTCATGGAGGTAGCATTGAGTAAAGAAAGGTAAGATCAAGCTGTTTATTTTGTACGTACATTATTGCATTCTTTCATTGCATGCTTAGATACAATACTTTATATTCCTATAAAGATACTAAGATTAAACTGAGAGTTATCTTAAGTGGACAGTTACTGCTAAAAAGTGATTGTTTTTTATTTTATTAAAACTTTATATTAAAAAAGTATTATTTTACATTTCAAACGCTGCACTTACGGAATCGGGTAACACAATATACATAGTAATAGAGTGTACTGCAATAAATTAAATCAAATACCTTACTATTTTCACAAAATTCACGTGTCAAAGTTATGAAAATGCTTAAGTGGCTAGTTACTGGTAATTTTACCCTAATTAATTACAACATTAGCATAATATTTTTCCCTTAACAAAAAATAATAATATCGATGTAGCTCCTTGTACTTAACTTTACCATGTATGATGAATGAATTAAACCTGTAGTAATTTAATCATTTATAGGTATATTATCAACTTTTGTTTAGTTAGTAGTATACGTACTTATCTATGTAGTGTAGGTACTTCATATTAATATTCTTCGTAATATGTATTATTGTTTGTTATTATTACTTGTGATGAAATCAAATAAATTAAGGTGAAAATGAAAATGAACAATGTGAGTTTGCCTTTTTTTTATTTTTCCCATCCCACAATAAATACAAGTTTATGACGCATTTGCCCCTGTAATTAATTATTTCAATAGGTAATTAAAGGCAGACAAAGGTTTTAAAAATTAATTTATAAATTGTAAAGATCAACTTAAAGCTAACTACGACTATTCTTTGATCAAGCCATGCAGAGAAATCATCCCAGAAAACTTTTTTTTGGGGTCGTGTAAGTGAATTGGTTAAATTAATCTAACTTAGAGCGGGTTGCTTCAGCTTACGCTTAGGCACCAGTTAACGTTAACACAATATTTCAGTCTCAACAGACGTAAGACAATGAAAAACTGGGGCTTTCTACTTGCCTCCCTAATAACATTAACAGACTTTTATTTAAGTCATGATACAACGCTTTGTATTATTAAAAGCGTGAACTTTCTAACGAACGTAATGTTACGATAATCAACCGTTTGATACAACCCACCCTTAGTATACGACCAGAGGCCCAGTGAACACCTTCCGTCTAATAATTTTGCAACATTGCCCTGAAAACTGAATGAAAAGAATGATGAAAACATGGAAAAGTACCAGGAGGAAATAATTAAGTATATAAACTTAATGACAAGGGCATAAGGAAAAGAGGAACAATAAAATGAAAATTGTTTCTTAATCATAATTTAATACATAAGTTATTCAAGTTGAATTGATTTCGATTTAATCTCGATTTAATTAACAGTTTATTCATTGTCATACATTTTCCTGCCTATTGAAATGGTTTTAGTAGGTTCTCTTACTGGCGCACTCAGAAACGTTCATTAAATTGACACTTAACTAATTGACGTATTCTTTCATACATTACGTTTAGGTATGTCAAAATCACTAATTAAATCTCTACGAAGCATTTGACGTCTCTGAGTATAGGCGTAAAAAAGTTGTGCATAAATGTCCTATTTTAGGGACTTTTTGTTTGTACCTACAAACAAAAGCTTCAAAATATTGTTCTTTAATCAAACATTCAAAATTTATATGAACAATGCATTTTTTTATGATTTGATGTATATGTTACATCAAAGGACTACTTGAAATAAACAGTTACGCGTAAAATATTGATAGTGCGCACTTACTCGTATAGCTCAGTTTTAACAATTACCTATTTAACTCATTCGTGCTGAATTTGTCTTTGTTCGTTCTTATCAATATCAATAATGTTCGATGTTATGCAAGTTTGTTCGGGAATTTTAATAATTTAACATAACATTAAAAACTTACATCAGTATTTTCGTATCTGAATTATAGGTAAACTATAGTGGCGACACCAGTTTTATTTAGTCCGCTTATGCAAGGCAAGCGTGGTGATAACGCCTAATCCTCCTCACTGTACCGACACATTTATTACTTTACTTTTCATCATGAAAATTTCATGTAGCAAAATCATGGAAACTAAAGGTAAATTATAAATTCAAGGTCAAAGTATCTTACTGCGAACAAAATTTCCATAATACCCATTACAAAAACCAAGGCATATGTTTAAAGAGTTCCTTTCGATCTAGAACTTTCTATATCATATTATAAAAAAGATACTAGAAGATACTGCTGGCTACATTACGTACAAATGGACTTTAAATTAATTACTTATATCGAATAACAGCCTTAACATTGTTCATAGTAATCATACAAGTTAAAATGAATTGTACATCATCCTGCTTGACATTTCTCTTCGTCAAAATCTGTCAGTCGGCCGTAACTCGACGAAGTTCTGACTGGGAATCTAAAACAATAATAAATTGCTTAATTTCTAGGAAATGAACATATATTTTTCTCTTGTGTGGATTAAATGCCACTAGTTTTTTTGTTGTTGTAAGGGAGACCTTTGCCCAAATGTGCGACAGTATACTCGCAGTATGTCAAAATGAAAACTTCAACTAAGAAACCAGTACCTAAGTATGTATAAGTGGAGTGAGCGAGTGATTTGGTGAGTAATTTCTTAGTCTAAACAAATTAAAACTTAAGAACTAACAACACAATAAATACAACAATACATAATTTTCCACAAGTTTTTTTATTTTTATTTTTCACCAAACAAAAAACCACACACGGTAAATTAATTTAAAAAAATAACGTTTTATCTACATACCCGGCAAAGTTTCCAACAAAAGGTAAAGTGGTTGAATGCAAAACATCCCTTCGGTCAACGAAACTGAATTTTTTCTTCAAAACAAAATAAAGATACAAAACTCCCGCCACAACGAGACACGAAACTAGAACCACTACTGCGATCATGTTTTTCACTGAAATCGGTGTAAAATTATCAAGTCTCCTTATATAAACTTGAACGAGTAGGGCGACCATGCTTAATCGACAACCTACTTGTTTAATAAACACCTATACTCTCATTAACTAGGCGTACCACGCTTTTTATTGACTTTTTTGTCACCCATTTTTATGAATACTTATTAATTAGTATTCATAAAAATTAATAAGTACCTATTCATTGTAATAACATATATTTGTATGTTCGAGGTAATCTCAGGAATTATCAGTCCGATTTGAAAAAGTATTTTTGTAATAGATAGCCACATTCAACGGGAAGGTTATAGGCTATTTTACATCCTGAAATTCCCACGGGAGCGGGTACAACGTGGGTAAAACCGCGGGGCGCTGCTAGTATAATATATAATACATATAATATATTGTAATAATTTGTTAATAAGTATTCATAATAATAACTTTGCGTCATTTTAGTAAGTCGCTAATTTGAATTTGAGTGTACCCGTAAAAACAAAATTATTTTTCTGTTTCTGATTAGTTCCGATTATGGCACAAAGAGAACAGAAAATGTCTCGTAGATTATTCTGCCAGAGCCACTTTCAAACCGTTCGCGTCGTTCTAAACGAGCAATCCTTAAAAATATCTTAAAAAGTTCCTAATTTACTCGATATTTTCCTATGAGTAATACACATAATATTTTTATACCTAACCGGCTTTTTAAACGTGACTATGACTCACGTTTTATTCCAATTACCATTATGCATGTATTGTTGTTTATAGTAATTATATTTTAATCTTTAAAAAACTTACTTTAACTTAAAAAACCACGTTATCAATAATTTTTGGTTGCCATTTACATATTTAATTTAATTCAGATAATATACAGTTTAAGTAACTATAAAACTACGACAAGCATCATTAAAATAATTAGTAACAATATATTTGAAAACAAAGCTATCGTGAGAACTGTGTAACTATATTTATTTTCAGTACTTAATTAATTATGACAGCGTTAAATGACGGAGTCAATTAAAAGAGTGCTGAAAAATTAGAGCGGTCGTCGTAACGTAGGAGGAACTGGAAAAGTACTTAAAAAGCCTGTAATGTAACGCACTGCTGGGCAAAGGCTCTCGTCTAGGACCAAAAAAACGAAATGGATATAATAACTGAATAAACATTTTGTAACCCCTCACTATCAGAAAATATTATGCCTTTTAACTACTTTTACTCATTAAATTTTTTTTTTTAAAGGTAAAACTGAGTTTGCATATTCAAACCCAATGCACTGAACTTACGTCATAATTGAATTTGCGTCACGTTCGTTATTAACGATGGGAACTATCATACAACAAGGATCTCTTGACATTGTATTGTGAAAAAATAAGTTCTAAAATGAAGTAACTGTCAAATGTTTATACTTTAATTATACTCATTTCATCATGATATTGCGTTAATTTTATTGGAACGAAGTTCCTTATTTTTGTGTGTTTCTTTTATTATATGAATTGAGATAAAAATAAGCTTTTACACACTAAATTACACAATACTACAATTATTTGCGTAAGATTTTTATATTAATGTATCTCACTGTCCACAATTGTTAATTAGATGCTGTAATTTTTACTTCTTAGTAAACAGTTGAAGCATTTTTGACGCAAATATGTTAGCAATTTTCCTTCCTTTTTTTCCTTCCTAGATGGAAAACGTAAAAAACCATAAGGGCTGATACTTTTGTTTGTAATTAAAGATACCTATGCAATATTTTAATATAAACAACAAATACCATAATAAGTATTTATTGGATACTAGCAGCGCCCCGCGGTTTCACCCCCGTTGTACCCGTTCCCGCAGAAATTTCGAAATAACAAAGTAGCCTACAGGCAGAGTTACTTTCTTATATTATTTAGGATAGCATTTTTATTAATTATTTTTCTGATCCTGGCGACATAAACTTGAATAAGCAATTTCTTAATTTTCTCAATAACGGAATGGAATCGCATTTTATCTTACAGACGACATCAGATCGTCGTGAAATGTAATAATAAGATAAAAACCCACTTTAAAGGCAGTATAATATTATCTTTTGTTGAAATTTTTACAGACTGTAATGGATTTATGTGATGTCTATGTATGTACACCTAAATACCTACCTACCTACGTAAAACAATAATAAATTATTGCTAACAGTCTTTTTATTGTGCAGCTGAAATTACGTTAGGCAAATATTTGCTTTGGCTGAGACAGAATAATAAAGTTTGTTCTTGACCTTGAGGCAGATTAATAAAATTTATACCTTTATGAAAGCACATCATTTATAAGAATTTGTTGTTTTAAAATTTGAATCGCTTTTATCGGAATTAACATCGAGTTTAGAATTATAAAGCTAAAATG
Organism: Cyclophora albipunctata; assembly: GCA_963082685.1. NCBI lineage: Eukaryota > Metazoa > Arthropoda > Insecta > Lepidoptera > Geometridae > Cyclophora > Cyclophora albipunctata. The sequence continues at coordinate 4,733,006 of OY720133.1, forward strand.
TGCGCCAAAACATCTTCACTACAAAGACTAAAACAAAGTCGCTTTCCGCTGACTGTCTGTCGCTATGCATGCTTAGATCTTTAAAACTACGCAACGGATTTTGATTCAGTTTTTTTATAGATAGAGTGATTCAAGAGGAAGGTTTATATGTATAAAAAATCCCGAAATCGCTCGGGCACAACGCGGGTAAAACCGCGGGGCGCTGCTAGTTTTAAATATAGGGTTGCCCACAGCTTTGAAATGAAGAAAACCGCCTGAGTAAAGTAGAGGTAAAACATGAATTAAAGAAGAAGTGCTTCGCTGTTCCGTGAGGTAAAATGTGAAAAAGTTACAACCTGTATAATATGCCTAGTTGTAAATTGTTATTGATAACGGTACTTAATAAAAACTGAAAAGCAGAATAGCCCGCGTTTTAATGTCTCGGTCAGTACATACACAAAAACTGACAACATTTAGAAAATAACAAAGATTGTATGTAGTCTGTGATAAGTTCATTCGTTCAAAGTCAATCAATCAATCACAATCAATTTTATCTGTGAACTGTGAACAATCAATCAAATGAAAAAAAAAAGAAATCTGTCTGTGATCTGTGAAAGTAATTGCCTTGAGCCGAGATCACGCAAAGTTTATTTTATTTTATAGGAAGTATGAATATCTGTTAACTATCGAATGTTTGTGATTAAATGTCCCGGTCATGTTAAAACTCTAACCAACACATCGTTTCTTCAAACAAGAGGAAACCTCTAAAATGGGGCTCGATTTCGACGTGTTTGAGTTCTGTAAAAAACTGCGACAAAACCGGCCTCCGCCGTACCAGTGCCCATTGGATAAGTGTGACAAAGTTTACAAGAGTTTATGTGGCTTGCAGTACCATTTAGTGAACTATGATCACGACAATCCGACGCCGGCGACGCCCGCGGTTGCTCACAACCGTAAAAAAGGGCGGTTTAGGGCCGCGGTGCCTACTGGCGATATCGCTTTGCAAAGCCCGCCAAAAGAGGCTCTAACTTTCGCAGAAGCGCAGAAAGTGGTTCAATTTGAAATAGACGGGAAAATCAGCAGGATTGCTATCGATCAGCCATTGCCTATAATGTCTCTCGAGGAGTGGGAGAAGAAAAACGCTGAACTGGAGAAGCCTTTGCCAGTTGTGGAGCCCCCAGTGGAGCCCCATGTCAAACTGCCTGAAGCAAGTTACAAGGTTAATAAACATTCTTTATTTATTTCATAATATCTCTCAGTAAACAAAGGGTAGGTGCTTTTTTCGCTTTATTAAGTCAAGCTGGTATACCAGCAAAGTAACTACGGTTTAGTCCGCTCAAAAGGCCTCCGACATGGTCTAAGGATTATAAAAAGTTACATATTATATGTCCAGAATTTAGATTCAATTTCCATTTTTTTTTCAAACCAGCTAATTCCCGACTACAACGAGAGAGTACCCGACGCTCCTCCACGTCCTAACGCCTACATTAGATTCATTGAGAAGTCCGCTGAAGAACTTGACGGAGAAGTGGAGTATGATGTTGACGAGGAGGATACAGCATGGTTGGAGTTAATTAATAAGCAGCGAGCTAAGCAAGGGCTACCGGCCGTGTCGGTTGATACTTTGGAAGTATTGATGGATCGTCTGGAAAAGGAGTCTCATTTTCAGGTGAGGACATCTGATATATGTATTATTTGCTTGTCTTAAGATGGAAAAGAAAACCAAAAGTTAGACTAATTTAAAAAATATACATATATTAAATGAGATATGTACCTCAAATTGTTATATCAGTATACTTTGATTGTACTCATTATATGCATTGTATGCTTAAATCTTTAAAATTACGCAACGGATTTTGATGCGGTTTTTTGTAATAGGTAGAGTGATTCAAGAGGAAGGTTTTTATGTAAAAAAATTCCCGAAATTCCCACGGGAACGGGCACAACGCGGGTAAAACCGCGGGGCGCTGCTAGTGATACATAAAAACAATGTTCAACATAATCAAACTTTGATTATGTCGAACATTGCGTTGCATTGCTCATTGCTCGTTATTGCGTACAAATAAGTTCGCGAGAGCATACGTGTGGGATACTATGGAATATATAAAAATCAATGCCACTTTTCGTTGTAATTTTATAACTCAGGAACGGGCTGACCTATCCAAACTAAATATTTAGGCTTTGTTCGGACTATTTAGTAGATGGTCTATGTGAAGTTTGCTCAAAATCGGTCGAGCGGTTCTTAAATTCCCCCGGGAACGGGCACAACGCGGGTAAAACCACGGGGCGCAGCTAGTAAAACATATATCGTAGGCACAATACAAAGAACGAAGAAAGTTCTATACGAAGCGAGCGAGCGACCGAACTAGCGAGCTAGCGAGCGAGTGCGCCATTCATAGAAAGACTCGCCCCCCGCATACCTCTTTCCGTCACTTGACAACAAGCAAGGGAGACCGCGATAACGTTGAACAAAATATAGTGTGCGGAATCTTCATAAAACATGTTCCAGGATATACGTGTTTTTTAAAAAACCTTGCATGTTTGTAAAATAAATGATTGTTATTTAAAATCTCCATTATATTTACGAGGTTTCTATCATAATATTTTCTTTAATTTTACAATTTATAAGTACAATATGACCGCCCAAAGTTCAGGTAAAATTGTGCAAAAAGCCGGTTTTCGGAGGCTTATACTGAATTTGTTTCTAAAAATTTAGATTTTCTGTTACGATAGAAACCTAGAAATAGTGCATAAGATACTTATTAGCTAAAAAGTTTCAAAGAAAGATCTATAACAACGCCGTAATCACGTAACAGCGTTTGTATGAAAAGTAAGACGGGCTGGCCGCTCTTAATTTCTAACTGCCTTATATAAACACTCTCTAACTAAAACACTGTTAGTGAGTGTTTTGTCTCTTTTGCTCTTTGGAAAATAGCATATGTCAGAAAGGGACAAACCATTTGATAGCTGAAATGCTGCTAGTAAGCGTTTATGAATAAGGCCTGAAATCTATAAGCCACAAAATCTTTTATTGAATGAAAGTCTTTTTAATGAACAAAACCGAAAATACTGCTTAAAAAGGTTCATCTTTTCCCAATTTGGCTACGGAATCTTTAAAAGGGGATTGTTATGTAAAAATAACAATTGCAGGCATCCCAAACGGGCCAACAAACTGCAGCAACAGTGGACGAAGATGCGGTGTGCTGCATCTGCATGGACGGAGAGTGTCAGAACACCAACGTGATCCTCTTCTGCGATATGTGCAACCTGGCCGTTCACCAAGACTGCTATGGGGTGAGAACAAATACTTTATTTAATAAATATACCTGGATAAATTCACTCACTGTTAATTAGACCCAAACTAAGCTCTAAGCCTGTAATACACATTTATAATTCTTTCTGTGGGAATTTTGCCTTAGTAGCCTAATATTATCCTTTTTTAGAATTTATACTCTGTTCGTACGAAATGAGGGCACACTTTAAGTACCTTATTATTATACATATAGATACTAATTTAGTTTATACCCAGGACCTTAGTCTGAACTAAACCACTGTTACAAAATATACAAAACACACATTCTGAGCTGAATATTTTGAGCACTAAATCCCATGGAGTCTTGTTGGAGTCTCTCTGTTCCAAGATATATTTAAAATTTTAAACACAAATTATATTAAAGGTTCTATGGACGATAGATATTACAGTTTACTGTTTTGTGATTCAATTTATCATACACCTATTTATGAACTAGGAAAGAAATAAGGCTCCTCATACTCATACAGAATAGTGAAAGTGTACTCCTGTTATCAACAGGTCCCATACATCCCTGAAGGTCAGTGGCTCTGCAGGAGATGTCTTCAATCGCCATCTCGTTTGGTTAACTGCGTACTGTGTCCAAACACGGGAGGTATGTTATATCTCTATATAGTTATTCAGTTGACTTGCTTTATTTGGTACTTAACTGGCATGCATTATATCTTAACTAAACTACGTAATTAATAACTTATGGCTTATGTTATTTGTACGGTTTCGTGGTCTAGTGGTGTGTGCACTCGCCTGCCAAGAGTGAGGTCCCGGGTTCAATTCCCGGCCGAAAGTAAACATGTTTCTTACTTTTCGAACATTGCCCAGGTTTGAGATCACCAACCCGCAGTAGACAAGTGTGATTGTGCGTAATTGTGCTCACTGATACACTGATACTGATATCTTCCGTGAGATCAGAGGCTTTTGCCCAGCTGTGGGACTCTAACATAACAGTGACCAAATATGACAATGATAACTACTGTATTAACCACATATCATATTCTTTTCACATTTGGTCGTGATTATTGTACAACAGGGGCCGTAGTTACAATCATTAAGACCATATAATAAGACCGTCTCGGCGGTCTTTATGCGGTCTAAAAGACTACTATAGCTACAATATGTATGTTTTATTCCACAGGTGCTTTCAAACAGACCGACCAAAGCACATGGGCGCACGTTGTGTGTGCGTTGTGGATACCTGAAGTGAGATTCGCTAATACTGTGTTCTTGGAGCCTATTGGTGAGTAAAAGTATAAAGAGTACCTTTCAAAACTAAATTTCCTACTAATATGATTAATGTGATGATATCGAGTAACAATCAAAATCACTACATAGTATAAAACAAAGTCGCTTTCCTCTGTCTGTCTGTCCCTATGTATGCTTAGATCTTTAAAACTACGCAACGGATTTTGATGCGTATTTTTAAATAGATAGAGTGTGATTCAATAGGATGGTTTATGTATAAAAATTCCGACGGGAACGGGCACAACGCGGGCAAAACCGCGGGGCGCTGCTAGTATGAAATATAACATCAAAAGATCTATCTATTTTTTTGTATCAATGGATCCATATTTTTCTTGTCAATCTAGCAGTACACATTACACAATTATAATTTTATCAAAAAACAAATTGTATCTATTCAATTGTGTCAAAGAAATTCATACATCAGATATTTATTGCATACTCCTTTTGTCGACAAACTACATATATCGCAAAGATAAACTATATTTTCTTCCTAAATAAAATAACCATATAATCCCTACGTTTCCTGAACTCTTCAAAGATATCTTACTAACGTTTTCCATACATTCTACACCAGATTCGATCGAAATGATCCCGCCTGCGCGGTGGAAGCTGCAATGCATGGTGTGCAAGCAGCGCGGCGTGGGCGCGTGTATTCAGTGCCACAAGAGCAGCTGCTACTCAGCCTTCCACGTCACTTGCGCGCAGCAAGCTGGGTAAGATGATGTTTATGTTGTGGAGGGTGTAAACTAATAAAACTAAATTAAAATTGATAACGTTTTGGAAGATCAGTTTGATATAATTTTTGACCTGCCCATAATATGTTTTGACTTGTCGGTCCGGTATATCATAGCTCGTAAACAAATGGACCTATTTAAATTTAGTTTAATAAATATGTTAATTGTAGACCAAATAAACTTCTCTTATAAACTTCCGATTAGTATCAATTTGACAAACTCTATGTCACGTACGGGCACTTTAAGCCGTCGGTCCCGGTTACTTTCTACGGATAGTAGTAGTTACATGAGCCATGTCAGAGGCCTTTGGCGGCTTAATTACTCTGACACTCTGACACCAGGATTGGTCAGGTTGACCATCCACTCGATGAAGAAGAACTCTATGTCAGATTTTTTTTCCTTAAAAAAAATGATTTAAGCGACTTATTTCATTAAAGACTTATTTCAAGTTTACCGCACAATTTTAACTAATTAAACTTCCCATCTGCACAGTCTATACATGAAAATGGAAGCGGCGGGCGTAGGCCGCGACCCGTCGCAGCCGGTACAAGTCGCCAAGATGGCGTACTGCGACGCGCACACACCCGCACACGTGCTGCAGGAGCGGCGGGGAGAGGGAGACGCGCGGCTCAAGGGCCGGGAGAAGATCAAACAGGTGAGAGAACAGATAGCGAATGAGTGAGAGACACAGCGATCACGTGAGAGAAACAACGAATAGGCGGAAGAATAGATGTCTTTTTTGGAACGAAGTTCCCTATCGCGCGTTGCGAAAGGGGGCTAGACGGAAAAAATGGTAACGACATTTTTTAGGCCAGAGAGGGACCGACAGAGAAACTTGCGCACGCCAGAGAGAGACAGACACAGAAACATGCGCGGCGCGCATGTTTCTCTATCTGTCTCTCTCTGGCGTGCACATGTTTCTGTCTGTATGTCTCTCTCTCTTATAGAAAGCAAGCTAGATATTTTCGTTTCGTCTTTCTATTTCGCATTGAACAGTGTGGTGTCGCGACGATTATTTTTGTTGATAATAAATAAACTTCGTTCCATCCGGGTGTCCCTTGACACCTCTCAAGTTTTTTTTTTACTACGAATTGAAACGTACGTTGATGTCATTATTATCTGTTAAAACGGGAACTTAGATGTCTAACTGAGTGAACTAATATCAAACTCAGCGATTAAATATCTAAGTGAACCAATATCTAACTGAGCGAACCAATGTCAAATTGAGCGACCCGAGAGATTGCTCTGCCTCACTGTATAGATACAGCATTGATTTGCCCTGCAGTAATGCATTAAGAGCATTAACAAATTAAGATATTAACACAAGACATTAAGAGAGAGAGAGAGACAGAGAATGAGCGAGCGAGCAATGTGTTTGATTGAACTGTAGAAAAGGGATTGAAATTGCAGCTCCATGGTCATACTTAAGTGTCTAACTAAACACATTATGGCGAAAATACGCGACCGAAGGTCCGTGGCTGATTTTACGTTCTGACGCATTCGGCTGATATGACACACGATAAGAGCCGAAATTACGCGGCAGAAATTCAGTTGCATAATTTTGTGAGGGTATTCAGTCACGAGCGTTGTCATGGCGCCGTAACAAAGAGTATTTTTAAAGCTCTTTATGTCTCTTGTGGTTTATGGCCTGAACTCTATGTATGCTTGTCGCATCGTCCCATGGCTCACCGAACTTCGGTCGCGTATAATGTGTTGCATTGCTGCCGAACTTACGCCCGACCGAAGTTCGGCTGTACGCTATAACGCGACGTAATTTCGGTATAATGTGTCATCAGTAATTGAAAATACATTCCAGCCGAAATTCGGTCGCGTATTTTCGGCATAGTGTGTTTAGACCCTAAGTATGTATACCGCAGGCCCGGCGCGCGCTGGCGCTGAAGCGGTCGTGGGCGCCCGTGGTGGCGGTGCCGGTGCTGGCGGCCGAGCGCGTGGCGGGCGTGGCGGCGCTGCTGCGCGCCGCGCCGCCCGACCGCAACCACCTCATGGCGCGCCTGCTGCCCTACTGGACGCTCAAGAGGCACGCGCGCAACGGCGTACCGCTGCTGCGCCGCCTGCAGAGCCTGGCTACACACCACGGTATGGAACCCCTCCAGTCGGTCGGGCGGCGCTGCTGCGCGCCGCGCCGCCCGACCGCAACCACCTCATGGCGCGCCTGCTGCCCTACTGGACGCTCAAGAGGCACGCGCGCAACGGCGTACCGCTGCTGCGCCGCCTGCAGAGCCTGGCTACACACCACGGTATGGAACCCCTCCAGTCGGTCGGGCGGCGCTGCTGCGCGCCGCGCCGCCCGACCGCAACCACCTCATGGCGCGCCTGCTGCCCTACTGGACGCTCAAGAGGCACGCGCGCAACGGCGTACCGCTGCTGCGCCGCCTGCAGAGCCTGGCTACACACCACGGTATGGAACCCCTCCAGTCGGTCGGGCGGCGCTGCTGCGCGCCGCGCCGCCCGACCGCAACCACCTCATGGCGCGCCTGCTGCCCTACTGGACGCTCAAGAGGCACGCGCGCAACGGCGTACCGCTGCTGCGCCGCCTGCAGAGCCTGGCTACACACCACGGTATGGAACCCCTCCAGTCGGTCGGGCGGCGCTGCTGCGCGCCGCGCCGCCCGACCGCAACCACCTCATGGCGCGCCTGCTGCCCTACTGGACGCTCAAGAGGCACGCGCGCAACGGCGTACCGCTGCTGCGCCGCCTGCAGAGCCTGGCTACACACCACGGTATGGAACCCCTCCAGTCGGTCGGGCGGCGCTGCTGCGCGCCGCGCCGCCCGACCGCAACCACCTCATGGCGCGCCTGCTGCCCTACTGGACGCTCAAGAGGCACGCGCGCAACGGCGTACCGCTGCTGCGCCGCCTGCAGAGCCTGGCTACACACCACGGTATGGAACCCCTCCAGTCGGTCGGGCGGCGCTGCTGCGCGCCGCGCCGCCCGACCGCAACCACCTCATGGCGCGCCTGCTGCCCTACTGGACGCTCAAGAGGCACGCGCGCAACGGCGTACCGCTGCTGCGCCGCCTGCAGAGCCTGGCTACACACCACGGTATGGAACCCCTCCAGTCGGTCGGGCGGCGCTGCTGCGCGCCGCGCCGCCCGACCGCAACCACCTCATGGCGCGCCTGCTGCCCTACTGGACGCTCAAGAGGCACGCGCGCAACGGCGTGCCGCTGCTGCGCCGCCTGCAGAGCCTGGCTACACACCACGGTATGGAACCCCTCCAGTCGGTCGGGCGGCGCTGCTGCGCGCCGCGCCGCCCGACCGCAACCACCTCATGGCGCGCCTGCTGCCCTACTGGACGCTCAAGAGGCACGCGCGCAACGGCGTGCCGCTGCTGCGCCGCCTGCAGAGCCTGGCTACACACCACGGTATGGAACCCCTCCAGTCGGTCGGGCGGCGCTGCTGCGCGCCGCGCCGCCCGACCGCAACCACCTCATGGCGCGCCTGCTGCCCTACTGGACGCTCAAGAGGCACGCGCGCAACGGCGTGCCGCTGCTGCGCCGCCTGCAGAGCCTGGCTACACACCACGGTATGGAACCCCTCCAGTCGGTCGGGCGGCGCTGCTGCGCGCCGCGCCGCCCGACCGCAACCACCTCATGGCGCGCCTGCTGCCCTACTGGACGCTCAAGAGGCACGCGCGCAACGGCGTGCCGCTGCTGCGCCGCCTGCAGAGCCTGGCTACACACCACGGTATGGAACCCCTCCAGTCGGTCGGGCGGCGCTGCTGCGCGCCGCGCCGCCCGACCGCAACCACCTCATGGCGCGCCTGCTGCCCTACTGGACGCTCAAGAGGCACGCGCGCAACGGCGTGCCGCTGCTGCGCCGCCTGCAGAGCCTGGCTACACACCACGGTATGGAACCCCTCCAGTCGGTCGGGCGGCGCTGCTGCGCGCCGCGCCGCCCGACCGCAACCACCTCATGGCGCGCCTGCTGCCCTACTGGACGCTCAAGAGGCACGCGCGCAACGGCGTACCGCTGCTGCGCCGCCTGCAGAGCCTGGCTACACACCACGGTATGGAACCCCTCCAGTCGGTCGGGCGGCGCTGCTGCGCGCCGCGCCGCCCGACCGCAACCACCTCATGGCGCGCCTGCTGCCCTACTGGACGCTCAAGAGGCACGCGCGCAACGGCGTACCGCTGCTGCGCCGCCTGCAGAGCCTGGCTACACACCACGGTATGGAACCCCTCCAGTCGGTCGGGCGGCGCTGCTGCGCGCCGCGCCGCCCGACCGCAACCACCTCATGGCGCGCCTGCTGCCCTACTGGACGCTCAAGAGGCACGCGCGCAACGGCGTGCCGCTGCTGCGCCGCCTGCAGAGCCTGGCTACACACCACGGTATGGAACCCCTCCAGTCGGTCGGGCGGCGCTGCTGCGCGCCGCGCCGCCCGACCGCAACCACCTCATGGCGCGCCTGCTGCCCTACTGGACGCTCAAGAGGCACGCGCGCAACGGCGTGCCGCTGCTGCGCCGCCTGCAGAGCCTGGCTACACACCACGGTATGGAACCCCTCCAGTCGGTCGGGCGGCGCTGCTGCGCGCCGCGCCGCCCGACCGCAACCACCTCATGGCGCGCCTGCTGCCCTACTGGACGCTCAAGAGGCACGCGCGCAACGGCGTGCCGCTGCTGCGCCGCCTGCAGAGCCTGGCTACACACCACGGTATGGAACCCCTCCAGTCGGTCGGGCGGCGCTGCTGCGCGCCGCGCCGCCCGACCGCAACCACCTCATGGCGCGCCTGCTGCCCTACTGGACGCTCAAGAGGCACGCGCGCAACGGCGTGCCGCTGCTGCGCCGCCTGCAGAGCCTGGCTACACACCACGGTATGGAACCCCTCCAGTCGGTCGGGCGGCGCTGCTGCGCGCCGCGCCGCCCGACCGCAACCACCTCATGGCGCGCCTGCTGCCCTACTGGACGCTCAAGAGGCACGCGCGCAACGGCGTGCCGCTGCTGCGCCGCCTGCAGAGCCTGGCTACACACCACGGTATGGAACCCCTCCAGTCGGTCGGGCGGCGCTGCTGCGCGCCGCGCCGCCCGACCGCAACCACCTCATGGCGCGCCTGCTGCCCTACTGGACGCTCAAGAGGCACGCGCGCAACGGCGTGCCGCTGCTGCGCCGCCTGCAGAGCCTGGCTACACACCACGGTATGGAACCCCTCCAGTCGGTCGGGCGGCGCTGCTGCGCGCCGCGCCGCCCGACCGCAACCACCTCATGGCGCGCCTGCTGCCCTACTGGACGCTCAAGAGGCACGCGCGCAACGGCGTGCCGCTGCTGCGCCGCCTGCAGAGCCTGGCCACGCACCACGGTATGGAACGCCTCCAGTCTCGATAGACGATAGTGTAGTGCGATAGGGCGTATTCGTGTCTATACGACTGTATTCGTCTATGTTCGTCACTGTATTCACCGACCCGTCGCGTTTTTCGGCCGCGCGTCAAAGGGTTACGCACGAATGTTCGTGCGCGTGGCCACACTATCGTTGACCATATGATCATTCATTCACCAAACGTAGTGATTACTTCCTCTATGCATTCACCGGAGGACAGCAAGCCGTGCATGTCGCGTCGTCGCTATTTATCAGAGCTTTGTTACATATTGTTTGTGCAGTGTCGATCAATTTATTTTATCGGATTTATAGAATTTAGAATTTTTTAATCAAATTAAAACTTTACTTTTTCATTGACCATATACACCATAGCTACCTCTGGAGGAATATCGTTAGATCTAATTGTATATAAGTCGTTTGCAATATATGATAGAGAACATTTATAAGCCTAACATTGTGATATGAATATTTACCACTTTCGATAGTCAAAATCCCGTAGTTAGTTACCTTTATAACTATTATATAATATACTAGTTTAACCAATAATAATTTGTTTGTTTCAGGCACGCGTGGCATCCAAGATGCGACGGTGAACATCCGGGAGCTATGCAACCAACTCAAGTACTGGCAAAGGATTAGACAGGACTTGGAACGAGCCAGGTAATTCAACAGAGGCGGTTGTGTGACCATATTATGTACTTGCAGGAGTACCAAGATTATGTTAAGATGAAAAGAAGGGTGTTACCTAGTTTTACCTAGTCTTACCTAGTTTTACCTAGTCTTACCTAGTTTTACCTAGTCTTACCTAGTTTTACTTTTTCTTCAAGATATTATTTTTAATTTGTCTATAGAAGTCAGGAGGTCAAATGCATCTCTCTACTGCGTATGTGTGTGCGTGCGTGTTTGTGTCCCATGGCCATACATAATGTTACCTAGTGATTAAATCAATAAATATGAACAGGACGAATACACACACGGTTAGTTAGACCCAAACTAATATAATGTACAGGTCGAACACTCTCTTTAAGCTCTAAGCAGCTCTAAGCTTGTAATTTACCCCAAGCACTATATTCCAGACTGCTATGCGAGCTAGTCCGCAAGCGCGAGCGGCTGAAGGCGGAGTACACGCGCGTGTGGGAGCGGTGCGTGCTGCACGCGATGCGGCCCGCGCGCGCCGCGCTCGCCAAGATGATGCGGATGCTGCGGGACCGGGACCACAGCGACATCTTCACCGAGCCGGTCGACCTGCAGGAGGTACGGTATACGTAGGGTGCAACATGATGCGAGGATAGATGGATGTATGTTTGTTACTCTTTCACGCAAAAACGACTGTATAGATCAACTACCCTTATAGGTAGTTGATCTATACAGTCGCAAAAACAACTTAACAGATTTGAATGAAACTTTATAGTAATATAGGTTATACATCAGAATAACTCATGGGATACATTCTATCCCGAAATTTCCAAGGTAACGGTAGATATTATCCTTGCCAATTAACTTCTAATGTAATCTTTTCACTCCCAGGTGCCAGACTACAGTACCATAGTGAAACACCCGATGGATCTAAGTACCATGGACAAGAAGCTAGACCAGGACGCGTATAAAACGGTCGATGATGTAGAAGCAGACTTCAATCTGATGATAGAGAACTGTCTGACGTATAACAACAAGGATACTGTGTTTTATAAGTAAGTTTTGTCAGTTAATTTGATGGTAAACGTTACGTTAATCCTACTTCCTACTAATATTATAAATGCGAAAGTTTGTGAGGATGGATGTATGTATGTTTGTTACTCTTTCACGAAATAACTACAGGACGGATTTCGATGAAACTTTCGCACCCACCGTGCCCCGCGGTGTTACCCGCGTTGTACCTGTCCCCGCAGGAATTTTGGGGTAAAATGTATTCCATGTGTTATTCTGATGTATACATCATAACACATGGAATACATTATTATCTATGATTGGAGGTTATCACTACATAGTATAAAATAAAGTCGTCTCTTTTTCGTGTCTGTCACACTGTTTGTCTGTTTGTATGCTTAAATCTTTAAAATTACGCAACGGATTTTGATGCGGTTTTTTGTAATAGGTAGAGTGATTCAAGAGGAAGGTTTTTATGTAAAAAAAATCCCGAAATTCCCACGGGAACGGGCACAACGCGGGTAAAACCGCGGGGCGCTGCTAGTAACCTATATTACTGTAAAGTGTCATCCAAATACGTCCAGTAGTGTTTTCGTTAAAGAGTAACAAACAAACATACATACATCCTCACAAACTTTCTCATTAATAATGCATATCAGTAGGATATTTATTGTATTTTTGAATATATTTCTTCCTCACAGAGCGGGCATCAAAATGCGCGAACAATGCCAGCCTATATTCCGCATGGCGCGCCGCGACTTCCGCGCCAACGGGCTGGGCGAGCTCGCGGGCGACGGGGACGAGGCGAGCGACGGGCACAGCACCGACACTGACAGGACGCTCGGTATGATAATAATAATTACTTTTTTTATAGTAACACTAGCAACGCCCCGCGGTATTACCCGCGTTGTGCCCGTTCCCGTGGGAATTCCGGGATGAGAAATAGCCTATAACCTTCCTGTTGAATGTGGCTAATCATTGCAAAAAGAATTATTCAAATCGGGCTGGTAATTCTTGAGATTAGCTCGAACATACAAACAAACAAACTTACAAATTTTACCTCTGTATAATCATTACATAGTATAAAACAAAGTCGCGTCTGTTTGTCGTCTGTTTGTCTGTCTGTATGCTTAAATCTTTAAAATTACGCAACGGATTTTGATGCGGTTTTTTGTAATAGGTAGAGTGATTCAAGAGGAAGGTTTTTATGTAAAAAATTCCCGAAATTCCCACGGGAACGGGCACAACGCGGGTAACACCGCGGGCGCTGCTAGTACCCGTAAAACATAAAACATAAAACACACATACACTCTTACACACTTATATTGTTTGTTTTTGTCTAATAGGTTTAAATGGCACTTATCTTCTGAATTTGAACTACGTTTTCGAAGTCAAAGTTCATTTATTTTATTTAGTTTTGCTTCAAAGAGGCTCTTATGAACGTACCACCTATTTACCTATACACTTAGGGCCTTATTCATAAACGCTTACTAGCAGCATTGTGGCTAGCAAATGGTTTGTCACATTCTGACATACGCAATTTTCCCAAGAGCAAAAGAGACAAAACACAGTATAACACTGTTTTAGTTACACTGCGTTCATAAGGCCCTTATCGTATATTTTACACTAGCAGCGCCCCGCGGTTTTACCCGCGTTGTGCCCGTTCCCGTGGGAATTTCGGGATAAAATGTAGCCTATAGCCTTCCTCGATAAATAGACTATCTAACAGTGAAAGAATTATTCAAATCGGTTCAGTAGTTTCTGAAATTAGCGCGTTTAAACAAACAAACAAACAAAACAAACTCTTCAGCTTTATAATATTAGTATAGATTTTATGTGATCTATTATAATTTATAATTGACGTTGCATTTTACTTGCAGTGCATTTTTGCACTTTACAAAAAGGTATTATAATTTCCACTTCTCCCTATAATTATTTTATTAAATTATTTTTCAGATACGCGCAGTGAACGCGGCGTTTCGGTGACGAGGAGTGAACGGCGTCGCTCGGTGATGCGCAGACTCGATACAGACGATGAGAATAATACGGTATGTTTGTTTGTGTTAGTTATTATGTGGGTAATTCCTAAATGTAATGTATTACTACCGTCATTGTTAGTGATAATAAACAGTCTTATTACCGCCCGTCCGTGTTTCATTACGCCAAACTTAACTGTTTGTTTTCAACCAACAATGTAAGCAGGACAGTTAAGTCAAAGCAGTTATACCACAAGTTTATATTATGGTACTATCGACGACCCGCCCTGGTTTCGGTTTAGCTTCGCCACCTACTGAGAAGAACTAGCAAGAAACTCAGTGTGTAATTAACGTTTAATGAAAGTCCGGGTGTATTTATCCCACCTAGTTCGACTAGTATCTAATATCTTCGTGTTGTGTTCCAGCGAGAAAACTCTCCAGTGAGTCGTCCCCGCAGCGCCGCGTCGGGGAGGAGCGGGAGAGGGCGCGGGCGCGGGCGCGGCCGGGGGCGCGCGCGGGGCCGCGGCCGCGCGCGCGCCGCGCCCCCGCACGGTGCGTACTGCGGGACACTCTACATTTACTAGTCCCGAGCGGTGGTTCCACCCTATAGATGTCGCTAGTGTGAATTTAAACCATCCAGGGTGCCACCCAAACGCATACAAGAAATATTTCATTATTTAGTCTTGTTAATATGATAATCATGTTATTACATCGCTTTAAAAGTTTAAACTGTTATCGGTTATCGACCTATTTAGAAGTTTTATTAGTCTTTTAAAATTTTTAAAGAACGCTATGTTCATAGTACCCACAACTCGTCAATTGATTATAATTTGTTTGTTTATTTTCAGAAACTGCGACATCCGGTTCTGAGACCCCAGTACCAAGCAGGAAAAGTGTTGAACGAACACAGAAGCTGGTCACACCGGAGAAATCTCCCGTCAAACAGAATGAGACGCCCTCAGGTAAATAGCTCTCATGGCGTAGCCAATGTTATTGCGATTGTTAAGCAACGTGCAGCTCGGCCCCTACTGAGATGGGTGACCGATAGTGACATTCTCTATCTGAGCGCTACTGTGCTTTGGATGTTAAAATGTCGGTCACGGTTGTTTCAATGGTTAGAACATGTCGGAGGCCTAGTTTAAAAAAACGTTCTATACTTTGGATACCTTCACAAATATTTCTTAATTTTTAGTTTTTCTTGGGTGCTAATTAAACAGGCTTCTTTTTAATATCATATTTCGCCCCCAAAAATGTATGTTGCCTTCTAAATTACTAAGTCAGCCACAATTAACGAGCATCTAAATAATACTATCTTAGCCACTAGTTATCTTCTAAATAAAAAAAATAATAACCCTAACCTACCGAATAGCACCTACGCCCGCGGGCTGAATTGACCCTTGGGTCGAGTTTCTATAGAATATTTAGTGGGCGTTGTAAAAAATACGAATTAGTTTATTAGAGGCTATGTCATTTTCCCGTTGCTTAGTTATAAAATTAGAAGTTTAATCACGTGTCCAATAAATAATTTTGTGGCTAGACTTATAATTTCCCGTTTTTCTTCATTTTCAGTTTCAGGACTGAGTCTATTGGGAGGCCTCAGGAAGCCTACTCTATTGGTGCCGTCGACGAACGTGAACACACCTTCAAAGAGCTTCGGCTCCGATGGTAAGCACACTAACAACCCGCTTTTGAATACCGTTGGGATTTCCGGACAAGAAGTGCCATTAATCTTTCTATTATGTGTTAGTTACTGTAAGAAGAAGGTGTGTATAAAAAAAACTAGCAGTGCCCCGCGGTTTTTCCGGCGTTGTGCCCGTTCCCGTGGGAATTTCGGGAATTTTTATACATATAAACCTTCCTCTTGAATCACTCTATCTATTCAAAAAAACCGCATCAAAAACCATGCAGTAGTATAAGAGTTTATCGCGAACAGACCGATAGACGCGGCCTAGGACTTTGTTTTATAATATGCAATGATTTAACGAAATATTTGCAAATAATGTATGCTCATGTTTTGTACCGAATAATTGGTTCTTTTTTGTCACAATTAAAATAATTATACTGTAGTCAAACGTTTTGATAATGCTCAATGAGTGCAAATCGTGTGAGTTTAAAAAGTTTCATACACTAGCCCCGCGGTTTTACCCGCGTTGTACCCGTTCCTGTGGGAATTTCGAGATTTAAAATAGCCTATAACCTTCCCGTTGAATGTGGCTATCTATTAGAAAAATAATTATTCAAATCGGACTGATAATTCCTGAGATTACCTCGAACATACAAATTAACAAACTTACAAATTTTACCTCTTCATAATATCTGTATAGATTACTTATTTTCTTTTTATTTTGTTATAGCAACTCTACCGACATTGTCAGCAAGTATGAGTCGAACGATAGAAACGTCGCCGAAGAAAAAAGGCCGCGGTCGACCGCGGAAACAGGATAAGGACAAATCCACGTCATCGCCTGATTTGTTTAGGTATGACATTATAATGGGCATTTTGTAATATATACGAGTTTAAACGCTTATTAACAGCAGTTTCGCTAAGTTTAGTTTACTAGCAGCGCCCCGCGGTTTTACCCGCGTTGTGCCCGTTCCCGTGGGAATTTCGGGATTTTTTTTACATAAAAACCTTCCTCTTGAATCACTCTACCTATTACAAAAAACCGCATCAAAATCCGTTGCGTAATTTTAAAGATTTAAGCATACAGACAGACAAACAGACGACAAACAGACACGACTTTATTTTATACTATGTAGTGAAGTTCGTTTGTGAGAAATAGGAAAATGTATAATACCCTTCGGAGGCCTCTAGGCTGTCTAAAACCTCCGACACTATGGCTGGCCACTAACCTACTGAAAATGAATAAGTGAATGAATTAGAACTGTAAATAGTTTTTGAGAACTTTTAAAAATTAGTAAAACACATACGATTTCACTTCTTTCTCAATAATTAACTAATAAATTATAGTTTAAACGTACTCACACGGGTTTTTTCGTGTTAGAAAGTTAGCAAGTAATAACTTACTTCTTATTTCCCGACGTTTCGAGGGGATTGCACCTCTCGTGGTCGCGGGTGAACTGGGTGTGAGTACGTTTAAACTATGTGTTCAAATCGTGTAAGTTTCAAAAAGACAATTAACTAATAATATTAATCCCTACATTTGCCCCCAGAACTGGTGATAAACCTATATCAACTCCTGTGCCCGCCTCGTTCTTACAATACCGAGGACCGCCCGGCGAAGTGGGATCTGACAGCGATTTGGCGTTATCCAGGTACAATTATTGATAAAATATACATTACTAGCAGCGCCCCGCGGTTTTACCCGCGTTGTGCCCGTTCCCGTGGGAATTTCGGAATTTTTTTTACATAAAAACCTTCCTCTTGAATCACTCTACCTATTACAAAAAACCGCATCAAAATCCGTTGCGTAATTTTAAAGATTTAAGCATACAGACAAACAGACACGAAACAGAGACGACTTTATTTTATACTATGTAGTGATATATACATTATTATGACAGGTATATTATACAGGGTAGCCTATCTTGATCGTTCAGTATGGGCAAATCTGAAACTATAATAAAAATTATGAAGAAAAAAATATAAATTATACCTTTTTTTATTGTAAAAGTAGGAAATGCCGTTATGCATCTGAATCGAATGAAAGGCGACTCACAAAATTGTCTCACTGACATTTATATCAACAAAAGGAAGACTTTTTCGAAATTCATCCCTTTTTAGGGGGTGACCGGCCGTTACTTAACAATAATTACTGATTACTAACTACTCTATCTTTATATATATACAATTCTACTGTACGTGTGTATGTCACTGAACTCCTAAACGGCTGGACCGATTTGAATGAATTATTTTGTATGCATTTGTGTGGCACCCTGGATGGTTTAGATTCACACTAGCGACATCTATTGGGTCGCGGATAGAATCACCGCGCGGGACAGCTTGTACTAAATAATATATTATGTATACTTATATTATGTATATATATGTCAACATGTCTGTCCGGATATCTTTAGGACATTCAAAACGTGGGTAATTTCTAATGCCCTAAGTTTTATGTATACGTGTTTTATATTTAGCATTTATTATATTATTTATTTATTTTAAACAAAGTTGAACAATGAATTTATGAAGATTGTGTATCTTTGTTTAATTTAAATTAAATGATTTTATATTCTAATGTTCATATATTCTTTTTAGCATGATCAGTGTTCAATTATTGTTTTCAGTAGGTATGTTTAAATCTGTATAAGTTATGTGCATGAATTTAAACAGTATGTGTATATGTGTATTTTACGTAGTATAAAATATTTACTTCAGTTGTCAAGGAAATTTTGGCCAGATGATATATTTTGCCAAAATTCCCAAAAAATATCGAAAATCTGTCAAAGTTTCAATCTATGATGCTAATGCATTTTGACTGAATGTATTATTTTTGCTATCGTATTATTTTGTTCATTCTTTTAATTATTACATAATATAATGATATTAATTCAATAACAACTGAACGTCATGTCTGATTTTTTTTTTTTATATAATCTTTTTTCAAATGTAATTGTCATGTAAACCCAAATAAAATAAAAAAATTACCTATATATTATCTATTCACATTTATTTCCCCATGTCCGTAGGTCGTCGAGCAGCAGTTCGGCGTTCTCGCAGTCATGTTCGTCGTGCACGCACTACGACGATGACAACGAATCCGATCACTCGTGCTCGCTCAGCTCCAGTGACGGGTAAATATTTGGAAAAAAGTATATTATGTAAAGTATATATCGCAGCTACCAAATTTGGAGGTATTTGCGATATTTTACTTCTTATTGTATATACGTATAACACGTCGGTCTTCCGTGACCACGGTTTCCGTAAAGGAGCCGAAACGTCAGATAAAAATGTAAAATATTAGTGAAGTGTATCCGTAAACGTACATAGTTTCAATTCAAATGAGTCGTATTTTCTTAAACCTAAGAAACCTCTATGTATTATTTAAACTAAATCTAATACCTTTTTAACCTACTTCAAACACCGAAGGCGGAGTTTCTCAATTCGGCCGGTATATACTAGCAGCGCCCGCGGCGTTGCCCGCGTTGAGCCCGTTCCCGTAGGAATTTTCGAAAATCCTTTCTTAGTGTGCACTTACGTCACTTGAAGAACCTTCCTGCCAAGTTTCATGTTTCTAGGTGTAGCTGTTGAGGCTGTGCGTTGATTATCAGTCAGTCAGGACCTTGAATTTTATATACATATATAGATATACAATTGAATGTAATGAATTTTATATATATGTATATTGTTTTATTGTATTTCAGTTCGAGCTACAACGACACGTTAGAGTCTAACCTAGAGGGCGGTAGCGGCGGCTCGCCGCGCCGGCGCTCGCGGCGGCACGATGAGCCCACCACGCCAGTTAAAGTAAGTAATGTGTTTACATTATTCTAGGTAGTTAGACCATAGTGTATAAAGGAGACTGTTGAAGAAAGAGGAGTACTAAGAGAATTAGAAAGAGCTCTACTCCACTAATAAGAGCCTAGGGTATGTAAGTCGCTCGCGTTTGGTCGTAACCGTATTCCTTAGATCCGGTTAAAACTATAAAAGTCGCCTTATTCGGTTAATAACAATGTACACAACCAAATTAACCGGTTAACCGGCGGTCTTCAACTTTATCAAACCAAACCGGTTAACCGATACGGTAATACTTAAAACGGTCATCGGTTAAAGTAGGACATAATCATGATTATCTTATATTGTGACAAATGAAGTTTGTTTTAATATTTGATTGTAACTCAGGGTCGCGGCACCAGATCTTCGACTACAAATACTCCGGTAAAAGGTTCACAAGCGGAGCTGTTGGAGCCGTTACAACTTGTATGGGCTAAGTGCAGGTAGACAACCGATAATTTTGTAACCGGTTAAAGAAAATTATTTCACCAAAAGCTATGCTCATCGTAAGAATATTCTCTATCAAATCATTTAACAAAGAAGCCCTTTAAAAACATATATTTTCAATATCTTTCAAAAATATATAGTAACTGGTCCAGTACTGGTACAGTATAATAGCTCAGGATAGAGATCAGTTGAAGGAGGGTAGGGCTTTGCCCTGCAGTGGGACATTTATGGCTAATTATTTATTAAGTACAGTATACCTATAGTGAGATATTGTATACTGTAGGTAGATAATACCATAAATGAAAAATTAATCACTATCCTGCACATACCTCCCACCTAAACCTCAAATTACACCTCTTTTTGCATCAATGAAAAACAAATATTTCCCTTCACAGAGGCTACCCCTGGTATCCAGCTTTAATAATAGACCCGAAAATGCCAAAAGGATACATTTACAACGGCGTACCGCTGCCGGTGCCCCCTCAGGATGTGCTCAACTTAAAGAAAAACCATTCGCACGAACCAGTACTATACCTCGTACTATTCTTCGATGTGAAACGAACATGGCAATGGCTGCCTCCAAACAAACTGGAAATGCTAGGCATAGACAAAGCGATAGACCAAGCCAAATTAAAGGAGTCTAGAAAACCTACGGACAGAAAAGCAGTCAAGAAAGCTTTTGATGATGCAATGCAGTTCAGAAAACAAGTTGATGGTGATGACAAATGACAAAGGCTTACTTACAGGTCGAGAAGGCCTCGTAAGAAGACTTTCAGTTTTGGGAACTTGTCTATGATGAATTTGAGGACCGTACAGTCTACTGATTCTAGCGAATAAGTTTCTGAACGTAACTACGTAGTGGTAGTACAGAAATATTTCGTAGCATTGATTTCATAGCTTCACTACATAGTATAAAACAAAGTCACTTTCCGCTATCTGTCTGTCCCTATATATCTAAAACTACGCAACGGATTTTGATGCAGTTTTTTAAATAAATAGAGTGATTCAAGAATAAGGTTTATATGTATACAGATTCCCGAAATTCCCAAGGGAACGGGCACAACGCGGGTCACGCCGCGGGGTGCTGCTAGCACCATATAAAACATAGCTTAGTCTTTTTAACAGTGCTATGTTTAATTATTCAATGGATATTATTGATAGGTGTAAAACGTAGATCTTCTGGAAAAGCATCCTATGTTAAGCTTTGCAGAGCAGGCAGGCCTGAGTTACATTTAGTATAAGCTTAGTTTGGTTCTAACAAACTGTGTCTGAGTGACGAACTGTGAAGGAATACGAGTATATTTATTTCTGTAGTGGTTAAGTATATTGGACTTTATATGTATTGGAGTAGCAAAGAAATCTAGATCTTAATCTCCGTATATAAGAATTACTATTGCATATTGCAAGTATTATATGAATGCTTGGAAAAATCTTGATTTTTCCGGAGCGGTTGTATACATCTTTAAAACATAATTGACCTTTTATTTCACCTATGTGAATGATTAAAAAAAAATAAGGTTGGGATGAGTAAACGCTAAATATCAGTAAATTCTGCATTACATTATTTTATAGGAAATTATATTTTAAGTATAAAATCCTATTATATTAAAATAAAATGTTTTTTCCAATATGCCTATTGTATATGTAATAAAATACATAATTTAAACATATAAAATGTATCTTAAACTGTGTATGTATGAAGTAGTTTATTGCTTATAATCTCATAATTATATCTTATAGCGGATTTGAAAATTTTCTTCATTTGTTAATTAAAGTATTTGGATTCAACTTGAATAATATTCGTCTTTTATGTATTTTAGCGTGCATGAGTGTACAACAATATTACGAATGTAATTTAGTACATAAGTTTTATGTAAATAAATGTTTTGAATTTTACAATTTTTGTCAAAAATGTATTGTTTACGACAAGTGTTTACGATAAGTGTTTACATTCAGTGTTCTTGTTTTTATTATGTCATTGTAAGGGTCTTATTAAATAAGTAGGTATTTCAATAGAGAAAAAGACGTGTTTTATTTAATCTAAATTACGTTCTATGTTCGCTGTCCCTGAACACCGAGTCCCCATCCACAGGAAGTGTTACTAAAAATAACTTCCGTTGTCCCAATGTACCTTCACTATGTAGGTATAATTTGGTGCTGGCACTTGCCGGCACAGTTAAGGAGTAATATCTAAAAACTATTCTTGAAACTCTCCATCTTATAGGATTAAAAGGCTCCACCAGGAGCCCAGAAGTAGTCAAGAATTCTATACAAAGGTTATATTCCGTTTTATAACAAAGATTATTGCCTGTCTCTCTATTACTTATGTATTTTAATGTTAAATACGCACTCGTAGAAAAGCACACAGTCTACAGGGTCACTCATTCACCAAAAAAAAATATGTATTCAATTAAGAGATATACCTGTATTATTCTATCTAATAGTGGTCACCGAATCTGGTGACCGACTAATGTGATAAATGGTGGGCTTAATGTGATGGTTCCACAAAAAATATCTGGCACTTATGGAAATGTCCAAAGGTCAGTGACCTTTAAAAACACCATCTCATGTGGTTGAGGGGGTAGTCTGCCAGAGGTGTAGATACTTGGGGTTCGAAAATTTGACTATTTTTTTGCTAAACCCTATAGTTTTCGAGATATTGCAATTTTTAAGTCTATGATGATGGATTTTCCTCTCACACAAAAACTACTGATCGTATAGGAATGAAAATTGGAACAGGAATAGCTTAAAGTCAAGGTATAAAAAAAAAATTAAACTGGGCTGTTAATTACAGCCCGGTGCCCATATTTTGAGATGAGACTAATGAGTAATGGCATAGAGAGTATCACAGACGTTGACTTCAGTTCTTCATGTACTAAACTAAAATAAAATTCCATTCAATCTATCAAGCTTATTTCTATTTAATTTAATTAAAACATAACAATTTTCAGTATTGATTCTCTATTTACATTTCATTTATTCGTAATGCTTGTCCCAATGGTACAGAGGGCCGGGAGTGGGTCTCTTGTGGGAAGCTGTTTTTGGGTCCCTGAAAGTGGTCAAAAGAATGTTAGTGAAAGCTTAGTGGCCAACCTTGGTGATAGAATTTATAGACCTCCTATTGGCCTTGAGTAGGTTCACTAATCTTTTTTAGGATTTAAAAACAAACTTAGTTTATCTGACATAATTGGCAGTGGCCAACGATGGAGTTTTTAAATCCCCTAAAGGCATCTGACATAGTCTATTACTATAAAAGTAAAGTACTAGCGTTCACTGTTTACAGGGACTCACATCTCACTAAAGATATTGATTAGTAAGTACAGTACAGGCTAAGGCATAATCACCATGCTTGTTGTATACTATTTTACAAAAATAGTTAGCTAGAGACTGTTTCTGTATTCAAATGCCCCTGGATAAGATTCAAAACGCAGATAAATGGGATGACATAATTTGATGACCTGTAGGTATATTTTGAAAATACAAGCAACGTCTTACCCTTTGTCGGAGCTCGCTTCAATCATGACCTGAGTGACGTCTATAGGAGGAGCTACTTCACGACGCGCGTCCCGAGCATAGTAGTAGTTTTGAGCATGTCTGGAATATTAAATAAATATTATAATTAACTTTATCATGTTAACATAGGAAATGTAAAACAAAATTAAAAAACATACATTGCATCACTTAAGTGAAAAAGTTTTAGTGTTATTTTCGGTAGGTAGGATTTGAAAACGTTCGGTATCATAAATTCTGTTTACAACACAAAGTTATAGATTTTACTAACTTGTGCGAAGGCCCATCTGGGATCTGTGGAGGAGGTTGCGTTCTAGCAGCTACTAGCGGCTCAAATCGTAGGGCATTCGTGTGTTTTCTCTGAAATTAAACAAAAAATACGAGGATTATTTATCACTGCATTATTAGGTTACATAATGCCCAAATATTTATAAAAACGCACCCCTAACAGGAAATTCCTTAAACCCTGTAGCACTGGCGATATATCACGAAAAGCTGGTACTTTCTTACTCATGTTGATGAAAAGAAACCTTGATTCTTTTCACAGAATTAATATATATTTCAACTTTTCGATCGAATCGCAATTTGCAAAAATGGAAAACTGAAACAACAAAACATCTGTTTGTGACATTACAACATTTATATTATATGTCAATGTCACTTAGAAGTTTGTACAAATCTGAAGTTGACAGAAGTTTGACTTAAAAGGGATGTCCAAACTATTGATATTTAATTACAATTTTTGTCAAATTGGCTAGCCATGAAAAATAAACAGAAAAACAAAAATCTACAATACTTCTGTCAATAATTCGGAGAAACAAAATTGTACGTGCTATCACTTTTTTGGCGCAGAAGAAAATTTAAAAGTAAAATAATATAAAATATCAAAATGTCTGTAGTTATTCAGCGATGCTTATGTTTGAACTTTAAACAAGTAAGAAAATCTACCCTCTGTAATAAATGCGGCAATGTTTATTTCGTTCAGATTCTTATGGATTTTTCTTGTTACAGAACTTATTCCAGCCATTGTTCCACACTACGAATACGGTTTTTCCTGACATGGCTATAAGAGATAAAAAGTAAGATACTTAACTACTTACCAAAAGTGCCTATAGGTATATTTTTAAACTCCTTTCTTCCATTTAATCCTTCTTACTATACCTACTGGGATCTTCAGAACCACTATAGAATAGAGCTTACAGGAGACCCTACTATATCCTGTATTATTTAAGTAGAAGACATTACAGGCTTATTAGTTAGGTACTTTTTTATTAAACTCCCATTTTATTTACAGACCTCAAATATTTCACCCGAAACCTGAAGAACCCTCCAAAATGCCAGCCCCTAAACGCGTAACTTTAGCGGGAGAGCCTAGAATACATTCCGTCGAAATGCACAATTTAACGTAAGTCCTACTAATATTATAAACGCGAAAGTTTGCGAGGATGGATGTATGGATTCATGTATGTATGTTACTCTTTCACGCAAACTACTGGACGGATTTGGATGGAACTTTACAGTAATATAGGTTAATAACATATGGGATACATTTTATCCCAAAATTCCCGCGGGAACGGGTACAACGCTCGATTTTAGTTGAGACCAATGGCTTGTTTATTTTATACAAGCAATTTAGTGTCTGCATAATAATTGGTTTGGAAATTCATCAACACTTTCTTTTCCAGGCCTGAAATATACGCCAAATGGAAACTCGAATCAAGCTCAAAGAAAATTAGCAGGACTTGGGTTAAACTATCTGGATTTTATTAATATTTTAACGCGCAAAATTGTGAATATTAAAAAATATTTATCATTATGTAAGTAATGTTTTTATAAAATTGTACACTTAAGTAAAATAAATGGTAAAATCTCAAAATATGTTTTATTCAAAATGTTATTGTCAGTCTCTTAAAATTATTTACAAAACTATTTACATTAAAAATGTGAAAATACATGATTGTAAATTAAATTATAACAAGTTTTTTAATTGATTCAGTACTCCATAGTAACCGTTTTCGTTTTCAGATACTCATTTAGGGCTTCAGCACCTGTGAATACAAAAAAAACATTAATAACTTGAAGATACTTGTTTTATATCAAAATCAAAGAACTTATAAACTACAAAGAATATTCTAATACTAGCAGCGCCCCGCGGTTTCATCCGCGTTTTGTCCGTTCCCGGAATTTTTATACATTTTTTTACACCTTCCACTTGAATCACTCTATCTTTTAAAAAAACGCGTCTAAATCCGTTGCGTAGTTTTAAAGATCTAAGCATACGAAGGAACAGAGCGGAAAGCGACTTTGTTTTATACTATGTAGTGATAGCATCATTCCTTTAAATGTTCAAACTGCACTCCCCAAAATAACAATTCCAAATTGTAAGCGCTCGAGGTGTAATTCGTCTTAGTGATATTAACGCATTACGATTGTAAAGCAACATGCAGCACTCTGATAGGAGGCCTATAGTTCCATTTCTACAGAGCGCTACGGTGCTTCGCGCACGTAAGCATTCAGTCCAGGTTTTTTCAATCAATAGACCATGTTGGTGGCCTTTATGCGGTCTATAAACTCCGACACCAAAGTTGGCCACTACTCGAGTTTACTTCACTCAAAATCTATGTACTTCCAAATCATGAGATTTAAAAATCACTACATAGTATAAAATAAAGTCGTCTCTGTTTCGTGTCTGTTTGTCTGTATGCTTAAATCTTTAAAATTACGCAACGGTTTTTTGTAATAGGTAGAGTGATTCAAGAGGAAGGTTTTTATGTAAAAAAAATCCCGAAATTCCCACGGGAACGGGCACAACGCGGGTAAAACCGCGGGGCGCTGCTAGTAATATATAAAATTCTTACCCAAATCCTTCCCAAATCCACTCTGCTTAAATCCTCCGAAGGGCGCGGCCACATCCGTCTTATTATAAGTATTCACGAAGACAGTTCCAGCGTCGATCTTTTCAGCGAACTGCAGCGCTCGAGTGATATCCTTAGTGAAGACTCCGGAAGCTAGACCGTACTCCGTGTTGTTTGCTCGGCGGATGACGTCATCGATGTTTCTGGGGAAGACGTTGGATTGTTAAGGACGGTTATTATTATTTTATGAGCCTTCTTCTTCTTCATCGAGTGGATGGTCAACCTGACCAATCCTGGTGTCAAAGTTATTGAGCCGCCAAAGGCCTCTGACATGGCTCATGTAACGACTACTATCCGTAGAAAGTAACCGGGACCGACGGCTTAACGTGCCCTGCGAAGCACGGAATCATCTTACTTTTCGGGCAATCAGGTGATTCAGCCTGTATGAACCTTAAGTGTCCCATTGTTGAGCAAAGGCCTTCATCGTTTACCTCTATCAAGAGCTTCTTGACACTAACGGGACAAGATGCTCGTAAGTACCTACAAGCTCGTCTCACCATCTCCGTTTTGGTCTGCCGCGGCGTCTTTTGCTAGTCTGGTTTCCACATGGTGATGAATTAAAACTTATTTGAATACCTATTTATAATGGATGAATTCAAAATTTTCAAAGGTCATACAAGGAGAAGGTTTTTTTTGCTATTTTTTATCCCGAAATTCCCACAGGAACGGGCACAACGAATTATAGCGATAAAGTACAACCTATTTCTTAATTTTATAGAAATAGAGTCCAGTAAAGTTAGCACTGATCAATGTAATGACAGCTTGTGAGTCTTGACTCAATGAAATAGTAAATTGAATAACCTCAAAAGAATTTGTTTGACCTTGAAATAATATTGCTTAACAGCCTTATCACACTTGCGATTTACAAGCGTATTGAAAGCGAAGCGTACGCGCGGCGTGTTCGTCGCGTACCCGTAACCAATTCGCCGCGAGTGCGTCGCGATTTTGCCGCGATTGCGTAACGAATACGCTGCGCAGCCGTCAGTAAATCGCTGAGAGTGATCTGAGTCTTGGACAGTCACTTACATAATGGATTCCGACGAGGAAACACTTCTGTTAGCTTTATTGCTTCGAAGAAATAAGATATGGAAACAAAATCAAAAACGGCGTGTTTGAGAGGATCCATTTTTAAGTAATCGACTGCAAGAGAGCGACTGTAACGAATCAAAAAGAATCCCAAAAAATTTCGTTCCTATCTGCGCATGTCAAGACTTACATTTTACGAGTTGTTAAATGTGATCCAAAATGATATAAGACGTGCAAACTCGCGTTTAAGATTGTCAGTGTCACCTGAAGTGGGTAGAAATGAATTTCGATGACGAATGTACGGCATGATGTCTCAACTCTTGACGCGGCGAACTCGCTGCGCAGACGCGGCGTATTTGTCACGCGGTCGCGGCGTAATCGCGACGCCTTCGCGGCGAATTGGTTACGGGAACGCGACGAATACGCCGCGCGTACGTTTCGCTTTCAATACGCTTGTAAATCGCAAGTGTGATAAGGCTCTTACTAAAAATAGTTAAATATCAGTGAACATCCTTACATTAGAGATATTTTATATTAATCTTTATTTTATTAATTAGTTTCGTCAACTACAGTTGCTATGAGGCTTGTCTTATTCAAATCATCACAACAAAATATAATAAATTACTCAATAACTTAACTTAACCATAACCGAACATATCGTTTCGGCTATCAATTCAATTCAATTTTCCAATAAACAACAATGTTCGTGCCTTGGGTCAATATAATTCTATATAATATAAGTTCATCATGTTTAATTATTAACCCTACAGATTGTAGGGCATCAAAAATATTAAAGACTCATTTGAGTGTTCCCCTCCACGGAAATCTTTAGTAAAAGGCGAAAGATTTATACGTATTGAAGGGAAACCAGAGTTAACGCAAATAAAGTTCGAAGCGAACCCCACTAAACCCGAGAACACAACGTTAGCGCGTTTCAGAAACTTTACACAGCAACGCCATCTAGTCAAATTTGTTGTAACTAATATAGCTTATCTCACTAACACTCTTGAAATTCTTTACTTATAATTACATGCATTACATATTTGCGTACGTAATTAATTATTTAATTTAGATTTCCTTTATTTTCCCGTGGGATAAAAATCATACACAAAAATCTTAGTATATCGTGCACTTTGAAATTAACGCGCTTGCAAGTAGTATGGAAAACAAATTATCATCTACGTGATTCGTATACCTTTCCCGTGGGAAATTCGGGATAAATAACGCAATTAATCATAAAAAATATCCTTCATCTCGACTGTAGCGAGCGTAGAGAGCGATTTCTATTACAAAAACCTCTGCAAAATTACACCTTGTCCATTGTGCAATGTGCATAAATAGCAAAATAAAAGTATGGTGCAATTTTATCAAACCGGCTTCACTGTTGCCTACTACTGCCATTTTTTCATGGTTTAAGTCTAAGGTCTATGGTCATGTTGGATATCAGTGCACATAAAATCATATATAAGTTACTGAAACTGAAAAAAATTAAGTTTACAGGGATGGGAAATTATTTCCCTTTGCCTGAATGAAGTCTAGAGAGTATAGTAATACTTACTTGCTACTAAATTTGCTGATAATCATGACGGGTCCGAAGGATTCCTCTTTCGCTATAAACATATCGTCGGTCACTTCAGTGAAGATTGTAGGCATAAAGAAATATCCTTTGCGGTCGACGCGATGCCCTCCGTAGATCAACTTGGCACCTTCTTTCACACCTCGTTCGCAGAACTGAGGAATTAATAAAAAGTATTATAGAAAACTGGTTGGTACCCGCTGTGTTCCGCGGTTTCACCCGCAGCGCCCCCGTTCCCGTGGGAATTTTGAGATTTTTATTCCTTATTTTTCTTATATAAAAACCTTGTCCTGACAATAAGGAACACATTAAAAAAAGGATCATCCTATTTGGTGCAGTCGTTCTGAAGTTATGCGCTTAGATTCAGCGATTCATTTTTATATTATAGATTATCCTATTCCTGACTGTCAAATAAACTGAAAGAAGAATCATTTAAATCGATCGAGCCGTTCTCGAGTTATAAATGGTGTAACTAACACGACTTTCTTTAATATATACAGATTGGCGTGCGCTGCGAAAACTATTGATGATACATAAAACAATGTATAAAACATACATACTTAAATTAAACTACGTATTTTCACTTAACTATACAAAAACAGCTGAAAGTTTTGTTTTATTTCTTTGTATGCGAATCTCAGAAACTACCGGACCGATTTGAATAATTCTTTTTGTAATGGATAACCACATTCAACGGGAAGGTTATAGGCTATTTTTCATCCGAAATATTCTACAAAAACGGGTACATCTCGGGTAAAACCGCGGGGCGCTGCTAGTCTGCCAATGAAATGTAGTATCAACCTACCTCAATGAGTTTGTCCATATGTGCCTTGTGATTCTGCGGTCCGTGAGCGGTGCCTCTGTTCAGAGGGTCCCCGATCACCATTTTCTTGGTCTCTTCGACGACTCTTCGCACGAATTCGTCGTGAATTGTCTCCTCAATGAACAGACGGCCGGCTGCTATGCAGTTTTCACCTTTGTTGAAGAAAACTGATCCCATACCCTGAGAAAGTGTATTTTAAATTATTTATCTACACTAATGTTGTAACATTCTACTTATGTTTCCAATACTTGACTTATAATTACTACTGTTATAGCGCAGACAACTGAAACACTCAATTTAAGCAATTGCACATGATGTTATAATATCCACATCGATATCGTAAAATCTCATTATAACATCATTATAACGCGACCAATTAACCTGGCGAGCCTTATGTCAAAATCCTCATACTAGTTGTATAAAATTTTGATATTAGGCTGGCTTTTGAAAACAGTTGGGTTATACGTGAAAACTTCGTCGAAACTACATACACAAAACTCTTTGGTAAGATCTCGCTCGCTCCTGATTGGCCCTACGCGCAGCTGCGCTCTCATTGGTTAGATTTTAATGGCGGCAAGTTCACTGTGACAATACACGTACGCGTGAAAAACTATTGTCAGCTTTTACTCTTGTTGTTTGATTAATTGCATTAGTGAAGATAAAGTAGTGTATGCAACTGCATTCCTTATATGACAGTTGCATAAACTACTATTACTAAACAGTATTAAGGACTATGTATGTATTCTTCAAAGGCGCCGTCTATTATCCACGTGAATTTTTTTTGGCATTTTTTAACCCTCTCTCCCCCTTGGTGATACATGGTGAGGTTTCAGACTATCCCCTATATCACGTGTATTTTTTAGTTCCTACAAAGAATTTTATTTTAAAAAATATGTACATATTTACTCTTCGGCTGAGTAATCGCGCGTTTGCCGAAAAAATACACATGATTATTACCCTCCCCCCCCTTTGTGAGATTCGTGATTTTTACGGACATTTTGCGTTGACGTTCACCGGTGCGTGAGCGTAAACTGAAGCAACGCGCCCCTATACTAATTACACACTACAAATTATTGCAATACGTACGTTTCTAACAGCCTTGTCCAGATCGCAGTCTTCGAACACAACGAGCGGCGACTTACCGCCTAATTCTAGAGATACCTTCTTGATGTTAGACGCGGCACAAGACTTCATGATCGTTTGACCTGTAATCAGATGAAAACATAATTATATAACTATACTGGTTGTGAAGAAATTTCATTCTCAGAATAGCTAGTTCTTTTAAAGCTCATTCAGACTAGTCAATGTTCTGTGACTACGGTTCCTGTAAAGGGGCCGAAACGTCAGATAAAAATGTAAAATAAAAGCGAAGGGTATCCGTCAATGAAGTTTCAATTCAAAATATAAAAGTACATAAATATGACGAATAAATAAATGATCATACGATAAAGTAGAAAAGTAAGTTTTAAGAATTGTTTATGAACGTGCATTTCAACATTCAGTCATACTGAGCTACTGCTCATACTAACGTTAATTAGTCCCAAACTAAGCTTAAATTTTGTTCAAACAAAATGGGAAGATTAGGCTATTTCATCCCAAAATTCCCATGGGAACGGGCGGAACGTGAGTAAAACCGCGGGGCACTGCCAGTATAATACATAATAGACACTCAGACATCGTTGCCAACAGCTATGTCTGCACATATTGTTGACTGAAAATCGAACCCGCTACCCCCGACACAGTAAGCGCTCACACATTCCACTGTGCTTGTTATCAAACTTACCAATCTCTGTGCTGCCTGTGAACCCTAGCTTCCTGACTAAAGGATGGTCGGCCATTGCTTGACCCGTTACCGCCCCGCTGCCCGGCAGAATGTTGATCACTCCCGGTGGGATACCGGCTTTAGCTGATAGCTCGGCGAACTTAAGCGCGGTTAAAGGACATACCTGGAAATTGTGATTAGATAGATTCATTCATTCATTCATGTCGAGAAGGTTAGTGGCCTACCCATCGGAGTGTTTAGACCGCCCAAAGGACTCCAACATGGTCTGATTATTATAAATTATTAGATAGACTAGCAGCGCCCCGCGTTTTACCCGCGTTGTGCCCGTTCCCGTGGGAATTTCGGGAATTTTTATACATAATAAACCTTCCACTTGAATCACTCTACCTATTACAAAAAACCGCATCAAAATCCGTTGCGTAATTTTAAAGATTTAAGCATACAGACAAACAGACAAACAAACAGACAAAAATGGCGACTTTGTTTTATACTATGTAGTGATAATGGATACCTACATTCAACGGAAAGTTTTACCCATGTTGTGCCCGTTCCCGTGGGATTTTGTGGATGAAAAATAGCCTGGAACCTTTTCGCTGAATGTGGCTATCCATTACAAAATGAATTATTCTTATCGGATTGGTAGTTTCCGAGATCAGTGCGTTCAAACAAACAATAATATCTATCTCTTCATTATATTAGTACACATTTAACAACCATTATAGTATATCCTGTAATGTCCCTCCCTGGGTAAAGGACTCTCATTTCCCCGAAGATATCAGTACAGTGAGGAGTATTAGTCGCAATCACTACGCTTGCCTAATGCGGGTTAGTGATCCCAAACCCGAGCCATGTTTAAAAAGTAAGATACAAGTTTTCGCTCGACCCGGGAATTGAACCCGGGATCTCAGTCCTGGCAGGCGAGTGCACATGCCACTAGACCACCGAGGCGTTAGTACAGGCAAAATTAATCAATCAAAAGTTTAAACTTACTGCAGCCGGTTTCATAACAACAGTGTTGCCAGCTGCCAAACAGGCGGCCATTTTCCAAGACAACATCATCAGCGGGTAATTCCAGGGGGTGATCAATGCACAAACACCAATAGGTTCCTTTT
Source organism: Cyclophora albipunctata (assembly GCA_963082685.1). Taxonomy (NCBI): domain Eukaryota; kingdom Metazoa; phylum Arthropoda; class Insecta; order Lepidoptera; family Geometridae; genus Cyclophora; species Cyclophora albipunctata. Next base: position 4,765,876 of record OY720133.1, read on the forward strand.
TAGTCAAAGTCAAGTTTCTACTAGGTCTAGCATGGTTTATAGGTATAGTAGCTCCTTGGATTTTGTCGCACCAACCAGCGAAATACTTCCATGTGTCTATGGACATGCCGACATGTGTTTTAAGAGCCAAAGTATAGACTGCCCCGGAGTCTATGGATTCGATTGTGGCTAGTTCCTCTTTGTGTTGTTCCATTAGATCTGCTAGTCTGTGGAAAGAGAAAATTAATGAGATTTAATTTAAAATCTAAATTATAGCATGCGTTTTAAGATGTGGTATACAAGACAATTTGTTTTCTTGTATGTATGTACGTGTATATGCAAGAGAAAATCTTCGAAACGGCTTAGCCGATTTTGACGATAATTTTGCTGATGGAATAAGTCAACTTCTGAGCCAAATCTAATGAAAATGCAGTAGTTTTCCTTTCTTTTTTCTCAATAGCAGAACTTTTGGTTGCAAAATAAATCATGATAATTTGAATCTCTTGTAAGAAACAAATTAATTTTAAATAAACCCCCTCGTAAAAACAGCGTAACCGAGCGAACTTTAGCGTGGGGAGTAAGAAGAATACAGCACGATATACTTACTTGAACAACAATTGCGCCCTCTCCCTCGCACTAATCTTAGCCCATTCTCCTTCTTCAAAAGCCTTTTTCGCTGCTTTAACTGCTTTATCAACGTCATTGGCAGAGGCACTTTGCACTTTACATATAACACTTTCATCGCCCGGATTGACCACTGTAAGAGTTTTGCCATTTTCAGCATTCACAAATTCCCCATTGATAAACAATTGTGTAGGGAACTTGATTTTCATTTTGTTTATATCCAATTCGACTCCTTCGTACTCTATGTCTTTGGCGGAATCGCCGCCGCGGAGTTTGATTATAGAAAGGGTGTAGAATTCAGCGAATGTCGTGTTCATGTATATGTCTTCGTTTTGTAACTCTAATTTGGCGATGTCTTTCACTTCTTCTACTAGACGTACGACGTCCATTGACCCGGCGCCGGATGTGAAGAAATCTGAAACGAAATTGTTTAAAGAATTAATATATATGTATACTAGCAGCGCCCCGCGGTTTTACCCGCGTTGTGCCCGTTCCCGTGGGAATTTCGGGAATTTTTTTACATAAAAACCTTCCTCTTGAATCACTCTACCTATTACAAAAACCGCATCAAAATCCGTTGCGTAATTTTAAAGATTTAAGCATACAGACAGACAAACAGTGTGACAGACACGAAAAAGAGACGACTTTATTTTATACTATGTAGTGATGTATATACATACTCTATTTTTTGTCCCAAAATGTGGACCAATGTCGTTAATTTTCCAGCCGAAGACGATTGCTGCAGAAGAGGAAAAAGTTATAGTGATTTTTTTTAATTCTCTAATCTCTAAACCTTTTTCATCTTCAGGAGTAGTTGTCTTTGACTGGAAAATTGACGTTATTGCTCCAAATTTTGGAACAATCAAGAAAAAAGAGAGTATAGTGATATTTACACAAGGTTAAATAATTCTCTTCAATTACGTTAAAAGCTTGTATTATGGGACCTAACTAACTAACACTACTGCATAATAAACATACACAAATACTGTATATGAATATTAGCAGCGCCCCGCGGTTTTACCCGCGTTGTGGCCGTTCCCGTGAATATTTTGAAATAAAAAATAGTGGTGTTTCTATCTGAGCGTTGCCGTGCTTCGGAAGGCACGTTAAGCAGTCGGCCCCGGTTATTTCAATAGTTATCAATGTCGGAGGCCTTGAGGCGGTTTAATAACTCCGACACTGGGTTTGGTCACTAACCCATTCGAAATGAATGAACGAATGAATGAATGACTGAGCTACAATTAACGTTAACATACCGGTATCATCATCAATATCGATCCTCAGTATCGCCATCCATATTTCCCTGACGTTTTCAACGAATTGTTTCTCTTCAGCGTTCAGTTCTAATGTGACCTTGTTCTCATTACCCTTGTAGAAGTTCTGGGCGTTTATCATTTTACCGTTCACTTTCAGACGTTGGATGTTGATCTGGGGATGAAGAATAAGAAATTTTATTAAATAGTACAATGCCCCGCGTTGCGTCCGTTCCTGTAGGAATTTCGGGATCAAAAATAGCCCATAACCTTCCCGTTGAATGTGGCTATCCATTACAAAAAGAATTATTCAAATCGGACAGGTCGTTTCTGAGATTAGTCCGAATATACAAACAACCAAAATTACAGATTTAACCTCCTTATAATATTGGTATAGACTTGTAAAACAATATTAAATTTAAAAAAAATGCCCTACAAAAAACGGCTGAGCCGTTTTTTACCAACTCTAGCTAAAAACTACCACAAGGAAACTGACTAAGAAATGAAAACGCATCGAAGTCAGGCCATCCGTTTGAGAACTATTATGCCACACATAACACACAGACATCGACGTCAAACTTATAACACCCACTTTTTGCGTTGGGGCTTATGAATATGAATATCTTTCATATCATATACCAAACAAAATTAAATAAGCATCACTACATAGTATAAAATAAAGTCGTCTCTGTTTCGTGTCTGTTTGTCTGTATGCTTAAATCTTTAAAATTACGCAACGGATTTTGATGCGGTTTTTAGGGTTCCGTAGCCAAATGGCAAAAACGGAACCCTTATAGATTCGTCATGTCTGTCTGTCTGTCTGTCCGTCCGTCTGTCTGTCTGTCTGTCCGTATGTCACAGCCTTTTTTCTCCGAAACTATAAGAGCTATGTTGTTGAAACTTAGTGTGTAGATGTATTCTGTGAACCGCATTAATATTTTCACACTAAAATAGAAAAAAAATAAAATTTTAGGGGGGTCTCCCATACTTAGAAATGAAAAAAAATTTTTTTTTTTCATCAAACCCATACGTGTGGGGTATCTATGGATAGGTCTTCAAAAATGGTATTGAGGTTTCTAATATCATTTTTTTCTAAACTGAATAGTTTGCGCGAGAGACTCTTCCAAAGTGGTAAAATGTGTGTCCCCCCCCCTGTAACTTCTAAAATAAGAGAATGATAAAACTAAAAAAAATATATGATGTACATAACAATGTAATCTAACACCGAAAATTGGTTTGAACGAGGTCTAGTTAGTAGTTTTTTTTTTACGACATAAATCGTAAACCGCAAAAAAATACTGATTATTCATTCAATAACTCAAATCCCACCAAAAACATAAATGTAAAAAAGGAGAGCCAAGTTCAATACAAAAATTATGCATGGCTATGGGCTTCGCTGCAAAAAGAATGGAGATCTAAATAAGGGCCAAGTTCTAGGCAATATCTCAATATGTATTTATAGGAACAAAATAACATTATGAACAAGTATTAAACTCTATTTCTTCTCTTTATTGGATACCTATGACAATTGCTGTTATTTAAAAATGTGAGATCTTAAAGTGAGTTAGATTTGACTTGACCAGTTTTCATTACAGCAGTCATTTTATAAAGTTATTCAACATATAACAACAAACTGGCCAAGTTAAATCTAACCCACTTTAAGATCTCACATTTATAAATAACAGCAATTGTCATAGGTATCGAATAAAGAGAAGAAATAGAGTTTAATACTTGTTCATAATGTTATTTTGTTCCTATAAATACATATTGAGATATTGCCTAGAACTTGGCCCTTATTTAGATCTCCATTCTTTTTGCAGCGAAGCCCATAGCCATGCATAATTTTTGTATTGAACTTGGCTCTCCTTTTTTACATTTATGTTTTTGGTGGGATATCATTACTTTTTGTAAAGAAAACTAGGTATTGATATTTATTGTTTTTTCTTGCGTTTCCGCTGCATAGGTACTTTGGTTCGTTCGCATTTTAAATTGTATCGTATAGCGCTTGTGAGCCGCGCGCTGCCCCCGCGTACCAAGTGCAAGGCGCAAGCGAGTTCAACCAGCATTCTTAAATTAGTCAATACATACATTATATCGGTAACAATAATACATCGCTTTACTACCATGCAGGTATAAACCAACCGACCCGCTAAATTTTTACCAAATCGCTACCGCTTATAATTGTGTACTATTCATCAGAGCGTGACGCTGATTGGCTGGGGCGACGGTGGACCGACCGCGTCATAAGTACCTACCGCGCGCCGCCGACGACACACCGTTGGCCGGTTGTTTAGCGCGAAATTTAAGTTTTTTTGAATGGGGACAACACTTATTTTTTTTACTTAACTTTACGTTTATATTGCAGTTAAATAGCAAATATAATAATACATATATTGGGATAGTTTCAAATATCTGCTCGTAATGGTTCCAACGCTACAATTAAAAAATATATTTTTTGTATGGGGACCCCCCCTATTTTTTAACTATTTTATATTTTTAGATTTTTTCTTACGCTTACACACAATTACCGAGCTAGATTCCAAATTTCATCCTTCTAGGTCATCTGGAAGTAGGTTAGGTTTAGGTACTATATGTCAGTCAGTCAGTCAATACTAAAATTTACGACTTTCTGACGTTCATATCTTTATAACCGTTTAAGCTAGCTTCATGAAATTTGGGTTTCTAGATGTCCTAATGGATATAATTAAACACACGAAGTTTCATGTGTTTACGTTAAATAGGTTTTGAGTTATAGAAGGGTCAAAAGTGGCACCAAATGGTTCGTGTAATATTACACTCGGCGCTGGCTAGCCGTTCCTTTGCTTGAACTTGGCTTGACACGCTGCCGCGTGTCTAGATGTAAATAAAAAAACATTTATTTCAAGAACTTCTTTATTATGTTACTCGCTGCTACGGAACCCTTCATGGGCGAGTCCGACTCGCACTTGGCCGCTTTTATTTTTTGTAATAGGTAGAGTGATTCAAGAGGAAGGTTTTTATGTAAAAAATTCCCGAAATTCCCACGGGAACGGGCACAACGCGGGTAAAACCGCGGGGCGCTGCTAGTCTAACAATAAAATCTTCATGTTTTAAACATACCTTAACCCCATCATTGGCAGTTATCAAAAGTCCACCCTCATGTATTATGGCTGGTTTATTCAACCCTTCAATAAATATCTTGTCTCCTTCCATTTCGTACTCTCCCTCCCACAGCGAGGAGCCGAAGAACTTGACCTCTGTTTTGTCGGGGGTGTCTTCTAGACCGTCCTTTGTCTGTTTTTGTATGAATGTAGTAGCGCCGGGGGAGGAATCTAACCCGCGAATGAAGTTGTGTAAAGCTTTACCGCCTTTTGACCAGTCGATCTGAAAAACAGAAAATATTTTTATTTTTTATTTTTATGGGTTATTTTAAGTTGTTTAGAGATCTCAAGTATACGAGTATTTATGTAATAAGAGATATTTTTAATTAGTAGATTTCTTTTCCGTATTTTTAAAAAATACTCCTTAATATAATAATTGTATTTATTTGGCTATACGCTTCTACTTTGACGAGCACTGATATTGCCAGGATTTCACTGGAGATACTTATTAGATAGCAAAAAAACCATGTCAGGCAGTCATTATACTAAGCAGTTATAAAATATACTAGGCAGTCGAAAAACTACACTAGGCAGTCTAAAAATTACACTATGCAGACTAACCACTACACTAGGCAGCCTAAAAATTACACTATGCAGACTAACCACTAGACTAGGCAGTCTAAAAATTACACTATGCAGACTAACCACTAGACTAGGCAGTCTAAAAATTACACTATGCAGACTAACCACTAGACTAGGCAGTCTAAAAATTACACTATGCAGACTAACCACTAGACTAGGCAATCTAAAAATTACACTATGCAGACTAACCACTAGACTAGGCAGTCTAAAAATTACACTATGCAGACTAACCACTAGACTAGGCAGTCTAAAAACTACACCAGGAAGTCTAAGAACTATATCAGATAGTCTAAAAACTATACCAGGCAGTCTAAAAATTAACTATCAGGGTTAAACATTGATATTTTTAGCAGTAAAAATCAGCCATTTTGCTTTTCTTAACTCTTTACCTGGTGTGTCTCCGGTTTGAAGAGCGCGGGGTCGTAAGTGGCTCCCACTTCAGTTTGCTTGATCTTGGGCGCGGTGCCATTGGCCACCATGTTCACAGAGTCGGCTAGAGCTTTGATACCTTGAAAATATTATAGATGGATGAGTATTTAATGATTTTTTATAATTAGAGGCACATAAAAATATTGTAGGTATATAAGTTTTTCATGTATTAGTTTATTAACAGAAGTACAGGTGATGCCATGGAAAATTCTCGCAACTTATCTTCAGAGGCAGATGTATTCAATCTTATATCTCTCCTATGTCTCAACGCCGACATCGGCTTTTCGTGTATAAGTTTACTAGCCGGGCCCCGCGGTGTTACCGGCGTTGTACCCATTCCCGCGGGAATTTCGGGATAAAATGTATCTCATTTTAAACTCAGATATAAAACCTACATTAGTGTAAAGTTTAATCCTAATCCGTCAGTAGTTTTTTCGTGAAAGAGTAACAAACATACATACATACAAACTTTCACATCTACAAAATTAGTAGGACGTAATTTTAGCACTAAAAAGCACAAACAGGGCACGGTAGTACTATTGTCATAATGGCATTATAATTATAATGGCAACTCTTCGATCAACAATGTTGTGTATTGTTGATCGAACAATTGTCAGGTCCGTGGTCAACAGCCTCCGTGGTCTTGTGGTTTGAGTGCCCGGCTCACGACCCGGAGGTTCCGGGTTCGATTCCCGGTGGGGATATCTCACAAAAATCTCTTTGTGAGACTTTCCTCAGTTTGGTTAGGGCATTGCAGGCTGAATCACCTGATTGCTCGGAAAGTAAGATGATTCCGTGCTTCGGAGGGCACGTTAAGCCGTCGGTCCCGGTTACTTTCTACGGATAGTAGTCGTTTCTTGACTCATGTCAGAGGCCTTTGGCGGCTCAATTACTCCGACACAGGATTGGTCAGGTTGGCCATACACTCGATGAAGAAGAAGATTGTCAGGTCTTACCTTCAGGGTACAAATATTTATTGTATATAGAGTCGACGGTGTCATCAATAGTGACCGGGAATGACTTTTGAATCAATATCGGTCCGGTGTCGAGGCCGTCGTCCGCCCAGAATATAGACAGGCCGCAGGTCGTGTCGCCTTCGATCAGAGTCCTGTAACAGTAAGGGATAATTGGTTAGGAATGTGAATATTCATTCATTTCATATCGAGTAGGTTAGAGGCAAACCGTGGTGTCAAGAGTTTTTAGACCGCATAAAGGCCTCTTAATGGTCTGACGATTGGAAACGACAGCTTAACGTGCCCTCCGAAGCACGGTAGTGCTCAGATAGAAATGCCACTATCAACCACCCATCCGAGTAAGGGCCGAGCTGCACGTTAAATAAATAAATAAATAAATATACCTGGACAAATTCACTCACGGTTAATTAGACCCAAACTAAGCTCTAAGCTTGTAATATGGAATCTAACTAACTGATACTACTACATATATATGTTACGGCTAATACCCGAAGTGCGGCTACACCTAGTTCTAACCGGCTAAAACTAGGTGTAGCCGCACTTCGGGTATTAGCCGTATGTCAATTTAATGAAAAGAGAGAGTTTAAACATGAAAAAAAAAAATAACCCTAACCTACCGAATTACTTACTATTCGGTAGGTTAGGGTTATTTTTTTTTCATGTTTAAACTCTCTCTTTTCATTAAAATGACATATATATGCACCTAGTTCTAACCGGCTAAAACTAGGTGTAGCCGCACTTCGGGTATTAGCCGTAACATATATACACAAATACTTTATAAGCATATATAATTGACACCCAGACGTCGTCGCCAACAACTATGTCTGAACATATTGTTGACTCCGGGCGGGAATCGAACCCGCAACCCCCGACACAGTAAGCGCTCTCACTGCCACTGTGCCAACGGGCTTGTCAAATGTCACGTTGCTTAACAATCGCAATGAATTAACATCGTTTATTCAAACTACGCCACGAACGCTACAAGAAACGAATATAGTGTTCATGTGTTAGCAGCGCCCCGCGGATTTACTTGCGTAATGCGTTATTTGAAAAATTCTTATTGTAATGGATTCAACAAGAAGGTTATAGACTACTTTTCATCCTGAAATTCCCACGGGAACGGGTACAACGCGGGTAAAACCGAGGGCGTTGCTAGTAATAAATATGATAAGTTATTCAATGCTACAGACATGTCGTATTTTTAAACAACCTTGATGTTATAAAGCATTGGAAACTATACATACTTATGTACTTAAGAAAATGAGTTTCTTAGAATTATAATAGACATAATTATCTGCAGTTAACTCATTATATTAGTAGTAACAATATTTATTCTGCATTTTTGTATGTTACTAGCCGCGCCCCGCGGTTTCATCCGCGTTGTACCCGTTCTCGTGGGAATTTCGGGATGAAAAATAGCCTATAACCTTCCCGTTGATTGTGGCTATCCATTACAAAAAGAATTTCTTAAATCGGGCCAGTAGTTCCTGAGATTAGCGCGTTCAAATAAACAAACTCTGCAGCTTTTTAATATTAGCATAGAAATATAATGTGGTTACATCTATAATTGGTGTTGTACACCGAATTAGAATGCATTCCTATGGGAATTTTGGCATGAAAAGTACACCTTCCCTTTGAATCACTCTTTATATTTTTGTAATCCGCATAAAAATCTGTTCAATAGTTTTTGAGAAATCCAGACATACAGACATACAGCTATATACTACATGTATATATACTCGTACTACGTACAAAATAATTTATTTAAATACTCGTACGTAAATGGCGCTGATAGGTATGACAATTACATCTAAACGAGTACAAGTTAGTTACACTACTTATAACTGGAGAACGGCTGAAACGATTTTCATAATTTTTATTTTATTTGATTTATCGTCGTCCGGAATACGATATAGGTAATAAAAATCCCAGAATTCCCACGGGAACGGGTATGTTGCGAGTCACCGCGGGACACAGCTAGTAAATAAATAAAAATACTACGTTATAGGCTATACACACGTTCCCGTGGGATTTACGGGATTTTTATTTTCATCCCAAAAAATCCCACGGGAACCCGTATTATAATATATATATGATAAAATTAGCCGCTAACTAGTTATATGTAAAGCGTGCGTTAGTTACTCAGTGGAGATAGGTTGCGATAGCTCTTACAACACACATTATGTTGAGATGGAGTGCCTTATCAACCGATAAGTAACTTGCATAATTATTAAACTTATTATGGGCATGTTAACTTAATTAAACTATCGCAAAAGATGAATTAGTAGTTTCTAGTACAAGACATCAAATAAAAATGGAATTGAAAATTGAAAAAATATACTATATTAAGTATATTTTTTCAACCTTAACCTTACTACCTACTACCTAACCTTCCCGTTGAATATGTCTATCCGTTACAAAACGAATTATTCAAATCGGCCAAGTAGTTTATTCATTACAAACATACACAGAAAAATACAAATCTTTCCTCTTTATAATAGTAGTGTAGATGTACACAAATAGTTTGGCAGTGCGGGGAGAGAGAGAGGGCAGTCACTTCACCCACCTCCTAACAAAGGTCACCGGACGTGACCGAAACGTGTTGAGGAACACTCAACAGAACCTCCTATGTACGTCCCATTTCAACAAATGATAAGAAATAGTGGCATTTCTATCTGAGCGGTACCGTGCTTCAGAGGGCACGTTAAATTGTCGGTCCCGGTTGTTTCAATCGTTAGACCATGTCGGAGGCCTTTAGGCGGTCTAAGAACTTCAAAACCAGAATTGGCCACTAACCTATTCGAAATCTTCTTCTTATCGAGTGGATGGTCAACCTGACCAGTCCTGGTGTCAGAGTTATTGAGCCGCCAAAGGCCTCTGGCATGGCTCATGTAACGACTACTATCCGTAGAAAGTAACCGGGACCGACGGCTTAACGTGCCAACTTAAGCACGGAATCATCTTACTTTTCGGGCAATCAGGTGATTCAGCCTGTAATGCCCTAACCAAACTGAGGACGGTCTCACAAAGTTAACTTTTTGCCCCTTTCTTAATTACTTTATTTACAGAAATTGACTTTGGTCAGAAAACCCGTTTAGCTGGTTTAAAAAGAAACTAAGTATAGACTGATGCTCAAATAGTCTTACCAGTTAATAGACGAAGCTCCTCTATGTCTTGGCAGTATGCTGGGGTGGTAACAGATGCTCTGGTACTTGGGGTAGTTTATCACCTCCATAGGGATGAATTGGGTACAGAAGGGAAGCACGTTAATGTCGGCTTTTACCTGTGTGAAAAAAGATAGTTAATACATAATAAGGTTAATAATAAGGAGCAGCCTCCGTGGTTTTGTGGTTGTAGCGCCCGGCTCACGATCCGGGTTCGATTCCCGGTGGGGACAATATCTCACAAAAATCTCTTTGTGAGACTGCCCTCAGTTTGGTTAGGGCATTGCAGGCTGAATCACCTGATTGCCCGAAAAGTAAGATGATTCCGTGCTTCGGAGGGCACGTTAAGCCGTCGGTTCCGGTAACTCTCTACGGATAGTAGTCGTTACATGAGCCATGTCAGAGGCCTTTGGCGGCTCTATAACTCTGACACCAGGATTGGTCAGGTTGACCATCCACTCGATGAAGAAGAAGATTTAGTTCCTGTTTCTGTATCATCACTACATAGTATAAAACAAAGTCGCGTCTGTTTGTCTGTTTGTCTGTATGCTTAAATCTTTCAAATTACGCAACGGATTTTGATGCGGTAGAGTGACTCAAGAGGAAGGTTTTTATGTAAAAAAAATTCCCGAAATTCCCACGGGAACGGGCACAACGCGGGTAAAACCGCGGGGCGCTGCTAGTTATCTATAATCTATCAATATTTTATAATTATAGGATTACTAACCGCGCTCCGCGGTGTTCCCCGCGTTACCCGTAGGAATTTCGGGATAAAAAATAGCCTATTATAACCTTCCCGTTGAAAGTGGCTATCTATTACAAAAATAATTATTCGAATCAGATTGGTAGTTTCTGAGATTAGCGCGTTCAAACAAACAAACTCTGCAGCTTTATAATATTAGTATAGATTTGGTTCTTCATCACGTCGGATATAAAACAATTCTATACTAATATTATAATATGGGAAATTATAAGTCTAGCCACAAAATTATTTATTGGACACGTGATTAAACTTCTAATTTTATAACTAAGCAACGGGAAAATGACATAGCCTCTAATAAACTAATTCGTATTTTTTACAACGCCCACTAAATATTCTATAGAAACTCGACCCAAGGGTCAATTCAGCCCGCGGGCGTAGGTACTATTCGGTAGGTTAGGGTTATTTTTAAGCTATTGCATAGCTTCTATCGCGGGCCTTGAGCGCGGGGACCAAATCCAAAAATTCCGTAACGAAAAAACCTCACGCTTACCCGATCCGACGGGAAGGAGGTGTGGCTTGAAGGCCGTGCATCGTATAACGTCGTTTCAGTTCGGCAGTCTTCGACACGGCGTTGTGTGCGATTGTGCGTTGGGGGTGAGAGAGGGGGTGAGAGAGGGTGGTGAGAGAGGGGGGTGAGAGAGGGGGTGAGAGAGGAGTGAGAGAGGGGTGAGAGAGGGGGTGAGAGAGGGGGGTGAGAGAGGGGGGTGAGAGAGGGGGTGAGAGAGGGGGGTGAGAGAGGGTGGTGAGAGAAGGTGGTGAGAGAGGGGGGTGAGAGAGGGGATGAGAGAGGGGGTGAGAGAGGGGGGTGAGAGAGGGGCTGAGAGAGGGGGTGAGAGAGGGTGTGAGAGAGGGGGGTGAGAGAGGTGGTGAGAGAGGGGGGTGAGAGGGGGAGAGAGGGGGGTGAGAGAGGGGGTGAGAGAGGGGGGTGAGAGAGGGGTGAGAGAGGGGGTCGAGAAAGGGGGGTGAGAGAGGGGGGTGAGAGAGGGGGTTGAGAGAGGGGGGTGAGAGAGGGTGGTGAGAGAGGGTGGTGAGAGAGGGGTGAGAGAGGGGTTGAGAGAGGGGGTGAGAGAGGGGGTGAGAGAGGGGGGTGAGAGAGGGGGGTGAGAGAGGGGGGTGAGAGAGGGGGGTGAGAGAGGGGGTGAGAGAGGGGGTGAGAGAGGGGATGATAGAGGGGGTGAGAGAGGGGGGTGAGAGAGGGGGTGAGAGTGGGGTGAGAGAGGGGTGAGAGAGGGGGGTGAGAGAGGGTGGTGAGAGAGGGTGGTGAGAGAGGGTGGTGAGAGAGGGGGGTGAGAGAGGGTGAGAGAGGGGGGTGAGAGAGGGGGGTGAGAGAGGGTGGTGAGAGAGGGGGTGAGAGAGGGGGGTGAGAGAGGGTGGTGAGAGAGGGGGGTGAGAGAGGGTGGTGAGAGGGGGTTGGGAGAGGGGGGTGAGAGAGGGTGGTGAGAGAGGGGTGAGAGAGGGGTGAGAGAGGGGGGTGAGAGGGGGGTGAGAGAGGGGGTGAGAAAGGGTGGTGAGAGAGGGGGGTGAGAGAGGGGTGATAGAGGGGGGTGAGAGAGGGGGGTGTGAGAGGGGGGTGAGAGAGGGGGGTGAGAGAGGGGTTGAGAGAGGGGGTGAGAGAGGGCGTGAGAGAGGGGGGTGAGAGAGGGGGTGAGAGAGGGGGTGAGAGGGGGTGAGAGAGGGGGTGAGAGAGGGGGGTGAGAGAGAGGGGGTGAGAGAGAGGAGGCGGGAGGGGTGAGAGAGAGGAGGCGGGTGGGGTGAGAGAGAAGAGATATCAAATATATCAAATATAATTGCATAAGTTGTTACAAAATGCTATGCAATAGCTTCACCGCGGCAGTCCCCGAGTGCCACACGTCTTTTTTTTTATTTAGAAGATAACTAGTGGCTAAGATAGTATTATTTAGATGCTCGTTAATTGTGGCTGACTTAGTAATTTAGAAGGCAACATACATTTTTGGGGGCGAAATATGATATTAAAAAGAAGCCTGTTTAATTAGCACCTTTTTAATATGGTTTTTGCATATAAAACTATCAAATTCTTAACCGATTTAAAAAGAGTGGCAGTAAAGTATAAAGTCGGTTATCCATTTAAAAAAGTTTTCATTAGTTAAATAATGTTTAATCAAAACTTATTTGCGTCTCAAAAATATGATCTTTTATCAGTCAACCATTTTTGTTTTAAAATAAAAAAAAATATTTATTATAGATTTTACGTAAATATTTAATGAGACGATAAACTATGGGTTATCATTAATACCATAAGTTTGATATGTTTTTATATTGAGTTAGCTGCTGCCATGATATTACCCATGTAACCATCACTACATAGTATAAAATAAAGTCGTCTCTTTTTCGTGTCTGTCACACTGTTTGTCTGTCTGTATGCTTAAATCTTTAAAATTACGCAACGGATTTTGATGCGGTTTTTTGTAAAAGGTAGAGTGATTCAAGAGGAAGGTTTTTATGTAAATAAATTCCCGAAATTCCCACGGGAACGGGCACAACGCGGGTAAATGCGCGGGGCGCTGCTAGTTCTTGATAAACGAAAAGTATTCAGATTTATTCAATTACTATGGAGTGTAGCTACGTATCATCCGAGTTCAGCTATCATTTTTTTAGTAGCATCCCAGCCTAGCGGTATTTATCGCGTTGTGCCCGTTCCCGTGGGAATGAAAATTCGGGATGAAAAATAGCCTAAACCCTTCCCGTTGAATGTGTTTATCCAATACAAACAAAAACTCTTCAGCTTTATTAGTAGCCACGAATTTGAGCAGGCTCTCCAAAATAGTTGATTAATCTTGCCTAACGTATAATCACTTCTATAAAACAAATTCGCTTTCCGTTGTCTGTCTGTCCCTATGTATGCTTAGATCTTTAAAACTACGCAACGGATTTTGACGTGGTTTTTTTAGATAGAATGATTCAAGAGTAAGGTTTGTATGTAATAAAAAACCCGAAATTCCCACAGGAACGGGCACAACGCGGGTAAAACCGCGGGGCGCTGCTAGTAAATAAATAAGTAATAATAACGTATACGAGTACTGTGGCACGGCTGGCTGGTCAAAGGCTCTTATTATTTTGTTAGACCCAAAATATTTCTTTCAATCAATTAGATTTTTTGGGGACGAGTTTGGGGGTTTTGACCCCTTTTCTTAGTTTGGCTTTCCATAATCAAGGTGACCCTCAAATCTCTGTATGATATCTCAAATTTCTGATCTCCTTAATTCTTAAATGACCCCCGATGGTGGGATATACGCTTGACTATCAACTGATCTTCACTACATAGTATAAAATAAAGTCGTCTCTTTTTCGTGTCTGTCACACTGTTTGTCTGTCTGTATGCTTAAATCTTTAAAATTACGCAACGGATTTTGATGCGGTTTTTTGTAATAGGTAGAGTGATTCAAGAGGAAGGTTTTTATTTTATGTAAAAAAAATCCCGAAATTTCCACGGGAACGGGCACAACGCGGGTAAAACCGCGGGGCGCTGCTAGTCACATCTAAAATGTTTCCAGACACTCACATGAGAAGATAAACTTTAGATCAGTTGAGGTCATCATTATCATGAGTTGAATTTACAGAATACTCTTATAGAATGATCCCATTTTCAACGGATTGTCACTATTACGGACCACTATCATATTCAGCGAGAATTTTCAAAATCGGTTCATAAACAAAATAATGCAGTTATGAGGTGACAAAATTAAAAAAACCGGCCAACTGCGAGTCGGACTCGCAGACGAAGGGTTCATTACCATTATCTATTAAAAATTATTAGTATCGAGCAAGAAACGGTAAAAAATCACGTTTGTTGTATTAGAGCCCTTGAATATTTGTTTTATTTTATATTTAGTATTTGTTGTTATAGTGGCAATAGAAATACATCATCTGTGAAAATTTTAATTTTATAGCTATCACCGTTCTTGAGATATCTACAGCCTGGTGACAGACGGATGAATGGACAGCGAAGTAATAGAATCAGTAAAAGAGTCCCGTTTTTACCCTTTGGCTACGGAACCCTAAAAAGCATTAAGGAATTGAGGACCTCTTTCGGTTTTTGAAGTCGATTCGATCACCAAAACTACCAATTTCAACTGGTTAGATCTTGCTATCGAATTGGTTACAGGCGATATCTTATGCCCTTATATCAAGTGTTACTAAATAGATAACTTAAGGTCGCAGTGCATTAGGAAACGGCAAACTTCAGTGATATTGAGAATGATACAAGACACATGTTGTAGTAGTATGTTCGTAAACTGTGGTCGATAGATATTGTTATTTGGGACACGTCTGGAACTGGCAAGTGTGTCATGAGATCAAGTCTGCTTTGTTTCATCATCATAAATTTAAGAGCAAGGCTCTTGTCGGTGAGTCCGATGCAGACTTCTCCATCTATTCCTATTCAGTGCAAGCTCCTTCACATCTCTATACGACATGAAAGACACTTTTTCTTTAATCTGAATTATGTAACTGATTCGAGGCCTAACAATGTTACATTGGAATATCTTTATACTAAATGAAACGGGTCTGTATCGCGTTAGATAATTTAACGTATTTTACTAAAATACGTACCCGACGTTTCGAGTGGATTACACCGCTCGTGGTCACGGGATAACTCAATGTTATAACTCAATATCCCGTGACCTAGTATACAGACCCGTTTCATTTAGTATAATGAGTGCAAATCGTGTGAGTTTAAAAAGTATATTGGAATATCTATCAAGCGTTTTTTACAAAAAATAACTAATTTCATTTATTTGGCACGACCATCTACATACATATAATAAAAGTCCTATGTTAAATATTCGTGGACATTCAGGGAAAGTTATGTTCGACAGCAAGGGTTCTATAAGAGAGAGGGTTTTCAGGCAGACACGTTTTCAAGAGATCAGTTTTGAGTTTGTTGAATCACTACATAGTATAAAACAAAGTCGCTATTTTTGGCTGTTTGTTTGTCTGTATGCTTAAATCTTTAAAATTACGCAACGGATTTTGATGCGGTTTTTTGTAATAGGTAGAGTGATTCAAGAGGAAGGTTTTTATGTAAAAAAAATCCCGAAATTCCCACGGGAACGGGCACAACGCGGGTAAAACCGCGGGGCGCTGCTAGTATCTCATAAACTACTAAACCGATTTGAATAATTCGTATTGTAATGGATAACCACATTCAATGGGAAGGTTTTAGGCTATTTTTCATTCCGAAATTCTCACGGGAACGGGCACAAAAGGGGTAAAACTGCAGGCACTGCTAGTATACTCATAAAAGGAGATACTCTAAAAATACAAAACGCTTTAGGCTTCCACACTTTCAGTCTGGTATAGGTCATACTGTGACACTTATATACCTTCCCTGGACATCCAGATGTAAAGCATCTGGGATCTGGATTAAATGCGGGTGATAACGCAGGGCAGACCTAGTATACATTTTTCTTAAGTACTACACACACACACACACACACACATTTCGTATACGTTAGTGGCCAACCCTTAACTTGGAGTTTACTTAAGTACTTACAGATTTGTACTCCTCCAGTACTTCGGGTATAACTTGTCCTTTGATTCTCCATGTCTTGTACTTGAAGACTGGTATGGCATTCACAGAGGCGATTGTAGCTGAAATTGTTTATGAAAGTTAGTTAATTAGATAAAAACTCTTAGTTATTGCCGTCATAGCTCAAATAATCTAGGCACAACAAAAGATATAGATTAATTATTAGTAAAGGAAGGTTAATGTATTCTAAGTGTATTTCTGCTTAAACTATGCTATGCTAAACACATTTGATATAATTGGTGGACTGAGTATACCACTAAAGCTATGTTATATTGCTATGCCATGTTTGATAAAATTGGTTGACTGTGGGTCCTACTACATAGTTATGCCATATTTGACATGATTGTTGCATAACAGGCTATGTTGCATTGTTATGCTAAGTTTTAAATGATGAGTGGATGCAATCAATGCTATGCAAAGTTGCTATGCTACATTAGATATCCATTGTTGGATACCACTATAGCTATGTTACACTGCTATGCTAAGTTTGAAATGATGAGTGGATGCAATCAATGCTATGCAAAGTTGCTATGCTACATTAGATATCCATTGTTGGATACCACTATAGCTATGTTACACTGCTATGCTAAGTTTGAAATGATGAGTGGATGCAATCAATGCTATGCAAAGTTGCTATGCTACATTAGATATTCATTGTTGGATACCACTATAGCTATGTTACACTGCTATGCTAAATTTGAAATTATGAGTGGATGCAACAAATTCTATGTCAAGCTGCTATGGTACATTTCATATGATTTATGGATCAACCATTGCTATGCCAAGTTTGATATTATCAAAATGACCATTGCATAGCATAGCACGCTAAGTTTGATATAAACTAAATTATCATTGCAATATATAGCAAAGTTTATTTCTAGCAAAATACATCCTTTATGTAGTCTATTGCCTACCAAACTATTTGTAATACCTATTTAATAAGTCACGGGTTTGACCCCACTTGTTTGTGTTCAGTGATAATACTTATTTCTTATAGACTTTGATAAGTGAAAATGAGTGCTAATCAGCTGTTGTATACTGATAGTCATGCCATGAATAATTAATTATAAAACCAGCTAGTATCTTAGGTATTAAAGCTAGACCAAAAATATTACTTAAAATGGAGACGGCTGATTCTATTTTTGTAAAAATGTGTTTTGTTTTTATGTGGGTTTTATATTAAAATTATTTGAAATAGAGTTTCATTTACTACCTTATTTATAAACACTCTTTAACCAAAAGACTTTTATGTATTTTGTCTCTTTTGCTCATTGGAAAATAGCGTATGTCGGAAAGGGACAAACATTTAATATGTAAAATGTGTTAATAAGCGTTTATGAATGAGGTTCCTATAAAATAAAATAAGGTATTCTACTTAAACCTATCACACATTTTTATCCTGTATTCTAGACCCAATGCAAATTATTTTTATTATACTTAGGGAATTTAATTGTAAAAGAGTAAGAAATACTTCTGAAAACATTTAAGGAGAATATTGGTTTGTATTAATTTCATATTACTAATCATATTGTATTGATTGGCCCACATGGCCCACCTGTTGTCTTGCCCCCTGTGCCCTACCACCAAGGAAGACTTAATGAAAGTCTCAGATGCTGCTCTTCTGTCAGCTAAATACTGGCCAGGAAAAGTTTAAAGGCCATTGACACGATAAGAAGAAGATTGTATTGAAAACATCCTAACAAATATTATAAATGCGAAAGTAACTCTGTCTGTCTGTGTATTACGCTTTCATGCCAAAACTACTGAACAGATTTGAATTAAATTTCGTACACAGTTAGTCCAGAGCCTGAGAAAGGACACAAAGGACAGGCTACTTTTTATCGCGAAATTCCTGCAGGAACTGGTACAATGCGGGTGAAACCACGGGGTGCAGCTAGTAAATAAATAAATATGCATAGAGCAGACTAATTCACACATGGTGGTTAGACCCAAAAGAAGCTCTAAACTTGTACTATGAACTTTACATAATGTTTATTACATAATTAAACATATATTTCAATACTATGTATTATAATATATGTGAATATTTGTGGAGATGTGTGGATAATGGATAAACATTACTTCTTCACTTACTACTGTATGGATCTGGGTGAAAATACGCAGATTAGAGTCGGGAGGAACACAAAGGAGGTCGGGAGGAACTTTACATCCCGAAATTCCCACAGGAACTGGTATAATTTTTGTAAAACTATAGGATGCTAGTAATGTATATTATACAGTACATACCCAAAGGATCTTCCCGGTTCCCTTTATCCAGAACAGTGAATACTCCGGCAATCTCATGACCATCTTTAATCAAGAGTTTGAATACCTCCGCTGCAAATGTGCTTTGGCCTATGATGGCAACCCGGAGCTTTTGTTTGGGACCCTGGAAAGGAGAAATGGGAATGCTTAAAATATTGATAGTCTTGTGACATCAGAGTTTTTTAGAATTAGGGCGAAGGATGCAGCCGGGACCGACAATATAACGTGCCCTCCGGTACGGTAGCGCTCAGTTATAAATGCCACTGTCTGTCACCCATCCAAGTAGGGATCGAGCTGCACGTTGCTCAACAAAAGCAATGAGTTAACATCGTTTAGCTATATATACGAAGCCTCGAGCGCTACACTAAATATTTAAAAGTCCTAAAGAAAACTTAAGTTTATGATAGGTAATGTAAAGGCAGAGCAAAAGTTTTATAGATTAGCGATAAGAAATAGTGAAAGTTTATACAAGTATTACGTTATATTTACTACCGGCTTAGCTAATGATTTGAAAATAACCGGTCGCTTGATACTCACCTCTTCGGTCAACGAGACTGGCGGCATTATGAGAGAAATACAAATACAAAAAAAAACAAAATTAAACACGGTCAAGTTCTTAGCTCCACTGGACGGCGAGTGGAGCGAGATTCAACTAACATGATTCCGTCCGCTCGCTGCTATTTAGCTCCTCCACCACAACTCAACCTTGACATCACTATCACAAGTTTTACCGATAAAAACAACAATGAATAATTTGTTTTGTTCATCAACCATTTTCTTTCTCAAGTATTTTGCCGCCTTTTGGCCGCCCTAACTTTTTTGACATTTCTCTTTTCATGACTTTTGAATTATATGAAAATGTCATTGTCAAGTTCAGTGATTGTCAAAGCAAGTTCCTGAAATAATGAAATAAATTCAGCATGATATCTATGATTTTAATACGGCATTAGCCAATAAGAATTCATGGCGCGAAATTCCCTTCCTAAGATTGGTGGCACGTGGTTCCGAGTTCCGAATCGAATACCATGTAATTTTTGATGGCGCTAACTTAAAAATTACAAATGCCCAAATTCATAATATTCGATTTGTTGAACTATCACAAATATCCGAAGTTTTGCAAATAATTACGTCCCGATAAGAGTAAAACTGGTTAAAAGCAGATATTATGTTAATATAACTAGATAGGGTTATGAAAACATTATTATAGTACATGCTCATACCTACCTTGTAGCTGTACGTTCAATTAAGCAATAACAACGTGTTACTAAGATGATTTTATATTTTAATACGTGAGTTTATTGACGTTACGTAGGTAGTAGGCATGATGAATACTTTCGTTCATTCAGATAACACCTTTTAATGTTATCTAGGAACTTTCATTAAAAATATTAATATTTAAGTTTACTTAGTCTATAATGAATTATTATTCAAGTCTTAAACAAATATTTTTAATTCATTATGATTTTATCCCACACCATTCATCACATCCATTACCTATTTAACCTAACTCAATGACCCATGCAAAAAAGTATAAGTATACTTATAGCATTTTTTTTTATTAGGTACTTAGATAATGTAGATACCATCTATGGTTCCAACCAGTTATTTTGCGATTTTAATCCAAAATCCGTAGAGTAGAGGCCCTTTAGGAAGCTGTGAAGTACAAGAACGGAAATAAACTATGGGAATAATTTCAGGGTCCACCTCCTTCCTATATCTGCCCCCTACCCACAGACCCCACCTTCATTATCTGCCAGAAGTAGAGACAATTTTAGAAGAAAAATTAAACAATTGACTGACTGTCTATGGGAATTAAGCTTTGAGGGGGCTACGAATGGGTTATTTTTATTAAGAGAAAAACGTAACATTGTAGGGTCCAGCTTGGTTTTATTTATTGAATAACTAATGTGGCTTCTTATGGCTATAACAAGCGATAGATTCAAATATCTAGCTATAAAACTATGATAACGATGAAAACTTGTTTAAATAATATAAACATAGGACTACGTTAGTACTTAAAACTCAATATACCTACTTACCTAAAGTAGGTATATTGAGTTTTAAGTACTAACGTAGTCTTCTTCATTCTTTAGTGAGTGGATGGTCAACTTGACCTGAATCCTGGTGTCAGATTTATTCAGCCTCTGACATGGCTCATGTAACGACTATATCCGTAGAAAGTAACCGGGACCGACGGCTTAACGTGCCCTCCGAAGCACGGAATCGTCTTACTTTTCGGGCAATCAGGTGATTCAGCCTGCAATGCCCTAACCAAACTGAGGACAGTCTCACAAAGAGATTTTAGTGAGATACTGTCCCCAACGGGAATCGAACCCGGAACCTCCGGATCGTGAGTAACGTAACTAACGTTAGTACATATAACTCAATGGGTAAGTATTCACATTATTATTCTTGTTTGCTTCTGCTTGCTTTCAATCGCCAGGTCTTGTTAGAGGCCTTATCGCGGTCTAAAAACTCCGATTCCTGTGTTGGCCACTGACCTACTCGAACTTATTTACTTTATTCTTGTTAGATATAAATATACGAACAGGAAATATATATTATCACTACATAAGTAGTATAAAATAAAGTCGTCTCTTTTTCGTGTCTGTCTGTTTGTCTGTCTATATGCTTAAATCTTTAAAATTACGCAACGGATTTTGATGCGGTTTTTGTAATAGGTAGAGTGATTCAAGAGTAAGGTTTTTATGTAAAAAAATTCCCGAAATTCCCACGGGAACGGGCACAACGCGGGTAAAACCGCGGGGCGCTGCTAGTCTACTATATAAAAATAAGTCGGGTTTTCCTCCCTGACGCTATAACTCCAGAACGCAAGAACCGATTTCCACGGTTTTGCATTCGTTGAAAAGGTCTCGGGCTCCGTGAGGTTTATAGGGAATAAAAATCTCAAAATTCCCATGGGAACGGGGGCGCTGCGGGTGAAACCGCGGGGCACAGCTAATGGAAGTATATAATCTAATCCTATTTTGTACAGTAAAAACGGAATAATTAATTAATTACCAGCATAACGTATGAAATTACGTGTTATTGCATCATTTACTGTGTTATTGAAATAATTAATTGTGAAAACTAAACAATACCTAGAATGCAAGACGATATTGTTTGAAACTAGTTCTAACTGGTTTTGGGTGTTGCCGCTACTGGACCATAGATAAAACAATGTTTAGGGTTAAATGAGTTGAACTCTTTTATCATCTGTTTTCGAAGACTTGAAATAAAAATATTGCATATCATTTTGAAGTTATTTTTGAATACCATATGTAGGTACGTTACATATATAATTATTTACCTAATCATGGCGTGATTGTGTCGTACCACGATATAATTTAATTTACGATGCGGAGGCGGGCGTGTGCTACGATGCGGAGGCGGGCGTGTGCTACGATGCGGGGGTGCGAGTGTGCTACGATGCGGAACTATGCGGAGGCGGGAGTGTGCTACGATACGGAGGCGGGCGTGTGCTACGATGCGGAGGCGGGCGTGTGCTACGATGCGGAACTATGCGGAGGCGGGAGTGTACTACGATGAGTTTAATACTCTATTAAAACATACTCTATCCAGTCTCGTATTAAGTTCATGGTTCCCAATTTCCCCAAACGTGGCGTGGAGCTGCCACAGGCTGCAGTGCCAATTGAATAGAGATTCATAGAAACTTGTAATGTCACCTGCAGTCGGCGACTTGAATTTTGGCTGCTTCGTCTTAAAATATCGTCAATGAATAGGTGGCTTTACTTGCGTTTATCAATGTTGAGAAAAGATAGAACACTCGCTTATTAGCTCTTTCTTTGAATGGAAGAGCGAGTGTATTCCAACTACAGGTTATAGTTAGTCGGATTCGCGCACGGAGGGTTCCGTACTTTAAAAACGGCAAAAAGCACGTTTGTTGTATGGGAGCCCCCCTCGAATATTTGTTATATTTTATTCTTATGTAGGTATTTGATATTTGATGTTATAGTGGCAATAGAAATACATAATCTGTGAAAATTTCAACTGTCTAGCTATCAACGTTCTTGAGATACAGCCTGGTGACAGACAGGCGGACGGACGGACAACGAAGTCTCAGTAATAGGGTCCCATTTTTACCCTTTGGGTACGGAACCCTAAAAAGCGGCGTTAGGCAGTGTTGTTTGTCGTTCAAATTTATCGAGTTGGGACTCCTTTCTTCCAATTGGGGAGTTTAATAAAACGCGAGCATCACTTGAAAACGTTATGTTGCAGCTTAGATCACTACATAGTATAAAACAAAGTCGCTATTTTTGTCTGTTTGTTTGTCTGTTTGTCTGTATGCTTAAATCTTTAAAATTACGTAACGGATGCGGTTTTTTGTAATAGGTAGAGTGATTCAAGAGGAAGGTTTTTATGTATAAAAATTCCCGAT
This sequence comes from Cyclophora albipunctata, assembly GCA_963082685.1. Lineage (NCBI taxonomy): Eukaryota > Metazoa > Arthropoda > Insecta > Lepidoptera > Geometridae > Cyclophora > Cyclophora albipunctata. The sequence goes on from OY720133.1 coordinate 4,788,996, forward strand.
ATTCCCACGGGAACGGGCACAACGCGGGTAAAACCGCGGGGCGCTGCTAGTATATAGATATATCATAGATATATCATTTTCACTGATGATATCTGTATAGTAAAGTAAGGTGATCACCACGCTTGTCTACTGCGGCTTTGTGTTCTCGCTTGTTTATGAACCCGAGCCATGTTTAAAAGTAAACTAGAACATGCTTCTTCTAACCCAAATATTGAATCTTAGTTTTGGTAGGCAAATAAAATATGTATTTGAGCTCGCCCGCGGTGTTACCCACGTTGTACCCGTTCCCGCGGGAATTTCGGGATAAAATGTATCCCATGTGTTATTCTGATGTATAACCTATATTACTGTAAAGTTTCATTCAAATCCGTCTCGTAGTTTTTTCGTGATAGATCCATATATTGTCACAAACACATATGTACATACATCCATACATTGTCACAAACTTTCGCATTCATAATGTAAGTAGGATTATTGTCTTCAAAATACACCCGAACAAATTCACATCATTCATTATTATACCTCGACTAAGCATAAGCATGTATTATGTCATCTAATACTATATTATATACATAATTATCTATCTATACTAATATTATAAAGCTGAAGAGTTTGTTTTGTTTGTTTGTTTGTTTAAACGCGCTAATCTCAGAAACTACTGAACCGATTTGAATAATTCTTTCACTGTTAGATAGTCTATTTATCGAGGAAGGCTATAGGCTACATTTTATCCCGGATTTCCTACGGGAATGGGCACAACGCGGGTAAAACCGCGGGGCGCTGCTAGAACTTAATATTATAAAGCTGCAGAGTTTGTTTGTTGGTTTGAACGCGCTAATCTCAGGAACTACGGGTCCGATTTGAAAAATTCTTTTAGTATTGGATAGCCACATTCAACGAGAAGGTTACTTTTTATCTACTTGGCTACTTTTTATCCTGAAATTCCTAGGGGACGGGTACAACGCGGGTAAAACCGCGGGGCGCTGCTATATACGTTATACATCAGAATAACACATGGGATACATTTTATCCCGAAATTCCCACGGGAACGGCTACAATGCGGGTAACACCTCGAACGCGGCGTAGGATCAGACAGACAGCGGAAAGAGACTTTGTTTTATACTAATGTAGTGATGTTCGATTCTGTGTACCTACCGCTCAAATGAAATGAGAGATAGATCTTCCCACATATTTAGTAGCATAGACTAATTACAATGTGTTCTTATGTAGGATATAAGCCCATATAGGACAATGCCTGCCTGCTATAGCACTACGTTCACACCGTTCATTAATTTAACACAATGATTCTCATAACATCGTTTGTTTAACCAGCATTTAATTCTCAGATTTTCTTTTGTATTAATCTTTGTTACTGATTAGTATTGTAACGTTTTTCATGCGGTATTAACGCTCTAGTGAGAGCAGTTTTTTAACAGTTTTCCAGTGTATATTTGGCTTTTATTATGATATACTTGTGGTCGACTGTTACAGTACTTTTTGCTGTTACGAAGGTATTTTCTTGTGACTGTTATTTACGTTTTTGGTGTGACTTGGGATGTAATTAATTAGATTATGAGCTAAGCGAAGTGATTTCTTTGTCTATATATTTAAAGGCAGTTAAAATACTAGATAGATATTATATAATCTATTTTTTTTTAAATTGGATGAATTACAAAATAAAATTACAACGTGAAATGAATGAAAGATATTTTACCTATGTGAATGAATGAACCTTTAAGTCGATAATCGTTTGCACTTTCGAATGCATACTATTCGGAATGTTGGTGTTAGAATGTGGTAAGCGTGCGTGGCATATTAGCCTTAACGTGTATACAATCTACATTGCTTAGAAAACGAGGTAATCAAATCAACTAGGTCGGGAAGCATTAAAATGTTTTTGTCCTTTTCTCTCACGAACAAAAATCGAGGAAGTGGAGTGGGACAAAATGTTTTGTAGACTACTGAGAAATATCCTAACCTTTATGAATGGTGAACTATTTGAAAATGGAGTTTTGTTTATTTTTCTTGTGAAATGAAACAATGGCATATTCGACTACGTTATAGATGGGGAGCCTTATGTGCTAATCGTGTAGTCACTCGAGAGTCATTAGGACTTAATGGAATGTGTAAATTATATTAAACTAGCAGGACCCCGCGGTTTTACCCGCCTTGTGCCCGTTCCCGTGGGAATTTTGGGATTTTTTATACGTATAAACCTTCCTCTGGAATCACTCTATCTATTTAAAAACCGCGTCAAAATCCATTCCGTAGTTTAAAAGATCTAAGCATACTTAGGGACAGACAGACAGACAGACAGCAGAAAGCGACTTTTTTTTATACTATATAGTGAAGAAAAGAAAAAATTAGGAGAGTGCACAAATTCAGTGGTGGGTTGAATATAAAGAAGTTGAATATAAAAAAGTTGTGAAAGAATTGGAGGACATAAGTAAATATGAACTCGGTAGCACATTTTCAAAAGGTAAACACAAATTTACGGCTGCTCTGAATCGTATATCCTTGTAATAGGAGCCTCTTTAGGGCTTATTTTTCGTCCTCTCTCATATCTTACTCTGACGCGCTCGAATGACTTCACGAAAGCACGTTAGCCTCCCCTATTACCTGTGAATGAAGTGTATTGACACAATGGTACATTACATTGATGGTATCGTATGCGTAAAAGGAGACTGTATTTGTTCAGGAACCGCTTGTGATTGCGGTCAGTAGGAATGCTATAGAAGGCGAAAAGACATGAAGTATTCAATACTGGATTGTCATTGGTGGAATATTTGAAATTCGAATTTTCCACTAACGTATCACCAATCAACTGACAGTATTTATCATATATGTCTTGTTACTTTCTGTCACATTTGTTGTGCTAGGGCGGCAGCTGCCTGGACTATAATCTGCGATCCTTACTGTCCTTTCAATATTTCAGCTCACATCATCAACATTAACCCTGAATCTATCAGACCGAGTCATATCAGCCTCCTCATCTATATCCTCAAACGAAGAAGACTTCCCTTTAACCAAATCCCTTGGTTTCTCTATAAAAAGACAGAAGAATCTAGAAGATAGTATAAGTAAAGAGTTTGCTGCTAAGTATCAAGAGATGAAGATAGCGAGTCAGGAGTCTTTTGAGAATTTTCACATGCAAGAGAAGAGGTTGAGAAGGGTGGTGGATGAAGATGGATATGACTTAGCCAAGGAAGGTGAGAGAATTTTAATATTTGTGTACTAATAATTGTTTCTCGTGAGTTGGCCCTTGTTCCAGTTCCAGTGGAAATTTCGGGACAAAAAGTATTCTATGTCGTTTAGATGTGTCAGCTATACTGTTTGGAAATTTCATCAAAATCCTATCTGGAGGGACCTTGCTTGATAGCGGGACAAATATCTAGATATCTTAATTTTTTGCGTTTCACCTAGTAAGCCAAGTAAAGTGGTTACTCCCCTAATGACTAAAAAACAATCCCCCGACCCAAGTTTGGGGTTCAGGAGACAATATAAGCTTAGAAATATGTCATGCTAATCAGCGAAATTTTGGACACTAAAATAATACAGCTAAATATCCCTCAAATCTTCTTACTGCACTGATATCTTCGGTGGGACTAGAGGCCTTTGAACGGCAGAGGGACATACATTACTTACTTTAAAATACCGTTTAATATCTCTCATAGCCTGCTACCTACGGTGAGTCGAGAGGTCTTTGCCCAGTGGGACACTACAGGCTTACCTAATTAAATATTCCTCAACCACACTTCACCCACAACCCAACTGAAAGTAACATCTTCCTCCACAGTGGAATCTTACCCAAAACGCCGAAGTTCCAACAAGCTCCAGTCGATGGTGGGAAAGCGGAGAGCCAGATCCCAAGCGTCGAGGAGAGAGAAACTCAACACACAAAGTTTACGAAGTCACATGCATTATTCAAAGATGTCTAATTTGGAATTTGGCGTCGACTAACGGTGTTTATAGTTTACATTTTTATATTAAAACAAGTTGTTGTTGCAGTTTCTTGTTTTATTTTATTGTTGAACCAGCAACGGGGTTTTATTTCCGTTGTGTTGGTTCCCATTAGAATTTGGCAGCTTTGTCCCTGTTCCCGTGGGAATTTGGGGATGGAAATAACGTATTACCTTCCCGTTGAATGTGGCTATCCGTTACAAAAAAAAAGACGTGTGGCACTCGGGGACTGCCGCGGTGAAGCTATTGCATAGCATTTTGTATCAACTTATGCAATTATATTTGATATATTTGATATCTCTTCTCTCTCACCCCACCCGCCTCCTCTCTCTCACCCCTCCCGCCTCCTCTCTCACCCCTCCCGCCTCCTCTCTCTCACCCCCTCTCTCTCACCCCCTCTCTCACACCTCTCTCTCACCCCTCTCTCTCACCCCTCTCTCTCACCCCTCTCTCTCACCCCTCTCTCTCACCCCCCTCTCTCACCCCCTCTCTCACCCCCTCTCTCACCCCCCTCTCTCACCCCCCTCGCTCACCCCCCCTCTCTCACCCCCCTCTCTCACCCCTCTCTCACCCCTCTCTCACCCCCCTCTCTCACCACCCTCTCTCACCCCCCTCTCTCACCCCCCTCTCTCACCCCCTCTCTCACCACCCTCTCTCACCACCCTCTCTCACCCCCCTCTCTCACCCCCCTCTCTCACCCCCCTCTCTCACCCCCCTCTCTCACCCCCTCTCTCACCCCTCTCTCACCCCCCTCTCTCACCACCCTCTCTCACCACCCTCTCTCACCCCCTCTCTCACCCCCAACGCACAATCGCACACAACGCCGTGTCGAAGACTGCCGAACTGAAACGACGTTAGACGATGCACGGCCTTCAAGCCACACCTCCTTCCCGTCGCGTCGGATCGGGTAAGCGTGAGGTTTTTTCGTTACGGAATTTTTGGATTTGGTCCCCGCGCTCAAGGCCCGCGATAGAAGCTATGCAATAGCTTAATAATTATTAAAATTGGATTGGTAGTTTCTGAGATTAGCGAACAAACAAACAAAAAATCAAACTCCTCAGCTTTATTATATAAGTACTAGCAGCGCCCCGCGGTTTTACCCGTGTTGTGCCCGTTCCCGTAAGAATATCGGGATAATAAACAGGTAATTTATTGCTATATAAATACTATTGGCCAATAGCTTTCCCGTAGAATGTAGCTATCCATTACAAAAATAATTATTTTAATCAGATTGGTGTAGAGATTAACGCGTTCAAACAAACAAAAAAACAATCTCTTTAGATACGTAGATAAAACAATAAGCACCTATATTTTGATCGTGTTATAACGAGCGTCATTTGTTTTTTGCTAAGCATTAAATGGAAGGCGTTGGGTCTATGGACCATTCGGTCTTAATGATCAAAATAGGTTAGCAAAGAGGTTTTCTGTGTCCGGTCGGATTTTAGTTTGTTTTAGTTTATACTAGCAGCGCCCCGCGGTTTTACCCGCGTTGTGCCCGTTCCCGTGGGAATTTCGGGAATTTTTTTACATAAAAACCTTCCTCTTGAATCACTCTACCTATTACAAAAAACCGCATCAAAATCCGTTGCGTAATTTTAAAGATTTAAGCATACAGACAGACAAACAGTGTGACAGATACGAAAAAGAGACGACTTTATTTTATACTATGTAGTGATAATATTAGCAGCGCCCCGCGGTTTTACCCGCGTTGTACCCGTTCCCGTGGGAATTTCGGGATGAAAATTAGCCTATAACCTTCCCGTTGAATGTGGCTATCTATTACAAAAAGAATTATTCAAATCGGACAGATAATTCCTGAGATTACCTCGAACATACAAACAAACAAACAAACAAACTTACAAATGTTACCTCTTTATAATATTAGTATAGAATAGTATAGATTAACAACAACTACGTCCGCACATAATGTCGACTCCGTTGAATCGAACCCGCAACCCCCGACACAGTAAGTGCTCTCACATGCCACTGTGCCAACTATTAGTAACTAGCAGCGCCCCGCGGTTTTACCCGCGTTGTGCCCGTTCCCGTAGGAAATCCGGGATAAAATGTAGCCTATAGCCTTCCTCGATAAATAGACTATCTAACAGTGAAAGAATTATTCAAATCGGTTCAGTAGTTTCTGAGATTAGCGCGTTTAAACAAACAAACAAACAAACAAACAAAACAAACTCTTCAGCTTTATAATATTAGTATAGATACTCGTAGTAATATACCCGGACAAATTCACACACGGTTAAGTAGACCAAAAGTAAACTCTAAGCTTGTGTTATGGAATCTAAGTAACTGATACTACCACATATAACTACATACACAAATACTTTAATGAATATAATTGACACTCGACGGTAACAATTACTATGTCTTCACATATTGTTAACTCCGGACGGGAATTGTATCCGCAACCCCGACACAGTAAGTTCTCACATGTCACTGTGTTTTTATCGCGAAGATAATATTTGTAAAGCAAATTCTATGTAACTGATCTCTAGTACAACAACAATATTGAGTATGTTTTAAGAGACAAAGAGGAAGCAAAACTTCAAATTTCACGGTTCTCACAATTATTTAGGTTTACTGTGAAGTCTTGTCACGATGGTTTACGGAACAAAGTATAACCATTACGTATTACTACAGGTTTACTCGAAGATCCAGAGGCAGACCCAAGACAAGGTGGACGGATGTAGCACGGTAAAGTTTTACCGTGGATGTAGTGTCCAAGGATATGGCTGAGTCCAAGATTTCCGATGACGACGACGAAAGAGCGAAGTGGAGGAGAAAAATAAGGAAGGCTGACCCCACCACCATGTGGGACACATAGCCAGGAAGAGAGAGAGAGAGAGAGAGAGAGTATTACTACGGGTTTCGCGGCACAGAAGGTTGTAAGTAAAAACACTTACTTTGTGTTCCCGATGTCCGTCCCCGGGAACAATCTTCTGCCGCGAAAAAACCCGTAGTAATCATACTTCGTTCTAAAATTATAAATGCGATAGTTTATGAGGATGTTTGTTACTCTTTTACGAAAAATCTACTGGAGGGATTTTGATGAAACTTTACAGTAATATAGGTTACTAGCTGTGCCCGTTCCCGTGGGAATTTAAGAAGCGTTCGACCGATTTTGTGCAAACTTCACATAAACTATCTACTAAATAACCGAACAAAGCCTAAACATTTGGTTTGGATAGGTGAGCCCGTTCTTGAGTTATAAAATTATAACGAAAAGTGGCATTTATTTTTATATTTATAGATGTACTAGCAGCGCCCCGCGGTTTTACCCGCGTTGTGCCCTTTCCCGTGGGAATTTTGATACATAAAAACCTTCCTCTTGAACCACTCTACCTATTACAAAAAACCGCATCAAAATCCGTTGCGTAATTTTAAAGATTTAAGCATACAGAAAGACAAACAGACAGACAGACACGAAAAAGAGGCGACTTTATTTTATACCTACTATGTAGTGATCAGATATCACATGGGAAACAGTTTATTCCGAAATTCCCGTGGGAACAGAAGAATATGCCTTTTGTTTAATTGATGGGGAAGTAAAGTCCATACGAGTATAAATAGGTAACAAAGTTTGAGGGTCGACACTGCGATAAGCGTGCGCACGCCGCGGTTTCATACAAAAGTGAACGGTTGCGGGCGCCCGCGGCGTGCGCACGCCACGTTTGGCTTCATACATAAGTGAACCGTCGCATGCGGCATGCGCCCGTCACGTGCGGTGTCATACAAAAGTGAACCGTCGCATGCGCCCGTCACGTGCGGTGTCATACAAAAGTGAACCGTCGCGTGCGCCCGTCGTGTCGCCCGCGTTGGCCCAGAGACTAATTTTAATCTATTGACGTATCTGGAACCACAGTTTATTAACGATAGCTTCAAAATAAATGCTCTTAACTTGAAATGAATGTTACCAAAATCTATCAGTCAACACGTTAAAACAGCGTAAACAGAAACTACAATATGTTCAAAAAAATTACCGTCGGAATACGTTACGTCATTTCAATTTAAAGTATGACCTTGGTGTTATTTAAGACAGGACTCCCTTTCTGATGATTGAAGATATATTTGCACAAATGGGCCTTTTAAGTTTAGATTTGAAGTCGTTAGTAAAAACTGATTGTTTAATTATATCCATTACTTAAATAATATGCAAAAGGAAGCAATGTAAATAATAGCATGTAACATATTTTTTAGTTTTATTTTTCCAATATAATAAATACCTTTGATGATCAAAAGCCAATGTTGGCACATTAGCAAAGAAATAGATAGGTAGGTACTGTGTAATTTTTCGGCAGTATTTCCCGCCAAAACTATACAACTACGGTTCTTTCACCGACCACAGTATACTATATTTTCGAAGCACAAAGATCTTAACATAAAATATTGTTTCAAACACTATATTGAATATTTGTAACTAATTAGCATAACGTTACAGGCAGTACTCGAACTGAATATAAAAATGTGTATGCTTCATTTGTCTTCAGTACATATTTATATTTTGTAACAAATATGAATATCATAAGTGTTGTGTTTTTACTATATTGCTTTAGGATATCTTCACAGGTAAGTTATTTTTGGATTCTTTTATCCTGGCCGCATACGTGCGGAGTCCGAATTCGAATGCATTAGGAATTGTATACTGGCAGTACGTCCAGGACTTTGCTTTGATTTGTTTTTAATTCCGAACGGAAACCGAACGTGGTGGTACATAGCAAATGTATGGAAGTGCTGCTTTCCGTATGACGTTGTATCATTAGGTTTTTTCCGTATGGTGATTCCGAACGCACGGGCCCACATTCGAAATGTACGTACGGAATTTATTCCGTACGAAAAAAAACTAATGTGTGCGGCAGTCAATGTATTTTCTATAGATTGGAAATCGAATTCGGATTCCACACGTATGCGGCCAGGCTTAAACGACTTCGCAACGAAGGAGGTTTTCAATATGTTGGAACCTTTACTCGCGTGTATACAAGCAATCTAGTCTAACGCGGCTTTTTTCTGACATAAAGTGATTCAAGAGGAAGGTTTATATGTATAAAACTTCCCGAGATTCCCACAGGAACAGGCACTACGCGGGTAAAAACGCGGGGCGCTGCTACGAGTAGTTCTATTTAAAAGACTAGCAGCGTCCCACGGTTGTACCCGCGTTGTGCCCGTTCCCGTACGAATCGGGTTGAAAAATAGCCTATAATCTTCCCATTGAATGTGGCTATTCATTACAAAAAGAAATATTCAAATTCGGAGTCGTTTCTGAGATTAGCGCGTTCAAACAAAAAAAACAACCTCTTCAGCTTGTTAGTATAGATGTGATAAGCTGAATACACATTAGAGGCTGAATACAGCGTTGAGTCCGTTACTCAGCCTTCAATAAGTACAATATGATATACATCGAGTCGTTGCGGGCCTCAGGTTAAGGCAGTGTCTACACATGTGCGGCCTCGAGGCAGTCATAGACGTAGAACCTCTTTGCTTTTTAGTTCTATAAGTAAGTAAGCCTTGTCAATTACCTACACAAGCATGGCTGAAGGGCGCTCGTGACATCTAGACACGCGGCAGCGTGTCAAGCCAAGTTCAAGCAAAGGAACGGCTAGCCAGCGCCGAGTGTAATATTACACGAACCATTTGGTGCCACTTTTGACCCTTCTATAACTCAAAACCTATTTAACGTAAACACATGAAACTTCGTGTGTTTAATTATATCCATTAGGACATCTAGAAACCCAAATTTCATGAAGCTAGCTCAAACGGTTATAAAGATATGAACGTCAGAAAGTCGTAAATTTTAGTATTGACTGACTGACTGACATATAGTACCTAAACCTAACCTACTTCCAGATGACCTAGAAGGATGAAATTTGGAATCTAGCTCGGTAATTGTGTGTAAGCGTAAGAAAAAATCTAAAAATATAAAATAGTTAAAAAATAGGGGGGGTCCCCATACAAAAAATATATTTTTTAATTGTAGCGTTGGAACCGTTACTAGCAGATATTTGAAACTATCCCAATATATGTATTATTATATTTGCTATTTAACTGCAATATAAACGTAAAGTTAAATAAAAAAAATAAGTGGTGTCCCCATTCAAAAAAACTTAAATTTCGCGCTAAACAACCGGCCAACGGTGTGTCGTCGGCGGCGCGCGGTAGGTACTTATGACGCGGTCGGTCCACCGTCGCCCCAGCCAATCAGCGTCACGCTCTGATGAATAGTACACAATTATAAGCGGTAGCGATTTGGTAAAAATTTAGCGAGTCGGTTGGTTTATACCTGCATGGTAGTAAAGCGATGTATTATTGTTACCGACATAATGTATGTATTGACTAATTTAAGAATGCTGGTTGAACTCGCTCGCGCCTTGCACTTGAACGCGGGGGCAGCGCGCGGCTCACAAGCGCTATACGATACGATTTAAAATGCGAACGAACCAAAGTACCTATGCAGCGGAAACGCAAGAAAAAACAATAAATATCAATACCTAGTTTTCTTTACAAAAAGTAATGATATCCCACCAAAAACATAAATGTAAAAAAGGAGAGCCAAGTTCAATACAAAAATTATGCATGGCTATGGGCTTCGCTGCAAAAAGAATGGAGATCTAAATGAGGGCCAAGTTCTAGGCAATATCTCAATATGTATTTATAGGAACAAAATAACATTATGAACAAGTATTGAACTCTATTTCTTCTCTTTATTCGATACCTATGACAATTGCTGTTATTTAAAAATGTGAGATCTTAAAGTGGGTTAGATTTAACTTGGCCAGTTTGTTGTTATATGTTGAATAACTTTATAAAATGACTGCTGTAATGAAAACTGGTCAAGTCAAATCTAACCCACTTTAAGATCTCACATTTTTAAATAACAGCAATTGTCATAGGTATCGAATAAAGAGAAGAAATAGAGTTCAATACTTGTTCATAATGTTATTTTGTTCCTATAAATACATATTGAGATATTGCCTAGAACTTGGCCCTCATTTAGATCTCCATTCTTTTTGCAGCGAAGCCCATAGCCATGCATAATTTTTGTATTGAACTTGGCTCTCCTTTTTTACATTTATGTTTTTGGTGGGATAAAACTATACTACACCACGACTACACCTTAGGTGTAGTTCGACTAAAAAGTTATACTTCGTATTGCTATATCAGTCGAAAACAGACAATTACTTTTAGTACCTTGTCACATTATAAAGTTTGAAGATTTCCATTGAAATGTTAATAGGTATGACTGACGTTTGAATAAGACAAGGTTCTTAGTTATGTTTAATATTTACTCAAGAAAATTCGCTCTTTTGTATTTCTCTATTTCGTGATTTTTACCAAACATTTGTCATTTTTTGAAGTGAAAACTTCTTTAGCGGCATTGTGCACTCTTTTCTTAGATAAAAAATGTTAAATTCGCGTCAAGACAAGTGACCTGATCGAAAATTGATCAGACGTTTTGACGATAATATTCAAGTTTTCACTTGTGCCAGCACTCACGGAGTGCAACCCGTTGCTTTTTCTTGACAATTCGTAATGAAAACTCATTGGTTTCTTTACTCTAGTTATCAATAAAATCGGACGACCATTATGTAGCCGCTGTGGTGGAATTCGACGGAAGCTCTTCTGAAAACCAATGGAAAGACTACTTCAATTTGATATCTGAAGCATCAGAATTGGTAAGTATTGAAAATAAACCCACAAACAGTGCAAAAGTAATCTTCTTCTTCATCGAGTGGATGGTCAACCTGACCAATCCTGGTGTCAGAGTTATTGAGTCGCCAAAGGCCTCTGACCTCATGGCCTCTTAACGTGCCCTCCAAAGCACGGAATCTTATTTTTCGGGCAATAAGGTTCATAATTCAGCCTGCAATAAGCCAAGTGAAATGTACAGGGCTAGGCAAAGGCCTTTCATCTTACTGAAGATATCAGTACAGTGAGGAGGATTAGGCGTAAGCACCACGTTTGCCTAAGGATGAGTTTGAATGAATTAGCGTACCGGAGTTGTGCTGAGGTCAATCGACCAATCACAACGCATTACGGAAAGATTTTGACATGTCAATGCGTTGTTTGACAATGTCAACGCGTTGTTTGACATATCAATGCGTTGTTTGACATATCAATGCGTTGTTTGACATATCAATGCGTTGTTTGACAATGTCAATGCGTTGTTTGACAATTTCCGCTCCACTTCAATGGGAATGCGTCCTTAAGCGGCTTGATGATTTAAATATCTAAATTAGGATATTTAAAGATGTAAATAACACTAAAAGTGGTATATATATTTTTTATTTAAATTGTTTTGAAACGATGAAACGATAGCTGTCATTAACATGTTGATACAGTTTGGTATAGATTAAATAATTTGAAATGGTCTCAAAAGTTTGAAATTGGATAATGAAAAGGACGTTCTAGAAAATCTAGAACAATGCAATGAAAAATAAATACAAATTAAAATATTATATTTTCTACTCCATTTAATTTTCCAAAATTAAAACAATAATTCGTTTTAATAACCATGATGTTTTTCACCGGCTAAAATAAGATATTGTTTCACACATTTGGTTATTATTAATATTACATTTGGAAGTTTAAAAAAAGATATATCTTTAAAATTCATTTATAACCAGTTCGCACTTGTTTTACTTTATTAACCGTTTTGAAAACATATTGGCATGTTAAGGCTGGCGGAGCGGAGAAACGGATAAATATAAACCAATAGGATTGCGTAAAATATCTGACCGCAGATTTCATGCAATCCTATTAAATAAATAAATAATAAATAAATACTTGGACAAATTCACACACGGTTAATTAGACCCAAAGTAAGCTCTAAGCTTGTGTTATGGAATCTAACTCACTGATACTACTACATATACATACACAAATACTTTATAAGAATATATAATTGACACCCAGACGTCGTCGCCAACAACTATGTCTTCACATATTGTTGACTCCGGGCGGGGATCGAACCCGCAACCCCTGACACAGTAAGCGCTCTCACTGCCACTGTGCCAACGGGCTTGTCACTCTTGTCTTGTCTATTGGTTTATATTTGTCCGTTTCTCCGCTCCGCCAGCTCACTCCGCGTCAATGGACAGGCACCCTAAGGCTGTGACATTCGGTTGACGGCTGCAGCACTGCTGCAGTTAACTGTTTCGAATGTAGTTGACACTACGCTGCTCGTGCTACTTTACTTTCCTATGAATGTACTCACAGTGCTGCACAGCAGCTGTGCGACATGTCAGTAGAGACCTTTACATTTTTGATTATTTTATGAACAATTGTTTTTCTAGGATGTAGATCTGATAGTGTTTCCTGAAGGAAAAAATGACATAACGAAACAAATTAAGGTCCCACTGTATGGGAAATTGAAGAATAATCCAGTACCGGCGATGAGGCCACACCTTTATGATGAGGTAAGTGTTTTTTATGAGCTTCGAAACTATGCACAGCAGTTAAGTTACAAGTGAGAGATTCCCTTTCCAACCATTTGCTAACAATGCAATTATTAATAACTTATAATATTTTTTTGCTGTATTTTGAAAGCAATAATTGATTTTTATTTGTTTTGTTTCTTACTTTTAACTCAAAAGGGAATGAATTTAGCTATCCATTGGTTGTCCCTTTCCGAATCTACGCTTTTTTCCGAAGAGCAACAGAGACAAAACACTCTTGTTTCAGGCCTTAGTCCTGATGTCGGAAGCGGCGAAGAAGTATAACATGTATGTGGTGGTCAACTTGTACGAGGAGGTTGACTGCGGCGTCGACAACGCGGAGAACTGTACGGAGCCTAACACTTATGTGTTCAACACTGACGTGGTGTTTGATAGGTCTGGAGCTGTTATTGCTAGGTAGGTAAAACAGATATATATTCTTTAAAGGTTTTTATAAGGCTCGCTCCCTTATGCTTATAGTACACTAGCAGCGCCCCGCGGTTTTACCTGCGTTGTGCCCGTTCCCGTGGGAATTTCAAGTATTTTTATACTTATAAACCTTCCTCTTGAATCACTCTATCTATTTAAAAAACTGCATCAAATTCCGTTGCGTAGTTTTAGAGATCTAAGCTTACATAGGGACAGACAGACAGACAGCGAAAAGCGACTTTGTTTTATACTATGTAGTGATATCTCTTTAACGTTATATTTCGAACACTTTGATGTGGGTCATGGAGTGCAGATACAGAAGAAAAACACGTTTAACATAATCTCGGTGCATAGAACTTTCGAGAATCTAATTGTCTACTATTAAATTCTTGAATTCTTGACGTAAATTTTTTATCTGGCAGTAATTGGGGTACCACGATGGAGCTACGGTGACGGCAGCTAGCGGAGTAGTCTCACGGAAGAGCGAAGTTATTATTAACTACTGATTCTTTATGTTTAAGCCTCAGGTTTAAGCGGACACTCCTCCTTTTGAATTGACACTACGTTTACGGAAACACATCTCTTTTATTTAAATTTTTTATCTGACGTTTCGGCCCCTTTACAGGAACAATGGTCACATTGTTCTGTGACCGAAAACGGAGTGACGCAAAGTATATCCGTAAACATTTGTTTGAGTTCAAAATTATAAACGGATTCATTTCCTTTCAGATACCGTAAAATGAATATATACAACGAGCCGAATGTCACCGCGTCCTTCGATACAGGGGTGACTACTTTTGACACCGATTTTGGGGTTCAGTTCGGAATCGTCATTTGTTTTGATCTCTTGAACAACTCGCCGCTTACCCAACTTGCTAGTCAAGGAGTGGATAATGTTATAGCCAGTGCTTATTGGGTCAATGAGTTGCCTTTTCTTACAGGTATGTTTTTAAATCTATACTCTATGTGTTCGATCTTTGCTCATTTTAAAATAGAAGGTAGATGCATTTTGTGTGCCATCCGCTTTTTCTGCGACTACCCTCGTTGAAAAATCGGTGGCTGAGGCACCCCCCGCCCGCGCACCATCCTCGCCTGCGCGGGCGCGCCTCCCTAGTATGCTTGGACGACTGCCCTGATTCGGTCGGGATCTCATCAATGAGCTGCTATACGTGATAGCCAAGTATTACGAATTTTCATACATATTACTGCCGTGCAGACAATATTGAGTGTGTGTGAGACGTTCTCGCAAACAGGGCTGTGCCATTTTCGATACCTATCTAGTGTTTGGACTTTACAAGGCCGCTCCATCATTTCCACGCCATTCAGAAACCTCTCTGTGCCGATCGATCTTTACAGACGACGACGTGTGGAAGCAAAAAGGTTGGCGGCGGACTTAATTTATCTAATTTTGTGAGCAAAGATCTTTTCCAAATGCCAGTGGGTATCTTTCTATGTACAGGCTTAAATTTTCTTTCCATACTTAGGTCCTTCGAAATCTTCCCAGCCCATAACAGACTCCACACTATGATTACTTTTTATATTTAGCTTAACCTTATTGTACCATCGTTAATAAGTTCGAATAGGTGGTCAACCCTGGTGTCCGAGTTTTTAGACTGCCCCAAGGGCTCCGACATGGTCTAACGATTTCAACAATCGGGACCGCCAATTTAACGAGCCCTCTGAAGAACGGGAACTCAGATAGAAATGCCGCTATCGGCCACCCATCCAAGTAGTTAGTGAATTGAGAGGAATTTTCCCAGCAATGGGCTTAACAATTTTCTTACCTTTCTTGTCACTCACCGAATCTGGCTGACTGCCGTGTTCTGTACAGCCTACGCAGAATTTAGTCCAGACGGTTTTTAGACACTGGTCTATGAAAACTATGGTCTATATAAACATGTCATAGTTTTTGTCTGCTACACTATTCTTTTCTCATTCCTAGTATTCTCGCCGTGTCCCTACAAAGTCTTTGCGCAGTCCCAGGGCTCCGCAGACCAACTTTGCCAAAAGTAAAATCATGCCGCCTTATTTATAAACGCTCTTTAATTAAATCACTGTTATATAGTGTTTCGTCTCTTTTGTTCTTCAGAAAATAGTGTATGTCGGAAAGGGGCAACGCATTTGATAGCTAAAATGCTGCTTATAACGAATAGGGCACAAAGCAAAATGCTGCTAATAAGCGTTTACGAATAAGGCTCATGGGCAATAAGTGTGAAGTCAAGCCAACTAAGATTCGGGTATCCTCGTGATATTCTCTTCACCGTTAGAGCACGTGTTAACTTATTACGTAGGTAGATACTTACTTAATATTCTAAGTTTCATTTGTTTGCAGCTGTTCAAACGCACGCGTCTCTCGCGTACGGTTTGGATATCAACTTGTTGATTTCTGGTTATGACGCCCTGACGGGGCATGCTTCGGGTTAGTACCTTAAATTCCATAAAGATCTTATAGGTGTACTGTTTTTGTTTAATTGTCCCAAAATTTGGATCAAAGTCGTCAATTTTCCAGTCGAAGATTATATATACCTGATGTTGCAATCAAAATCTGTCAATACCAATGTAAAGGTGCGTGTGACACAGTGATTGTGGCATCAAGCCTCTGATTGGCTGAAATCTGACAGCTGCATGTCACACATAAAATGTCAAATGCTTAGATTTAATGAGTGATTTTGACAAGTAATGTATGTATGTAAAATTACGTCAATTAGTTAATTGATATAATAGACATATCTGAGTGTGGCAGATAAGCTATCTATTTCCTTGTTCATGTAAACTTTCTCAATGGTTAAGAATTAACAAACGAATCGTGTGAACCAACGTGATATTTCCAAATTTATTTTTATTTGCAGGATCAGGGATATATTCGGGTAAAAATGGTACAGTAATAAGTTTTATAACTGGCGTTCCTTCTACGAAACTGCTCGTGGCTAAAGTGCCAAAAGTTCCGGGGAAAGTAAGTGTGAATTCAGTTCAAATACATGAATCTCATGATGAAATACATAACAATCGTTTTATGTTTTTTAAGTCGGCTAAAAATATTGACTTTATAAAAAAATAAAAACTCAAAGACATCCTTTTCCTTGCAGAGTGCAGGTCCGGGTCCCATAAAGCAAGCCCCCTCATACTTCGATGGTCTCCACTTGCTTCAAGACAGCTCTCTCCCCGCGCATATCTCACAGCTCCTGGTCGAAGGAAACCAGAGCATTTCACTCATTTTCAACGACATCACCTGCAGATTCAATATTACTATGAAGGAAAGAGGCGCGGAGAAGGTTTGTGTTGTAATCTTGTCTTTTGTAGATTTTTTGCTTTTGATGCAAGACATAATATGACTGATGTTTTAACCTTTTTTTCTACGCATAGTAGTCGTTACATGAGCCATGTCGGAGGCCTTTGACGGCTCAATAACTTTAACACCAGGATTGGTCAGGTTGATAATCCACTCGATGAAGAAGAAGATGAATACCCTGTGTTTAACCATTATTATCTTTATCCCGAATACCTTGTATTTTTCACCAGAGCTACAAATACAGAGCTGGTGCCTTCAGCGGGGTGCGAGCTATCGAGGATACAGCACTTGTTGGAGTTAGAGACTGCGGCATCTTTTTCTGCGCGGATGAAAGCATAGACACTTGTGGCTCTAGGTGAGGAAAATAAGTCGATTGGGTTGACAATGGACTTTAGAGCACAGATGGAAAATTACTAAAAAAATATGTCATTTTTTTGAGTTTGTATTGTAACGTACTATTTCTTGACAAAGTAAGTACTTTGGTAGGTTTTGAACATTCCCTCGAGGCGTCCATTAAATCGTCGTTTAACTATTGACGAATTTTTCATACATTACATGTCAAAATCCCTTAATATATCTCTACTCAGGAAGCATGTGACGTCTCTGACAGGCGTTAAATAAAAAAAATTGTGTGCTTCTTTTAAAAAAACCGTCAGTCATCGTATCGCTTGCAAACTCTTTAATTAATTGTTTTGATCTACTTCATCCACAGATACCTACCATACATAGACAACGCCACATCATTCTTCGAAGAGCTGACCATAGAGGCTACTGTACCGACTTCAAAAATTACACCTTCCGGTACTTCAGATAGCACTTTCTACCCGACCAGCTTAGACATATACATGTTACCTTTAGAGCCTATTGACTTCGAATATACACTCACAAATAATAGTACTACTTCAATACATCGTTTGAAGTTGAAAAATATTGATGCTAAGTTGTATGCGTTCGGGTTTTGGGGGCGAAATTTCGGGGCAGATGGCGGGAAAGTAACTCCAAAGTACAAAGAAATGACGCCAGATGATGTGAAGAAGTCTGTTGAAGAACAAATGGAGAAAGTGCTGAAAGAAATAACTGAGGCGCATGAGAAGATTGTGGGGAATTTTATGATATGAGTATTTTAATAAATTGGTAGAGTTATTTGTTTTTTCTTCTTTTATTGAACCCTGTAGGGGAGTTCTCAAACTTTTTTGATGGCGCAATAACTTAAAAAAATGTCTTTTTAATGTAACGCAAAAATAAAAGTCAAGGTTACGTGTATTCTTTAAAAAATAGGTATAGGAAAATATTGGGATATATGAAAGCGTATCCAATGCATACATTCTGAAATTCAACATAATTATATGAATTTCTGTTTTATACATATTGAATTTAAGATTTCAGATTCAGCATGTCCATTTTTTTAGGCCTGCACTATAGGATACAAAAGTAGCAAAAAATAGGTATATATTGTGTCAGTAGAGACCGAATGAATGTTCAGTGTTTGAACCTTATCTAAAATTAAAAGCAATGTACTTTTTAGGAATTGCTTTAATAAATTATGCAGGCGTTATATTATTGTTATATTTATTTTATGGTAAAATAAAAATATATTGTTTTTAATATTACATTTAAAACCCAGTTTGCCATAAAAATACACACAGTACTAATAGTACATCAATAAAATACTTTAATATAACATATTTTGACATAATTCAAGAGTCAAAGTTATGCAAGTGCATAAGTGGCTAGTTACTGGTAATTTTACCCTATCTATACGAGTATTTTTCGTAATTTAGAACATGAATGAAAACATGAATAGGTATTCCTAATCTTTCGAAATGGCGGCACAATTGTTGCTATAGAATTATAATCATTGTGATAAATACCTACTCGTAATATTGTGCTATTAATTAAATTACTGGACATTAATCTTTATTTATTGCGTGATAAACAAAATCAGGATAATATTATGACGAACACTCTACGAACTCAGACGATTACCTTCCATAACGTCAACAAAATAAAGACTATTTTCCTTCAATTCAAAATTGAGTACAGGACATTAAAATAAAAAAATTATGCAGTTTTATTGTCTATGCCCATTCGTTCGATTTTCAAAAGCTTATCTGTCAAATAACACGTTTCATATCTTAAATATCTTGAGAGATATTTAACGAAACTCTGAGGAACAAAAATGGGGATTATGTTGTCGGTATAGATAATTTGATAGTATCATATACTTAGTTATTGTAATAGTAGAAAGATATGCGATAACGTATCTTTATAATACGAAAGACAGATCTGATTTTCCTTTACAGTAAAGCCGATTCCATATGGCAGACTCGGAATGTAAAAATCAAATACCTAATAAAAAAAAACTTGAGAGGTGTCAAGGGACACCCGGATGGAACGAAGTTTATCTATTATCAACAAAAATAATCGTCGCGACACCACACTGTTCAATGCGAAATAGAAAGACGAAACGAAAATATCTAGCTTGCTTTCTATAAGAGAGAGAGAGAGAGAGAGACAGACAGAGAAACTTGCGCACGCCAGAGCACTCTGGCAGAGAAACATGTGCACTCTGGCGTGCACATGTTTCTCTGTCTGTCCCTCTCTGGCCTAAAAAATGTCGTTACCATTTTTTCCGTCTAGCCCCCTTTCGCAACGCGCGATATGGAACTTCGTTCCAAAAATAAATATTTACAGGACAAATTCACATACGGTTATTTAAACCCAAACTAAGCCCTAAGCTTGTATTATGGAATCTAACTAACTGATACACTACATATACATACCCAAATACTTTATATGAATATATTATTAACACCCAGATTTCGTCGCCATCAACTATGTCTTCACATATTGTTGACTTCGGAATCGTACCCGCAACCCCGGACACAGTAAGTGCTCTCACTGCCACTGTGCCAACGGGCTTGTCAAATTGAGTAATATTATATCCAAGTACCTAAAGGTACTAAACCTTTTTAATATAGCTAGGTCAGCTATGTTAGAACCTAACTATAGATACGGGAATACCTATAGCTAGGTCAGTATCTACTTATACTAAGTACTTATACTAAGTTGTAACACAAGTCTTAGTCATAAGTACCTAATTTATGATTGTATTGCAAGCATATAAGGTCGTAAATCCTTTGATTCTCAAAGGGATCTCCCCGTACAACTATTCTGCAGCTGCTGATACGGTGTGTCATGGATTACTGTTTCCATTGATCTGATCTATACAAATATTATAAAGAGGCAAAATTAAATTTGTTTGTATGCTTGAGCCAATCTCGGGAATTGAAAGTCCGATTTGAATAATTCTTGATGTAATAGATAGCCACACTCAACAGGACGGTTATAACCGGGACATATTCCGGGATATATTTCGGGATGAATTCTATAGGCTATTTTTCATCCCTAAATTCCCACGGGGACAATAACAATAACTATAAGGGCCGACACTGCGTTAAGCGTGCGTACGCCGCGGTTCCGTACAAAAGTGAACCGTCGCGGGCGCCCGCTGCGTGCGCACGCCGCGGGCGCTCGCGTGTGGCTTCATACAAAAGTAAACCGTAGCTTGCGCCCGTCGCGTGCGGTGTCATACAAAAGTGAACCGACGTGCGCACGCGACGGGAGCACGCTTAACGCAGTGTTGTCCCAAGTAAAACCGAAATCCCTGAATGAAAGTAAAATCTTGACTAAGTATGCCAAATGCAATAAGTCCGTCCAACTGACCTAAAGGGCATTAACATGAAAACACTAATAAATATTCATCCTCAGTTCCATTCGCTATTGATTCTCCGAAGACCGCAGTCGCGTGTCAAATTGCTTACAAACGCTCAATAAATAGCAGACAATGTGAACGCCCCCTACACAGTTCGTCTGCATAAATATAAATACGAGAACTTACTTAGTATGTTACTCAGATAAAACAGAATATTGTTGTGAAACGAACAATGTGGGCGAAATTGTTTGTTTTTCTTTCAATTGTCACTCTGTCTTTACAGGTAAGTTATTTTGACTAACCATTGATTATTGATTTTGTTTCTTTTTGTAGAATTTAAGAAAATAAAGCTTGTCCTTTGTTTACAAATCGAGCTGTCAAATTATAACGCGGCTAAATTAAAATGTATCTGCTGTCACGTGGGCGTGAAAAATGTTGCACTTCTTAAATGAGTAGGGTTATACGAATGGAAGCAAAATATTTGTTTGTAGCGAATACATGAAAATAGATAATTTTAATTATGTATCGTGCAATAGATAAGTTGTATTAACATATTTATCACATTTTATTGAGAGGAATACATACTTATTTGTCTACTTATTTTTTTATTTGTTACTTTGCGAACATAACAAGATGTAAATCTTATGTAAATGAATCACACAAATAAATCTGATTTTATTAATACGTTAGTCACGAGATACGCGTATCGCGTGACGAATTTATTGTTTTATGGAATATTAATATTTTGTACCATATTTAAAATTGTAATTCTATTAGTGTCGCGAAAAGGTATTTATAAGTACATATTAAGATCCTATCCGAACGGTTGCCTTTACGGTCGTTAAGACTATATTGATCGTTGCTTGTAGGAAATAAAGCAAATTTGTTTCTTCTCTAATAACAACTACATAGAAAAAACTCGTTTGAATCTCCATTCCCAACCAACCAAATAACTAACTCTAGTTAGTCCAAGTAAGTTAATGTCCTACTTTGCTGTCAGACTTGTTAGACCGCCTAAAGGCCTTCCAACATGGTCTTGCAATGGCAACAACCCAGACCCTCCGGAGCACGGTAGCGCTCATGTTGGCCACACACGCTACGGTTTACCGGAGATATTTACCTGTGCAGGTGTACCTGCGCAGGTCGTCCGGAGCGTGTGTGCCGACCGACCTGTGCAGTTTTTTAGACCTGCGCAGGCGACCGGAGCAAATTCGAAAATCGATTTTGCTCCGGTCGCGCGTACGGTGAACCTGTGCGTTTGTGCGGCACAGCGCACGGCGCAGGTCGTCCGTCAGTTGTCAGGAAGTCGACTAAATAGATTATTTATAGACCTAGCAGTGCTAGTGCGTCGTCCTCACTCGATGCCATCACAAATAGAACTGAAGACCGCTCCAGTAAACCGTACCGACACTGGAGCATCCCCATACACGCTACAGGCAAACCTGCACAGATAACCTCTCCGCAAACCGTAGCGTGAGTGGTCTACATCAGATAGTAATGCCACTACCGGCCAAGTAGGAGTCGAACTGCACGTTGCGTAACAATTTCAATGAGTTAACATCGCTTATTAAAATTAGCCATGATCGATACTACTACGAGTCATTTAAATATTATCTATTATAATGATTAAATACAAAAATAGAATTCCGAATAGAACCTGCTTGGTGACAATAAGGAAGAATCAATAAGATATATACTCATATAAAGGTCAATGAATTTGAATGAATTCTATTTTTAACCTCCTTTGTGTGATGGCAGTATGTAGTAGTAATATGTAAACAAAGATGACAGCAAGATGACAGCTGCTGTAGTTATGTCATTGTGTTATACGACCCAAAGGGTGCGTTTGTATAAAAGCGGAGAGGAGCTGTGCGCAGTTCAATCGACCAATCACAATGCATTACGAAAAGATTTTGACAATGTCAATGCTTCATATGACAATTTCAATGCGTTGTGGTTGATTATATTTTTTACTTGACAAAGCACTAAACTTTAGTGCCTTTGACCAACAGTGGGACCTTACTATACTGAACAACATATTGGATACTTTACTATAGTGAACTTCATAGCATTTTGATTTGCCGCCTTTACTATCTTTCCCTTTCTCTCACTCACTTCACCCTATTTCATTCACTCTTCCGTTTCATTCCATTCTTCGTTCATATATAATTCACTAGCCGCGCCCCGCGGTTTCACCCATGTTTTACCCGTTTCCGCGGGAATGTCGCGATAAAAAGTAGCCTATGTCCTTTCTCAGGCTCTGGTCTAACTGTGTACCAAATTTCATTCCAATCGGTTCAGTAGTTTTGGTGTGAAAGCGTAACAGACAGACAGACAGAGTTAATTTCGCATTTATAATATTAGTTAGGATTACAGCTTATATTATCATCCCTCATACATATGTTTTAATGATGTCCCAGAGATCGACACCTGAAGATGACCACTACATCGCCGCAGCGGTGGAATACCAGGTCTCTAGAGACGTAGAGCAGAACAGGCTCAACTACATCAGGCTTATAGGAGAGGCGGCGGCTGAAGTGAGTACTTTCAAATTGATTACATTTTAGCAGCTTCAAGGAAACGTTTTGATAAAAGCGGAGAGGAGCTGCGACCAATCACAAGGCATAACGAAAAGACTTTGACAATGTCAATGCGTTGTTTGACAGTTGCAATGCGTTGTGATTGGTCGATAGATCTACGCCCAGCTCCTCTCCGGTTCAATGGAGAATGGAGGTTATAACACGGTGATTCTATTTTTTCATGTCCGGGTTTATGAGTGTAAGGTTCTATTTTCAAAATCTTTTTTTGCTTCAAAAGAGGTTAACGTATGATCGAGCAAAACTTCCAAACAAAGATTCCAAAATGATTTTTATATAATTTGAGAGAGTTCCGAAATGAACCTTATTTAAGTTTTATTAAGGTCGGTTGATGTTTCTAAAGAGCTGTTTCTTTTCAGAATGCAGACATCATTGTCTTTCCCGAGCTCACCCTGACTAACAACTCGGTCAGTCTACCTGTGCCAATAAGAGGACTTCTTCAGACTTATCCTATACCAGCACTGTACCCGGATTTGTATGATAATGTGAGTTTAGTATCTATACTATCATTATTAAGAGGCAAAGTTTCTAACTTTGTTTGTAAAGGCAAATCTCAGAAAATATCTATCCGTATAAATAATTATTTTTGTAATGAATAGCCACATTTAACGGGAAGGTTTTGGGGTTATTAAGCTATTGCATAGCTTCTATCGCGGGCCTTGAGCGCGGGAACCGAATCCAGAAATTCCGTAATGAAAAAACCTCACGTGAAAAAACCTCACGCTCCCCACTAACGCCATCTAGTGATACAAAAAATAACTATGCAATAGCTTTACCGCGGCAGTCCCCGAGTGCCACACGTCTTTTTTTTCATCCTGAAAGGCCCACAGGAACGGGCACAACGCGGGTGAAACCGCGGGGCGCTGCTAGTACCTAATAAGTGTCATTCCTGATACAGTTTGACCCATGTTCACACTGACTGGCGCAAGGTTAACAGTCAGTAATTTATCTTATACAAGGTACGGAATTGGGCTTTTGAAAAAAAACATTTTTTGTGATAAATGGAAAGATTATATATTACTTAGTTTTATAACAAAACTATTTTTATTTTATTTTTTTCGCAATAATTCAAAAGTTATTTCAAAATAAAAATAATTTTTTTAATCCAGTACCTAAAACACTCGGTCAACTCCCGAACAAACCCGAGTGCGTGTGACGTCATTATGTATAGCCCCATTCGGTTACACGTGTAATAGCCGTAAACGCTGTACGTACTTATGGTTAAATAGCTATACATTATCACGTCACAACCACGGTGACCAATTATGGCGCGTTTATAGTCACGTGATTTTTATTCAATTTTTAATTGTTTATAATTAATTGAAAAAATATTTTTTTTAAGTTTTTTGCATTAAATATCAATATTATTAATAATAAAGTTTTATAATACATAAAAAAAAAAATTTTTTTTTTCAAAAGCCCAATTGCAACCAGTATGTAAGCTGTCTGTTTGTATGTAATTTCTTAAAATCCATTGAATGAATTTTGATTCAGTTTAAATCAACATACAGAGTGATTCAAGAGGAAGGTCTATGACTATTATACATGCCAAAATGTTCACTGGTATGGGTACATCGCGGGTAAAACCGCTGGGCACTGCTAGCATTTTAGGATTCTTAAGTAGCAATATTTTGTAATTTACCTTTTCTTCAATTTCCAGCTTCTAGTTTCAATGTCAGCCGCAGCCAGGCAGCACGAAGTATACTTGCTGGTGAATGTTCGAGAACTTCTGGATTGCACCAGGAACGACACAGGAGAAGAATGTCCCGAAGAGAGACAGTACATCTTCAACACCAACGTCATATTTGACAGAAGTGGTGCTGTCATTGACAGGTGGGTTAGACTCAAAATGTTCCATTTCTGGTCTGGCCAGCATTTGGCTGTCCCTTTTTGTCCCTTTCCGACCTACGCTATTTGTCAAAGAGCAAAAGAGACAACACGTTAAAACAACAAAGTAATATATTAGCCTGTAATGTCCCACTGCTGGGCAAAAGCCTCTTATCTCACTGAAGATATTAGTACCTTAGTACGCTTGCCTAATGCGGGCTGGTGATCTCAGACCCGAGCCATGTATGAAAGGTAGGAAACATATTTTCGCTCGTACCGAGAATTGAACCCAGGACCTCAGTCTTGGCAGGCGAGTGCACATAGCACTAGACCACCGAGGCCCGTAACAACCTTAATTCACCTCTACCCTACTTTTAGTTTAAACCTCCTTCCAGATACCGCAAGATAAACCTCTTTGGTGAATACTCGCACACCTCAGCATTCCACCCAGACTTGGGTGTTTTCACCACGGACTTCGGCGTCACCTTTGGCCATTACATCTGTTTCGATCTGATGTTCCAAGTGCCGTCCATTCAAGTGGTACAGCAACGTCAACTGACTGATGTACTTTTCAGTACTATGTGGTTCTCGGAGTTGCCTTACTTGACTGGTAAGTAGGTTTTAAGGTTTTAAGAGTGTTGTATTTTTCACTGGAATTAAAGGGTGGTATGGAATGTCTATTTAAAAAGATGAAAATGTCATTCAATGGCTTCTTAAGTTTAAACGAACACTCATTTTACTATTCACTCTAGTCTTTTCCTGTAAAGGGACCGAAACGTCAGATAAAAATGTAAAATAAAAGCGAAGTGTATCCGTAAAAGTAGTTTAGCACGGTATAAGGTTTGATGTGGTACAAATATTATATTTTTGGCCACAGCGAAAAATATAAACCGACGTTCTTTTCTTTTAAAAAATGCTGGTAACCATCACCACCCCTTGCACCATTCCACTAGGGTGTACAAGTTTTAAGAAATAATTTAAAAACTACTTACTTCTTTTGTTAACAGCTGTGCAAGCCCAAGAAGGGTACGCTTACGCTATGAACGTCAACTTCATTGGCGCTGGAGCCAATAACGTGGACCGAGGAAGTACAGGTAAGGATATTTAAAAGATAATTAAAGACTATTAGGTATCTAGAGATATGTGAAAATTTAAATTTGGACATTACGCGTCGGTTCACTTTTGTATGACACCGCACGCGACAGGCGCTCGCAACGGTTCACTTATGTATGAAACCGCGGCGTGCGCACGCTTAACGCAGTGTCGGCCTTTAAGGTTATATAAACCTGCCAAGTCTAGACTGGCAGAAAGATTTGCTAGACGCATCTAGTCTGGCTTTACTTAATCTATACTAATATTATAAAGCTGAAGAGTTTGTTTTGTTTGTTTGTTTGTTTGTTTAAACGCGCTAATCTCAGAAACTACTGAACCGATTTGAATAATTCTTTCACTGTTAGATAGTCTATTTATCGAGGAAGGCTATAGGCTACATTTTATCCCGGATTTCCTACGGGAACGGGCACAACGCGGGTAAAACCGCGGGGCGCTGCTAGTGTTATATATAGCAGTTGGTGCAATTAGGTAAGGACAATTCTATTTCTTTCTCTCCCCAGTATCTTTCACGTATTTTAGTCTTATGTTTCTTGTTTAATATGTTACAGGATCCGGGATATATTCGGGAAAAGCAGGAGCACTGATCAGTGTCATGTCTGGACAGCCGCTAACCAAAGTTCTAGTCGCTAAAGTGCCTAAAATTCCTGGAGATGTAAGTGGACTAACACTTTTAATCGTGTATCGTCGTGGCCGTAATTTCATTGCGATTTATAGAAACCTGTAGTGGTGCTTGTGGTCGACAGTTGCTATCGGCTGCTGCGGTCGTTACTGAACACAGTACTGTATTCACACTAGCACCATCTATTGGATCGCGTGTTGAACCACTGCGCGGAACAGCTAGTCGTAAGTAAGTAAGCGCGGAAGGCCATCGACGAGTTTCATAGGCGCAGTTTTACTAAGTGATGTTAGTTCATTGCCATTGTTAAGCAACGTGCAGCTCGACCCCTACTTGGATGGGTGGCCGATAGTGGCATTTCTATCTGAGCGCTACCGTGCTTCGGAGGACACGTTGAGCAGTCGGTCCCGGTTGTTTCAATCATACCATATCGCTGTACACCAGGATTGGTCACTAGCCTACTCGAACTTAGTACCCAGCTAATCGTGTAATTATAGATTCCGAATTCTTCCCCAGGTAAAAGACCCAGTCACTGGACCCATATACGACGATCCAAATGCTCTGGACAGACTAGTTCTCATCAGGGACCCTTCCATTCCTTCTCACGTGAGCAAGCCTTTGGTCAACGGCTTCCAACAGTTCACGCTCGTTGATAAGGACGTCAGCTGTACCTTCAGGGTCAGGTTGAACCTGGTGGATGATGAAGGGGTGAGTTGAGAAGATTATATGCTTTAAAAATATATGATAACTAGCCGCGCCCCGCGGTTTCACCCGCGTTGTACCCGATCCTGTGCGAATTTTGAAATAAAATGTACTCCATGTGTTATTCTGATGTTTATTCTATGTTATTGTAAAATTCCATCCAAATCCGTTCAGTAGTTTTTGCGTGAAAGAGTAACATACTCTCACAAACTTTCGCATTTATAATATTAGTAGGATATGGCCGTGTTTAATACTAAAGGCAATTCTTTATGTAGATGAAAAAGGTTCAATGATTTAATTTCATTTTTATCTCGACCTTTTTAAACTAACCTTTTTAACTAGTTTCTTTAAAAAAGGGCTGAAACGTCAGATAAAAATGTAAAATAATATCGAAGTGTATCCGTAAAAGTATTATCAATTAAAAATAACCTTTTTCTTTGTATTAGTTTGTCTTTAGTAGATAAATCGTTGAAAATATACCTATAAGTTTGCATTTTAAGTCACTTAACAAGAGACTGTCCAGAAGTGGGACTGCATAATGTTGATTTATAAAAATGAGAAATACTTAAGTACACCTTTACGACGCGGTTATCATTAGACCACTAACCAAATCCAACGTTGCGGCCCAAAGCATGATTATAGGCCAATACTGTTTTTCAAAAGGCTTGAAGTGAATTAAAAAAATACTAAATAAACATAACGCCAAATACGGGGTCCTTACCTTACTAACCTTTAAAATAAATGGCGGTGGTTAGCTCGCTGTTAATACGCGCCTATTTTACATAAGTAAAGTAGTTAGTGCATGCAAAACTTAGTATCTAACTATATTGGGGTGAGTTTCATTGTTATTTTTGCTTTACTAACATCTTATTGCTTACTACTTTTCGGAAACTTTTTCGGAATATATTCGGAACCTTTTCGGAATCTTTTCGGAAACTTTTCTATCAGAGCTATGCTACCCATGACGTTGCTATACTACTGGCGACCAAGGGAGGGTCATCCGGTGGCCACGACTGGTGTAATCCTCTTCGTAACCCTACCTTCCTGTAATCCTTTTCCAACGCGATACAGTCCCGTTTCTTTTAGCATCATCATCATATTATCTAATAAGTTAATCAAAAGGCTATTTTTTTTTTTTTCAGGAGCCTCAGTTTCGTGCTTTCGTGCAGGATGGGAGCAATACTTACGCCCGACGTGAAATAGGAGTCACTGCCTGTTCTATAGTCGCTTGTGAGACTGATGATATTAAAACTTGTGCGTTCAGGTGAGTTTTGCTTCTACTGTCTTTGGATATCATTAACTGTCTTAAAAAAAGGAGGGTGTTTCTCAGTTCGACCGTATTATTTTGTTTATTTATGTCTCTAGCTGTTATCTACGTTCGTTCCACTTGCGACCCCAATAGATGTCGTCAATTCGGAAATTTTGTAGTTGTGAACTGACGTCATTATTCCCCTTTTATTGGCGGTACTGGTCACAAAAATAGTCGATAAGGACGGTAGTTTTCCTATCCATTTACCCTATAACCCTATGTCCCACTCGTCCTCTCTCTCCACCATATGTCCCTATGTCAGTTTATTAAAACTGTGTTACCGTAAAATATGTTTTAAATAAACTGCCTCAATATTTTTCAGATACAACTCAACAAAAACGAACAGCAGAATCGAAGAACTACACATAAATATGAAAACATACAACCATCAATACAATAGTTCTTTACAATGCGACAATGTTATCTACTTCCCGTTCTCTTTCACTACATCGAAATACCCAATAAACCCTAAAAATACTACTTTTAAAGATTCTTTCGAAAATCAAATATTTATATTAAACGAAATTGGTAGAAACGAGAATAAATTCCTTAGTAACGATATTCCTTTAATGGATGTCATACAAAATGGCGGCGGTGTTAGAAAACAAAATGGCCGCGATGACGTCACTTTCCAAACCGTTAAACCTCAAAGTGATATTGTTTCATTCGGTATTTGGGGAAGAATATTTACTAGGGATGTGGATCATAATAAAAAGGTGACAGACAAAGATATAGAACATTTCGAAACTATACTTGATACTATTTATGGTGTTGCATAAAAGCAAATACAATGAGGTTTGAAAAAAGAATTTCCAAAGAGAGTGATCTTAAAACTTATTGAAACCTAAAGCGATAACCATTTGTCTATAGAGACTAAATAGATAACCTTAGTAAGGTAGGAAAATTACTTGATAATCATAATATAAGAGTAGGTAAATAGGATACTTATCATAGAGTAAGAAATTCGGCAATACTGTGATAAAATTAAAAGTACAACTCGATTATTTTTCATATGCTGCTAACCTAACCTAACCTTACATAATTTAAACATGCTAATAAACTATAAAGTTTAAAAATGGAACTTGAAAAAGATTCGGTGATGTCAAAAGAGAGATTACATGAAACGGACGAACAAATAGTAAAAACAAATGACTACACATTACGACTCTGTTTGTTGTAAAGTCATAAATGCTGTTATATACCTACTCGTAGATAAGAAACAACATGTAGATAACAAAGGTGATAATACTCGTATGATCTCGGGCAATTGACAACTAAACGAATGACGAAAAGTAAATGAGGCTGATCATTTGATATATGTAGTGATAATATTAGTAGGTAGTCATTTTTCATTATATTTAACATTGTATTCTTTATATTATTAAACTTTTCAATTATTGACATGTCTTTTATTTATTTAATTCTTTCAATGATCGTTATTGTCATAATCAACTATAGTTTAGATTCCTTAAAGACCAAACTTGCGTACTGTATTGCTCTTGCCCAATTTTTTTATTGTCTTCAGAGCGATGGCTGAAATATTTTTCAGCCAATCAGATATTAAACCCATATAACGCTTGATGTGATTGGTTAAAAATGGTAAAATTAAAATGCGAACTTTATTATTCCACAGGTTTGTTGTTAATGATATAATGACTGGACTGGCTTTACAAATAGAATGCCTTTGATACTTCATATCACTCCCGGTTGTTTCAATCGTTAGACCATGTTGGAGGCCTTAAGGCGGTCTAAAACTCCAACACCAGGGTTGACCCTTAACCCACTTGAAATGAATTAATGATGACCGCAATTATTTTTGTATCTTCGTATTTCGACTCACTTTGTTCCAAGCAAAAGAAAATTCATTCTTTTGCATTCTTTGTGTCTTTCAAGCCTTTTGACCCAACTTCGTAAATTTTTCCAGAAATACAAATACAGAGCTTTAGCGTTCAGCGGTGTTCGGTCCTTTAGCGGTGTCGCGACTGGAGGGTCCAGGGTTTGCTCCATCGTCGCTTGTACTGAAGACTCTATCACCTCTTGTGGTTACAGGTTTGATTCTGAACTCCTTTTCATGTTGGTATGGGAAGAATTGGTAGAGGATTGATTCGTTGCTTTTGTGTTTGTAATGTTGTCTACTTTGTCTTTGTACTCTATTTTAATTATCTCTTAACAATGTGTTTAAACTTGACTATTCGATGGATCATGATTTTATGACGCAGATTTTTAAGTTTTTGACATGATGTGATTAGTTTTATGCACTTACATTTCTTCATTGGTGATGGTTAGGATTTTCATTGCTTGTTTTCAAATATGGTCAAGGTGCATTTCCAAAATGCTGATTCCTTGTTGCTGTTGCTATTTGGAGTGTGATTTGTGCAAACATCTTGGAGCAAACTTCTTGAAAAACAAAGGAGGTTTGTTACCTTTACTTTTTTACCTGACACGTTAAACATTGAACCAAAAGAGGTTAATCACTCATAAAACCTTTTTCCTATCAGGTTCGAGACCTACACTGCCAACACGACAGCACAATTCGAAGAACTCACCATAATAGCGGCAATGGCATCCCCGATCCTGGAGCCAGAACTACAAACAGACAACTTTGCTGTATTCCCTCTATCATCTTTATCTTCAATCCAGCCGTTAGATCCAAGAGATTTCAGCTACCACGTCATACCAGATAATGAGGTTACTTACTATTTTCTGTCTTTAGTGAATTTTGGGCAAGAGTTGTATTCTTTTGGAGTTTGGGGTAGGGTCTTCGCTACCGATGGATTGGAGGCTGATCCTCCATTAGACAATTCTGGTAATTCGGCGGTGAAGCATTTTCTGGGTGCTGTTCTATTGGTGCCAGCGTTGGTTTTGATGATGTAATGCATTGGAGACAAATTGTACCGTAAAAATGTCTAGATAAAGGATATGTGTATACCTTACAAATGTTTGTTAAGTCGCTTAAAGGCTAGTTTAGATTGTTTAGAAAGGTGGGTTGGTTAAAACGGTTGGTTATCGTAACAAACTTACGTTCGTTAAAAAGTTCACGATTGTTTACGCTGTCAAATGTCAAATGTCAAAAAACTTTAAAGACTGTGTTTAAATGCTATTCGAGCTGCCAGTCATGATTTTTCATTTTCTTACGTTCTGTTGAGACTGACATTATGCGTTAATGTATACTGGATCGTAAACGTAGGCTGACGCAAACTGTTAAGGTACTGCCAGACGTGCTCATTACTAGCATGCTTATGTCATTTTATTGAGCAAGTGCTCATTAGTAGCACGTGTGTACTGTAATGAGCATGCTACCTGAGGCGCGGGTAGGGGGGGGGGGAGGCGTGATCGGAAAACGTCTGAACATGTTTTATGCAATTCATTGATGTAATTAATTAAAACAAGCATGCTTATTTCTGGCAAATGTGAACAGTTTGCAGAGCATGCTAATTTTAAGCAAGCTTATTTGCATGCTTTTTTTGAGCACCTCTGGCAGTACCTTTAAGCGTTTAATTGTTGTACCTATATACTCATAGGAAAGATATGACGATAGGTAAGATACTATACGCATAATCGTCTGTTTGTGGAGCGTCTTATGTAAATAGATATACATATTATTATACTTATTTATTCTACATAGATAACCGTGGTGATTCCAAATCCTCTTTAGTGTACTGATATCTGTAGAGAAAAGAGGCGTTTGTCCTGCAGGGACGTTACAGGCTTATAATACTTTTTAAATTATTGTAGTCACATAATATGGTGGGATAATTTGGCATTTAAGATAGTTTAAGGACTTTAAATTAAAATATTTAAGTAAATATGTGTTTTTATTTATATATTTTACCTGTTTTATTACATACTAGCCGCGCCCTGCGGTATTACCCGCGTTGTCCGGTTCCCGCGGGAATTTCGGGATAAAATGTATCCCATGTGTTATTCTTAACCTACATTACTGTAAAGTTTCATCCAAATCCGTGCAGTAGTTTTTTAACATACATAACATACATAAATCCATCCTCCTAAACTTTCGTATTATATTAAAAATAGGATACATCTTGTTATTCTCAAAAGTTTCAGTATGAATCTATGTAGTCTGTTTATTGACCGACTTCCAAAAAGGAATAAAGTTCTCAATTCGTCGAAATCTTTTTATTACAGCTTGATCTAAACGCGAACGCGAAACGCCAAATCTATTGACACGCGAAATATTATAAATACATTACGAAAATACACGTAAATAGTTTTATCTCAAAGACCTTGATCTCAAGTATTGACATAATATTATATGCATACATGAGTAGCATCTTTATTAATCATCACTTTACTTATAATCTGTTTGAATTCTGACAAACAAATCATAAAAAAATATTCATCACTACATAGTATAAAACAAAGTCGCGTCTGTTTGTCTGTCTGTATGCTTAAATCTTTAAAATTAAGCAATGGGTTTTGATGCGGTTTTTTGTAATAGGTAGAGTGATTCAAGAGGAAGGTTTTTATGTAAAAAAATTCCTACGGGAACGGGC
Organism: Cyclophora albipunctata; assembly: GCA_963082685.1. Classification (NCBI taxonomy): domain Eukaryota; kingdom Metazoa; phylum Arthropoda; class Insecta; order Lepidoptera; family Geometridae; genus Cyclophora; species Cyclophora albipunctata. The sequence goes on from OY720133.1 coordinate 4,822,510, forward strand.
ACAACGCGGGTAAAACCGCGGGGCGCTGCTAGTATGAGATAAAAGCTAATATATGTATTTATTTTTGTGCTTGGTGTTTAGGAAAACCTTTACCCAATAGGCTATCTTTTATAAGTTAATCACTACATAGTATAAAACAAAGTCGTTTTCCGCTGTCTGGCTGTCTGTCCCTATTTATGCTTACATCTTTAAAACTACGCAACGGATTTAGACGCGGTTTTTTAAATAGATAGAGTGATTCAAAAGGAAGGTTTATATGTATAAAAATTCCTGAAAGTCCCACGAGAACGGGCACAACGCGGGTAAAACCGCGGGGCGCTGCTAGTTAAATATAAATATGACACACCTAATATTGCACGCGGGTGGAGCCGTATGTAAACACTTGTATATACTTATTTTATGAATCGGCGTCTTATATTACTAAATATTATACAGTTGTCTTATCTAATTACCAATTTAATGTGACGAGTACTCTCTTGGCTATAGCAGTGAATGGAATAACACTAAGTGGACCAAAGACAATAGATTTTTTTTAAAATGGCTGCGAAAAAAGTGTTGGTAATTTACACCGGTGGGACATTTGGTATGCTGAAAAATGACAAAGGAGGCAAGTACCTTATTCTACTACATATACTCACGTAATAAAGCTGAAGAGTTTTTTGTTTGTTTGTTTGAACGCGCTTATCTCAGAAACTACTAGTCCGATTTGAATAATTCTTTTTGTAATGGATAGCCACATTCAACAGGGAGGTTATAGGGTATTTTTCACCCCGAAACTCTAACGAGAACGGGTAAGGTGCGGGTGAAACCGCGGTGCGCTGTATTATATACTATTTAAAATATGGATTGTCTACCTATTGAAGACATTTGATGTAATAACTTAATGTAGTTTCAGTTTTCACCATAAGTAGAGAGTTTACAAACTAAAAAACAAACACACATGTCATACCCGTATACATTTTTGAAGTCGGTCAAAATATTTGGGCTTAGTTAGCATCTATTACAACGAAGATAAATTTCATAGAAATACTTATTTTCTAATTCTCATTTCTAGTAGGTCATTAACTTACTGAGCTGATAACCCTAGTTAAGATAAAAAGGTACTGATAAAGCTGAACGCACACTTATAACGAATCGAAGTCAAGGAGGCCTCGCACACTTAGGGCCAAATTCTGGATTTAGGAGGCTGTATTTGATGATATCATGTGAATTGACCAGACAACTATACGCAACAGCAAATGATGCCCTATGAACTGAAAAATGCCATTTCTCTAAATGTTTTCAGTGCTGGTACCCCAGAAGAACATTGAACAAGTTGTGAGGAAGTTGCCCCAGCTCCACGATGAAGAATACTGGCAGAAGAATCTGGCTAAAACTGAGGAGAAAGAATATTTGGTGCTGCCTGGTAAGAATAGTATAGGCCTAAGTATACTCACTTGGTGAAGAATGAAGATAGATGTCTGTATGTATGTTTGTTACTCTGGACTTCTGGACGGATTTTGATGAAACTTTACAGTAATATAGGTTACTAGCTGCGCCCCGCGGTTTCACCCGCGTTATTCCCGTTCCCGCGGGAATTTCGGGATGAAAAATAGATGTTGGCCGATTCTCAGACCTACTCAATATGCTCACATAATTTCATGAGAATCGGTCGAGCCGTTTCGGAGGAGTACGCGAACGAACACTGTGACACGAGAATTTTATATATAAGATACATCAGAATAACACATGGAATCAGAAAATAAATCAGAATAACACACACATCTAAATATTTGTGCATGAGGTAGCCTCAGTGGAAAAGTTTGCTTCTAGTTTAGTAGTCTAGGCCGAAACTGCGTTAAGTGGGTGCCCGCGCGGTTTCATACAAAAGTGAACCGTCGCGTGTGCCCGTCGCGTGCGGTTTCATACAAAAGAGAACCGTCGCGTGCGCCCGTCGCGTGCGGTTTCATACAAAAGTGAACCGACGCGTGCGCCCGTTCTGTGCGCCCGCTTAACCCAGTTACCACAGTATAAACAGTTACAGCGCTAAGGGTACAGTTTAATTACTTAATTCATTTTAATATCATTTTAGATGGAAAAGACACGGAATATAAAGTGCTTTACAAGATACACGAATACGAGGAGCTGAAAGACTCATCAGATTTCACGATGGACGATTGGGTGAAAATGGCAAGAGATGTCAAGGTAAAGAACTTGGGCGGTGTTTGAGGACACTATTAATTACAAGGATATGCGTGAAGACTGTTTGCAGTCCGCTGGAAATATACCGTCTTATTCTGAAACGATATTTAACATAAACAGTGTTTTTAAGTGTTTTGTCTCCTTCGCTCTTTGGTAAATAAGCGTATGTCGGAGAGGGGCATTATATCAGCATAGATGTTTGGTAATGTTTTCACAGATTGTAGGGCCTTATTCGTAAACGCTTATTAACAGCACTTTAGCTATCAAATGGTTTGTCCTTTTCCGACATATGCTATTTGCCAAAGAGCGAGAGAGACAAAACACTTTAAAACACTGTTTAAGTTAATATCGTTTATGACTAAAGGAGTTAGAATGCAGTCGCCATGGCCGATAACGGTCGGGAGCATATGATATCATACATTTAATATAAACTGTATCTAAACATTAAAACCTATAGTTTAAACGTACTCACACGGGTTTTTTCGCGTTAGAAAGTTAATAAAGCAAGTAATAACTTACTTTTTATTTCCCGACGTTTCGAGGGGATTGCACCTCTCGTGGTCGCGGGTGAACTCTTCAGCACAGCTTCAACAGTCAGTGAGTACGTTTAAACTATGTGTTCAAATCGTATAAGTTTAAAAAAGACATTAAAACCTATGTATATCATAACTAACAGGCCTTCTACAACGACTACGATGGGTTCGTGGTCCTCCACGGTACTGACACCACGGCGTACGGCGCCTCCATACTGTCCTTCATGTTGGAAGTCGTGGGGAAAACTGTCGTCTTGACTGGAGCACAGGTACAGATACAATGGCTACATCTTCTTCTTTACAAAAGAAGAAGAAGAAGAAGAATGGCTACATGATCAAGACGCAGACTAGACTTGATTCCCTTTAAAACAGTTCCCTCATTCATTCATTTAGGTCAGTGACCAACTCTGGTGTCGGAGTTTTTAAGCTGCCTAAAGGCCTTTGATATGGTCTAGCGATTGGAACAACCAGAGCAGTTCCCTAAACAACTAAGAGTAGAATCCCGTAAATACACGTAAGGTCGCTCTTCCGAGAGTAGATTAGTGGCCAACTCTGTTATCGGAACTATTTGGCCACTAAAGGTCTCCAATAAGGTCTTGATGTGACTCTAAAGAGAGTTGGTCCGTGATATGAACAGCGACATCCAGAAAACCTAGCGAATTTTTCGAAAAAATAACAGTTTAAGAAAAAAATATCCATTTTGTAATTTTTTAGGGTTCCGTACCAAAAGGGTAAAAACGGGACCCTATTACTGAGACTTCGCTGCCCGTCCGTCCGTCCGCCTGTCACCAGGCTGTATCTCAAGAACGGTGATAGCTAGACAGTTGAAATACTCGCAGATGATGTATTTCTATTGCCCCTATAACAACAAATACAAAATCCCATACAACAAACGTGATTTCTCGTCGTTTTTAAAGTACGTGTGTGCGTACGTGCGTGAGTACGACTCGCACTTGGCCGGTTTTTAAATCAATTCGTTAGTTGCCGTTGCCACCCCGTACATAAATAACTTTTGGCACTTTTTACAAGCCACTTTGACCTTCGATCAACAATACACAACTAGATGTCGGGTCGGCGCAAAAAATACGTCTCGGTGAATAACGCCTCATTTGAAAAGTGAGGCGTTATTCTCACTTATTTTATTCATAAGATTTGCTACTTTATTGCTAGGTGTCATGGTTGTAATTAGGTTCAACTTCGAACTGTTTTAAAACTTTTTTTTCAGTTCGGTAGTAAATAAAATAAGCTGTCACACGTCATCCACGCGGACAGTATTTAGCTTTGATTTTGTACGTGACCCGATATCTAGTTGTGTATTGTTGATCGAAGACTTTGACAAATGCATTTCTACTTACCACTTACCATAAAGTTTAATTGTCTTCATCCTAGGTACCAATATTCCAACCTCGCAGCGACGGTAACAACAACTTGCTGTGCGCTATCCTCATCGCAGCCACGCAGCACATTCCTGAAGTGACAGTATTCTTTGGAGCCAGGCTTTTTAGAGGCACCAGGTATGTTGACGGTATAACGCTGGTTGTTTATCAAACGAGTACAAAAAGGAAAGTAAATTCTTAATTCGATTGTATGTTTGTTACTTTTTTATCATCGTCGCTTATGACCAGCCCGGCAAGCATATAACTGAAGACATATCTCTATTCTTTCCGGGAGATTTTAAGTCTCTCTCTCGAGCGACAAAATAGAACGCATGTTGCAGTATGTAGGCCTCCGTGGTCTTGTGGTTTGAGCGCTCGGCTCACGATCCGGAGGTTCCGGGTTCGATTCCCGGTGAGGATATCTCACAAAAATCACTTTGTGAGACTGTCCTCAGTTTGGATAGGGCATTGCAGGCTGAATCACCTGATTGCCCGAAAAGTAAGATGATTCCGTGCTTCGGAGGGCACGTTAAGCCGTCGGTCCCGGTTACTTTCTACGGATAGTAGTCGTTACATGAGCCATGTCAGAGGCCTTTGGCGGCTCAATAACTCTGACACCAGGATTGGTCAGGTTGACCATCCACTCGATAAGAAGAAGTATGTAGGCAAAATGAAGATAAAACCATTCGGATTAAGTGTTCAATTGAGAGTAAATACGAGAGTTTTTGAGGTAAAGTAGAGATTGAACGATGAGAAAACCTTTGTCTACAGATAAATGCTTGCCGGGCTGAAAAGGCAAGTCCCATTTTTTTTTCGTATTTCCAAATTCAAAAGACAGTTCAATATATTCTTTTCATTCTCCAGGGTCAAAAAGGTATCAAACACAAGAATATACGCGTTCGATTCGCCGAACTACCCTCCGCTTTTAGAAGCCAAATCTACCCTGGAAGTGGACCCTAAAATGCTGATCCATGCTAAAGGATCAATCCCTGATGAATGCCGCCTCAGTGATGTGGTTTCTAGAAAAGTCTACATAATGAAATTCACGCCCACTATGACGGCAGAGCTGATAAGAAGTGTATGTGATAGTATGGATGGTAAGTTTTAATTGACTAGCAGCGCCGCGCGGTTTTGTCCGCGTTCCGCCCGTTCTTGAGGGAATTTCGGGATGAAAAATAGTCTATTACCTTTCTGTTGAATGTGGCTATCCGTTACAAAAAGAGATTTTTGAATCGGATTGATAGTTTCTGAGATTATGGCGTTCAAAAAACCTGATCATCAAACACTTCAGCTTTATTATAATATGTGTATGGATTAGTCTTTTCTTATTATCACGGGGCAAGTGCGGTATTTTTGAGGGGCTTGCGTGGGACACAGACTCAAGTAAGGGTTCTTTATAAAAATATATACATATATATATATATATACCCGAACAATGTTATATAGAATCTAACTAACTGATACTACTACATATACATACACAAATCTACTATATAAAAATCAGTCGGGTTTTCCTCCCTGACGCTATAACTCCAGAACGCACGAACCGATTTCCACGGTTTTGCATTCGTTGGAAAGGTCTCGGGCTCCGTGAGGTTTATAGGGAATAAAAATCTCAAAATTCCCACGGGAACGGGGCCGTTGCGGGTGAAACCGCGGGGCACAGCTAGTACTTTATAAGAATACATAATTGACACCCAACGTCGTCGCCAACAACTATGTCTTCACACATTGTTGACTCCGGGCGGGAATTGAACCCGCAACCCCCGACACAGTAAGCGCTCTCACTGCAAATGTGCCATCGGGCTTTGGTGATGATTAATGTAATACACTACTGCAGCTACTTCAATACCCCATCTTTACAGGCATAGTGTTAGAAACGTACGGCAACGGCAACATACAGATTAAGCGCAAGGAGATATACAAAGAAATAGAGAGAGCGGTGAAGAAAGAAGTATTGGTTGTCAACGTGACGCAGTGTATCAATGGAACAGTGCTGGGGAAGCCGTTGTATGAGACGGGATTGGTACGAAATAAATACAACTAGTAGAAGTAAAGACATAACGACAAAAGTGTTAGAAAGGGATGCTTGTATTGCTGTCTCTTTCGCACTCGTGCTCGCCCACGCGAGCTGTTGGCGTGGCTGAAGAAGCGGACATCTTGGTATGCCGAAAGGTAGCCCCGCGACTTCAGCCTAGGCCATAAGTACGGAACACGGATGGTGGTTTAGTGGGTATTACCCGTCACGATTGTGCCGGGGTTGAGTCCCACATACCCCGGTTGTTTCCCCAAACAACCGGAGATGCGTAAATGCATTCCCAATCCATAAAAAAAAAAAGGTCCTTTGAGGCACATAGTGATGTCCTACTAATCTATACGATAATACATACAAATAATGATAATAGAGTGTGCTAGTATCTCTTCTTGAGAGTCTTAAATGTAAAGCAACATGGCCGATTATTCCAAGCATAGACAATTTCTTCTATAGAGAAAAATAATTTTGATTATTACCACTTAACCTTTTCCCTGTTTAAAAGGAACTCTGCCTTTGTGCATTTTAGGAGTCCTAAGAACAATAAATATTGTTTAATGATCGATCAATTTACAATTAAAAAACAGGCTAAAGGCCCTTCCCCACGGCGATCTTTGTTGTAATGCTGTCTTACTAAGTAAGTATTAGCCAGTAATGTCCCACTGCTGGGCAAAGGCCTCTCATCTCACTGAAGTTATCAGTACAGTGAGGAGGATTAGGCGTAATCACCACGCTTGCCAAATGCGGGTTGGTGATCTCAAACTTGAGCCATGTTTAAAAAGGAAACATGTTTCCGCTCGACCCGGGAATTGAACCCGAGACCTCAGTCTTAGCAGGCGAGCGCACATACCACTAGACCACCGAGGCGTTGCTGTCTTACTACCACGCGTTTAATAACTTGCGATTCCAACGCGCCACTAACGTCGCTACAGTGTATTTAACTTACTCAATTTTACTTACACTGTCTTGTCTCATCACTATATTTCTGTGTCAACTGTATCGCCCAGGACCCTTAGGGTAAGGCCACACCTAGCGACCGTAACGCGACTATGTTGATACTAAAAGTTGCTAGATGCCGAGGGTCATAAATAAAAATCAGTTTATCCGAATCAGATGAGGCAATAGTCTGTGAGCCTTATTCATAAGGGCATGTTAACAGCATTTTAGGTGTCAAATGGTTTGTCCCCTTTCGACATACGCTATTTTATCAAAGAGAAAAAGAGACAAAACACTTTTAAACGGTGTTTTAGCTATAGAGCGTTAATGATTAGTACTCAGTAGACCTTTCAAAATCACTGAAAGTTAAATAACTGTGTTTCAATAATGATTTTCAGTTACTTCTCGAATGCGGCGTGGTGCCTGCGTTTGATATGACAGCCGAAGCCGCGTGGGCTAAACTATGCTATGTGCTCGGGAGGACTGAGCTTAGCTACGCTCAGAAAGTTGAGGTAACTTACCATCAAAATTAAAAATATTCTTAATACAAGGTTTTTTTAAAAAAACCTTGAGAGGTGTCAAGGGACACCCGGATGGAACGAAGTTTATTTATTACTAGCAGCGCCCCGCGGTTTTACCCGCGTTGTGCCCGTTCCCGTAGGAATTTCGGGATAAAATGTAGCCTATAGCCTTCCTCGATAAATAGACTATCTAACAGTGAAAGAATTATTCAAATCGGTTCAGTAGTTTCTGAGATTAGCGCGTTTAAACAAACAAACAAACAAACAAACAAAACAAACTCTTCAGCTTTATAATACATATTAGTATAGATCAACAAAAATAATCGTCGCGACACCACACTGTTCAATGCGAAATAGAAAGACGAAACGAAAATATCTAGCTTGCTTTTTATAAGAGAGACAGACAGAGAAACATGCGCGCCGCGCATGTTTCTGTGTCTGTGTCTCTCTGGCGTGCGCAAGTTTCTTTGTCTGTCTCCCTCGCGCATGTTTCTCTGTCTGTCTCTCTCTGGCGTGCGCAAGTTTCTCTGTCTATCCCTCTCTGGCCTAAAAAGTGTCGTTACCATTTTTTCTGTCTAGCCCCCTTTCGCAACGCGCGATATGGAACTTCGTTTCAAATAATTACCACTGCGGAAAAACGGCTGGTCCGATTTTTACGAAACTTAGCTAAGAAGCCGCAAGGAAATTGGCTTTCGAATGAAAAAGCCTCATAGAAATCAGTCCATCCGTTTGGAAGCTACAAAGTTAGCCAGTACATGTGATGCTTTTGGCTACAAAAGTAAAATTGATTATTTTTCTGTTACAGCTAATGAAAACGAACATCAGAGGAGAATTGCACAATCCGAACCATGTATTAAATGGATATTAAAATACCTGACGTAAATAATATAAAACATTTTAATTACCCTTAAAATTACAAATTAAATCTAATATCACTCATTATCAAATATTAATTATTATCATTAGCGTCACTTTGTTGTTTGATGTGCAATTATAGACTTGTTTACACGGAGCAACAATTGCCAGCAATTTTTTGGCAATTCAATCATAAAATTCACTTTAAATGGTTTCACGCTTGGGTAAGTGGCCTACCATTTTCACAATTTGTAAATCAATATGCTATTCTATTTATGGCAACATTGAACTTTCAATTTATATCTTATAAATAAAATTCTTGTGTCGCGGTGTTTGTAGTTAAACTCCTCCGAAACGGTTTGACCGATTCTCATGAAATTATGCGTGCATATCGGGTAGGTCTGAGAATCGGACAACATCTATTTTTCACCCACTAAATGTTGAGGGTAATTCACTCCTATTTTTTTGTACGGCAAAACAACGTTTCCCGTGTCAGCTAGTAATAAATAAATTAATAACTTTTATAATCTTGTACAAGTCTTGATTGTTGCTCCGTCTAAATCAGGCTTTAAAGCAATTGCAAATTTTTTGCTACTAATCTAAAATTAAACGATAATATTAATTTACATGTCCTTAAAACTATGTCGTATTACTCGTAATATACTCTTTCATAAACTCTGACGCATTTTCCATCCCAGTCATCTGCTGTGGTAGTCTGAAAAATAAAAATATTATGATATTAAAATGAGTTCGCTTAAACTTAAATAACCAGTTAAAAGACCAAAAAGTTATTAATTACTAGTCGCGCCCCCCGGTGTTACCCACATTGCACCCGTTTCCACGGGAATTTCGGTATAAAATGTATCCCATGTGTTATTCTGATGTATAACCTTTAATACTGTAAAGTTTCATCCAAATCCGTCCATTAGTTTTTTGTGAAAGAGTAACAAAAGTAAGTTAGTACAATCGCAATAGTTTGAAGAAATGCAGCACATTCTGACCTGCCCCTCGAAACTTCAAAGCTGCACATTGAGGTCATTGAGTGACCTCATGTGCGCCAATGACAAGGGCGTAGGGGCAGCGAAGCACTGGAGCGGGTTCATTTAATTAAATAGTATTTTTTGTGCCATCGACACGAAGAAGAAGAAGCCTTAAGATCATAAGTAAACTAACCACAGTCAATCTGTCTTTAGTGAACTCTCGAACGTGCATCGATTTCCGGCCGTTGTCCTCAATCTGTGTCTGTATTAGCTTGTTCCCTTCGATCGTGAACGTTGATTTCACCTGGAATTTAAAATAATGATACGTTAGTTGATCTTGGACTAGTTGTGTGACCTACACACGCTACGATTAAGTAGGTAGGTGTTACTTAAATGAAGTCTTGGAACAAAATAGTTTTTATTACTAAAACGAAGTCTAGGACGAAATAGTCCTTATTCCCTATTTGAAGTCTTTAGAACTTATACTCAACGCCTCGCGGTGTTACCCGCGCGTTGTACCCGTACCCGCGGGAATTTCGGGATAAAATGCATGTGTTATTCTGATATACTCGTATATTACTGTACCTACCTATACTGTAAAGTACTACCATATTACTGTAAAGTTTCATCCAAGTAATAATCAAGTAGTTTTTGCGTGAAAGAGTAACAAAAATACAAACATACATCGTCTCAAACTTTCGCTTATGTAGTAGGATAGGATGTACAAACGATATTATTCGTGTTCAAAAGATAGACATAAATACGAACGGCACTATATAGTAACCATGGCTCTATAATAAGTCATAGAGCAGATCTTTCAGATTGGTAACTTTGCAACAAATAACTTTATTTTTATTTTTTATGATTGTATGCATAATAAGAAAAAAAAATACAATCTCTTTGTTTATGCATCTCAAGGACGTTTCTCAGTTAAGAATTAAAGACAAGATAAATAAACACGTTTTTAATTATAGTTGTTTACCATTCTGTAGTAGAATGTGAAATTTTGATTCTAAGACATTTCAATGTCTCAACCGAATAGAAGGAAATACCACTGGTTTGATAGCAAGCCAAAACAAGACTTTGTCTTCGTTTTTCACTTTAAAAACATCTATTTATTACATAGTTGAATTATTAAATTTTAATTATTTGTTTTATTGAATTTTTCCAGGTTTATTTATTTATTATTTATAGTATAAAACAAAGTCGCTTTCCGCTGTCTGTCTGTTCCTATGTAAGCTTAGATCTTTAAAACTACGCAACGGATTTTGATACAGTTTTTTAAAAGATAGATGATCAAGAGGCAGGTTTATAAGTATAAAAATTCCCGAAATTTCCGCGGGAACGGGCACAACGCAGGTAAAACCGCGGGGCGCTGCTAGTTTTATTAATAAGCGTTTATGAATACTGCCTTTTGGAGACATACCTTGGAGCCATCAGCTCGGTCCTCAATAAACTCTTCACCCAGCTTGAAAGTGACCCTGATGGTTCTGAAGGCGACACACACTGTGATGGTGTAGTTGTCATCCTCGTCCTTCGTCAGGAAACAGGAGGGAGAGACAGAGATGGCTGTCTTTCTTGATATTAGTCCTACATCTGAAATTGAAATAAGGGAGAGCAAATTTAAGAAGTTTCTACTAATAAATAGTAGTAATAATTTAGATACAATATGCTATAGATAATGGCCGGTCCCAGTGATCTTATATTATGTAGCTATCTAAGACAGCTTCAGCTTACGCTTACGCAGCTGTTAACGTTAAGACAAAATGTCAGTCTCAACGTTAATGAGAAATCTTGGCTTTCTACTGGCCGCCCGAATAACTTTAATAGACTGTCATTTAAGTTATGAGCAGAGACCGCAAAAATTTGCGACATTGTTCGCAATAGTGTGGACATGACTTCAAAATTAATTAAAATGTTATTCAATTAATGAATAACTTACATGACATATATTTCATTGCTAGTCAGTAAGTACAACATTTTGTTAAAGTATATTTATTAAGGCAAACGGTCAGTATTTTTTTCTACATTTTCGGCAGACAGTCGTTTTTTCTTTCTTTTACGTTCGTGTTTAAAATAAGTATCGTTTTCGTAAATATTTATATACAATAAATAAATAAATAATAGACTGACAGCAGAAAATTTGGAAAAAATACTGACCATTTTTTTTAATAAACCTATACTTTAACAAACTTTTGTATTTATTGACTAGGAATCAAATTATATGTCAAGTAAGAAATTAATTAATGAATAATATTTTGATTGATTTTGAAGTCATGTCCACACTATTGCGAACAATGTCGCAAATTTTTGCGATCTCTGGTTATGAGACAACGCTTGAGACATACGAGTATAATCTTATATATAAAATTCTCGTGTCACAGTGTTCGTTCGCGTACTCCTCCGAAACGGCTCGACCGATTCTCATGAAATTTTGTGAGCATATTGAGTAGGTCTGAGAATCGGCCAACGTCTATTTTTCATCCCGAAATTCCTGCGGGAACGGGTACAACGCGAGTGAAACCGCGGGGCGCAGCTAGGAATAATATAAATGCGAAAGTTTGTGAGGATGGATGTATGTATGGATGGATATAGGGATGTATGTTTGTTGCTCTTTCACGCAAAAACTACTGAACAGATTTGGATGAAACTTTCCAGTAATATAGGTTAAACATCAGAATAAAACATGAAATACATTTTATCCCGAAATTCCCGCGGGAACCGATACAACGCGGGTAACAGCGCGGGGCGCGGCTAGTAAATAATTAATTTTCTTTAGTATCATTTGTAAATAATATCTATACTAATATAATAAAGCTGAAGAGTCTTCTTCTTATCGAGTGGATGGTCAACCTGACCAATCCTGGTGTCAGAGTTATCGAGCCGCCAAAGGCCTCTGACATGGCTCATGTAACGACTACTATCCGTAGAAAGTAACCGGGACCGACGGCTTAACGTGACCTCCGAAGCACGGAATCATCTTACTTTTCGGGCAATCAGGTGATTCAGCCTGCAATGCCCTAACCAAAGTGAGGACAGTCTCACAAAGTGATTTTTGTGAGATATCCCCACCGGGAATCGAACCCGGAACCTCCGGATCGTGAGCCGAGCGCTCAAACCACAAGACCACGGAGGCTGTTAGCTGAAGAGTTAGTTTGTTGTTGCGCTAATCTCACAAACTACTAATCCGATTTGAATAATTCTTTTTGTAATGGATAGTCACTTTCAGCGGTAAGCTTATATGCTATTTTCCATCTCGAAATTCCTGCGGTAACGGGCACAACGCGGGTAAAACCGCGGAGCGATGCTAGTTGCCAATGAGCTTGTATGTATATAATAAGCACTACACAAAAGATTAAATTCATTTCATCTATACTAATATTATAAAGAGGTAAATTTGTAAGTTTGTTTGTTTGTATGTTGGGGGTAATCTCAGGAATTATCTGTCCAATTTGAATAATTCTTTTTGTAATGGATAGCCACATTCAACGGGAAGGTTATAGTTTTTTTTCATCCCGAAATTCCCACGGGAACAGGTACACACGGGTAAAACGCGGAACGAAGCTAGTTAAAAAAAATATTATGATAAAAAGAAACAACTTGTACGCATATAAGTATTTAAATGCATAGTACATCTGACTCAACAAATTGCTTCAATGCATTTATTCACATAGACATTAATTTATAACCGGAGTGTAAACATTTAATATTCATATTTGTTTAAATGTTCTTTAAAAACGCTGATAAAATACTTTAGGTACCTACTCCATGGTTTATAAATAAATATGGTCGTAGAATACGTGTATTATTTTCTTATTAGCATATTGTCATACTACTTAATATCACATCAATCAAGTTTGTGAGGATGGATCATTGAGTTATCTATAATAATATTAGAAAGAGGTAAAATTTTTAAGGTTGTTAGTTTGTTTGTATGTTCGAGGTAATCTCAGGAAGTATCAGTCCGATTTGAATCATTCTTTTCTAATAGATAGCCACATTCAACGGGAAGGTTATAGGCTATTTTTCATCCCGAAATTCCCACGGGAACGGGTACAACGCGGGTAAAACCGCGGGGCGCTGCCAATGTGTTATACGTTAGTACATAATATAACTCAATGGGATGGATGTACGAGGATGTATGGATGTATGTATGTTTGTTAATCTTTAACGCAAAAACTACTGAACGGATTTAGATGAAACTTTACAGTAATATAGGTTATACATTAGAATAACACATGGGATACATTTTATCCCGAAATTCACGCGGGTACAACGCGGGTAACACCGCGGGGCGCGACTAGTATTATAATATACCGTTTAGTATTACGTACATTATACTAAGTGGCCCGCCCGCGCTTTACTTCGGGTGAAAGAGGATGGTCCTTTCACCCTGTCGCAAAATCCCTTTTTAGCGAACAACTATGCCCTAAAAGGAATCCCCATGCAAAATTTGAGGCAGCTAGCGGTGCTCCTAGCTTTGAGCGCTACCGTGCTTCAGAAGGCATGGCACGGCTTGGGTTATTTTATTACAATCGATAGAAGACGTCGGAGGCCTTTAGGCGGTTGAAAACTCAGGCACCAGTGTCGGTCACTAACCTACTTACCTGAATGAATGAAAACGGTACTTTTGACATATGACTGGTATTTATAGTAGGTATTGATTATATTTTAGTAAACATACCTATTTATGTTAATAACGTATTTAATTCACGCAAAAAATTCCGCAGTTTTTGTTGAGAAAACAGGCTTTTTTTATTTCCGTGATTTATGTTATGTATGAGTCATAAGTTCATAACTCATAATAAGTCTTAACATAATATTGATCGTTGGAAAATAATTGCGGTTATATATTTGCACACATTTTTATGATGCCACTGTAATGAGATGAAAATGTGTAGAGATCGTAAAAAGAGATGAAAAAGTCGACTATTTTGACATGCAAAGAGGTTATCATCAACAATGCAAAATAGTATTTTCGAACTTTCGCGATTTTAACACATTAGCTATTAACGGGTTATTATTTTCCTTTGGGTTTTCTCGCGTGCCCAAAAGACCAAAATAAACGCGAATATTCGTAGTTTCAATTATTAAACTTGCGACACCTACCCTCTGATCACAGAGGTAACTCCAATATCCAATAGTTATGTACATATTGATGTGGTAGCCCAAACAATTGAACTAATTGTCATTTACATTTATTTTCATTACATTGCTTTGGATATACCTATTTTGATATATATATAATTTACATTATTCTTCACTACATACCTAATTAGTATAAAACAAAGTCGGTTTCAGCTGTCTGTCTGTCGCTATGTACCTATGCTTAGATCTTTATAACTATGAAACGGATTTTGATGCAGTTTATTAATAGGTAGAGTAGCAAGAGTAATAGGTGATTCAAGAGGAAGGTTTATAAGAAAAATTCCCACGGGAACGGGCACAACGCGGGTATACCCGGGGGGCGCAGCTAGTTGTTTTAAAAGATGTAATTTTATGGTTAAAAAAAATCAATAAATGATTTTTATTTTATTATTTTAAATCAAGAAGCCCATGTTTGCAAATTGTGTCAAAAAACTTGACTTTGTTTTTGTTTTTTAAAAACACTATTAATAGAATACTATGGAATTTTTACTGATTATTAAGAGAGCAGATGCGAATTTTATGAACTTGTTTCTAAACCTGTTTACCTTATTTAAATAAATATTAATCTACTTTCCTAGATTGGTAAAGTATAAAGAACAATAGTTAGGCCTCTATTTCTTAGTTGGTTTTCACTTCAAATAAAGGTGCAATTAGTAACATACAAAGCTCGGGTCCAGCTGAAAGTCAGCGCTGTAGCTCCGGCTGCAGCATTACGCTGAGCTGGTAACCTTTTTGGTTAAGTTGTTAATTTGTACTTTTGTTTGTCCTATTTCTGTTGTGCTTTTTTAACCAAATAAATTTTATTTCATTTCATTTCATTTCATACAGTGGTCGCATGCAACATGCGGTGACTGCAACAGTGTACAGAATACAGCAGTCGGTATTCGAGAACAACTGCTGTCGTCAATTTATTACCAACTAGCAGCGCCCCGCGGTTTTTCTCGCGTTGTGCCCGTTCCCGTGGGAATTTCGGGAATTTTTATACGTATAAACATTCCTCTTGACTCACTCTATCTATTTAAAAAAACCGAGTCATAATCCGTTGCGTAGTTTTAAAGACCTAATACATAGGGACAGACAGACAGCGGAAAGGGACTTGTTTTATATTAGTAGTGATGTATAGATACGAGTAGATTAGGTGTCAATACTCGCCCTCGATGGACAACCTAGTATCCCCAAAGGCTGGCTGTATGTCGCCGTAATCGATTTCATCAAAAACATCGAAACTGATTTTCATTCGGTTGTCACCAACATACAGGGTGATTGTGTTTTTTTCATGCCAAAATGGGCAGAACCGCCGGACACTGTTAATTGAAATGAAAATAAAATCGCCAAATAAATAAAATAAATACATACATTATGAATACAAAAACCAAAGAGGTTTTGTATTCATAATGTTAACATAATTTTTAAACTCACACGATATTAAACTCCTTTTTAAGTCGATTGAAATATTTGACAATACTTTTTTGGTTCGTAAAAAGCTTTTTGATTTCTTGAATAATTCAATAATAATTTAACAAAATACTACCCAAGGATATAGTATTGTCCTTGCTATGGCGTGAACTATTATAGTGAAAATAAATCCAATCACAAATGGCCTAATGGCCCATTAAATACATAAACACATCCGTTTTTCCTTACATGGTGTAAGGTGATGCATCTCTGTGCATATCTTATAGGCGAATTAGCCTTCTATTTATTTAATACTTAATGCCTATTGTTTTTATAAGTATTTTTTTTGTTGAAATTGGACTGTGGGAACTTATAACTTAACTAATAATAGTCATAGCATCGCGGTTTTACCCGCGTTGTGCTCGTTCCCGTGGGAATTTTGGAAATTTTTATACATATAAACCTTCCTCTTGAATCACTCTATCTATTTAAAAAAACCGCGTCAAAATCCGTGCAGTAGTATTTGAGTTTATCGCGAATTGACAGACAGACAGACGTGGCCGGGGAATTTGTTATATAATAATGTAGTGATTATGTAGTGACCAGCAGCGCGGTTTTGCCCGCGTTGTGGCCGTTTCCGAGGGAATTTCGGGATAACTACATATATAGGATAGACTATAACCTTTCCGTTGAATGTGGCTATCTGTTACAAAAGGAATTATTTTAATCGGATTGGTACATAGTTTCTGAGATAAACCTTCACGAACAAACTCTTCAACTATACTATATTATACATAGATTAGGTAATAGGCTTGACACTCAGGTGCCAAGCAGCTTAGAGCTGAGTTCCGCCTATTGCCATTATGTATTAGTACGAGTATAGGTTAGAGTATTAGTAACTAAGTTTTTAATTTTTATTTTTTTTTAATTCTATGTATTTTGTTTTGTTTTGTTCTAAGCTCAAGTGTTAATATAATAAACAATTTTTTATTTATTATTTTATTTATCTTTTCCACGTGTTAATATACGAATTTGCCCTGTATATCATTTGCGTAGGTGTTCGATTGGTGCATTGTATTTGGAATACAATACATTTTATTAAATGATATGTTTTTTGGAACGAAGTTCCTTATGGCGCGTTGCGAAAGGGGGCTAGACGGAAAAAATGGTAACGACATTTTTTAGGCCAGAGAGGGACAGACAGAGAAACTTGCGCACGCCAGAGAGAGACAGACAGAGAAACATGCGCGAGAGAGACAGACAGAGAAACTTGCGCACGCCAGAGAGAGACAGACAGAGAAACATGCGCGGCGCGCATGTTCCATCCGGGTGTCCCTTGACACCTCTCAAGTTTTTTTTCTTTTATACCAGTACCTATTTAAGTTCCTATATATTTGTATCCGACTTCAAAAACCGAAGGAACAGGTTTTCAATTTTGTCGGTTTTTTTTACAATATGGCTGACGCAACATCTTTTCAACCGATTTGAAAAAGGAACTAGTTTCAATTGGGATGTTAATTTGTTTTGTTAGGTTTGTCATTAGAGCTCGAATTTTAAAATTATTCTTTTAGTTCCAAAGAGGTATTTTACGAACTGTTTGTACATGACCTTACATGTTTTCAGACCGCCTAAAGGCCTCTGACATGGTCTAACGATTGAAACAACTGGGACCGACTGCTTATCGTGCCCTCCGAAGCACGATAGCGCTCAGACAGAAAATAACAGCCTCCGTGGTCTTGTGGTTTGAGCGCCCGGCTCACGATCCGGAGGTTCCGGTTTGATTCCCGGTGGGTATATCCCACAAAAATCACTTTGTGAAGGCATTGCAGGCTGAATCACCTGATTGCCCGACAAGTAAGATGATTCCGTGCTTCGGAGGGCACGTTAAGCCGTCGGTCCCGGTTACTTTCTACGGATAGTAGTCGTTACATGAGCCATGTCAGAGGCCTTTGGCGGCTCAATAACTCTGACACCAGGATTGGTCAGGTTGACCATCCACT
Source organism: Cyclophora albipunctata (assembly GCA_963082685.1). Taxonomy (NCBI): domain Eukaryota; kingdom Metazoa; phylum Arthropoda; class Insecta; order Lepidoptera; family Geometridae; genus Cyclophora; species Cyclophora albipunctata. Next base: position 4,840,467 of record OY720133.1, read on the forward strand.
CGATGAAGAAGAAGACAGAAAATCCACTTTCAGTCACGCATCCAAGTACGGCCGAGCTGCACGTTGCTTAGGAACAGCAATGAACTAACATACCTTAGTCAACTTACGTCACGAGCGCTATTTTTTCATTAATATTAAGTACCTATTCTATTCACTGACGCCTTGAACTCTTGAGTCTTATAATTACCATTTAATGAGCCATTTATTATCCATAGACAAAAAGTAGAGTATCATTAGTTTGGTTACAGTAATAAACATAAACCATAAACTTATTTCATGTTAACCTCATCTGTGCCTCCCTATAAAAACTCCTTTATATAGGTAGCAGTGACGTGCGGTTTTTTCCGCCTTGTGTTTTCCCGTGGGAATTTCGGGATAAACGGTAGTCTATTAGTTAGTCAAGACAATGATCTACTTTACTAAAGTAGGTTCAAATAGGTTAGTATCCAACCCTGGTGTCAGATTGACACCAGGGTTGACGATTGCAATAACCGGGGCCGACAATTTAACGTGCCTTCCGAAGCACGGTAGCGCTCAGATAGAAATGCCACTATCGGCCACCCATCCAAGTAGGGGCCGAGCTGCACGTTGCTTAACAATCGCAACGACCTAACATCGCTTAGTCAAACTACGACACGCGGTACAAATAAATTAATTAGTTATAAAGTAATATTGTCAAAATAATATTCTATTGATGATTGAGCTCTCACACTCTCACAAATGCTCTCACAGATGGATGAGTTTAATACATTAGTTGCATGAAATAAAACGATTAAAGAAATTAATAGGTTATTCAATTGCGAAAATCTAGATATAGACATAAGCAAACAACAAAATCTATCACGCAAAAAAATTGTTATATCATTGATGATATTTTTTCAAAATTAATAAACAAAAAAACCACTGCACTTACTAATTAACTTCAAATATTCCTCAAAATTCTCCGACGACTTCAGTTTGTACTTCAAATTGAGGTAGTTTTCCATGGTTTGCACTGTAATATACTTATAATTATTGGAGCACACGACCGCAGAGCGAGGCAGCCTAGTCAACATTGAATCAAACTCAACGCATTCAAAATACTCCACTATTTCAACACCGCGGATTACTTATAATGTTTACTATTGGTGGACGTACTCAGGTCGATTTGGGGGCAAATTCCTCTGTCTTACTTCCTACTAATATTATAAATGCCAAAGTTTGTGAGGATGTATTTATGTTTGTATGTTTATTACTCTTTCGCAATAAAACTACTGGACGGATTTGGGTGAAACTTAACAGTACCTCATATGTATAGGTTATACATCAGAATAACACATGGGATATACATTTTCACGAAATTCCCGCGGGAACGGGTACAACGCGGGTAACGCTCGTATTTTATTAGTTCATAATTATAGAACTTAATCATGTTACATGTACTTTTTTATCAAATGAGGGTTACGAGTATTAACAAGGTAATTCAACTATGTTTCAATCCTACGATGTTCAACTGACCTACACTTCCATTCCCCCATAGCCCCTCATCCTTAATACGTCCACCATTAAAACAAGTTTGTTCAATAAAGAAGACATGGCATTTAGTTAAAATAACAGTAAGGATTTACATATTTTTTGCTAAGTTATTTTTAAACCAATAGCTACCGTCATTATATTAATTTAAACAAAAATATCATCACTACATAGTCACTACATAGTATAAAATAAAGTCGCCTCTGTTTCGTGTCTGTCTGTTTGTCTGTCTGTATGCTTAAATCTTTAAAATTACGCAACGGATTTTGATGCGGTTTTTTGTAATAGGTAGAGTGATTCAAGAGAAAAGTTTTTATGTAAAAAAAATCCCGAAATTCCCACGGGAACGGGCACAACGCGGGTAAAACCGCGGGGCGCTGCTAGTATAAAATAAAGTCGTCACTTTTTCGTGTCTGTCACACTGTTTGTCTGTCTGTATGCTTAAATCTTTAAAATTACGCAACGGATTTTGATGCGGTTTTTTGTAATAGGTAGAGTGATTCAAGAGGAAGGTTTTTATGTAAAAAAATCCCGAAATTCCCACGGGAACGGGCACAACGCGGGTAAAACCGCGGGGCGCTGCTAGTATTACATAAGTTTAGGAATAAATTATCATGTTGTTTTGATACAAACAAATAGTTTGAGGAACTATGTAGCTATTAATTAATTTAAGACAAGTATTAATTAAGATATTTATAAGAGAACATAGTAATTTGTTTAAAAAAAAGTTGATTGAAGAAACAAATACCTCACTGTGTCACAAAACAATGACAGATTGATTTTATTTTCTCTGTAAAGTTTTTGATGTCTGTAGTCAGACAGTGATATGACACTTTTATGGATCTTGTCGCATAGAGAACAAAAAATGACACTCATTTCATACAGTGACACTCATTTAATACAGTGACACTCTGTACCAAATTATACAGGGCGCCTTCAAATTGGTAATACAAAATCAAAGTTTTGCACACGTTTGCCCTACACTAAGCACCTCCATTAGGTCTCATGCTTTTAAAATAACCAGAAGTATTTTTTTTGTGAATTTTAAATTATCCCATTTTCTTTCGATAATTATTATCTTACGTTGATAACATCGAGTGACAGGTCTGGCAGTTGACAGTTAGGTATTGAATGTGGGGTAAACACACTTCGGGACTGTAATTAAATATTTTATTAGAAAATTATCAATTATTAAAGACAGCTAATTTTAACATCGGTGTTAATTAATTACAATACTTAGCATTAATGAAGCCAAAATCAAGTGTTTTGTATTACCAATTTGAAGTCGCCCTGTATATAGATACACCCTTACTCATTCAATGCATCCCAATGTGTATTAACAGTCTTAATCCAACCCTGTTATTTTGGGGTAGGTATAAGAATACTTTGTATCCTTTTTCCTATAATAATTAAAATTGACTATATTAACATAACATATTATTATAAAAATTAAAAATAAATAAATAAAAATAAAAATACTTTTATTGCCAAACTAATAATGATACTCCACTACGAATTATCAGCACTCTAGTCTCTAAGTGCGACAGTTTGATGACTTTAAAATCGATTTTCTGTGTATATCGTTGATAATTATTTTTTATTTAAACACCTGTGAGTCATAGTAATTAATTATAATTGCCCACTCACTATTAAATGCAAAAAGGTATGTTTAATTGTTTACGTTTACTGCGGGCACAAAGTTTGTAGACACCATTTTAAAATAGCAATCGAACAAACTAAATAAAATCATATTTAAACCTTTCTAATCTATACTCTATGGGCCTTTTTATAAACGCTTATTAATTAATAGCACTTTAGCTATCAAATGGTTTGTCCCTTTCCGACATACGCTATTTGTCAAAGAGCGAAAGAGACAAAACACTTACAATCACTGTTTAAGTTAAATATCGTTTACAGTGACCTTCCCGTTGAATGTATCTATCTATTACAAAAAGAATTATTCAAATCGGACAGGTAATTCCCGAGATTAGCTCGAACATACAAACAAACAAACTTAAAAATTTGACCTCTTTATAATATTAGTACAGATGAATAAGATGGTATGTTATTAACAAGAGAATGTGTATTTGTTTGTAGGTTATGGGGCTTTTGAAAAAAAAAAAATTTTGTGATAAATGGAAAGATTATATATTAGTTTTATAACAAAACTATTTTTATTTTATTTTTTTTCGCAATAATTCAAAAGTTATTTCAAAATAAAAATTAATTTTTAAATCCAGAACCGAAGACACGCCGACAACTCCCGAACAAACTCGAGCGCGTGTGACGTCTTAATGTTAGTTAAAAAGTTAATGAAAAGAGGTTCGGTTACATACATCGCAAACTTTTTATATGTTTACTAGCTGCGCCCCGCGGTTTCACCCGCGTTGTACCCGTTCCCGCGGGAATTTCGGGATGAAAAATAGACGTTGGCCGATTCTCAGATCTACTCAATATGCTCACGAAATTTCATGAGAATCGGTCGAGCCGTTTCGGAGGAGTACGCGAACGAACACTGTGACACGAGAATTTTATATATAGGCCCATCGCAGACGACAGACTTTTTGTGCGATCGAGTCTGCGGCGCACAAAAATTCGGTCGCGGATTGTCGCGGATTTTTGCGCGTCGTGTGCGTTACTGCATATAATTACATAGGTTCTATTTTCACAGACTAAAAAGTGCGTCACGGATAGTCTGTCGTCTGCGATGGGCCTTAAGAAGATGAAAAGAGGTTCGGTTACATAGCAAACTTTTGGAGGGAAAGAGAATAAAAGGGCGGGAATCTTGATTGTAAACGCTGTACGTACTTATGGTTAAATAGCTTTATCATTATGACGTCACAACTACGGTGACCAATCTTGGCGCGTTTATAGTCACTGATTTTTATTTAAATTTCATCAATTTTTAATTGTTTATAATTAATTGAAAAAATATTTTTTTTAAGTTTTTTGCATTAAATATCAATAACTATTATTAATAATAAAGTTTTAAAATACATTAAAAAAATCAATAGGTACCTATTTTTTTTTCAAAAGCCCAATTCTGGTCTTATCTCCGGGATCATCCATTACATTTCAAAGCATCCTTCACAAATAGATAGAGTAGACTTTAGGATCAGATTATTGAGTTATACTCAATGGATCGGATAACTATGGGCCTTAGGGTGTATTTCAATACTAAGGCGCTGTGATTTGATTAAGATTCGCATAGCTCCGCTCCACTCCAACGGAAACGCACCCTTATCTTTAACTATTTACCACCCATTGATGAGAAAATGAAGTAATGTTCAAGACATTGTAACCGCAATTATAGAAACAACTAGGTTTTCCGCGCAATAACCGGTCTTGTACTCATCTGTTGCGCATATTTCTATTGCATGAGTATTCAACAGCATTCGTAATTAGAAATGGGTTTTACTTGTAAATTATATAGGTAAATAGAAATACAGAAATCACTACATATTATAAAACAAAGTCTCCGGCCGCCTCTGTCTGTCTGTCCGTGATAAACTCAAATACAACTGCACGGATTTTGACGCGTTTTTTAAAATATATAGAGTGATTCAAGAGGAAGGTTTTTATGTATAAAAATTCCCAAAATTCCCACGGGGCCGGGCGCAACGCGGGTAAAACCGCGGGGCGCTGCTAGTATATTTCTGTTTTTGCCGCGAAAATTGGTTACATCAGTCATACGAGAACGCATGACAATAGAGTCCATAAATTAACAGAGATCGCAGTCGCTGAAACCGAAATCGGCTATATAGGATGTAAACATAATATGTATATGGTAAAATTGTATTTATTTACTTGCAACCATGAAATCATATTATACACTATCAGCGCCCCGCGGATTTACCTGCATTGTACCCGTTCCCGTGGGAATTTCAGGATATAAAGTAGCCTATAACCATCCCGTTGAATGTGGCTATCCATTACAAAATGAATTTTTCAAATCGGACCAGTAGTTCCTGAGATTAGCGCGTTCAAACAAACAAACAAACAAACTCTGCAGCTTTATAATATTAGTATAGATTTCATAAAAGAAAATCATACATACAGCTAGACAGCTTTTCGGGACTTTGTTTTAAGAGCATTCAAGACAAAGATTAAGCAATACTTTTCATTCCATAATTCCCTCTAAAAACGGTACAACACTAGAGAAACCGCGAAGTCTCAGGACAAATATTTCTAGGAAATGTTGATATTTTATTGAATATGTAGTGATAATTAAACGTGACGTTCGTCGCATAGACAAGAGGTCATAACCGACGTAAGTTCCCTCTCATCACATACAAAATCAACGTAAAACTTGTTTGTCTGACCTATCAGTGTGCCAAAACAATATAAAAATAATATTAAAATAACTAGTCTAGACTATTCAAGTTATACTAACGTAATTTCAACGGATTTGCGTAATGAATAAACTTAATTATTTATGAGTGCTATAGCTGTTCCGCGCGGTTGTTTCACCCTCGATTCCAATAGATGGCGTTAGTGTGAACATTTTGTAGATCGCGCTTACATTGTTTTCTCGGGTTTATTGGGATCGTGCCCATACATTTTGTAGAGCTGAGTAAGCATCATCTATATATTTAGTGCACAACTATGCATCACTTTGAAGAGCGGAGTGATTCGAATCTTTTGTATCAAAGGAGTTGAATCACTCATTTAGTTCAGCAGTTCATTTGATTCAGTTTGGCTCATGAGCGATTTAATGAAATTTAGTTCACAGAACTACAATTATTCAATTGATTCAAATTGAATTCTTATTCAATTTGAATCAATTGAATAATTGTTCAAACTTCTACGATTCGTTCTTATCTTACGAATCGTAGAAGTTTAACGATTTCGATAAAACAGCGCAAGTTAATTTTTTGTGACATAAAATTAATTAAATCAAATTATATAAATAATATGTTCAGAGTATGAATAACAGCGTTTCAATAATCCGATTGTAAGATTTGTAAGTGAGTAGTAACGCAAACTTTAAGAAATATATATAGCGCTTTCATTTCACTCTCTCTTAGTTCCTACTGAACTGTGAACTGACTGACTTGACTGAGTTACTGAGTTGAGTGAGCTGCATTCCCTTCCTTCTTTTCCCGAACGAAATGAGTTGATGAATTAAATGAACTAAGAAGAACTACACTGAACTAAAGAGTGATTCAACTCGGAGTGGTGAATCAACTCATTTAAATCACTCACTCATGAGTTATCCACGACTATGCACAACCTCTTCACATTCTATATATCTATACTAATATTGTAAAACTGCAGAGTTTGTTTGTTGTTCGTTTGTTTGTAGGCTACTTTTTATCCTGAAATTCCCACGAGAACGGGTACAACGCGGGTAAAACCGCGGGGCGCTGCTAGTTGATTAATAATTGGTAGAATAATAACTAATCAGTGTATTTTTTATAGTATACATTTACTTAATTATTTATTCTCTTTTCATATTAACAATCATTTCATTGAGCTTCCTCCTGTGGATCTTCGTGGAGGCAGTCGTGGGTATCTTATCGAAGAACACCACCCCGCCGCGGAGCTGCTTGGTGTCCGTCAGGGAATCTGGAATCAAACAGATTGTAGGTCTATGCTCCTGTTACTGTTAGCCCGTTATGTCCCACTGTTGGGCAAAGGTCTTCCCCCCATTCCCGCCAGTCTTCTCGATTTTGTTCCACCAAGACAAACATCAAGACAAAAAGTACAATCACACCTTTAACCAAGTCCTTGATCTCCTGTGCTGTGGGCGCGTGCCCAGGGCGCGGCACGACGCACGCCACGGGCAGCTCGCCACTCTCCAGGTCCGGTATCCCAGTCACCACCACCTCGAGCACGCCTGGATGCTGTCGGATCACCATCTCCATTTCTGATGGGGATATCTGGGGAAGGAAGAAGTGATGGTCAGTGAGATTCCTTGGAAGACCAAATGTGTAGGTGAAGACAGCAGGAATTGAATTGGTCTATGAAAAAACATACAGTCGAATTGAGAACCTCCTCCTTTTTTTAAGTCGGTTAAAAAGCTATGAAGGAGCGCAAACGAGAGATGACATCTAACCAATTTTTTCGTACTTATTTTGTATAGCAGATCAGGCTTACCTACAGTCTGAAATTAGGACCCTGATATTTTTAGATTTGGAAGGTATAAAATAAATAAATAAATAAATAAATAAATAAATGATTTATTTCAAGCCAAAAATAGTTACATACATACTTAACTAATGTTACATAATATTATATCTAGATTTGGAAGTATTACTAATGGTTACCTGATGATTCTTATATTTGAGCAGCAGTTTGATCCTCTCCACAAAGTAGAAGTTCCATGACTCATCTCTATAGAACAGGTCACCAGTTTTGAGCCAACCGTCTTCGGAGAACACCTCTTTGGTTGCTTCAGGGTTTCTGTAGTAACCCTGAATTTATTAAATAGGCACTATTTATTATTATTTCTGTGGCATGAAAATTGAAGAGTTTTAAGCTATTGCATAGCTTCTATCGCGGGCCTTGAGCGCGGGGACCAAATCCAAAATTTCCGTAACGAAAAAACCTCACGCTTACCCGATCCGACGGGAAGGAGGTGTGGCTTGAAGGCCGTGCATGGTCTAACGTCGTTTCAGTTCGGCAGTCTTCGACACGGCGTTGTGTGCGATTGTGCGTTGGGGGTGAGAGAGGGGGTGAGAGAGGGTGGTGAGAGAGGGGGGTGAGAGAGGGGGTGAGAGAGGGGGGTGAGAGAAGGTGGTGAGAGAGGGGGTGAGAGAGGGGTGAGAGAGGGGTGAGAGAGGGGTGAGAGAGGGGTGAGAGAGGGGTGAGAGAGGGGGGTGAGAGAGGGGGGTGGGAGAGGGGGGTGAGAGAGGGTGGTGAGAGAGGGTGGTGAGAGAGGGGGGTGAGAGAGGGGGGTGAGAGAGGGGGTGAGAGAGGGTGGTGAGAGAGGGGGGTGAGAGAGGGGGTGAGAGAGGGGGGTGAGAGAGGGTGGTGAGAGAGGGGTGAGAGAGGGGGGTGAGAGAGGGGGGTGAGAGAGGGTGGTGAGAGAGGGTGGTGAGAGAGGGGGGTGAGAGAGGGTGGTGAGAGAGGGTGGTGAGAGAGGGGTGAGAGTGGGTGGTGAGAGTGGGTGGTGAGAGAGGGTGGTGAGAGAGGGTGGTGAGAGAGGGGTGAGGGAGGGGGGTGAGAGAGGGGTGAGAGAGGGGGTGAGAGAGGGTGGTGAGAGAGGGGAGTGAGAGAGGGGTGATAGAGGGGGGTGAGAGAGGGGGGTGAGAGAGGGGGGTGAGAGAGGGGGGTGAGAGAGGGGGGTGAGAGAGGGGGGTGAGAAAGAGGGGTGAGAGAGGGGGGTGAGAGAGGGGGGTGAGAGAGGGGGGTGAGAGAGGGGGGTGAGAGAGGGTGGTGAGAGTGGGTGGTGAGAGAGGGTGGTGAGAGAGGGTGGTGAGAGAAGGGGGTGAGGGAGGGGGGTGAGAGAGGGGTGAGAGAGGTGGTGAGAGAGGGGAGTGAGAGAGGGGTGAGAGAGGGGGGTGAGAGAGGGGGGTGAGAGAGGGGGGTGAGAGAAGGTGGTGAGAGAGGGGGTGAGAGAGGGGTGAGAGAGGGGTGAGAGAGGGGTGAGAGAGGGGTGAGAGAGGGGGGTGAGAGAGGGGGGTGAGAGAGGGGTGAGAGAGGGGGGTGAGAGAGGGGTTGAGAGAGGGGTGAGAGAGGGGTGAGAGCGGGGTGAGAGAGGGGGTGAGAGAGGGGGGTGAGAGAGAGGGGTGTGAGAGAGGGGTGAGAGAGAGGGGTGAGAGAGAGGTGTGAGAGAGGGGGGTGAGAGAGGGGGGTGAGAGAGGGGGGTGAGAGAGGGGGGTGAGAGAGGGGGGTGAGAGAGAGGTGTGAGAGAGGGGGGTGAGAGAGGGGGGTGAGAGAGGGGGGTGAGAGAGGGGGGTGAGAGAGGGGGGTGAGAGAGGGGGGTGAGAGAGGGTGGTGAGAGAGGGTGGTGAGAGAGGGGTGAGAGTGGGTGGTGAGAGTGGGTGGTGAGAGAGGGTGGTGAGAGAGGGTGGTGAGAGAGGGGTGAGGGAGGGGGGTGAGAGAGGGGTGAGAGAGGGGGTGAGAGAGGGTGGTGAGAGAGGGGAGTGAGAGAGGGGTGATAGAGGGGGGTGAGAGAGGGGGGTGAGAGAGGGGGGTGAGAGAGGGGGGTGAGAGAGGGGGGTGAGAGAGGGGGGTGAGAGAGGGGGGTGAGAGAGGGGGGTGAGAAAGAGGGGTGAGAGAGGGGGGTGAGAGAGGGGGGTGAGAGAGGGGGGTGAGAGAGGGGGGTGAGAGAGGGTGGTGAGAGTGGGTGGTGAGAGAGGGTGGTGAGAGAGGGTGGTGAGAGAGGGGGGTGAGGGAGGGGGGTGAGAGAGGGGTGAGAGAGGTGGTGAGAGAGGGGAGTGAGAGAGGGGTGAGAGAGGGGGGTGAGAGAGGGGGGTGAGAGAGGGGGTGAGAGAGGGGGTGAGAGAGGGGGTGAGAGAGGGGGGTGAGAGAGAGGGGTGTGAGAGAGGGGTGAGAGAGAGGGGTGAGAGAGAGGTGTGAGAGAGGGGGGTGAGAGAGGGGGGTGAGAGAGGGGGGTGAGAGAGGGGGGTGAGAGAGGGGGGTGAGAGAGAGGGGTGAGAGAGAGGGGTGCGAGGGGGGTGAGAGAGGGGGGTGAGAGAGGGGGGTGAGAGAGGGGGGTGAGAGAGGGGGGTGAGAGAGGGGGGTGAGAGAGGGGGGTGAGAGAGGGGGGTGAGAAAGGGGGGTGAGAGAGGGGGGTGAGAGAGGGGGGTGAGAGAGGGGTGTGAGGGAGGGGGTGAGAGAGGGGGGTGAGAGAGAGGGGTGAGAGAGAGGGGTGAGAGAGAGGGGTGAGAGAGAGGTGTGCGAGAGGGGGTGAGAGAGAGGAGGCGGGAGGGGTGTGAGAGAAGAGATATCAAATATATCAAATATAATTGCATAAGTTGATACAAAATGCTATGCAATAGCTTCACCGCGGCAGTCCCCGAGTGCCACACGTCTTTTTTTTTTATTATTTTTTACTAGCAGCGCCCCGCGGTTTTACCCGCGTTGTGCCCGTTCCCGTGGGAATTTCGGGATTTTTTGTACTTATAAACCTTCGTCTTGAATCACTCTATCTATTTAAAAAACCACGTCACAATCCGTTGTGTAGTTTTATAGATCAAAGCATACATAGGGACAGACAGCGGAAAGCGACTTTGTTTTATTTTATACTAGCAGCGCCCCGCGGTTTTACCCGCGTTGTACCCGTTCCCGTGGGAATTTCGGGAATTTTTTTACATATAAACCTTCCTCTTGAATCACTCTACCTATTACAAAAAACCGCATCAAAATCCGTTGCGTAATTATAATGAAAATCGTTCAAAATCAGGCCGCCGGCCTTGCCGCCGGGTTCGTGCCGCCGGGCCGGCGGCTTTGGTGTGTAGACACCTTTAAGCATACAGACAAACAAACAGACAAAAGTAGCGACTTTGTTTTATACTTACTATGAAGTGACTATGTAGCGATTTCCAGCACATACAAAACAGGTTTTGTCGCTTAGCGACCGATGATAATTTATAACCCGTTCTTACTTCCTGGCTGTCGTGCCCGAATTAAAACGTAACTTCCCCCATTCATTTTGAGTAGGTTAGTGGCCAATCCTGGTGTCAGAGTTTTTAGACCGCCCAAAGGCCTCTGACGAGGTCTGACGATTGAAACAACCGGGACCGACTGCTTATCGTGCCCTCCGAGGCACGGTAGCGCGGTCACTTCCACTGTCTGAACATTTAATGTGAATCTATTTACTATATTCGGACTCCAATTTAGTGTCACCACCTATCTATACTCAATATTATAAAGAGGTAAAATTTGTAAGTTTGTTTGTTTGTTTGTATGTTCGAGGAAATCTCAGGAATTATCAGTCCGATTTGAATTATTATTTTTGTAATAGATAGCCACATTCAACGAGAAGGTTATAGGCTTTTTTTCATCCCGAAATTCCCACGGGTACTGGTACAATGCGGATAAAACCGCGGGGCACGGCTAGTAAGAAATATGGATACCTAAAAATAGAGATACTCGTAAGTAGTTTGTTCGAGTGGGTTTTGGCCGACCATGGTGTCGGAGTTTTTAGACAGAGCTGATGACCCTATTCAAATCCGGATACAACATCCCACCTTGAATAATGCAGGTCCATACAGCCACAGTTCACCTCTCTTATGGGGCTCTTGCATAACATCGTCACCATTTTCATCCACCAGCTGCAATGAAATGAAGAAGTCATTGAAGACTCAAAGGAAATGGAGTTTAACATATCGCTATAGTCTTACAAATGTTACTACTTATTTATACAAGGGCAAGTCAATACAAGATTTGGGAAGTTTAACATTTTTAAATGTAATTTTTATGATTAAGAGCATAAGTCAAGTATGAATCACCAAGCTTGTCAAAGAGCATGATATGATAGAAATCGGATAACTCTCATGAGAAAGTCATAATTATATATTTCAATCGGTTTTGGCCCAGAAGAAAATCTTTTGTACGTGCCAACCTTTTGGAAGACAATCTGCAGAGAAACTTCGAGGAGTTTAGTGGCCAACCCCAGCTTCAGAGTTTTTAGAACGCCTTAAGGCCTACAATTTAACGTGCCATCCGGCAGCATACAGATAAAATTGTCACTTTCGACCATCCAAGCTGTGGTCAAGCGTGCTTAACTATCGCTTATTTTAGCGACGCTACGAGCTACCAGCGCTTACTGCGAGATTGAGGGATACCTTAATAGTATGAATACTCACTCTATATAATAAGCATCCTAGTGGTTTCCCCACTGATGTGAGTGGCGTTGAAAAAGCAGGTATGAAGGCCATGTTGGTCAATTCGCTCAATCCGTAAGCGATATTCACTGTAGCTTTTGGTACAAGACTCTGAAAGAGACATCAATAAGCCCTTTATACGGTTACTGTATCGCGCGTTTTTAGAGCGTCCAGAATTGCGCGCCGGGATGCTTGTACAAGTAAGCGTGCGCGACTAGAACATGTTGTCTTTTGCACACGCTATTTCATGCACGATAGAGATTCTGTGTAAAGGAGGCTTTATGATAATTGGCATTAAGTACTTCTGGACAAGATTTTTTGGGACATAAGTTAGAGTGGACACTCTAAGTTAGAGTAGACACTCTAAGTGGAAGTGATGGCAATTGAGAGACTTGGAACTATATTTCTACTTTCGTTTTACCGGCGTTGTACCCGTTTCCGCTGTAATTACAGTATACTATGTACCCCATGTGTCATTCTGATGTTTAACCTATATTACTGTAAAGTTTCATCCAAATCCGTCAAGTAGTTATTTCGTGAAAAAGTAACAAACATGCATATGTATGCAAGGTTGATGTAGTATAGTGTATGGATGTCCATACATCATCAACCTTCGTATTTATAATATTAATAGGATGAAAAATTATGACAATTAGTTAATATTTAATTTAATCGACGTCCCTGTGGTGGTAAGAACTCTGGCCTTACCTTCATTTCTTCAATAAGTTGCGGCAACACAGTGTTTCCTCCGAGCATGATGTATTTAAAACAAGTAAAGTCGCACTTATGTCTTTCATCTGGCCGGATCAGTGTTGCCATTAATGTGGGACTGGTTACTATGAATTCAGGCTGAAAATACAAATTGAAAGGTGTTATAAACTTGATTCTGTCTAACAAGTCAGAATGTCAAAAGTTTCTAGAGGCTAGAGACTGACTAGATAGTTTTATTCTTGAAGACTAACTTAAAAATGTAAAAAAGTATTATTAGCCTGTATTATCCCACTGCTGGACAAAGGTGTCTCATCTGACTGACGATATCAGTACAGTGATGAGGATTAGGCTTACCTAACGTGGAATGGCGATCTCAAACCCGAGCCTTATTTGAAAAGTGTTTTTCGCTCGACCCGGGAATTGAACCCGAGACCTTAGTCTAGGCAGGCGAATACACATACCACTATTATTGTCCAGAGGTGGTACAAACACTTACCCTATACTTATTAATCAGTTCATGAGCATGTTCTATAGTGATGGGTCGAGAAGATTGGATCATCGTGAACTTGAAGCAAGAGGAACATAATATATTCATAAGCGCCGACAACCACTGGATCGGGGATGTGATGAGGCTACTTTTAAACGGTGGAATTTGGACTGACTTAGATCTGCAATAAAAAGAGAAATATTGATTAGTTGAAGCTGTTGCAACTTCGGTTGCAAATACCCAACAAAAGGCCCATTCTGCAATATGAAGTATTTTATTGTCGGCACCAGTTCCTATGGGCAAATTAGCCGGATATATCAATAAAGTTTTCACTTTTTGCATATTATAACCCTGTATAGGATACCGCATACATGAATGGTGACGTTTTTCTGAGCTGATCTTCGTTTTATGGTAGGAAGTGTACCTATGTCAGGTTTTGGTGGATGGATGGTTGATGGTGGATGTTTGGGAACAAATTGTTGTATAGAGTATTATATTATTGTATTAATATAAACAAAAATAAAATGTTTGTAACCCCTAAAGCGTATCAGGTATCATCCAGAGACACTAGAGTCGAGCCAGCTGTAGCTACCGCAATTTAACTATTATATCGTACTAGCAGCGCCCCGCGGTTTTACCCGCGTTGTGCCCGTTCTTTTATTATACCTATAAACCTTCCTCTTGAATTACTCTATCTATTAAACAAAACCGCATCAAAATCCGTTGCGTAGTTTTAAAGATCTAAGCATACATAGGGTCAGACAGACAGCGGAAAGCGACTTTGTTAACACGCTTTTATTTTTTATACTATGTAGTAATTAGCAACAAACAATGTAGTTGCTCCTACACTTATAATAATATCAAAGCAATCTGTTGCAGTAGTCAGTATGATTCAATTAAATGTGTTGCTACTCACAGAAAAACAGGCGACATCAGAGCAAAACTCTTGTGTGATGCTGCGGCGAATTTAGGCAGCCCTGTGGTGCCGCTTGTTGGGACCAGAATCGCTATTGTTTCAGCAGGGTCAAAGTCTGCAGGTCTGCAATTAGAATAGGCATTTTTTGGAGTTATACCGATTCAACGATATTTAACTTAAACAGTGTTTTAAAATGTTTTGTCTCTTCCGCTCTTAGGCAAATAGCGTATGTTGGAAAGGGACAAACCATTTGATTGCTAAAGTGCTTGCTGCAATTTTCCAGCCGAAGACGATTGCTCCTGAAGAGGAAAAAGGTTTAGAGATAGGGTAAGAATGAAATAAAATTACTAAACCTTTTTCTTCTTCAGGAGCAATCGTCTTCGGCTGGAAAATTGACGACATTGGTCCACATTTTGTGCCAATCCAAAAGAAATAGAGTACCTATAGTTAGTTAAGCGTTAGTAAAAACTGTAGTAAGATTATTTTTTTGGAAAATAAAGGTTGGTTTATTTAATCATTCACTTATATGATCAGTCTGAAACTAAAAACATCTTTTCTTAGGAACAAGTCACCGGTTTTGGTGATCTCTGAATGCTGCAATATGTAATTTGAAAAAGTCTCAATCGGGTCTCCTTCACACAAATTATTTGTTGTGAAAACGTTTGATTGATATAATTCATATGTTTTGTAGTGTAGCCTTTAGTTTTAGGAAAGCGAGGTAGGGGAAGGCCTAGAATCAGTAACATGAGTCAGATTAAAGAAAAAGGGCCTTATTCATAAACGCTTACTAGCAGCATTTCAGCTATCAAATGGTTTGTCCCTTTCTGACATACGCTATTTTCCAAAGAGCAAAAGAGACAAAACACTCACTAACAGTGGTTTAGTTAGAGCGTTTATGAATAAGGCAGAAAGTGTCGGTCATGTCGTATAGAGATGTGAAGGAACTTGCACTGAATAGGAATAGATGGAGAAGTCTGCATCGGACTCCCCGACAAGAGCCTTGCTCTTTAATGTATGACGATGATGATGAGTTTTTCCAATATTTTAAACTAAAAAAAAACTTGAGAGGTGTCAATCGACACCCGGATGGAACGAAGTTTATTTATTATCAACAAAAATAATCGTCGCGATACCACACTGTTCAATGCGAAATAGAAAGACAAACGAAAATATCTAGCTTGCTTTCTATAAGAGAGAGAGAGAGAGAGACAGACAGAGAAACATGCGCACGCCAGAGAGAGAGAGAGACAGACAGAGAAACATGCCTGTGTGTGTAGTTACCTTTTTTCCGTCTAGCCCCCTTTCGCAACGCGCGATAAGGAACTTCGTTCCAATAAAATACTGGAGTATTTACTTACTTGTAATTTTCAATGGCTTTCTCATCATCCGACTTCTTCAAAAAGTCCTTGAAGGTTAGTACTGTCTCGCTTTTATCAAAACTTATCACATTTGCTTTGAGCTCACATATTTCTAATGCTTCTTGTATATCAGCTACCTTTTCATTTTGACAAAATATCATTTTCGGGGTCGATTTTTGGAATGAGTCTACTAATTCATCTGGAAATAGTTTTAACTAATATTACTCTATGTGGACTGGAATATCTTCTTCTTCTTCATCGAGTGGATGGTCAACCTGACCAATCCCTGGTGTCAGAGTTATTGTGCCGCCAAAGGCCTCTGACATGGCTCATGTAAGTCAACGGCCAAATTGCACAACATTAACTATAAATAATAAAGAAATCGCTGTAAGGAATGTTAGACTTGGCACAACTTTGTCTAGATTTCATTATTTTTTAAAGATAAACAAGCAGCTCCATAAAGACTTGGCTAGTTTTTTACAGAATATTTTTGTTAGGATTATATTTTTTCTTCAATGTAAAATTATGCGTAGAAATAATCATGACATGTTATATTACTTGTTTATAGTTTTGATTGTTAATAGTATTGTAAATTAAACGATAATGATATCAACAAAATGATTAGATAATAATGTTAGTAACTGAAGCACTTTTGAGGTTAATAGCCGGGGAAATTCAAGGGGACTAATGCATTGACTTACTTACCTTTATCTTTATCAGACGGAAAAGGAGATACTTATCAAACCCGCTTTGGCTCATTACAATGTGTAATCTCTTTTATCTCCCGGCTTAAAATAGTGAGGTTATAATTAAGTTTATCTACACTAATGTTGTAACATTCTACTTATGATTCCAATACTTGACTTATAATTACTACTGTTATAGCGCAGACAACTAAAACACTCAATTTAAGCAATTGCACATGATGTTATAATATCCACTTCGATATCGTAAAATCTCATTATAACTTCATACTTACTAACTAACAAACATCTGTCGACTGGCACTATCTTGGCTCCAATGAACAAACAAGCGTAGAATGGTATCACAAGGTCTATGTGATTTGGTGCCATCAGAGCTACTTCATCCCCCAGTTGTATACCCATCTCTTTCATACTCATGGCACATTGTATGGATCTTTTTAAAACTGATCCTTTTGTCTCGCTCTCTCCTGTTCCGCCGTCAATCTGGGAGAAATTTATAAATATTAGGTCTTCGGAGTCGAATCTACTAAATGGATGGTGGTCCATTCAAAAAAGCCTCTTTGGGGCCGAAAAAAGCAAACTTTTCCATCGAGATCTCTCTCTGTGTGTGTGTGTGTGTGTGTGTGTGTGTGTGTGTGTGTGTGTGTGCGCGTGTGTGTGTGTGTGTGTGTGTGTGTGTGTGTGTGTGGGCGTGTGTGTGTGTGTGTGTGTGTGTGTGTGTGTGTGTGTGTGTGTGTGTGTGTGCGCGTGTGCACTTTAAAATAGAGATACAGTTCAAATGGCCAAACTCTTCAGAAATACGCATAAGGTACCCACTTGCAAAATAAAGTCAGGATCATCTTTCAAGCTGCGATGTATGATCTTCCCCATATGGAACCGGTCGCTCGGTATCCCTGACTCCGCGACGATCCTGGAGGTCAGCTCTTCACGATGCCAGTAAACGGTGTAATGAGAATGTTCGTACATTTTCGTAGACAAGGTACTGGAAAAATATAAGTTAAATTAAAAGAATACTATAACAATTTTAAACCGTTAATCCGGTAATCCTTACCTCAATTTACTTGAATGCTAGAATTTTATTAATTTTACCGTCGTCGCTGCCATGTCATCGTGGCTGTTATTGCAAGCATCCACCAAAGAACACATTTGATCATTTGATCAAAAATCTTTATATATAAAAATGAATTGCTGTTCGTTAGTCTCGCTAAACCTCGAGAACGGCTGGACTTGAATTATTTGTGGAAATCCAGGAAAGGTTTAAACGGTAAGCATTGACGGAATACATGCGGGTGAAACCGCAGGGCACGGCTAGTCAAATAATTAAAAAAAAACGGAATAAAAATCACAACAGACGCTACTAAAAAAACTCGAATATTAGTTATCAAATGACATTTAAGTACCTTTTCGATAAAATTATGTAGATAATATTCAGACAGCCAGTCAGGACCGCAGTTGAGTTCCAACTACTGAGATGTTTGGACAACATACAGCAGTTTATATCACTACATAGTATAAAATAAAGTCGTCTCTTTTTCGTGTCTGTCACACTGTTTGTCTGTCTGTATGCTTAAATCTTTAAAATTACGCAACGGATTTTGATGCGGTTTTTTGTAATAGGTAGAGTGATTCAAGAGGAAGGTTTTTATGTAAAAAAATTCCCGAAATTCCCACGGGAACGGGCACAACGCGGATAAAACCGCGGGGCGCTGCTAGTTGTAAATATTAAAAAACATGCATATCTTATCTCCTTTCAAACAGTAGGGAACAAAGTCTAATCTGCCTATCTGACAGTCGTTCACTAACAGTCATACCGCACGTAGCGAAGTTTGACTAAGTGATGTTTACTCATTGCAATTGTTAAGCAACGTGCAACTCGGTCTCTACGTGGATGGGTGGCTTCTTCTTTGAGTCGAGAAGAAGAAGAAGGCTTCTTCTTTTAATGAATTAATGGTTAGCCACGGTTATGGCGGCGTTCGTGGCCGGCATCAGAGTGCTTAGTGCGAGTTTTCCAATTAACTTTACGTTTGCGTTTAAAGGGGTTCCCAACCAGTGGTCCGTGGACCACTGGTGGTCCGCGGAAGACAAAATGTGGTCCACAGACCCACCAAAAGTCGAAATATAATTCGCGAACATTTTCAAATTAATTTACGAAAATTGAAGGAAAGTCGTTGATAAAATACTGAACGAAATATATTTCACAAATTCGATTACATACACTCATAAACATGCTTCTCTACGTCTTCCGTCCAAGTTAACACTTTTCTTTCTTGGCGCTCGCTTGTTCTGAAATGTATAAGCTTCTCTATGTCTCTTGTTTACGTTACAAGTAAACTTTTCCAGTACAATTTTCGCTCACTTCACAAGTGCGGCCCAAATGTAGCCGACCGCTGGTTTTTAATACCGACTATATACCCATATTGTGTGCACCTACTTTTTTTTTACCCAGCGTGACCAAATAAGAATAGGATAATGTTCTATTCTTATTTCTAAGAAAAAAAAAATATTATTTGGTCACTCAATTATCATTCTGTAAGTACAAAAAGGTAAAGTCGGACCTAAAATGGCTTTAAAGTCCAAGTAAAACATGCACAAACTTCGATCGCGTTCCGCGCTGGCCCAAATGTTTGATTGAATGACGTCGAAAATACATTTTCTTTGAGGTCCAAGATAATAATAATTCATGCTCGAGTCGGACTCGCGCATGTTCAATGTGAAATACAAATAAATTAAACCGCTAATTAATGAAAAAAAATTGACTGGAGGTCCTTGATGACAACAATAATAAAAAAAATGGTCTCCAGTCTAAAAAAAGGTTGGGAACCCATTCTAAACTCTGTGAGTAGTGAACATCGAATAACTGTGAGTACGAGTTTTTTTTTAGTACTCACGTATGTCATGTATATTCACCGTAGCTCTGTAACGTCCAAACAATAAACCGGCAAAATTGAGTATAACATATCGACTGTGATTTCATAAGGTATAAAGTACATATAACATTTACGCGGGTTATTTTATTAGACATCGACCATGGAATTAGTATGTACTACGTATAACTAGTACATACTAATTCCATGGTCGATGTCTAATAAAATAACCTCCTAGTTGTACGTAGTACATACTAATTCCATGTAATTCCATGACATCGACGTCGCGCACTTGACTGACATTGTTTGTTGTTTGTAGGTTGCCATAGCTCCTTACATAAGACATTTTTAACCGACTTCAAAGAAGGAGGAGGTTTCTCAATTCAACCGTTTAGATGAAATTATGGTAAAGCGATATCTTTTAAAAAAAATTGTTTTCCGTCAATTTCATCAGAGGATCACTAGAAACTCGAGCAGTAGAACGAACACTGGACATTATAACAAAGATCATCTTGAGCTCTTGCGGTCGTAAACATCTTCCAGGCGAAAATATAATATGCTGACCATGACATCGTTTGTTTATAACACTACTAGAAGCACCCCGAGGTTTATTTACCCGCGTTGTGCCCGTTTCTGTGGAAATTTCGGGGATCATTATACATATAAACCTTCCTCATAAATCACTCTATCTATTTAAAAAAACCGCGTCAAAATTCGTTGCGTTCTTTTAAAGATCTAAGCAAACATAGTGACAGACAGACAGACAGACAGACAGCGGAAAGCGACTTTGATTTATACTATGTATTGATAAATCACTATAGTTACAAACAAACAATTACATTTTACGTCCGTTCGCCCGTCTCTCACCAATAAATTCAAAGTGAGAACTTTACTTTACGCACAGTGAGCGTAAAGCGATCGAACTGTCAAACTTGCAACTCACACTCGCGAAATGTACATTTACGCCGGTTAACGCGCTTACAACGTTAAATGGCAGATTTTAGTTCGCATAGTGACCACTAGGTGCGCTTTTTAGCTACATATATTTCTGAGTTAGGCAGTGGTCCCACCGCCGGCGAGAAGACGAGTAACTCTCGGCGATTTTCTCTTTCAAGAAACGCACAATAAATGCATATTCCGTATAAACGAAAGAGGTGCAAATATTAAAAGTTTCTCGCTGACTGTTCACACTGCCGGCATCGACTCGTTTTACTACTTAGTTTTGTCGCTGAGCGAGGAGCTTCAAAAATAAACTCACTCAGCGATACTCGTTCAACGATGCTAGCTCGAATTATCATTTCTTTACAATGCGACAATGAAAGTAGATAGAAGTAGGTTTGCACAGAATTGAGCAACTGCGGGCAAGTTGCGCGAGTAATCGCTCGTCGCACTTGCACACTCGCTTATAGCCCAGCTACAATACTATCGAAACTACACACTGACTTCCTGTTGATCGCCAACTCGTTTATACATAGTTTCTAGTTCTACTCGTTTCTCGTTCATCGTCGGCGTCGGCCTTAATGTTGACGCGGTGAACGCGTAAAAATTACTATGGCAACTTACAAACAACAAACAATGTCAACAGACTCACAGAGTTTCTTAGCTTACGCGACGGTAAAGTTATTTGGAAAACTCCCACTAAGCACACAGGTCTTCACTTGTGCAATTGATAGGGCATGACGGGCAGGAGAACAGGTGCTGAGGTGGTGACTGGTGAGATGGGTGGTTGATAGTGTCATTTCTCGATAGCGCTACCGTGCTTCAGACGGCATGGAAAACTGTCGGTCCCGGTTGTTTCAAGGGTCAGAGCATGTCGGAGGCCAGGTTAGTTGCCAGCCCTGGTTTCGGAGCTTTTAGGGCTCCCACACAAAACTGCGATGCGATGCGATGCGAATTCCATTTAATATATTCATCTCTTTTCTTTGTACTGTAGTAATGGCGATAGATACAACTATTTCAGTTCGCATCGCATCGCATCGCAGTTTTGTGTGGGAGCCCTTAGACAGCCTAAAGGCAATCGACATGGTCTGAAGGTTGAAACAACCGGGACTGATTGCTCACCGTGCCCTACGAAGCACCGTAGCCCTCAGATATAAATCGGCCACCCTTCCAAGTTTCCAAACTGCATCCATCCTTCCTTCCATCCGAGCTGCACGTTGCTTAACAAATGCAATGTTTGGCTAGGCGATGTTAGTTACATCGCCTAGCCAAACTACGTCACGAGCGCAACAAAAATCGATGACATGCTTGCTAAGAATATATTTTCCTATCATTAAGGGCTGACACTGCGTTAAGCGTGCGCACGCCGCGTGTGGCTTCATACAAAAGTGAACCGTCACGTGCGCCCGCGGCGTGTGGCTTCATACAAAAGTGAACCGTCACGTGCGCCCTCGGCGTGTGGCTTCATACAAAAGTGAACCGTCACGTGCGCCCGCGGCGTGTGGCTTCATACAAAAGTGAATCGTCACGAGCGCCCGTCGTCGTCGCGTGCGGTGTCATACAAAAGTGAACCGATGTGCGACGCGCACGCTTAACGCTGTGTTGACCCTTATAGTTTCAGACTTGCCTATACTGATCGATTTATAAATGCCTCACTGTATAGCCGTTATCATTATCAGCTATGTAATGTCACATTTGTACATAATTCCCTCATATTTATTATCATGGTATCAATTATCTGGAGTATTCAAATAACTGCGCTTTGAGATAGTGTTTCAATGCATTACACAATATTATAATTTCGACATTTGAAAAATCTACTAGAGTAGCACTGTCGTTAAATATATTAGAACAGTATTAAAGCCTGCTGGCACAGTATTTAAGTCTGCTAGCACAGTATTTAAGTCCACCGGCACAGTTGTCGAGTGTACTGGAAAGTGTGTTAAGTCTATAGTCTATGCTGTGTTTGATAGGATGTGTGCATTGTAGTCGCAGAACAATAGTTATTTTACCCCATGCTTATCCCAATAGACATTAAGATCTTTCATGTAAGCAATGAATAAAACAAAAATACAGACAAAACCACATAATTTTATTTTTCTTCTATGCCCATAACCTGTCTCGCTTCCGAAAGAACCATTTCATTCAGTTTCCGTCTATCTATTTTAGTTGATGACGTCACTGGCAGGCTCTCCATGAAGATAACTCCGCCTCTTAACTGCTTTATGTCGCAGAGATTGTCTGTAATCAAGAGAAAGTATACGTGTACTGATATCTTCAGTGAGATGAGAGGCCTCTGCTTTGCAGATGCAGCATAAGATGTGATGAATGATTGAATGATCGGCTATATTGTATCAGAGTTGACAGCCTGGACAGCGAGCAAGTCAAGTGTGTACTAATGACTTGATTTCGTGCGTAGCGTGTTTGGGTTGCAGTGAATTCGATCACATACTTTTCTTGCAAAGAGAAGCTTAACCCATGTGCGTAGCTTCTGCGTGCGCCGCGCCTTCATCTTTTTTAACCAGAAGACCAAAAGAAAAGTTATTGGTTATGAGTATCTCAGTCATGGAGAAGTTAGTCTGATCCGTTTGACAGATTACATGTCGTGTTGGAGGCCTTTAGGAGGTCTTTAATCACCGAGTTAACCACTAACCTGTTCAATTTTTTAAGCCAGTTCAATTTTGGCTCCAAAAAGGTTATTTGAGTAAATAAATTCTTGCTTCTACCCTTTATCAACCATGCGTCACAACTTATGCACGAGAAGTTTAATATTCCACTGTTTACGTTTGTCCCTACCTCTAACCAAGCGATGTATCTGTGAAGCGGTGATCGCAGCGCCAGCTCTGGGCACCACGCAGGCTACAGGTAAGTCCCCACACAAAGGATCCTTGATACCCGTCACGGCTACATCCAACACTCCAGGGTGGGAGCGGATCACACGCTCTAACTCTACTGGAGATACCTGAATGAACATTGTGGTGTAGAATATAATTGGTCATGAAAATTAGACAAAATAATGAAGTTCTGGCTTTCAGGATCCAAGGGAATAGAGGTTTTTTTGTTTGAACGAGTTAATCTCAAGAACTAGCAATCCAATTTGATTAATTAGTTTTGTAATAGCTACATTAGCTACACTCAACATAAATATCATAGGCTATTTTTCTTTACGAAATTTCTCACAGGGACGGCCCTAACGCGGGTAAAACCGAGGCGCGCTGCTAGTATTGTTGTAAAGAGGTTCCTTATCGATATAGTGGAAATTTAAAACTGTACTACCTATATAGGGGTACACTACCTGAAGACTCTTATACTTGAGCATAGTTTTGATTCTCTCCACAAAGAAGTAGTTCTCGTGTTCATCTTTGTAGAATATGTCTCCAGTTTTCAGCCATCCATCTTCGAAAGCCTCTTGAGTGGCTTTTGGATCGTTGTAGTACTCCTGAAAGAGATTATAAAGAATCTTTATGAAGAATCAATTCATCGTGATACATGGATACTGCATTTTAAATAGTCAAAGACAAATATTTAGAGCGGGTTTATGTTACTTTAAAGAGTCATCCAAATCCGTCCAGTAGTTTTTTCGTGAAAGAGTAACAAACATACCTACACACACATACATACATACATACATACATCGTCACAGACTTTCGCATTGATAATATTAGTAGGATGATTAACTTACTGTAAAAATACCAGGCCCTTTGATCCAGAGTTCTCCTTTAACGTTCGGTTCATTGATATCTTTCAGAGTCCTCATGTCAATTAGCTGTAATCATTACAAATTGCAACTTGTCACTTATTCTATCGCAGGAAAAATCCTAAGGAAGCGTTTCATTGAAGCGGAGCGGAACGGAGTTCAACTGACCAATCACAAGCGTTGAAATTGTCATACAACGTATTGACACATTTGCCGCTTCGCTTAAATGGAAATGCACTCTAATACTGGATTATCAGCTCGAGAACCACTAAATCCATACATTCTTTTCTGTACTTCATCTACCTACTTTACTAATATATCATTCGTTTTTAACATAATAGTTAGTGACAGCTGATATATTTACTTAGCTCTAGTGAAGGTAACACTCGGCTCAGTACAAATCATTTTCGATACAAGTCATGCTATGATAATTACTGAGTGTTGATTGGCGGGATTTTAAATTCAACCCACCAATCAGCAGCCAGCATTTTATCGTCTTCTTGTATCTATCTTTCACTTCGATCAACAAGACGTTGTGTATTGTTGATCAAAGATCTTTCATTATGCTTTAAAGAAGGTAATAAAGAACATACTCTGTATTGATATATTCCGACGGATCTCCCACAGGATCCGATTCGACTTGGTCCTTGGAAGGCATGGTTGGTTATCTCTGTCATGCCATATGCTTCAACAACTTCTGTGGTTGGAGTTAAATTCTAAAAAAAGTATTACCCTAATAATGTCCCATTGAAAGGCCTCTCATCGCACCAAAAATAATAATACAGTGAGGAGGATAAGGCGTAATCACCACGCCTGCAATGGCAAGCATGGTGCATGGTGATTACGCCTTCAAAATTTATGAGGCATTAGTCCATAAATTTTGATGGTTAAGACCAAATAGAATGTGACGCCATTGTTATTTTTTTTATAAGGGCAGAAAATTTAGGAATACATTTTATAGTTGTTCCTTACCTTGATCTCCAGAATCAGTTCTTTAGGCACGGCGCTGCCCCCAATCATGATCATTTTGAAGCAAGTCAGGTCACAAACCCCTTGTCTTTGGCTCAGCAAAGATGACATTCTAGTCGGGCTGTATCCCATAAACTGTGGCTGGTTTGAGGAATAAAAATATAAGGTATCTGTATTATTATTAAGAAGACATGTTACTTTTTGCATACACCATCTTAGATTCACCCGCAAAAGCTAAAAGCAGCGAACTGTGGCAGCAGTGTATGCCAGGTGTCCCCTACAACGTGTACCCGTATCCCGTTGTCCACATGCACTGTTATCCCCGTATCCCGTTGTCATCTTGTCCCGCTGTCCCTGTGCCACTTAGTCCACGTGTACCGGTGTCCCCGTATCCTGTGTCCCCATGTCCCGTTGTCTCCGTGTCACATAGTCCCCGTTAACCGTTGTCCCGTACGCCGTGTCCCGTTGTCTTCGTATATCGTAGTCCCGGTGTCCCGCTGTCCCCGTGTCACATAGCCCCCGTGTACCGTAGTCCCCGTGTCATATAGTCTTTGTGTGACGTTGTCCCGTACCCGTCTTAGGTAATGCTAATGACCCATTGTCCAGTAACGACTGTGTTAGTTTAGGTTAGAACTGTGACCACAACACGAACGCATAACCGAATTCCATCCACAGGATACGGGGACAATGGGAAGTAATTAAGCGCTTGTGAAAGCATCTAGGTACATATAAAACTTACCCTATAAGTATTGATCAGGTGAATAGTATGCTTGTCAACATCTTCTTGCGATGTTTGCAGTCTGGTATATTTTAATATTGGCGCAAGAAAGTAGTGAATGTATGCAGTGAACCATTGCAGAGGCGACAAGACTAGGGCTAAATGAAACGGGGTGGGGAAGGTTGTGAATCTTGACCTGAAAATTAGGACATTTTTTATTGCAGTCCGTCAGATCAGTAGTAAAGTGAAAAAGTGGACTTTTTAGTGGGTTTTTTAGCTTAGACTATTTTGTTATACAACTCGGCAAAGGCACATCCTCTTACTGAAAATCTCAGCAGTGTGTGACAGAGGTATAATAGTAATCTACGAATAATCCACAAGCCGTCTCTGTCTCTCTGTGTCACATCTGTCAAGTCCGAGAATGAGATTTCAACGTCCGTATAAATCTTACAATGTTTGTAACTTACAGTATATTTGGTCCAGTAATTGCCCAGCATTTGTACGTGACCGCAGCATACTTTGGGAAACCAGTTGTCCCACTGGTGGGCACCAGGAAGGCTGTAGTTACTTCTGCGTTGAAATCTTTTGGCCTGTGAGGAAAACAAATAAAACATTTGACAATCGTCCACCATATTGTCCACCATAATGTTCATTGGATGATAACCAGCTATTTAACTGGCTGAGAGTCTACATATCTCATCTGCCAAAATTAAAAAGCAAAATGGCTTTGAAGTTATTTTTAATATTAGCATGTACTATCCCACTGCTGGACAAAGACCTCTTTTCTCACCGAGTCACAATCAGAGAAAATAAATGTCCGCGCAAAAACTCGGCACATGACGCAGTATGTTGAGTTTTTGTTTAGCTTTAGTGGGCGTTGCTTGAGACCCATAGAAAGAGAGTAAGGTCACTTAAGAAGCAACGGTTACAAAAAAAGGTTACTAATTCCACGGATTACAAAATCATTCACGTTTTCATGTATATCTGGATATTATATTGTCAAATACTTTACCTAAATTTATCTGCTTCTTCATCCCTTACTTGTAATAGCTCTGTAAAACAAGTGACATTCGATTCCTTTTCGTCTTCAAATTGTATGACTCGTGCTTCTGATTCAATGGCTTCCAGCATTTTGATTATCTCGTTCACCTTCTTCCTCTGGCAGAATATTATTTTGGGTTTAATTTTCTTGAAGGCCATTTCTAATTCATCTGCAAAATCGGAAGAAAAATCAGGGTTTGCTTGATATAACGGCTTATGCTTTCGAATAGACCGTCTACAGAGGTAAGCCTGCGCAGAGCCCTTAGTATAAACATTTTTTGGTCTAGTTTATGAAATGACAAAAATATTAAAGACAGGCATGACTGCGTAATACCAGACATGCTAACAAACTGCACTGTCTAGTGTTGGTCTAGTGTGGAAACAAGATCAATGACTTAGGCTACGATCTAAGAGGCGGCGACAGGGAGTAGCTTAGTAAAACGAACGTTCGCGAATGGCTGCACAGCACGCTTAGCAGGTACTTGCAAGCTTGCAAGCCACTTGCTCTAGACGACAAAAAAGCCTGTACGTTCGTAGGCTTAGTGGTCACATGTGATAACTTACAATTCTTCGCTGTTCTGTCCACAGGAGCAATTGTAGCTCCCAAATATAAAGCTGCATAGAACGGTACAGCTAAATCTAAGTGGTTTGGAGCCATCAAGCAAATTACGTCGCCTTGCTTCAAACCTATCTTCTCTAAGCTAATCGCACATTTCACGGACCTCGATAACATTGATCCAGCCGTTTCTGACTTTAATGTTGCTCCGTCGATCTAGAAAATATACACAATTAGCAGAGCGTGGCTTTACCTGTTGTTTCTGTAGGAAAATTTGTGATTAAAATTCGCATAGGTTGGTGTTTTTCTGAACAGGGAAATTTTCAAACAAATCCTTTCCGTAGTTTTTCCGTGAAGGAGACAAAAACATACATCCATCAACTATACTAATAAATTTCGCACTAATAATACTAATCCCCCTAGATTAGTCACTACATAGTATAAAACAAAGTCGCTTTCCGCTGTCTGTCCCTATGTATGCTTAGGTCTTTAAAACTACGCAACGGATTTTGATGCCTTTTTTGTTTAATAAAATAGTGATCTAAGAGGAAGGTTTATACATATGTATAAAAAATTCCCACGGGAACGGGCACAACGCGGGTAAAACCGCGGGGCGCTACTAGTAACAAATCTTTCAAATTGTATTTTCTATCACTATTATCCGACTTATAAATTTTAGTAGAAGACAATTAAATAGCTTTCACAAATACTTTTTCCTGTCGAATGCCGGATAAATATATAGCCGATGACCTTAAAACGTCCTACCTGATGAACAAATCCAACATCGTCTTTGAAGCTTTGGTAAATCATTTTGCCGATATGGAACCGGTCTCCAGGAATGCCGGATTCGGCCACTATTCTTGCCGTCAGCTCTTCCATATGCCAATTCACCGAGTAGTTCACGTGGGACAACGCCATTTTGATGGGAAACCTGTAGAAAAATATCAAGTATTAGAAGTTTTTACGTACCTATTCGGGCGGGGATTTTACAAGATGCTAGCTGAATCTGTATCTATACTTATATACATAAATACATACTATGTATAAAAAAACTTGAAAGGTGTCAAGGGACACCCGGTTCACAGTCCCGGATGGAACGAAGTTTATTTATTATCAACAAAAATAATCGTCGCGACACCACACTGTTCAATGCGAAATAGAAAGACGAAACGAAAATATCTAGCTTGCTTTCTATAAGAGAGAGGGAGAGAGACAGACAGAGAAACTTGCGCACGCCACAGAGAGACAGACAGAGAAACATGCGCGGCGCGCAAGTTTCTCTGTCTGTCCCTTCTCTGGCCTAAAAAATGTCGTTACCATTTTTTCCGTCTAGCCCCCTTTCGCAACGCGCGATAAGGAACTTCGTTCCAAAACTGAAGAGTTTCATTTTTTGTTTGTTTGTTTGTTTGACCGCGTTTATCTCGGGAACTACTTGTCCGATTTGAATAATTCTTTTTGTATTGGATAGCCACATGAGGAAGCTCATATATTTTTATCCTGCAATTCCCACAGAAATAAGCACAACGCGGGTAAAACCACGGGGCGCTGCTAGTAGGCTAATAAAGCGCGAACTAGTGAGCGAGTGTTTTTTGCATTTTGATCGGATTTCTATTCTTTTGTTTACACTTTTCTCACTTCCATTAGGAAAACAGCTGTGGACATTCGAATACAATTCGGATCCGGCTGTCACAATACAAGTGGGAAGATACTCTTAAGCTACGATTTAAATAATTCATTATATCTCGTGTAGGTCCCTAGTTTGAGATTTAGACCAACTAAACACCTCCTACAAGGTCTAAACTCCGTATATGTTTTTGAACATCTCGGGACCCTGGTGTTGGAGTTTTAGACCAACTAAGGGGCGCTTAAAAATCTAACCTAAAACCGGACTTTATAATGATAATGTGTACGCGTCGCCTGAAAGTACCTATATTATAATGTTATACGTTAGTAGAAGGGAAATAAAAAAATCTCCATCTAGTTAACAAGTCGGTAACCCTATTCGGGGCTTAGCTTAGGAACTAGTGCCACCGACATCAACTTTCCTTCCATTTTTGTTTGACCACGACTTCTTCTTTTTTTCTTTAAATACACTTCTTTTCACCATATGCCATTGTAATAAGTTAAAAAAGTGTAAACATCAGAATGGGTAAGTCTGAAAAAACGAGAGATATAAAGTTCTTTTGTATTCTGTATACCTAATAACGTTGACTGTAATAATATCACCTCTATCTTACCTCTAATCGATCATTGAGTACTTTTATTAGATGTACCAACAAGTACTTATTACTACTAACGTTCTTGTTTCCTTAACCATTAATTGCCCGAAACATAACCGATTATAAAAAACAAGATAGTAGTCCTTACTCACTAGTCGATATATAATGAGTACCCGTTGAGGTTATTACCCGTCCGTAACCGTCATTATTTTATTTTCTTTTATTTACAAAGAATAACAACAAAGAACAACAAACATTTTTAAACATTATAAACATTTTTATCAACGCAGAGTATCGACGAAATCAGTGTGTGTTTATCTATGAATGAATAGGTATTTAATTCTGTATATACACAATAAGGACGATGAAATTGGAATAATTCGTTAAGGATTCTTTGGCGAAAGTGCTCTCTAATATCGATCAATTAATTCGTGAATTGTGACAAATATTAACGGACAAACTTGTAAGATTTTTTATTTTTTAAATTAAGAACGGATTGCATAAGAATTCTTATATCAATTTAGCACATAAATGTTTTAAAAACAAAAGCTTTTCGTACCAAATTGCATTTAATTTTATATCAATGACTCTATTTAAAATTCGTCAATTGTTTTTTTTTCGGTTTGACATAGTCCATAAAAAGAGGATATTATGTAAGTAGGTATATATTATTTAAAATATTATATTATAACAATTTACGAGTCTAATCTTAGCTACCAATATGGTCTAGTAATAATTTTAAATATGTAGGTACTTACGTATTTATTATTTTGCTAGTTTCATTAGTGATTTGTTATAGAATTGCATTATAATTGTAAAAAAGTGTGGACCAGTCCTACTGATTTTTATTTTTCATAACATTACCTAACCTCTTTTTATTTAAAAAAATCCTATTATAAGAGAGTAAAAACTATAGATAAATTTACGGACATGAGTAAATTCAGGAAGTAATTTAAAAAAACTACTTACGTTTAAAAAAACCGACTTCAAAAATAAAAAGCAAAAAATAACTATTATCATATAATATGAGTACTACTAAGGTAGTAATAATTATTAATTATATACTTTATAGTATTGTTATTTTTGGAGTCGGTGACAGCCAAGAAGAACAAATTGTTACGTTATGCTCGTGTTATAGTTATAGTTATACCTTATCCCTGCGAACATCCAGCGGAGTGGAGTTGATTTTCATAAGTTTCTCTCTCTCTCTCACACACAAACAAATCTCACTTGGCTGTCACCGACTCCAAAAATAACAATACTAGTATATAATTAATAATTATTACTACCTTAGTAGTACTCATATTAAATGATTATAGTAATTTTTTGCTTTATAGTTTTGAAGTCGGTTTTTTTAAACGTAGTTTTTTTTTATTTTATTTTTTACTTTTTACAGTTTGCTTTCTTTGTTTGTTAGTTTATAAGCTTCATAATTGAATAAATCATGGTTATGTTTGAACAGTGATTTACGTATTTCTTATTAATCCAAACAGCGCAGTGGCTTGTTTAACCCGCCCGCTGTATTTACGTATTTTTTAATTCGTCGTTAAATTTAAACGGACGGTCCAATTACTGAACTTCACTGTAGATGCATTTATTTTGATAAACATTGATATATATGCGAATATCATAAACTAACTATTGCAGTACTTTTTAAATTGAAGAAATTTATAGAAGTGGTATTTGTACGTAAACTATAATAGATAGGCATATACTGTCGCGGGTTTTATTATGCAAAATAATGAGTTCTTTAAACGTGATAAACATTGTTTTTATGTATCATCTATAGTTTTCGCAGCGCACGCGACATAAGCACGCCGATAAATGATTTTTGCTATACCCTCCGTTACATTATTTCAATTTTAGTGAGGTTCCCGAAGGAAATTTGGGATAAAACTTTAAACGGGACCAATGGGAATGTCTACAGCATCGAACAAAAAAATAATCAAGTAAATCGGATGAGAAACCCCAGAGTAATCGGTGTACATACATAAAACAAAAAAATATATACCGGTCGAATTGAGAACCTCCGCCTTCGGTGTTTGAAGTCGGTTAAAAAGTCGTTTGTCTTATGGAATATGCCGTGATAGCTATAATTCGAACCTTACCTGCCGTACTTAGGAATGTAAATTAAGGAGACAATAACTAATTAACTTAATTTTTCATACATTTTCATTCATACAATTTTTTATACGTCGACAATCACTCATCATCATCTCTTTTACGCCCTTACGCTCTCAGAGACCTAAAATTCTGCCTTAGTAGAAATTCAGTGAGTAATTTTCACAAGTAATGTATTTTCATATATCAATTACGCCAAATATCAAGTATTAGATTCGATTTAATGAACGCCTCTGAGTGTGACAGTTAAAACTGTATCTGTCAAAGGATGTTCCTTTACAGTAATCGCACCTATTTTAATCCAAGACAAATAAATTTAATGTCACTCACTTTAACGTATTCACTTGTTTTGTCACATTGTCTGTCTAACAACATACATATATTTTGGAAAGACATGCGATATACCTACGCATCATTATCAATACCTTACATTATTTAAATATATTTAAAATTTTAAACATTTTCATGAATATTTATTAGTTAACTAGTGAAATTGTGATATCACTCTCTTTTTTATTAGTTACAACATTACCATTTTTAATTAACCGTTAATATTTGTATTGTATGCCTGATTTTCAGGTAGAATATTTATAACGTTAGTTACCACCTTAACATAATTACTACTCATTATAGGGAATAAAATTATTCTTATTATTTTAATACTAAACACTTTGTCCAATAACTTCGACTCGCGATCTCATACTAATTACATTTTCTTTTATCCTTATTTAAATTTTAGGATGAAAAGAAAAATAAGTATATAGAAATATAGGTACGTAGCCTGCATTTTAATCCAAAAAATCGGAAAAATGAAAAAAAATATCTGAAATTCTTGAATTTATTTAGTACCTAAAATATGTTTAAGAAACAAGAATTTTTGACAGGATACTCTGTGCCCGCCGGATGCCGGATGGTTATATGAACGGTGAACTTTTAATTACGTTACATAATTATTAATTTGATTTTAATAAAAAGGTAAACAAACTTTGATTTAATGACAGAATGTTACAATTGTTTATTTATTAAAGTTGCTTTCCTTTGATAAGCATTGTTGTTCATAAATGAAATAATTGATTGCGTCACATATTTATTTACATAGTAAAAATGTAACTCCTATCTGTTTGTATGTCCGCTTTTCACTGAAAAACTACTGAACAGATTTTCACATAATTTTCATTTATAATCAAAGTAATTCAAGAGCTAGGTTTTGACTAATTTTTATCTCAAAATTCTAACTAAAATCTTACGCAATATTGATTAACTTATGTGAAGCAAGGGTGTGTCGATAGTTAAAATAATTTAAATATATTAAGAGGCGTGTGCTATCTTGTGAATTTAAAGTACTCAACTAACCATTAAACTAGTGTCAAGTTTTATGATAATGAAGAAAACACAACTGTAAATTATACCATAGAATCCCTACTAATATTATTAACGTGAATGTAATTTTGTTTGTTACGCTTTCACGCCAAAACTACTGAATGAAATTAGATACACGTTAGTCCAGAGCCTGAGAAAGGACATAGGCTACTTTTTATCACGAAATTCCCACGAGAACAGGCACAACGCGGGTAAAACCGCGGGGCCCGGCTACTAATATAAAGAAGCTGAAAAGTTTGTTTGTTTGTAAGCGGTAAATTATAGAATTAACTGTCAGATTCAATTAAATATACTATTGCTAGCAGCGTTCCGCGGTTTTACCCGCGTGGTTCCCATTCCCGTGGAAATTTCATGAAGAAAAATAGCCCGAAAATTTCATGATAAAAAATAACCCGTTGAATGTGACTGTTTACTTCAAAAATAATTATTCAAATCAGATTTTTAGTTTCTGCGTTCAATCAAACAAACAAAAAAATAAGCAAAAATCAAACTTTATTAGCTTTACTAGCAGCGCCCCGCGGTTTTACCCGCGTTGTGCCCGTTCCCGTGGGAATTTCGGGATAAAATGTAGCCTATAGCCTTCCTCGATAAATAGACTATCTAACAGTGAAAGAATTATTCAAATCGGTTCAGTAATTTCTGAGATTAGCGCGTTTAAACAAACAAACAAACAAACAAACAAACAAAACAAACTCTTCAGCTTTATAATATTAGTATAGATTATCTTACTACAAATAAGTTTTTTTAGATAAAAATGTAAAACAAAAGCGAAGTGTATCCGTAAACGTAGTTTTAATTCAAAATTGATAACCACTTCTAATTCAGAATTTCCCATGAGCACAGGTACAACCGCGGCTGACTATCAGCAACTTTATAAATTGCCCTCTTGTTTAACAAGTCATTCGAAGTAACAACGAGGAACAAACATATTAAATTAACTTAATTATCTAAAATTAGTCGCAAAACAATTACTGAATATTAAAATTAGATTTGGTAATCTCAAGGTGAATCTCGAAATTACCACGGGGTAATTTCGAGATTTTGATTGTGCGCTGCGTCTGAAACCGCAGGGCACAGCTAGTATCTTTTCATTTTATTTCATAGTCATAGGTTTTATCATAATACGGCGACATAATGTCATTACAGTAGTTCATATAGGTACTTTCTACGGATAGTAGTCGTTACATGAGCCATGTTAGAGGCCTTTGGCGGCTCAATAACTCTGACACCAGGTGAAGACCAGACCTCGATGAAGAAGAAGAAGTTCATATACCTCCATGGTGAAACGTAGCTGTTACTGCTGTTACTATAACACATTGTAAATACCCTTGTTTGTACCCATGTATATTGAACAAAAAATTTAATTGAATAAATTGAATTCAATCACTACATACCTAGTACCTATAAAACAAAGTCGCGTCTGTTTGTCTGTTTGTCTGTATGCTTAAATCTTTAAAATTACGCAACGGATTTTGATGCGGTTTTTTGTAATAGGTAGAGTGATTCAAGAGGAAGGTTTTTATGTAAAAAAATTGCCGAAATTCCCACGGGAACGGGCACAACGCGGGTAAAACCACGGGGCGCTGCTAGTTCAATTATAAGAATACTTTACTTTACTTTAACCTCACAAGACATGTCTAACAGAAAGTTAATACAGTTCCGTAACCAGTTCCGTGGAAGTAGCCCTAAAAGATAATAGTCATTTAATATTTGATTACCAAGTAGCATTGCAAGGTTTTGTCACAGCAAAGTATCTATCATTTGGTAAATAATTTATCAAAAGCAGCCTTTGCAACTCCCAGCCAAATTACCTATAATATGACGAGAACTAACATTGGACTATAATTTAGTGGTGAATAATAGAGTAAATTGTCCGTTATTTATAGGATTCCGGGCGCTTTGTAAGACTTGTTTCACAATAGATGGTTTATTAGTTTTCTTGTCACTGGTATATTAGGTAAGATGGAAAGAATTGGTGAGAAGCGATTTGGCGAATGTGGAATTGGCGAGTTTAACAGCGAGCGAGTAGTTTGATAAGTATTACGCTGTTGTATAGGCCATCGAAGTTATATCGAAAAATGCATTTTTTTTCTCAAATATCTGTACATTTTCGCTTATTACTTTTTTATTTATAGTTGTACGACAAAAAGTTGCAGACAAAAGTTGTAGATAATTTAATTTGCAAAAAGAAACGTCAACATATTTGTTATATGAGATCAAAAGTTTACCAGATAAGCCGTAAAAACCATTTTAACCCATTTTAATTTTAATTTGTCAAAGATGGCGGCCATGGGACAAGAGTGGCAAACCCACGAACTTGGTTAGACTGACCCCCCCCCCCCCTACTCTAAGATTTGAAGAAATTGCGTCCGCTAAGAAACGCAAAGTAAGGCCTAAAAATGTAACATTTCAAAGGATTACTATCGAACTCGCTAATTTACATGATAACGACAAGGTACAGTGTTTTAAAATGTGTAGATGGCGTACATTCTGACAGGTAAATGAATACTGCTCTGTAAATAATATAAGGCGCTAACAAACTAAGATTCCTTTTAATCGACTTCCAAAGAGGTTTTCAATCTGTTAAAATCTTTTTGTGTTTCATAACCACATTTAAAAGAAAGATTATAGGCTATATGTAATCCCGAAATTTCCGCAGGAATATGTATAATGGGAGCGAAATGTTGTTATAAATGACTTCTCTTAATTATATTTATTTACAAACCTCAAAAGATTGTTAATATATATTTCACAGTTTCCTGTGTCTTCATCATCACTACATACTCGTATAAAACAAAGTCACTTTCCGCTGTCTGTCTGTCCCTTTGTATGCTTAGATCTTAAAACTACGCAACGGATTTTGATGCGTTATTTTCAACACTAATATTATAAAGAGGAAAACATTGTTTGTTTGGTTGTAATGAATAGGCTCAAAAACTACTGGACCGCTTTTAAAAATTCTTTCACCATTCGAAAGCTACATTATCCACGAGTAACATAGGCTATTTTTCATCCCGAAAAATTTCAAAATTTCAAATTTCATCCCACAGGAATGGACACAACGCGGGAAAAACCGCGGGGCGCTGCTAGTAATAGATAAAGTGATTCAAGAGAAAGGTTTATATGTATAAACATTCCCGAAATTCCCACGGGTACAACGCGGGTAAAACCGAGGGGCGCTGCTAGTCAGAAATAAAACCAGTCTTTTGTTTTTTATCTCAAGCCCTACTTGTGTCTCCTCATTATCTTCTTGAAATAAGTTTAGTGCCCGTTATGACTGTATAGTCGGGTAAGTGTGCGATTAACCCTTTTTAGTCGGCTATTGCTTGACGTAAGGAAGGTGTCATAAGTGACATAAGGTTGACTTATAGGTGAGTTAGGATTACGCTACATAGTTGAAGACTCGGTTTAGTTCGAAAAACAATTGCACGTGAAAACTGTAAAAAGATTATTTTTTGTTTTTTTTTTAAATAAAGTTACGTAAGTACTACGATTAGAATCAGCGAATCTAAAAATAGCATTAAAAATTATCTTTTGCAGCTTATAAATTCGCTCAACAAACGACGAAAAAAGGAACAATTAAAAATATAACTATCCTTTTTGCTTGTCAAAATTTTGTCTCCAATGCCATTTGGTGCCACAGTCAAAATATTGTTAGGATTTAATAATATCCCTTGCATAATACATAAAACAACTTGTTGGAATGCATGTTTAAGTTAAATCTCACAACCAATATATTATATCGTATCTCGGTCAAACATCATGCACACATCTTTACAATAAACTTGAACTTATATACTTGTACAAAAGTACCCTTCTATAAACTACCAAGTCATTACACTTCTGTCCTAGTATCGTGAGTTGACGTTTGTTTGGATAGAGGAGACTGCTTATCTTGAAGATAAAAGCCCTGTTCATTGTAATATTAAAGTTTATAGAATTATTTGTTAAGTGATAGTGAGTTTAATTGCTAAGTAAGTATGTATGGGATTATTTGCTAATTCTTATTTTCGTTTGGAAAATTGTCCTTATTATTTATTTTATAGCGGTGTTTATGGTATGGTTAACTAGTCTATGAAAATTCTTCATTTTCCTACTTGATTTTTAATTTTCCGAATGCCTCTTTTTACTTTTTTTTGCCATATTAAAATTAAGTACTTAACTACGTTTTTATTACATTGACTTTTTGTGTTTTATATATTAAAATTGGATACGCAAACTGGACATGCGGACATATTTCTCCTTCTTTTGTAAACAACTTGAAAAAAGGAGGTAGTTATCAATAGCTTCAAGACTGTTTAAAAATACTAAATACGGTCCAATTGAGAACTCTTATTTTTATAATGTCGGCTAAAAATGGATATTCACCGATATTACTGCCATTCTGTACCAATTTTGAAAAATTCATTCAGGACTATTTTTGGGTACCTATAGGTTTATGATTTTTAAGCTGATAGCACAAGCAAGTCTAAGTAAGTTCAGGTAGATTAGTGGCCAACCCTGGTGTCGGAGTTTTTAGACCGCCTAAAGGCCTCCGACATGGTCTGACGATTGATAAAACCGGGACCGACAATTTAACGTGCCCTCTGAAGCACGGTAGCGCTCAGATAGAAATGCTCTCGGCCACCCATCCGAGCTGCACGTTGCTTAACAATCGCAATCGCAACTGCTTAGTCAAACTGCGGTACGAGCGACACTACTACTGCGCTAAACTTTATTGAAATCAGTTTTGTTTTACTATTTTCGTTTTAGCGCCATGCCGCAACGACGCATGCCAAACGACTCAGTCCACTGGTACATGAACGAGGTGATATCCAGAGTGGTCGCTCGCTCAGGGATCCCCAGCGACCGGTTCCATCTCGGAAAAATTCTGCTGCAGTGCATCAAAGATGATCCAGAGTTGGTACTCCAGGTAAATACCCAGACTAACACCCATATTCTAAGTCGTTTCCTCACACTCCACTCAAACTCGACTTGAGGTCCCTCAAAATATTTCCTCACTCGAGTTGAGGAAACAACTGTCAAACTAGAATACCGATTATTTACTCAAGAGTGAGTCGAGTTTGAGTGGAGTGTGAGGAAACGACTTAGAATATGGGTGTAAGTTGAAAATGCTATGCAATTTTGTAAAGAAATGACTTCATGACACTAATCTATAACTGCCGTACACAGAGACACCAAATAAATCGACAATTAAGTGACGTAATGTCATACTTTATAATGTCAAAATCACTCATTAAATCTCTACTAATTTCTTCTATCTAACCTAACATAACCTAACTTCCTATCAGCTTATTGATATGCATAAAATATACTTGGTAATTAGCTATACTCTACTCTACTATACTACTCTAAGGGCGCGTACTGACCGACGTTACAAGGCGTAATGTAACATGTTTCACCGCGAACGTTCGTGCAGTCAGTACGGGGAAATATGGCGTAGACCCGCGGAAGCTACGGGGGTGCAACGAGTGGCTTTATCTGGGGGCAAGGCAGTGCCCCCGTCAAACAAAAAAGCAGCACAGCCGTATTTTTATTTTCTCGAAGTAATTCAGGTCACTGGAAATTCGGGCCTTAGTTCCATCCACACCGAAGTTATAAGGTCGAAAATGGCCTGAACTGTGTCGAGAAAAGGATGGTTACCCCGTAGCGCTTTTTGCTCGACTTGGCGGGGGCAATGCCGTGCCCCCAGATAACTCCCAAGGGATATTTTGACACTTCTGAGTATTTACTCTATACATTACAGACAGACGGCTCAACCGGTGAATCTGAGACGAATGCGTCAGTACTTCAGCGGTGCATTCGGTGTGCGACCAGCTTCAAGGCTCTGGGTCTGCAGCGAGGTGACGTCATGGTGCTGATGGCTCCGAATCACCTGGATTTAACTGTACCGTTCTATGCTGCACTGTTTCTGGGGATTAGTACGGCTGCCGTTGACCGCACTTTGGGATTGAGTAAGTTAATGTGAAAGCTAAATGTAATAATATGTGCATAAATGATTTATTTGTTGTATAGATATTTTTGAACTAACGGCAGGAGATTTTATAGTATGAAGTAGAGACTTTATTTAAGGTAATAATGTTCTGCTTTGGAAATAAAATAAACCGAGTGAGTTAAATATTGTGCCCCTCAACATAATATGAAATTAGCAGCAACCCGCGGTTGTACCCGCGTTGTGTCCGTTCCCGTAGGAATTTCGGGAATTTTTATACATATAAACCTTCCTCTTGAATCACTTTATCTATAAACCGCTTCGATCAACAATACACAACTAGATATCGGGTCACGTACAAAATCAAAGCTAAATACTGTCCGCGGGGATGACGTGTGACAGCTTATTTTGTTTACAACCGAACTGAAAAATAAGTTTTAAAACAGTTCGAAGTTCAACCTAATTACAACCATGACACCTAGCAATAAAGTAGCAAATCTTATGAATAACATAAGTGAGAATAACGCCTCACTTTTCAAATGAGGCGTTATTCACCAAGACGTATTTTTTGCGCCGACCCGACATCTAGTTGTGCATTGTTGATCCAAGATAAACCGCGTCAAAATCCGTGCAGTAGTATTTGAGTTTATCGCGAACAGACAGACAGACAGACGCGGCCAGGGACTTTGTTTTATAATAGGTGTGATACTCAGCTAGTTTCGGTTCTATATAGCTTTGTCTTTGCTTGTTCTAATTGTAGGGCATCGACTCTAGAACAAATTATTTGCCACCATGCCATCACAAGGTCTGAGCAATTGTTTCAATTGATTCAAATTACATATTATTATAAGCGGAAGACATCTTACTTAATGACGCAAAAAGAGTACTTAGTGCACTATTCTATTGCTGTGAAAAAACACATATTACTGTGTTGATAAATCTGTACAAATATTATAAAGCTGCAGTTTGTTTGTTTGTTTGAACGCGCAAATCACAGGAACTACTGGTCCGATTTGAAAAATTCTTTTTGTAATGGATAGCCACATTCAAGGGGAAGGTTATATGCTATTTTTGAACCTGAAATCCCACGGGGAAAGGTACACTACTAATATTTTAAATGCGAATGTTTGTGAGGATGGATGTATGTATGGATGTATGTTTGTTGCTCTTTTGCGTAAAAACTACTGAACGGATTTGGATGAAATTTTACAGTAATATAGGTTCACATTTTGGAATTATCAAAATGACCTCCATTTTGCAGGTGAACTGAAAGCCACATTTTCCGTCTCTCGACCTAAGATAATATTCTGCCAAAGCGACAAGGCTTCTGATATTCAGATAGCCCTCAACGACATAGAACTGGATGCTAAAATAGTGACATTTGATAAAGGAGACTATCTCTTCAACTTCAATGAGTTTTTGGAGAAGTATGGAGAAGATTTACCTGCTGAAGAGTATCAGTAAGTTACAAATATATTTCATGAAATTATGTCATTAAGTTTGTTGGCCGCATGCAACATGCAGTGACTGCAGCAATATATAAAGTACACGGTAGTCGACTGCATTGAGCGAACAACTGCAGTTGTTACCTAATTAAATGTTTGCAGTCAGTACAGTCTAGTGCGAACTGTGAATACGACTTTCGGTGACTGAGGTAGATTAACCCAAGTTCTACTTTCGGACCTACCCAATATACACACAAAATTTCATGAAAATCTGTCGCGTCATTTCGGAGGAGTTTGGCAACAAACACCGCTACACGAGAATGTTATACATAAGTACTATTTAAACCATTTTCAGAGCCGAAGATTTTGATCCAGAAGACACTATAGCGTTTTTGATAGCTACGAGCGGAACCACAGGCCTGCCCAAGGCTGCGGCGGTGTCTCACAAGAATATAATCATCACATCTCCTTATTTGTGGTACGTTTGCACTTGAAAGATACAAAGGAGAATGAATTGTTTAAGACCAAATTGAATATTGCTATGCTGTTATTGGTAGGCGTTATCTATCCATCTTCACTACATAGTATAAAATAAAGTCGTCTCTGTTTCGTGTCTGTTTGTCTGTATGCTTAAATCTTTAAAATTACGCAACGGATTTTGATGCGGTTTTTTGTAATAGGTAGAGTGATTCAAGAGGAAGGTTTTTATGTAAAAAAATTCCCGAAATTCCCACGGGAACGGGCACAACGCGGGTAAAACCGCGGGGCGCTGCTAGTACTAATATAATAAAGTTAATCTCAAGAACCACCAGTATGACTGTAATAATTATTTTTTTAATGGATAGCCATATTCAACAAGAAGGTATGGGCTATTTATTCCGTAAAATGTTCATAGGTGTTAAGGTGCGTACAGACTATATAACATAACATATATTACAACATTGCTATATAACATGTTTCAGATAATGTGGACACTGAATGTTATAAAAACATGTTATAATAATATGTTATTGATATGTACAACTCTCTCTTGTC
Source organism: Cyclophora albipunctata (assembly GCA_963082685.1). NCBI lineage: Eukaryota > Metazoa > Arthropoda > Insecta > Lepidoptera > Geometridae > Cyclophora > Cyclophora albipunctata. The sequence goes on from OY720133.1 coordinate 4,881,846, forward strand.
GACATTATGGATAGCACTGAAGAACGACAAACGACAATGGTTATATAACATTGTTATATTGCATTAATGTGTACAGTATTGTTTTATGTTGCAATGTCGAATAACAAGGTTACATAATGTGGACGTGTTATAAAACACAAGTTATATAATATGTTACATACTTAGTCTGTACGCACCTTTAGTGAAGTTTCTCTTAATCCTGCATCATGCGTCAAAATATTAAGGTACTTAAATCTAATTAAAATAATGCAACTTCGCAACAAAACTCTAAAATTGTGAAAATTACAAATCTAAATAACAAATTCCCATGGGAACGAGAACAACGCGGGTAGGATTGTTTTGTAGTCCCGAAATAGATAAAATCTTCGTCATTTACGAATTGATTCAAATAATGTTTTAATTTATTCATGGGTATGTTTCCATTACTAATTAATTTCACTCGAACTTACTTCGTTTTAAAATTCTGTCTGAAAACTTTTTAAGGAAAGAAAGTTCAAAGGAAAGTTTTCGATAATGTATAAGTAATTCAGATGTCAGGTGTTATTCAGTGTCTTACAGCTGTGTAACATTAAATATCGTAAAAACATAGTACGGGTCGCGAGGACTTAGGATTTTTATCCGACACCAGCCAGGCAAGCATATAACTGAAGACAAAGGTTTTATCTTCGTTTTATCTCTACTTATTAGACAAACTTCTCTTTATCTACATACAATTTCAAAAACTTTCGTATTTACTTCCAAGCGAAAACTTAATGCGAATGGTTTTATTATCTGTGGGAGTTTTTTCTACATTTTCTATACAAACGGCAACATGGGTCCTATTTTTGTTGCTCGAGAGAGAGACATAAAATCTTCCGGAAAAGTAGACATACGTCTTCAGTTATATGCTTGCCCTGCAGGGTTGGCCACTAGCCTACATGAGCTTAATTATATCGTTGACTCCGTTTACAGGGCCAGATACCGAGAGTTCCCAACACCAACACGCTTGGCGTTAATGGGCGCCCCACTTCAGTGGCTCACTGCACTCATGACCTTCGTCATCTCACCGCTGCTGAGATACCCTCGGCTGCAGTCCACCTTGCCCCTCACTCAGGAACATACGTACCATCTTATTAATACTTATAAGGTAAGGAATCATAGGGATGCGCTTCCATTGAAACGGAATCGACCAATCACAGCTCATTACGAAAATATTTTGACAATTGCAAAGCGTTGATTGACAACTTCAATTTTGATTGGTCCACACAGCTCCACTCGGCTTCAATAGCCACGTATCCTTTTACTCCGACACCAGTGGCCTTTATTATATAAATGTTGGTTCTATTTCAGCCATCATTCGCTATCCTAAGTCCCACGATGATGACAACCCTGATCAAACCTGAGGAACGGGATCAGTGCGACTTCACTTGTTTTGAACTTATCATGCTTGGAGGCAGCGCTGTGCCAACAGACCTGATTGAAGAATTGAAGGTATGCAATACATGCACTTCATTTGATCCCTTGTCTTATCTGACCCCATGTTTCAAATTACCCCATGTCTCATCTGACCCTATATTTCATATGTCACTTTCATATCCATTCAATTTTATCATAACTTGCTTTTTCAAATGACTCTATATCCCATTAAAAACCATGTCTCATCTTACACCATATTTCATCTGCCGCAAGTCTTATTCAGGCCAAAGGCTCATGTGTCATTTAACCCTTGTGTCATCTAACGCCATGAGTCATCTAACCCTAGTCTTATCTGTTCCCTAGTCCCCAAGACTCATGTGACTCTATAATCATAAATTTTATATGCATTATTGTAATTGCAGATGATCTCTCCCGAAACTGAAGTAGTCAACGTGTTTGGTATGAGCGAGTTGACCAACATCGCGTTCCAGCCTGACAGCTCGCCCCCAGGGTCCTGCGGGAAGCCTTTGGGATGCTTTGAGTACCGGGTAAGGAGTTGGTGACGACGAATAATTGATGAGAAACTTCAACTACATTAAGATGATTTTTGATGCAGTTAATATTTTTTAATTATTTTCAGATTATTGATACGGAGACTATTGAAGACATTGAAGAGCCAAATGTGGCTGGAGAGTTATGGATGAGGGGTCCTGGAATATTCGTGGTACGTGGAGACATATTATGCTACTTTTAAAGATATTTTGAACATCACTCATGAAAGATTAACGTCCGCACTCAGGACGTCCATTAACTAATTGACGTAATTTTTCATACATCATCACTACATAGTATAAAACAAAGTCGCTACTTTTGTCTGTTTGTTTGTCTGTATGCTTAAATCTTTAAAATTACGCAACGGATTTTGATGCGGTTTTTTGTAATAGGTAGAGTGATTAAAGAGGAAGGTTTTTATGTAAAAAAAATTCCCGAAATTCCCACGGGAACGGGCACAACGCGGGTAAAACCGCGGGGCGCTGCTAGTTACAATAATATGTCAAAGAAACTAATGAAATCTCTACTAAGGAAACATTTGACGTATCTGAATACGGGCGTAATACCTCCTTGCTTTGTATAATACTAGCAGCGGCCCGCGGTTTTACCCGCGTTGTGTCCATTCCTGTGGGAATTTCGGGATGAAAAATAGCCTATGTTACTCGTGGATAATGTAGCTTTCGAATGGTGAAAGAATTTTTTAAAACGGTCCAGTAGGTTTTGAGCCTATTCATTACAACCAAACAAACAAAGTTTTCCTCTTTATAATATTACTAGCAGCGCCCCGCGGTTTTACCCGCGTTGTGCCCGTTCCCGTGCGAATTTCGGGAATTTTTTTACTTAAAAACCTTCCTCTTGAATTACTCTACCTATTACAAAAAACCGCATCATAATCCGTTGCGTAATTTTAAAGATTTAAGCATACAGACAAACAGACAAACAGACACGAAACAGAGACGACTTTATTTTATACTATGTAGTGATATTTCTCATCATAACTCTGAAACTAACTGTCCGATTTTAATAATTTAAAGAGGTATACAAAGAAACATAATTAACCTTGATTGTAGAACCATTTATTTTGATGTAGATTCATATCATCATATGAATATCATCAACTTAAAATTACACTCCTTTTTTAACTAATTAATTTTAACTAAAAACGGTTATTGTGGCTTAACTATAATAGTTAGACATATGCCCTTGCGAATTTATTTGTTCGCAATGATATGTACTTTGATTGTGTAGAACATTGTTTTTGTGTATCATCAATAGATTTAGTAGCGCACGCCAATAACAAATTTTTTTAGGCATGTTTTTCATACCTTGGGTTACATATACCCGCGTTGTGCCCGTTCCCGTGGGAATTTCGGGATTTTTTTTACATAAAAACCTTCCTCTTGAATCACTCTACCTATTACAAAAAACCGCATCAAAATCCGTTGCGTAATTTTAAAGATTTAAGCATACAGACAAACAGACACGAAACAGAGACGACTTTATTTTATACTATGTAGTGATTGTAGATGATGTGCTTTTAGTAGACTCTGAGAGTCAGAGTGTGGTCAGAGTGTGCTTAAGTGTGCATTTCTAGAGCAATATTAATGATTCGAGGTATGAATACATAGCTACGTGAGATGTCTTTCCACAATTGATTTAATTTTTGGATTTCAATAGTAGCTAGTTATTTAGGTGAATATAAAAAGTAAAAGTTTTAGCCTGTAATGTCCCACGGATGTACAAAGAACTTTCGTCTCCCCGAAAATAAGTGCCTTCAGTGACGAGGATAAGGCGTAATCACCAAGCTTGCCCAATACGGCTTGTCTAGGCATTCTAATATATTTTTTTTACTATTAATTGAAACGTACGTTGATATCATTATTATTTGTTAAAACGGGAACTTACGTACGACGGAGGTTACTGTTGGTTGAGTGTCCCTCAACACGTTTCGGTCACATTCGGTGACCTTCATTGGGAGGTGGGTGAAGCGAGAGCGACAGCGTCTCCCAATAATAATTCTTTCCCAATTTAATTATTTCCAAAGGATCAAACAAAAAAGCCGTATTCTTGTCTTCCAGGGATACTACAACAATCCAGAGGCTACCACAGACACCTTCGCCGAAGGAGGATGGTTCAAAACAGGAGACATGTTCTACCGAGACGAGAATGACTATTACTACTTCGTAGAGAGGATCAAACTACTGCTCAAGTATAAGAGCTATCAGGTACTTTAGTTGAGATGTGGAACTATAGAAAACTAGCAACGCCTCGCGGTTTTACCCGCATTGTGCTCATTCCCGTGGGAATTTCGCGATTTTTTATACATATAAACCTTCCTCTTGAATCACTCTATCTATTTAAAAAACTGCGTCAAAATTCGTGCAGTAGTATTTGAGTTTATCGCGAACAGACAGACAGACAAACGCGGCTGGGGACCTTGTTTTATAATAGGTATGTAGTGATTATACAGGGTTTTGAAAAGGGCTCTGCTATAAGTGGATAGGAGGGAATCCACACCTCATTCTATACCTACTAATTCTGCTCATCAAAATGTATTGGCGCGACTTCACTAAATCTGAGAAAAATCTTCACATTAGCAGCATCTATTGGGTCGCTGGTGGAATAACCGTGCTGAACAGCTAGTTGTTAATAAAATGCTATTAAAGGGGAAGGGTCCAGAACTCAATAGATGGTCTATACCTAGTAGAAACATTGGGTTTTAATTTTCTTCAAAAAAGGAAGACATTCTCAAAACAATTGTATTTTTATAAATCATTGGTCAACATATCAGACGCCTCGGAGGTCTAGTGGTATGACCAAGCCTGAGCCTATGAGCCTGCCAAGACTCCGAGGCCCCGGGTTAAATTCCCAGGTGTAGCGAAGATATGTTTCCTACTTTTAAAACATGGCTCGGTTAGTGATTACCGACCCGCAATAGGCAAGAGTGGTGTTTACGCCTAATCCTCCTCACTGCACTGATATCTTCAGTGAGACGAGACGCCTTTGCCCAGCAGTAGGACATTGCAGCGTAATACTTATTCATCATCATCCGACCTCTTTCCTCAGATATCTCCTGTAGAACTCGAGACAGTTATCCGGCAGCACCCGGGGGTGCTAGACGCTGCTGTAACGGGTATCCCGGACGACGAATGTGGGGACTTGGCTGTCGCTTGCGTGGTGCCGCGACCGGGGTACGAACCCACGGCCCAGGAGATCAAGGATCTCGTTAAAGGTGAGTACTTTTGTTTTAGTACGTATAGCAGTCGGTCTATGGTTGTTTCAATCATTAGACCATGATGGAGGCCTGAAGGCGGTCTAAAAGACTCTGACGATAGGCTTGACCACTGACCTACTCGAAATTATTGAATGAATGGGTACTTTTTTTAACTTTCGGGATTTCAATACACACTCGTCTACACTAATACCTACGAGTACTATAAAGAGGAAAACTTTGTTTGTTTGGTTGTAATGAATAAATAGGCTCAAAAACTACTGGACCGTTTTTAAAAATTCTTTCACCATTCGAAAGCTATATTATCCACGAGTAACATAGGCTATTTTTCCTGAAATTCCCACAGGAATGGACACAACGCGGGTAAAACCGCGGGGCGCTGCTAGTTACATAGTATAAAACAAAGTCGCGTCTGTTTGTCTTCTGTTTGTCTGTCTGTATGCTTAAATCTTTAAAATTACGCAACGGATTTTGATGCGGTTTTTTGTAATAGGTAGAGTGATTAAAGAGGAAGGTTTTTATGTAAAAAAATTCTCGAAATTCCCACGGGAACGGGCACAACGCGGGTAAAACCGCGGGGCGAAAATATATAACACCCTGTAAGTAGCGTTCGTCTCGTATTAAGAAATGTTATCTCATTGCGATTGTTAAGCAACGTGCAGCTCGACCTCTACTTAGATGGGTGGCCGATAGTGCTATATCTATCAGAGCGTTACCGTGCTTCGGAGGGCACGTTAAATTGTCGGATCCGGTTATTTTAATCGTTAGACCTTGACGGAGGCCGTCAGTATAACTCATCAAAATTTCCTTCAGTTCTGTGCAGCGATTTGAAGTTTCAGAATTAAATTCAATAATTTTTTTCATTCGTAATAATATTATACAGAGGTAACATTTGTAAGTTTGTTTGTTTGTATGTTCGAGCTAATCTCGAGAATTACCTGTGCGATTTGAATATTTTTTTGTAATAGATAGCTAGATTCAACGGGAAGGACATAGGCTATTATAAATCCCGATATTCCCACGGGCACGGGCACAACGCGGGTAAAACCGCAGGGCGCTGCTAGTTTGTATTAATTTGTTACATAGTTGCTCGGGTATTATTTAACTCATAGAATTCTTAATTTCTTTTGTCTGTAGCCTAGAGTCATAAAAATACAATGTCTACATTATTGACGTCACTCCCTATTGTTAAAAATTAACAATAATTAATTATACTTATATTATTTATTTTATTTTTCATAATAGTTAATAATAAATTATTATTAAATTATTTTTCATCATTTTAAACTCCTAAGCAAAAAACCTTTACCTACCTACTTGCGCGTCTATGATATCGTAGTTTTAATAATAATGGACCGATTTTATTAGTTTTTAGGGTTCCGTACCCAAAGGGTAAAAACGGGACCCTATTACTGAGACTTCGCTGTCCGTCCATCCGTCCGTCACCAGGCTGTATCTCAAGAATGGTGATAGCTAGACAGTTGAAATTTTCACAGATGATGTATTTCTATTGCCGCTATACCAACAAATAAAAATAAAATAAAACAAATATCCAAGAGGCTCCCATACAACAAACGTGATTTTTTGCCGTTTTTTAAAGTACGGAACCCTCTGAGCGCGAGTTCGACCTGCATATGGCCAGTTTTTTTAATGACTTAACCATTATCAGGTGTTCAGCATTGTTTCGCTTTATTTCAGATACATTGTCAGACGCGAAACAGCTCAGAGGAGGGGTTATCTTCATGTCTGCGATACCAGTGACAGCTTCGACCAAAGTGCACCGGAGGAAGCTAAAGGAGATGGCGCTTACTATGACACGGGAATAGAAGAACCAGACCAGTATTATAAATACATATAAATAAACAAGCCGCACCCCGCGGTGTTACCCGCGTTGAACCCGTTCCTGTGGGAATTTCGGGATGAAAATAGCCTATGACCTTCCCGTTGAATGTAACTATCTATTTAAAAAAATCCCGAGATTAACTCGAACATACAAACAAACTTACAAATGTTACCTCTCTATAATATTAGTATCACTACATAGTATAAAATAAAGTCGTCTCTTTTTCGTGTCTGTCACACTGTTTGTCTGTCTGTATGCTTAAATCTTTAAAATTACGCAACGGATTTTGATGCGGTTTTTTGTAATAGGTAGAGTGATTCAAGAGGAAGGTCTTTATGTAAAAAAAATCCCGAAATTCCCACGGGAACGGGCACAACGCGGGTAAACCCGCGGGGCGCTGCTAGTAATAGATAAGTAAATATTCCCGGACAAATTCACACACGGTTAATTAGACTCAAAGTTAGCTCTATTGTGTTATGAAATCTAACTCACTGATACTACTACATTACTTATATATATGTTACGGCTAATACCCGAAGTGCGGCTACACCTAGTTCTAACCGGCTAAAACTAGGTGTAGCCGCACTTCGGGTATTAGCCGTATGTCATTTTAATGAAAAGAGAGAGTTTAAACATGAAAAAAAAAATAACCCTAACCTACCGAATTACTTACTATTCGGTAGGTTAGGGTTATTTTTTTTTTCATGTTTAAACTCTCTCTTTTCATTAAAATGACATATATATGCACCTAGTTCTAACCGGCTAAAACTAGGTGTAGCCGCACTTCGGGTATTAGCCGTAACATATACACACATACTATAAAGAGCTTTGAAAATTAAACTCGTTCAGCGGTGCTCGCTCGTATGATTATTTCTTTACAGTGCGGCATTGAAAGTAGACGTAGTATGCACAGGACTGAGCGACCGCGTGCGAGTGGTGCGAGTAATCGCTCGTCGCACTTGCACACTCGCTTATAGGCCGGCGATAAAACTATCGAAACTACACACTTGCTTCACGTTGATCGCCAACTCGTTTATAGTTCTACTCGTTTCTCGTTCATCGTTCGGTGGGACCACTGCCTTAAGACTATAATTGCTGAGACAAATAAGAATACTCACCCTAATTTTTCGCCAAAGTTACAACACCAATACTTAGATCGAATTTGGTATGATATGCGAACGCCGAACTTATTTCAATCTGCTAAGTTAGCGAATACCAAAAATAAAAATTCACATAGCCTAATGCACGCACTAAACTCTAAGCATGTATTATGGAATCTAACTAACTGATACTAATATAAAATAAATAAATATACCCGGGCAAATTCACTCACGGATAATTAGACCCAAACTAAGCTAATATAATTATATGCATACACAAAGCTTTATCTGTACATCTATACCTATCTATGCATCTAATAAAATTTGAGTGTTTGTAATATTAAAATAACATGCAAAAAATATACTATATACGGTAGATACAAAATATTCTTTTTTTCAATTGTTGTCTGTTTGTTCCGGCTAATCTCTGAAATGGCTGAACTGCTTTTGACGGAACTTCTGGCAGGTAGCTGATGTATTTATATTTGATGATGTATTTGTATTGGATAGCCACATTTAACGGAAAGGTTTAAGGCTTTTTTCATCCCGAAATTCCTACGGGAACGGACATTACGCGGGTAAAACCGCGGGCCATTACTATATATTTAGTTTTGCTAGCAAATTGCATTTTTTATTATCAACAAAAAGTGATAAGTATTTTGTTTTAAGCTTCTAGTAAGTAGGTAAAAGTTCGTTGTAAGAAAAACGAATAATTGTTATAAATTAAAAATTAAATTGTCTTAATATATAGTGTTTTTTATTTTATTATATTTTCTTATCGCCCCTTACCACCTTTGCCCAGCAATGGGATACTTTACGCCCACGCTTCACCACAGCTCTACCTCCGCAAGCTTATTTGTACACGGTAGCTTGATGGAGTTTCAACATGTACACGTTTGTTTATTCGGGCTAATCGCGAGAATTACCAGTTCAATTATTTTTGTATCGGGTAGAGCTATATTCAACAGAAAGGTTATAAACTATTTTTTCATGGCGAAATTCTCACGGGAACGGGCACAACGCAGGTAAAACCGCGGGGCGCTGCTAGTTTTATAAATATTTTCAATGCACAAAATGTACACTTGTACAGTTTTAGTATTATCTGTAGATAGATATTTAACAATAGAAAATAAACGGCTTTGATTTATTATTATTTTGTAAAACAAATACATTGTACGAAGGTCATCACTTTACTTTATCATTATGTCTATTTCCCACACATTATTTACTACATAAACAAAGTATCTAAGACTGGTACATAATACTCGTGCTTACCTACTTAGTAACATTCTTATTTGAAAAGTATACACATTAACAAACTCACCTATCAGAGTAATTTAAGAATCTAATTGAAATATATTTTAGGTTGGTTATTTATTTCGGGTTTTCACATAAATTCAAGAGTCTATTATTATTTACTAGCAGCGCCCCGCGGTTTTACCCGCGTTGTGCCCGTTCCCGTGGGAATTTCGGTTTTTTTTTACATAAAAACCTTCCTCTTGAATCACTCTACCTATTACAAAAAACCGCATCAAAATCCGTTGCGTAATTTTAAAGATTTAAGCATACAGACAGACAAACAGACAAACAGACAGACACGAAAAAGAGACGACTTTATTTTATACTATGTAGTGATTTAAATCAGTGTTTCTACCCAGAGTCACGGGATAGGATATATACCTACAGATAGAGTACAGATCTAACTCGTAGAGGGTCTTTGGAAAAGTTTTCATTTAGAAATATTTAGTTTAATAGAAAATTATTTCTATTTTATTTATTTTATTCGTTCGCTGTGGGAACGAAAAAAAGATTAAAATCGTGGAATTAAAAAAATTAAGAAAACGACTATAAACAAAATTTATTTGTAATTTTAAACAGGAAGTTATTGTAAGCGACTGCTGAAGTTCATTCGAAAAAAATTGTCTTCAAATTGAGCGAAGTATTTAATAAAATGTCTCACCGACCCCGAACTCCTAACTTAATACAATATCATGTGAATCAACTGACGTCTAGAATTATCAGTCAATCTGGAACGCCAAGCGATAAGTACCATTTGGGGAAAATCATTTATCAAAGTTTGGTAGAAAATCCGGACATGGTATCTCAGGTAAGCGCTTTTTACTAGCCCACTTCTAAAGAAGAGGACCGAATCTAGTTGCTTCAACTTTAAGTCAGGAAGTCTACAAAATATTTCTATCTTTTTAATTACTCACCTCGGTGGTCTAGTGGTATGTGCACTCGCCTGCCAAGACTGAGATCCTTGGTTCGATTCCTAGTTCAAGCGAATATGTTTCTTACTTTTCAAACATGACTCAGGTTTGAGATCACCAACCCGCAGTAGGTCAGCGTGGTGATTACGCCTAATCTACCTCACTGTATTGATTTCTTCAGTGAGATAAGTTTGAGTATAAGATTGTCGTCATTATGCTTATGCTTAGGCGGCGGGGCTTGTCTAAGCTAAAGCATGACTTTAAGCGAAAGAATCGTTCTAAAAACCGTTTATTTATTTAAATCATGATGCTTAGATCACTGCTGCAATTGCTTCGGCTAAGACTTGTCTTAGAAACGACTATTTATCTAGGCCTATGAACTTTACTGTCCTATTAGCATCAAAAAAAAAATTACTTCATTCATTATTTGCAGATCGACGGAGCCACGAGCCAATCAGAGACCAACACACAATGTCTAGAAAGAAGCATAAAATGCGCCATCAGTCTCTCCAAAATGGGTCTGAATATAGGTGATGTAATGGTGATGATGGCTCCTAACCATCTGGACTTGGTTGTGCCTTTCTATGCGGCATTGTTTCTTGGAGTCACGGTAGCGCCGTTGGATATCACTCTTGGCGTCAGTAAGTTTGATTTCGTACCAAGAAAACTACTGGAACTTGTATGGTAGACACGTAGTATTTGAAGGATCAGAAAAATAATGATCAAAATCATAAAAATAACTTTTTTAATACGAGTATAATAAAGCAGAAAAAAATATTTTTTGTTTGTTTGTTTGAACGCGCTTATCTCAGAAAATACCTATCGGATTTGAATAATTCTTTTGTAATATATAGTCGCATTCAACGGGTAGGTTATATGCTATTTGTTATCCCGATATTCCCATGGGAACGGGCACAACGCAAGTAAAACTCGGGGCGCTGCTAGTGAAATATATACAGGCTTTATGCATATGTATATAAGTATCTAACCAATTGAAGTTTTTGCTTGAATTCCAAACCAAATAACTATCTACAATCAATGATTATATAATTCCCTGAAATCAATGGCTGTTTAATTTAGGTTTGTTTAATGGGTGTTTTAAAATAACACACTTGTAGTATAGAGGACACATAGACCCATAAATATTGGTGTTCAATTTGGAATGTTAGGATTATACTTACAAACTAGCAGCGCCCCGCGGTTTTACCCGCGTTGTACCCGTTCCCGTGGGAATATCGGGAATTTTTATACATATAAACCTTCCTATTGAATCACTCTACCTATTACAAAAAACCGCATCAAAATCCGTTGCGTAATTTTAAAGATTTAAGCATACAGACAGACAAACAGACAAAAGTAGCGACTTTGTTTTATACTATGTAGTGATGCGACAGTTTAAAATTCAAGAATACCTTACTAATTTCTCGCTGAAAGCCTTCGCCAGATTATGTATAGTCTTTTATGCTCATCTAGTCTAGTCTAGTATGCGAATATCCGTCCATCATTCGGCACAGAATAATCGACTAGTGTACTTTGCAGGGGAACTCCAAAGTGCGTTTCAAACAACACAGCCCAAGGTAATATTTTGCCAAAGCAATAAAGTAAAGGATGTGCAAAATGCATTGGACGTTGATTCAGGAGTGATGATCATAACTTTTGATGATAGAGACGAAGGTTTGACTTTTAAGGAGCTGTTGCATCTTTGCAAAGTGGCTGAAATTGGCAGTTTTAGGTAAGTGGCAGTTGGCAGTCTTAGGTAAGTGGCAGTTGGCAGTTTTAGGTAAGTGGCAGTTGTAAGTAAGTGTGCCCTTGAAAAAAGTAAGTTCGAGTAGGTTAGTGGCCAACCCTGGTGTCTAAGTTTTTAGACCGCCTAAAGGCCTCCGACATGGTCTAACGATTGAACCAACAGGAACCGACAATTAAACGTGCCCCCTAAACACGGTAGCGCTCAGATAGAAATGCCATTGTCAGCCACCCATCCAAGTAGGGGTCGAGCTGCACGTTGCTTAACAATCTCGATGAACTAACACCGCTTGGTCAAACTACGCCACGAGCCCTTGAAATGACCCTGTATAATTGATTTCAGGCCTTCAGATTTCGACCCTGAAACCACGCTCGCATTCCTACTACCCACTAGCGGGACAACAGGTCCTCCTAAATCGACTGCGGGTACACACAAGAGCTTTGCAATTGGAACACCTTATATCTGGTAAATATTCTTCTTCTTCTTCGTCGAATGGATGGTCCTGACCAATCCTGGTGTCAGAGTTATTGAGCCGCCAAAGGCCTCTGACATGGCTCATGTAAAGGGGGGTTTACACGGGTCGATTTTCGCCGTGCGGCGAGTCGCTTCACTAATTGCCTCACCAAGCCGCATCGCTAGCCCATTTACACAGGTTACTAAAATCGCATGCGGCTCTGTCATTTCCATCCAACTCTGTCATTTCCAACGCTGTAGTAAATAAATACACGTGCGTGCGTGAAACACCTTCATGCAGCGGGCGATCGCCTGCAACTGATCGTTTATGGGGGGTTTACACGGGTCGATTTTCGCCGTGCGGCGAGTCGCTTCACTAATTGCCTCACCAAGCCGCATCGCTAGCCCATTTACACAGGTGACTAAAATCGCATGCGGCTCTGTCATTTCCATCCAACTCTGTCATTTCCAACGCTGTAGTGAAACACCTTCATGCGGCGGGCGATCGCCTGCAACTGATCGTTTACACGGTCGATTTTAGTCACCAGTCGCATGCGGCCGGTTGCCGTGCGGCAAAAGTCGGATGCTACCCAACTTTGGGGCTTGCGGCTTTAGTCGCTTGCAACTTAGCCGAATTGCCATTTAGATGGTCGATTTACGCCGCACGGCAAAAATCGTGCGGCTTTAGTCACCCGTGTAAACCCCCTATTACACGGTCGATTTTAGTCACCAGTCGCATGCGGCCGGTTGCCGCGCGGCCAAAGTCGGATGCTACCCAACTTTGGGGCTTGCGGCTTTAGTCACTTGCAACTTAGCCGAATTGCCATTTAGATGGTCGATTTACGCCGCGCGGCAAAAATCGTGCGGCTTTAGTCACCCGTGTAAACCGCCCATAACGATAAATATTGAAAAGGGCAGACCGGTAGATTACAAATGTCTGCTAAATTCAAAGTGTTGTTTCATAACTTCAATAACTGTCCGTTTAAGTTATTCGGGCGGCCAGTGGAAGGCCACGATTTTTAATTTCTTACATCTGTTGAGTCTGACATTCTGTGTTAACGATTACTGATGCGTGAGCGTAAACTGAAACAACCCTTCGTCAAACTACTCAAACTTAAAACCGATAACGGAGAAGCCAAAAGTAGAAAGGTTGATATTTTATTTTAAAGTATTCGGAAAATTTTCAGCTAGGTACAAGAGTTACATAAATAATGAATGAATAATAAATAGCTTAGGTCCAATTTTTCACCATTATATAAATTAACTAAAAGGAAAACAGATCAAACAGAATAGAAAGATATAAAACAACAAAAGATAGTTGAATCAAAACTAATAACAACAAATACAGTATAGTATTTCTATGAACTAAAATTTTTGAAGAAATTATTACACATTACACGTTTAAGGCTTTTGGTAGATGTATTGAATAAGTCTATTTTGATGCATTCGTTAGAAAGGTATAGAAAGGTTTTGACCAATATGTATTGTTATTGTTCTAGGGTGAAGTTCGATGAATTTCCTCCAATAAACTCGGCTTTCTTAGCGGCTCCTTTGCAATGGTTGTCCACAATAGTGGTCATCATCTGTTCTCCTTACATCCAATACACGAGAATCCAATCCTCGGAACCCATTACAAGAGACCTTTGTTTTACTTTAATCAATCGTTACAAGGTAAGTTCCTATATAGTTTTTTAGTACTGATATCTTCAGTCAGATGAGAGGCTTTTGCCCAGCAGTGAGACATTACAGGCTAATACTTCTACTTCGTGCTTCGGAGGGCACGTTAAGCCGTCGGTCCCGGTTACTTTCTACGGATAGTAGTCGTTACATGAGCCATGTCAGAGGCCTTTGGCGTCTCAATAACTCTGACACCAGGATTGGTCAGGTTGACCATCCACTCGATGAAGAAGAAGACTACTACTACTATGACTAGCTGCAAACGCGGTTTTACTCCTATAGCAACTGTTTACGTGGGAATGCCGGGATGAGAGATAACCTAAAATCTTCCTCTTGAAGCACTTTGTCTATCGCCGAAAGCAATGTGTTGGGTATTTTTGGAAGGCACTTATCCTCCTCACTATACTGGTATCTTTGGTAAGATGAGAGGCCTTTGCTTAGCAGTGGGACATTATCGGATATACTATATATACTATACTATACTTAACCGATTAAAAAAAGGTAATCCTACTACTTTCATAAATGCGAACGTTTTTGAGGATGTATGTAGGTATGTTTGTTACTCTTTCACGAAAAAACTACTGGACGGATTTGGATGAAACTTTAAGAGCAATATAGGTTTATACATCAGAAGAACACATGGGGTACATTTTATCCCGGAATTCCCGCGGGAACGGGTACAATGCGGGTTAGTACCCCAATAAAACCACCCGATACTAACCACCTCACCTAGCGCTCAGTATTTTATTGCACTTACATACCTATGTAGTGTTCGAATGCTTCGTACAAAAGTTCCTAATCTTTGTTCCAGCCTCAATTTATGATCACCAGTCCAACGTTCTTGACAAATCTGATGAAGGAGTCTACAGGGAAATGCGACTACAGGTGCTTTAAGAAAATATTCATAGCTGGAAGTGCTGTTCATAAGGACTACATAGAAAAAGTCAAGGTAAGGAACTAATTCGTGTAGGTTAGTAGCCAACCCTGGTATCGGAGGAATTGTAGGTTAGTGACCAACCCTGGTATCGGAGGAATTGTAGGTTAGTGACCAACCCTGGGTATCGGAGGTTTTGGAACGGCTCAAGGCCGACATGGTCTGACGATTAAAACAACCGGGACCGACAATTTTACGTGCTCTCCTAACCACGGTAGCGCTCAGATAGAAAATGCTAATGTTAGCCACCCATCCAAGTAACTTTAACAATAGCAATTTTAAGAGATTTCAAGATTTAGCTTCGCTTAGCTTAGCTTAGGAACTGAACAAAGCATTTGCCTAATATTATTTTTTTTAACACCATTTTTACTTGATAACTGATTAGTTAATACATATAGGTATATACTATAAAGTTAAATCTGTAATAATGTAATATATATAAAATAAAGTCGTGTTAGTTATACTATTTATAACTCGAGAACGGCTGAACCGATTTGGCTGTAAAACCGGTAAAACCGCGGGGCGCTGCTAAGTCATTGTGTGTGTTTTTGTTAGGTACTATTTATGGATAATCCGGATATCTTACAGAATCTAAGCCCACTCACCGATATGATATCTTTTTATGGAATGAGCGAAATATCTACGCCAATCTTCAGACATACAGACAATACTCCAGCTTGGTCATGTGGGACTATTTCTGAGAGTTGTCAAGTTAAGGTAAATAATTCTTGTTAGTACCTAAATGGTATGTACCGGATTCAATGAGGGTTTTCACCACAGAGCAAAGAATCACCACACGCTCCTATGCGGGCGTGGCGGTGATTCTATGCTCCGTGGTTTTCACGAGAATGACACTGTAACAGATTTCTGGACCTCACGTCTCAGTGCTGCCGCCTTGTGGGTGACATTTCTGAAAACCCTCATTTCCGTCGAACGAAAAAATGTAACATGTTTCCATTGAGTTATATGTACTAACGTAGTACATATAACTCAATGCATGTTTCCTACTTTACAAACATGGCTTGGGTTTGAGATCACCAACCAACGTAAGGTAGTGAATACGCCTAAATCTCCTCACTGTACTGATATCTTCGGTAAGGTTTTTGTCCAGCACTGGGACATTACAGGCTACTACTTTACTTTACTATTTCAAAGTGTCATTTAGATCGCAAAAATTAGCCCTATAGATAATGTACTATATCTTTCTATGTGGCATCTTGCTTGAAAGTTAAGTTCGCAGCAAAAATATATGTACCTATCTACTACCGTTTTGGGTAGGTGGCATTTCATTCAACCGAACCTTTTCTCTAGCTAGAGATTTTATAGTACAAAAGCCACCTTAGACTTTTTAGGTCTACTCATACATATGTCATTCATTAGGGTCTTGGAATTTTCAGTGTAGTTTTGTGATGGGCAAATGATGCGAGCTGCTACCCCCACATAATGTAACCTAGAGTATTTATTTTTCAGCTGGTGGATCTAAACACTAAGAAAGAAATCAAAGAACCTAACATTCGAGGGGAAATGTGGTTAAAAGGACCGTGTGTGTTTCAGGTATACGGCAATGGCGAATCCACACATGCCGTCGGCTTAACGCGGTGCTTTTGCTGCTTGCGGTGGCAAAACAGCTGACTGTAAGGGTGCTTTTTATGGAGCCGTGTGGAGGTAAACTGACCAATCACAACGCAATACGAAAAGATTTTGACAATTGGGCTTTTGAAAAAAAAAAATATTGATTTTTTTTAATGTATTTTAAAACTTTATTATTAACTAGCGGCCCGCCCTCGCTTCGCTTCGGGTAATCAAGATTTCATGTAGGAAAATCGGGATAAAACATTGCGTGTCTCCCGCAGGAATATACACAATCAAAATTTCAAGTGGGAAATTGGGGATAAAATATTACATGTCTCGCGCGAGTATATATGTATACACAATCAAGATTTCATGTGAGGAAGAATTCGGGATAATACCTACATAGCGCGTCTTCGTATGTATACTGTGTCTTCGTCGTTCGTAGTTCGTAGGTAGGTACCTATATCCCCGCGCGCTTTGACCGCACGAAACAGTAAGTAGCCATAAGAGACCCGCCATCGAGCATTACTATTTTGTAAGCAGCGCCCCGCGGTTTTACCCGCGTTGTGGCCGTTCTCGTGGGAATTTCGGGAATTTTTTTACATAAAAACCTTCCTCTTGAATCACTCTACCTATTACAAAAAAACCGCATCAAAATCCGTTGCGTAATTTTAAAGATTTAAGCATACAGACAAACAGACACGAAACAGAGACGACTTTATTTTATACTATGTAGTGATATTTCTCATCATAACTCTGAAACTAACTGTCCGATTTTAATAATTTAAAGAGGTACACAAAGAAACATAATTAACCTTGATTGTAGATTCATTTATTTTGATGTAGATTCATATCATCATATGAATATCATCAACTTAAAATTACACTCCTTTTTTAACTAATTAATTTTAACTTAAAACGGTTATTGTGTCTTAACTATAATAGTTAGACATATGCCCTCGCGAACTTATTTGTTCGCAATGATATGTACTTTGATTGTGTAGAACATTGTTTTTGTGTATCATCAATAGATTTAGTAGCGCACGCCAATAACCAATTTTTTTAGGCATGTTTTTCATATCTTGGGTTACATATACCCGCGTTGTGCCCGTTCCCGTGGGAATTTCGGGAATAAATATAGCCTATGTCACTCAGGGATAGTGTAGCTTTCGAATGGTGAAAGAATTTTTTAATTCGGTGCAGTAGTTTCAGAGCCTATTCGAGACAAACAAACAAACAAAAAATCAAACCTTTCCTCTTTATAATATTAGTATAGATAATATTGATATTTAATGCAAAAAACTTAAAAAAAAAATTTTTCAAATAATTATAAACAATTAAAAATTGATGAAATTTAAATAAAAATCACGTGACTATAAACGCGCCATGATTGGTCACCATAGTTGTGACGTCATAATGTTATAGCTATTTAATAACAGTACAGCGTTTACGGCTGAAACGGCGGAGTGAAAACTAACATTTTGACGTCACACGCGCTCGAGTTTGTTCGGGAGTTGTCGGCGTGTCTTCGGTACCTACTGGATTCAAAAATTAATTTTTATTTTGAAATAACTTATGAATTATTGCGAAAAAAATAAAATAAAAATAGTTTTGTAATAAGACTAATATATAATCTTTCCATTTATCACAAAAAATTTAATGCGTTGTGATTAAGCTCCGCTCAGCTCCGGTTCGCTTCTATAGGAACGCACACTAAGCCGGCGGCATGTTTGGATGCACCAGGAGATTTGGTTGAATGAAATTTTTGAAGTTTTTACGGTATCAGGTGCTTTTAAAAGGTGCTTAGGTGCTTTTGTTAACGTTTTGTCTTGGCGAGCATCTAAGCCCAGGAAGAGATTGAGGGATTTGAGCTTCGATCAACAATACACAACTAGATATCGGATCACGTACAAAATCAAAGCTAAATACTGTCCGCGTGGATGTCGTGTGACAGCTTATTTTGTTTACTACCCAACTGAAAAAAAAGTTTTAAAACAGTTCGAAGTTCAACCTAATTACAACCATGACACTTGGCAATAAAGTAGCAAATCTTATGAATAAAATAAGTGAGAATAACGCCTCACTTTTCAAATGAGGCGTTATTCACCGATACGTATTTTTTTGCGCCGACCCGACATCTAGTTGTGTATTGTTGATCGAAGGATTTGAGAGCCAATGCATAAACGCTTATTAACAGCATTTTAGCTATCAAATGGTTTGTCCCTTTCCGGCATACCCTATTTTGCAAAGAGAAAAAAAGACAAAACACTTTATAGCAGTGTTTGAGTTAAAGTAGGCGTTTATGCATAAGGCAGTCAAAGTCTTATAAGACAGTTTTCTTACTTTCAGGGATACTATAGACAGCCAGAAGCAACTGCCAACGCGTTTGAAAATGGTTGGTTTAAAACCGGAGATCTGTTCTATAGAGATGAAGATTGGAACTTCTATTTTGTGGACAGAATCAAGTTGTTACTGAAGTATAAGAACCATCAGGTGAGAATCATCGAAAATAGATTAATGAGGTAAAGTAATGAAAATAGGATAATGGACCAGTGTGATAAGTCCTTAAACATTTCGACTTAAATGAAACGTATGGAATACGATAAAGAAAAACAAAATTCTAACTTGATCAAACGAATTGTAACTACGTACAGATGTAGTGAATAATCCTTTCCTATCGGCAAAACTCGGAACAACGATAACACCCGAATGGTGCCGATGTGTCTATGAATTACTGTATTATTTAATTACGTGTAGTGTAGGGTGCGTGTAGGTATCAAATAAATCGCATACTTTATTTACCAATGTCAAATGTCAAACTGCCCGTTTGACGTTGTCTCGATGGGTACTGAGTGCGAGTGAAGTAGTAAGACAAAAACGAACATTTCCGAGAAAATACGAAAGGAAAGGATTATTCACTACATCTGTAGTTATACGGATACACTTCGCTTTTATTTTACACTTTTATGTAACGTTTTTTTATGTCTTCTGTGACCACGGTTCCTGTAAAAATATGAATAAAGCTGAAGAGTTTGTTTTTTGTGTGTATGAACGCGCTAATCTCAGAAACTAGCGATCCGATTTGAATAATTCTATTAGTAATGAATACACACATTCAACAGGAAGGTTACAGGCTATTTTTCATCCCAAAATTCCCACGGGAACGGGCACAACGCGGGCAAAACCGCGGGGGGCTAGTGTAACATAAAATTGAAGTGTATCCGTAAACATAGATTTAATTAAAAATGAGGCATGTTTGCTTAAACCAAAGAAACCAGTACTGATCAAACTTGTTCAAATTTCCTCATATTGTCTTTACCCAGATATCCCCAGCGGAGATCGAAGCAGTGATCCATCAGCATCCAGGAGTGTCTGATGTAGCGGTGACAGCTGTTCTGAATGAAGAGGATGGGGAGTCACCAGTGGCTTGTGTTGTGGTCAGGCCGGGGCACCGAGTGACGGCTCAAGAGATCAAGGATTTAGTTAGAGGTAGGTTTGATTTTAAAAATGTAATGAACTATTATTTAGCAAACATATAGATTAGCCCTAGGGACGTTGAATATAAGTGTATATACATATATACAGACTAACTAAATTGATTGTTAAATTTCAGATTCATTGGCAGACTCCAAGCGTTTGAGAGGCGGCGTTGTTTTCATGGAACAGCTACCAATGACAGCATCGACAAAGATTCACAGACGAAAACTCAAAGAGATGGTGAAGAGTATGGAGCTTTCGTAGTTCTTGATATTGTTGAAGTTTTTTTTAAATACCTACATTTTACTGGATCCTTAAGTTTAAGCGAGCACTACTAATTTTGAGTTGAAACTACTTACGTTAACGGATACACTACGCTTTTATTTTACATTTTATCTGACGTTTCGGCTCCTTTACAGGAACCGTGGTCACAGAAGACCTACATTCCATATTAAATTTTAAATTAAAAACATTTGGTATGGTGGTGTCGTGATTCCAAATGACACCACCGGTAGTGTCATTCTGGTGGTATCGACTGGAATGAACAATCACAACGCATTGAAAATGTCAAACAACACATTGACATTGTAAGTCTTTTCTTAATGTGTGTTGTGGTAGGTCAATTTAGGTCCGCTCAGGGGCGTAGGGGTGCTCGTAAAATAGAACAACTATAACAGTATATTTGGTCGTTTAGTCATAAAATGACTAATAATTTGAAAAATGTTAATCAAAAGACATATGAAATTAAAAATATTTATTTCAATAAGCAATAAACAGAGGCAAATAAACCTCAATACAAAATTAATGTAAGAATTATAATTCTAATTCATTAACGTTACAATAACAAACACAAACTCCTTTAAGGCATAACATAGACGATAAATTTTCACAGACAAACGTCATATTGTTACAACAGGACTATAATTTGACAAATTCACAGCGCCTTGGAGTGTTTTCTTTTGGAGATTCTGAAAAATAAGATAAAATATATGAAATTGCTGTAAAAGGAAATAATTAAAGCGCTATAAGACAATATCTTGGGCATCTTCCCTATGACGATATCATCAAGATTGCATGCAACTGTTGCCGGCAACAATTTGATTCAGCACACAAGGCACGTGCTAATATTAAATAAGCTGGCCGCTGTTGGTATGAAAACTATAGCCGCGATACCAGGGTTGGCCACCGTTGGCTAACCAACTATAAACTTTGACACTTGAGTGACCACTGAAAAACCAGGTTTACTACACGGACACCAGCCCGGCAAGCATATAACTGAAGACAAAGGTTTTCTCTTGGATTCATCTCTACTATTTAGACAAATTTCTCTACATCTACATGCAACGTCAAAATCTCTCGTGTTTACTACCAACTGAAGACTAAATGCGAATGATTTTATTATCTGTGGGAGTTTTCTCTACATTTTGTCCTGTTTTTGTCGCTTGAGAGAGAGAAATAAAATCTCCCGGAAATAGTAGAGATGTCTTCAACTATATGCTTGCTCCACAAGATAGGCAACAGGCCACTAACACTGACACTTAAAGGCTCTACCACTGATAAGAACTATAAATAAACTCTGATACTAGGGCTGGACAATATCGGAAACGATCCCGGGGGAATTTCAGGATAAAATGTATCCCATGTGTTATTCTGAGGTATAACCTATATTACTGTAAAGTTTCATCCAAATCCGTTTAGTAGTTTTTTCGTGAAAGTGTAACAAACATATGTACATACATACATTCTCACAAACTTTGACCAATGATGTTACTGAGCTGTCCAACACAAGAGTTGGTCACTGTTGGCCAACATTGGTCAACTCCGCTAATGCTGACTCACCCTTTTGAATATATTGGCCAAAAATAAGTTAGTTTTCTTTTCATTTTCCTTTTTCATCTCCTCCTTCTTCCGAACCACTTCCGGCAATTTCCTGTATATTTTCTCTGAATGTTTCTTCATTTCACGTTCGCTTATAATTTTTGAAGCAGCTGAAAAAATAAATTGAAAAATGAGAATAAATTTAAATAGCAGACATCCTATTTATTGTTATACTAGCAGCGCCCCGAAGTTTTACCCGCGTTGTGCCCGTCCTCGTGTGAATTTCGGAATCTCTATTCATCGAGTAGATGGTCAACCTGACCAATCCTGGTGTCAGAGGCATTGAGCCGCCAAAGGCCTCTGACAAGGCTCATGTAACGACTACTATCCGTAGAAAGTAACCGGGACCAGCGGCTTAACGTGCCCTCCGAAGCACGGAATCATCTTACTTTTCGGGCAATGAGATGAAAAATTACTGTAACCTAAGAAGAAGAAGTATTAAAAAAAAGTTAAGACAAATAACTACTCACGATTTCGTTTCCTAATGTGTTGGCCGATCTCCTTGGCCAGCTGGACCAGCTCCTCGTGGTCAATTTCGTTCACATTTGACATTTGCGCCATCCGCATTGATAGCAGGCGCCTTGCATGTTCGCGCTCGTTGGCTCTGAAATTGATACGGAGTCTCATAAAAAAATGGTGTTTTGATACATATTCTCATAAAAATTTGGTGTTTTGATAAGTATTCAAAATTGTAAGAAAAAATAGAGTGTACATAATAAGGTACGAATTATCATAAAAAGACCATTCTTTTAAACTCACCAACTCTTGTTACTTCAATGGGAAAGCATTGATTATTATCATTAGGACATTGGGCAGTCATACAAGTCGATTGCATACCTAGAAGAGTGCTCTATTTTATTCACTATTCATCATAATTATTAGAAAATTAACTTATTTCACTAGAAAATTGTATAAAAACAATTCAACTGGTATAATTTAAATACCTTGGTACATATTACAATGGTCCATTCCGTTTGGTGTTTGCAAAACTATCATTTTCAATTGAGAGGGACATGTACGTTCATTTCTGAAGTAAGAAAATTTGGTGAGAAATAAAAATATTATTTATTAAGGTCGTAACTAATTTGAACATCACACAACAAAACAATGTTCATTTTGTCGAGTGTAAGCGATGTTGGAATGTAAGCTTTGGGACATTCTCTTTAGATATACAATACATTGGCAAAACAAATTCGTAGACATGCTGCCGCCATGGTACCACTCAATAGTATATCTAAAGACAACGTCTTAATACTCATATTTCTGTGGACATTATTTTGCAGGGTAGAAACCGTGTTCTATAAGGTTCTATAAATCGGCTACGACCTTTCGTATATTCCAGTTAAGAACCGTCATCACTTTGAGATTAAATACGTTTACAAGGAAACATGTATTTAGACTTTAATAGCCTAAAAGCGCTGTTCAATTTATGTGCGTTTAATATTGAATTGGTAACAAAGCGCTGACGTTTCTGAACTTCCTTACTGAACAAACTACAAAAGATTCATTACTTACCCACTGACGAACTTCAAACAATTCTGCCTCTGCGAACAATTTTCTACGAAATCAGGACGGTTGGTCTCCAAATAGTCCCTCACTGTGCAAGTTTTATTCTTCCTTATAATCTCATCCATACTAGAGAGTTCACTTTCGTTTGGCATACTTCTAGATCTGCACGTTTTCAGTGGAGGGCACGGCGGTATACCGCATTCAATTTTAGCCTCTAATTCCTTAAACGGTATATTCTCACAAGTTTTCATACTAGGCACTCTGACTACAATATTTTTTAAAGGCCTTTGTTGTTGACATAACGGTATATCCTTATGGAGTAAACTTTCAGAAGATTGTAAAATAAGGTTGTATGCCACAGGTTTTTTGGCAGATTCTTGGCATTTCTTATTATTGCATTTGTATCTACAATGGCAATAATGCGTCTTACGGCACTTCTCGCAACTCACTGAGGTATTACTGGATACGTCGCACTTCTTGCCAGGTTGCTTTTTACACTTTTTTTGGTGGTATCTCTCGCATTCTTTCCTGATTTTGTTCAGGACCTTGCAAGTGGCAGAGTCTGAGGATGTTCCTGGAACGCTTGTTGAGCATTCGGAAACGATTTTATGTTTCGTGGCAGACTTTTTGGCACCCATTTGTACTGCTCTATCTTTATGAATCTTGTAAGGTTTGGAGCAAGTGTTATCATCAGATGTTTTCAAGCAACAGTCAGAAATAGGGGATGAACTTTCACAGGTATTTGGTCTGCATTTTTTGCTGCTAAACGTATCAGTCTCCAAAAAATAGTTGAGCATCGTCACTATCTCTTTAAAGCATTTCTTCCTTTTGCTTTGTCCTATATCTCCTTTGGCATATCGCTTTGTAATACTTTGGATCATTTGCAAAATAGGGTCGGAGGCAAATGGATCGGATGCGTTTGACATCCCTTCACATTTCTTGTCACATTTCGACTTTTCGACGCGTTCAGTTTGACATCCACGGTGTTTGTTACCAGTGTCACCGCATCTGTTGTTTGAAGACCGGGATGAATCACTAGAGTACATAGTATCTTTTTGAGTACCCATTTCCTTCTTTGGGGGCCGTTTAGAATTGGTACTCTGAGTACAATTTTCCCGACAATCACCTCTACTGTTAGGACACCCACAAATACATGCTTGACTTTTAACTTTTTTATAATCATTTTTATTCTCTTGACATTTATTATGACAGTTATCATCATCACAGCCGCAAACACAGTTGTTGTTATTTGTTGTATTTCCACACTCTGAATGAGTTCTCAATGCATTTGGCATTTTTTCTTTGCATTTATTATGACAATTCACGTCATCACAACCGCATACACAATCGTTCTTAGCAGCTTTAGAACAAGTATTAGTTTGAGTCCCCGAGTTAGGTCGACTGGTTGGATTGGTACATCCAGAATCACGTGGAGATGAGCTTTCCCTGCATTTATTATGACAATTCACGTCATCACAACCGCATACACAATCGTTTTTAGCAGTTTTAGAACAAGTATTAGTTTGAGTCCCCGAGTTAGGTCGAGTGGTTGGATTGTTACATCCAGAATCATGTGGAGATGAATTGCTTTCCCTGCATTTCTTATGACAATTTTTATCGTCGCATCCACACACGCAATCATTTTGATTTTTGCAAGTTTTTTGTTTAATCAGAGAAGCAGTGTTATTGGGCGAAGTATTTGTTTGTTTGCACTTGTTATGACAGCTTACGTCACTACAACCACATACACAATCATTACGATCTTCAGGTACTCGCTTGTCCTTAGTATCAGTTCGGTTAGTATTGATATCATGTGTTTCAAAATCGCCAGTCGCATCATCAGTGCTACATTTAAGATTACACTCATTGTTACAATCTTTATCTTTGCATCCGCAAATACAAACTGTTACAGCTTTATCGATTTTACATGTATCTGTTGTTTCATTACACTTATTGTTGCAATTTTCACCATCACACCCACATATACAGCTGGCTTCATACTGTGACGCAACCGTAGTTGTTTTAGGGTCAGTTATTTGACAGCCGGTTTCTTGGATTTGGCATTTGTTATTGCATTTATCGACTTTGCATCCACACAGGCACTTTTTGTCTCGTTTAGCTGAGCTATTACGGCTGCTTATTGGTGAACCAGGCTCGCTTGACTTTGGCGTAGTTTTAGGTGTAGCCTTGGGTGTAGGTTTAGGGAGACTTGCACCGAGTCGCGGCGTTATAGGAGGTGATGGAGTAGAAGGTGCCTTAGGATTGGTTATAGCTCTTGTTTCGCGAGCAGATACCGGAGGAGACACTGATCCAGCATTTTGTTTGTTTGGTTCCTTGACCTTAGTGTTCCAGTTTTTAAAAACACATGCATGACTAGGTATAACATTTTTGGTATTAGTTGAAGTGCCAGATTTAATACTAGCTTTTTCGCTTACATCAGGTTTAGTAACAAGATTCCCAACTTCTGTATTAGTACGAAGAAGAGGTTTGCGTTCATTAACCGGGCTCTTGGGATATGTACTCGCTTTAGGTTTGATCGGAGCCGGCTCTTCAATCACTACTTTAGTTTGAACAGGCTTTTTATCATTATTATATGAGTTCACAGATTTGTTAGACGAATGTTGTACAGAACTTATTGTGGAATTCTTGGAACTGCTAGCTACAGGTGGTGGTGAATTCTGAACCGATTTTGAACATTCTTCATACAAAGATGTACCATGTTCAACGTTGCATGGTTTATCAGTACCGACACTTTCTGAAACCTTGTTCGTCCCTGCTAAAGGGATTCGGTCGTTTGCATCTATTCTGACCATTAAAATCATGTTAGTCCCTTGGATTGGTATTGTGTAGTTTTCTGCGCTATCGTTATTAGGTAAAGCAGTTAAAGGCTTTTTCAAGCTGGCTGGTTTCGGCTCACCAATCGCTAAGTTTCCAAGATTTCCGAAATGTTTGGAAGTGCCTGTGGATCGTGAGGCTGTTGAAGTAGACGTGGTGTTTGATCCTTGACCTCTTTGAACATGTCCAGAAGATAGCGAACTGCAGCTCGATTTGGGAAGTTCTCTACAATTCTCACTAATCAATTCGGCACAATTCGTATCACTAAGAATGCATATATCGGATATAGAAGGTTCCGGAATCTTCGGATCAATACTAATCTCCGTTTGTAAGCAACGAGTAGCTTCATATATTTTATTAGGCTTTGGCGCTGCACTGCATCCTTGTTTAGCCACTTCTGTGTTGGGCGAGCCTCTATCGCTGGATCTTCGACGCAATATCTTGTTAAGTAAGGTAGTTTGGGAACATTTTGTATTGTTCGTGATGGGCAGACATCTTGATCCTACGTTGACAGTTTTTGAACAAGACGGTTCGTTGAGAGAACCAACCGCCGCTCCGGAATGAGGAGAACAAGAAGAACACCCTTTTGAAGACTCGCTACTGGCCACATGCGGACACTTATAAATAAAAAAGTTATCTGGAACATCTTTGATTATCTTTTTGTTGCACAAACAGAGATATTTATCCTTTGATTTGTCTGTATTTTTGCAACTAGGCGAGTCTGGTCTATGACATTGACAACCTAATTCTACTCTTTGACAATTGGTTTTAGGAGACATATCATGGTGTTCGGGGGATGAATCGCCCGAGTAAGGCACACTGATGTTGACTTGGACCGAACTATCTGTTACGCCATGGATGACGTTGCCAGAGTGATATGGACAGCAGCAGTAGTGAGGTTCGTTGCTAGTGCTAGGTTTGGTCAAGTCTTTAATATCACATTGAAGTTTCTTCTTCAAATTAGACTTTTTAGCTTGTTGTTCAGAACTACCGGAAGACAGCGTAAATACTGAATGACTTCTCTGCGTTCTAGTCGGTAGAACTCTATTAAAATCGGAATTTGAATTTGGACCACCTTCTAATTTGCTAGCATCGCCTGATCCATCGTCATAGTTATTCCTAGTCAAGTCTTTTATCAAATCTTTGAGTCTTTCGTTAACTTTAGGGTCACTTCTCATTGGTACAGTAAAAGCACTGTCAGATGCCACTAGTTTCTGTTTCAAAAACTGTTCTTTGTCTCTCAAATGTTTTTTGTACGCCTGTTCTCTATTAAGAGCTTCCAGATACTTCTGATAAAGTTCCTCGGAAGATGTTTTGGCAAATACATTGTCGGAAGAATTCTTTTTGCTTGATTCAGAGTCAGTATGAGAGGTGGCCAAAGATTTTTTAAACTTAGATGTAACTGGTTTTTCGCTATTTGCTGCCATTGGTAGATTTGGCGCGCTTTGAGATGTGGAAGCGATTGCACCAGGATTAAATTTATCATTTCGAAGTATAGATTTCTTCGGCTTTACCTTATCGCCGGAGTCTGGGTCAGAAGTGCTGGTAGTCAGATTACGTTCTCTCATCTTTTGGCTGTTTAAACTGAGGCCCGATAGAAAATCGCTGGTACTGTCATCATCCCTATATTTACTGCTAAGCAATTTTTCGCAAACTTGTTTTATCAGTTGTTTTCTTAACGTAGCGTCATCGCAACGATCCCGCAACGCATTTCTCAGAACATTGATACTTTTCTTCAAATCATTGGAGAAGGATATTTTAGATGCTTTACTAGAGTCAGTAGTAAATGCTCCGCTGGATTCTAAGCTCGATTTATTACCAACTGTATTATTAGCTGGAGTAGGGTTGACATTAGCTTGCAATTGGTTTTGATTGTACATATGACCGGGCATGTATTCGAAACTTTCTGCCTCAGACAACTGTTCCCCACTCTTTTCTAACACCGAAGCATTTTCTTTCGATACAGTTTTCTTTATTTTAATCCGTTTCCTAGCCTTTCTTAGCTTTTTACGTCTTACTCTGTTTCTTAGCGTGTTGAGACTGATCATTATGGGTATTCTTTGGGGTTCGTTTGGTTTTGGTTTAGGTATGTCTGGTGAAGAATCCGAGTTTTTAGTCCTGATTAGGGAAGTCTGCATTTCCCTATCTACTGTGGGTATAGGCGAAACACCGGTATCAGTTAGATTGGAGGAGTTTTTCTCAGGCGAAACGCTGACATCCTTAGAAACATTTTCAACAGTAATTTTACCATCTTTTTCTACATTAAACGAGATGTGTTTAGTTAAATTGACGTTAATAGATTGCGGAGGGTTGTTATTAGAACTATGAGGTACGTTCACTTCTACCAAATCAACATCTTTGTTGTAAATTTTTGTTGATTTCTTGCCTATACCCTTTTTTGATTTGGATTTAGCCTCATTTTCGTCTAGAGGAGTAGAATGGGCAGTAGGAGCTCCTAAATTTGAGTTGCTATCATTATTTGAGTACTGTTGTTTGATAGCGAGTTTTTCTAAAGTGCTTAGACTTGAGGCGGAAGTTTTTCTGTCGCTTTCGTGACCATAACCTACATCGGCTAAGGAATCCCATTCGAGTTTCCGTTGCGATGTGATGCTGCTTGATGGAGAATGGAGTTTGTTTATGGACATATCCATTAGTATGTCATATGCTGAAATATGCATAGTATTTGAATAAATATATTTATGGAACACAAGATATGAAAAAAAAAACGGCCAAGTGCAAGTCGGACTAGCGCACGGAGGGTTCCGTACTTTAGAAAACGGCAAAAAATCACGTTTGTTTTATGGGAGCCCCCTTGAATATTTGTTTTATTTTATTTTTAGTATTTGATTGGGTACGGAACCCTAATAGGGTTTGTAAATGTTTTGACTACCTTGAAGACCCAAAGACGGAGGTATATAGTTTAAGCTTAAATATTTAACCAACAAGACATATATAGTTTAACTAGCAGTACCCTGCGATATCATCCATCCTGTTGTGGAATTTTGTGATAAAATGTACCCTTTAAAATTCTCTGGATACCTATACAAAAATATTATTTTATGACCAAGTTAAGTTTATTTATTTATAGACACATCAACAGACAGACAGAGTAGCAGACAATATCACCCTTAGACAAAAAAAGACCTCTAGCTTCATATAATTAGGTATATGTGCAAAATTATAGATGAAACTTACATTTATGCGAATGATTATCCTCTGATTTAACAGATTCGTCGTCTGAATATGTCTTGTCCTGTGCCCTGTAGTGAGCGGAGTTGTCTGCCGGTTCCTCAATGATGATGGGAGGCGAAACCGACTCCGATTTATCTTCTTCCTAGAAATAAATAGAACAATAATGTATTAACAATTATTACTAACTAACAGCGCCCCGCGGTTTAACCTTTATTATACCCGTTCCCGCAGGAATTTCGCGATAAAAAGTATCCTATGTCCTTTCTCAGGCTCTGGACTAACGACGGGGACGGACGGGGCGGGGCGGGGGGGACGGGGCGCTGCTAGTCTAAACTAAAACACTTTAGGCCTTAATCATAAACACTTACTAGCAGCATTTTAGCTATCAAATGGTTTGTCCCTTTCTGACATACACTATTTTCCAAAGAGCAAAAGAGACAAAACACTCACTAACAGTGTTTTAGTTAGAGAGTGTTTATGAATCTTCTTCTTCATCGAGTGGATGGGCAACCTGACCAATCCTGGTGTCAGAGTTATTGAGCCGCCAAAGGCCTCTGACATGGCTCAAGTAACGACTACTATCCGTAGAAAGTAGCCGGGACCGACAGCTTAACTTTTATGAATAAGGCAGTTTGACACTAGGGTAAGCACTAACTTATTACGGTTCTTTTGAATTTGAATTGAAAATGTCAACATTAACACACAAGCAATAACTCAGCTGTTGCATGCAATCATGTCTTATGGCTTGTCAAATCAATATTTTATTGCAGTGCAATAAAGTTGTAACTGCCTCGCATTTTCATGTTTTCACGGAGAATTATTGGTATGTTGTTATCAAATATTATACAAGTACAGTCAAGGAAGTTAAATGTATGGCATTTAATTTTTAAATTATTTGCTTTATTATTTTACTACATAACTCTATGACTATGAAAAATAAGAGATGGTAAAACACCTGCTAAATAGATATATAGTTTCCTTGACTGTACTTATAAAGAATTTTTCAAAAAAGTATATCATTAACTCTCTGTTCAGACATCAAAATGTAAAGCAGTCACATACTTACTACTATGATATAGTTTTTGGTCAAATAACAATGTGTTATGAAGCAAATAAAAACTAAAGTAAATATAGTCAGTCAAGTTTTTATGCAGTAGAAAGTTTATAAATCAAGTAAAAGTACTTTCTTTATATTTCCCGATGTTTCGAGTGGATTGCACCATAGTCGCGGATGGACTGAAGAAATTGGAGCTACCTGCTGTGATGCGAGGGTAGGCGTTCGTAATGTTGGTGGTACCCTCACATGGTTATTGTTAGAATTAGCAGCGTGAGTATGCTTACTATGAGTACAAATCATAAGTTTCAAAAAAGACCACAAACTAATGTCTTTAATAAAATTTCATACATATTTATTTCATACGAATCATAATCATTTATTGAAATAACAGGGCTAATTAGACCCTACTAGCTGATATCTATACTAATATTATAAAGCTGAAGAGTTTGTTTTGTTTGTTTGTTTGTTTAAACAGGCTAATCTCAGAAACTACTGAACCGATTTGAATAATTCTTTCACTGTTAGATAGTCTATTTATCGAGGAAGGCTATAGGCTACATTTTATCCCGGATTTCCTACGGGAACGGGCACAACGCGGGTAATTATTAAATACATATAAAACAACAAATACCTTAAAGACTAACATACATATAATAAACAAACTAAAACTAAAATTATTTATTATTAAAATCGGAAACTCTGAGCATTCAAAAGAATGGGCATGTGGTGTTCTACTTACTGTATGGAAAATACCTCTCTCTGACTCAAGATATCAGCCAGCACAGTATAGAAAAATGTTATTTAAAATAACAAAGGTTTTAGGGACAAATTGAGTATCTCTTCGGAATTATTGGATGAAGGACATGGCCAACATGAATTATTCATAAACAGATGGAGGTATATAGGGCAGGCAGTGGATCAATGATTGAAGATTTATTGTTTGGAGGGCCTTGAAAGGAGGGGGTCTCTCATGATTTTGGGGAGGGCTTAGTTTTTAATCAACTTCGTTAATGTTTATATATAAAACTCGATATAAAAAGTGTTTATATAGAAGTTTGTGACGTTTTAACTAATAATTAGTGATCAAAGGGTAATTAAACTGGTAAATACCTTTGAAGTCGATGATTCTGGTAGTGCGGTGCATCTTATAGATATTCGACACACTTCCTGTGAAGACTCGCTTCTCTTATCTCCCGAATCGGAAGAATCGTTTTCACTCTTCATTTTTCTCCAGAATGTTCCCGTAGGATCCTTTAATTCAGCCTGAGCCGTGGTCAAAGAGAAATACTGCTCCAAATCTCTCTTCCTACCGAACTTTTTGTAATAGTCCAAAATTAACGAATTTACAGCGTTTCCTCCTTCGTCTTCCGCGTTGGCAGTTAATCCCGGATTTTCGTCTTCATCGTACTCCATTGCAAAATTAAAGCAAACATTAGGGTAATACGCAAATTCATTAAAACGGTTTTGTTATGTGTTTCAAGCAATGTTATTTTTAATTTGAATTTGGCGAGTGGAGCAGTAAACAAAACAAACAAAAGTCAAAATTGAGAACAGACGTAACGAACTCCTTTTTGGATGCCTTCCTTTTGTCTATGAATGTAGTTAAGGTGCTTTTACTTGATACAAGTATGAACTAGAACAAAACCGTGTTCATGTAGCTTTATTATTTTTACGTCAATGTCAATGTTATAGGAAAACATCATTCAATGTCAATAATGACATGTGTTGTTAGTTGTTACTAGGGTTGCGATTTTTTCAACTATGATCCAATTTTGAGGATCGTATCGCTCAATCCGATCCACAATCCACAAACCAGATTCCATGCATTTGATCCTAATTTTGATACTAAAATAAAATATTAATTAAAAGGATCTACCTATGTAAAAAGTACGAAGTGAGAATTTTCAAATCATTATAGATTGCATTCTATAAATTTTGTTTTAAATATTGTTATACAGAGTAGTAGCATCTATGTATAATGGTCAAAATTAAGAAGACTGGTTAGGGATTAGTATTGTAAATTGCAATTTTTATATCATTATGATTTTCATTTCATTTGGTTCGATTACCAATTCAAAAGCACAATTTTAAACCGTGATCTGATATTCGATAAAGCTGGATCGATCCAAAGATCGGATCATTTTAAATCCGATCCAAAATGAGATTTTCGAATTTCGTAAGCCTCATCGTAACCTAATCCTACGATTAGTAGGTACGTACCACGATCCGATTTAAATTAAAAAAACAACAGATACCTAATAGACGGGCGGGCCGCGGCGGGCGCATCACTAGTTGTTGCCGATTTTACCGATCTGATTGATTGCTAAATGAAAATTAGAAAATATTTTCTTTCTGGGATCTTATTTGTATTTGCATTGCATATTTGTGTAAATACTGACCAATAATTAACATTAAAATGTCGCGACAAACTTCGAGACTCGACGCAAAGAAAGTTGTAAGTAGAATGAAATCAAACATTTACAAAAAGAGGTGGAACGCTTTCTACGCAAAATTTTAACCTTCTTTTTACAGAACTCCGAGCTCCTAACACTCACATACGGAGCCCTAGTCTCACAAATGTTGAAGGAGACTGAAAACCCTGATGATGTGAACAAACAACTGGAGAGAATCGGTTATAATATGGGCGTGAGGCTCATTGAAGACTTCTTGGCCAGAACTACTTCGACTCGCTGCTTGGAGATGAGGGAGACGGCTGATAAGCTGCAGCAGGCTTTCCGGTGAGGATGGATATTCATTTTACTTAAAAAATATAGTGTTGGGCTCATTATTTTGAGATTGCTATGTAGAAAGACCTTAGGTTAGTTTCATTGATATGCTTTGAACAACGCCGACTGTTGCTGAATCATTTAAGCGTGTTTAAACTATAACTAGATTCGTCAGTGCATTGCCAATATTTGTACATTATATATAATTATATTACTTATATAACTAGCTGTGCCCCGCGGTTTCACCCGCAGCACCCCCGTTCCCGTGGGAATTTTGAGATTTTTATTCCTTATTTTTCTTATATAAAAACCTTGTCCTGACAAAAAGGAACACATTAAAAAAAGAATAATCCAATTTGGTGCAGTCGTTCTGAAGTTATGCGCTTACCAACACATTTTGCGATTCATTTTTATATTATAGACTAGCAGGTTTTACACATTGTGCCCGTTCCCATAGGAATTTTACATGATAAATAGCCTATTGCCTTCCTCGATAAATGGACTCTACAACACTGAAATAATTTTTCATTCGAACCAGTAGTTCCTCAGATTAGTGCATTCAAAATAAAAAAGGACGTGTGGCACTCGGGAACTGCCGCAGTAAAGCTATTGCATAGCATTTTGTATCAACTTATGCAATTATATTTTTTTTTAAATTTATTTATTTTATTCAATGCAGTATTGCTTTTTCTTTGATATTTATAGTCCATCGAAATGTTACATTTTTTAGGTCTAACCTTGCGTTTTTTAGAGGACGCAATTTTATTTTTTTGATGTGTAGGGGGGGTCAGTGTAAAGCTAAAAACAAGTTTGTGGGGTCGCCACCCTTGTCCCACGGCCGCCATCTTGAAAATAGGGGTTGAAATGGTTTTTACGATATATCTCTTAAACTATTAATTTAATTAAAAAAAATTGTTAACAGTTTTGTTGCAAATTAAATTCTCTACAACTTTGGTCCACTAACTTTTCGTCGTAGAACTATAAATAAAAAGTTATAAGCGAAAATGTTCAGAAATTCGAGAAAAAAAATTATATTTTTCGATGTAACTTTTTTTTTAAACAATTTACGAGAAAATGATATCAGACTATTTTTGTAGATTGTTTTTTGAGGAACAACTTTTATAAACAACATTTTTTCATTTAGTCAATAGCTAAGGTTTTACAGCGCTCCGAAGTGAGTACAACTATACCTTTATTATACAAACCCGTTGTCACAGTGGCAGTGAGAGCGCTTACTGTGTCGGGGGTTGTGGGTTCGATTCCCGCCCGGAGTCAAAAATATGTGCAGACATAGTTGTTGGCGACGATGTCTGGGTGTTAATTAGTTAATTATATTCTTATAAAATATTTGTGTATGTATAAGTAGTGTAATTAGATTCCGTAATACAAGCTTGGAGCTTACTTTGGGTCTAATTAACCGTGTGTGAATCTGTCTAGGTATATTTATTTATTATTATTTATTTATACGTGTGTACTAATAATGTGTCATCAGTTATTGTTTTTTTTATTTATTTTGTTTTTTAAATTTTTTTAATTATAAATTTTACAATATTATTAATAATTAATTATATACTCTTTTCCCCATCACCCACGAGCTAGAGTCTGGAGACGCGTTTTTTTTACGTGGTATCCCCAATAGGCATAATCCACGGTGATTTCCTAAATTAGATCTACTCCGTCCTCAGTCTTTTCGATGGACCAGGCTGCGGCTCACCATCTGATCGGCTTTCTGAATTAAATATCAGTGGGAGAACTGGAGAAGGAAGGGGTGTTAATGTCGGCGGTTCATCATCAAAGTCATTTTCATTTATTAATTCTGAGAGTTCCATTACGTTGCTGCAAGTCTCTCCAGAATAATGGAAGCACACTGCAGAACATTTCAGCCCTGCTTTTCGACATCCACACATTGCTCCACAGTTTCCTTTGCATTTGCAAAAGATCAATTTTAGAAGCTCAGGGGGTGCTGGAGGTTTAGAGTTCTGCACTGGCATTAATAATTTTCCACATTTTTTCCAGCCCCAGTCTTCAAGATCATTATAATTACTAAGCCACGACTGGACCTGATGGTAGACTCGGAAAGTATGAAAACGAGCTGTGTATATAAAAAACTATTACACCCCGACGCCGACATTAACACCCCTTCCTTCTCCAGTTCTCCCACTGATATTTAATTCAGAAAGCCGATCAGATGCTGAGCCGCAGCCTGGTCCATCGAAAAGACTGAGGACGGAGTAGTTCTAATTTAGAAAATCACCGTGGATTATGCCTATTGGGGATACCACGTAAAAAAACGCGCCTCCAGACTCTAGCTCGTGGGTGGTGGGGAAAAGAGTATATAATTAATTATTAATAATATTGTAAAATTTATAATTAAAAAAATTTAAAAAACAAAATAAATAAAAAAAACAATAACTGATGACACATTATTAGTACACACGTATAAATAAATAATAATAAATAAATATAAGTACCTAGACAGATTCACACACGGTTAATTAGACCCAAAGTAAGCTCCAAGCTTGTATTATGGAATCTAATTACACTACTTATACATACACAAATATTTTATAAGAATATAATTAACTAATTAACACCCAGACATCGTCGCCAACAACTATGTCTGCACATATTTTTGACTCCGGGCGGGAATCGAACCCACAACCCCCGACACAGTAAGCGCTCTCACTGCCACTGTGACAACGGGCTTGTATAATAAAGGTATAGTTGTACTCACTTCGGAGCGCTGTAAAACCTTAGCTATTGACTAAATGAAAAAAAATTGTGTATAAAAGTTGTTCCTCAAAAAACGATCTACAAAAATAGTCTGATATCATTTTCTCGTAAAATGTTTAAAAAAAAAGTTACATAGAAAAATATATTTTTTTTTCTCGAATTTCTGAACATTTTCGCTTATAACTTTTTATTTATAGTTCTACGACAAAAAGTTAGTGGACCAAAGTTGTAGAGAATTTAATTTGCAACAAAAATGTTAACAATTTTTTTAAATAAAATTAATAGTTTAAGAGATATATCGTAAAAACCATTTCAACCCCTATTTTCAAGATGGCGGCCGTGGGACAAGGGTGGCGACCCCACAAACTTGTTTTTAGCTTTACACTGACCCCCCCTACACATCAAAAAAATAAAATTGCGTCCTCTAAAAAACGCAACCCCAAATGTAACTTTTCGATGGACTATTATTCAAGTTACACTTTTTGAGTGTGGTGACCGATAAGAAAACAAATTTTTCTATTATTAAATAAATAAAAAAAGTTAATATTGTTTATTTAAAATATTTTTATTATTTTACAATACGTCTAATCGAACACAACGCCGTGTCGAAGACTGCCGAACTGAAACGACGTTAGACGATGCACGGCCTTCGAGCGTTTGTCCACCGCCGCCGGCACCGGACCGTCACCGGGAACGAGATGACGGCGCCGAAGTAGCGGTAGATACATTTAGAGCGTTTTGCTTTAGCCGCGTGTCCACCGCACATCCGTCACCGGGCGCCGTCATCCCGGACGCCGAATTTGCGAGTAAATCGGCGTGACCGCTAAAACGGGCCCGAGATTTTGATGGGCCGATGTGCCGGCAATACAAAACATATGAACTTGTCCACACACTGCCGTCGCCGTCGCACCGTACACGAGCTCAGTTATTATTTTGTCTGTCATCAATTATCATTATATAGCATTGTATAGTAGACTAGCAGCGCCCCGCGGTTTAACCCGCGTTGTGCCCGTTCCTGTGGGAATTTCGGGAATTTTTATACATATAAACCTTCCTCTTGAATCACTCTACCTATTACAAAAAACATCCTATAGTAGTTGAAAAACTTGTTGTCATGCTGCCGCAACTTGGCGTGGTGTATATAAAACGCCCCTGTGATGTATCGTTCACGTATTAGCGGACGAACCCAAAATTCTTTGCATCTCCTGCGCCTTCGAAGGTACAAAATTAGTAGAAGAAGTTGTCGCCGGTTTAACCTAGCCATCACTTTATTTCTTCGAAAACGCGACTACCACGCATGCCAGCTGGAACAAACTGAGCCGGCGAAATCGGTCGCGGTGGACAAACGATCGCCGTCACGTCATAATAAACTCGGCCCGAAATAATCTTGTTCCCGGTGACGGTCCGGTGCCGGCGGCGGTGGACAAACGCTCTTCAAGCCACACCTCCTTGCCCGTCGGAGTGGGGAGCGTGAGGTTTTTTCGTTACGGAATTTCTGGATTCGGTCCCCGCGCTCAAGGCCCGCGATAGAAGCTATGCAATAGCTTAAAAACAAACTCTGCAGCTTTATAATATTAGTATAGATATTACAATAATATGTTTCCTAATTTTCAAACATGGCTTGGGCTTGAGATCACCAACCCGTATTTGGCAAGCGTGGTGATTATGCCTAATCTCCTCACTGTACTGATATCTTCAGGGAGATGAGAGGCCTTTGCCCTGCAATGGGACATTACAGGCTAATACTTTACTTTTTACTTTTACGATAATATAAATTGTCAAAGGTCTATTGTAAGGGCAATAGGCAGTTACATATAATATGGTGTAGAAATACTTGAATAATTTGTGAAGAAGAAAAAAATTCTCAACATAAACTAACAATGTCATTTTCACTCTTCCAGTCTCTACCTTAACATGCAACCTACAGTAACAAGTTGGAGCAGTGCGGGCGACGAGTTCTCTCTCGTCTGGGACCAATGTCCTCTCTCAGAGTGGGTGGAGCTGCCGAGCAACAACGGGCTCAAGTACTGCGCGTTGATACCGGGAGCTATACGAGGGGCACTACAGATGGTACAGCTCGATGTACAGTGTTGGTTTGTGCAGGTATTAATGTGCATTTGTCATAATTATTGTTCTTAGGCTCGGTAAAGACTGAAAAATATGCTTAAGTGTCTGCCGAGTTAACCATTGCCAGTCGAATAAGCACCTTGAGAAGAATTGTCTGTTTAAAGATTTACTAGCAGCGCCCCGCGGTTTTACCCGCGTTGTGCCCGTTCCCGTAGGAATCTCGAGAATTTTTTACTTATCAACCTTGAATCACTCTATCTATTAAAAAAACGGCACCAAAATCCGTTGCGTAGTCTTAAAGATCTAAGCATACATAGGGACAGACAGTGGAAAGCTTCTTTGTTTTATACTATGTAGTGATTTTCATTGATATTTCCCGATGTCCATCACTTGCTTGGCCCCACTGGGGGATTCCGAAACTTAGTGGTTTGACAAATGATAAATATACTAGTGGATTTCCAGCACACTCCTTAGTTGCGACCTCCAAAAAAATTTTTTTATTTCAGGATTGAGTTCACCAACCATCTAAAGCGTAGCATGCTAGTTTTATTACAGACTAGCATTGCCCCGCGGTCTCATCCGCGTTGTATCTGTATCCGCGTTGTAAAATAAATATAAAATAAATAAATATAAATAAATATACCTGGACAAATTCACACACGGTTAATTAGACCCAAAGTAAGCTCTAAGCTTGTGTTATGGAATCTAATAAACTGGTACTACTACATATACATACATACACAAATACTTTATAAGAATATATAATTGAATATATATAAATGTGTCTCATGTGTTGTTCTAATGTTAACCTATTATTACTGTAAAGCTTCATCCAGATCCCAAACAAACATACATCCATACGTCCTCACAAACTTGCATTTATAATATTAGTAGGATATTCTTATTTTTTTGATCTGTATAATATAGAACAACTCATATTATACACAACTTAATTTAATTATGTTTACCTTCCAGGATCAATTAAAAGGCGACTCAGTAACAGAGCTCAGAGTCAAATACATCAAGAGATTAGAAGACGCTGTTCCAGCTGGTGAAGATTAGAAATAAATAATAAAGTAAAAATAAGTAAATAAAACTATATATAGCTGCGCCCCGCGGTGTTACCCGTGTTGTACCCGTTCCCGCGGGAATTTCGGTATAAAATGTATCCCATGTGTTATTCTGATGTATAACCTATATTGCTGTAATGTTTCATCCAAATCCGTCTAGAAGGTTTTTCGTGAAAGAGTAACAAACATACATACATCCTACTAATACATATTATAAATGCGAAAGTTTGTGAGGATGGATGTATGTATGGATGTATGTTTGTTGCTTTTTCACGTAAAAACTACTGCACGGATTTGGATGAAACTCTACAGTAATATAGGTTATACATCAGAATAATACATGGGACACATTTTATCCCGAAATTCCCGCGGGAACGGGTAGAACGCGGGTAACACCGCTGGGCGGGGCTAGTTCTATATATTTATAACATAAGGGGGTACATATAGCTGCAATGTATAAGTAAACTAGTCTGTAGTTCACTGCAGGTCAAAGGCCTCTCATCTCACTGATGATATCACAGTACAGTGAGGAGGTTGAGATCAAAGAGATTTATTACTACGTTTGTCGTAATCCTCGTCGCGCCTCGGTGGTCTAGTGGTATGTGCTCTCGCCTGCCAAGACTGAGGTCCCGGGTTCAATTCCCCAGGTCGAGCGAAAACATGTTTCCTACTTTTCAAACATGGCTCGGGTTTGAGATCACCAACCCGCATTAGGCAAGCGTGGTGATTACGCCTAAAACCTCCTCACTGTACTGATATCTTCAGTGAGATGAGAGGCCTTTGCCCAACAGTGGGACATTACAGGCTAATACTTATTGTCGTAATCATCACGCTTGCCTACTGCAGATTCACGATCTAAATTTCACCTGATGCTTGTCAGTAATTTAATCTTGCAAATTAAATTTGATCTTCTCGATAAGCTATTGAGCTTAAACTTGTAAGCACATTAAGCCTGGATTACAATGTGGCAAAAAAGCTTGTTATAAAACCTTTTGTTATTAATGAACCTTTATTCATCTAATATTTATATGGGAGAACATTTCTCTCTCCATTCTCAGGAATATGTCATTTGTTTGTGTAAAAAAAATAATTTGACTCAAATACTAAAATTATAGGTGAAATTTCATGATTATTTTTGGTCTTGAAATCTGCTATAGTGGCGCCCTCAAAAGGCCGCCCTCGTATACTTTTGACACACTGTTGTATGATTTAGTTCATTATGCTACCGCTAGATGGCGTTATTATTAGTTTTAATTTCCAAGGATTCGAAAATCCTGTTTGAAATAAATTATTTTATCTTAGGCTTATTTTTGTATATGTGTAAGATGTTTATTATAGATTATTATTAGAATAAATGCAATATTTGAAAGGTTTGACTTTTATTTTCTTGAAATAGCAAACAGTTTCATCTATGGTTTCCTTGTAATAATTCTACTCCTTGTTAGACGTTTTCTCTGTGGATTCTTCTTCTTCTGTTGCCTCCGATGAATATTTCTTCGAATATTCCTTCGTATCGGAATTTCTTGAATTTCAAATGTCAATGTTGCGTTCTCATCCGTCTGAAAATATAAAAAAAATAATTAGAAAAAATCAGAAACGAAATGTGAATAGGGTATTTGACAATGCTATTTTTATTCTTTCCATTAACTCATCTTTTTATTACGTGTTAGAGACTATTACTTTTATATCTCTACTAGCTGTGCCCGGTTTCACCCACAGTGCACCCGTTCCCGTAGGAAATACGGGATAAATAGTATCCTATATCCGTCTCCTGGTTCTAAGCTACCTCCACACCAATTTTCAGCCAAATCAGTTCAGCCGTTCTCGAGTTATAAATAGTGTAACTAACACGACTTTCTTTTATATATATAGATTATTTCCAGAGTTACAGGCGGTCAAAGTTGCTGATTAGACAGAGACAGCACTACAGGCCTGTGACGTCACAAGCTTGTAGCGCCGTATACGTCGCATACAAAAATCGATTTGCAAGAAAGGGATAGGAGATCTTTAATTTTCATCTTTCAGAGCTTATAATTTCGTTATTTTTATCGATTATGATTCTGATTTCAGTTTTGATCATAATTTTAGTTATTTTACTAAATTCATCTCTCAAATTTTACACCTTTAATACCAGTCAAATAGGCTATTGTGGTGCTTCTCTGTCGAGTACTAACCATAAAAACCAATTAAGAACTAACGCCATCATTTTACACATAGACAACTGTATCAAAATCGGCCGAACCGTTTTTAGAATTTAACCAAATCGGTCGAACCATTTTGCAGAATGCTTATCAAAATTTGACTTAAATGGTTGATTTGGCATAAATGGGAGCATTGATTTTGCACACACAAGCGACTCTCCTAAATTGATGGCTAGCCTCCTGCAGGTAGGTAAAAATAAAATTTAAAGAAATGTCATAATGTCATACTATTTAATGCTAGCAAAAGTAAGCCTTATATTCATAAACGCTCCTTAACAATTAAAAAGCTGTTAGAAAGACTAAGTGTTTTGTCTCTTTCGCTTTTAAAAAAACAGCGTAGGTTGGAAAGGGACGACCTATTAGGCGAATAGGGCCCTGAAGACTTACACAATTTGTTAACTGTTAACAAACTGCAAATAAATTTATATTTTCCTCTATATAAAGAATTATCTCGGACAAAACATTAGTTCACATTTTCAAAGTCATAAGAAAAAATACCTAGATAATATGGTTATTATATTATAAAGCTGCAGATTTGGTTGGTTTGTTTGTTAGTTTGTTTGAACGCGCTAATCTCAGGAACTACTGGTCCGATTTGAAAAATTCTTATTGTAATGGATAGCCACATTCAACGGGAAGGTTATAGGCTACTTTTCATCCTGAAATTCCCACGGGAACGGGTACAACTCGGGTAAAACCGCGAGGCACTGCTAGTTAATCTATAAGAATTAAAGTGGTTATGCCCTCATCTTTTTAGGACTCAAAGTGAAAAGTCGATAACAAAGAACTAATGAACCCATACCATTTGTTATATGTATCATTCGTTCACACAGAATACTCGATAGGTTATAGCAATGGAGTCGATTGCTCTCGAGTCTTTATTGTACTCGATCGAGGTATTCAATTAAAGGGATATCTAGAAAATCTCGGATGTGTTTCAATTGATTGGTAGGTATGTAACTTTAAAGGTAGGTATGCGTTGTTAGGGTTCCGTACCCAAAGGGTAAAAACGGAACCCTATTACTGAGACTTCGCTATCGGTCCGTTCGTCCGTCTGTCACCAGGCTGTACCTCAAGAACGGTGATAGCTAGCAGTAGAAATTTTTACAGATGATGTATTTCTATTGCCGCTATAA
Source organism: Cyclophora albipunctata (assembly GCA_963082685.1). Classification (NCBI taxonomy): domain Eukaryota; kingdom Metazoa; phylum Arthropoda; class Insecta; order Lepidoptera; family Geometridae; genus Cyclophora; species Cyclophora albipunctata. The sequence continues at coordinate 4,924,439 of OY720133.1, forward strand.
CAACAAATACTAAGAATAAAATAAATCAAATATTCAAGGGGGCTCCGATACAACCAACGTGATTTTTTGCCGTTTTTTAAAGTACGGAACCCTCCGTGCGCTAGTCCGAGCGCACTTGGCCGGTTTTATTATTAACTAGCAGCGCCCCGCGGTTTTACCCGCATTGTGCCCGTTCCTGTGGGAAATTCTGGATGAAAAATAGCCTGTAACCTTCCTCTTAATTGTGGCTATCAATTAAAAAAAGAATTATTGAAATCGGATTGGTATTTTCTAAAATTAGCCCTTACAAACAAAGTTAGAAACTTTATAAGTTACCGCAAGTTATACCTCGTTGTTATACCTATTTCGTTGAGTCATATTTGTAGTTGTTATGAATACAGACACGCATCTTTGTAATTTGTACCGTCTCAGCAAGATTATTGTTTATTATTTACTCACTGCGAATAACCCAAATTCACCCAAAATTCCGTTGATTAAGCAACGAATGACTTCCCCGTTTACTAACTAAAATCTCTCATGGTATCGCTACTTCAAAGACAAAGACAGGATTTTGACGAGGACCATGATTGTACAAAAGAAACAAAAGCTGTTCGTTCAAAATTGTATTTTACCTTCCACCAAATAGAACACAATTTAAAACGAACGTCATTTGTTTTTAAACATATTTAAGGGCAAAATAGATTAAAAAAAATTGTACAATTCGCTCTAAGACAGTAACTTAAGGTATTCCATAAGTATTCTGCCACGATTCTACTATGTACATCAATTTTACTGGCACCATATTATTTTCTTGAAAAATCTATACTATCTATACTAATATTATAAAGCTGAAGAGTTTGTTTTGTTTGTTTGTTTGTTTGTTTAAACGCGCTAATCTCAGAAACTACTGAACCGATTTGAATAATTCTTTCACTGTTAGATAGTCTATTTATCGAGGAAGGCTATAGGCTACATTTTATCCCGGATTTCCTACGGGAACGGGCACAACGCGGGTAAAACCGCGGGGCGCTGCTAGTATCTGCATAAAGGTTGGAAACAAAGAGTTCGTTATAACCAAGTGCACTTACATGGAGCGCGGTTTTGAAGGGTGTCACTGCACAATCGTACTAACTATCCATTCAACTATGTACTCATTTCAACGTTACCTAATCCAGACCTTTTCCCATTGATATACAGACCAAAATACCTTGACAATGTTTGAGTGTTGTAGTAACTATTTGTTCATCTACACCTTTTAAGATGACGTTTTAAATAGAACGTTAATGACTATGGAATAGAGTTGACTTTTGTGTTTGTTGTTAAAAGAATCGCGGTAACTACGATTTTAACGCATTATGACATTTGAGAAGTAATTTGGGTCTTATGTTTTGAATGTTAAGGTTGGATTTTAAGTATTTTATGGTATGTACGAATATTTTTACGACGAGACTTGGTGAAGTATTTTGTATGTGATTGTACTCACTTTTGTATGCGAATGTATTCTCATTGTAGGAAAACTATGTACTGTCGGCTGATAAAAATATTGGGTATATTTTGAAACTTGTCAGAAAAAACTAGGTACTATAAAACCTAATAATTTCAATGAGAATTGTAAAATGTTATATTCTGCCAAAATACTAAATACCTATATTTTAGGTTGTTACAGCCACAATATAGATAAGTAAGTAGATACTTCGCTCTACCGGGTATAAAATATATACTTACTTACATTTAAATTCTATATTTGTATGTGTGTGTTGTACTTTGACTACTGATAAATAAATGTAAACTGATTGATGTTATACTCTATTTTTCCTACTTGTCCCAAAATGTGGACCAATGTCGTCAATTTTCTAGACCAGTGGTGGGGAAACTTTTTTAATGGGGGCCACAAAGTTAAAAAAAAATCTAGAGGAGGGCCAGAATTATAGAAAAAATGCATTTTGTGTGAAAGCTTTTAATCATAATAATAATAAAAACATTAGTATTTAAACAGAAATAGTAATTCAATTTAACTTTTATTCGAAGGCCCTGCCATGGTAACGACCCCGCCGCCAGCGCCTCTCATTTCACCACGCTTTGCGCCCCGTAATACGCAACACATGAACTACGCGGGTAGTTTAGCTTCACCTATAGATTATGCATCTATTAATCTACTAAGTAAAATCTACTATAAACTTCTTGACCGTCAAAACGTAACTATAGCGGGCCATATACTCCATATCGTGTGTTGTCCATGTCGATGCACCTTTGGCGGGCCGGATTAAATACCTTCGCGGGCCGGAGTTGGCCCGCGGGCCGTACTTTGCCCATCACTGTTCTAGACGAAGACGACTTCTCCTGAAGAGGAAAAAGGCTTAGAGAAGGTAAGAATAAAATAAAATCACAAAGATCGGTTCATGGGAGATATCAAGTTATATACATATAAAAAAACAGACAGTCAAATTTAGAACCTCCTTTAGTATTAAAAAAAAGTTAATGGTACAGTATTTTACAATTAAATAGTACGTACACCTTAGTATTTTTCAAACTTTCGCGATTTTACACATTATTTACTTAATACTACAGGGTTTTTCGCTACAGAAGGTAGTTTTAGTAAGTTAAAACACTTACTTTGACATATACACCTTACCCTAAAAAGAATTACAATCAAACTCATCAATATACTTCTCCCATCTTGCATTAAACAAATCTATAGCTGCACTTTTTCGTACATCATCTAACGCACTATACTGCATAGAATTTAACGCTAAAGTCTTAAAAAGTTTTAAGTCTGATGCAAGACTGGATGCTCCTAAAAATGTGACATAAAAGTCATCTGATAACGGCTCGGCTTCCCAAGCACCAGGATCATCACTTGACACCACTACAGGAAGGTTATTGGCAAAGAACAAACTCACTGGATGGTTCCTCACGTCACGAACTAAAGACAACACACAGTTTGATATCACATTCACTTCCAAACAAATCTTCTTTTTCTTAACCTCTCTTATCAATAACGGATGCTTTGCTAAAGCATACGCATGACCTATTCGTTTAGTTCCCAAAAGCACAGCGTCTAGAAGATTCTCGTCTGTTGAAGTTCCGAACCAGTTGGTTTCGCCAGCATGGAAGAAGTAATTGAAATCCCTAGAAGCGTTTAATAGTTCGGGAATAAAGTCGACTAGAGGTTCTCCTAAGTCTTCTTGACCAACTAGATCAAAGCCAGCAAAGATGTCCGGCATTTCAATCTTTATTCCTTTAGCTAGCTCTATGTATTGTGTAACTGTCGTCCTATCAACATGTCTAGATGGAGCGAAAATGATTTTGGCACCAACAAAATCTGGGTACGTTTTCATGAATCTTGCTATAGTTTTTTTATAAGCTTTTGCTGTCACTATTTGGCTGTTCAATGTCCCATCTAGTTCATAAAGTGGCGGCAAAACACTTCTAGTTTCTACGTACATGATGTTATCTTCTCTATACTTCTTTAAGGCGTCGAAGAAGTATTGCTCCCATACCGGTCTGTACGTCAAAATCTGGAATACCGTAGTAAAGTAATCTCTTAGCTTTGTCCACGTTTCTTTGATAGTCGGATACATGACATCAGGGTTATCAACGACAATCGTAAAATGGTCACGTAATTCTTTGTCAAACTTGCTGACGTTACCCGAAGAGCTTCGCGCTTCGCTCATGAGTCGCCAATCGCAATTACGGCTCAAATTCTTCCCATTCGAGAATATAAGAAGCAACGTTTTGCCGAAACATACATACAGATTGTCTTTATAGGTTAAGTTCATGATATAATCCGGCCCAAGAAGAGACATATCGTGAACATGCAAAGCTGCACCTTTAGGCATTTTCTGAATCATCTTATAAAGCTTCCTCCTTCTCATTTTATCTTTATACTCGAAAAAGTGATATGTAAAGTTAAAATACTCGGGATGGTCAATCGAGTAATTGATTTCTTCATTCTTTTGTCTCATAAAACAGTTGTTTACATCACTTTCTTTGTCTGTTAAGTTCACATTACCGCCGAACATATGACGCAATTCCAATCTTGTGATTTCCGTTCGTTTTTCAAAGTAATCGTGGACTGATTCACTGCATGATGTACTGAGAATTGTTGTGGCAAATAAAGCAAGAAATATGTAACGTAACATGTTGTACGCGCGTCAGTTTCGAGTATCTAATGAGAACTGCCTTAATGGAATGATGGGTTGATAACCTTCGACCATTGTTCGTGTTATAGAGATACTTAGTTGTGTGATGACGGTTATTATGTCAGCGAAATATAGCTTAAATAAAGGTCGATAAGTGCAGTCTATGAATATCAGTTGCTGATTAAGTATATGTCTAAGAATATATAGATAGACAAACGAATGTTATCTCACGAACAAAAGTTATTTACAGAATTTAGGGTACACTGGTAATTCACTTGGAATATTTTATACAATTTCCCTATATAAGTGTCTATCTATCTATAAACAATTATCAAAAATAAACAAGTAATGAGAACTATATTAACAAAACAAATAATACATTTTATCTTACTTGGAAGTGTGTTAATTACAAACAAATAAGTTGTACACAAAATTAAATAACATCTACAATTCTAGTTAAAAATATGTGTTTACCTACTAATAAAAAAGGGGATTGTGATTTCGTTTGTACTTATGTTCGGGCTAATCTCGAGAACTGCCGGCTAATAACCTAATGAGTACGTAATTAACGAAATGTTGGCCCAAACCACGCATTTAATAAAGTTTGTATGAAACTCAATTCATTGATTTACGACTAAAAATAAAATATGTAGCTCAATTACCTCCTACTAAAAAGCCGACGGTAAAGAATAAAAAAAACTAAATAAAAGTTCTATACAAATTGAAGAATCAAATAAAAGTTGAAATGCACACCGGGTTTTAATGAGACTAGCTACTTGCCCTTGCTTCGCCCTTGTTCGATTATTCAATCATCACTACACATTACAAAACAAAGTCCCCGGCCGCGTCTGTCTGTCAGTTCGCGATTAACTCAAATACTACTGCACGGATTTTGACGCGGTTTTTTTAAATAGATAGAGTGGTTCAAGAGGAAGGTTTATATGTATAAAAATTCCCGAAATTCCCATGGGAACGGGCACAACGCGGGTAAAACCGCGGGGCGCTGCTAGTATATTCTACAGGACCTCTGTGTATATCGATATATATATACTTCTATACTAATATAATAAAGCAGAAGAGTTTGTTTTTGTTTTTTGTTTGAAGGCACTAATCTCAGAAATTAATAATTAATAACCTGATTTGAATAATTATTTTTATAATGGATAGCCACCTCCCATGGGATTTACTAAATATGTAGTGTGTAATGTACGTTTGTTACTCTTTCACGCAAAAACTACTCAACGGATTTTTATGAAACTTTACAGTAATATAGGTCATACATCAGAATAACATATGACATACATTTTATCCCGAAATGCCCGCGGGAACGAGTACAACGCGGGTAACACTGCGGGGCGCGGCAAGTAAGCTATATTACTACAAAACACCTTACTCCAGTCAGTAGTTTTTCCGTAAAACAGTACATACATCCTACCTTCACAAACTTTCGTGTTTCTAATATGAGTGGAATTAAACCCATACAAAACACATCAATAAAACAATCCATTGTAAGTCTTATGGTGTAATATCAACGAACATACTACAGGGTTCTCGGTTTCAAAGCACTTAAAGGAACGTAGGAAGAAAAAAGCTAGATTTTTTAAAAAGAAATCATCATAAAGGCCCCTTCGCCATCTTTGGTACTATAAGGGTGCGTTATAAGGGTGAGGGACGGATTAAGTGGCACTTTGGGGACCCGCCCTATGTGTGAGGCCTTACTTTTTAGTTATAGCTCGTATGACGTCACAGAGTACCTAGTGTTTAAAGCAGTCGTCATAGGGTAGTGTTTATTTCAACTCTGGTTAGTAATTGAGATGTGTTAGTGTTTACTTAGCCTTTGAAAAAAACAGTGGCTGTGACGGAAATATAAGGATTGCTCTAAGTAGTGCTTCGGAGGGCACGTTAAGCCGTCGGTCCCGGTTACTTTCTACGGATAGTAGTCGTTACATGAGCCATGTCAGAGGCCTTTGGCGGCTCAGTAACTCTGACACCAGGATTGGTCAGGTTGACCATCCACTCGATGAAGAAGAAGAAGAAGAAGAAGAATAAGCCTGTTAGTCTTCAATGGAAAACACTAACTTAGGTATCTAGTATTTATATATTAATCTAGATATAGTATTCGTATGATCTTCATACGGAGTTGTCACATTTAATCTTCTCTAAAAGCTTTCAACCCTTACGTGTTTTGAAAAGAACGAAACACTTTTGTTTTGAATATGGGGGTAGACATACGAGTATATTTGGTGCATATTATGTAAAACGGAGTGCCATTTTTAAAATTTGAACTGTTTTAAATGCGTAAAAAAGTGCGGTGCAATCATTGACTTATATGTACTTCACTATGTAGTCTTCTTCTTCATCGAGTGGATGGTCAACCTGACCAATCCTGGTGTCAGAGTTATTGAGCCGCCAAAGGCCTCTGACATGGCTCAAGTAACGACTACTATCCGTAGAAAGTAACCGGGACCGACGGCTTAACGTGCCCTCCGAAGCACGGAATCATCTTACTTATCGGGCAATCAGGTGATTCAGCCTGCAATGCCCTAACCAAACTGAGGACAGTCTCACAAAGTGATTTTTGTGAGATATCCTCACCGGGAATCGAACCCGGAACCTCCGGATCGTGAGCCGAGCACTCAAACCACTAGACCACGGAGGCTGTTGACGGAGACTATGTAGTGATAATGATACAAAGCTTAATACTATTTGGCAAATTGTTGTAATGCCTATGGATAAACAATATTCAAGATTTTTGAATTAATACAATCTTGTACTAAACATGTAAAACAAAAAAATAATATTTCTAGATGAGTCCTTCTTATTGAAAAAATTTGGAGTTGCTGCAGTTTTAGCCGATTTGCTTATGACGCGTCGTGCAATTTTAAAGTAAGTTTAAAAATTGTATTCAAATAAATTATATTCCTTACTAGCCGCACGTTGTGCCCGTTCCCATAGGAATATCGGGATAAAATAAATTCCTGTGAAGTTTCATCCAAATCCGTTCAGCAGTTTTTGCGGGAAAGAGTAACAAACATACATACATCCTCACAAACTTTCGCATTTATATCTAATATTCGTAGGATTTATTTTGAATGTGAATAAATAAAACAAAAATATATAATTAATTGTGTTTATATTCATTTGAACTAAAAACATACAAATTCATTTTGCTTTCTAACATTATTGAGACCATTCGTGGCACATTTTATTAAGTCTTTAAACCTTAAGTACGAAGAATTATAATTATAAAATAAACATGATAAACAATAAGTTTTTAAAGGTACTTGATACTTTTTCTTCCTCTGGTGTATTTTTGGAGGCAGACGCTGTCACCATCTCACCATCACAAATAAGCGCCAAAGATACATACTTCTTTCTACAAATAAAAACAATACTGTAACTAAATTGATATAAACATGTAAGTAACAAAGAGAGTAAGTATTTACTCAAAGTAGTCCATGTTATTTTGAGCTTTATTTTTTACTAGCAGCGTCCCGCAGTTTTACCCGCGTTGTGCCCGTTCCCGGAGGAAATTCGGGATGAAAAATAGCCTATAAGCCTGTTGAATGTGGCTATCTATGTAGTACAAAAATAATTATTCGAATCGGACAAACAAACTTACAAACTTTACCTCTTTATAATATTAGTATAGAAGTACTTATAGATAAGTATTTTGACATAATCATCACTACATAGTATAAAACAAAGTCGCTTTCCGCTGTCTGTCCCTATGTATGCTTAGATCTTCAAAACTACGCTATGGATTTTAATGCGGTTTTTTTAGAGTGATTCAAGAGGAAGGTTTATATGTATAAAAAATCCCGAAATTTCCACGGGAACGGGCACAACGCGTGTCAAACCGACTGCTAATTTTTTACATAAAAAAAACGCGTGCCCCTTTATAGTTTTATTTAAACTGAAAAGTATAAATGAGTATAAACTCGATTTAAATCAAAATGATAAAGACTGTATTATTCATAAAAATCCAAAGATAATAAACAATAATGAATTTACTAAAAATTTACAGTTCATTACAAGTTAATCATTAAGGGCCATATTAATAACCGCGTATAAGAAACAGTTTAGCTATCAAATGGTTTGTCACTTTCTGACCTACGCAATTTTCCAAAGAGAAAAAGAGACAAAACACAGTATAACAGTGTTTTTGTTACACCGCGTCTTTAATAAGGCCCTAATAGTATATTAACTCAAAGACTAATCTAGCAATCAATATTATGAACTAGCGTCTAATGAGCTATAGTATATAATCACGAAATAATATTTGAATATTACTTACCTTAGTTAGCTATAGGATATTAGCTTGAAATACTACTCTCTGAAGCGCAAAGCGAAAGGTTGCTTAGTGTCGCTTAGCGCGGCGCTTAGCGTAGCGTAGCGGGGCGCTTATCGTAGCGTAGCGCGGCGCTTAGCGTAGCGTAGCGACGCGCCCCCCTCCGAAATTCGAGTGTCGCGGTGTTGCGGAAGCGAGTTAACGTCAATTCGTTCACCAATACCGACTATTAGCACCATATCTTTCATCGTTTTTTACTTATAATAAAGATTGTCTCATTGACAAAAATAGAATTAATTTTACATACTATAATCTACGCTTAGAGATATTTTTGTCTTAATACAGTCTTGTAATAGCAGTGCGATTAGTATAGATGCATTATCAGCAGGACTAAAGGTGCGTTTCAATTAAAGCGAAGCGGAGCGGTTCGGAGCGGAGCCCGATTCATAATCAGCGCATTGGGATTGCCAGACAACGCATTAGTAGTAGTGGTAGTATTAGTCTGTAATGCGCCACTGCTGGGCAAAGCCTTTAGCCTCCGTGGTCTTGTGGTTTGAGAGCTCGGCTCACGATCCGGAGGTTCCGCGTTCGATTCCCGGGGGGGACAATGTCTCACAAAAATCTCTTCGTGAGACTGCCTTCAGTTTGGTTAGGACATTGCAGGCTGAATCACCTGATTGCCCGAAAAGTAAGATGATTCCGTGCTTCGGAGGGCATGTTAAGCCGTCGGTCCCGGTTACTTTCTACGGATAGTAGTCGTTACATGAGCCATGTCAGAGGCCTTTGGCGGCTCAATAACTCTGACACCAGGATTGGTCAGGTTGACCATCCACTCGATGAAGAAGCTGGGCAAAGGCCTCTCATCTCGCCGACGATATCACCACGCTTGCCTAATGCAACGCATTATTAACACTGTCAAAATATTCGTAATGCACTGTAATTGATCAGATAGACTGAATCAGCCTCGCTTCATATAAACGCACCTTAAGATGAACGTCAAAGACAAAGTTTTATACTTACCTCGTCTATCTTTTGTCTCTTCTCTTTATATGTATTAAAATAGACGAGAGAGATGTTTAGAGAAGAAAAAAATGAAGACGAAGCAAAACTCTTGGCTGGTGTGTATTGACCAGCATCTTAGCCCTGCTGGTCGAAGGATGTTCATGTAGATTATAATTGAATATGGAATAATAAATTACCTGTGGTTTCTTATTAATAATCTGGGGTTCCTTATTAATAATCTGTGGTTCCTTATTAATAGCCTGTGGTTCCTTATTTTTCTTGAACTTATTCCAATAACCTATAATAATGAAAAATTACATTAAGTTTAAGTTGTAGATAACTTTAACTAATATTAATACTAATACTTTAATAAAGTTGAACAGTTTGATTTTTAGGGTTCCGTACCCAAAGGGTAAAAACGGGACCCTATTACTGAGACTTCGCTGTCCTCCCGTCCGTCCGTCCGTCCGTCCGTCTGTCACCAGGCTGTATCTCAAGAACGGTGATAGCTAGACAATTGAATTTTTCACAGATGATATATTTCTATTGCCGCTATAACAACAAATACTAAAATAAAATAAAACAAATATTCAAGGGGGGCTCCCATACAGCAAACGTGATTTTTTGCCGTTTTTAAAGTACGGAACCTTCCGTGCGCGAGCCCGACTCGCACTTGGCCGGTGTTTTGGTTTACGAACAAGATGGGCAAAATTATGGGGCCCTTGTTTACCTATTAGAATGTATTGAACATATTTTTTTTCCTGTAGTTTTCTCATATGTTTTCCTTAACTAATAAATAATAATGCTTGTATTTTTTTAAACAGGAAATACCAAGTATATAATGAGACTTCGCTGTCACTGTCCGTCCGTTCGTCCGTCCGTCTGTCACCAGGCTGTATCTCAAGAACGGTGATAGCTATATAGACGGTTGAAATTTTCACAGATGATGCGCGAGTCCGACTCGCAACTCGTGCGTTTACCTCACGAGTTTACCTATTAGAATGTAATTGAACATATTTTTTTCCTATACTTTTCTCATATGTTTTCCTTAACTAATAAATAATGCTTGCATTTTTTATACAAGAAATACCAAGTAATTTCAAAGTCAGTCAAGCCAAGTCATTTAACCACTATTAACGTAGGTAGGTACTACAAAGTGTAGTGTTTAATAATATTTCAAAACACTTCGGTTTAAGTGTAAAGCAATTTTGGAGGCAAAAAATCCTAAAATTAATGTTGCTATTAAACTGTTTTTTCGGTATCTTAAATTGTGCGTAAAAACTGTGATTTGTTCATAAAACGTGTAGATACAACAGTGGAGAAATCATTTTGATAAGAGCACGTACTTTTTAAAATAAGTGTCGTAATATTAGATATCTGGATATATTTTATCAATACATACTTTCGACAATGTCGGCGGTTAACCATTTATTAAATCTGAAAGGTATTCTATGGTTGTTGTGTGTGTATTTCTGTATATGTGCGATAGCGAAGTCGATGAATTTATTAAAAACACAAAAGATTTTTTATGTTGACACTATCCGCACCCCGCGGTGTTACTCGCTCTGTACCCGTTCCCGCTTAAATTTCGGGATAAAATGTATCCCATGAGTTATTCGGATTTATAACCTATATAACTGTAAAGTTTCATCCAAATCCGTCCAGTAGTTTTTTTTGGAAAGAATAATAAATATACATACATTCATACATACATGCATACTCACAAATTTCCACATTCATAATATTAGTAGGATGGTCACTTTTCGTAAAAAAAGACGTGTGGCACTCGGGGACTGCCGCGGTAAAGCTATTGCATAGTTATTTTTTGTATCACTAGATGGCGTTAGTGGGGAGCGTTAGGTTTTTTTGCGTGAGGTTTTTTCGTTACGGAATTTCTGGATTCGGTCCCCGCGCTCAAGGCCCGCGATAGAAGCTATGCAATAGCTTAAAAACTTATTCAAAATACATTGCAGGCGTAGTCACGCCAAACTTCGGTCGCGTATTTTCGGCATAGTGTGTGACATCTACGGTGTGACAGAATGACCCTTAAGTAGGTACCACGGTAGGTACCTACTGAATAATATAACCGAATTGGTATTACATTTTACAATTGAATAGAATTGAATAAACTTGGCTTTTTTACAAGTAATGTTATTGATGGGATCAATGCCCTTATTGTACCTATAGTAAATCCATGGATGGGATAGATAGGTAGGTACCTACATGACAATGGCAGGCAGGCAATTTTAAACAATACTGCCTTGACGATACTGCCTAAAACGTCATTGACGTCAAAATTGACATATTTCAATAATAATCACTACAAGTTTCTCATGTACCTAATCATAAACTGCTTGATGTTTTTTACTCACAATCTTTACAAATACATAATTTAATCAAAATCAACATGATATACCTAATGAAATAACATTACCTAATAAATAGCCATATTACTTATAAATTTCGACCGACAACGGTCGTACGGTTGTAAAATGTTAAAAAAAATGTAAATTTTAAAACTTTTCGATTTTTTATGTTCCCGAAATTATACAATACAATACGGATACAATAAGGATAAAACCAGGGTGCTGCTAGTAAGTAGATACCTATGTTAGAAAATGAAAGTCTATACTAACTAATATTATAAAGCTGCAGAGTTTGTTTGTGTGAACGCGCTAATCTCAGGAACTACTGGTCCGATATGAAAAAATATTTTTGTAATGGATAGCCACATTCAACGGGAACATTATAGGCTACTTTTCATCCTGAAATCCCCACGGAAACGGGTACAACGCGGGTAAATCCGCGGGGCGCTGCTAGTAATACATATCTAGCTTATCTGATATTTTCAATCTATTGTAGTTATGTGTTCTTGTCGTAAAATATTTGGGGGTCAAATAATTTCTATATAAGGTGACAAGCCCGTTAGCACAGAGTCAGTGAGAGCTCTTACTGTGTCGGGGGTTGCGGGTTCGATTCCCGCCTGGAGTCAATAATATGTGAAGACATAGTTTTCGGCGATAGGTATATATTCTTATAAAGTATTTGCGTGTGTATATGTAGTAGTATCAGTGAGTTAGATTCTATAATGACGCATTCACGCATGCCCGGCGGAATGTGTGGATACCTCGTTAATTACAAGCTTAGGGCTTACTTTGGTCTAATTAACCGTGTGTGAATTTGTCCGGGTATATTATTTTATTATATTGTTTCTCCTCGGAGTCACGGGACAAGCCCGGTCTTTTTGAGAGGCATGCGAGAGGATACAGATCCAACTCGTAGAGGCCCTTTGGAGATGTTTAATGTAATGGATTTATTATTATCGTACTGTCAATTAAAGATAATAATCGATAAATAGTAATCGCCATCTTTATCAACAATCCCTGCGTTATCAATTTTAGAATCTTCATCCGTGCAACTAAACACATTATCGCCATTTTTATTTCAGTTTTCATTTAGCTTGCAAGCAGGAAGCAAGCATGCACCCTTCCGTGATAAATTACGATAATTATTTACTAAAAAAGATGTGGATACCAATAATTGTGTTAGTATGTGCTGTGTTCGTAAATTCAGAAGATATTTTCATGGCAAGAGAGAGAATATTGAAAAGAGAATTGGATATGATGACTGGAAGTGATTTGGTGTTAACTGACAATGAATTGAAGGCAAATGAAATGATAATGAAACTGAAGAGTGATGAGCTTGAACATGCGTTCCATCATCCGCAAATATTCAACGTTTCTAAGCATTTCTTTGATTACAAAGATGAAGTTAAAACTACGAAGCTCTTTGAAATATTACAACGAATGCCTAAAGGTGGAGCATTGCATGTCCATGATACAGGACTTCTGAGTCCAGATTACGTCTTAAATCTGACTTATTGGGAAGATCTGTACGTTTGCTTTGAAGATGATGGTGTGCAGTTTTATTTCTCTAAACAGTTACCTATAGGCAACTGTGGTACTCAGTGGCAATTGATGAAAGATGCAAGATATTCTTCGGGTAATGTTGAAAAGTTTGATGCAGAGCTTAGAAAACACTTCACTATAGTTGTAGATAATCCACACGAAGCTTATCCCGATGTTGATGCAGTTTGGAAGAAATTTCAACAGTATTATATATCTACTGGCAATCTGATGGCCTACAAACCAGTGTGGGAAAAATACTTCTACGATACTTTAAAAGCATTTAGAGAAGACAATATTATGTATGTGGAAATGCGTAGCGTTTTACCAGAACTTTACGATTTAGATGGCAACATCTATAGTAGCGTGGAAACAGCAAAAATTTACAATGCTGTTGTACAGGCCTTTGTCGAAGATTACCCAGACTTTTTTGGCGCCAAACTCATTTACGCTCCAATAAGAATGGTGGACAATAAAACAGTGGCACATTACATAGAAATTGCTAATGAAATCAAAAGAGAACTGCCAGATTTCTTCGCAGGGTTCGATTTAGTTGGACAAGAAGACAAAGGACCGCCATTAAAAGATTTCCTATCAATTTTAGTTAATGCTAGCACTAATCTAGACTACTTTTTCCACGCAGGAGAGACAAATTGGCAAGGAACTGATACTGATGAAAATTTGGTAGACGCCATTTTGTTGGGGACTAAACGAGTAGGCCATGGTTACGCTTTGGCTAAGCATCCATCTTTGATTGAAGAAATTAAACAGAAAGATATTGCTATTGAAGTGAATGTGGTGTCTAATGCTATATTAAAGTTGGTAGCTGATGTAAGAAATCACCCTTTAGCTACCTTCTTGGCTATGGACGTTCCTGTAGTGTTATCAAGCGATGACCCAGGGATTTGGGAAGCTGAACCTTTGACCCACGATTTCTATGTTGCATTTCTTGGCGTATCAAGTAGACATGCTGACTTGAGGTTGTTAAAGAAATTGGCCCTTAATTCGTTGTACTACAGTTCAGTTTCCGATAAAAATAGTATTGTGTATGAGTTTGAAGTAAGGTGGACTAAGTTTATTGATAGCATTGTGAAATGTTCGTTCAACTCTTTATGCCCTTGCCCGCAATGCAAGAATACATGATTTAAAAAAACAGAAAAGAATAGAAAACCCATTAATGTATGTATGTAATGATATGAAAGTAACTAATCACTTTTACGGGTAAAACAAACGATTTTAAATCTATACCAATATTATAAAGCTGCAGAGTTTGTTTGTTTGTTTGAACGCGCTAATCTCAGGAACTACTGGTCCGATTTGAAAAAATCTTTTTGTTATGGATAGCCACATTCAACGGCAAGGTGGTAGGCTACTTTTCATCCCGTAAATCCCACGGGAACGGGTACAACGCGGGTGAAACCGCGGGGCGCTGCTAGTATTATATAAGCTCACAATTTGAGGCTAATTCCTATTGGATTTTGGATGTTTGGTTCCATTTAAATCAAACGGGTATTTTAATACTCATTTTTCATTTTAAAGGCCTTTCCCCAGCAGTGGGACAGTGGGGTTACAAGAAACCGTGCTTCAGAGGGCACGTATAGCAGTCGGTCCCGGTTGCTTTCATCGTTAGACCATGTCGGAGGCCTTTAGGCGGTCTAAAAACTCCGACACCAGGGTTGGCCACTAACCTACCCGACAAGAAAAAGTAAAAAGTTACAAAAACAATAAGTAATGCTAGCTCGGATGATATCACATAGCAACACTGTAAAAATAGTTTCGTATTAACTATAATCTAATCTGTGACCGAATTTTAACATTATCAGTGCTATTCTTCGATCAACAATACATAACTAGATGTCGGGTCGGCGCAAAAAATACGTCTCGGTGAATAACGCCTCATTTGAAAAGTGAGCTCTTATTTGATTCATCATAAGATTTGCTACTTTATTCCTAGGTGTCATGGTTGTAATTAGGTTGAACTTCTTGAATGTATATCACTACATAGTATAAAACAAAGTCAGAATTTGCGTAATCGGTTCAGCTGCTCTCGAGATTTGCGCATAGCAACAAATTCTGCGATTCATTTTTATACTATAAATTGTAAATTTGTAATATATATTAATGTAAAATGGAATCTGATATTGTACTCGTATTGTATGTAAAAATTGTAAACTATCTGTAATATATATTTAAAAAAATACTCATATAAAAAGCAGTTTTTTACAAAATGTGTTTGCGTTTTTTTTCAGTTTAACAGTTATGTTTCATAAAACATAATATGTATCTGTAAATCTAAAAAATATAAAATTCTAATTTATGGGAAAGAATAGGTTATGAAAAAAACCAGTAAATAAAAATAAAAAATACACCCTGTATATCTTTCAATACGTTCCAGTTGTCACGTTTTCATCCCCCTGTAGACGCATTATTATAAACTGATAATTTTATCAATGTTTTATCACTACTACAATAAATTCGACTGATAACTTATCTAGTGGATTATAAATTATTTTTAAGTCCTTTTCTAATCGGTCCAGGGTGTCTTAAAGTTCATAAAATTACTAAATGATAAAGATCAGTCCCAATAACGATGTTAGTTAATCACTACATAGTATAAAACAAAGTCGCTTTCCGCTGTCTGTCTGTCCGTATACCTACAATGTATGCTTAGTTTTTATGCTATTGCATAGCTTCTATCGCGGGCCTTGAGCGCGGGGACCGAATCCAGAAATTCCGTAATGAAAAAACCTCACGTGAAAAAACCTCACGCTCCCCACTAACGCCATCTAGTGATACAAAAAATAACTATGCAATAGCTTTACCGCGGCAGTCCCCGAGTGCCACACGTCTTTTTAAAAATTACGCACGCTATGTAATGTATAATTATCCCGGCCGAATTCTTCCCCACATGAAATTTTGATTGTGTATATATATTTAAACTCGCGCGAGACACGCAATATTTTATCCCGATTTTCCTACATGAAATCTTGATTGTGTATATTCTCGCGCGAGACACGCAATATTTTATCCCGATTTTCCTACATGAAATTTTGATTGTGTATATTATCGGGGGAGACACGCAATGTTTTATCCCGATTTTCCTACATGAAATTTTGATTGCGTATATTCTCGCGGGAGACACGCAATGTTTCATCCCGATTTTCCTACATGAAATCTTGATTACCCGAAGCGAGGGCGCTAGTCTGAGATAAGATAAATATATTTTCGACGTTTTTCTACGTAAAAAAAAAAAGTATTAGCCTGTAATGTCCCACTGTTGGGCAAAGGCCTCTCGTCTCACTGAAGATATCAGTACAGTGAGGAGGTTTCTGGCGTAATCACCACGCTTGACTAATGCGGGTTGGTGATCTCAAACCCGAGCCATGTTTGAAAAGTAGGAAACATGTTTTCGCTCGACCTGGGAATTGAACCCGGGACCTCAGTCTTGGCAGGCGAGGGCACATACCACTAGACCACCGAGGCGTTTCTACGTAAATAAATGTAAAATTTTGGTAACTCCAAAACAGATTTAATTTTAAACAGATTCTGTGACTGTTAAATCTTTGAGAATACAGGGAGATCATTCCCCGCTATTTTGTTACTCAAATTATTGTACAGATAACACTTTTGGACGATACAAGAATATATAATCTATTTTTTTGGAGTTAAATCCTACTAATATTATAAATGCGAAAGTTTGTAAGGATGGATGTATGTATGGATGGATGTATGGATGTATGTTTGTTGCTCTTTCACGCAAAAACTACTGAACGGATTTGGATGAAACCTTACAGTAATATAGGTTATCTATCAAAATAACACATGCGATACATTTTATCCCGGAATTCCCACGGGAACGGGCACAACGCGGGTAACACCGCGGGGCGCTGCTAGTACTTATATATATAGTACGCTCGCCTTTGAGTTAGAATCCTATAGAGTCACATAATGTCTGTCTTATATTATATTATAATACGTAGGTAAATTATGCTCTGATTCATAAATATGCAATAAATAAAATAATGTTACGCCTGATTACTGATTAGATACAATATAATTGACAATAGACAAAGATAAAGTTTACAAGTACTGATAAGCCTTAGTTACTTAATAACTTATTAGTTATTCAGCTATACATAATGGCTATAGTAAATAATAGCAGCGCCTCGCGGGTTTATCCGCGTTGTTCCCGCTCCTGTGGGAATTTTAGGATTTTTTATGTATATAAACCTTCCTCTTGAATCACTCTATCTATTAAAAGAAACCGCGTCAAAATGCGTTGCGTAGTTTTTAAGATCTTTGTTTTGAACTACTATGTAGTGATTAGAAGCTATTGACAAGCTCGTTGGCACAGTGGCAGTGAGAGCGCTTACTGTGTCGGGGGTTGCGGGTTCGATTCCCGCCCGGAGTCAACAATATGTGCAGACATAGTTGTTGGCGACCACGTCTGGGTGTCAATTATATATTCTTAAGAATGTATGACAAGAGCCCAGCTCTTAAGTTTAAAGAAGAAGAAGAAGAAGTAGTAGTACCAGTGAGTTAGATTCCATAACACAAGCTTAGAGCTTACTTTGGGTCTAATTAACCGATTCATTCAAGGTAAGGAAACAAACAGTGCTTCAACTGACAGTTAAAGTATTCTCAATTTCTGCTTCACGTCGATCCTGAGAAGCTTTGAAATTTTTTTATGAAAATAAAAGTCAAAAATATAGGTAACTAGCAGCGCCTCGCGAATTTACCCGCGTTCCCGCAGGAATTTCGCGATCAAAAGTCTTTTCTGAGGCTCTGGAGTAACTGTGTACCAAATTTCATTCAAATCGGTTCAGTAGTTTTGGCGTGAAAGCGTAACAGACAGACAGACAGAGTTACTTTCGCATTTATAATATTAGTTAGGATGTCTATTCCAATCGATCTTTATGACTCGAAATAAAAAAGCCCTAATTTTATTGTAAGTACTTGGAACAACGTAACAATTAAATTGAGGGTAACAATTAAATTCTAATAGAACTAAAGAAAATCAATTTAACTAAAAGAAAGTCATGTTAGTTACACCACAAGAACGGTTGCACCGATTTCTATGATTTTTTTTTTAAATCAAAAAAATTCAAATTCAAATATTTATTTGCTTCATTTATCTTCGTCCGGAATATGTTAAAAATTAATAAAAAAAGTAAAGAAAATTAGAATAGGTACTAACTACCCCGTAATGTCGCACTGCTGGGCAAAGGCCTCTCATCTCACTGAAGAGATCAGTACAGTGAGGAGGATTACGCGTAATCACCATGCTTGTCTTCTTTTTCTTCTTCTTCATCGAGTGCATGGTAAACCTGACCCCTCCTGGTGTCAGAGTTTTTGAGCTGCCAAAGGCCTCTGATATGGCTCATGTAACGACTACTATCCGTAGAAAGTAACCGGGACCGACGGCTTAACGTGCCCTCCGAAGCACGGAATCATCTTACTTTTCGGGCAATCAGGTGATTCAGCCTGCAATGCCCTAACCTAACTGAGGGCAGTCTCACAAAGAGATTTTTGCGAGATATTGTCCCCACCGGAAATCGAACCCAGAACCTCCGGGTCGTGAGCCGGGCGCTCAAACCACAAGACCACGGACGCTGCGGGTGAAGTCACGGGACACAGGTAATAAATAGTTTCGTAGAGATAACTTATCAAATTATATAAAATAGCCACACCCCGCGGTTTTACCAGCGTTGTGCCCGTTCCCGTGGGAATTCCGGGATGAAAAATAGCCTATAACCTTCCCGTTGAATGTGGCTATCTATTACAAAAAGAATTATTCAAATCGGACTTGTAATTCCTGAGATTAGCTCATACAAACAAACTTACAAATTTTACCTCCTTTAGATGAAGTGTAGCAGGTCGCAAGTCAACTACTTCTAAAAAAGACCACACACAAATATTCTAATTTTACATTTTATCTTACATCTATTTTAACATTTGACATCAATTAGTGTGAACACGTCTTAATGGGCTGCTATAATAAATCACATGAGAGCGTTACGTGTGAACGTGGCTTAATTTACGTGATAGATGTTGAAGTGAAATGGAATAAGTCAAAATTTTGGAATTTTGAGGTTTTTGAGGTTCTAATGAGACTTGATTACTGTAGGAAACGTAAATTGATTGTAAATAAAATAATACTAAATGTAAGTAATAATAATCGCTACATATTATATATCAAAGTCCCCGGCCGCGTTTGTCTGTCTTTCTGTCTGTCTGTTCGCAATAAACTCCAATACTACTGCACAGATTTTGACGCGGTTTTTTAAAATAGATAGAGTGATTCAAGAGGAAGATTTATATGTATAAAAATTCCCGAAATTCACACGGGAATGGGCACAACACGTGTAAAACTGCGGGCGCTGCTAGTAAATATATATTTTTATTGAATGAAATCTAACAAAGGACAGAATATATTATGTATAGGAATCACATTTTTTTTTAAATAAGTTGTTACGTAAAAAAATTAAAAACCCACTTACTCCATATCACAAGCATACCACTAATTAGTGAAAACATATTAAATGTAGCGTACTGTGAACTTTTACGCTGTGACAACGCGTAAGTAAAGCGTAAAAACAAAACGCTACGCTCTGCCGCAGTGTCCATTTGAAACGGGCAATTTCGTCACCCTAAGTATTATAATATTATTATTAGATTCGATACACTGACTAAGATCAACACTGTATTCATTTAATTAGCGTAGCGCCCGTGGCGTGATTAATTTGACTAACCGATGTTAGTTTATTGAGATTGTTAAGCAACGTGCAGCTTGACCCCTACTTGGATGGGTAGCCGATAGTTGCATTTCTATCTGAGCGCTACCGTGTTTAGGAGGGCACGTTAAATTGTCGGTCCCGGTTGTTTCAATCGTTAGACCATGTCGGAGGCCTTTAGGCGGTCTAAAAACTCCGACATCAGGGTTGGCCACTGACCTGCTCCAACTTAGGTACTTACTTTATTAATATTTGGTTTAAATTTAGTTTGAACATGGTTTGAACTAATTGGGGATTTTTTTATTTGTTACTAGCTGTGCCCTGCGGTTTCACCCGCATTTTTGCCTCACTGCTTACCGTTTAAACCTTCCCTGGATTACGACGAACATTTCAAGACCAAAATTAGCCAAATCGGTTCAGCCGTTCTCAAATTTTAAGCAGACTAACGAACAGCAATTCATTTTTATTTATATAGTTTTTTAAAGTCCCATAAAAGTTTTTTGTCATCAGCGACCGACAACCATCACAATTAATGTATTATGTTAGTTTGTTTTGTGATAAGACTTTTGAAATAATAAGGTTTATAAGGAAAGGGTAATCTATACTGATATTATAAAACTGCAGAGTTTGTTTGTTTGTTTGTTTGAACGCGCCAATCTCAAGAACTACTGGTCCGATTTGAAAAATTCTTTCAGTGTTGGATAGTCCACTTATCTAGGAAGTCTATAGGCTATTTTTCATCCCGACGGGAACGGGCACAACGTGGGTAAAACCGCGGGGCGCTGCTAGTAACTTATACGGTTTGTACGATTACATTAGATCCGTGTATACGAGACTAGCAGCGCTTCGCAGTTTTACCCGCGTTGTGCCTGTTCCCTTGAAAATTTCGGGATGAAAAATAGCTTATAACCTTTCCTTTGCATGTGGCTATCCATTACAAAAATAATTATTCAAATCGGACTGATAGTTTCAGAGATTAGCGCATTGAAACAAACAAACAAAATCAAGCACTTCAGTTTTATTTGATTACCTAGATACCATAGCTATTATGTATTGTGACTATTGTGAGTAATGTGACATTGACCGCATTCTATCCTACTAATATAAAAATGCAAACGTTTGTGAGGATGGATGTATGTATGGATGTATGTTTGTTGCTCTTTCACGCAAAAACTACTGAACGGACTTGGATGAAACTTTACAGTAATATAGGTTGTACATCAGAATTACACATGGTATACATTTTATCCCGAAATTCCTGCGGGAACGGGTACGACGTGGGTGAAACCGCGGGGCGCAGCTAGTAATCTATAAAGGAAACAAGACAACTACTTATTATGAAACAATTAGTCCGGAAAAGGATTTTAATAAAACATACCTTAAATATTCTTAATCCTTTTATGTTATCAAAACTACACTGATCAAAAAACTTACAGAAGTTGAGTGAAGCCGCGGGCGAAAGCTACCCGAAATAATCACTACATAGTATAAAATAAAGTCGTCTCTGTTTCGTGTCTGTTTGTCTGTTTGTCTGTATGCTTAAATCTTTAAAATTACACAACGGATTTCGATGCGGTTGTTTGTAATAGGTAGAGTGATTCAAGAGGAAGGTTTTTATGTAAAAAAAATTCCCGAAATTCCCACGGGAACGGGCACAAAGCGGGTAAAACCGCGGGGCGCTGCTAGTAAAAACTAATACTTAATAATGAGTCATGATAAAAATTATAATATGAGGAAAATGATTAGTATACGGACTAATAAAGATTAAAAAAGGTAAATGTAATGTCCCACTGCTGGGCAAAGGCTTCTCATCTCACTGAAGATATCAGTACAGTGAGGATACTCTCATTAGGAGGATTAGGATACGTGACTAATTGCTTTAAATAAGTACTTAAATTATTACATAGGAAATGCATACGGAAAGGAATAAAATACAAAAAAGATATATCTTTATTTTCAGATCTAGACATATAGGTACTTAGGTAGGTATCTTAGGTACACAAATAGAAAATACATTAGTCATTATTTTATATAACAAACATATTATTATCACTACATAGTATAAAACAAAGTCGCTATTTTTGTCTGTTTGTTTGTCTGTATGCTTAAATCTTTAAAATTACGCAACGGGTTTTGATGCGGTTTTTTGTAATAGGTAGAGTGATTCAAGAGAAAGGTTTTTATGTAAAAAAAATCCCGAAATTCCCACGGGAACGGGCACAACGCGGGTAAAACCGCGGGGCGCTGCTAGTTTTATTTTATATAACAAACATATTATTATAATTAATAAATAAACATAATAAAAATAGGTACAGAACTAATTCACACACATTTTGAATTAAAAATATTGTTGAGGCAATGTAATAGGTAGATTAGTTTTATGTTATGTTGTTAGATTATTATTACATTGAGGTAGGGTGTTGTTGAATAAAACCTATATACTTAGAAAGCATAGACAATGTAATAAAAAGTTGATGTTCTGTTGTTTTATAAAAAAAGAAGAATTGTGTTGTGTTATGTCATTATATATATTAATACGTGTAATATGTCTTGGTTAATAAAGTTAAGTAATATTGCGTAACACTTTACTTTAAACATCCTTTAGGTTATGGGCCCAGACCCGCAATCAGATTAATTACTTGTTCCTGGTTGGAACGAGGCAAGAAGAAGTAAAGGAAAGGAAATACAATGGATTCTGTATTACACGGACAGGGAGCAATAAAATTGGAAGGCTCCAGAAATTGGAATATATGGCGGTTCCAGACTACGGTTTTGCTGCGAGGTCAGGGCTTGTATGACATAGTAAACGGCACCAAGATAAAACCGGAAAATGATGCCGATCGTACTCGTTGGGAAACGTGCGATGCAAAAGCCCAGACATTGCTGGTAACAAGAATGTCAGAAGGTGTCATGATACATATCTTATCATGTGAAACCTCGGCTGAGATGTGGAGAAAGTTACTAAGTGTCTATGAACAAAAATCAGAGACGAGCATTCATATTGTTCAGCAAAGATTCTTTCAGTTTAAATACGAAGAAGGTGCAGAAATGTCTATTTTCTTATCAAAAATACAGGAAATACAGAATCAATTGAAACAGCTCGGTGAAACTATATCGGATAAGCTCGTAATAACGAAAGTTTTGATGTCGTTACCAGATCAATATAGACATTTTATATCCGCTTGGGAATCTGCATCTGACGATAAGCAGACCTATGATAATTTAGTAGCCAGGTTGCTGATAGAAGAGGAAAGGATAAAGGAGAGAAGCGGCGATGAAAGTGCGCAATCATCTTCTGCTGCATTTGTTGCTAAGAAAAACTTTAATAAAAAATTGGTGAAGTGCTACAAATGTAATAAACTAGGACATTTTCAAAGTGAATGTAGAGTTAATCAGAGGGCGAGTTCGAACAATTATCATAATAATAATGACAACAAAGAAGGTCGATTTGAGCGGAGGTGTTATTATTGTAATAAAGTTGGGCATGTCAAAAGTCAATGTCGTTTCAAGAAACAAAAAGAAAACAATGCATTCGTCGTAGAAAGTGCAATCGGCAATAATTTTCACAAAACCCAGTGGCTAGTAGACTCCGGTGCAAGTGAACATATGTGCTGTGACTATAAACTTTTTTCGTCGTATTCGAGTGTTACAAACAAGTTGGTGACTGTTGGTAATGGAACGCAAATTAGTGTGGAAGGATGCGGACAGGTGGCGCTTGAAGTATGGAACGGGAACGAATGGGTTCACACGACCATAGAAAACGTTCTCTATGTTCCTGAACTGAAAATGAACCTTTTATCTGTCAATCGTGTCACGAGTAAAGGTTATGTTTTGATAACAAACCGAAATGGTTGCAAATTTTATAAATGCAATGAAATTGTAGCAGTTGCACAGCGAAGCGGCAATATGTATGTGTTGGACTGTCGTTTTTATACGGATTGCTTAGTTAATGCTGCAAAAGTTATTCACGGAGACTTGCATTCATGGCATGAAAGGTTAGCTCATCAAAACTTACAATATGTGAGAATGGTGCTTAAAAACAACAACATTGAAGTGAAAGACTCGGACTATAAGTGTGAGGGTTGCTTGGAGGGTAAAATACATCGTTTGCCTTTCAGTGCCAGTGAAAATAAAACAAGTAGACCATGCGAATTGATACACGCAGATACGTGCGGACCCATGGAGGTGCCGTCCGTGGGAGGCTCCAGATACTTTGTGATTCTGAAAGATGACTACTCCAACTACAGGTCAGTGTACTTTGTTAAAGGCAAAGATGAAGTGAAGAAGTGCATTGAGAACTTTTTGTACAAGGCCGAAAACGTAACCAAAAACAAGGTACTGACATTTAGAAGTGATAACGGATTAGAGTTCGTGAACAAAGAAGTACAAAATCTGTTTGAGAAACGTGGAATAACTCATCAAACCACGGTGCCATATACACCTGAACAAAATGGCAAGGCAGAGCGAGAAAATCGAACTCTAATAGAATCAGCACGTACTATGTTGTGTGCGGCAGGTCTACCTAAGAAGTTGTGGGCAGAAGCTGTTCATACGGCGGCATATGTACTAAATAGAACAAGCAAGAGCAATGAAACTGGAAAGACCCCATATGAAACATGGACAGGCAAGCAATTTGACATAGCGGCTCTTAAAATCTTTGGAAACCCCGTGTATGTCCATATTCCAAAGGAGAAGAGGAAAAAATGGGATCCTAAAGGAGAGAAAGGAGTAATGGTCGGTTATGGTGAAGATGTCAAGGGATATAGGATATTTTTCCCTAAAAAGAACAGTATTGAAGTGAAAAGAGACGTTGTATTTCTAGAAAGAGGTGAAAATCAGAAGGAGCAGTTAGTCATGCTGGATACTACAATAGAGGAGAAGGAAGACACTAGTTATCCTAAAGACAGAGAGGAGACGGCTGAAGATGGCGAAAAGAGGATGGAGGAAAAGCAATCACAGCCTGAAGAGGAAGAGGAAACCATGAATGTGTCTAGCGATTGTGACAGTATCTACATACCATGTTCCAGCGAAGAAGAATCTAGCAATGATGATAAGGAAGAGGTACCGGCACGTGAGAAGAGTACTCGAACTAGGAAACAGACTTCATTCTACGAGTGCCATCATACCTGTGTCGAGGGAGGTGAACCGAAGACTTACCGAGATGCCATGCAACGGAACGACGCAAGTAAATGGCAAGAAGCAGTTCAGAGAGAATTGGAAACCCTGAAAGAGAATAATACTTGGACTGTTTGTGACGAACCTGTAACTGAAAAGACTGTAAGTAGTAAGTGGGTGTTTAAAATAAAAAATCCTAATAATAATGTACAGTATAAAGCAAGGTTAGTGGCGAGAGGTTTTGAGCAGTGTGATATAATGGACTTATGTGATATATATGCACCAGTAGCTAAATTGTCAACATTCAGGTTATTTGTTTGTATAGCAACTAAGTTAAACTTACCGATTATTCAAATGGATGTTACAGGAGCTTTCCTATATGGAGACATTGATGAAAAAGTGTACTTAGAATTGCCAGAAGGTGCATATAGCGGTGATAAAAAGATTGTTAAGTTAAATAAATCACTGTATGGTTTAAAAAAGTCACCAAAATACTGGAATGACAAATTTAATACAGTAATTATAAAACAAGGTTTTGTAAAATCAAAAAGTGATTCTTGTTTGTACATAAAATGTGAGGGCAATGCTCGAACATATGTTTTACTGTATGTCGATGATTTACTAATATTTGGAAATAATGAAAAACAAATATGTGACCTTAAGTCATTATTGAATGATGAATTTAAAATGAAAGACTTGGGCTTAATTTCAAATTTCTTAGGTATTCATGTAAAACAAGATTTAGATTCAGGGATTACTGAATTAAACCAAAAAGAGTATTTGGGAAATGTATTACAGAAATTTGATATGCAAAACTGTAAAGAAATATGTACACCAATGGATCTGAACTTTAATACTAAAATATTAGAAGAAAAAAATGATTCTGTTATTGATAAAAACATTGAAAATAAATGTAGACAAATTATAGGTTGCTTGTCTTATGCTGTATTAGGAACAAGGCCTGATTTGTGTGTTGCTGTGTCAATGTTGAGTAGGTACCAAAATAATGCAAATAATGTTTTATTAACTGCATTAAAGAGAGTGTTGAGATATGTAAAATATACTATTAATTACCAACTTGTTTACAAATGTAATAGCAATTTATTATTGGGATATTGTGATGCTAATTGGGGAGGAGACTTGAAAGATAGAAGGTCGACAACTGGCTATTGTTTTATGTTTGCAAATTGTTTAATTTCATGGTCTTCAAAGAAACAGGCCAGCGTTAGTCTATCTTCTACTGAGTCAGAGTACATAGCAATTAGTATGGCTGCAAGCGAAGCATGTTGGCTAATTAATTTGCTTAAAGATTTCAACTTTGTAAAATTGTGTCCTGTCACAATATTTTGTGATAACCAGAGTGCTATAATGGTAGCGAACACTGAGAGTGTTAAAAGATTAAAACATATTGATATAAGATTTCATTTTATAAAAGACTTGATTAAAAGAGGAAAATTAACTTTAAAGTATATTAAAACTGAAGATCAAACCGCAGATATGTTTACAAAAGCGTTGAATAAAAATTTATTGTCTAGATTTATTAAAAACTGTGGTTTGTATTAATAAGTTAACTTCTTTAAATATAAATTTAAATACCTAGCTGTAAGGGTGTATTACATTGAGAGGGGGTGTTGAGGCAATGTAATAGGTAGATTAGTTTTATGTTATGTTGTTAGATTATTATTACATTGAGGTAGGGTGTTGTTGAATAAAACCTATATACTTAGAAAGCATAGACAATGTAATAAAAAGTTGATGTTCTGTTGTTTTATAAAAAAAGAAGAATTGTGTTGTGTTATGTCATTATATATATTAATACGTGTAATATGTCTTGGTTAATAAAGTTAAGTAATATTGCGTAACACTTTACTTTAAACATCCTTTAAATATGTTTACGAATACACTTCGCTTTTATTTTACACTAGCAGCGCTCCGCGGTTTTACCCGCGTTGTGCCCGTTCCTGTGAGAATTTCGGGATTTTTTATACATAAAAACCTTCCTCCTAAATCAGTCTATCTATTTAAAAAATCCGTCCAAATCCGTGCAGTAATAATTGAGTTTATCGCGAACAGACGCGGCCGGGGTTTTGTTTTATACTGGTAGGTATTTGATTTTTATCTGACCTTTCGGCTCCTTTACAGGAACCGTGGTCACAGAAGACAGAGGTGTGTAAACGTAGTTTTAATTCAAAATGAGTTAGTTCGCTCAAACTTAAGAAACCGGTATAATTCACACATTTAGACCCAAAATAAGCATTTCCACCATGAGTCAAGCTTAAGAAACTACGCTGCTAAGCTACTTTTGATATGATTGATAGTTTGCAATGACTTCATGAAATGATTACAAAAATGTCACTTTCTGGAAATAATAATTAAAAAAAATACAAAAGCAGGTTGCACTCCGGTCGCTGTCCGTTGTCTGTCTGTCCGTATGCTTAGATCTTTAAAACTACGCAAATGATTTTGACGCGGTTTTTTTATATACATAGAGTGATTCAAGAGGAAGGTTTACAAGTATAAAAATTCCCGAAATTCCCACGGGAACGGGCACAACGCGGGTAAAACCGTAGGACGCTGCTAGTACATAATAAATCATACAGTTTTTATGGATATCCGTTATCTGTAATAATTATAACAGATAAATATTTTATTGCAAAAAGAAGTGTTTATTATTATGTCAGCCTCCTTTTTATCTACTCACTAGCAGTGCCCCGCGGTTTTACCCGCGTTGTACCCGTTCCCGTGGGAATTTCGAGATGAAAAATAGCCTATAACCTTCCTGTTGAATGTGGCTATCTATCACAAAAAGAATTATTCAAATCGGACTGATAATTCCCGAGATTACCCCGAACATACAAACATACAAACAAACAAACAAACAAACAAACTTACAAATTTTACCTCTTTATAATATTAGTATATTAGTTATCTATGTTCTAAATGCGCACTGCCATTTGAAATTGCATTTTCGTATCGATTTCCAATTTTTTGGGGGGAGAGTGGGGGACTAGGGTTATGTCAGGGTTTTTGAAAAGTGCGTTAATCCCCTAATATTTTTATCAAAGTCATTGGCTTAAATGGTCCGATAACAAGCAGTGGCACGCGGTTTTACCTGTGTTGTGCCCGTTCCCGTGAGAATTCGAGATAACATATTGTTTCCTGTTAAATATGGCTATCCATTACAAAAATATTTAAAGAAATAAAATTGATAGTTTCTGAAGTTACCGCGTTCAAGCAAACGAAACATAAAACGTACAGTACCTAATATTAATAAGACTAGCAGCGCCCCGCAGTTTTACCCACGTTAGGCCCGTTCCCGTAGAAATTTCTATGTTTTATACATATAAACCTTCCTCTTGAATCCCTCTATCTATTTTAAAAAAACACATCAAAATCCGTTGCGTGGTTTTAGAGATCTAAGCATAGATACATAGGGTCAGAGAGACAGCGGAAAGCGACTTTGTTTTTACTATGTAGTGAAGATTTATGATGTTACACATTAAAAATCATTTAGGGATCAAACTATCCATAGTTTTATTTTAAGCCCTTAATAGTTGGTAATTTCGACAACAATATTTGGTACCAAGGTCGTTAAACGGGAAATTGAGCGTGAAATCGTATAGTTATAATAACTTTATTGTAAAATACTATAGCGAAAAATAAATAATATACGAAATAAATCGCTAAAAAACAAAATCAGACAACTTATAAAAATTGTTCAGAGAAACTATAAATAAAAATAAATTATTATTAAATATTTACAGAACTAATTCACACAAGGTTAATTATAGACCCAAACTAAACTCTAACCGGACTTATTCGTAAATTTAATTTAACTTAAACAGTGATTGTAAGTGTTTTGTCTCTTTCGCTCTTTGGCAAATAGCGTATGTCGGAAAGGGACAAACCATTTGATACCTAAAAAGTGCTGTTAATAATCGTTTATATAGGCCCTAAGCTTATTTTATGGAATACTAGCAGCGCCCCGCGGTTTTACCCGCGTTGTGCCCGTTCCCGTGGGAATTTCAGGATTTTTTTTACATAAAAACCTTCCTCTTGAATCACTCTACCTATTACAAAAAACCGCATAAAAATCCGTTGCGTAATTTTAAAGATTTAAGCATACAGACAAATAGACAAAACTTTGTTTTATACTATGTAGTGATGACTAACTAATATTACATATACATACACAAATAATTTATATGAATATAAGACATTTAGATGTAGCGTCAAACGTGGCTAACATCTTTGTCTGCACATTTTGTTGACTCCGGGCGGGAATCGAACCCGCAACCCCCGAACCCGATATAAGTAAGTTCTATATTCTATAGTAAACGTCCATACTCGTAATAACTAGCAATTTGATCTTACTGGTAGTCTGACATATGTCAGGCAGTTTAGTTTGACATGTGTCAGATACATATGTCATATATGTCATCTTAAACAAACTTGTTTTGCAGAAATATTTGTTTAACCTGTCAAAGTTAAACGGCAAATAACTTATTTGATGATTAATAAAATAGTGTTAGGTATAGTATTAGTTAAGGTTTTTTTGAAAGTGAACGAGTTTACTAACAAGCGAGTGGGCTAGTAATATAATAATATAATATACCGGGACAAATTCACACACGATTAATTAGAACCAAAGTAAGCTCTCTGTTTGTATTATGGAATCTAACTAACTGATACTACTACATATACATACACAAATACTTTATAAGAATATATAATTGACACCCAGACGTAGTCGCCAACAACTATGCCTTCACATATTGTTGATTCCGGGTGGGAACCGAATCCGCAATAGATAAATAGAATATAATCACAATTGTATTTGTGTGATGAGAACCACAAACAATACTATCGTCTTAATAATTCACCTGACACAGCTTGTAAAATCGCTCAAGATCAAACACTTACTGCCGCACTCAAAGACGTTCATCAAACTGACACTTAATATTTGACATTATTTTTCATACATTACTTGTCAAAATCACTGAGTAAAATATCTACTTAGAAAGCATTTGGCGTCTCTAAGTACGGCCGTTAAAAACTAATGTAAATATGAAACAACATTACCAGTAACAACATCTTGCACAAACTTTGTCCACTGATCTTGGAATATCTTAAAAGCTCGCAACTTTTCCGAGTTATCCAACGCACTGTACTTTATAGAGTTAATTGCTAATTGTTTTAACAGTCTTAAGTCATGTTTCTTGCTTGCAACACCAACAAAGGCTACATAAAAGTCATGGGAGAGAGGATCAGCATCCCAGGCCCCTGGATCATCACTGGAAAGCACTACTGGCAGCCCCATCGCCAAATACGTAGCCAGAGGATGATTTCTAACGTCATTCACTAAAGCAAGCACCACATTTGATACCAAGTTCACTTCAATAGCAATGTCCTTCTCTTTTACAAGTCTCATTAGCGCTGGATGCTTCACTAATGCGTAACCATGACCTATCCTTTTAGTTCCAAGGAGGATGGCATCTGCGAGGTTCTCATCAGTTGTAGTTCCGTACCATTTCGTTTCACCGCCATGGAAGAAGTAGCCAAGTTCGTTTCTCTCATTACGCAGTTCAGATTCAAAGAAGATTAGAGGCTGTCCTAAGTCTTCTTGTCCTACCAAGTCGAAGCCAGCACAAATTTCAGGTAACTCTAACTTACACTGTTTGCTTAATTGCAAGTCTTGATTCAATTGTTCTTTGGTAGTCTTTCTTTTAACTGATATTATGAGTTTTACTCCAATAAAGTTAGGATGGTCTTCTATGAATTTCTCTGATATATTCTTGTATATATGCGCCATATACATTTTATCATGTACAGTCCCATCCAGCTCAAATGTGGTACTTAATCCAGTTCTAATCTCTACGTACATAATGTTATCATCATAAGCTTTTTGTAAGCACTTGTATATGAACTTCTCTCTGACAGGTCTGTAGCCTAGTAACGTTTTGAGTGAGGCATGAATGCCCTCGAATTTGTTCCAGACTCGATTCATATCATATTCTATTAGTGAAGGATCATCAGTGTATAGTGAGAAGAACTTCTGAATTTGCTCGTCAAATTGTACGACGTTGTCCACTTCACTTCGAAGCTCGCTTAAAAGAGCCCATTTTACTGGGCAAGGTTTGTCAGGAACATCTTCAGAAAACCACAGCTGCAACTGATCTTTAGTCATACACGCGTATAAGTTATCTTCGTACGTTAATTTAACTATTTCTGCGGAGTCTAACATGTAACTGCTATGTGCGTGCAATATAGCTCCTTTGGGCATCCGCCTAATCAACTGGTACACTTTAGATTTTTTTATAGAATTCTTGTACAGAAAATAGTGTTTAGCTAACTGGAATTCACTGGGATCTTGAAAGTATTTCTCTAGCTCTTCATTTTTGAATTTCATTAATATTTCATTGACTTTCTCTTCGTCTTCTGTTAATGTTATTTTGGCGCCTAAAGATTCTTCGAATTCGGCGTCGAGGATGTTGTTTCTCAGTTCTTGGTAGTCTTCTAT
Source organism: Cyclophora albipunctata (assembly GCA_963082685.1). Lineage (NCBI taxonomy): Eukaryota > Metazoa > Arthropoda > Insecta > Lepidoptera > Geometridae > Cyclophora > Cyclophora albipunctata. The sequence goes on from OY720133.1 coordinate 4,956,127, forward strand.
GACTCGACTGTCAGCGAGTCCGATCAAACACACAATACAAGCGACGTAGGCATTCATATCGAATACTTCCCGCTTATCAGCCAATGTGACCGTGTTAGCCGCGATCTCTATAAACACTGCGGGAGTTAAAATTTTATTATAACATTTATATTAGCCGATATAAAGTGAGTAACCGTCGTATACGTGGTTAGGGTTCTGTACACGTTGAGGCGAACGGTTGTACCTACTGAATATGAGTACTATAAATAAATACTCCTAAAATCTAGGCACATAATTATGTACCTACTCCTGCTATAACTAAGTATAATACTGGACAAAACAAACAGCAAGGTATTTTTTCGAATCAATTGTTTCCAAAAATCCCCACCCAATTTTTTAAAATTAACTTGATCATATTTCTCCTATTTATCTATTACTATCGGCGCCCCGCGGTTTTACCCGCGTTGTGCCCGTTCTCCTGGAAATTTGGAATAGTAGCCTAAAACCTTCCTGTTACAAAAAATAATCCTATATGAATCGGACTGAGATTAGTCCCAAAAACAAAATTACAAATTTTGCCTCTTATAATATGTACTAGAAGCGCCCGCGGTTTTACCCGCGTTGTGCCCGTTCCCGTGGGAATTTCGGGATTTTTTTTTACATAAATACCTTCCTCTTGAATCATTCTACCTATTACAAAAAACCGCATCAAAATCCGTTGCGTAATTTTAAAGATTTAAGCATACAGACAGACAAACAGAAGACAAACAGACGCGACTTTGTTTTATACTATGTAATGATTACACTAAAATATAAATAATTATATTAATATAACGCATCTCTCTTTGTACAAAATATTATCTACTTATTTGTCATTTTATTTACTTCATCTCACGTAACGAATCGTTCCTTTATACATACTTTACGTTCAACATACTGACACGTTCTCGCCCGATTCACTCTTGACCATATTTTTTGTCACTCAAGTTTGCAAGTTCAATGAATTCTGTCCGCTATTTCATCAACGAAAATATTAGGCATTGATAACGTTAACTATGTAGGTTAGTCTTTCTTAAGTAAGATGACCTACATACATGACTATCGCTTAGCATTCCCTTTGTATCGTTCCACAACATTCGCATCACACTTTGATTTGACCCTACTAATATTATAAATGCGAAAGTTTGTGTAGATGTTGTATGTATGTTTGTTACTCTTTCACGCTTAAACTATAGAACGGATTTAAATGAAACTTTACAGTAATATAGGTAATACATCAGAATTATACATGGGATACATTTTATCCCGAAATTCCAGCGGGAACCGATACAACGCGGGTAACACCGCGGGGCGCGGCTAGTATTATAAATGCGAAAGTTTGTGAATGTGATGTTGTAAGTATGGTTTGTTACTCTTTCACGAAAAAACTACGGAATTGGATGAAACTTTACAGTAACATAGGTTATACATTTGAATAACACATGGGATACATTTTATCCCGAAATTCCCGCGGGAACGGGTACAACGCGGGAAAAACCGCGGAGCGCGGCTAGTAAAAGTATAATATTTTCTTCTGGGAACTGTAACTTGGTTATATCATACAGATCATAAAAATTGTTGATACTATACAGTGTCAAGTTGTAAAAACTATTTGTAACTTGAGAGTTGAGAGTCAGTTTTGATGTATCGTTGACAATGATCGCGTTTTTACGATCTATACATCCATCCATCCTCACAAACTTTCGCATTTATAATATTAGTAGGATTGTATTGATCGTTGACTATATTCTTTGCAAATGGTTAATAAAATCTTCTCTTTCGTTTTCATATTTTCGTGACAAGCCCGTTGGCACAGTGGCAGTGAGAGCGCTTACTGTGTCGGGGGTTGCGGGTTCGATTCCCGCCCGGAGTCAACAATATGTGCAGACATAGTTGTTGGCGACGACGTCTGGGTGTCAATTATATATTCTTATAAAGTATTTGTGTATGTATATGTAGTAGTACCAGTTAATTAGATTCCATAACACAAGCTTAGAGCTTACTTTGGGTCTAATTAACCATGTGTGAATTTGTCCAGGTATATTTATTTATTTATTTATTTATAAAGACAACACTGTATATAATTTTACCTAATACTAGCTGCGCCCCGCGGCTTTGCCCGCGTTGAGCCCTACCCGTAGGAGTTTCTGAATGAAAATTAGCCTTTAACCTTTCCATTGAATGTAGTTATCCATTACAGAAAACCTTATACCCTTATTTTACAAATTAATATTTTATTGCCAAGCTAAAGAAATTTCATATTAAGTTTCAACCCCAATTTTATTACATTAGGGGTAGTTATTTCAAAATCTACTAAACACGTATATTTTTTTATAAACTTAAAGCCTCAATCTAAAATTTCACGTGTCTAAATTATAAACCGTAGAAGTTTCGTTACACACAACAAACAAACTTTTGGACCCTCATTTTATCCCTTTAGAGATAGAATTTTCGAAAATCCTTTCTTAGTGTGCACTTAGGTCACTTGAAGAACCTTCCTGCCAAATTTCATATTTCTTGGTGTAGCGGTTCAGGCTGTGCGTTGATCAGTCAGTCAGTCAGTCAGGACTTTGAATGTTATCTTATATATAAAATTCTCGTGTCACAGTGTTCGTTCGCGTACTCCTCCGAAACGGCTCGACCGATTCTCATGAAATTTTGTGAGCATATTGAGTAGGTCTGAGAATCGGCCAACGTCTATTTTTCATCCCGAAATTCCCGCGGGAACGGGTACAACGCGGGTGAAACCGCGGGGCGCAGCTAGTATCTTATATATAAAATTCTCGTGTCACAGTGTTCGTTCGCGTACTCCTCCGAAACGGCTCGACCGATTCTCATGAAATTTTGTGAGCATATTGAGTAGGTCTGAGAATCGGCCAACGTCTATTTTTCATCCCGAAATTCCCGCGGGAACGGGTACAACGCGGGTGAAACCGCGGGGCGCAGCTAGTATACATATATAGATATAAAATTCTCGTGTCGCGGTGTTTGTAGTTAAACTCCTCCGAAATAGCTCGACCGATTCTCGTGAAATTTTGTGTGCATATCGGGCAGGTCTGAGAATCGGACATCTATTTTTCATCCCCCTAAATTTGCCATGGGAGGCCTTTGCCCAGCAGTGGGATATTACAAGTATTACTATAGGTATTGATTACGTAACAATAATGTAGTTTGCATCACAACAATAACACTGTTATCCGGCTACGCTCTCGATGTGAGCTCGTAATTCATTTCTTTAACAATCAGTCTATTTATAGATGACCTGATGTCGCGTTGTGTATCCCGTAGGAATGAGGAATATTACTTTACTTTAGTAAGTAAGTAGTAATTTCGAGTCTACTTCTTGGGGGCCGTTCACAAAATACGTCACGCTATAATCAACTTTTTTTCACCCCCTCCCCCCCTATTGTCACGCTGTGTCACACTTTCTGTGACCCCCATGTAAATATTTCGTCACAAAAACTAAGACCCCCCCCCCCCTGAATCATGATCAAAATTGAGAAAAAAGTATTTATTGAAAAAATAATTTAAAATCTTTTAATGAACGGCGAACATCACGTTGCCGTAGACCCCCCCGTCCCTCCTTGTCACATCTTGTCACACTCAGCAAACCCCCTCCCCCACCCTTGAACGCGAACGTATTTTGTGAACGGCCCCTTGTAAGTAACTAAGTAAGGAAGCTTGAGTAGGTCAGTGGCCAACCCTGGTGTCGGAGTTTTTAGACCGCCTAAAGGCCTCCGACATGGTCTAACGATTGAATCAACCGGGACCGACAATTTAACGTGCCCTACGAAGCACGGTAGCGCTCAGATATAAATGCCAATATTGGCCACCCATCCAAGTAGGGATCAAGCTGCACGTTGCTTAACAATCGCAATGAACTATTTAACGAACGTTAATATAGCGATAACCAAACGTTTGAAACAACCCACCCTGACGTTAAAAGTTTGATGATTTTATCTAAATCCTATCTATACATTTTTCAGTTTTTTCTCTAGACCACTAAAAAAGGTCCAAATAATTATGGTAGTCAAGTATTGAGATACTCCTATTTTTGAAGTTATGTTATAGAACTCCTACATGCATCTTATAGCAAAACACGAAACGATTTAAAGAAAACTAAGAAAATTTTGTACTACTACTGTCATCTCTTGATATACTTACGTACTAATTTGATGGCCATAACATTGTGCTTCTTGCCCTTTACCGCTAGATGGCAGTAGTAGTATCTCAGGCGAGTATATTAATCTATTGTGCGTTGTCCTGCCACCTGGTGGTGAGTAGTGGTAACTCTGTTTTCAGTCGGAACTAAAAATTAAAGCAATTATTATACTATGGGACAATAAATGAAAACATTTAGATTTTTCCGTTGAAATCCCAATTTCTCTACTTTCAAAAGTCAGATAAGTAAGTAAAATACCTACCAGCGAATTGTATTCATAAACGAAGTTAACATGAAAAACTTCTTTAAAAGTATATACCGAATACTGCTCAAGAATGTCACAGCTTATAAAATAGTCACTACAAGATCGTAGATAAATCGTAATCTACAAGACATCTCGTGTATCATCCAATCACGATTACATAATTATCATTTTGGTTCACTCATACAAAATAGGGCTTTATTATTATTATAAATAAAGGTCGGTTTCCCGTAAAATATTTAAATAGCTAAATAAAGTTATGTCACGATTCTACATCCTAGCTCTTTAACATTTTAACCAACTTTAGAAAAAGGAGACGTTTCTCATATCGTTGGAATCTTTTTTACACATTATTAAGTACTTATATTAAATGAACTGTACTGTTCTTCAGTGAGATGAGTGGACTTGCGTGGACCCAGCCGTGGGACATTACATGCTTATTAACCTATACAAATATAATAAAGCTGAAGAGTTTTCGTTTCTTTGAACGCGCTAATCTCAGAAACTGCCAATCCGATTTGAATAATTCTTTTTGTAAAGGATAGCCACATTCAGCGGGAAGGTTATAGGCTATTTTCATCCCGAAATTCTCACGGGATCGGGCACAACGCGGGTGAAACCGCGGTACGCTGCTAGTCTACTTATATTAACAAAACTGTACTGATATCTTCAGTGAGATCACAAGAAAATATATAGATATTGGAACATTAAATAGAGTTACCTGATCATGAGCGAGTAAACACGTCGCTAGTCAACGAGTTCAATTGAAAACAAAAGTGACATATGTCAAAAAATTGTCTATAATTTGCTTAACTTCCAAACTTGCTTTAAATCAACGATAACTTTTAATAAGATAATGGAAATGTATATTTGACAAAATTACATAAATTTTGTCTCAAAATCATTATATTCACATTAGGGATCTATTTAAATCGGTCTGTCGCACACAACTATCAAAGTTTTATTACAATCGTAACAGGAACAATTCAATTTGAAATATTTTGGGGGACGATACTCGAGTTATAAAGTAGGAGTAGGCAAAATAGATAGACGCAGCGGACGGTTCTAGTAGACCAACGCTTATGATAATCAGTTTAGCTATAAAATGGTCCGTCCCTTTCCAACATACGCTATTTTCCGAAGAGCAAGAGACAAAAAACTTTAAAACAGTGTGTTGGTCAAAAAGCGCTTATGAACATCATCACTACATAGTATAAAATAAAGTCGTCTCTGTTTCGTGTCTGTTTGTCTGTTTGTCTGTATGCTTAAATCTTTAAAATTACGCAACGGATTTTGATGCGGTTTTTTATAATAGGTACAGTGATTCAAGAGGAAGGTTTTTATGTAAAAAAATTCCCGAAATTCCCACGGGAACGGGCACAACGCGGGTAAATCCGCGGGGCGCTGCTAGTTTTAGCTATAAAATGTTCCGTCCCTTTCCGACATACGCTATTTTCCGAAGAGCAAGAGACAAAACACTTTAAAACAGTGTGTTAGTTAAAAAGCGCTAGAACAAGGCGGTATATCAAAAGATTTTTTAATAATACGGTCCCAATCACCAGTCTTCATGAATAATCATATCCTATCCTACTTCCTACTAATATTACAAATGCGAAAGTTTGTGAGGATGTATGAATGTGTGTAACTCTTTCACGAAAAAACTGCTGAACGGATTTGGATGACACTTTACAGTAATATAAGTTATACATCAGAATAACACATGGCATACATTTTATCCCGAAATTCCCGCGGTAATGGGTACGACGCGGGTAGAAACGTGGGACGCGGCTACTTATTATCAAAAAAGGAGAATACGTATAATTTGAATATTTTTGTGTGACAAACTGTTCAGGTTAATTATATTAGTCCCTATAGATAATAGACAGATAGTCTAGGTATAGATATTTTATGTTTTTTTTTTGTTTCCTACTAAAACTGCATGCTTCTGTTTAATAGACAAGTAATTAGAAGAAAGTAACAAGAATAGACAAGTTAAATTACCTAGACTCTAGATAGGTACCTAAATATTTGTCTATTCTTTACCGCCAGTCCTGTGTCCTATAAAGAATATTGTTTGGTCCGGTCACGGCCAATTTTTGAAAACAGGGGTCCCTATTGTCAAATTGACCGGGTGATTGGGGACACTAATAAAAGAGTAATGTGTTTGCGTTCGGGTCTATCATTGAGATTGTATTTTGTCTAAACTAACAATAATATTGTATAAACAAACAAATAAAATAATGTTTGTTAGTTAGATTAAAGAGGTTTTACGTACGTAAGTGCATTATAAAAGTATAACTACACTAGCTCTGCACCGCGGTTTTAACCCAGTTCCCGTAAGAATTTAGGGATGAAAAATAGCCTATTAGCTTCCTGTTGAATGTAGCTATCAGCTAGAAAAAGAATTATTCAAATCTGATTTGTAGTTTCTAAGATTAACTCTTACAAACAAAGTCACAAACTCTTTACCTCTTTACCTCTTTATAATATTAGTAAGTTAGATATTTGGACGCCAAATAAAATTAGGAATGCTTTTACCCTAAGATTCTGAAAGCAGTAATTAAAATACTTAAAATTCTAACAAAAACCGTTTGTAATGAGACACCAGTAGCCAAGCCCTTTACAAAACAATAAGTACTAAAGATGTGGTAATAAATATATCTCGGCTAAGTACAGGTGGTGATGCGGCGGCGACATCAAAGGGAGCGGCTGGCTTTGACATGCCGCAGACTACCCTTATCAATATTAGCATATTAAACGAGTAAATAAGAACCGAAATGGTTAAAAGCCGTCAAAAATATGTTGGTTTTAAAACTTGGGTTAGCGAAATCTTATTGGGTAGGTAGCTGATGCTTGCGACTTCGGTCGTGTCGTGTTATGTGAGTGGATTGAAATAGTACAAACAACATTCTTATTTTAAGTTTATTTGTGATAAAATTTATAGAAATTTCGAGATGGAAATAGCTTATTATAACATTGATAACTTTCGCATTGAATGTGGCAGTTAGATGAGATAGATGCGTAAATATATAAGTTATTTTTATTCATTGTTAAATGTGATACCTATATCAGAACCTTCTTTACCCAAACCGGCTAACCATACCGTTACTCTCAAACAGTTTAAAGCCTACTTATCCACACAATAAAAGGGAAGGAAATGAAAGACGTTTGTCCACCATCTGTTGCCACCAATTTGAAAAAAGAGACCACAAAATTAAGGCTAAGCATAACCTTACGAAACCGCAACAGAATGTGCCAATTACTAATTATATTACCTTAAAAACACCCTAATTTTTTACGTAATAAGATCGCGTGTCATATTTTTTTCCCTAATTTTGAGATGCTATTACGAATGGGTATGACTGGATTATGATTATGGTGATGTTTTATAAACTTCCGTTGGTAATATTTTTTCAATATTTTTTGGTCAATATTTTTGGTCTATATTTTTGGTCAATCTTTTTGGTCAATATTTTTGGTCAATATTTTTGGTCAATATTGTTAGAGCCTAAGCATACTGTATTGAAATAGTTAACCAACGCGCAGCTCAGCCCCACTTGGATGGGTAGCCGATTATCGCATTTCTTTCTGAGAGCTGCCGTGCTTTGGAGGGTACGTAAAACGTCGTTCCCAGTTGTTGCAACGTCAGACTATGTCGAAGGCCTCGAGGTGGTCTAAAAATCCGACACCATGGTTGGCCACTAAGCTACACGAACACCTTGTTGTAACTATAATAAATATCGTTGATAAAACCTTAGGGCCTTATTCATAAACGCTTAGCTATCAAAAATGGTTTGTCCCTTTCCGACATACGCTTTTTGCCAAAGAGCGAAAGAGACACTTTAAAACACTGTTTAAGTTAAATATCGTGATTTTATTACTGGACAATGCGCTTAATTATGAGAAGGATCTCAGCTGATAATAAAAGAGACTTAATAATTTCAAATGTACCAGAGAATTATGTTTTAGCACAATAAGGTAATCTATATATTTACTTGCTTTTATTGATTCGTATGTCTTCAAAGAAATGCCACGCATTTAAAAAAACAGTTATTAAAAAACAAAAGTCGCGAACTCTTTTCAAGCAACTTTTTTAAGGACATCACGTATCTATATCCGACCATAAACAAAACCTATTGTACTGAAACCTTTGTGTTAAAACCGCGACAGACTTATTTAAAAAAATAACAAATTAATGCGACATAGACAACAGTCATTTGTCATTACGTTAAGGAATTTCCTACATGTGTATTGTTGATAGAAACCGCACGATATAATTGTTTTGGCGACATTTGTTCGGAAGGACAGTTGGTTTCGTAATGTTTTGTAAGGCGTAGGTTAAGGTCTGTTCCTGTTAGGTCTTTTCCAACTGGTCATTTTTCCATTTGGTCCCGTTCCCGTTGGTACCTATTATGATATCAGTAAGATGTTTAGGATGTTGATGTCTTTGTGCATCTGTCTGTGGCAATTTTTAATTTGAGAGCCATTTTCTTTGCGGTGGTTCTTACTCGTAGTTATGTTTGGTAGAAATCGGTCCAGCCGATTTTGTGAAGGGGATTTTTGACTGATCCTATTTATATTTGGTCCCTTTCCCGTTGGTACATATTATGGTATAAGTAGGGTTCCACAAGGAGGTATTATTCTGAGTGCCCCTTTATTATTGTTTATGTATTTTATTAACAGCAAGAGGATTTTTTGACCTCCTAAAGGTCACTCAAATTCGGGAATAATTGGGAAGAATGTCGATAGGAATGGAATAATTATCCTTTTTTAGTCTGAAAATCTTTGGTTGGAAGCCTCGTTGGGTTTCGAATCTGCTATTGTAGTTTACAAATTAGGACACATAACAAAAAATAGATAATAGAGAATACTTCGAAACATGTGACGATTGGAAATAGGTCTAATGGGAAAAGGGGCCACTGGGAAACCAGAACTATACGAACAATGCCTTTATCTATAGTAATTACTTATAAAGATCAAATAGTAAATTATACACAGAGGTTTTGACATTGTATTTGTCGCTATTAAAGTGAGTTGTACGTTAGCAATCGATATTATGTGGCAATTAATTAAGGGATGTAAAAAACCATGGTTAAGGGTTTCTTTGTATGTTAATTATCTTTGAGTTAACAGTAGGCAATGATTATTGAGGACCGTTTGAATGGGAAGATAACTTATATCTGTCAGATAAAATGGTGAGATAACAATTTTTAACATCTGACGCAAAAGAGGGGTTGTAAGTTTGATGTAGATGCGCTTGTGTAGTTCTTAATCGGATGGACCGATTTCGATGCGGTTTTTTTCTTTTGATAGAAAGTTTCCTTGCGGTGGTTCTTAACTACCAGTTATGCTGTTTTTGGGCAGTTTCTTTTTTTTCTTAGATTTTTAGGGATTAGTAATGGATTTTTCATTAGACTATGCTATCTTTACGTAAAGAGTCTATTTATTTTTTCCATTCTTACCCCATCTCAAGAGTTATCCGCATCTCTATAGAAGTTTTATATTTGTTTGGAAAAGCGATAAAAAATAGTACATTCTTATGTTTCTAGTTACTTTCCGCTGTCTGTCCCTATGTATGCTTAGATCTTTAAAACTACGCAACGGATTTTGATGCAGTTTTTTTAATAGATAGAGTGATTCAAGAGGAAGGTTTATAAGGTATACAAATTCCCGAAATTCCCACGGGAACGGGTACAACGTGGGTAAAACTGAAGGGCGCTGCTAGTTACGTTGTAAACTTTAAACATAACCCTATTTTTTATTGTAAGAGGGTTACAACGACAAATTAGAAGGTAAAGCGTAAGTTTGAAATGCGAAATCGACCCTTAATGCAAATGTTTTATGTACGAGTAGGTAGGACGCGTGTTGTGAAGGCAAAAAATATTTTAAATACTATTATAGTGGAGTAATGTGGCTCTAATGGGCCTGTAATTGTTTACAAGATACCTATTAATTATTGTGGGAACTTAGACGTAATAAAAACTATACAAAGTACTGCGAATAAGGTAGTGAAGCAAGTGAAACAACACGCTGTATCTAGTTCATGCACGGTCTTTCATGCATATACAATCAAATTACACCTAACTTAGATTTGTTGAACTTAGGATGCAAAAAATCGTACACAATGACTAGGTTTAAAACGGGCTTTGCGTTACGGCTTTGTCTAACTCAGATGCAAAACTAAATTACACCTCATATTAAAGAAAACGTGCTTTCAAAGTAAAATTGTATCCACAACTGTTATTGACCTGATTAAAAACAGACTGTCTCAAATAAGTCAGTATAAAGACGATACAAGGCCTGAAACTGCGTTAAGCGGGCGCCCGCGCGGTTTCATACAAAAGTGCAACGCGCGGGCGACCGTCGTACAGAGCGCGGATGGACGCCCGCGCAGGTCCCCGCGACGTAGCACTGTTGTATAAAACCGCGCGTGCACCCGTCCGTGCGGTCCTAAGTCAGTATAGAACTCCATCGACAAGAGCCCACCTAGAAGATAGACCATAGCATAGACTATTAGTCTGCAATGATCCTTATACATCATTTTACAACACAATACACGTTCACAAAAGAAAATTAAATTAAGTATCGACTGTATGCCACGTAGAGCTGGATTGATTTTGATTGGATTTGTTTTACATAAATCAATGAAATTGTATTAAGAGTTTGAACAAAAATCTCATCCTTCTCGATTATTTGTATCATTTTGTTTGTGAATTACCTAGACATTAAGTTACTGTATGCTTATAATCACATATACATAAACATACTCGTAAACTAATAATAATTTTGTTTGTTTGTTTGAACACAATAATTTCTGAAACAAAGAATCTAACTAGAACATTTTATTTTTAAAACTAATCTAAATTATGGGGAATACCTAGTACCAAATCCTATCCTGCTAATATTACCTATAAATGCGAAAGTTAGTGAGGATGTATATTTGTTACTCTTTCACAAAAAAACTACAGAACGGATTTGGATGAAACTTTACAGGAAAATAGGTTATACATCAAAATAACACATGAGATCATTTTATCCCGAAATTCCCATAAGAACGGGTACAACGCAGACAACACCGCGGGGCGCGGCTACTATCTTATAAATTCATGAAAAATATGGGATGAAAAATAGCCTATGTTACACGTGGATAATGTAACTTTCGAATGGTTAAAGAATTTTTAGAAACCGTCCAGTAGTTTTTGAGCCTATTCATTACAAACAAACAAAGTTTTCGTCTTTATAATATTAGTGTAGATGAAGTAGAGTACAAGGTACAAGCTATAGACTATTAAATGTCTCAGCAATTTTTCATCCAGAAAATCAACATAACTTCTCTCCTCTAATCTGTATTCAGTAGATGGCTTGAACACCCCACGGTTACGTTTTTTCCTACTAGACATTTTTGTAACCACTGGGAAACGCTAGCGGCTCTATTCCACCACAAATACTAAGAAAGAACGTGTCAAAACTGACTAACATTTTCCGCATTTATAAAGTAATAAATAACAATTGTTTCCCACCCTCAGAGTATATAAAAACTTAACACACAGTCACGGTAGTGCATAGGCGTAATTACGACAGAGTCACCTAATACATTGCCGGTGTAATATCTTTTTTTATTAATGATGCCGATTTTAAAGGCGATATTGAAGTTGTTTTAGTCAAGATTGGGTGCACACCCAAATTAAACGGTATTAAAGCAGAGCGGAGCTTTTTGGAGCTCAATCGACCACAACGCATTAACATTGTATATATTCGTAATGCTTCAATGGAGTAGCGCCTTAACAGACAAAATGTCTGTGACAGAAGAAAGTTATTTTTTATACTTTAGTATAAAAAATAATCCCGCAATTCTCACGGGAACGGGCACAACGCGGGTAAAACCGCGGGGCACTGCCTCATATAAACAAGAGAATCCAAAAATGAGGTAAAATAATTGAATACAGCCCAATCAAGCGCTATTCTTTCACATCACGTCGGGTATCATTTGATCTGATTGCAATCAACCGAATGAGCTGTTATTGAGTTTGCGAATAACCAATATGGTGTGTTTGCTTGCTAACCGAACTGTTTGTTTCGGCTATTATCTCGGTTAACGAAGATAAGAAGGAATGGAGATGGCTTTGGGGTATGTTAAGATATTGTGGAATTAGAAATTAGTACCTGTCCCGCGCGTTTGTTCCACCCGCGAACCAATAGATGTCGCTAGTGTGAATCTAAACCATCCAGAGTGCCATTCAAGCGTATACAAAAAAAACATTCAAATCGGTCCAGCCGTTTAGGAGGAGTTCAGTTACAACGAAAACTGGCATTGATTTTTATATATATGATGACTAGCTGCGCCCCGCGGTTTCACCCGCGTTGTACCCGTTCCCGCGGGAATTTCGGGATGAAAAATAGATGTTGTCCGATTCCCAGACCTACCCGATATGCACACAAAATTTCATGAGAATCGGTCGAGCCGTTTCAGAGGAGTTCAACCACGGTACCCGTTCCCGCGGGAATTTCGGGATGAAAAATAAACGTTGGCCGATTCTCAGACCTACTCAATATGCTCACAAAATTTCATGAGAATCGGTCGAGCCGTTTCGGAGGAGTACGCGAACGAACACTGTGACACGAGAATTCTATATATAAGAAGATGATGACTAGCCGCGCCCCGCGGTGTTTTCCGCGTTCTGCCTATTCCCGCAGGAATTTCGGTATAAAATATATCCTATGTGTTATTCTGATGTATATAACCTATATTACTGTAAAGTTTCATCCAAATCCGTCTGGCAGTTTTTTCGTGAAAGAGTAACAAACATACGTAATACATAGGTATTACATCCTCACAAACTTTCGTATTTATAATATAAGTAGAATTTATTTAACTTCTCGGTGGTCTAGTGGTATGTGCACTCGCCTGGCAAGATTGAGGTCCCGGATTCAATTCCCAGGTCGAGCGACAAAATGTTTCCTACTAAGAATTAGATACCTATTGTTTGTAATATTGTAGGGTTCACTGCTACGTTACACAAAAATGGTTCAGCTTTTTGATATTGTCAAGCAACGTGTAACATAGACTCTAGTTGGATGGGTAGCCGGTCGCATGAAATTCTATAATGTATGAGACTTTTGTGTAAATTAGACTATGTATTAGTTGTTGGATGATAAACACAACTCCACCTTTTTTATAAATGTCCTGTGTTGGTTAAGACGTTATCAAATCCACGGCTGTTATCTGTCATTTTTCAAGACTGAATAGATAAATCTCATAAATAGAATTGGGATACGAAATTTCGCCATTACAATCACATCTTCGGTAGTATAGTGGTAAGTATCCCCGCCTGTCACGCGGGAGACCGGGGTTCGATTCCCCGCCGGAGAGATTCTTTTTGCATGTTACAGAATTATTTCTTACCTTGGTACACCGTCGGAACGCCAAAAGACGGTAACATCTTACGAATTTATTACTTTTGGAAAATTAAAAAAATATAACTCTTGATCGATTTTTTATTGAATAAGCTATAAACATTCTCCGAGTAAAAACCTTTGAAATAAAAATAAATCAGATGAAAATCAGTCCATTCGTTTAGAAACTATAATGCCACAGACAGATACACATACACATCAAAAACAACACCCCTATTTTTTTGAGTCTTGTGTAAAAAATACGTATCTTAAAATATTAAGAATTAACAATATTACTGAAGATTTTTTTCTTTTCTACCCTATCATCATCGCTATTACCCGGCTACCTAAATTAGACACCCATGTGTACTGTAGTGCATCGTCCCAATAGTACGTGAACTATGTTTATTGCAGTCAGGACACTCCAGAACGCCATTTAATGCATAACTGAGATGTGTTATTATTCGGTCAATTAATAAGGGAATGAAGTAACCCATAATGTACTTACGTCATGATATAGTTCTTTTTATTAAAGCTGGCATTTATTCGCAATATGTGCAATATCACTACACAGTATGTGCACTAATTGCCACTCTCAAAGATGTCCATTAAACTATTTGGCGTAATATTTCATACATAACAGTCATGTTACTTTCTACGGATAGTAGTCGTTACATGAGTCATGTCAGAGTCCTTTGGTGGCTCAATAACTCTGACACTAGGATTGGTCAGTTTGACCATCCACTCGATGAAGGAAGATGTTAAAATCACTAAGTAATTAAATCTCTTCTGAGGTAGCATTTGACGTCTCTAAGTACGAAGCTAAATTAATAAATAAATTATACTTACATTAAAGTTAAACGTTGAAATTGAAAGAGTTTACACACCTAGAGCAAATGTCACCACTTGTCATCGAGACGTTGTCCTTAGAATTCGCCGGTTTTTAGTTTGATTAAGGACTCCAAAAGATAGTAAAAGTAAGATATTTAATTCCTTATGCCTTATTTATTTAAACACAAAGTGCAATGTCAAGATCGTGCATACTATTGGTGATCGAGCTATAGTATTTGTGTAGGAGTTTTTTTTCCTAGAAAATGTGTTAACTATCATTTAAGATAAGTACTTAATTAATCTGTCTAATTGGTATTTAAGTAAGTACACTCTCAACTTGAAAAAAGAAGTGTATATTAAAATTTATGATGTTTATTTTCTGAACCTTGTTGATTGAATATGTGGTCCCCGAGAATTCACCCGCAATTTAACCCGTTCCCGTTGGTTCGGGTCAATATATAAAGAAGAGTAAAGGTGCTCCCACACTGCTGTTATAGAATGTTAAGTAACGTTAGTAAACATTTGTTAGCTAACATTTAATCACCAAAGTCAAAAAATGTTTTCATGTTAGTAAATGTTAATTAACATTTTTGAACAAAATTTTGTTTGTAAACATTTTATACAGGTGACGGCGGGGTATGCGGTGAGTCGGGGGTGCGGGTGGGGTCGGTCGCCGCGTGCCGTGTCTGTCAACACTTTCCATCAGTGTAGGAGCACTTATAACATATAACAGTTCCTAACAAAATGTAAGAATTGACAACATTTGTTAGTAAATGTTTTAGTGTTCAAAAATGTTTATAAACATTTTGTAACAGCAGTGTGGGAGCACCTTAAGAGATATAAAAAGAACGTTGCGATAACGACATCTCAATATCTATACTATGCTATTTTATGAAAGCTAAATATTTTGCTTTTAATTTTTTGTTTGATCGCGCTCCTCTCAGAAACTACCAATCAGATATGAATAATTATTTTAGTAATAACTAGCAGCGCCGCGCGGTTTTACCCGCGTTGTGCCCGTTCCCGTGGGAATTTCGGGAATTTTTATACATATAAACCTTCCTCTTGAATCACTCTACCTATTACAAAAAACCGCATCAAAATCCGTTGCGTAATTTTAAAGATTTAAGCATACAGACAAACAGACAAACAGACACGAAACAGAGACGACTTTATTTTATACTATGTAGTGATTTGAAATTAAAAATTTATACATTTACAGTAAGTTAAAGAAGAATAATAATATTGACATTATTTCGTATTTCTTCTACATCATTTATACAATTCTATACAGTTTTCTAGATAGATTAAGTAATGGATAGTCACATTCAACGGAAAGCTTATAAAGCTATTCCATCCCGAAATTCACACGGGTACGGACACAACACGGGCAAATCCGCAGTACATAAATATATAGTTTAGTTTTCATCTTTACAAATGTCACATCCAGCATCTTTAATCCTCCTATCATTGGATGTATATCATCTTTATCTCCCGATTGATCAACATTTTATTTCGTCAGTTACCAGCCCTACTGTTACTGGAATACCAATTTGTAATATTCGCGTTAATTCTCGTATCAGATCATTATGTGACAGTTTATTTGGTGTAATTGCTTATTAAGATTTTAATTCGGATTTGTGACTAACGGTTCTTGTAATATGAGCTGTTTTTGACGTCAGGGTACGCGACGCAGTAGTGTGCAGTCGTCTGTACGCAGTAGTGTGAAACAGCCTTACAGCCTCCGTGGTCTTGTGGTCTGAGCGCCCGGCTCACGATCCGGAGGTTCCGGGTTGTATTCCCGGTGGGGACTCTCACAAAAATCTCTTTGTGAGACTGTCCTCAGTTTGGTTAGGGCATTACAGGCTGAATCACCTGATTGCCCGAAAAGTAAGAAGATTCTGTGCTTCGGAGGGCACGTTAAGCCGTCGGTCCCGGTTACTGTCTACGGATAGTAGTCGTTACATGAGCCATGTCAGAGGCCTTTGGCGGCTCAATAACTCTGACACCAGGATTGGTCAGGTTGACCATCCACTCGATGAAGAAGAAGAAGAAGAAGTGTGAAACACTGACTATTACATTGAGGTAAGGTAGGTAGATACAGGTAAGTTGTATAATAATAACTGCTTTTGTTCTTGACAGTAATATCTCTGCTGATGTAACACCTGGTCTAAATGTATCAATCTCTTACGTCGACCGATAATCCGTTGACGGAATCGGAATAGACGCTGTACGCTGGACGCACTAACGTATCATCGGTTGAGTGTGAACAGTCGAGTGTTTTTCCATACATTTGTCTGTTGTGGCGTTACGCGTGCAATTATACGCGACGCATGTTCAGTCAGATATGATCCGACCCTAAGTTCTTATTTTTAAATCGTGTTGCTTTGCCACCGTTGCACCAGGACACGAAGTAACTATTTCATAATCTGTGCCATGACACTGCACTATCCTATCCTATTCTACTTCCTACTTCCTACTAATATTATAAATGCGAAAGTTTGTGAGGATGTATGTATGTATGGATGTATGTTTGTTGCTCTTTCACGCAAAAACTACCTAACGGATTTGGATGAAACTTTACAGTCATGTAGTTTATACATCAGAATAACATATGGAATAAATTTTATCCCGAAATTCCTGCGGGAACGCGGGTCAAACCGCGGGGCGCTGGTAGTTAAATATAAGCTATCATGAAAAACATGAAAGTTTAACCAACTCAATGGTGCAATTAAGTTCTGAAATATCGACTGAGGAATCACGTTTCACCTAACATTGCCTATATACTAAGCAAAATACAAACCGTTAATCCTTATATAATAATTAAATATACATTAACCCCTATTTCCATAGCGATAGAGTTGCAAATATCTTGATTAAAATGCCAAGTAGAAAAGTCGTAAAAGCTAGTATTTTAAATTTTATTATTAAAGGAAGGGGAATGGCTTTGAACGGAATATATTACGTTTACGAGTTAATTATGGGTTGGCCTGTAAAAGTAATATAGCCTGAAACGCGAGAGGCCTTTGTACTGTAATAGGACCCTATACATCTATTGCAATTCCCGGACAAATTCACACACGGTTACTTAGACCCAATGTAAGCTCTAAGTAAACTCACTCACATATACATAGGTACACAAATACTTTATAAGAATACCAGCAGCGCCCCGCGGTTATACCCGCGTTGTACCCGTTTCCGTGGGAATTTCTGGACGAAAAATAACGTATAACCTTCCCGTTGAATGTGGCTATCTACTACAAAAAGAACTATTAAAATCGGACAAGTAATTCCAGAGATTACCTCAAACAAACAAACAAACAAAGTTATAAATTTTACCTCTTTATAATATTAGTATAACTTTGTTAAGGTTTTTTCGGCAAATTTTCAGTCATTTTTTGGTTCAGCATTCAGGCCATCCCATAACCACATCTTGACAAAACAAACAATTTTCAAGGAACAAATATTAGATATGACACTTGGTAATAAACCCAACCCCTCTTGGCTACTGAATAATTCAATAGGCAGGGACACTGAGGGTGTCTAGACGCGGTGTTTTTGTTACTATATACCTAGGCATTGTACCTAAGACCTAGGTAACTAGGTATTGTGTTGTTTATGTGTTTCGTTCTGTGTCGTTGTTTCTCAGTTTTTGTTTGTTTGTCGTTAATAATGTGTTGGGTAGGTAAGTAAACATACTTAAGTAAACATACATAACATATTTTTTTGTCACCATAAATATATGGTGACAAAAAAGGTATAGAGAATCGAGATTTTGTATTTTATTTTATTGAGGTTACTATAGACTAACTTAAGCAGGGGTGATGCAGCGATGGTGACAAGCTGTTTAAAAAAAAGACCATTGTGTCCATGACCTTTCTAAAACGGCACCTCATTGTTTTTAAATGTCGAAATTTAATCTGATTTTCCACGCAATTTAAGTACTAATCTATATAGAAATACTTCACTGGAAGCATCCTGTGGGGGCATCATTATCCAAAAAACACCCTAAATTCGAATTCCCAATTCAAATAATCGTTCCAAATCCAAAACAACAAACAAATCAAAACAAACCGAACAAGCGTCCATACAAATATTTCGCGCGCAATTCATCGGTATACAAAATGGCGTCTTGCCAGTTGGCGCCAAATTAAACCGCGTCCCGTATCCTATCGCACTTTGATCTCAGTCCCGGAGGAGTGTTTGCTCTGAGCCGTCTGTCTGTTTGTCCTTCTCAACATTGAAAAGAAACCAGTGAATGGGTGTGGATGGCATCTCTTTCAATAGACGATTTATATCGGCGGAGGTAGTTGTCAACTATAGCGTGGCAATTTGTGGATCGTAGATGTGAGGACTTTGATAAACTGAGGGCTTGGAGTGTTGGGCTTTCGTGCGATGGACGGATGTAATATTAATTATTGTGTGGGAGGAAGAATGCAAAGAGGATGGAAGTAGTTGGCAATGGTTGGTGAAGTTACGGTTATAGATACTCGTAACACTGGCAGCGCCCCGCGGTTTACCTGCGTTGTGCCAGTTCCCGTGGGAATTTAGGGATGAAAAATAGCTTATAACATTTCCGTTACAAAAATAGTTATTCGAATCGGACTGGTGATTCCCGAGATTAGCTCGAACATACAAACAAACAAACTTACAAATCTTACCTAATCTTTATAATATATTTAATAAATCACATAACCATATTTATATACACACCATATCAACACACTTTATATCATTTGACAAATACTTAGCTCTTAGTCAAAATTTGGCACGCTTCAAATCTACACAGTATACCAACATCAGAATACAAACTAACACAGAAAGAAACTAGAAACAAAACAATCAACTCATCAGGGTTGGCACAAACATGAGATAACAAACATTAACCCACTGATAGAGTATTTGTTTGAACTGTTAGTGGTCAAACAAAAATATTCTGCGGGTAACGAACCAGTAATCCGATTCCGAATGGTCACTTCTGTAAAGTTTCGATCCCCAATCAACTGAGCCAACAGATCTATTTCGTGGGCAAACATTTGGACAAACATTGGGGGCACCTCACGCACACTTATGCCGGACGTTCGTTAGTTGAGTTGTTTCGAGGTTTGATTGTTTTTTGTTTTTCATTATTGGATGTAGCACTTGTGTAGTGTGAATAAACAATGTTAGCTCATTGCGCTCATTGCTCATTGTTAAGCAACGTGCAGCTCGGCACCTACTTGTATGGGTGGCCGATAGATTCCCGTTGAATGTGGCTAGTCATTACAAAAATAATAATTAAAATCGGGTTGGTAGTTTCTGAGATTAGCGCTTTCAAACAAACAAAACAAACTCTTCAGCTTCACTACATAGTATACTAGCAGCGCCCCGCGGTTTTACCCGCGTTGTGTCCATTCCTGTGGGAATTTCGGGATGAAAAATATGTTATGCCTATGTTACTCGTGGATAATGTAGCTTTCGAATGGTGAAAGAATTTTTAAAAACGGTCCAGTAGTTTTTGAGCCTATTATAATTATAATATAATATATAAGAAAACAAAGTCGCTTTCCGCTGTCTGTGTGTCTATCCCTATGTATGCTTAGATCTTTAAAAGTAGGTATGCAACGAAGTGATTCAAGAGGAAAGTTTGTAAGTATAAAAAATCCGAAACTCCCACGGGAACGGGCACAACGCGGGTAAAACAGCGTGGCGCTGTTAGTATATTTATATATCAACTAAAATTACGTATATCTTCAACCAACGCACTTACCAATTTAACATAAAAACATATCTTACAAAGAGACCGCGATCCATCCAAAAAACCAACACATTAAGCACACAGACAAATCAAAGCTCATTACCATATCCCACAAAAAGCTCTATACAACAATTTGTTCCCAAACATCCACCATCAACCATCCATCCACCAAAAACTGACATACACTTCCTACCATAAAACGAAGATCAGCTCAGAAAAACGTCACCATTCATGTATGCGGTATCCTATACAGGGTTATAATATGCAAAAAGTGAAAACTTTATTGATATATCCGGCTAATTTGCCCATAGGAACTGGTGCCGACAATAAAATACTTCATATTGCAGAATGGGCCCTTTGTTGGGTATTTGCAACCGAACCCAAACATGGCTGTCTTTTGAAGCAGTTTCCTGTGAGGTTTTGAACTCATTCAGCCGATGTTCTCCAATTAGTTTGGAAGAGAATGAATTATGGGGGTCTGGAGAGGCAGTAAATCAGTTTAGTGGATTTTAATTATGTTAATCAGGATGTCCTTTTCAATCGGTTTTATTAACTTCTTTGTTATTAGTAATTTGCGTGAGATTTTTTTTGAATTAATTGAATCTTTATTCTGTATTGTTTATGGTTGTCTAAATGGCGGCCACTTTAGACAGTATTTGTTTATTGGCGTTTGTCTTTGATAGAACATACTCGAATCTAAGTGTCATTGATATTTAGCAAGTTTACATGCTGTAAGCTTGGGTATATAGTAGAGAGCAACAGCATTCATTCATTAATTTCGAGTAGTAATTACCAACCCTGGTATCGGAATTTTTAGACCGCCTAAAGGCCTCCGACATGGTCTAACGATTGTAACAACCGGGACCGACAACGCGCCCTCCGAAGCACGGTAGCGCTCAGATAGAAATACCACTATCGGCCACCCATCCTAGTATGGGTCGAGCCACACTTTGCTTAACAATCACAATGAATTAAAACTAACATCGCTTAGTCAAACTACGAGCACTCGCAGCTTATAAACTCTCCCACTGTCAACTATCCATCCATATTTTGATTTCCAATCAATGCCAACAACTTTTTCTGCAAATTCAATTATACAATACATTTTTAAATTAAGGCGAATATTGCATTGTTAAATAGTAATGGGAATGATTATTTTCACGCCATTTCTATCTCTTTTCCATGACCATGACATTTTTCCATGACATGATTTTAGACTAATTATTTTTACTTTCCACTATAGATAGTTTCCGATGGTTATTCTTGCAAAATATTGGTATATTTTACATTTGTTATTTATTTATATTTAACTAGCGATTAATTAGTCTTTAAAAATGGTAAAATATCCAACTTCAAAAAGAAAAAATTTGAACTTTCCTATCTTTTAGGGTGTGTTTTCCGTAGCGACCACAGCAGTCGGCAGCAACTGCCGACAGCAAGCAGCAATGTCACCGTGTTCGAAATTCCATAGAGCATCATAGAAACCAGTAGTACTGCTAACGTTCAATTAGTTAAGTATCGATTTAATGGACAACAAATTTAGTATTGCAATTCTGCTTGCTCGTCTTGGCAGAGGCACTACCGTGTCTTCATACATAGAAATATGAACATAATAATGGTTTGAAAAATAAATATTACAGAGTTGTTGCGTTTCCGTTAGTTCGTCTTGATGGAGGCACTACCGTGTACTCATGAAACTATAAAAACCGGCCAAGAGCGAGTCGGACTCGCGCACGGAGGGTTCCGTACAATAAAAAACGGCAAAAAATCACATTATACTAAATGAAACGGGTCTGTATCGCGTTAGATAATTAAACGTATTTACTAAAATACGTACCCGACGTTTCATTTAGTATAATGAGTGCAAATCGTGTGAGTTTAAAAAGTTTGGCAAAAAATCACGTTTGTTGTATGGGAGCCCTTGAATATTTGTTTTATTTTATTTTTACGGACGGACAGACAGCGAAGTCACAGTAACAGGGTCCCGTTTTTACCCTTTGGGTACGGAACCCTAAAAACGCAGTTGTATGAAAAATGAGAATGAGAAAAATGACGCTACAAAGTACATGAAGACATAACAATAATCTACATAGTTATTTATTTTCTACAATTCCGAACATTATGCAAAATTATTGTAATAAATGAACAGTAAAAGCAATTATTCATTATTATCTACACTCAATAGAAATGCGAGCCAATAATTATAAAATTACTTGCGTTCCAGTTTTCTTTTCATTTTAACGTGATTCAGGTGGAGCGAAAGTGCTTTTGAATTATTTTTACATTTAATTAATTTTTATATTATTTCACTTTATGTACTAAAACTTTATATAATCGAAAGTTTGTGAAAAAGGATGTATGTTTATTACTCTGTCACGCAAAAACTCCTGAACCGATTTGGATGGAACTTCACAGTAATATAGGTTATAGGTATGTCAAAGGTGCGAGGTTCCATTCTTGTTATACCTGTTGTTGAGATGCTTTATATTTTAGTCATACATAGTGCGGTTGCATTCCTTGTATTTGTACGAAAGGTCTCTCACTTGGCCGTTGCGGGATCACTGCGTGTCTTGCTTGTATACCTAATAAATAAATAAATAAATTAATACCTAATGCAAAAAAACGAACATCTGCGCCAGGTCCACGGAATTCCGCATGCGGAAATCGAATTCGGATTCCACACGTATGCGGCCAGGCTAAAAGTCGTAATTTTAATTCAGATTGACTTTGACGACGCTGTATAAAAAAATTACATGAAATCGCATTAAATAAATCTCTCATTCACTAATTTGTATTTTGACTTTTTATTTTTTTGACATTGTGGTGTTAAATTATTATTTTATTTATTTATCTCTTACGACCCACCTATACCACCGCCGTCGGTGTAAATCGCCATGGTTCGTCAAACGTAACTAATATACTTCTGTACTCCTTACTAAGTGATGATTCTGATGATACATAATTCTATTCTGTGTTATTGTTTCTTAATGCGGCCCTGGGTACTTATTACGTACAATTGAAAAGTACAGGCACGAATTAAGTGCGGACACGGTTCGTCGCTTGTGAAATATTTTGTAAATATACAATGTTTAGGCTTTTTATGTATTTTTTTATGGATTTATGTAGATTTTAAGATGATTTTGATAAACAATAGTTTTCGTGTAATTTGCGTGAGATGTAGTAAGATAATGTTTGTAGCGTAACGAAGGAATTTGATTCTGTAACTGTAGATGTGTTGTAATCAAAATTCGTACCAGTCAAAATATATTATACTACCCGCGCCCCGCGGTTTTACCCGCGTTGTGCCTGTTCCTGTGGGAATTTCGCGATGAAAAGTAGCCTATAACCTTCCTGTTGAATGTGTTTATCCATTACAAAAGGAATTTTTCAAATCGGACCAGTATTTCCTGAGATTAGCGCGTTCAAACAAACATATAAACAAACTCTGCAGCTTTATAAATAGCCTATAGGCTATTTTTCATCCCGGTATTCTTAAGGGAACGGGTACAACGCGGGTCAAACCGCGGGTCGCTGCTAGTCTCCTATAGTCTTCTAAAACGAATCTACACTAATATAATAAAGAGGAAAACTTTGTTTGTTTGTAATGAAGGCTCAAAAACTACTGGACCGTTTTTAAAAATTCTTTCACCATTCGAAAGCTACATTATCCACGAGTAACAGGCTATTTTTCATCCCGAAATTCCCACAGGAATGGACACAACGCGGGTAAAACCGCGGGGCGCTGCTAGTTTCCCATATAATAAAAATAATTTCCATCGCTATTTCATTCCGCCATTAAATTTTATTTTTTAAACAAAGCATCCTTCACAAAACAAGATAACAGTGACTTTGCGAATATAATAAGCATTGCATCCCTTAATAATATTTTATCCACCCCCGGAACTAAGAGCAGCCATCAACACGCGGCAGGAAGTGACGCGCACGCGCAAGCTCCGTCACTTCCGGTGTGACGTGATGACGTTGTCTATTATAGAGTTTATAGAAAAATATATTGTCTTTGAAAGTTTGACCGTTGTTGATGGATTTAGGTTTAATGCTTTTGATGCGGTGGTTTAGCGGATTGGGTGAGTATTTATAAGACATAATAGTGGTGAGAAACTGTAAAGGATAGAGAAGGTTGGAAGCGTTTGGGGTACACCTTTGCCCAGCAGTGGGACGATACAGGTTGAAAAAAAACCAAAATAGATTTTTTTTTTATTAAGGACTTATCCTCGTCACTGTACTGATATCTTCAGTGCTGATGAGAGGCCTTTGCCTAGCAGTGGATTGTGATTGTTTAGCAAAAAGCAGCTCGGCGTCCTTGGATGGGTGGCCGATAGTGGCATTTCTATCTGAGCGCTACCGTGCTTCGGAGGGCACGTATAGCAGTCGGTCCCGGTAGTTTCAATCGTCAGACCATGTCGGAAGCCTTTGGGCGGTCTGAAAACGCTGACAACATGGTTTCTTGACATGAATGAATGATTGTACTGTAAAGGAAAATGGTAGATAGATATGGTAGAGGTTACTGTATTTAGACAAATAGCCACAATTGCTTCCACTACAATACGCCAAAGTGCGTGCAAAGTACGCACATAAACTTCGATGTTTTCTTAATAGTCATCACTACATAGTATAAAATAAAGTCGTCTCTGTTTCGTGTCTGTTTGTCTGCTTGTCTGTATGCTTAAATCTTTAAAATAACGCAACGGATTTTGATGCGGTTTTTTGTAATAGGTAGAGTGATTCAAGAGGAAGGTTTTTATGTAAAAAAAAATCCAAAATTCCCACGGGAACGGGCACAACGCGGGTAAAACCGCGGGGCGCTGCTAGTCTATACTATAATATAAAAGAAAAGTATGATTTTTTGTTTGAACGCGTTTACCTCAGAAACTACCAATCCGATTCGAATAATTCCTATTGTAATAGATAGCCACATTCAACGGAAAGGTTTCAGGCTATTTTTCATCCCGAAATTCCCATGACAACGGGCACAACGCGGGTAAAACCGTGGACTAAGTAAACAAGTAAATACCCAAATGTGCTGACACTAATTATAGTCGATCATTCATTCATTCACTCAGTCATTCAGAAGTGAATCCGATATCATTATGATGATTGACTTGGTGCCTACACCTCATCAATTCTTATCCTGTCCGTTATGGACTGTTGGGGAAGTATGCGGTTGTACTCGTCCGTGCAGCTTGACCACTACTTGGATGGTTGACCGATAGTGGCATTTTTGTCAAAGCACTACCGTGCTATAGAGAGCATGTAAAATTGTCGGTTGTTGCGACCGTCAGACCACGTCGGAGGCCTTTAGGCGGTCTAAAAACTCCGACACCAGGGTTGGCCACTAAACTACTCAAACTACTTTAAACGGATGTGAATCTGTCAAAAATATTTATTTTTATAATTATGTTTTTAGAATCGTTCATACTAGATCTTGGAATCTTAAAATATTCATCATTGTTAAAAAAAACATAAAAACCTACATAAAACTAACATTGCGTTGCGAAGTGGCATATTTTTCCAGTAAAATCGAACGGGCTAACAACTTTTTGCACTGACAGTACCACATTATTTCTAATTATGGTATGGTAATTACGTCTAGTATGGCTTGATGATCGTTTGGTCACATTAACGCATTTATTAGCAGTAATAATTCAGCAGCAATGTTTATTTATAAAGTGCCCAAGGTGGTGAAGATTCCATATATAATTCAACTAGCAGCGCCCCGCGGTTTTACCCGCGTTGTGCCCGTGCCCGTAGGAATTTCGGGATGAAAAATAGCCTATGACCTTCCCGTTGAATGTGGCTACCTATTACAAAAATAATTATTAAAATCGGACTGATAATTCCTGAGATTACCTCGAACATACAAACAAAGAAACAAACTTACAAATTTTACCTTTTTATAATATTAGTATATATGTATATGTATTGTAAGAGTTTATCGATGGATGGATGGA
This sequence comes from Cyclophora albipunctata, assembly GCA_963082685.1. NCBI lineage: Eukaryota > Metazoa > Arthropoda > Insecta > Lepidoptera > Geometridae > Cyclophora > Cyclophora albipunctata. The sequence goes on from OY720133.1 coordinate 4,982,499, forward strand.
TGGATGAATTTCATGAAAATGGAGTTATATAAAACTAGCCGCGCCCCGCGGTGTTACCAGCATTGTACCCGTTCCCGCGGGAGTTTCCAGATAATGTATCCCATGTGTTATTCTGATGTATCACTACATAGTATAAAACAAAGTCGCTTTCCGCTATCTGTCTGTCCCTATGTATGCTTAGATCTTTAAAACTACGCAACGGACTGTGATGCAGTTTTTTAAATAGATAGAGTGATTCAAGAGGAAGGTTTATAAGTATTAAAATTCTCGAAGAAATTTCTTCGGGGGAACAACGCAGGTAAAACCGAAAGGCGTTGCTTACCTATATTAATTACTGTAAAGTTGCATCTCAATCCGTGCAGTAGTTTTTTCGTAAAAGAGTAACAAACATATATAAATAAACTAGCAGCCCCCCGCGGCTTTGCCCGCGTTGAGCCCGTTCCCGTAGGAATTTTCGAAAATCCTTTCTTAGTGTGCACTTACATCACTTGAAGAACCTTCCTGCCAAATTTCATGTTTCTAGGTGCAGCGGTTGAGGCTGTGCGTTGATTATCAGTCAGTCAGTCAGTCAGTCAGGACTTTGAATTGTATATATAGATATAGATATAACCTCACAAACTTGCGTATTTATAATATTAGTAGGTTTTAAAACTCCGACACCATGGTAAGCCATGGTACTCCAACTCTTACTCATCCAATTATTGTCCTAAACTGTACCTCCGACTCCTCCGAGTGTCGTATAACGTTTTAACTTTTAATCAGAGTAATGTGTTCATAACAGCGATTTAGGGGCCTTCGTTCCCTTAAGTAATCTCTTTTGGCTGTTTCAATTTAAGCGTTTTGAGTCGTCCGGCGGTCCGGCGTCCGCGCCGCAGTAGCGCAGTAAGTAGCGAGTAGGTTAGTGGCCAACCCTGGTGTCGGAGTTTTTAGACCGCCTAAAGGCCACCGACAAGGTCTAACGATTGAAACAACCGGGACTGACAATTTAACGTGCCTTCCGAAACACGGTAGCGCTCAGATAGAAATGCCACTATATGGTACCCATCTAAGTAGGGGTCGAGCTGCACGTTGCTTAACAATCGCAATTAACTAACATCGCTTAGTCAAACTACAAAACGAGCGCTAGTAACGCAGTTGGCGAGGACCACGGTAGAACGAAGCACTTACTGCGACTCTTCTCCATTTCGTGGCGAGCACGGATGTTCTTTTGTTTTTCATACACAACGTACGCAGTGGACGTCTGAATTCGGTTAATTTGAAAGAGTCCAAAGCTGTTTGTCGTAAATTAATTTTTATTGGAAGGTATTGAGTTACAGTTTTAAGTGATTATGGTGGTAGTATGTTGTTTTTGAATGACAGGTTAAGCGATAAGTGCGAGTTACAGTCTGTAGTATGGTTACTTGAAGTGAAAACTATGAGGGTCTTATTAATAAACGCGGTGTAACTTAAACACTGTTACACTGTGTTTTGTCTCTTTTGCTCTTCGGAAAATTGCGTATGTCAGAAAGTGACCAACCATTTTTTGATAGCTGAACTGGTTAAATTTTTGTATATATTCAGTACTAGCAGCGCCCCGCGGTTTTACCCGCGTTGTGCCCGTTCCCGTGGGAATTTCGGGATTTTTTTTACATAAAAACCTTCCTCTTGAATCACTCTACCTATTACAAAAAACCGCATCAAAATCCGTTGCGTAATTTTAAAGATTTAAGCATACAGACAAACAGACAAACAGACACGAAACAGAGACGACTTTATTTTATACTATGTAGTGATTTTTTACAGGCATTTCCGAAATTAGGTCTTTTTTTTAGTTCAACTCAAAGTCGATGAATAGGTACTGTTGGGGTCAAATGTTTTTTATTCAGTTTTAGTCGCCAAATAAGCGCTTTTATATGAAGTTCTACATAACTTAAATAACAACTTTTTATGTTAATTGAAAAATCAACCTTAATTCAATGATCAAATGTGTAGTCAAAATGGAATACAGAGAAAATCGGTTATAGTACCTATTCATTTTAGGGCTCGTAAAAAAAGATATTAACTTCATAATAGTAAAAAAAAAAAAAAAAAAAAAAAAACTAAGCACTTCATCAAACTACAATATAATAAGTAAATTCCCATCGACATGTTATAAACTACAAAAAACTTTCAATGCGACAAGGTTCTAACTAAACTCACATATCAAGAGTTGTACAGTGTACACAAAAATCATATCTCATAAAACTCATCACATATCACACAAAAGCTCTTAAATCGTATCGGAACATACATTCATACATTGTATGGCGGCTTGCGCACGCGCAAAGGTTTCTCGGTAGCCATCATAAATACCGCCAAGACGAAGGATAAATTCGATTTTAAATATCGACTCTGAAGCACAGAGTCGGATTAAGGATCGGGGGAGGGGCTTATATATTTTAAATGGATTTTAAGTTAAAACTATTCGTAAATCTTGTAAATAATGAAAATAGGTAAGTATTTCGAGTAACCTTGGTGACGAAGTTTTGGACCGCGATGATTTCACCTATTTAGGTCATATCGGTTGACGATCTACGTATATGATCTACTATAGGTGGATCGTATCGGATCTACCCAATAGGAGCATAGCTCTTAAGTTTTATAATGATTATTGACAGGACTTGAAGCATCTTACTTCTTGTCTTTACCGGAACATCTATACTATATCTTATACTTATATAAAATTCTCGTGTCACAGTGTTCGTTCGCGTACTCCTCCGAAACGGCACGACCGATTCTCATGAAATTTTGTGAGCATATTGAGTAGGTCTGAGAATCGGCCAACATCTATTTTTCATCCCGAAATTCCCGCGGGAACGGGTACAACGCGAGTGAAACCGCGGGGCGCAGCTAGTAATACATATTATAAAGAGGTAAAATTTGTAAGTCTATTTGTTTGTTTGTATGTTCGAGGTAATCTCAAGAATTATCCGTCCGATTTGAATCATTCTTTTTGTAATAGATAGCTACATTCAACGGGAAGGACATAGGCTATTTTTCATCCCGATATTCCCACGGGCACGGGCAGGACGTGGGTAAAACCGCGGGGCGCTTCTATCTATACTAAAGCAATAAAACTCAAGAGTTTGTTTTGTACCTATATTTGAAGGCGCTTATCTCAAAAAACTACCCATCTTTTTGTAATGGATAGCCACATTCAACGGGAAGATTATAGGTTATTTTTCATCCCGAAATTTTAACGGGAACGGGTACAACGCGGGTAAAATCTGGACGCTGCTAGTTACATTATAACTGCCCCCAAAAGTTCCTTATTATGCCCCTGTAATCAAAATGAACACACACGATTCTCGGAGCTGTCTTCTGTGGGACACAAAACAACATGGTTTGCTAATATTATAATTTTATGAGATTAAAATATTTTAATCGAATTAAATATTCAATAATGTTTATGAGTCCCAACCCAACGTGAAAATTTACGACGTATTAATCAATATTTATCTATCTATACTTCTACACTAATATTATAAAGAGGAAAACTTTGTTTGTTTGTAATGAATAGGCTCAAAAACTACTGGACCGTATTTAAAAATTCTTTCACCATTCGAAAGCTACATTATCCACGAGTAACATAGGCTATTATTCATCCCGAAATTCCCACGGGAACGGATACAACGCGGGTAAAACCGCGGGGCGCTGCTAGTATATAATAAAGCTGAATAGTTTATTTTTTGTATGTTTGTTTGAACGCGATAATTTCAGAAACTATCAATTCGATTTGAATAATTCTTTTTGTAATGGATAGCCACATTCAACGGGAAGATTATAGGCTATTTTTCATCCCCAAATTCCTAAGAGATCGAGCACAATGCGGGTAAACCCGCAGGGAATGCTAGGTAATTGAAGTTTGATTTCAGTTTAGCTCGTGACCTAAGATTAAGTTAAAATGATCGAGTTATGTTGTAACGGTAACATTTTGGCTAAGATAGGTTATAAACTATATCAGTAACAGAATTTGACCTGTCTCAAACACCACGCAAGCACCGAAGTCAATTGATTAACCGTACTAATGACAACCCGAGTGTCAGTGACGCGTTCCAACTAAAAGCATTCACATGCTCCATTTACCTTGGCGTCATCTGCCAAACACATTACTCGACCCGCCATAATTAAATGGAGAGTGAATTTTAGCTAAACAGAGCATAAAAGTAAAAGGCAAACCATAAAAGTTAAGGGCGCAGGGAGAAACTACCCTCGCGTCATTATGGGATGAATCCGGAAGCGACGTCAGGCGTCGCGGCGCGTGCGTTACAAATCACTACTTTACAACTTCCGGTGACGTCGAGACTTAGTATCTATTCGGCAGTCGACGGCAGCGGACGCGCAGAAAAAATAAAATGAAGTAATAATTTTTGGTCACGCGCCAGTGGTGACACATAATAGTTGCGTGATGATTATGGCATATAATAATTTGTCTTTTCTACCCTATCGTGAGATACGGAGGGTTGCTGATTTTTATTGTGTTTTTCGCAACGTCGCATGGAATTTTTTTTTCTTCTTCTTCATCGAGTGGATGGTCAGCCTGACCAAACCTGGTGTCAGAGTTATTGACCCGCCAAAGGCCTCTGACATGGCTCATGTAACGACTACTAGGTATCCGTAGGAAGTAACCGGGACCGACGGTTTTTTTTTGATATAGGTAATCTAGCTATCACCGTTTTAATAATGCATATAGGCAAAATAAATGTCGCTGAGAAATTGGCATCTAATATTCCTTATCATATATATCGCTCGCCTGCCAAGACAGAAGTCTCGGGTTCAATTCCCGGGTCGAGCGAAAACATGTTTCCTACTTTTCAAACATGGCTCAGGTTTGAGAAGACCAGCCCGCATTTGGCAAGCGTGGTGATTATGCCTAATCCTCCTCACTGTACTGATATCTTCAGTGAGATGAGAGGCCTTTGCCCAGCAGTGGGATATTACAGGCTAATATGTTTTTTTTATAAATAATAAAGTTGAAAAGACTGTTCTTTAATTGTTTGTGGAACGCACTTATTTCTAGAAGCTATCTAATCTCTAGCACCAAATAAATGCGAAATCTTTTTGTATTATGGTCTCATGAGCAAGATAGGATAGTTAAATTAACGCCCAAGAAAATGTATAATTCATCTTTGTTACGGGAACTTTAACAATGTCGGTACCACCGCAGGGCGTTGCTAGTAATTGAAATAACTATTGCTTGTTGAAACTGAATCATAAATGGCATATTTTCCAAATAATTTACTAACCAAACAACATCCAAAACCCTTCACCAAAATACAAATTTGATTACAAACACGTGATCATAAAAACGAAATTTTGACAACAGAAATCAAATTCAAAACTAACAAACAAGCAAAGCGATAAATCACAAATGTATTAAATACAATCTTCTAAACTACCAGTATAAGTTAATACTGTCACCAACGACTCTATCGAACAAAGTTGTACTGAATTTCGAATTGTAACGGGTCTACTTAAAATGGCGGTTCTAACCCCAAAATTTCGCCACGTGTCTTGCACCCTTTTGTGAGATTTGTACGGAGTGTTATAAATATTTGGACGATTTGTTACTGTAATTGATGTCCCCTCGATACTTGCAAGTTTATAATAATTTACTAGATTTATTTGTGGTTTTGTATGCGTTGATAATGATCAAAAATATACAAAGATCTTTCCTATGAAAGATCTCTGTATATTTTTGATAGCGAATGAAATCACTATTGATTTCATTTGCTCTCATGTCCTTAGCTTATCTTAGACTAGCAGTGCCCCGCGGTTTTACCCACATTGTGCCTCTTCCCGTGGGAACTTCGGGATGAAAAATTGCCTTTTACCTTCCCGTTGAATGTCGCTATATATTGCAAAAAGAATAATTTAAATCGGGCTGTAATTCCTGAGATTAGCTCGAACATACAAACTTAAAAAAATTACCTCTATAAAATTAAAATAGACAAACTCATTTTCGTAAGGTTAATAGGGTTAGATATGGTAAACAGATTAGCGAAGGTCCATGAATGAGTTAGCTGGCTCTCTAACCTAACCTATTAAGTTTTTGACCTTACTTATTATCTACTAGCTGCGCCCCGCGGTTTTACCCGCGTTGTGCCCGTTCCCGTGGGAATTTCGGGAATTTTTTACACAAAAACCTTCCTCTTGAATCACTCTACCTATTACAAAAAACCGCATCAAAATCCGTTGCGTAATTTTAAAGATTTAAGCATACAGACAGACAAACAGAAGACAAACAGACGCGACTTTATTTTATACGAGTACTACCTATGTAGTGATGATAATGATGATGATGATTTAAACTGTCAAATTGCGGTCGCTTGTCGCATTACATTTCTAACTGCCGTACTTAGAGACATTCATTAAATCGATATTTAACTAATTGACTATATTTTTCATACATTGTATGTCAACTCAAAATCACTCATAATATATCTACATGACGTCTGTGAGTACGGACGACTATACTGAATGCCTTTTATGGCAGATGCCAAACGAAAAAAGGTACTAAGTTGACAACTGTAATTTTCGATTTCCTTCGTTAAAGATGCTGTAAGTAAAAATACTTAGCCTGTAAGTATACATGGAGAGGGTGGAAAAGCAAAAGGCATATTAATATGTAGTAAAAAATCAATAATCGCAATAATTACTTATCAATACCCATATTAGAAAACGTTCAAAGGAGGTTTTTAATAAAAATAAATCCAATCAGCAAAGTGAGTGAGGGGTGCATCAACCCCTGAGGAAGACGTCACGCGACCATGCACATATTTCATTGGACCAACGGACTAATGTACGTAAGTGAAAATAAGCACCGATTGTTTGCTACGGTTGGCAGAATAGGTTGATTTTGTAAGAAATGGAACGCAACATTAGTTAATACCATATTTTGCCGCTTCACGGCGCCACTGAGCATGTGTCGCCCAATGGGAAGTGTTCCCGCGCTTTTGTATTTGTTGCCGCCAACCGCTGTGGTTGAGATCTCTCTCTTGCCAAAACTTTGTTATGTTAATAGGTTAAATTTGGGTTAATATAACTACATATTATAAAACAAAGTCCCCGGCCGCGTCTGTCTGTCTGTCTGTTCGCGATAAACTCAAATACTACTGCACGGATTTTGACGCGGTTTTTTTAAAAGATAGAGTGATTCAAGAGGAAGGTTCTGGGGCAAGCAACCTTTTGAAACTTGGGTCGGGTTTGAGATCTAGCATATAATTACGCCTAATCCTCACTGTATTTGCTATCTTCAGTGAGACAAGAGGTATTTGCCCAGCTGTGGGATATCACAGGTATAATACATTACTTTAGTTTATGTAAAAAGGCACGATATTAGTCACTTAATTTACACTTTTTTCGCAATTACGATTAGTATTACTATTATTTTCCTTTTCTAAAATATATTTATGACTTTTTTCCCAACCATACCCCAGTAATGGTCAACATAAGTCTCAAGACTGTTTGTCAAACAATGCGTCCACCCCTGGTACACACGTGAATCACATATCACTGAACCATCACTTTTTTCGCTAGTGAGTGCCCGTCCTTACGTTTATATTGCTCAATAATTTTAGCAGGAAACCTGTATCTAATCTAGTATCTTTAAAACGATGAAAGGCCTTTGCCGAGTAGTGGGATATCACAATTACATTACTATTATCTGGGTGTAGCTTTTCAATGTCTAAAAGTAACTTTAAGTAAACTAATTTTCAGTAATCTAAGGGAGCCTGTCCATTGACAATCTCCGGTCAGATATTTCATGCAATCCTATTAGTTTATATTTGTCCGTTTCTCCGATCCGCTCTCAGCTCTCTCCGCGTCAATGGATAGGCACCCTAATACTCGGAGACTTCCAATGTTTCCTTAGTAGAGATTTTAATGAGCGATTTTGACATGTAATCTATCACAGCCTCCGTGGTCTAGTGGTTTGAGCGCTCGGCTGACGATCCGGAGGTTCCGGGTTCGATTCCCGGTGGGGATATCTCACAAAAATCACTTTGTGTGACTGTCCTCAGTTTGGTTAGAGCATTGCAGGCTGAATCACCTGATTGCCCGAAAAGTAAGATGATTCCGTGCTTCGGAGGGCACGTTAAGCCGTCGGTCCCGGTTACTTTCTACGGATAGTAGTCGTTACATGAGCCATGTCAGAGGCCTTCGGCGGCTCAATAACTCTGACACCAGGATTGGTCAGGTTGACCATCCACTCGATAAGAAGAAGATGTAATCTATAAAAATTTGTATCGATTTAATAAACGTCTTTAAGTGAAGGACATAGAGTACTTTCTTTTGTGGCACAAACACCTTCCACCTTTTTAGTACTCATCTATTACATAACTTACTAAAAAGCATCTCCAAAAGTCCTAAAGCCATTTTCCCACACAACCTTAACACCAGAAAATTCTAAGCTCTATTACCAACGAGCTTTCTTAATTGCCTACTTCGAACTACCATCCTACTTCCTCCAACCTTTTTGAGAACCAAATCATGTCATTAAATCTATTATAACTGGCCAGCCACCCACAGTGCGACTACAAACACATAATATCTATATTTATCGGCCATGAGCAAGCAGGTTGCATGCTGAGAAGGCTAGTACACTGATAGCGACTAGCGAATCCTAATATTATAAATGCGAAAGTTTGTGAGGATGTATGTATGTTTGTTTTTCTTTCACGAAAAAAACTACGGATTTGGATGAAACTTTACAGAAATAAAGGTTTATACATCAGAATAACACTTAGGATACATTTTATCCTGAAATTCCCGTAGGAACGGGTTACAATGCGGGTAAAACCGCGGGGCGTGACTAATATTATAATAGGTTAAATAAATATTTAATTATTATTATAGTGTTTCTCCTCGGAGTCACGGGACAAGCCCGGTCTTTTTGAGAGGCATGGGAGGGATATAAATCTAACTCGTAGAGGCCCTTTGGAGATGTTATTCTTAGCCTGGTGTGTCTCATTGCTGGGCAAAGGCACCTTTGCTCTCTTTCTACATTTCTCTGTTAAGTGCTAGACAGGCCCATTCCTTCCAGAAGGAGTTTATTATTTACTTTTGATATGAAAAGCTTTTAAGAGGTTGCGTATTGCGACGACGACGAATTAAAAAAAGTATAAGCTCATATTATCCCGTTACTGCTCAAAGGCTTTTCATCTCACTGAAGATATGACACAGTGAGGAGAATTAGGATTAGGCATTATCACCACACCTGCCTCTCTTTCTCTCTCTCTCTCTCTCTTTACTTCTTTATGAAGAAGTGTTTGGGTGTCCCCCTAAAGCGCGGGACACACTTAGTGCTGGCGCGGGCCGGGTGCGAGTCACGTGAGATTGTAATCCTTGTGTTCGTATGAAAGATGTCACCCTCATCCGCAGCCGACTCGCACCCGCTCTATGTGTGTCACCACGCTTAACCGACCCGCGGATATAGTAATATACCGCCCATCTCAGCACACGGCCTTAAGTTAGAGATTACACGTCAATTTGTTGGTTGTATCTTATTATTTATATTTTTAAACGCGCACACTCGATAATGAGACGGTGCCTCAAAACGTGAGGTTTGTTTAGACGGAACAGGGTTGTGGAGTCGTCATTGTGTTGTAAAAATATATATATGAAGTATTTGTAATATAATACTCTACTGCAGTACAAAGTGTCACTAATGATTCCTTAAGACACCCGTCTTCTACATAGCTGTGTTTTAACGCTAACTTTTGAAGTAATTTTTTTAATAAAAAAAATGAACGACAAATATGTAATTGTCGATTTAAGTCACGTGACTGAGTACGAGAGTTGGAATATATATTTGAAATACTAAAATCTAGACTCAGTGAAGTCAAAATCAGTGATAATTGGCAGTATAGATAGACATACTGCCAATCCTTATCATTTATTTCGACTCAATTTTTTATGGAAAATATTTTAAAAAATCCTGAGTAAGCCAGCAAGGGAAAAGCACAAAACTAGCCATATAAAAACATATTTCGAAATAAAGTTTAAAAACATAACTATACTTACAAACAAATATTTTTCAACACATACAATCTTTACCTACTCCACACCTCTCCCTGTTTGTAAAGGCAGGTGATAATGTGCCGATCCGAACCGCAGATCCGATGATTACCCCTGATTTATATCTCCACACACTATCATTGTGACACCATAACTCCTTGATTCTAGTTAGTGCAATGACTAAGAAAAAAACCGGTCGGCGAGTCGGACTAGCGCATAGAGGGTTCCAAACAACATCTATAGAAAACGGGTAAATAATCACGGTTGTTGTATAGGAGCAATACTCATATAAAATAAAAAACATCTAGTCTGTGATGTCCCACTGCTGGGCAAAGGCCTCTCCACCTCAGGAAAGATGTCAGAACATTGCGGAAGATTAAGCCTAATCACCATGCTTGCCCACTGCGGGTTGGTGATCTCAAACCCGAGCCATGTTTGAAAAGTAGGAAACATGCATTCACTCGACCCGTAAATTGAATACGGAACTCAGTTTTGGCAGGCGAATGCACATACCACTGGACATACGGACAGCAAAGTCTAAACAATGTATTACCTATGGTAAATATGGTCCTAATGAGGACTACTTATAAGGTCCCGTTTTAACCCTTCGCGCAAGGAACCCTAAAAACATGGTCCGACCATAATTTGGTATTCCTTTTTGATTTATAGCCTCAACGACTGAATAAAAATAGTTTATTCCTAGTCAGTCGTAAATTTTAATTTTATGTCAGTATTGACGTCAATTGTGTGTAGCAATAAAGATGTTGCTATTGCTATTGCTTGGGCTGTGTTTGCAGCTGTTGCTATATGACCTAAAGAGTCATTATTGCTATTGCTATTATCATTGCTATTGCTATGGCTATTGCTATTGCTATTACAATTGCTATTGCTATTGCTGTGTTTGCAGCTGTTGCTATATAGGGACATTTGGATCATTTCTGAAGATGCTTACTTTTATTTATTTATACAGAAAACATTTTTGCGAGAATAAAGATTTTTGCAAGAAAAAATATTAAATACTACCATGACCCGCGGTGTTACCTGCGTAGTACCCGCGGGAATTTCGGGATAAAATGTATCCCATGTGTTATTCTGATGTATAACCTATATTACTGTAAAGTTTCAATCAAATCCGTCCAGAAGTTTTTTCGTGAAAGAGTAACAAACATACATCCATCACAAACTTTCGCATTTATAATATTGGTAGGATTCTTTTATTGGTACTTGTATATATATTACATCCTCTGTAATAACGACAACAACCGCCCATTACGGATTACCATTGGATAGTTAAAGAGAGACATTATCTGTCTAACATCACGATATAACGATTTATTTGAAACTAGCAGCGCCCCGCGGTTTTACCCGCGTTGTGTCTGTTCTTGTAAGAGTTTTGGGGTGAAAAATAGCTTATGACCTTCCCGTTGAATGTGGCTTTTCATTACAAAAAGAATTATCAAAATCGGATTGGTAGTTTCATAGATTAGCCCTTACAAACAAAGTTAGAAACTTTAATCCTACTAATATTATAAATGCGAAAGTTTGTAAGGATGGATGTATGTTTGTTACTCTTTCACGAAAAAACTTCTGGACGGATTTGGATGAAACTTTACAGTAATATAGGTTATACATCAGAATAACACATGCGATACATTTTATCCCGGAATTCCCACGGGAACGGGCACAACGCGGGTAACACCGCGGGGCGCTGCTAGTCTAGAATATAAAAATGAATCGCTGAATCTGTTGCTAAGCGCATAACTTCAGAACGACTGCACCAAATTGGATGATTCTTTTTTTAATGTGTTCCTTATTGTCAGGATAAGGTTTTTATATAAGAAAAATAAGGAATAAAAATCTCAAAATTCCCACGGGAACGGGGGCGCTGCGGGTGAAACCGCGGGGCACAGCTAGATCTAAATAATATTAGTAGATTTAGCCATCAACATACTTGTCTAGCATATACTAACTAGGTAATAAGATGACTCAACTTCGATCTAGCCACCCAGATAGATGATTGGGTGGCCACGTAATTATCACCATGTAACCAAAATGTCGAAAGCATCATATTTTTGAGGAAAGAAATAGGAAGATAACACTGTTATAAAGTGTTTTGTCTTTTTTGCTCTTCGGAAAAAAGTGTATGTTGGAGAGAGACAAATCATTTGATAGCTAAAATGTTAATTAAGTTTATGAAAAAGTACCTTAGTCTATAGGTACACTGTAAGATTTTTTGGTTTGTACATATTGTAGACTTTGGGCAGGAATCGAACTCGCCACCTCTGACACAGTAAGCGCTACCACATGCCACTGTGCCAACGGGTTTGTTATAAAGTTCTGCATTGTAGGTACTTACTAAAAAAAAACATCCTACTTATCCTACTATAATATTATAAATGCGAAAGTTTGTGAGGATGGATGTATGTATGGATGTATGGATGGATGGATGGCTCTTTCACGCAAGAATTACTGGACGGATTTGGATGAAACTTTACAGTAATATAGGTTATACATCAGAATAACATATGGGATACCTTTTATCCCCAAATTCCCGCGGGAATGGGTACAACGCGGGTAGCACCGCGGGGCGCGGCTAGTTTAAAATCTATACTATCTATACTAATATTATAAAGCTGAAGAGTTTGTTTGTTTGTTTTGTTTGTTTGTTTGTTTGTTTAAACGCGCTAATCTCAGAAACTACTGAACCGATTTGTATAATTCTTTCACTGTTAGATAGTCTATTTATCGAGGAAGGCTATAGGCTACATTTTATCCCGGATTTCCTACGGGAACGGGCACAACGCGGGTAAAACCGCGGGGCGCTGCTAGTAATATTTATTATATTTAGTTTTTATCAATGAACTTTGAACACGTAAGTAAGTTTGAGAAAGTTAGTGGCCAACCCGACACTGGAGTTTTTAGACCGCCTAAAGGCCTCGGACATGGTCTTAGTTTAAAACAGCATTGTCTTATCCATAAAACACTATCCACCTCGTTGAAAGGTTATTTTAAAATTAAGGCAGAAAAATCATCAAACGAAAATCACAGTCTCGCCTCGAGGGGACGAACTTAATAATACATTATTACGTAGTTATGACAGCCTGGCTCCGGCCCTGCCTACAGAGTGTTAGGCAATATGTTAGGGTCTCTTTTAGGATTCATTTTAGAACATAATTTATTTAGAATATTTAGCAGTACAAGTGCCCCGCGGTTTTAACCGCGTTGCGCCCGATCCCGTGGGAATTTCGGTTTTTTTACCTTCCTCTTGAGAAACTCTATTTATTTTAAAAAACCACGTCAAAATCCGTTGCGTAGTTTTAAAGATCTAAGCATACATAGGGACAGACAGACAGCGGAAAGCGACTTTGTTTTATACTATGTAGTGATAGTGATTAAGCACTAGCAGTGCCCTGCGGTTTTATCTGCGTTGAACCCGTTTCTTAAGAATTTCGGGATGGAAAATAGCCTATAACCTTCCCGTTGAATGTGGCTATCCATTACAAAAAGGATTATACAAATCGGATTGGTAGTTTCTGAGATTATCGCGTTCAAACAAACAAAAAATCAACCTCTTCAGTTTTAATTATTAATATTGATTTATTTTAGCAATGCTAATAAGGCCTAAAGTCTCTAATCTTGTCACAACTCTTACAACAGACTGGATTTTTCGACGCGAATACTGTCTTTTGTCTAATGACAGATGCATAGACAGAAAAGTTAAGAGTCTTGTCTTTAGCATGACACATGTCAAATTTCAAACGCTGTCTTCGAAATAATTTGACATGCAGCTTGTAAGCTAGCTCAATATCTATGCTTAATTTTGCCTTTATTGTAAACCCAGTGTCCCACACTTTATTTACCTAATTGATAAGTAAAATAAAACCAAAACTGTGAAAAAATATATTCATAAAATCGTCTTCACATCGATGCTTGTACAGTATTTCTTTATAATTTATAACATGAAGCTCGTCCTGTATAATTACGACCAGCCTGAACTCTGTTGATTGCTTATTATATTGATGTTTCAATTTTAAACTCATTTTTATGGTCATCGACCATCCGTGGGGGGTGACCACCCATACGATCTGACATCTCGCTCACACTAACAAAAAACCGATATACCCATCCTCGTCTACTTGTAAGTCATCACGTTTCAGATTACCTGTCTCTTTCTAGTGTATAATCAAAAGTATTGCCCTCTCTTTTTCTCGGTACAAAGAAAGTTTTGATGGTCCAAGCAAGTGCCTACTTATGGTCAGTGAGTACGAAATATATGGACATGGCCTCTTAAAAATCGTGAAGTATCGCCATTGGTATGATTATAACGAATTTAAGTGTTTTTATGGCTTTAAAACCGTAATATTCTTCGATTTGGAGCTAAATTGGCCTGGTTTACATAAGATATGGCGTTACAATTAGTTTTTAGAGTTCCGTGTTCCATGGTTCAACAGAAAATGCTTAACTATATGGTTTTCCGCAGAATTTTCGTGTCGAAAGTTATTCCACATTTTTTTATAAGGAAAAAATGTTTTTTGGAAAAGTCTTTTCGTGTCCTGTGCATTATGCTGATTTTTAAGATATTCTAGGAGACGGGAGAATAGTATTTTAATACATTACAGCAAAACTCTTACTGTTTCTCAGCCATGAAGATATCAGTACAGTGAGGAGGATTAAGTATAACACCACGCCGGCCTATGCATCAAACTTTAATAAATAAAAGCGCATCTTTTTTTAATTTGTGACGAATTCTATAATCTCTGCCCTGTGCCATAGATACGATAAACTATTGGAGTGAAAACCAAACTTTTTCTAGCCATGTTTGTTTAGCTACCATTACATTCACGCATGTTAAACACGGGACAACTAAAAAGTTTTTACCAGTTGTCAAACTTTTTTGTTTTAAACTTTTTTCTTCAGTTTTTTTTAATTGAAAGTGATAGTTCTGTTAAAGATACAGGCTGATTTGGGATTCGAATTTGGAACGAAGCGTTATGACGTGTTCCTTTTGACATTTGACTGACGTTTTCAATTTGTTTTGGTAAAATATTGGTTTTTGTTTTTTGTATTGTTTTTTTTAACGCTGTTTGGCTTCGTTTTATTAATTGAAATGTTGTTTTTGCAATTAAACTTTTTATAAAAAGGTAAAATACGTTTTCTTTAAAGATACTTATCTGTTTCTTTACAACTAGGTATTTGAACTTGTATACATCCTACTAATATTATAAATGCGAAAGTTTGTGAGGTTGTACTTATGTTTGTTAGTCTTTCTCGAAAAGTTTACAGAACGGATTTGAATGAAACTTCACAGTAATATAGGTTATACATCAGAATAATAACCGGGATACATTTTATGCCGAAATCCTGCGGGATCGGGTACTACGCAGGTAAAACCGCGGGGCGCGGCCATGCTGTTAATATTCGTTTATGAATAAGGGAGTATTTATACTGTTATCATATAAATTGTCATTAGATAACAACGAATCTATATCGTCAATTGCTAACGATTTCAACGACAACGTTCAATACATTCATTATGCCTGTGAACCATAAACAAACGTCATGTAGATCCTCTTTAATTGTCTCTGGTCAAATACTAATTGACCCCATCGTTTCCTATTTAGTAGGACCACCCAGTAGGACCGTTTAGACTGTCATTTTAGCTATCAAATGGTTTGTCACTTTCTGACTTACGCAATTTCACGAAGAGCAATAGAGACAAAACATAGTGGAACAGTGTTTTAATTACACCTCCTTATTAATAAGAGCCTTAATGTCTTACGTAGGTAAGACTAGTGATACGAGCTGGCTTTCGTTTATTGTATTCATCGAATTTAGTGCATTTATAATGTACTACCCGCGCCCCGCAGTGTACTCGTTCCCGTGGAAATTTCGGGATAAAAGGTATCCCATGTGTTATTCTGATGTATTACCTATATTACTGTAAAGTTTCATCCAAACCCGTCCAGTAGTTTTTCGTGTAAGAGTAACGAACCTACGTACCTATACACTTCGCGTATACATACAGATCCATCCTCACAAACTTTCGCATTTATAGGTAATATTAGTTAGGATATTAGATCCAAACTAATTAAGCTCTTATCTAACTGACATTACAACCAATGAAGAGCATTCATTCCAAACCCGAGCTACCACTAAACGTGAGATACAAACATCCATCCATCATCACTAACTATTAGCAATATATCATATCAATACACCAATTTGCTTACAAACGTGCTCAATATCTAGAATTCTCGAAAATAGGGATGTGACACGATATATTGTTAGTAGTGACACGATATATTGTGTACTAAAATGTAGGTAAGTGCTTATTCATTCTAGTGTAAATGTACTACTGAGTATTTGTTCAAAGAAAACTAAACCTTCATGGTTTTTTATTCATATTCATTGTTTCCTTGTACTGATATCTTCAGTGAAATTAGAGACCTTTACTTTACTATACTTTACTTTACCTGTATCCCTATGGGCAAGAAGTTATACCTAACTTTAGCTAGCTAGTTTTTTCCATTACAACACTATAAAAGATGTACTATAATTAATCACTGCGTAAAAGATATTTGACAGCACTACTATAATAATTATTCTTCTAAACACAATCACACTAAACATTTCCCATCCCTATTCTAGAACATTTCACAAAGGCTGACTATTTGGGTATAAATTCAAGTAATGTTATACCTACATTCCGGAGGGGGTATGTATAGCGATGCTGACTGTCAAAAGCCGATGTTAGGTGCTCGGGGTCACAGTTCACCCCTCAAGTGTCCGAGCCACTTTGACCCCTCTTCCCCCCTACCCCCTCTTTCTTACCACCCGACTGACCCAAGATTACAGTACTATTGGTTTTCGATAGGAGATAAAGTTTTGGGAGTTTGCGATACGATAAACTCATCAATTCTAATTTCGAGAAGTTAGAAAGGTAATATGTCAATAGGTCTATACTAATGTATTAACTACTAGCTGTGCCCTGCGGTTTCACCCGCATTTATTCCGTCACTGCTTACCTTTTAAACCTTCCCTGGACTTTCATTAATATTTCAAGACCAAAATTAGCCAAATCGGTTCAGCCGTTCTCGAGTTTTAAGCAGACTAACGAAAAGCAGTTCATTTTTAGGGTTCCGTAGCCAAATGGCAAAAACGGAACCCTTATAGATTCGTCATGTCTGTCTGTCCGTCTGTCCGTATGTCACAGCCTTTTTTCTCCGAAACTATAAGAGCTATGTTGTTGAAACTTAGTGTGTAGATGTATTCTGTGAACCGCATTAATATTTTCACACTAAAATAGAAAAAAAATAAAATTTTAGGGGGGTCTCCCATACTTAGAAATGAATAAAATATTTTTTTTTTCATCAAACTCATACGTGTGGGGTATCTATGGATAGGTCTTCAAAAATGGTATTGAGGTTTCTAATATCATTTTTTTCTAAACTGAATAGTTTGCGCGAGAGACTCTTCCAAAGTGGTAAAATGTGTGTCCCCCCCCCTGTAACTTCTAAAATAAGAGAATGATAAAACTAAAAAAAATATATGATGTACATAACAATGTAATCTAACACCGAAAATTGGTTTGAACGAGGTCTAGTTAGTAGTTTTTTTTATTTTTTTAGTTTTTTGGTTTGTGAGGTCGTTAATCGATCACAACCCACACGCTAAGTAAGTAAGTAGTAGTAAGTACAACGAACTTCAAGAACTTCTTTATTATGTTACTCGCTGCTACGGAACCCTTCATGGGCGAGTCCGACTCGCACTTGGCCGCTTTTTTTATTTATATAGATTAATATTGTAATAATTATTAGAACGCGAAATCTCCGAAACTACCAATACGATGTGAATGCTTCTTTTTGTAATTGACAGCCACCATTCAAGATTCAGTTGAAGAGTCTGATTGTTTGAACGGTTTGTTTGAGTTTGTTTTATACTATGTAGTGATTTCTTCAGGATCTTAAAACGTCGACCTAAAGCGACTGTACCAGCTGTGATCCGGGAAGGAACTATCAATCCGATTTTACTTATTATTTTTGTACTGAATAGCCACATTTAACGGGAAGGTTTATAGGCTATTTTTCATTCCGTCGGGAACAGGCGCGATGGCCACAACGCGAGCAAAACCGTGGGGCGCTGCTAGTAGTGATATAATATAATCTTCTTATATATAAAATTCTCGTGTCACAGTGTTCGTTCGCGTACTCCTACGAAACGGCTCGACCGATTCTCATGAAATTTTGTGAGCATATTGAGTAGGTCTGAGAATCGGCCAACGTCTATTTTTCATCCCGAAATTCCCGCGGGAACGGGTACAACGCGGGTGAAACCGCGGGGCGCAGCTAGTAATAATATAAAAAAGTTAAAAAAAGTATTAGCCTGTAATGTCCCATTTGTTGGGCAAAGGCCTCTCGTCTCACTGAAGATATCAGTACAGTGAGGAGGATTCAGTTTTTTTTATAATACATAATAATAATGAATACACCCGGACAAATAATACTAACATTCATTGATTCTCGAGAAAAAATGAGAAAATCTCACCCAAATCTCGTATTAATTTTGCTCAATACAAAGTCGAGAAAATCTCACTTTCCAATAGTAGGGCCTACCGGCCATCTAAAGGTGTCATGGAGACTGCTTACTCGACCGTCCACAACTGAAGTATACCCTAATATAGACGTAGAGATTGAAGTTAAGTGCAAGTCTTGAGTCGAGGGCTTGGAAATTAGCACTCGACTAGCGTATGGATTCTTGTTTGAGGAAAATTTTCATACAATCGTGTTGAGTTCTTAGTAGGGGATTTTTGGGGGTAATTAGGGTAAATTTGACTTTTTGGCCACTAACCTGCGGGAATTACTTGAAAATAAACATGTTTGGTGAGAGTAATTTTTGGCGGCACTTGGAATCATTTTCGCCTTCATCATCAGAAACATAACATAATATTATATTTTACTGCCGTTTTTTATGTTTAAATTTAAAGCGAAGTATCTAAACAGTAAAACACAGGTTAGAAATTCCATAAAATTATTATAAACGCATCTAAAAAGATCAAATATATATCAATTTAAAAATAACCAGTGACTTGAGAACTCCATATATTTGAAAGTCTGTTAAAAATTAAAGTATTTATCAGGTTAGGTTCTTTTACCAAACTCTTACGATATTCAAACAAAAAATAACTCAATAATCAATGTTCTGTCCTAGCAACATTTATTTATTTATCTGTGAACAGGCACATGTATTCTGTTTTGAAGGCATATTGTAAAAGATTCAACTGTCATACATAATTATACATTACAGTTGTAAAACTATTGGACACAAACTTTATAGGCTTCTTTAGGGAACGGTTTTGTTGTGAAGAATGTTCGGGAATAAAGGTTCTATCTATTAGAAGAAGCAGCGCCCCGCGGTTTTACCCGCGTTGTACCCGTTCCCGTAGAAATTTCGAGATGAAAAATATAGCCTACTAGCAGCGCCCCGCGGTTTTACCCGCGTCGTGCCCGTTCCCGTAGGAAATCCGGGATAAAATGTAGCCTATAGCCTTCCTCGATAAATAGACTATCTAACAGTGAAAGAATTATTCAAATCGGTTCAGTAGTTTCTGAGATTAGCGCGTTTAAACAAACAAACAAACAAACAAACAAAACAAACTCTTCAGCTTTATAATACATATTAGTATAGATAGCATTCCTTGATAAGTGGACTATCCAACACTGAAAGAAGGTTACAAATCTGACCAGTAGTTCCTGAGATTAGCGCGTTCAAATAAACAAACAAATAAATACAAGTAGATGAAACTGCGGGACGTTGCTAGTGACGAATATAATTGTTGTGTTTTAGAAAATTATAAAGCGTTTCTAAAAATTACCTAAATACATATATGTATGTGTAATATTTTCTGTACAAATCTTTATTATTTTACTCTGATTATACCTGTATTGATGCTCTTGGTGTTATCTGACTAAGCGACGATAATTGCGATAGTTAAGCATCCAGCAGCTCGGTTCTCAGCTCATTTCTATCTGAGCGCTACCGCGCTTCAGAAGGCACATAAAATTGTCGGCTCCAGTTGCTTGAATCATCAAGCGGTCTTTCGGGCGGTCTAAAATTGATTGGCCACTAACCTACCCGAACTTTCTTACGACGAGATCCCATAAATGAAATTTTAGTTAACATTTCAGCTACCATCACTAATTTTCTTTAACGACATTTTGTAAAAGCCAAAATCCGTCAAACGAACCGTACTCTAAACAAAACACAGCCTATCAATATATTTTACTTACACCGTATCAATTTCGTAGTTCTAGCCAATTAAGGTGGCGCAAACCACTTATTAGTCACCCCCTACCCCCCCACCCTTACTAAACCAACATGGCGTCACGATTGTCACCTAGCCTTAACATTTTTATTCCACTACTGACCACGCAAAAATCACCCTTATTCCTAAAGCACTAAAGAAATATGAACATGACTTTAAAACTATGCATGTTACTTGAGAAATTATTCTTAGTGTGTGCGATATTACCCCGTTTGGTGCTCGTTTTAGTGGACTTTATGTGTATGTTGTTTAGGTCGTTTTTCCTTTGTGTTTTGCGTGTGTTGTTATTTAAAGTACGTGTAGGCGTGACATTATCGCCCGAAGATTGTGGAATTATGAATGAAGGGTTGTTTGTATGAGGGGTTAAGTGGTGTATTTTTTAAGCGGTAGGTCATGAATTTTTTACCCAATATGGCGGGTTAGTTTGAAGTATTGATTTTAATTTGATAGTTACACTATAGATAAAGAATTGTTAAATTATGATACACTATCCGAGCCCTGCGGTGTTACCCGCGTTGTACCCGTTCCCGCGGGAATTTCGGGATGAAATGTATCCCATTTGTAATTCTGATGTGTAACCTATATTACTGTAAAGTTTCATCCAAATCCGTTTTGTAGTTTTTGCGTGAAAGAGTAACAAACATACATACTTATATATACATCCTCACAAACTTTCGCATTTATAATATTATTAGGATAGGATAAGATATCATGAAACCATAGACAAAACCATACATATAACTTGAAAATCATAATCCTCTTTTTGAAACAGGCTGAAATACATCTTATATATAAAATTCTCGTGTCACAGAGTTCGTTCGCGTACTCCTCCGAAACGGCTCGACCGATTCTCATGAAATTTTGTGAGCATATTGAGTAGGTCTGAGAATCGGCCAACGTCTATTTTTCATCCCGAAATTCCCGCGGGAACGGGTACAACGCGGGTGAAACCGCGGGGCGCAGCTAGTTTTTAATAAAATAATAATCCAAAATGGAGTTTTTAGCGGGACTGAGTCCACTCGAAAAATAAAACAAAAGAATAAAGAATAACACGAGTCGAAACCACCTATAATAAGGCCATTGTTTTTATACAAATACAATATTGCTTTTATAAATCGGATAAGCCTATAACGAACAGAGGAAGGCGTGGAGACTTCATCGTTTTATTTATTTTTTGGAAATTATAGTGTTTCTACGAAAACGGAGCGGAGCTTCCAATCACAATGCATTACTAAAAGATTTTGATAATTTCAAATATTCCACGCTTACATTTGGCTTATACTTATCTAATAAAGTTTATAAATGAATTATTTTTAACATTCTATTAAATTTTGTTAGTGAATTACTTTTATATTTTACAGTCCATGATTCCATGTAGAGAGTAATAAGGTTTGGTGATTTCATTCCATTCTTACTGAACCATCCCATTCTTACTGAACCATCCCATAACTGAACACTTTTCCTTATTTGAAGGAGTGTTTCTGCTTGAAAAATCAGCTAAAATAATTTGAATTTTAGGTCTAATAAGAAAAAATAAGAATTGTAACTTAGCCTTACAGGGTGGTCAATCTTTGTCACTAAAACCGTCTCCACGTATTTCTCTGTCCACACACAGCACAATAAGATGATCGCGCGCCAGCCTGCTAGTGGCGCCAGTAGCGTCCATTCGTATTTATTTATTTATACCTTGTCTGCACATATTTATGTATTTATTCATTTTTGTACTGCCAACACTGTTAGCGATCTAACATCGATGTGGTTATGATATCGGTTTGGTGGGAGGGTGATTTAGAGTTTATACATTTCAGTAAAGACCTCTCCACCCCCCTGGTAAAGGTAGGGGGCAGCAACTGCTACCCTAAGGGTGGCTTTCTTTTAAAACGGAGCGGAGCTGTGCGAAGCTCAACAGACCAATCACAATACATGACGATAATATCTATTAAGGATACAAAAATGTTGCATAGTGCATTTCGGCAAAATTTTTGACTTCATAATTTTTTTCACTTCTGCAGATTTCACTTACATAAAAGCTCATTTATAAAGCTCTTCTTTCATAATTAATTTGAAAACAGAACACAATCATCTTTTAAAAAAAATGGCCATACACTCAAACCAAAGACAATTCCGTCATCCATTAAGAGAAAAAAAATACAAATTCAAATCAAGAACACCTACTCAGGAGCACCAACTTAATAACAAGAACATAAAACGTATAACGTATGCATATCGATAAGTTAATTGGTATTGTAATCGTTTGGTTTGCATCTGGCCACACTTGGTGAAGACACGGGTTTTATTTGTAGGTTGGTATTAGTTGTGGGTTAAAGTAAAGGAGGTTTGTTAGCGATTTTACTCGTTGAAAGCGTTTTTATTGAGCAATTTTACAAGCTATAAGACGGCGTTTATAAGTTCTATAGAACACGAGGGTTTAAAATTCTGGAAACACCTCTAACCTCAAATCAAAATATATTTTAATTTTAAACATACATATTTTATGCACCATTAGGCTTGCTAGAAAAATTCGTACAAATATCTTCAATCATTGTAGTCAATCGAATCAATACAGGCTTAATGAAAATATCAGTACAAATATCTTCAAACATCTATTGATCAATCATTTTCCCAACCCTTAATTAAATTGTATTAGGTATAAATCTTATTTCAAAAATCCAGCAGAGTATTTTACCCATGATATTCTTTTTACATTCATGATACTCTGCTGATGTTCTTCCAAATGTACGTTCAAAAAACCCTCTTTGGAGCCAAAACTGAATAAAAATATTTGACTTTGAACCCGCTGTACGCGCTTCGCTCGCACCGTGCGCACGCGCAGCCCGGCGGGCGCGACGCGTGTCGTTTGTTGCGCCGACAAAGAGTCGCCGCTCACTGCATACATACATGTACCCACTACTCGGTATTGAGAGCAAATTCTATGAAATATAAGACTTTTTGGAGTTTGTACTGAAATAAACAAGTTCTGAATACTAGTTAGTATTATTATTTTCAGCCTGAAGTGTCCCACTGGAGGGCAAAGGCCTCCCAACCCTCTTTAGCAAGTAAAGTAAACTCGAGTAATGTGGTGGTAAAGCCTCAGTTAGTGATAGGAGTGACTGCTTCAAAACTTCCAACGTGGTCTCACGAATGAAACGATTGAAAAAATTTTCTTTTTACTCTGAGGAGTAATTTTTTTTTGCCCACTTCCCATGTCCCACGTCTGGGCAGAGTTCTCTCATCTCCATGAACAGCCCACGTCCCATGTCCTACAATGGGCAAAGTCCTCTCAAAGATATCAAGTATTCTAACTGAGGGAATAAAGAAATTGTCTTTTGTCAGAGGTATATCTATTGTATTAAACATTTATAGAAAGCAAAAACTAGTCTGATAACGCAAAAATCATCAATTACTTAGTATGGAAACAATGTAAAGTCATTTTCAAAATAATTTTTAATAATTCCATCGACTCCATTATCTAACTTTCCAAGAAAAAGTTCGAAAATTTGAATCTGTCAAATTTTTCCCATAGACAAACCATAAAAACTTTTTAATTACACACAATCTTGTAATCTATGGTTTTAACAGTGCAGCAATAGTCGGGTGGTCCACAGATGAAATGTTCCGATGTGGTTTCGATGCCGCTCGCCCGCTGCGTCCTGTCCACATACCGACCTGTCTTTAGATAAAATATTGTAGTATTTACATTAATACTGTAAATATCGTTTAATAATATTAATACGCATTGCTTTCTGTACATTTCTCTTTCGTTTCACAAAGATTTTCTTAGAAAATAGACGATTTAAACAATAAAGGAGTTTGGATGACAAAAAATACTTAGTCTGTTGAACAATCTTTTAAAAAACGAACGATTCGTAAATAATTATGACCTTTTAGAATAGTTTAACAAAGACATTTCTAAAAAAAAGTCTAGCCTGTCATAGATTCTTTTAAATTAAGAATCTCAACTTCGTGATTTTACAAACAGCCAGTAACTTTGGCGGGAACATGTTTTAAAAAGAAAAAGAATAAAACGCAAACAGACATTCAAAAGACGAACGCTGGCGCGTTGGCGCCATCGTTCCGAGCTAACGTTGTTTTTTATATTTTATTTTTTTAATGGGACCACGATTCAATTTGCTTCGGATCACAAGTTTCAGGTCACGATTGATGCTTTCGTGTTAGGTCACTAAGGAAACTTTATATAATAATGTAGAGTTCATGTAGACTAGCTCTTGCTTGTGGCTTACGTTTTCCCGTGGGAAATTTGGGATAAAAAGTAGTCTTTGTCAATGTCTATCTTCATCTGTTCCGTCTGTGTTAGGTCTAGAAGCGTGATAGACAGACCGACATACTGTCTGTCTGATCATTTCAGATTTATATCATGTAGTTAGGTAACCTAATTATCATGAATGTTAAGCAACGAGCATCTTAATCGCGATTGAAACATTTCAATCGGGGTTTTTGAGGGCTGTATTCATGTCAATAAAAAAATGGTCCTTCGAACGGGGGACTAAAGTCCCAAGTCCGCATATTAAAACCTAAAACTAATAATATGATTCCAGAACATTACATTGCCTCAGAAATAATACTAAGCAATAATCCTCATAAATAGCCCGAGTTAAATCAAGCAATACCTTTTTATTATTATAGCAGTAGACAATTTTTTTTCTTTTTAAATAGGCCTTAACTGTAATCCAAGTAGAGATTGTCCAAGCTGAAATGACACGCCCCACCTCCGCATTTACGCACACTAGCAAATTTTAAATATGGACGCAATACACATAAACATGCAATTATAATTGGTCGTTCAGTTGCCGTACTCGCCGTACTCGCTAAGAAGTGCAATTCTCGGATTTGTTGTCCAACTAGTTTAGTTGATCGTGAACGCGCGAGAGGAGAGGACGTCTTGTTTCATACAAAGTGACGGCGCTGCTCCATAGAGCGAGCGTTTTCGGATTTATCACCCGACTAGTCGGCCGACATGTGCACATAGAAATCAATAATTGGCGCTCCCACACAGATGAAGTGCCGCTATTAATATTTACACTCACACATCTAAATAAAGTAATTAAGTAGTGGGGCGCGTCATTTCAGCTTAGACAATCTCTACCACTTTGTCACAAAGTTGCGTACACACTTGCAAAAATAAGTCGAGCGCAAATTCGAATTTCGAA
Source organism: Cyclophora albipunctata (assembly GCA_963082685.1). NCBI lineage: Eukaryota > Metazoa > Arthropoda > Insecta > Lepidoptera > Geometridae > Cyclophora > Cyclophora albipunctata. The sequence continues at coordinate 5,008,023 of OY720133.1, forward strand.
TTGGGAATAATAGGATTGGGTGACTGTCTCATTTGTTTACTAATCCTTGTAAAAAATGACAATTAAAATGACATTTGGTTGGCGGCAATCGTTCGCTAAACGTTGCCTTTCTGTGTATCTGTTCGAGTGTAATTTTATTTTTATTAAGTTGGTGGCCATGAGAACTTAATGTCCTTTTGGCGGCGTCTTTTGAAAACTAGTTTAAGGTACTTTAAGTAGTACATTTCATTATAAGTTTTAATGGCGACTGTATTTGTTGAGGATTATTTTACTAAGACTTTGTATAATACTAGCCGCGCCTCGCGGCGTTACTCGCGTTGTACCCATTCCCGTGAGAATTTCGAGATAAAACGTATCCCATGTGTTAATCTGATGTATAAACTATATTACTGTTGAGTTTCATCCAAATCCGTTCTGTAGCTTTTTCGTGAAAGGGTAACAAGCATTGATACATCTATCCTCACAGACTTTCGCATCACTACATAGTATAAAATAAAGTCGTCTTTTTTTCGTGTCTGTCTGTATGCTTAAATCTTTAAAATTACGCAACGGATTTTGATGCGGTTTTTTGTAATAGGTAGAGTGATTCAAGAGGAAGGTTTTTATGTAAAAAAATTCCCGAAATTCCCACGGGAACGGGCACAACGCGGGTAAAACCGCGGGGCGCTGCTAGTTTATAATATTAGTAGGATAGGTTCAAATATCTGGCCCTATAGACTTAGCTGCAGTCGTTTCCCATCACTTCGATGTGAATTTGTAGCGCACGTGGAGTAGTTTGACTAAGCGATGTCAGTTCATTGCGATTGTTAAGCAACGTGCAGCTCGCCTCCTACTTGGATGGGTGGCCGATAGTGGCATTTCTATCTGAGCGTTACTGTACTTCGGAAAGCACGTTAAGTAGTCGGTTCCATTTGTTTCAATCGTAAGACCATATCGGAGGCCTTTGGGCGGTCTAAAAACTTTGACAACGGGGTTGACCACTAAACTACACGAAATGAATGAATTATATAAATTTCATTCATTGAAAAACTTACAGCTAACAAAGACCCATATTACATTTCATACAATTACAAAGATAATTAAAAGTTTCAAATATATATGTACTTATAGGAATACCACACGTCATATTAGATACTACGAGTACATTGTCACGTGATATGACATATCCAATACATTTCGATAATAGCGAAGCGAGGCGAATGCAAACCAATTGCATCTAGTCTATGACCACTGTTCAAATTACCAATTATCCAGCGTCTGAACGCAGCTTTACAAACTACCGAAATGTCATTACAATCGTCCACGGCCTGTTGAGTCCCGAAAAAAATCGGCACAAACTCTCAAGAGATTAATTTGTCATTTGGAAACTATTTCTTCAAATTGGATTTTCGAGTGGAAAAAATACAGCAATTGAAATTTGTCTGCAGCTTTACTTTTGACAATTGACGGTTGGGTTGTTGCGCAGTGGGCGATTTTTTTTAACGTTCTATTTAATTTTTGAACACCGCTCGGGTTTGAGATCACCAACCCGCATAAGGCGTTGTCCTAATAGAACGCGAATGCGCGATGCGAGCGATGCGACTATCGCGTGTTTCAAACAAACATTTGAGTCGCGCGACTGCGTCGTGCGATTGTCAGTTAGGACACCTATTAGAGTTCAATAGGTTTGATCGCGCGTTCGTACGAGTAAAATTCGCGCGAACTTACGATGATCGCGCATTCGCGTTCTATTAGGATGATTCGCGTTCTATTAGGATGGATCTATAGTGATGATTACGACATCCTCACTGTACTGATCTTTAGTAAAGTGAGAGGCCTGTAGGAGATATTACAGGCTAATACTTTACTTTTACCTATAATTCGATAGAAAGAACGTTGCTAACGCCTCTACTCAGAAATGTCAAATGATTCTTTAATAAAGACTTAAAGAGCGATTTTGACACGTAATGAATGAAAAATTACGTCAATTACTTAAGTAGTTAAATGAGTTAAGTTTAATGATATATGAACGTTTCCCGAATGCGGCACTAAACTCAATATCTATAGGTTGATCTCGAACACAGAGCATAGAAGCACCCCTGGGCCAGCCGCTACGTGGTGCTTCTATGCTCTGTGATCTCGAAGCATATTGGAGTTCAACAAGCGCCGTTAATATTGAGCAAATGAGCGAGTTTACAATCTGCGTCTAGTTCAATACACAGAGTTCGAAATTTAAAGCGATCAAATGGTTTGTCCCTTTCCGACATACGCTATTTTCCAAAGAGCAAAAGCGACAAAACACTTTATTACAGTGTTTAGTTAAAGAGTAATAAAAAATATAGATTTTTTAGTCTTTATATTCAATCCGCCATTTTGGTAAGCGCACTATAATGAAATAAAGCTTCTCAAAGCTTATAAAATAACGTCACATAAATTCCGTGCCAACATTAAATATTTTCCGCCCCGAACACGCTAATGAAAGGCCCAAGGGTTAAATCACAATATTTCCCCGTAAAACCGACAATTTTTACAACACCACTTAGCTGCAACAAACAAAAACCAAGAAAAAGCCTCACCGTAGAGTATAGAGTTCCGTAACGTCATATAAAGGAACGGGCATAAAGGCAGATCCCTTGACCCGGGTGGGTAAATTACCCGGAAAATAACCGGGTAACTCTGTGGAGGTGTAATAATACCCCCCTATACACCCCGATGTACAGATGATGGTGAAATGAAGATACATAGGTAGATAGATAGGTGGCGCTGCTAGCGTAGTTTGTATAGGTAAGGTTAAACGGTTTTAATGGGGCGCCACGGTGCGGGTGGTGATGGTGACTAACGTTTAAAAAAAAAATAAACAATAGATCTTATGTATATACTGATACTCGTATTGTAAAGAGGTTAAATTTCAAATTATGTTTGTATGGGCTAATCTCAGTAATTACCAGTCCGATTCGAATAATTCATTTTGTAATGGATAGCCACATTCAACGGGAAGGTTATAGGCTATTTTTTATCCCGAAATTCCCGCAGGAACGGGCAGAACGCGGGCAAAACCTTGGGCACTGCTAATTATTGATACATTTCATTTGTGTTCTTTTTGTTTCAAAAATGTTAGTTCGCTTTCGCTTATGGCATCCCTCTTGTTCAAGTTACTTGGATAAGTCTACTTATCTTCTATTTAGCGACTGACTAAAACCATTTACTAATGCACTAGTAGCGCCCCGTGGTTTTACACGCCTTGTATCCGTTCCAGTCAGAATGTCTATATCAAAAGTAGTCTAGGCATGTATCATTAGAGAGAAAGAGAGAGAAAGATATATTATATAACCTTTCTCTTAATGTGGCGATCATTATCATCAATCAGATTCTTCAAAATCCAAATTGTACTAGGTATCAGAGATTACAAACACACTCTTTAGCTTTACTTTAATATGTAATTTACAACACCCCTCAATTAATGGGGTGAGGGGAGGAAAACATTTAACAAACGATTAAGTTTCTAAGAAAATTCTCAGTTTTTCATGTACATACATTTTATAAGCTTTAAGATAAGTCGACATGATGTAACTGAAAAAGTCTTTCAAATAAATACATAAAAGAGAGCGCAGACCGCATGTAACACATTCATTCATCTATTCTACTCGTAATATTATAAAGAGGTATTTGTAAGTTTATTTGTTTGTTTGTATGTTCGAGGTAATCTCAGGAATTATCAGTCCGATTTGAATAATTCTTTTTGTAATAGATAGCCACATTCAACGGGAACATTATAGGCTATTTTTCATCCCGAAATTCCCACGGGAACGGATACAACGCGGGTAAAACCGCGGGGCGCTACTAGTTTCTAATATGTTAGCAGCCAAACCTGGTGATAGAGATTTAGACCGCCTAAAGGCCTCCGATTGAAATAACTGGGACCTACCAATACTAATATTATAAAGAGACTAGCAGTGCCCCGCGGTTTTACCCGCGTTGTACACGTTCCCGTGGGAATTTCGGGATAAAAAATAGCTTATAACCTTCCCGTTGAATGTGGCTATCTATTACAAAAAGAATTATTCAAATTGGACTGGTAATTCCGGAGATTACCTCGAACATACAAACAAACAATCAAACAAACAAACAAATTTTACCTCTTTATAATATAAGTATAGATTACTATAGACAAGGTAACATTGTTTACTTTTTAACCCCTTTTTGCATCTTCATAAAACTGTTTTTCTTAAGCTGTGTTTCTGCGATACGGTATGCGTTAAACCTTAGTAGTGGGGTGAAGTGGAGTGGTAACGAACAGCGAAGGTGAAGAGATAAAGTAATTTCGCTTAACTGAGGGTAGTTAGGGGTAACAGGGTAGCATTGACAGCTTAATGTGGAAGAGGATTTTTAAATATATTTTTGAGTGAGTCGACTGAAGAGCGAAGTTCCACTTCTCTATTTCGTGGGCGAGTCAACCTTCGCAAAATAATGTTGATTTAATACAAGCAGCGCCCCGCGGTTTCACCTGTGTTGTGCCCGTTCCCGTAGGAATTTCGGGATGAAAAATAGCCTATAACCTTCCCGTTGAATGTGGCTAACTATTACAAAAAGAATTATTCGAATCGGATTAGTAATTTCTGAGATTAGCGCGTTCAAACAAAGTACTTAAATAATAATAAAGCTTTTATAATAATAAAAAGATTGTTTGTTTGAACGCACTAAAGTCAGAAACTACCAATCCGAATTGGATAATTCTTTTTAAAGTTGATAGCCACATGCAACGGGAAGGTAATAGGCTATTTTTTATCCCGAAATTCCCACGGGAACGAGCACAACGCGGGTAAAACCCCGGGGCACTGCTAGTATAATCTTCGTCTATTCCAAACGTTCTCTTCCATACATCGGAGCTAATGGCCAGATAGTATTGCGTCTAAGATAAAACGAATTCACTGATGACCTCCGTTCCTACCAGCAGTCGTTTACAAACAAACACTCTAACGTACTTACTTTTATGTGCAGTTGGTTAATCAAAATACTCTTTAGTTCTTTGTCAAATTATCAATTTTAATCTCAAAATCGATTTCTAAGCAGTACACTCTATTTATTCTTACGAGTCTTAAAATGTGGACTAATGTCGTCAATTTTCCAGCCGAAGACAATTACTCCTGAAGAGGAAAAAGGTTTAGTGATTTTATTCCATTCTTGCACTATTTTTTTCTTACGACTCTTAAAATGTGGACTAATGTCAATTTGCCAGGCGAAGACTATTACTCCTGAAGAGGAAAAAGGTTTAGTGATTTTATTTCATTCTTGCACTATCTCTAAAACTTTTTCCTCTTCAGGAGTAATAGTATAAGTATTTCGGTCTTCCGTGATAGTTCTATACTAATGTTAAAAGCTGAATAGCTGAATTTTTTTGGTTGTTTAATTGCGCTTATCTCAGTAACTACTAGTCCGATTCGAATAATTCCTTTTGTATAGGATAGCTACATTCAAGAGCAAGGCTAGATGGTATTATTTAACCCAAAATTCTTACAGGAACAGGGGCAATGCGGGTAAAACCGCAAGACACTGCTAGTCTAACATAAACCTATATTGCACTCCAAACAAGCAAATAAAGGATCTATAAAAATCTGACCTAGGAACCCAGTTAAACCTAGGTAACAGGAACCAACTTAAATACTAAGTATTTAGCAAGTGAACACTAAAAGAAGACTTTAATTAATAGGTTGACACTCCCTAACGGCTTCGTCTCAACTTAGTAATTACTGGGAACTTGGGTTGGAATCACTACATAGTATAAAACAAAGTCGCTATTTTTGTCTGTATGTTTGTCTGTTTGTCTGTATGCTTAAATCTTTAAAATTACGCAACGGATTTTGATGCGGTTTTTTGTAATAGGTAGAGTGCTTCAAGAGGAAGGTTTTTATGTATAAAAATTCCCGAAATTCCCTCGGGATCGGGCACAACGCGGGTAAAACCGCGGTGTGCTGCTAGTATTGAATACTGAAGAGTTTTGCTTGTTGAAACTACCAATCCGATTTGAATTCTTTTTGTAATGGATAGCCACTTTCAATGGGAAGGTTATAGGCTGTTTTTCATATCGAAACTAGCAGCGCCCCGCGGTTTTACCCGCGTTGTGCCCGTTCCCGTGGGAATTTCGGGAATTTTATACATATAAACCTTCCTCTTGAATCACTCTACCTATTACAAAAAACCGCATCAAAATCCGTTGCGTAATTTTAAAGATTTAAGCATACAGACAAACAAACAGACAAAAGTAGCGACTTTGTTTTATACTATGTAGTGAAGCATACGAGAACGGGCTTAATGCGAGTAAAACTGCGGGGTCCTACTAGTTCTGGTTGCTTCATCGTTACTCACTGACAAACATAGCATAACTTAGTTCATTGCGATAACGCAGTGAGTCAGTTTCTTAAGTTTGAAAAACAAGTGCGACGCTTTTATACTCGCCAGATAGCTGCTAGTAAACTCACTAAGCCAGCGACCATACAAAACATACGTCATCTCAACAAAGATATCTCGAAAAACTTCCCAAAAAAAATCGTTTCACAAAATCCATTTTCCTCTCTAGTAATAAGTATACCTTTTATAAAGTGGCGAATTTTCCGCCTCGTTCTAGCGCGTACCGTACACATGTGTGTGTGATGTGTTAGTGTGCTGTGTGTTGTTGTGTTAGTGTGCTGTGTGTTGTGTGTTGGTGTGTGTTGTGTGTGGTGTGAGGTGGGGGAAGCCGCTGACCCGTGGCACCGCCTTCGGATTGTTACGGCCAAAGAAACACTCCTTGAGAACAAAATATGTGTGGAGACGTTTTAAATGTAGGTTTTTCGAGGAATTTGGGTATGAATATGGGTAAGAGTGGTGTATAAAAAGTATTTTAGCTGAGAGGAATAATAAACTAACTAGGTTACTTACTTAGTTCATCTGGGCTATATAATTTGCACTTTTGAGTAGATTGACCATCTATCCACTGGCCATACGTATCTGAACCCAGAAGAAAAGGTACTTAAGTTCCAGTAGGTTAGTGGCCAAGGTTAGTGGAAGTTGGTTAGGTTGGCATCATAGTATAAAAAAAGGACTACTCCTAAAACCCTAACAAGTTTTTTTCCGTCACGAGCAGTTTAGCATCTGAGATACCTATTGATGGTTCAAATGAAATTTTCCTATTTTCAGCGTTATAATTATTTCAATTTTATTAAAGACTAGCAGCGCCCCGCGGTTTTACCCGCATTGTGTCCATTCGTCCATTCCGTTGTGGGAATTTCGGGATGAAAGAAGCCTATTTTACTCGTGGATAATGTAGCTTTCGAATGGTGAAAGATTTTTTAAAAACGGTCCCGTAGTTTTTGAGCCTATTCATTACAAACAAACAAAATTTTCCTCTTTATAATATTAGTGTAGATGTAGATTAATATCCACTCCACAGTTTTCCTGTTCTTGGGACACATTCAAAAGGATCGCAAGTTTCTTACGTCCCGTCCAGCGGCACTTTCATTTCATATTTTATTTTATATTTTTATTTATTCTTGTATTTTTGTTTCGGCTAGACTCACTTTTTATTAAGTTTTGAATTGGTGACTTTAAAAGACTCGAACGTGAGTGAGCGAGCTGCGAGTGAGTTTAAAGTAACTGTACTGATATCTTCAGTGAGATGAGAGGCCTTTGCCCAGCAGTGGGACATTACAGGCTAATACTTTACTTTACTTTTTAAATTCATGGTGTCGGAGTTTTAAACCGCTTATAGCCTTTGACATGGTCTTACGATTAAACCAACCTGGATTCAAACTTTATGTTAAAAATCACTGGATAATAGTTAGTTAGGTAGTTCAATGTTAAAGATACTTTACGGGGATCTCTGAACCAATTTTCTTTCAGTTGTCAACAGCAGATGTATCATTTTATCATGACAGAGGAACATACATACATACTTGCTCTGGTCATAGAAATGAATATAATTTGTAATAAGTACAGCGCTCTTACCCCCGTTGTGCCCGTTCCCGTGGGAATTTCGGGATAAAAATAACCTATAACCTTCCCGTTGAATATAGCTATTGGTTATAAAAAGAATTACTCAAATCTGATTGGTAGTTTCTGAGATTAGCGTGTTCAAACAAAATAATAAACTCTTCAGATTTATTGTATTAGTATAGACTAGCAGCGCCCCGCGGTTTTACCCGCGTTGTACCCGTTCCCGTGGGAATTTCGGGAATTTTTATACATATAAACCTTCCTCTTGAATCACTCTACCTTTTACAAAAAACCGCATCAAAATCCGTTGCGTAATTTTAAAGATTTAAGCATACAGACAGACAAACAGAAGACAAACAGACGCGACTTTGTTTTATACTACTTATGTAATGATTAGTAGGACTTTCACAAGACGTCACGAGAAATCTAGACTTTTTCTCTGTCTCTCTCTTTATTCTATTCCCTCTCCCTCTCACCCGTGTTTATCTTAACATTTCATGCTTGTAATGTGTTATTACATTACTCACTGTCATCCGCAGTACACTCGACGACTTAAGTGATTACTAGTTTTATGTTTTACTATTAACTATAAATATTGAGGGTACAATTTTACCCCTTTTTTTGTATTGAAGATTGATTTTGTTGTGACAGTGGGTGGAAAATAGAAATAGAGAAAATAAAATAATATGTATGCTTTTTGTTAAATTGATGTTTAGTATTGTAATTTACTGTTTTTCTTTTGGAGATGTTTTTTAAATTTTTGTTTTTGTTCTACTGTTCAATTTATCAGTTACTTTTCTGTTTCGAAAAGCGTATTGAGGCTTTCGTTTAGGTAAAGCGAGTTTACACGCTGTAGAGTATCTATTGTCAAACAAAGTTGAATAATCACCGACTCACAGCGTTTATGCTTTAGTCCTCATACTGTTGCTCTCAGAGTTGTCCATTAAAAGGACACTTTACTAATTGACATGACTTTTCATACATTACATGTCAAATCACTCATTAAATCTCTACTAAGGACACATTTGACGTGTCTGAGTACGGCGTTAATACACTTCTAATTGACGCCATTTTTCATATAATATGAAATGTCAAAATCACTCATTAAATCTCTATTATGGAAACATGACATGACATATTATGACGCTCTTGAGTACGGCGATAAATAAGACTACTTATACATAAAATAAATTGACCTCAACACCATCTAATTTCACACAAAACCGACCAAACCATGCAAATACCCCATTTAACTAAACACTGATTTAATCTTCAAAGTGAAACTAATAAAACCGCAAGAATCTTTCCAACTAATACACTATCCGCGATTGCCGCCAAGGAATGTGGTTTATCGAAAATTCCCGATACAGACGCGTAGAGAAGTGGCACGCGGGGGGTGGAAGAGGAGGGGGTAAAGGGGGGCAAAAGGCGCTGCTGGAGGCGCCTGCAGCCAGCGCCCGAGATAAGCGACGCCCGACGCCCATCCTATGAAATTATAGCGCCCCTTGATGCTTGTAGTGTGGTATAGGAGTTCGGAGATAATTTTATGTTAGATTCTTTTGTTCAATATCTTTTATGTCTTTCGTGTTTTAGATGCAGGGGTGCTGCTCGATGTTGTTTTTGGAATTGAGAATATGTATATTGAGAAATGGATTTTTTCTTTTTTTTTAAGCATATTCATGAAGTTTATATGGTCTTACTGTATCTACTAATCTGTACTGTGATCTGGTGAAAAAAAACCTTTTATCACTTAGTTTAAAATTAAGTGTTCTATACAGAAATGTTATCTACCAAAACTTACATTAGAATTTTTCAAATTTTTTGTAAAAAAGTGCAAAATTATTATATTATTTATCACGAATATTATACTTCATTTAACAATATTTCACACACCACCAAACCAAAAACAATTCCACGTTCAAATCTACAAAAAAAAACAAATACCATCCTAAAACAAAATTGAATAAAACAGATCTTATGGCGCGCGCCGGCGAGGGGGGGTCGCGAGCCATTTGTCAGTGACAGTACCCCCTCTGACCCCAGCTTCCTTGCGGTTGTGCACGCGACTGTACTGTAACGTGTTGCTTGATTACTTCGCATTGAATTTGTTTTGGATTGTTGTAAAGTAAAGCAAGATTTTCCTGTAATATTTATTATATGGTCGATATAAGTCATGCAATGTATTGGTTGGAGGCCTGGGTTCAATTCCCGGGTCGAGCGAAAAGCGGGTTTGAGATCACCGCATTTGGCAAGCGTGGTGATTATGCCTTATCTTCTCATTGTACTGATATCTTCAGAAGAGAAGCCTTTGCCCAGCAGTGGGACATTACAGGCTAATACTTTACTTGCTGTAATGTTTCATCCTATACGTTTATCTGATGTGTTTCTGTTTTGTTTGTTTGTTTAAACGTGTCTACTCTCGAAATTACCAGTCTAATAGTATAAGATGGACAAGCAGCGCCTCGCGGCTTTGCCCGCGTTGAGCCCGTTCCCGTAGGAATTTTCGAAAATCCTTTCTTAGTGTGCACTTACGTCACTTGAAGAACCTTCCTGCCAAATTTCATGATTCTAGGTGTAGCGGTTGAGGCTGTGCGTTGATTATCAGTCAGTCAGTCAGTCAGTCTGTCAGTCAGGACTTTGAATTTTATATATACCGATAGATGTATGTATGTTTGTTACTCTTTCACCAAAAAACTTCTGGACAGATTTGGATCAAGCTTTAAAGTAATATAGGTTATACATCAAATTAACACATGGGATACTTTTTATTACGAAACTCTCGCAGGAACGGGTACAACGCGGGTAACACCGCGGGCGCGGTTATACATGTAGATACGACATCAAATTCTAGTTATCTTCTTCTAACACAAATACACGGTCGATATCCAAAACGGTTTCAATATGGCGTCGAGGCACCTATTTTCAGAATTCCCGCGCATTCTCGTGACACGAACAAAACGTGACTGACAGATAGGATTTATCTACACAACTGTACTTCTACGAACCGCTTTTAAGTGTACGCTTTTGTTTTTGTTTGTATGTACTTTAGTTTAAGATTAGAACTAGGATTTTGTTGATACATAGTTAGATTAGTGACGGGCGTTGTTACAATCTGTCGTATGGTTTTAAGTTTGTCTTTAGGCGAACTAAAAATCTGACACTTAGGGTTAGACACTAACCTACTTGAACTTAATTTAAGTAAGTTAGTGTCTTAAGTTCTGTCCTTATTTATTCTAATATAATAAAGGCTAAGAGTTAGATTTTTTGTTTGTTTGTTTTTCATTTCAAGTTGAATTTGAAACTGAAACATTTTACCTAAATTTGAATACGATTCGGGCAAAACGCAGGTAAAACCCCGGTGCGCTGCTAGTTTAAATACTTAAAGGCGCCTCCTGGCTTCTTGTCTACCTAGTACCCATAGTTTTTACATAACACCTATATGTATATACTATATGTCCCGCGACCCAATAGATGTCGCTAGTGTGAAACTAAACCATCCAAGGTGCCACCTAAATGCGTACAAAAATTCATTCAAATCGATCCAGCCGTTAGGAGGAGTTCAGTGACATACACGTACATTAGAATCATATATAAAGATAGTAAAAATAATAGTTACGTTTACATTTATTGGTACGTACCTATACCTATAGAGAGAGTTTCTTGCCCATTCTTCTCTGCTAATGCTCTTTCGAATGCGTGGTATGTTCAAAATAGCCTACATGGGGCAAAAACTTAATAAAACATTTTGACTTTGACTTTGACTTATAGTATACATACGTAAACATAACAATTTCGTGCCCAAATCCATAGCATCACTCTAAAATACCAAGACGAAGCTCACAGATCCCGTAAGTCACACCGATAGTCCCGGATAAAAGGCCCCGGCACAAAGGACACCCCCTAGGGGGCACCCAACACCCCCCACCTTCAGGGGGATCAATTTCAGCGGGAGCTCCGAGTAATCGCCTTACACCGGACCTTATGACACCGTGGTCACTACACCCCTATTACGTTACTCATAAGGGTCATTTTAAGGGTCGAATTTAGGGTGACATTTAAGCTTTTTGAAAATGATACGATGATAATATCAATCGGTTGGGATTTGGATTTGTTCTTTTTTGAATTGTCGATGGTGTATATTGGTTATGGTCGTAGACAAAGTCTTTGATAAATAGGCGAGTTTATTCGCTTTTTCTAGGTCCTAGATTTGTCTTAATACCTAGACAGGTTTAGGTTTCGTTTAAGTACCTAATTAAGTCCTATTTTCAATGTTATAACTGAACTCGACCAATAAACTTAATCTGAGTTCTCGAGATAAACTGAGATCACAAATTTTCGAGATCTTTCAAATTAACCTTTTTCAAACGTCCAGCTACATGCGTTTTGTATTGAACAAAATAAAAACCGTGCGTCCACACTACTGCGGCAAAGCCGGCGACTCAAAACGCTTAAATGAACGAGCTCTTACAATAAACGATCAATCAACGTAGAAAGCTTTATTGATTTAATTTAAGGGATTCACCCTAAAATGACCCTTACGTACGTTGTGCTTGTATTGTGGTTGCGCGGATAATATATCTTACTAGCCGCGTCCTGCGGTGTTGCCGGCGTTCCACCCATTAGAAATCATGTTGTACAAACCTACTATGTATAGGTAATGTATACTTATACCAAAGTTACTGTAACTTCACAGATATCACCGCTGTTCTGATTTAATTTAATTGAAGTTATGGTCAAACTAAAATGGAACCTTTGTGCTTATAACCTTATTTCAACATAGGCCTAAAATTTCCATAAACAAATCAATATTTTTATAACCATAGATTCTAGACCAATAGGGTAAATGCACCAATCACGTGCCTTAAAAAGACCCTTCACACCAAAGGCGCGAAATACGACACCTTTACCATTCCTAATTCAAAAAGATAACAAAATATTCTAAAACTACAACCAAAATAAACACTTAAAACTAACGCATTAAGGACGAAATTCGCCTGTAACTGTAGGTGTGAAAATTCACGCCTATATTCGACCTCAAATCGTATCAAGCAAATAGACTTTATCCAAACGTAATAGGGTGGAAATTTCTTTGCTATACTATTGCATTGTTCTATGAAAGCTTATTTCGTTAAAGTATTTTGTGCTTTAAGCTTTTGTGATAAGGTTGATCGGGTTTAGTAGTGGAGGTGTTAATTTCGACGCCTTACGCTTGTATAGAATGTAGGAACGTTGCTATTGGTTGCTTCAACAGATTTCATATGATTGATACTCTCATCCAGAGATAGTTATTGTAGCTTTCCTAATAAAACTATTTTTAACCAACTTCAAAGAGGAGAATTAACTATGTATACTTCAGTTAGAATATGTCTGCGTATGAAATTTGGCTACATGTAAAGTGTATTTTCTGTAAAATTATTAAATTAACGTAAAGTATTAAGTGATGTCCCACTGCTGGGCAAAGGCCTCTCATCCCACTGAAGATAACAGTGCAGTGAGGAGGATTAAATTAGTAGATACAGTTACAAAAAAACTTTTTGGACTTTTAAAAAGGTTGACTCTTCTATTTACTAACTCTAGAATGCTGTGTCGAATAATAATATTATGAATTTAGGGTGGAAAAAGGGTTGTTAATTTAATTTCAAGGTATGTATGTAGTATGTAACTCACTACATTATTCATTGAAGCAAGTGTCAAGTGAAGCAAGCAAGTGGCAAGTGTCATTTTGGAACAAATTTAACTTTTATGACTGAAACCATAACTGTTATTCTGACCATGCCATAGATAGAATACAAAGTAGTATCTATAGATAGCAATTTGCTAAAACATCATGGCCCATCCCTTACCACATCACTGGGTTCCTAATTCAAATTCAAACAAAAAAGAAGTTACTCAGAAACCGATACGTTCTAATCTCATTCTAATTTAAACATCGAACACAGACCGACAGAAAAAAACAAGTGATTGAAACCTTTTTAGTTACCGCCTCTTCACGCCTCATTGGACAATTATACTTTTTAATTTTCCCACCAGCCAGTATCTAATGTCTATTTCTTATGTTCTCACGTTACACTGTTACATGGAGGTAACATGATTGTGACATGAACCCTTTAAAAGAGTCCATGTCAGTGTTGCCACTGTAAAGATAAAATTAATTGATTAAAATGATTATTTTAATTGGTTTGCTACTAATTAATTTATAACGGAATTTGGTAACTATTTCGTTTAGACTTCTGGTTTTGATTTTATCTGCTTATGACTTGCTTGCTTATTTGAAGTGAAGGCGGTATGAATAGGTTTTAATTAAAGGGTAACTTTATTTTGGAAAAACACATGCCAAGTCATGCTATGACATGCCTTTATTTGAATAATACCTAAACATAATGTTCACTGTGACTTTAACTACCCTTAAGCAACCCCTCTTAAGCAACCCCTCTTTCTTATAGGCATGTGGCAAAGTCATCTTTTTTTTCATTAACACATTTTAACCTTAGGCCATTGAATTAAGGTGAAAAATTTAAATTTATTAAATACAATTGTAAATAGTTAAGATGGCGTCTGTACAAATTAAAACCCTCTTCTCTAAATGTCAATATCGTCTATGAAAAAGCGCGCCAAATTCAAAAAGAGAATGTAATAAGTTTGAGGTTATGAGTGAGGAGGGTCTGAGGTTAGTCAATCGACAATTAATATTAACTTGGAATCTGTGGGATTCCGCGCCGCGGTCCGAATTTTATAGCGGCGGGCGCCACCCAAGCTTTGGAACAAGGGATGCGTGGAGACGTGATAGCAGAAATAATGTCGAAAAATAAAATAAATAAGTTATGACAGGAAGACAGAAATTATTTGCTGTTATAATATAATTATCATTAGTAATGAATTTTTAATAGACGTAATTTCAGATATTTTTGACATGTACTTAATGGTACAGAATGTATTTATTAATTGTCGATATAAGTACTCTTTCTACCGCGATGAAACCCCTGTGAGTACGTTAAGTTTTAGTTTTGGAACGAAGTTCCTTAATGCGCGTTGCGAAAGGGGGCTAGACGGAAAAGTTGTCACGACACTTTTTGCGTTAGAGAGAGACAGACAGAGAAACATGCGCACGCCGATGTTTCTCTCTCTCTCTTATAGAAAGTAAGCCAGATATTTTCGTTTCGTCTTTCTATTTCGCATTGAACAGTGTGGTGTCGCGACGATTATTTTTGTTGATAATAAATAAACTTCGTTCCATCCGTGTGTCCCTTGACACCTCTCAAGTTTTTATTTGTTACATATTAAAAATTATATTATAGTATCAGTGAGTGAGTAAGATATTATAGTATTCCATGGCACAAGCTTAGACCTTACTTTGGGTCTAATTAACCATGTGTGAATTTGTTCGGGTGTACCTATTATATTAATAGGTACTAGCAGCGCCCCGCGGTTTTACCCGCGTTGTGCCCGTTCCCGTGGGAATTTCGGGATAAAATGAAGCCTATAGCCTTCCTCGATAAATAGACTATCTAACAGTGAAAGAATTATTCAAATCGGTTCAGTAGTTTCTGAGATTAGCGCGTTTAAACAAACAAACAAACAAAACAAACTCTTCAGCTTTATAATATTAGTATAGATATTATATCACACGCACATCGACTCCACTCCTGTCAGTATCCCTCGCGGCGCCTAGGCCGCTGCGAGCGCCATGTTTGAGCCGACTCCATTATTTATACGAAACACCGATACACTGCGCTTAACATCGCTTTTTATTACCAAACTATTTAACAAGCCCACACTGACTGTTAGTTGAGCGTTGAGCGAGCTTAGTAGCTTTAAGCGAACTTACGAGCTAGAGCGAGCTACAAAATTTAGAATTTGAGATTTTTGTAGGGGTCTTTTATGAGATTTTTGTAAAAAAAATTTATTAAGGGCCTAATTAGATTTAACAAAACTAGTTTTCCCCGCGTTGTGTCCGTTCCCGTGGGAATTTCGGGATAAAAAATAGCCTGGAACCTTCCCGTTAAATGTGGCTATCCATTACAAAAATAAATTTTCAAATAGCATATGTAAATTCTGAGATAAGCCCGTTAAAACAAACAAAAATCAGACCAGCTTTCTTATATCAGCTTTATTTTATATTAGTACTAGCTGTGCCCCGCGGTTTCACCCGCAGCGCCCCCGTTCCCGTGGGAATTTTGAGATTTTTATTCCTTATTTTTCTTAAATAAAAACCTTGTCCTGACAATAAGGAACACATTAAAAAAAGAATCATCCAATTTGGTGCAGTCGTTCTGAACTTATGCGCTTAGCAACAGATTCAGCGATTCATTTTTATATTATAGATTAGTATAGCAGTAAAGGTCACCATCGTCTTCGCCGTAACTTGCACCGTGGCATCCCCGTAGACTCCATATCATTGAGGCTTCAGATATCTCATAACTGCCACAGTAAAAGTTAATGTGAATGTAATAGTTAACGTATTCATTAGAGTTATGTTCCATGGTATGACCAGCCCTATGTAATTACACAGCCATAATGAAAAATTAATACTAACTATTAATTTACTACAACTGTTGTAGTGTTGTGTGTATGAGAAGATATATACCAATATGTATTATAAAGAGGTAACATTTGTAAGTTTGTTTGTTTGTATGTTCAGGATAATCTCAGGAATTATCAGTCCGATTTGAATAATTCTTTTTGTAATGGATAGCCACATTCAACGGGAAGGTTATAGGCTATTTTTTTATACCGAAATTCCCACGGGAACGGGTACAACGCGGGTAAAACCGCGGGGCGCTGCTAGTCAATTATATACAGACAGACTGCTTTTGGCGACTTTGTTTTGTTACGAATTGTACCTTTATCAAGTTACTTTACGACTATGTATGTTAAATACAATAGCGTTCTTTCATAACTCTAATAGTTTTTTTTCTCACGTCCGTTGAGATTGACATTTTGTGTTAATTTTTACTAGTGCGTTACCGTAAGCTGGAGCAACCCGACGTATGTATGTCTTGTACTTAATTTAGAACATCAGTCATCGAAGAATTTCACTCGCAACTCATAATCACTACATAGTATAAAATAAAGTCGTCTCTTTTTCGTGTCTGTCTGTCTGTTAGTCTGTCTGTATGCTTAAATCTTTAAAATTACGCAACGGATTTTGATGCGGTTTTTTGTAATAGGTAGAGTGATTCAAGAGGAAGGTTTTTATGTAAAAAAATTCCCGAAATTCCCACGGGAACGGGCACAACGCGGGTAAAACCGCGGGGCGCTGCTAGTCAATTATATACAGACAGACTGCTTTTGGCGACTTTGTTTTGTTACGAATTGTACCTTTATCAAGTTACTTTACGACTATGTATGTTAAATACAATAGCGTTCTTTCATAACTCTAATAGTTTTTTTTCTCACGTCCGTTGAGATTGACATTTTGTGTTAATTTTTACTAGTGCGTTACCGTAAGCTGGAGCAACCCGACGTATGTATGTCTTGTACTTAATTTAGAACATCAGTCATCGAAGAATTTCACTCGCAACTCATAATCACTACATAGTATAAAATAAAGTCGTCTCTTTTTCGTGTCTGTCTGTCTGTATGCTTAAATCTTTAAAATTACGCAACGGATTTTGATGCGGTTTTTTGTAATAGGTAGAGTGATTCAAGAGGAAGGTTTTTATGTAAAAAAATTCCCGAAATTCCCACGGGAACGGGCACAACGCGGGTAAAACCGCGGGGCGCTGCTAGTCAGTAAATAAAGAACAATTCATCCCAAAACCCATACAATACAAATTGGGTAAAGCCGCAGACTAACTACACTTAAATTCACCGTTAACCAAAAGAGGTACCACGCCAGTAGTCGTTACCTCATCAATTACAGGCAATAAATTCAAAAAAAGAATTTTTAAAACTGGCCACACAAAAGGATACCATATTTGATTTGTATTCTTTCAACGACACAATACGAGGTGGTGATTTTAATACCACGTCAATATAGCTAACGCTTCCCACAAAATTATAGTAGAATTTGTAAAATCGTATAATTAGGGATATTTGAGGGGCAATTTCCTTGTCTTGCGGTCTTCGTTTCCTTCCCTATTGTTCAGTTTTTAACGGTGGCAACACAAGACAGGATGGATGGAAGTCTAACAGTTTTAATCGATTTTCGTTATATTTTGACAGTTGTGGTGGGTTGTGCGATTTTTTGGTAGTTTGAACTTGTGAGAATACGTTTTTTGTTAGTTTCTCGGGGGTGGCACGTTTTTTTTTGGGACTCAATGTTGTTAGATCCGTGTCAGACCCAGTGCGACTGCGGGGCGCCCGAACAGACCATGCAGCACGTTCTGACCTGCCCCTCGAACCCTGAAAGCTGCACATTCAGTGACCTCATGTGCGCCAATGACAAGGGCGTAGGGGCAACGACGCACTGAAGCGGGCTTCAACTGAACAGTGAATTTTTGTGCCATCGACATGAAGACGAAGAAGAATGTTCTTAGTCTTTTTAAACTTACTCGATTTGAACACATTACTTGCTTTATTAACTTTCTAACGCGAAAAAACCCGTGTGAGTAACTTTACTAAGAATGTTCTTTAGGCAATATTGATTTGGGTAACTTCTTATTAATTTTTCTTTTAATCTTTTTGTTTTTGTTTAGGTCTTTGATATGAATAACATCGCCTTACTTATCAAATTGATTTGAACCTTTATCTACTTGCTAGTTCATTGAACCACGTTCATCAAATCAAAATAAACGTTTTTAAACCAGTGTGGGTGAGTAATTTGGATAATTCTATTTGAATACTAGCACCCCCCCAAATTGTCTGTGAAGTAACGACAGCATGGTAAAAGTAAATCTATACATCTATACATACAAATAAATATAATTGAAGTTTATGTTTGTAATATGAAAATACCTAACCTATTAAAAAAAACAATATTCTTCTTCTTCTTCTTATCGAGTGGATGGTCAACCTGACCAATCCTGGTGTCAGAGTTATCAAGCCGCCAAAGGCCTCTGACATGGCTCATGTAACGACTACTATCCGTAGAAAGTAACCGGGACTGACGGCAAAACAATATTAAAAGACTACGGGCTAGTAGAACATAAAATAAATACCCCTAAAGCTTATGGTAGTAGGTACCATAGTACAAACATTCGCCATAGTCAGGTAAAAACATTTCGCTGACAACAATGTCTTTTTGGTCACATACTTACCACAATACTTAAGGCCTATTTACACACAAATACTACCTATTTCAATATCCCGAACTATAATTTCGTGGTTTCCCACTTCGGCGACATACGTTAAAAAAGACCCTTATTTTTCGAAAAAAAGGCTATTATTACGTTTACTGTCGAAACGTTGAGAACACAGATTTGTAAAGCATCTGTTGATTCTCAGTACAATGATTTTGATATTTGTATAGAATATTTTTGTTTTTTGTATGTGGGAGTGTGCATTTATTGCTCAACAAAAAAGAGGCGTGTTGTGAGTTTGGAGTGTATGTTTTTGCCTATATGGAAAGTAAAAGTTTGTTCGAGACTCGACTTCGAACAAACGAGTCGTATTAAACAGACATGTCTGTATCGTACAAGTCTGTCTAAAAACTGAATTGCTTTGTCTGGTGATCTAAGTAGGTATAGGTAGTCTGCAATTTGTTCACATAACAAGAAACTAGTAAAATCATATTAGTACCTATGCTAAAAATAAGTAGGTATTATCTATTTCTTTTGGATTGGCACAAAATGTTGTTAAATATCGTCAATTTTCCAGCCGAAGACGATTGCTCCTGAAGAGGAAAAAGGTTTAGAGATATGGTAATACTTAATGAAATAAAATTACCTTTTTCCTCTTCAGGAGCAATCGTCTTCGGCTGCAAAATTGACGACATTGGTCCACATTTTGTGCCAATCCAAAAAAAATAGAGTATAGGTATAGCAAAATCATAGTACATACCAGCTACTCGTACATAGTAGATAGGCGTAGCACTCGTGGGCTAGTTTGACTAAGCGATGTTAGCTCATTGCGATTGTTAAGCAACGTGCAGCTCGGCCCCTACTTGGATGGGTGGCCGATAGTGGCATTTCTATCTGAGCGCTACCGTGCTTTGGAGGGCCGTTGTCGGTCCCGGTTGTTGCAATCGTCAGACCATGTGAGGCCTTTAGGCGGTCTAAAACTCCTACACCAGGGTTGGCCACTAAACTCGCTTCTTCTCTTCTTCATCGAGTGGATGGTCAACCTGACCAATCCTGGTGTCAGAGTTATAAAGCCGCCAAAGGCCTCTGACGTGGCTCATGTAACGACTACTATCCGTAGAAAGTTACCGGGACCGACGGCTTAACGTGCCAAACTTGCTTACTTACCTACTATACTATACACGTTAACAAGGGTAGTTAAAAACACTGAATGAGGAATAATATTCTATAGATTTCCGGCCATCCTGCCCGGTGTCAAATTACCTATAATTGTCAGACGGTGGAGGGTGCAACCGAAAGCAATACCAACTATTATTAGATAGTTTGACAAGCCCGTTGGCACAGTGGCAGTGAGAGCGCTTACTGTGTGGGGGGGTTGCGGGTTCGATTCAACGGAGTCAACAATATGTGAAGACATAGCTGTTGGCGAGGACGTCTGGGCGTCAATTATAATATATTCTTAAAAAGTACTAGCAGCTCTCCGCGGTTTTACCCGCGTTGTACCCGTTTCCGTGGGAATTTTGGGATGAAAAATAGCCTATAATCTTCCCGTTGAATGTGGTTATCTATTACATAAAGAATTATTCAAATTGGACTGATACCTAATTCCTGAGATTACCTTGAAAATACAAAAAAACAAACTTCCATATTTTACGTCTTTATAATATTAGTATAGATAAAGATGAGAAGTTTGACAGGCCTATCTAGATCATAAGCTCAAAATAGGTCTTATGATTTATATTAGGGAGGTACTTACATGCTAGGTATGTACCCATAGGTAGTTAGAAAAGTACTAAATTAGATACAGAGTTACTTTGAAAATTCAGATAAAATATATAGGAACGACCAATAGATATTTTAAGGTCAGCTCAAAATAGATGAAATCGATCACTAAGTTTCTCGTAAAACTAATGCCCAACGTAAAAAAAGTAAGTACAAAGCTAACTAAAAATCCAAATAATTAGTCTAAACTAAGCTCAAAATTCAGAAACTTTAAATGAAGCTACCTAAGTTAGTAAGAAAGACTTAAAATACCAAAATCAGCACAAATAGAATAGTATTCAGACATCAAAAATAGATGTAAAATAAACACGATAAACCGATAACAATACAGTGCACTGCGCAGGCGCATCGATCTATAGATCATATTCCCTCGATCACTATTAGCTTGGATCACTCAAGCCACGCCCCTTAAGAAGCCCACTGAGCATTAATTGGACGCGAAAATCGATGACGGACCGCCTATAATATGTCTATCTCTTTCTAATACAGTGCCAAATGTATCTGCCGTCCTTTTCTAAAGCTTGAGTTTTTGATTTTTTTGTGCGCGAGCGCATCTGAGTGTCCGACAATGCGCAAGCAACTCCTTTCAGAGAAAAATAGACTGTTTTTTGTATTTTATTTTCGTCCTGTGCAATATTTGTATCCGATAGATATTTTTTTTCAAGTTCTTTCAAATGTCTAATTTGACAGTAAGTTAGCGATGGCGCCGAAAGCGTTTTTCTTGGATTATCGTTTTTTTATTGACAATCTTTCGAAGTGACAGTTCTGTTGGGTTTCAGAAAAAATGATTTGATTATTGTCGTAAGTAGTTTTGTTCGAGATAAAGGTTTTTGTCGGCACAATTGTATCGTATGTAATGTAAGTTATAAATTCAATTAAGGTAGGTATATGTACAACAAATAAGATCTGTTTTTGGATAGGTAGTTAGGTACAAACTCAAAAAAAATGTCACTACCGATCTGTCTGAGCTGAGCTGAGCCTGAGCACACTGTAGACAAGACTGAAGTTAGACAGTTCGATCTATAAATATTATATGAATGTCTAGTGTACGGTACTTCAAGTATTTCACTAGCAATACCCCGCAGTTTTACCCGCGTTGTACCCGCCTCTGTGGCAATTTTGGTATGAAAATCTGTCAAAAACCTTCCTTTTGGATAACTGTAAGTACTTATAATGGTGGTGAAATTTCATACAGACAGTTTTTGGGGATGTGTTTTATCTAGATATACCTATATCTACTAATATTATAAAGAGGTAAAATTTGTAAGTTTGTTTGTTGGTTTGTATGTTTGTTTGTATGTTTGAGGTAATCTCAGGAATTATCAATCCGATTGGAATAATTCTTTTTGTAATAGATAGCCACATTCAACGGGAAGGTTACAGGCTATTTTTCATCCCGAAATTCCCACGGGAACGGGTACAACGCGGGTAAAACCGCGGGGCGCTGCTAGTAATATTTATAGCGACACGACGTTTTAAAAAGTTAGTAAGTATGAGTCACAAATACTTATTTTGTCTATCAAAGAATGTTTTTGTCAATCACAAACTTTTTGTCTATTCCTGTTGTCGCGGTGTTTGTTGCCAAACTTCTCCAAAATAGCTCGACCGATTTTCATGAAATTTTGTCTGAGAATCGGTCAACATCTTTTTACTGTAGATTCAATCTATGTATCTTTGTAAGTAAGTTAGTACTTACTTAGATGTAATGTTACTATACCAAAGTACTGCCTAACATAAATCCAACCATTTTATTTTATGTATAAACTAGCAGCGCCCCGCGGTTTTACCCGCGTTGTGCCCGTTCCCGTGGGAATTTCGGGATTTTTTTTACATAAAAACCTTCCTCTTGAATCACTCTACCTATTACAAAAAACCGCATCAAAATCCGTTGCGTAATTTTAAAGATAAGCATACAGACAAACAGACACGAAACAGAGACGACTTTATTTTATACTATGTAATGATAAAATATCTTTACACATTTAAAAATCATTTAAGTCATTTAAATATACCAAAGAAGTGTACTAAAATGAATAAAACAGCAATCGATTTAATTTGAAAATAGATTTAGTTCTCGCCTCTCGTCACCAGATGGCACTACTTTACCTTTACCGATCGATACGTGCTGTAATAAAGTTAAAAATGGTGGCATTGGGTATAAATACATGATTACATAACAGTTTTACTTACAATACATATTCACTGAAACTACGTTTACGGTTTACGTTTATTTTACATTTTTATCTGACGTTTCGGCCTCTTTACAGGAACCGTGGTCACAGAAGACTGAGGTGTTATGCGTCTACGTGTTTTATAAGTTTTGTCGAATCATGAATTTTTAAAACAAAAATATCATGAAATAAATAAACATGGCAGTGTTTTTTTAAAGTTTAAAAATTTTGTACCGTAAATAGGTAATAGGATAAATAATTAAAGAACTTAAGCACCTTTTAAAATGGCTATAAAAAGTTAGAAAAAAAATGGTAGGGACATAATGTAAATACCTACTTAGTCGAAATCAATGAAGTGGAATTTGTTATTTAAAGTTACAATTACTTAAAGTGAATGGTACAAATTACCTAATTAGACACTTAGGTATGTTAATAATGCAATCACCACGCTTGTCTAATAGTGTTAAACAAATAAATAAACATAAGTACATAACAAATAAACATACATTAATATTGATGTACAGTGGATGCAACATCACTACTCACTACATAGGTAGTATAAAACAAAGTCGCTTTCCGCAGTCTGTCCCTACCTATGTATGCTTAGATCTTTAAAACTACGCAACGGATTTTGATGCAGTTTTAATGGATAGAGTGATTCAAGAGGAAGGTTTAAAAATATAAAAATTCCCGAAATTCCTACGGGAACGGGCACAACGCGGGTAAAACTGCGGGGCGCTGCTAGTACCTAATAATATGTTAAAACATGTTTTCATATTCACCTTGTCTTTGCAATATCGTAAAAAAGTGTAAACGTAAGTATACCTATTACCTACAGGTATTTCGAATAAATACGAATACGTCACCTGTACCTATGTAGGTACCTATTTAGACACTTGAAAACCCTTTTTTATCAGACATAATACCACTTGACCAAAGTAATGTAAAGAAAACAAAAAAATAATGATTATAATGATTATTTAGTGTTTAAATAACATCGCCACTTCCATATACCTTTAGCTATGTATTTATCTTATCTAGAAGGTATTAAAAAGATGCTAAGTTTTTTAAGTATTAAGTGCTTTTGGCATACCTAAACTGATATCTTACTTCTTCTTTTTCATCGGGTGAATGGTCAACCTGACCAATCCTGGTGTCAGAGTTATTGAGCCGCCAAAGGCCTCTGACATGGCTCATGTAACGACTACTATCCGTAGAAAGTAACCGGGACCAACGGACAACTTTTCGGGCAATCAGGTGATACAGCCTGCAATACCCTAACCAAACTGAGGACAGTCTCACAAAGAGATTTTTGTAAGATATTATTGTTCCCACCGGGAATCGAACCTGGAACCTCCGGATCGTGAGTCAGGCGCTCAAACCACAAGACCGCGGAGGCTGCTAATAGGTATAGGTATCTTACTGATAAAGTAAGATAAGTTGAAAAAAGATATGATTTAAGTCCTACCCCACAGCTGTGAATAAAACGTCTTGTAATATAACTGTGGTACTCAAAGCCGGTCATTAAATCGACATTTAACTAAGGGCTCCCACACAAAACTGCGATGCGATGCGAATTCGCATCGCATCGCAGGAACTTGCGATGCTGTTCCATTAATTAGCGATTCTCATTTAATATATTCATCTCTTTTCTTTGTACTGTAGTAATGGCGATAGATATACCTATTTCAGTTCGTATCGCAGAAATTCGCATCGCAAGTTCCTGCGATGCGAATTCGCATCGTATCGCATCGCAGTTTTGTGTGGGAGCCCTAATTGGCGTTAATTTTCATATGTACATTACATGTCAAAATCACTCATTAAATCTCTACTAAGCAAGAGAAAAGAAGGAAAAATGGACAAGACAACTAACCGAATGGTATCCACGAGATGGCAAAAGAAACAGAGGGAGACAGAATAAAAGATGGGAGGACGATATCAAGCAAATAGCGGGTCCGGCGTGGACTCTGATAGCAAAGGACAGAAAAGAATGGAAATCTTTAGAGGAGGCCTATGTCGTAAGACAACCTGCACCTAATTACCGTTTGCCGATATAAACTTTCAACTATCAAATAAAATGTTATTTAGAACTAGGCATAATTTAAAATTTAAAAATTAACTTTTCATGTAAACTTTAAGTAGATAGCAATAAAGTTTTTTTTTTAAGCAAGCATTTGACATATCAGGTACTTACCCTTATAGAGTTAGTAACTGAGTACAATCTATTTAAGACAGCACTTGTTGAACAAGTGACAAACTTGAACCCATCGTGTTTGTTAAGCAACGTGCAGCAGGAAACCTACTTAGATTGGTGGCCGATAATGACATTTTAACTTGAACTCTACCATGCTTACGAGAAAAATGGAATATATATACTTTTTTATTATACCTTTTTACACCCCCGTATGGAGCCTACATCTATGAAACGAAGTGCATCCCCTGTTTAGTTTCCCTTAGATGTTACCCTTTAGTCTCAAGAGGTATGGCAGGATAAAGTGGCAAGGCGTATCGCGGCTTTCTTTGTAAAAGAATATATAGGTTCTAGATTTTTCTATGTATTAAAATAAGGGTTGTAAATAGTAAGTAATAAAAAAATTCCGACGCATTTAGAATTTCCTCTGTTTTTAGAATGGTTAATTAAACCAACACTTACTAATTGATGTAGTTTTTTACATGTGTCAAAATCTCTCGATAATTCTCTAGTAAGGAAGTTTATGACATTTTTCCTACTGCTGAACAAATGCCTCCCATCTCACTGATGATATCAGTACAAGAGAAAAATCAGGCGTAATTACTACGCTTTACTTGCGAAATAAAAAACCTGGTTCAACTTTACCAAAGTTTTGTTTTTCTATTCATCAATACATCTATTTCGAACGGTTATATTAATTCTTTTCAAAACCGGTTGCGAAACTTGGTTGCGAAAACAACCGAAGGGTTACCTACAAATCGATAATTCGTAACTAAGTTAAATAAGTAACAAAAGTGAAGTTTGAAGTAGCGAACTCTTGCTTACAAATTTTTGAAACACTGCGTGTTAATATTCATAAACAGAATTGAAATAACAATAACTTAGAGTACTCAACTTAAACTTAATGCCTGATAAAAGAACTGATAACTTACTTTAAGTACTTAAGTACTTATGGAACATTTATTCTGTAGCACTCATGGCATAGTTTGACTAAGCGATGTTAGTGCATTGCGATTGTTAAGCAACGTGCAGCTCGACCTCTACTTGGATGGGTGGCCGATAGTGGTCGATAGTGGTAGGTGTATCTGAGCGGTACCGTGCTTCGGAGGGCACGTTAAGCAGTCGGTCCCGGTTGTTTCAATCGTCAGACCATGTCGGAGGCCTTTAGGTGGTCTAAAAACTCCAACACCAGGGTTGGCTACTGACCTCGAAATTAATGAATGAACATTTGGGGCTTTTCAATTTAAGCGCTTTACGACGTCCGGCTACGCGCCGCAGTAGCGCAGTCCGCGCGCAGGGATGTTCTATTGTTTTGTCATACGAAAAGCATGTAGCAGGACGATTGATAACGCTTAATTTGAAAAGGCCCTTAAGTTGAAAATAGGTACTTTTTTACTTTAAAACCAGGGAAAGGTTTTCAATTCGTGTCTATGATTTTTAAATGTTTGTTACTTGAAATATCCCTTGTTTTAAAATCGATTTTCAAAATTCTATTATATGATAGCGTATGCTTACACTATTTCCCATTATTACCCGATTACAAAAAAGGTGGTAAGCTCACATTACAATGTATTTTACACAAAACATATGATAGTTCTCTTAAAGATTCAGTTAGTAGGTATTTATTTTTGGTCTCAAATAAGAAAAAACTTACATAATATTTTCGAACTTTTGTCCCCGTTTTGGAGACATTACGAACAGAAGGTATATAAATAAATAAAATAAAATAAAATAAAATAATCACTTATTGCCACAATTTCAAGAAAAATAAAAAAGTACAATTTACAACTATCATAATACAGCATAGGTATACTTACGATGCGGGTAAAAGCAAGACAAATACTATTAGGTACTTAAATGAACCAAAAAAGAGATCCGCCATTACTTAAAGGACCATAATAATGGATCTTTAATTGAATTATATGTAGGTACTTTTAACGACACTCAATCGCTTTTAAGACATCTACTACCAATTTAGTATCACTTTTTGTGAAGTATTTAAAACTTATTATTTAAGCTTGGGTGGTCTTGTATGATAAAAGATGATGGGAAAAGAAAAAGATGAATAAAGGAATGTAAGTGATAATGTATTGTGTAGATTAGCGAGTTTACTAGCCAAAGTAAGTAAGTTAAAGTAAGTCAGTGGCTAACCCTGGTGTAACAGCCTCCGTGGTCTAGTGGTTTGAGCGCTCGGCTCACGATCCGGAGGTTCCGGGTTCGATTCCCGGTGGGGATATCTCACAAAAATCACTTTGTCGAAAAGTAAGATGATTCCGTGCTTCGGAGGGCACGTTAAGCCGTTCGGTCCCGGTTACTTTCTACGGATAGTAGTCGTTACTTGAGCCAGTCAGAGGCCTTTGGCGGCTCAATAACTCTGACACCAGGATTGGTCAGGTTGACCATCCCCGCGGGAACTTCGTTAAAATGTATCCCATGTGTTATTCTGATGTATTACCTATATTACTGTAAAGTTTCATAAAAATCCGTGGATTTCAAACATAATATGTACTATATACATCCATCCTCACAAACTTTCGCATTTATAATATTAGTAGGATAGGATTAAAAAACCGGAACCAAAAATAAAATATTCATTGAAATACTAGTTTTAAACTGGTTAGATTATGTCATTTTACATAATTTTTAATTTTGGATCTACATCTTAGGTATATATAAAATTCTCGTGTCACAGTGTTCGTTCGCGTACTCCTCCGAAACGGCTCGACCGATTCTCATGAAATTTTGTGAGCATATTGAGTAGGTCTGAGAATCGGCCAACATCTATTTTTCATCCCGAAATTCCCGCGGGAACGGGTACAACGCGAGTGAAACCGCGGGGCGCAGCTAGTATTTAAAAAAATGTGCTTTTGTTATTTTTAAACTAAGAATCAACTGTTTCTATAATAACATTATTTTTGTTATAAAAATACTTGTACATATTTGTTTATGATAAAAAAATATTTTTCCGTTTAAGAGCGGCCAACCCGTCTTACTTTTCATACAAACGCTGTTACGTGATTACGGCGTTGTTATAGATCTTTCTTTGAAACTTTTTAGCTAATAAGTATCTTATGCACTATATCTAGGTTTCTATCGTAACAGAAAATCTAAATTTTTAGAAACAAATTCAGTATAAGCCTCCGAAAACCGGCTTTTTGCACAAATTTTACCTGAACTTTGGGCGGTCATATTGTACTTATAAATTGTAAAATTAAAGAAAATATTATGATAGAAACCTCGTAAATATAATGGAGATTTTAAATAACAATCATTTATTTTACAAACATGCAAGGTTTTTTTAAAAACACGTATATCCTGGAACATGTTTTATGAAGATTCCGCACACTATATTTTGTTCAACGTTATCGCGGTCTCCCTTGCTTGTTGTCAAGTGACGGAAAGAGGTATGCGGGGGGCGAGTCTATCTATGAATGGCGCACTCGCTCGCTAGCTCGCTAGTTCGGTCGCTCGCTCGCTTCGTATAGAACTTTCTTCGTTCTTTGTATTGTGCCTACGATATATATTTTACTAGCTGCGCCCCGTGGTTTTACCCGCGTTGTGCCCGTTCCCCGGGGGAATTTAAGAACCGCTCGACCGATTTTGTGCAAACTTCACATAGACCATCTACTAAATATTCCGGACAAAGCCTAAATATTTAGTTTGGATGGGTCAGCCCGTTCCTGAGTTATAAAATTACAACGAAAAGTGGCATTGATTTTTATTATATTTCCATAGTATCCCACACGTATGCTTTCGCGAACTTATTTGTACGCAATAATGAGCAATGAGCAATGCAACGCAATGATCGACATAATCAAAGTTTGATTATGTTGAACATTGTTTTTATGTATCACTAGCAGCGCCCCGTGGTTTTACCCGCGTTGTGCCCGTTCCCGTGGGAATTTCGGGAATTTTTTACATAAAAACCTTCCTCTTGAATCACTCTACCTATTACAAAAAACCGCATCAAAATCCGTTGCGTAATTTTAAAGATTTAAGCATACAGACAAACAGACAAACAAACAGACAAAAATAGCGACTTATACGATATCTAGATTTACTGTGATATTATTAGGCGACGATTACACGTAAAGTATTTACTGTGATCCATCAGTAAATAATGACGTATCGTGGTATTTACTGAACGTGTAACCTAATGTATTGATGGATGTCAGTATTTATTGATGGATTTCTAGATTTCTTGATTCTGTAATAATGATCCGTCGGATTATGATTTAAAAAGGTGTTACTATTGTCAGAAGTTCTTCAAAGCAGGGTTCAGGCATTCGAAAATAATTCTCGTAATCATCCATTTCACCATGTAATTTAATTTCTGCCATTTAATTCAAATGTGTGTACCTTTCCCTTTTTGCCCATCGCTTTCGCTTGGACATTTTATTTAAACTAAGTGCTAAAATAATAGCCACGCAACCTTTAATTTTCAGCTCTGTGGCCATTTTAGACGTGTAAACAGCAGGAGACCGGACACAATACTGACGTAATAAATACTGTACGTGTAGGCCGGTGTATTAATCCATCAGTAAATACTGAAATCCATCAATAAATACTGTATTGACGGATCACAGTAAATACTTTACGTGTAATCGTCGCCTTATGAATGGCATCGTACGTAACGTCATCGGCCGGCCGCCCCGAGTGAGCGACGAAAGTTATCGAATGCCAAACGAGCGCTCAGGCATTTGCTCACTCTTTTCGCAGTGCCTCTTTTTCTAACATTGCGCTAGTTGAAACAACAAGCTTTTCAATAATGTTCGCGTTGGAGATTGACGGCCCGGGAAGGGCCCTCTTAATACAAATCGTTTCGACATTTTACTGTTAGATTCAAAGCGAAACTAAACTCTACTCACTCCTAGATGGCGCTTTAAAATAAAGACTTCTTTTTAAGACTACAGTCAATTACATTTATTTCAATAATTTATCAATTTAAAAATTAATAGCTTTAGGTAGATTTAACGCCTCGGTGGTCTAGTGGTATGTGCACTCGCCTGCCAAGACTGAGGTCCCGGGTTCAATTCCCAGGTCGAGCGAAAACATGTTTCCTACTTTTCAAATATGGCTCGGGTTGAGATCACCAACCCGCATTAGTCAAGCGTGGTGATTACGCCTGAAACCTCCTCACTGTACTGATATCTTCAGTGAGACGAGAGGCCTTTGCCCAACAGTGGGACATTACAGGCTAATACTGCTTTAGGTAGATTTATGCTTTAGGTAGCTTTAGGTATATATGTTACCTACTTGTAACGTATGAACAAGTGACTCGTATACCTACTTTGCGTTTTTATCTACATATCTACTAATATTATAAAGCTGAAGAGTTTGTTTTGTTTGTTTGTTTGTTTGTTTGTTTGTTTAAACGCGCTAATCTCAGAAACTACTGAACCGATTTGAATAATTCTTTCACTGTTAGATAGTCTATTTATCGAGGAAGGCTATAGGCTACATTTTATCCCGGATTTCCTGCGGGAACGGGCACAACGCGGGTAAAACCGCTGGGCGCTGCTAGTCGACTAATAATATGATTTGTCGTAGGTAAGTACCTAACTTAAATTAAATATCATTCAAAAACGAAAGGAGGTTCGCAATTCGGTCAGTGTTTTCTTCAACATATTGCAGAGAAAACTTTTTAGAATAGGTAAAAGTATCGACTTTAGTCTTGATCACAATGAAAACTACAACCTTTTCCAAATCTAGTTGAACTTGGACCTTCGGACTCTTTATAACAAAAGAAGTTTTGAAATCGATTCATCAAAAACGCGCGACGGAAGAAAAACGGAGAAAAACATTTAATTTAAGATTTAGTTTAATCATAGCTACCCCACCCTTCATGAAAATACCTTTCAAGAAATGTAATTCAAATTATTTCATTACTTGTTCTTCTACTGATATCTTCAGTGAGATGATAGGCCTTTGCCTAGCAGTGGGACATTAGCTCTAAAATACGAAAAATAACTCAACTAAGTACTCCGTAGGATCCCCTATATTGCTGCCCAAATCAATGTTATGAAATAAAGATGACTAACTTTTAAGTGTTCTAAAATACCAGCCATATAGGTAGGTAGGTAATTAAATAAAAAGGCAAGATCTCCAAATTCACAAAAATAAAAATAAAATACGTGCACTCAACTTATTTGATTAATCGCTATAAAATTTTACGGTTTGATGAACAAAAACAAAAATGTTTATTGCATTTTAGGTACGATTGTAAAAATACATTAACACCAGAGTTTAATTATGCATCGGTCCCTCATGGGTGACGCAGGACAAACGAGATGTCGACGGAGCCGTATTATTCGTAGTAATAAACGTTTATAGAACCAATAAATATTAATTAATTCATCCAACTAAAGTAACGTGAGCGAAGATTTCCGAGACACCGAACAGTTCGCCGGAGAGGCGAGAGATCATGATCTGTTCGCCGACCACCGGGAAACAACTCCGAGATAACAAGCCGAAAGAAAACTTTACAACAACAAACGAAAAGTTTAGCATAGGTACACAAACAACCGACAGATAGCTACCTAGATACAGAGGCGGGTAGTGCGGGCGGGTAGTGTGTGAGACTGTGAGCGATAGACGGATGAGCTGATGAGGTCTCGTCATCGAGGGCCAGCCGGAGCACCGCACAAAAGATATAGCGAGAACGTAACGAGCTCAATTGATGAACGAACGGAAACGTGTCCAATTAGAAGGAGGCGGCGGGTGCGGGCGCGGCGCGGCGCGAGTGTCGCCCCCGCGCGGCGCATTAACAAGATTAGCGGCGCGGCGGCGGCGCGGGGCGCGGGCGAGGTGTGGCGGCGGCGGCGGACACCTCGCCCGCGACGAAAAAACAACGCGCGGCGGCGCCTCGGCGGGCCGGCCCCGCCCGCGGGGCGCGCGCGGCGCGGGGCGGCGCGCCATTGGGCGGCGCGCGCGGGAGGGGTGTCGGAGCCGGCGCCGCCGCCGGGCAGTCGTTTGACGCCTGCCGCGCGAGCGGGTGTCGCCACGGGACGCGCGACTGACGCCACGGAGCGAGCGAGCCGCCACGAGGCGCGTTATGGACGTTGCATGAGCGGGCGCGAGCGCGACCGCTGGAGCCGACGGGCACGCCGGTCGTGGAGCGCGCGCCGTGGGCCCCGGGCGGCGCGGGCATGCGCTTCGAGGGTGCGGAGCGGCGCGACGCCGTCGCCTTCCACCCGCTGCTGGCACCGCGGCCGAGCGACTTCTCGGTGTCAGCGCTGCTGACGGCGGGCGCGCTGCCGCCGCCGCCGTACCTGCCGGCCGCGCTGGCCGCAGCCGCCGCGCTGTCCGCGCCTTGTCCGCTGCTGAAGCCTCCGCCGCCGCCGTATGCTCCGCTGCCGCCGGACGACGACGGGGTCGTCGACGACCCCAAGGTCACCCTCGAGGGCAAGGACCTCTGGGAGAAGTTCCACAAGCTGGGCACCGAGATGGTGATCACCAAGAGTGGCAGGTCAGTAAGACCCCGCACCCACACCGCCGTTGCTCGTTACAACACCGCGCCTGTGATCGTGACCGCGCTCCCTCTGATGATACGGACGTGCGTTTCAGTGTTGTGTGTGATGATCAGATTAAAAATACTAATAGCATTCACGTGGCTCAAATGGTAAGTGAGGAGATAAGCAGAGATCACCGCAGAGATCAGTCACATGGTCTTGTTTACAACAACAATCAGATCATAGTAATACATCACCGACTTATTACTCAAACTTCCGAGTAAACTTTCTGCGGCTTTACGTTGGAAGAATTTTATGAGAATGAACCGGCAGAGATTTCCGGAAAATTTGTTAGGACTAATAGAATCTTACTGGATTATAATGAGCAACTTTGGTTAAGGAAAGTTTGTTACGGTGAAGCACTGTATTAAATATTAATACTTCTTTAAATGAAGCCAAAATGTTTCGTCTTGTTATCTGCATCTTGTTTTGGCATACAAAAGCCTTGTTTCTCATCTACGGAAGCAAGTATAGGCGTATTTTTTTGCCAAATAAAGCATCCGACGGCACATGGCGGTGCATTAATTACGAACTAGAGAGGAAAACTATTTTTTTCGTTTATTATCTGCATTATTCATGAAAATTTCATGCAAACTTTATTATGCTTTATATTGACGACTTGTTTGTGTGAATTGCACATTTTGCAATGCTACTACATTTTGATGTGACAACATTTTAAGCTATCAAGGAGTGTTCTGCAATTCATTTCGGATATTTTTTTCTAGTTTTGGCTGAAACAAACTTTATATAGACATCTTCGTGATGAAATTGTTTATTTACAGCTATTTGCCAATAATTCGCTGTCATATTTTTGGTGGTAAACTTACTATTAGTGTTAACACGCTATTTTGACACACTATAAGGTAAAAGTACCTACGGTGTGTTGTGCACGAAAAGTTTGATAATATTTCCTCAAACTGTATGTTACTATTCCTTCATAACTAGCACACATATTATCTAAACAATTCCAAACACCCCAAAAACCATTCGGCCCTATCACTAAAATCAAATACCTTTAATACACATTTCGGAATTGGAATTTTATAAAAAAACTTTAATTACAGCTACATTGGAATCCACAGTCTTGAGCCAAATAAAAATATGTCTAAAATCACCTAGTTCGGTAAAGATTTATAACTATTCAGCCCGTTACGGTACGTGCGGTATTTCACAATTGGTCTAATGCGTATGAAACTAACTATGTGATGCATAACATTGTAATAAAACAATGCGACACAGCCACGCATTCTCTGACAAATTTATTAGTCATTCAAACAATATCAGCTTCACGCAAAACCTTTCTTTTGAGGGCCGTAAAAGTTCTACCCAGTAATTATGATTTGTAGGCCTAATCTGGGAGACCACACAATGTTCAAATTACGACATTTGTTTCCAAAACTTTATGGTCTTTGACATTCCTAACAGGTTCCGTTTATAGCTTTTCATATTAACAGGCCTATAAATTAAATTTGGGCATTATGTGACGATTTTTGATGATTCCGTTCGTTTGATTGATGATTTAAGTCGGGTGGAGGGAGTTTAACACAATTTAGGCCGCTTAAAAGTTTATCATGAAGACAACTGGCGTTTTAATCTAACATTTAATGCAGTTAATTCTCAACTTTAGAACTCATAAATATAACGTCTTTGTCTAAATTCATAAATCATTTGTACTAAGTGACTTTGAAATTAATTTACTGAATATCAGTGAGTCGGAATTTCAAAACAATATTTAAATAAGATTTATAAGCCCAAACATATACTCAGTTACCGTGAAGGATAACAATGAACAAATTATTTAAGCCACACAAATACACTTAAAAATTTCAATCCCAAACAACTGATTCGTAAACTTTCTTGAGTGCGAATAAAATAAGCTCTCACAGAATTGGTGTAAATAAAAATGGCACTCCCCAGCCGACCCTAAGGAAATTTGCAAAGGTACATTGACACAAAACTTTTGGAAAGAGGGACGGGAAACGGAATATTTTCGACAGCGAAACATTGAAGACATCAAAGGAACTGAAATTTGGCAAAAGGAGAAAAAACTGAGGTGGTAGACGCCTTGTGAGCGCTAGTCACCTCGAAACACTTACAAGAATAAATGCTCCAAAAGTTTTGCCCTTCAAATGTTTTGCTTTCTTTTTCTGGGAGAATAAATTCACCCTTTCCTAGACCAATTTCACTTACAATGAAGACGGAAATACAATTGTGTTTTTTATATTTATGATTATTTGTTTTCTTTGGAACTTTGCGAGGACGTCAATTGACTACAAAAATACGGAACTACTAACTATATCATGCGAAGCTACGATCCTAGGTGGTGTTAGTTGTTAACGTACGTAAACTTAAACACACACACGCATCTTGATTTAATTTAAACCACACAATAAATTAGACAGTGTGTTAAACTGAAAGCTAAAGCAAAACTTAGTCAAGGCTGAAGTTAGTCTGTCGAACTGTAGTCAGACGTCTGCACTATGAAAACAAACGAAAAAGCTTACACCACAGATAAAAGACAGAGTTTTTCTGTAAGACTCAAGAGATTGTACCGAAAACTCTTGTTAGGCTGTCTAACGACATACTAGTCTGCATCGATCAAGCAAGTCTTAAAAATGCTGTTACATTAAAAATGTTTAGTTCCGTGGTCTAGCTAGTGGATTGAGCGCTCGGCTCACGATCCGGAGGTTCCGGGTTCGATTCCCGGTGGGGATATCTCATAAAAATCACTTTGTGAGACTGTCCTCAGTTTGGTTAGGGCATTGCAGGCTGAATCACCTGATTGCCCGAAAAGTAAGATGATTCCGTGCTTCGGAAGGCACGTTAAGCCGTCGGTCCCGGTTACTTTCTACGGATAGTAGTCGTTACATGAGCCATGTCAGAGGCCTTTGGCGGCTTGATAACTCTGACACCAGGATTGGTCAGGTTGACCATCCACTCGATAAGAAGAAGAATGTTTAGTTTCATTAAAATTGCTTAGTCAAAGCATCTCAGCAATAGTGCAATACAGTTAACCGCAACTCGGTAAGTAACTAATTTCAAAATGTGCGATGACCTCAAATCGCAGAAAGCGAAGGCGTATGTACTGAAATATTTAATTTTAAACTTGTAAGTGAGTCAGTTACAGTAATAAAACCAAATTACATCAACCCACACGCATTGTAAAGACAACACACAAAATCGATTTTTAATGTGCAGATTATAAAAGTGGATAGAACAGAGAAACGTTAAGTGAATTACACGTGATAATGTTTATTGGAATAACTGTTTATTTTTTAATACTTTGTTGTAAGTATCGATTTTTGACTTTGACTTGACTTTGACTTTGACTCTCTCCAGAAAAATAGAATACCTATACATACTATAGCGATTTTTAATCCTAACTAATATTATAAATGCGAAATTAACTCTGTCTGTCTGTCTGTCTGTCTGTTACGCTTTCACGCCAAAACTACTGAACCGATTTGAATGAAATTTGGTACACAGTTAGTCTAGAGCCTGAGAGAGACATAGGCTACTTTTTATTCCGAAATACCTGCAGGAACTGGTAAACCGCTGGGCGCGGATAGTAAACTAAGTAATAAGCATAACCTTCTTTTATAACCTCAGTTAGATAACAACAAAACTGTAAGATTTTTACTCTCATTTAAATCCGTCAAGTCGTTATATCATGAAATAGGTACATATATGGCCTCTTTTAACTTAAATCATTTTAGCCGTCCAGCGCGCCGAACATATTCTTTATGTTTTGACTACATACATTCAGGAGTAATGCTGTAGGCTAAGTAAGTATTTATGTAGGACAGCCAGTAAGAGTAACACTATACAAATATTATCTACTGCATATAACACGGAATAAAAAATTAAATGCACTTGATTTAGGAGTCGCAACGCTATGCTATTTTTAACCCACTTAAAAAAGGCGGAGGTTTCTCAATTTGACCGTATATACCACGAAGCTATGCATTTTTTTCTCAATAATGCGAGTAAACCCGCGGACGCTGCTAGTAAAATATTTTAGACTATTTTTTTTTCTCTTTATAAAGTCAATACTTAAATCCATAGACACTAAGGTACAGCTCAATCAGTAAAAACTTATTTATGGTCCTAATTTTAATATTAAACCATTTAATAACGCAGCGTACATATAATGGCTGGCTTGCTCTATTAGTTATGAGATTTATGTTAATTTTTAGGGTTCCATAACCAAAGGGTAAAAACGGGGTTCTAACTGCCTTATTCATAAACGGTTACTAGCAGCATTTTAGCTATCAAATGGTTTGTCCCTTTCTGACATACGCTATTTTCCAAAGAGCAAAAGAGACAAAACACTCACTAACAGTGTTTAGTTAGAGCGTTTATGAATAAGGAAGTTAGGCTTTAGTAATAAGGCTAAGGCTTCTTACAATTTAAGCTTTTTTAGTCGTCTTAAGTCGTTCTTTAGTCGCGTCGCGCCGTCGTCCATGCACCGATGTTCTTTTGTTTTTGACGTAGCAGGACGAATAAAATGAAATGAATAAATTTGAAAAAGCTCTAAAACTCCCCTGTCCATCTTTCTGTCATCAGGCACATGAACACAGATCTTCTTCCTCATCGATGGTCAACCTGACCAATCCTGGTGTCAGTTATTGAGCCGCCAAAGGCCTCTGACATGGCTCATGTGACGACTACTATCCGTAGAGAGTAACCGGGACCGACTTAACGTGCCCTCCGAAGCACGAAATCATCTTACTTTTCGGGCAGTCAGATTATTCAGCCTGCAATGCCCTAATCAAACTGAGGGCAGTCTATTTCTGTTGCCGCTATAACAACAAATACTAAAAATCTGTAAATACTACACACATCAGAATAAAATTTATTTATTTATTTAAAATTAGAGTGTCATTACCGCTTTTACTACATGCATAAGAATATATATGTATATAATACGGTACATACACCAAAATAACATTTTTTAATTTATTTGTTGTCTGTCTATGTCTTGCTATAATCTCTGAAACGGCTGGACCGATTTTGACGCTTTTTGATTTTGATTTTGACTTTTACTGGCAAGTAACTGATGTAATTAGGAGTGACTTATGCTACTTTTTAAAATTCCACGCGGGCGAAGTCGCGGGCATAGCAAGTACAATAGGTATGTATTTAGAGGGGTTCAGTTTATTGTCGTTTTTGAATACGTACGGAACTCTCGTGCGTGAACTCGACTCGCGCTTGGCCGGTTTTTATCTTAGCTGTAGGTAAATGTATTCTAAACGTGTTGCAAGTAAATAATAACTTAATCGGGAATCAAGTTGAGACTTAACCAGTGATTAACTAAAACAGGTATTAAAGTGTTTCTTAAGTTATTGGTAAAACTTGTTTGTGTTACTTGTATCCCCGTTTTGTACTAATTTTGTAGGAATTTTGATACAATTTACGTTAATTTTGAGTTTGAGGTTTTGGCTATTGTTGTGCGAAATTTTATCAAAATCGGTAAAGCGGTTTAGTTTTAACAGCTCACAGACAGATATTCGCATTTATAATAGAAAATTGACACCTTGGAGGTTAAATTACTTTGCAGTCTTTGTAAATATATAGTCGAGTATATTATTTAATGATGCTACCTACTTCACTACTGTTTGTTTTATGTCAATTCATGAAAATATTCATATAGGAAAATTGTGATAATAAACAGCAGCGCTCTGCGGTTTTACCCGCGTTGTGCCCGTTTCCGTGGGAAGTTCGGGGTGAAAAATAGCCCATAACCTTCCTGTTGAATGTGGCTATCCGTTACAAAAAGAATTATTCAAATCAGGTTGGTAGTTTCTGAGATTAGCGCGTTCAAAAAAAAATCAAATAGTTCAGCTTTGTAATATTAGTATAGACTAGAATCGCCCCGCGGCTTTACCCGCGTTGTGCCCGTTCCCTTGAGAATTTCGGGATGAAAAATAGCCTATAGCCTTCCTCGATAAATAGACTATCTAACAGTGAAAGAATTATTCAAATCGGTTCAGTAGTTTCTGAGATTAGCGCGTTTAAACAAACAAACAAACAAAACAAACTCTTCAGCTTTATAATATTAGTATAGATAGTAACGTACGTTGCATTTGTATCTGTATTCTATTTGTGACATTTACTAGCAGCGGCTTGTAAATGTCACAAATAGGCTTGTGTTTTAAATGTAACCCTATATACTAATACTAGCGGCGCCCCGTGGTTTTATCCGCGTTGGGCTCTGTCCCGTGAGAATTACGGGATAAAAAAATAGCCTATAACCTTCCCGTTGAATGTGGCTATCTATTACAAAAATAATTATTCAAATCGGACTGATAATTCCCGAGATTAG
Source organism: Cyclophora albipunctata (assembly GCA_963082685.1). Lineage (NCBI taxonomy): Eukaryota > Metazoa > Arthropoda > Insecta > Lepidoptera > Geometridae > Cyclophora > Cyclophora albipunctata. The sequence continues at coordinate 5,047,130 of OY720133.1, forward strand.
CTCGAACATACAAACAAACAAAGAAACATACAAATTTTACCTCTTTATTATACCTATATTATAGTAGGTATAGATAGGATGTTGACAGTACCAAATGTATATGACTAGAAGATAACAAAAGATAACACGTAGGTACATATAAATAAAATACGCAATTCAAAATAAATATTAGAAAATTATCTCCGCGTTATCATGATTGTAATAACAATCAAAATTAATTTCAGAAAATATTTTTATTTATCCAGCATTCAAAAATAAATTATAATCAAAGTCAAATTTCACAAAATATAAATAAATTAGCTGTAAATCTTGAGTTTACATGATCGTAAAATAACACGAAATAGCGCTATTTCTTACACAGATTAAGGTGAATGGGTAGACGGAACTAAGACTAAACGATAACTATTTTCAGTTATACTATGTAAGTACCTAGATTATGTGTTTTTCAACAGGCGCAATCACTTGTACAGGCATGCTTTATTACCTATAGGTAGTATTAGCCTGTAATGTCCCACTGTTGGGCAAAGTCCTCTCGTCTCACTGAAGATATCAGTACAGTGAGGAGGTTTCAGGCGTAATCACCACGCTTGCCTAATGCGGGTTGGTGATCCCAACCCGAGCCATGTTTGAAAAGTAGGAAACATGTTTTCGCCACCACTAGACCACCGAGGCGTTATTACCTATACATTACATATCTATATTGTCTATAGCTCATCTCAGCTATAGATAATATTAGATATGTATAGGTATGAAGATAGTTGAGAATCCGAGGTCATAATATACATATGATAAGTACTTTTATTTCATACTAATAAATAATAAAAATATAATAAACTACGAGATTTGTACCGCGGAAAAGTACCCATAGTAAAGTATCAGCCTGTAATGTCCCATTGCTGAGCAAAGGCCACTCATCCCACTGAAGATATCAGTACAGTGAGGGGAAAAGAATTAGTGATGCAAGAAATTATTTTTCATGCAAAGTTGCGTCTAAACATTTCACCCTATCCTGTACCGACCGTGAACTTAGATTTTATTCATTAATTTAACTTCTTACTTAAGCGAGAAAGTCACACGTTTCAATTAAACTTAGATAAGACAGTTTTCTAAGTTATCGGGTGTTTTGATCTTTTTAATAGTACATAATGTGTTTATGTACTTAATTTTATAACTATTTAAATAAAATATGATGCAAGCATTCCAGTTATGAATACGGAAGTTTGTAAAGATGTATGTACTAGCCGCGCCCCGCGGTGTTACCCGCGTTGTACCCGTTCCCGCGGGAATTTCGGGATGTATTGTATCCCATGTGTTATTCTGATGTATAACCTATATTACTGTAAAGTTTCATCCAAATCCGTCCAGTAGTTTTTACGTGAAAGAGTAACAAACATACATACACCCATAGGTACATACATCCTCGCAAACTTTAGCATGTATAATATTAGTAGGATTGAAAGTATGTTTACGGATAGGTACATTTCGCTTTCATTTTACATTTTTTTTGACATTTCGGCCCCTTTACTGGAACCATGGTCGCTTAAATTAAATAACCCAGTATCTTAATCAGTTTTTTTAATTACAATAGCACAATTTGCACTCAACAATTATTTAAAAACAATATAATAATTATGTAAGTACTTGCTAACGTTTTTTATCTAGTCCGCCATTTTGTGGCAAAACTCGGTTGAAACATGATACTTCACTCCGTCACTCGGTAGAATCCATACATATTATAGTCATACAAAGTTAAAACAACCGGCTACCGACATTTTAACGTGTTATCGAAGCATGGTACCGCTCAGATAGAGATACCAGTGTCGGCCTCCACAAAAAAGGGTTAGATGCACGTAGCTCAACAATCACGATTATTAAGTCAAACATGACAACTGATACTGAAAATGTTTGTTTATAATTATTTTCTCAGAAAACTGAAACCGCTCATTAATAAAGATTCGCAATGAAACTACAATTTCACACACGAACACGATTGCGCTTACAATTTCAATATTTTTATTATATACCCGTATCGTAGCGTTTGCGTGATTGAATTAATATTGTTTTCATAAATGCGTATAAATCTTTATACATTTACACTTTGTAGTGTAAAACTGACAGTTGGCGCGAAAAAATAGAAAAATGGCGGAGAAAAATGGCGCGACAGTGACAGGAGATTGACAGCTTATAATTCAGAATGGACGGAAAAATGTGAAATATTTTAGTACGTAAAGAAACTTGTATGTTGTAGTTTAGGCAAGGTTTAGGTAAGGTAATACAATTTCTGTACCATCGACTCGACAGGTGTGTCCATGAAATTTTCCTTCAGATGCCAACGACACGCTAGGAGTGTCTTGTAGAGACTTTTTTGTTAATAGAATGGTAGAGTTTGTGCAGTTCGTCCTTAGTCATTGCTCTACTAATGTTTATTATTAGTAGAGCAATTCAACTTACTTACTTTACAATCGTTATTTATTCCTTTTCATCAAGAAATCCTACTTATATTGTTTTTAAGAAAGCTCTATACGAAAAGTACAAAGAAAATCAAAATATAATTCAGATTCTGTAAAAAAAAAGTCTAAAGATTAGGTATTTAGGTTAGGTTAGGTTAGTCGCAATAGAACATTCTGCCAAACGGAATAGGCAAGTAAGCTCAACCTTTTTGGTGACACCGCGCTGTCAAATGTTTAAAAGAAAAAGGTTTGTTGAAATAAGGTTCTCTATCGTCACCTCTTTGAAAGACGTGTGAAGTGAGTGAACCATTTCAAACTTGGAACACTTTATATTCGACGTCTTTTGAAATTGCAAGAATTTCAATTTGGATCAAATTGTCTTTGGAATTATAACCTCTATGCTACTAGCAGCGTCCCGCGATTTTACTCGCGTTGTGCCCGTTCCCGTGGGAATTTCGAGAAATTTTATACATATAAACCTTCCTCTTGAATCACTCTATCTATTTAAAAAACCGCGTCAAAATCCGTGCAGTAGTATTTGAGTTTATCGCGAACAGACAGACAGATAGACAGACGCGGCAGGGACTTTGTTTTATAATATGCAGTGATGTCGTTAAATTAAAAAGCTTACATTTTATATTATATTCTACCCTTAAGCTTAAACTAGACATAAACATAGGTCGTTGTGACATTTTACAGGCAGACATATTGAATAACTGTCAGTTTAGAGTCAATATAATTATATTGTACGAATCGAACGCACGCACACTACTGCATTTATCTATGTAGGTATTTCTTCCATGATTCTCCTATCAATCTCTCTAATGATATATAGAACACTAAAAACAATGATTAAAATGCGATATTACTGTAAATAACAGCTTGTTTGCGAACAAAAACCAAGAAAACAAGTTAACTAATACTTACTACATAGAAGCCATTAATATTTGACATTATGTGTTCGCTTCTGCTCAATCAAGTGTTTAATTTGGACATAAATTCACGATAACACCTTTATCCAGTTGTAGATAAGGTCTAAAATCGCTTGCCAGTTGCTTCCAAAGAGGTGTACTATGTAAATAATCCATACTTTTTGCTACAATTATGTCAATAGTAATTAATGTTGGCAACACTGTAAAGTGTAAGAAGAGTTGTAAAATTTTTCATGCTAGCAACTTTTTCTTATCTTAATTAGGCTTTGTAAATTGTTAGAAAATGCGTTTAATTGCGTTATGATAACGTTTAAGTATTCACATAGTTTGTGTTCTGTTTTGTATTAAGTGTGGTTAACATACACTTGTGTGTGAGGCATAGATAATTACCTATATAAGCATCTTTTTTAAAATTTTACTAGCAAATAGTTTTGTCTTTGGCTGACAATTTAAACTTATTCCATAGACAATTTAAAGCCAAATTTGACAGTAAGCAGCTAAAGCCGTTACCCGCGTTGTACTCGTTCCCGCGGGAATTTCGGTATAAAATGTATTCCATGTGTTAATCTGATTTATAATATTAGTAGGATTTCAATTAAGTACCTACTTTAAATATCTAATAGGTACCTATCAATTACAAATAATGTTATATTTAACATCCAAATAAACGGAATTTTCAGCCTATTTCACCGTTAGGGGATGAAACCGCGAATTAAGGGAAGATCCACCCCCGAACAACCCCGCTATTAATTAATAGCTTTGAGAGAAATGCGTCTAAGAGTTTTCTTTACTGTCTTTTAAGTGAGAGGATCTCTTAAACTTTTAAAGATGTTTGTTTGAACGCAGTAATCTCAGAAACTACAAATCTGATTTGAATAATTCTTTTTCCAATAGATAGCCACATTCAACAGGAAGGTTTTAGGCTATTTTCCAATCCGAAATTCTTATGGAAACGGGCAAAACGCGAGTAAAACCGCGGGGCACTGCTAGTATGGTATAACGTACAAAATCCTTCTCGTATTTTTTTTAAACTTCACTTTTTTCTATTCCTAGTTCGCATTCCATTTTCAAACCCCTTTACATTGATTGAAGTCACCCTCCCAACAAACTTTTCAAACGATTTTCAGTCTTAATCCGTAGAACTGAAAGCTTATTACTCTTTACTAATTAAGCTCTAAGCTAATGAGAATTAGATAACTATAGATTCGATATTCAATTTTTAATTACAGTCTATCTCGTTCTATTTTTGAAATGGTGATGGAGAATTAAAAATGGTGTACAGCCGTATATTAAACTGTTGATTCTGAACCTTTTGTTTAAGAGAATAAGGTAGAATATGGCTTGACCTAATTTAATTGCATCGAATTAAACCTTCAATCAAAGTGTCAAAGATTGTCCTTAGAGTGTTAACCTTGATGAGTTCAATGACACTGTTACTGCGACAAAGTGATAGCTGCAAAAAAGAACCAACGCTCTGTATTTTTTTAGGGCTAGAAGGAATTGGATGCGGTAATTACTTACAGTTAATAATTATGCAAAGGATAAAATACTTATAGTTTAAGCTTTTTATTCATTAGGTTAAATAACATCGCAGAATATGTCTACGTTCGTCAATTGATATGTCTGACTAGATTTTAAAAAGTCTAGATTTCCCTAGTCTAGAATTTGTTTTCCCTCTTCTTTCGAGTCAATCGCAAAAAATAATAATTGTATTTATATTTTCAGCGTCTCGTTTAGTAAGTCCTTTTTTGTGCAGTTGGTAGGGCACAGAGGACTAACTAACTGTCTTTCTTCATTGAAACCGTTTTCCAAACTGAAATACAAAAAAAATATATCTCTAAAAACCTCGTCCTTTTTTGAACTTGGTTAATAAATAAATCTAAATCAATGACACCAATCAACCATTAATTACAACCACACAAAGAATGCCGCGTCCAATGCCAGACCCCGCTTCGCACCGCCTCGACTTCAGTCCGTTCTGAACGAGACCTCAACGCTAGTACATTAATTAGTGCTCTCAGAGAAACCTATAAACCTTATAGAAAACAATCCAGGCCTTTTTTTCTTCTAAAACTGATCATAAATTGACTTCGGTTTAATTGATTTTATGGTTCCGTTGGTTAAAAATGGAACCCTTAAATCTACTATACCTACTAATCTATACTTATATTATAACTAGCAGCGCCCCGCGGTTTTACCCGCGTTGTGCCCGATCCCGTGGGAATTTCGGGAATTTTTTTACATAAAAACCTTCCTCTTGAATCACTCTACCTATTACAAAAAACCGCATCAAAATCCGTTGCGTAATTTTAAAGATTTAAGCATACAGACAAACAGACAAACAGACACGAAACAGAGACGACTTTATTTTATACTATGTAGTGAAGAGGTAAAATTTGTAAGTTTGTTTGTTTGTTCGAGGTAATCTCAGGAATTATCAGTCCGATTTGAATAATTGTTTTTGTAATAGATAGCCACATTCAACGGGAAGGTTATAGGCTACTTTTCATCCCGAAATTCCCACAGGAACGGGCACAACGCGGGTAAAACCGTGGGGCGCTGCTAGTACTATATAAATATAAATACTCCTGTCTGTCTGTCTGTCACTGCGAATTTGGTCGGAAATTAGTGAAATTATTTACATAATTTGGTATATGTATCTATATTAATAGGTTTTTTACTAGCTTAACAATTTTCCTCACTGTACTGATATCTTCAGTGAGATGAGAGGCCTTGCCCAGCAGTGGGACATTACTTTTACTTTACAATTTTGTCATAAATACTAACGTCTGTACTCAGAGTCGTCAAATGCTTCCTTAGAAAAGATTTGATGAGTGATTTTGACATTAAATATGAAAAATTACCTCAATTACTTGAGTAGAGATTTAATGAACATGTTAGTAAGTTCGTAAAAGTACATAAAGTAACTACAACTAAGTAATCTAAGCAAGTAAAGCATAATAAAAACATCAAAAATCAACCCTAAAATACCACTTCACCGGAGTAGTTCGAAAAGTGCCGAAATTTTAGACCCTCTTGACGTTTGAAGGGTTAAAATGGCTATTGACTTTAGCCACCCCGAAATAAGGTCAAATAATGTCTTTAATTCATCACTACATAGTATGAAACAAAGTCGCTTTCCGCTGTCTGTCTGTCCCTATGTATGCTTAGATCTTTAACACTACTCAACGGATTTTGACGCGGTTTTCTTAAATAGATAGAGTGATTCAAGAGGATGGTTTATATGTATAACAATTCCCGAAATTCCCACGAGAACGGGCACAACACGGGTAAAACCGCGGAGGCTGCTAGTACTAAATAAATAAATACCTAGACAAATTCAAACACGGTTAATTAGACCCAAACTAAGCTCTAAGCTTGTAAGTATTATAGAATCCAACTAACTGATACTACTACATATACATACAAATATTTTATAATGTCCAATAGACACCCAGACGTCGCCAACAACTATGTCTTCAATATTGTTACCGTTGAATTGAACCCGCAACCCCGACACAGTAAGCGCTCTCACTGCCTCTGTGCCAACGGGACTATGACGTCACAATCAGAATCACATTCACAGACGCTCTTATCATTTCATATTAATGATTCAAGTTGATACCTCCTTGTTATCAATAGAGTCTCTCACTCCTGACTCCAGGGTCAAGCATAAGAAACCCTTTCAAGTGCCGAGATCAGAGGAATCTTTGTCCTGATAATATCCACTTAAAGAGAAATAAATAAAATGATTTATATGCAACGTGATAGGAGATAAGTTTGATGAGGCTTAGGTTATTTCGACTACGTAACTACGGAAACACTTCACTTTTTGTTTTACACTACCCGCGTTATGCCCGTTCCCGCGGGAATTTCGGGAATTTTTATACATATAAACCTTCCTCTTGAATCACTCTATCTATTTAAAAAAACCGCGTCAAAATCCGTGCAGTAGCATTTGAGTTTATCGCGAACAGAGAGATGTACAGACAGACGCGGCCGGGATCTTTGTTCTATAATATGTAGTGATTTCTATCTGACGTTTAGGGCCCTTTACAGGAACCGTGGTCGCAGAAGCCTGCTGGTTGACTGAAGGCTTAGGTTAGTTTAGTTAGACAACCAGTGTCCCGGTTTCCATGCGTTAAATTGTCGGTCCCAGTCGTTATATCGTTAGTCCATTCCTGTGACCTCGAGTGGTGTAATCCGCTCGAGACGTTCGGGAACGTATTTGCAAAATACGATATAGTCATAAGGCTTACTTACTTAGTAGTTTTTTGACCGCCTTAAGGCCTTCAATCTCGCTAGTAAGTTCTTATTTTACAAAAACTAATATGATTCCGTGCTTCGGAGGGTACGTTAAGTCATCGGTCCCGGTTACTTTCTACGGATAGAAGTCGTTACTTGAGCCATGTCAGAGGCCTTTGGCGGCTCAATAACTCTGACATCAGGATTGGTCAAGTTGACCATCCACTCGATGAAGAAGAAGACAAAAACTAATAAAAAGTTTGAACTAAAAAGAGTTTGTATCTCTACATCTAGGGCTAGACAACCAGAGTGTAACTAAATGAGGTGGTATAGACAAATAGAGAAGGCACTCGACCGCAACTGCACGCGAGTGTACAAGGTTACCGGTACAGTTGTGCTCGTAAGTGATATCTGGGTGGTACTGTTAAGTCGTACTGGGCCTTATAAAATAAACGCGGTGTAACTAAAATACTGTTACACTGTGTTTTGTCTCTTTTGCTCTTCGGAAAATTGCGTATGTCAGAAAGGGACAAACTACCATTGTATGTGAGGCTAAAATTATCTGTTTTAAAGTCTAGAGACTGCACAAGTACTTTTAAATCTATTTAGTACCTAAACATATTAAAGAAACAAAAGCTGCTCGTTCAAAATTACTAAAAATAGTGATTGCGCCTTATCGTCCTCACCGTACTCATATCTTCAGTGAGATGAGAGGCTTTTGCTCAGCAGTGGGACTTACTTATACTATTTTCTATTCTCAAAATCTGGATTCGAAAATCAATGACTCCAAAAACAGAATCCGATTTCGGGAAATTCAAAATCCGGTTAATTTGCATACATTATGTACATACATAGTCAAAAGTCACATGACCTTGCGTCCATCAGACGCGTAGACGGTGCGTCTCCTAGAACTAATAAAAATTGCTAATATTTGCGGAAGACACGAAATTAGTTCGGCGAATTACAAATTCTTTACATGTTCGATTCTAGTAAAACGTTGCGATGTCTTTTGAATGCAGATTGGGTTTCGTTTTGACGTTTTAGGTAGACAAGAGGTCTGTCTAGGTTTTAGAGCAAAAAATTGACGTCAGACATCGGAGGCCTTTATTGTTAACTAGCAGCGCCCCGCGGTTTAACCCGCGTTGTACCCGTTTCCGTGGGAATTTCGGGAATTTTTATACATATAAACCTTCCTCTTGAATCACTCTACCTATTACAAAAAACCGCATCAAAATCCGTTGCATAATTTTAAAGATTTAAGCATACAGACAAACAAACAGACATAAGTAGCGACTTTGTTTTATACTATGTAGTGATGTACTTGGATGGGTGGCCGATAGTGGCATTTCTATCTGAACACTACCGTGCTTCGAAAGGCACGTTAAGCAGTCGGTCCCGGTGGTTTAAATCGTCAGTCAATATCGAAGGCCTTTAGGTGGTGTAAAAACTCCGACACCATAGTTGGCCACTAACCTACTTGAAATGAATGAACAAAAAGTTACTTTAAAGTACTCCCTTTTTGAAATGGATTTTGTAATCTACTCTAAAGGCCTCCACCCATTACACCGTATCATACCATGACCGTGCTATGAACGTGTCAGGCAAAAAAGTATTCTTTGTATTGAAAAGTATGGGACTATGCTCACTAGACCGTTCCGTCACCAACCAACAACGTCGACTATTCTCACCTAATATTTTGCCGGTGCTGAAACGTTCATAGCACGGTCATGGTATGATACGGTGTAATGGGTAGAAACCTTTATATTATAAAGAGGAAAACTTTGTTTGTTTGGTTGTAATGAATAGGCTCAAAAACTACTGGACCGTTGTTAAAAATTCTTTCACCATTCGAAAGCTACATTATCCACGAGTAACATAGGCTATTTTTCATCCAGAAATTCCCACAGGAATAGACACAACGCGGGTAAAACCGCGGGGCGCTGCTAGTCGGTAATACTTTGTCTAGCTCCCGTACTCAGAGCGTCAAATGCTTCCTTAGTAGATATTTAATGAGTGATTTTGACAATTAATGTCCCACTGCTGGGCAAAGGCCTCTCATCTCACTGAAGTTATCAGTACAGTGAGGAGGATTAGGCATAATCACCACACTTGCCAAATGCGGGTTGGTGATCTCAAATGTTTGATAAGGAACCATGTTTTCGCTCGACCCGGGAATAGAACCCGGGACCTCAGTTTTGGCAGGCGAGCGCACATACCACTAGACTACCGAGGCGTTTGACAATTAATGTATGAAAAATTACGTCAATTAATAAGGGTCGATTGAAGGACGTCGTGCGGCAGTTACTGGTTAATGGACATTAGAAAATGAATATAAAAACACAACAATTATCAGGGATTCAAATTCATTCATTTATTCATTTCAAATGTAATTACATTATATTTCGCTCAGTTATCGAGACATCACCTCCCATACTAGTGTAAACTGTGTCACGGAAAGGTGATACCTCTCAAACCGAGCAACAATAAAATATAGCTTACATTCTACTTTACATACATACCTTACAAACTAACATATATACATTTATACTTATAATTATGCCTAATATATTAGTCAGGGATTTTTTTCGTAAATGCTTCCCTGAAGCGACGATATACCACTCCTGCGGGCCAAAAGTCGGGAGAGAAGAACATTGCCTTGTGCTTCACAGGCACTTGAAGCACATACGACTTGAATGTCGTATCCCTCGTTGACTCCAGGCGACGCAGGTTGAGCCGTATAGATTCCTTTGTCCAAAAACAGACTCTCTGCTGCACATATTTCAAGACTTCTTCGCCTGCGGTGTTAGAGTCTAATCTTGATATGTACAGCGAAACGGTAGGCTCCACAACACGGAGAGTGCCCTCTGTTGCTGTAGCGGCGGCGGTACCACGTTGGTTGCGAGACGGCTTTGGTCGACGTTTTTCCACCAGGGTGAAGCCGTCCACGTCGACTTTTCTCGCTCTGTATCCCTTCGGCGCAACCACACAGTTTTCCTCAGCAGTGGACACCTGCCGAGGCTTAGGTAGTGGCTGGCGGAACGCTTGCGCATAACTCTTCTTTTGCTTGAGGACACGTGGAGCAGTCGAAGGCGCAACAGGCACGGGTGTCGGTTTAGGAGCCGGGGGGGCCGACGTCATCTGGCCCGGGCGGTCATTCATCTGTGCATCGGTATTGTCCGCGTTAAAAATGCTGACCGGCGAATTACGGTCATTCTTTGCACGGCGTCGCACGGTCACGTTGCGTGCTGACTGCGGTGATATCGACGTCACTGGCTTATTTTGCAATGCCGCGACCTCGGTCCTTAATTCAGCGACCACACGTTCCGATACCTCCAGTTTGGCTTGAATGGCGGTGACCTCAGCTCTAAGGAGCGAAGATTCTTGAGGTCGATCCCATCCAGTGTCGCGGAGGGCAGAATGTCCGTCTTATAAGTACTTGCCATTTTATTAAAGGTGGCAAAAACGTTGATTTAGTCGAACATCGAGTCAGCAGTTGCGACACGACTGCTCGTGTTGACGGCACGAACGCGAATGAACGCGATTATGATCTTAACTTAGAAAACAGTACAATCCTCTAAAAAAGTGTGTCTACATCTGTCAAAATTGCATTCCATAAACATAAAAAAAATGAACATAAACATTTTTCTCATTTTAAATTGTTACCAAAATTACCTATTGGACCCTTTTTGATTTTTAAAAGTTGTTTAAAAATAGATAGCTGAACCGCTATACATTTGTATACACAAAATTAACAATTCAGTCCAAGTGTAGTATCACTAAATAGACGAAGATTGACGAGGCGACAATTTTGGTACAAACTCTGCGTGTTTTGAATACTGAGCGTCTCTGAGTCAAACCCGGATTTAAAGGCAAATGAAGTATGGGTTAAGGTACTTTTCCATCAAAGCTGAACTTCACGAAAACTACTGGAAGGATTTGGATGAAACTTTACAGTAATATAGGTTATAAATCAGAAAAACACATGGGATATATTTTATCCCGAAATTCCCGCGGGATCGGGTACAACGTGGGTGAAACCGCGGGGCGCGGCTAGTATTTCATAAATTACATATTAAAGTCACTCAGAAAATCTCTACTAAGGAAGTATTTGACGACTCTGAGTACATTGGTTAGAGTTACGAGTAAGAAGTTACAATTCAAACAAAGAACACGACCCAATAACTATTAAAGTCTTAACAGAATAACAAAACACTATCGCAACACAAACATATTTACAACAATAAACACATCGAGTACCTTCATGATTTAAAACCAATAAAGATACGCTATGAAGGTACAAAGTGATATCTAACATGGTATTGGCACTTACAACTGTGTCCATGGCTCAACAAGGCATATTTGTTGCATTAAATGCACGCGATACGATATGATTTGTGGCTATACTTGTGCTTGTGCACTCTAGTTTGAATCTATGAAGTGTTGCTTACGTTATATTTGACTAACTAGAGTTGAAATGTGGTCAAAACTGGTTTTTTAGGTTAGGTTAGTTACATCTCAGTCTTCTGTGACCATGGTTCCTGTAAAGGGGCCGAAATCTATAATATAAAAATGAGTCGCTGAATCTGTTGCTAAGCGCATAACTTCAGAACGACTGCACCAAATTGGATGATTATTTTTTTAATGTGTTCCTTATTGTCAGGACAAGGTTTTTATATAGGAAAAATAAGGAATAAATATCTCAAAATTCCCACGGGAACGGGGGCGCTGCGGGTGAAACCGCGGGGCACAGCTAGTGTTAAATACAAATGTAAAATAATAGCGAAGTGTGTCCGTAAACGTAGTTTCAATTCATAATGTGGTTTTTCCAGTCGAAGACTTTGAAGAGGAAAAGGTTCCTTTTGAAGAGGAAAAGGTTTTAGTGATTTCATTCCATTCTGAAATGAGAGGCCTTTGCCCAGCTGTGAGATATTACAGGCTAATACTTTACTGTTTATTGTACCTTCAACCGAATCCTAAACAGTGTATACTATTTGTTCACTATATAATTATATCACTAACAGTTTTTAGTCTGACTTGTACGATAAGAACTCTTCTTCATCTTCATCGAGTGGACGGTCAACCTGACCAACCCTGGTGTCAGAGTTATTGAACCGCCAAAGGCCTCTGACATGGCTCATGTAACGACTACTATCCGTAGAAAGAACAAACTTAGGGAATGAGAAGTGATTCGGTTCACCGCCAACCGTGGCGTCTACGGTCTTGTATGACAATCTCCTGGTTTCTTCTAACCGACTTCCGACAAAGAAGAGATTCTCAATCCGTCGCATTTTTTATATTGACTATACCTCACTGTACTGATCTTTAGTGGGATGAGAGTTCTTAGCTCAGCAGTGGCACATTACACATTACCTTTGTTCTCCTATACCTAAGCTCATCAGCACCAACATATATACACCATCTAATTGAAATGCATATAAACAACACAATTATACAGTGATCCGCTAATTTTCCTTATCTTGCCCACCCTGAGAACATGTACAGAATAAAAAACAAAATATTCTACTACCTCTTAGTTTATATTCAAATCATTTCCCAACACAGAGTACATCGCCATATTGTTGCAAAAATTCAAAGAATACAAAGTTTTTAACACAGAAATGTCTAAATCCAAGGATTTCTCGTAAACAGAACAAAATAGACTGATTTAATTGTTTTTTTAAACGAATTTATTGTTCGGAACGTTCGTTTTATGAATTCAAATCGTTGTTTGACAGTTCATGTGTCAATCTTTTTTGCACAACGAGAAAATTATTTGAAAAACGAACATCAATTGTAATTGAACTCGTACCAACCTATAGATACAAACACATGCATAGATAAATATATAAGGTACACGTATTTACACGTCCCAAATAACACTTCTTGCCGGCTTAGTTGGGACATGCATTATATTCGCTATTTACTAAGAAACACCTGCAGATTTTTCTGAAATTCGCTAGGTATTGATGGTCATAAGCAATGCCATTATTAAATTGATTAGAATCTAGCATTTATACCCACAAATATTAAAGAGAAATAACATTCTGCATAAAGAATATGTCCCGAATAACACCGGTTTACTGTATACAAAAACTCTCCTTAAAACTCTCTTTAAAATAGTTGGACACATTCGATACTCATAGAAACAAATTGTGTCAAACTATTCTATCGAAATAGAATGAAGACTTAATTGTCACATTTTATGAGCAAAATGGGGTCATATTATGATTTCTTAAGATCCAATTGACACAAAATTTATTCATGACTAGCAGTGCCCTGCGGTTTTACCCGTGTTGTACCCGTTCCCGTGGGAATTTCAGGATTAAAAGTAACCTATAACCTTCCCGTTGAATTTGGCTACTCATTACGAACAGATTTTTTTCAAATCGGACCTGTACTTCCTGAGATTAGCGCGTTCAAACAAACAAACAAACTCTGCAGCTTTATAATATTAGTATAGGTAGATAATATAATGAAGAAGATATAATGAACTCCAAAGTAGCTTCATACTTCATTCCACCGGTTAGTCAAACTACACCACGAGCCATAAATCTACACTAATATTATAAAGAGGAAAACTTTGTTTGTTTGTAATGAATAGGCTCAAAAACTACTGGACCGTTTTTAAAAATTCTTTCACCATTCGAAAGCTACATTATCCACGAGTAACATAGGCTATTTTCCATACCGAAATTCCCACAGGAATGGACACAACGCGGGTAAAACCGCGGGGCGCTGCTAGTCTATACTAAAATTATAAAGAGGTAAAGTTTCTTACTTTGTTTGTTAGGGCTAATCTCAATAACTACCAATCCGATTTAAATAATTCTTTTTGTAATAGATAGCCACATTCAGCAGAAAGGTTACAGGCAATTTTTCATCCCGAAATTCCTACAGGAACGGGCACAACGCGGGTAAAACCGCGAAGCGCTGCTAGTTATCAATACATATAGAGCTACCTCAAGCTTTATTTTTAAAACAATACGCAGTCTGACATACATTCAAAGCACGGAAGCACACAAAGAGATCAAAAGAGGTTTGCTTCGATCCAATTTGTAGTGTTTAATTCAAAGGGTTAAGGTCGATTTTTGAACATCGATTTGTTGAGAACAAAAAAGTTTGTATAGTAACTCATAAGTTCATGTCTCGACGGATTCTTTAGACTCCGGTCCGGTATAAAACTATTTGTATACAGGGTGGTTTCGGAATTTATTTCCAACTTTTGCAAACACTATTCTCAACAGAATTTTAAAGGAATTAAAAGAAGTCTAATATTGTTATGATATAAATATAATATGTTATAATAAGCGACTTTATTTCTGTCATAGTCTAGGAATACAATTTTCTACCATTTAGGTACACACCTTAATTCACATTTTGATCTAGACATCGAGACAGTCAAACGCGACACAAAAAATACTAAAACGTTATATTCTCACTTTGTCTATATCTTTTTAAATAGGTATACCCTTTTCATGTCAAAAAAGCCAATTTTTTTTCCAGGAAGAAGAAGTACAAAAAGACTAAATTTTTCGAGAGTCGTCTCAATAGACTACATTTTCCCACAAATATACATATCTCAGACAGACCAAATTTTGCCAAAAATGTATGTCAAAAAGATCAAAATTTTCCATTAATTCATCTCAGAAAGACCAAATTTTCCCACAAATATATCTCAAAAAGACCAAATTTTACCACAAATATATCTCAAAAAGACCAAATTTGCCCACAAATATATCTCAAAAAAGCCACACTCCACAAGGTCAACACTACTGAACCATCCTGTACACTCCCCGGTCTGTGGCGCCATTCCGAAATTCCCTGCCGGTCGCGATCCTCCGATATGCTCCCAAACGTATAATGTATTACAAATGGAGGTCCAAAATAAAGGATTTGGGCCCACGTGGCCCTTCTAACAAGAATACTTTTATTATTTTTGGCTCGCGACGTCGCGATTTAGTTTGAAAGTTTACCAGATAGAAAGATACAGTTTTTTCTGTATAGTCAAAGCGAGTTATTGAGCTAGTTAAGAGAACTAACTGTAACTGTAAGTCAGATTTTGAAGACTATGTTTGATAAAGTTGTCTTTTTTACATATGTATTTTATACACACATTATACATATTATAACCCTATCCTACTTCCTACTTCCTACTAATATTATAAATGCAAAAGTTTGTGAGGATGGATGTATGTATGGATGGATTTATGTTTGTTGCTCTTTCACGCAAAAACTACAGAACGGATTTGGATGAAACTTTACAATAATATAGGTTATACATCAGAATAACACATGGGATACATTTTATACCGAAATTCCCGCGGGAACCGATACAATGCGGGTAACACCGCGGGGCGCGGCTAGTTTATTCTATAAAACTAAAAAGTTAGCTATCGGTAGTTCTTAAATTTTGAAACTTTAGAATCCACACATACACAGTTAGGAACCTAACTTTTACTGGTTCTTAAGTTTAAGCAACTACTCATATTGAATGGAAACTACGTTTACAGATCGCTTTTCATTATCATTACATAGTATAAAACAAAGTCGCGTCTGTTTGTCGTTTGTCTGTTTGTCTGTATGCTTAAATCTTTAAAATTACGCAACGGATTTTAATGCGGTTTTTTGTAATAGGTAGAGTGATTCAAGAGGAAGGTTTTTATGTAAAAAAAATCCCGAAATTCCCACGGGAACGGGCACAACGCGGGTAAAACCGTGGGGCGCTGCTAGTATCAGATAAAAATGTAAAATAAAAGCGAAGTGTAGGTATCAGTACTTCTACTTCATACTATCATATCCTTAAGAAAACATGACAAATTCGCATCACTCATCAACCTATCAATCAAATAGCACTCACTATTACCAACCTAACCACGTACAGTTCCTCTTCTCACCATTTCTACATCATTCGAGACACAACACACGTAAACTGATCGCTTGCAGTTTGAATCTGTATCACCGTATTGAGACTAATTATTTACTTTCTTGTAATTAATTGTTTTAGTCGCATTTCGCTTTGAACGCCCGCCATTAACGGCTTCCGTTTGTATTTGGAACGTGATGTGAGTTCGGTTTGTTGTGTTGGTACTTGCTGGAGATGTTGGGAATGGAATTGTTTGTCTGTGGTCAAGTTTATGAATGAGGACTGTGTATATGGTTACTACGTCTATGGTTGGCAAGTCGAAAAAGAAAATAAAAAGTATTTACTTATAACATTTTTGTCGGAGCTGAAAAGAATTTGTTTCTAGAAAGATATAAGAAAAAGAAACTGAAATGTTATTGTCTATGATTTACTTACACCCAATTCACATAAAATCTAAAATATGACGCAATTCAAACTCCGAACGCTCAAGCCGACAAGCATCAATAGCCTAACTTATTTGACAACCAAAAAGTTTCTACTACAACAAACCTCATTTGCACTAAACAATGGCAAGGCACTGACTTATTTAACAGCAAGGAGGTTGCATACCGAATAATCGAACACAATATTCGAAAAAGATTCGAATATATTCGGAGAGAACAAAATTATTCATGCAACTTTATCCGTACAATCTCAAAAACGCCTCCGTTCATTCGACATGACATCTACAAGGCGTCTTGTCGAAACTAATCGACACTTGTACAAGTTGTCCTCTCAAAAGGACCGACACATTTTTTGTGAGTAAAAAAGTAATGACTGATGACACGGTATCATTATTGATGGTGTTTCAAAATGACATTTTAGAATGTAAACAATTTAGGGACACTTGTGTTTGTTTTGCTGATGTGATTTTTTATGATTTTTAGATGTTTAGTTTGAGCTTAGAGATGAGTATTTCAAAGCTTTGTTTTAGATTATAATTGGACTCGACGTAACATTATTATTAAAATGATAGGTCTAGCGACTCAGTGCCTATTAATATCTTCTTATGAAAAGGGACCTAGTTAAAACTGGAACTACCTTCTTTGTACAAAAACTAAATCAGCAAGTTATACAAGTAAGTCAATTGACTAAAACAAAAGGAAACCATAAACTATAAATGTTCTTTTTTTATACAAAAAAACGAATTCATTTCCAGTCGATCATTAAAAACTATCTGTCAGAATCAAAATTCGAACACCACTGCTCCTTTTTCAAATAACCAACCACATAAAATGTGGGTAAATATAAAGGCAGGTGTTTCCTCAAGGTTTTTATGTTGGCTGCCTTGTAAACTCTTCATAATTAATAATTTTAATCGCGTCAAGTTTGTCATTCGTTTGGCTTGGCATACCGGTGTGTTTTTTACTCGACAGTGTAGCGAGAAAAGCGAGTTGGGTTTTGGTTGATATATCGGAAGTCTTTGGATATAATTAAGATTTTATCACGTCTAGGTGTTTTATTCGTAGAGTAATTACTGCAGACATATTTAGGGTCAGATGCATGGTATGCAAGTTAGATTCATCTAGACTAAAGTTAGTAGAAACCTAGTACTCAGATAACTAGTCTATAGTTTTAAAAATAAGGAGAAAGTAGTATTACTGTAAAATTATTAGCTTAAGAGGTATTACGGTAAGGAAGATTATTCATTATTAAGACTGAAAAATTGTGAAACGACATACTTTAATTAATTATGTTAAATAAACCCAAGATCATTATTAAGTAAATATTTAAGGTACCAACTAAAAACTATTTCGTTAATAACTATTTACTTATCAAAAACAAAATCAAACCTTTTAATAAATCAATCAAACGCTTATTGTCTTTAGACTAACAATAAAACAGGCGGCAAAATTCAAATAAAGAACAATAGAACAACAACCTATTTAAAAAAAACTCGGTCACTCTATGGTTCCTTAATGTGATTTAAGACAAACGTCGGCGTTGTCTGTGGTAAGTTTCTTTAAAAAAACGTATAAATAACGATTAACAAAAAGCGGTGTCATCTCGTTCTGTTATCGAAGGGACGACGGTAGCTCTAGAGATGGGACAGGGGAACCGTGGAGTCGATGTAGTGCTTGTAATTTAATTAAATTTTAAAATGATTGACAGCTGTAAGGGAAAAAAATCTATCAAGTCTTTGCAATTTTACCGCATGATAACAAAAGTAACGTTTGAAGTTCCCTAGAAAAACGGGTCGCAAGAGATATACAATTGGTAAATAGGTTGAAAACACCACTCTGTACAGTTGAAACTACACTTCGCTTTTATTTTACATTTTTATCTGACGTTTCGGCCACTTTACATTAACCGTGGTCACAGTTCAATCTTCTGTAACTACGTCAGAGAGTCAGATAAAAATGTGAAATAATACCGAAGTGTATCTGTAAACGTGTTCTGTATAAGTGTATAAGTGATCGCTCGAATCTAAGAAACCAGTATTAATTGATGTTCTTTTTTAAAGCAATTTTTTATTATATATCTTGTCACACCAACACATCTCCGGCCCTGTTCCGGAGATAACATCTACGTGATGTAAGCGCGGTGTCGGCGCCGCGCGGGGTGGCCTCTCTATTATCTAGCGCCGGCTACTAACCACTGATACACTTTCGTTAACATCGGTTAGAGGCACAGTTTTAAGTTTTTATAGTAGGTACTAGGACCTAATGAGTTGGTAGGATTTGAAGTTTGGTAGTATACTCAATTTTTTTTAATTGTCAGTAAAGGTGGATTAATGTCGTCAATTTTCCAGTCGAAGACGACTACTCCTGGAGAGGAAAAAGGTTTAATGATAGGGTTAGAATAAAATAAAATGACTAAACCTTTTTCCTCTTTAGGAGTCATATTTAAGAGGAAGGTTATAAAGTTTGCCGAGGGTAAAAGCGAAATAACGAGTAATAGGTAAAAAACGGAAGCTTTTTTACTTTTAAAAAGTCTACCTATAGTTTAAGTATTTTAATTCCTCTTCATATACTTTTTGTTGAGCAATAAATAAGTTTTTTAGTAATAAAAGTAATTAAAAATGACCAGGAAGTATTAATTATGGAAGTGACATTGAGGCAAAGAGTTTTATTGACTTTTTATTTTTATTATGTTGGTACGTTTGACTGATTTATGACGTTTACTATTTGGCGGTTTATAGCAGCCAATTGGATAGATCTTAAACGTCAGTTTAAGCTGTTTATTGGCACTTTGGTTAAAGTTTGGACTAATCTTAGCATTAGAAACGTGTTATGTAAAATAATAAATATGATAGGAAGAACGAAAAGTTCAAATAATTTATTTCGTAAATAGTTTTTACAATCTATTTACAAACCCATAAGGTATGCAATTATAAAAATTAAAGTAAACAATATAAAACATTTACCATAGTTTATTTAATAATCTGTGGTTTAACTAACTATTACCTAAACTAGGACTATTAAAGATATTTAATCCTCAATTCATACAGAAAAAGTGTAAAATATGGGTTGGTATTATACATTGTAGAGCTAAATCTAGAATTTTAATCAAATAAAACAATAATAACAACAAAAATGACACTAAAAAATGACAAAATGTCACTAAAAAATAATAGTGTCAGTTTAATGATCTAAGTAACAGCATGTGACATATTTTGGAAATTCTTTTATTTTAATTAATTAGTGAGATGGCTGGTGGCGGCACTTTTATCTTTATGTCGGATCTGTGTACTATTTAATTTGGATATTTTAGGATATGACCACACATGTTGAACGAAAAATGTGTTTTTTGTAATGGTTATTAAAATTTAGCACCAAATTTTATGGTTTCAATAAATTTAATGCAAAATGTGAAGTTTTAATGCGTTAAAGTTTAATTATTTTAATTTTCATGTTATAAAATTTTTGTGTCATAATTTTTTTTGTGATACTCTAGCAGATGTCATTTAAATATTTAAATTAAACATTGTATTAAAAAAAATTGCATCACTGATAATATAACCATTATTAAAATTCCTACATGTAGAACTAAAATAACTTTTCTTGTTTTTGAAAAACCTCAAAAACTTAGTTAGTTCCATTCTCACATACTAAATTACTTCACTTCTTTAGTTTAAACTAACTACTGCATACATTGATGTCCATAAGCCACTATTTACTAATCTTCGGCACATCCATAAGATTTCTCCAACTTTATGTCAAGCCATTCTCCACCTAAAGTCTGTAAAGATAACCTCCAATTTGCTGTGCAAGGTATGTGTTGCATAGTAACATGCTGTTAAACAGCAATTAAGGATTAACCGTGTGCCTAAAGAATGTATTAAACTTACATGTTTTAATCCAAATTAAATTAAGATTTTTTTTTGGAAGTAGAAAAAAAAGAAAATTTTGGAGAAAAAAAAGAAAATGTCACAAAAAAAAATAGTCTTATAAGATCCCACTGCTGGGAATGGGTATAAACTAGCCAATTTAAAGCGTGTTTTATTGCTAACAAGCAACGGGCGAGTTTATCATCACCTAGATAGCGAATCTATCAGATAGGTAGCCAGTAAACTAATACGTGTAAAATGTGATAAATTAACGCTAACACAGTATAAAAGTGTGAAACACGAAGTTGAAGAGTAGTTGTTACGTCGAGGCGTCGGAGGGACCGCGTCGGGTGATTCCTGTGAAAAATGAAACGGGGCCGACTGTACCCACCGCTGTTATCTGACAGATAACTCAATTATCCAACAGATAACTTAGTTACTCAACGCATTTTATTTGGCTAGCGGTTTGGGATAGTGGCAGTGAGAGGGCTTACGGAGTCAACAATGTGTGCAGATAAGTTGTTGGCGATGCCTGGGCGTCAGTTATAATATATTAATATAAGGTATATTATTATTATTATATTAGCCTTGGGTGTCCCATCGTTGGGCAACGGCCTCCCCCCATCGTTTCCACTTCTCTCTATTTAGAGCTTCACGACGCCAAGGTATATAACCGTATAAATATTTTCAATTCAGAAATGAATCAAACATTATATACTTCGTTATTTATTAATTAATAAGTAATTATGATTCCTTTATTTCATCTTAGAGGACAGACTGAACGTAAAAACGTAAAATGAAACACTAGTTTAATATACGGAATAAACTTGATCGTAATGAGAAAATTTCATATAAGAAAATAACAGTACACTGAGTTATAAAAGAGTAAACTTAAGAAACCAGTGTAGAAAAGAGTTTTATTTTATTTTAAGCATGTATTATCACCTTGGAAGGCAAAGTTCTCCTTTTATTCCAATAAGAATAATACACAAAACCTGTTGATTCGGAAAAAAGCTTAAAAACACATAGTTTATTCATAACCTGTACAACACTAACATCATCTAAAGATTGAAAGCTCGTTGTAATCATTTTTCACCCTGATTAAAAAAACATGTTACCTAACCTAACCTAACCCAAACCATAATCTCACCAAACATGCTATCCATAGTTTAAAAACACAAGCCTCGCGCATGGCGGAACCCACCCTTTCAAACGAAGCCACAAGAATGCGTCACCGTGTGAGCAGATGTGACACCCCCCTCCTCCCCTACCGGGTTGAAGCAAATTTCCAAGGGAGGGGGCAATTACCCCCCGGCTAATTGATGCGACGGGGTAATTAATAGACTTTTAAAAGATGACACTTAGTAGTTGGATTGGTTTCGGCGCGAAGTTTTTTAAAGTAATTTTTTTGTCGTAATTTTTTTTTGGTTTGGATGTAAAGTGTGCTTGGAGAGGTGGCAAAATTGTAAAATTTTATTTTTCATATTTAATCGATTTTCGCTTCTGTCTTTAAATAACGATATTTTACACCTATATCAGCATCATCCTCTACTAGAAAAATAAGTTAAGTGCTATTGACTATCACAATATCCAAGTAGAAGTCCATGGTACCACCTGTTTCAAACTGCACATGATATTATATAATTATAAATATTATAAAGCTGAAGAGTTTGTTTTGTTTGTTTGTTTGTTTGTTTGTTTGTTTGTTTGTTTGTTTAAACGCGCTAATCTCAGAAACTACTGAACCGATTTGAATTATTCTTTCACTGTTAGATAGTCTATTTATCGAGGAAGGCTATAGGCTACATTTTATCCCGAAATTCCCACGGGAACGGGCACAACGCGGGTAAAACCGCGGGGCGCTGCTAGTAATATTATAAAGCTGAAGAGTTTGTTTTGTTTGTTTGTTTAAACGCGCTAATCTCAGAAACTACTGAACCGATTTGAATAATTCTTTCACTGTTAGATAGTCTATTTATCGAGGAAGGCTATAGGCTACATTTTATCCCGGATTTCCTACGGGAACGGGCACAACGCGGGTAAAACCGCGGGGCGCTGCTAGTGATATTATAAAAATTAACTTAACTTACTCGTAATAAATAATTTTACTACTACACATCTTTCAAATCTAACTACAAAATTAATGATACATGACCTTTCCCTACCATTACAGTAAAAATAGAAAACAACAAACCATAGAGCATAAACAAGCAGAGTTTATACTCTATCAATCATTCAGCAATTAATTGTAGAGGGCATTACGTTTAGTTATCTGTAGTAATTTATACTGTAACCTATAAAATATAGACTTGAAGTGTGAGCTTGTTTGTTGGCTGTTTACGTGTATTCCTTATCAATATGTTTGATAGGGTGAGATCATACAAGGGTAGAGTGAAAGCGAAACTGAACTAAATATAGAACATTCACAGACGCTCCTTACTGCCTATGTTACTAATTGCTGTACTTAGAGGCATCCATTAAATTGACACTTAACAATTGACGTAATTTTTCATACATTACTTGTCGAAATCACTTATTAAATCTCTACTAAGGAAGCATTTAGATATTCTTATTTTAATGTTAGACACACAGTCAATAAACTAAATCAATATTGGAAGAACTTAGTATTACTTGTTCCTTATACGACCATGTTGCCCAGCTGGTGTCATGACCAAAACGCCAAATCGAAATTAAATCACCTTAGTGTCAAATCTGTCATTTCAAAAACGACACTAGCGCACGTTCCATCTGATGAATCTTTTTTTAATAAAATGGCATCGTGGGTAACTAGGTACAGTAACATCGAATTACCATCGTATTGATTTATTGTTAATCGAATACAGGACCGAATCGTGTATTAACTGTAACCACTAACGTCACGATTTTATCACGTACTTTGAAAGCAGTTCTAACTAAGTTGTAAGTTGAAATGAGCAACGACGGCATACTACCCATAGTTCTAAGTAGCATAAGTCCCCACAGGAGTTTCAGGTACCAACAAATTTCAAATTTCCAGGCAAATGTTCCCCCAAATGAAGTTTCGTGTGTCCGGATTGGACGCAAAGGCGAAATATATACTACTATTGGACATTGTAGCGGCCGACGACTACAGATATAAGTTCCACAACAGGTACCATTATGGGACACCCTGCATCCATCATCACTTGCCTTGTATTGTACTCTGATTGACAGAATGGCGTTTTTGTGTTATTCCCGTTGACCTTAATATATTTTCCCCATAAGCTGTAGTTTGTCCAATTTGTCAAATTTTATGGGGTTTTTGGAACAAACGGGACTGCGCACAGACGCCACACTGTCGGTCCGCCAAGATATCACCGTTGATTGGAGATGCTCATTCCATTTTAACTGCGTTCCGTTACACGCTTATTTTCATTTAGCTTGTGATTCTCCACACGCAATGCACTAGTTCCCATCACACCCAATGATTCTTGCGTTCTCTAATTGCGTCTAAAACAATTTGTACGAAACACGCTTAATTTGAACCTTTTAAGGGCAATGACATCGTACGACAACGGAGTCAAACGATTAAGGATTCAACGCGCTTCCAATGGTTAATATCATTAAAATATCTTTGTCTTAAACACCGCTGCGGCGAACTAAAAAGCGGAGCCGACACCCAAGGTGAGAAATACCGGTGATACTCGCACTGTTATCCCAAATTAACCTAAATTGGGATTAAAGTCACATCAACAATCTCGATTAGAGATCTCCAGAGTACGGCCAGCCTTCCGGGTGCGGTCTTGGGGGCTTGTCGAATCGATAATCATCGTATTTGATCGCGTACATTGTTTGATTCCTGATGACAAGAGCCGATAAGATTCGTTCTCCGGTTTATGTCCGTCGATACTCGTCAAATATCAAAACCGCCGACTCGCCGGTTTGGCAACATCGAGATGCGACCGATAAACTTGGATTTAATATTCGTTAATTAATACGACCCGAGAATTCCGAATGCGACTGTGCGTCAGCCGTAAACCGATCCGGAGGCCGACAAAGGCCCACTAGCGCCGTTAGTATGGTAATTAATTATTACAAATATTCCCCACATAAATTACTTCCCAATTACTCGATCGTGCTGATATTCGATTCAAAATAAAATGTTAAGTCTGTCGCGATTTGACTTTGTAGTTTGTTCGTGTAAGACCACATTTGGTCACGCGCCGGTGACAGTGTTCGGGACATCGTAAAACCGCGACAATGGACGAGTGCGAACCATTTTTGGTTCTCCGGAAATGCTTTTTTGTTTGTCAAAAATTCTTTGTAACACCTTCGCGTGTGATCACGAGAAGTCCAGCTATAGAGGTAGTAGGACTAAAAGAAAAAAATTGAAATCTAATTAACACAAGATCACAAGCTAAACAGTCGATTCTCGTCAGTAAAAAGTGAAAACTAGTTGAACAACATGTCTCACAATCGACGCGATGTCAAATCGTTGTCGCAAGTACGAGTCCAACCCATGTTTTTCTCTCGTATTGGTTGCAGACGTATGTTTCCTGCCTACAAAGTTCGTGTTACTGGTCTTGATAAAAAAGCAAAGTACATTTTGCTAATGGACATCGTAGCCGCTGACGATTGCAGATACAAATTCCACAACAGGTATAAATAAAACGATGAGGGAATTAAATTAAAATAAGAAAATAGAATAAAACGGTGGAGTTTGATCTTATTTTAATGTAATTCGAATATTTGGAGGCAAGAGGCATGCGTTTTGTTCGAATCGGGGGATCTGTGTGGGTTTCCTGTGTCAATTAATAGCTGCGTACCCGCGGGTTAGGGTACGTTCCGATTTCCCCAAATTCATTGAGTTTTTAACGTTTAAAATGAGAACGTCCGATGGGTTGTCATTCGATTGTAGACTCTATGGCGCTTCGTTTATAGGTCATTTGGGAACAGCCCGCGTCTGTACCGGGGCAGTTAAAATGTTTACATTCCATTGCACGCAGATCTCTTTTCATTCGCATTATGTTTTTGTAGTAGCTATTCTGTGGAAATATTTTGATAAATTGCTTGTTTGCCGCTATTTACTGACAGCATGGTATTCTATAATATGTATGTAATTTATTTATTGGATCATTGTTGCATGTGGTGGTTTTTTGGGTTCATTCATTCACTCTTTGATGTTCTCTGTTAAAATTAAGTGTATAAAAGAACAGAATTGGCAGTTAGTATCTTAAGAGTAAGCGTTTCTATTGAAACGGAGCGGAGCGGAGCCCGATTTACCAGTCACAGTGCTTACGGGCTGTCAAACAACGCATTGACATTGTCAAAATCTTTTCGTATCGCATTGTGATTGGTCAGTTGCTGTCAGACTGCTTCAATGGAAACGCACCCTTAATCAAATGTCCAACATTTAGCAAAACAAAAATGTCCAAGCTATAGGTACTTAAACAGATAGTGTAAAGTCTTGTAAGCCAATCCTGCTCTTTAGCCAATTAGGTACATTGAGCGATTTTAAAACCTACTCCATAGTATAGTACTCCATAGTCAGTAACTACTCCATAGTCACTGACTATCTACAAAAACTTACAAACAATAATCATTTTACTACAAATAACTGAACCTAACTTCTTACTAATTTCTTTAGCTTACACTGTACGATTTTGTAAGGAAAGTGAATTCACACGAGTTATTAATCGCTCAATGTATTGGAATTTTACTATGCCATAAATTTTCCATCAAATTCACGAATAAATCTTCTCTTTTGAACATTGTCTTTATTTGATTGAAATTTTAAGTAAAGAATACTTTTTTCTTTTTAAATAAAAAATCCTTTAATTGCTTTTCTTTTTTTTCACTTTTCAAATACAGAACACATTCTCTTCCAATTCAAACACACACCACTTCTTAAAAAATAGAACACATTTTAAATCCCATTCTTTCTTCCAAGTCGGTGGATGGTCGCTGGTAAAGCTGACCCTGAGATGCCGAAGAGGATGTACATCCACCCCGACTCGCCGTCAACTGGCGAGCAGTGGATGCAGAAAGTGGTGTCCTTCCACAAACTCAAACTGACGAACAACATCAGCGATAAGCACGGTTTCGTGAGTACCTTATTATATTTGCAGCTGAAATCGGTTGGTGATTGGTTAATCGGTGTTTTGTCGAAAACTTCATGAGATTTGAATTTTCAATTTTATGATTAGGTACTGTAAAACGGCATGACAGATGTCATTTCGATACAATTTTCAAATAAGTAAGATTTTTTAATTTTGTTTCTCTATGATCACTCTAATACTTCCTGACATATTATGTCCTTTCAATACGATTTTCAGGTTGTTTTTTTAAATTGAGTCAACAAGATATTTAAAAAAATTAAGGATTCAAGTTCTTTGGTATTTATTAGAATAGTATGTTTCATCAATCAATCATCATCAATATCATGATAAGAGCTACATTAGCTTAAAATAATCACAAAGAAGTATGAATAACGCATGACGTTCGATTTTTCATACATTTCTGCTCCAAATTACTACA
The DNA here is from genome assembly GCA_963082685.1 of Cyclophora albipunctata. Lineage (NCBI taxonomy): Eukaryota > Metazoa > Arthropoda > Insecta > Lepidoptera > Geometridae > Cyclophora > Cyclophora albipunctata. The sequence continues at coordinate 5,074,424 of OY720133.1, forward strand.
CTCCAAATATTTACCAACAATTCTTCAACCGATTTCAAGCCTACTTTTTTTGCTATTCATATTTAGTATCCTTATGAGCCATGAAAATATAACAATGGTACCAACCTAAAAACATTGAGTAGCCACAATGGTACCAACCCATAAAAAATAAGTAGCCATGTTTTTTTTGTTTTTTTTTACGTACCGTGGTTGATATTATAATTAAAATGATGGGTAGAGACCTTTTTGACAGCGGGTGATTATTGTAAAGGGACGGTTAGTGTGTATTTACATTGGGCGCCCATCATCGTGTGAGCAGACCCTTATAATTTGAGTCCGTTACGTTGATTTATTGTCATGTTTGTTCTTTTTTTGAATTTTAATTTTGTGCAAGGTTTTTTTGGTTGCTATCACTAATCATTTCAAAAAAGTTTTTATTAAATATTATGAATTAGCTTCCTAGCTACAAAATATGTATTTTTTAGCATTTTTTTAGCAGATTCTCCTCTAATACAAAATATTTTTATGACATCATAAATTTTGATATTCACTAGCTTACCTTTTATTATGCATTAAACCATATTTGAACCTTTTAATTACCTCTATGCTTTTACTTGACACAAAGTTTAATACTTAATAATGGCATTAAGAATCCATAAAACTAAACTTTGTTTAACAAAAACAGCTGTTCAATATTAAAAAGTAATTAAACTTTAAATATAAATACTTTTACGTTTAATTACTCAAACATTAAAAGGTTTCCCTAAAACGCCACCGCAAAATGAAATGCCACCCGGAATTCAATTTTTATCCAAAAAAAAAAAATGAATAGAAAAAAAAAACTAGTTCCATTTCCAAAAAGGCTACCGAAAGGCGTTTTAACATACACACTTGAGCGGTTAACTACAGAGATCCAATCATAGATAACACAAACTTTTTTTTTTAGTGTCAACCTCTTTTGTCTCTGACGAGGGACCTTTATAATTGAAATAACCCATGAAAAGTTATGTTAGTTATGCCGAGCAGATGATTTTTCGAATGAAGTTTTTATAACATTGTTTTATGTTATTTATAGTTTGAAGTACGTTTTTTTGTAGAGTGATAATGGGAGATTGTTATCAAATAGTGATAGATAATTAATTATAAGTAATTTATACCTAATTAATTATGAATTATGGTGAAAATTATTTTAATATTTAAATATTTAGTTTTTTTAACTTTTTAAAAATAACCATAGACATAATTATATGTTTTTTAGAAAAAGATCTTTTTTTTTACTTACTAAAAAATAACCAGACATTATAAATGCATACGATTCTATAATCGAACATTTCAAACAACAGGTAATATAGATTGACAGTCCCGATACGAATGCTTTGTCTTTATTTTTTGTCCTCTACTGTCAAAATGCCGTTTGAACTTGGAATTTTGATTTATTTTTCTATTTTCGATTGTGGTTAGTACCCATTTGTTTTACCGAAGTTTCTTTTGCAAATTTCATCGAAAAAGTCGATTTGAAAAAAAGGTATTCTTTTGAAAATCAAAAAGGTATATTACTTATTATACACTCTGTTGTGTCCTATTGCTGAGAATTTGAATATAGCCCGTTATGTCGCACAGCTGGGGAAAAGCCTCTAAACACATTGAAGTCACCACTGTGACTCACTGTTCTTCGAGGAGAGTTTAGCGTAATTGTCAAATTTTCATAAAATTTTAATTTCCTCCTCACTGTACTGTCTTCGGTGAGATGAGAGACCTTTGCCCAACGTGTGACATTATAGGCTAATAGGTACTTAATTTAATTTCCATAGGCCCCATCATAATGCATATTTTGTCTATGCCAAGAGGAGTTCAGACCCAAACCTCTTTACACATAAACACATGCTTTAAAAACCACACTATAAAGATACCCCCAACATAACAATTCTTCATCAGGCAATCAAATCTTTAATCGCTTCACAATTCCAAGAAAATGATCCATTCCCGCCATTACCGCCAATTAACACCAAAGACAAACGTAGAGCAAACCAGAGACAAAAAAATATATAGAGTAACGTCATAAAACCTCAAAGATAACCATGAAGGTATTAATTATAACCTATTCTAATAAAATTGCAATTGTTTTTTCAAACTTTTTGTGCGAGACTTTTAAGTGCTTGATATGTCATTTTAATTGAAGAGACAATACGTAAAGCTGTTAACGGGACCATAAAAGTCCGAATGCAGACCAAGAGTGTTGTAAATTAACAAGGATTGCAGTAATATATCCTCGGCGTATTGATTTAGTGTCTGTCCGTCTGTCGGCACCGAAGTGTTTGTTTTTAAACTTAATTTTTATTATCCGTTTTAAAGCTAGACAATATAAAACTCAATAAAAGTTTACGCGAATAGTTTTGTTTCGTTTATTTTTAATTAATTGATAGGTTGTGTTTTGTGATAGCGGTGAACGCGATACGACACGACACAATACGACACGACACGATACGACACGATATGATCCGATACGACACGGTACGATACGATACGATAGGTATGTCAAAATCACTCATTATATCTCTCTCTTAAAAGTATTGTGACGTCGCTGAGCACGGGGCTAACACTACCGAAGAATTGGGACATAATTCAGGTTTTTTTGACTAGCTGAAATCCGAGCTTTGTGTAGGCTCGCGTAGTTTATCTGCCTGGTAATAATATAAGTTACTACTACATATGTTAAAGTACAAATCAATAGGCGTGATAGTTTTTCAGTAAAGTGTAACAGCCTCCGTGGTCTTAACAGCCTTTGTGGTCTTGTGGTTTGAGCGCTCGGTTCACGATCCGGAGGTTCCGGGTTCGATTCCCGGTGGGGACAATTTCGCACAAAAAATCTCTTTGTGTGACTGTCCTCAGTTTGGTTAGGGAATTGCAGGCTGAATCACCTGATTGTTCGAAAAGTAAGATGATTCCGTGCTTCGGAGGGCACGTTAAGCCGTCGGTCCCGGTTACTTTCTTTGGATAGTAGTCGTTACATGAGCCATGTCAGAGGCCTTTGGCGGCTCAATAACTCTGACACCAGGATTGGTCAGGTTGACCATCCACTCGATGAAGAAGAAGGGATAGTGTTGGGGCTCGCTTCGCTCGCCCTGATTAAAATATAGCACTCCTTATGAGAAACCGAACCGAATTGTATCTAATTCGTGAAAGTCCGATATAAAACTACTATTTTATTACTGTATTAGTTCTGCTTCGGCGGAGATAATCTTTAAACTCATCTACACGTGTCTTATGATAATTGTAGATAAGATTTAACAAACTAGTTCTTTTGACCACTGCTTAAGATGTCGTCGCTTAGAATAAGCGAGCTTATAAGCTGCGAGACGGCGAGTTCAATAGAACGCGAGCGAGCGACTAAATTGTCATAGGACTCAAAGTTGAGATAGCGACTAATCAGGTATTGACGTTAAATTTGACACAGTGACTATTTTGACATAGCGGCTAACTTGACATACTGTGTCTGGGTTGTCTTGACTTGACATAATATGTGACTATATTACGGCATGTAACGTGTGACATTATGCATTGTGGTTTCATTTGGTTTTCAAGAGGAAAGCTTGTGACTACTTTCCCTGCCAACATTCCCACAGGAACGGGTACAACGTGGGTACTGCTAGTTATAGCTCAAACTCAATTTTTATTCCGTTTTAGCCCGAAAGAGACTAAGAAACTGTAAAAGATATCAAAAACCAACAACACAAGAACACAATACGTTATCAACAATGCACTTAACAAACAATAAACATCAGAAAACTACCGTAAAATTACCAAAATTGATGCCTCAAAAACTTTTTATAATCGAGGGATAACTGAACCATTTTGGGTCAAAACATCTTGAAAGGACAATAGGTTAAGCGGGGGCGTATTGTTAACGTGAATGTGGGCCCTTTTTAATTGTACAGGTAATATGTTTTTCAAATACAGTCAAGCATTAATAATCTGTGTAGGTTGGTAGCAGATGGTTTTAATCTATTGAGTCTGTAACTCCGTAATCTATGGGAATGGAGATGTTCTTTGCTAAAATTGCAGTTGTCTTTGGATCTATGGAACGTCAGTTGTTCTAATGGCGGTCAGAATTTTAAAATTGGAATAATTGTTTAAACGTCAGCCGTCATTTGTTTTCGTAACAGAGCTTCAACTTTTTTAAAAGCATAGACTACAAGAAGTCCATAAACAAGAGCTCTCAAATACTCTCAGACTCTGTCTTGCCTATAATGATGAGACTACATTTACGCTTCAAAACCCTGTAACCCCATCTAACCCAATGAATCCGAAATTAAACCAATGCCATCGAACGCCAATCAAAGTCCCCTCAGACCGCATTTAACAATACCTATTCAACCAAAACCGGGTAAGATGAAGATAGCCCCACTTTTATCAGCCAAGATATTATCGCCCCTTAATAGACAATTCGGTGGAGCCCATAGAGCAACGCTGCTCGCTCCAATGCCTGCCAAAGGATATCGCCGTTTGATCAATAAGTGTATATATAAATTACTGAGCATATGCTCTCTAATGTTCAAGCAACCGAGACGCACAGCCGACCCTTTGTATCAGTCTATACTTTTCATATATTTATTCGCCGTGTGAATCTCGAGAAGTCTCGATTTTAAAGTTGATTGTAATCGAATGTTAATCGAGTTCGTTAGCGAGTTTGTGTCGGGTTTTGATGGTACTTGAGTGTGTTGGTTTTTGGAGTGTTTTTCGATATTTTTTTAGATTAATTTGGATTTGTGGAGATGTGTATTAGGATAAATATGGCATTTAAAGAAAGGAAATGATGAAACATATCTACGTTAACGCCTGTGGATGTCAAATGCTTCCATAATAGAGATTTAATGAGTGATTTTGACATGTAATCACTACATAGTATAAAATAAAGTCGTCTCTTTTTCGTGTCTGTCACACTGTTTGTCTGTCTGTATGCTTAAATCTTTAAAATTACGCAACGGATTTTGATGCGGTTATGTAAAAAAAATCCCGAAATTCCCACGGGAACGGGCACAACGCGGGTAAAACCGTGGGGCTGCTAGTATAATAATATGTATAACATTACATCAATTAGTATCGATTAAAAAACGTCTCTGAAAACGGCAGTAGACATCTTGATATTACAAAATATCACATTGAAATATTAATTAAAGCTATTTAAGTTTGTGTTTATAACTTCATCCTTGATAAGTACTTAACTTTAAAATACTTTTTATAATAAAGATGTTCTGTTACTACCTTTAAAAGATCATTGAAGTAAATTAATACCTCTACAGATACCACCGACAAAGGGCATAAACCCTTTTCCAAAAAAATCCATACATTTGTGCGTCGCAAAAAATCTATAGCTTTTTTCTCTAATAAGGTATTAAGATTAAGTCTATATCAATAACAATAGATGTAAGTTTAAACCAAAGAGGTTGTATACAATCTCTTTCGAGTGTAAATTGTAATCCTTTGAACGTCAAACGATGCTGGCCTTCTTGTTTTTAGGGTTCCGCAACCAGGAGGTAAAAACGGAAAGGCATAAGACTCTACTGTCTGTCTGTCTGTCACGAGACTGTATCTCACGAACCGTGGTAAAGTAAAGTATTAGCCTGCAATGTCCCACTGCTGGGCAAAGGCCTCTCACCTCACTGAAGATGATGTATATAGGTATATATTTCTTTTGTGACAATAAATACTAAAATCAGAATATATGTATAATCCTATACTACAAACGTAATAATTTGCGATTTTTATAGTGACTTTTTGCAAATTTTGGAATTATAATATTTCTAGGAAGGGAATTGGCCCAGGTTAGGGCTGCATAGAAGAACGGAGGAGACTCCTAGTATTGGAACTAAAGGCCAAAGGGACGAGTTGCATCTGTATCCCCTCGCACGCCTCCCAAAAAGACCGGGCTTGTCCCTACTACTCCTACTACCTTCTCTACTTTAATAATATTTCTAGTACGATGGCCCGGAACCCATCGGGCGCGAGCCCGACTCGCCCTTGGCCGCTTTTTTAATTAACCGCTGGCGCCTACAGCGGTGTCTTTGTAATTTTAAATGGGGATTACATTTTTATTGACTAAAATATTATCGTTTTAATAAAATTCAGTTTTATAATATAATGTTTTTGGAACTACTTTCGAAAATTAAGTCGGTTTTGTTTTTTTTTTGGGTTTTTTTCAAAATTTATTGAGTGTTTTAATGTTGTTTAGTTAAAGTATTGCTCAATCCTGGATCGTATTACGATTATCAAGGAACTAGCAGCGCCCCGCGGTTTTACCCGCGTTGTGCCCGTTCCCGTAGGAAATCCGGGATAAAATGTAGCGTATAGCCTTCCTCGATAAATAGACTATCTAACAGTGAAAGAATTATTCAAATCGGTTCAGTAGTTTCTGAGATTAGCGCGTTTAAACAAACAAACAAACAAACAAAACAAACTCTTCAGCTTTATAATATTAGTATAGAAGATACTCCTCTCTGTGCTGACAACTTCAGTGAGAGATTTTTTGTATAACTAACAGATATAAGTAAGATGATTCCGTGCTTCGGAGGGCACGTTAAGCCGTCGGTCCCGGTTACTGTCTACGGATAGTAGTCGTTACTTGAGCCATGTCAGAGGCCTTTGACGGCTCAATAACTCTGACACCAGGATTGGTCAGGTTGACCATCTACTCGATGAAGAAGAAGACTAACAGATTTAAGACAGTTATAAAATAACCTCATAAAGATGTTATGAGGTTATTTTATAACTGTAAGTAGGTACAAACCCCTTATTTTTCCTCGAGTTGACTGCCTGAAGGCCTCCGACATGGTCTAAAGATTGTAACAACCGGGACCGACAATTTAACGTGTCCTCCGAAGCACGGCAGCGCTCAGATAGAAATGCCTTAATTTTTTTCCGAAGACAAATGAACATCAAACACTTTTAATTCCATTACCTATGACAGATTGACCCTGGATTAAAACCATGATAGATTACGGCTTCAAGCTACGGATACAGTTTACATGGATCCGATAGTAAAGCGTAGGTACAGTGTAGTTGTTTACTTACTTTGTATGAGAAAAGTTATTCTAGTATTTTTAATCTGACGTTCCAGGAATTGTAAATCCATGTTCAAAGACTACACTTTCGTTCTACGTTCAAACCATCAAGCAAAAAACAAACTTTTCAGTTTTATTATATTAGAAACTAGCAGCGCCCCGCGGTTTTACCCGCGTTGTGCCCGTTCCCGTGGGAATTTCGGGAATTTTTTTACATAAAAACCTTCCTCTTGAATCACTCTACCTATTACAAAAAACCGCATCAAAATCCGTTGCGTAATTTTAAAGATTTAAGCATACAGACAGACAAACAGTGTGACAGGCACGAAAAAGAGACGACTTTATTTTATACTATGTAGTGAAGATTATTTAGCGACATCCTCTGAAAATTGCAATGGAGATATATTTATGACTACTACCTGTCTAAATTGCAGTTCGTTCATTCATATCGAGTAGACTAGTGGCTAACTCTGGTGTTGGTGTTAGACCGTCTGATGGCCTCCGACATGGTCTAACGAATGGAACATCCGGAACCGACTGCTTAACGTGCTCCCCGAAGTACGGCATCAGTCAGATAGAGTTGCCACTAGCGGCCACCAATCAGAGTCGTGGCAGAGTTGCAGATCGATGCGTTAACATCGCTCATTCAAACTATACCATGAGCGCTACCACTTGCTTACTAAAACTTACAACCCCGTTGGCACGGTGGCAATGAGAGCGCTTACTGTGTCGGGGGTTGCGGGTTCGATTCAACGGAGTCAACAATATGTGCCACCATAGTTGTTGACGACGACGTCTGGGTGTCAATTATATATTCTTACTAGCAGTGCCCCGCGGTTTTACCCGCGTTGTGCCCGTGCCCGTAGGAATTTCGGGATGAAAAGTAGGCTATGACCTTCCCGTTGAATGTAGCTATCTATTACAAAAAGAATTATTCAAATCGGACTGGTAATTCCTGAGATTAGCTCGGACATACAAACAAACAAACAAACTTACAAATTTTACCTCTCAATATTAGTAAAGATTTACAAACTTAACGAACTTACTCACCACAGCATAACAAACCCCAACGAAACAGATACACAATGTTAAACCCATTTTATTTGCAATGATATAAAACAAACACTCCACCCCAAGTGTGCGATACGGAGATATCCGATCATCACACAATCAATATTGAGTTTACTGATTCAGTTTGGACAAGCTACTTGACATTGTATCTACCTTTTAATGGCCATTGTGGAGGCCCCGCCGAGTATTATTAATATCTGTGGTGATTTAAGTAGTCACTGTTATACTGTTATATTTACCCGCGTTGTGCCCGTTCCCGAGGGAATTTCGGTATAAAATTTTAGGGAAAAAACTCCATGTGTAACTCTGATGTATAACCTATATTACTAAAAACTACTGGACGGATTTGGATGAAACTTTACAGTAATATAGCTTATACATCAGAATAACATATGGGATACATTTTACCCGAAATTCCCGCGGGAACTGATACAACGCGGGTTACACCGCGGGGCGCGGCTAGTACTTCGTAACTCTGGAGTCTGGACATACGAGTATCAACTGTTATCCCAAATAGTTAAATATTTGATACAAACCGGCTAACCCAGCGTTAACTTAACTAAACTTAGCTCCAAGTTTGTGTTAATAACTTGAAACTTAGCCTTGCAACGCCTAGCTTAGCTCGAACTTGGTGTGGGTAATTCTTTAGTAGGTGTTTTGCTTACGAAGAAGTTTGAGCGGTTAAAAGTTTTTGTATGTAAAAGAGTAATTACGTACTACCAGCGCCCCGCGGTTTTACCCGCGTTGTGCCCGTTCCCGTGGGAATTTCGGGAATTTTTATACACATAAACCTTCTTATTTTAAAAACCGCTTCAAAATCCGTGCAATAGTATTTGAGTTTATCGCGAACTGACAGACAGACAAACAGACGCGGCCGGGGGACTTTGTTTTTAATATGATTGTAGTGATGTGAAAAAAAAACTTTTATGCATTTTAATTTTAAAAACTTCTGTACCAAATTGCAAAAATCTGATACTTAATATATTCAATGAGAATAAAAAACTATTCCAATAAAAATAGTTTTACCTCTAGAACCATAAACTAGAACAGAGAGTTTATAGTTTTCAAGAATTTCCTGTGAAACTCTTTCTATAGAGAATACGACCTCTATTATAGAAACATGTAGTTTTAATGTCAGTGTGCACGCACCCTTAGCTAAATACGGGTAGTGTGTGCGTGACTTTATGGCGTTGGAGTCGACACCTGCCTTGGTGTCGAAATGGCTATATATTATCAAAGTATGTATGATAAATTTTCAAGCTGTTTATGTTCACTCATTCATTTCTCATAGGTATTTATGGTTTTAATTGCTTTGAAAGTAGTTTTTTATGGTAATAAGGGTGGATACAGACTAGCGTTTCGGAAGCTTGGAAAATACCATATAAATAAACGCGTAGTAAGAACAGTTTAGCTATCAAGTGGTATTGTCACTTTCTGACATTATGCAATTTTCCGAAGAGCAAAAGAGACAAAACACAGTGTATCAGTGTTTTAGTTATACCGCGTTATTAATAAGGGTCAAACGAATACCTACTGCTTTTTCCCGCTTTTAAGCCACTATTGTTTCCTATAACATTTTCAGAGCTAATTTTGAATTGAAACTTCGTTTGTGTCAGATAAAAATGAAAATTATAAAAGTATCTGTAGACGTGGTTTTAATTCAAAAAGAAATCTGAAAATGCTATAGGAACGTACAAGCGTTTTAAGCTCTAAAACGCTCATGCCCTGAGAGACTTATGCCAATATTGAGCAAATGTTGGTAGTTGCATTTGCACATCAGTAAGTCAGAATAAGTTAAGCTAAAATAAAGATATGTAATGCTAGTATGTGCGTTACTTATGCTCAGAAAAACGCTAGTCTAAAACCAGCCTAAGGGCAAATATGTTTTCCATATAAGTACTAATAATTCATATCGCAATAATTCATATAATTCATTCGCCCCCCTAGTTTATTGTGTTCATCGCATAGTTTGAAAAAGCGATGTTAATTTTTTATGGCAGTGAAGCAACGTATAGTATCACTACTTTGATGGGTGGCCAATAGTGGCATTTCTCGCAAGGTGGTCAACTGGGCCCGCAGAGCACTGAGCCCACGGGCTAAGTTGACCATTTTTTTTTCTTTAGGGGCGACTCGACCCAAGGGTCAACCCAGCCCGCTTACGTACCGCCTAAGAGTCAATTCAGCCCGCGGGCGTAGGTACTATTCGGTAGGTTAGGGTTTTTTTTTTTTATCGACTGATCCTGTGGGCTGAGCAGGCCCTTATCGGTAAATAGTAGTCGTGTGATTAGTGTGGGTCGAGTCACCTATGAAAAAAAACGGAGTGGGTAACTGAACCTGCGGGCTCAGTGCTCTGCGGGCCCAGTTGACCACCAAGCGGCATTTCTATCCGAGCGTTACCCTGCTTCGGAGGGCACGTTAAGTTGTCGGTGCCGGTTGTTTCAATCGTAGACCGTTCGGATTTTGAATCGAGATGAAGTTTTTATCTGTACATGAACAATACTAAGGTAATCCACATATGTGTGTATAGACAACTTTCATATTACAGCTAAATAAATGGAGCCTCGGTTCCAAAATTAGGGCATATTTTTTAGTGACTTTAAAATCAGATATAATTTCAAAGAATAATCAGACAAAGACGGAATCTTAATCTGATCTTCTAATAAATCTACTAAGGGAGCATCAAATTGTCATAAAAGTCGTCAAATTTTGACTGGCTTTTCTGAGTACGGGCGTTAAAGACTAATTTAAATTTGTCAAAGTTAAACAATGAATACATTTTATCTGATGGTTGAAGTCGCTCTTACTATTATTATAAACAATAAATACGAGTACATAAAGTAACTGAAATACGACTAGTGCGTTCTTTACGACGTCTTACGGTTATCAATCTACACAAAAAATCGGAAGGAAAAAACTTTGTTGTACAAAGTCACAAACATTTTTATTACATGTCATTGAACACACACTTACCAATAGCACATAAATAATTCAAAAGAAACTATGTATTTTCCGCAAAGGATCGCGTGACGGCAATGCGTCTCGCACCCCCACCGAGGCGGCCATTTTGAAGCCCAAAAATTGGCGGGAAAATTGAGAAAACGACACTTCTACTACCTCCACGTCAAACCACAAACTCGACTCGTAAACTCACACGAAATTTATGCAAACGACTCAAATAGAAATAAAAAATACAACAGAATCGTTTGTGAAAACTGATATAATTTTTCTGAGACCGACCGAAATTTTTATTGGGTTCCAGGGAAAGTTTGGCGGTTGATGTGTCTATTAAATTCCTTGCGGTTGAGTTAGTCTGTTAAGTAAGTTGGGGCGAAGGAATAGTTGGCGAAGAATTCCAACACTAACACATTGACAGGTTGATTTGTGAAAGTGCTAAATGTCAAAAGAGTTATCGCGTTATCGACTTACCTTTTCTTTTTCTTTGTTCGAAGAATTGAGTCATAGTGTTGTGAACTATGCTAGAGTAGTGAACTATGCAACGTTCTTTTCGTTCTTTCGTTCCGCCTACTTCGAATTCCCGCACCAAATCCATTAAGCGGGCAAATAGACTTGTAGTGTCGTGCCAATAGCGCAGCCTTCCCTAAAGTAAAACAAATAAAAACAAATATAAAGCCGCACAACTTAGGAACACTCAAAGTTCACTTTTATTTTACGTTTAGTACCAATAAAAATGTCACTGCGAACATACTTCCCAAAATTCTGGCTTCACAATTCACTAAAAGTACTGGCGTGTGACAATAAAACGGCCGATACAAGTGGCATTAGACTGAAACCTGCAGGATGGGCTAGAGGCACGCATCTACTAGAAAACACCATATAAACTTGACCCCTGTCGCCCCCTTGAATCTTCTCCCGTTCCAAAGAAGCTCGTTTATTCCCTTCATTGCGAAGGGCTCTAATAAAACTGGGTGGCGTGGATCCCTCTCCGTGTCTCTATGTGGGTGAAGGGGGGAAATCACCTATTATTAAGGGGGGTGCCAAACTAACGGTTTCACGTGTTGTTCGTTTTTATGCGTTCCATTTGAAAGAGAACGCTTGATGGTGTAATTTAGGTACGAAGTTTGTTTACCTCTACACCTTAATTTGAAAAGAAATCTTTTTCTCCTCGAGATCATAGCGTCAACACAAAACTAAAACGCACCACGTAAATAAAATCTATTATTGGTTGAGAAATATTGGCTGTCACATAAAATCAAAATGGCGATCGAAGATGGCGGGAGATTATTCCCTTTCGTAAGTAAATTACACAATGCCTGAACTCTCCTACAACTTTTATTTTTCATTTTACAAATATAGATTGTTCTATTCTAGTTCCGTTACTGTGTAAACGCGGATCGTGCATGACTATGTCAAATATTTGTCACAACATCGTGTCACTGTTGTTATTTATGACATACGTATGGTAATCCGTACACACTGACGCCTGTCATACATCAAGTGGAAAGGTGACGTAATCGCCAATTTTGGCGCCGAATTGAGGTCGTTCAGTACCTGTAGTTGAGAGGTTTTACTGACAGGAACACAGTACTTATGTCGTGTACGAACAAATTGATGTTTTGTACTTTATACCGATGTACAGAGACAGCTCAAGGTTCGCAGCCATCTTTTTTACAAGTACAAATACGGAATCTTAATTTAATCCATGGTGCCAACTGGCAATTGTTTCCATATTCGAATTTTCTGTCTTCAAGTTCTATTTTTCTCTACGACGATTCACTTCCTGTTCTATTTTTATGATATCTATGAAGTTTGAACATTCTTCTTTTAAACTTTCGTGACGATAGTTCAAAATTCAAATCGACATGACATGTTATCTGACAGTTTGACAGTTTATGACATCGTTTGGAATAGCTATGGAATCATTCATTCAAAAGGCGATTTTCCATGAAATTTTCGCCTTAAATATTAGGCTATAAACATACTCATTGCGTTATTCGACATTTCTGTTTACCCTCTATAATGAAAGGTACTGGTAACACAATAGCATCCCACACAGAAGATCAATCACAACCTCCCGCCCAAGTCGATATCATTTGTCGCATTGGGCGCCGCCTTCCCGCCCAATCTCGGACATAGAAAATTTAAATACAAATAGGTTACATATGTTTGTTTATGGCTTTGTGATTTTGTCTTTGTTTGTTGTCAATTTTGGAGGGATTCGTTTGATGGGTTAAAGAGATATATCGTTAGGGGTACCAAAAATAATTTTAGCCATAGACAGTACTATTTTTTTTCAACAGGTACTTTTTCTTTATTTTTCTTTCGTTACAAACTACATGAATGGAATCTTCAAAAATATTTTTCGACAACCCTAGACAAAAAAAACAATATCGCAACGTTTGAAGAACGTGAAATATGTCAAATTGACGTTTTCACGGTGACATCACAAGGTGTGAGGGTTGCCAGTGTAATAAAAATATGGAATATTATTGAATACACCAAATACCTCACACGGTTATAAAGTGTAATAACTCTCTGAAATATGTATTTACATTTCCCTCTTATTTGAAATTGAAGCACGAATTTTTCCAATATTGCGATGTGCTGAACGATTTCAGACTTTATTACAAGGACATAAGAGTTTGAACTATATTTTGGTCACATATATTTTGTTTTAATGTGCACGTACTGGCTGTTAACGTTTATTTATTTCAAAATTTGGCATTTTTAATAATAGATAAGGCATAATAACTTCGTTCAATAATTGAGTTAAAACCTCAATGGTCAAAATTAGGTAACTAAGTATCATTGATAGAAAAAACAATTAAAGCGTAATCTAACACTAACATTACATTAAAATAACACAAACCTCTTTGACCTTACTTAAGAACATTAAAATTTAAAAAACACTAAACCTTCTTCATTAACACCGTTTATAAAGAAAAGAGTTAATCCCTCCTTGGTCTAACACCGTTAATGACATGGACATTTAAGAAAATAACCATAACATTCTATTTTCAAAGATACATTTTAAATTAAGACCACCACGGCTAAGAAGTCACATCATACAGCCTTAATATCACCTTAATATTTTAAGATGAGTTTACACGAATACATGTTTTTAAACATGGAATGTCACTCTCGGTATCTTTATGCTACCAAAGTTTAATATGCGCTTTTATCTTTTCTGTATTATTAGCCACCGGTCTTGAGCAGGGTTGCCAGCTTATTATTTGGTATTTATTGAAATGTCAAGCGATGACACGAAAGAAAATATTTAAGTAGGTAATATATTTGTAATTATAAGTTGGTTTTTAAATTGTACGTTTACGTAAGTATCATTTTAGTTCGATCACTTTATTACTTTACGAATAGTTTTCTTTTCTAGTCATCTCTTAAAATGATTCACTCAAATAATTGCTATTTTAATGTGACAATCTATCGGAATTATAATAATTAGGTATCTGTGCAATATTGATTATAATGCCAGTTGAAAAAATAGTCTATCCACAGACAACCCTATTTAAATTAACTTTCCATTTTCAAACGTACTTTGAATCTGTCATCAACATCTTGAAGGTGGCCAGTCAGTTAAATGGTGGGAAAATATAAAAGTAACGGCTTTTAATGAAAATTGAACTTGAATTGTATGGGTGGCCGTTTCATGAAACAAAAACTATAGGCACGCGTGGTGATTACGCCTAATATTCCTCATTGTTCGGTGATACGAGAGGCCTTTGCCCAGCAGTGGGACATTACAGGCTAATTATACCTATATTTTTTGCACTATAGGTACTTCACCATTATATGTAGCGTTCGTGGCGTAGTTTGACTAAGCGATGTTAACTCATTGTGACTGTTAAGCAACGTGCAGCTCGGCCCCTAATCAGATGGGTCGATAGTGGCATTTCTGTCTGAACGCAACCGTGCTCCGTGCGTGCTTCGGATGAACATGGGACCGCTAATCTATACTAATATTATAAAGCTGAAGAGTTTGTTTTGTTTGTTTGTTTGTTTGTTTGTTTAAACGCGCTAATCTCAGAAACTACTGAACCGATTTGAATAATTCTTTCACTGTTAGATAGTCTATTTATCGAGGAAGGCTATAGGCTACATTACATATTTTATCCCGAAATTCCCACGGGAACGGGCACAACGCGGGTAAAACCGCGGGGCGCTGCTATTATATTATAATTATCGGTCCCAATTGTTTCAATCTGACCATGTCGGAGGTCTTTATGCGGTCTTAAAGCTCCGACCTAGATTGGCCACTAACCCACACGAACTTAATTTTTGTACAATATCTTCTTTAAATTGCACTAGTTGTAACAGTAGCTAAACCATGTCAGAAAGCTTGTGACAGCTTTTGACAGTTGTAACCTGATACACCTTCTGTCAGCGTGACGTGACTAAATGTGACAAAACAAGATATGACAAAATATACTGTTCATTGATTGGTTGAATACCTATTAGAATGCTTCACCAATCAACGCAAACTATTGACTTATTCCATCTACTTGAGTGGTTAATAATGTAATAATAACTAGTGCCTAATAACTTTAATTAAGTATGATCTAATATTATTTGGACTATCTATACTAATAAAGCTGAAGAGAGTGTTTGTTTGAACGCGCCAATCTCAGTAACTACCAATCCGATTTTAATAATACTTTTTGTAATAGATAGCCACATTCAACGGAAATGTTATAGGCTATTTTTCATCCCGAAATTCCTACGGGATCGGGCACTACGCGAGTAAAACCGCGGGGCACTGCAAGTCACTTATAGATAATTTTAATATCAATATCCTTATACTTAAGTCTAATACTATTTTTACCTTCACACAAATGACCTAACAACTATAAAATCTAGATTCAAGCCTAAACAAACCTCTCAGCGCAACACATGCGGGCTCATTCAGCCCATTAATCAAACGAGTTGATAAAAGTTTAAGATACTCCATGGTTGCCACTGAATAGATTAAAGGGAGCCGAGCTTCCAACCTGATAAGCAAGACGTATTAAAAAGATAATTAGTATTGTCTCTGGCCACCGAAGAGTTATCAATAGACCTTTTTAAATCGGCTTTTAGAGACGTTTCGACACTTTAAGTAAAATTTGAATTTAGATTTTTTTACCTCCGTGGAGGTTTGGATTCAAGGAGAAATAACGTGAAGTTAACGTTTTTAAGTTCTGTGTCATAAAAGAAAGCTGTATCAGCTGTATGAGATCACTCTATATATTACTGGCAGCGCCCCGCGGCTTTGCCCGCATTGAGCCCGTTCCCGTAAGAATTTTCGAAAATCCTTTCTTAGTGTGCACTTACGTCACTTGAAGAACCTTCCTGCCAAATTTCATGTTTCTAGGTGTAGCGGTTGAGGCTGTGCGTTGATTATCAGTCAGTCAGTCAGTCAGTCAGGACTTTGAATTTTATGTATAAAGATTAAATTAGAACTTATTATTTGCAACGCCTACAATTTCCTAGTTTCGTCGCTTTCTCTTGTGAATTTCGGGATAAAAATTATTCAAACAAGCAAACAAACTCTACAGCTTTATTATATCAGTAGATTATAGACTGATAGAATGGCAGTAGACAATTTGATTTGTCTATTACTCTTTTCTGAAAACGGTTTTATTCCAAACTCTTTAAACAAAGACAACAGAACTAAATTAAGCAGAATTACATTGCACACAAAACAAATTAACGTTAATAACCTATCACGCAATAATACACTCTAATCCAACCACTTAAAGATCTTAATAACTTAGCTTGAACCGCGAAACCTGACCGAAGTGAACTAATTGAAATGCATAATAATCAAAACTTATATTTCAATATGCGAATAAAAGATTTGGACGTTCTTTATGTTAAACAAATCGGCCTCTTTGGAAGAACCTCAAAGATGCCGCCATTTTTAAATTTTATAGTGTACCATGGAATATGCATTGACGCAGTAGGGCTGGGATCAGTATTAACGTTAATGAACTTATACATTTTATTTTATTCGCGTTTTTTATTGGCATTTTTTATGATGTCGATACGGGTAATTGGTTATTTATGTGTGAGGTGTTCATTTGGCTTTTATGACAATCTTTGCTTTTTGATCGATTTTGAGAAGGTATTGATCCGATTATTTTTGAGTGACGCGAAAATTATTGCTTATTGGTTCTCTAACTGCCGCTCTCAAAGTCGTCCATTGAGTCGTCTCTTAACTAACTGAAAGAAATTTTCATCCATTACAACGTGCCATCTGTGCTTCGGAGGGCACGTTAAGAAGTCGGTCCCGGTTGTTTCAATCGTCAGATCATGTCGGAGGCCTTTAGGCAGTCTAAAAACCCCGACACTAGGGTTGGCCACTAATCCACTCGAAATAAATAAATCCATTAAATGTCAAAATCACTCATTAAATTTCGACGTCTCCTGAGTACTGGCGTTAGTATTTTGTAAGTAACTAAATAGTGTTTTTTTAAACTTAACAATTCCTATCCTAATTCGAAATTCAAATCCACACACTGCCAACCTAATAAAAACTAAACTCATTTGTTTACCATAGAGTACAACCTGTATAGAGTCATTTCTTAGGTCGTATTCACTCTCCGGACCACCAAGGAGGTATTATCTATTTAATTTGTGGACACTGGACACATTTCCAGTTAATTGAGGCGCTTCTGTCGGCTTTCTGAGTGCCGACATATACTTTACGATATTCAATCGTTCGATTATATTGAGTGGGGGTTTAAGGAGGTTTTACTTAGATAGAAATGACTAGCAGCGCCTCGCGGTTGTACCCGCGTTGTGCCCGTTCCCGTGGGAATTTCTGGAATTTTTATACTTATAAACCCTGCTCTTGAATCACTTTAGCTATTAAAAAAACCGTGTCAAAATCCGTGCAGTAGTATTTGAGTTTATCGCGAACAGACAGACAGACGCGGCTCGGGGACTTTGTTTTATAATAATTATGTAGTGTTGTATTAATAGGTTATGTATTGGTTTTAATATTTTGAATAGCTGTGCCCCGCGGTTTTACCCGCGTTGTGCCCGTTCCCGTGGGAATTCCGGATTTTTATTACTTATTATAGGTACCTAGTTATTCTAATTTTGACATTATAATTTACACTTAATATTATAAAGAGGAAAACTTTGTTTGTTTGTAATGAATAGGCCCAAAAACTACTGGACCGTTTTTAAAAATTCTTTCGCCATTCGAAAGCTACATTATCCACTAGTAACATAGGCTATTTTTCATCCCGAAATTCCCACAGGAATGGACACAACGCGGGTAAAACCGCGGGGCGCTGCTAGTGTATGAATAAATCAATTAGTTAAGTGTCAATTTAATGAAAGTCTCTGCGACAGTTAGATATTTACGTTTAATCAATCATTTTTATATTAATACAAAACATTTATTGCCATAAGTACCAACAGAACCAACGTACGAAACACTAATCCCGATACAAGTTACTACAAAACGATCACACACACAATATTACATCATAATTGATACAGCATTAACAAGAGCGCATCGTAAACTGTAAAAGGCATGCCCTATCAATATAATAACATCTCAACAGATAATAATAGTACTCTAAATATATTATCCTATTACCGTGGAGGTATGACGTAATAGCTTAAGCCTCTTCCACACAGGCGTGGTGATACTAATCCCATGTTTCCATTGTGAACGCACCCTATTTATAACCACCCTAACTTCCTTTGTAATTCTAAAACGTATTTTAAACCTTATTACAACTGGTAAAAGCAGAAATTACGTTGAAGTGTTGGATAGTAATAATATTGAATAAAATAAATTATGCAACTTTTTAAAAATAGAATTTATTTGTCTATTCAAAATGGCGGTAATTCGTTTTGAATTTCGAACTTCTATTTAGGTTCCTATTTAATGAAATCGAATGTACTGTAGATAACTGGTTCAGTAGAAAGCGAGCGAGCATAACATTTTTTAATTACTCGCTCGCTTGTAAAATCGCTCAATCTCTACTAACGCCTAAATATAACATACAATATTATTACTAAAGCGGATTGCACAAGCATTCTTAGTTATATTAAGCGCCTTAATATGTTTAAACAAAAAATGACGTTAGTTTTAAATAGTATTTTACCTCGTATAACTTAAAATACAAATTTGAACGAACAGCTTTTGTCTCTGAAACATATTAAGGCTCAAAACAGATTTAAGAGTTCTTGAGCAAGCCCTTAGAGAACCAAAATGAATATGTAATTCTATACGCAATCATATTCACACGCGATGATTGCTGTAAAGAATACGGTAGTCGACAGTGACAGCAGCTGTCACTGAATTAAGTACCCAATCGAACGGACAGTATAATAATAGATAATTTTCGGCGACCGAAATTGATTAAGTCTTTCGCTGACCGCACCGACCGTCACAACTGTCACAAGCCACCAAACCAACCATTCCCCAAAGAATACCTATTCCATATTCGAAATAGATATCAATCTAAGTCGCCTTAGGGGTGACAATGAGATTATTTTCCTGCCCACTGATTGGCTGGCTTGCTGTGACGTCACGGGGTGGACACGCCCCATACGGATGAAATGAATGTTAGAATGTCCAGTGTTGTAGTTATGGATGCGATTTGGGCATTTGGCTTCACATTCATACCGGAGATGTAGGCAATAATACATAGGCAGGGATAATGCACTCTGTGGGCTTACGTCAAAATTGATTGCAATTGATCTGTCAATTTCTTGTTGAAAGATTTGAAATCGGAACTAATATGGCGACTTTGAGACCAAAGACAATTGTAGATTTAAAGGTCGGTTCCCATAGGAATTGCAGGATGATAAATAAGCTGTAATCTTCCCGTTGAATGTGGGTATCTTTTACAAAAAGAGTTATTCAAATCGGACTAGTAGTTTCTGAGATTAGCGCGTCCAAACAAACACAAAATCAAACTCTTCAGCTTTTTCATCACTACATACCTAGTATAAAACAAAGTCGCTACTTTTGTCTGTTTGTTTGTCTGTATGCTTAAATCTTTAAAATTACGTAACGGATTTTGATGCGGTTTTTTGTAATAGGTAGAGTGATTCAAGAGGAAGGTTTTTATGTAAAAAAATCCCGAAATTCCCACGGGAACGGGCACAACGCGGGTAAAACCGCGGGGCGCTGCTAGTTATAGTATAGATTTGAAAAACAGGTCACTTGAAACAACTTTAACTATCGCCTTTAACTAAAGAATGAACTATTTTATTTCAAGTACAAATTTCTTCAGACTTGTCAGGAGTAGAAACGCATAAACCTTTGCTTACAAAAGCTTGAGAGAGAAGAATACAATTTCTACTCAAAGTACTTAAGGTAAAGTCACCTAATTCCGTGGTATTTTCAACATAACAAGGAAAGACATAATATATGAAGTATTGACTGTAACTTAACAGTGCTTTATCTGGTGTCATTAGAAACGGTATTCTTTTGACTACCAAACTAAATTAAAGTTAAATCTATTTTAAATTGATTTATAGTTTAAAAAAAAAAATAATGAAGTAAGTCCGAAGCACCTAATTCCGCGTTAAAAATCTTAATTCCGCGGCATGTGGTTCCTAAATCCGAGTATAAAAAATGTAAAGGGAATATTTTAGTATCACATAATTTACTAATTCGATACACAGACAAAAAGTGTTTTTAGCTATTGTTTATCTGAACAAATTGTTAAACATAAAAAAGAACACCCTGTGATTTTCTTATATTATACCGCGGAATAAGGTGCTCATACAACCCAATCCCGTTGCAGTCAGTTACATAGTGCAACGGAATTGGATTTCAAACTTTGAAAACACTATTCCTATTTCCGAGTGTTAAATAAATATATTTTTTTAAATATGTTTCATACAGATAAATTTTTATTTATAATATATTTTTAATCATCTACAAAATTGCATTCATTTACACAGGTAAATTGTAATTAAATTAATATTACCTGCATCAGTTCTCCATACAACAAATTAACAAAACTCGTAAAAAGAATTACGATTTAACATTTTTTATTGTTCAAATTAAACTAAAAGTATACCACGGAATTAGTTTCAAGTACCAACTGACTTTTTTGCTTTAAGTACTTATAAAAGTAAAAACTACTCTTTTATAACTAACACAAAAAAACAAGAAACAAAACCAAGCTTATGAGTTTGCTATTCCGTGGTAATACAACGGAATTGGGAACCGACTAAAAATTTTGGAACCTAATGCCACGTTATTTTAAAATCAAATTTTAAGCTTAATTTATTAAGAAAATAATAGAAAAGGTTAGTACTTACCCATAAAAAATAAAGTCTCGAGCAAGTGGACCACAAATAACTAGTCACCACATAGAAAAACAGTATTAAAAACACTATTTAAAAAACCTAAACATTTACTTGCAAAGGGTCACTATTGTATGAAGCGTGCGCTTCGACCACCCGTTGACGCAATACTGACCTTTTATTGTGTCTTTTTAATACATTTGTGTTATTTTTCTATATTTTTAATACGTAAAAATATACACTGGATTCAATAAAAATATTTGCATTAAGATACAACAAAGACATAATTAGGAAATTGGGATTTTCTAAATACCGCGGAATTAAGTGCCAATTTTAGAACCCCACGGAATTGGGTGACTTTACCTTAGTAACCTTATAGGTTGTATGCTTTAGTGGTATATTTCATAGCCGCGCCTCGCGGACTTACGCATTGTATATCATGTGTTATTCTGATGTACCTATATTTGTAAAATTTCATCCAAATCCGTCCACTTGTTTTTTCGTGATAGAGTCAATCCTCACAAACTTTCGCATTTATAATATTAGTATGATTATATCATGTTACTTAGTAACATCTTTTATAGATTTGGTCTCCTAGACTTTTTTGTCCGTGCAACAAAAGATTCAGAAATGAGAACCTCCTCCTTTTTTTGAAATTGTTTGAAAATAGAACTCATGTAAGTAAATCCATAGAGGTTTAAGTGGGCAAAGAGTAAGCACTCTAACGGCCATCACAAAAAATCAACCTGTCAAAATTAAAATTGGAACACTTGCGTGGACTTTTGTAATTTACGGTCTTGTTGCTCATAATAAGGGTTTCAAGGAAACCTTGTGACGAGACCCTTAATTCAAAAATAAAAAAAGATGAATAATAAAGAACAGAACCTATTCTATATCTTTATTAACTAATAAAATAATGTAAGTAAAAATAACATATCATCTATACCCATTACTTTTGACTTCTTAATCGACTTAAAAAAAAGGAATAGGTATGGTAATCAATTTGTCCCATTTTCTTTTTATTAAGATAGTAAGTAAGTATAGTGGTGATTGGTGAAACTGTTTCCAATTGGCACGCCACCGTAACAGACAACCTAAGGCATACCTACTAAGTACAATCATAAAAGAACAAAATCGCTTCTCCCAACGTATCAGTTTTTTGTTTCCTCTTCCAAGACACATGTCATTCCCAGAACACAACAAAGTAAGCATTCGAACAATCTAGAACAAATAAAAAATTCTTGCTAGAAAGCAAGGTACGCATTCCTTACATCGCGAACTCTTGTTGGAAGGTAAATAAATAAATAATTGGTAGTGGCGCCGACCGTCAGTTTTTGTTTCGTCTTTTTGGACCAATCTTCGCCCTTTTGGCCCGCTTGTTGGTTTTGGGAATTAGCATGTCTTGTTAGCATATCTGTTTGATAAGATGCTCTTTAAACGGATGCTATTTATTGGAACTAAATTATGCTGGAAACTCTATTAGTTGCGAATCGATTAAAAGACGGAGAATCTAATAAGATTCGAGTTGAAAATGAAAATAAGTGGTACAGAAAGATACGCTGTTACAAGATCAGAATGGCTACTTAATGCTTATCAAAATATCAGCAACCAACATATAAATCAAATGGAATCTGAAATGAGCATACAATGGCGACTATCGTCCGAAGTTTCCGATAAAATATGCGTCTGCGCCAGTCACCGAATTGGTAATGTTGTTAACAGGGAGTAAAATAACTACGCAGGAAACCAAAAGGAGAATTATGCATCATCTCGGGAATTTCTCAATAAGACGCGCGTGGGGCCGCGCGGGCGCCGCCCCGCAGGGCTCCAGTGGCGCCACTATCGATTATACCGCCTTCTCGCTCTGTCGTGTGCGCGCGTCCTTGTCCCACGCGCCCGGGTGGCGACTCCGACCCCTACTCGCCCAAGCATCCTTAGACACACAGCTCGCAGGCTATATCATTAATCTATTACGGCGGTAAGGTGGGCTGTGTGAGGTAATATCTTTTATTTTTTCAAGACGTCTGGTGAAAGGTAACGAGTATGAGAACGATATTCGGTTTTATGGAGCTTAATTAGTGTTGATCTGACGGCGCCGGCGCTTGCGCATGCCCTTGTATGGTGACGTCGTTTATTGGCCAATCTTTGGATGGAATCGTAGATTTAACTATCGAGCTACATTGTTAAGGATGGCGAAGGCACTGTGAGGTCTCGTGTTGAGTAATGCCTGGCTGGCGCCCCCATTCATAATTCGTGGAGTGGCCACTAATTGTACCCTTGCAACCTCGGAGATCCAACTGATTGCACTCTGGACGTTGTAATATTTCTTGGCCAATAACTGGTTATGATTTGTCAAGACAATAACGATTTACGTTGAAATGTTCTCTGGTATTTTTGAGAGACGGAGGAGGATGGCGTTTTGTGAAATTGCTGAGCTTTTTGATGTTGTGGTTGAGTAATAATTTCTTGGAAGTTTTTGGTATAATGCCCAATGGATTTACGAGTATCTATATGAAGGAATAATTTAGTTTTTAATTAAGCTATTTCCGCTCCAGTTTTACCCGCGTTGTGCCAGTGCTCTTAGCTTTGGGATGAGAATATCCTATAAACATTCCATGCAATGTGGCTATCCTAATAATATAATTATTGAAATCTGATTAGTAGTGTCTGCGATTCAATAGCACCTTCAAACAAACACTCCTCAGTTTCGTTTTTTAATTATTATATTAGTATAGTTTGAGAGGTTTTTATGCTGTTCTTTATCACTACATAGTATAAAATAAAGTCGTCTCTTTTTCGTGTCTGTCACACTGTTTGTCTGTCTGTATGCTTAAATCTTCAAAATTACGCAACGGATTTTGATGCGGTTTTTTGTAATAGGTAGAGTGATTCAAGAGGAAGGTTTTTATGAAAAAAAATTCCCGAAATTCCCACGGGAACGGGCACAACGCAGGTAAAACCGCGGGGCGCTGCTAGTTAATTATAATCTGTAAAAAGCCTTCAATAGAGAAATGTATAAATTCAGGTCCAAATATATATATTTAACTTTATCCCACTGCCAAACTTTGCCAACTCACCACTTAATTCATAAATGATATCAAACTTAAACAGTGTTTTTAAGTGTTTTGTCTCTTTCGCTCTTTGACAAATAGCTTATGTCGGAAAGGGACAAACCATTTGTTAGCTAAAGTGCTGTTATTAAGCGTTTATGAATAAGGCCCTATATCCTTTGCAATTTCTGAAATTACAAAATTCCAACTAAAATTAACGCAATTATAGTCTTCCTGCAACATCTTTGTTAACGTTGACTTTGACAAGGGCCTATGTTTTGTTTTATTTAATTACAATTGGCTACCGTTTCGCTGTAAACACTACTTAAGTTTAGACGCCATCTGTTGTTGTAATTAGGGAACTAATAAGTGTTGGTCACGAATCATTCAATGCTTATTTACAAAGAAATAATGATTTTTATTTCTGTGGACACAGTGGCATGTGAGAGCGCTTATCAAGTCGGGGGTTGCGGGTTCATTTCCCGTCCGGAGTCATCAATACGTGCAGATATAGTTGTTGGCGACGAAGTCTGGGTGTCAATCATATATTCATATAAAGTATTTGTGTATTTATAGTAAGTATTAGTTAGATTTCATAATACAAGCATAGAGCTTGTCACATACTAGAAAATATTCCTAACCTAACATTCCCAGTAAGACCCAAATTCATAGTATATATAGTGGTATCAGTTACATTCCATAATACAAGCTTAAAGCTCACATCTCAAAAATATTCTAAACTTGGTCTTAGTAGGATCTACACAGTTGATAACATCATCCACATAGAAACGACGCCAAACTGTCGTTTGCTTCAAAAGCTCACGTTTGAACCTGCCACTAAATCATAAAGGTATTCATTGAAAGGAGGTTATTAAAGTAATTTACCGATCTGGCCTCTTTGGCCATCTCTGTTTGTTTTCGAGGCGAGAACTTCGCACAACCTATTATTACGGACTTGTTATACTTTTTATGAGCAGAGGTTGTAAACTGGTGGTAAGAATTTTATTTTAAAACTTTATTGTAAAGACTAGCAGTGCGCTGTGGTTTTACCCGCATTGTGCCCGTTCCCGTGGGAATTTCGGGAATTTTTATACATATTAACCGTCCTCTTGAATCAGTCTATCTATTTTAAAAAAACAGTCGAAATCCGTTGCGTAGTTTAAAGATCATTTTCGATTTTAGCAACATGGCTCGGGTTTGAGATGTCTACCCGCAGTAGGCAAGCGTGGTAATTACGACATCCTCCTCACTTCTTATTCTTCATCGAGTGGATGGTCAACTTGACCAATCCTGGTGTCAGAGTTATCCTCCTCTCTGTACTGTTATCTTCACATACGAGGTCTTCAGTGAGATGAAAGGCCTTTGCCTAGCAGTGGGATATTACAGGCTAATACTTACTGCAGGCCTACTATCAACGCTTAATACGATTCAATTTAGGACCTAAACTGAATCGCTTTGCTATTTCGTACCATCAACTTCGTTTTACGAATCAAAATTTGAGGGTACGAATGTGAGCGATTTTGTTTAGGAACCTTAATTAAACTGCTCTGAATTTGAATCGTTTTCTAAAAGTTGATAATAGGCCTGCTGTTCACAACCTCTCCAATGGTTGTCCACCCCTGCTCGCGAGTCTCAACCCGTCGATCGCCGGAGGCGCGGTCGAACCGTCGTAAAAACGTGTTATTATTATTAATAATCTCATTCAATGTTCAATATCACTTATAACAAGTCAACTGGTTAGAATAAGTTGTATCTTTTATTTGAATGGTAATAAGCGGTCTGGGAGACCGATAAGCGCTGGAGGGTAAGGGTTAAGATGATAAGCGGGAGGAAATTTCATAAGCGCGTTTAAGACCATTACAATCTAAACTTAGACAGCACATATTATAGACTGACGTATAAGCGCATTAAGACTATCGAAGCCTGTCTTTAGACAGTACAGTCAGTTTCTAGATTGATCTGTCGACGCAGTCTTACCTAGTCTAACAAATTAACAAATGTCTGTAAAATGTTCTAGTATTAAGTTACAGACTAACTTTATTCAATGAAATCATCCCATTTTCCATTTATTTAGGTACTTATGTAATGTTTTATTTGTATACTTTCTTAACAGGACAAATTCTGCATAAAATCAACCAAATTGCAACAAAATACTTTATTTTACAGGACAAAATGACTAAGTCTTATTAGAAGATATAACTGAAATTATTAGACAGAAAAACAATTGTCAAATCTTATAAATACTTTAGTAAAAAATTTACTAATTTGTCAAGTTTCCCGAAAAAAATGGCAAAATTTGACAATAAATTTGCCGAAAAAATTGCCGGAAAAAAATGCCAAGACCAGCCTGATAAAGCCCGCCACCCACATAAGAATGTCAGGCTTGTACAGCCTCTATTCTTGTATACTAAAGTACGTTTTTCTCCTTTTTAGGAGCTCATCTATAGCCAAAGTCAACGGATGTTGTCCAAGTTGCTGTGGCCAAGTCCTGCCCCTAGCGCACCCCGCGACCCTCACTCAGATCATTTGGTTAGTAGACTTTTTGTTTTATTTTATTTTTTTATTAGATTACCGTGAAAAACTTTGTCTACTATATCCTTTGTTATCTCCGACAGGCACTGCCCTATGTCCTGTCAAACGATAGTTATGTCAAACGCATAACCGTTTACAAACTGACTTGACAGACACTGCCCTATGTCCTGTCAAACAATAGTTATGTCAAACGCAAAACGAAAATCATTTGACCGACACTGTCATGTTGCGTCATATGTCCTGTCAAAAAAAGTGTCATGCCGCATATGTTTTTTCTTATGTAAGCTAGGTGATATACCATGAAGTCAATAACCACAGAAAACACCACATCAGGTATAGAGTTATGTAATCTTGTGTTCTTCTGTGATATAGAACGATTATATAAACGGTTTAAACTACTTTTCAGATAAGTATGATAGGAAAATAAACACATGATTCAAACTCAATAGAAAAAAATCATTTATTTTTTGAAGTCTGTTATTATCTAATTCTCGGTGTGCCATAAAACCATTTCTGCAAAATATTAGTAAAATCAATTAGAATAATGCTGTGCAATACTTCTCAATTTCGTAACAAGAATTAAAATTAATTTTGGGTTGCCAAATCATTCTCAATCAAATAAAAACTGCAATTTTTAATTAAGCACAGAACACTCAAAATTCAAACATCGAACGAGCAAGAAAATTAAAAAATAACCGTCAAAACACATTTTTTCCGGCTACGCCCCACGAATTTGAGGGATTTAGAAAAAAATGTTGAGAGGCAGATGTTAATGATTCTATTATTTATGGACGGGTCTGTCTATTATCCTTTTTTTTCTTACCTACCGAATGCGTGTGAGCAATAATCACTGGAGCACGTAATTTTTGTTGCTGGCTACATTTAGTATTACAAACAATTTGTAGCTGTTCATTTTTTTTCGATGTAAGGTCGTTCACATGTCAATGGTTACTTTTTTCATTGAAATCTATGTCTATGGTTATTGAACTTCGCTTTTACCTCTTATCTATGGTTGAGTTTAAATAATTATTTTTGTCCTTGAGAGAGTAAAATGTTACTTCCGCTTTATTTTACCACTAGCAGCGCCCCGCGGTTTTACCCGCGTTGTGCCCGTTCCCGTGGGAATTTCGGAAATTTTTATACATATGTATAAACCTTCCTCTTGGATCACTCTATCTGTTAAAAAACCGCGTCAAAATCCGTTGCGTAGTTTTAAAGATCTAAGCATACATATGGACAGACAGCGGAAAGCGACTTTGTTTTATACTATGTAGTGATTAACACCTCGTTTGCATTATGGCATTAAAAATAAATAAAAAACTGTAATTGTATGATACTGATCGTAACAAATTATGATTCACTCAGAAATCAAAGTGTAGAGATTCCATATATTTTGACGTTTAATGTATTTTTTAAATTTAAATTTAGAATTTGTTTTTTTTAGAAGAAGTTGAACCTCTAGCATATTACAAATATACCTACCAAATTACCAAAACAACATTTTTTTGGTGTTTTGTTTGTTATTTAAATTGTCTATCTTTCTGTTTGTTCCGGGTCCGGCTATTCTTTGAAATAGCTAGACCGATTTTGACGGGACTTTCACTGGCAGATAACCAATGTTACTACTACTTTTATCTACTACTACTTTTATCCCTAAATTCCTGCGGGAACGGGTACAACGCGGGTCAAACCATGGGGCGTTACTAGTTCTTTAATATGACAAAGTCCTAAAGTGTTTAATGATTTCTAGGACTGACTTGTAGTCTATAATTTATGGCTAGATATCTACAATTGTCTATATAAGTGAACAACTGACAAATGAACGTGCGAACTTACATTATATACTTCAAAGAATTATTGTACCTATATGTCCTTATATAGGCACTCGCATATCAATCTAATGGTAGGAATTTTACTAGCATTTTGATCAGGTTTTACTCGTGTTGTAGGTAGATGGAAATTGTACTTTTAAAAAGAGTTTTATAGAAATCTGTCATATATCATTTACGATTTGTAAAAAGTAACATACAATATGAATATATCTTATAACCTTCCCGTTGAATGTGGCTATCCATTACAAAACGAATTATACAAATCGGATGGGTAGTTTGGATTTGTACAATGACTACATTGGTACTCATTGTACAAATGAAGAGGAAAAGGTTTAGTGATTTTAATTCATTCTTACCCTATCTCTAAACCTTTTCCTCTTCAGAAGCAATCGTCTTCGGCTGGAAAATTGACGACATTTAACCACATTTTGCGCCAATCCAAAAAAAATAGATTATAGTTTCTGAGATTATTGCATTCAAACAAACAGAAATCAAACTCTTCAGCTTTATTACATTACTATAGATAGATTATAGATATGAATTATAATCGTTATTTTATTAAAAAAATATAGATATTTCCGTACTTATCCTAATATGTACATCTTCCATAAATAGGTGTTTCAATGTTCTTATATACTCCACTAGCATCGCCCCGCGGTTTTACCCACGTTGTGCCTGTTCCTTTAAGAATTTCGGGATGAAAAGTAGCCCTTCCCGTTGAACGTGGCTATCCATTGCAAAAAGAATTATTCGAATCGGACTGGTAGTTTCTGAGATTAACGCGTTCAAACAAACAAACTCTGCAGCTTTATATTAGTATACATTCTATTCTTGATTCTTCTATAGACTTAATGGTTGTAATTAAATCAATATAATTGTAGGAAGTTTAATTGTTTCTTAATAAACCTTCAAGCTAGGGAAATACATTGAACAGGGAAAATTAAACTTAGTTGTCTGCCATTTGCATTTTAAATTTGTTTAGTTACTTCTTCGATCAACAATACATAACTAGATGTCGGATCGGCGCAAAAAATACGTCTCGGTGAATAAGGCCTCATTTGAAAAGTGAGATCGTATTTTATTCATTAGATTTGCTACTTTATTGCTGCGTGTCATGGTTGTAATTAGGTTGAACTTCGAACTGTAAAACTTTTGTTTCAGTTCGGTAGTAAACAAACTAAGCTGTCACACGTCATCCACGCGGACATTATTTAGCTTTGATTTTGTACGTGACTCGATATCTAGTTGTGTATTGATCGAAGAGTTACTTATTAACTCTACTTCATAAGGGTACGTTTATGTTTAAGCGGAGTGGAGCTGTGCTGAGCTAAATCAACCAATCACAACTCATTGTAACTGTCAAACATGACATTGACGTTGTCAAAATCTTTTCGTAATGCATTGTGATTGTCAAACATGACATTGACGTTGTCAAAATCTTTTCGTAATGCATTGTGATTGTCAAACATGACATTGACGTTGTCAAAATCTTTTCGTAATGCATTGTGATTGTCAAACATGACATTGACGTTGTCAAAATCTTTTCGTAATGCATTGTGATTGGTCAGTTTCGCTCCACACTGCTCCGATCCGCTTCAATAGAAACGTATCATCAGATGTCGTTTAATGAGCGAGTTTTCTAGATGTGAACCGGCGTATACAATACTAGCAGCGCCCCGCGGTTTTACCCGCGTTGTACCCGTTCCCGTGGGAATTTCGGGATGTAAAATAGCATATAACCTTCCCGTTGAATGTGGACATTACAAAAAGAATTATTCAAATCGGACTGATAGTTCCTGAGATTACGTCGAACATACAAACAAACAAACAAACTTACAAATTTTACCTCTTTATAATATTTGTATAGATAACGCGAGCGAAACCCATTTTAACTTCGCTCGCTCGCGCTCTTCGCGCGAATTCGATGACTCGCAGCTTGTAACTAAGCGCAAACGACACACACTATATATTAAACATATTTTCTTTAATAATCCAAAAACATACCCAATAATTATATCTATGTTAAAATTAACTCCCTGTACTGAATTCTTCGGTGAGATGAGAGGCCGTTGCCCAGCAGTGGGACATTACAGGCTAATTCTACTTACTTAATTACCTACTACAATCAAAAAAATCGACGAATAGAGAACCTCTTTTTTTTTAAATCGGTTAATAACTAACAAAACATTCCCAACTTTATTAGTTTTAAAGCCACCCTACACTTTATACAGCCTTAGGCGCCAAACATCGTCAGAACCAAGGTGTCTGTGGCCTAATTATACAGTAACGAAACTCAGCCAACACAAATATTTGTTATCACACAAATACACACTAAAATATACTTAAAATCCCCTTAATAAGGCTCTTTTTCGATCAATGACAAACCTTTTTTTTCTCCAAAAGAATTGGCGGAACAACGAAGTTAATTAGAATGTGATTAGGGGTTTCATCTAAACAAAACTAACAAGCGTTCGAAATATAAATTGAGGTAATAAACAGTTATAATGTCGTTAGACAGATGGTTCTATATTTGAATGTTTGTTTTTTAAACTCGCATATGCTTGCTCTAGGTCTTTTGGGAGACGGTAGGTTTTATTGGTTGGGGAATTTGGTGTTGGGGAAAATAGGTGTGGGTGGTCGGTGAAATTTGGAATCGGGGAAATTTAAAAAGTCTGTCTATTTTGGACTTTTATGACTTTTGTAATTCTGAAAATAAAAACGAAATCGTTACGAGAACGTTGTCTTGTATTTTATTAAAAAAATTTGGAACTCATGTTGAAAAAAGAAACTAAATAAATTCTTAATTTTGTTAGTTTCAACAAGACAAGCTTGTTTTTAAATTTATGTTTGACTCGTTAACTTTAAAACCTACACAAAAACCTAGGTTTCAAATATTGTAAGACCTAATTGGACATTTATCAAACTAGATAGGTACAATATAAAGTTCATCATTATTTGACAATACATACTTACATAGAAGTAATCATATCAGAGGCCTTTAGGCGGTCTAAAAACTCCGACACCAGGATTGACCACTAACCTACTCGTTTTTTTAACCTTAAATGATATTCTATCTTACGTTAGAAACCCGCCACTAAAACTACTGTAAAGTTTCATCCAAATCCGTCCAGCAGTTTTTTCGTGAAAGAGTAACAAACGTACATTCATTTATACATTCAGAACATTCGCCTTTATAATATTAGTAGGATAGGTAGCATAGCAATAACATAGCGATGGGCGATATACTACCAATCTTATCTTTGTATGTAGCATAGCATAATAGAATAGTTAATGTTATGTCATGTCTTGATGGTCTAATAGCTATCATTATGCCAAAATGGTCTAATTACTTAATCTACATTTAGTAAAAGGTATTAAATCAATAGCAATCAATTAAAATCGTCTATGGTGTAGAAAGCGGTAGTCCGTCCCCCTTTCAATATCATAGACAAGCTGAAGGACCAAAGATATTACAGATAATACCATAGATTACAAATATCTGTAGATGGTTAAGGGTCTTTTGGGATTAGGGTGGTATTCGCTTAAATTTGACCCTCAGCTTTGATATGATATTATGGAGGGTTGGTAATGAAGAGATCTTGAATTTAAAGGGAGAAATAAAATAAATATAATATATCTACAGTATTTTTTGACAGTTGTCAGACACAAACTAAGCTCTAAGCTTAGATCCTAACTAATATTATAAATGCGAAAGTAACTCTGTTTGTCTGTCTGTCTAACGCCAAAACTACTGAACCGATTTGAATGAAATTTAATACACAGTTAGTTCAGAGTCTGAGAAAGGATATAGGCTACTTTTTATCGCGGGAACGGGTACAACGCTTGTGAAACCGCGGGGCGCTGCTTGTAATAAATAACTATATAACTTACTAGCAGCGCCCCGCGGTTTTACCCGCGTTGTGCCCGTTCCCGTGGGAATTTCGGGAATTTTTTTACTTAAAAACCTTCCTCTTGAATCACTCTACCTATTACAAAAAACCGCATCAAAATCCGTTGCGTAATTTTAAAGATTTAAGCATACAGACAGACAAACAGACAGACACGAAAAAGAGACGACTTTATTTTATACTATGTAGTGATAGTATGTTCTAGTTAGGTAAGTGAGTGGCTAACCCTAGTGTCATAGTTTAGACCGCTTAAAAGCCTCTGACATAACGGAAACTATTATAGTTTACATACCTACCTACATAATTACCGCCTTAACTAATACACTGATAAATGTGTTTTGTCTCTTGCTCTTTGGAAATTAGCGTATGTCTGAAAGGGACAATCCATTTGGTACTTAAAATGCTGATTGCAAAAAGATTTGACACAAATTAAAAATTAGCCTAAATATTTTTATCTATTAAAATGTCTAAATTTGATCTGCTATCTTAGATTACCAATTCAACCATAGACAATAACCGTTATAGACACCATGGCCACCAAACGTCAAATTAACTTATTTTTTTAAACAAATACGTTTTTAAATTTCGAACTGCGAACTCACCCTAACAAAAATTTATTGCCCTCTTTATTGATTTATTATCTCTAATTAATTGATCGACAACATAGATTACAAACTTTCTTCCGATTTCAAAAATCGATAAAGAAAAAAGAACGTTCTTCGAATATCGTTTCAAAGCAAACTCTATGGATAAAGAAATAGGTTTAAAAGTCTTTCGAAAATCGAACGAGTTGAAGACCTCTGTTATTTTGAAAGGAAAATAAGCTTTAATATTTATGATATAGGGTGTAAATTTGTTTTGTAAAGGGATTGAGAATAATTACAGTACGCCGTGTTCCCGTCAGGTGGCGCCAATCGATCATATAATTTAATGGATCCTATGTTTATAGCGAGCGTAAATTAAATGTCTGTTTGCATTATTCGGAGTCCATTTTATAATAGGTAACCTACACACATTTGAAAAAGGATTAATATTTGTTATTCTTTGACCGTTGCTGAATGGATTTCCATGTCATTTAAATAATAGATAGGCGCTTTGACCGAGTATTTTTAGGACTACTTACAAAATTAGTACTTAACTATCTTTAAGTAATAGCTTTATTTATTTATGGCTGTTTTGGCGGAAAATACCATTCCAAACGCAATTTTGTAGATACAAATTCAGTCAAAAAAAATCGGAGTGACCCAAAATATTTGACCCGATATATACCCAAAAGATACCTGCTGTTTTCTTCTTCTTTCATTAAACTTTTTATCCCAAAATTCCCACAGGAGACACTAAAATTTAGTATCAAAAAGTGAAAGACTTAAAGTTACCTCACATTACTCCTTTCAATCTAAAACTACATTATCTATCCCAGTCATATAAAAGCAACAATTTTATAATGAACCTTCATTCCTTAATTATAACTTTAACATAAGTGTCCTATTAAAATGGTTAAATTGTACTCTAATGGACTGCCGTGATTTTATGCTTAAGCAAAGCGGTATGATCAAACAGGATTTGAAATTTATACTTGGTAGGCAAATGCATCGTAAAGATAATGGAAATTCGCACTAGTATTATAGTAGTTAGAGTGCATTTTACTTTGATTAAATGATGCAGTAAAAGCTTTGCGTATAAAATGGAGATATTAAATAGAAAATTTATTGACAACTAGCTGTGCCCTACGGTTTCATCCGCATTTATTCGTTTAAAAACCTTCCCTGGATTACAAAATGCATTTCAAAAATAGAATCAACTAAATCGGTCCAGCCGTTCTCGAGTTTTAGCGAGACTAACGATTGATTTTTATATAGGTATATACTAGCAGCGCCCCGCGGTTTCACCCGCGTTGTGCCCGTTCCCGTGGGAATTTCGGGAATTTTTATGCATATAAACCTTCCTCTTGAATCACTCTATCTATTTAAAAAACGTGTCAAAATCCGTGCAGTAGCATTTGAGTTTATCGCGAACAGACAGACAGACAGATAGACAGACGCGGCCGGGGACTTTGTTTTATAATGTGTAGTGATATTCAAAGGTCCAATATTAGTACAAAGCAAACATCATTTTCTCACTACAAGCCTCGCATTTTTAATATATTCTCGAAACCAGTACAAAAAATAATTATTAATTCCCATACGTGTAACATATGCAAAACAAATCACTATAATGTAATCCACATAGGCCTAGACTAACGTGATTTGAAAATCGAATTGAAATTATCAGAAAACCAGCCACAGACAACCTAGAACACAGAACTCTATCTTATAAAAACAACTCTATATTTCAAGACATAAAGTATAGAGTAGTCATAGAGTGTAGAATGTTGTCTTTGGTACTTATGAGTGGCCAGTCGGCACCTGTGTCGGTGAGATGAAAAGACTGGCTTCTAGCAAATATTTATTTTATTATTAAAGTGCCGGGGCTGTTAATCGGTAATGCGTTTGCGCATGGCTCGCGAAAGATTAAAACGTAAAGATATTGAATTGTAATTTAGATGACTTATGAGCTAGTTTACTGGCTAGTAACTAGTGAATTTACTATCGGATAGTCTTAACTAGTGACTTGTTGTGTGAGCGAATTCACTGTCAGCTTCTAAAGTATAGTATAGCTACTTTGATTAGCGTAATGAATACGATAAATCAAAAGAGGTCCTTTACGAACAAATTGATATACATACCTTATCTCTCTAGGTATATAGGTACCTATAGTGCCGATAGGAAAGCCTACTAATATTAAAAACTAGCAGCGCCCCGCGGTTTTACCCGCGTTGTGCCCGTTCCCGTGGGAACTTCGGGATTTTTTTTACATAAAAACCTTCCTCTTGAATCACTCTACCTATTACAAAAAACCGCATC
Source organism: Cyclophora albipunctata (assembly GCA_963082685.1). Lineage (NCBI taxonomy): Eukaryota > Metazoa > Arthropoda > Insecta > Lepidoptera > Geometridae > Cyclophora > Cyclophora albipunctata. Next base: position 5,109,996 of record OY720133.1, read on the forward strand.
AAAATCCGTTGCGTAATTTTAAAGATTTAAGCATACAGACAGACAAACAGACAGACACGAAAAAGAGACGACTTTATTTTATATAGTGATGCGAAAGTTTGTGAGGATGGATGTATGTAGGTATGTTTGTTACTCTTTCACGCAAAAACTACTCAACGGATTTGGATGAAACTTAACAGTAATATAGGTTATACATCAGAATAGCACATGGGATACATTTAATCCCGAAATTGTCGCGGGAACGGGTACAACGCGGGTAACTCCGCGGGGCGCTGCTAGTTAGCTATACATTTTAATTAACTCTACCTTAATATACTTTACTGAATCTTTTGCGTTCGTCACGTAATTTGATTATGCGATTTTAATTCATTGCGATGGTAAAGCAACGTGGTCGTACTAAGATGGGAGGCTGAGAGTTGCATTTCTTATCTGAGGGCTACCGTGCTTCGGATGGCACGTTAAATTGTCGGTCCTCGTTGTTTCAATCGTTAGACCATATCGGAGGCCTTTAGGCCTTTTACGTGCCCTCCAAAGCACGGTAGCGCTCAGATAGAAATGCCACTATCGGCCACCCATCCAAGTTGGGGACGAGCTGCACGTTGCTTAACAATCGCAATGACCTGACATCGCTTGGTCATACGCTAGCGCTTCTTCTTCTTCTTCTTCATCGAGTGGGTCAACTTGACCAAACCTGATGTCAGAGTTATTGAGCCGCCAAAGGCCTCTGACATGGCTCATGTAACGACTACTATCCGTAGAAAGTAACCGGGACCGACGGCTTAACGTGCCCTCCGAAGCACGGAATCATCTTACTTTTCGAGTGATTCAGCCTGCAATGCCCTAACCAAACTGAGGAAAGTTTCACAAAGAGATTTTTGTGAGATATCCCCACCAGGAATCGAACCCGGAACCTCCGGATCGTGAGCCGGGCGCTCAAACCACAAGACCTCGGAGGCTGTAAAACGCTAGCGCTACAAACCTAACTTTACTTACTAGTTAAGTTAACCTTACAAAAGCATCTAGTAAGTGAGAAGACCGTAAGACGGCAACCGATCACTGTCAACAAATACCCTCAATATTTGTCCAGCCTTTCTGTACTAAAAAGGGCATTAGGAACCCTTTTGTTTGCCCACAGTTAAGACGGTTTGCGTGTCAACAGTTTCATCAAATATTGACAAGGCGGCTTCTTTTTAACGTAATCTTTTTATTTATACTTTTTTTTCTTTTACACTTAAGTGAAGTAGGCCGGTTCGGATTACAGGTGAAAGGTGGTTTTGTGTTTGAGGTGTGGCGAGTTAGCGAGTTTAGTAGCGAGCGAGTAGTTTCTTTTGGAGCTCCAAAAAAGTTGTATTTTTAAACTTTAAGTAGGTACAATAGAATATGTTGAGTAATAAGTTTTGTACCTCTGGTTGACCGTCAACTTTTCTTGTTGTACTTATCTACCCACTTATTATTTAATTATTCTGATAATATATAGGTACAAATACGTAAATCAATTCCAAGCAAGCTTGCATCTGTGATATTTTTTAGAAATTGCACATATCAAAATGGATGCCTCGCCTCGCGTCTATTCTGAAGTTCCATAGAATCGCCCGTTCGATTTCCAAATGCCATACTCGATCGGATTCTTCACAATAAAAACTTCGACTCAAATCACGTTCCGGTGCCTTTCTGCGAATTAAAATTACAATGAGCGAACGAGACAAACTTACAAACCCCATACGAGTAAGCAGGACACACAATATGCAACATCGCATCACATCCACGCCCCTATTCGAATAAAATTCAAAATAAGATTTCAAAGGAAGAAAAAAGGAAAAACAAATATCGGTCTCGGTTTCTCTAGGTTGTTAGAGCGAGATAGATGTACGTCCGCTGCACCATCATTGGTTAACTGATATGAATTATGGCGTATGTGTTTGCCGCGCAAATTAGTCACATGGCGCGAACGTGGGGCGAAACGGAGCCAAGATTTGATGCAATGGGATTTGAGCCCGCAGTTGGTGACGATAATTAAATTTCACTTGATTGAGTTATTACATTGGATTTGCTTTTCACTTTATAAATTGAGCAGCTATTATTTTAATTTTAGAAAACGGAATTATGTTGAATTGTTACATAACGCTAAGTTTATTCTTGACCATATCAATATTCAATATTCTTAAGCTCCCCGAAATATTATTAATACTTCATTTGAATTAAAGTGGTAAACTTTCGTAAGCTTTTCATAATAATGGTCTTAACCAAATTGTGCCGATTTTATCTGTAAACACCATATATTTTAAATTGAACTTATTTTAATTTAAACCATTTAAAATTCGTTAATAAACAATCCATTTATATAATAATAAACCTTTAATGCGAATCGTAAACTTTAATGGTTAAAAATTATTTCAACGCCATCTATGATCGAATAGCAGAACTAATTCAAACTACATTCCATAAATTTCCACACAAATTCAAAATTGGAACACTAATAAAACCATCTCAATTCGCAACGCTTGTTAATTCATTCACAATTTAACTTTTGCAAAAAAAATCGGACTTAAACTATAAAAATTAACAAAAAAAAACATGTATAAATTGTTCGGAATTACATCGTAAATAAAATTGCATCACAGTATCACCAATAAAGAAAAAAAAAACTATGAAATGAGTACAAAGGTTTGATTAGTTTATGGTCCATGTAATTTGAGGCAGAATAAAGAACGAGAGTGGCGCCGTCTCGCGTCGACTAGGTGTAATTACAATTGATTGAACCCATTTTAGTGATTCTAGATACTATAAAATAACAGCGTTTCGCTCTAGCCGAGTATTAATTGCTGGAATTTTTAAAATATTTTCAATGGTAAAGTATTTTGATTAAATTTGATAATTTAATTCACACTCGGAGCGGCTTTTTTCCTTTGATTTTTAAGTTTTTTAGACGATTGTCTGTGTATAGAGTTTGGATTGGCGGCGCCTGGCGATGATATGAATATTAACGGATTAAAAGAAGTCAAGCACTTTTTAATCTGAAAGTCATTCATTAGCATTGCCCCGCGGTTTTACCCCTGTTGGGCCCGTTCCCTTGGTAATTTGGGGATGAAAAATAGCTTATAACCTTCCCGTTGAATATGGCTATCCATTTCAAAAAGAATTACTCAAATCTGATTGGTAGTTTCTGAGTTACTTACAAACAAACAAAGTTATAAACTTTACCTCTGTATAATATTATTATAGATTTCATTCTGAATAGATCGTTGACCAATCATGGTGTCGGAGTTTAAACCGCCTCAAGGCCTTCCGACATGGTCTAACGATCGAAACAACGGCACCGACTGCTTACTAATAATTACATCCACATAACTAAATAAAATTCTTGCGAGACCTATTTTAACTAATATGGCTAATTTTCCAACCAAAGACAATTTTCTCTGTAGAGGAAAAGTACAGTCATTCCTTCTCATTCTTTTCCCATTACTAAACACTTTCCTCTATAGATTGAATTGTCTTTGATAGGAATATCTTTGTGCCTTTAGGCGGTCCAAAAACTCAGATACCAGGGTTGGTTACTAACCTAGGTACTCGAATTTACTTACATGACACTCATGATCACTACACAGTATAAACCAAAGTCGCTTTCCGCTGTCTGTCCCTATGTATGCTTGGATTTATAAAACTACGCAACGGATATTGATGCGGTTTTTTAAAATAGATAGAGTGATCCGAGAGGAAGGTTTATATGCATAAAAATTCCCGAAATTCCCACGGGAACGGGCACAACGAGTATAAAACCGGCGCGGAAAGTTTTAGCATAAAGTAGAAACAAACATATTTAAAATATCCGTTCTTTCCAAAATAAAGATATCAATATCAAAAACATTAAAAGAAATACAAGTTGTCTTTTAATCCTAGTTCAAATCGGTTATCTTAATCGAGACCACCGGACGGTAGAATTAACATATTAGTTGGATGTAAAATAAAGAAATTGATCGGCTTCACTCGACTTTTTTATAGCCTTAAGTCGACTTTTTTCTTTTTATAGCCGTGCGTCGACTTTTTTTTAATAGACTTGTGTAGACGATTGTGTCGGCTTGTTTGTTTGAAAGTCGGTATTTGTAATTGTGTGAGTACAAATTGTTGATTATAACTTAGATTGTATGTTTGTGTTGTAAACTATTTTTTTACATATGTATATTTAATTTCATAGCGATTCGCCCTCGCTTCCCTGAAGTTAATAAAGATTGCGTAGATAATAATTTCGCGTAGTACTCGTTAACTTGAATAAAAATATATAAAATCTCTTGAAAATGACTTTTATTAACAAAACAGATTTTTTCAAAATGATATTTCATATTTTTTCAAATTGTTTAAGCACGCTTAACTTTGGACCTAACTATCGGATTTCAAAAATTCTTTCTTCATACGACAGTCAGATTCACAATAAACATAATAAGCTATATTGGATCCCCGAATTCTTCTTACAGCGGGTACAACACGGGTAAAACTGCGGGTCAAAAAAACGGATGTATTTGTCAATGGTTAAACTCTAATTGATGTGTCCCATACAATGCAGTCCGCAGTCAATTAAACGCTTGTAATATGATTTAGTCAATTGAGCAACCGTTTAAATAATTGTGTCGTGTAATTGGTTTAATTTTTATGTGTTATAATATAATTTAAACATAGAAGGAAACGGTACGAAGCGAATTAATGCGCGGGAGTTGTTAATTTATTTAATAACAATATTTTTTAAAGTTGTTTTATGACTAGGTAGGTATTAGGTTGATATAGCGACTTCTTAATTCAAACTATTCCTGTTAGAACTAACGCCCGTACTCAGAGGCGTCCAATGCTTTCTCAGTAGAGATTTAATGTGTGATTTCGACATGTAATCCTAACTAATATTATAAATGCGAAAGTAACTCTGTTTGTCTGTTACGCTTTCACGCCAAAACTACTGAACCGATTTGAATGAATTTTGGTACACAGTTAGTCCAGAGTCTGAGAAAGGACATAGGCTACTTTTTATCGCGAAATTCCTGCGGGAACGGGTACAACGCGGGTGAAACCGCGGGGCGCTGCTAGTACAACATATTTTCGTTCGATGGGAATTGAAAAATGGTAAAATCCTTAGGAAAATCGTTACTACATTGTAGAATAGATGGTCAAAAGGCTTCCTACACCTTTTTATACTAATAGGGCTTCCTAATACAACGACACGCCCTTAGATTACAACTAGCCGCGCCCCGCGTTTTACCTGTGTTTTGCCTGTTCCCATGGGAATTTAGGGATAAAAATATAACCTATAATCTTCCTATTGAACATAGCTACTTAATGCAAAAAGAATTATTGAAATCGGACTGTTAATGTTAGAATTGACCGAACAAATATTTTTTTTAAAAAGCCGCCTTACAATTTAGATATTAGTACCTATAGGTACATTTATTTGTATCAAGTACCTACTCGTATAGTCAGTCTATGAAAATTTTGACCATATTTGGAACCTTGTCGTATTTAAAAATACATGTTATTACTTTATGTTCAAATGGGAATAAGTATTTATTTTTTTTTATTAATTCCATATTTTTGGTTGCCAGCCTTTGGGAAACCGATGCAAGGGATGAAAGTATAGAACCCGGTTAAAATACTTACCCATATGCGTCTAAAGAGGATCGTTATGGTTCAATTTTATAGAGATTTTAATTCTACTAACAATGTAGGTACTCGATTAGTTTCTATATTATTATATTGACGTTCTAAAAACTTTCATACTCAATCATTAGGGTTCCGTAGCCAAATGGCAAAAACGGAACCCTTATAGATTCGTCATGTCTGTCTGTCTGTCTGTCCGTCCGTCTGTCTGTCTGTCTGTCCGTATGTCACAGCCTTTTTTCTCCGAAACTATAAGAGCTATGTTGTTGAAACTTAGTGTGTAGATGTATTCTGTGAACCGCATTAATATTTTCACACTAAAATAGAAAAAAAATAAAATTTTAGGGGGGTCTCCCATACTTAGAAATGAAAAAAATATTTTTTTTTTCATCAAACCCATACGTGTGGGGTATCTATGGATAGGTCTTCAAAAATGGTATTGAGGTTTCTAATATCATTTTTTTCTAAACTGAATAGTTTGCGCGAGAGACTCTTCCAAAGTGGTAAAATGTGTGTCCCCCCCCCCTGTAACTTCTAAAATAAGAGAATGATAAAACTAAAAAAAATATATGATGTACATAACAATGTAATCTAACACCGAAAATTGGTTTGAACGAGGTCTAGTTAGTAGTTTTTTTTTTACGACATAAATCGTAAACCGCAAAAAAATACTGATTATTCATTCAATAACTCAAATGTAAATAAAAAAACATTTATTTCAAGAACTTCTTTATTATGTTACTCGCTGCTACGGAACCCTTCATGGGCGAGTCCGACTCGCACTTGGCCGCTTTTTTTTTTTTAAGCCGAAGAGTTTGTTTTGTTTGTTCGAACGCGCTTATCTCAGAAATTACCCATCCGATTTTGATAATCCTTTTTCTAATGGATAGCTTCACTCAACGGGAAGGTTATAGACTATTTTTCATCCCGAAATTCCCATTGGAACGGGCACTACGCGGGTAAAACTGCAAGGCACTGCTAGTGTTCTATAAAACTAGTATGTATTCTCTTAATATCTCTTCAAAACTCGACGAGTAAATCTCCCGGCCAGTTACTGTACTGAATAGATGCGTCAGACAAGCATTTACAAGAAGATTCATGAATATTGATCCCTTTCGATACTCTTTCGCATATTAATGCCTTATTTTACATACAAACATACAGTTTTTACTTTGCATTCTATTCACAATAATATAAAGTAGCTAGTGGCGCCCCGCGGTCTTACCCGCGTTACGAACATTTATGGAATAATGGGATGAAAACAGCCTGTAACCTTCCCGTTGAATGTGGCTATCTATTACAAAAAGAATTATTCAAATCGGATTGGTAGTTATTGAGATTAGCCTTAACAAACAAACAAACAAAGTTAGAAACTTCGCTTCTTTATAATTATAGTATAGATGTGATATAGATGAGATATATATGTATAGATGAGATGTGGATAAATTATTTAGTTGGGTAGTCTTCTTCTTCATCGAGTGGATGGCCAACCTGACCAATCCTGGTGACAGAGTTATCGAGCCGCCAAAGGCCTCTGACATGGCTCATGTAACGACTACTATCCGTAGAAAGTAACCGGGACCGACGGCTTAACGTGCCAATTATTTAAGTTTTACTTTCTAACTTAAAAAAGAAGTTATATAAACTGTCTGAATATTTATTTCATCTATCAAACCATTACAAAAGAAATCGTTTCAATATTTTATCACATCGTTTAGCGGTTACCGAAGTATTACACGAGAGGGTCGCGTCCATATAATTATTGTTGAACGTCGTGACCGCTTTTGAGGTCAAGGGTCATTAATGTAGGGTCAGAAATACCTTCAGCATTTAATGGGAGAGAGATAGCTATTGTCATTCTGAACTGTCATAGTCATAAAAATGGAATACTTATAAAGTAAACCAACCCTGGTGTCAGAGTTTTTAAGCCTCCAAAAGGAGATGGCAGACCGAGGAGGCGATGGCGAGACGAGCCCGACACTTTCATGAAGGATTGGCCCGTCTAGCACTCAATAGAGAAAGGTGGAAAGAGGGTAGGGAGGCGTTTGCCCTGCAGTGGGACAAGTCTGGCTGAAAATAAATAAACAAATAGAGGCTACCTACCGAGACCATGCCACTAACGGCCACCCATCTAAATCGTAGCCGAGCTGCACGTTGCTTAACAATCGCAATACATTAAGATTGCTTAGTCAAACTACTTCACGCGCAATTTTTATACTTAATAATTATTCCACTCGCCTAAATTTAGTCGTTTATAATGTTCTTTAACTAAACTCTAAATATAAGATGTTGTTATACTAACATCCTAATATAGAATACTTATTTAGGCAGGTGGATATAACTCAAGTTAAAAAAAAATTGCTCAATTGAATTTTTATGCATAGGAATACCGACAGCCTGAATCCTACATATTTTTAACAAAACTCTTTTAGAATTTTATTCTAGTTGCTTCACATATTTTTTTATAAATTGAAGCTTAAACGCATAAATAATAAAATAACTACCCAGTAATAACATCTAATCATAAACCTGTCGACAATTTCGAAAAGAAATATAAAAATCTAAGCTTTCCACAAAGTATCATTACATTGGTATCAATTATAGCAATTTAGGGTCAATTTCCTTTAACTGCCACCTTCTGGAAAGATCGCGATCGCTCATGATTCATTCATTGGATGCACGGAATAATCATCCTTAATGACATGGGGTGGCCACCCCGGTATCGTAACAGTGCTTTTTATTATTCACGTTGATAAATTCATTCTTTTTAATAAATTGAGTCGTTTTGTTACTCAATTTGTGGTTTAACTAGGTACCATTTTTGTATTTCTACATTGCTATTAATAATCTGTTTCTTTTTTTTTTGTATTAATCCTACTATCCTACTATATTACGAGTATAAATGCGAAAGTTTGTGAGTATGTATGTATGTTTGTTACTCTTTCACGAAAAAACTACTGGACGGATTTGGATGAAACTTTACAGTAATATAGGTTATACATCAGAATAACACAAGGGATACATTTTATCCCGAAATTCCCGCAAGAACGGGTACAACGCGGGTAACACCGCGGGACGCGGCTACATCCATCCTCGCAAACTTTCGCATTTATAATATTAATTAATAGCATTAATTAGGACTATAATTCGATCGTCAGAATAGGTTTAATTTTAACGATAGTATAACTTCATCCCCTCACATTATGTTTACCTTAAGTCCAGCTGTCATTTCCTCCAATAAAACCTCATTATTGAATACCTCATATCCCCAAGCCACCTGATCAAAATCCTAAGCTACTTGAAGTGTGTTACGCAGACGATCCTGAACTCCATGCACAAGTACCAGCCGCGGTTCCACCTGGTCCGAGCCAACGACATCCTCAAGCTCCCCTACTCCACCTTCAGGACCTATGTCTTCAAGGAGACGGAGTTCATTGCAGTCACTGCTTATCAGAATGAGAAGGTGAGTGCAGTAGATTATATGGAATAGATGGTTGCTGTCAGTTGTGGCCAATTTTTGGTTGGTTTAATAATGAAAGTTGGTTGAATGGTTTATTGACTGTCAGTTGTGACCAATGGACGTTATTGGTGACCAAAAGTTGTCAGTGGTGACCAATTTTTGGTTGGTTGAATGGTGAAGATAGATAAAGAATGATGCAATGGTTTGTTAGCCGTCAGTTGCGACCAATGGCTATCAGTGGTCACCAATGAGAAGGATTGATGGTCTGTGGTGACCAAATAGTTCAGGGATTGTAGTAATGCCAATTGTCATTAATGGTGACCAATGTGAGTTAATTAGTAATTCGTGATGTGATACCGTCTGCGATACATTGTGTATTGGTTACCAGTGATGGCTAAATGTCACATTATTTAGACAAAACGCTAATGTAAATTCTATCAGTGTATGTAGATTTTCTTACATTGTAAAATATCTAAAAATCATTCGTTACTGCTTGTGTTCGAACATCAATAACACTATTCAAAGAGCATGCAATAGTCAGTAGTAAGATGTTAACATTTTAGTGCCCTATCGATAAACATTCCTCGTTGGCAATTTGTAAGCGTTGTCGAACAAGCCGACATTATGCCAACGACATAACTTTAAAGTGCAACCAACTTATTGGCTATGCTATGGCCAATCGAAATTCAAACATTTACAAAAACAATCGAATTTCAAACATGACCAAAACAATATTTGAATATCGAATATTTCCTCAGCATTAAAACTTCATTTGTTTTTCAGATTACGCAACTCAAGATTGACAACAACCCGTTCGCCAAAGGTTTCAGAGACACAGGCGCGGGAAAGAGAGAAAAAAAGTAAGTATCTAACCCTCACCGCTAATTGGTAGATTTTAGTCACCGTCTGTGTTCCAAATGACAGCATTTGAATTTCACACAAATGTCAAAGTCAAACGCATTTTAAATAATTCATTCGAATTCTAAACAGGCTTACGAAGACAGTCGAAATTAATTTCCGAATTAATTTGGTTTTAATTAATAACACTCGTCCCTAAACCGGACATTAGTCAAATAATAAATTAGATAGAGGACCTTATCGAATAGTCAAATTAAAAAGTTAAATTCTCAAGTAGGTGGCACAACTAAACGGCTAACGAAAGATTAATGGCAGCGAATCCACCTTCTATTTAAGTGAAGTTAAAAGCTAACTAAATTAGCGTCCTATCTGTGAATCTCTTCAAATTAATTAGGGCACGGTGGTAGTTTGTGAGTGCACGGGGCCCGAGGCGGCAACACGCCCGTCGCCGTCTGAAATTCAAATTAAACCGATCTGGCGCCTCCTCATTCGTGTACCGAGTTTAAACATGGCGGGTAACGGCTCAAAACGGCGAAGTCATTCGACTTGCCGCTTTTTTCTAGCGTCTTTGGCGTGCGAGGGAGAAAATTGGATTTCCGCGATAAAATCAGCTCCGTTTTTTTTTTCTTCGCCGTATAATTTGCTGGCACACCAAAGCCTGGGGATGGTTCGTTCCGCTAACTTATTTCGAAATTCGAACCAGAACTCAATTAGTGATGGCCGTGATACCCATCTGGTTAGGATCTGAGCTACAATGGAGAGATCCGAACTATGTTTTCCAATAAACGATTTCATTTTCTAGTTAATCTTTTATTCAATTGCATTGTTGTGTCACATTGGTGCGGTTAATAAGAACATGAGAAACGGGGTGTGCGCGGCCATTGATCGTCATTTGATTTTCAATTATGGTCGTATTACGTCATGATTAGCATAGGAACTCCAAGAAATAACCTCTTTTTATTCAATTGCGGTATAGTTACCTACTGGCAAACGATATGTGATAACACTTGATTAGTCAAGCAAACTGTTCCACAGATCATGCTAAAAAAAATTAACGGATAGCTATATCTATGACTTTATTTGAAAAAAGAATATAAAAAATGTTGACCTAAAGAGTGTGAATTTAAAAAAGGTTACCTCTAATCCCTAAACCTCTTTTTGTAACATCAAAAGAGTTAATTACAATAGGGTACCTTAAAAGTGTAACGACGCATTAACAAATATACACCCAAAACGGAAACAAGCTTTAATTCGCTTACACAACATTTTGCACCGGATGGGCTATACCTCTGAATTAGGACCGGACCGGGCCGGATAAAACCGGATGCTGTGGCTTCATCTTTACAAAATGGCTACCGGATGACCGGATCCGTAATACGTGAGCGTTTTGACAAACACCACTCGGGAAAGGGGACACATGTTGTGAATAACTCATAGGACAGTCATAAGGTTATGCCGTGTACACAATATGCGAGTTTTGGAGGCTTTCCAGCGACTTGTTAAGTATGGACGCGCCAATATTGTGGAACACGATGGAAGTTGAACAATCGTGTTGTTTTTTTTTCATGAGTAATAGATATGCCTCGGTTTGGTGTTCGAATTTCGAATTGTAGAACTGTTTTGAGTGAGTTGATTGTTTTTTTTATTTAGTCTATGCTCTGTGGCAATTTATTATTGGAACAATTTATTGGAACGTTGTTCTTGTTATTTTTTTATTGTCAGGTTCATTGGAACTCACTCTTTTACTTCAAAGCAAAGCCTTGATTCTATTAACTTGATTGCCGGTTCCGGTTGTTTCAATCGTCAAACCATGTCGGCGGCCTTTAGGCGGTCTAAAAACTCCAACACCAGAGTTGGCCACTGACCTAGTAGACCAGGGCCGAAGCCTTTAAAAATGGTAAAAAACGAAAAAAAATTACAGTAGGATGAAACCCATTGGAAAAGGAGGGAAATATGATCAAAATGAAAGGAAAAATAAATTACAGACGATCCGAGTTCGGGAAGTGGGAGGGGGTGAGTTTTTAAGGGTAAAAAATGGTTTATCTTGATTTCCGGCAAAACTACAAGTCCTATAGAAAAAAGTTAAATGGTAAAGTTGTAGGTAATAAAAAGATCTACAACTTTTGTATTTGCAATTTTTTCACATAACCTCAAAATTTAGGTGAAAAATTCAAAAAACCAAGTTTTTGGTTTTTTATTTATATCTTTTTCAAAAAATAATTTTTTTCTACGAAATTTGGTGAAAACTTACCTTATTATGTCCCAAATACACTGTAATTTATTTGATTAAAAATATTTATTTTTTCGCCTTATTTTAACTTAATATCAAAAAATCACCCTAATTTTCAATTGAAAATTCTGACGTCAAAATATCAGCTTTTTTCAAAAAGTTGGTATGTTTTCTGTTCCTGAGAATCTTTACTTTCCGATGATGAAAAAATATATATATGTTACTGTAGTAAATCTTCTCAGAAAATGCAAAAAACTCGAATACGATTATTTTATTAAAAAGTTGATTTATTTAATGCTAATTACATTTATGTCATAGAAAATCTCATTACATATAAATATAAATGTAAATCGTACTATTAAATGTAGATATAGTCCAGTCATTATAGTAAGTTCACCTCGGAATTCGAGATACCCAGCTGTAAGTCTGTAAATACTTGTATATTGACACCCTAAAAGTTGTATCATAACCTACATAATATGGTAGGGTGTACGCAACTATTAAATTTCAAGGTCAAAGGTCACAAAAATCGGTTTGCGCTTTTTTGTAAATATCTCATTTCCTATGGGTTTTTTGCTATTTGTATTTATTGTCAATATTGTAGAATACAAAATTGTCTACAAATTTTGTTCAAAATTTTTTTTCATACGGTGAACCGTTGAGATATTTACAAAAAAGCATAAACCGATTTTTGTGACCTTTCACCTTGAAATTTAATAGTTGCGTACACCCTACCATATTATGTAGGTTATGATACAACTTTTAGGGTGTCAATATACAAGTATTTACAGACTTACAGCTGGGTATCTCGAATTCCGAGGTGAACTTACTATAATGACTGGACTATATCTACATTTAATAGTACGATTTACATTTATATTTATATGTAATGAGATTTTCTATGACATAAATGTAATTAGCATTAAATAAATCAACTTTTTAATAAAATAATCGTATTCGAGTTTTTTGCATTTTCTGAGAAGATTTACTACAGTAACATATATATATTTTTTCATCATCGGAAAGTAAAGATTCTAAGGAACAGAAAACATACCAATTTTTTGAAAAAAGCTGATATTTTGACGTCAGAATTTTCAATTGAAAATTAGGGTGATTTTTTGATATTAAGTTAAAATAAGGCGAAAAAATAAATATTTTTAATCAAATAAATTACAGTGTATTTGGGACATAATAAGGTAAGTTTTCACCAAATTTCGTAGAAAAAAAATTTTTTTTGAAAAAGATATAAATAAAAAACCAAAAACTTGGTTTTTTGAATTTTTCACCTAAATTTTGAGGTTATGTGAAAAAATTGCATATACAAAAGTTGTAGATCTTTTTATTACCTACAACTTTGCCATTTAACTTTTTTCTATAGGACTTGTAGTTTTGCCGGAAATCAAGATAAACCATTTTTACCCTTAAAAACTCACCCCCTCCCACTTCCCGAACTCGGATCGTCTGTAATTTATTTTTCCTTTCATTTTGATCATATTTCCTTCCTTTTCCAATGGGTTTCATCCTACTGTAATTTTTTTTCGTTTCAAAACTTATCGACCCTGGTCTATAGTCGAATTTACTTGTTGTGAACTTGTTTTTGACAAATTTCGTGTCTGGTAATCCATAAACATATAGCTTATTGCCGCACTCAGAAACGCTCATTAAATCGACAATTAACTAATTAATCGACGTAATTCTTAATACATTACCTGTCAAAATCACTTATTAAATCTCTACTCTAAGCATTTGATGTCTCCGACTATGACAGTTAGCAAAGACTAACAAAAAATATAAATTGCAATTGTTTAATAAAAGAAACACTCAAATACATAAACAATAGACAAGTTGAATCAGAATCAAAACGTTTATTTGATAAACTGTGTCTTCTAAAGAATAAAAAATTGTCCCCCAAGGTCGATGAACTAACCGAAAACGTTTTAAGGATAAAAATTTGGCAAAATTACAAGGCAAGCCACCCCGGGCGAGTTTACATTGTAACGTGAACACCCTAATGTGAAACTGTTTAAGTTAGGGCTACCCCTTCGCTTAAAGTCTTAAAAAAAACAGCCCAATTAAAAAAACAAAAGAGTTTTGAATCTAAGTATATGTAAGTAGGTACTTCTTTTTCGAATTTATGTATACTCTATTTTTTTTGGATTGGCACAAAATATGCACCAATGTCGTCAATTTTCCAGCCGAAGACGATTGCTCCTGAAGAGGAAAAAGGTTTAGTGATTTAATTTCATTCTTACCCTATCTCTAAACCACATTTTGTGCCAATAAAAAAAAATAGATTATAAAAGTATTTATGCTACTTCTTATTGTCTTTGAATGTCTTAAAAAACTTCCCGCGGGGAAAGGCACAACGCGGGAAAAACCGCGGCGCGCTGCTCGTAATAAAGCTGCAGAGTTTTTTTTGTTTGAGTGAGCTAAACTCAGACACTACCAATCCGATTTTAATTATTATTTTTTGTAATGAATAGTCATATTCAACGGGAAGGCTATAAGCTATTTTTCATCTCGAAATTCCCACGGGAATAGCCACAACGCGGGTAAAACCGCGGGCGCTACTAGTAAAAAAATAATAACAATCATTTACTGAAAATTGAAGAAACACCCAAATATGGATTAAAAAGAGAAAAAGCAAGAAAAATCACAAGCCTCGACTAGTAAAACAGTCCTCAACTGTAACCTAATTATCACTTTCAATTTCCTTCCCAAAAACTTCTTGATTGCCAACCCTATTCGTATAGGGGTGGCAAATTTAATTCTATCAGTTGACGATGAGACGAGTTAATAAAATGAATTTAGTGATGGGCTGCGGTAATCAGCACCCTAGCGAACCAAAGGATACCGCTTTTAGGGGCCCCTAAAACAATGGCATGTAAAGAGATGTTTGTTCAACGGGGTGACACAGGCAAATAATTGCCGACGTTTTTTGTCCGCGGGTTGAATCGCTACCGTTTTTTTGTCCGAATGTAACAATCTGATAGGACCATCTGTCTTTTTGAAAGACGTTGCGTGTAATTGGAGTAAATGTTAAGATGCGATTGAGGGTATCTGTTTCGACGACGACTGTGCGACCGTCATTTGTTTGACGGGGTCGCGAAAGGAGGCCATTCTTTTGTTTCGTGATATGATACAGTAATGAAGTAATGACAGAGTTATTATAAGAGATACTAGCGCCCCGCGGTTTTACCCGCGTTGTGCTCGATCCCGTAGGAATTTCGGAATGAAAAATATAGCATATCACTACATAGTATAAAACAAAGTCGCTATTTTTGTCTGTTTGTTTGTCTGTTTGTCTGTATGCTTAAATCTTTAAAATTACGCAACGGATTTTGATGCGGTTTTTTGTAATAGGTAGAGTGATTCAAGAGGAAGGTTTATATGTATAAAAATTCCCGAAATTCCCACGGGAACGGGTACAACGCGGGTAAAACCGTGGGGCGCTGCTAGTAACTTTCTAATGAATGTGGCTATCCAATACTAAATGAATTATTCAAATCGGATTGATAATTTCTGAGATTAGCGCGGTGTTATCGAGGGTATGTTAAACTTATTTGTCTGAAGCTATATCGTAGTAACTATATTCCTAAAGTTTCGTTGATATTGAGTGAGTAGTTTTAATTGAACTAGCCAGCGAGCAGCGTGTAAACTCGCTAAATTCAATGCCAATAATAATATTCCAACTACAACTATACAGATAGCACAGTAACTACAAAGGTTCAATCTAAGTATCCAATTTAATGACGTTCTTACATTCTTTTTATAAGTATACTAGCAGCGCCCCGCGGTTTTACCCGCATTGTGCCCGTTCCCGTGGGAATTTCGGGATAAATAGACTATCTAACAGTGAAAGAATTATTCAAATCGGTTCAGTAGTTTCTGAGATTAGCGCGTTTAAACAAACAAACAAACAAACAAACAAAACAAACTCTTCAGCTTTATAATATTAGTATAGATTTTCACCATAGACTCACGTAATCTACACCTCTGCTGCCCTCCATTTTTCAATAGTATCACTTATCTACGTAAGATCTTTCCCTCGGGATCCTGAGCATCATTAGCAAATGATTAACCTTTACCAAAGTGTCGAGGGCATTAGTGAAAATACCAATACTTCACACCCTACATAATAGAGGGAGGTGAAAATGGAAAAATGTCATTAGGTTTGACGAGGCGTAATGGTGACAATTTTTTATGTGAACAATAGTTATCAGTATTTTCTGATAGAAGTTGTTAAGTTACGTAACATATGATGTGTTTAACGCCAGTACTCAGAGCCGATACTGCGTTAAGCGGGTGCCCGTGCGGTTTCATACAAAAGTGAACCGCCGCGTGCGACCGTCGCGTGCGCCTGCTTAACGCAGTAGGTATCGGCCCTTAGAGACGTCAAAGTTCAAACGTTTCCTTAGTAGAGATTAAATGAGTGATTTTGTGATGTATGAAATATTACGTCAATTAGTAAAGTGAAGTAAATCGATTTAATAAAGAGAGACAATCAATCGGTTATTTAGCTAACAATTTTAATAGTGAAAAAATTGCTGGATACCAAATATCAACTGTCATAAGTCAGCCTGTCTAGAATTTGGATTTTTAATCTAAAAAAATTTAATACTGCATACAGAATGAAAGCTAGAAGAATGCGTCAGTCATGAACACTGACACGCTAGATCACTATCGCTTATTTGGCGCAATGCTCCCGCTCATCAGGACTTCAGTGGCAAACCAGTGCCGACAAGATCGCTTAACTAGTTTGCTGGTCTGCTGGTCGCCAGCCTGTGTTGGGAGAGGTCCAGCTGACCCCCTCTCCCCCTCTGCCCCAGACGACACCCTTAACCCTACCTGTATGAATCCCTAAGTTTGTCAAACCCCCCTTTACCTCGTACTTTAATGTCTAAGTTCGTCCGAAACGCTATTGTAACACGAGCAGTTTGTCCGTGTACCGCAGGCAGGCGCTGCTGACGGCGCGGTCAGACACGCGGGACGATGACGACGAGCGGCCGCTGGACGTGGGCGGGCCGTCCAGTCCGCCCCCCGCACCTGCCCACTCCACCACTACCAGCTGTGAGTATCTAAGAGGTTGGAAGTAGCGTCTGCAGTCGGTATTTACAAGGGATTACGTTGTTATCGCTTGTAAGTGGCTACTGAAGCTATTGCAAGAAGCATCTGCTGTCAACACTTGCAAGTACATACTGTGGAGTTCATCAAAGTTCCTTATTCAAGTTCTTAGACTGCTGTCACCACTATTGTTCTAAAGAAAATCTGCTGCTAAAAGATGGTCGTTTTGTATGAACTTTTAATTGGATTATTAATCCACCAACAATTAAACCCCATTATACCTTGTAATAACCGAGGGGTACAGGGTATTAACAGCACCTCCTTGTTCCAGCATGGTTCTCAAGTGGCGGCAACGGCGGTGACTCAGGCGCAGAAGAGGCCATAGAGGCAGGGTCGGACTCGTCCTGCTCCGGCGGCGCGCGAGCGTCCTCACCCCCCGCCGGCCCTTCAAGACCCTCCCCTGCCCCCGACGTCTCCCTAGGCCCTCCCGTACAACCTCCCTTACTCCCCTACCTATACCCTCCCTCACTCTACCCGCCACCGTTTTTCCCTCCCCACCAAATGCCTCCAGGCCTCCTCTTCAACTTGCATCCTTTTCTGCAGCAGTATTCTTTACCGCCGCCTCCTGTGCCGTCGGCGCCGACGCCTTCGCCTTCGCTAGGGAAGGCTCATAGGTTCGCGCCGTACGCGTTGCCTGGGTTGGGGTCTGCGTTTGAGCAGGTGGCTCCTAGGGCTCGGAGCTTGAGTTCGTCGCCGGCGCGGGCGCGGGCGGGGTCGCCGCCAGCGCGGGCCGCGTCCGCCGACCCGCCTCCGGACGCTCCTACGTCCACCTCCAGCACGCCACCCGCCTCCGACCTGAAGAGTATCGAGCGAATGGTCAACGGCCTTGATGTAGAGACCCAGGACTGACTCGCTACTGTACATATGTCTGTTAGCTCTGCGAGCGTTGGGATGGAAACTGAGCATAAGCAGGGTATGGATTTGAGCTGATCTATTAGTTTTGCAAAAGTGTCCGTTCGATTTTCAAACTGCTAAAATGGTATTTCCACGGGTATTGCTTTCAGTGTCACAATCTTCATTATGTCATTAAAATCTCAACTGTTATAAAAATTCCAATAGCACCATCATCCGTCTGCTATAGATCGGTATTTATTAATCCGTACGCTGCGTACGCTCCGATTCTATCCCAGTGAATGCGTAGCTCTTGTGGCCCCGCGTCGTCGCTGTCGCGTTTTGTATCGTTCCTATTTTGTTTTTTTCTTTCGAGTTCTATTCGGGTCGATATTTGTATACTGATTGTAAATAGTTAAGCTTATTTAGGGGTTTTCACACTAAGGACGATTCGTTGGCCGAATGCTACGTTGGACCAATGTGCCTGTACTCCGACCATAGAGTAATTAAGCTTGTGACAAAACTTTGTGTCAAACTGAAAAAGTGCCAAGAGGGTATAAAAACTGTAATGTCAAAATGACACTGGCTGAAAACACAGGTTACTTTATTTGTGCAATAATGCTACCCTATGACGATCGTAGAGGCACAAAACTCCAACGTTTATTCATTGCAACATCTTCCAATGCAGCCAAACCGATAAAATGCAAACATTTTAAATTATCTGTTTAATTATTTACCAGAATTCAATTTAAAATCGGAATCGGGCTGTATCAGTTGACAGGTGTCATTGTTGACAATTAACTTTGCATTTTAAGGTGTAATTAGTCGACCTCCTTGGTTTTGATTCGAAAAAACTCTGGGAATTTATTTAAATTTGGAAGTTGTTACAATGAATGTGACATGACGTCATCAGTCGGACCTCCCACGTAGTAACAATGTCACTAGATGTCACTCATAGTCTCCAACGCAATAGCAATAGATTTAAAAAAAGTATGTTGCTCTTAAAATTGTTTGTGGTACCATAAAGTCTTTCAATTAACTTTTTAAAATTTCATATAATAGGTAAAGTTAATTACAAATAAACACGTAATAAAAGTAATCTATTTTTTTAACACACCACAAAAAGTTTTAGGGTAACAGAA
Organism: Cyclophora albipunctata; assembly: GCA_963082685.1. Lineage (NCBI taxonomy): Eukaryota > Metazoa > Arthropoda > Insecta > Lepidoptera > Geometridae > Cyclophora > Cyclophora albipunctata. Next base: position 5,129,278 of record OY720133.1, read on the forward strand.
TAATTTATTAATATTGATTTTCCCATAGATTAAAAATTATATTAAATGATAAAAATTGCTTTATTTTGTAAATACAATTGTAAGGTATCTTTACATGTTTACTAATAGACATATTTTGAAAATATGTTTTGTCAATTGTGCTGTGAAAAGACGTGATTTTTGATTGTTGATTTCGTTTTAAAATAAACCCTAATACCATTTTGATAAAGTATTATTTAAATGTGAACACGTACGCTCATTTTCTTTGACCGAACAAAGTTAAATTTCATATTTGACATTTAGATATGTCAAAATGATTTTTAGTTTATAGTCGAAAATTGTTGTTGATATGTAAATGTCAACGTAAATGTCAATTTATTTGAAAAAAGAATGAAAACAACTATCAAAAACATGAAAAATAAACGATTGATAAAAAACGTTATTGTAAGTTAAAATTTGTAATATATAGTTGATAACTAAAGTAGTTAAAAATACAAAATATATAATTATAAAATCGAATATAATTTTCCATGGAATTCATTAAAAATTAAGTGCTAAAGTTTTTATTCAAAATAGATATGAAAGATACATTAATTTCTATTATTTATGATGTTTACTGAGTATTTTCCTATTTTTACACTTATCATATAAAAAATAACAGTTTTTTAAAATTAAAACTGAATAATTAGCCTTTAAAATAATACAAATTACTTCATAACCAATCACAAATTAACATTATCACCAGATGACGTTTTATCTGACATTAAACATGGCGTATGACAACGTCAAAATACTCAGTAAATGTCAAACAAAACATTAAGTCAAGTTGTCATTGTTTTTTTTTAAATTATTTTGTCAGTTTTTCAAAAAATACTTTAAAACATTTGCTTCGTTGAATCCAGGTGAGACTGTACATTTTGCAACAGCTGTATTTGAAAATTATTCATTAAAATATATAGATAAATCTATTGAAAAAATATATTATTGTTTCTTTTTTGTTGGCCTTATGGGGTGACCCTATATTATTTGCTATCCACTCTATTGAGTCATAAAGAAACACTCTATAAGACTCTATGACACTTACGCTCTTGACACTATCTTATAGTGTCATGGCGAACGAATGCGACAATCCTTTCGACTTCAAATCAATAATCTCCTCACACTTTTCTTAATCTTCTTCTTCTTCATCGAGTGGTTGGTCAACCTGACCAATCCTGGTGTCAGAGTTATTAAGCCGTCAAAGGCCTCTGACATGGCTCACTCTTTGACACTTTTAATGTTAGATCTAAACCTAAATCTTGTAACAATAATAATTATGTATCTTATTGCGGACTGCACAAGGATTCCTAATTTGATTTAGCGCCTGTATGTCCAAAAAACAAATGGCGATCGTTTTAAATTGTGTGTTCTATCTGGTTCACAATAAAGTACATTATTAATTGAACACTTTTTGTTTCTTGAAACAAAAACTAAATGGTTTTCTTGTGCTAGCCGCCCATTATTGTCAAAACCCAGTCTTTTCACGTGAAAACAAATTCATCATTCTTCCTCATCAAAAAATGCGAAAAGGCCTCAAATACAAAACCTCTTTTCTAAACCCAGTACTAAAAAGTACTTTAGTAACAATTCAAAAAAATAATTGGCGTTTCTCCCAACAAGAGGTTACGAATAAGCACTGATCGCATCAGTAAAGCAAGGTGTCACGTACTTAATTGCTACAACATTATCATGGCATCGCTTCGCCCATTTGTGTGAATAGCAAACTAGTTTTTATACAGATACGGACTTTTACGTCTGAAGGTCGAGAGGGCAAACTTAGCAGAAAGGTTTTATTTACTAGTTATTAGTAATGAGGGTTTGTTGCAATTCGGTATGAAGTTTTCTTTTAGCAACCTTAACTTTGAATTCATGCTATATTTAAATACTAGCAGCGTCCTGCGGTTTTACCCGCGTTGTGTCCGTTACCGTGGGAATATTCGGAAATTATTATACATATATACCTTCCGCCTGAATCACTCTATCTATTAACACGTTTGCTGCGGGGGCTAAAAACTTGTTCTTAATTCAAGTGCGTTACGGGAAATAATGTGCCCCGTAATGATCTACTCCATTGTGCGTTACGGGTATAAAAGTGCCCCGTAGACCTATGTTGCTTTAAACCTCTATAACTTACTGAAATTTAACTTTTTCAATTATTATTTTTTTTCAATCGAAAGATTACAAAATTTACTATCCAGCACTCTTTTCGCCTGTAGATTGAGCAAAAACTCAAGAAATTATAAAGAAATTAAATTTTCGGGGTGATTTTGTCCCCGTAACGCACTACAAATGATGAAATACGGGGTTTTAAGTTCCCCGTAGCGCCCACAATTAGTTTTTGTCGATGAAATGATAGTGATGGGAATGAAATAAAACGATAATTTTAATGAAAATATTGTTTATTTCGATTGGTTTCACATAGGTGTTACACAATCTTATAATTGAATGAAAAGTATTTTAATTAAATATAAGCATATAAAAAGGATAAGAAACAATCTTTGACAAATCCACTTATGATAAAGAAACTATTTAAAAATTGCACATAAAAACTAAAAAAAAATGAAACTCTATGTCCTATTATTAAATTTAAAAAATTAAACAAGTTTTACTTGGTAAAATTACAAAAACTTTTTGAAAGATAAGGCCAACATACGTCGCGAACGCTTCATTTTCAATAAAATATCGATACGTCGTTTGTTACTGACATCTCCAATGTAAATGAGGTCAAAACCCCGTACGGGCAAGTAATTATTTCTACGGGGTTTTTTGAACCCCGTATCGCACTTAAATAGATTTTTTACTCTCTGGTCGGAGCGGGGTTCATAAAACCCCGTATATTTTTTTAACAAATATGAATTATATATTCGACAAAACACACAAATATATAGTTATCTCAGTCATGCAGTCATAAATGCCTGAGATAGAGCTCCCGCACCAGCGGATAGACAGCACTTTTTTGCCCCGCACTGAATGAAAGTAACGCACGGGGTTGAAAAGTCCCCGTAACGCAGTGAACGTGTTAAAAAAACCGCATCAAAATCCGTTGCGTAGTTTTAAAGATCTAAGCATATAAAGGGACAGACAGCGGAAAGCGACTTTTTTATACTATGTAGTAAAGAAGTTTTGTTGCAATTCGGTATGAAGTTTTTTTTAGCAACCCTAACTTTTAATCCTTGTCTTATTTAAATATAGCAGCGCCCCACGGTTTTACCCGCGTTGTGCCCGTTCCCGTGGGAATTTCGGGATAAAATGTAGCCTATAGCCTTCCTCGATAAATAGACTATCTAACAGTGAAAGAATTATTCAAATCGGTTCAGTAGTTTCTGAGATTAGCGCGTTTAAACAAACAAACAAACAAACAAAACAAACTCTTCAGCTTTATAATATTAGTATAGATGGAACTCAAATTCCTGAGATATATATGTACCTAATTTGAAGAAGTCCTTCCTTTCATATCATTAACTTGTTGATGTTCTATTGTTTGCGATGTCCAAACAATGACATGTTTTTCGGCTTTAAACTGCTATAATGTTTGATTGTATGGAGTTCAAAGATCCAAAGTGCAGGACATGAGGCGGCTACGACACTATAGCTACAATGCTATAGCAAGGAGACATAAGTTTGGATGTAGCCAAGGTACGTAGCCTAGGATCTTCAACATGAAACAAAACTATGAAATACAACTATTTGGGCCCTATAATCGAGTTTCTACTATTTGGGCCCTGCGATAAAAAGTATTTTGCCATAATTTCGTTTCGACCATTTGGGCCCAAATATATTTAGCCCTCATTTCGCTCCTGTACTCAACTGAATGAATGCAAAGATCTAAGATAGACAAAAGTTAGAACAAGTGTCACAAACCTGGTGTCATTCCGATCTATGTGATGATAAGAGGATGTATGAGACTAGTGTCCATTCATGCTTTTGTTTTGATGATTATTAGAGGTTTTTGACTTAAATTTGGAGATTTCTAAGAAGTGAGTGGAATATAAAGAGTGTTTGTAAGTACTTTGTTATGTGAATGAGTGAGACGAAATATGTTGACTGTTTTAAGATTGGTGAAATTGATGGATGTGAAAAATGTAGATGATTTTTAGATGCATTTCACTGTCATTAGAGGTCTTATGATGAAGACGAGGTATAGGTAGATAAGGAAATATTTGTAACTAACTGTGCCCTGCGATTTCACTCGCATTTATTCAGTCAATGCTTACCGTTTAAACCTTCCCTGGACTTTCATGAATATTTCAAGACCAAAATTAGCCAAATCGGTTGAGCCGTCCTAACGTGAGCAGGCTAACGAACAGCAATTAAATAGCAATTAGCAAAACGAATATAAAATTCTCGTGTCACAGTGTTCGTTCGCGTACTCCTCCGAAAAGGCTGGACCGATTCTCATGAAATTTTGTGAGCATATTGAGTAGGCCTGAGAATCGGCCAACGTCTATTTTTCATCCCAAAATTCCCGCGGGAACGGGTACAACGCGGGTGAAACCGCGGGGCGCAGCTAGTCTTATATATAAAATTCTCGTGTCACAGTGTTCGTTCGCGTACTCCTCCGAAACGGCTCGACCGATTCTCATGAAATTTTGTGAGCATATTGAGTAGGTCTGAGAATCGGCCAACGTCTATTTTTCATCCCGAAATTCCCGCGGGAACGGGTACAACGCGGGTGAAACCGCGGGGCGCAGCTAGTTTATATAGATAACCCATGGGGTGGAAGCGCCACTACACGTCTGATGATGTAGATGCTCTGTATCTCACTGAAAATCGTAAAATAAAAAAACTAATTTCGGTCGGAATTTTTTTTAAATTAGTTTTTTATTTTACGATTTTTAGTGATATAAAGAGCATCTACTGAATCATCAAACCTGTAATGGCACTTACAACCCATGGGTTATTATTATTTACTAGCAGCGCCCCGCGGTTTTACCCGCGTTGTGCCCGTTCCCGTGGGAATTTCGGGATAAAATGTAGCCTATAGCCTTCCTCGATAAATAGACTATCTAACAGTGAAAGAATTATTCAAATCGGTTCAGTAGTTTCTGAGATTAGCGCGTTTAAACAAACAAACAAACAAACAAACAAAACAAACTCTTCAGCTTTATAATATTAGTATAGATTAGTATAGATTTAAACGGGAACTTACGTACGACGGAGGCTACTGTTGAGAGTCACCGTATGTGACCGAAACGTGTTGAGGAACTCTCAACAGTAGCCTCCGTCGTACGTAAGTTCCCGTTTAAATAAATAATAATGACATTAACGTACGTTTCAATTAACCCATGGGTTATTTTATTATGAATAGCAGCGCCCCGCGGTTTTACCCGCGCTGTACCCGTTCCCGTGGGAATTTCGGGATGAAAAATAGCCTATGTTACTCGTGGATAATGTAGCTTTCGAATGGTGAAAGAATTTTTAAAATCGTTCCAGTAGTTTTTGAGCCTATTCATTACAAACAAACAAAGTTTTCCTCTTTATAATATTAGTGTAGATATTTCCATAACTATACTTACTTACTTTTGTCTCGACATGTTTTCTAAAATATTTTATCCAAATCGAAGTACTCATCCAGTTTCGACCATTTGTTAAAATTTTAGGATTCATACAACTAACTATTATAAATCCTAAGCACCCGGTCGTGTCTGCATTACAGATAGTCTTGGACCTCTGAATGTGCAAAGCATGATGATGCGCGATAAGACGCTTATCAGAGGCACGTTCGAGGCTGGAGGGCAATGAGCTTAGCTTTTTAAATGTACCAGATAGGTCAGATTTTTTTATTTTTTTTATATCTACCTATATAGACTAATATATCTAATATAGCTCAAGAGTTTGATTTTTTATTTGTTCGAACGTGTTAAACTCAGAAATTACTGACCCGATTTGGATAATTATTTTTGTAATGATAGCATTCAAGAAATAAGTAATGCTATTTCTCATCCCGAAATTCCCACGGACACGGGCATATGTGGTTAAAACCGTGAGGCGCTGCTAGTATAGAATAAAAATTAAATCATAAGTTTCATAGTCTAGTAGGTTACGATGCCACAGATTCATATGCCAAACGAATTCCATCTCTCTTTCGAGTCGGGTTAAAATCGAACTTAACACGTGTTTTTTGTTTTTTGAAGTGTGTACACAAAAACTGATATCCTCAATACCGGAGTCAAACATCAAGTCACTACAATTTTATTTAAAAAACAATTTAACAAACAAAAAAAACCGGCCAAGTACGAGTCGGACTGGCGCACGATGGGTTCCGTACTTTAAAAAACGGTAAATCAGGTTTGTTGTATGGGAGCACCCCTTGAATATTTGTTTTATTTTATTTTTAGTATTTGTTGTTATAGCGGCATTAGAAATACATCGTCTGTGAAATTTTCAACTGTCTAGCTATCACCGTTCTTGAGATACAGCCTGGTGACAGACGGACGGACGGACAGCGAAGTCTCAGTAATAGGGTCCCGTTTTTACCCTTTGGGTACGGATCCCTATAAATGACATTTATTTGAAATTGCATTGTGACGTATTGGAGAACAAAAAAATGGCAAGTTTTTCGATATTTCGACGAAGCTTTTATATTTACGGTTTAAAATGTTTTCGCTTTTGCAATGTATGTTATTGTTTTGTGAATTACAAGTTTAAAGAAGCTTTTGATTTACTTTCAAAAGAAATCTTAAAAAGTTCTCATGAAAAAGTTTGTAGTCAGTTTTCGCTCAAAAAGTTCTAAGTTAAGTAGTACCTAACCTCTTTAAATGACTTCATAAACCGAAGGAGGTTTCAACCATCGACTTTAACCTTCATTATTCGAATTGAAAAAAGTTACTTGTACTTCTAAATCAAAGTAGGTTTACCATGTCAAAATGACAAGCCCGTTGGTACAGTGGTATGCGAGAGCGCTAACTGTATCGGCTGCGGGTTCAATTCCCGCCCGGAGCCAACAATATGTGCATAGTTGTTAGTGACGACGTCTGGGTGTCAATTATATATTCTTACTAGCAGCGGCCCGCGGTTTTACCCGCGTTGAGCCCGTTCCCGTGGGAATTTCGGGAATTTTGATACATATAAACCTTCCTCTTGAATAACTCTATCTATTAAAAAAGACCGCGTCAAAATCCGTGCATTTGAGTTTATCGCGAACAGACAAACGCGGCTGGAGACTTTGTTTTATAATATGTAGTAATAAAGTATTTGTTTGACTATATAATTGTACTAGCAGCGCCCCGCGGTTTTACCCGCGTTGTGCCCGTTCCCGTAGTAAATCCGGGATAAAATGTAGCCTATAGCCTTCCTCGATAAATAGGCTATCTAACAGTGAAAGAATTATTCAAATCGGTTCAATAGTTTCTGAGATTAGCGCGTTTAAACAAACAAACAAACAAACAAAACAAACTCTTCAGCTTTATAATATTATATTTAAACTAGCAGCGCCCCGCGGTTTTACCCGCGTTGTGCCCGTTCCCGTAGGAAATCCGGGATAAAATGTAGCCTATAGCCTTCCTCGATAAATAGACTATCTAACAGTGAAAGAATTATTCAAATCGGTTCAGTAGTTTCTGAGATTAGCGCGTTTAAACAAACAAACAAACAAACAAACAAACAAACAAACAAACAAACAAAACAAACTCTTCAGCTTTATAATATTAGTATAGATATAGAACACAATTTGTGTACCAACCTTAGCACCACAACCACAGTCGAAACTAGATACCTACCTCCTTATTCTCAAAAAGTTTTTACACCAACCGACTCAAACCTCCATACTCCAACCTCAGCACCCAACAGTGACATACTAACGTTCTCTCGTCACGTCTCTAGATGGTCGTGATTCAAGATCTACACTACAGATGCTGCGTGACACACGTCGTACTAGAAGGTACAATCAGGCGAAATAACGGTCAGATTTTGTATTTTGGGCACAATTTGAAGTAAATGTATCCCATATCTTACTCTGATGTTTAACCTAAATTACTACCTATATTACTGTAAAGTTGCATCCAAATCTGTTAAGTAGTTTTTGAGTTAAAGAGTAACAAACTTTTGCATTTTTAATAAGGAAATAATTAGATTATGACCACAGATTATGACAAAGTACCAAGCTGTTCTATTTTGCTGTCTGACTGTACATTCTGTCTTGTTTTAAATATATCTAAACTACTTGCTAATCTTTATGTCGACTACTATGTATCTACGCTCAATATTAGACGAAGGTTCAAAGCTATATTTTTATCCTCAAATTACTACAGAACACAATTACAAACCCGCGTGCCGCTACTACTACATAGGTATTTAAATTCTTTAGCAGCACAATCAAACAAAGTTTTGAAACCAAAACATCCGATTTTTTCAATTTCCGATGATTTAACTAGCAACATTGTTGCGCATTAATACGATTTACCAGGAAACTAATCGCCAAGCAATTTAGTTGTGTATCCTGTCTAATATGTGGATTTTAAAACAATGAAACGTGAAGGAGTCTTGAATTATTTATTAAGTTGCAGTTTTGAGTAATTCTAAGTAACTGTGTCCGTTGGTTTTAAGCACAGAGCAAAGACATCTAACAGCCTCCGTGGTCTTGTGGTTTGAGCGCTCGGCTCAAGATCCGGAGGTTCCGGGTTCGATTCCCGGTGGGAACAATATCTCACAAAAATCTCTTTGTGAGACTGTCCTCAGTTTGGTTAGGGCATTGCAGGCTGAATCACCTGATTGCCCGAAAAGTAAGATGATTCCGTGCTTCGGAGGGCACGTTAAGCCGTCGGTCCCGGTTACTTTCTACGGATAGTAGTCGTTACATGAGCCATGTCAGAGGCCTTTGGCGGCTCAATAACTCTGACACCAGGATTGGTCAGGTTGACCATCCACTCGATGAAGAAGAAGACAGAGCATAGAAACACCGCCGCGCCGGCCCTACCGCGTGGTGCTTCTATGCTCTGTGGTTTTAAGTAAATTACAAGTAAATGGATATGCTAGGTATGTGACTGTATGTACAGTGTAAAATTGTAAACGCCCGTCGGTTTATTATCTAACTAGCCGCGCCCCGCGGTATTACTCGCGTTGTACCAGTTCCGCGTTAGTCTAATATTATAAATGCGAAAGTTTGTGAGGATGTATGTATGTTTCTTACCCTTTCAAGAAAAAACTACTGTACGGATTTGGATGAAACTTTACAGTAATATAGGTTATACATCAGAATGACACATGGAATACATTTTATCCCGAAATTCCTGTGGGAACGGGTACAAAGCGGGTGAGACAGCAGGGCGCGGCAAGTTTAAAATAAAATTGAAGTGTTTCCGTAAACGTATTTTGAATTCAAAATGAGTACTTGCTTAAACTTAAAAAAATTAATAAGTTCTTAATACAAAATCCATCGTTCTTTTTTTGACAAAACCACAGCACTACAACTACACGTAATGCTTATTTCAATGCGCAGGAGTTTCAATACGGGTGGGCCGATCTATTTGCATTATACCGGGAACTGATCCCGGGACCAGATACTTCAGATTAATGGGTGCTTGCAACATGCTAATGTGACTCTTATCCAAAGATAATGTCTTTGAATGCTCTTCCTTTTCACGTTGGGTTTGTTTTTGGTCGATTGGTGCTAGATATAGAGATGGCAGGGTGATTGAGTTTGGGCGAAGTTTATGCGTTCTAAAATGGGTGATGGAATGACATGATGACGTTTAGAAATTTAAATTGATTATAGAACTTAGTTGATTTTTCCTACGACTAACAAAATGGCGTCGCCACGCCACATTTTTTAATATAAAAAGTAGTGGAAAATGTGTTAATTGTTTTTATTTTCAAACATTTCGGTAGGTGCTTTCAAACTGCTTACAAAAATACAAAACTGCGCTTAAAAACTCATCTTTAATTAAATTTAACTTATGCTATTTGCTGACTTGCAATTTGTCAACTTATTTAATAATACCTATCAACGAAACCAAGTGCTTATTTGTAGAAATTCCAAAAGATAAGCTACCCCAAACCAAAGTTACTATTAAGAAAAACCAATCATCAAAAATAAAAAAACAATTTTCATCAGAGTTGGCCACTAAACACGAACTTACTTTTAACAAAAATCAGTATACTTACTCTTCTCAACAAAACCCTCCCAATAAAGCAGTCACATAAACCCATTACACCCTCAGTAAATCGATCACAGCAAAAAACAGAAAGTAATTTTTACTCCAATCAATCAAGGCACAGCCCATGTTAGTTGGTTAATTCGCTAGAATTCCTCGCGAAATTTAGTACCCTTTCGCCATGGTGTCTCGACATCAATATAATGAGCTCACCGCTCATTGTCTGCTCCTAAAAAGAGCATATAAATAACCAAATGAGAACTGAAAAAGCGAAAAAGGAAGTCCTACAAAGACGCCGGTCCTTGATAATTCCTTGGGAATATGCACCAATTGTCACCGCTATTGTTTTTTTGGCGGCACTCTGACACTACGCTGCCGCTGTCCGCAATAAAATTGTCACAATGTCACACCTTAACCGACGGAAGAAAATAGTTAATTAAGTATTTCTGAGTTTGGGTTTAAGTTAACTGGTTTTAGGTTGGCTTTTGGACGCAGGAATAGTGTTTGTGTTTGAGGCAGATTCCAAAAGGCTAACGGCTAGCTTTTCAATGATAGCGGATACTCGCTTAGCCTATCCGTATAAATTTTGCAGAAAACTGACGCTTAACAAATTTTGATGTGATCTTTGCCCAGATGTGTGTCAGAGGGGTGCGCCAAAGTTCACCTAAATTTTCAACTCCGATAATTGGAAATCCGAAAATGTTCTTCCTAACATTTTTCATCCTAACAATCACAATTCCTAACTACTTTGTCTCTAATGTTCATAATCCGAATGATCACTCTTCCTAAAATTTTTCATCCTAAAGTTTTCATTCATACTATTTGTAGTGCTACCGGCGATGTTCATAACACTCATGTTTCTTATAAACTATTATTCAAAGTCATATCTTTTTTGTTTAGATTTCTTTTTATAGGTTAGGTTAGGTTAGAACTGTGACCAACTACGCGCGAGCCGAGCGAGCGAAGCGAGCGGTGCCGCGGCAGCGGCCGGCGAGCGCTACAACAAAATTATGCCATGTTATATTATGTCTAAAGTTTTTATGCAAATGGATAGGGAACCGTTTTGTAATCACAAGAAATAGTTTAAAAACAAACCTTTTCCTTTAAAGCGTTATGATAAAAAACAGTAGGAGTTTAAATATATTTACATTAATGATATTATTAATTACAATTTTCGGAAACATGAGTGTTATGAACATCGCCGGTAGCACTACAAATAGTATGAATGAAAACTTTAGGATGAAAAATTTTAGGAAGAGTGATCATTCGGATTACAAATCGTTAGGAAGAACAATTTCGGGTAAAGAACTTTAGTTGAGCCAATATGGACCCGTGTCAGAGTAATAGAAAAAAACGAGTTCAGAACCTCCTATTTATGAAGTCGGCTGAACATTAGCATCTTATTACTTGTTGTATTGTGTAATAAATAAATAAATATACCCGGACAAATTCACTCACGGTTAATTAGATCCAAAGTAAGCTCTAAGCTTGTGTTATGGAATCTAATTAACTGATACTACTACTTATACATACACAAATACTTTATAAGAATATATAATTGACACCCAGACGTCGTCACCAACAACTATGTCTTCACATATTGTTGACTCCGGGCGGGAATCGAACCCGCAACCCCCGACACAGTAAGCGCTCTCACTGCCACTGTGCCAACGGGCTTGTCAATTGTGTATGTATATGTATATGTAATACTATCAGTTAGTTAGATTACATATGACATGCACAGAGCTTAGTTTGGATCTAATTAACCGTGAGTGAATTTGTCCGGGTATGTTATTAATTAATTAATAAAGCGAAACTGTAGCATAAAACTAACCACTCCAATATATGAATACGTTAAGCTGCGTTATATAAGGTCCAGAACACGCCAACATGACCCAACCGCTGTTATCCCATAAAAGCCAAGTGTCCAAAGCAACGCATTTTTGCACAAATTCCTTCTTCCCCCACATCAGATATTTAATTTTGATACGAAAACCGACCGTGACTCATATCCGAATAAATTTATCCTGCCTCTATCTACTAGCCAATATAACCGCGAAATATTAGCCATTGCGAATCCTAAACTAGGAATTGTCCACTTCTCTACGTCAACCAAAAACAGGCTAAAACCGACCATAACACAACTGTATAAAGTCCTTTTTAAGTTTCGTCAGAAACGGACATAAAAAAATGTTTAGTATCAAGCGAAATTTAGCTGTATTTTGTGAGAGTTAGAACTTTTATTAGCTTGATAAACACGTTTGATGCAAGCAGTTTTAATACGTACGTACAGATGAAAATTATGTCGTATTTTGATGCAGGAAGGTGCATTATTCAAGGTCCTGAAAACTTGACCTATCTCATGGGATTTGATCCGGTTTAGTCATGGTTTTATTTGAATTCATGAAATGCTCGTACAAATATTTGTTACATTTATTTGGACATATTTTTCTACTGGCGTCGAATATAAAGTGCTATTTTGATGTTTGATTATGAATTGCAGCGATTAGATGTGGACAATTGCTGGTTCGATGAGAAGGGGTCGAATAAGTTGAGGTGTTTGGACGAGATTTTCGTAGTCGTAATTTATTATTGGAATCTTCAGTGAGATGAGAGGCATTTGTCTTGTAGATTCGGAACCTTATACTTATGTAAAGCTGATGAGTATTTTTGTACGCACTAATGTAAAAAAATAGCACTGGAATTTGAAAAATAAGGAAATATATTGCTATAGATAGATCATCTATACTTTTATCAACTTCCTCTAGGTACTTGCTTTAAATACTTATATTTTTTTCAAAAATTTAGCGAAGCCGTTTTAATTTTTTATCAATATCATCTTTTCGAGTAACTTTTCGGTGTTTCTGATGAATTGTCATTATGCTACGTAGTTAACAAAATCACTCAAAGTTCACAAACCGAATTTAATTTTCCATTATGATAAAAGCCAAACTTTGTAAAGGTGGGTACACAATAGCGAGGCCAATTCAGACCGCATTCATTGGTCATTGACACTGAGCGAATCAAATTATTGGCACCGAATGCCGATAGTTTGATTATTTGAAGTCACAAAGAGCTAAGGAACAAGTCACTCAATTCTGTTCGTCGGTATGCTCGTGTGAATTGTCTTTTATGACAAGTCCGTCGGGACAGTGGCATGTGAGAGCGCTTACTGTGTCGGGGGTTGCGGGTTCGATTCTGAGTCTGAAGAATAGTTGTTGGCGACGAACGGCTGGGTGTCAATTATATATTTATATAATATAAAGTATTTTGTGTATGTATATGTAGTAGTATCAGTGAGTTAGATTCCATAATACAAGCTTAGAGCTTAGTTTGGGTCTAATTAACCGAGTGTGAATTTGTCCGGTCCGGGTATATTAAATTATATACATCTGCTAACTATAAAAAAACATCACTTTGGTAGGAAATTAAATCAAAGATTTAAAAATTGATGCGATACAAAAATAAATTTGATAAAAATTAAATCAAAGTAGCTAACATTGAACGACTAATTATAAGGCTGCGTCCACAATAGCGGCCGTTGGTCGCGGCGTACCACGGCACGGGCGCGGCCGGCGTTACGCCCGGCGCCGCGACACAATGCGACGGTTTCACGCGCGAACGCATTCGGTCCACGCCCGAATACACAGTCGCTTGTTGATAACGAACTTTTCTTGGGATTTTAGGAAGTAGAAAATTATATAATAGAACACATATTTATTTACTTAAAAAGTAAGTGCGAGTAGGTTAGTGGCCAACCCTGGTGTCGGAGTTTTTAGACCGCCTAAAGGCCTCCGACATGGTTTAAGGTCGATTGAAACAAAGGCATATAACACTAAAAGTAATAACGTAAACGGACCTCTTCGAGTTAGATCTGTATCTCGCATGACCCTCAAAGAAACTGGGCTTGTCTCATGACTTTAAGGAAAAACACTAAATATTTTCCGCCTCATTCATAAACAATATTTAACTTTAACAGTGTTTTAAAGTGTTTTGTCTCTTTCGCTCTTTGGCAAATAGCGTATGTCGGAAAGGGACAAACCATTTGATAGCTATAAAGTGCTGTTAATAAGCGTTTATGAATAAAGGCCCTTTACATATTAAGCAAATCTAGCATGAAAATAATGAGAAGATCAGTGTTCAATCAATCCTGAAAGTCAATTTTAATGAATATTAAAATTATCATCACACTTATAAACTAATTAAGAAATGATTAGATTGTAATGTCCCACTGCTGGGCACAGGCCTCTCATCTCACCCGATATAAGATAATACAATGAAGGGACTTTGAACCTGGAACCTCAGTCTTGGCAGGCGAATACTGCTAGACCACCGAAGCGATATGTATAAACTCATAAAACATTGTTAAAAAAGTCTGTAAGACGTGAGAAGCATATAGTGTAGATGGCTTCATAAGTTTTCATAGTTGTTACATCAGACCATGTCAGACGCCTTTAGGAGGTCTAAAAACTCCGACACCAGGGTTGGCCACTAACCTACTCCAAAATGAATGAATGGACTACCTAACTCATCACATCTTCAACTTGTCAAATTCCGTGCCAGAAATCAACACACACACACAAACATTACATTAATACAATTCAGTTACAATTTCAACCTCTAGCATGACGGATCCACTAAGCGCTGGCTCACACAGGAAGCGATCACAAGTGATATTTATTTATTAGGGTTTGATTTATGCATCGGTATCAATGGGCTAAGGGTGCGGTCGTATTGAGCGATGCGCTCCGGTGATCGACACCGGGGTGGCGGTCGCTGGATGTGGCATGAAAAATGTAATGGAATTTCTTATTATAGTTGAACTATGTTTTTATAGTAATTCTGGTAATCGGTGGTGATTGTGCCTAATCCTCCTCACTGTACTGATATCTTCAGTGAGATGAGAGGCCTTTGACCAGCAGTGGGACATTACAGGCCTTAGTTTAGATACTTTTTTTGCTAATCGAGGATGAGACGAATGAGAAATTAATGAAAACTTATACGATTTCTGACTTTGTTTTATATTAAGTTTTATACAACGACGCCTGTTTTGGCAGATGTCAATCCAATATTATATGTAATTTCAATCATTAATAGTAATAAAAGTAAAAGTGTTAGTAAACTCAGTAAAAGTGAAAGTGAGAATTTTTCCTTAATTTATCTGGACTTATTTTATGATGCGTGCGCGATGAGATGCTGTCAAATTCCGTACCTTCATAAGTTCTTTTTAATTTCCAATTAACTATATTAACAACGTAACACACAAGTAATCCCTTAAACCACTTACTACTCATACTTTACGCCAATATAATTCAGTAGTGATGTAAGTCTTGTAATTCGATTTTATCAAAGTATGTATATAATTTAAGTACTTATATCAAATTGTTATCAATGAAGAATTTATTTATTACTAGTCCCGCGGTGTTACCCGCGTTGTATCGGTTCCCGCGGGGATTTCGGGATAAAATGTATCCCATGTGTTATTCTGATGTATAACCTTTATTACTGTAAAGTTTCATCCAAATCCGTCCAGTAGTTTTTTCATGAAAGAGTAACAAACATACATACATCTATCCTCACAAACTTTCGCATTTATAATATTAGTAGGATAGTTTACGCCAATAACAGAGCAACTAGTCTCTTCCATAGGCACGACATCATTGTAGCCCCTAGCGTCAATTTTCACGCGCCGCTGCTACTATTAATATTCAAATTGGCGCGATCTGTCGCCGGTCGACGGTCAGTGTGTACTACCCACTATAATTTATTTGTGAACTCACGAACAGAAAATAACGAAAATGTTTTGTAATTTCTGCTTTTGTTGCGTGAAATGGAATGTTATTTCCATTTTTAGATTCCGTTTTCATTTATTGACGTTTGATTTGTAGTCATGTGCTGTGATTTGATGGTTGAGTGGCTTTTCAATTGGTAAATAAATAAATGTTTAATTATTGTTTTTTATTCGTTTGGATTGAAATACTTGTTGCGTGTTAGTATTGTATTACTATTACAAATATACAATTTTACATATGAAGTAGTCAGTAATGTCCCACGACTCGGCAAATGTGCCGACGTGTTTCTAAGGGCCGACACTGCGTTAAGCGTGCGCACGCCGCGGTTCCATACAAAAGTGAACCGTCGCGGGCGCCCGCCGCGTGTGGCTTCATACAAAAGTGAACCGTACCGTGCGCCTGACGCGCGCGTTGTCATACAAAAGTGAACCGTCGCGGGCGCCCGAAGCGTGTGGCTTCATACAAAAGTGAACCGTAGCGTGCGCCCGACGCGCGCGTTGTCATACAAAAGTGAACCGTCGCGGGCGCCCGAAGCGTGTGGCCATACAAAAGTGAACCGTCGCGGGCGCTCGAAGCGTGTGGCTTCATACAAAAGTGAACCGTCGCGGGCGCCCGAAGCGTGTGGCTTCATACAAAAGTGAACCGTCGCGTGCGCCCGCATGCAATTGTCGGTGCATTTGTTTCAATTCAAAAGACCTTGAAAGCCTTTTGGCGGTCTAAAAGCTCCAACACCAGGGTTGGCCACTAATCTACTCGGACTTCTCATGTAAATTCATACGAAAAGAAATCCGAAATTAGAAGTAACATGTTATTACAAATACAAGTCCGATTTATTTGTTTGAAAGTATATCTACTTATGACAGCTGTCGTAACAGACGTCTGAGTATAATTTAACTATAGATAGTTACCACCCACGACGTCTCAACGATTCATTTAACGTTATCACGAATGAGTTTATAACTTCTTATTGTAACGCGTTTATTGTTTAGAACAAAGAGTACAGTGGAGTCGTCTTAGGAATTATAAAAATACTACGACTTGAACAGCGGCAAAACAAAAACAAACCTAAATTGTGTTAGTAAATATTTACTAAGTATAGTCCTGTAATCTTTAGTGAGGTGAGAGGCTTTTGCCCAGCCTTTGCCCAGCCCAGAATTTGAAAACCTCTTCAAGAGCCGACCAACAAAATTTATCGTGATGTCTTAAAGTGTTATATCATCTGTATTTAAGTAATATATTATGCGTATTTATTTATATTTAAGTTTTAACACGACTCTACTCCACTCCTGTTCTAGTAAACTGTGCCGTAGTTACAAGAAACATGTGAAATCTCTATAAAAATATGTATAATTGTGATATGATTTGCCAACTACAATCACACACTAGATATGCTTTGATTTTACTTGCGGGTAGGGTGACCATGATTATCTATCTATTGTAGTAAGTATAATAAAGCTGTAGAGTTTGTGTTTTGTTTATTTGAACGCGCTAATCTCAAGAACTACTAAAGTATTATGCGGGATGCAGACCAAGAGCTAAGCAAAGTTAGTTTAGCTTAGCTCGCGTAGCTGACGCAGTTTTCCATACTTGTGTGCAGACCGCAAACTATGCGAACTAAGCTATGTGCGAATGCAACCCGCATTAGCCTGTAATGTCCCACTGCTGGGCAAAGCTCACCTCACCGAAGATATCAATATATAATGAAGAAGATTAGGCGTAATCACCACGCTTGCCTACTGCTGGTTGATGATATCAAACCCGAGCTATGTTGAAAAGTAGGTAACATGTTTTCGCCCGACCTAGTCATTGAACCTAGGACTTCAGTCTAGGCTTAGTGTAGATCACTGAGGCGTTAAATAAACAATCCGAAAAATATCCCTCAAACCACTGATTTTACTGAGTTCCTACATTTCATTAACACATCATTATAGCTACAAAAACGTGTCCCAATACTTGAAGCCACAATTATAATCAAGCATTAATTATAATCAGCCATTAATTTGTGGTAATGTAGGCGATGAGAAGGTGCAAACACAGTCAATGATATTGTAGCTTAACACGCTATGTTTTTACACATAATATGAGCTATCGTAAAAATTAACATTGTCATGTACAGTCCGTATATGATAATGTTTAAACTTTTTAGTACTCTGTCACATTATACATTTGAAAATTCTCATTGATACGACGAGGAAAATGTTAAGCATTTTGTATTGTCAATTTGAAGACAATCTTCGGTGAGCACGGTTCCTGAAGGGTAATATAAAAGTACGTAGTTTCAATTTAAAACACTGTATTGTCAATTTGGAAAAAAGCATTCTAAGTATTTGTCTCTTCTCTTGATACATTTATGCATTTATATTAACGATATTTTTAATATCTTCACATTAAAAATGTATTACGGAAGTCTGAAAGTTAAAAAATTCTAATTTACAGTAAAAAAACTTCTTTTGGGAGCTCACAGACAGACACAAAGACACGTCAAACATAACTCAATTTTTTAACATAAGCATAGACATATAAACCTATTCACTTTACAATCATTCATTCATTACATAGTTCTATAGTAACACAAGAGTCTTCTTTTGTTTTCCACTCATTCCAAATTCGAACACACGCATACGCACACGGTAATACTTAGAAGCTACTTGAGGCATCAAATTTTGACAGCTACTTATTGACATTGACAGGTGCCAATTTGACGTAACTCTGTATGAAATCGCACGGTTCGTTGACAAGAAAACTGCATATAGTGGGTTAGTGTATGCGTTTTAATTATGCATGGTTATGATATGACAGGCTAACCCTTGGTGGAATTAATTGAAACATGCGGTGATTCTCATAGTTAGGAATGACCTGTTTTTTATATAAGTTGCATTCTAGCAGCCTTGTTACTAAAAAGAAAGTCTGATTATAATTTTACGTCATATTTTTTAGCAAAATCTGAACTTTAATTTTGACAATACAAAATTTAAACTAAGTAGTAGTAGTAGTATTAGCCCTTAATGTTTCACTGCAAGACAAAGGCTTCTCCACTCAATGAATATACCAACCAGTACAGTGAGGAGGATTAAGCAGAATCACCATGCTAAATAACTGATACTAAAACTCATACATACACAAATAGGTACTTAATATGAATACACAAATGACACTCAGACGTCGTCGCCAACAACTATGTCTGCTCATATTGTTGACTCCGTTGAATCGAACCCGCAACCCCCGACACAGTAAGCGCTCTCATATGCCACTGTGTCTACGGACTTGTCTTAGGATATGCCTACGCTTATATTGATCCATACTAACATTGTCATACAAACATACAAACTTTCTTATATAGAAAATGAACAGAATAGGAAGATATTACTTCAAACTTACATAGCAAATACGACATAACATCAACAAAATTACCACATTCGAAGCACATTAACAACCATAGAGCCAATAATCATTAGATTTATAACCGGTGGCCATTACAATCGATTCCCATGGCATGTGGTGCGCGGGCGCATGCGCCGATCAGCCGGAACATATATATCAACGTGAAGTGATCACTTTATACTTTATTTATATGAGGTTTAAAACGGAAGGAGAGGTTATGTTTTTTTTTTAGTCTGAGTTTTTGGAACAGTTGTATAAGGTACTTGCCTCGCCCCGCGGTTTTACCCGACTTGTGCCTGTTTTCGGGGAATTTCGGGATGGAAAATAGTCTATTACGTTGCCGTTGAATTTGGCTATCTATTACAAAAAGAATTATTCAAATCGGATGAGTAGTTTCTGAGATTTGCCCTTACAAACAAACAAACAAATAAATAAACTTTATAGGCCTTATTTATAAACGTTAATTAACAGCACTTTAGCTAACAAATGGGATTGTCCCTTTCCGACATACGCTATTTGCCAAAAAGCGAAAGAGACAAAACACTTAAAACACTGTTTAAGTTAAAAATGGTTTATGAATAAGGCGGTATATATATTTATAATATTATAAAGAGTTAAAATTTGTTTGTTTGTTTGTATGTTCGAGGTCATCTCAGGAATTATCAGTCCGATTTGAATAATTATTTTTGTAATATATAGCCACATTCAACGGGAAGGCTATAGGCTATTTTTCACCCCGAAATTCCCACGGGAACGGGTACAACGCGGGTAAAACCGCGGGGCGCTGCTAGTCTTTAAGTAGCACTAATTCTACCACTTACGTATCCTCATTAAAACAACAAACCGTTTCAAATATCAAGTCATATCATCCCCCACAAGACCACAATACAAACGCAATAACAGAATTCATCCCGTACATTTATTGGTATAAAAACCCCGGAACAAATTGTCGCAAGCCCAGAGATCCCGGAACGATGATAAAATCAACCAGAACTTTGCAATCCCAAATCAATAATAGGGATCAAACTGTAATTCTGGGACTTTGGGGATGTTTATGGAGATGATGTTACCGGTGTAGTATCAGTTAAAGTCAAATATTTTATTCTGTTTTAGGCCCAAAATATATGTATTAGTATCAGTTATTTAAATTCCATAACACAAGCTTAGAGTTTAGTTTGGATCCAATCAACCGTGTGTTTTTTTGTCCGGATGTATCACTACTATTAATAAAACAAACTCCCCGGCCGCGTCGGCCTGTCTGTCTGTTCGCGATAAACTAAAATACTATTGCACGGATTTTGTCGCGGTTTATTTTAATAGATAGAGTGATTCAAGAGGAAGGTTTATATGTATAAATATTCCCGAAATTCTCACGGGAACGGGCACAACGCGGGTATAACCGCGGGGCACTGCTAGTAATTTATATTTTAATGATATCAACGTTTCTTTACATTTTAGTCAACATATTTAACTCGAGGCGTACCTATTTTAAGGGACAAAAAGTAGCGCAATATTTATTTCGAAGCAAAACTGGTATTATCATCTCCATACAAATCCAACTGGACATCCTGATCCCCTATAAGGAATCGGTCTGCAAGGAGATAAATATGTAATCTTAATATAATTGCGCCTTAACAAACAGTCGCATACCCTCGCTCTATACCCCTATGGACACGGATCAATGCTCCGGTCATTGCACAGGGCTGGTCGGACATCAATGGAAAATTAGGTAATCTATAATAATATTATGTAGTATAAAAAATTCTCTCTCTCAATCGAGTGGATGGTCAACCTGACCAATCCTGGTGTCAGAGTTATTGAGCCGCCAAAGGCCTCTGACATGGCTCATGTAACGTAGAAAGTAACCGGGACCGACGGAAAAAAAAAATAGAAATAGACATACTTAGTTTGTTTTTTATTTGTAACTAGCCTAGGTTTCACCCGCGTTGTACCCGTTCCCGCGGGAATTTGGGTATAAAATGTATCCTATGTGTTATTCTGATGTATAACCTATATTACTGTAAAGTTTCGTCCTAATCCGTTCAGTAGTTTTTGCGTGGAAGAGTAACAAACATACATACTCGTACATCGCCACAAACTTTCGCATTTATAATATTAGCAGGACTAGCAACCCTCACATCGCTTCAGGAAAACAAGATTTCATGAAGTAAATTCGGGAAAAAACAAAACGCATCTTGCTGCAAATATAGCAAGCACGGTAGCGCTCAGATAGAAATGCCACTATCGGCCACCCATCCAAGTAGGGGCCGAGCTGCACTTTGCTTAACAATCACAATGAGGTAACATCGCTTAGCTACGCCACGAGCGCTACACATATCATTTTTGTCCTAACCTTTACTGTCCCACTGCTGGGCAAAGTTTTCCCCAAAACACCGCCAACCATCTCTTTCTCCCACCAATCTCTATGGTTATGAAGTTTTTCAAAGCATCAACCCTAGTACAGTCGCGTAGAAATGGATGACGAAGCTGCCAGTGGCTCTGACTTGTGTGATCGAACGTACGCGTGCGTTTGACGGTGCGTACACATCTGTGATTGGCTGTACTTCACACGACGAATTGGGGATATACGTTTTGGGAGATTGATCTAATCTCTAAAGGCTTGTCTATGAAAGTTTTTGAAATTAGAATCATATATTTTGGTGATTTTTATTGAGGTGATGAGTGATCCATTAAGTTTGTAGCCAACCCTGGTGTCGGAGTTTTTAGACCGCCTAAAGGCCTCCGACATGGTCTGACGATTGATACACCGGGATCGACAATTTAACGTGCCCTCCGTAGCACAGCTCAAATGCCCACTAGCGGCCACCCATCCAACTAGTCCGAGCTGCACATTGCTTAACAATTGCAATGAACTTACATCGCTTAGTCGAAGAATTATTTTTCTTAAAAATTTCCCTTTAGCCCTAATTTGCTTAACCTTAGGTGACACCTTTTATAGTAGTTTATGCAACTTCATATAAAGAAGTGTTTTAATACCCGTGTTATATGCAGTTGCATACACTACTTTATCTTCACTAATGCAATTAATCAAACAAAATTTTAAAAACAAAACACATTGCGAAACATTAAATTCACGCGTACGTGTATTGTCACAGTGAACTTGCCGCCATTAAAATCTAACCAATGAGAGCGCAGCTGCGCGTAGGGCCAATCAGGAGCGAGCGAGATCTTACCAAAGAGTTTTGTGTATGTAGTTTCGACGAAGTTTTCACGTATAACCCAACTGTTTTCAAAAGCCAGCCTAATATCAAAATTTTATGCAACTATGTAGTATGAGGATTTTGACATAAGGCTCGCCAGGTTAATTGGTCGCGTTATAATGATGTTATAATGTTATATTATAATGATATTATAACATCATGTGAAATTGCTTAAATTGAGTGTTTTAGTTGTCTGCGCTATAACAGTAGTAATTATAAGTCAAGTATTGGAATCATAAGTAGAATGTTACAACATTAGTGTAGATAAAATAACTTATCAAACTAAACTCCACATTAACTAATCTCCAATTTACTTAACTCTTAACACTTAAACTCCTTAGAAAGTAACGAAATCGCATTGCTCTTTCAATACTGGAAATCGGCTCATAAAATATTAGTTGACCAGTTTGCGTTGAACCCTCATAGTCTTGGTATATGAGTGTTTTGTTCGTATGGGGCAGGTCAGGGTATAGTGGGGGGTAACGGTCAATGTTCAATTGATATTAATGGTGTTAAAACACCTGGGCTCAAGCGAGGGGTTAAGGGGGTGTTACATGTTGCTTGCTTCTAAAAGTAATGATACTAATGTTGTGAAAAACAACCAAAGAAAAATAATCCGATAATTATCTTATATTGTTTAAGTCACAATATTACGGTTTGCTAAAGACAAATTATGAACTTACGAAAAATCATGTTAAAATTATTAATTGTTTTTACAGTGCACACTCTGTTGACAGTTTACAATCATCCAAATATTATAAATGCGAAAGTTTTTGAGCATGGATATAGGAGTATGTATGTATGTTTGTTACTCTTTCACGCAATAACTACTGAACGGATTTGGATTAAACTTTACAGTAATATTGGTTATACATCAGAATAACACATGGAATACATTTTATCCCGAAATTCCCGCAAAAACGGGTCCAACGCGGGTGAAACCGCGGGGCGTGGCTAGTTTGATTATAAACCAACTATCCCAATATTACGGTGATATAATATAGCAAGCTAATTTTGTTTTAATCGCATTAAAACACCGTCATGTAACGCCACTATTACAAGGCACCACCTACCGATTACGGGTGTAATGTCAATAATGGCTGATAATGGTGTGTTAACATCTTATTCGCAGCTGATACCAGTGGCCGACTCTAGAGCTGTGACAGAGAGTAAACAAACACACTGTTTATTTATTTTTTTGGAAACTTTGTGCGTTGGAGTGTGAATAAACCGCAGGAATGACGGGATAAAATGTATCCTATGTGTTATTATGATGTATCACTACATATTATAAAATAAAGTCCCCGGCCGCGTCTGTCTGTCTGTCTGTTCGCGATAAACTCAAATACTACTGCACGGATTTTCAAGCGATTTTCCAATCGGTAGAATGATTGAATAGATAGAGTGATTCAAGAGGAAGGTTTATATGTAAAAAAGTCCCAAAATTCCAACGGGAACGGGCACAACGCGGGTAGAACCGCGGGGCGCTGCTAGTAACCTATATTACTCTAAAGTTTAAAACAAATCCGTCCAGTAGTTTTTTCGTGAAAGAGATTAAACATACATATACAGCCGTACGTACTACATCTCACAAACTTTCGCATTTAAAGTATAAGAGGATGTATGTGGATTTAGGAGTACTTATGTACATATGTATATCTGATGACACGCCAAAATCCCTAAAATCCATAAGATATTTATTATAAGAATAAGACAAATGACATCACGAAAAAATATAAGTAACAATTATTATATTATTAATATTTAAAGCTCCTACCAAATATATCTTATATGGAACCTATAGATTTTTACCCTGCACTGAAAAATTACATTTTAGAACCAAATAAGATTACCATTACGTTTATCTACCCCCAATACCAAAATTGGCCTCTTATGTCATTCTCTTGCCCAAAACGGCAATATATCTACCCTTGACAAGTTTCCGTGTCCCGCTACCATAACACAAACCCGACACCCGTCACGTTAATGTATTTCCGATTACGAGACACTATTGTCATGCTGTGCAGTTTTATTGCCTTTAAATTCGATGAAAAAAATAGATTATAATATAAAAATAATTTCCGATACCGGGAATCGAACCCGAGCCTCCTGGGTGAGAGCCAGGTATCCTAGCCACTAGACCATATCGGATGTTGACAGAGTGGTCGAATTTATGAATTAAATACTACCTAAAGCTTGTTTATCTGGCTTCATTCCAAATCCTTCTAATTATAAATTCGAAAGTTTGTGAGTATGTATGAATGTATGGATGTATGGATGTATGGATGTGTGGGTGTATGGATGTATGGATGAATGAATGTTACTCTTTCACGAAAAATCTACTCGACAGATTTGGATGAAAACGATTGTAAACTCAAATTAAAGTAGCTCATTGTAATAAATCACTGGTCCATTATTGGGCCCTGACCATTATAGGGTAACAGCCCAATGTTTGGACACTTGCAATCAATTGTATTGATGCGTTACGATTATTGCGCCCACTGTGCCATTGTGCTGTGTATAGTTGGTTTCGTGTGTCATTAAGACGGTACCTTAACTATACTGCGATTACTGTATTATCACTATAATGGCAACATTGGCAACTGCAATTTAAATCACGTTAAAGTAAGAATTATTTTAGAATTATAGCTGACCTAGCCGCGCCCCCCAGTGTTACCCGCGTTATACCTATTCCCGTGAGAATTTCGGGATAATATGTATTCCATGTGTTCTACTGTTGTATAACCAACTAGCAGCGCCCCGCGGTTTTACCCGCGTTGTACCCGTTTCCGCGGGAATTTCGGGATGAAAAATAGCCTATAACCTTCCCGTTGAATGTGGCTATCTATTAAAAAAAGATTTATTCAAATCGGACTGATAATTCCTGAGATTACCTCGAACATACAGACAAACAAACAAACAAACCAACAAACAAACATACAAATTTTACCTCTTTATAATATTAGTATAGATATGACTGTAAAGTTTCATCAAAATGCGTGCAGTAGTTTTTTTGTGAAAGAGTAGTAAACATTCATACCTACATACATACTCAAAAATTTCGCTTTTATAATATTAGTAGGATATTAAATTGATGGTAACATATCTACCACCTCAAAAAACTTCAAGTCTCCATAGCGACCGTGAACAGAGAATCCCCAAAAACCCCATAAACCAAAACCCATAGTTTTCCCAAATCACATCACATAAAACTAACTAATAGGGAACTATAAATGGCACGTCGTAAATATATGAAATAAAAAATACCAGGCGATTATAAAGAGCAGGAGTTACTAAATCGCGTGAGGTGACTACTTAGGGTAAATGATCTGGTGATTGTCTTTTGTAATGTGTAGATAGTAGGGGGTGGAAAAATGTGCAACTATTTTTTAAATTAGCCGTTTCGGTAGATGGTTCTGTAGGAAATTGACAGTTGGTAAGTCGGTAACGAATGTTTCATTTAGCACGAGCCCCGCCCCGCGGTCTTACCTGCGTTGTACCCGTTCCCGCGGGAATTTCGGGATAAAATGTATCCTATGTGTTATTCTGATGTATAACCTATATTACTGTTTCATCCAAATCCGTTCAGTAGTTTTTGCGTGAAAGAGCAGGATACATACATCCATACATACATACATCCTCACAAACTTTCGCATTTATAATATTAACTAGCAGCGCCCCGCGGTTTTACCCGCGTTGTGCCCGTTCCCGTGGGAATTTCGGGATTTTTTTTACATAAAAACCTTCCTCTTGAATCACTCTACCTATTACAAAAAACCGCATCAAAATCCGTTGCGTAATTTTAAAGATTTAAGCATACAGACAGACAAACAGTGTGACAGACACGAAAAAGAGACGACTTTATTTTATACTATGTAGTGACTAGTAGGAAGTAGGATGATGATATTGCAGCCCGTTAAGAATGATGAACGTGCCGAGGTACCTAAGGTGGATATGACAAATACTGTGATTGGTAGTTCGAGTAGGTCTGTGGCCAACCCTGGTGTCGGTAGTTATCAGACAGGCCCGGTTTTTATTAGACTCTATTACAAATTGACATAAATTTACACATATTAATAATCATTAATACTGGAAAGAGATACATGGAAAGAATTGGGGGAAACCTTTGCCCAGCAGTGGGACAGCGAGGTTACGTAAATGCTTCGTCTTATTGCCTTGGATATTCTCATTCAATACTTTATTTCGAACTCTACCTATCAACTGCTTTACATAGCACCGTTTTCCACCCACCATGCGGAACCCTAAAGACACAGCGATCATTCAAATCAAGGAAAAGTTTGTGAAAAATTCGTGTCACGAGTTAACGAGCCACGTCAGTCAGTGTCGCTCGGTTTTAGTTGTTCAAATGAACCGAAACGCATCCGCCATTACACTAATCTACGACTTACTTAGTTCACAACACACGGAATTGTGTTTACTTTAGCATACCACGTACAAACAAACAAACAAAATTGAGCTCTTCAGCTTTATCGTTCGATAACGTCCATCAATGGTAACAGCCTCCGTGGTCTTGCGGTTTGAGGGCTCGGCTCACGATCCGGAGGTTCCGGGTTCGATTCCCGGTGGGGACAATATCTCACAAAAATCTCTTTGTGAGACTTTCCTCAGTTTGGTTAGGGCATTGCAGGCTGAATCACCTGATTGCCCGGACAGTAAGATGATTCCGTGCTTCGGAGTACTCCCATACAACAAACGTGATTTTTTGCCGTTATTTAAAGTTCGGAGCCCTCCGTGTGCGAGTCCGACTCGCACTTGCCTCTTTTTGTATAAGTAAGTAAAAAACATACAGACATACATCCTTACAAACTTTCTCATATATAATAATTCGTAGGATTAGTATGAGTATTTAGTTCATAGTGTTTAAGTATTGCTTATTTTCATATGTTTTTATTTTATACTAGCAGCGCCCCGCGGTTTTACCCGCGTTGTGCCCGTTCCCGTGGGAATTTCGGGATTTTTTTACATAAAAACCTTCCTCTTGAATCACTCTACCTATTACAAAAACCGCATCAAAATCCGTTGCGTAATTTTAAAGATTTAAGCATACAGACAGACAAACAGACAGACACGAAAAAGAGACGACTTTATTTAATACTATGTAGTGATGGCACTTGGCTCTAGGTGCTAAGCAAGCTCTAAGTACGTTTTCCTTATAATAAATATTACTTTCCTACTTAGGCAATGAGGCCGTTGAATAAAAGGGTAGTAAAGTTTATTGTAAACAATTACAGTTTTTGTTCAAATTCTTGGTAACAACCACCCCTGTCAATAGAGCATAGACACAATTATCATAATATCGATCGTTTTCTATGATATTATATCCTTTTGTAGTAGCGCTTCGTGGTGTTACGCGTTGTACCCGTTCCCACGGGAATTTCGGGATAAAATGTATCCCATGTGTTATTCTGATGTATAACCTATATTACTGTAAAGTTTCATCCAAATCCATTCAGTAGTTTTTGCGTGGAAGACTAACAAATACATATACATGCATACAAAGTGGGCATCTTACATATTATAAAACAAAGTCCCCAAAAGCTGTCTGTCTATATCTAATTGATTTGCTCAAAAACTACTGAACGGATTTTCATGTAGTTTACACCAACATACAGAATGATTCAAGAGGAAGGTTTGTGACTACTTTTCGCATCAAAATTCCCAAAAAACGGGTACAAACGTGGGTAAAAAACCTTGGAGTACTACTAGTTTATATCTTAGTAGGAAAGGATTGACTTTAAAACTAAAATACAATGTATTCTTTATAACGATTCATAATTTTTTGTAGAAACAATAGAACCAGCCAAACATAAGTTCAATTTCTCTCTAAAAATATCGGCCACCCATCCAAGTAAGGACCTAGCTTCACGTTGCTTAACAATCGCAATGAACTGACACCGCTTAGTCATTCGCCCCGAGCGCTACCGTGGTGAAAAGTCGTCTTAAAACATTTTTCTCCATTTAACTTGTCGGGGACTTTTTTCATGTCATATCTATCAACCAGTCTTATAAGTACTATCAGCAACGTTGGTTGATAGCAAAATATATGTATATGAAAGATTGACATACAAAATATTTGAGAAAGCCTCAGTATGCATGTGACATTTTGCAAACATTATGCAAAATTTAACTAAGCATGATGTGCTTAAAATTGCACCAATTGAAATAGTTATATGTACTTTTTAAGGCGTAGAACATCTGTTCTACGTTCATTACAGGAACCTTGAACGGTTCCTGTAAAGGGGCCGAAACGTTAGATAAAAAAATGTAAAATAAAAGCGAAGTGTATCCGTAAACGTCTAGTTTCAATTCAAAATGCGTAGAACAAATTTTAAAGATTTATTTTTGTTCAAGATCCATTCTGAGATCAAATCGTAAAATTTTCTTCACTAAAATAGAGTTCAGTTGATCGTGGTTCAAGATAGAATTGGGGTGTAATTTAGAGGTATTTTTTTAAATCACCCATTTACTAGTAATGGTCAACCACCAACGTCGTCTGCAGTACAATTCGTCACATACCTGCAGCACATTACCAGCACTACTTGGAACTACTCAAACGACAGAACACGCTTTTTGCGCACATTTGCCATTGTCTCGTGACGTCAGCTGTTCGATATCTTAAACTAGCGATGTCATCTTGTTTCCTACGGTTTTTTATGAGGGTATTGCTTTAAATGTAAAATATATTAAAATTTGATGTTTTTTGAAAAATTTAAGAAGATATTATTTTTTACCAAATCCAACTAGTTATAGTTTCAAAGATTAACTGGTACAATCAAACAAACGCAAAACAAACTCACAGTTTTATATATAACTAGCACCGCCCCGCGGTTTTACCCGCGTTGTGCCCGTTCCTGTGGGAATTTCGGGATTTTTATACATATAAACCTTCCTCTTGAATCACTCTATCTCACTCACTCACTCTACTCTATTTTGAAAAACCGCGTTAAAAAGACAGACAGACTCAACCGGGGACTTTGTTTTATAATATGTAGTGATATACATAATGTATTTACCCTACAAGTATAGGTAACATGCGCATTGCGCATATACCTAGTTGAGAAAGATAGATAAATCCATGAGATAGATATATGTAGGTAACATAGACAAGACTCTATGTTGCCTATGACTAGCTAGAGCAATGTCTAACTGCCATAGTTGCTAGCCATAAAAATTGTTCAGTGTTAACTTACATTTCGTTTTCACATTGGTATTGTATAAATAATTGATAGTTATACGGTTATAAACTTTTTGTAATATGGCAACATTCCCTCACCATAGCACCCTATAAAAATTATTAGGATACATGAGAAAATATCTGTCGAGTTACAAGCGAAGTGAAAATAAAAAGTGTAAATGAAAAATAACATTATGAAACAACTAGCCGTGCTCAGCGGTTTTACCCGCGTAGTACCCGTTCCCGTGGGAATTTCGGGATGAAAAATAGCCTATAACCTTCCCGTTGAATGTGGCTATCTATTACAAAAAGAATTATTCAAATCAGACTGATAATTCCTGAGATTGCAGTCGTTGCAGTCGTCGTGTCGTTGCAGTGACAAAATGTTTTATAGATTAACTAGCCGTGCCCCGGGGTTTCACCCGCGTTGTACCCGTTCCCGCGGGAATTTCGGGATAATATGTATCCGTTTATTATTTACAACCAGTTGCAGATAAACCAGTAATGTATCTCGACCAGTTCCAGATAAAACATTGACTGTGTTATTAAGTAATTAAATGTCAATTTTGTCGCCAATATTTGACATTTTACTTTCAATAATCAATTTTTTTACAGGTAAAAAAGAATGTAAATTTTTGATCTGCTATTAATTATATAAGATCAATTTTATTAGGAACTAGCTGGGCCCCGCGGTTTCACCCGCAGCGCCCCCGTTCCCAAGGGAATTTTGAGATTTTTATTCCTTATTTTTCTTATATAAAAAAAAACCTTGTCCTGACAATAAGGAACACATTAAAAAAAGAATCATCCAATTTGGTGCAGTCGTTCTAAAGTTATGCGCTTAGCAACACATTTTGCGATTCATTTTTATATTATAGAAGACTAGCAGCGCTCCGCGGTTTTTCCCGCATTGGGCCCGTTCCCGTAGAAATTTTGGGATGAAAAAATAGCCTATAACCTTCCTGTTGAATGTGGCTTTCTATAACAAAAATAATTATCCAAATCGGAATGGCAATTCCCGAGATTAGCTCGAACATACAAAAAAACAAACATACAAATACTCATTATAATAATATTAAATACCTAGTAAGTATAAATTTGGACTGTCCGTCATAAAATAAACATTTTGACATTGACATATCAAATGTCAAAAAAAATCAAATTACCGAATCGACCTATCAATGTCATTTAAGTACAGAAAAGTAAACATTTGAAGTATTACATTAAACTAAACAATAATATGAATAAATGACGTGTTTGTAGAGATTAGTTTCCCCTCCGCTGCGGCCTGCGCGGGACATATGTCCCCACCAGTCTGTAGCCCAGTTCTTCCAGTAATTTGTCTTATAAAATTATGGAAAGGGAACGGTTATGTTTACTTATGTTATAAATGCGAAAGTTTATATGTATGTATGTATGTATGTTTGTTTCTCTTTCACGAAACCCCTACTTGACGGATATGGATGAAACTATATAGTAACTAGCTGCGCCCCGCGGTTTTACCCGCGTTGTGCACGTTCCCGTGGGAATTAAAGAACCGCTCGACCGATGTTGTGCAAAGTTCACATAAACCATCTACTAAATAGTCCAAACAAAGCCTAAACATTTGGTTTGGATAGGTGAGTCCGTTCTTGAATTATAAAACTACAACGAAAAGTGGAATTGATTTATATATTTATAGATTTAGGTTATTCATCGGAATAAATAACACATGGGATACAATTTATCCCGAAATTCCCGTGGGAACGGTTCCAACGAGGATTAAACCGCGGGGCATAGCGGTTAGTCTATAAAAACATTTTGTCACTGTAATGTCACATCTGAGTAGTCTATGTCAAAAAAAAACGGATTTTCTGAATCCAAAACAACCGGACTGCTGTGGGGTAGGCACCGCATTAGTCCGCACGACCGAACGAATAGAATCGAGTCAATTGCAGCCCGACTCGCAGACACCCCAACTAGCATTGTTTGTTGGTGTCATATGTTACATTTCAATTTTGGATGGTGTTTGTGTCTTAACTTGATAAGCGCAGTGTCGGGATGTAATCCTTAATGTAATAGTAAATAATGACAGTATACTCTATTTTTTTATTGTCGAAAAATGTAGACCAGTGTCGTCAATTTTCCAACCGAAGACGATTGCTCCATAAGAGGAAAAATTTTGTAATTTTATTTTATTAGGAATAAAATAAAATCACAACATTTTCTATCTCTAAACCTTTATCCTCTTCAGGAGCAATCGTCTTCGGCTGGAAATTGACGACATTAGTCCACATTTTGTGACAATCCAAAAAAATTGATCCAGACAATCAATTTTTCTAGCGGCCGCAGTTTGACATTTATTTACAAAAATACAATTCGAAATTCGAAAGTTGGTTTACCGTAAGACGGTTTTCGTTTCTTAAATCGGCAGTAATGCGCCATTTTGAAACAAATGACTTTTAAAAACAAATGCCAAACGTCGGCAATCTTAATTTCTTCCTTATCACCAAATCTACAAATACCAAGTTATCTCTGAACAGCTTCTCAAGATTAATAGCGAAGTTAACAGTTCCTCAAGGGATTTATATCTGACCAGTGACCACATAGTTTAATACTGCGATATCAATCTCACAGTCACTCGCGTGGCCCCAAAGAGATACGACGTATAAATGAGTTTCATACCAAAAAGTTTTGCCATCAAATTAAGTAGATACTGTTTACACTTCACAAATCAGAGACTCGCTTCTATTTCGTAAACTATAAGGTCCAAATCCCATCAAACAATGGTTGGGTCAGTAAGTGTTTTTGGCAGTGAAATAGGGTAAAGAGACATACGTTGATAAAAGGGCTTCCGATAGTCGATGGGCAATAAACCATGTCAATAATTGGTAGGGACAGAGCCCTTGTAGTATCGTAAAATGTAGTATAAAAGAAATTGGTACGATTTTCGTCTGTTGCATTGAAATGTACGATTATTTGGGTGTTTCAATGGCATATTTGGAGATTTTCTATGGATAAGAGCAAATGTGAAGTTTTTGTATGTTTAAGCTTCAGTAAGCATACAAATTTTGTAAATTTCAACTAAACAATACACACTAAAAAAAGTATTGCTAGCCTGTAATGTTGCCTCCGAGACTACTGGGCAAGTCTCTCATATAACTGAAGAAATCAGTATTTGGATTATGCGACTTAATTCATAAGTACACATTTTTTTGCAAGCACCTTGGCTGTTAGTTTCTTCTTCTTCTTAAATAGTTAAGAGCTAGGCTCTTGTCGTTCTTTCCATTATTCTCTATCTCCTGCCATCCTCTTCAGCTGTTCGTACGACACGACCTTTGATCTTTCCTTCAGTTGGTCTGCATATGCCCTTCTTAGCCTTCCTCTTCCTCTCATTGCCTCGAGGTGTCCTTCTGTTACTTATAGATTTTATAAAGTCCCATATGTGTGTAATTTAATAAAATTATTTTAAATTTTGAAGGTTAGGAAAAATCATCGGAAATATTCGGAAATGCCACAAACATCTTCACAAAATCTTCTCTCTCGGCCTCAAATGATAAAACACTACAAACCATATAATTTAAACTGTACGTTAATATTCCTCCCGCGCCAACAGGGGTCACAGTCGCTCTGTAATTTATTATGAACACCAATTTGTTGGATTCGTATTAAAAGGCAAACGTTAAAATGTTGAATGGCCCGAAAAATAGGGTGACATCCTTGAGTAAGCATCCCTGTGTTGTTTGCTACACTTGGTCTGGTGGTCTTAAATCAGATGTCATTTTTGGAAATTTTTGGAAAAAAAGTTAGTTTTTTGTTCAAGGTTAACCTTAATTGATGTTAGTGCAACTAATAAGTACTTAGATTCACAAATTGAAAATATTTTTGAAATAAATTTTATTATGGAATTGGATCTTTATGATTGACTTCAAAGATTGATAATAATGACACAAACAAATATTTGAAATCCATTACATTAAACATCTCCAAAGGGTATCTACGAGTAGGATCTTATCATTCCCTCGCATCCCCTTAAAAAGATCGACCTTGTCCCGTGACTCTAAGGAGAAACACTTTTAAGAATTATTATAGTAATCATTTATTAAAAATTTCCAAATTTTCCATGAACGTATAGAAAATTATTGAAAATTCCAATTTACTGGCAAAAACCAAAGAAAATAACACTCTGACGCAAACTACAATTTACGTCATACACGCTATCCACTACTGCATTCAACTTAATTGATCTGGCTAAACATCATAGTGTTGGGTTATAAACCAAATTATACCGCACCATAACCTCCGTTGACAGTTCACTCGTGTAATTTCGCCGCCATGTTTTAGCGGGAAAACTTTGGCGGGAGATATTTGGCGCGGCGAAGTAACACTCTCATACAGCCAAAATTTGACTAATGTCATAACGTTAATGGCGGGTGAACGATAAACAACATTTATGCATTTCTGTTATACGTTATTTTATTACTTAATACTAAGTTGCAATGGAAATAAATTGTGAGAGACGACGCGGACGTCAATTGGAAATTATAGTCTAACCGATTTAATAGGAAGGGCGTAAATGAAGGGTTAGATTACGAAAAAGGTTTCATACTTTAAGAGTTAACCTTTTTGCAGTTTCTGAAATTTTTACAAGAAGAAAAAAGTAATGTATGTACATGTCACAGACCTGACAAATGTCACAAAATTAAAACTATCAACAATTTAACTAAAAATTGATAAAAAATTATATAAAAAGTTAAAAACAGTAATAAAATTCTAAAAAAATGTGTTGGTTAGGCTGGGCTATGGCCATGAGTCTTCTAGGCTACATGTTTACGCAGAAAGAATAAATCTTCTCCATGTAGTAGTCAAAAGACATCAGTCGACGAATGAAACCAGCCACCAGAAGTTTCATTCCCTTGATTCCATCGAAGTTCAAACTCCAAGAAATAGGATCAAAAAGTCCCGAAAGTCATTTAAAATGAATATTGAAATACCATGGATTTATTTCGGTACTTGGTGCATTTTGAACAGCATATCAATCTATTTAATGGGAAATTGCAATCAGGACTATAGAGAAGAACTGAAATCCAGATTAGAACATGAATCTAGGTGACCAGTGAAAGTAGAGCTCTCGTGATGGATTTATGCTTGCCCGCTTTGTACTACGCCTTGATATCGTTAGAGATCATCATAGCTGGTATCTATACCTTATCGATACCACAACATCCAAACCAACCGTAGTATGTCCTAGTCAATAAAATTTGAAGTTTAAATTGTTTTTTCTTTTTAGTTACTAGAAAAGTTGTTAGGGACCAATTATGGTGAGTTGCGGGGGTTGGGAGTTCGATTCCCGCCCGGAGCCAACAATATATACAGACATAGTTTATTATAAATATCTGAATGTTTTTTTTTAATTTACAATATATGCCCGGACATTTTCACACACGGATAATTAAACCCAAAGTAAGCAACTACATAATACTACTACATATACATACACAAATACTTTGAATATATAATTGACACCCAGAAGTCGTCGCCAACAACTATGTCTTCACATATTGTTGAATCGAACCCGCAACCCCCGTCGCAGTAAGCGCTCTCACTGCCACTGTGCCATAGGGCTTGTCAAAAGTGAACTTAGCTGTCCAATATCTATACTTCTATACTAATATTATAAAGAGATATAAAGTTTGTTTGTATGTTCGAGCTAATCTCGGGAATTACAAGTCTGATTTGAATAATTGTTGTGTGTAAAAGATAGCCACATTCACGGAGAAGGTTATAAGCTACTTCATATCCCGAAAATCCCACAGGAATAGGCACAACGCGGGTAAAACCGCGGGGTGTTAGTAGTCTAATGTATATAACTATGGTTAGACGTAGTCTTTAAGTGTAGCGTGCGGCATTCGGCCTAAGGAACAAGCAAATATTGCTGTTATAAATCAAAAGACGAGACTGTCACCCGACAAACGCTCAACATGAAAATTGGCTTATCCAATACTGAATGCATTCGCCGCATGCAATTCTTGTTTGCACAAATAATGTGGTAACAAGATTTTCGTATAGTTTTTGTCTATCTAATATTATAAAAGAGGTAAAATTTGTTACTTTGTTTGTTTGTATGTTCGAGGTAATCTCGAGAATTATCAGTCCGATTTGAATAATTCTTTTTGTAATAGATAGCCACATTCAAGGGGAAGGTTATAGGCTATTTTTCATCCCGAAATTCTAACGGGAACGGGGACGCGCTGCTAGTATTTTATATTTTAGTAAATAGCTACATATATCTTATCCTATCATACTAATGTTATAAATGTGAAGTGACGATGGGTGTATTTATGTTTGTTCTTTACACTTTCACGAAAAAACTACTGGACGGATTTGGATAAAACTTTAGTGACGTCGTCGGGGGGTGTATTCAGGCATTGCAATTGGAATAATAGAAATAGGTGATTTCTAAATGGCTGTTAATTCTGTTCTGGATACTCCGTCACGTGTTCACAAACAACTACTCTGACCATGACCATGTCAGAGGCCTTTAGGCGGTCTAAAAACTCCAACACCAGGATTGGCCACTAAATGAATGACTCCAAGTCTTTGATCTCCAAACAAAATGTTTTAAATCCTTCCTAAAACACTTTAGTACTACAAAACACTAACAAAGCATTACACATACAACCTTATCCACCCAAACCAACTCCCAATAATACGATTTTACACCAAAACCTCGGTAAGTACTTGAGTCGTACATTTCAGAGCATTTCAATGCGAACCCAACGATATATTACATCATTACGAAGTTGGAAGTGAAGTTTGGAAAATTAGAATTTTGCAACAAGCTTTCGGTTCGGAGTTATGAAACGGAATGATCGGCCTTCACTTTACGGCTTCGTTCGGAGTCTTGCGGAACCGTTCATTCAATAAGTTCATTCGTTTTGCGTAATCAACGAATGAAGAACATTGTTTAAATAAAAAGTTTGGTATTGAATATGAGGCATAGAAAAGAACTTGGACGAAATTAATACTTAGTAGCTCACGTGGCTTAGTTTGACAGAGACGTTAGCCCATTGCGTTTGGTAAGCAACGTGTACCTACTCCTACTTAGATGGGGCAATAATAATACTACAGGCAAAGAGTCAAAAGATCTTTAGTTTGTACTGTATCTCCTCGCATGCCTCTCAAAAAGAACGGGCTTACATAGAAAGAACTATGATAGTCATTCATTCATTCATTAACAGCCTCCGTGGTCTAGTGGTTTGAGCGCTCGGCTCACGATCCGGAGGTTCCGGGTTCGATTCCCGGTGGGGATATCTCACAAAAATCACTTTGAGACTGTCCTCAGTTTGGTTAGGGCATTGCAGGCTGAATCACCTGATTGCCCGAAAAGTAAGATGATTCCGTGCTTCGGAGGGCACGTTAAGCCGTCGGTCCCGGTTACTTTCTACGGACAGTAGTCGTTACATAAGCCATGTCAGAGGCCTTTGGCGGCTCAATAACTCTGACACCAGGATTGGTCAGGTTGACCATCCACTCGATGAAGAAGAAGATTCATTCATTTCGAAAACATCAGCACCATGCACTCGACCCCTTCTTGGATGCGTGGCCGTTAGTGGCATTTCTATCTGAGCGCTACCGTGCTTCTGAGGGCGCGTTGTCGGTCCCGGTTGTTACAATCGTTAGACCATGTCCGAGGCCTTTAGGCGGTCTAAAAACTCCGACACCAGGGTTGGCCACTAACCTACTCTAACTTATTTTTTTACCTGTGTGATTTTGTTTCAACAACAGAATGCAAGTAAGAACCTACATTGAATTAGTACTTATTAGAGAGGTCCGCCATCTTTCCTGTAATGTAGCCGTTCCCGTAGGAATTTCAGAATAAGATGTATCCCATTAACATACTAGTCTTATTGACAGATCGAGGTACTGCCGTGCAATAATTTGTTTATATTTGAAAATTAAACAGATTATCCAATTTTTTACTGATAGGTACTTCGAAAAAAATAATCTAAATTTTGCGAAGTCTTTTTTTTAATCACTGGACCGTTCGATTTTCAAACTGACATAAGAGACCGTTTTCTTTTTATTTTATTACCAGCCATAGACAAGTGGACATCCCATTAATTTCACGTTATGTTTATAAAGATGTACCTACTTGTCCTTAAGTACAAGTCATTAATTAAATATTCTCTGTGCGTCCTTATACGGTGATTACAATGTAGTATCCACAGATAATTGTCCACAATTATTTAGCACCCGGTATAATTACATGTTTTTTTAACTGGCAACTATGAATTTATCGGCTATTAATATTGCCATTATGTTAACAGTAATGGTGTTGCTAGTATAGAGGGTCGTTTGCCCTTCATCAGCTGTCCCGCAGTAGTCACTGCTATTTTATAATTTGTTAACGCCTAAGTTTCTATTAGGTACTTTTTTCTTAGTTTTTACTCCTTGAAATAATCCACCTGATCTCCTCTCTCCCTCACTCTACTGATCTTTACTCATCTTTAGTGAGATTCATTTATGTCACCGGAACATTGTAAACGCCGTTGGTTTATAATCCAACTAGTAAGATTATGAAATGTCGACACTTTTAGACCGCCCAAAGAAAGACCTCCGACTTGGCCTAAAGTCTGTCTCTTTGCAAGCCCCGGTCTCTTTTTATTCCGGAATTCCCGCGGGAACGGGTATAAGGCGCAGCTAATACAACACAATGCATTACAACTGTACTGATAATATCAACTGCATTTAAAACTAGACTACTTTGAAACTACACTGTCTTAAACAAAAAGTAAACACTAAATTCTAAACCTTCAGACTGCAAAATCAAAGCCATCGCAATGAATCAACAATTTTGAACTTTTAACCGTCTAATGAGCTGTCACGTCCAATTTTATTATTATCAGTTCAGTTTTTACAACGGCGACAGTTTGTGAGAAACATTAACCATACACCTTATGGTTTTGGCGTGTGACTGTAACCGCAACTTTTGGTCACGAAATTCGCGCCCAATTTTCGTCGTGTCAGCTAATTTGACGGCTCAATCGTGGTTTTTTTAAGTTGGCAACACGATTTACAAAGTTTGAATTT
This sequence comes from Cyclophora albipunctata, assembly GCA_963082685.1. Lineage (NCBI taxonomy): Eukaryota > Metazoa > Arthropoda > Insecta > Lepidoptera > Geometridae > Cyclophora > Cyclophora albipunctata. Next base: position 5,168,048 of record OY720133.1, read on the forward strand.
TATGTCAAAATGCATTGTGCTAATGAGTGATGAGAAACGGAATCGTAGATTTGATGTTTTAAATTTAGAATTAAGTTTAGGGGAAAGAATTAAGTTTATTGTAAGATGTCTGTTAGGTGTAAGTACGTAATTAAGTTCAAGTACATAGGTTAGTTGCCAACCCTGGTGGCGGAGTTTTTAGACCACCTAAAGGCCTCCAACGTGGTCTAACGATGATGACATTCCAATTGCAATACAATTAAATCGTCTTAAAATAAATATACTACAAGTGCTTTATTTTTTCGCATTTTATATTTTGATACCTAAATTTAAAAGTCACTATTCCCGCCACCGCACCCAATTATTCAACATACCACAGACAAACGAAACATTTCCTTTTTACAAACAAAACAAATCTCTTTTAACATCCAAACACAACCCGAAGGGTCTAAGGGTTAGAAACAAATCCTCATTGATTCCCCGACGCCATTACCAACGACACCAATTCCTTCCTTAACCCTGATCGCATCAATTACTATAGAGTTCCAAAAACCGCAGTCAAACTGACGTGTCACCGCCCTAACATGTCTTCGAAATTCGAATTACTTCTCCCTTCTCCCAAATTAGGGAGACTCTACTTCTCCCGCGTTTTTCGTTACGCGTTACTGGCAACCCTTTTGTTAAATTGAATTTGGAATCGCGACGGCTTCGGATGAATGAGTTGTGTTCTTTGTAACTGATGAAGGTTTCATTATGAATTGTTTTGTGAATATGTTTTGGGCACATTTGGCACAATATCTAGAAAATTCGGTTGGAAGTGACCTGCATCTACCGCGATCCTGCAGGCAACCATCTAATATCTTGAAAAGTGCAGTGCCGGTCACTTAACTACACTATTATTATAAAGAGGTAAAGTTCCTAACTTTTTTTGTAATGGCTTATTTCAGAAACTACTATCCGATTTGAATAATTCTTTTTGTAAAAGATAGCCACATTCAACAGGAAGGTTATTGGCTATTCTTTTTCTCAAAACTCCAACGGAAAGAGCAGAACGCGAGTAAAACCGCGGGGCCGTACTAGTGATCAATATTCCATGTCTATCTATCTATATTCTACATAGACTATTGTATAGAGACAGGTGCTCTGGAATCTCATCGTAAATTGAGGTAGACGGGCCATCTATCGTGTCGATTAGGTTAATTTGCATCCCGTGTAACGTACTACAGGAACGTCTTTTGTCGATAAGATAGGCTTTTGGGTGTAACCAATATTTTGGTTTTATTTTAAACCTTTAAGGAGAATAATCTTTATAATATTAGATGCATTTTGTGGGCCAGACTGACCATCACACCACCCTGTCACACTAGTGTGGTGGTTAGGAATTCTATTTCTTAACTGTCCCACCGACAAAAGAAGACCGAGAAAATACGATAATATCAAGTAGGTATGTTTAATAGTGTGAGGTCACATTCGTACAATTTCGACATTCGTACAATTCCACATTCGTACAATTCCACATTCGTACAAATACTTACTATTCGGTAGGTTAGGGTTATTTTTTTTTTACTAGTTCCATAGTTATCGGTTATAAAGCACCTATTTGTACGAATGTTAGTATGACAGATAAGAAATAGAATTCAAAACTGCAAGGAAATATTAACTGTCACACTAGTGTGACAGTTAAGAAATAGAATTCCTAACCACCACACTAGTGTGACAGGGTGGTGTGATGGTCAGTCTGGCCCCACATTTTGCACTAGTAGGTACCTGCCTGTTTGCAGTGATTTGAGTCGTTTGTTCCCATAGGAATTTCGGGATAAAAAATTGCCCATATAATCATTTTTATCCATGAACCCCAATTTCACCTTGTCTCTTTCGAACCACGGTCAACTATAATCCGTTTAGTGAATGAATGTTGAAGCTTCAATTTCAGTGCAGCTCGTGAACACGTAGAATATATTATAAAGAAGTAGAAAATGTAAACGTAGTTTCAATTGTGATCATAGAGTAAGTAGATTAGTTGAAAATACAGAACACTCTAGAATCAACTCGATAATTTCACTAACTGTCTCACTTCCTACTCCATTTCAGATTATCATATTCTTCAAATGAAACCAGTTTGCTTTATCTCTTACCTCCCGCAACGCACTAATTTCATCTCTGGCAACCCCGCTACCGCCGCGGCATCGTAAACTTTATTTACGACCTCCATGGTTTAAACCTGCACCTTAACACAAACAAATTTAGGTCCATATTCCATGGTGATTTCACCTTATCTGAGCGCCTATTTCGCTTGGATCTTAACCTTTATTGCAAGGCTTTAAGGTTGCTTTTGTTTTTGAGACTGATTTGCATAGTAAGTGATAGTTGGGGAGACTTTCCGGTGTCACGGTGGTTCCAATAAATTGATACTAGAATTAGATTAATCGTTTTTCAATAATTTTCGAGTTGTTTCGTTTGTGGGGCGGATGGGTGGTTGTATTTAAATTAGTATGTATTAGATTTAGTATTTAAATTAGGCCATCTTTTTTGATAGAGTTAAATGATACGGATAAAGGAGTTTCAGCTACTTTCATCTATATACTCGCGGACCCGACAGAAGTTGTCCTGCATGATATTTCAAAGCGCCATCTGCCGGGCTGATTTGTGAATCTAAACCATCCAGGGTGCCACACAAACGCATACAAACAAAATGATTCAAATCGGTCCAGTCGTTTAGGAGGAGTTCAGTGACATACACACGTACATTAGAATTATTTATATATAAAGATAATTAAGCTGGAAAGTTTGTTTTTTGTCCGATTTCGATAATTCTTTTTGTAATGGATAGGAACATTCGACAGGAAGGTTATAAGCCACTTTTCATCCCGCAATTCCCTCGGAAACCGTCACAACGCAGGTAAAACCGCGAGACACTGCTAGTCGCGTCAGAGGCCTTTGGCGGCTCAATAACTCTGACTCCAGGATTGGTCAGGTTGACCATCCACTCGATGAAGAAGAAGAAGAAGAAGAAGAAGAAGACTGCTAGTCCATTTATAAAAGCTCTTTTTTAAAGCTTTCAAAGTGTACGTTTAAACCTCATTTTAGGCGGAAAATAAAAAGAATATAAACGTCATTAATGTCACGGAAGAAACGCAGTAAAGGGGTGTACGAAATTTGAATATTCTCGATGTTTTGTCATAGACGAACGGAAGAATTTTTAAAATACGACCGATTGAGTAACCTGATAACGTATTTTGGTAAAATGGCGTTGTGACTATAAAATTGAACGGTTAGATCGTAATTTGACGATTTATTCCTTAGTTTTTACGTAGATAAGGATACTGTAATAATTTTGAAAATTTAAATCTATTTTGGGCAGGATGTCTGCTGGATAGAAAAGGTTTATAGAAGTAAAAGTAATTTTTATTTGTTTATGGTTACGCGTCGGTTTCTAGTCGTATGTGTACTTACTCGCCTGCCAAGACTGAGGTCTCAGGTTCAATTCCCAGGTCGAGCGAAGACATGTTTCCTACTTTTCAAAAATGGCTCTGGTTTAAGATCACCAACCAGTAGGCAAGCGTGGTGATTACGTCATCCTCTTCACTGTACTGATATCTTCAGTGAGATGAGTGGCCTTTGCCCAGCAGTGGGACATTATAGGCTAATACGGATATGGTTACGGTATCATACTTGTGTTCGTTAAGATATCTGACGTTTCGGAGCCTTTACAGGAACCGGCGCCTTCACAGGAAATTAGTAGTCACAGAAGACATCATCTGTGTTCATACAAATTGTATGAATTTGCTGCTCGTGCTCGTGCAGCTCGGCCCCTACTTGGATGGGTGGCTGATAGTGGCATTTCTATCTGAGCGCTACCGTGCTTCGGAGGACACCTTAAGCCGATGGTCCCGGCTATTCACAGCCATCAGACCATGTCGGAGGCCTTTTGGCGGTCTCAATACTCCGACACCAGGGTTGACCACTAACCTACTTGAAATGAATCACTACATAGTATAAAACAAAGTCGCAATTTTTGTCTGTTTGTTTGTCTGTATGCTTAAAATTACGCAACGGATTTTGATGCGGTTTTTTGTAATAGGTAGAGTGATTCAAGAGGAAGGTTCTTATGTAAAAAAAAACCGAAATTCTCACGGGAACGGGCACAACGCGGGTAAAACCGCGGGGCGCTGCTAGTGAATGTATAAATATTAAGTAGTGATAACCTTTAAAATTATTTCCAAAATCGCGTGTTAGTTGTTTAAACTGTAAACTGAGACGTCGAAATATATTTAACCAATGTGCAAATTGAGTAATGTTATCTTTTGCCGTAAATATCAGACGTCGCGTGTTCACAGTGAAATATGAACGAGTTCAATAGTTCTATATCTAATGAACACGAATTGCATTCCTTAAAGTATTAAATAACCATTTTGGTTTAGTTTTTTGATAAATAGGTTAAGCCGTCGGTCCCGGTTACTTTCTACGGATAGTAGTCGTTACATGAGCCTTGTCAGAGGCCTTTGGCGGCTCAATAACTCTGACACCAGGATTGGTCAGGTTGACCATCCACTCGATGAAGAAGAAGAAGATAAATAGGTACTGAATTAGGTTACCTAGTGCATTAAAACAAGAAGACGGTCCCGGTGGTTTCAATCGTCCATGTCGGAGTCCTCTAAAAACTCCGACACCAGGTTTGGCCAGTAACCTAAACGAAATGAATGAATGAATTAAAACAATTTTATAATCTTTAGCGCCTCACGGTTTTATATTCTAGCGGGAATTTCGGTATAAAACGTAAGTATGCCATGTGTTAAAGTTTTATCAAAATATGTCGTAACAAAATCACTTACATTCTCAAAAAAATCGCGTTTATTAGTAGAAAGGCTAAGTAGGATTTATTCATTCATTTCATGTAGGTTAGTGGCCATCACTGGTGTCGGAGTTTTTAGACCGCCTAAAGGCCTCCGACATGGTCTAACGATTGAAACAACCGGGACCGACAATTTAACGTGCCCTCTGAAGCACGGTAGCGCTCAGATACACTTTCAGATTAATATTTAATATCTCTAGTGAATGTAGCTGTACAATACAAAAAGGATTATACAAATTGGACGAGTAGTTGAGATTAGCGCGTTAACAAACGAAATATCAAACAGTTCAGTTTTATTATATTAGTACTAGAAGTGCCCCGCGGTTTCACCCGCAGCGCCCCCGTTCCCGTGGGAATTTTGAGATTTTTATTCCTTATTTTTCTTAAAAAAACCTTTTCCTGACAATAAGGAACACATTTAAAAAAGAATCATCCAATTTGGTGTTGTCGTTCTGAAGTTATGCGCTTAGCAACAGATTCAGCGATTCATTTTTATATTATAAGAAGATTAGAAGTGACCCGCGATTTTCCCCCGATATGCTCGTTCCAGGAGGGATTTTTAAAATAAAAAATAACATTTAACCTCCCGATAAATGCTGCTATATATTACACTAGCAGCGCCCCGCGGTTTTACCCGCGTTGAGTCCATTTCCTGTGGTAATTTCGGGATGAAAAATAGCCTATGTTACTCGTGGATAATGTAGCGTTCGAATGGTGAAAGAATTTTTAAAAACGGTCCAGTAGTTTTTGAGCCTATTCATTACAAACAAACAAACAAAGTTTTCCTCTTTATAATATTAGTGTAGAAAAACAATTAGGTAAGTACTCAAATCGGATTGGTAGTCTCTTAAGCTGCGTTTCCATTGTGCAAGTGACTTGCATACAAGTTGCAAGTTGCATGCAAATTGTATAGTGGAAACCACAACTTGCAAAGAAGTTGCAACTTGTACCTATGCAATTAGGTTTGAACTTGTAAGTGCAACACTCAAGTCAGCTTATTTGCATACAAGTTGCAAGCGCATGTGCTCGTGTATAGAGGGAAGTGCAGGATTATTTTGTAAAAATGACTGCTAAGTGGAAAACTAACTTGTATGCCACTAAAATCTTGTATGCAAGCTGCAAGTTGAACAAATTCGTGTTTCCGATTCAAACTCCTTGCACACAAGTGTGACGTCATACATGCATGCAAGCACTTGCATAATGGAAACGCTCCTTTAGATTAGCGCGTTCAAACAAACAAAACACAAACTCTTCAGCTTTACTATATCAGTACAGATAGACACAAAGCCACCCGCTATCAAAACGAAGCTTATTTGTCAAATTAAACAGTTTTTTGTAAATTATAATATTGTTAAATAATATCCAACCGTTTTGCGCACGCCACACCATTACCTTCCCCGTTCGTGACTGGATTAAATACTTCTTTTATTTCCTTTTTAAATACCAATTCAAGGGAAAGAAATAAGTAACAGATTTGTGGAAGATTGCGCTTTTTACCCTTTGTTTTTACCCTATGTTTTACCCTGTTTTTGCCCATAGTTTTACCCGATTTATAGGCAAAGAGACGGAAATAAAATAAGCGAGTAGTGTAGCATGTTTCTGATTTAATTTTCGAACATGGCTCGGGTTTGACATCACCAACCCGCAGAAGGCAAGTGTGGTGATTATGCCTAATAATCTTCACTGTACTGATATCTTCAGTGAGATAAGAGGCCTTAGCCCAGCAGTTGGATATGATAGCCAAATACCCATGTAGGTATTCACTAGATAAATAAATAAATATGTATAGTACAAATTCACACAGTTTGTAGGGCTAAATAAAAATGTATGTGCAGCTAGAATTCATAAGAAAATATCTTCGCATCAAAACTTTCGAGTTAAAATATAAAACTACTAGCGACATCTAGTGGCGAGTAGCGGCAACAATATTATTTTATTACTCGAAAATTTTCAAATATTTTTTTGTTATGTAGAAGAAAGAAACAAATATTTTACTTTATAAAAACATCTTTATTATACACATAATTATTTATTTACATTAACACAATTTGCCTACAAAATTATTAATAAAGATCTAAACACGAATTATTATTAAGTACCTACATTATTACTTACCTATTGTAAATGAGGGTTTAATTGTGTTAAAAGACGTAGGTATAGTAAATCTTATTTTAATCAAATTATTATTATTAGTAGTAGGTATATCTTAATTTATCCAAATAGAAGGTTATTAATCTATGAAGGGAATCTGTCTCCACAACTGTCACCTACTTTAATAATAGCGCCATCTGTGCAATTATGTCAGAACTAAATAGTACTAAATTTTTAGATTCATATTCTACGTCCTACTAGCACCATCTCTTGGTTCGAAGTTAACACTAATGTAAAGAATTTTATTCTTTGCGAACCGACTTTTTTAGGCGTACACTAAAAAAATATAATATTTTAAATAATTAATGTGAACAAGAGAGACGCCAAAACGATTTATAAATTAACTAGCTGGTCTCTCAGTTCTCTATAGTTTTAACAATGTTATCAAATATTTAAAAAATTAAGCTCGTTTTGAATTAAAACTACGTTTGCGGATACACTTCGCTTTTATTTTACACTAGCAGCGCCCCGCGGTTTTACCCGCGTTGTGCCCGTTCCCGTGGGAATTTCGGGATTTTTTTTTACATAAAAACCTTCCTCTTGAATCTCTCTACCTATTACAAAAAACCGCATCAAAATCCGTTGCGTAATTTTAAACATTTAAGCATACAGACAAACAAACAGACAAAAGTAACGACTTTGTTTTATACTATGTAGTGATTTTTAACCGACGTTTCGGACCCTTTACCGGAACCGTTGTCAAGTGTGTATCCGTAAACGTCACTGTAAACGTACGTAGTTTTAATTCAAAATGAATAGTGTTCGCTTAAACTTAAGAATCCACTAATTTAGCTCGTTTAGCAAAAAAAAAAACAATAATTTAGTTGCGTAATTGAAATGCTTATAATAAATAAAGAATTTAAGCACTTACTTTAAGTGGTGTTGTATGTATTTGGTCATTAAGATTTTCTAAGCTTAGCGTTCAACGTGACTTAAGTCTGCAATCAGCGCCTCTAGTGGAATTTTGTATGAACTAAAATATTTTAAGAGGAAAACCATGGGAAAACCAGTAAGTTACCTATCAAAGATTAATGCCATAAAACTCAACAAAATATATTGAAATCCTACTTCACTACATAGTATAAAATAAAGTCGTCTCTTTTTCGTGTCTGTCTGTCTGTTTGTCTGTCTGTATGCTTAATTCTTTAAAATTACGCAACGGATTTTGATGCGGTTTTTTGTAATAGGTAGAGTAATTCAAGAGGAAGGTTTTTATGTAAAAAAAATCCCGAAATTCCCACGGGAACGGGCACAACGCGGGTAAAACCGCGGGGCGCTGCTAGTATATTATAAATGCGAAAGTTTGTTAGGATGGATGTATGTATATTTGTTACTCTTTTACGAAAACTCTACTAGACAGATTCATCAGAATACCACATGGGATACATTTTATCCCGAAATTCCCGTGGGAACGGGTACAACGCGGGTAACATCGCGGGCGCGGTTCGTATCTCAATATAAAAAAAAAACTTAATATAAATAAAATCCGTTAGAAGTCCGCCATAGGCAAAACAACTTAACAAAAAAAAATCAAAAAGCAATTTGTCATATCAATGCCGCTGTATATTAATTACAAAGCGCCCGACAGCCCTATACTTAACACCGCTTTTCATTACACACACCCTTCAAAAACATCCCTCAATACACCCTAAAATAACCCTTACATTACCAAAAATAAAGGCGAAAACAGAACAACACGACACAACAAATTTGCATTAGAATTAAGCCTGTTATGTCACTAGCATTTTAAACTTAAAGATGAGATTTTTAAGGGTTATTTTCGCTTGGAGTTTAAAGTTAGGGGTGTGAATGAAACGTGGTCACAAGCCCCTAGTTAGTTAGCACTGTATAATGTCACCGTGGCATCTTTGAAGTTGCATGTGTTGTATTTATTTTGGCGAATAATCCAAGGGATTGTAAATAAGCCTTATTGTTAGCATGTAAAGGACCCTTTATGTCAAAATGTCGTCGACAGGAACCAAATTAGATGTCTTGTTGACATAAGGACATGTTTACTCTGTGGGAGTTTAATTCTTTTTTTAAATTGAGTTTATGAAAGTTTATTAATTTTTTTGTTTTTAATATTGTTAAATATCTTACTAGTACCACGGATTTACCGGCGCTGTGCCCGATCCCGTTGGAGTTTCGGGATGAAAAATATCTTATAACCTTCTTACTGAGTGTGACTATCCATTACAATAAGAATTATTCAAATCGGATTTGTAGTTTCTGAGATTAGCACAGTCAAACAAACAAACCTAGATTTATTATATTACTTACTAGCTGTGCCCTGCAGTTTCACCTGCATTTTTTTCCTCACTGCTTACCGTTTAAACCTTCCCTGGACTTTCGTAAATATTTCAAGACCAAAATTAGCCAAATCGGTTCAGCCGTTCTCGAGTTTTAAGCAGACTAACGAACAGCAATTCATTTTTATTTATATCGATAGATAGATAGATATATATTAGTCTAGACATTGTATAAATCTTGGGTTAGGCAGGTCCTGATTATGTAGCTCTGTTCCCCGTATTTTTACCCGCGCTTTACCCGTGTTGTACCCGTGTCAAGAATTCCTGACTAACAAACAACCTTTGTCCTGCCCCGAGAATGTGGTTACGGTAAGTACTACAAAATTCATCCTCCCTACTCAAAGATGTCAATTTTTTTAACAAGGGTTTAATGAGTGATTTTTACATTAATTAGTTAATAGTCAATTAATCGTAATTTTACGTCTCTGAGTATAGCAGTTGGGGAACTATACTTTATTTTATCTGATTGATTGAGTGATTTTATTTCATTCTTACTCTATCTCTAAACCTTTTTCCTCTTCAGGAGTAATCGTCTTCGGCTGGATATAAGACAATATATTAAAGTGCACATTCTAAGACTCGTTAGAAAATAGAGTATTTGAATTTTGAATCGACTTTTTTATTTGACATTGACGTAAACATGTCAAACTTGACATAGGATTGTCAATTTTTCAAAGTCTGTTGTTGTTCCAATTTCAAACCTTTTAAAATGAAAGGATTACAACTATGTTTACAATTGCGACACAATTTGTCGCATATTCATGCGACAGTCGCACAACAATGCGACAAAAGAACTTCGATACTTTGCTTTACGGGTTTGTATTTTGATCTGAAAATCGCCTAAGGCGGAAATCGGCTTATTTCTCTATTGTTAACTATTATACTCGTTGAAATGACAAAAGGTACCTAGTTAAACAAAATGCATAGACATAGGATCCTTGATAAATTGTCTATGAATAAAGTCGGAAATGCCTGCTACCTATAATTTTTGGCAAAGCTGATTCTTTTCAAATTAATTCCATCCCAATAAAATCAAGATAGTTTTAGAATGACATCTGTCACTAAGAGCGTTTTAAATAGTTACAATTTGGATCTTCAAATAGTGAGTGAGTATCTATTGATATAAGTGATATTGAAACAACCGGGACCGACAATTTAACGTGCCTTCCGAAGTACGGTAGCACACGTACACGTAGCTAATACCGCCGCACTCATCCCTAGTGAGTATCTACTGCTATTTTTTCTATTGGTCACAAAGTTTTGCTATTTTTCAAAAGCCTCCGTAATTGGTAGTCCTTAACTACTTTGCAATCTCCTTTCAATCTTTCGCTTAAAGCACATCTATATTCTATACGTTTAAAAAAATAGATAAAAAACATTCAATACATTGTCCGTTTACCAAAACCATAGTAATTATCCCTAAACTAAACTATTGCACTCGATTTAAAACGAAAAACGACCATAATAATTGTCTCTTGTATTAAAACAAAATTACATTCACCGCTCTACACATTCGAAATTAGAAAGTAATAAGGTTGAATTTCAACTATTCAAACGTCGAACGCAGTTGGTCAAAAATATGTCAATTGACTGTCAAAATTGCCTCTATTTCTAAACGAATGAGGTTGCATATCCAATGATTTGGAATCTGTATCAATGTAGATGGGTTTTGTAGATTGTATTTTGACATTTGTATCCAATTTTAAGGCATTGTCACCGCTGAAGGCTAATCGTTCGGATCAATGCGACAATACGTATGACAATCGATTGTATAGTATAAAAGTGGTCGATTGTGTGTAATGGACTTTAAAGGTTTGTGAAAAAAATTGTGTTCTATTTTTAAGATTATTTGGTAATAGATCAAGTTAACGTCTGATATTCTTGAATGTCTATGGTTTTGTTTGTTTGAGTTTGTTGCAGTATGTGATAAAGAGTCTGATAGAGTCATAAGCAAAGCATTTTTGTCATTGTCAAATTGTTTAATAAAAAATGTCTATGGATAGACCCTTAATAATTGATTTAAAATCGGTTGTTTCAAAAAGTAGAAGCCGATTTACAAAGTTCCTTTTTCAAAAACTTTGCTAGTCGCCGTTACCGTTGATGCACCGTGGCACCTCCGTTATAAAATAACAGCGTTTACCCAATTTTTGTAAAATCCATGTTATTGAAAACCATATTGCATCAGTAATTATTATCAACAATTCAAAAATGGAATCTTAACCGAAAAAGACGAACAAAAAATCCATAGAGTATAACTTACAACAAAAAGTATTAATAACTATTTGTTAAGGCCTTTTCAGACCTTTTAACATTACCTTATTATGTTCTATTAACCATTTTAACGAGACCTGTTATTAAAGAACATAGTCCATTTGAAATAATGATTGTGGAGGTCTTGTTAAAGTGGTTTAGTAGTCGTATCTAAAGTTTTGTACTAAAATGATTGGGTATTAAAGACGTTGGGTGCTATTCTTTATGTTTTGAAGTGTTGTACCGTTTTGTATTGAATTTGAAGGGATTGCTGGTTTATATTTTTATTTATCAGCTGCGTTTTAGGGTTCCGTACCCAAAGTCCGTCCATCCGTCCGTCCGGCTGTATCTCAAGAACGGTGATAGCTAGACAGTTGAAATTTTCACAGATGATGTATTTCTATTGCCGCAATAACAACAAATACTAAAAATAAAATAAAACAAATATTCAACGGGGCTCCCATACAACAAACGTGATTTTTTTACCGTTTCTTGCTCGATACTAATATTTTTTAATAGATAATGGTACGGAACCCTTCGTCTGCGAGTCTGACTTGCACTTGACCGGTTTTTTTAGTTTATTGGATTGATAGAGACCTTTAGAGGGTAAGATTTTGGTTCGCTTTTTATTTTTATTCGAAACTAGCCGCGCCTTCGGTGTTACCCGCGTTGTGCCCGTTCCCGCGGGAATTTCGGGATAAAATGTATCCCATGTGTTATTGTTGTTAACCTGTAAAAGTCGCGAAAGTTTGAAACCGGTTAATGTATCTAACGAACAGTTAAAACTGTGTCAAAACTAAATCCTTATAAAATCCTTTTGTCCCTTTCCGACATCAGCTATTTTCCAAAGAGCAAAAGAGACAAAATACTTTATAACAGTGTTATAGTTAAAGAGCGTTTATTAATAAGACAACTAGTCTATCTCCTATCTTAACCCATCAAACGCCAAATCCCCAATACCCGTCACCAACTAACTCCCACTTTTATTTCAGTCCCCAATATGACCAAATCGCAGTTGCTGCGAAACTTTTTATAAACACACACACACATAGTACGAACCCAAACTAGATCGAGGGACAATATTGACGCCGTGGGCGACAACCCCCCGACAGGGGGTCAAAGAGGACCCCTAATGGCAAAACTAGTTAGATATGTACTTGTATCTTCGAACATATAAGCCTCCAACTAAATTGTAAGCCTTAGGCAGATTGCGGTTTGGTTGGCTCGTATTTTGGTTACATTTTTTGTGTTTAGAATGTTTCATGGTTTATGTTTTAGCTGGCTATGTAAGGGGTTTGTTGGATATATATCTGGATATAGATTTTTGTTGGATATATCACTACATAGTATAAAATAAAGTCGTCTCTTTTTCGTGTCTGTCACACTGTTTGTCTGTCTGTATGCTTAAATCTTTAAAATTACGCAACGGATTTTGATGCGGTTTTTTGTAATAGGTAGAGTGATTCAAGAGGAAGGTTTTTATGTAAAAAAAATCCCGAAATTCCCACGGGAACGGGCACAACGCGGGTAAAACCGCGGGGCGCTGCTAGTACTTAATATTTAGATAAGTATAGTTTTTGTTGGACATAGGTAGTACCGAAAGTATTGTGAAATTTTCGCTTAGATACATTTCGTAGCCACCGTCAAAATGGTGTCGATTTTTAGCTTAGTAGTAGCCATCGTCAAAATGGTGTTTCTCTATGGTTATTGCTTAGGATAGGTTGTTTCAAACGGCTGGTTATCGTTACATACGTTTGTTTAAAAGTTCTCGATCTATGCTGTTAAATGTCATTTCATCACTCAAAAACATTCGAGCGGTCAGTACAAAGCCAAGATAAGTATTTCACTTTCTTACAAGACTGGCGTTTTGTGATAGGTAACATTTACTTAAGCTGAAACAATCAGGCCTTAGTCTTGTAGCCAGATTTCGTAGCCACGGTCAAAATGGTGGTTTGGGATAATTTTGCACTTTAAAGCTGGTAAGTATTTTCTTACTAGCAGTGCCTGCGGTTTTTATGTTCGTTATACCTGTGTGTGTTAAAACACACACAGTATTTAGTAAAACAAAGTACTCGCTAGTCTTTTATCTTTGCTCAAAAAAAGGTTTGTTAATCTCAAAACGCCTCGTTGCTTTCTTATGTTTAATCATTGTTTTTCATACTTATTCACCCAACGGTCGCAGTTTCTTGTTAAGTTCTAATAACACAAAATGTTATGTGTTCGTTCAGAATGAACTAATGTCCAGATCGATAGAAGACGAGTCAACGTCAAATAATTCGCTCACTCACTCGCGTTCTTTTGACCTCAGCTTGAAGATAGTACACTCGCTTATTGTAAGCGCCGCCAACAACGCCTCAGTGAAAATTACTAACAAAATTACGCAAAACCTTATACCTAATACATCTAAAATAACATCCAAAAACACATCCCAATCTTTTCCATCAAAAGCAACAGCTTTGATACAGAATATTTTATAAGCACACATGAGCAAAATTAGTTATTCAGCTATAAATATCACTTTCGACACGTATAGCGTTGCATATCCATTTCACAAGTTCTGTCACAAAATACGACACAGAGGGTGTTGTGTGGTGTATACCCCACTCCACGCACATACCCCAAGCAAACTTGTGGAATCACCCAACAAAACCATAGACAAGCCATAACCAACCTTATTTCGAACGCGGGAAAGGAACGCTTGTTTTTTTTCAGCTGTCAAAAAGTTTGTCACTCTATGTACATAGAGGGCGCGCCCGGAGTTGTGACAAAACAAATATGGCTACCCGCCTAACAAGGTTTTTGCGAGCACTCGTGAACGATTTCGCGCCTAATTTGTGAGATGTATACGATGTTTGTACGTTTTATTATACTTATTTTTAGAAAGTGACATTTACCTTTTCATAACTTAATTGTATAGTATCTACGTTAGGTCGATCTAGGTAGGTAGATGTTATATGAAGGTTTTATATTGTATGAGGTTCTTGAGGTGTCTTAAAATCAATTGATTGGATTCTATCACTTTAGCAGTCAGAGTTTTCCTATGTCACGTTCACTCTTTGTAAAAAAGGCACTCTATAGTTATATCACTACATATGTAGTATAAAACAAAGTCGCTACTTTTGTCTGTTTGTTTGTCTGTATGCTTAAATCTTTAAAATTACGCAACGGTTTTTGATGCGGTTTTTTGTAATAGGTAGAGTGATTCAAGAGGAAGGTTTTTATGTAAAAAAAATCCCGAAATTCCCACGGGGACGGGCACAACGCGGGTAAAACCGCGGGGCGCTGCTAGTAAAATATAAAATACTAGCAGCGCTCCGCGGTTTCTCCCACGTTATTCCTGTTTCCATGGGAATTTCGGGATGAAAATCTGTTGAAATTAGATAACTTAAATAGTTCAATAACTGTTATTCTTTAACTCATTGGAAACATGCCAAAAGAATTCTGAGATATTTGTGTAAAACGAAATCTTATGGGCTAATGTTTACTAAAGATAATTGTAATTTAGAAGGTTTTGTTGATGCAGACTGGGCATCGAATACTTTAGATAGAAAATCCTACACAGGATTTTTCTTCAAGTTCTCAGGAACCGTTATCTCATATGAATGTAAAAAGCAGCCTACTGTAGCTTTGTCAAGCACTGAAGCCGAGTATATGGCGATAGCGGAGGCTTGTAAAGAGGCTATATACTTAAAAAATCTTTTGTCTGAAATAGTAGACTTTTGTGATTATGTTATCATTTTGTATAATGATAATCAAGGTGCTCAGAAGTTGACAGAAAACCCCCTGTTCCATAAAAGAACTAAGCACATTGATGTGCGTCACCATTTTGTTAGAGAAACAGTCACTAACAATCTTGTAAAGATAGTTTATCTGCCAACGTCTGAAATGCCCGCAGATCTACTGACTAAAGGGTTGAGTAGTGTAAAACATAAGTATTTTGTAGAGAGGTTAGGTATTCAAAATATTGTTTGATGGTTGTACGCTATTTTGTTTAATTCTTTTGAAACTTTGATTGAAGTAAAGAATTAATAACTTTTAGATTATTTTGATAAGTGGAGGTGTTGAAATTAGTATAAAAATAATCTATTTCAATTACTTGTTTAATCTATGAGTTTGAATAGTAGTCAATGGATTGTACTGTCTATGTTGTAATGAATAAAAATTATTAGTCTATGCACAGCCATTATGTGTGTTTCAATAAAATCAGCCTATAACCTTTCCGTTGAATGTGGCTATCTATTACAAAAATAATTATTCAAATCGGACTGATAATTCCCGAGATTAGCTCGAACAAACAAACAAACTTACAATTTTTACCCCTTTTTAATATTAGTATAGATAATATCGAATAATTAACTATCAATTAGTTAACTATCAATGTAGGTAACTGACGTTTTTGAGTGCGACAGTTAAGTAGCTACCTAATTATCAAGATTTAGCCCCCAATTCGAAAGTTCCCTAGAGACGACCAAACCCGCGATGAAAGGCTAGTATTAATAATAATAATTGTACGTACAGATGTCAGTCCCTTGACGCTGTTTTGAGCCCCTATTAACGACTTGATTTAGCCCCCTACGCGTCGCAAATTAATTTATGAAACCTATTTAATATTTAATTATTTGGATGGGTTTGCAGATAACTAACTATAGGTGCTTGTTTGAAAAGTTTATCTTGATATGCGGGTGAATCGGCGGGGTCTTACTAGTACATGCAAAATAGGTGTATAATGTGTGTGAAAATTGTAAACTGAAAAATTGAAGTTTTTTTTGGTCTACAAATATGGAGACAGCGTTTATCAAAATGCTTTAGCAAACAAACAAATAAAAGTGAGGCCTCGGTACGTAGTAACTATTTAGTAATCGGTGCCTCGGTCCAGATGAACATTAGCTGAGCTGAGACGCCTCCCATTGCTACACTATTTTTTAGCTTTAAGTAAAACGTGAATGATTTTTCCTAATTTTTGTGGCAATAAATTACTTACATTTTATTTAGGTATTTAAGTATTTTTTTAAACATTGTGTTCATTATTCACTTTAGTGTTGTGTGTAAGTAGTAGGTAGGTAGATAGGTAAATACCACACACTTAATTATACTAAGTACCTAGAATTATACATTTTTGTTACTTTTTCACACAGAAAATACTTAAAATATTCTGATGAATCTTTGGAATAATACAATAGTTAATCTATATATATAAAATTCAAAGTCCTGACTGACTGATAATCAACGCACAGCCTCAACCGCTACACCTAGAAACATGAAATTTAGCAGTAAGGTTCTTCAAGTGACGTAAGTGCACACTAAGAAACGATTTTCGAAAATTCCTACGGGAACGGGCTCAACGCGGGTAAAGCCGCGGGGCGCTGCTAGTCGTAGTATAAGCCTGAAATGTCCCACTGCTAGACAAAGGTTATGTCACTGAAGATATCAGTGGTATACGTTACACATAGTATACAAATAGGTTGTTATATACAGAAAAGTAATTTCCAAGCACAGATGTCCACCCACAATACGCAATAAAGGAACAAAGGGGCGATATTTGAAATCGCCGTCATTTGCAGATTGTTCCAACACCCCCTCAATAGAGGGATGAACGAGGGTGTCTAATAGAAATCGATATTGTTACCGATATAAATACCTTTTTTACAACCCTCGGAACGGATTTGGTTATTTTTAAGATTATTTTTGAATGAGAATTTTGTGTTGTGTTTACTCGTGTTATCTACGAAATGGCTAAGCTATTTTCTATCATATTTAGAGCAGTTAACATTGAGCGAATTTCCTAACTACCGTGCTTCGGTGGACACGTCAAATTGTCGGTCCCGGTTTTTTCAATCGTCAGACCATGTCGGAGGCCTTTGGGCGGTCTAAAAACTCCGACACCAGGGTTGGTTACTAACCAACTCCAACTTACTTACTAGCTTTTAATCGCCGAATTAACGTTTGTGGCGTAGTTTGACTGAGTAATGTTAATTCATCCCGATTGTTAAGCAACGTGCAGGTCGGTCGCAACTTGCATGGGTGGCCGATAGTGGCATTTCTATCTGAGTGCTACCGTGCTTAGGAGGTTACGTTTAGTAGTCAGTCGCGGTTGTTTCAATCGTCAGACCATGTTGGTGGTCTTTTGGAGGTCTAAATCTCCGACACCAGGGACATTACAGTTAGTTTGGTTAGGGCATTACAGGCTGAATCACCTGATTGCCCGAAAAGTAAGATGATTCCGTGCTTCGGAGGGCACGTTAAGCCGTCGGTCCCGGTTACTTTCTACGGATAAGTAGTCGTTACTTGAGTCATGTCAGAGGCCTTTGGGGGCTCAATAACTCTGACACCAGGATTGGTCAGGTTGACCATCCACTCGATGAAGAAGAAGATTTTTCTAATAGACAGCCTCATTCAAAAGTTATAAGCTGTTTTTATACAACTTTTCATCCCAAAATTCCCACGTAAACGAACACATCTCGGGTAAAACTGCAGATCGCTGTTAGTTTTCATTAAAACTATTTTAAAGTGGAATACTTAATTTCACTTTTTACCACATAAGTACGTAAGATTCAACCATTTAACACTCTCCAACTACATAGCATCATAATCAAAATCAATAGAACCCTCAAATGGGGGTTGAACGCACAATTTGTACCCCTAAGGATCAGGAAATTCATCTTGCTAATCCACCCCTCCGCTGAATAGTGAAACTGACGGATCTATTCATTTGGGGTGAACTGGGTTGCCAGAGTAATCTGTATTGGGGTAGATTTTGGTGGTAAATAAAATAGCATGTTTTTGGTGTGTATATAAGATACGCACCATTCCGTGGTTTTGCCTGCATTGTGTCCGTTCCTGTGGGAATTTTGGAATGAAAAATAGCCTATGACATTCTCATTGAATGTGGCTATCCATTACAAAAAGAATTATTCAAATCGGTTTGGTAGTTTCTGAGATCAGCGCGTACACGTGATATCTTCAATGAAATGACCTTTTTCCAATCGTAGGACATTACAGGCTAAAACTTTTCACCAAATAATAAAAGTCAAAGTTATATTCCCGAACTGGCAACACAAAATAAAAGAGGGGAGGGCGATTCGAGAGCGCTAAAATTTAATAAAGCGGTCTGTCGACACTGCCCGGCCGGCAATTAATAATGCGGAGGGATAGTATGATGCACAACACACACAAAGATACACAACACACACAAAGATACACAACGCACACAAAGAGACACAACACACACAAAGAGACACAACACACCGAAACACAACACGCGCTTTCTCATGAAAAATGATAATGAGTGAAATGTAAGCACTGACGTAAAAGAAGGGGTGTTAAGGGGTGTTATAATATGTTTTTGACGGTTGTGTAGGCGTTGGTTTAGTTTGAGCGAGCGTCATATTTATCAAGAGTGTCACATTGTCAAATAACTCGCTCGCTCGCGTTAGATTGAACTCGCCATTTTGTAACTCGCCAACAGAGTTAGCATTACGCTTGCGTTACGCTAGTATTTTAGTCGAGTAGAGCGTACTAAAATACTCGCTAGAAAAAGTACTTACCAACTTACTTGACTACATTTCTGGTATTTAGATATTTAGTTACTAAATTACTTGGTACTAGACTAAATATTGGCGTAGTGCGAACTAGGCTTAATCGACGCCTGAATGTTATAGGTCATACACTATTGAATTGTTTTCGGTATAGTTTCTAGTTTGTGGTTTTAGCTTTGGTACGTAATGATAACTATCAATGATATCAAAACTATAAGGACAGTTTACCTATCATTGATTACATAATGTAATTATCAATGATAGGTAAACTGTCCTGATGAGGAAAATACTTTCATGTTGAGGTAAAAATTTTTTTACGCCCTACAATACACGCCTTGTGCACGTTCCCGTGGTAATTTCGGGATTAGACATAGCCTATGACCTTTGTCTTGAATGTGGCTATGCATTAAAAAAGTTTTATTCAAATCGGCTTGGTAGTTTCTGCGATTAACGCGATCAAACAAAAAATCAATATATCTATACTGATAATATAAAGAGGTAAAATTTGTAAGTTTGTTTATTTGTTTGTATGTTCGAGGTAATCTCAGGAATTATAAGTCCGATTTGAATAATTCTTTTTGTAATAGATAGTCACATTCAACGAGAAGGTTATAGGCTATTTTTCATCCCGAAATTCCCACGGGAACGGGTACAACGCGGGTAAAACCGCGGGGCGCTGCTAGTCAAATATATTTTTGAAACAAAGACGGTTGTTTCAATCAGTTAGACCATGACGAAGGCCTTTAGGTGGTCTAAAAACTTCGACGTAGGGTTGACCACTGACCTTCTCAAACTAACTTTACTACTACTACATACAACGCTTTAGTTAGTTATTTTATTACACACACACACACACTAGCACACATGATGTATCTCATATTCTATTTAACGAGAGCTTTATCTTAATTCGTATCAGTGAAAGGTTAAAGGATTACTTAATATTTTAAGAGAATCAATAAATCAATTTTAATACTAGCAGCGGCACGCGGTTTAACCTCATCGTTGTGCTCGTTCCCGTAGGAATTTCAGGATATAAAGAAAAAAGTTATGTAAAATTTATGTTAATTATCTTTTTTCTGTTATCAAAAATGTTTCTGAAGGTTGTTACATCTACTCGTGACTGGTCCAAATAGGACAGACTTTCCTATTCGTCACCTGTCAAAATAGGACAATAAGTCGCCATTACAAACAGCAAACACTCTAATTGTATTTACATACTAGCAGCGCCTTGCGTTTTACCCGCGTTGTGCCCATTCCCGTAGGAATTTCGGGATGAAAAAAGGCTATAACCTTCCCGTTGAATGTGGCTATCTATTACAAAAAGAATTATTCAAATCGGACTGGTAGTTTCTGAGATTAGCGCGTTCAAACCTTCGATCAACAATACACAACTAGATATCGGGTCACGTACAAAATCAAAGCTAAATACTGTCCGCGCGGATGACGTGTGACAGCTTATTTTGTTTACTACCGAACTGAAAAAAAGGATTTAAAACAGTTCGAAGTTCAACCTAATTACAACCATGACACCTAGCAATAAAGTAGCAAATCTTATGAATAAAATAAGTGAGAATAACGCCTCACTTTTCAAATGAGGCGTTATTTACCGAGACGTATTTTTGCGCCGACCCGACATCTAGTTGTGTATTGTTGATCGAAGGTTCAAACAAACAAACTCTTCAGCTTTATAATATTATAGTATAGGTTCATACCAATTACCTATAAATTGGTTTTATCAAAGGTATGATTAACTTACACATTTGATAGTACATAGTTTTAATATTAAGGTACAATCGGATCATAAATGAATTGAACATACATAAAACCTTATTCATCATAAAGTCGTCTCTGTTTGTCTGTTTGTCTGTATGCTTAAATCTTTAAAATTACGCAACGGATTTTGATGCGGTTTTTTGTAATAGGTAGAGTGATTCAAGAGGAAGGTTTTTATGTAAAAAAATTCCCGAAATTCCCACGGGAACGGGCACAACGCGGGTAAAACCGCGGGGCGCTGCTAGTATAATATATTCTATAACTTACAAAAATATCAATAAGAATCGTATCACTACACTAGCAGCGCCCCGCGGTTATACCCGCGTTGTGCCCGTTCCCGTAGGAATTTCGAGATGAAAAATAGCCTAAAGCCTTCCTCGATAAGTGGACTATCCAAAACTGAAAGAATTTTTCAAATCGGACCAGTAGTTCCTGAGATTAGCGCGTTCATACAAACAAACAAACAAAATCAAATACTACTGCACGGATTTTGACGCGGTTTTAGATAGAGTGATTCAAGACGAAGGTTTATGTGTATAAAAATCCCCGAAATTCCCACGGGTACGGACACAACGCGGGTAAAACTGCGGGGCACTGCTATTTTTGTTATAATTTGACAAAGCACGAAAAAGTTTTACATTCTACTGAACTCAACAAACAAATTAAAAACCTACACATTTCTTGAATTAGTCATAAAACATAATTTTCAGATGTTCTTTATTTAAACCTTACTTCCAGAACAGAGAAAAAGTATTTTAAGCGGGAAAACGTGAAGAGGTAAGGCCGAGTACACACTACAACCACGTTGTGACGTCATACACTAGTGCGGTACTAACGACATCTATTGTTCGTTTCCGCGCGCTGATGTAAGTGCTTTCGAGTTCTACTAACAATATAAAAGTGAGAGAGAATGTTTGTCTGTTTGTTTGTTTTGGATTATTTTTATAATAGTATAACCATAGTTCACTTCTTTTACCAATACTGTCCAACGGTAGAGCAAAAGTCTTCGTTAAATTTAATAACTTACGGCCGTACTCAGACACGTCAAATACAAAAACGCTAATCCCATCCCAGAGCCCAGATAACGCATCCGGCATTTCCATTCTAAATTCAAATCAAAACAACACGAATACAACTGCAAGGCACCACTAGTTACGTAGGTACAACCCTCAAGTGTTTCACAGAGGTTTGTACCAAAGAGTTTTATACGGAGGTTGTATATATCTTATACAAAGGTTGCATATCTATGTTTGTACGTCATTCGTGGGACGAATGCTCTGAACTTTGAGGGTTGTTCGTGACAGAACAAGATTGCATATATAATATGGTAGAAGATATGTAAATGTGTTGTTTTTTACTGATTTGTTTGTGATACTTGTTTTTGTAGGAAAATGTGGTTGAATGGATGATATTGTATGTAGTAGTGTAATGAGGAATATTTTTGGTTTATCGTTTTTCATGCTACATTTTACAAAGCTGGTTTACCTTGTAGGAAAGTTTATTGCAATACCTTTGATTTGTTCTGGAAAAATCTTAGTAAACGGATAATATTCTAAGCATCTATTTGGCATTTTCCTTTCTTTTTTAGAAGCAATTGACATAATCAATCTGACAACAGTTGTCATCGTGTATTTTAAACATACAAAAAATTCTGGTAGACATTTTGTCTCTAGTGCCATATACTTTATATATATTTTCATAGACCAGATAACTGTCTAAGTACTGACTCAAGACTGGGTCAATAACAGTCTATAGAGTACCTATAGCATCAGAATAACACATAGGATACATTTTACCCCTAAATTCTCGCGGGAACGGGTAGTTTAATATATAACTAGCAGCGCCCCGCAGTTTTACCCGCGTTGTGCCCGTTCCCGTGGGAATTTCGGGAATTTTTTTTACATAAAAACCTTCCTCTTGAATCACTCTACCTATTACAAAAAACCGCATCAAAATCCGTTGCGTAATTTTAAAGATTTAAGCATACAGACAGACAAACAGACAGACACGAAAAAGAGACGACTTTATTTTATACTATGTAGTGATACATCTTTTTGTCTTCTTCTTATAAATAAAAATGAATTGCTGGTCGTTAGTCTGCTTAAAACTCGAGAACGGCTGAACCGATTTGGCTAATTTTGGTCTTGAAATATTCATTAAAGTCTAGGGAGATTTAAACGGTAAGCAGTGAGGAATAAAATGCAGGTGAAACCGCAGGGCACAGCTAGTTTTAAATAATATATTCCTTTAAAAACCTTCTACATCCACAAATATCACCAACCCAAGAAACAACATCTACCCATACTGAACATACACCACAATAGTTAACCCCGCAACCACCACGGCATCGCATCGTCGCATAATTGCCACTTCACCGCCAATTACCCGCCACTCGGCTCTGTCGCCACTCCGTCTGTACGTGCCCTTACCTCTTGTTAGGATTAAGGTGGTGCCTTCATGAGAGCGAATACGAGAATTTCCAGTTAGGGCGTCACGGACCCTTCAGTGTTTAAGGGTTAAGACGGCTTGTACGCCATTTTGTATGTACTCGTTATGCGAATGGGGATGATAATAGTACTTATATCAGGGTAGGTATGTTAGTAACAGAACTATAGTGTTGTTTGGGTAATGAGAGTGCGAATGTTACCTATTATACTAAACTAGCAGTGCCCCGCAGTTTTACCCGCGTTGTGCCCGTTCCCGTAGGAATTTCAGGATTTTTTTCCTCTTGAATAAAAAATCGTTATATTTTCTAACGCGATACAGACCCGTTTCATTTAGAGCAAATCGTGTGAGTAGTATTAGCCTGTAATAACCTACTGCTAGACAAAGGTCTCTCATCTCACTGAAGATATCAGTACAGTGAAGAGGAATAGGCGTAATCAATGAATTATCGATGAAACTAGGGATCGGTCATCAGCAACGCCCCGCGGTGTAACCCGCGTTGTACCCGTTCCCGCGGGAATTTCGGAATAAAACGTATTCCATGTTTCATTCTGATGTATAACCTATATTACTGTAAAGTTTCATCCAAATCCGTCCATTAGTTTTTACGTGAAAGAGTAACAAACATACATAGATCCATCCTCACAAACTTTCGCATTTATTATATTAGTAGGAAGTACGAGTAGGATGATGATGATAAAGATTATGAAGAGGTAAAATTTGTAATTTTGTTTTTACCTATATGTCGGGATAATCTCAGTAAGCGCTACCTCGTCCTCTCCCTTATTTTGTTTCCGTTACTTCTGTTTTAAACTTGTTACAACCGTCACCAGTTTCGAGATTGCGAATGAAAATACCACTCCAGAGTTACCTTTAATTAGAGGCTAGTTTAACATCATGTACATTTCGAATTGTTTTTTTAGTAGTTTTATTATAAACCAGCGTCGTCTCGCGGTTTCACCCGCAGTGCATCGGTTCCCGTGGGAATTTCGGGATTTTTATCACTTGTTATCCTATTCCTGACCAAGATAAGCAGACTAAAAAAAGTCTCATTCAAATCGGTTCAGTCATCTTAGAGTTATAAATGGTGTAACTGACACTACTTCCTTTTATATGAAGAGATATCTTTTCAACTAATTATCTCCTCCTATCTCCTTTAAAAAAAATACCTAACCGACTTCCTGACATATAATGTTGAATAATTGGAGTCCGTGCCATCATCTCCTTAGTGAAAGCTCCAGAGACTCAAAGTGACTAAATCTACTAAAGCCATCGACTATTTTTTAAAGTCCGTATAGAATAGGATCATTAACAAAACATTTAAATTAATTGACCTCCTTCTTCAAGTCGGCTATACCAGACTAGATTTTAATCACAACCTCTTGCCTCTATAGAAGAAATTGTCTTCGGTTGGAAATATCGGCCATGTTACTTTACATTTTTATACCTAACCTATCATGTTACACTCATTTACCAGTACTTCTTCTTCTTCTTCATCGAGTGGATGGTCAACCTGACCAATCCTGGTGTCAGAGTTGTTGAGCCGCCAAAGGCCTCTGACATGGCTCATGTAACGACTACTATCCGTAGAAAACACCGGTCCCAAAAACATATACATTTAAAGATTAATCTAATAACGAACATTTCCAAATATCGATTACACCTATTCCCATAAAACTCACCACATTTCAACTCAAACAAAAGTAAACTGATAACCAATAATTTCCAATAAAGCTTAACAAAATTCAAAAAAGCTAAAAGGAAATAGGCCTTCACGGCCACAATAGTTATTCGGATGTGTCAATAATTGGCTATCGCTGCAAGCTATGATTTCAATGCACCCTACGCTTTGAAAAATACATCGAAAATACACCCAAAATACACCGAAAGCTATTGTATGTATGAAACAGAGGGTGGGGGTGAATTGTATGAATGCTCTCGCTTGGTTTTGTTGCTTTGCCAAAGCATCATTACACCCCAAGGGCATGTGCTATGTATTCACATAGGGGTAATTGTCGGCTAATCGAGCCTGGGATAAAAACGCGACGCTGTTGTGATAAATTTGTACGGGTCGAAAGGGAATTGAAGTTTTAAAGTACCTCCCTTCGTGCCAATAAAGCTGTTATTTTTATATAGTATTTAAACTTAGTATAGGTAATCTATAATATAAAAATGAATCGCAAAATGTGTTGCTAAGCGCATAACTTCAGAACGACTGCACCAAATTGGATGATTCTTTTTTTAATATGTTCCTTATTGTCAGGACAAGGTTTTTATATAAGAAAAATAAGGAATAAAAATCTTAAAAATTCCCACGGGAACGGGGGCGCTGCGGGTGAAACCGCGGGGCACAGCTAGTATACTATAGATTCAACACAAAGTCTTGTATGGAGATAAATACCGAAATTACACTGAGTATACTCTGTTATATTTACTACTAACCGCGCCCGCGGTGTTACCCGCTTTGTATCCGTTCCCGAGGGAATTTCGGGATAAAATCCCAAGTGTTATTCTGATGTGTAATCTATGTTACTGTAAAGTTTCATCCAAATCCGTCGGGTATTTATTTCGTGAGAGTCCTCATTATTTCATCGTCAGATCATGTCGGAGGGTCTTTTAGGCGTTCTAAAAACTCCGACACCAGGGTTGGCCACAGATCTACTCTAATGAATGAATGGCAGTTTGATTATCGATTGATTGGTTATTCGGACCAGTTGCGTAAAATCGAAGTAGGTTAGATTAGGTGTTTAAAAACGTTTTCAAAAACAAACATTGACTTCAAATCTAGTACCTAAAAAGATAGAAATAAAAAATGCACTACTCGCCCCTAAGATTAAAGTTCCTCTCGACTTCACTGGGATACCATCATCAGATCCTGGTTTACCTTACCATGGATTATCTACCTTCAGAATCTCTCCTTCCCAACAAAAACAGAATCATCAAAATCGGTTCATAAACAAATGAAAAACAAAAACCCTTTTTTTAAATTCGGTAAATAAGCTTCCTATCGATTTTTATAGCAAGGTTTAACCAATGCGACTAGTACACACTCTTGCTCTATTGAACAGCGTGTAAACTCGCTCAGTCCAACCGCCCCCCAAACAAATACCTTGAACAGAAAAACAACATTCGAGATGTGGTTTTATGGAGTGGAATATTTTTGTGGTTAATGAATTCACTGCGGCACCGCGACATCTCCCAACATCGCGATCAGATACCAAAAGGGTTGTACGAATAAACTCCTCTATAGCTTTCCAATAATAACCGAATGACACGAAAACCGATAATAACGTACCTTTTTTAAATACACGATTCCTAATTTTACGAGTTTTTAAATGAGTTCGTGATCAAAAAGTATTTTATTGGACTTATAAATCATGTTGTAATCATTCAGTTTATCGTAACGTATTTCCGATGAATTTAGTGTTGTATTTTTATGATTGTGACATGTTTTAGGAATGAAGGGGTTGTGGGAATAGATAAGATATGAATTGAGGGTGTTTGAGTGGAGTACGCTTTGGTCATTGAGACAAAATTAAAGAAGGTTTGACACGGGTAATAGATTATAGAGTGCAGTCAGTTTGAGCGTAGAGTATTAAAAACCTTTTTAGTCTAAGCTTTTTAGACACCTTAAATATTCAAAATTTAGAATCCCAGGCTGGAAATGTTTTACAGGACTTAAGGCTTGTCATCATCATCTTAAACGTCATACACACTTTTGATCTTCATAGATATTCTAAAATAACTATATTTATGTGAAAAAACAACCAAAATTGAACTCATTGTTCTGTTAGTTTGCCCAAAACTTTGATCAGTACCGAAAGTCTTAAACGGTGTACTTTTTTGATTTAAGAACACTTAATTGATCGTCATTTTTTTCTCATAAACCGTACTTATAGTCGGTAGAACCAAAGACAAGCCAGTGTTTAAACCTCCTTTGAACAGTTAGCCGATTTGTGAAGATATCACATTTCATATCACGGTTTGAGTCGTTCGTCTTTTGAAATTAGCGAGGGTCTTGCACGCTTTTGATTCGCCGCTTTTAAGACCCAGTTCACTGGGTCTTATTTTTATAATTATAGTCTTTTATTTTAATTCAATGTGTTGGTCTTTATAGCTTTGATGTAGAGCCGCTAAAGGGTTTGAAATGAGATTACCTTTGTCTCTACTTTTTTAAGTATTAAAAATAACTGCTTATAAAGTACGGTGTTGTTGACATTGTGTTGATCGTTGTGTTCAGATATTGTCGATGGAATGCAGCTTGTAAATAAGCGACAACCAAGCCGACAACTATGAAACTCAGAGACAAAGTTTTAAAGACGTAATTCTTGCTTTCTATCGAAAACGCTGGCTCATAAAACACTCAATGTCGAAATTGAACAAAAAGCAACGTTATATTATGTTTTTACCTAACAAATATTGCATAAAGGATACTCAACTCAGGATAAAGTAAAGTATAAGCCGGTAATATCCCACTGCTGGGCAAAGGCCTCTCATTTCACTGAAGATATCAGTACAGTGAGGATAATGTTAATAAATAACAGAGAAACCATAGCTTCTATTAAGTAACAAGTAAGTAAGTTCTACTAGTTCAGTGGTCAACCTTGATATCGGAATTTTTAGACCGCCTAAAGGCCTCCGACTTTGTCTATTGATTGAAACAACCAGAAACGAGAAATGTATGTACTCTATTTCTTTTGGATTGGCACAAAATATGCACCAATGTCGTCAATTTTCCAGCCGAAGACGAATGCTCCTGAAGAAGAAAAAGGTTTAGTGATTTTATTTCATTCTTACCCTATCTCTAAACCTTTTTCCTCTTCAGAAGCAATCGTCTTCGGCTGGAAAATTGACGACATTGGTCCACATTTTATACCAATACAGAAGAAATAGATTATACGTACCCTTCGAATCACGGTAGCACTCGAAGAGAATTGTAACGATAGATATAAAATAGATATTAACTGCCTTATTCATTATTGGTTATTTAACTAAAACTATATTTTGTCTCTTTTACTCTTTGTAAAATTACGTATATCAGAAAGGGACAAACCATTTGATAGCTAAAATGATAATAAGCGTTAATGGAAAAGGCACTAAATAATCTGCGTTAATGTAAGTCTTTCAAAGGCCATTATAAATATGACAATGTATAAAAATCAAAATCCATTTTCATTAGTCATTCAAACTCGAAACTCGTATTCATACAAAAACCGTAAACCAGCGGAAATTTCACTCTTTTTCCATTGAATATGAAATAGATAGGTACGAATGACAAGACAGGACTGGCTGAAAACATTCTCCACAAAAGCATTCATTTTCTGATGGCGGTAATCTACGAAGCGCCTTATTGTTCACATCTACGCAATATTTTTTTTCTCGTATTCCAAAGAATAAAATACGAACGCCGAGCGCGAATGCCTAAAAGACCCAATGACAGCAAAATGACTGCGAATCAGCAACCCCCTAAACACCCCCTGGAAAATGTCACCGAGACAACTGCAAACCAAAAAGTCGTATATACAACTTTTTTTTCATACGATTTTCACCTCTATTCTAACGCAGTTTAGACTAAAATTTCCGTGCAGTTTTTCAGGTTGACTTTTTAAAACTGAACGTTTGCAATAAATCGATAAGTGTGGGTAGTCTGAGAGTGCACGATACATTCTTTACAGCTTTCGCAGTTGATGGCGTGTTTAATATTTTATTCCGTGGTAAGGGAGCGTAGTGTTTTAGTAGCGTTGTAAATATCAGAAGCCTACGTAACTCAAGCTGTTTATATTTAGCTACAAGCTGGATAGTTGGCTAGTTCGTACACTTCGACTAGATTAGTGGCCAACCTTTATCCTACTATCTATACTAATATTATAAAGCTGAAGAGTTTGTTTTGTTTGTTTGTTTGTTTGTTTAAACGCGCTAGTCTCAGAAACTACTGAACCGATTTGAATAATTCTTTCACTGTTAGATAGTCTATTTATCGAGGAAGGCTATAGGCTACATTTTATCCCGAAATTCCCACGGGAACGGGCACAACGCGGGTAAAACCGCGGGGCGCTGCTAGTAATATTATAAATGCGAAAGTTTGTGAGGATGGATGTATTTATGGATTTATGTATGTATGTATGTTTGTTGCTCTTTCACGCAAAAACTGCTTAACGGATTTGGATGAAACTTTACAGTAATATAGGTTATACATCAGAATAACACATGGGATACATTTTATCCCGAAATTCCCGCGGGAACTGATATAACGCGGGTATCACCGCGGGGCGCGGCTAGTATTTTTATATTTAGCTAGAAGCTGGCTAGTTGGCTAGTTCGTCGTTTCGACTATGGTGTAGTGGCCAACCCTGGTTTTTTGCCTCCGACATAGTCTTAACTTTTGAAACAACGGGTACCGACTGCTTAACGTGCCCTCTGAAGCACGGTAGCGCTCAGATAGAAATGCTTGCTTGTAGAAGTCTAGGGTGAGTAAGATAAGCAATTAAAACGTTAAAACCTTACGCATATTCATAATTACGTACTAGTCGCGCGGGAATTTCGGGATAAAATCTACCCATGTGTTATTCTGATGTATACCCTATGTTACTGTAAAGTTTCATCCAAATCAGTCCGGTACTTTTTTCGTGAAAGAGTAACAAACAAACATATATTATATCTATATTCATCCTCACTTTCGCATTTATAATATTAGTAGGATTATTACAAAGAAATACTTATTACGAATTCCATAAAGCTTCTCTCTTCTAGAGTAGAGATACCAACCATAAAAAATCATCAAAAAAAATAAACAAAACAAAATCAAATTCGATATTCGAACAGGCCAATTGCACAAAGCGATTACAATACAATGTGCGCGCACGCCTTTCGGTCCGATGCGCTTCCATATTCAAATTAACAGACTTGTCTATCATGACAACAAAACACGTGTTTTTAAATAACATAAGTCTGTAGCATAGAATTCAAGGTGTGGGTAAAAAGTTAGACGGAACGGACGAATAAATACAGTAGTTTTGACATTAGCGCGGACATACGCGGTGACTACGTTTTATAACTGTGAACATATAATAATAATAGCAGTTCTGACAAATTAAGAAAAAAATCAGTGGAAAAATCTCTTTTATTTATTTCAAGTAGGTCAGTGGCCAACCCTGGTGTCGAAGTTTTTAGACCGCCTAAAGTCCTCCGACATGGTCTGACGGTTGAAACAACCGGGACCGACTGCTTAACGTGCCCTCCGAAGCACGGTAGCGCTCAGATAGAAATACCACTATCGGTCACCCATCCAAGTAAAGCAAGGGGCCGAACTGCACGTTGCTTAACAATTGCAATGAACTAACATCGCATCAGAAAAGTCTCCTGTGACCACGCTTCATGTAAAGGGGCTGAAGCGTCAGATGAAAAATGTAAAATATAAGCGAGGTTTATCTGTAAACGTATGTACCTAGTTCAAATCCAACTGTACAAAACTTAAACTCATATCAAAAAGCATATCAAAGTCCGGCCTTTAATTTCAAACTCATACAGCAGTACCAGACCAGCGTAACAGCGCGTTTCTTTTTCCAAAAAGTCACCGTCTGCCATCCAGCTTCGTCTAAACTTATACCATAGTCTACCATAACTGAATGTATTCAATCTTTTGTGTTGTATGACGCATCTGCCGCCTCAATTGTATGGAATGTGATTCCATATTGAGATTACATTTCGTACAATCGTACGTGTATTGAACCGTTTGGGGCGCTACTGGTGAAGATCTACGTTGGTTATCAAGTTTCCTTTATCTTCAATGACTCTTCAAATGTTTGGTAAAACTTTTGGGATCTTTGGTCCAAATTACCGTTTCTATAATGTATATCCAACTTAATTCCTACTAATATTATAAATGCGAAAGTTTGTGAAGATGGATGAAGTATGTATGTATGTTTGTTACTCTTTCACCCTCTAGCAGCCTCCGTGGTCTTGTGGTTTGAGCACTCGGCTTACGATTGGTGGGGACAATATCTCACAAAAATCTCTTTGTGAGACTGCCCTCAGTTTGGTTAGGGCATTGCAGGCTGAATCGTCGTCGCCAACAACTACGTCTGCTCATATTGTTGACTCCGTTGAATCGAACCTGCAACCCTCGACACAGTAAGCGCTTTCTCTACCACTGTGCCTACGAGCTAAAGTTTAGATAGATACATGTAGGTACTTAATATCTACTTACCTAACCACATACATACAAAAAATGTCACCCATACCGAAACAAAAGTGTCGTAAGCGACGTAACTTCGATTCTACCCAATCGTCACTTTCGGCGCGAATTGTAGGCGGGGCCTGACACCCCGGAGCCGCTGTATCGATCGTAGGGCTCCTCTCAGGCCGCGAGTACGGAGGAAAATCAAGGTGATGCATAGTTGATGTATTGTACTTACATAGTTGATATTGATGGTTTTTTTCTTAGACAATTAACATTCAAACTATCTTTTGAGGAAAAGGTCCAGTGATGGGATCCGAATGGAATTAAATCCTACTAATATTATAAATGCGAAAGTTTGTGAGGATGGATAGATGTTTGTTACTCTTTCACGAAAAACTACTGTACGGATTTGGATGAAACTTTACAGTAATATAGGTTATACATCCGAATAACACATGGGATACATTTTATCCTGAAAGTTCCGCGGGAACGAGTACAACGCGGGTAACACCGAGGGGCGCGGCTAGTAATAAAAATAAATACAACCGGACAAATTCACGCACGGTTAGTTAGACTCTAGGCCTGTATTATGGAATCTAACTCACTGATACCACTACATTTACATACACAAATACTTTATATTAATATAGGTTTGTATAGATAATTGAGACCCAGACGTCGTCGCCAACAGCTATGTCTTCACATATTGTTGACTCCGTTGAATCGAATCCGCAACCCCCGAAACAGCAAGCGCTCTCACATGCCACTGTGTCTACGCACTTGACACTTAACCTCCGTGGTCTTGTGGTTTGAGCGCTCGGCTCACGATCCGGAGGTTCCGGGTTCGATTCCCGGTGGGCACAATATCTCACAAAAATGTCTTTGTGAAACTGCCCTCAGTTTGATTAGGGCATTGCAGGCTGAATCACCTGATTGCCCGAAAAGTAAGATGATTCCGTGCTTCGGAGGGCACGTTAAGCCGTCAGTCCCGGTTACTTTCTACGGATAGTAGTCGTTACATGAGCCATGTCAGAGGCCTTTGGCGGCTCAATAACTCTGACACCAGGATTGGTCAGGTTGACCATCCACTCGATGAAGAAGAAGAAGACACTAAACCTTTTTCTTAATTAGGAGGAATAGTATTCCCCTGGAAAATCGATCACATTGCACACAAATACAGGTCTTATCTATAAAATAGGTGATAAAAGAATTTCCTAATAAAATATAATCGAATCTCATGTAGTCTCAGTATATCATACTGATTTTAAAAAATCCACACTGTATATTTTGTACCTACATTTGTGAGTATATATATTGGATTGAGACTTTTTAGCCTTGCTCTATTCGAAATAGGAGCCTTATTTTACCCAACTTTTTTATACAAACCATGTTATCTACTTTTCAACCATGGCTCGGGTTTGAGATCACCAACCCGCAGTAGACAAGCATGGTGATTACGACATCCTCCTCACTGTACTCATATCTTCTGTGAAATGAGAAGCCTTTGAACTGCAGTGCGACATTACAATCTAATACTTTATTTTACTTTCCTCTCCGAATTAAAGGTCAATTTCCGTTAACAAAATCTTTAATTTTCACCCTCACAATTCAACATACTCACCACACAATATCTATCACAAAGACTGTATTGCAAACATAAAAAGTGAAATTGTGACATTTCCTACATTTAGCGACGTAAACCGTTCGCAAACACGGGGGTTGGCAAATGAGGGTAGGGGGTCCTAAACAAAAGGTGCGATCCACCCTCTTGGGGGCTCATCGACCCGGCCGGGGGAGGAATGTACGGTAACCATGTTGGATACTATTGGGGGACAATTTTTCGAAATATTTATATTTATTATGTTGTACTTATAGAAATAAATGATTACTTAGAACTATATTAACAACCTAGTCATATTTTTTTCACAAATTGCCACGGGTACGGGCATACCGCGGGTAAAACCGCTAGGCACAACTATGCACATTGCACACTCAGACTGTAGAAATGATAATGCTATCATTATTAACATTACAATTAAAAATTAAGTAGCTGTAAAATAAACAATAATAATAGTGCGTTTTAATGGTTGTGCAATATTTTTCATACCATTAATGACATTATGTCAGTGACATTAACTTGCAGTGTTACATGCATGCTAAGACAAAAAGTTCATTTTCGTTTTTCAAAGAAATCTAAACTTAACGATTACTCTCTGAATCTGTCTGTTCCGCTCTTTCTTTCTCTCTCCCTCTATCTGTCTATCTCTCAATCTCTCTCCTCTCTTACCTCTCTCTCCCTCTATCTCTCTCCTTCTATCTGTCTCTCTCTCTTCTCTGTTTCCACATGTATATTATGTATCAACCGACAATTTATTTGGTGGTTACGCGTAATCCTAGTCACTGTACGATATCTTCAGTGAGATAAGATGTATTTGCGTAGTAATGGGACCTTACAGACAAATACTATTTTTTATTTATTTATTTGGTTTACCAAATATACTTACAATGTAAAAATATACAAAAAACTAACAAATGATAAGACGCGGATATGTATGACCTTTTTGAGTAAACACCGCTTGATTTTACAGTACTACCTACAAATATTAATATGGAACGCTCATGCCGTTGTTTGAGTAAGCCATGTAAGCTCATTGCGATTGTTAAGCAACGTGCAGCTTGGCCCCCCCTACTTGAATAAAGTAAAGTATTAGCCTGTAATGTCCCACTGCTGGGCAAAAGCCTCTCATCTCACTGAAGATATCAGTACAGTGAGGACGATACTACTTGAATAGATAGTGGCATTTCTATCTTAGAATACTACAGTGCTTTTGAGGGTACGTAAAATGATCGGTCCCGGTTGTTTCTATCGTTAAACCATGTATTTCAATAGCTAGTTTTGAATACTGTCTGTTTATGAATTTTGGCCTCAAAGAAAACAAAATATAAAGTAAGGGGTAATATGGGACAAAATATAAAGTAGGGGTAATATGGGGCAAAATATAATGTAAGGGGTAATATGGGACAAAATATAAAGTAGGGGTAATATGGGGCAAAATATAATGTAAGGGGTAATATGGGACAAAATATAAAGTAGGGGTAATATGGGACAAAATATAAAGTAGGGGTAATATGGGACAAAATATAAAGTAGGGGTAATATGGGACAAAATATAATGTAGGGGTAATATGGGGCAAAATATAATGTAAGGGGGTAATATGGGACAATATTTTGTCCCATATTACTTTATATTTAAAGTATGTTGATAATATAGGACAAAGTATAAAGTCCCATATCACCCCAAACCATGCTACCCCTATAGGGTGGTTGTGCTTTTTCGCTACGCGTGTCACTTCAACGGAGGGGGCGGAGGGCTAGATCCGACACGGCGGGCGTCAGGACCTGTCCGGGCGCCAAGTAACCATAGCAACGACACCGTGACACCCCCACACACCACCGCAAACAACTCACGACTCTATATCCCCGAGAAAAAGGCCACTTTCGCTCGATACGCCTTCAACACATAAGGGTCGAGTACATAGAACGGTCATTGTAAATAACTTGCTCTAATGGAATAGGGAATCGTGTTTTGGAAAGTGCCCTGACTTTAAGGGATGTTAAGTGAAATTCGATATGAAGGGTGGTTTAGAAATTCTATTACGTTACCTTAAATAGGGGATGAATTAATGATTTTGGTATCTGTTTTGGTTGTAGTTGGGTAAGGGAATTTTGTGTTTGGATGTACCTAGTACATTTATTCATATCGGGAATATTCTGCAGTTTTATATATTAATAGCAGTGCCCCGCGGATTTACCCGCGTTGTACCCGTTCCCGTGGGAATTTCGGGATGAAAAAAAAGCCTATAACCTTCCCGTTGAATGTGGCTATCTATTACAAAAATCATTATTCAAATCAGACTGATAATTCCTTAGATTGCCTCAAAAATACAAACAAACGAACTTACAAATTTTACCTCTTTATTATAGATGAAAAAGTACAGTCAAGTATAAAATACCAAGTGTGTCCACAAAAAAACCGATTTGAATATTTCATTTTGTAATAGATAATGCCATATTAATCGAGAAGGCCGGTGGCACAGTGGCAGTGAGAGCGCTTACTGTGTCGGGGGTTGGGGGTTCGATTCCCGCCCGGAGTCAACAATATGTGCAGACATAGTTGTTGGCGACGACGTCTGGGTGTCAATTATATATTCTTATAAAGTATTTGTGTATATATAAGTAATAGTACCAGTTAATTAGATTCCATAACACAAGCTTAGAGCTTACTTTGGGTCTAATTAACCGTGTGTGAATTTGTCCAGGTATATTTATTTATTTAAGGTTAAGGCTAGTTTTCATCCTACGGGAACATGCACAATGTGGGTAAAACCGCGGGACGCTGCTAGTTAACTACTATATTTTAATTGGTTTGATATAAAATGCGGTTATTATTTAGTTATATAACTTTTATTGCAGCATTTTATCACTTGCTCATAATTAATGTAAGAAGGTTTGTGATAAAGCAAATAAATAAACAATAAAAACTTGGTAATGCTAATGATACTTTCACGTGTTGCTCATAATATTGATATTAAAATTAAGTATTTATTTTATTTATTAATTAAAGTGTGATATCTCTTTACAATGTAGTCAAATCCTTTTGATGTAGTCGTCTGCAAAAAAAATACAATTTACTATTATATTTTATATATTATACACTAGCAGCGCCCCGCGGTTTTACCCGCATTGTGCCCGTTCCCGTGGGAATTTCGGGATTTTTTTTACATAAAAACCTTCCTCTTGAATCACTCTACCTATTACAAAAACCGCATCAAAATCCGTTGCGTAATTTTAAAGATTTAAGCATACAGACAAACAGACACGAAACAGAGACGACTTTATTTTATACTATGTAGTGATAGTGAAAGACACCTTCACGAAGGATTGGCCCAATCTAGAACTCAATAGAGAAAAGTGGAAAGAGGGTAGGGAGGCCTTTGCCCTGCAGTGGGACAAGACAGGCTGAAAATAAATAAAATAAATAAATAATACATAATAATATTATAAACTAACATAAACATAAACCTTCGGAAATAATCATTCTACCGATTGGAAAACCGCGTGAAAATCCGTGCAGTAGTATTTGAGTTTATCGGGAACAGACAGACAGACAGACGCGGCCGGGGACTTTGTTTTATACTGTACTAGCAGCGCCCCGCGGTTTTACCCGCGTTGTGCCCGTTCCCGTGGGAATTTCGGGAATTTTTTTACATAAAAACCTTCCTCTTGAATCACTCTACCTATTACAAAAAACCGCATCAAAATCCGTTGCGTAATTTTAAAGATTTAAGCATACAGACAGACAAACAGTGTGACAGACACGAAAAAGAGACGACTTTATTTTATACTATGTAGTGATGTAGTGATGCAAAAGTTTGTGATATATGTTCCTCTTTCACGCAAGAACTACGGAGCCGATTTGGATGAAAATTGGCATAGAGATATATCAGAATCTGGAGAAACATATATGCTGCTTTTTTCCTGAAATTCCCACGGGAACAATGCTGATGAAACCGCGGACGAGTTTCCGTCGATTGTAGCGCTCGCCTCACTTGTGACGCCTGCTTTCTATTGAACTAATCGGTTATGGCAAAGCTTATAACGATTCGATTCGTATCAATAGAAACGCAACTAACAAAATATAACTTTTATAAGTATACTAGCAGCGCCCTGCGGTTTTACCCGCGTTGTGTCCATTCCTGTGGGAATTTCGGGATGAAAAATAGCCTATGTTACTCGTGGATAATGTAGCGTTCGAATGGTGAAAGAATTTTTAAAAACGGTCCAGTAGTTTTTGACCCTATTCATTAAACCAAACAAAGTTTTCCGTTTTATAATATTAGTGTAGATTATAGATGTTTTAGAAACTTATTCATGACCGCTTCTATCAGCATTTTAGCTATCAAATGGTTTGTCCCTTTCCGACATACGCTATTTTCCAAAGAGCAATAGAGATAAAACACTTTATCAGTGTTTTAGTTATAGTGTTGAATGAGGCAGTGTGTAATGGGGGCCATACACGCTACGAGAAATCGCTACGATCAGACTTGTACAGTTCGAACGGTACAATTTATCGTACATGGCATACAAGCAAAAATCGGACGAAACTGTACAGTTTTATAACATACACTAGCAGCGCCCCGCGGTTTTACCCGCGTTGTGCCCGTTCCCGTGGGAATTTCGGGATAAAATGTAGCCTATAGCCTTCCTCGATAAATAGACTATCTAACAGTGAAAGAATTATTCAAATCGGTTCAGTAGTTTCTGAGATTAGCGCGTTTAAACAAACAAACAAACAAACAAACAAAACAAACTCTTCAGCTTTATAATATTAGTATAGATAAATGTAGCGATTTATCGGTACCGTTCGAAGCGTACAGTCTGATCGTAGCGATTTCTCGTAGCGTATATGGAAATGAAAACACCATTATACTTACAATAGTCATAGTATCGTTATAAAACTCGTAGACGTGCTTCAAAAACTTCCCTTTCTTGTCCGTCTGCGTGTGTATCAATTTGTTATCTTCAAAGAAAATGTGAGCTTGCACCTGTCGAAATATTAACAGTTTAACATTTATAAATTGGTATATCTATCTGAGCGCTACCGTGCTTCGGAGGGCACGTTAAATTGTCGGTCCCGGTTGTTACAATCGTTAGACCATGTCGGAGGCCTTTAGGCGGTCTAAAAACTCCGACACTAGGGATGGCCACTGACCTACTCCAACTTACTTACATTTATAAAAACGTGCGTAATTGAACTCCTCTGAAACGGCTCGACCGATTCTCATGAAATTTTGTGTACATATCGGGTAGGCCTGAGAATCGGACAACGTCTATTTTTCATCCCGAAATTCCCGCGGGAACGGGTACCGTGGTTGAACTCCTCTGAAACGGCTCGACCGATTCTCATGAAATTTTGTGTGCATATCGGGTAGGCCTGAGAATCGAACAACGTCTATTTTTCATCCCGAAATTCCCGCGGGAACGGGTACCGTGGTTGAACTCCTCTGAAACGGCTCGACCGATTCTCATGAAATTTTGTGTACGTATCGGGTAGGTCTGAGAATCGGACAACATCTATTTTCACATCCCGAAATTCCCGCGGGAACGGGTACAACGCGGGTGAAACCGCGGGGCGCAGCTAGTAATAATATAATAAAGCTAAAGTGTTAAAAGAATAGGACGTTCTCGATCCGAAAAAAACTAACATCACTACATAGTATAAAATAAAGTCGTCTCTGTTTCGTGTCTGTTTGTCTGTATGCTTAAATCTTTAAAATTACGCAACGGATTTTGATGCGGTTTTTTGTAATAGGTAGAGTGATTCAAGAGGAAGGTTTTTATGTAAAAAAAATCCCGAAATTCCCACGGGAACGGGCACAACGCGGGTAAAACCGCGGGGCGCTGCTAGTAAAATTATAAACAACAATATGAATCATAAATTATAATTGACTCTGAAGAGGCCATAGGTGAGGTTTTACGGCCTTAATCATAAACTCTTATAACAGCACTTTAGCTGTCAAATGGTTTGTCCCTTTCCGACATACACTATTTGCCTAAGAGGGAAAGAGACAAAACACTTTAAAACACTGTTTAAGTTTAATATCGTTTTTGAATTAGGCGGTTATTGTTAAGGTAATTGCAATTTGCTTTACTATTTAGAACTAGCAGCGCCCCGCGGTTTTACCCGTTCCCGTGGGAATTTCGGGATGAAAAATAGCCTATAACCTTCCCGTTGAATGTGGCTATCTATTACAAAAAGAATTATTCAAATTGGACGGATAGTTCCTGAGATATCCTCGAACGTACAAAAAACAAACAAACTTACAAATTTTACCTCTTTATAATAGGTATGTATTAGTATAGACAACTATTTAGTAATCTGTGGTATAGATATTAGATTTACCTTATCCCCATCCGGTTTCTCTTCATAAAAATCTTTCCCGGGTACAAAATCGAATTTATAATTTACAAATGAACAAATAAAGTACATTGTATAGACGCCCTGGTCGTTTCTACTCAGGTATTGTATAGGTTTCAAGGCAGCAGCTATTTTCCTTTCTATGTAGCCTTTATCTGTGAAAAAAAAATCAACAAACATAAATTAAACTCTAGGAGATCTTCTTGTTCTTCTTCATCGAGTGGATGGTCAACCTGACCAATCCTAGTGTCAGAGTTATTGAGCCGCCAAAGGCCTCTGACATGGCTCATGTAACGACTAGGTACTATCCGTAGAAAGTAAATAGTATCTAGTAGATTACGCGAAACGATGCTAGCTAGAAGCAATTTAATACTAAACACACTATTTTACACAGCATCTTCAAACTGACTTGTACTATGCAGATAATACTGTCTATGGTCA
The DNA here is from genome assembly GCA_963082685.1 of Cyclophora albipunctata. Taxonomy (NCBI): domain Eukaryota; kingdom Metazoa; phylum Arthropoda; class Insecta; order Lepidoptera; family Geometridae; genus Cyclophora; species Cyclophora albipunctata. The sequence continues at coordinate 5,207,940 of OY720133.1, forward strand.
GTCTCACGACAGTTTTACATTACACCAAAGACGTGAGACTGAAGAGTGATTGCCTCCTGATGTACCTCAACAGTAACCTCCGCGTACGTAAGTTCCCGTTTAAATAAATAATAATGCCTGTTTACTTGGTTTTTATTACTTACTAGCAGCGCCCCGCGGTTTTACCCGCGTTGTGCCCGTTCCCGTGGGAATTTCGGGAATTTTTTTACATAAAAACCTTCCTCTTGAATCACTCTACCTATTACAAAAAACCGCATCAAAATCCGTTGCGTAATTTTAAAGATTTAAGCATACAGACAGACAAACAGACAGACACGAAAAAGAGACGACTTTATTTTATACTATGTAGTGATTATTTTTCACTACTGTACGAAATAGTGTAGTTTTGTTATTGATTGTGAATTTATTATACCTACCCACCTAAATAGTATGATGAAACGACGATGTACCTACGTTTAGATATCTTAAGTTAATTTATGTTATCACATAAGTGACAATTATGTCTTTGTTGATAATAAAGATCTTTAAACCTAATTGCCGCACTCAGAGACGTTTACCTTCTACTTAAGGCTCTGAGAGAGCTGAGCTCCATCGACCAGCAGGGCTATGGTTCACTATGATCGCGTGACTTTGTATTCCTTGTGTTGGTATGATGAAAGGCGTCACACTGGCCTGTTGCAGCCCGCATCCGCACTATGTATGTCTTGCACTTTAGTACCAACTAGCAGCGCCCCGCGGTTTTACTCGCGTTGTGCCCGTTCCCGAGGGAATTTCGGGATGAAAAATAGCCTATATTATTCCCGTTGAATGTGGCTATCCATTACAAAAAGAATTATTCGGATCGGACGGGTAGTTACTGAGATTATCCCGTTGAAATATACAAACAAAATTAAAAAAATTATTGAACGTAAGAAAAAATAAAGATAGTGATATACTTACTCAGATACGCAAGTAAATTGTCAAAATAATCCGCTTTCGTCAACTGATATTTTTTGTCCAAAAATTCGTCTATTTTTGACATTTTTCGTTCGCAAATCAATTCAAAATTAATTTACCACTCGATAAAAAACCTTACTTAAGTTACAATTACAATTAAAATTACTTTAAAATTGAATATTTAAAATTTATGTGACCTTCAAGTTATCAAAGTGAGTAACCAGTTTTAATAAACAACAGTACATTAATGTATTTACTTGTAAAAACTTAGTAATATTTTTATTTTATAAAAATAACTTATCCTACTTATGTGCCAACGGCTTGAAAATATAAACTGAAATGACTGTTAAACACATAAACATATGCTTATACATATTTTAAGTTGCTATTAACCGCGGTTATTACCACTTGCCGTTGTTGTATTTGTAATCCGTACTATAATAAAACTGAATAACTTTTTCATTGTTTGTTAATTTTTACGCTCTAAAATTACTTTATTTTAAAATCTTATTATACCTACCTAGAAATAGTAATCTTTAGTAATATAATCTGATAAGCCCGTTGGTACAGGCAGTGAGAGTTTACTGTGTCGGGGGTTGCAGATTCGATTCAATGGAGTCATCAATATGTGAAGACATAGTTGTTGGCGCGGACGTCTGGGTGTCAATTATTTATATATTCTTACTAGCTGCGCCCCGCAGTTTTACCCGCGTTGTGACCGTTCCTGTGGGAATCTAAGAACCGCTCGACCGATATTGTGCAAACTTCACATAAACCATCTACTAAATAGTCCGAACAAAGCCTAAACATTTGGTTTGTATTTGTATATGCAGTAGTATCCGTGAGTTAGATTCCATAATACAGGCTTATGCTGAGGATACACGGCGACACTGACACTCATCACAAATGTCGACATTAGTGTAGATTGCGTCCTCATGGTAAGCAATTTTACTGCAACTAAGTGTCGCGGCAGTGGACACACACAGACATTCGATGTATACATTGAGTGTCTGATGTTGAAGTGTCGCCGTGTATCCTCAGCTTTAGAGCTTACTTTGGGTGTAATTAACCGTGTGTGAATTTGCCCGGGTATTATCAGTCTCAATTGAACAATATTTTTTGTAATAAAAATCCACAATGAATACGAAGGTTATAGTAGTCGTTACATGAGCCATGTCAGAGGCCTTTGGCGGTGTCCCAATCCTGGTGTCAGAGTTATTGAGCCGCCAAAGGCCTCTGACATGGCTCATGTAACGACTACTATCCGTAGAAAGTAACCGGGACCGACGGCTTAACGTGCCCTCCGAAGCACGGAATCATCTTACTTTTCGGGCAATCAGGTGATTCAGCCTGCAATGCCCTAACCAAACTGAGGACTCTCACAAAGTGATTTTTGTGAGGTATCCCCACCGGGAATCGAACCCGGAACCTCCGGATCGTGAGCCGATACCAGGATTGGTCAGGTTGACCATCCACTCGATGAAGAAGAAGGCTGATATTGATTCTGAAATTCCCACGATACGAATAAAACCACGGAGCGTTGCTAGTTAAATATAGAAAGTTGGCACAAATTAAACTAATATCTATTATTTAATTTATGCATTATATTAAAACATGATAGCATGACTTAATAAAGTAATTACAAATACAAAAACACAACTGTTTTCTTATTGCCGTGTCTATGTCAGAAATAAAGGCTCATTGTCATTACTTCATTGTACTAAGGCATAAAATCTGTTCACAATTTAATCTAGATTTTTCGATGTAGATACATGTAAGAATAAAGGTATGTTTTGAATATCGCCTGCAACAGCAGACAGCAGGTAAAAGTGCTGTTGCATTTAGACGCAAGCGTCCATAGAGATGCATAGACACCAGTAGTGGTCCTACTTGCGGTCGGCAGTTGCGTTCGATACTGAAAACATACCTTAAAAAGGAAAGTCAAATGTGTTATTAGATCAGATATTTTATCTAACGACCCTGAGCCACATAGTACATAGTATAAAACAATGTCGCTTTCCGCTGGCTGTCTGTCCCTATGTATGCTTAGATCTTTAAAACTACGCGACGGATTTTGACGCGGTTTTTTAAATAGATAGAGTGATTAAAGAGGAAGGTTATATGTATAAAAAATCCCGAAATTCCCACGGGAACGGGCACAGCGCGGGTAAAACCGAGGGGCGCTGCTAGTTAATAAATAAGATAATTATACATTGTCTTTGTACGTGTCATGGTCCGTGTCAAAATTCTGTAATTGTCTTTGAAGTAGAGACAGCATTGTAGGTAAAAGGAGACAAGTCATTCTAATGTTATTCGCAGTGAGGTATGTCAAATGGATATAAACAATGATCTTGCCGACGGTACTGATAGTTAGATACACAAAGAAGCGAGTCTATACCTATTATAACTATATGTACATGACTCAGAATACAGAAGTACCTACCAGAAGGAGCATTCAAATGTATTTACAAGCTACACGCTGTGTCCAAAAACAGAACAAAGTCCCCCGCGTAGTGTTGTTAGCTCTCGCATTATTTGCCCATTTTTGGGGTAAATTTTGGGAGTTTTGGAGGTAATATGTTAAAAGAATAAAAATTGTCCTTTTCTATATAACTATGTACCTACCTGATTATCTCAAGAAATAGATAGGTATATTAAATAAAACACGGTGTTAAGGTGGATGTTTGCACACTTTTAACGGGTGATGGAAAAACTTTATATGTTTTTATTTATTTTATTTTAAAGTATTCGGAAAACTTACAGCTAGGTACAAGAGTTACATAAAAAAAGAATAATTACTTAAGTCAAAATGCATCGAGCAAACTACGCTTCGCTTCGATGGTTTCCAGAACTGTTCCAGCCTAGCTCTTTGTATAATTTTTGTCCACACCGCTTTCCTTTCCTCATCAGCAGGGAAGCTAAAATTTAAGATGGCTAATATAGAAACATAATTTTATACCCGCTCCCCCTCTCCCCTTCTCCCTCACACGCACACCAAAATTTTTTTTAGAAACCTATAGACTAACATACCTACTATTTAATAGGATTGTTAGGTTAGGTACATACGAGCCGCACTTACGCTTTATACTTTCTTTTTTCAAGTTGGTTAATTTTTATTATATTACTTATTAATATTCTACAACGAATTAAATCCCTCAAAAGGTAATAAAAAGAAGGGTAAATCAAAACTCTTATATTGGCAACACTAACATAGATTGACGCATCACTCTATATGACAATTGAAATCTGAGAAAATAATTAAATATTTAAATAAGACGATACCTAAATGCGATACTTACACGTGAAATGTGATCCCTTCCTGTTTCTTTTTCAGACCCACTGCATTTTTACAGGTAGGAACGACACAAGACGGCATAGTTTCGTGAAATTGGTCACGGGTAAAACACGTTAGCGCGTTCCGACGGTCACAAAGTGACTGATCGGTTGCGCATAAAACTACACTATTTAAGGCTAGTTTGAGTAGCTACAGTATTAGGCGCGCTCACGGGTTCTGTAGGTACTTCTGTATTCTGAGGTACATGACTCAGGGGCCCTGATGAAATAAAACAACGAATTAGGGTAAAATTACCAATAACTAGCCTAGTATTGTAGCATGTCATAACTTTGACCCTTGAATTATGTCAAATAAGTTATTTAATTTATTTCAATATTTACTATAATATAATACAGTGTATATTTTTTACGGCATTCAGGGTTTTAAATGTAAAATATAACATTATTCTATATATTTACAATTATGATGAAATAAAAAACAACTACTTTTGACCAGTAACTGGCCAGATAAGTCTTTCATCCTAACTAATCTTACTATATATAAAGGAATATAATTATTAAAAAATCTAAACAAACACATCCATTCTACATGACGAAAAATAAACATTAATAAAACTAACAAGAGATCAAAAATAATATTTAGTTCACACAAACAATAAATCAACAAATATTATGACTACCAGGTATTCTTTTTACAAAATGAACTTAGTGACCAGTTACTGATCGTTTTCCCCTACCTATCATAACTTTTTAGTAAAAAACTGATGCTAAATAAAATAGATTTTAATAGAGCTAGCACAGTTTATAAAAACGTTTGTTTGTGGGAAACTTTGACACAATACATTAAAAAATCATTACCACTCTACTAATAATATCATAAATATCAGAATTTGTGAAGATGTATGTTTGTTACTCATTTACGCAAAAAATTACCAAACGGATCTGGACGAAACTTTACAGTAATATAGGTTATACATCAGAATAACACATGGGATACATTTTATCCCGAAATACCCGTGGGAAGAGGTACAACGCGGGTAAGGGCCGAAACTGCGTTAAGCGTGCGCCCGTCGCGTTTTCATACAAAAGTGAACCGTCGCGGGGGCACGCCGCGGGCGCACGCGGCGGGCGCACGCGACGGGCGCACGCGACGGGCGCACGCTTATCGCAGTTTCGGTCCTAACACCGCGGGGCGCGGCTAGTGTCAAATTAAATCAAAGTGTATGCGTAAACGTGACCAAAATTGGTCCCACCTTGAGTGCCACGTTTCAGCGTCATACCGTGACCGAAATAAGAATTCATTAGAGATTGTTTTCAAAAGTAACAACCAATTAATTATCATAACAAAATTCTTTACAAACGTTTTGTTTTGGTGTCACCTGTTATTGCTATTCATTGCCTATTGAAATATAGGTATACTAGCAGCGCACCGCGGTTTTACCCACGTAGTGCCCGTTCCCGTGGGAATTTCGGATTTTTTTATACATATAAACTTTCCTCTTGAATCACTCTATCTTTTTTTTAAACCGCGTCAAAATCTGTTGCGTAGTTTTAAAGATTTAGGCATACATAGTAGACAGACAGCGGAAAGCGACTTTGTTTTATAAGTACTATGTAGCGATGCGCCATTTAACGTTTTGTATAACAAATAACTATGAAAAATAGCAGTTTAAGGTTGATTACTGGTAACATAAAAACAAGGCATTAAGGTGACGTGAGTTCAGCAACTCGCAAAACGCGGTTTTTCCATCCAACTATTTTCATATAAATTGTCACAATTTTGATTCAAAAAAACTATTATATTAAAGTTGAGGATATATTCTAGTGGCAAAGGTATTTCAGTACACGATTAGATTAATTTCCCTCGATAGAAAAAAATCACAAAGTTGCCTCTTTTATTAATTTAAAAATAATTTTATGGCTAAAATAAACAGATTTTTCCCAAAGAAAAACAACTATAATATAGGTCGTAGCATGAGCTAGGGCATTATGTATTTTTTTGTAACCTTTCATTTCATTCTTAAACACAATTTCAAAATACCTAAAAAAAATAGAGAATTTGCCGTGTTGCGGGTAGGGTTGTAAAGCGGTAATATTACATTCGTAAACTTACGTAATATACCATATTTTAAGTAAAATACGAATAAATTACGGTAAATTACGGTAAAATTGGTAACGCTAATCACCACAGAAGCAAATAGAACAAAAGAAAAAACTGTCAAAGTCAACGTCACACAGACGAGGGGTGCAGTTTGTAGTAGTGTTTACACAGACCAAAGGTTAATAAATAGCTACACTACCTATTACTATTACACAATTCCAATGGCGACGTGGAAGCAAGTAGAAACAGGCGAGGCGCAGTCACCCCTCGTCTGTGTGACGTTGACTTTGACAGCTTTTTCTTTTGTTCTATATGCTTCTGTGGTGGTTAGCGTTACCAATTTTACCGTAATTTACCGTAATTTATTCGTATTTTACGAGCGTTTTCGGTAAAATTACGTAATTTTGCAACCCTAGTTGCGGGTGACGCGGGGCGTGATCAGTCGCGCTCAAGCGCTTGTGGAGGACGGACCTATGCCAAATATTTGCTGGAGCGCGGAGATGCAAAATTTAAAACTTTTTTCGCAGTAATAAATTTGAACTATGACGGTTGAGTGAAAATGAGGTTTTAATATAAATAAGAACTGTCTGAATTATAATCCGGTCAATTTAAACCAAAAATTTAGAGTGATGTTACATAAAGTCCCAACAAGCTGAAAATCAGGAAAATTGTTCAAAACATAATTATAAACAATGTCTAAAAGTTCCCCATCATTTCCGTGTATGGAATTTTTTTTATTCAAGGTCCAAAGGTAAAAAAAATAGTTTTTCGCGATTTTCAGCAAAACGGTAAGTTTTCTCTTAAAGTACCTGAGAAAATAAAAAAGCTTATAAAATTCTCTATAACTTTAATTCTATCCACTTTTTCCATATTCCCAACCGTTATTGAACTACAAGCTCCAGAAATGTAAAAATTAAGGACCTCGGTAGGTCATGTCACTGTTGAGCATTGGGGCAGGCTCCATAGTTACCTGCCCGAGGTCCTTAATTTTACATTTCTAGAGCGTGTAGTTCAATAACGGTTGGGAATATGTAATAAGTGGATAGAATTAAAGTTATAGAGAATTTTATAAGCTTTTTTATTTTTTCAGGTACTTTTATGATAAAACTTACCGTTTTGCTGAAAATCGCGATAAACTCTTTTTTTTACCCTTGACCTTGAATAAAATAAAATCCATACACGGGAATGATAGGGAGCTTTTAGACATTGTTTATAATTATGTTTTGAACAATTTTCCTGATTTACAGCTTGTTGGAACTTTATGTAACATCGAATGTATAAATTGACCGGACTATTATAGATTTAGTAGATTATTGCTTTGAAAAAGAAACAAAAAAATATGTTGTGTCACAGTATAAGAATATCAGCAGAACAACTATACAGCTGCAATGTTGGTAGTGGGGATACCTATAAGTACTCGGAATTTTAATTCGATTCCAGATTTGACAATTTCAGTGTTGCAACATTATGACAAGTACTAAATAGTGACGTTGCGAAATTATTCGATATGGAAATGGAATATTTCTGGATCGATTCTTCTCGCTTATAATTTTACTCTCGTAAACTAAGTATATCAGGAAATTAAATATTTCTGAACCGATAATTTAGATTTGACGATTAATTAACGATCTTAGACTTTTCTTTTATAATTGTGTGTGAAATAAATAAAAAAATGTGATCATGAAGGAACATAACAAATAAAACAGATAGATGAATAATGGTAATAATTTATTTTATAAATTGTCGCCGTCATCGCTATCGCTGTCACTTTCTGTAACATTTATTATAAATGTGTCTGTGATATTGTCAATTAACATATCTAGCCTACTCATTTTTTCCTCTTCATCACATCACTACACTATTATATGTGGTATCATTATTTCACAAAATGACAGTAGCTAATGTCAAATCTGGAATCGAATTAAAATTCCGAGTATAGGACAAGACTTGTCTCCTAAGACGTGTAGACGGGTATTTTTACGATTATTTTATACTAACTTATTGAAATATATTTTTAGGTCGAACCAACCTGGAAATTCAAACACTTAAAAATATTTCTGCTCGTAATATGAGACAATAAAAATGATTTCACCCAGTGATAAGACCGATATTTTTTTTAAACCTTTTATCTCTTTTTAGTTATTTTTCCCAAGGCTACCTACAATATAATACTAACCTTCGTAATATCTACGATTAGTTTTGCTTGATGGGCTTTTTTTACTGTAGTCCCTACACTGTGGCATCTCAATGAGTGACATATTCAAACTTAGCGCGCAAACTACGCGCGAGCGGGAGATCGCCCGCCCGCGGTCGGACCGCAGGCCCCGCATCCACCCCCTCCGTAGCAGCTAAGCGCTGGACTCACGTCGTCTTAAACCTTATATTTAAAATACGATGATGATGATTAATACAAACTCTTTGTTCACACGAGACCTAAGCGCTATTTTCCAAAGAGCAACAGAGATTACGTACATCCCGAAAATCTTCAGGAATGTACATCAAACCGCGGAGCATCGCTAGCTTGGTATCAACTATACAGATAAAAAAGTAAAGTTGAGCCTGAAATGACCCACTGCTGAGCAAAGGCCTCTCATCTCACTGAAGATATCAGTACAGTGAGGAGGATTAGGCGTAATCACCACGCTTGGTTGATGATCTAGAAATCATCAACCCGTATTAGGCATTATAAAGCTGCAGAGTTTGTCTGTTTGTTTGAACGCACTAATCTCAGAAGCTACCGATCCGATTCGAATAATTCTTTTTGTAATAGATAGCCACATTCAACGGGAAGGTTATAGGCTTTTTTCATCCCGAAATTCCTACGGGAATGGCACAACGCGGGTAAACCGCGGGGCGCTGCATGTATATAATAATATATATATATCATCACCACTAGGATATATTGTTTATCATTTAATCGTAATCAAACTTACCTAATTATGTTATCACATGTAGATACCTAAACTTAGGTTAGGTTAACAAATACCTACTTATAATTATTGATAAAGCTTTTTTCAGCTGAGTGACTCATACAAATGATCTATCTATCTATTAAGTAAGAAAACATGAAATGTATCACTTATTCAGTAGCCAAGTGTGTATCGATGATAGATAGATTTCTAGGTGTCGAGCTCGTCTCGCCATCGCCTCCTTGGTCTGCCGCGACGTCGTTTCCGATCTTGTAGGACCCACTGAGTGGATTAAATTAAATTAAAGGAAAGAAAATATAGGGTTCCAGGATACCTAGCTATCTCTCTATACCGTAACTCAAACCTACCCAAACAAGGTAATCACAAAAACAAGCCTCTTAATATCTGCCCTAAAACTTCAAAATATTTGAACCAAACATAAAAATGGTACCGCAACGCAGATATTTTCAAGAGGCACGCTAGAGTTGCGTACATAAATAAAAGTCTGGTTTGAATCACGGTGAAGTTATCTCAAATAGCCCCTCAATATGACGAGGGATCTCAATACTTTCATTAGCGAGATCCCCTGTGTAATAAAGTAATGGTGCCATTGTCCTCAGACCCGCCATTTTGAATTGTGACAGGGGTAGGTATATAAAAGGACTTTTTTTTGTTATTCGCTGAGCTTTCTTTCTTTTGTGAAATATCTAGGTAAGTTTGGTAGGTACTTGAGTAAATACCTGGATAGGTTTAAGAGACATGTGGTTACAGTAACTTCGATGGGTAGGCACTTATTGTAAAATGGCAATAAACATATTTTTTAGTCCATGATGTTTTTTGTTGTTCATTAACTTGTTTTTGGATAGGTTTTATTTTATTTGTATAGAGAAAATATTGATTTATCGTGTAAGGTCTCTAATTTGAAACCAACGTTTTATTTGGGAAATTCGGCTGATATTTTAACAGTGTTTAAGTAAAGTAGGTAGCTTGATTAGATTCCTTCTACTCCCGGAAGATCAGGTCTACGTCGTTACCGGTTTAATCCGGATGAATTTTACTGTCATTTCCGTATTTTGAGCCGACTTCTAAAAAAGGAGGAGGTTCTCAATTCTTATTTACTATTCCAATAAGAAGTTGTCTTGTAAGCATTATTCTGAAATGTTTCATACGTACCCCTTGGATTTAACAGTTATCTTGTCCTATATGAGTTTTAATGTGAAATACTCCTATTGTTTTCACATCTTTAACATTTACTCAACACTAATAAGATTTCCTTAATCATAAAATTATAATCGATCGATTAGGATAAATGGGCAATGGAAACGCACACTGATTTTGAGGACTGGCAATATTGAGTTGTCACTGTCACTTGTACATGTCGTTGGCAAACATGAAACATCAATGTCAGAACAGGAAATAATAAATATAAAAAAATTGAGGATAGAATCACGGAATAGAAAGTTATTTTCCCAATTTGCCAAAATGTAAACAAACAACCAATTTTGCGTTCTAAAAAGTATTATTAGTTAACATCAATCATGGAATCCAATTTAACATTTTTTAGTTTACCAGTAAGTATAAAAACAACTACACAACTGCACATTGAAAATGGTGTTTATTTTGAATCTCTAATTTATTTATCTCTGCTTCAGTTCGTAGATACGCCTGAAATAGACTACAGTAGGGTTAAAAGTGATGGTTATGAAGATTTGCACTCTGGTTTGGGCGGCCACGGGTCGTTATTGGGCCCGGACGATGTGCTGGCTCAGTTTCTCTCTGGTGACGAGCCTTTGGAGGAGCCCGATCTCAACGGGCCCGCAACTTTACACTGTGAGATCTGTAAGAAGCAGTTTGGTAACGCGAAGAAGTACTACGGCCATTTGAGAGTCCATTCTAAGGATAATTTGTGGACTTGTGGTGAGTTTTATACATTTGTAAACATGCGTACATTGTTTTTATCAAGTGACTTGTTCATAAGAAACTTCTTATATCAAATATCAAAGTTATTGATGGCTTAAAGCCTATATTAGTGTTGACTGAGCTATGTTGTTGTATTTGAGAACCACAAATAATTTTTAAACATAGCTAGATATAGCAATGGTAGTTTTCACCTATCATATGAAACAGCAGATCTCTCATTTCTCTGATGATAAAGCAACTTGATATTCTGTACATAAATTTGACAGCTCAATGATATTCACGACAAATTATCAAACAAAACCATATTGATATAAAATAAAGCTACAAACACAATTCACGCAAACATTATCTTCTTACAAAATTCCAGACAAATGCCCCGACGTTCGGTTCTCCACCAAACAGCAGCTGATGAAGCACACTCTGATTCACAAGCCACTGGAGAAGGTGTGGAAGTGTCCGCAGTGTGACCAGGCATTTGAAGCTCTGTTCAGATTGCAACAACACTTGTTTGCAAAGCATTTGGGTTATAGGTGGGTTATCTTGGATTAGTTAGACTATGTTGGAGGCCTTTAGGTGGACTACGAACTCTGACACTAGGGGTGGACATGAATCTACTTCCTTTTCCTGCTAATATTATAAATGTGAAAGTTTGTGAGGATGTATGTATGTATGTTTATTATTACTCTCACGAAAAAATTACTGGCTGGATATGGATGAAACTTTGCAGTAATATAGATTATATATCAGAATAACACATGGGATACATTTTATCCCGAAATTCCCAACGCAGTACCACCGTGGGGCATGGCTATAATATAATTTTGTTTTAAACAAAATATAACTGTCATATTCCAGCCCCCACAAATGTGATGTCTGCGGCAAACACTTCCACAAGCTATCGGAACTTAAGAAACATAAAACAGTACATGAAGACAAGCGTATGTACGGGTGTACGGAGTGCGATGCTCGCTTCAAAGACAACTCAAACTTGAAGAGACATATGTTCACTCATGGAGAGAAACGAGCGTTCGGTTGTGACGGATGCAATAGGAGATATAAACAGGTACACACTACATAGTATGAAACAAAGTCACTTTCCGCTGTCTGTCGCTATGTATGCTTAGATCTTTAAAACTACGCAACGGATTTTGATGCAGTTTTTTAAAAATAGATAGAGTGATTCAAGAGGAAGGTTTATAAGTATAAAAATTCCCGAAATTCCCACGGGAACGAGCACAACGCGGGTAAAACCGCGGGGCACTGCTAGATTTAAACTAATATGATAAAGCTGAATAGTTAAATTTGTTGTTTCTTTGAACACGCTAATCTCAGAAACTACCAATCCCATTTCAATAATTCTTTTTGAAATGGATAGCCACATTCAGTGGGTAGTTTATTGGTTATTTTTCATCTTGAAATACCTATGGGAACGAGCACAACGCGGATAAAACCGTGGGGCGCTGCTATTACTTATATAATAGCTGAAGAGTATTATGTTTTTGTATGAACCTGTACTTCTGTATTGAACCCTCTAATGTCTGGAAGTACCGTCTGAGTTACAGATATTACAGTCTTATTCATAAACAATATTTAACTCAAACAGTGTTCTGTCTCCTTCGCTCTTTGGCAAACAGCGTATGTCGGAAAGGGACAAACCATTTGATAGGTAAAGTGCTGTTAATAAGCATAAATAAGGCCCTAATACTTTACTCTTCTTCTTCTTCATCGAGTGGATGGTCAACCTGACCAATCCTGGTGTCAGAGTTATTGAGCCGCCAAAGGCCTCTGACATGGCTCATGTAACGACTACTATCTGAAGAAAGTAACCGGGACCGACGGTTTAATGTGCCCTCTGAAGCATGGAGTAGAAGTAGACTTTACTTATTTATGTCCAGGTGGGATCATTAAGAAGGCACACAGCCAAATGTGCCAAGTTCCAGAAGTTAAACCAGGCAGTGGTCAAAGAAGTGCCGGCCAACAACTCAAGGAATATGTATATGGAGCCCAGTATTAGGTAATATTCATTAAGATGTGCTTAATTCTTTGAAATTTTAAAAGCGTGGTGATTAAATGTTTTGTCTCTTTTGCTCTTTGGAGAATAGCGTATGTTGGAAAGGGACAAACCATTTCATAGCTAAAATACTCTTAATAATGAAACAGGCCCTTATTTTTTTCCGTTTAAGTATGTGCTTTGGAGGGTATGTTAAATTGAGTAACTCAATTTACTTCATCCTCACAAACTTTCACACAATATTTTCCTTTTAAAAAATTGTGCCCAGTATTCATAATTAATGAATAATGATAGTTCAATAATAATTTCTATAATTATTATTCCATCTATTTCAGACCACAGCCAATCCAACAATTCATAGAGCCACCCAAAGACAACTCCCAACTACACGTCGCCACAAACTGTACCGTAGACAAAATAGTCGACGACATTCTCTCAGCCGAAGACGACTACATGACAATACCTCAACAAAACAACTTATTAAACTACCCTCAAGAACCGGACAACAACCTAATGCACATAGAATTGTTAAAAGACATAAACAATATGCAAATTCTAGACGATGAACTTCTATACAATGATATAGACTTGGACACATTACAGAATATGTGTAACAATATAGACAGAAATGAGATGTTCGATATTAATGACACGCGAATAGATCAAGATGACTTGTATCCTATAAATGAGTTATATCAGAAAGACACAGATGAACTCCTTAACACAAATGATATGCTAAATGATCCGAAAGGATTCCTCGAACAAACAGCAGAAAATGAATGCTCTACTATCTTTGAAACTGATATAGATTTGGAAGCTAGCACTAATTTGACGGCTAATTTGAACCAGCTGATTACTGAAAATAATGTGCAGTATATATCAAATGAGAATGATGATACTTTTATCATTAGTTTGAACAGTGAAATTGACGCGGAACAGCTAACTGATATGTTAAATATAGGAGGAAATCTACCCGAAGATAGTTTATCTAACGATAAAAATAAACCGGACTATACATTGCCAGAGATTGACAACACTGAAGATGTCAATAGCGAGCCTATTATACTTAAAATTGAAAAACCAGTGACTGAAAACAATGTTAACAATAAAGAGAATGAACTGAAAAAGGTGAAAGTTAAAAAGACGTTGTTGTATATATGTAGGAAATGTAATAAGTTGTTTAATAAGAAGGACAATTACTGGTCTCATAGAGGTATGTTTATTGCTGTATTATAATTTAAATTATTTTACAGCCTCCGTGGTCTAGTGGTTTGAGCGCTCGGCTCACGATCCGGAGGTTCCGGGTTCCATTCCCGGTGGGGATATCTCACAAAAATCACTTTGTGTGACTGTCCTCAGTTTGGTTAGGGCATTGCAGGCTGAATCACCTGATTGCCCGAAAAGTAAGATGATTCCGTGCTTCGGAGGGCACGTTAAGCCGTCGGTCCCGGTTACTTTCTACGGAAAGTAGTCGTTACATGAGTGATGTCAGGGGCCTTTGGCGGCTCTATAACTCTGACACCAGGATTGGTCAGGTTGACCATCCACTCGATGAAAAAGAAGAACAGATTATATAAAAAATAATGTGTTAAATTGTAAATGGTTTGTTCATCATTTACTAGTTTGATTTTAAACCAGCGGCGTTGAAAATTTTCCAGTGACATGAATATTTTTAAATGTATTTTCTTTCTATTTTAGCAACGCACGAGCCCGAACTACGCTACCACAAATGCAAGATATGTAAAATACAATTCGGCTACAAGTCCTCGCTGAACAAGCATATATTGAGGCATCATACAACAACATACACTAAACATACTTGCACAACTTGTGATAAATCTTATAAGACTTCTTATGATGTAAGTACTTTTACCCCGCCGGTTACCCGCTTTGTGCCCGTTCCCGCGGGAATTTCGGGATAAAATGTATACCTTGTGTTATTCTGATGTATAATCTATGTTACTGTAAGTTTCATGCAAATCCGTCCAGTAGTTTTTTCGTCAGTCACAAACTTGCAATAACGTTTACTTATACCATTTCACTGTATTTTGTAGTGCCTGTGGCGTAGTTTGACTACGCTATGTTAGCTCATTGCGATTGTTAAGCAACGTGCAGCTCGACCCCTACTTAGATGGGCGGCCGATAGTGGCATTTCTATTGAAGCGCTATCGTGTTTCTGAGGGCACGTAGAGCAATATGTCCAGGGTGTTTCAAATGTAAGACCATTTCGGAGGCCTTAAGGTGGTCTAAAAACTCTTCAAATCAAAGTTGGCTACTAACTTACTCACTTATAAAAAGTAAAGTAATTAGCCTGTAATGTCCCACTGCTGGACAAAGGCCTCTATATCACTGAAGATATCAGTACACTGAGGAGGACTTACTTATAAGAAACTTTAATTTCAGTTGCGACGACACATTGGAAGAACTCATACTACGAAAAATCTACCATTTGCCTGTCCAGAGAAGGGTTGTGACAGGAGATATTTTCATAAAAGTGATCTCAAGATACATAGCAAGTGAGTACTGCACTACTTAATGCCTATCATAAAACTCGGGAGTTCTACACCTTCTATTAGATAGTAAATCTTTCTACTTTCTATGTTATGTAGTTATTTGATATTCCTGAGACTGGTTTTGAAGAGAAATTGTATAATGAGAGAGAGAGAAAGAGTATAATAAAGAATTCATAATAATAATAGAACATTGATGAATGAAAATAATAATTCCATAGATGAAACGTTATATTTGATCGATTTCATCGAAGGAAGGTCTCAATTCATTGTTTTTTTGACATTAAAAGATCACAGCACGGAATTTGTTAAGTAGGTAATATGTAAAACATTTGCTTAAAAAAATTATGTTTTATTTAACACTAACAGCGCCCCGCAGTCTTACCCGCGTTGTGCCCGTTCCCGTTGGCCTATAACGTTCCCGCTGAATGTGGCTATCTATTACAAAAAGAATTATTCGAATCGGATCAGTAGTTTCTGAGATTAGCGCGTTCAAACAAACAAACTCTTCAGCTTTTTATTATTAGTATGGATATGATTTATTTCTTATGGGTATAAACTCGTGTTTTCTTCCAGATCGCACTCTTCGGAGAGACCGTTTTCGTGTACAGCCTGCCAGAAGACATTCCGTTATAAATGTCACTATAACAGACATGCCCGCACTTGTACTATGTAAGTATTGGATTATTAACAGTTACGATTATTAGTAGTTGCAGTAACAGTTACGTAAAGCTGTCGGTCCCGGGTTACTTCCTACGGATAGTAGTCGTTACATGAGCCATGTCAGAGGCCTTTGGCGGCTCAATAACTCTGACAACTGGATTGGTCAGGTTGACCATCCACTCGATGAAGAAGAAGAAGAATTGGATTATTCTTTAATACCCTACTGTAGACTAATTTATTTTCATGCTTCCGTGGTCTAGTGGTATGTTCAATCACATGCCTAGACTGGGTTCAATTCCCAGGTCGAGCGAAACATTTTTCAAACCTACTTTTTAAACTCGACTCGGGTTTCAGATAACCTACCAGCATTATGCAAGTATGTTGCTTACACCTATTCCTCCACACTATACTGATATGTTCAGTGAGATGAGACGTGAAACGGCAATACTATTGTTTATGAGTGATAGAGACAGATAAAGTTCAATGGACAAAATTATTTCTGTTTCAGGACCGAACTTTAGTTTATAATATATGTAATTAGGTTTAGCTTATTTCTTTGTTTACGCCTAACTCTTCAATGTACTGATATCTTCAGTGAGATGAGAGGCCTTTGCCCTACAGTGGGACATTACAGACTTACTTACTTCTTTGTTACAGTAACAAAAATGAACCGTCGAAAGAAGATAATAAAAAAGAATTGAAAGATTCGTGAAGATGGAAACATATAAATAATTCAATACATACTGAAGGTACTTCGAACTTCGCACCGAAGCGTAAAGCAAATTCACCTTTATCTCCAGAATGTAATGCACATATTTCTTCGTTCGATTAAAAAAGATTGTGAGAGATTTCACCAACCAACTGCGAGATATTAGATTAGACCATTGTTGTCACCGATGTTTAAATAGATTAGTCGATGTTTAAATAGATTAATCGATGATGAAATAGATTAATCGATGATGAAATAGATTAATCAATGATGAAATAGATTAATCGATGATGAAATAGATTAATTGATGATAAACTTGATTAACGGCTGATGAAATATTTTGATCGATGATGAAATAGATTAATCGATGAAATCGATGATGAAATAGATTAATCAATGATGAAATAGATTAATCGATGATGAAATAGATTAATTGATGATAAACTTGATTAACGGCTGATGAAATATTTTGATCGATGATGAAATAGATTAATCGATTATGAAATAGATTAATCGATGATGAAGTAGATTAATCGATGATGAAATAAATTAATCGATGATGAAATAGATTAATCAAAGATAAAATGTTTTAATCGATGATTAAATCTATTAATCGATGATAAAATAGATTAATCGTCGATGAAATAAATTAATCGATGATAAAATAGATTCATCGATAATGAAATCGATTAATAGATGATGATATAGATTAATAGTTGATGAAATAGATTAATCGGTGACGAAAAACATTGATCAACCATGATTTGATCACCCGAAGAAAAGTGTCAATTTAATGCTAATATTTTTTAGTTGTACAGAATATATTAAGCTATTTTATTTAAAATAAAAATAAGTTATTTTAAAATAAAAATTCCTTTTATTGTCCAATATTATTGACACAATCATAAATTAAACTTAATCACATTTCTTCATAACTTAAAACATAACACTTAAAATAATTGTGACCATAATCAATTAAATTAAAATTAGTAAGAGTAATAGACTCGCCCGCACTCATGTCAAATGCTTCTTTAGTAGAGATTTAATGAGTGATTTGACATGAAATGCATGAAAATTACTTTTATTGTGTGTGTCACTACAGGGTGTTACAACACCAATCGATCGACGGATATCGTTCGACTAGACAATCGATCGATTGCCGGTCAATGGCATCGGTCGACGTGAATCGATTAACCCCGGTGCGGGCAAGCAGTGGGTGACGGCGTTGACTAAACCATTCTAACATTGATTGATGTCGTCGATTGACGATCGATCGATTGGTCTGGTAGAAACTATCGATCGACGTCGACTAATCTATTCGATCGATCGATTGGTGTAGTAACACCCTTAGTCGTAAACTGTCAGTGACCTGCGACGCTTATCGATACGCTTACAAGTTCATTTCCAATGCTATAAACGATCAAGTTCGCCATCAAGTTTGCAGGACTTGATGCGTCCAGAAAACTTGATGGTGTAATTAAACTTGTCATGCACACCCATAGCCCTACCCTGACAATCAAGTCGCATCAAGTCCGCTACAAACTTGACGATGAACTTGATCGTGTATGGCTTGTACAATATTGGAAATGGTAAAAAATTATAAAATATCTTCGGCGTCCTTTATTTTCATGTTCTGCATGAATGATTCAAGACTGTTTCTGTTGTTGAGCAGAGATTGAAACGAGTGATGGTTGCCCGCCAACTGAAAAAAATAACATTTTATTGGTAAAATATCAAATTATAATTTGACAATTATTATCAAATTATAATTTGACAATAATATCAAATTATAACTTGATAATAATAATAAGTGTTTTGTTTCTGTCGGCCAACAAAATAGGACAAATATATACCACTATCACCGCGCTTTTACCCGCGTTATGCCCATACCCGTGGGAATTTCGGGATGAAAAATAGCCTATAAACATATATACACAACGAATTGTTGAAATCTGATTTGAAGTTTCTGATATTAGCCATTCTTCTTCTTCTTCTTCATCGAGCGGATGGTCAACCTGACCAATCCTGGTGTCAGAGTTATTGAGCCGCCAAAGGCCTCTGACATGGCTCATGTAACGACTACTATCCGTAGAAAGTAACCGGGACCGACGGCTTAACGTGCCCTCCGAAGCACGGAATCATCTTACTTTTCGGGCAATCAGGTGATTCAGCCTGCAATGCCATATTAGCCATTACAAAGTTAGAAACCTTACTTCTTTATAATATTACTAGCTGCGCCCCGCGGTTTCACCCGCGTTGTACCCGTTCCCGCGGGAATTTCGGGATGAAAAATAGACGTTGGCCGATTCTCAGACCTACTCAATATGCTCACAAAATTTCATGAGAATCGGTCGAGCCGTTTCGGAGGAGTACGCGAACGAACACTGTGACACGAGAATTTTATATATAAGATAGATGTATGTATAACTTACGAAGTTGGCGACCCATTTGGAGAGGTGGTCGGTGTACCGCGCGGCGGAGAAGCGCGCGTCCACCATCAGCACGGCGCCCCAGTCGGCGCGGTGGCGCACGCACCGACCCACGGCCTGGTTCAGAGCTCTGGGAATTTCGGGAATATTTATACATATAAACCTTCCTCTTGAATCACTCTATCTGTTTAAAAAACTGCATCAAAATCCGTTGCGTAGTTTTAAATTCACTGCCACTGACAATTTTTATAAAATTACTAGCAGCGCCCCGCGGTTTTACCCGCGTTGTACCCGTTCCCGCGGGAATTTCGGGATGGAAAATAGATTTTGTCCGATTCTCAGGCCTACCCGATATTTACACAAAATTTCATGAGAATCGGTCAAGCCGTTTCGGAGGAGTATGGCAACGAAAACTGTGACACGAGAATTTTTATATATAAGATTTATTTAATGTTGTTATACTAGCATAGCTGCGCCCCGCGGTTTCAGCCGCGATTCCTTCTGAACAGAAAAAAGGTTTGAAAAAGTTATCTTAAGTTGGCTATCCAAATACAAAATCATCATCATTTCGTGTATGTCAGTGGCAAACTCCCGGCTGTTTTAATCGTCAGTCGTAGGTAAAACTCCGACACCAGGGTTGGCAACTACCCTACTCGAAATAATGATGGGTATTTTGTATTTCTACTAAGTCTGGGTGTCCCGTACCTATAAGCCTGCACTTTGAGCCAGTCCGATCCTGTGAGTAACTTCCTTTCCTTGGCGTATTTATCGTTGTAATCCATCTTCGCTTTCACCGCCATGTCGTACGCGTTCGGATACGGTATGCCTATCTGCAAAGGAAACATAAAAATAAATAAAATCGATTTAAGCCCATACTCAGAGACATCAAATACTTCTTCAGTAGATTTAATGAATGATTTTGTCAAATTTCAAGAATAATTAATGTATGTATGTATATACGGTACATATACCAAAATGATTTTTTTTACAATTTTTGTCTGTCTGTTTGTTCCGACTTATCTCTGAAATGGCTGGACCGGTTTTGACGGAACTTTTACTGGCAGGTAGCTGATGTAATAAGGAGTAACTTTTATATTTGAAAATAACCGAAATTCCACGCAAGAGAAGTCGTGGGCACAGCTAGTTTTACATATTTAATATGGGTATAAATTGTGTTAACTTACAGTGACAACCGCGCGCGCCTGATGGTCTTTGAAATCCATTCCCTCGGAGACCTTCCCGCGGTACACCGCGAACAGCAGACCGCCTCTGTCACTGTTCACTGCGCTATAGTAGTCCTGGCGAACAAATCATATTAACACATTCACTGCCACTGACATTTTTTATAAAATTATTATTTTCCATTTTTTAAATATCCTTATACTAGCAGCGCCCTGCGGTTTTACCTATGATTCCTTCTGAACAGGAAAAAGGATTATTACATTAATTCTATTCTTACTTCCTACACTGAAGCCTTTTCTTAAATGAAAGACGTTGTCTTTGGTTGAAAAATTAGCCATGATGGTTTAAAGAAGTCTTTTAGAAAAAGTAGAATATATCTCTCTCTGTCTATCATTTTATGGCGTCTATCTCCATCTCATTACAAGCGCGTTGGTGCGAGTGAGATAGATATATGCCGGGGGCGGGGCGAGAGATATGATGGCCTTCACTTGCCTCCATAACTTCGTTATGATCCTTAACGTTCCTGCTCTCTTGAAAAACGTTCTTCAATTCATTCAGTTTCACCCAAACACCAGTTTCTGTCCATCTAGAAAAAATCAAAATTATACTAAGAAAAATAGTATAAGTATAAAGGTGCATTTCCATTGAAGCAGAGCGGAGTTGGTTTAGGCCCATCTCGTAGCCAGATTTGGTAGCTAGCTTCCAAATGGGAGAAATAATCCCGATTCGAAGCTGGCTACGAAATAGGAATTCGAAAGTCAAAGATTTAGGATTTTAACTAGTAAAAAAAAAAATAACCCGAACCTACCGAATAGATCGTTCCCATTTAGTAGCTAGCTACAAGATGGGAAAACACTTTTCTCATTTCGTAGCTAGCTACCAAATCTGGCTACGAGATGGGCCTAACCTGCGGAGTTGTGTGGAGCCCGATTCACCAATCACAGCGCATTGGGCTTGTCTTCTTCATCGAGTGGATGATCAACCTGACCAATCCTGGTGTCAGAGTTATTGAGCCGCCAAAGGCCTCTGACATGGCTCATGTAACGACTACTATCCGTAGAAAGTAACCGGGACCGACGGCTTAACGTGCCCAATTGGGCTTGTCAAACAACGCATTGACATTGTCAAAATATTTCCGTAACGCATTGTGATTCGTCAGTTGAGTTCGTCGCACAGCTCCACTCCACTTCAATGGAAACGGACCCTTGGCCTGTAATGTGTCAACACCAGGCAAAGAAAAAGGAAAAATAATTACATCTTATATATAAAATTCTCGTGTCACAGTGTTCGTTCCCGTACTCCTCCGAAACGGCTTGACCGATTCTCATGAAATTTTGTGAGCATATTGAGTTAGGTCTGAGAATCGGCTAACATCTATTTTTCATCCCGAAATTCCCGCGGGAACGGGTACAACGCGAGTGAAACCGCGGGGCGCAGCTAGTAATATATACAATCAAATTCCTATCGAATCAAAGTCAAGTCAAAGTCAAATATTTTTATTTGGTTTTCGCCCCCTAAAATCTCTTTTGAACGTAACACCCATTCGGTAGAACATCAGCAGAGAAGAATGGGCAAGAAACTCTGCTGGTTATTTTTTTAAATCAAGGTATAATACAATTTAATACTAATAAGTAAGATTACATGTCAAAATCAGGTTGTGTTGCTGGTGCAGGAATTTGACTCCAGACATATTTGTCCTCAATGTAATCAGTAACGCTATAGTATGCTTTAGTCAATATCACTACACAATCACTAAAGTACGAGTAACATACCGTTTCTACTTAAAGTTGAAGCCCTACAGTACGTTCTGCGTCCTGTAACGTCACCCACCTTCTAATAAGCGTGTTCAGTAGTTGATAGGACGGCACGAAGCAGAGAACCCCGTGCGGCGTCACACTGCACACCCATAGTATCGTCTCGCCCAGTGTATCCTGAGTGTCAATTTGGTTTGTGTCTCGACTTTTGCATTCTAAAGTACGGCCGTCTGGGTGCGTGTTTAAAGTGCCTATCCACACCTGAAAATTGTGAAATTGTTGTAGAGAAACGCTTGGTAAAGAGAAATTACACCTTCACTACATAGTATAAAATAAAGTCGTCTCTTTTTCGTGTCTGTCTGTTTGTCTGTCTGTATGCTTAAATCTTTAAAATTACGCAACGGATTTTGATGCGGTTTTTTGTAATAGATAGAGTGATTCAAGAGGAAGGTTTTTAAGTA
Source organism: Cyclophora albipunctata (assembly GCA_963082685.1). Taxonomy (NCBI): domain Eukaryota; kingdom Metazoa; phylum Arthropoda; class Insecta; order Lepidoptera; family Geometridae; genus Cyclophora; species Cyclophora albipunctata. Next base: position 5,230,819 of record OY720133.1, read on the forward strand.
AAAAAATTCCCGAAATTCCCACGGGAACGGGCACAACGCGGGTAAAACCGCGGGGCGCTGCTAGTTACATATAAACTAGCTCAAAGCCGAGCTTTGTAAGGGCTCGCGAAGTTATAATAGTCTAGCCAGGAAACAAAGTTGTTAATCAATTTTTTTTACTGTTAATAAAATTTGATTTTTTTGACCGATAACAATATCTACATATGAATTTAAAATACTGTTATAGTACAAACCTTATACGATTTTTGGTAAAATAGTGATAAATAACATCAAAATCGATTCATACTTTTATTAGCTACGGGGCCACATACATACATTACTTACACACAGACATACAAAGCGGTCAAACCTAAAACACCCCCTTTTTTCGTCGCAGGGTAAAAAACTTTAAAAATATGTTACTAACTAGCCGCTTTGTACCCGTTCCTGCGGGAATTTCGATATACACTGTATCCTATGGATTATTCTGATGTATCACTACATAGTATAAAATAAAGTCGTCTCTTTTTCGTGTCTGTCTGTTTGTCTGTCTGTATGCTTAAATCTTTAAAATTACGCAACGGATTTTGATGTGGTTTTTTGTAATAGGTAGAGTGATTCAAGAGGAAGGCTTGTATGTAAAAAAATTCCCGAAATTCCCACGGGAACGGGCACAACGCGGGTAAAACCGCGGGGCACTGCTAGTAACCTATATTACTGTTAAGTTTCATCCAAATCCGTCCAGTAGTTTTTTCATGAAAGAGTCACAAAACAAACATCCTCACAAACTTTCGCATTTATAATATTAGTAGGATATTGTTCACTTACCCGATCCCCCGGTATAACATGGCTCGGGCTGACCGTCAAGGGGAATTCAGTCCCTAACTCTGAGTGTAAACTGATCAACGGGGTCAGAGTGCCCGAGGCCAGCACTATACACTTGGACACCTTCAGTGACTCGAACACCACGGCTGGGTTCATACAGATCAGACGCAGGGAGATGGTGTCGGTTTCCACTGACTGGTGGAAAGAAATACCATTTCATTACTTATATTATTTTTATATTAGAGTAATATATACTAATATTTAATGGGAATGCAGTCCCTAACTCTTGAGTGTAATATGATCTACAGAGTCAGAGTGCCCGAGGCCACCACTATATACTTGGACACCTTCAGTGACTCGAATACCACGGCTGGGTTCATACATATCAGACGCAGGGAGATGGTGTCGGTTTCCACTGACTGGTGGAAAGAAATACCATTTCATTACTCTTCTTCTTCTTCATCGAGTGGATGGTCAACCTGACCAATCCTGGTGTCAGAGTTATAGAGCCGCCAACATTACTTATATTATTTTTATATTAGAGTAATAATATGTATATACTAATATTTAATGGGAATCTATCCCCAACTCTGAGTGTAATCTGATCAATATTAAATCAAACTGGTGGAAAGAAAGAATTTTACTATTTTTTTTTGTTTTTATTAAAGGTAGACGAAACAATATAGTTCTTAATGGTGGGTAACGGAAGTTTATGAAAGCATGTCCCACTGCTGGGCTAAGGTCTCTCTCCTCAATGATATCAGTACAGTGAGGAGAATGTAATCACCAGCAATGTTATGCCAAGAGTATTAAATGAGGTAAGAATTGATTGTTTTTTTAAGAACTTACCTTTATATTCATCTTATCCTCTTTCTACGAAGCATGAAATTTAATTAGGTACCTATTATTTGACAATAAACAGATAACGCGGCAATAGTGAAGTATTTGCCTGTAATGTCCCAATGCTGGGCAAAGTCCTCTCATCTCACCGATATTGTACAGTGAGTGAGCGAGGATGTCGTAATCACCATGCTTTCGTAATGCGGGTTGGTGATCGCAAGCCCGAACCATGTTTGAAAAGTAGAAAACATGTTTTTGATCGACACGGGAATTGAACCAGGGACCTCAGCTTGGCAGGCGATTTCGCATGCAATTAAACCACCGAGGCGTAATTATATGTCATCGTAGTATATATACTAATACTAGCTGCGCCCCGCGGTTTCACCCGCTTTGTACCCGTTCCCGCGGGAATTTCGGGATGAAAAATAGATGTCCGATTCTCAGGCCTACCCGATATGCACACAAAATTTCATGAGAATCGGTCGAGCCGTTTCAGAGGAGTTCAATTACGCACCCCGTGACACGAGAATTTTATATATTAGAAGAAGATAATAAAACTGAAGTTTGATTTATTGTTTGTTTGCCACATTAAACGGGAAGGCTACAGGATATTTTTCATCCTGAAATTCCCACAGTAACGTGCACAAGACGGTTAAAACCGTAGGGCACTACTAGTATAACATACCTTTCTGAAATTAGAAGTTCTCCAACTGCCGTTATTAAAAGACCCGGTCACAGTTCGAACGAGCGCCGGCGCAAAATCATCCGCGAATTTGCATTCCTCACGAAATAAATACCCTGAAAATAATATCATAAGTTACTAAGCAGTACTAATAGATTTAATTGGCCGCGTCAAATGATTATAGTACAGTAAAGAATAATCAATTTGACAGTATTACATAAGACAATATTACAGAATAATTATTAGACAATATTACAGTATAATCATTAAACAATATTACAGAATACTTTTGAAGTTATTACAGTATAATCATTCGTACAGAAAGTACAGTACAGACTAATCATTTCACAGTATGTATTACAGAATAATTATAAGACAATAATTCAGAATACTTTTGACAGTATTACAAAGTAATCATTAGACAATATTACAGAATATTTTTAACATTATTACAGAATAATGATAAGTACAGACAGTACATACCTAAAGCCGTGTCAAAAGATTCGATGAGCGATCCGGTCGCAGAACTGACGCCGAAGAGCGAGTCAGGCTCATCGCGGAGCTTCATTAAAAACATTTGAGCGTTTTCCTTGAACACTGCACACAAAGAAAGTAAGAATTTATTGCCCCCATTGACAAAAATAGCCCCCGGACAAATTCACACACATTCATTCATTCATCGAGTGGATGGTCAACCTGACCAATCCTGGTGTCAGAGTTATTGAGCCGCCAAAGGCCTCTGACATGGCTCAAGTAACGACTACTATCCGAAGAAAGTAACCGGGACCGACGGCTTAACGTGCCCTCCGAAGCTCGGAATCGTCTTACTTTTCGGGCAATCAGGTGATTCAGCCTGCAATGCCCTAACCAAACTGAGGAAAGTCTCACAAAGACCTTTACTTACAACGATAGTCCTTAAATCCTATGTTATGGTTATCCAGAGTCTTGATGAAATGCTGCACTTGCCATTTGTGGATGGCTTCATTATTATTGATCGGCAGGTTTTCAAGGATCGCCGTTTGGTTGACAAACCTTGAAAACATCACTACATAGTATAAAACAAAGTCGCTTTCCGCTGTCTGTCTGTCCCTATGTATGCTTAGATCTTTGGAACTACGCAAAGGATTTTGACGCGGTTTTTTAAATAGATAGGGTAATTCAAGAGGAAGGTTTATATGTATAAAAATTCCCGAAGTAAATCTAAAAATAAATATATATTAAAGCGTTTTCGTTAAAAGCGTTCATGAATAATATATATTATATATTATTCATGAACGCTTTTAACGAAAACGCTTTTGTAACGTCTCGTCTCTTTTGCTCTTTGAAATAAAGCGTATGTTGGAAAGGGATAGACCATTTGACAGGTAAATGCTGTTAATAACCGTTTATGAATGAAGCGGGTAGTAAATTAGCTCTATTTTATGTGTATTAAAGTAGCGGCACGCCCTCGCTTCGTTTCGTATGAAAGGGGGTGTCCTTTTCACCCTGCAAGGGGTTGAATTTTGCAAAATCAATTCTTTGCGAGCATATATGTCCTTAAAGGAACAGAAGACTGAGGTGTTGTGACCACGGTTCCTGTAAAGGGGCCGAAACGTCAGATAAAAATGTAAAATAAAAGCGAAGTGTATCCGTTAACATAGTTTCAATTTAATGTAATAACGCTGAACGGATTGATTTTTATTTTTTGATCGCGCTATTCTCATGTACTACCGATTTGAATAATTCTTTAAGTAATGGCCCCATTCAACCGCTTACCGCGTATCGATTTGTCCAGGTATGAATTTATTTATTGAAAGAAAAAGTGTCATGTTGTATAGAAATGTGAAGGAACTTGCACTGAATAGGAATAGATGGAGAAGTCTGCATCGGACTCACCGACAAGAGCCTTGCTCTTAAATTTATGATGATGATGATGAATTGAGAGCTCCTTCCTTTTTGAGGCAGGTTGAAATGAGTGAGATTTATTGGAACGAAGTTCCTTATCGCACGTTGCGAAAGGGGTTAGACAGAAAAGTTGTAACGACACTTTTTGCGTTAGAGAGAGACATACAGAGAAACATGCGCACGCCGATGTTTCTCTCTGGCGTGCGCATGTTTCTCTGTCTGTCTCTCTCTCTCTTATAGAAAGCAAGCCAGATATTTTCGTTTCGTCTTTCTATTTCGCATTGAACAGTGTGGTGTCGCGACGATTATTTTTGTTGATAATAAATAAACTTCGTTCCATCCGGGTGTCCCTTGACACCTCTCAAGTTTTTTTATTTACCAATAGTCCCAGTCCTTTAAAGTCTTGACTAAGAAGTCGATGTAGCTCATCGCCTCATCATTCTGATATCTTTGGTTCGCTACGTGTTCTAGCTCCTGAAACAAATAATCTAATATATAAAATTCTCGTGTCACAATCTTCGTTCCCATACTCCTCCGAAACGGCTCGACCGATTCTTATGAAATTTTGTGTGCATATCGGGTAGGTCTGAGAATCGGACAACATCTATTTTTCATCCCGAAATTCCCGCGGGAACGGGTACAACGTGGGTGAAACCGCGGGGCGCTGCTAGTAATGTATATTATAAAGCTGCAGAGTTTGTTTGAACGCGCTAATCTCAGGAACTACTGGTCCGATTTGAAAATTCTTTCAGTGTTGGATAGTCCACTTATCGAGGAAGGCTATATAGGTTATTTATCATCTCGAAATTCCTACGGGAACGGGCACAACGCGGGTAAAACCGCGGGGCGCTGCTAGTAATATAATATACCCGCACAAATTCTCTTAAAATTACCAATCCGATTCAAATCATTATTTTTGTAAGGGCTATTTTCCATCCCGACATTTCAACAGAAACGGACACACCGCGGGTAAATGCACAGTTAGTGACAAAACTGCCTTTTTTTGCGGTATTGCTGATTTTTTTTAACGATCTTTAGTAATATAATAATGTGTTTGTGTACTAACATAATCCTACTAATATTGCGAAAGAATTTGTGAGCATGGATGGGTGTACGTATGTATGTTTGTTACTGTTTCACGAAAAAACTACTGAACGGATTTGGATGAAACTTTACAGTAATATAGGTTATAAATCAGAATAACACATGGGGTACATTTTATCATGAAATAACCGCGGGAACGGGTACACCGCGGGGTGCTGGTAGAAAATAAATAAAGCTATTTCTACTTGCCCCTAAAGCAGTGAGTATATCGGTTCGTTTGAAGGTGAAGGTCGCCGCTTCCCTACAAGTGTCCTCTATGTTATGGGCCTCATCTATGATCACTATGTTGTTCTGCAAGTTGATACGCATCTGTGGAATAACAATAATATATTATGACCAACGCTCTCTTTGATCTGAATATAAATCATGCTTTGATCACGCACTTTTATCTAAATCCTACTAATATTATAAATGCGAAAGTTTGTGATGATGTATGTTTGTTACTCTTTCACGAAAAAACTACGGGACGGATTTGGATGAAACTTTGAAGTAACATAGGTATAATGGTTATCAGAATAACACATTGGATACATTTTATCCCGAAATTTCCGCGGGAACGGGTACAGCGCGGATAACACCGCGGGGCGCTGCTAGTAAAATATACGACTCTACTTACACTACTCCGTATCCCGGCGTCAATCAAATAGTTATACGGACAGAACACGATATCTGCGACGGCGGCCATCTCTCTCGCTGCGAAGTACGGACAAGCCGTCAGCTCATGGCCAGCCTTCGTCAAGTCTTCAAGATCGAAAGTCGGCGGCAGTCGGCTGTGGTTCAACTTGAGTCGGTTGTCGTAGTAAGTGCAGTTAGTGACATTACTGCCTTTTTTGCGGTTTTGCTGAAATAAAATATTTTTAGTATATATAATAATGTGTTTGTGTACTAAGATAATCCTAAATAGAAATACATCATCTGTGAAATTTTCAACTGTCTAGCTATCAACGTTCTTGAGTTACAGCCTGGTGACAGACGGACGGACAGTCAGACAGCGAAGTCTCAGTAATAGGGTCCCGTTTTGACCCTTTGGGTACGGAACCCTACAAACCCAAGTACATATATTATATGTACCTTTCAAATCTTCAAACCAACCTTAACACATCCTTTGCACATGTCATTCTTAGTCTTCCACGCGCTCTTGTCAAACTCTCTAATGCAGCTGTACTCTCGACTCGCCAACAGCGACATCTTCATCTCACGACTGTACACCGTCCGTCGGAACTCCTTGATCACTTGCTGTAGTTGCTTGTGTGTTCGGGCGCCGTAGTATATTGTAGGGGCACTGGAAGATACGAACATCGAAGTCCTGATGTGAAGGTTTTCGATCAGGTCTCTGCAATTTTTAGTTGCTGTTGACGTTTTTGATAGAAAACAATACAGGAAGAAGTTCACAAACGATCAAAGTAAAGTACCTAGGTTTAAGCTTGTATTATGGAGTCTAACTAAGTGATACTTTTATATAGAACAGGACATGCAACAAAGCGGATAGGAAGATGAACAAATATAATGTACATACAACAATATAATGAAGATATACATATAAGTATAGGTACTAATATTATTAAGCTGAAGAATTTTTTGTACAATAAAGCCACGATCCAGACAATCTTCATTCTTTTTATCCCAAAATTCCCACGGGAACGGGTAAAATACGGGTTACCTATGGGGTGCTGTTAATAAATATAAAATAGCACAATACTATGGTACGATACGATAAACATGCAAATAAATAAATGTACTTTGACTTGACGGTAAGCTTTAGCACGTTCATTGCCATACAATAAAAATTAAAGTACATTATCTGACACATGTAACCTGCATGGCAGTCAACGTGTTAATAAATATTTTACACACTACCTCTCTCAGCTGTCATTATCAGTATAAAAACTAGTTAAAACCTCAAACTAAATAACATACTACTTAATATTTATAAATGCGAAAGTTTGTGAGGATGGATGTATGTATGGATGTATGGATGTATAATATTATGTTTGTTGCTCTTTCACGCAAAAACTACTGAACGGATTTGGATGAGACTGTACAGTAATAAATAGGTTATACATCAGAATAACACATGGAATACATTTTATCCCGAAATTCCCTTGGGAACGGGTACAACGTGGGTGAAACCGCGGGGCGCGGCTAGTATTTACATAAAATAATACAAATTATATAGAACCCAAACTACCGGAAATAAAAATGATATTCGCTTACTCATATTCTTCCTTTTCTGTGAAGAGAATCTTATACATAAAATAAAATCAAATAGAATATTCAAGAAAGTAACTCCAACAAAACATTTAAATATGTATATGAAAATTAAATAAAGAATCAATATTTCGCTACCACATTATGCTATAACCCTGGTGTCGGATTTGGACATGGTCTGACGATTGACACAACCGGGACCGACAATTGAACGTGCCCTCCGAAGCACGGTAGCGCTCGGATAGAAATGTCACTTTAGGCCACTGATCCAAGTTAAATGTCACTTAAGTTATAGACAAGCGTAGGAATCAATGTGATATGTACAACATTTAAATAATGTGTATGAGCAGATCAAACTTTAAATATTATAGGCCTTCTTCATAAAAGCAGCATTTTAGCTATCAAATGGTTTGTCCCTTTCTGACATACGCTATTTTCCAAAGAGCAAAAGAGACAAAACATTCACTAACAGTGTTTTTGTTAGAGAGCGTTTATGATGGCAGTAAATCGGTTAGTCGCACCAAAGAAATGGAGAAACACACAATTATGAGCTTAAGCAACATACTGCGTTAAATGTTATATGAGATGCGTACACACTATGGGCCATATAAATAAACGTATTAAGAACATTTCAGCGATCAAATGGTTGGTCACTTTCTGACATACGCCATTTTACAAAAGAGCAAAAGAGACAAAATACTTAGAGATTTATTCATAAACGCTTACTAGCAGCATTATACCCTATCAAATGGTTTGTCCCTTTCTGACATACGCCATTTTACAAAAGAGCAAAAGAGACAAAATACTTAGAGATTTATTCATAAACGCTTACTAGCAGCATTATACCCTATCAAATGGTTTGTCCCTTTCTGACATACGCTATTTTCCGAAGAGCAAAAGTGACAAAACACTCACTAACGGTGTTTTAGATACAGAGCGTTTATTAATAATGCGGTATGGGTTGCTTCAGCTTACGATCACGTACCAGTAACCGTTAACTTTGTCAGTCTCGGTAAGAAAATGAAAAATCGTGGCAATCTGCCACTCGAATGTATAACACGACTGTTATTTAAGTTATGAATCAACGCTTTGTATTGAACAGCGTAAAATCGTGAACTTTTTAACTAACGTATGTTACGATGACCGACCGTTAAAAACAACCCACCCTATGATTTAAATGTGACCAAAACTACAAAAATACAGTGGATTTTATTTATTAATCCGTTAAAAAAGCTATGGTTTTTTAGCACTAGAGAAATAGTATAGTGTCGGACACTATTAACAGTTTTACGAGTAACAACCTCGATTCCTTGATATTTTGGTCACATTTAAAAGCAATATACTTCGCACCATCATATCAGTACACTAGCGGCGCCCCGCGGTTTTACCCGCGTTGGGCCCGTTCCCGTGGAAATTTCGGAATAAAAAATAGTCTATAACCTTCCCGTTGAATGTGGCTATCTATTACAAAAAGAATTATTCAAATCGAACTGATAATTCCTGAGATTACATACAAACAAACAAACAAACCGAAATTCCCACGGGAACGGGTACAACGCGGTTAAAACCGCGGGGCGCTGCTAGTAATGAATAAATCAATTAAGCATTTACCTTATTTGTTGAGGCGAATGTTCTACGTCGTTTTTGGTCTTTTTCTCTGGAGTAATTGGTTTCTCAGAGTCATCTCGTTTACGTTTGTGTAGCTTGACTAGACCGGCTTTATCTAAAAACGATAATTTAAAAATGTTCAAATTCGTAGTCAGATTTAGGACAGTTTGGAGATTCGTAGCAAATTCGTAGTCGGTTTGGAGATTCGTAGGGAACTTTGTAGTAGGTTAAGAGTTTTTTAGGAAATTTCATAGAAGATATGGAGATAAGTAGAAACTTTAAAATAAGATAGGGAGATCTTAGTCAATTTCAGATAAGATAGGGAGATTCGTAGCCAATTTCAGATAATATATGGAGATTCGTAGCAAAGTTCGTAGCAGATTTTAATTGATGGGTTACTGAAATAATTGATCACAGCAAGTTTATACAATGAAATATAAAATGAAAATGTGATAATGAATAAAATACCTTCATAAGCATATTGTTGTAGATTAACTGCACCATCTCCGTTACCTTGCTCTGGGTGATCGTAGATACTTTTCTTGCCTAACATATGACATTAAAGAAATGAAATTCAAGACATTAAGCGGACTTCATGCAGTCTAAAACTAACACTAGAGAATCTTTCATAAACGAGACAGGCTACAAGCTATGATCTTACTATAAACTAGCAGCTCCCCGCAGTTTTACCCGCGTTGTGCCCGTTCCCGTGGCAATTTCGGGAACTTTTATACATATAAACCTTCCTCTTGAATCACTCTATCTATTAAAAAACTGCATCAAAATCCGTTGCGTAGTTTTAAGGATCTAAGCATACATAGGGACAGACAGACAGCGGAAAGCGACTTTGTTTTATACTAGTGATACTGTGATTGGTGAAATATTTAAAATTTGAGTTTGACCAATAACAACAATGTTTTGAACTGTAACTACTTTTACCGATACACTTTAAACTGCACAGAAGAGTCTTCTTTAACCACGGTTCCTGTAAAGGGGCCGAAATGTCAGATAAAAATGTAAAATGAAAGCGAAGTGTATCCGTAGACGTACTTAGTTTCAATTCAAAATGAGTAGTGTTCGCTTAAAGTTAAGAAACCAGTATCAAAAATGTTGATTGTACTAGTGATACCTTACCGAAGTTTTTGTGTGCAAACAATTCTTCCGTCTTCATAGGGGACGCAACGTATTCCTTGGCGCCTTCAACGTCATTCAGACAAGGGTGGTCCGAGAAGTATTGTTGAGCTTGGATTTGAGCTCTGTTGTCTAAAAATTAATATAACAAGCACTTGAACACAACATTAAGGTTTAGGGACATTGAAAAGGGAGAATTTCGGATTAAATAAATATTTTGAACGAAACAAAGAATTTTGTAAATCCGATCATACATTAAAAAATTAACCATCGTTTTGAAAACTAATATAATAAAACTGTTGAGTTTGTATTTTGTTTGTTTTAACATGCTTATCTGTGTATGTATTGGATTGGTATTATGATCGGATATATGTATTATACTAGCAGCGCCCCGCGGTTTCGCCCCCGTTGTACCCGTTCCCGTTCATTTTCGCGATAAAAAATAGCCTATGTCCTTTCTCAGGCTCTGGACTAACTGTGTACCAAATTTCATTCGAATCGGTTCAGTAGTTTTGGCGTGATAGCGTAACAGACAGACAGAAAGACAGAGTTACTTTCACATTTATAATATTAATATTAAAAATATTAAATATTAATATTATTAGGATAATGGATAAGCACAGCGCGGTTCAATTCGCGGATTGCTGCCACTTTCTAGTAGTGAGTAGAAGTGCCTAACTTCCTACACGAACTGAAACTGCGGGAGTAAAACCGCAGCGCACTGCTAATATTGCTCGCAAATTTCGAAATAGATTTGGAGATTATAATATAACTAGCCGCGCCCCGCGGTGTTACCTGCGTTGTACCCATTCCCGTGGGAATTTCGGAATAGAATGTATCCCATACTTTATTGTGACATATAACCTAAATAGTTTCATCCAAATCCGTTCAGTAGTTTTTGCGTGAAAGAGTAACAAACATACATCCATCCTCACAAACTATGCCATCCTCACAAGTCACAACTCCGGGCGTGAATCGAACCTGAAACCCCGACACAGTAAGTGCTCTCTCACTGCCACTGTGCCAACGGACTTGTCAATCGGCAAGGTCGAATTAGATTTGGAGATTCGTAGCCATGGTTGAATTAGATTTGGAGATTCGTAGCCATGATCGAAATAGATTTGGTAATTCGTAGCCATGGTCGAAATAGATTTGGAGATTCGTAGCCATGGTCGAAATAGATTTGGAGATTCGTAGCCAATGTCGAAATAGATTTGGAGATTCGTAGTCGGATTTAGCTCACTGCTTATATTGCTACTAATTTTATAAAAATAATACTTACTTTTCTCATTGCTAACCCAAGCCAGAGCACCGCAGAGAAGAGCCAATGTCTTCCCCGATCCTGTCGGGCTTTCCAGAAGACAATTTTGATCCCGTTTGATGGCTTTTATTAACTGAAATAATAATACATAATAAACATTTTTAATTATTAATTTACGTCCAAAAGTTGCGAATTTTAAACCTTAGATTTGCATAGATTCCAAAATCCAGATGCTTGTAAATTCAAATTTAATATTGTTAACACTAATCATATGATATTTTAGATTTTTTGTATGAATCTATTCTCATATTTGTATGGATTTAAATCCTGCATAGTTATTTTTTATATCGAAAAAAAAAAAATTTGATCAAGCTATTCTCAGTAATTACTTGTCCGATTTGAGAAATTATCTTTGTATTGGATAACTAGATTCAAAAGGAATGTTAAAGGCTATTTATCCTAACATTCCGACGGTAATGAGTACAAAGTGGGTAAAACTTGGGGGCCGTTCACAAAATACGTTCGCGTTCAAGGGGGGGAGGGGGTTTGCTGAGTGTGACAAGATGTGACAAGGAGGGACGGGGGGGTCTACGGCAACGTGATGTTCGCCGTTCATTAAAAGATTTTAAATTATTTTTTCAATAAATAAATTTTTCTCAATTTTGATCATGATTCAGGGGGGGGGGTCTTAGTTTTTGTGACGAAATATTTACATGGGGGTCACAGAAAGTGTGACACAGCGTGACAATAGGGGGGGAGGGGGTGAAAAAAAGTTGATTATAGCGTGACGTATTTTGTGAACGGCCCCTTGCATGTGCTTAAAAGAAATTAGCAGTTCCGCTTGGCTCCATGCAAGGATTATGTTAGAAACATTGTCAGTAAAGTTTTAGTGTAATCCTCAGCTCAGACTCTATCTAACTTGATCATTATATGTATTACATGTTAAAATACCCTATAAATATCAGTATTGAAAATAGATTGATGGTCAATCTCTATAACCATCCTTGATCTGCAATTATAGATAGCAGATTAAGGATTAACATTTTTATAGGTATTGAAATAAATGACAAATTGTGTCAGAGAAACAGAATATATAGGTGTGCCCCGCAGCTTCACCTGCGGCACACCCATTTCCGTGGAAATGTCGGGATTTTTATAGCTTACTAGCTGTATATAATCTTTATATAATACTAGCTGTGCCCCGCGGTTTCACCCGCAGCGCCCCCGTTCCCGTGGGAATTTTGAGATTTTTATTCCTTACTTTTCTTTAATAACACCTTGTTCTGACAATAAGGAACACATTAAAAAAAGAATCATCCAATTTGGTGCAGTCGTTCTGAAGTAATGCGCTTAGCAACAGATTCAGCGATTCATTTTTATATTATAGATTATCCTATTCCTGACCAAGATAAATAATAAAGATCGATCCAGTCATTCTCAAGCTATAGATGGTGTAACTAACATGATTTTCTTTTATATACAAAAGGTGGCTGTTTTAAACTGATCAGTGTGAGTAACTAAACAATGTTTATTAGGATTGGCTGCAATATCTATCTATACTAATATTATAAAGCTGAAGAGTTTGTTTTGTTTGTTTGTTTGTTTGTTTAAACGCGCTAATCTCAGAAACTACTGAACCGATTTGAATAATTCTTCTGTTAGATAGTCTATTTATCGAGGAAGGCTATAGGCTACATTTTATCCCGAAATTCCCACGGGAACGGGCACAACGCGGGTAAAACCGCGGGGCGCTGCTAGTATACTAATAAATCAAAGCTGAAGAGTTTGACTTTTTGTTTATTTCTTTGTTTGAATGTGCTAATCTCAGAAACTTCCAATTCGATTTTGTAATGGATAGTCACATTCATCAGGAAGGTTAAAGGAAGGTTTAAGGCTATTTTTCATCTCGAAATTCCCACAGGCACAGTATAATATGGGTAAAACTGCAGGACGCTACTAATAGTAGAAGTGTCTTTACGAGTGGTGCTTAAAGACACTTCTTATTTATAAAATTAACTGAATGGTAAAGAGGTTCTTATTATTAATTATTGTTATTACTGACCCTTAAGAATAAAAATATTATTTTGTCCCACAGCTGGACAAAGGCCTCTCATGTCACTCAGTGAGGAGGATTAAACACATTCACCACTCTAGTACTATAGGTTAGTGATATCAAACCTGACTCTGTTTCAAAACTAAATAAGAAAATAGTTTTGGCATGTATCACCAGACTGCCGAGGCAGTATGTAAAAATGTATAAGAATAATCATGAAAATTTGAAAAGTATACAAAGTTAGGTATAATGTTCAGTAAAATATGTTAAGTTTAATAGATACAGTAAGTATTTCAGATACAATGTAATAAAATTATCAAACTAAAGATCTAAAAAGCAGATTATCTCGATAACTTAATTTTAATCATGCAAACAACAGTTTATTCAAATGAATTTAATGCATGCAATAATTATGTTTTTTACAATTCATGATTTGTGTAAAGATTTTGTAAAAAAGTTATTAGGTTTTAGAAAAACTTTGATCGACTTGCCATAGACATGAGAGCAACTTGACTGCCGTATGGATTGACCGGCAATTTAACATTTACACCTTCGATCATCCGGTGGATTCCAGGGTCTTTGATTTTTTCTACATCTTTTTTAAAATCTGTAGCTGTTGAAGGTCCCGCAGACTCGGATATTGGCGTAATGGTAGCCGTATGGACCGCCGTACCTGATACCTTAGCCAGTTGATTCACTGTAACATTTGTTTCCAAATGTTTCGTATTTTTGCGACGAAACAAATTACGTATTGCCGCGCTTTTCTTCTGCTTCACTTCAAATCCCGGTGATAACTTTTCAGAGATCGGGACGGAGGCGGAAACCGTCGCTTTTGTTTCCTCGACGTTCACTTGTTCCAGTAAGACCACTTCGTAAGGTACAGGAGTAGCATCTTCGTCGTCTGATATTACAATTGGTGCAGACATTTCTAGGACTTCCAAAACTTGAAGATAAATGTTTATAGGTGAAATGTATTCAATTTTGGTGGCAATGTATCTATCGATTTACGGCATGTTTGAACTTGAAACTTTTCTTATTCATTCTTGTGGCTTTTAAATGAAATAAAATGGTAGAATATTTTTATTACTTTATTTGGTAGGTTTGGTTTTCGCAGTTTCGCTGTTTGTCTTTGTGTTTTGAAGTGGTTTTGAACAGTTTTGAACACAGTTTATAACTTTTGAACTGACAGATACGGACAATAGACAGACAGTGTTGAATTTTGACATAATTGACAAATAAGTTTGTTTTGATTGACCCATGCTGGAGACCACAGACCATGAACCCTGGAGACCAAATACCATGGATTTAATATACAAACACGTTGACAGTAAACCACGAAAAGGATGCGAAAAGGTTTAAGACTGATGCAGTTTCTTAATTCAGAAACTGAATTCAGATCGATGTTCAGCATGTATGGTATGGTGCCGGCTTAAAACTGGTCATTCAATTAGTGACAAGGAGGTCTGACGTTAAGTTATTACTGAAACATCTTTCAAAACTGACATTCCTTCATTTTCATTTCCATCTACATCACAGATCTACATGATTGGTAAAAAGTTGTGTATTTTACGCAAGTATCTCGATTCGCCGATTAGTAAGTACACTGTATTTAAACATTAACATCGCAATTACCATCCTTTCAAATGTTACGCTATTCAAATTTAAATTTCGATCACTTTACCCATTATAAATTGTTCAAATACATATTAGATAGGTAACCGTTCTATAATACCTATCTGTGTGTAAAAGATTAGATTATTTTGTTTTATTTGTACTTTATCATACTTACAATAAAGTAGATAAAAAATATGTTCTAACCATGTTCTAACTAATAAATAACAGTTTTCAGGAGAAAAATGTGTATAATATTTATGTTCAATGGAGCTAAAGACGATGCAAGCGATTATAGTTTCATTCTTATTTCAAATCGGGATGAATACTTCAAAAGACCCGCCAAAAATATGGCACCATGGAGAGAGGATTCCAATATTATTGGGGGTAGGTATATCTTCTATATATATAAAAAAAAATGAAACCCGTTTTCCTTGGTCGCGGCATCACGCGTGAATGGCTGGACCGATTTCCACGGTTTTGCATTCGTTGGAAATGTCTCGGGCTCCGTGAGGTTTATAGGGAATAAAAATCAAAATTCCCACGGGAACGGGGGCGCTGCGGGTGAAACCGCGGGGCACAGCTAGTATAATATAAAAATGAATCGCTGAATCTGTTGCTAAGCGCATAACTTCAGAACGACTGCACCAAATTGGATGATTCTTTTTTTAATGTGTTCCTTATTGTCAGGACAAGGTTTTTATATAAGAAAAATAAGGCATAAGAATCTCAAAATTCCCACGGGAACGGGGGCACTGCGGGTGAAACCGCGGGGCACAGATTATATAAAGATTATATACAATAAGTAAATTTTGCAATTTTATTGTAAGTATTTCCAATGTAATTTTGTTCTAGGGCGGGATTTAGAAACTGGATGTGAATCCGGAACTTGGTTAGCCGTTACACCATCCCGAAATAAATTGGGTGTTTTGCTTAATATACCTACAGATCCGAAACCTAATGCTATAAGTATGTATTGGTATTTTCTATTAATAAGACAGACCAACGAATATACAGGGTGGAAAAATCGAATGCCACATGGATGGCAACTACCTTAAATATTGTAAATAGCACATTTTGTGTAAAGGAGACTTTCCTTCGTTTTTAGAAACAATAAATACTGCATTTAAGGATTTATGAAAAATCGCTTGCCTCAGTCGGGACTCGAACCGGTCAAATGTGACAAAAAATTATGAGCTGTATTTTATGATGCAGATCGAAAGGGTTACTGATAAGGTTCATTTTTTTCTAAATAACAAATACAATCAGAATAACGGAAGGCCATGCAAACTAACAATTACCTTTTAAATTTGATTTCACCCGTCACGTGAATTAAGACGTAATCCGTGGAATACAAGGAAAATAAAGACGTGTAAATGACAATATGATAATGATGAGCTACACTTATGTTTACTTATCACTTTAGTTGCGATTACTAATGCCACTTTAGTAACCTACTTCCTTTGATAGGAAAATTGCATCAATTATTCTCTAGTCATCATAGTAGCTAGAATACGAACATTTTTAAAAATGGAACATTTTAACGAACCGTTTTTGAAAACCGAAGTCCATGCAGCTATTACTAATATTCACCACAATTCACTGCAACGAGCTACGAAAAGACAATTCCTCAAAAGGGGGCTCATTTTGAACAACTACTTTAGTTAGTAAGGTTATTAAATGAATATTGTTTTATTTTCTGTGTTTTAATTTTTCATTTACAATTTTCATGGCCTTCCGTTATTCTGATTGTATTTGTTATTTAGAGAAAAATGAACCTTATCAGTAACCCTTTCGATCTGCATCATAAAATACAGCACATAATTTTTTGTCACATTTGACCGGTTCGAGTCCCGACTGAGGCAAGCGATTTTTCATAAATCCTTAAATGCAGTATTTATTGTTTCTAAAAACGAAGGAAAGTCTCCTTTACACAAAATGTGCTATTTACAATATTTAAGGTAGTTGCCATCCATGTGGCATTCGATTTTTCCACCCTGTATTCCACGAATATTAAATATTATTATTCATATTCTTACTACAGTAGTTTATATTATTTGGCGTTTTGATGTTGTTAAAGAATATTTAGAATATTTTTAATTCATGTTTTCAGGCAGAGGCAGAGTGGTAGATGAATTTGTGAAAAGCAACTTGTCAACTGCTGAATACGTTGAATACGCGAAGCTTTATTCCGATAATTGTAATGATTTTATTCTTGTCACTGCGGAATTCTGGTGAGTAAAAAAGGATAAAAGTGCGTTCCATTAAAGTGGGAGGAGTACTGTGGAGCTCAAGTGACCAATCGCAAATTTTTTGAAAGATTTTGATAATCGCTTTTTTTTGACAATCACAATCCGCTGTGATTGGTTTATCTGTATACTCTGTACCGCTCCGGTTCAACGGAAACGCACCCTTAGCCAGAGACTGTACCAGACACTCAAGAAGAACGTGGCTAGTTAGCTAGCTAATGATAAGGTTTATGGACAAATTTCCTGAAGTGACTAGTAAAAAAAAATACATTTTCAAACTGAAGATTCATCATTCAGAATGTAAATCCAAAATACCTATAAATTAATATTTAATCAAAATTTTCAGCAATCTTCGTCCATCGATATACACATTCAGTAACTCGACAAACCAACTGACACATCATGAAGAAACTTTTCTAGGTTTTAGCAACAGCCTCCCAGACGATCCTTTGAAAAAAACCGAAGCTGGTAGAATGCAGCTAAAAGAAATATGCAACAAGTATAATAAAGTTGAAATGAAAAATGAATTGATAAACGAGCTTTTATGTCTTTTGAAATCTAAAGAAAGGTGAGCGTGCGTTTCCATAAAAGCGGAGCGGAATGCGGAACTCAAATGGCCAATTACAATACAATACAACGCATCACGGAATTATTTTGACAATGTCAATGTCAATGAAAATTTCAATGCGTTGTGATTGGTCGATTAAGCTTCGCATCCGCACCGCTTCGATGGTTATGGTAAAAAAAACTTCACAAGAAAAAAAATATGGCGCCAACTTACCAAATTTCAAATGTTTTTTTTTATTTTGTTTGTAGGCACTTGCCCGACCCTCAGTTAGAGAAAAGAAGGCCTAAAGTATACCAACAACTAAGTTCAATCTTTGTTTCAATACCAGAAGCAGGATATGGGACTAGGTAAATATTACTGATATCGAGAAGCACGAAATTCATAACGTGTCAATACTTAGACCTCGTTCGATAAATGTTATTGAAAAACAATGTAAAATTAAAGTAGGTATTTCCGCCTTATTAATAAAGGCTTTTAAGGCCATAAGGCCCTTAGCCTGTGATGTCCTACTGCAGGGCAAAGGTTTCTCATCTCACTGAAGATACAGTGAGGAAGATAAGGCGTAATCACCACGCTTGCCTAATGCCGGTTGGTGATCAAAACCTCAGAGATACTATGTCTGAAAAATTGGAAACATAATAAATGCGTATTCATTGTTTTATTTTCAGAACTCACACTATAGTTTTGTTAACAAAAACAGGGCAAATGGATATCATTGAAATAACTTTACAATCGCCAATAGACATACAAAATCCTAATTGGCAAAAAAATGAATATCAGTTTAATCTATGTTAACAATAAGCAAAATAATAACAAAATTTACTATTTAACATGTTTTATTTAACACCAACAATAAGCTACTGAGACTTATGGCTGCCTCTTAAAATTGTGATATTCTCCATTTTAAGAGGGGCAGGAATATCAAATGCTGGCTCCTGTTCTAAAATACAGGCCAGCAATTTCGGTACATTCAACACAGTACCTGACAACAAAAATGGATACTTGCTTTCTTTATTTTCAATATAAGTGAAGAGCAATCTTTTGGGAATATAATCATTACTAAGAGATAAGTTACCAACTTCAATGTAAGATTTTCTAGATGTCGAGTACATTTCAATAGCCACTCTCATAGCCTCCCAAACATGAAGTTTATCAGCCGGCACTGTTACTATACGGAAATGATATCCAAGATTGATGTAAATGCTGTGTAATAACTGAACAGTTTCATCTAGAAGCTCATCGGCATCAGCTGCTGTCTTATGTGCACCAAAGACTTCAATAACTGATGATTGACTCACTTCGAACAAGCCTAAGTCATTTGTCTTAGTTGGTACATATTGACGGCCCATAGCGAAGTACTTTAATGGTAAAGTTTTACTATGGACAACATTTTTTGTATGATAAGCTAGGAATGAGTATAATGAACCTCCCCCGGCTAAATGCAGTCGACTATCCTTATTAACTTTTGTTTCATCATTGTGGTGTAAAATATATGACGAATCGGGATCTGTGTGATTAGTACCACAACCTTCAACGATAAGGCTTTTAACAAAATCTGGATTAGACAGTTGTATGAACTTGATTTTTTTCAAGATGCTGCTGAAATGGAACTTGGCAGCGAGTTCAAACATGGCCGCTTTGCCAAGTAAATAGTAGTTTTCATTGTTTTTGTAGTTGAGTATGTTCAATTCTTGTCCAATTGTTAGATGATTTTTTTCTATTTTAGGAGGCGACAAATGAGTGTATAAGATAGTACTATCTTTTTCTGGTGTTTTAGGATGTAGACTATTAGGTAACTTTAATGCTTCTATGTAAGCTGCTTCTTCGGCTGACCATAAAGGAACTTTCAATTTTTTAATATTATCTTTTAACAAATCAGATTGGATCTTTAATTTTGTTACCAACTCATTCTCTGGATCATTTTTGATAAGTTTGCCAAGTTCCTTAGCGATTTCATTCTTCTGTATTTCATAATCGTGTTTTTTATTTTTCAACTCTTCGTAAACACTCCACAGATTCGCTATTTTATTTAAGTCTACATTGGATTTCCTTTTACTCAGTTGTTGTTGTGTTAATTGTTTATTTAGTAATGTTTCCTTGATGTCCACATCAGGAATGACATAGACAAATTGTTCGGAAGCCTTCGCTCCACTCACAAACAATGCAGAGTATCGTTTCTGATTGAGGATACTATTTTTAGATACAAACTTAGAGATTTTAGAAAGAGTTTTCTGCATCATTGTCTATTTTTACTTTTTTGTTAGGACTTATGTCTTCAAGAACAGTATCTCCGTCTGCATCAACTTTGTCTTTGTTTTGAGTGACAATTTTCCTTTTGGCAGCTTGTTTGAAGTTACCGAAGCCAGCTGCACGCTCAGACTCCTCAACCGTGTAAGGCTCAAGTTCCAAGGCTTTCAATCTTCTTTTATGTACCTTAGTTTTGAAATGATCTTGTAACGCCTGATCGTCAATGAAATATCGAGCGCAGTGCAGGCAATAGTGTTGAGCTGCACCAGGCAAGTCCAAGTCTACGCTCTGATTCAGTAATTTAGTTGCATTATCTGTAAAAAAGTAAATAATTACGACTCTGCTTAGAGGCATGTAATAACCTCAAAACAGAGTTTTACGATTCAAATTGCGTGGACGTAAATAAAGGAATACATACCATCTTTGAGGTCGTCATCGATCTGATCAAGATCCTTCTTCCTATTTCTCACTCTCCAACGTCTTGCGAGATGAGTATCTCCTGTGTGATATTTTCTGCGTTTGTTTGTCATAATAAAATGCACAGACCAGGAAACTAATAAAATGTTAGCAAAATCACAGAGTCACAGAGCCAGTGCTGCCAGATGAACAAATCTAATCAGCGCTGACAGCGGTGCACTAAGCGCCAGATTCGAATATATTCACGAGCCATTAGAGCGCTAAATCGGCTCCAACGAGTCAATAAAGCGCTAAATTCGAACTTTTAACTGAGGCGCTTTTTAGACGATCAGTGTGATTTAATAATCTCCCATACTAAACATGGGCTGTAACCATAAGCTCTTAAAACAATTCTGATAAAGTTTTGGGAGCGAGACGCAGATTGCGACTTGTATAAACGCATCTCGTTTACGGCTCCGTTGTTTTGCACTATGTGTTTAGTATGGTAGATTGTGTAATCAAATTGATCGTGGAAAAAGCGTCTTATGCACGACAAAAATAAAATAAAATACCTACGAAGTGATTATAGTGAAAAACAACTTTTTATTACAATAATAAAATTTAGAAGAGAAAACATAACAATATTATTCTATTCTTTAAACATAATAATATTTCTACCTACAGTTTGGGTATAGTAAAGTCAATTTTAAGTAAAAAAAAATTAAAATTCTTCTGCCATATTAAAAATTAAGAAAGCGCTAAATTATCCGCTAGGCGCTAAAATTATGAAGTGCCCGCTGAACATAGCAAAAAGCGCTAGATCTAGCGCCGAAAGCGCTAAAATGGCAGCACTGCACAGAGCAAAATGAAGAGGAAATTGAAAACACAGATTGAAAATGTTGAATGATGTTTGCTTGAATGAATGAACTTTGTACAGTGACATTGACACCATTGTGGAGATTGAAATTATTAACTTTATCAGTGGAGCAATTCCTTTTCACCGAAATAGTTATTCCATGACTATTCCACAACATTGAGATATCGTATCATCGTATGCACAGTATGCACTGGCGGTGAAACAAGGGGGGTAGCCGCTTGTCCATTTTAATATAGAGGTCAGTGATTTTAATATGGATTTGTTTGTACCTGTACGCACTTCAACGCTATTAAATTTCAACCGCGGCCATAAGTTTGGGTCCCCCCTGTTTTCGCAATTTGAGAATCTATGATCTTAATGTATGATGAACGTAATGTATGATGAATAAACAAATAAAACAATAAAATTATAAACGAAATATTTGTATTCTTCATAATTATTTTATTTACAATGTGGTCCGGACCGCTATAGTCACAATTCATTTATTTACATTCATTGAAAATATTTTCCTTATAAGAAATAACTGTGTTTTCAAAACTAATATAAAACTATGGATTTAATATACAAATAAAGTCCTTGCATGGTACCATTGAGTGTACGAGTATGAACACTATAATATAACTCACTATAATGCATGGAACCAATTTACAAACAACGTGAATAAACATTATATTATGAAAAATGTTTTTTTTTAATGAAAGTTAGAAAGATAAATATCAATTATAGACTTTTTAAAAAACACAGTTACTACTTAAAATATTACAAACTCATAAAATAATTGAATTGAATATATTTTTTAAAAAATCATTAGAATCTGAATCATAAATGTCAATCAGTTAAAACAGAAATAGAAAACTTTACTTAATTATTGAAAACAAAACTACAATAATTAACGTACAGCCTTACAAAATAATCAGGGTTGAAGCGGAGTGGAGCTCAAATGACCTATCACAAAGCATTATAAAAAGATTTTGACAATGTCAATGTGTTGTTTAACAATGTCAATGTGTTGTTTGACAATGTCAATGTGTTGTTTGACAATGTCAATGTGTTGTTTGACAATGTCAATGTGTTGTTTGACAATGTCAATGTGTTGTTTGACAACTTTAATGTGTTGTGTTGGTCGATTCAGCTCCGATCCGCTCCAACGCACAATAAAGGTATATACGTTACTAGCAACGCCCCGCGGTTTTACGAATATACGATTCCATGAGGTTACAATAAAACTGAAGACTTCGTTTTTTGTTTATTTAACGCTTGTCTATGGAACAACCAGTCGTATTCGAATTTTTGTTTTGTTTTGGATATTTATATACCAGAAAACCATAGACATAGAACATCTTCGCTGGGCATTCTAGTTCTATGTGTGCTTTGTGCTTTCATTTCGGTTTTGTAAGACTGTATTTTAAGATAATACTATTACAAAATATATAAACATTCTCTTCTCAAACTTCGGCTAAATTAATCAAATTGATTAAGTTAGCCGTTCATAATATTCTTACACACTAACTTCCCTCAGCTGGGCAAAGGCCTCTCATCTCACTGAAGGTATCCGTACAATGACTAATACAAAAGGCGTACAAAATTCATTCCATATAAAAATACAATAGCCTCCTAATCTATTTTAACAAGGAACTCATCAACGTCCAGTTTCTGCCTCATTATAGCAGAAAGCACCACTTCAGTACTACATACAACATTTAAAGTCTTCTCCGATTGCAACAGATAATATACAAGATGCAAATCGTTAGGGACGGTCAGTACTAAATAACTATACGGTTTACTGTTATGCATTTCTTGTATAGATATGTAAGATCTTCTGTTCTTCTCTACCTTCCCGCCGGATAACTCAATCATTTCCGTCAAAACTTGTTTCGTAGGTTTGACACAGGGTGTTAGGAAGAATGTGACGCCTTCAAAGAGTTTTCGCCTTTGTTCTCCGCACAGTATCAACTCGGAGACGTCACATTTGAACATTTTATTGAACGATTCGTCTCTCAAGCCGTACATAGCTTCGTCGGCGAATTTGTTTAGTTTTTGGCTCTCTGTTACCCATTCGGGAGTTAGTAGATGTTTGACAGTGACGAGGCAGCTGACTAGCTTTGACGTTCGAACTAGTTTTTCCATTACTAGGTGCGTTGCTTCAGCTGCCGTCGTGACTACTAGACCGCCGAGTTGTCTGCAATGGGAAGGACAAATTAGACTTAAAAACAGAAAGCAAATATGAAGAAACGCACTTTCATAAATTTTATACTTGAATTGTATTAAAACTGACTGTACCGGCGGTGGTTCCACTCGACCCAATAGATGTCGCTAGTGTGAATCTAAATCATCCAGGGTGCCACCCAAACGCATACAATAAAATCATTCAAATTGGTCCAGCTGTTTAGGAGGAATTCAGTTAAGTACAACGAAAAGTGGCATTGTTTTTTTTTTAAATGATAATGAAGATGAGTTATTTGATAAAAAATACAATGCTATATAACACTATTTACTTACTTCTCTATTTCATGTGCAAAACCATAGACATAGTATTTTATAGACAACTCTGAGTGAAATGGCTTACCTAACAATATTGGCTAGTTTATTCTGCTGGCTGAGTGGCATGGCGGAGAAGAGCACCCTGGGCGCGAGGTGCAGCGGCGGCATGAGCGCGGGTGGAGCGGGCGCGGGCGCGGGCGCGGGAGGGGGCGAGGCGCCGCGCGCGCGCTTGGCCCTCCGCCCCGCCGCGCCCAGGGCTGCCGCGCTGCGCTTCGCTCGCTCGTGAGACTCCTGCGTTATGTTGATCGCCATTTTCCATGCGTCTGAAATGATAAAAAACCCTAAGCTCGAGTAGGTTACTGGCCAACCCAGGTGTCAGAGTTTTTAGACCGCTTAAAGGCCTCCGACATCGTCATCAAAAAAAGGTCTAAAATAGAGAGAATTTAGTAAAAGAAGACAATAAACAAATCTATCTAGATACTAATATGTTAGATGCGTTTTTCTGACTACTAAAATGTATGGACATATCAATAACTATACAAAATACGGGGAACAGTTGTTAATTAGAGAAAACTATCTTAATAAGCTAACATTATTTATTCTACGCAACGAGATTGACTTGATAAAAAAATGTTTTGTACTAGCAAATTGAATATCGGGTCTTGGAGTAACTATACAGATACTCGTAGTAAGATACTCACTCATCAAATGTGAAACCAAGCTGTAGTCCATACGGAACGGGCTCGCTAGATTAAACTGCTGATATTTTGCGTTCTCAATCTGGAAATTTAAGAAAGTAAGTTTATTAATATACATATTATGTACAATTAGCAGCGCCCCGTGATTTTATCCGCGTTATGTCCGTTCACGTAGGAATTTCGAAATGAAATATAGCCTATAACCTTCCCGTTGAATGTGGCTATTATAAGCTTACTAAACTCTTAATATGTTTTATCTACACTAATGTTGTAACATTCTACTTATGTTTCCAATACTTGACTTATAATTACTACTGTTATAGCGCAGACAACAAAACACTCAATTTAAGCAATTTCACATGATGGTATAATATCCAAATCGATACCGTAAAATCTCTTTTTATCATCATTATAACGCGACCAATTAACCTGGCGAGCCTTATGTCAAAATCCTCATACAAGTTGTATAAAATTTTGATATTAGGCTGGCTTTTGAAAACAGTTGGGTTATACGTGAAAACTTCGTCGAAACTACATACACAAAACTCTTTGGTAAGATCTCGCTCGCTCCTGATTGGCCCTACGCGCAGCTGCGCTCTCATTGGTTAGATTTTAATGGCGGCAAGTTCACTGTGACAATACACGTACCTACGCGTGAATTTAATGTTTCGCAATTTGTTTTGTTTTTAAAATACAAATTAAAAGTTAAAAATGGATAGCGACGATGATATTTGTACGCCTCCGGATATTCTAGAATTGGCAACAAAAGTAACTCACAATCTTTTGCCAGAAAAATCTAGAAAATTATATGAAAAAGAATATAATAACTTTTTGGCATGGAAGATCGAAAAGAAAACTACATCATTTTCTGAAAATGTCATTCTTGCGTATCTCAAAGACCTCTCCGACAAATTCAAGCCATCTTCTATGTGGGCTAAATATTCTATGCTCAAGTCCACACTGAGTATCTACAACAATATTGATATCACGAAGTATTCAAAAGTCATAGCGTTCCTGAAACGCAGTTCAGAAGGACACAAGGAAAAAAAGTCCTTGACGTTTACAACAGGTCAAATAAAGATGTTCCTGGAAGATTCACCAGATATTTTGTATCTTTTTGAAAAGGTAAGTGTATTTTAGTTCTGTTATTTAATCTACCTAGTACTTACGTACTACACATGCAAGTTATCTAGACACTCCGTTTAAGCGCTTTGTGTATAAATTTGGTAGTAGGTACCTACACTTTACTACTTCATAAATCATAGTTTTTGCCTTGGCTATGTACATCAAGCTTATTATATCGTTTATTGTTACAGGTTGCACTAATCTTCGGCATAATGGGGGCTTGCCGAAGGCAAGAGCTATACAAAATCCAGTTCGATGAAGTCGCTAACGTAGACGACAATACAATCATGGTGAAAGTTTCGAAAATAAATAAACTATTTTCAGCTTTTACTCTTGTTGTTTGATTAATTGTATTAGTGAAGATAAAGTAGTGTATGCAACTGCATATAACACGGGTATTAAAACACTCGTTACTATTATGAAACTCGCTGCGCTCGTTTCATAAACTCACACTCGTGTTTTAATACCCTTCTTTATATGACAGTTGCATAAACTACTATTATTATATTAGTTTAGAGTATCACTACATAGTATAAAATAAAGTCGCCTCTGTTTCGTGTCTGTCTGTTTGTCTGTCTGTATGCTTAAATCTTTAAAATTACGCAACGGATTTTGATGCGGTTTTTTGTAATAGGTAGAGTGATTCAAGAGGAAGGTTTTTATGTAAAAAAAATCCCGAAATTCCCATGGGAACGGGCACAACGCGGGTAAAACCGCGGGGCGCTGCTAGTATTATATAAAGACTTTGGTTGGAAAATCGGTCATTTTAAATTGGTATACATGTTAACCGATTAGTTTACCTGTTACACAAAAACCCATTACACAAAATAGATTTATAGATGAGTTTTTTACGTTACCTCGCTGTCCCACTGCTGGGCAAAGGTCCCCAATTCTTTCCATTTATCTCTTTCCATAGCCTACAGTAGAGTACCATTATATTATATATTTACCTGTGCCAACGCGCTCATGTTGCCCAGCAAGAGGTCCGTGAGCCAGGCGGCCGTCACCACGGGGATGCCCCACTCCCTCGCGCGCCGGTACTTGTTGCCCTCCGCGCGCTTGCAGATCAGCACCGTGTTGTCGCGGGTCATGTACGGGGTTAACTGGGGAAAGAACAGATATCAGTGAGTAAGATGTCAATTAGAGTCACAATCACAAGGTTAGGTCTTAAAGTCGGGTAAAGCCGCTGAGCGCGGCCCGGTGGTGGCCCGCGGGCCGCTCGGCCCCGTACAGGGTGCAGTGTATAGTATAGTATACGTAGGGTGTAGTGTACGGTACAGTATACCTTGGCCCCGACGGTGTGCGCGGCGGCGGCGAGGCGCGCGCGCTCGGGCCCGCGCCAGCCGCTGAGCGCGGCCCGGTGGTGGCCCGCGGGCCGCTCGGCCCCGTACAGGGTGTAGTGTATAGTATAGTATACGTAGGGTGTAGTGTACGGTACAGTATACCTTGGCCCCGACGGTGTGCGCGGCGGCGGCGAGGCGCGCGCGCTCGGGCCCGCGCCAGCCGCTGAGCGCGGCCCGGTGGTGGCCCGCGGGCCGCTCGGCCCCGTACAGGGTGTAGTGTATAGTATAGTATACGTAGGGTGTAGTGTACGGTACAGTATACCTTGGCCCCGACGGTGTGCGCGGCGGCGGCGAGGCGCGCGCGCTCGGGCCCGCGCCAGCCGCTGAGCGCGGCCCGGTGGTGGCCCGCGGGCCGCTCGGCCCCGTACAGGGTGTAGTGTATAGTATAGTATACGTAGGGTGTAGTGTACGGTACAGTATACCTTGGCCCCGACGGTGTGCGCGGCGGCGGCGAGGCGCGCGCGCTCGGGCCCGCGCCAGCAGCTGAGCGCGGCCCGGTGGTGGCCCGCGGGCCGCTCGGCCCCGTACAGGGTGTAGTGTATAGTATAGTATACGTAGGGTGTAGTGTACGGTACAGTATACCTTGGCCCCGACGGTGTGCGCGGCGGCGGCGAGGCGCGCGCGCTCGGGCCCGCGCCAGCCGCTGAGCGCGGCCCGGTGGTGGCCCGCGGGCCGCTCGGCCCCGTACAGGGTGTAGTGTATAGTATAGTATACGTAGGGTGTAGTGTACGGTACAGTATACCTTGGCCCCGACGGTGTGCGCGGCGGCGGCGAGGCGCGCGCGCTCGGGCCCGCGCCAGCCGCTGAGCGCGGCCCGGTGGTGGCCCGCGGGCCGCTCGGCCCCGTACAGGGTGTAGTGTATAGTAT
Organism: Cyclophora albipunctata; assembly: GCA_963082685.1. Classification (NCBI taxonomy): domain Eukaryota; kingdom Metazoa; phylum Arthropoda; class Insecta; order Lepidoptera; family Geometridae; genus Cyclophora; species Cyclophora albipunctata. The sequence goes on from OY720133.1 coordinate 5,258,856, forward strand.
AGTATACGTAGGGTGTAGTGTACGGTACAGTATACCTTGGCCCCGACGGTGTGCGCGGCGGCGGCGAGGCGCGCGCGCTCGGGCCCGCGCCAGCCGCTGAGCGCGGCCCGGTGGTGGCCCGCGGGCCGCTCGGCCCCGTACAGGGTGCAGTGTATAGTATAGTATACGTAGGGTGTAGTGTACGGTACAGTATACCTTGGCCCCGACGGTGTGCGCGGCGGCGGCGAGGCGCGCGCGCTCGGGCCCGCGCCAGCCGCTGACCGCGGCCCGGTGGTGGCCCGCGGGCCGCTCGGCCCCGTACAGCGTGGGCAGGTGCAGCGCCTGCCACGGCGGCGCCACGCCGCGGCGCGCCATGGCGTCCATGAGCCAGTAGGCGGTGACGCAGCGCTTGGCGTCGCGCAGCGCCTGCATGACGACGCCGTGGCGCTGCGTCTCGCACAGCACGTGCGTGACGCGCGCGCAGTAGCCGGGCTCCACCTCGCCGCCGCGCCGCGCCACCGCCTCGGCCCAGCGCGCCACGCGCTCCGCGCCCACCGACTGCTGGTACTCCACCTGCGTCACCAGTCACACTTGTAGGAAACACCGCACGCGCCCGGTGATTGAGCATGTCCTAGTAAATACGTACCCCAGCGCAAGGGCGACCCGGACGATACAGTAGGTATAATAGCCCGCCCGCGATCGAGCATTATTATCCTACTATATTATTGTTTAATGTTAAGGGTTGACTTCAAATGTTTACGTCCGTTAGTACCATATGTTGCCAAAAGATGGCGTTACTGTGCCAATCGGCTGAATCGCGCTAACGTTGTGTTCCGAGCATTAACCTAGTCCGCTACTACTTTTGCAATAAATTGACTCGAAACCGTAAACTGTTGTTAGACATATCTCTCTCTAGGAGACTTTGAAGATATACTTCAAGCCCAAGATTCTTTTTTGGACTCTTGTTCAACTAATATTATAAATACGAAAGGCTTTCGTATTTATAAGCTTTCGTCGAAAGCTTATGAGGATGTTTTTATATTATGTTTGTTGTTCTTTCACACAAAAACTCCATAACGGATTTTTATGAAACTACAGTAATATAGGTCTGTTCATACATCAGAATAACACATGAAATACATTTTACCCTGAAATTCCCGCGGGAATGTGTACAACACGGATAAATCTGCGGGGCACTGCTAGTAAAATACAAAACAAGCAAATTACTCACAATATGGAACACGCATCCCAACAAAAACAGATCTGGAGGTAGTTTCAGATTGGGGTTGTGTCCGTAGAACTGCGCACGCGCGGGCTGCGCGCGCACTGCGCCCGCGTACACCTTGTTGCCCACACCCACGCCCACGCCTGGGCTTTGGGCCTGGAACAGAATTGGAAGTAAAGTGATGGGATACATTTTATCTCGGGAACGGGTACAACGCGGGTAACACCGCGGGGCGCAGCTAGTAATATGATAAAGCTGAAGAGTTTGTTTTATTGTTCGTTTGAACGTGCTAATCAGAAACTACCTAACCGATTTGAATAATTATTTTTTTGTAATTTATAGCCACATTCAACGGCAAAATATGGGATATTTTTCATTCCAAAATTCCCACGGGAACGGGCACAACGCGGGTAAAACCAGTTTAAGCCCATCTCGTAGCCAGATTTGGTAGCTAGCTACGAAATGAGAAAAGTGTTTTCCCATCTTGTAGCTAGCTACTAAATGGGAACGATCTATTCGGTAGGTTAGGGTTATTTTTTTTTTTACTAGTTAAAATCCTAAATCTTGGTCTTTCGAATTCCTATTTCGTAGCCAGCTTCGAATCGGGATTATTTCACCCATTTGGAAGCTAGCTACCAAATCTGGCTACGAGATGGGCCTAAACCGTAAAACCGCGGGGCGTTGCTAGTTAGTGTATATTCTGAAGACTACTTACTTGATGCGGGTGGTGAGCGGGTCCCAGTAGCAGTCTCGCGGGCGCACGCACCGTGCCGCCTGCTGCGTGCGCAGCCGTCATTAACCTACCGAACAAAAAGAGTAATTCTATTAACACCTGGAACAAACATCTTACAAATAGTGCGGGCTCAATTTTGAGGATTTTATTGAAGTTTCCTCAGATATCAAAGGGCACGTTCGCATGAGTGCTTAAATAATTGGACTTTTGAAAAAAATTTTTTTTTGTGATAAATGGAAAGATTATATATTAGTTTTATAACAAAACTATTTTTATTTTATTTTTTTCGCAATAATTCAAAAGTTATTTCAAAATAAAAATTAATTTTTGAATCCAGTACCGAAAACACTCGGACAACTCCCGAACAAACCCGACCGCGTGTGACGTCATAATGTATAGCCCCATTCGGTTACACGTGTAATAGCCGTAAACGCTGTACGTACTTATGGTTAAATAGCTATACATTATCACGTCACAACCACGGTGACCAATTATGGCGCGTTTATAGTCACGTGATTTTTATTCAATTTTTAATTGTTTATAATTAATTGAAAAAATATTTTTTTTAAGTTTTTTGCATTAAATATCAATATTATTAATAATAAAGTTTTAAAATACATAAAAAAAATCAATTTTTTTTTTCAAAAGCCCAATTGTAACAGTAATATTTTGTGATAGAGCAAAAGTATTTTTGATCTGTGGTAATAAAATAAATTGACGTTTTATGCTGTATTTTACGTTCACTGTTAAAAATATAATGTCAAGTTTTTATACTCACAGAGGGGTTAGTAAAATAATATAACCTTACTTGCGCTCGTGGCGTGACAAAACGATGTAAGTTCATTGCGATTGTTAAGCAACGTGCAGCTTGGTCCCTACTGGGATAGGTGGCCGGAAGTATCATTACCGAGCGATACCGACCTTCAGAAGGCAGGAAGAACGTTAAGCAGTCAGTTGTCCCGGTTGCTTCAATCGCTATACAGTGTCGGAGGCATTTAGTCGGTCTAAAATATCCAACACCAGGGTTGGTCACTAACCTACAGGAAGCGAATCACTACATAGTATAAAATAAAGTCGTCTCTTTTTCGTGTCTGTCACACTGTTTGTCTGTCTGTATGCTTAAATCTTTAAAATTACGCAACGGATTTTGATGCGGTTTTTTGTAATAGGTAGAGTGATTCAAGAGGAAGGTTTTTATGTAAAAAAATTCCCGAAATTCCCACGGGAACGGGCACAACGCGGGTAAAACCGCGGGGCGCTGCTAGTGAATGAATAAAAGCTAAATAGATTGATTGTTTGTTCGTTGAACCGAGCTCAGAACTAATACTAGGATTAGCATAGGTAATTGGAACGAAGTTCCTTATCGCGCGTTGCGAAAGGGGGCTAGACGGAAAAAAAGGTAACGACATATTTTAGGCCAGAGAGGGACAGACAGAGAAACTTGCGCACGCCAGAGAGATACAGACACAGAAACATCTGCGAGAGAGACAGACAGAGAAACATCTGCAAGGGAGACAGACAGAAAAACATGGCGCGGCGCGCATGTTTCTCTGTCTGTCTCTCTCTCTCTCTCTCTTATAGAAAGCAATCTATGTAGATATTTTCGTTTCGTCTTTCTATTTCGCATTGAACAGTGTGGTGTCGCGACGATTATTTTTGTTGAAAATAAATAAATTTCGTTCCATCCGGGTGTCCCTTGACACCTCTAAAGTTTTTTTTTATCCTGAAATTCCCATCATTCATTCATTTCGAGTAGGTTAGTGGCCATCCCATGGTGTTGCCATCGGAGTGTCTAGACCACCTAAAGGCGTCCGACATGGTTTAACGATTGACACAACCGAAACCGACTGTTTAACTTGCTAAATTTGAAATTCCTAAATGGAACGGAACGGCTAACATGCAGGTGGAACTCCGTGTGCTATCTTCTTCATCGAGTGGATGGTCAACCTGACCAATCCTGGTATCAGAGTTATTGAGCCGCCAAAGGCCTCTGACATGGCTCATGTAACGACTACTATCCGTAGAAAGTAACCGGGACCGACGGCTTAACATGCCCTCCGAAGCACGGAATCATCTTACTTTTCGGGCAATCAGGTGATTCGGCCTGCAATGCCCTAACCAAACTCACAAAGAATTTTGTGAGATATCCCCACCGGGAATCGAACCCGGAACCTCCGGATCGTGAGCCGGGCGCTCAAGCCACAAGCCCGCGGAGGCTGTGCGGGGTATCAATGTAGGAGATCCGTACCGCAGCGTGCCGGCGGCGGACGGCTCGTGGTCGGGCGGCGCGGCGCCCTGCAGCCGGATGCTCAGCATGTTGGCCAGCGCGGTCTTCGTCTTCGGGTTCACCAGCAGAGCGTTGCCGGCTGTCAACGATTATATAAACTTATTTATCTACACTAATGTTGTAACATTCTACTTATGATTCCAATACTTGACTTATAATTACTACTGTTATAGCACAGACAACTAAAACACTCAATTTAAGCAATTGCACATGATGTTATAATATCCAAATCGATATCGTAAAATCTCATTATAACATCATTATAACGCGACCAATTAACCTGGCGAGCCTTATGTCAAAATCCTCATACTAGTTGTATAAAATTTTGATATTAGGCTGGCTTTTGAAAACAGTTGGGTTATACGTGAAAACTTCGTCGAAACTACATACACAAAACTCTTTGGTAAGATCTCGCTCGCTCCTGATTGGCCCTACGCGCAGCTGCGCTCTCATTGGTTAGATTTTAATGGCGGCAAGTTCACTGTGACAATACACGTACTAAAACACTCGTTACTATTATGAAACTCGCTGCGCTCGTTTCATAAACTCACACTCGTGTTTTAATACCCTTCTTTATATGACAGTTGCATAAACTACTATAACAATGAATTGCATAATCATTTCATTTTATTTATTTCCTCAATATACTTAGGAAAATTACTTGTTCAGAATTGTACTTTATTCTGCACCAAACAGGGCACAATTTAAAACCAACTTTGAAAATGTTACGAATATACTTCGCTTTTATTTTACATTTTTAGCTTACGTTTCTCTTAGAAAACTTAAGAGAGAATATCAACAATTAAGGTCGTAGGCCTTTAGGCCCGACACCAATTCGAACACTTACTTTACTGAACAAAACTTACAGTACAATAATTAATTCTCTCAGTTCATGATTCAAGTCAGTTTTCTTAAACAATCATAATCTATAAACGTGTCAGTTACCTTGATGTTGGTCCGGAGTCGTAGATGCTAATAGCGCTTGGTCATTCTGTTGCTCGGGGACTACCACATGTTGGGTGACGCCGGGCGATACCTGAATGGACACAGACATTAGTAAACGTACTCACACGCGTTTTTTCGCGTTAGAAAGTTAATAAAGCAAGTAATAACTTACATTTTATTTCCCGACGTTTCGAGGGGATTGCACCTCTCGTGGTCGCGGGTGCGGGACATAAATTAATCAACAAGTATAAAACCGAAACTAGTCTTCTATACGTTAAATTGTTGGACCCGGTTGGTTCAACCGTAAAACTATATCAAAGGCCTTTTATCAGTCATTCGAACACTAGAATTTTCTTGGTAGTGTGCGACAGAAATAAAGCTATATCAAAAGTACGAACCGGCACTTGCTTGACCGGTGCGTGATGGTGAGCCACGTGTTCTCGCTGTGCCTGCAGCTGCTGCAGTCGTTGGAACTGCTGCTGCCGCTGCAGCTGCAACTGCTGTATATCCACAGACCCGGTAGCAGATGCTGGACTGCCTACCGCAGTACCGCCGACTGGGAAATTACAAAAATATTATTATTAGTCCCCAATTATTTGAGACTAGAGAATCACCGTAAGCGATAGCTATACTCCTTGCTTTTATACACAACAATAGCTTAATTAAAATGTGTACACTGATTTGATGCCACAATTTAATTGTAAACAACCCCTCTTTTATCAAAATCACACTAAACACCAGGGACCCAATTCTCGCGCTTTTGATATTATGTCATTCATATATGATATTTATCGAAAAACTTTGATAAATATTGTATGATATATGTTTTCTCTTTTCTCGGCATATCGTTTGGTGATATCACTCGACATGTTATTGGTGTAGTTTTCTACTATTATAAACGCTTAAGGTTTGCAGTGATAGATGGTTGTTGTTCACTCTTTCAAGCAAAAATTACTGATTATTTTCTAATTAAACTTTCGAACAAAATAGAAAAAAAAAGCGGCCAAGTGCGAGTCGGACTCGCCCATGAAGGGTTCCGTAGCAGCGAGTAACATAATAAAGAAGTTCTTGAAGTTCGTTGTACTTACTACTACTTACTTACTTAGCGTGTGGGTTGTGATCGATTAACGACCTCACAAACCAAAAAACTAAAAAAATAAAAAAAACTACTAACTAGACCTCGTTCAAACCAATTTTCGGTGTTAGATTACATTGTTATGTACATCATATATTTTTTTTAGTTTTATCATTCTCTTATTTTAGAAGTTACAGGGGGGGGGACACACATTTTACCACTTTGGAAGAGTCTCTCGCGCAAACTATTCAGTTTAGAAAAAAATGATATTAGAAACCTCAATACCATTTTTGAAGACCTATCCATAGATACCCCACACGTATGGGTTTGATGAAAAAAAAAATATTTTTTTCATTTCTAAGTATGGGAGACCCCCCTAAAATTTTATTTTTTTTCTATTTTAGTGTGAAAATATTAATGCGGTTCACAGAATACATCTACACACTAAGTTTCAACAACATAGCTCTTATAGTTTCGGAGAAAAAAGGCTGTGACATACGGACAGACGGACAGACGGACGGACAGACAGACAGACAGACATGACGAATCTATAAGGGTTCCGTTTTTGCCATTTGGCTACGGAACCCTAAAAAACATCAGAATAACACTATCTACTTCCATCCCTAAAATACAGCTGAAGCGGGTAAAACTGAGGGAATTAAAATACTAAGATATCTTACATTCACTATCACAGTTATCGTTATAAAAACTCTCCATAGCTCTTCAAAAGCCACAATACCTCACTATGAGAATCATAGCTGAACTAGATATCTCATTGAAATTATAATATACTGACGCGAACGAACAATTTAATGTATGTATTTGTGATCTAAATACCAAAAACGGTGCCTGTACCCGTATGACGTACAGTCGGCGTATCAAAACGTTGGACATATGTACAACTTTGTCATAGTCAATTTATTTTGCTTCAGAGGGCACGTTAAATTGTTGGTACCGGTTGTTTCAATTGTTAGAGCATGTCGGAGGCCTTTAGGCGGTCTAATAACTCTGACTCCAGGGTTGGCTACTAACCTACTCTAACTTACATATAGTCAAATTGAAAGGCAAGGCGAAATATTGTCATTCATGACAACAAAACGCCTCTTTGGAGCGTTCCATGAATCTAATAATACCTAATAAAAATGTCGATAGGAATTTCCGAATTTTATAATGCGCGTAAGTTAGTGACCAACCCTGGTGTCGGAGTATTTAGACCGCCCAAAGGCTTCCGATATGGTCTAACGATTTAAACAAATGGGACCGACTGCTTTACGTGCCCTCCGAAGCACGATAGCGGTCAGATTGAAGTGCCACTTACGGCCATCCATCCAAGTACGGGCCGAGCGAGCCGCTGACTTCAAAAATACCTACTAAAATAATGCGACACTAAGTGCTCATCTTTTTTGTGTGCTGACTGTACAATATTATAAAATATTTAGATTTATCTGTTGCTTAGTCGTAAGGACAAGGTATTTTAAAAGTTAGGTTTTAAACATGATGGAGGATTCTACGCGGTCTAAACTCCTGACTTTCTTTAAGGGTGAGGCCAACTGGTATCGGAGTCTTTAGTCCGCCTAAAGACCTTCGATATGGTCTATTGGGCATGGTCGATAGATCAACGTAACGTCCGAAGCAAGGTAGGACTCAAATACAAATGGTAATTTCAGCCACCCATCTATATTGTGGCCGAGGTGCATGTTGCTTTACATTCACAAGGTAGGGAAAATATTTTTTGGGTGTTATAGGTACCTACTCGTAAGTTGGAACTGTTTGTCTGTAGCATCTTAGCTCCTAAAGGACCGTAACGATTTAACCGTATCTCTATTGACTCTCTATTAGTTTGGCAGTAAACCTAATTTCGTACCCACCCACATAATGATGATTTTACGAGTATTTTATCTAGAATAACATTGACGTTATTCAGTGAGGATGGATCTACGTTAGTTATTCCTTCGCACTAAAATCTAAATGAAAATTAGCGCAGAAATAAGAGGGACACTAAAACAAGACAATATGTTTTCTATCTTTTGTCTCTTTTCTCATACAGATAGCGAGATTTCTTTAAAGAATATAAAACCGAAGACGAAAAGATTCTCTTGACGATATCTGAGACATCAGACATAGAGAAATATAATAAGGATCTTTCAAATCCTTGATCTTAGCGCCGCTTATGTTGGTGATATTATTCTTACCTGGTGACTGTGGCGGCGGCGCCGGCTGCGCTACCGGTATAGTCGCCGACCTAGCGCCAGGCTGTTGGAGCCATTGCACCTAAGAAATAGTAAATATTATAATGCCGGTCAGAAACCTTAAAAAAACAAATTATAGATCAAAGAAAGCCGGTCCAATATACACCCTCTTAATTTTGACTTTGCGGTAGTAGGGTAGAAATAAAGTCACGTCCCTAACTAACGATATTTTAACTCACAGTTAGCGGCAAACCTTTCCCCCTTTTAGTAAACAGATAGTCAGACAGACGCGGCGTTGGACTGTGTTTTATAAGTAAGCATAGTAGCCTATAGTAGATAGTATATACCTGTTGTTGCTGTCCCAATTCTGGTGCGATTTGACTCCGTATGAAAGTGACACTTTGTGGCGCCGGCGACTGCGAGCCGGGCGAGCCCACCACTGTGCCTGGAGGCTGTCAACATAGACAAGTTAATATCTCACCGTCCTCCATCTTTATAAGATGGCCGATTACAATAGTCAGTAAAGGCATACCATCTTATTCATAAAAGATATTTAGCTAAAACACTTGTTATAAAGTGTTTTGTCTCTTTTGCTCTTTTTGAAAATAGCGTATGTCGGAAAAGGACAAATTTGATAGCTAAAATGCTGTTAGAGATTGTCTAAGCTGAAATGACGCGCCCCACTACTTAATTACTTTATTTAGATGTGTGAGTGTAAATATTAATAGCGGCACTTCATCTGTGTGGGAGCGCCAATTATTGATTTCTATGTGCACATGTCGGCCGACTAGTCGGGTGATAAATCCGAAAACGCTCGCTCTATGGAGCAGCGCCGTCACTTTGTATGAAACAAGACGTCCTCTCCTCTCGCGCGTTCACGATCAACTAAACTAGTTGGACAACAAATCCGAGAATTGCACTTCTTAGCGAGTACGGCGAGTACGGCAACTGAACGACCAATTATAATTGCATGTTTATGTGTATTGCGTCCATATTTAAAATTTGCTAGTGTGCGTAAATGCGGAGGTGGGGCGTGTCATTTCAGCTTGGACAATCTCTACAAGCGTTAAAATCTCGAATACATTTAATTATGGATTAAGTAATTTATTTCAATGTTTTATTCGTAATTTCCAACGAGGTCTAGTTACCCTCAACCCTTCTATTAATTCCATATAATTATCTCAAACCATACTAAAATCCTTCTAAAACTGATCAGCACGAACCCTAATTCTTAAAATCTATCCTTATAGGTCTAAATACCTTCTTTACTGATTTTTCCTTTACTTCACCAAGAAATCTCATCATAATTTTATCTAACCTGTTGATGCGCTAAAGCGGCCGCTCGTTGGAAGGACAGTTGTCTTCTCTTCTGCAGCTGTGCTACGAACATCGCTCGCTGTTGAGGGTTCATCCGCTGAAGCTGCGCGTGCGTTTGAGCGTCCAAGTGGATGAGTTGGCGTCCCCCGCCGCCCGCCGTCCATGACACCTGGTTTGTTGATAGAGATTTAAGGGTTAACGTTGTCTTATAAATATCCTAGCATTTTAATTTAAGAGTTCAGTTTCCTCAAAAGAGTCTTTTAGAATTAACGAATGTTACATCAAATTGGGAACAGCGTCGTGCTTTTTGAAGTAGGGTTAAAGAACTCCGAAAATAAGGAATAGGTTATCAATTGGATATGATACATTTTAAGCCGTGTTTAACTTACGTTTCAAAGACATTGTTCGTATTATTTTCCATTCAGTAAGAGTGAGGAGCGAGGGAGAGCATTTGGAACTGTTCAGAGCACTAAACGAAAATGTGTCTTAAGATATTGATAAATATGGTCGACTTTCTAACTAAACCCAATCCCTATAGAAAATTCTTACGTTGTGATGGAACACTAAACTTTTTCTCTAGAAATAATCGATACATTGTACAGATATTGAAGTGTACAGTCTCACTCTACAGTTTTAATAACAGTCATGTACCTTAGGAGAAAATATTTTTCTGAAGTATTGTACTCAGCTTTTTTAACAATTCAACATCCGAATTGCGCCTCAATGGGATGCAAAGAAAATATACACATTTTTGTGATGTTAAAGGCTTACAATGTTAGGTGTTATACCTATATAATAATCGTACCTTCGTTTCTTATATATGACTTAAGTAAAAAATGGTTTTGACAAAGGAAGATAAGCCTCAAAATGTATAAATATAAAATGTGTGAAATTGTAGTGCTGTAAAAGCTTTTTAAACAACTTATTGCAATTAGGAAAGTGAAGAATGCCAAAGATAGCTCTAGAAGAAAGAATGTCTCCCATCTGCCCAGCAGAGGGAAAACAAAGCTTAAATTAAAAAAAAATAGGTAAACATATCACTAAAATGTGTGCAAACCCATAATTTTGGCTAATTAACCACTTATTCAGTTTTATATGATCATGTTTGATGAGGTGTAGATTGCAGCATTAAAATGGATGTGTTAAGAAGTAGTATGTGCCATATTCAATATTTACCAGATAAATAAATAGGATGCAGATATGAGAGGGTGTTAAAGGTACAAAGAAGCAGGAAATCAAACAAAGCACGGAAAAGCAAGCAAATATGTAACAAAAAAGTTTATTACAAACGTAACAGGCTTAAAACTAATATCTTAATATCTTACCCTAGGACCGACAGCACCAGGCTGTGCGATTTGCTGTCTTTGCTGTAAATATTGCTGCTGTTGCCAGGAGACATTTTGTCCCCCTTGCACTAACTGCTGTCCCCCTGGAGAGACAATCTGCTGCCCTCCAGCATGGGTTATAATCTGCTGTATACCCCCCGTACCCAACTGAGACCCCGCCTGCGGAGACTGGGGCAACTGTGACAGAACTTGCTGTGTTTGTCCCACTGCTTGCCCAATTATCTGCTGCCCAGATTGAGTGACTATTTGCTGCGATGACTGGGCTATTACCACTTGGTGTTGTTGCCCTTGTTGAGTTATCACATGTTGCCCTTGAGATAAAACTTGTTGTGTTCCTTGTGTTATTATTTGTTGACCCTGGTTCACTATTTGACCTCCTTGGTGTACTATTTGACTTTGGGATACTAATTGCTGGCCACCTTGTAAGGTCACTTGCTGGTTGCCATGTACTAAAATCTGCTGTTGACCTGTATGTTGATTTATTAATACTTGTTGTGGTGCTTGCACTATTTGTTGTTGGCCGGAACTGTTCAACAATTGTTGCTTCTGCACTAAAATCTGGTGACCTTGATTATTAATAGTTTGTTGGAGTATTTGTTGAGATGTCTGTGGTAAACCATGTTGGGGACTCAATTGTGATTGTTGGTTGTTAATCAACGCTTGTTGTTGTGTTTGCATTATCTGCTGTTGTAGAATAACTTGATTTTGTGGGTTACAGTTCTGTACTAAAGGAGTTCTGATAATCTGGTGTTGGCCTTGAACATTTTGCACCATTTGTACATTTTGCTGTCTCCAAGTACCTTGAACTGGGACATTTCCTGACTGCTGCACGGATTGTATCTGCTGTCCTAGTACATTTTGCTGACCTTGTTGTACTAGCTGGTTAAGTTGCACATTCTGTCCTTGTTGATTCTGGGAGGACTGCACAATACCTTGCACACCCATATTTAAATTCTGCTGCTGATTAGTTAAAGACTGTACAGTTTGCTGTTGGATCATATTTTGATTCTGTGACGAGAGTTGTTGTCCTGAGCTGATTATTTGCTGGTTAATCACTTGAGTTTGCCCCATATTTTGTTGGTTGAGTTTAGCATTTTGTAGTATCTGCTGAGTAGATTGTGCAAGCTGCTGAGCTATATTTTGAACAGCTTGTGATGCACTCTGCTGGCTGAGACTCAAACTTTGCTTCATAGCCATGTTTTGTTGGTTCAATTGAGCTTGTTGCAGATTGTTGGCGCTTTGGCTCAACATCTGGCTAATATTTTCAATTTGTTGTTGAGCTGATGTGCTCATAGTGCTCATACTACTCATAGAAGTTACTGGAGACTGAATATTTTGCTGCATATGGTGTTGATTGTTCTGCTGTATATGTTGCAACTGGTTGGTAATGTTTTGTGGCATCTGTGCAACTGAAACATTGGGTTGGTTGAATTGGTTGGAAATATTTTGGCCCTGCTGGTTTTGCTGGTTCATCTTGTTTTGTTGCATCATTTGCATCTTCTTCTGATGTTGTTGTAGCAGTTTTTGTTGTTGTATCTGAATAGCAGTTAGACCGTGAGGTTGCTGTTGCTGAGGCTGATTGTAGTTTTGTTGTTGCATGTTTACTTGTTGACTCTGTATTATATTTGCTTGTGAAACTATTGTGTTTTGACCGAATTTCTGAATCAGTTGTGGGTTCGCTTGGCTACTCTGTATTTGGAGGTTTTGTGTTACAAGACCTTGTTGTAATGCTTTACTCATAATGCTTGATGTGGGTATTGATGTTGAGGTGTATCCCATTGTGTTGATGCCAGAAGTGGCGGGAGATGAACTGGCAACAGACGGAGGATGGTTCCAAGGCATTCTTTGTTTTAACTTGTCTAATAACGCCTGTGTGCTATCATCCTTATTTTCAGCCATATTTTGTGTGGGCACTTCGTTTTTAGCAATACCTTCTTCAAAGTCAAAACCAGTGATAGCACTGATCCTGTCCATGGGTTTCGGAGGCGGTTGAGGCACTATCAGCAGCTTCGGGTGGAAGATATCAGTAACAGCCTGAATTCTAGCCCGGACACTCTCAATCACCCAATCGGGTGTGACAAGTTTTATTTTATGAGCTGGTAGTGATAGCGCTGCACTGTACTTCTTGCCCGAAGCTGAGCCACAGATCAAGTGCGTGCACTGAGAGTCCAAGTTCAACTTCACTTTCCCGCCATGATAGGTAATTATGGCAAAAATTGATTTGGCGTCCGCGGCACTTACTTTCGTCAAACAAGCCACTACATTTACAAATATGGTCTTATTAGGGAAATAAGGCTTAGGGTTGGCTAGTTTCTTGAGACGCGCACACGCAAGCACCCAGTGCTCCGTCACTGCAGGTATTTGGTAGATATCTTGAGCTTCGTCAATGTCGTTTTCTGCGGCATTTTGCCCACATACTAAATGAGTGACATAGTCGGACAAATACTTGGTATTTTCCGCGCCACCGGATTGCAGAAGTCGTACAATCTATAAAACAAGAAACCGGCAATATAGTAACAATATGAGTTAACGAATAAATACAATAAAACTAATGAAAAAACTAAAAAACATACCCGTTCAGAGACATCGCCAGACAAGTAATATTTGACATCCTTGAATATAGGCTCTTGTAATGATAAAGTATCTATGTCGTCAACTATTGTTACCATTTTCTTTTTGTTTTAAAGTTCCATTTACTCATTTACAATCTCATTTTGATTATTTTTTGTAAACGCCGTAATGTCAACTTGAGAAGCGACGGACGGCCATTAATTAGTGTTGCTATATGAAAAAAATATTTTGTAGTATAATACATTGCCAGGAATAAAAAAATATAAATAAAACCTCCTATTCACGATACGAATCTCGTATTTATTGTACAACCTGAGTGTACAACACTACAGTCGTAACCTCTGCCAAATAAATAAATAATAATAATAATAATCTATACTAATATTATAAAGCTGAAGAGTTTGTTTTGTTTGTTTGTTTGTTTGTTTGTTTGTTTGTTTGTTTGTTTAAACGCGCTAATCTCAGAAACTACTGAACCGATTTGAATAATTCTTTCACTGTTAGATAGTCTATTTATCGAGGAAGGCTATAGGCTACATTTTATCCCGAAATTCCCACGGGAACGGGCACAACGCGGGTAAAACCGCGGGGCGCTGCTAGTATGTTATAAAGCTGAAGAGTTTGTTTTGTTTGTTTGTTTGTTTGTTTGTTTAAACGCGCTAATCTCAGAAACTACTGAACCGATTTGAATAATTCTTTCACTGTTAGATAGTCTATTTATCGAGGAAGGCTATAGGCTACATTTTATCCCGGATTTCCTACGGGAACGGGCACAACGCGGGTAAAACCGCGGGGCGCTGCTAGTAACTAAAATAAATATGCCGTGATTTAAGTATACCTGTATGTGAGATAAATTACTAGAAAAATCTGTAGGTATCCATTTTCCTTCAAGATATTTGCAAATGTGTAAATCCAAGTAACATTTTGTCCTTATTGTGGTTATCAATATACATAAATAAATAAGATTTTTTGTAGCTGAACGGATATACCTATGCAATTAATAGAGGGTTTTTAGATAGGTTAGATGTCTCATCAAGTCATTATCATACCTAATGGGAAAATAAATTATTCAACTATTTTAATTATCTGTTTCGAGACTTTCGAGGTAAGTGGGTGGATTTCCCAAATTTTCAAAACTAAAAATGTTTTTAACAGGAAATGTTGGTTAATTTGTAACCTAATTGGTAATTAAGAGTATTGCAGTGGGATATTAAAATATCTTTTGGATATCAAATATAAACAGTTTAAAATTAAAATTAAAATTAAACATAATAGTAGACAATATGTTATTAAATAATTAATTATTTAAATAATATCAAACACAGAGTATACTTCCCTTAGGCGACGATTACACGTAAAGTATTTACTGTGATCCATCAGTAAATAATGACGTATCGTGGTATTTATTTACTGAACGTGTAATCTAATGTATTGATGGATGTCAGTATTTATTAATGGATTTCTAGATTTCTTGATTCTGTAATGATGATCCGTCGGATTATGATTAAAAAGGTGTTACTATGGTCAGAAGTTCTTCAAAGCAGCGTTCAGGCATTCGAAAATAATAATTCTCGTAATCATCCATTTCACCATGTAATTTAATTTCTGCCATTAAATTCAAATGTGTGTACCTTTCCCTTTGTTTTAGCCAATTTTTTGCCCATCGCTTTCGCTTGGCCTTTTTATTTAAACTAAGTGCTAAAATAATAGCCACGCAACCTTTAATTTTCAGCTCTGTAGCCATTTTAGACGTGTGAACAGCAGGAGACCGGACACAATACTGACGTAATAAATACTGTACGTGTAGGCTGGTGTATTAATCCATCAGTAAATACTGAAATCCATCAATAAATACTGTATTGACGGATCACAGTAAACACTTTACGTGTAATCGTCGCCTTTGTTATGTTTAAATAAGTACTCAGGTTCCGACACCTCAGAAACTTGAACACAAAATCAGAACTTCCTTTTATTGAAGTCGGTTAAAAGTAGTCGATCAAAGTGGTAAAATCCTTTATTTATTATAAAAAAGTAATTATAAAAAAAAAACAAAATCACTACGTAACTAATCCGGAAAATAACGAATTAAATTACAGAGTTAATTTTATTTTAAAAACCAGTTATTGGCATTTGGATATCCAGTTTGTGACGTGCGTGATATATTAGAAGGAATTACGTTTGTTCGATAAATATTTTGTAGGTAACTGACTACAAAACCGATTCATCACTACATAGTACAAAACAAAGTTACTTTGCGTCTGTCTATGTATGCTTAGATAAATAAAACTACGCAACGGGTTTTGATGCGGTTTTTTTTAATAGATAGAGGGATTCAAGAGGAAGGTTTATGTGTATAAGAATTCTCGAAATTCCCACGGGAACGGGCACAAGGCGGGTAAACCGCGATCGCTTAGTTTAGTATATTTGCTGTGATGCTGCAGTGTTGTAACGGCGTGCGTAAAAAAGTTGCCTCGAAACGGGTCAATTGAATGAGTTTCGATATCTCGATATCCTATTGGTACGAGTATTATGTATTACGGCCAAATTAATATTTAACACACGTGTGCTCATAAAAACCTAAGACTACATTAACTAATTTATTTGTATGTAAATAGTAAACTTATTTGCAATGTTACATATCACTACATAGTATAAAATAAAGTCGTCTCTTTTTCGTGTCTGTCTGTTTGTCTGTCTGTATGCTTAAATCTTTAAAATTACGCAACGGATTTTGATGCGGTTTTTTGTAATAGGTAGAGTGATTCAAGAGGAAGGTTTTTATGTAAAAAAAATCCCGAAATTCCCACGGGAACGGGCACAACGCGGGTAAAACCGCGGGGCGCTGCTAGTCTATACTATTAATACAAAGAGGTACAATTTTTAAGTTTGTTTGTTTGTATGTTCGTGCTAATCTCGGGAATTACCAGTACGATTTGAATAATTATTTTTGTAATAGATAGTCAAATTCAACGGGAAGGTTATAGGCTATTTTTCATCCCGAAATTCCCATGGGAACGGGCACAACGCGGGTAAAACCGCGGGGCCCTGCTAGTCTTTCATAACAATAATAATGGTTAGGTGTTTACATTTAGTCCCATGTCATAGCAGGCGCGCATCCAGGGGCACTGGGGGCGATCTCCCTTCCTTGGAGAACTGATGATGACCCTTTGGACTAAGTTTTCGTGTTTCTAGCCGACATCACTTCCCGTCAAATTCCGTAAATATCCCGTTCAAATAACATTTTTTCATGTGAAGAGAAAAATACTTCTTTTTCTTCTAAGTTCGCGTTTCTTCTTCGTCGATGGCACAAAAATACAATTTAAATGAGCCCGCTCCAGTGCATCGCTATTCGACACCCCTCTACGCCCTTGTCATTGCGCACATGAGGTCATATAGGGTGCAGCTATATGAGTGTTAGAGAGGCAATCAATAGTAGAACAAAATGTATCCTAAATCCTTATTGTAATTAACAATAAAATGAAAGAATCAATTTGAAAACGATTAACACAAATGCGCTCGTGTTAACTAAATTACCTATTAGATTATTGATACTAACTCTAATGTACCTGCAAGTATCACACACTAAGAGCCTGCGCCGACTATAGTTACAACAGACTTTAAACTGATTTAGTCGCGAACAAAACTGTCTGTCTGTTTAATAGACCTAAAGTTTATGGTAGACAAAAAAGTCTATGGCAGACAAAAATGACAGTTTTGTCTCTCGAGTGCTCTCCAATATATTTTCTTAGACTAGCTGTCTTAAGCTGATTAGGTAAACTGTCTAACTCTAGTCTTGACTATAATGTAGTCAGACTCTAAATAATACAAATTCTTGGGCTTCACGATTAATATTTACGGCGTATTTCCCTAACAAAACGTTTTGTACGCACGTCGCGGTAAATACAACTTGATCTACAGGTGGATAGGGCTGGCGCAGTCATATTCTAAGTTCAAGTACTTAAGATGGGTGACAAGATGACAGTAAATTCGGACAGAGTCACCATCGAGTCCATTCGTGCTTGGAACTTTATACGAGTGTACTCTTAAAGTGTACAATAATGGTTATGTACCTAATAAATAATGTAAAATCGTCTTATATCTCAGCGGAAGACACACATTTCTATTAGGGACAAATTAAAATATAGACCTCCCCGCAACTCTCTAATTAAAATTGCTTTGGATAAAATTTAGACACATATTCTCAACTTTTGGTAACAAACCGCTCTACTATTTCAGTACTCTAAAAACTGCCAACCCTACAAGCTAACGAATACTAACACAATCCACATGAATGGGTCATCTGTTAACAAGCAGACAAGTCCGTCAGTATTCGCGCGTACGCTAACTCAGACACACGCGAGCGAAAAAATCATGACAATTCGAAACAGAAAAATCTTGAGAGTTTAAATCAGTGAAAATGTACCGGACATACTGTGTTTTTATCTCGCTGTTTGTGTTCAGTAACTGTCAATATTTGCAGTCACCTTGTCCTGGATTATTCGACTACCAGAGTGACGGGAATGGTGTTTATGGATTGATACAGCTAACTTCAAACGGGAGGCCTGTAAGCACAGTCCATTTGAGAGCTAACTTTACGTTAGCTGCCAGGCTGCCTACGGTAAGCTATAGATGGTCATATAGGTGGTCAGTTTGTAGATGGGACAAGCTGTTTTTGTTTGAGAGTTGTCTATGGCAAGCTATAGATGATAGGCAACTGTTTTTAAGTTATAAATGGGACAAGCTGTTTTTGTTAAGCTTGAGGATAGTGTATGGCAGGGTATAGACTTTAGGCTACTGTTCTAATAAGCTATAGATGATATAGATCGGCTATTGTTTTAAATTTATAGATGGGACATGCTGTATTTAAGTATTAAGCGTGTGGGAGGGTTACGGCCAAGCTGGTTTTGTTATGTGATTGATTACCTTAAAGTTGGTAGTTGATTAATAGGAATAAGCTGGCCCCAATAATCTAATGCAATACAATGCCTCTAATCTCACTGAAGGTACAGTGAGGTACAGCGAGGAAGAAGTCGTAATCATCAATCTTGCCTTGTGTTAGTTGGTGATATCAAACTCGTAAAATGAAGCTACAGAAACGAACACATTAATTACAATCAAACATTGCATCTATTTAATGAACTGATACAACCTATAATTATAAATAACTACCAGCGCCCCGCGGTTTTACCCGCGTTGTACCCGTACCCGTGGGAATTTCGGGAATTTTTATACATATAAACCTTCCTCTTGAATCACTCTACCTATTACAAAAAACCGCATCAAAATCCGTTACGTAATTTTAAAGATTTAAGCATACAGACAAACAAACAGACAAAAGTAGCGACTTTGTTTTATACTATGTAGTGACTAGCAGCGCCCCGCGGTTTTACCCGCGTTGTACCCGTTCCCGTGAGAATTTCGAGATGAAACATAGCCTATGTTACTCGTGGATAATGTAGCTTTCGAATGGTCAAAGAATTTTTTAAAACGGTCCAGTAGTTTTTGAGCCTATTCATTACAAACAAACAAAGCTTTCTTCTTTATAATATTAGTGTAGATACAAAACGTCATACTTTATCAAATAAAAACTGCATAACCAGTTTTAACTGTTTTTTGTTAATCACTTCACATTTTGAATAGCATTATTAAAATTTAAATTAGTATTTTTGGTTGTTATGAAGGAGGTAACAACCACAAGTAGTCATTTAAGTCATTTGAAGTACCTGCCACAAAATGTGCCTAAGTATGGGTGCGTTTCCACTGAAGCCGAGCGGAGCGGTGCGTACCAAGTCTAATTCACCAATCACAGCGCATTGTGATTGTCAAACAACGCATTGAAGCTGTCAAAGTCATTTCGCACCGTATATGAGCGAGAAGGGTGGGTTTCCATGGAAACGGGACTCCACTTCTTTGGAAGCGCCGTTATCACAGTGAAGGGACATCAGAAGTGATTTTTTTGAAAGAAGAAGATAGATAATTATCTTATAAAGTACTCGTATTTTTTTTTTAAATAAATTTGCTTTTTGCCAACACCGCCGTCATTGCATCGTACTTGCGCCCCCTATTACTTGAAATCCATGATTAGAATAGAGAAAGCTTATCTACAATGATTGATAGTATTACCACGATCTAGGTACGCCTACTCAAATATGTGTGGATATTTCGATACCAGATATTTAATTAGTAGGCAGTTGTAGTATAATAATGAAAATAAATTCATTTAATTTACAAAAAAATACCCATAACATACATTTAATACTTAACTTCATTCAAAACAATAAGGGCCGACACTGCGTTAAACGTGCGCACGCCGCGGTTTCATACAAAACTAGCAGCGCCCCGCGGTTTTACCCGCGTTGTGCCCGTTCCCGTGGGAATTTCGGGATAAAATGTAGCCTATAGCCTTCCTCGATAAATAGACTATCTAACAGTGAAAGAATTATTCAAATCGGTTCAGTAGTTTCTGAGATTAGCGCGTTTAAACAAACAAACAAACAAACAAACAAACAAACAAACAAAACAAACTCTTCAGCTTTATAATATTAGTATAGATTGGACCGTCGCGGGCGCCCGTCGCGGGCGCCCGTCGCGTGCGGTGTCATACAAAAGTGAACCGACGCGTGCGCACGCGGCGGGCGCACGCGACGGGCGCACGCTTAACGCAGTGTTGACCCTAAATAAATAAAATTAGTTAATGCCTTAATCACATTGTTGTGTTCGCCAAATGCGATCGCCGAACTTGTTTCAACCTATTCCAGTCTTCTATACTACACGGGCGGTTGACTGCGGACACCAAGTTATGACAACTGCTGTCACTCACCGAATATGTCCGACTGTATTCTTAACACTTGCGGTCTCCGAACGACATAATATAACTGTGCCTTAAATTAGGTATATATTCGTTCATGTAATTAACGTATTTAAATGTATATATTTTTCTTCATAATTTAGTCATTAGTTTTTCATAATTTTGACATTATTTTTTCCATAAGCGCTATTAATAATTATTTTTTGAAAATATTCAAATTCCATGAGTATTTTGTATTGACCCGGACTTAAATTCCTTCAAACTAGTTTTTAATTTTTTATAACATTTAAATAACTTTAAATACTTGTATTGTACATCATAATTCATAATCAGATTTTTTTTGGGGTCATAAAGTCATGTATATCTTGGTTTCTATTTGGCAGTCTATTTTTAAGGTCGTTTATTATGAGCAAGCTTACAATCTGAAAGGCAGGCTATCGCGTTCTACAAAACACTAGTGAGCGAGTATTTTGGATTGACTATCCGTTGAGGCAGGCAGACTGCTTGAGCCCAAGCAGTCTTGACTTGACTTCAAATGTTGCTCTAAGACTATTCAAACGGGAAAAGACTAGAGGAGATAGGACAGGCTAAACGTTGCTTAACATGCACGATTTCTCTCAGTACTACGCCACGAGCGATACGGAGTAAATAATAGTATTATGTTACTTATATTTGCTGTTGCAATTACTTCGGTAAATAATGCGAACAAAGATTTGTATCGTACTTAAAACGCTTTACAGATAAAAGATTTTAAGCCCGCGGGACATTATTGTGCCTCAAAAACTATGAACTCTACGTCAGAAGATTTACACTTACGGCTAATCTCTCTAAGCCTGGCCGCATACGTGCGGAATCCGAATTCGTTTTCCGAATTCGTTTTCCGTATGCGGAATTCCGTGGACCTAGCGCAGACGTTCGTTTTTTTGCATTAGGATTTGTAAACTGCCAGTACGTTCAGTGGGGAATTGGTTTGATTTGTTTTTAATTCCGCACGGAAATTTCCGAATGTGTGCGCCGGCACAAACAAAACGTATTCGTTTTCCGCATTCGTTTTGTCATAATGTTGAAACACTGAAATTGTCAAATCTGGAATCTAATAAATTTTTTTAGTTATAGATATTGTTAGGTTCAATAAATTATTGACAGAATTTTGTATGTTTTAAAGAAAAGAGGTTTATATGTTTATGAAAAGAGGTTCGTTTACATCGCAAACTATTGGAGGGAAAGAGAATAAAAGGGCGGGAATCTTGATTGAACTCTAGCAGGCCACGGACGTGGGAGAAAAAGGGGAATAAAAAGAAAAAGGATTGTAAGGATTCAAGTGTAAGTTCATAATAAGGTAATTATAACGATATGAAGTTTATATATCTTTATGTTAAATTCAAAGGAATGTCTATTATGTTCATTACTAAAAGGTGTGTGTAAATATATTATGTTTTAAAGTATACAGTGGTTTTATATATTCAATTACCCATGGAATAGAATGGAAGTAACCTCATTCGGTTACAATATGTCCGATGCGCTCGGTGCGGGCGCGATACTGAATAGAAATTTCCGAATGTGTGCGCCGGCACAAACAAAATGTATGCAAGTGCTGCGTTCCGCATGACGTCATTAGGTTTTTTCGAGTAGGTTTCTCCGAACGCGCCGGCTTGCAAACGAAACGTACGTGCGGAACTTATTCCGTTCGAAAAAAAACGAACGTGTGCGTCAAATAATGTATTTTCTACTGATTCCATGCATTCAGATGTCCGAATGCGGAAAACGAATGCGGAAAACGAATTCGGATTCCGCACGTATGCGGCCAGGCTAACGCGCCGGCTTGCAAACGAAACGTACGTGCGGAACTTATTCCGTTCGAAAAAAAAACGAACGTGTGCGTCAAATAATGTATTTTCTACTGATTTCATGCATTCAGATGTCCGAATGCGGAAAACGAATGCGGAAAACGAATTCGGATTCCGCACGTATGCGGCCAGGCTTATTCTGTAACCTTTATAATTATCTTTGCTCAATAATAATCTACGGTACTCAACGATCAAAAGACGAAAAAAAGGTCGATATAAAATTAAAATTGGAACATTCATCAAAAATATTAGTCCTCCGCGGACCCAAATTCTTCTACACAGGCGAGTGACCAAAACAATTTGGATAGTCATAAAATAAAAAAACGTTCCCATTAAGCGGAGTAGAGCGGTGTGGAGTCCAATTGACCAATCACATAATGAATTAGATCAACTATCAACATCTCTCCGTAATGCGCTAGGATTGGTCAATTTACTTCGCACTTCTCCACTTCGCTTCAGTGGAAACGCACCCTAAGTCTTGTTTGTACAAGGATAACAATCTAAGTCACGAACAAACGATAGATCTAATACAAACATAACTCCTAAACACTTATATACATTTAGAATTCTCAGTATAGGCTTCAATTACTTGAAAAAACATATTGAATCAAACTTTTTGTTCAAATTGACTCTGTGTTGATAAATAATTTTTTTGACGTTTGGGCTACTTGGAAAACGAAGTCTTATTCATTTTTGTCTATTGATATAAGACAAAATATGAAATAATTAAGTCTATATCCCACTAATATTATAAATGTGAAAGTTTGTGAGGATGTATGTATGTTTGTTACTCATTCACCCAAAAACTACTGAACGGATTAGCATTAAACTTGACAGTAATATAGGTTATGCATCAGAAAAACACGGGAAAGATTTTATCCCAAAATTCCTGCGGGAATGGGTATAACCCGGGGCGCTGCTAGAGATAATATAAAATGGATATTCATGATTATTTTAGAAATTATTAAACACTACTTCACCCTAAATTACTACAGGAACGAGTACAACGTAGGTAGCCACGGGGCTCCTAACAGTTCCTAAACTATTACATAAACTGCAGACTTAAATTAAGTTAAAACTTGTAATGGGAAATACCGGCAAAAGAGAAATTGAGGTTACAATACAAAACATCGTCGAAAAAGTTACGCGAGAGTTTTAATAAAAAAGACGTGTGGCACTCGGGGACTGCCGCGGTGAAGCTATTGCATAGCATTTTGTATCAACTTATGCAATTATACTATATATATATTTTTTTAAATTATTTTATTCATGCAGTATTGCTTATTGTGGGTTCACCCCTCCCGCCTCCTCTCTCTCTCTCCCCTCCCGTCTCCTCTCTCACCGCTCCCGCCTCTTCTCTCTCACCCCGCCCGCCTCCTCTCTCGCTCTCACCCCTCCCGCCTCCTCTCTCTCTCACCCCTCCCGCCTTCTCTCTCTCTCTCACCCATCTCTCTCACCCCTCTCTCTCACCCCTCTCTCTCACCTCTCACTCTCACCCCTCTCTCACCCCCCTCTCTCATCCCTCTCTCTCATCCCTCTCTCTCACCCCCCTCTATCAGCCCTCTCTCCCACCCCTCTCTCTCACCCCTCTCTCTCACCCCTATCTCTCACCCCTCTCTCTCACCTCTCTCTCTCACCTCTCACCCCTCTCTCTCACCTCTCTCTCTCACCTCTCACTCTCACCCCTCTCTCACCCCCCTCTCTCACCCCTCTCTCACCCCCTCTCTCACCCCTCTCTCTCATCCCTCTCTCTCATCCCTCTCTCTCATCCATCTCTCTCACCCCCCTCTATCACCCCTCTCTCTCACCCTCTCTCACTCACCCCCCTCTCTCACCCCTCTCTCTAACCCTCTCTCTCACCCCTCTCTCTCACCCCCCTCTCTCACCCCCCTCTCTCACCTTATCTCTCACGCCTCTCTCTCACCCCCCTCTCTCACCCCCCTCTCTCACCCCTCTCTCTTTCCCCTCTCTCTCACACCTCTCTCTCACACCTCTCTCTCACCCCCCTCTCTCACCCCTCTCTCTCACCCCTCTCTCTCACACCTATCTCTCACCTCTCACCCCTCTCTCCCACCCCTCTCTCTCACCCCTCTCTCTCACCCCTCTCTCTCACACCCCTTTCTCCCTCCCCTCTCTCTCACCCCTCCCTCTCACCCCTCTCTCTCACCCCTCTCTCACCCCTCTCTCTCACCCCTATCACTCACCCCTCTCTCTCACCCCTCTCTCCCACCCCTCTCTCTCACCCCTCTCTCCCACCCCTATCTCTCACCCCTCTCTCTCACCCCTCTCTCTCACCCCTCTCACTCACCCCCCTCTCTCACCCCCCGTCTCATCTCTCTCTCTCACCCCCAACGCACAATCGCACACAACGCCGTGTCGAAGACTGCCGAACTAAAACGACGTTAGACGATGCACGGCCTTCAAGCCACACCTCCTTGCCACAATCTCGCCAGATCACCAACTCGCCAGCTCGCCAACTCGCCAGCTCGCCAACTCGCCAGCTCGCCAGCTCACAAACTCGCCAGATCGCCAACTCGCCAATTCGCCAACTCGCCAGCTCGCCAGCTCGCCAACTTGCCAGTTCGCAAACTCGCCAACTCGCCAGCTCGCCAACTCGCCAACTCGCCAACTCGCCAGCTCGCCAACTCGCCAACTCGCCAACGCGCCAACTCGCCAACTCGCCAATTCGCCAATGCCAAATGCACGGCCTTCAAGCCACACCTCCTTGCCCGTCGGAGTGGGGAGCGTGAGGTTTTTTCGTTACGGAATTTCTGGATTCGGTCCCCGCGCTCAAGGCCCGCGATAGAAGCTATGCAATAGCTTAATAACATTTTAATTCAAGGTACACTTCACTTAAGTACTTAAAAAAGAATTGGACTTAACGGCCGATCATTACTTACACTAAGCTGTTAAAGTATCTGTAAACTGTCAGTTGCGAAGGCGAATGTCATTTGAATGACAATATTTCCGTTAATTTCGTCAATATTGTCATCCAAATGACATTCGTAATTTATATTGTCCATTGAAATTATATCGATTGGCCCAATCTCTAAGTAAATGATGTAACGTATACGTTTGCGATCATTGATCAATATGCGATTTTTATCAATCGTCAATCGCCTACAAAAATCGATTGTGCAATGGATCAATTATTCGACGGTTGTCTTATCGTTATCAATTTCTTAAATTTCAATTAATCGATAACATTGTTGTGGATTCGCAAAGGAGCAAAATAATTACATCTTCAATGAGCGAGGGCTTTTGTCCTGTCCTGAAGACAAGCCCATACATCTTTGGTCATTCGTAACTTAACCAAAATTTAACTGTGGTGCTAAACCTCAAGAACAAAAAAATTGAGGAACTTGAAGGCCTTCATATATCATTTGATTTTTTTAAAATGATTACCTGTAACAAAAATAATGATGACTTAAATTCGCAGTACTTAGCTGTCAATCATTCGTGTAGCGTATGATTGATTGTTGGAATAATAAAAAAACTGATTAAGCCCCGCGGTAACACGCAGTGAGGTCTACACTGAAATTTTGATAAAAACTTTTTTCAAACTCGTCTTTTTTTCGCAAAAAAGAGTAAAAACTTGAAACTTGTTTCAATCATGTATACGGTACTTTAAGCACTGCATTTTTCGTAAAGGGTATAAGTACTTAGAAAGTTTGCTTTTTGCCACCCAAAAGGAAAAGGACCGTTATGCACGAAATCTCAAAATAACATTTCATACATGATTCGTACATAATGCCTTATTCATAAACATTTATGAAAAACATCTCAACTGTCAAATAGTTTGTCCCTTTCCGATATTCACTATTTTCCGAAGAGCAAAAGAGACAAAACACAATGACATAATAACTTTTTTTGTAATTGTGTCATTGTACAGTGTACTAGAGATTATAAGGGGTACTCGTATAAAGAGTGCGTTTCCATTGAAGCAGAGTAGAGCTGTGCGGACCGTAACTGACCAATCACAACGCATTACGAAAAGATTTTGACAATGTCAACAGCCTCCGTGGTCTTGTGGTTTGAGCACCCGGCTCACGACCCGTGAGGTTCCGGGTTCGATTCCCGGTGGGGATATCTCACAAAAATCTCTATGTGAGACTTTCCTCAGTTTGGTTAGGGCATTGCAGGCTGAATCACCTGATTGCCCGAAAAGTAAGATGATTCCGTGCTTCGGAGGGCACGTTAAGCCGTCGGTCCCGGTTACTTTCTACGGATAGTAGTCGTCACATGAGCGGTGAGCCACGTCAGAGGCCTTTGGCGGCTCAATAACTCTGACACCAGGATTGGTCAGGTTGGCCATCCACTCGATGAAGAAGAACGCATTACGAAAAGATTTTGACAATGTCAATGCGTTGTTTGACAGTTACAATGCGTTGTGATTGGTCAATCCGGTCAGCTCCTCTCCGCTTCAATGGAAACGCACCCATAAGCTTGGGGAAACCCTAAAGATATTAACTACATAATATCATCATTACATAGTATAAAACAAAGTCGCTTTCCGCTTTCCGCTGTCTGTCTGACCCTATGTATGCTTAGATCTTTAAAACTACGCAACGGATTTTGATGCAGTTTTCTTAATAGATAGAGTGATTCAAGAGGAAGGCTTATATGTATATAAATTCCCAAAATTCCCACGGGAACGGGCACAAGGCGGGTAAAACCGCGGGGCGCTGCTAGTATTAAGTATTGTATTAGGTAGGTACACTTTGGAATGAGTAAGTGTCATGTCAATATATCATCAAAATAAACGTCATCTTCTGAATCATCAATATTCAAACTTGACTGTACATATATTTTAATACTTTTCCTTATTCTAAATAAAATATTGTTAATTTGAAGAGAACTTTTCCCTTGTGTTTTGTTCTTTGGTTTTTATTTTACGGGCGGATCAAAATAAATGGTTCCGTTTAGTGGAATCGTTAATAATATTTAGGTAGGAATCGAAGATTGGTTTGAAACTTTCATTGTAAGCAGATGTGTAATAAACCGGTTTAGTTTAAGCAGTTTTTGTGTTTCAAAATTAGAAAGTAATTAAAAGAGTTTTTAACGACGGCGGTGACTACCGAAAATTAATATTGAACAGTGAACACTGTCTCCTAGACTATCACTACATATTATAAAATAAAGTCTCCGGCCGCGTCTGTCTGTCTGTTCGCGATAAACTCAAATACTACTGCACGGATTATGACGCGGTTTTTTTAAAATAGATTGAGTGATTTTCAATTTCAATTTCAATTTATCAATTTCAATTTAAGAGAAAGGTTTATATTTATGTATAAACATTCTCGAAATTCCCACGGGAACGAGCACATCGCGGGTGAAACCGCGGGGCGCTGCTAGTGTTTAATAAACTGATTTTGTTAAAGTAATTTTTGTGTTTGAAAATTTTAAAGTAATTAATGAGAGTTAACTATTAATTATTAATTAAATAAATATTGAATGAATATTATCTCATACCCTATAAATAAATTTTAAAAAATGCGTTACTTTAGAAAAAAACAATCGTCTTTTTGGTTTACGTAAGTATTTAGAATTTACGTTGTCACGTCATACCTACAACTATTTCCCTGGCTTACTACCTTCAGTTAAAACAAAGAGAAAACGCACTTAGCTCATAAAACTAGTTTCCAGTAAAAGGGTAGAACCTTCTTGCGGAATTCACCTTTAAATTAAAGTTAATGTGAAGACTTGCGTAACAGACAAATGAACTTCCTTTTCCTTATATGTAATAAATAAATTAATCATACCAAAGAGATTGCATTTAAGTATTTAAAATTGACCAGGATTTGAGATCACTTTGCAAGCAAGCGTAGGTCTTAATACGAATAATCAACACAGTAATTATCATTTACAAAGTTGGAAAGTAATGTTGTCGTTGGCCGATTTTCCAACTGTTCAAGTGAGTATTATGAATGTCAGTCAACGCACTTGAACACCAACCAAAAACAATAATAAACTAAACCATTTTCCTCATAGAAAAAAATGTCTTTGGTCGCAAATCGGCCATATTTATTTACACTTTAGTTTAGAACTCGGAAGAAATAAAAGCTTGTTTTATACTAATTTATTTTAATCTACATTAACATTATTGTCAAAATTCACCAGTGTAGCGGGGCATTCCCTCGAGGAAAACGCAAGATGAATGACATAAGGGCAAGGACCTATAGACAACTGGTCTCTACTTGATTTATGGTCAACGGACTGTCGTTGCTATTTTCACGTGGTGATTATTTTCTCTATGGCTATTTTCACAACGGTACCAGTAGAGTACCCTGTTATACATACCGCACACTATTATTACAAGGTATTTTGACAAGGTACAACAACAAATCCAACTTTATTCAATTTTTTTTGGATTGGCACAAAATGTGGTTACATGTCGTCAATTTTCCAGCCGAAGACGATTGCTTCTGAAGAGGAAAAAGGTTTAGAGATAGGTAAGAATGAAATAAAATTACTAAACCTTTTCCTCTTCAGGAGTAATCGTCTTCGGCTGGAAAATTGACGACATTGGTCCACATTTTGTGCCAATCCAAAAAAAATAGAGTATAAGTATAATGACACTAAATTCGGTGTCTCAGGAAGGCCTGATTACTGTCGAGCCTCTGGAGGTTAGGCTAAGGAGTTGATGGCACCTTCTCCAAAATGTTCAACTGTATTTGCTTACTATGGGACCGAATAATCGATATAAAAAAGGAGCAGGTTTCTCAATTTGGCCGTATGGAACGAAGTTCCTTAAATATCGCGCGTTGCGAAAGGGGGCTAGACGGAAAAAATGGTAACCATTTTTATGTTTTTTAGGTGAGTTCGCGGATAATTGAATCTAATTTATTCAACTTTAAACATTGTCAGGAAGTCGACAGAACAGATATTTAATTATTTTACTTACTAGATTTTGAAGGTGGTTAGTTTTTTTTGAAAAGCTTTTTTTGACTTTTATACCGTTTAAAAAAACTTAACAGCTAGTTAATCACGTTTTTGACTTTTTGTCTAATTTCCTAAAACGTGAGATGTGACGTCATAATCATAACACAAGTCTGCAGATGACTATTAAATCCCAATGTTAAATCCACCCAATTATAACAGCGATTGAACAAAAATAACGCTCCAAATACACTACTGCGTTTGTCTACGGTCGCAGATCTTATTTCAAATGTTTCAAACTACTTCTGTTGTCAAACGTCATCTTCACACTAGGTTAAATTGTCTGCTGACTGCAAACGCTTATGGGTAAATTTCTATTGGTGGAACGGAGCTGCGCGTACCGTAAATTGACCAATCACAATGCATGATGAAAAGATTTTGACAGGTCAATGCGTTGTTAGACAATCCCAATGCGCGGTGATTGGTAAATCGGGTTCCGCACCGTTTCTCTTCGTTTCTATGGAAATGCACTTTAACAATCTGGAAGCTGCAGTCGGTTCTTGACTGCGGCTGACTACCGTATTCTCGCACTGCATGTTGCATGCAGCGAACTACATACCTACTGTAATTGCGTTTTAAACAATTTGTATTTGAACTGCGAACATAAACGTCAACGACCTTTTGAAGCGAAGAACAGACTGCAAAGAGGTTTTGTGATAACTCATCTCTTTTTAAATCGTTTAAAAATGGAACCGATAAGCATAATATACCTACTTAATAATGTCGATGATTATACCGAATGAATTTTCGATGGGTGGCCGAGCGCTACCGTGCTTCGGAGGGCACGTTAAATTATCGGTCACGGTTGTTTCAATCGAAAGGCCACGTCGGAGGCCTTTATAGGAGGCGGTCTAAAAACTCCAACAGGATTGGCCACTAACCTAAACAAACGTACTTTTCAAATTTTCGAAATCGGTTCATTAACAAACATTCAATTTTTAAAAAATGTTCAGTCTCATTGAGATCCTTAGTTTTTTGAAGCAGGTAAAAATATACTCGGCAGCACATAAATCACATGCTTACTATCTACCTATAGGTAAGCTTTTGCATATAATTTTATTAGCATTTTCCTCGTAACACGAGAATAGACTACCAATGTTTACTTATATTTACGTATTAAGTATATAAATAAGTATATAAACAGATGAGCAATCGTAAATCGTTGTGTAAGCACCATAAGTTGAGTTCTGCCTTTTGCCATTCAATAGGCCTTCTTGTTCTCAAACATAAATGTGCATATTTTTATTAAGATCCTGGCAAACCCACTCACTGTATTAATATCTTCAGTGAGATGAGAGGCCTTTGCCCCGCAGTGGCACATTACAGGGTCATACTGTATACTTTAAGGACCTTATTAATAAAAGCTTATTAACAGCACTTTAGCTATCAAATGGTTTGTCCCTTTCCGACATACACTATTTGCCAAAGAGCGAAAGAGACAAAACACTGTTTAAGTTAAATATCGTTTATAAATAAGGCGGTAAGACTCATTGACCCGAAGAAGAGGAACTTCCGAATCAAAAACCATCATCAAAAAATAACTCGTTTTCCTTCCAGACTTACGTAGGCCAGATTCAAACTATAGGCAGTGGAGACCAGCTCTTAAAGAAGTACAACCATGGTGTGCCCTTACAGTACAGGGTGAACTTCCCTTTGACGTCACCCATACCCAAACTGACAGCCCTTGTTGTCAATGGCGAGACTTTGTGTTATGGAGATGGAGGTAAGAGTTTTAAATCTTCTTCTTCTTCGAGTGGATGGTCAACCTGACCAATCCTGGTGTCAGAGTTATAGAGCCGCCAAAGGCCTCTGACATGGCTCAGAGTTTTAAATTAAGAACATTTGAGAATGGCCAGTTAAACTTTTATAAAAGGGTGCTATTCACTACACGAACTTGCCCGCGGGCTTATTGACCCAAACATGTCATGAACGGGCAAGTCTGCAAACTGACTTGCGACGCTCAACATAGACTTGAATTAAATGAGGTTAGGCAGATATGCTTACTATTGGTAGCTTGAATTCAGTAAATAAACTATTCCGCTTCGATTTCTATGCATTCAGCAGTTCAAAACACTTTTAATTAAACTTTATCACCTGTAACCTGTCTCTAGTTTATACTAATCAAACTCTTTCATATTTCAGATGTAGTCGTCCCAAACCAATACGTAACCACAATCAGTTTAGACCACATGCTGTTCTTAAAACCTGGGGCCAACAACTACTTCCCCTTCGAGTCGCGTCCAGTGTCCAACACTGGGCCCATTGTTGACCTGATTGGACAGATAGGGGACAACACTCAAGTGTACACGTTCAATGACTTAGACGACCGAGACGGGGGCTGGAGCTCAGGTAATTTGAGGTTTAGGGAAGTTAGCTTTAATACAAGCAATTTTCAGTAGATACCTAAATTAAATTATTTCCAAGATATTGAAGCCTGTAAGGTATTTATTAAGGGTGCGTTTCCGAAGCGGAGCGGAGCGCAGTCGACCAATCACAACGCATTACGAAAAGATTTTGACAATTGACATTGTAATTAACATTGCATAGTTTGACAATTTCAATGCGTTGTAATTAGACGATTGAGCTCCACACAGCTCCACTCCGCTTCTGTGTCACCCCACCCTTAGGCCTGTAATCCTGCCTAACAAAACTTATATTCATTTTCCATCTAACAGTGTAACAAAACATCTCATGGCACAAATCATACAAACTTTAATCTTAAACCAGGTTATTATCCTGTAGAAAGCTCTCGGCCTTCCATCTACGAGAGACCAGTGTCCAGGCCGCGTCCTGAAACTCGACCACCGACATATGAAAGGCCTGAAACCCGACCACCGACATATGAGCGGCCTGCAACCCGCCCGCCCGTGTACGAGCGGCCTGCAACCCGCCCGCCCGTGTACGAACGGCCTGCAACCCGCCCTGTGTATGAGACTGTAACTCGGCCGCAAAATCCACGGCCTGTAACTACGCAGACCATGCCACCGCCGCAGCCGCCCCCACCGCCGCCACCTCCTACGTAAGTTTAAAATTAAGTTCCACTGGGTTTTTACTTTACATCCAATGTAGATCGCACTTAACCCTCCTTTAGTCTTCTCGGGAGAGTTAACTAAGTAACTGACATGGCAGATATTCCAGCCAAACATAGTTAGTTCTGTGATGTTGAAGAGGAATAGTGTTTACGTGGGAAATCAAGACACATTACCTTGATTTTAAGAAAAAACCGGCCAAGTGCGAGTCGGACTCGCGCACGGAGGGTTCCATACTTTAAAGAACGGCAAAAAATCATGTTTGTTGTATGGGAGCCCCCTTGAATATTTGTTTTATTTTATTTTTAGTATTTGTTGTTATAGCGGCAATAGAAATACAGCGTCTGTGATTTCAACTGTCTAGCTATCACCGTTCTTGAGATAAAGCCTGGTGACAGACGGACGGACGGACAGCGAAGTCTCAGTAGTAGGGTATTTGCCCTTTGGGTACGGAACACTAAAAACTGGCATTGTACATTATTTTCTAGTAATAGCCAAAGTCAACTCCTTAATAAAAACCACAAACCTACTAATAATCAAACTCTGTCATTTGACAATTCGTAGATTTGACTGTAATCTTCACAACTCACGCCATAATATTCTCAACCATCTTCCAGCCAGCCAATCCCTTCGCGGCTGCCCGTGGCGTCTTCAGCCCCTGTCGAATGTGGAGTCATAGCTGGTGGTAACGAACGAATCCCGCTCATTTACAATGGAAACTCGTACGCGAGAGGCGACTGGCCGTGGCTGGTCGCTGTCTACAAGAGACAGGAAGGCAGTCTGACGTTTATATGCTCGGGAACGCTCGTGTCTGACAGACACGTTGTGTCAGGTAAGTGTCACTTTTTATTAAACTTGTTATTAATTTACTTATTATTCAACTTTATACACTAACTTTTATACGTTTGATATCATGCGGTACAATACATATAATAATAGCTAACTTAACTAAGCTAACAAAGTCACTCACAATTATGGCGAATCTGACGAAATACAGTTAGGGTACGTTTCCATCGAAGTGGAGTGTGTGGAGACCGATTCACCAATCACAGCGCATTGGGATTGTCAAACAACACATTGACAGTGTCAAAATCTTTCTCATTGATCAGGAGAGCTTTGCACAACTCCGTTTAATGGAAACGAACCCTTACATTACATATGTGTTCTTTAAAAAAACCCTTGTCACTGGCTGGGTCTCCTGCAATTGACTGCAATTGACTGCAAAGAATTGTATACAATAAAATGTATTATTTTTTATTTATTCTAGCCGCCCACTGCATGCAGCAGAAGAGCAAAGCGTCCACAATTAAGGACATCGTGGTGAAAATAGGCGTGTACAACTTGGAGGACTGGGGGGACGACATCAGTATCACCAGGACTCTGTTGGGGGCGAGCATACACGAGAGATACAACGCTACGACACTCGAGAGTTGGTATTTTATCTATATGTTTTTTTCTAACCTAAGTATATTAGATGATCAAGACCAAGGATATGATGGCGAGACGAGGTTGACACGATTGGCCGAGTCTAGCACTCAATAGAGGAAGGTAGAGTAGTAAAGGTAGTAACGGTAGAAAGAGGGTAGGAAGGTATCCCTCGACCATCGCGAACCTGCCCTGTCTTTTGCGACCATCCACCAATCGCTTTTAAAGGCGACGAGATCATCCCGCTAACATTTTGGTAGTCAACCCCCTTCGGAAACTCACTGAGGTGTGGGTTTATCTACTTACGTGCACCTGCGTTGTGGCCGTTCCCTTGAAAATTACGGGATGAAAAATAGCTTATAACTTTCCCGTTGAATGTTGGCGTGGCTATCCTTTAAAAAAAGAACTATTCAAATCGGATTGGCAGTTTCTGAGATTAGCTCGTTCAAACAAACAAAATAATTATATTTAATGTGTTATTTAACTAACGGAGAGTCATTAACCCCCTATGCACAATCAGTTCTTATTAACATGATTTAAATAGAGACGTAGAGGAACAATAATTAAGTGTTGAAGGTACTCAAACGGTCCCTGCATTTAAGGAACGGTAGATTTGCATCGATTTAAACATCATTCATTAGTATAACTGATTTTTAATTTTTCAATTAATTATTTAATAGATAAAAAAACTATATTTGGAAACTATATTGCTCACGATCATAAAACAAGTTCTTCAAACTGAGTTTTTACTTTTACTTTTATATTTTAAAAAAGTATCAGATTTTTTAACAACGTATTTTTTTTTATTTGACAGATGACATCTTGGTATTTACACTGGAGAAAACAGTCGAATTCAACAACTACATCAGACCTGCTTGTCTATGGAG
The DNA here is from genome assembly GCA_963082685.1 of Cyclophora albipunctata. Classification (NCBI taxonomy): domain Eukaryota; kingdom Metazoa; phylum Arthropoda; class Insecta; order Lepidoptera; family Geometridae; genus Cyclophora; species Cyclophora albipunctata. The sequence goes on from OY720133.1 coordinate 5,293,458, forward strand.
CGGGAACACGGATCTTGGACTTATCGTTGGCGCTTCTGGAGTCGTAAGTATTTTTAATTTTCACTTTTTTACACAAATGGGGCAGTAGCTAATTAGATTCGGAGTTTTAGCGCTATAATGGCTGGATTCGAGAAATCCATCCATGAAACGTCCCGAGAAAAAAAAAATTACACTTTGTTCCATAGACATAAGAGACCTCTACGTATTTTAACTTATGCTTTGCTCTGTACCTTTTTTAAATATGGAATAAGAAATTTACTATTTAATATGGAATAAGAGTTATAGAAACTCTTTGGTTACTTAAACACATTGTTTGTAGATAAAACAACAGAGGTAACAAATCGTCTTATTCCAGGTAGCCGGTTGGGGAGCCAGTGAAGTGGGTCCCGTGGGCCAAGGGGAGCCTCGCATGGTCCGGATACCGGTCGTCAGTACTGCTGCGTGTAGAGCTAGTAAACCGGAGTTCCATAAACTGACATCTTCTAAGACGCTTTGTGCAGGTAAAAAAACTAAAGCGATAGATTAAAATGTAACCCTAGTGTTGAGTGACCACTAATAATGGTCGATTAAAAATCTAAACGAATTTAAAACAACTAAACATCATTTTTCAGGCGACCGCAACGGCTCCGGTCCTTGTTTAGGCGACTCAGGGGGCGGTCTGTACATCCTCGACGGAGGGAGATGGAGAATACGTGGTGTTGTCTCGCTCTCACTTCGTCCCGTCAATGGCGACAACACATGCAATCTCAACGAATACGTCGTCTTCACCGACACAGCGCAATACCTCAATTGGATAAGAAGCATCCTATCACAAAACTTCTACGACAAATGACCTAAGACTGTTCTAAACGTTTAACTTATTAATAACGCCGTTTTTAATTAAGAATCCACCCTTTTTTGTATTAGGTAATAAATTATGGAATTAAGTGATTTGTGAATTTATTTAAAATACCTAAGTACTAAATAAATAAAATATAGTCTGTGCAGTAATTAACACTGTTACTCTATTTTAAGAAATATTAAAATATATAAATAAATAACAAAATAATAGAGACAAATTGAGAATCTACTCTTTTTTGAAATCGGTTAAAAAGTTACCAAGCTGATTAATTCGTAAAGTGCATAAGTTGCTTTATAGATTATCTGAGGGCTCTCATAGCCTTTACTTATCTGTGGCAAAGTGGCAAATTATGCATAATGTGACAGTTAAGTTACTGACAGCGACAGCTAATTAAAATCGAAACTTCAAAATTTGTAAACAAATACTCGCGCATTTCGCGCGTTTGTTTGTCTATAGAAATAAATAAGTTTTTCGCTAATTAAATCGTAAAACTATGTCGTGGAACAAAATTTTATGCAGCAGTCGCGATTTACACTTATTAGGAGTTCTATCTGGTGGTCAAAGTTTCAGGTAAAAAGTTTTTTAATTCATAATTTAGTTACAAAAAAATAACACTATTTTTTGCTTCAATAAAGTTGTTATTAATTATTAGATGGGTGTACAACAAAGAAACCGAAGAATGGACGGGAGTATTCTCTAAAACAGTTTGGAAACTCAAGCAAAAAGAGGATTCATTACACTTCAACGTAATCGGAACATTACTAACCAAAAAGTCGAAAACATCGGAAGAGAGAACGTTTTTTAATAAACTTTTAACAAATTATTTGAGATTGGACGTTAAGTTGGACGAATATTACAAAGAATGGTCGGAAAAAGATGAGCTTTTTAAAACTGCCGCTGAACAGTTCTATGGAATAAGAATGTTAGCGCAGGAACCAGTGGAGAATCTATTTTCGTTCATTTGTAGTCAGAATAATCATATTTCAAGGTAAGTCTTTTCATTTAATAGCTACAAAATTTCACCGTTTCAGTTTAGTGCAAGGAGGTTGAGACTTATCTTCTTGAAACTTTTTCATAATATGTATACTAATATTATAAAGAAGTGAAATTTATAAGTTTGTTTGTATGTTCGAGCTAATCTCGGACTAGGCCGATTTTAATAATTCTTTTTGTAATAGATAGCCACATTCAACAGGAAGGTATAACCTTCTATTTTCGGCTATTTTCCTCCCTTAATTCCCACAGGAACAGACGCAATGCAGGTAAAACTACGGGGTGCTGCTAGTACATTATAAAACTGTCCTTCTCACTGAGATTATGTACAGTACATTTTCTATTAATTAAGTCTCTGTTTTGTCAATTTCCAGGATATCAAGTCTAGTCGAGAAATTATGTACACATTACGGGGAAGAAATATGTGAACATGACGGTACCACTTACTATGCATTCCCCGATGTCGAAAAATTATGTAAACCAGAAGTAAGTAAGAAAAGTACTTAGGATTTTGTAAGAGTTGGATACTAACCGCTTCACTACATAGTATAAAACAAAGTCGCTACTTTTGTCTGTTTGTTTGTCTGTATGCTTAAATCTTTAAAATTACGCAACGGATTTTGATGCGGTTTTTTGTAATAGGTAGAGTGATTCAAGAGGAAGGTTTATATGTATAAAAATTCCCGAAATTCCCACGGGAACGGGTACAACGCGGGTAAAACCGCGGGGCGCTGCTAGTGATTCATAAACGCTTACCAGCAGCATTTTAGCTATCAAATGGTGTGTCCCTTTCTGACATACGCTACTTTCCAAAGAGCAAAAGAGACAAAACACTCACTAACAGTGTTTTAGTTAGAGTGTTTAGGACTAAGGCAGTAAGCAACTTGAACTTTCTTTACTCAAACAGAATGATCACTATCTATACATATGTATAAATAAAATTGGAGTGTCTGTTTGTAACATTAAAATAACCACATTTTATTACATGCATATGAATTTATTTCATGTTACATATACCAAAATATTTTATTTAAATTTTTTTGTCTCTGTCTGTTTCGGCTAATCTCTGAAATGCCTTGACCGATTTTGACGGGACTTTTACTGGCAGGTAGTTGATGTAATAAGGAGTAACTTTTATTTTATTTTAGAAAAAATCCATGTGGACAATCTTGCAGTATGCAGCACTTGTTATTAAATTAATATAAATGTTACAGCCAAAGTGATCAATACAACGATTATGAATCCAATATTATCTCGTATAATGTATTTCAGTAATGCTTAAACATATGGAAATTTATTTGTTCCAGGTTGAATCAGAGTTGAGAAAGTTAGGCTTTGGCTACCGAGCCAAGTTCATTCAGAAGTCAGCCGCTCAGATCGTCGAATGGGGAGGCTTAGAGTGGTTCAAATCGTTACAAGACATGAAGTATATGGACGCGAGGGGAGAGCTCATGAAGCTACATGGAATAGGACCAAAGGTATTCTTTTTAAAAATAGTTGTTACTTCGATGGGTGGTTGATAGTGGCATTTTATTTTATTTCTATAAGAGCGCTACCACGCTTCGGAGAGTACGTCAAATTGTCGGTCCCGGCTGTTGCAATAGTTAGACCATGTAGTCACTTTTAGCTGGTCTTAAAACTCCGACACCAGGGTTGGTCACTAACCTACTCAAACTTAAAGTATAAGTAAAGTAAATTATAAGCCTGTGATACCCCACTGCTGAGCAAAGGCCTCTCATCTCACTGAAGATATCAGTCTTCTTCTTCATCGAGTAGATGGTCAACCTGACCAATCCTGGTGTCAAAGTTATTGACCCGCCAAAGGCCTCTGACATGGCTCATGTAACGACTACTATCCGTAGAAAGTAACCGGGACCGACAGCTTAACGTGCCCTCCGAAGCACGGAATCATCTTACTTTTCGGACAATCAGGTGATTCAGCCTGAAATGCCCTAACCAAACTGAGGACAGTCTCACAAAGAGATTTTTGTGAGACATTGTCCCCACCGGGAATCGAACCCGGAACCTCCGCATCGTGAGCCGAGCGCTCAAACCACTAGACCACGGAGGCTGTTATAAGATATCAGTACAGTGAGGAGGATTAGACATAATCACCTTGCTTGCCAAATGCCTGATCACAAACCCGAGCCGTTAAACAAACTCAAACTTATATTTTTATTGTATTTTCACAGGTAGCGGACTGCATATGTCTAATGTCACTCAACCATCTCGAAGCTCTGCCAGTGGACACGCACGTGTACCAGATAGCTGCTCAGAACTATCTCCCACATTTAAGAGGCAAGAAGACTGTCACAGACAAAATGTATGCGGAGATTGGCGATCATTTCAGGATGCTGTATGGAGATATGGCCGGTTGGGCGCATACTGTAAGTGGAATACTATCGTATTTGTTTAAATCTGTGATTTGAACATATCATTTGCGAATACTACAGATATTTCTACCTTTTAGTAAAGTTTCGCGATTTTGACATATCGTTAACGTAAAACTACAGATTTTGTCACCTTTTCCAAACCATCGCGACTTGGACATTATCACAGATTTTTTTCGAGGAGTTTCAAAAGCAATATCACTTACTTTGATAATATCTTGGCGTTTCGACTGGATTGCATCTCATAGTCGTGGACAAACAGATGTAAATGACTACGATAGTCGCGGGTAGACAGAGTGCATTGTAGTTACCGCTGTGATGCGATTCACAAAATGTGTTATATATTTTGTGTGCGAGGGTAGGCGTTACGTGTTTAACTACCCTCACTTGGTCAATATTAGTAATATGAGTGTTCATATATGGTCACGCAACACTTACAGTAAACGTTCTTACACGGGTTTTTTTGCGGTAGAAAACAAGTTTTAAATTAAAATTAAAAGTTACTAAATATGTAATTTCATAATTATATACTACAACTTCCTTATGAAATGTTATTTTTCCAGGTACTATTCTGCGCCGATTTGAAAAAGTTCCAACAGAATGATAGAGGAGATTCCGATAGAGGAGATTCCGAAAGTTGTAGTAAACCGAAGAAGAAAAGAAAATAACCAGAAGTAACTGTGATATTATTAATAAGTTATAAATAAAATACAATACCTCTTATACAGTATTTTTATTTGTGAAAACCATTTGTGAACTGTAGAAAATATATCAAAGTTTTACAAAAAGTATTACATATTATACTTTCTCTTTCACACCTTTTGTGTGTGAAAAAGACAAACAGGCAGTGAGAGCGCTTACAGTGTCGGGGGATGTGGGTTCGATACCCGCCCGGAGTCAACAATATGTGAAGACAGTTTGGGTCTAACCGGGGTGAATTTGTCCGGGTATATTTATTTATAAAAGCATTTTAGAAGATTAATTCTTAAAGATATTTTTTTGTTAATTGTAATCATTTCTATAATTATAATCATCATTTATTTCTTCCCATTTCGCTAAAGCCTAGTAACACCAGTAGAATTCAGTGGTAGAATGACTTTCTACCAATGTCAACTAGAGCAATGTTAGAGTAATGGTAGACTGATAATTACATTCTACCATTTTTTCTAGTAGAATACAAAATACTCTACCACTAGCTCTATTGCGATCTAGACTTACATTAGAGTAAAAACGAATGTTAGAGTAAGTGGCAGAGTAAACTTAAAATACTGCGCGAATACATTATTTTGGTATAAAATACTTACAATAATTAATAGTAACACAACCTGGAATGGTTTTAAACATAACTTTTAGAAAGATCAACATCCAATATCACATTTTATATAAATAATAATTAATATAAAAAACGAATTCTTATTATATTGCACTCTTAACTAACTTATAGTATAATTTGTGAGATTTATAGAAAACTTAAGGTTATGTACAAATATATAAGTTACTAGCAGCGCCCCGCGGTTTTACCCGCGTTGTGCCCGTTCCCGGGGGAATTTCGGGAATTTTTATACATATTAACCTTCCACTTGAATCACACTGTCTATTAAAAAAACCGCGTCAAAATCCGTGCAGTAGTATTTGAGTTTATCGCGAACAGACAGACGCGGCCGGGACTTTGTTTTATAATATGTAGTGATTGTACTAGCACTTATAATAATAGGTATTCAGCTTATAAAATTACTTTTCTATACCGAAAATACTAGCATGTTTTACCAACCCCCGGCGCAAAAGATGGGTGTTTTAAGTTTGACGTCAATGTCTGCATTTGTAGCTCCGAAACCTCCTAAACGGATGGACCGATTTTGATGCGGTTTTTTCATTTGAAAGCCAGTTTCCTTGCGGAGATTCTTAGCTGTATTTGGTCACAGCCGTTGTTAGGCAGGGGGCTTTTTAAATATACGTTGTCTGAGATTGTTAAAATTACCATTTTATAAAATTGCACAAACATGTGCAAGATAACTGAATGATTAAGAAACTGTGTTATAATTAGGTTTAGGAACTAATCTCTAAAGCAAAGTCCCGATAAAGGAAGTATTTCGTCCAATGACCTTTATCTATCTGTCTCTACCACTCGTCCACAAATAGTATTGCCGTTTCATGTTGCCAACGAGTTGTGCGAGTGAGACAGTGATATTATCTAGTACTAGTGACAGAGACAGATAAAGGTCAACGAACGACATTCTTCGTGCTTCGCGCCCGTGCTTTATATATAAACCTATATAAACATAGGAAAATAATCCTGACTCCCTACTATATAATACTTATTATTTTTAAATCCAACTTAAAAAAGGTTTTAATATCTACATATTTATTTTTATGTTAGGCAATATTTCCACCAATCAGAGTGCGTTACTAAAGTGGAGCTCAATCCACCAATGGTATTAACTCCTCTTCAATGGAATGAAAAAACCTCTTTATAGACCAGTTTTGACATTATGTGTTGTGTTTGTCATAGCGTCAAGGTCTTATATAAATTCTATAAGTCGGTTATTTAAAAAACCCAATATGAAACCCATAATATGAAAAAACCCAAGCTTCAAAATTAAGAAAAAAAGGTCAATTGTCATACTAGTGCAGAGTTAAAGCTCATCGAAGCATCAATCCAAAGCTCAACATACAAAATTCACCCTTATCTCAACAAGGTAATGTTCATTTTTGTTCACAGAAGTAAACAGTCGCGCGATTTCTCGCGCGATCGAGATTTCGCGCGTCTGAGCGCGACCACCTCGATTTGAATGTGACAAATTTGACACTTCGCTGCGCTCCTAGAGCTACCACTCTGCGCTAGAATGAATGAACCCTTAAATCTCTATTTAAATATAATTATCAGTTATTCCCATAGTATATTTGAGGGCAGTATTCGATTAAAACCTGTAAAGCTCTTATTTCAAATGCTAGATCAGTAATGGCGGGCGGCGTGGCTACTAGAGTTGGCGCGAAAACTGTACTAAGGTTGTGGGCACTCATTTTGTTAACTTCCGCTTGGAGTGTTACCCTGTGAAAATAATGCACAGATGAAATTAATATAGATGACATATATAGATAATCTAAATATATACAAGACTAGCGGTCGTCGTCGCTTCGCATCTGGTGAAAGGGCCACCCTCTGTTAAAGGTTGAATTTCGCAAAATCCTTTCATGATGTAAGTGAGCATTATGAAAGGATTTTGCGAAACTCCTGTAACAAATTTCAAGTTTCTATGTACAGTAGTTTCGGCTGTGCCTTGATATATAAGTCAGTGACTCAGTCAGGTTTGTTTTTGTTCAAAATTATTTGCTTTTTAGGGTTCCGGACCCAAAGGATTAAAACGGGACCCTATTACTGAGACTTCGCTGTCCGCCCGTCCGTCCGTCTGTCACCAGGCTGTATCTCAAGAACAGTGACAGCTAGACAGTTGAAATTTACATAGATGATGTATTTCTATTGCCGCTATAACAACAAATACTAAACAAAAAATAAAACAAATATTCAAGGGGGCTCCCATACAACAAACGTGATTTTTTGCCGTTTTTTAAAGTAAGTGCCCTCCGTGCGCGAGTCCGACTCGGACTTGGCCGGTTTTTACATTTCCTGGCTACTGTTGCAAAACATAGTAAGTGCTAGAAAATAAATAATATGTACCTACAACTCACCTATGTAAATGTTGGAGCATGTATTGTAGACAGTTGAAATGCGCGGGCGGCAGTGAGTCTAAACATTCTCGGAGCTTGGTGATCTGCAGCGAGGTGGGCTGCAGTTCTGTGGACGCATTTATTGTTATACTGTCCCAGTGCTGGGCAAATATATCTGACTGAAACTGACATTTTGTATTAACGTTTACTGTCCAGTAAGCGTAGGCTGAAGCCTTGTTATACTGTTCCAGTGCTGGGCAAAAATATCTGACTGAAACTGACATTTAGTGTTAACGATTACTGTCGCGTAACCGTAAGCGGAATCCAAATATATAATTGTGTTACTCACGTATAGCTTGTATCAATTTAGGATGTGCTTCGTACGTGACAAGTGGGACAGGCAGTAGACGTAGATATAGTTTGAGTGTCCCCGCCACTACGTTGATATTACTGTACACGCTCAGGTCAGCCGCTTCACCGTCTAGATAGATTGGAGAAAATGCGTAAGAGTATTAAGAAGTGACAGTAAAAAGTATTAGCCTGTAATGTCACAATGTTGGGCAAAGATCTCTCATCTCACTGATCTAGGTAGAGTGAAGAAAATGTGTTGGTTAAATACTGGTTTGTTAAGTGAACACTTCGCTTTTATTTTTCATTTTTATCTGACATTTCGGCCTCTTTACAGAAGTCTTAAGTGCTGTTAAAGGGGCCGATACGTCAGATAAAAATGTAAAATAATATAAACGTGAGAAGTGTCAAGGGACACCGGATGGAACGAAGTTTATTTATTATCAACAAAAATAATCGTCGCCACACCACACTGTTCAATGCGAAATAGAAAGACGAAACGAAATATCTGGCTTGCTTTCTATAAGAGAGAGAGAGAGAGAGACAGACAGAGAAACATGCGCACGCCAGAGAGAGATAGATAGACGCAAAAAGTGTCGTTACAAGTCTTCCGTCTAGCCCCCTTTCGCAACGCGCGATAAGGAACTTCGTTCCAAAAACGAAGTGTATCCGTAAACGTAGTTTCAATTCAAAATGTGTTAGTACATTTATTAAGTAACTAGCAGCGCCCCGCGGTTTTACCCGCGTTGTGCCCGTTCCCGTGGAATTTCGGGAATTTTTTTACATAAAAACCTTCCTCTTGAATCACTCTACCTATTACAAAAAACCGCATCAAAATCCGTTGCGTAATTTTAAAGATTTAAGCATACAGACAAACAGACAAACAGACACGAAACAGAGACGACTTTATTTTATACTATGTAGTGAAGCAGAAAAGTATGAATGAGCATGTAATGTCCCACAGCTGGGCAAAGGCCTCTCATCTCATTGGTCAGTACAGTGAGTAAAAAAAACGACACTAAAAATTAAGTTTCACGTGGTTAGTGTCCAACTCTGGTGTCAGAATTTTTAGACCGCCTAAAGGCCTCCGACATCTTCTTGAAACAACCGGGACCAACAATTTAAAGTGTCCTCCGAAGCACGGTAGCTCTCATATAGAAATGTCACTATCGGCCACCCATCCAAGTAAACGTCGAGCTGTACGTTGCTCAACAATCGCAATGAATTATATAGCTTAGTCTAACTAAGCCATGAGTGCTATAAGAAACATTACCTTTATCAAACGCCAATTTCAGCGCTTCAATCTCATCAGCGAAGCCTGACACTCTGTAGATCCCTTCAGAATCCATACCCCGAGCCTCGATCTCATTCACGCACTTCCTCACTACAAACGGCAGCGTGCTTGAGTGAGCATTCAGTAGTGTAGTCAGATCTATACCAAACACTCCGCGAAGCTTCTTCAAGTCGGGCACGCAGTGGGCCGGGACGCGTTCCGAACATTTAGAATGAGCTATGAAGCCACAGTCTGAAAAAGCAAACTATTATATACTAGTCTTCTTCATCAAGTGGATGGTCAACCGGACCAATCCTGGTGTCAGAGTTATTGAGCCGCCAAAGGCCTCTGACATGGCTCATGTAACGACTACTATCCGTAGAAAGTAACCGGGACCGACGGCTTAACGTGTCCTCCGAAGCACGGAATCGTCTTACTATTCGGGCAATCAGGTGATTCAGCCTGCAATGGCCTGGCCCAACTGAGGACAGTCTCACAAAGAGATTTTTGTGAGATATTGTTGTCCCCACCGGGAATCGAACCCGGAACCTCCGGATCGTGAGCCGGGCGCTCAAACCACAAGACCACGGAGGCTGTTATTATATACTAGTGCCCCGCGGTTTCAGCCGCAGCGCCCCCGTTCCCGTGGGAATTACGAGGATTTTATTACTTTTCTATACTAATATTATAAAGAGGTAAAATTTGTAAGTTTGTTTGTTTGTATGTTCGAGGTAATCTTAGGAATTATCAGTCCGATTTTAATAATTATTTTTGAAATAGATAGCCACATTCTTTGGGAAGGTTTAGATAGCCACATTCTTTGTATTTATATAATACTAGCAGCGCCCCGCGGTTTTACCCGCGTTGTGCCCGTTCCCGTAGGAATATCGGGAATTTTTATACATAAAAACCTTCCTCTTGAATCACTCTACCTATTACAAAAAACCGCATCAAAATCCGTTGCGTAATTTTAAAGATTTAAGCATACAGACAAACAAACAGACAAAAATAGCGACTTTGTTTTATACTATGAAGTGACTAGCAGCGCCCCGCGGTTTTACCCGCATTGTGCCCGTTCCCGCCGGAATTTCGGGATAAACATTGCCCATAACTAACAAATTGCCTATAACTTTCCCGTTGAATCTAGCCATCCATTACAAAAAGAATTATACAAAATTTTTTTGAACGCGCTTATCTCAGAAACTACTAGTCCGATACTAGTAGTTTCTGAGATAAGCGCGTTCAAACAAACAGAAAAAAATCTCTTCATCTTTATTATATTAGTATAAAGATTATTAATCATTTCCTTTGTCTCTTGGTTCACTAGGAAGCGGATGAAAAGTATTGAATTTAATAATAATTACAAAAACAATTGTCTAATTCACATTGATTACAAAACATTACATTAATAATCGCTCTGTGACTAAAACACTGTTATATGTTTTGTCTCTTTTGCTCTTCGGAAAATTGCGTATGTCAGAAAGTGACAAACCATTTGATAACTAAAATGTTCTTTGCGCATTTATTAATATGGCCAATATTAAGTCTTCTTCTTCTTCTTCATCGAGTGGATGGTCAACCTGACCAATCCTGGTGTCAGAGTTATTGAGCCGCCAAAGGCCTCTGACACGGCTCATGTAACGACTACTATCCGTAGAAAGTAACCGGGACCGACGGCTTAACGTGCCCTCCGATGCACGGAATCATGTTACTTTTCGGGCAATCAGGTGATTCAGCCTGCAATGCCCTAACCAAACTGAGGGCAGTCTCACAAAGAGATTTTTGTGAGATATTGTTGTCCCCACCGGGAATCGAACCCGGAACCTCCGGATCGTGAGCCGGGCGCTCAAAACACAAGACCACGGAGGCTGCCAATATTAAGTTACCAACTAAAGTAAATATTACCTTCACATTTAACCCCTTGCGCGGTGAACCCCCAAAGGAAATTAGCGCAAAACTCGCACCAGTTCAACCCTTTGAACGTGTGCACTTTGAAGCTATGAGACTTGGAGTATTTAATGACTAAAGGATTGTCCTCGATTGTGGGAGTGAGATCGAACGGCCTCTTAGCATCCATCTCTATCTTTTCTTTTTCTTTACTAATCTTGTTTATTAGAGGGCTGGATTTGTTTGATGCTCTGAAAAGAATATTTGGAGATGTTAACAGATAATGTATGTTATGAGTATTATATACTAGATTTGCCTGTTCCTGTGGGAATTTCGGGATAAAATTGGCCACTTCCAGCCGACGACGTTTAGAGATAGGGTAAGAATTAAATACAATCACTAAACCTTTTTCCTCATCAGGAGCTATCGTCTTCGTCTGGATAATTTACGACATTGATCCACATTTTGTAACAATAAAAACAATTGAGTAGGTATACAAGAATAATTTATGGATATTCATTAATTATTCTGGTTTAAATGCGGGTAAAATCACGTGTCACTGCTAATAAAATCATATTATACAAGTATAGATAAAAACATTTACAATAAGACTTTAAATAAATAAATATGTTCTTGATGAAGGTTCCTTATGATGTCACATTACAAATAAATTTTGATAATATAATTTTTATTGACCTACAGCATTGAATCAATCCTGAGATAACAGTGGCAGTGAAAAACCTTCTCTATATACTGGCGTAAGGTCAATCGAAAATTATGCCCTTAACCTAGATGGTATGATAAACAATTTGTGAATAGGGCTTTGCCCTTTATGTGAAAGAAAAATCGACAATATAATAAACTTGAAGAGATCTTGTATACCTAAATGTGCAAAATTCTGGAACTACTAGTGGAATATGGAAAATGTATGTATTTACTAGCAGCTCCCCGCGGTTTTACCCGCGTGTTGTCCGTTCCCGTGGGAAAAAAGAATTATTCAACTGGGATAGGTAGGTAGTTTTAGAATTATTCAGCATTAAAAGTTGTAAAAAACTTTTCATCTTAATGATATTAGTTAAGATTTTTGTATTACAAAGAGCTGTGGGCAATTCATTAACTGCCAAATTTTGCATTTGTCAAAAATTGGTTTCCTGTAATCACTACATAGTATAAAACAAACACAGTCGCTTTCCACTGTCTGTCTGTCCCTATGTATGTTTAGATCTTTAAAACTACGAGTACGCAACGGATTTTGATGCATTTTTTTTTATACATAAGGTGATTCAAGAGGAATTTTATAAGTATGAAAATTCCCAAAATTCCCGCGGGAACGGGCACAACGCTGATAAAACCGAGGGGCGCTGCTTGACTAAACAAATCAATACTTACTGATGAACCTGCTGCGACAAAGTCTTCAGTTTCCTTCTATTCAACGTAACATAAGGACTTTCCGTGTAATTCGATCTAGAGTTGATGAGTTCTAATATATGGTATGCTTTGAGCTCCATATGACACATGATAAGTCCGTCCGCAACGAGATCATAGATCGTTTCATAGTGCTTCTCTGCTATGTAGTGACTACCATTATAGTAAAGCTTGTAATGATGTATCTTGTCATTGAACCTGGGGATATAACATTTATTAATTCATTTGGCAAGCATATTGCCTAATCCTCCTCACTGTACTGATCTTCAGTGAGATGAGAGGCCCTTTGTCCAGGAGTGGGACATTACAGGCTAATTAACTTTTTTTTGGCTATATCATGAAGTTAGTTACAAAGTTCTCAGCTTACCCATACACATACAATATTGTCAATATAGTATGTAATGTCAGTAATATTGTCTGTGTGCATTCTATATTGCGGTATTGTACAATATTTTTGTGTATGTCGGCTAGACTAGAGTTTCAGACTGCCTGAAGACCTCTGACATGATCTAGAGATGGAAACAACAGCTTAAAATTCATTCTAAAGCATGGCAGCACTCAGACTTAAAATATTGTTAATATTAAGTGAAAGTAACTAAATTGAAGGTGAACTTTGATTGTAAGTGTGAGTGTGATGTGTTTGCATTCAGGAAATACTGTGCATGCTTCACTTTTAAGTGAAAGTTCTTGAAGAATGCTAAGTGTAATCAAATGTAACAATTTTAATTGACAATAGTTATTTGAGCTTAACATATTGAAGGAGATATGCAAGAAAATATTGCTATAATTATATAAATCAATATACTATACGTAGAAAGAGAGAAATAACAACCTTGACTATAGAAGGTAGTATTTAAGAAGGGATATTGAGATTCCTTCACATTTACGTAGAAGGAATTGTACAATTACCTAACCTGTATGGCCTTCTAAAAACGTTTAAAATTACACAATCAATTAGAAATCATAACTTACCTCCAAGTTAAAGTATAAAAGTCATTCTGTTGATTTCCTTTTCGAATTAAAAAGGCACCGTTTGGTTCATTTTCGAGCAGCGCAGTGGCTTCCTTATGTCCTATTATTCCGTGGTATTCTTTCCCATAGAACTCCGGTCTATCGGGACAGTTCTCGCAGGGAATGCGCTTAGGAACAGGAGCCTCCATCTGTATCCGATACACTGGAAATACAAACATTATTAATCATAAAACAAACGGAAATCTTCGTGGAAGATTGCAACATCGCTCATACAAACTTACGTTCAGGTTTCCATATGTTTTTGAGGTTTTCCATCGTAAATATTTGACTTAGTCTGCCCTTAGAGTTAATTAATTTTCTTTATCAACAGGTTAGTGTGTCAAGGTGTTCAGAAATAAAGGGAATAAGTGTATATAATATTCGTACGTAACGTAAACAAATCTCGCCATCACAGTCACAACAATTTTAAAGATTTTATCTATATCTAATGACTTTGACAGAACGATAACTTTGACGTTTATTATCTTGTATGCGAGATAAGTTTTATAGCCATGGAGATAGTAATTTTACCGCTATTACTAACTTTCTTCCTGTTCGTTAAAATAATATTATGTTATTCAAAAAATAATATAACACTAAATAAAACTCACTACATTAATCCTATTAAACCTACAGCACAAAGCTATAGTTCGTGTTAGAAGTGACTAATACTCAACTAACAAAACGGATATGAGATAACGGGTAGATAATGACAAACTATATAGTGGAACTTGTTACGCTGCAGGTGACCTTTAGGTATTTTGCAATGAAAGTATAAGATTGAAACATTTGGAATTATATTTTAATAGTAATATTCAGTGTATTTGGAATATTTTATAGGTAATTAATTAGCGACACAATTGATTACTACAGAAAAAAATTTGGTGTACCTCAGGGACCCCACCTAGGCCCTACTTTTTATTAAGCAATATAATAGGCCTTCAGTCGATCATAAACTATATATTATATCACTACCGAAACTACCTAAGTATACAAAAGACCTAGGTACTTAAATACAGTTTACTTTGTTTAACAAACTTTATATTGCCTTCTACACATTTTTAAGTATTATCATAACTTTATAAACGCTAACTGCGTTAACCTTTGTTTGTTCCATTAGCAGATCATTGAATGTGACCTTCAAGTGTTAATCATACAAATAAATATCATAAGTATTTTGAATAACTGTACATGAAATGTAGTGGTAGGAGCGTAATTTGACTTAGCGATCACAGTATCGTAAATGATAAGCAACGGTCAGTGTAACCATACTGATACTTAGGTAAAAGTAGGCAGTCCTTACCAGCCCATAACTCATCACCCTTGTTTCAGGTTTTTGAATTTGGCGGGATTGAAGTTCTATCAAAATATATATGTACAATAGCAGCGCCCCACAGTTTTACCCGCTTTGTGCCCGTTACCATAGGAATTCCGGGATGAAAAATAGCCTATAACCCCGTTGAATGCGGCTATTCATTACAAAAACAATTTTTCAAATCGGACCAGTAGTTCCTGAGATTAGCGCGTTCAAACAAACAAACAAACTCTGCAGCTTTATAATAAATTTGTATATATATATAACTAGCAGCGCCCCGCGGTTTTACCCGCGTTGTGCCCGTTCCCGTAGGAAATCCGGGATAAAATGTAGCCTATAGCCTTCCTCGATAAATAGACTATCTAACAGTGAAAGAATTATTCAAATCGGTTCAGTAGTTTCTGAGATTAGCGCGTTTAAACAAACAAACAAACAAACAAACAAACAAACAAACAAAACAAACTCTTCAGCTTTATAATATTAGTATAGATAGATGTAGCTATCTATCATAACAAACTTTCATCCTATATATTAAAGTGCTTTCGGGAGAAAGGG
Organism: Cyclophora albipunctata; assembly: GCA_963082685.1. Classification (NCBI taxonomy): domain Eukaryota; kingdom Metazoa; phylum Arthropoda; class Insecta; order Lepidoptera; family Geometridae; genus Cyclophora; species Cyclophora albipunctata. The sequence goes on from OY720133.1 coordinate 5,309,162, forward strand.
TCTTGAGTCTTGAGCCCCTGATAAAGTAGTTTTTAGTCTAAACTTTTTACCTTATACAGATTAACAGATTAAGTTGCAATCTGGTAACAGCTAAATACTTATATATTATCAGTAGAATGCATTGAAACAAACAAACAAAATAAAACACAGCTCAATTAAGATTCTCATTATATTAATAGACTGCATTATTATTGCTTTTAAATATTCTCGTATATTTTTTTCTTTAATACCATACCATCGACAATATCAACGAGTACCTATTTTCCAAAAGGTTGTTTGTAAAAAGATAATTTTGAAAAACCGGACGTCCTCTACAAGCCCATAGCTGCGGGGGTGTTAGTTATCTACGGTAGAGGATTTGTTCATAAGCGGGAGCGATTTTTCGGGAAACTCATTTAGTGTTCTTTTGCACTCTCTCCTCACTTCAACACAACTCTAATTAGGGTTTTATTAATTACCCGTAATTAATAAAACCCTAATTATCTACGGACATTTTTGAAAAAAAATGGAATTGATAGTTTTATTAATTAATTATATTATTTTTGACAACTTTTTGGACAACATTTTATGGAATTGGGAGTTGCTATTGGCGTTCGAATATTTGTGCTCACTTAATTTTTTAAGGTTTTCAAAAAGAAAGGGTATTGAGTTTGACATGGTAGTAAATACATCTCTGAAGCATCGGAGCTCTTAAACGCTAGTCCGTATAAGATTCATATTATATTAATACATTTATTTCTATGTTCTTACTTCCTAACTGTCAAGAGTTACGGCACATTAATGTTTCCTTGACTGAACAGCAAAGATTAGGCTACAAAAACATATGATATACATTACACACTTAGGTTTTAGTGATCGTGAACTAGGATTAAGATAAACACAACGAGTTCAGTTGTAATGGGGAAATTGTGTCTAAGTGCATTGTGTCGAGCCATGTCAGAGGCCTTTGGCGGCTCAATAACTCTGACATCAAGATTGCTCAGGTTGACCATCCACTCGATGAAGAAGAACAAGAAGAAGTATCAAACATGGCTCAATTTCATTATTGACTTTACACTATTACGTCGTAGCGCGTGGCGTAGTTTGACTAAGCGAAGTTTGTTCATTGCGATTGTTAAGCAACGTGCAGCTCGACCCCTACTTGGATGGGCCGATAGTGGTATGTCTATCTGAGCGCTACCGTGCTTCGGAGGGCACGTTAAGCAGTCGGTCCCGGTTGTTTCAATCGTCAGACCATGTCGGATGTCTTTAGGCGGTCTAAAAACTCTGACACCAGGGTTGGCCACTGACCTACTTGAAATGTATGAATGAATACATTATTACAGCTCTTAAAAGGAAAGCAAAAAATCATATATAAAAACAAAACATAAAATAATCTATATAATAAAAATTAATTGCTGTTCTTTAGTCTGCTTAAAACTCGAGAACAGCTGAACCGATTTGGCTAATTTTGGTCTTGAAATGTTTGTCGTAATCCAGGGTAGGTTAAATGGTAAGCAGTGAGGGAAAAAATGCTGGTGAAACCGCAGGACACAGCTAGCTAATATAAAAATGAATCGCAAAATGTGTTGGTAAGCGCATAACTTCAGAACGACTGCACCATGATGGATGGATGATTCTTTTTTAATGTGTTCCTTATTGTCAGGACAAGGTTTTTATATAAGAAAAATAAGGAATAAAAATCTCAAAATTCCCACGGGAACGGGGGCGCTGGGGGTGAAACCGCGGGGCGCTGCTAGTCATGTATGAAAACAAAACATACAATAAATTTATAATGTAAATAAATACACAATTAATTGTCAACACAGGTGGCGTGAAAGGTTTTGTGTTTTCAGTTATTATATTTGATTCTGGTTAAATTAATTGTAACAGAGTCATTGTCGTTGTTTGAATAAAACAACTTGTTTAGTTACAATTATGTTGGTTAGTTGTTTTAGTTCAGGGTTTTTTAACCTTTTTCAAGTCTTAGAAATGCCCTTTTGCTAACATCAGCGGATCCCTTTGGGTTACGGGTTCGATTCCCGCCCGGAGTCAACAATATGTGAAGACATGGTTGTTGGCGCCGACGTCTGGGTGTCAATTATACATTCTTATAAAGTATCTGTGTATGTTTATGTAGTAGTATCAGTGAATTAGATTTCATAATACAAGCTTAGAGCTTACTTTAGGTATAATTTTTCAACCATGTCTGAATTTGTCCGGGGTTATATTATATTATTATTAGGTAATGATTCTATTGATTCACGTGAATTTAGCGCATTTAAACAAATAGCTGTATATTGTAGTATAAATATAGACTGATGTAACATTCCAATAAATAATGAATTAAATAACAACGTGTTAATAATAAATCTAACTCTTTCCAACGCTGTCCGCTTCCGCTTATAACCCAGTCTCGCCCTAAACCAAACAAACTGAATTAAATAACGGATATAAAACACGAAAAACTTGCCTTTAACATTAGTTACAATTCTCAATTTAACAACGTCTAATTATACTGATATCTTCAGTGAGCGTTGAGCTTTGCCCAGCAGTGGGATACAGTAAACTTTTCATACAAATAAATAAATAAAAATATGGAGTTGAAAACAGTCTTGTTTCTGAGTTTAGTGTTTCGTGTTGACTCTTGGGTTATAAATAATGTGAACGAAAATGTGTTGTTAAAGAATAATGATGTAAATTATAATTTTAAGATCGATCCTGACATGGATCCCATTATGTTCCACACGAAATTCTCTTTGATTTATCCTGGTAAGTTATTAATATACTTTTTAAACTCACAATATTGGCACTCATTATACTAAATGAAACGGGTCTGTATCGCGTTAGATAATATACTTAACGCTCTATTTTTTTTGGATTGGCACAAAATGTGGACCAATGTCGTCAATTTTCCAGCCGACGACGATAGCTCCTGAAGAGGAAAAAGGTTTAGTAATTTTATTTCATTATTACCCTATCTCTAAACCTTTTTCCTCTTCAGAAGCAATCGTCTTCGGCTGGAAAATTTACGACATTAAACCACATTTTGTGCCAATCCAAAAAAAAATGGATTATATTTAGTATAATGAGTAATTAATATTATATATTTTAATGTATATTAAATAATAAAGCTGAGGAGTTTGTTTGTTTGGACGCGCTAATCTCAGAAACTACCTATCAGATTCGAATAATTCTTTTTGTAATGGATAGCCACATCCAACGGGAAGGTTATAGTTTACTTTTCATTCTGAAATTCCCACGGGAACGGGTACAACGCGGTTAAAACCGCGGGGCGCTGCTAGTTCATTCTTATAATTGCTTATTTAAAAACGCACGTACGTAGTTTTCGTACATCGAGTGATATACGACAGTTTCAGTGACGTACCTTCAGGTGTTAGAGCGACCGATTGCGTCTCGCTTTCATTCATTCATTCTCCATTCATTCATTCATTCAGGAACGAAATGGTGCGGTATGGGTGACATAGCTGATAACTATGACGACCTGGGGACTGAAAGAGAGGCAGATATATGCTGCCGGGAGCACGACCTCTGTCCCAGTTATATACTAAGCGGGGATACCAAGTTCAACCTGACCAATGACGTGTTTTATACTAGGTAAGTGATGTGTTAGTTCGGCGCTCAAAAGGTTAACCTTTTAGTTTGGCGCTCAAAAGGTTAAGCTCAAAAGGTTTTAGTTTGGCGCTCAAAAGGTTAAGATTGTTTATATAAGCAACGTACAGCTGGTATACTTGGATGGGTCGCCAAAAGTGGCATTTACCGTCCGAAGTGCTTCGGTCTCGGTTCGTTCAATGTCTAACTATGTTGGAGGCCTTTAGGCGTTCTAAAACTCTGACATCGGGGTTGACTTTAGTCACTGAATTTATCATTATGTAATGAAAATGAGTTTATTTCTTATTTATGCTGTATGGATCTCAACAGACCATATCACATCGCACTACAAAAAGGTTTTACGTCAATGCGTTGTTTGACAATTTTAATGCGTTGCGATTGTCGATTGAGCTCCTTACAGTTCCGCTCTGCTTATATGAAAACGCACATTAAACCTAGAAAGAGAAAGACGGAAACACACTCACCTGTTATCCTGTAAACACGAAAATCATAGTGACATGTTCTACGATCAAGAATACACAACTAGATGTCGGGTCGGCGCAAAAAATACGTCTCGGTGAAGAACGCCTCATTTGAAAAGTGAGGCGTTATTCTTACTTATTTTATTCATAAGATTTGCTACTTTATTGCTAGTTGTCATGGTTGTAATTAGGTTGAACTTCGAACTGTTTTAAAACTTTTGTTTCAGTTCGGTAGTAAACAAAATAAGCTGTCACACGTCATCCACGCGGACAGTATTTAGCTTTGATTTTGTACGTGACCCGATATCTAGTTGTGTATGGTTGATCGAAGGACATGTTACCTGAAAACTTGTAGCGCTCGTGACGTACATAGTTTGACTAAGCGATGTTAGTTCAATGCGATCGTTAAGCAACGTGCAGCTCGACCCTACTTGGATGGGTGGCCGATAGTGGCATTTCTATCTGAGCGCTACCGTGCTTCGGAGGGCACGTTAAGCAGTCGGTCTCGTTTACGTCAATCTTTAGACTATGTCAGAGGATTTAAGCGGTCTAAAAACTCCAACACGAGAGCTGGCCACTACCCTACTCGAAATTAATGAATGACTTGATTTTTTTTCAGGTTATCTTGTAAATGCGACGAGCAATTCCGCCAATGCCTGAAGAGAGCCAACAGCAAAGCGGCAGCTAATGTAGGATACGTGTACTTCGATCTGATCATCACTAAATGCTATAGGAGAGAGCACCCTGTTATCAGATGTATTAAAAAAGGAGGGTAAGATGCACTAAAAATCATATATTATTATTAATACTAGCAACGCTCTGCGGTTTTACTCGCGTTGTGCCCGTCCCGTGAACCTTCCTGTTGAATGTGGCTATCCATTAAACAAATAATTATTCAAATCGGATTGGCAGTTTCTGAGATTAGCGCGTTCGAACAAACTTTAAAAGAGTCATTTTTGAAAATTTGTGTTATTTTCTTAGGGCCGAAACTGCGTTAAGCGGGTGTTCGCCACGGTTAACTTTTGTATGAAACCGCACGCGACGTGCGCACGCGACGGTTCACTTTTATATGAAACCGCACGCGACGTGCGCACGCGACGGTTCACTTTTATATGAAACCGCACGCGACGTGCGCACGCGACGGTTCACTTTTATATGAAACCGCACGCGACGTGCGCACGCGACGGTTCACTTTTTTATGAAACCGCGCGGGCACCCGCTTAACGCAGTTTCGGTCCTTAACGAAGTACCTACTAAAAGTGCTCAACATTTTCATATCTACGTAATCTAATAAAGATTTCTTTTATTTCAGAATTCTTTACAAAAAATGTCTAGAGCACGCGTACGATCTAACAGCGGAAAAAATATTCCAATGGTTTGACGTGAAGAATTTTAACGATCCGTAGAGCGGCATTCATTTAACGAATACATTTACTATAACGACTTTAAGTACATACAAAGGAATCCAGGAAAATCATTGAGGATTAAACTGGTGGTCGGTCTGTGAAAATGCATTTAATAATTTACAGGCCCGGATTTATCCTTAACCTTGGCAATCTAGGGCCCCAAAAGACATACGGTAACCTAGAGCGAGGGTACGGTTACTAGGGCTTTAAGTTGCCTACCTGCCCTGTCTGAGTGTCTAAATCCGGCCCTGATAAATTAGCTTATTGATTACCTGGTTATCTACTAGAGACAGCCTCAGGTTTCAGGCTGCCTCGATCCGAGGTCGCCCGCGATAAGAATGCCATAAATTGAGGCACTTAAGGATGTATATTTTGGTGTTATTGGTAGGGAGTTTGCCTCAAGCCGAGACTGCCTTTGGTGGGTAACTATTGAATAATATGCTAGAGTGGGAAAGGGACAAAAAGATGGCTCTAAGGGTCAACACTGAGTTATGCGTGCGCACAGGCGTCGATTCACTTTTGTATGACACCGCACGCGACGGTTCACTTTTGTATGAAGCCACACGCGGCGGGCGCACGCTTAACGCAGTATCGGCTCTGAATCTCTGATAGTTAGACAATAAGAAAAGTCTTAAACTGATTTGAACAAACTGTCTAGAGATGCCTTTCCTGTAAATTGCATGACCAAAGTCGATGGCCGGGCTCGTTCTGTGACAAGCTTAAAGTGGTTACAAGCGGCGAGTGAGCGAGTACACTATCATGTCGAAACTTAGCCATATCCCAATTTGGAGCTCACAAAATGGTCTAACAAACGCCTTATATAAATAATAGTAATTAAATAAATAAGAGCTGTGATGTATAATTAACTAAATTGTAAAGTACACGTGTCAAATTATTAGTTTTAGGGTTCCGTAACAAACCAAAGGTACAGCGGTAAAACGAACACGGTACAGCAAAGGCTAAATTTTTGAAAAAAGGACACTTGATTATAGTCTAAGAGCTAGATCGATGATCGATGTTCTATTTCAATCAATTCGCTGTTCGCCATTGCTTTTATAGAACATTGTTCGCTATATAATAGTCATTGTTGCATCGTTGAACTTGTTGGACACTGTAAACCATTTTAGTTAAGTAAGCTTGTAATGTGAGTGTAAACCATTAACCTGTGATTTTATTATAAAATTAAGTTAAATAAAAAAATAATTTTAAAACTGAAAATACATGAAATAAAGAAGCGGTATTCGTTTAATTTATTTTAGCATATTTCATTGGTACATAGAGATTTATCATATTATAGTGTTAGTTCAATATTTAATATACAACTTTATATTAAATTATGCACATAAAAATGCACGATTATAATACAATAAATTTTAATTTAATGTATATACCAATATAACCATATATTCGTACATGAGTTAAGGATATGACAATAACAATTCATAACAAGTGAACAAATGTGTCGACCACACTAGAATAATATTTAATGATAGAAAATCTTTAAATACTTGGTTACATTATTATTATATAGATATGTAGCACTGTTTAGCTTTAATATAATATATAATACGTCAGGCGCACGTTATTTACATTCGAATATACATTACTGGTTGCGCTAAACACTAGGAATTGCAAGCTAAATCTGAATTTGTTTAATTAAAAAGGTTATTTTTTTAAATATTCGAGAATTTTTAACATTTTTTTGGATATATACGAAGCGAAGGACTTAATAGAAATTCCCTTGTACATAGTGAGCAATGTTTGAAGTAGTACTACGATAAGCGACCTCTCCGGTCTTTATTTACAATGACAATTAGTATTAGAACGATTCACTTTTCATTGGTTTTAAACGTACTGAGTGCCTAGAGTGAGTTTTTATAAGACAGAGTGAGTTACCATGTAAGCGGGGTGGAGCTGTGTGGAGCTCGACCGATCACAACGCATACCGAAAAGAATTTGACACTGTCAATACGTTATTTGACAAATTCAATTCGTTGTGATTGGTTGATTCAGCTCCCCACAGCTAAGCTTCGCTTAAATGGAAATGCACCTTTAGAGGGTTGGTAGTGCAGCGATAGCGAAAGCGAATAGCGAATTCATTGGATTGCCAATTGTCGTTGCCGACGCTGCACTATACCATCCTCGCTAACTCTAATTCTGATTAACCACCCAATTTAAGCAGCACTTAATTCCATTTCTTAAAATCATTGTCAATTCAAAACTGTACGGAATTAAATACCACCATTTTGAATATCAAACGCTATTCAAACAATAACTTCGCTTACTCGATTCTCTTTTCAAAATCTAACTGTATGCAGTTCGTAACGCCTCTAGCGGATACTTAAGGCAACAAAGATTTCAAACGGACGAAATTTGAACATCTAGACTCAAATGCGTTAGTGAAATTAAAAAACTTATCTTACATAAACTCACAATAGGTACTCCGAATCAAATTACTTTATGAAAACACTTCGCTTTAACGAAGACATTTTATTGAAAAAACTTCATCAAATATGCTACGACGCAAGCGACGACAGTTACCGATATTGTTGAGTAAAGAATACTGATTATTGGCTCTTGTACTATAAAAAACAGTTCTTTTTTCAAAAAATTGCCTTTGGTTGCTTGCACCGTAAAAAGCGTAGAACCTTCTTAAAAACTCTTTGCAGTTTATTAAAATTATCCGTTTGAGCTGTTTAATTTAAGAGCCTGTGCACACTATAGACAAGACTGTAATAAGACAGTTTTTCTGGTCTAATATTAAAACGAAGTGTATTCATAAAGTAGGTAGTTTGATCCATTATGTTTTCGCTTAAACCCAAGTAATTATTAGTTGAAACAAAAAATCTCTTATGAGGGTAATAATAATTTACTTTTTGAACGGTATTTACCTTTTTCATAAACGCTCTATAAATAAAAGACTGTGTTATAAAGTGTTTTGTCTCTTTCGCTCTTTGGCAAATAGCGTATGTCGGAAAGGGACAAACCATTTGATAGCTAAAATGCTGTTATAAATTATGAATAAGGCTCTTTATTATAAAGATATTTAAATCTAAGAAACGATTGATTATCATTGTATTAAAAATTGTTGTTTTTTTTTTAGTAAAAGTTACTTTGATTATTGTTTTAAACTAAATAAAGGAACAATTTCTTTCAAAAGGTACAAATAGATTAGTATTGATCGAAATATAAGATGATATATACTGATGAATGGTCCATAATAACACCGTTCAAAAAGTAAACTTATTTGAACGTATTTAGATCAATTTTCGAATAACTAATTTCAAGGTTCGCTAAGAAACAATAGTTTGTAAATTACTTAGTACATAAATCTAACCACACGATACATTCTCATAAAGTGCCTGAACTTTTGAAAAACAGTAATATTTTCGACAGTTGATTACGAATCTCTAACCACCCTATTAATAAACGCGGTATAACTAAAACACTGTAAGGGTCTGCGCACATTATAACAACTCAACGGCGACTCGACTCTATGTCAAATATTGAAATTTAAGCCCTGTGTCATATGTTCAAGGTTTAATTTCAAAAAAATATGCGTAGGCCACTCGTCGTACACTACTTTAATATAATTTTTTGAAATTAAACCTTGAACATATGACACAGGGCTTAAATTTCAATATTTGACATAGAGTCGAGTCGCCGTTGAGTTGTTATAATGTGCGCAGACCATTACACTGTGTTTTGTCTCTTTTGCTCTTCGGAAAATTGCGTATGTCAGAAAGTGACAAACCATTTGATACTGGTTTCTTATGTTTAAGCGAACACTACTCATTTTGAATTGAAAACGTTTACGGATACACTTCGCTGTTATTTTGATCTTTGATTTTTATCTGACGTTTCGGCCTCTTTACAGGACCCGTGGTCACAGAAGACACAGAAATAAAAGCGAAGTGTATACGTAGTTTAAATTCAAACCATTTGATGCTTCGATCAACAATACACAACTAGATGTCGGGTCGGCGCAAAAAATACGTGTCGGTGGATAACACCTCATTTGAAAAGTGAGGCGTTATTCTCACTTATTTTATTCATAAGATTTGCTACTTTATTGCTAGGTGTGTAGTGGTTGTAATTAGGTTGAACTTCGAACTGTTTTAAAACTTTTTTTTCAGTTCGGTACCTAGTAAACAAAATAAGCTGTCACACGACATCCGCGCGGACAGTATTTAGCTTTGATTTTCTGTCACCCGATATCTAGTTGTGTATTGTTGATCGAAGATTTGATGGCTAAAATGTTCTCAATACACGTTTATTAATAAGGTTTTAAGTGTATACAATTTGGGCATTAATTTCATTATTAATATTTTAATTATAATTTACATTAGCATCAAACTTTTCAACAATAAAGTAATTTATGTCCAATACTTATTGTTTCAGTAAATATTTACGAACAATTATTTTATTATTAAGATTCGAATGAAAAAGGAATTACGGTTACAGATTATGACTTATTGTATTCAGTACAAATGATGCTCAAAAGATTGAATGCGTTTTTTATTTAATGTTTTATTTTTAATGTTGGGTGCACACTTTTGACAAACATCGCGTGACGAAGCAAGGTAGGAATTCTTTTGTACAAGTTCATATAATATACCAGGACAAATTCACACACGGTTAATGAGACCCAAAGGAAGCTCTAAGCTTGTTTATTGGAATCTAACTCACTGATACTTTTACATATGCATATACAAATATTTTATAAGAATATATAATATCGTCGACAACAACTATGTCTTCACATATTGTTGACTCCGTCGAATCGAGCCCGCAACCCCCGACACAGTAAGCGCTCTCACTGCCTCTGTGACAACGGGCTTGTCAAGTACGTGTAGCACTCCTATAATTGTATACTGACTGTTGATTTTATAATTGAAAAGATATTCGTATCTATTGCAGTTTCAGACTTGCCAATACTGATCGATTAAAAATCACCATGTGTATACACAATGTACGTTTGGTGTTTTATTGACAACTCCAATGCTTGTCTTCATACGAGACACTTGACAAATGTGTACACCCAGCATAACATTTTATACAAACCTGTCATAATATAGTTTATACTTAAATAGTTATGACAGTCAATTAATGATGTTTAACACGGCTGAGTCAATATGAAGATGTTTAATGCTATGACATTGTCTCTTTATAATTAGAATGATAAGGTGGTATCACGACTACTATCACAGAATATTGTTATTTCAAGAATATTTCGACTCGTATTCAGAATTCAATACCACAAAGAAAAGTTGACCACTTTTCAAGCACGGATCTGTTATAGCATTGTCAGTACTCAGTTCAAAGTTTCGAAAATTGTAAAATTTAACGTTAGTTAGTATAAAATACGTAATAACTAATTACGGGGCAAACGTTTGCTACAAATTAATTTATTGTGAATTTTGTAGGTAAAGAGTTATTTATGTAGACGACTCGGTGACGGTCTCCATGTGTGAATGGGGACATAATATTAACACCTTCCGGACAAAGATTTAACAAGGAATACTTTTTAGAATTTACTTCAACAAAAGCGTTAAGAATAGAGATGCCAACAGGACGGTCATAGAAGACTTAAACGTCTTTCAGTGTTTAAAGTTGGAGATTTCCTTAGAATACGGCGTTTGAAGATATCCATTACGTTTATACTTCATATTCACAAACAAAACAGTTATCAACTATAATAAACTTTCACTGTAATTCAACTCACAGCTAGCATTCGAAAACGTAACATATAAAATTACAACAACCACCTATAATCTCCAAGTATTGTGAAATAACAACTAGACAGTAACTTCATTAACTCCATTATCTATACACATAGGAAATACATAACGGAATGCGACATCGTGTGCGGCGGCTCGCGGCCGTCAACAGATGGGCGAAGGTCCAAGAAAGCAACGATTACACTAACCCGAGGTGTACATACATCTCCACGTGGATACTATCAAGACAGCACTAAAACTCGAATATTCACTAATCTGTGCGTTTATTGAGTTTAATTATATACAGCTCCCGCTAGGGACAGTTACCCTTTATGTTATAGAGTGTTAGAGTGAGCGCACCGGCGGCGAGGCGGCGGGGCCCGCGTCTCGCCGGTATTATTTGCCCCCGAGGCCGAACTTCATGAAGATGAGCTCCTTGCCCTTGCTGAGGATGTCGCCGCCGGGCGCCGTCATCTCGGAGAACTTCTGCATGAGGTTGGGCTGGGCGGCGGCGGGCGGCGGCGCGGCGAGCGGCGCGGCGGGGCCCGGCACCACGGCGGGCCCGGCGCGGCGCGCGGGCGACGGCGCCGCGCCTTGCGGCGTGCCGGGCACCCCCGCGCCGCCGCCGCCGCCCCCCGCGCTGCCGCTCAGCGACGCGCTGCCCGTGCCCGGCGACTGCGCGGGCGGCGTGCCGACGTTACCAGCGCTCGTGCGCGCGATCGTCGACGACACCGGCCCGATCGCCGCGCCTCTCGCCCTCGCCTGCGACACAGCCCTCGCCTCTTACATACCACCCTTACATCACTTTATCTAAAGGAACCTTTTTTTAATTTATCAGTTTCTGACGATGAGATTCATGAAAGCAAATCTAAAGGTGATATGCTAGCTTAGGCTTTGAATGTCTTTAAATATTGTGAAGCATTTTAATAAAATGGTTGTCGAAAATCTGACGATTCAAGAAATTCTATCTTAATTCATATTGAGATCAGCAATTTCATTAATAGTGGGGTAATTGATACGCCATATTTGATTATATTATATGGGGTACGCCATATATGATATGGGGTAGTTTTCTAAAGTATTTAATGGTAACTTATTATGTATAGTTAAAGAACACACAGATATCAATCCCACAGTCATGCTTGCTACTCAAACTAATGTCGGTATGATAGAAAATTTGAAGACATCAGTAATACAAGATATTCTGTGCACTAGTAAAGGTCATGCAATGCGTCACATTAAAGCGTTATTTAATAAAGAACATGTAAATACAAAGAGAGTCAACTAACTGATTAATATTAAAAATAATGAACAACATAACATTCGGCATGCGTTGATCACTACGACGAAAAGCGATCGATTACACTAATCGATAAGAAAATACTATCCGATTACACGTCTATTTGATCAGGAGATTTTTGAAGTTGATTCCACTAATATTTCAGTCAATAACATCGATAAAGAAACTCCGTAAGGCTGTAATCGATTAGTAGAATGACCACATTCACAGGCCTCAGAAATGTTGTAATTGCTAACTCGTGAATGAGTATACAATGGTATAAATGTGAGTGAAGTATACGCCAGTGTTGTATGTATCTGTATGATCGTTCAGTATAGCATGACCATCTACATATGTGTACCAAGAACCATGAATAAACTGTCCGCAAACAATCAAGTTGAAATGGTCAAACGGTCCATCACTGTACTAGATGAACCCACACTGAGCGTAAGAGAATAAACAATAGAAAACCATAAATAAAAGGAAACAGTGAAAACAAAATCTATAGATCATGAAGTGACAGGAAACATAAAACGACTATCGTTGCATAGTTTTTGAAAGTATCTTTGTGGGTCGACGGTATATTAGATATACTGTATATTTTTTTACCTGCGGCATCGCCTGATCTGGATTACTGGCGCATGTGGTGTGGTCTAACTGAGAAGGGGGAAGAGGGCAGGCATCTAGCAAACAGACAATACACACAACATATATAGTGACCACAGACAACCACTTCAATCTTGGATCACACTTCACCGCATCGTGGAGCTGTGCAAAATTATGTTGCGTGTATTTGAGTTGACAGCCTACCCCGTGTGGAGTCGTGTGGAGTTCACTCGTTATAAATACGAAATAATAAAATAAATACAGGACAGAGTGAGGAGAGAAGGAAAACAAAATAACATACCTATCGCCTAGCTCTATATATATCAATCGGCAGGCTTATTGAAGCAGTTATATCGATAGAAAAATCGAATCCTATTGTCATTGAAGTCTGAATTCATACTAGATAGAACAGAATCAAATGCTTTACGATTGGTGATAAGCTTGCCGATTTGCCTATTCGATTATTTTGTATGGATCATAATTTATTATCTGTATCAATTTAGTTTGTCAAAACGATGTTTGTGACTGTGTAATCCAAGATAGTGTTATTTAGCACCAAGAGTTTTTGTGCTCCGTGGATTGCAACCGGACTCGCATTTTGGATTCCGTTCTATTTAACTTTCTTGTTCCGAATCGATTAGTAACCGGCGCGAATCGATCACGAATCTAGTATAAAACCTACTTTGTTAGGTTCCACGCGTGAAAGCAAAAAGGTTCTATTGTTTGGTAGGATTTAAATCAAGCACACGGAAAGACGTTATTGATTTGAAAAGCGTTAGCCGAGTCCTGTCGCAATCGAAGTGTACAAACAGGAAAGATGAAGAGGGTACCAGAGCGAAATAGCTAGCGTCTCTCAGTAGTCACATAGCAAGTCCAAGGTGCATACATGAAACACTTAAAGCTCTCGGTGATCGGTCGACTCGCGTCCACCGAACTTACCTAAAATAATGGAGTTTACTCTCAGGCTTCGGGAGATCGGGAAGATACAAGAAATAAAATGCAGCGTTCAAAAGAGCCTCTGCAGGCCTCGAAAAGATATTACATATTGAGACCGATCTTCAGCCCGAGACCTAAGAGCGTCTCCTTACGAAAATCAATTAAAACTTCAGAGCTAAGAGGAGGGAGGGGAAGTGAGGAAGGATGTTCGGTAGGGTACAGGGAGGTACCGAGGGCGGGGGCTCACCTGCTTTCCTGTGGTGGTTCCTGTTGGCGGCGGCGACGTCGCGCGGCGGCGGCGGCGGGCCGCGCGCGCCCGGGCCCGCGCCGCGCCCGCGCCCCGCGCCCGCCGCGCCGCCGCGCCCCGCACCTACACCGCCCATAACTACTTCATAAGTATGTGAACGACTAACCCTACTTGAACAATATTCTACCTATCCTTCGAAGTGTTCTACCTACCCTATCTCTATATACACCTATACTAACGTGATACGTTTAAAAGAGCCTCTTTGGGGCCAAAACTGAATAAACATATTTGACTTTGACTAAGTTCTGACACCAGGCACGGTTCCAATGGGTTACAAGGACACAACATTTCAAAGTATTTTGTCACCCTACATTTGCACCACTGGTGCAAACCATAACGCATCATTCAGCCTTTTAGAGCCGGGTATTTTGCCACCTTGGCGTTAATGTTTCCGCCACAGCTACAAACCCTAACGCCATATAGAATGTTTATACATTTGCGCCACTGGTGCAAACCATAACGCCTCGTTCAGCCCTTTTGAGTCGGGTGGGTATTTTGCCACCTTGGCGTAAATGTTAACGCCACTGCGAACCCTATCGCCATATAGAAGCAGCTCACCTTGGCTGGCCTGGCCCGCGGGCGCGTACTGCTCCGTGGCGTCGGTGAGGAAGTTGGAGGGCACGAGCCCGCGCACGCCGTCGATCTCCGCCATGTAGAACCCGTCGTCGTCCATCTCGCCGTACACGTGGATGATCTGACCCGTCTGGAAGCTCAGCTCGGCCTGGAATGGGGTGAGGAGAAGGTTTAGTTGGGTTTCTTGTGAAAGATTCATCACAGCGGTAACTCCAATGTCTTCAGTTCACCCGCGACCACGAGAGGTGCAATCCTCTCGAAACGTCGGGAAATAAAAAGTAAGTTATCACTTGCTTTATTAACTTTCTAACGCGAAAAAACCCGTGTGAGTACGTTTAAATTAGGTGAAAGATTCAATCCAAATAAAAATCTCTTCAAACTTTTATCTAAAAAGAAAGATATTTATATAGTCACTAGCTGCGCCCCGCGGTTTCACTCGCGTTGTACCCGTTCCCGCGGGAATTTCGGGATGAAAAATAGATGTTGGCCGATTCTCAGACCTACTCAATATGCTCACAAAATTTCATGAGAATCGGTCGAGCCGTTTCGGAGGAGTACGCGAACGAACACTGTGACACGAGAATTTTATATATAGTCATGTAGTAAAAGTAAGTCCGAGTAGGTGGCCAACCCTGGTGGCTGGAGTTTTAAGACCGCTTCAAAGCCTCCGACATTGTCTGACGAACACACCAGATGTAATGAACACTCACATCAGCGTCCACATTGGGGCTGAGCTCCTGCGGGTCGTAGTCGTAGAGCGCGACCATGCGGCGCACGGGCTGGCTGGCGTACGCGTCGGTCCAGCGGTCGCGCTTGGCGCCCGCGGGGCCCGCCGGGCCCGCCGGCCCGCCCGGCGCGCCCTGGCCCGCCTCCGCCTCCGATATCTCGACCACCATGTTGTGGGGCACGTACCCGCGCCGCCCGCGGCACTCGCCCCAGTAGAACCCGTCGCCGTCTTTCTCGCCCCATACCTGGAATGGGTTGGGTACAATGGGTAAGGTTGTATAATGGGTTGGCAAGGGTTTGACGAATTTTAAGGCCTTTATATGGGGTAGTTGGGTTGGTGAATGGGTTCAGGGATAAATGGGGTAGGTTGTAAAAAACCAAAATGGTTTTTTAAAATGGATTAAGAGGTAAAAACTAGTCAAATAGGATTTTTCATACAATTTAGTATATATTGAAAATTACTTGAGACAATCTTATTTTTTTTAAATGAGAGAGAAATTAATTTATACTGTGCATCCTTATAGACTAAATAAGTTTTCTTCACTTACTTGAGCCTCGGTAGCATAATAATTAGAACATTTGGAACAACAAATAAAACGTCTCATTTACAAGTGTACCCAAATCGAATAAAATATAATGCTCTGCTGAATAGGACAAGCAATAAAAGACGCTGCTATTCAACGGTGTCATCTAAGTAGCCATATGTTCAAAAAGCTTTTTTGTGGCCAAATCTGAATAAAAAAATAACTTGAACATGGTGTATGTTCTATACTATAATATTATATATATCTATACTATAATATTATAAAGAGGTAAAATTTGTAAGTTTGTTTGTTTGTTTGTTTGTTTGTTTGTTTGTTTGTTTGTTTGTTTGTTTGTTTGTTTGTCTGTATGTTCGAGGTAATCTCAGGAATTATCAGTCCGATTTGAATAATTCTTTTTGTAATAGATAGCCACTATCAACGGGAAGGTTATAGGCTATTTTTACATCCCGAAATTCCCACGGGAACGGGTACAACGCGGGTAAAACCGCGGGCGCTGCTAGTTAATTAATAATAAACGCGGTGTAACTTAAACACTGTTACACTGTGTTTGTCTCTTTTGCTCTTCGGAACATTGCGTATGTCAGAAAGTGACAAACTATTTGATAGCTAAAATTTAGATTTTCTTGGAGTTAAGTTAACTATGGTGCAAAGTGTTCAGACTGCAGAAAACAATTTCGACTTTGCTTAAATCACTTATACCTAGATAAATAGTCGTTTCTAAGACAAGTCTTAGCCGAAGCAATTGCTTAGCAGTCTCTCTCTCCATCGAGTGGATGGTCACCCTGACCAATCCTGGTGTCAGAGTTATTGAGCCGCCAAAGGCCTCTGACACGGCTCATGTAACGACTACTATCCGTAGAAAGTAACCGGGACTGACGGCTTAACGTGCCCTCCGAAGCACGGAATCATCTTACTTTTCGAGCAATCAGGTGATTCAGCCTGTAATTCTCTAACCAAACTGAGGAAAGTCTCACAAAGAGATTTTTGTGAGATATCCCCACCGGAAATCGAACCCGGAACCTCCGGGTCGTGAGCCGAGCGCTCAGACCACAAGACCACGGAGGCTGCTTAGCAGTGATCTAAGATCATGACTTGATTAAATAAACGGTAGTTAGAACGATTCTTTCACTAAGAGTCATGCTTTGGCTTAGACAGGTCTAAGATTCTTAGCAACGACTATTTATCTCGACCTTAAACTTAGTATTGAAAGAACTTGAAGATATTGTTCAGACAAAATCATATCATGAACGTACCTTGATAGCATCTCCTTCACTGAAAGGCAATTCTTCATCACAACTCTCTGGGTTCGGGCTCATTGTAGTAGGGTCGTAGTCAAATAGGGCGATGAAGTAGCGGCTTCGTTTCGACTGCTGCGGGCCCTGTGGGTGACGCGTGCCCGGCGCCGCCCCGCGCGGGCCGGGGGCTGGGCCCGCGCGGGGCCCGTACGGCATGCCGCCGGGCTGGTTCTGCTGGCCGGGCTGGGGCTACGGGAGAGAGAGGTTAGTGGGCGAAGATGGGTTAAGTGAAGATGTGTTTCTGAGATATCAATGGTGATTCGATAATGTTTTCTTTTATTGAAGAGGACGATACGTAATCTGCACGTACTCGTACGTCACATAAGTGATGAGATTAACAAAAAAAGGACTTCAAAACTTCAATTAAATTATTTTTCATATGCATTCTTTAGAGACCATTCACTAGGTACCCTTCTATTTCTACTTAGGTTTAAGAGATTGACAGTAGTTACCTGTACCTGATGTGGGTTAGGCGGGCGTCCGCGCTCGTGGTGGTTGCGCGGCGGCGGGTGCGGGTAGTGCGGCTGCGGTTGCGGGTGCGGGTAGCTACTGGGGCACGGGCCGCCCGCCGGATACGGGGGCGGCGGCGGCCCAGCGTAGCCGGGTGTACTCGGGGGAGCCCCCGATAGCGGCTGCGATGCTTGCGCAGGTTGGGACGGTTGCTGCTGACGTCCGTACGAACCAACACATTAATAAGGTTAGATTTTCCATAAACAAGCCGACAGCAACATCGTCAAGCTCATAGCCATTATAACTGGCGTTGCGTCAAAGCGTCATATTACCTTCTCCTCCCGGTACATACAAAACATTCCGTTGCAGCGCTATCGATCCCCATGCACAACGAAAGCTAGCGTGCAGCGGTACACTTCAAACCACATCATTCAATAGCGTTAAATTATAACAGACGCTTCCAAAAATGCTGCTTGGAATTCAAAAACAACAAACAAAAGAGATTTTAATTGAACAGATCTTCGTTATGTCGTGATCCCTTCGAGTGAACCTTTACACTGAGACATCAAGGTGTGGCGGTGTGTGAGAGGGTTCTGTAGTGTATGGGTCGCACGAAGCCAAGACAGCATGCAGGAACAATCAAACAAACACGCCGCATGCTCGAGTGATGTAGGTCTGTATCGAGTGCTAGTGGTCGGTCGTAGCGGCTCGCCGCCGTGTGTCGGAGTGTGTCGAGTGTACAACAACCACGGTACATTACTGGAAACTGACAACATATAAACACCGACAGTGGAAACTCGTGATCGGGCCGAATAGAAGAGAGGCATAGTGAATAGTGCTAGCACATCGACAGCTAGAGAGATCGCAGACCTGCGCCCTGCGGTGCGTCGCCTCCTCCTCCGCTGCCAGCTCCGTCACGCCCTCTTTAGTGATTTCGATGGCCGGTATCCCCGATTGCTGATACCACACCATCATTCAATATTATAGAACAAGATTGTAACAAACGAACGTGATATGAACGTGCTGATGATGTTCTCGGAAGTGATACGATAGACGAGCCGTGAACGAAGTTCAGATACAAAATAACGTTAACAGAAGCAGAGGTAAGCTTACGTGAACACATTCACGGTGGTGAAGAAGTGACATTGATCGTTGCATAGAATGTTTCACAGAGTTGCACAGAAATAGAGCAGTGTAGCTTGAGCTTGAACAGAAGGAAGCGAGGTGAAACGGATCACTGCCGTGGAAGCGTGGGATCCGATTCCATTTTTGACATTGAATTTCATCAAATGTATGGTTAATGTGTCCATGAGTGATGTTTTAATGTATGAGTCATGTAATAACTTCAATTAAAATATCAATATATAAACGCAACCTTCTAATCGGTCTTGTCTCTTTAGCCATTGTTTACTCGTAACAAAACATTTCCAAATAGCTAAAAATATATATATAAGTCATAGATACATTTCTCTAACAAACCTGTGTTAGTACATTAAAACAGTGTTAAACAATATGTTTGTCATTGAAACAAATGCAACAGCTAACGTTATATACTCAGTTTCTACATAATATTCTCTTTCTCTACTCGTAGATATATAAAAGCATACTGAAATTAAATGTCATCTTTAAACGCTGATTAATAATGACTACATCATTATGTATATTATGGCTATCAATACGGGCACACTGTGTAAAAAAACGAAACGAAATCAAAATATAAACTATTAAAAACAAAATTCACTCGAAAGTAAATAGTTTAAAAAACGCTAAAATAAAAATAAAAACGTGTGTCAAAAATTTAAAAATGAAATAAAAGAAGATAAAAGATATAAGACGTGTTAAAATTCCTTACCGAAGGTGTTATTTTGTCGAATATACTCTTTAGGAGACCTGTGCCGAATCCACTCGTAGGCTATGGAAAGGTGTATAACAGTTATGTGATAGAGCGAGGTAAGGTTATCTATGTAGCATGATAAGGAGGGCCCGTCTGTGTCACAAAATACAACCTCTTTATAGATATAATCATGTATTAACTGTACGGTGTCGTGCGTTGTTCGGGTACGGCCAATAGCGCTAAGTCTACACTATTTGCAAGCAATTAAGTATGCATTTCAATTTTGTATGTTCGAGCCGAGTGCATAGCTAGAGTCGATGCGCGCGTGGTCGTATTGTGACAACTTCGGCGGATAACTACGAGTACTCGACGTTAGAAGATCCCAGCGAAAGAACCACAGAAGATAGTATAAAGAGTGCAGTTTGCAACACCGATTGGGCCCGACCAACTGTCCGCGGCGCGCGGCGGAACCCCACCCCGAGTGGACACCGACCCCCGGCGACCCGCCCGCGCGGACTCCGACCCCGCCCCGCCCCGCGCCCGCGGGCTAGCGCGACATGCGACGCGACGCCCGCCGCGCCGCGGACACCTCGTCGGGCGGAAGAGAGCATATGACACTGATCGTTATAATGATAGCTAAGAAGACACAGACCAAGTAAAAATCATCAGAGGTTAAATCAAAATGAAGCTCAGATTAAATACTTGTTCAACATCATAAAATGAAACGTTACTGGCGAAATGAAAATATTCAATTACACACAACACTGATTTGCAAACAAATATTTAATAGACAGACAGAGTGCCGTGCCAACATTTAGTTAGATACTTATTCTGTTAGATTTTAAAAATTATTAATATCACATTATCATCATCGTTAATTAATGCTTAGTTCTAGAATGTATTTATACAAATGGAAACGTGTAGTCGAATAGAAGTGTTCGTCACCTGTTGTTGTGCGTGCGGGTCGTGTCGGTTGTTGGAGGGGAAGATCTCCTTGTCGGAGAGGTTCTCGTCGTGGTCCAGCACCTGCTGCGGGTGCGGGTAGGGCTGCGGGCGCGCGGGGCCCCGGAACAAGCCGGGCCCCGAGTTGGGTCCCACGTTGGGCCCCACGGGCCCCATGCCCGCCCCGCCGCGCGGCAGCCGCGACATGACGCCGCGCAGCACCGTGGGCGGGATGGCCGTCGGCGCGCTGTCGCTCGACTGACTGTCCCGCGACTTTGTACGAACCTGCAATAGGACCATCTCATAACATGAAGCTCCACCGATCACTACAAGGGATTGGATCACTCTAAGATCAAATGCACCATATTGGCAAATAGCGTTCACATAGCGAATTGAAGCTCCATACAGCCATACTTACGGTAACACACTTAGGATTGAGGCCGATCAATTTGCCAATGTCGATGAGGGCGTGGTCGCCCGTGGGCGAGTCGACGTCGGTGACCTTCTTGCCGTCCGCGTAGACGGCGTACCCTGTGACGGGCCCCGAGGCGGGCGGGCGCAGCACCGGCTGCCACGTCACCAGCAACGTGCCGTCTTGCGGGCCCGCTTCCACCTGCGACACCGCACCAATCACCACCAACAATCCAGCCAACACAACACTAGCCAATTGGTTTTTCAAATCTTGAAATTTTGTGACCAACACTGGCGATGCTAAAGCGACATCGATGGGACTGACACCACACAGACAGGAATGCTAAGCTAACGGGCGATCGTCGGGATCGGTCAATACATTTTTTTGTCCTGGAGCTGGATTTATGGTTGCGATTGACGCGACTTCCTCGAGATCGGACGTGCTGTGTGCTCTGAGCTCGTGAATTATTTGGAAGGAACGGGGTGTGTCAGTACGGTGAGTGATCGATCATCTCACACGTCGTGGAGGACGGAAGCATCTTTAGTGCTCGTGCCGAAGTCGATTAATCTTCGGCGCCGTCCACAAAGTGGTATCGCCAATGGAGGCTGAGTTGATGCGAGCGAGGAGTGTGTGTGATGTACATAGAGGTTTGACGAAAGCATGCTCCGTGGTGGTTGTGGCGCGGGCGGGACGTACCATGATCTCGTTGGGCGGGTCGGGCAGGCCCTTGGGCAGCGTGCGGAAGTCCGTGTAGGCGCCGGGCGCCTCCTCGGCGGGCGCGCCGGGCGGGCCCGCGCGCAGGTGCTTGGCGCGCACCGTCACGCGGTACTGCGTGCTCGGCGACAGCCCCGTGATGGTGTGCCGGTACACGCCCGGCTTCACCGTGCGCACCTGCAACACACGCACCGTCACACGTGCACACGTCATTTACCTCTCCGCTCGTGCAATCTAGTTCTATGGATACATTCATGAGTCATCCTAGTCGATGTCGGTCACGTAATTATTTTTGTTTTATTCCGTAGGTGTGCTTATTTTATTAGTAATAACCTGGAAAGATCCCAAGTCATATTTGTGACATGTATGACATTAGTGGATACAGAACAGGATTTCGAGGCCCAATACCGTTTGATTCCTTAGGTAAAAAATAAAGTTTCGCAATTCGCAATTAACTAACATTGCTTAGCCCAACTTGGCCACGAGACTACTACTACTACCAAAACACCAACGCCCAAAAAGTCTTCTTACCTCAACATTATTAACACAAACGACGTGCTGATGGTTGGAATTAGCCGGTAGCCACGATATAATAGCCTGGGAGCAGGTGACGCCGCTCGCGCGCACGCACGTCGGGCCCATGTTGGCGGTGTCGCGACCGATCACCATCGTGCACGCCGCGTCGCGCGACGTGCGGCGCGTCGTGGTAACGGAACGCACGCTGATGCGGTGGGGCTATAGAGAAACATAAATTTAAAAAACACCGTTTTAAGGAAAGAGCTTTGTTTCGTAGTGGCACTGGATAGATTTAGCACATAATTATACTGAAGTATATTAGTATTTTATGATATTTTTTTACATAATTTCAAGTAAAGTGTCAATGGATATCAATAAGCAGGGTGAATTAGTAGAAACGAATTATATAGCAGTTATGTACACGCTACATAATTTTTGAGTAATATAAACATAATATTTAAGTGCACATTGTTATTTTTTGTCACGTTTAAAACAAATACATTCAAGTACACAGTTCTCAATACTCACCCTATTAGAATCAACGCCTTCCACAAGCGCTCTAGTACGCTCGCTGGCCTTGACAGTCGTCTTCAGCACGCCGTCAACATACACGTGGTAGCTCTCAATGTGTGTCTGTTGGACCGCCTCGGGCGCCGTCCAGCCAATCAGCACCGACTTGTTGAGTTGTCGCTCGAGTGTGAGCTGCCGGGGCGCGGGCACTAGCGACGAGAAAAACAACCCTGCTTTTCAAGTCCATGGGTTGAAGTGCGGCGTGAAAGAAGCGTGCGGTAGGGGAAACGGATCACTGTAGAACTTGATCACTACGTTCTGGCCAGGGCTGGATTTAGACCTGGCATTAGGAACCCAGGTGAAGTAACTGGGTCTCTTTGTTATCGATTCGAAACGATTCCAGTTTGATACTATGTTTACCAAACGGTTTCCATATGGGTAGTGACTGGTCATTTCTTTGTTCACAAAATCTATCTTGAATTATGAAATATACAGGTTACTCTTCTGAATGTCTCTGGCCCCCCATACATAGAGGGCCCTAGGATAATGATTTTTTGTATAAGGGTAAATCCGGCCCTGGTTTTGGGACTGAACTGTTACTGAACGAATGACCTTTATCCCTAATGGCACTGAACTTTACTTAGCTAATTCTATGTTTGAATGAGATTCTATTGTGAATGCGTTGGTTATCTATAATATGGTATACTCAGAATACAGAACCTACAGAACCCGTGAGCGCGCCTAATACTGTAGCTACTCAAACTAGCCTTAAATAGTGTAGTTTTATGCGCAACCGATCAGTCACTTTGTGACCGTCGGAACGCGCTAACGTGTTTTACCCGTGACCAATTTCACGAAACTATGCCGTCTTGTGTCGTTCCTACCTGTAAAAATGCAGTGGGTCTGAAAAAGAAACAGGTAGGGATCACATTTCACGTGTAAGTATCGCATTTAGGTATCGTCTTATTTAAATATTTAATTATTTTCTCAGATTTCAATTGTCATATAGAGTGATGCGTCAATCTATGTTAGTGTTGCCTATATAAGAGTTTTGATTTACCCTTCTTTTTATTACCTTTTGAGGGATTTAATTCGTTGTAGAATATTAATAAGTAATATAATAAAAATTAACCAACTTGAAAAAAGAAAGTATAAAGCGTAAGTGCGGCTCGTATGTACCTAACCTAACAATCCTATTAAACAGTATGTTAGTCTATAGGTTTCTAAAAAAATTTTTGGTGTGCGTGTGAGGGAGAAGGGGAGAGGGGGAGCGGGTATAAAATTATGTTTCTATATTAGCCATCTTAAATTTTAGCTTCCCTGCTGATGAGGAAAGGAAAGCGGTGTGGACAAAAATTATACAAAGAGCACGGCTGGAACAGTTCTGGAAACCATCGAAGCGAAGCGTAGTTTGCTCGATGCATTTTGACTTAAGTAATTATTCTTTTTTTATGTAACTCTTGTACCTAGCTGTAAGTTTTCCGAATACTTTAAAATAAAATAAATAAAAACATATAAAGTTTTTCCATCACCCGTTAAAAGTGTGCAAACATCCACCTTAACACCGTGTTTTATTTAATATACCTATCTATTTCTTGAGATAATCAGGTAGGTACATAGTTATATAGAAAAGGACAATTTTTATTCTATTAACATATTACCTCCAAAACTCCCAAAATTTACCCCAAAAATGGGCAAATAATGCGAGAGCTAACAACACTACGCGGGGGACTTTGTTCTGTTTTTGGACACAGCGTGTAGCTTGTAAATACATTTGAATGCTCCTTCTGGTAGGTACTTCTGTATTCTGAGATGGTATATTTAAATTGTTGAATAGAATGTGCAATTTGAATTTAGAATCGAATCATTTCTTTATTTATTACTTTTAAATCGTGTAAATGGAACACTACTAGCTAATTGAGTGTGCTAAGCCTCACCGCTGTCGTCGTCCTCAGGGCCTTCACTGAGGTCGGCCATTTCGCTGAGGCGCGCGACGTCACGACTGAGCGACAGGTCACTGACAGCTGTCGTGCCCGAGTCGTCTACATCACGTAGACTGGTCACAACCGCCTGCAAAACCAACTCAAAATACATTTAATGTTTACTTCTTTAATTGCCAAATAATAAAGAAATATAGAAAAAGCATATTATCCAAAGGAAAGAATACCTACATAATTCAAATTTGTTAAGAGAAAATTAGAAGTAAAGTAAACCCAAAACCCATAATATTCTCAATTATTACAATTCTAACTGCTGCACGTTTAGACGTCCATTAAATCGACACTTAATTGATGTAATTTTTCATACATTACACGTTCAAATTTGAAGTCTATGAGTCCGGCAGTAAGGGATGATTTCTTAGACCAGTCAAATGCTTCCTTAGTAGAGATTTAATAGTGATTTGGCATGTAAAGCATCTTCTTCTTCGTATGAAAAGTTAAATCGATTAAGTGTCGATTTTATGTACATCTCTAAATGCGGCAGTACTTAAGTGGTGAATAGTTAGACAAAGACCAATAAAAATTAACCTTTAACACGAGCATACCTGATGGAACTCCAACAAGTCTTCACCAATCAGTCTCTGGCAGAAGTTTGCCGGTATTAACCCTCGACGCCCGTCTAGTGTTTCGGCGTCCAACACCGCAGCGTTGGGGTCTGACGGGCCCCAAACTAAGAGGTAGTCGCCGGCGTTCACTGACAGCTCACCTTCAGCACTATCCATCCTGCAATTGTTTTCTCTTTAGGTTCTCATGGATAGAGTTCTTTGATTGGTCAATTTTGAATTAGGCGTTCTATTCTTTGACATTCTGTTTGGTTTGTTCAGATTGGGCGAAGTGCATTCAAAATAATGTGACTGTGGGTAAATTGACATGTGTCAGGTTCTTGTTCTATTGAACTGTCAAATTCGCAGATGAAAAAAACCATAAAGTTCGAGTATATTAGTGGCCAACCCTACTGTGGCAGTTTTTACCCACCTAAACGATTACTATGTACAACCGGGACCGACCATTTTATGTAACCTCCAGAGCATTCTGCTCAGATAGAAATTCCACTATCGGCCACCCATCCAAGTGGGTTTAGGCCCATCTCGTAGCCAGATTTGGTAGCTAGCTTCCAAATGGGAGAAATAATCTCGATTCGAAGCTGGCTACGAAATAGGAATTCGAAAGTCCAAGATTTAGGATTTTAACTAGTAAAAAAAAATAACCCTAACCTACCGAATAGATCGTTCCCATTTAGTAGCTAGCTACAAGATGGGAAAACACTTTTCTAATTTCGTAGCTAGCTACCAAATCTGGCTACGAGATGGGCCTAAACTTCCAAGTGGGGGCTAAGCTGCTCAATAATCGCAATAATCTAACATCGCTTAGTCAACCTACGCCACGAACGTCACAAATTCGCTCAATCTAAACGTCACCTAAAAGGTATTAAAACAATACGTACTCAGGCGGGTCGTAAGAAAACCTCACGATGTAAACACAGCAACGTCCCTTCCCAGGAATATCCAGCATATCGACCTGCGACTCCGGCGCTGCACCGTTCATAAAGTGCGAATTCCGAACTGAAACGTTGAAAAGAATTCAGCACCTTAAAATACAAAGGATTAAAGGAATTGCAAGCTCTGTACCTACCATCTAATTCCAATCCGGAGTTAGGCATGATCCTGGACAACCCTCTCTGGTTCCGGTCGTGACTGAAGCCCGAGTCCAATCCTCCTAGTCTATCAGTTCCGAATTGGCTATCTAATCCTAAGTTCCAGGAGGGCTGGTGTGGAGTCACCGGCGTCGCAACCCGCCCCACTCCGGACGCGTTCGTCGCGTATCTACTTATGAGATCAATTTCATCTAGAGGTTTTAGCTTAATGTTCATCGGATTAGATCCTAGTCCGGTAGAGAGTAAAGGGTTTGTGTACGTTCCTGTAGCCGTGCCGTAAGCACCTGTCGACGTTAGATTCGTATTCAGATTACCCAGTTGAGTTCCACCGGTGAGGTTTGTTAGCGCATTTCCCAAAGTTCCGGTCAAACTAGACTGGATGCCTCCTAGAGTGTTAGTCAGACCTCCGGATAAACTAGTCTGTGCATTGTTCAGGCAGCTGGTCAACCCAGAGCCGGTCAAGTTCCCCGTAAGTCCAGACCCCGACATTCCTCCTCCAAGATTCAAAGAAGACACATTACCAGTTATATTTTGAAGGTTGCTCTGGAGTCCGGTAAGAGTGTTTGAGATCTGTCCGATGCTGTTGACTAGAGGAGCTGTGACAGGATTGGTGAATGTGACTTGATGGGTGTTGGAGAGGCCGTAGGAGTTAGTGGAGTAGGGGGCCTGGTTGGAGTAGGAAGTGGGGTTGTGTGCGCTGAGAGAGTACGACATGGAGTTAGAGTTGGGGGCTGAGAACTGGCCGGTGGCGTGGAGAGAGGATAAGGTAGGCATCGTGTTGCTCTGACAGATGGCTGTATGGCCAACGGTGTTGGTGTACGAATGAGGCAGCGGCGACGGAGTAGGGGAGTGGAACTCTCCTTGATTGAAACCTTGATTGGACCCGCTGGATTGAATGCCTGGAAGACAATTTTTAGCTTCAAATCAAAGTATTAGTCAATCAAATTACGTAAATTGTAAAGAATCTTAATTTTAAGCGTTTAATTTTTCCATTAATATTTTTGACACCTTTTTAGGCCTTCTAACATAAGGGAGCTTTACACGTTTTCTCGTAGATATTTTGTGATAAAAAAAAAAACAAACGGGAACCAGCACCTCGCAGTTTAACACGCTTCTCGTTCCCATCGTAATTTCGGGATGGAAAATTGCCTAAAACCTTCCCGTTGAATATGTAGATAGACCTCAACTGAACCGATTGATGAGAACTTGAAAGATAAGATAGCTTACATCTCAATTTATAGGCCATTTTATCCCGAAATTCCGACAGGGACTAGAACATCGCGGGGCACAGAGAGAAATATTAGTATACTCGTAGATTAAGATTGATAGTGTAACCACTTTCTTAACAGATCTTACCATGAGTAGTAGACCTGGTATGCTCCAGCTCAGCGAGGATGCGGTTGTCCTGCTCTATCTTGGCCATGATCCTCTCGATCTCGGACGCCGGCTGCTGCTGGTTGGACCAGGTGGTGGTCACGCCGCGGGCCCTCAGCGCTGATGACAACTCCAGCTGTAGCTCCTCGCATCGAACCGTTTCTAAGGCGGCCTGGTGGAGTGGAGTTAAGCTTTAAGATCATTGGAGATTGGAACTTAAGGGAATATTAAGTCCTTTGTATTAGGTTTTTAGTCTAGACAGTATTAAAACTTTCCTGGTGTCTAAGGGGCGACACTGCGTTAAGCGTGCGCACGGTTTCATAAAAAAGTGAAACGTCGCGGGCGCCCGCCGCGTGTGTTATACAAAGGTGAACTGTCGCGTGCGGTGTCATACAAAAGTAAACTGCCGCTTGCGCACGCTTTACGCAGTGTTGACCTTAAAAGAATGTTCGTCTGAAGTCCGTTGTCTTACATGAGCGATGGAAAGGACATCACGTAATACAAAGCGACCAATATAATGTATATAATAATATTTACTTCACCCTATATTAAAGAGGCGTCGCCATAAGAAACAGGTACAGAGATCGGCATTTTTTTGCAGCACATCTTAACTCGTGAATAAAAAAAAACCTCAACTATTTTAGGGACTCTTCTACTTTTTCTTTCTCTCTAGCCTACCATCCACGCAAGCTTTGAAAAATCTTAGTTTCTTAGTTTGTCTGAAGGTTAATGTCCATACCTTCTTCTCCAACTCCCGCACTCTACTCTGCAGCTGTTCGACGGCATGCGAGTCGTGCGGCGAGCGCTGAGCCGAGCGGAGTTGCGCGAGCGCGTCCGCGTGCGAGCGCTCGGCGTCGGCTCGCGCTCGCTCAGCGTCGCGCAACCGACGCGAGAGCGAATCCGTGTCCGAGCCGGACATTCCGCTCGGGCCGTAACCGCTCATACTCTATGGGCGAAAAAGTAAAATATTCATTTAAAATTTATATCAACCAACAGTTTAAAAAAATCTTTAATAGCTTAAAACTCCCTGTAATCACTTTTCAACTAATAAATAAATAACAAAGATATGGAGTAAGATCATCGACCCGCATTTGGCAAGCGTGTGAATTATGCCTAATCCTCCTCGCTGTACTGATTTCTTCAGAGAGATGAGAGGCCTCTGCTCAGCAGTGGAACTTTTACAGGGTTATAGTATACTATACTTTGGAGACTATGCAGTCGGTGCTATTCTTCGAGTTATCAAATTTAAATACACGAATACACTTAATACACGTCATTATTATTATGTCAAATAACTCGCTCGTATTTTATCCAACTCGCTATTCGCTAACTCGCTCAATTAAATGCGGCGACTAAACTAGCACTTTAACATTAACATAATTGATGATACAAAATTAACTGAAATTCTATTTTCATGAAACCCCTATGCCCAATACCGAAAACGCAATATACTCGTAAATATCATCATTTTTATCGAGCTATATAGTTAAGTAACTATGTAAGCTACTAATGAAATGCATTCTCTCTATGGCGTGATTAAACTTAGCTTAAATGTCGCCTAACCTATTTATTTTATTTTATAATATTATAAAGAGATAAAATTTGTAAGTTTGTTTGTTTGTATGTTCGAGCTAATCTCTAGAATTATCAGTCCGATTTAAATAATTATTTTTGTAATAGATAGCCACATTCAACGGGAAGGTTATAGGCTATTTTTTATCTCTAAATTCCCACGGGAACGGACACAACGCGGGTAAAACTGCGGGGCGCTGCTAGTTTGAATAATGTTATTCCATTTTTGACTTGATGCACTTTTGGTTGACTGTTACCTGTAGTATAATTACTGAAAGACTATAAAAATTAGTCATAGTTTTATACATTACCAGCCACATACAAACCAACAAACTTTGCCACTTCACAATAAGCTTTAAATAAGTATAAACCAAAGACAATATAAACACTAAGTTATGTATAGACTATCGATTTTACATCAAGCACTGCCATTATTTTCCAATGTTGGTCGCTGATCGACGTCACAGATAACACGAGTGAGTGGGCTTTTGATAAACAAAAAAAACTACTTATGTCTATGGAAAATGGAGTCTAGCTTTTGTTTTCCTTTTATCAGGTTATATCTATAACAACCTTTCGTCTATGGTAACCAGTCTCTATTGTCTATGCCGATAGGCAATCTATCATTTTACAGTTTCTATGAAGCGGCTGAAAAACGGTTATTATTCGACATTTATTTACTTAACAATCATGTAATTTTTATCTGCAGTATTAGATTGCCAAATGAGCCGAGTTATTAGGAGTGGCCGTTTTGCTTAGTAATGTCCATGGATATGGGTGCCAAAAGAGTCGAGCATCCATAAAATTATGATTCTTTTAATATCGCATAAATAAAAGAGTTACTATATTTTTATTCATATTTAGAAGACAACACTCTATCATAAAAACAAGTCGACGAAAACGTTCTAAATACAAAATTGGAACACCATAGATTATAGACGACCTTGTGAATGAGTTTTCGTCCACAGAGTCGCCACACTGTCTGGCCCATGGATTTATAATACTTATTCGTTGTACTAGCACCGTCTAGCCTATAAGAAAGTGCGGTGACCTTATTACACCACCCAGCCCACCCTTAGTAGACTTCTTGGCGCGCGATCCATGGCGCAACTTCCGAAATATCACGAATGATCCCGAACGGAAAACTAACGAGTGGAAAATATCATGGAGCTGGAAATTGGGTCGAGAATTCCCGTAACGGCGCGTTGCATTCCAAAACGAGTAATATTAAAGTTATTTTTAAAATTGGAATTGCTTTTATAATTAGGTGTCGTGTTTAGAATTTAACTACTAGAGCGGGCGCTAGAGGCAAGTGAGTATGCAAAATATGAGTACCGAATTTCGCCAACGGATTTAAGTGAAGAAAAGGTCAAAGAATAATAATGTGGATCTTGCCGGTTAATTTTTTGGTCCATATTTTTTTTATCCCTCTTCTCTTATTCGTAAAGGGAATATATTGAGTACATAATATAAAATCATTTTAATGATTATTTTCGTAACACAGCTAGTGTATTTATAAAAACACGACTTAACAAAGCAACGTCTTTACGTCAATAGATGTAGAAACACACTAAACGCGTACGCGCGCTATGCTTACTGTATGGGCGAAGAATATGAAAGGAGCGGGAAGGGACCAGCACACCCGGCGGCAAGATGTGTTTTGTCATTATTTAGGGTCTCAGGTATAAGAATCCAATCTTTATCCGATCTCCAATCTTTAATTTCAGTTCAATCAGTCGAAAATCTAAAAAGATTTATACAAAATTTCATCCCTATTTTATTCCCTTAGGGGTGAAATTTATCAAAATCCTTTCTTAGGGGATGCCTACGTCATAGTAGCTATATGCATGCAAAGTCTCAGCCCGATCGGTTTAAAATTCAACAAAGTTTCATACAAACTTTCTTCCCCTATTTCATCCCCTTGGGGGTAGAATTTATCAAAATCCTTTCTTAAGGGATGCCTACGTCATAGTAGCTATATGTATGCAAAGTCTCAGCCCGATCGGTTTAAAATTGACAAAGTTTCATACAAACTTTCATCCCCTATTTTATCCTCTTGGGGGTAGAATTTATCAAAATCCTTTCTTAGTGTGCACTTAAGTAACTTGAAGAACCTTCCTGACAAATTTCCTGTTTCTAGGTGTAGCGGTTGAGGCTGTGCGTTGATTATCAATCAGTCAGTCAGTCAGTCAGGACTTTGAATTATATATATATATAGATACTATTTTTTTATATGTATATATAAAAACACGACTTAACAAAGCAACGTCTTTACGTCAATAGATTCTGATGTAGAAACACTAAACGCGTACGCGCGCTATGGTTACTGTATGGGCGAAGAGGGGATGTGAAGGGAGCGGGAAGGGACCAGCACACCCGGCAGCAAGATGGGTTTTGTCATTATTTAGGGTCTCAGGAATAAGAATCCGGTCATAGTTGCCGTCACTCGGATTTTGCATACTCAACTACCTCTAACGCCTGGACTATACTTACTTATTTATTATTATTGGTACGTATATAAATATAATTTTATATTATTTTAATGTAAATAAATGTCAAATTCTGGCGGCTGAAATACAATGTACATATCTGCTCGACCATTATTCACATAGAAACTACTAGCGCCCTACAGCGCCCCGCGGTTTTACCCGCGTTGTGCCCGTTGGAATTTAGAATAGAATAATAGAATAGAAGAATAGAATAGAAAACATTTATTCAGACGAATCACACAACAAGAAAGGAAAGGAAGGATAAATTTCGAGATAAAAAATAGCTTATAGCCTTCCTCGATAAGTGGACTATACAACAATGAAATAAATTTTCAAATCGGACCAGTAGTTCCTGAGATTAGCTGTTCAAACAAACAAACTCTGTAGCTTTATAATATTATTAGTATAGATGTATAAAACCGGCTTTATTAGTTGAATTAAACCGTTTGTTACATACACCTTGTATACAAAAGTACATATAAATACAAAATAACATAATAGTACAGTTAAGTACAAAATTATGATAATCAGAATAACCTAGAAAGCTCCTATTCAAAGCATCGAGTGGATCATTGGACTATCAATCATGCAGTGTTGTGGAAACATCCTTTGAAGTCTTGAAAGGTCACAGGTCTCACTCTAGACGTGATTGTACCTATAGGTATTGTATAGGCTAAACATTTACCACCTTATTCATAAACGATCTCTATCTAAAACACTTATAAAAGTGGTCTTGTGGTTTGAGCGCTCGGCTCACGATCCGGAGGTTCCGGGTTCGATTACCGGTGGGGAAATATCTCCCCTCAGTTTGTTTAGAGCATTGCAGGCTGAATCACCTGATTGCCCGAAAAGTAAGACGATTTCGTGCTTCGGATGGCACGTTAAGCCGTCGGTCCCGGTTACTTTCTACGGTAGTCGTTACATGAGCCATGTCAGAGGCCTTTGGCGGCTCAATAACTCTGACACCAGGTCAGGTTGACCATCCACTCGATGAAGAAGAAGAAGAAAATAAAAGTGTTCTGTCTCTTTTTCTCTTTTAAAAATAGTGTATGTCTGAGCATCGACTTTTTAATTCTATGTACGCAAAAAAAAAACAAGCGAGACACAAGGTCTCGGAATAACTAACATCCGGGGAAAACTTAGAAATCAAAAGAAAAAAAACATTTTTTGGGTTTTTTGAATTATACTGCATCCAAAAAACAACCCCAAAATATTCACTCTTCTACGATCAGCGCCTTTTTCAATCACGACTTTATATACCAAACCAACGTTTACCGGGTCAACTAGTATTACCATAAATTCCTACCACTTGGTTCTATTTCACTTCGAAACGCTATTCCTATTCGCGTATTCATTAAAAACCGTTCCCGCATAGCACGTTAAGACAGGGCCGAACTAAGGATAATGAGGGGCCAATAAAACCACAATTGGGGTAAGCTTTCGTAAATAAGGACGGTAAATTAAGGCAATTGGTCGGACTTTTGGGCAGTTTAAAAACGTTGGAGCCTGAAAAATGAAAGCATTTTTCTTTCAACACTTAAGCAAAAAAAGGTGTGTTATCTACAGTTCGATTTGATATGTAATGTGATGTTGAGATTTTGTAAAGTGGTCTCAAAACACTGGGACCGTAAACTTTACGTGCCCTCCGGTAGCCCTTAGATAGAAATGCCGCCCATTCAAGTAAGGCCAAGCTGCGCGTTGCTGAACAATCGCAATTGAGCTAACATCGTTAAGTCAAACTACGTCACTGGCGCAACCTTGTGTTCGCGACTCAAATTACACCACTGCACGTTAAGCTACACCACTGTACATTAAATGACACCACTACTCGATAATGACACCACTGCACGTTAAGCTACACCACTGTACATTAAATTACACCACTTCTCGATAATGATACCACTGCACGTTAAATGACACCACTGCTCGTTAAATGACACCACTGCACGTTACATGGCACTGAGATACATTAAATTACACCACTCTACGTGATACTATTGAAAAATCGATCCCAGTAATCCAGAGTCCATAACTCCATTCAGATCATGAGCCAACTGCAAATATGTCACTTTAAATTGTCAACTGCTTTGTCACTTTAAATTGTCGACTGCATTTTGTGACTTTAAAATGTGGACTGCGTAAAGTTGTAACTTTAAATTATCGACTGCACAATAATTTACACGAAATTTATGAAGTGCTAAAATTTAATGTTTTGGTTTTAAATTGTGATTACGTTAACTACTGATTGAGTATTTATAACGAAGTTATCAGGCACGCATTCAGAGGGAATTGTGGGGTCATGGGATAGGGGGGGGGGCTACACAAATCAATGAAAGGCATATAAATTAAATATTTACAGAACAAATTCACATACGGTTAATTACTAAACTAAGCTCTTAGCTTGTATTATGGAGTCTAACTGATGCTACTACATATACATACACAACAACGGGAATCGAACCCGCAACCCCTGACACAGTAAGCGCTCTCACAAACCACTGTGCCAACAGGCTTGTCAAATAACGCATTGACATTGTCAAAATCTTTTCATATTGCCTTAATAGTTCCATATACTTTGGGAATATTAATTATAAGTTTTATCAACATGCATCTTTAAAAATAGATAGAAATATACAAATACATATATGCTCAGAATACAGAAGTACCTACAGAACCCGTGAGCGCGCCTAATACTGTAGCTACTCAAACTAGCCTTAAATAGTGTAGTTTTATGCGCAACCGATCAGTCACTTTGTGACCGTCGGAACGCGCTAACGTGTTTTACCCGTGACCAATTTCACGAAACTATGCCGTCTTGTGTCGTTCCTACCTGTAAAAATGCAGTGGGTCTGAAAAAGAAACAGGAAGGGATCACATTTCACGTGTAAGTATCGCATTTAGGTATCGTCTTATTTAAATATTTAATTATTTTCTCAGATTTCAATTGTCATATAGAGTGATGCGGCAATCTATGTTAGTGTTGCCAATATAAGAGTTTTGATTTACCCTTCTTTTTATTACCTTTTGAGGGATTTAATTCGTTGTAGAATATTAATAAGTAATATAATAAAAATCAACCAACTTGAAAAAAGAAAGTATAAAGCGTAAGTGCGGCTCGTATGTACCTAACCTAACAATCCTATTAAATAGTATGTTAGTCTATAGGTTTCTAAAAAAAATTTTGGTGTGCGTGTGAGGGAGAAGGGGAGAGGGGGAGCGGGTATAAAATTATGTTTCTATATTAGCCATCTTAAATTTTAGCTTCCCTGCTGATGAGGAAAGGAAAGCGGTGTGGACAAAAATTATACAAAGAGCACGGCTGGAACAGTTCTTGAAACCATCGAAGCGAAGCGTAGTTTGCTCGATGCATTTTGACTTAAGTAATTATTCTTTTTTTATGTAACTCTTGTACCTAGCTGTAAGTTTTCCGAATACTTTAAAATAAAATAAATAAAAACATATAAAGTTTTTCCATCACCCGTTAAAAGTGTGCAAACATCCACCTTAACACCGTGTTTTATTTAATATACCTATCTATTTCTTGAGATAATCAGGTAGGTACATAGTTATATAGAAAAGGACAATTTTTATTCTATTAACATATTACCTCCAAAACTCCCAAAATTTACCCCAAAAATGGGCAAATACTGCGAAAGCTAACAACACTACGCGGGGGACTTTGTTCTGTTTTTGGACACAGCGTGTAGCTTGTAAATACATTTGAATGCTCCTTCTGGTAGGTACTTCTGTATTCTGAGCATATATGTATAATCTAATCTACAATACTAAATAATTTTACTTCTAAGTTCAAAACTATTCATCTCGCTACACTTACACCGATAGATATAATAAATTTTGCATATTCTTCAAGATTGGATGGTTATTTGGAAGGTTATTTAAGTTTAATGTAGTTCGGTCTAGACGTGGTTTCAAGAATTGAGACGAAAGGACATTTGTAACTAAGATGAAATTTATCGAAAAACCGAAAAACATTTTAAGTGAAAACACTTTTTTTATATTAAGCAAATACTTCTTTTTATATTTAGGGGGAAAAAATATAAATACCCCACTAACGCCTGTACTCAGAATTACTCAGAAACGTCAAAAGATTCCTTTGTTACTAATATCTTAGGGCCGAACTGCGTTAAGCGGGCGCACGCGACGGTTCACTTTTGTATGAAACCGCGACGGGCGCACGCGTAACGCAGGGCCTTAGGTAAGATTTAACGAGTCATTTTGACATGTAATGTATGAAAAATTACATCAACTAGTAGAAGTATCTGCAAGTCTCTGCGTGCGGCAGAAAGAAACACATACCTACTTTCAGTTAAGAAAATGGACATATTTGGAAAATACGAACGCCGTAGATATTTATTTTAGATGCTTTTATTTTAGGTCACCGAATTTGGCGATCGTTTTCGGTTTAACCGGATCGGTAAATGTGTGTGTAGGTTCACACGTCGCTTGTACGTCGTTGTAAATGTGTGTGTGTGTGTGTAGGTTGACACGTTCGTGCTATCCGGGTTACGGAACACAAGATTCGACATAATTTAATTGCTCCTATATGTATAAGGCGCCCGATATTTAAACGAATGTACTTATTAATAATACCCGACACATTTACAAATTATTAGACGCAAAGTAAGCTCTGAGCTTGTATTATGGAATCGAACTAATTGATACTACACACAAATACTTTATAAGAATAAAAAATTGACACCCAAACGTCGTCGCCAACAACTATGTCTGCACATATTGTTGACTCCGTTGAATCGAACTCGCAACCGCCGACACAGTAAGCGCTCTCACTGCCACTGTGCCAACGGGTTTGTCTTCTACAATTATTCCCATCCAAACATAGATACCCATTACTCTAAAGAAATATAACCTCCTTAATGTTATGCAAATAATCACAAAATGAATTCAAAAACAACCAAAATTATTCGTAATAAGGTTTACAATTTAAATCACGAACTGACACCAACAACATTTATAGAGGAATAATGGCCCGGCCGTACATTTGAATTTTTCATACCGTTCTGTTGGTACAGGAGTAAGTAAACGTCGCATGTTTAAGGACCAACGCAGACTGTAGACAGTTTTTAGGCTGGCTCGTTTTCAAGTCTTAGTTAGAATTTTTGGGACAATATTTCTTTTGGGACATGTTTGAGTTTTAAATACTTTTTTTGGTACTAGATTGAGTTTTTGGTACAATATTTTGGTCGAATAGACATGAAAGTCTGTGACCGTTAAAGTCTGTTAAACATCTTGTCTCTAGTGTGCGCTCATTCGCGGGGTTTAAAAGATGCACGCCAGAGAAAAACACACTACTATGTTTCATCAAAGCGATGTGCAGCTCGACCCCTACTTGAATGTTTGGCCGACAGTGACATTTCTATCTGAGCACTATACCGTGTTTCTGAGGACATGTCAAAGTGTCAGCCCCAGTTGTTTCAATCGTACTACCATGTCGGGGGGTCTTTAGGCTGTTTAAAACTTCGACTCCAAGGTTGGCCACTGACCTACTCTACCTTACTTTCTTTAGCACTATTCGATCTTTTGTAGCAGTCTAAATACTGTTTAGACTTCAGTCTGCGCAGACTCTAAGTGTCGCATGTTTAAATCGTGGCTCGTACTCGTGCCTGCTGAATAATTCCAAGCCCGAACAATGACCGATTTTATTTTGCTGGTAACCCCACCATTTTATTTGCTTGCCGGTAAGTTGGCATAAATATGAGCTCTTTATTTGGGCTCCGTCGAATGAAACGCTTTCGTTATGTTTGACTTGTGTTTCTGATTTTTTTTCTTTGTGTTTGTTTTTTGGCTATTGTGTGAGTTGCGGCCGTGGTTTGGGACAGATGTGTTGGTTTTTTAATTTAGTTTACGGTGATAGGTAAATATTTTTTATTTTATGCTATTCTGATTAAATTAACCTGTCTGTCTTAGTGGCTAGCTATGTATATGTTCACGTAATGAAAACTAATATGGCCGATTAACCAAAGACAAGATCTTCTATAGAGGAAAAGTTTAGTTACATTTTTCAATGTTCTAAGTTTACGGTGATAGGTAATGCTATTCTGATTAAATTAACCTGTCTCTCTTAGTGGCTAGCTATGTATATGTTTACGTCATTAAAACAAATATGGCCGATTAACTAAAGACAAGAT
Organism: Cyclophora albipunctata; assembly: GCA_963082685.1. Classification (NCBI taxonomy): domain Eukaryota; kingdom Metazoa; phylum Arthropoda; class Insecta; order Lepidoptera; family Geometridae; genus Cyclophora; species Cyclophora albipunctata. Next base: position 5,347,262 of record OY720133.1, read on the forward strand.
CTTCTATAGAGGAAAAGTTTAGTAACATTTTCTAATATTTCGAGTTAGTTTATGGTGATAGGAATAATATTATGTCATTCTTCTTCTTCATCGAGTGGATGGTCAACCTGACCAATCCTGGTGTCAGAGTTATTGAGCCGCCAAAGGCCTCTGACGTGGCAATATGTTTACTACGAGTATTATAGGTATACTATCTACCCTTCTTATAACTACAGCCTCTACTTATAAGGATGGCCGATGACCGATGGTTCTTAGCCCTACCGTGCAGTAGGCACGTGAAATTTTCGACCCCGTTTGATGCAATCGTCAGACCATATCGGCGGCCTTTAGGCGGTCTAATTTCAACACCAGGGTTGACCACTAACCTACTCGAACTTCCTTCTAAGACTTGCTTCATCACTACATCACTACATAGTATAAAATAAAGTCGTCTCTGTTTCGTGTCTGTTTGTCTGTTTGTCTGTATGCTTAGATTTCTAAAACTACGCAACGGATTTTGATGCGGTTTTTTGTAATAGGTAGAGTGATTCAAGAGAAAGGTTTTTATGTAAAAAAAATCCCGAAATTCCTACGGGAACGGGCACAACGCGGGTAAAACCGCGGGGCGCTGCTAGTTACTTTATAACCAAGGTAGTTTATGAGGATCAATAAATGGATATTACAATCTGTTTCTTCTTACGAGTTCTGAAAACTAATATGGCGGATTTTCTAACCAAAGACAAAAAATCTATAGAGGAAAAGGGTTAGTGACCTTTTTCCTTTCTCTACACTTCTTACAAGATGAACGAGAAATATCGTTTAACTAGCAGCGTTCAGCGTTTTTACTCGCATTGCGTCCGTTCCTAAGGGAATTTCTGGATAAAAAATAGCCTATAACATGCCCATTGAATGTGGCTATCTATTACAAAAAGAATTATTCGAATCGGTTAAGTAGTTTCTGAGTTTAGCGCGTTCAAACAAACAAACTCTTCAGCTTTATAATATTTGTATAGATTGTCTACAATTTTCACAAATATCCAATATCAATACATCTAAAAAACTAAATTAATCACAAAAAGCAATTAAAAGTGAGCCGATAAAGTCTTAATTCTGTTCAAACACAGTACCTCTCCTCTCGAAAGCCGGCGAGACGTATACTCCCCAGACGGTGACGGCTGCCAACTCGTGCCCATTTGGACCAATACTCTTATTTACTTGGAATATATACTCGTAGTTAAGTATATAGAACGCATAAAACATACGTTCTACTAATACCAAGATTACTACATTATATAATATAATATACCCGGACAAATTCACACACGGTTTATTAGACCCAAATTAAGCTCTAAGCATACACAAATACTTTATCTATCTATATATATAAAATTCAAAGTCCTGACTGACTGATAATCAACGCACAGCCTCAACCGCTACACCTAGAAACATGAAATTTGGCAGGAAAGTTCTTCAAGTGACGTAAATGCACACTAAGATAGGATTTTCGAAAATTCTACCCCAAGGGGATAAAATAGGGGATGAAAGTTTGTATGAAACTTTGTCAATTTTAAACCGATCGGGCTGAGACTTTGCATGCATATAGCTACTATGACGTAGGCATCCCCTAAGAAAGGATTTTGATAAAATCTACCCCCAAGGCGATAAAATAGGGGATGAAAGTTTGTATGAAAATTTGTAAATTTTTAACCGATCGGGCTTAGACTTTGCATACATATAGCTACTATGACGTAGGCATCCCCTAAGAAAGGATTTTGATAAATTCCACCCCTAAGGGGATAAAATAGGGGATGAAAGTTTGTATAAATCTTCTTAAATTTTCGACTGATTGAACCAAAATTAAAGATTGGAGCTACTGATGAAAACGTCCGCATAAATAGGATTTTGATAAATTCAACCCCCATGGGGATAAAATAAGGGATGATGGAGGATGTAAATGTATTAGTTTGAACCTATCAGTCTGTACATGAAAGATATATAAGGAAAAATATATAAGCTTTTTGAACGCAATAGAACCCAAAACAATGTTTTTTTTATATTTTTTGTCTGTTTGTCTGTACGTTTGTGCGCGCTAATCTCAGAAACGGCAGAAAATGCGGATTTCACCAATGCGTTGTGATTTGCTGGGATTAACATTTAGTCTTTGTTTCGTTTTAATCGGTTCATAAATAAAAAAGTTATATCAATCTAAAGAATCGCATCAGATGTCGCTACGATGCGGAGGTGGGTGTGTGCTACGATGCGGAGATTGCTATGATAAAAAAAGGTTTTAAACGGTCTATCACGAAACTTAATGCTGCAGACTAAATTCCACGCGAGCGAAGCCGCGGGCAAAAGCTAGTATGAATATATAATTGACACCAAAATTTCGTCGCCAATAACTATGTCTCACATATTGTTGACTCCGGGTGGGAATTGAACACGCAACCCCTGACATAGTAACCGATCTCAGTGCCACTGTGCCAACGGGCTTGTCAAAGTATTTAAAGGGATAATGCTTTGAATACTAACTCAGGGACGTTCGTTAATCGACACAAATTGACGTAACCTATACTGATACTAATATTATAAAGAGGTAAAATTTGTAAGTTTGTTTGTTTGTTTGTATGTTCGACGTAATCTCAGAAATTATCAGTCCGATTTGAATAATTATTTTTTAAATAGATAGCCACATTCAACGGGAAGGTTATAGGCTATTTTTCATCCCGAAATTCCCACGGGAACGGGTACAACGCGGGTAAAACCGTGGGGCGCTGCTAGTTGTTTCTATATTACATGTCAAAATCACTCATTGAATATCTACTATGGAAGCATTTGACATCTCTGAGTATGGGTGTAAGGAATGACAAAAGAACTCATAAAAGTTTAGTTTAGTTAATTTAGTACTTATACCACCTTATACCACTTATACCTTATACCACTTATACCCATGGGAATTTCGGGATGAAAACTAGCCTATAACCTTTCCGTTGAATGTGGCTATCTATTACAAAAAGAATTATTCAAATCGGACAGGTAATTCCCGAGATTAGCTCGAACATACAAACAAACTTAAAAATTTTACCTCTTTATAATATTAGTATACACAAAGCTTGGCATGGCATAGTTAGAAGCACAGATGTCATAAATACAGGAGATATGGCAAGGAGGCGTGGCGCTTGCGAACGCATCTAGCCGCAAAGCGGCTTGTTGCCAGTTTCGGCCATTAGTCGAATGCCAACTTGCGACGTCTTCACTGCTTGTGATTTTTTACAAAATGCCGCGTTGTACAGTGGTTGTTTGCAAAAATAACACCTCTATTGTGAATTATACGAAAGATGGCATCTCATTTCACACGTAAGTATAAAAATATGATTGTTTTTCTTATTAAATTCATTAAAACATTACTTCGTGATACTAGAAACACGATAAAGTACCAAAAGCAATTATTTTCATTAGGAACTAAAACCATTGTTTGCTTAATACACATCGATCAATGAATCGCCTGGTCTAATAGCGCAATGGAAAAGTGTTTTACTGATACTCTCACTCACACGATAGTTTCGTGAAGCGGGTGCTGCCACACTGGTTCCAATTAATGAAATCAGGGACATAGAGGTCGAAGTACGAATTTCAATCTGATTTTTTGTAATTAAGGTCTTTGAGTGATTCTAAGCCTATTTTATAGAATACGTTTTTTTGATATACCTGCCCGTTTCCGAGAAAAAAAATGTTAAGTTTTTTTTGTATGGAGAAAAATCGTTTTCTTTATTTATTTCATAAACGGGCAGAGACGTTAAAACCAAACCTTAAAGGGATTAAAGAACACATAATTCCTTGCATTTTGTTCGAAATCATCTACTCCATATCTCTGCCCGTTTAAAAACGGCAGGCGTTCCAAATTTTTTTTTTCTTTTGTGGTTTTTTTGGTTTAAATACGCTTGAATGAATACTTAAATAGCAATATTGTAATAGTAGTACTTCATTCCATCGATACAAAATGGAATTGTAATATTAATAGCTTAAGTAATTTTATACCTACATACCTGCTATGTTACTTTTTTACCTGGGTATTGTTTTGCGTCTACATCTATTTGCTTGCAACCATCTCTTGTGTAAATTTGCAACATATGTTCTTGTGAACTGTTTTAGAATTCTAAGATCTTCAGCAGAAACTTCAACGTTTATTTGATTTAAAAACGTAGTGCACAATATATCACTGTTTTTGATATTTCCACTTGATTTCAGTAGCACATATATATCCAAATTTGATTTAAACTGAGACATATTAATGGTAAAGAGCGTGTAGGTACGTGTTGATACTTTAGGATCCGAGGAACGAGTGACTCTGTTTTGAAAACAACTAATCAGGTAAGTTACCTGATTACCTGTAACCTGCAAGTGCCCTCTTTTCTTATCTTATCCAGGTAACGTGAACAATAAAACATATTCGGCCTTGCAAAAGCCTCTACGCAAAACAATACCCAGGTAAAAAAGTAACATAGCAGGTATGTAGGTATAAAATTACTTAAGCTATTAATATTACAATTCCATTTTGTATCGATGGAATGAAGTACTAGTATTACAATATTGCTATTTAAGTATTCATTCAAGCGTATTTAAACCAAAAAAACCACAAAAGAAAAAAAATATTTGGAACGCCTGCCGTTTTTAAACGGGCAGAGATATGGAGTAGATGATTTCGAACAAAATGCAAGGAATTATGTGTTCTTTAATCCCTTTAAGGTTTGGTTTTAACGTCTCTGCCCGTTTATGAAATAAATAAAGAAAACGATTTTTCTCCATACAAAAAAAAACTTAACATTTTTTTTCTCGGAAACGGGCAGGTATTTCAAAAAAACGTATTCTATAAAATAGGCTTAGAATCACTCAAAGACCTTAATTACAAAAAATCAGATTGAAATTCGTACTTTGACCTCTATGTCCCTGATTTCATTAATTGGAACCAGTGTCCATTGTTAGGTAGATAATTAGAGATGTGATGTCACTTTTGAGGTTGTCGATATTTTATATCGATCCTACTTAGTTCGAATGATTACACAAGGGAACAAAATTAGACTTTTTTTGCTGCATGGAACTTTATAGCTGTTGTTTACTAATGTGAGGTAAAAATGATATAATTAATTATTGAAAACACAATTCCCACAAAAAATAACACGATATGTTCGTCTCACTTTGAGCCTAAGTGCTTTCAACCATTGAAGAAAGTTCGTCGGCTCTGAATTTCATCGATACTATTTTTTCTACGATTCAAATTCAAATTCAAATTCAAATCAATTACTTCTTCACATCACTAGTTGCGATGTGTGTTTATTGTCTGTAGCTACAGGTAGAAGCCCCGCCCCCTGTATGCATGTGTTCTATTACTGAGTTTATTAGTGTTGCTGTAAGTTTCTTTGTGTGCGGGAGAAATATGAGCTCGTGTGCCGTTCTTATAGTTTTTGCTTTTGTGTTAGTGAATTAAGTGGGGAGAACACGGCGACATCTGAACACGAATACATTTGTTTACAAAGCATATCTCCTGTATTTATGATATCTGTGGTTAGAAGGATCACTGGTGTGACGAGTTATGTATGAAATGAAAGAGAAGTTATTTAAACGTCACATTTCCATCAAACAATTTTGAGCTCTAGTAGTTGGGAATAGTGCATAAAACACTGTATTACCTACCTATTTTTACGTGAGCGTTCGAAACGCCAAACAAAGCGTTGAAACCTCCTTGCTAAGACCTAAGTACTCTGTGTTTAGAAGTAATACACACACAGTTACAAATTACTAGCTGCGCCCCGCGGTTTCACCCGCGTTGTACCCGTTGCCGCGGGAATTTCGGGATGAAAAAAATAGACGTTGGCCGATTCTCAGACCTACTCAATATGCTCACAAAATTTCATGAGAATCGGTCGAGCCGTTTCGGAGGAGTACGCGAACGAACACTGTGACACGAGAATTTTATATATAAGATATAGCTTTTTCAGTTGATTACTGCTGAACGATTTTGAACTATATTCCGGAGGTAAAGAGTTCAGAATGGATTAAAGCATAAGGCACTGCATTTTTACGAATGATTGAATTCTTGGTAAGACTAAGTGTGTTTCAAACGGTTAGTTATCGTAACATACGTTCGTTACGTTAAAGTTGACGACTGTTAAATGTTTATTAAATACAAAGCTTTGTTTTTTTTTTAAACTTAAATTACATTTTGTTAGTTACTCGGCCAGTAGAAAGTCTCGATTTATTCATTTTCTTACGTCTGCTGAGACTGGCATTTTTAACGTTTACCGGTGTGTGATCGTAATCTGAAGCAACCCATCCTATGTATAATGAAATTTAAAATATACTTGTCATAGGTTTATGATAGGTATTATTTAGATTAAGCTTTTTAGGCGAGTTAAATAGAACGCAAACGTCAGTGTCAGTGTCGTATGTATGACTCGCTCGCTTGCGTTTTATTGAATTCGCTCACTCGCTCTCGGTTTGTTAAACTAGCTCAGTAGCTCGCGTTTTATAGAACTAGCTCACTCGCTCGCGTTTTATAGAACTAGCTCACTCGCTCGCGTTTCATTGAACTCACTCGTAACATATAAACTCACTCAATTACTCAACAACTTAGATACTGCTTCTTGGAAATGAAGTACTCTTACTCAAGTTTTATCGCCGTAAGTAAGGCATACTTATCGATCCAAATCCAAGAAATAAGAATCTCGAGATTCGATCGGTGATATTGAATCGCATTATACGACTACGTTTCGATTAAGTAGCAAGACTTTCTTAAATGAAATGTCTCATTTTATACGAGTATCATAGTTAAGGTGTTATTTCATTAATGATTAAAAAGTTTTAATAAAATAGAATTAAAAATTGAACAGTCAAACCCGCGCTTAAATCAGCTTCGATTTTTGAAATCAATACAACATACGAAACGTGATAAAAAATTCTATAGAAGGTACATGCTTGCGTGACAATTGTAGCTCGGTCAATACAAAATATGTACATAGAAATTATATACGGGCAGTCAAAAAGATCGATAGCATCCTTGAGGAGCTACACAAGGCGCGTTAAGATCTGCCTCAAACGATGACGAAGCCACTTCACACCAGCCTATGCCTAATTAAAAACCACTTGACCTCATACATACCACCCATAACCCAGAGCATAAACAATTTGACAACTACCAAGGCGATCGATACCACCTCTTTACTATTGCAACTTCGGCATGAAACCTCTTTTGTTATCAATGATTGAGGTTGTATATGAGTTTAAAAAAGAGAATAAGGTTTTAGTGATATTACTTACGGTGTAGAGTGATGTAGGTTACATGAGATCGAAGGTCACCACCCACTGGATTCAGTCCTTATTCCGAAAGCACCGTCCTTTACCCACACGTCCCTATACTTGCGTAACATTTATATAACGAGACACATGTCGCGAATCTTTAACAAGGCGTCTTCAGAGACGGTATCGCCTCTGCCATATTGGTTTTTTGGAACGCGCGAACGGCAGTCTTCGCGGGCGGTTAGTTCTTTAGTTTATGGTAGCGCGTCAAGGGTTGTGTTTTAGTTGATTTAGTGAGTGTCTTGGTTAGTTTCGGTGGGAAAATAAAAAATGTGAAGAGTTTGGGTGGAGCGTCCGCCGGCGGGTCGGACACATGCCGTTCGATAGCGGGGCGCGTGCGCGAAGCGGCCTGCTGTGACGTCAGTGCTGCGCCGCCGCGCTTGTCGCTCAATGGGGGAGCCACGATGTTACGCCTTCGATAACTACACTGTACACTGTACTATTTGCTTACACTAAGCTACTAATCCGACATGCATCAATTATAGTTGGATGATGCCGTTTTGTCTGTCAGTATACCTACTGGTACTGGTTAGTAGAAAATTACTTCCTTTGAAAAGACATCTGATTCCATTGCGCTAATTAATAAAAGATGGGTAATTACAATACATAAAATAGTGACATTTAGAGATAGATACAGTATCAAGAATAAGTATACTTATATTTTATTAGTTTTGTCATCGACTGTACATGAATTGAAAACTTTATTTGTGTATTGCAACATAAATTATGAATATACCTAATACTTAGATATTTAAAACATTGTGTTGAATAATATCGTGTGTGAGAATAGATTTAAAAAATTTAGTCTTAAAATAGCATTTAAAACAACTCTCGACTCGAAAATATCGATACTGCAAAATGTATTCTTCCATTTTCAAACGTAAACAAATGAATTTGACATTTATTTTAAATGTCAAAGAAATGAATAAAATTAAATAATTTGTCTTAAACTTACCCATTTGTTCTGCTCTCCCAAAATATTTGCATCACCTACATTTTCATTTAATACAATTGGTGACGTTAAATTAAAGAAACTATTTTCAAAATAACTATCACAATTATTATTTTCTAAAACCGTTTCAGGGTTATTTTTTTGTCTATTGACAGAAATATTTTTTATGCCAAACTTTTTTCTTAATCGATTTGACAGTTGTTCTGTTTTTGAAACTTTACATTTTTTTTCTAATAGCTGAAGTAGGTTTTCATGAACATTTTTCAATATATTAATGTCACAGTACATTTCGAAAGCTTTTGGCGGTAAATAATTAAATAAATAATATTAGATAGCTTCTAATATTGCTCATATCCTACTAATATTATAAATGCGATTGTTTGTGAGGATGTACATATGTATGTTTGTTACTTTTTCACCAAAAAACTACTGATCAGATTTTGATGAAATTTTACAGTAATATACGTTATACATCAGAATAACACATGGGATACATTTTATCCTGAAATTTCCACGGAAAGGTATAACGCGGGTAACGACACAGCGCGCGTCTAGTCTTGTAATATATTTTTGATAGCGTATCTTATCTGTATGTTATAAAAACAATCAATAGATAGTTTCACCTAATTAAGTTACAGAATATTGCATAGTATCTACAATATATCTTTTCATATGGGATTTGAGTACGTTCAAGGCGTAGTTTGACTCAGCGATTTTAGCTCACGGCGATCGTTAAGCAACGTGTATCGAAGACTCCACCTGGATGGGTGACCGATAGTGGCATTTCTATCTGAATTCTTCGGAGGGCCAACAATATAAAAAATACCTATGTTACACTATGTTGCTATATGGACAAGCCTGTTGGCACAGTGGCAGTGAAAGCGCTTACTGTGTCGGGGGTTGCGGGTTCGATTCCCGCCCGGACTGAATAATATGTGAAGACATAGTTGTTGGCGACGACGTCTGAGTGTCAATTATATATTCTTATAAAGTATTTGTGTATGTATATGTCAAGCTTAGAGCTTAGTTTGGGTCTAATTAACCGTGAGTGAATTTGTCCGGGTATATTTATATTTATTTATTAGTACATTTGATATGATTGGAGACGAAGTCTTTCCAACATAACTTTGCCTTATTATTAACCCTTATATTACGTAGTTTATTAACTTAACATAGCATAGTCTTGACGAAATGTAAAACCTTAAAAAGAGAAAAAATAAAAAACCAACATGTATTAACATAAAATACATAAAAAATATATTTATTCACCTATTATTTACAATAATATTTACAAACATAACATTATTTTGGCGTTACATTTGTGCCTTATCAATATTTTGAATAATAAAACAGGTATGTTACAAACACGGCTGTAAACACCGTATATAAAAATAAACATTCATAGAAAAATATTTTTATACAAAAAATCATTGTATTTGAGCAATTTTTATTTATAGTACAATTGTTATAGAAAATATCTTAACCGCACGCTACATAGATAATTGTGGAATAATATTTCATAACAACAGACATCAAAAATTAAGCAGTGTTGCCAACAACAAAAATATATTTAAATTTTATAAAAAATAGAGTGGCGCCCATTCTGCTATTTTCTTAGAAAACAAAAACCATTTACTTATAGAAAACATTTTTACTAGAACTCTTAATAAAACACACCAAATTTATTATAAATCCAATGTTGAATTTTGAAAAATATTTTTTTTTAATTACATTTTATCCAACAGATTCATTCACTCATTCATTAATTTAAAAACAAATAAAGAAATAACATTTTCATATTCATTACAATAATATTAAAAATGAAACAGACATTTGGTAAATAACAGAATATTACGATTACTATGGACTTGTTTCTATTAACTAACGTTAAACTAATAGTTATGCTTTAACCGAAACCCTTTGTGAACAAAATAGGCAAATTCATTTTTTTTGACGAGAGTTATAATTCAAACTATAAAGACAACTTCTTGCATTGAGGAAAAGGGTTCCGTAATGGGGTAAGAATGGAATAAAATCACTAAACCTTTTTTCTCTTCAAAAGGAATTCTCTCTTCAGCTGGGAAATTGACAATATGATTCCATATTTTAACTCTCGTAAGAAAAAATAAAGTGTATTTTAACAAGCATTGAGTAATTAATCAACTTTTAGATTTATTGCACTTTGAATTATATTCAATAACAATTTAAAAAATACAAAGTTAAAAATTGGCATTTTAGTAGAAAAAGCGTTGCCAAGTTTGGCAATACTTTATTGTTTTCAAAACAGACTTCATATTGTGTTCTTAATTCAAATGTAATCTTTACTAATAACAAAATAAAATGCCTAGTCTACATTGGTAGAGATTAGTGGTAGAATTAAGTAGGATTTGAACTCTATAGATGTAAATTAGTTTTACAACGATAGACCAATGGTAGAGTACTAACTCTAGAACTTACTCTACTAATGTAAACAGGGTTTTAAACGATTACCATTTAAAAAAATCAATTGTTCCTATATTGAATATGATCAAACACTACAGTCTGAAGACGATTTTAAACGTCTACATTTGAAATAGATAACAGTATTACACTATTACACTAATATATTTTTACAACGTTTTCATAAAAGGGGATTAAACTATATAACAGATAAGTATGCACACGACTTGTAAAAACCACTCATAAAAAGGTTAAAACAGATTTCAGCCACGCACATACTTACCTACCAAAACAGAATCAAATGGTCAGGTCACAATCCCTTCAATCACATCAGTCTCAACCTTCAAACCAATCAGTCAATATCCAAGCTCTTAAAACTGCTGGTAAAGCTGGCAAACATACCTCTACTAGGTTTCTTTACTCTTTTCTTCTCATCTGCTTTAAACATTTCGCTTTCAATCAGCCAATCCCTATAATTCTCTTCCATATTCTTCCTTTGTTCTTCGTGCAACTGTTTTACCGACACTCCTGGGCCGCCAAAGTCTTCTGGAAGGAGATCTTTATCGACAATTGATGCGGGGCCTTCGGACGAAAAGTTCAGTAGATTCAACAGATTTGAATGTATCAACGGCTTTACCAAACACATGACTTGGTTGATGAAGGAGACGGTGTGAACTACGTGGATCTTCTTGAGTCGGCAGGGATGCGCGTTCTGGCAAAAGAATTTCTGTGTGTTTATATGAGTGGGAGATTTGACCTACCTACCTACAGGCGAATGATTTGAGGTTAGTTTTGTTAGTGATGGCTTAGATATATAGGATGATGATGTTAGTATGGATTAGTTTGATGAGCTTAAGACTAAATGATCATAATAATAATTAAATTTCGCTACAAGTTACAACAACAATTTTAAATCATTGCTTTAATAATGACATCTATCAAAAATTGTAGTACATACAGATTATCTTCCTACTATACTTACTGAATGTTTTTTGTTTCGCCCTGACCAGAGACATTAGCAAAGGATATAGCATTTGTTTACTTTAAAGTCAACATGGCTGTTTTATATTACAGTCCGAAAAATATAGCATTGTCTATACCTTGTTACTACTAGGTACATATTACGGACAAAAAAATATCCAATCCTAATTTTCAGCCTAAAAAATGTCTCTATTCCTTCTTAACATCTAAAGAAAAATACACAAAAAAAGACAAAAAACATACCTGTATATAATTCATAAATCCTCTAAGCGCAGGCAGTGTCACCCTCGTCAAATGCCCTATACTACATCCCTTCATGTCAAAGATCACTATATACCCTTCGGAAAGCCGGTCTTCAGATAACTTGATGTCATTGAACATGCAGAACACTCTGACGGCGTCTGCGAAGTTGAGTTTGCTGTAGTCGAAGTCCGATAGCCGGTAGAGAAGCACGTGGTAGCCTTCAGCTGTTTTGTTGGGAAGTGCTACCATGTGGCTGGAATGAGAAAATATAATGTTACACAATGTCAAACTTCTTCTTCTTCTCCATCGAGTGGATGGTCAACCTGACCAATCCTGGTGTCAGAGTTATTGAGCCGCTAAAGGCCTCTGACATGGCTCATGTAGCGACTACTATCCGTAGAAAGTAACCGGACCGAACGGCTTAACGTCCCCTCCGAAGCACGGAATCTTCTTACTTTTCGGGCAATCAGGTGATTCAGCCTGCAATGCCCTAACCAAACTGAGGGCAGTCTCACAGAGAAACTAATACACATAAATACCTTAGCTTCGCTAGTGAAATCCTCTACGTCATTATGAATATATTTCTACGGCTTTTTCGCGGTACACCGACGTTTCGAATGGATTGCACTACCCGTGGTCGCGAGTGAACTCACTGTGTAAGAAAAACCTTCTGTGCCGCGAAAAAACCCGTACCTAGTAATAATTCATAATGTGTAAAAATCGCGAAAGTTTGTAAAAGACTCTACATGTTATTCAAAAAAGTATTAGCCTGTAATGTAGAAGTAAAACACTTGTACCAATACTTTTAAATTAAAACAGATCCAATTCTCTAATGAACTAAGTATATTGCATCATTCGTTTAATTACTTACATAAATTTAATTAACTTTATGTATCAGTTATTATAATTGTATCATTCATGTATTTCCGGTTATTTAAACATATTGTCTTGGTAAACGAGCAATTATTTACTTATGCCTCGTTTAGTCTTTGTACTCGTATTGAGCGAAACCTTATGCCTCGAACTAGCAGCGCCCCATTTTACCCACGTTGTGCCCGTTCCCGTAAAAAAATCGGGGTAAAATAATAGCCTAAACCTAAAAAATATATCCTGAAACCTTCCTGTTTAATGTAGCTATTCATTACGAAAAGAATTATTGAAATCGGATTGGTAGTTTCTGAGATTAGCAAGTTCAAACAAAAAACAAATTCTTGATAATGCTGAAGATTTTGTTTTTTCAGACGGAGACGGACACAACGCGGAAAAAACCGCGGGTCGACATCTCCATCAAAACAATGTGACTAACAGCCTCCGTGGTCTTGTGGTTTGAGCGCTCGGCTCACGATCCGGAGGTTCCGGGTTCCGATTCCCGGTGGGGACAATATCTCACAAAAATCTCTTTGTGAGATTGCCTTCAGTTTGATTAAGGCATTGCAGGCTGAATCACCTGATTGCCCGAAAAGTAAGACGATTCCGTGCTTCGGAAGGCACGTTAAGCCGTCGGTCCCGGTTACTTTCTACGGATAGTAGTCGTTACATGAGCCATGTCAGAGGCCTTTGGCGGCTCAATAACTCTAACACCAGGATTGGTCAGGTTGATCCACTCGATGAAGAAGAAGACTGTGACTCCGTTAAGTACATAACACAGCTGCGTTACATAAACAGTATTCAAGTACTTTCTATTTACGTAAACATAGTATTTTTTTCTGTAATAATCGATAGTCACCAATCGGTAATTCAACCAATTACCGTAATCATTGGGTTCAAGTGCGCGAACTCGGACCTTCATTGTGTGCAAATTAGACGCCAATTGTCTGTTTACTTCACGTCTTTCTTACGCTGTCATTGTTTAGATCTTTATTAATTTACGTGTGTATGGGCGTGTGTACACAAATAAGAATCAGGAGGAGGAGGGAAGGATCTAGAAAGGGAGAGAGGGGGTGATAAGGGGAATGGGGGAAGGATCAATTTTGAGTCAGGGAAAGTATTGTGAACCGATTCTAGCAACGTCCCGCGGTTATACCCGCGATTTGCCCGCTTCCATGGGAATTTTGGGATGAAAAATACCCTATAAACCTTTCTGTTGAATGTGGCTATCCATTACAAAAAGAATTCAAATCGCATTTGCGGTCCCTGATATTAGCGCGTTCAGAAAAATATTATTCAGCTTAATACAATAGCATAGATTTACAAACTAGCAGCTACGTGCGGTTGTACAGAAAGAAAGCTGGAAACTTATAAGCGCTTACCGGCGCTTGACATCGCTGGGACCCCGCGCAGGAAAATATATGAACGCGCGCCGATAAGCACTGAACGGTGCCGACAAGTTCCGACAAGCTTCAACACGCGCTGGTCAGCGCTGGGCGCTGCCATTTAAAATTCTAACAAAACCAAATCATCGTCCGATGAGTCTGACATTTTGCTTGGTCTGCTTTAACCTGCTTCCTTTGTGTAGAAACGGACCAGCGCTGTCAAGCATAAGTTTCCAGCTTTCTTTCTGTATACGGACTTAAGTAGGAAGTAGGATTACTCACGTTATATCCATAACAGTTTTATTCCTGGCCAGCAAAGGGTCTCTATTCATAAACAAGTCCGGCGTGTTCGCGCGCAGAGTGAAGTAGTACTCAATGGTTTCTTTCGTCTCCTTTACTTTGTAGTAGTTGGAGTGGAGGAAGAGCATCACGTAGTCATCAGAGATGTGGGGCAAGTGGACTTGACTCTTCATCCTGGAACAGGTGACATGGTTTTGTTAAGTTATATATTTAATAATAAGGGCCTCTACGAGTTTGATCTGTATCCCCTCGCATGCCTCTCAAAAAGACCAGGCTTGTCCCGGACTCTGAGGAGAAACACTATAATAATAATATAATATTCACACACCGTTGATATGACCCAAAGTAAGCTTATATATGTTGTACTGATGTGGTCGGGAGTGTGTCCCAGCAGTTGTAATCCATTACATTAAACATCTTAAAGGGGGCTCTACGAATTGGATCCATATCCCCTTATTCCCATATCGCATGCCTCTCAAAAATACTGAGCTTCTCCCGTGACTCCAAGAAGTAAGTTAACGGCCAGGTCACACAACATTAACTATAAATAATAAAGAAATCGCAGTAAGAACCTTAGACTTGGTATGACTTTGTCTAGATTTCATTACTTTTTAGAGATAAACAAGCGGCTCCATCGAGACTTGGCTAGTTTTTCACAGGATGTTTTTGATGGGATCTAATTAACTGATACTACTATATATACATACACAAATACTTTATAAGAATATGTAATTGACACCCAGACGTCGTCGCCAACAACTATGTATGTCTTCACATATTGTCGACTCCGTTGAATCGAACCCGCAACCCGACACAGTAAGCGCTCTCACTGCCACTGTGCCAACGGGCTTGTCGAAAATGATATAGCAGCTCCCCGTGGTTTTACCCGCGTTATGCCCATTCCCGTGGGAAATTTCCAATTTTTTATACATATATCCCGAATGAATCACTCTATCTATTTAAAAAAACCGCATCAAAATCCGTTGCGTAGTTTTAAAGATCTAAGCATACATAGGGACAGACAAACAGACAGTGGAAAGTGACTTTGTTTTATACTATGTAGTGATACGAAATGTACAAAATGAACATACCTACGCCATTTTTAATACCAAAATAAATACCCATTGTATAGCTCAGTCAACTTAAAGAGACTCAAGCAAATTGCTAGGTACTCATAGTTAATGATTAAAACCACACAACAGTAAATAAGCATGCGCTATATTCTGGTCTCTAATTGGTTTTAACCACATAACTAGTAGAACCAGATAACCACATTTACCGCACCAGTCCGTATGATTACATCGGAAAATCTACGTTGATACAATCTGCAGAATTCGCGAGTGACCACATAAGGTAAGGATTTAGTTAATTAGCATGACTACGGGAAAAAAGACATAGATAAGGGACTTCAGGCTACATTTCCGTGTTAGACATTTTTAGGGTGCCGTGCCGAAAGGGTAAAAACGGGACCCTATTACTGAGACTTCTCTGTCCGTCCGTCCGTTCGGTCCGTCTGTCACCAGGCTGTATCTCAAAAACGGTGATAGCTAGACAGTTGAAATTTTTGCACATGTATTTCCATTGCCACTATAACAAAAAATACTAAAAATAAAATAAAACAAATATTCATTCCCATACAACAAACGTGATTTTTTTACCGTTTCTTGTAGTAATAATTTTTTATAGATAATGGTACGAAAAACTTGGTCTGCGAGTCCGACTCGCACTTGGCTGGTTTTTATTTTCTATTAAACACATAGCAAACGATCACTGAAGGACTTTAGTCGGCTTGAGTTATCTTTTTTCTTCGTCAGAGAAAAAAATATATTGGGTCTTGTATCTTGGAATTGCGCCCACAAGTATATTTAATTCTATTAAGTAAGTAACTCTTCGGGACTCTTCAACAATATGTTTACAAGATCAAGTGAATCTCGCATCAAATTGGTTGATAGTAAACGTCTCTGACTGTACCACATTACGTAAAAATGAGAGTTGGTTTGGTTAATACAAATCTAATTAGAATGCAAAAATGAAAGAAATGGTAGATTGCAACTTTCTTCTCAAAGAAGGTTATGTCAATATTAGTACAACGGATTTAGCGGTTATTTTAATCATCAAGCTATAGAGATTAATTATTAATTATTATTATACTAGCAGCGCCCCGCGGTTTTACCCACGTTGTGCCCGTTCCCGTGGGAATTTCGGGATTTTTTTTACATAAAAACCTTCCTCTTGAATCACTCTACCTATTACAAAAAACCGCATCAAAATCCGTTGCGTAATTTTAAAGATTTAAGCATACAGACAAACAGACACGAAACAGAGACGACTTTATTTTATACTACGTAGTGTTAAGGCCTTATTCATAAACGCTTACTAGCAGCATTTTAGCTATCAAATGGTTTATCCCTTTCTGACATACGCTATTTTCCAAAGAGCAAAAGAGACAAAACACTCACTAACAGTGTTTTAGTTAGAGAGTGTTTATGAATGGCAGTAAAACTTTTTTAATTGTTTAAATGTCGTAATGTAATTATCAAAGATAATAAATGCAAAACTATGGACTTTTTATTATTTCAAGTTCGTATTAAAATATCCTAATTTATTGAATGGGACCAAGAGCAGACTATAATTAAAAATGTGCTAAATTATTCAAAAGTTACAAAAAAATGTCGTTCGATTTAATGAATATTATCAATATTATGATAATAATTCATCATCTTCACATAATTATATAATTCTACTGTACGTGTGTATGTCACTGAACTCCTCCTAAACGACTGGACCAATTGGAATGATTTTTTTTGTATGCGTTTGGGTGGCACCCTGGATGTTTTAGATTTACACTAGCGACATCTATTGGGTCGCGGGTGGAACCACCGCGCAGGAGAGGTTTTGATACAATGATCAATTTAAAATTGTTTCTATACTAACGACATCAACGCGTGCCATAGTTCTTAACAAATTCGAAAATCTTTGACTATAGAGTATTTTCTTACATAAGTCCGTAACATCATCACTACATAGTATAAAATAAAGTCGCCTCTTTTTCGTGTCTGTCTGTCTGTTTGTCTGTCTGTATGCTTAAATCTTTAAAATTACGCAACGGATTTTGATGCGGTTTTTTGTAATAGGTAGAGTGATTCAAGAGGAAGGTTTTTATGTAAAAAAAATCCCGAAATTCCCACGGGAACGGGCACAACGCGGGTAAAACCGCGGGGCGCTGCTAGTCTTCTGAATAATACGCTATCCTACTAATATACTATGTGCACTCGCCTGCCAAGTCTGAGTCTCGGGTTCAAATCCCGGGTCGAACGAAAACATGTTTCCTACTTTTCAAACATGGCTCAGGTTTGAGATCGTCAACTTGCATTAGGCAAGCGTGGTGGTTACGATATCTTCCTCACTACAGATATCTTCAGTGAGACGAGAGACTTTTGCCTAGCTGTGGGACATTATAGACTTTTTCTAGTGAAAACTTCTTTAACGGCGTTGTGCACTTTTTTGTGATGGGTAAAAAATGTTAAACTCGCGTCAGGACACGTGACCTGATCGAAAATTCTCAAGAGGTACTCCCAGAGTGCCACCCGTTGTTCTCTATTGAACCACTAACCATTCTCTGACTTGCTGTATCTCGTCCTCGTGTCCTTCAGGGAACGGCTTCAGCCCCTTCAGGAAAGGATGCAGGAACTTGGTCGCCGCCATCGCTTCGCACGCCTCCTCGATGTCTGGAAACAGATAGATATAATATATAATAATATAATATACTAGTAGCGCCCCGTGGTTTTACCCGCGCTGTGCCCGTTCCCGTGGGAATTTCGTATGTATATAATACAACGAATATCATATAATTTATAAAATAACTACTTAATTTTACAAACAATTTTCTGTGTAGTTTTTTAACAAAAAGACCATAAAACAACTGTACACTTACACAGAGTAATCTACAAATGAATGGCAATAAAATTCTGACGACACATCGGGTTAATTACTCAGTCAGTACACTAATTAAAAAATACTTCAATTTAATAACGTTAAATTAAATACTGGTTTCTTAGTTTTGAACAAACACTATACATATATTTTAAATAGAAACTACGATTACAGAGATACTTTACTTTTATTTTTAATTATATCTGGCATTTCTGTGGTCACAGGAAACTGAACGAGATGTAATGCGTGTATACAAGAAAAAGTAAGGTGAATAAAAATAAAGATTAATTCAAGCTACATTTTTTAAATAGAAGAAAAATAAGCTTTTAAACCAGTCACCGAACAAAAAGATGTAACCTCTCTCTTGGTTTTAAAGTCGGTTATGACTGCCCAATTAACAATTTAAAAATCAAACCATTTTTGGCAAAAATCCCAAAGTAAACACCACATAGCAACATACCAGGGGGTCAATTCTATATAACTAGAATTGTGTTTCAATTTAGGATTGCGATAGTCTGACATTTGGAATTCTACAGGAAATAAAACGTAATTTCAAGCTATGTCGTGATCCAATTGAGAATCGACACACTATTGTTAGGAATTCTTAACTTGATTCTAATTTTAAAAAATCGTTTTATTGGGAAACACGAGATAAAAGTATGACATAGACAATGTGTTGGTAATAAAATCCATTCATAGGGATTGCACAAGGATTCTTCAATTTGATTTAGCGCCTAAATATCACTACATAGTATAAAATAAAGTCGTCTCTTTTTCGTGTCTGTCTGTATGCTTAAATCTTTAAAATTACGCAACGGATTTTGATGCGTTTTTTTAATAGGTAGAGTGATTCAAGAGGAAGGTTTTTATGTAAAAAAAATCCCGAAATTCCCACGGGAACGGGCACAACGCGGGTAAAACCGCGGGGCGCTGCTAGTATTTAATAAATAAGTAATGTTCGTTTTAAATAGTGTTTTATTTCGCGCAATATATTTTCGAAACACCTTTTGTTTAGTTTATTGAAATTAAAATATACGTACTCTATTAATTTCTTATTTACTAAGATATTAAATAATTATCTCTTAAGTGATTTTTCTAAATATTCAAGTATTCTTCATTTAAGCACTGAATACATTTAAGAGTACTTATGCAATACGCCTTAGGCAATTATAGTTATAGTTACAATACCTTCAGCCATCATATTTCGAAACAATCACAAATTATACTCAAACATGACACGAATACAACACACTATAACTCTCCTTCACACAACAAGTTAGACTAACACAAACCAACAGAAACAAGTTATAATGCAACACGTAACGAAAAAGAACGATATTTTAATTTGAATTCATAATACGCACGCGAACTGTAATAACGTTATAATGTAACGTTAAACTTGTTAGTTAACTAAGTATTTCAGGTACCGTGTTATATTTGGGTAAATCGTACGATTACTTCACAAGCATCGAAGCGGAGACAAAGCTGCGGAACGTGTTAAAATTGACTTTCTATTTCGGCAATCATTCGAGGATGTTGAAGTAGACTTTGCTTAGAAATACTTTACTGACGTACTCAGAGACTAAGGGCCTTACTCATAAACGCTTATTAACAGCACTTTAGCTATCATATGGTTTGTCCCTTTCCGACATACGCTATATTTGCCAAAGAGCGAAAGAGACAAAACACTTTAAAACACTTTTTTAATTAAATATCGTTTATGAATAAGGCGGTAACTAATTGACGTAATTAATTGTACATTATGTCAAAATTACTAATGAAATCCGTTTTCACAGTTTCTATTTCTAACCAAAACCAACTGAAGTCGGTTTCAGTGAATCAATTTTGAAGATTTGATCTCAGTTTAGCTTAAAATTAGGATTAAGTTGATTGATAGAGTTCAGTTGTAACGGTTAAGTAAGATGATTCCGTGCTTCGGAGGGCACGTTAAGCCGTCGGTCCCGGTAACTTTCTACGGATAGTAGTCGTTACTTGAGCCATGTCAGAGGCCTTTGGCGGCTCAATAACTCTGACACTAGGATTGGTCAGGTTGACCATCCACTCAAAGAGAAGAAGAAGAAGAAGTTGTAACGGTGAAATTGGGGCTAAATCTCTACTAAGGATGTATTTGACGTCTCTGAGTGCGGACGAGTGAGTCTGAGTGATTGAATCTAAGCTGCCTTAAGTAATGTCTTAAGTGTGACGATTATATAAGATTTAATATAGAGATTTGAATTTGTTAAATCAAGTAGAAATAAGATGGTATCTGGTGGATTACAGCCTACTACCATGTGGTAGTCCCAAGTAGTTGATGATAAATCCTACTAATATTATAAATGCGAAAGTTTGTGTGGATGTATGTATGTATGTTTGTTTCTCTATCACGAAAAAAACTGGACGGATTTGGATGACTTAACAGTAATATAGGTTATACTTCAGAATAACACATGGGATACATTATATCCCGAAATTCCCGTGGGAACTGGTACAACGCGGGTAACACCACGGGGCGCGGCTAGTTGATGGTAAATTGATTGTTTTCATGAAAATTTTCGAATTTGTCTATGTTTTTGGGAACCGGATTACACAAGAGGTGACCCTGCTATTGTCGCACATCATATAAATAAATAACATAAGTATCTGTCCACACAGACGTCAAAACGTTATTATGTCATTCGACCTATATAGTACTTATTCTATCACCTTGACAAAGACAAAAATCTTTAGTCTGCGTTTATTTTATATCTCAAAAATTAAACAAATTATTACTGTAATCATGTGAAAAATACATCTGCCTGCGTTGGCCTAATTTTTAAGGAAAAAAACCGAAGAAGATTTTTTTCTATCAAATCAAATCATTTAATGAAATAACAAGGCTAATTGGACCCAAACTAAGCTCTAAGCTTGTATTATGGAATCCTCAATTAGCTGACATCTTCTATATAATAAAAATGAATAGCTGTTCGTTAGTCTGCAAAACTCTAGAACGGCTGAACCGATTTGGCTAATTTTGGTCTTGAAATATTCATGAAAGTCCAGGGAAGGTTTCAACGGTAAGCATTGACTGAATAAATGCGGGTGAAACCGCAGGGCACAGCTATTAAATTAAAAGTTAAGTTAAAATTATATTAAAAGTTATTAAATAAATTTAAAACAAAAAATACCTTAGACTAATATACTAGCAGCGCCCCGCGGTTTTATCCGCGTTGTGTCCGTTCCCATGGGAATTTCGGGATAAACAGTAGCCAGTGTAAAATAATTTTTCAAATCGGACCAGAAATTCCTGAGATTAGCGCGTTGAAACAAACAAATAAACAAACTCTGCAGCTTTATATTATTAGTATAGTATTTTCAGTTAATTTGTATGAAAATGTTACACTAGACCACCGATGCGAAACCTTTATACAAATCAACCAAAACATACGTTAACATTTTTAGAAGTCGGTTTAAATATACCTTCCACTGCCTATATGAATCACAGTTTATATACGAGTGTAACACACAGTGATTATGTTTAATCACTGTACAATTTAATCTGGTGATTACATTCAAGGTTTAAACTTATACGCATTAAAGCTAACCATACGTGACTTGGCACTACTTAATTAGACAGCATTTAAAACAGGCAGAAAACTGAGAAATTAATTTTATTTGTAAGACTAGCAGAGCTCTGCGGTTTTACCTGCGTTGTGCCCGTTTTTCGGGAATTTTTATACGTATAAACCTTCCTCTTGAATAACTTTATCTATTTAAAAAACTGCGTGAAAATCCGTGTGGTAGTATTTGAGTTTATAGCGGACAGACAGACAGACGCGACCGGGAATTTTGTTTTATAATATGTAGTGATTATGGTTCACGCATAGAAATTAGAGCCTTATTTATAAATGCTTATTAACACCATATTTAGCTATCTAGACCATGTCAAAGGCCTAGACCAGGGTTGGCCACTGACCTACTTGAATCTTTTGGCCGCCATGGTAACCGAGGTTTGGTAATCAGTTACCTATGAAGAAATTTTGCTCTTTCCTGGTAATCCAGTTACAAACGAAAATTTTTCCTTCTGCTTTCGTAATTTTTTAAGGTAGGTACTAAACAATAAAAAATAAAATAACCCTAACATACCGAATTGCATGTATTTACGAGTACTTTGAGTATTTTCTTTGAGATTTTGGAGTACCTAACTTACTTTCGTGTGCCAAAAAAGAACAAGTTTCATTATGTTAAAATCTTCGTTTGTAACTGGATTACCAGGAAAGAGCAAAATTTCTTCATAGGTAACTGATTACCAAACCTCGGTTACCATGGCGGCCAAAAGCGAATTTACTTACTTTTTAATCGAACGTGAGAGTGAACGTGAGCAAGTCATTTGACATTTATGTGACATGCGCTTTCTATTGGAAACGTCTTCCATCATAGACATAGAAACCTCTTCGCTTTGCTTCAAATACTTAATACAAGAACTACGACTTTAACAGCGGATTACACAAGCAATCATCACTTTATTTAGCCGCTAACTGTCTCATAAACGCTCTCTAACTCAAACACTGTTAGTGAGTGTTTTGTCTCTTTTGCTCTTCGGAAAATAGCGTATGTCAGAAAGGGACAAACCATTTGATAGCTAAAATGCTAGCTGCTAGTAAGCGTTTATGAATAAAGCCCTTAATATCCTACTAATATATTATAAATGCGAAAGTTTGTGAGGATGTATGTATGTTTGTTACTATTTCACGCAAAAACTACTCAACGGATGTGGATGAAACTTTACAGTAATATAGGTTATACATCAGAATAACACATGGGATACATTTTATTCCGAAATTCCCGCGGGAACGGTTACAACGCAGATGAAACCGCAGGTCGCGGCTAATATATACGAGTATATAGATCTGCAGAAAG
This sequence comes from Cyclophora albipunctata, assembly GCA_963082685.1. Taxonomy (NCBI): domain Eukaryota; kingdom Metazoa; phylum Arthropoda; class Insecta; order Lepidoptera; family Geometridae; genus Cyclophora; species Cyclophora albipunctata. The sequence goes on from OY720133.1 coordinate 5,370,587, forward strand.
CAGCATTTAGGCAGTAATGTCCCACTGCTGGGCATAGGCCTCTCATCCCACTGAAGTTATCAGTACAGTGAGGAGGATTAGGCATAATCACCACCCACGAAAGCAGCATTATAATAATATAATATTTACACACCTGTTGTAATGTTTAGAGTTAACTTTCTACGCGTGAAAGTCATTCGAATTACGTTTCATTCATAAGACTAGTAAACGGCGTCGCCACTCTGTTAGACCCGAACTGTGGTATGCGTACTTACGTAATATAATGCGTAGTTAAGACTAGCCACGCCCGCGGTTTAACCCGCGTTGTGCCTGTTTTCGTCAGAATTTTGGGATGAAAAATAATTTTGGGATGAGCTTATAACCTTTGTGTTGAATGTAGCTGTTCATAACAGAAAGAATTATTCAAATCGGATTTGTAGTTTCTGAGATTTGCGCGTTCAAACACACAAGAAAATAAACTCTTCAGCTTTATACAGGGTGATTACGGGGTCGTGGAGCAAGAAAGAAGCATTTAACTTACTTTCTCTTAAGCATCACGATAGGTTAGGACTAACAGTACACCAGCGACTTATTTTAGTCAGCAAAAAAACTGCGATAATTCGAGATCATGGTCACCCTACTATTTCCCAAGAAAACTTATGTCAAGTAATATTAAAAGTAGGGTGACCACGCATTTTGAGTCAATAATAATTTTTAAATAAAAATACGTAAATAACGAATCATCTTTGTTTAAATTAAAATAAATACAGGTAGCATCGCAATCATTTATTTACTGAGTCAGAAAAAAATGGTTGGGATCACGACCCCGAAATCACCCCGTATTAACAGAAGCTAAAGTTGAAGAGTTTGGCGTTTTGTTTGATTGGACGAGCTAATCTCAAAAACCACCAATCCGATTTGAATATTTATTTTAGTAATGGATGGCCACATTCAACGGGAAAGTTAAAGTCTATTTTACATCCCAAAATTCCCACGGGAACGGGCACAACGCGGGTAAAACCGCGGGGCACTGTGGCACAATAAAAGTATAAACATCTGTCAGACCATAGATTGACTGAAGACTTAGAACCACAGATATTAAGGGGTAATAGTCCCCCCCTCTGCATTTCGAACAGATCATAATTTTGAAAAGAAATCGCCTAACAAGTGAATGACGAGCTACTCGCATCCGGTCTACCGTGACAGTTACCGCATCACGTAACGTAACGTAATAGTTACGTTCAGAGTGTTACCAGTTAACTGTAGAGTATCCGAAATGTTGTGCTAATCGTTATCACAGTTAAACGTCTAATTGAAAATAGGTTAGTGACAAAGGAGGATGCAGGTGCTATAGATATTAGCTCTACTTATTGAACATGTCTAAATATCTAAACGAATATATCAAATTTCATTTGTTTGAACGTGCTAATCTCAGAAAATACAAATCCGATTTTAACCATTATTTTTGTAATGGATAGCCACATTTAACAGGAAGGTTATGTGGTATTTTACATTCCGAAATTCCCATGGAAAAGGGCACAACATGGGTATAACCACAGGGCACTGCTAGTGAAAAATATTCACATACATTCCAACTGTACCCTGAAAGAACTATCTTTACATCCGAGTATTGAGTGACCCGATCAATCACTCTATTCATTCATTCATTCATTGATGTTGAGTAGGTATGTGGCCAAACTACATGTCGGAGTTTTTAGACCGCCTAAAGGCCTCAACATGATCTAACGATTGAAACAACCGGCACTTGCTTTTCGTGCCCTCCGAAGCACGGTAGAGTTCAGATAGAAATGCTACTATCGGCCACCCATCCAAGTAGGGGCCGAGCCACCCGTTGCTTAACAATCGCAATGAACTAACATCGCTTAGTCAAAATACGCTACTACAGTCCGGCAAGTATAAGTTGGCGGTGGCGATTTGAGGAACTAAAACGGTTTTCTTGAAAATTCACTTTGAAACTTCCGAGTTCATAGTAACACATCGTTGCGAATATTTTGCTAACTACTGTGCTATCATCATGCCTAAAGTGATAAAAATTGGTACAAGAGAAGCAGTTATAAAAGTACATTGACATTGAACACAGTGGCGCACAGCCGCGCCAAGTTATACTTGCCGGACTGTACATATCTTTCTTCTAAAGTACAACTCAGGTTGCACTTCACAGATTATAGTAACGGTACCTGTCACCACCTGTGCGAGGTGAATGAACTATCCGGTGCGAATGGCCACAGACTATAGTTGGCAATTTGAAGGTTATAGGGAAAATAGGCCCAATATATATTGAAACCTCTTTTTTGTCAATTTATGTAGACAGTGTTTTATCTATATATATAAAAATGAAACCCGTTTTCCTTGGTCGCGGCATCACGCGTGAATGGCTGGACCGATTTCCACGGTTTTGCATTCGTTGGAAAGGTCTCGGGCTCCGTGAGGTTTATAGGGAATAAAAATCAAAATTCCCACGGGAACGGGGGCGCTGCGGGTGAAACCGCGGGGCACAGCTAGTTTTACATAGATTAAAAGCAGAGATAACAAACTTTTGGAAAAAAGATTGATTATACAGTGACTAGCTGCTCCCTGCGGTTTTATCCGCGTTGTATCTGTTCCCGAAGAAATTATAGGATAAAAAATAGCCTATGACCTTGCTCTTGAAGGTAACTATCCAATGCAAGAAGAATTATTCGATTCGGACTGGTAGTTCTCGAGATTACCTCGACTACACAAACAAAAATAAAAAAAATACCTCTATATAATATTAATATAGATAATTTATTGTTAATGTAAAGTCCTGCAGTTATACCTATTCCTATGGGAATATTGGGATAGGAAGGAGCATAAAACCTTCTTTATCGAAAAGATACAACAGCCTAAATACACATGTAAGATCTATCTACACTAATATTATAAAGAGGAAAACTTTGTTTGTTTGTTTGTAATGAATAGGCTCAAAAACTACTGGACCGTTTTTAAAAATTCTTTCACCATTCGAAAGCTACATTATCCACGAGTAACATAGGCTATTTTTCATCCCGAAATTCCCACAGGAATGGACACAACGCGGGTAAAACCGCGGGGCGCTGCTAGTACTAATATATTCAAGCTGAAGAGTTTGTTATTTTGATTGTTGGTGGTTTGAACGCGATTATCTCAGAAACTACCAAACAGATTAGAATAATTCTTCCTGTAATGGATAGCTTCATTCAAGGGGAACGTTATAGGCTATTTTTTATCCCGAAATTCCCACAGGAAAGGGCACAAAACGGGTAAAACCCCGGGTTGCTGCTAGTTTGATGCAAAGTTACAATGTTTTGCTAAAATTAGTGTGTATTGAGATGAAAACCTCCTCTTGCGTTTTCAAATAGTATTAGTAATGAATTAATAAAGCAAAAAAGTATAATATATGTAGAAACTAATTTAGATTTATGTTTAGGCATATCTAACACGAGATATATGAGAAAGTGAAACTAATCGACAAGTTAACCCAAATAAATAAATAAATATTTAATTGAATCGTTAGCATTACATAATCTAATAATTACTTAATGTCGCAATCCTAATTAAAATCGAGATTTTTGGATTGTAGTAGGAAGAAAAACAAATACTTAGGTATAAGGTCGAAATGAGAAACCTCCTCTTTTTTTGAAGTCGTTTATAAAAGGCCTATAATTACTTTCGATCTTCTTTTTTTAAAAGTCGGTATAACCATAGAGTTTTACATGCCTCTATACTCTACTTTATAAAAATTTAGTAATAGCAAGGAGTCCACAGTTAAACAAAATACATATAAAAAATACGCCCGTTATAATATAGTCTTTACATTATAAATCTTAGCCAAATTAATGTCAAACAATAATGATTATTTGTATCAAAATTATAGAGCTGTCATTTACTTTTTAATGAACGAGAAAAATCTAAAAGTTATAAAAAAGTTATTTAATTTCAGTCTAGTTTATTTAAAAAATGACCTTCTTAGCAACACATGTCCTTTCTTATTTTACATATAAATAGAATCAACTGTAATAACTTATAAATAGTTATCTAGATCATATAAGTACTAAATGACCTAAAAATGTGAACACACCGTAATTTTATAATCGCAAAACTGCAATCTAAACAAAATTCCGACGAACACGCGACAGTTTAAAAAAGAACAGCAGTAACTACTAACCAAAAACGGTGCATACTTACATTAAAAACTTTTTGTTACAAAAATGAGGTTTTAATTCACGAAAACTTTTTAGTTTTACACTGTAAACACGCGTGCGCGCACACTGACATACAAATGGCTACTGACCATTTTGTTTGACATCAAGTGTGAAGTTGTATTAAAAAGTGACTTTCTAAAGTATCCGTAAGGTGTATTGTTGGGTATGTATAAGATGGATATTACAATGAGGTCAGCGGGTCAAACAACTCTGCCCGTGCCCTTGCATTATCTGATTACAAAGACAATAACGTCTATATTTACTTTGTTTTAATTGAATTGTTTATGACCTGTGACATATGATCAAGGATTTGACATTTGCATACGAACTATGTCTATGGCCGATTGTAGTGTCGAAAGAGATTGCTTGTTACCCGATTGCGCTGGAAAGGTAAAAGGGTTATTTTAGATATATGTTTATACCACGATTAATATATTATCACTGAAATTATAGATAGTCATAATTTCGGTAGGTATTTATACTTTAATTAAACGTTTATTATTGGCTTCTGCTCATATTACTAATTGACTTTAATTTGTTTATAAATTGTATTGTAATGACAGGTGTCATTTCCGACGATTCGTTTTCCGATGATACAGTTATTTTGGTATGAAATTTTTTACCGACTTATATAAATAGAAATTGATGGTTTCTTTGCTAACTAACGCGTTTTTATCTAAAAAAAGCAAAGTATAGTATTTGCCTATAATGACCCACTGCTGGGCAAAGGTCTCTCGTTTCACTGAAGATATCAGTACTGAGGAGGTTTTTATCTAATGTTGTTGAAATAGGTAGAGTAACACATTTGAACAATCTAGCCAAGCATTTCGCAGATTTTAATTATCGTCTTATTCTCTATTGCCTTTGTTAAGCAACGTGCACCACTGGTGCTAATTGGATGGGTGGCCAATAGTGACATTTCTATACTGAGTGTTTCAGAGGGCATGTTAATTTGTCGGCCTTATTCTTCTTCTTCTTATCGAGTGGATGGTCAAACTGAACAATCCTGGTGTCAGAGTTATTGAGCCGCCAAAGGCCTCTGACATGGCTCAAGTAACGACTACTATCCGTAGAAAGTAACCGGGACCGACGGCTTAACGTGCCCTCTGAAGCACGGAATCATCTTACTTTTCGGGCAATCAGGTGATTCAGCCTGCAATGCCCTAACCAAACTGAGGACAGTCTCACAAAGTGATTTTTGTGAGATATCCCCACCGGGAATCGAACCCGGAACCTCCGGATCGTGAGCCGAGCGCTCAAACCACTAGACCACGGAGGCTGTTTCAACCGTTAGACCACGGTGGAGGCCTTAGGCGGTCTGTAATCTCCGACACCAGGGTTAGCAACTCAAACTTATTTTACGATTTTTTTCCATTATGATAAAATAAATTATACAAGCGTTTTACACTCCAATAAAAGACTCGTAACATCAAAAATGATTTAAATTTTATTGAAATAGTTTCAGAAAGAAATTGTTATAAGATTTATATTTTAAAATTTAAAATACTTAAACTAAATTCATGAGTTAGAAAATAACAGAATTAAAAATGGGGGTGATTTTGAGATTAATACTGACAACATGCTTTAATTGTCTTCTGGTTGAATGTCTTTTACCCGATTTGACAGTAAAAAGAGGTAAGAATTATAAAACAAATATTGATAAGGTATTCAATTATAAATTCCTTAAATTTTTTTAAATTGGTCGCCAACGGCAGCAATGCAAAGACCTATCATGTCACTGAAGATATCAGTACAGTGAGGATGATGCCGTTATCACTGCAGGTTGGTGATCTCAAACCCGAGTCTTGACCGATTTTCATGAAATTTTGTCTGCATATCGGGTAGGTCTGAGAATCGGTCAACATCTATATTTCATACCCCTAAATGTTAAGGGTGGTTCACCCTTTAATTTTTCTTATCACAAAACAATCAGCTAGTAATCTATGTAGATAGATATTTACCGCCTTTTTAATAAACGCGGTGTAACTAAAACACTGATATAATATGTTTTGTCTCTTTTGCTCTTCGGAAAATTTCGTATGTCATAAAGTGACAAACCATTTGATAGCTAAAATGTTCTTAAAGGTGGAAACATATTTACTTGTCGTGGCGTGTCGTGAGGCTTACTGTCGTGGCGGTGAACGTGCACACTAATCTGTCGTGTCGTGGCGCCGCACTTCCGCGAGAGACAGAACAGTGGCGAATTTTTCGTTAATGATGCGCCACGAGGCCACGAGCCACGCAGATAGAAACACATGTGCATGTCGTGTCGTGTCGCGCCACCCCCACCACTGCTCTGGCGCAATCGGCCGCGAGCAGTCGGCGCCACAACAGAACGCGCCACGACACGACACGACCTACACATGTGTCTCTAATCCTACAAAATACATGAAACCGATATGCTACTGGCGCGTCACGACACGCCACGGCACGTAAATATGTTGCCACCTTAATACGTGATTATTAATATAGCCCATAGAGATAGAGGTCATTCAAAAGAAAAGTTATTGGAACGAAGTTCCTTATCGCGCGTTGCGAAAGGGGGCTAGACGGAAAAAATGGTAACGACATTTTTTAGACAGACACAGAAACATGCGCGCATGTTTCTCTGTCTGTCTCTCTCTGGCGTGCACATGTTTCTCTGTCTGTCTCGGATCTCTCTCTTTCTTATAGAAAGCAAGCTAGATATTTTCGTTTCGTCTTTCTATTTCGCATTGAACAGTGTGGTGTCGCGACGATTATTTTTGTTGATAATAAATAAACTTCGTTCCATCCGGGTGTCCCTTGACACCTCTCAAGTTTTGGTTAATAATTATATTCCGGGTAAAAGAGTAGGATTTTTCTTTTTTTCCAGTGGATAAAAACTTCATAGCGAGAAAACGCCAAGATACCCTCGACATGTGCAAATTGTTCAATGAAGAAGCAGAAGTTACGAATCAACCGAGTAGCGTCCATATTGTACCGTCCTACAGATTTAAACCAAGGAACAGAGTTAAAAGGGAGTTGAGTTATAACTCCATCAATCCCAGTCTTGGAAAGGAAGACGCGGAGAGAGTGGAAAAGATCGTTAATAAGCTTTATGGGACAGGAGATACTGCTAAAAAACAGGTGATTACCAAACAGGTTTCTTACGTGTTATTAACGTATTACTTCCCGTGGGAAATTCGGGATGAAAAAAAGCCTATAACCTTTCCGTTGAATGTGGCTAACTATTACAAAAATAGGTAATTATTCAAATCGGACAGATAATTCCCGAGATTACCTCGAAAATACAAACAAACAAACAAACAAACAAACAAACTTACAAATTTTACCTCTTTATAATATTAGTATAGATTAATATTATTTATTTAACCAGAAAAAGAAGAGTAAACCGAAGCCAAGCCGTCGCTTCGACTTCCGACCGGCGCTGCTCCTGCCTCCGGACCCGAACGCCACCGGGCCGCCTGTGTCACCAGAGCCGGAGTACGTCGTCAGGGCGCGGTGGAAGCATGGCATCGTACCGTACTTTATTGACCCTAAGACTTACGGTGAGGCCTTTAAAATACTTGGAACAGATACTCTTCAATTTGACCGTTTGGAAGGCGTGCTGTCTTCTGGTGACAACTTTACGGTAACATGACAAGCCCGTTGGCACAGTGGTAGTGAGAGCGCTTACTGTGTCGGGGGTTGATACTTTTTCCTTAAGCATAGCATAGGATAGAAAGAGCAATATTCACCGTGGTACATATTATTATACTATATAGGGTGCCTTGATATTTACACCTTACACTACAAGAAGTTGCTAATGCATCTCAGACCCAAACTAAGCTCTAAGCTTGTATTATGGAATCTAACTAGCTGATAGTAAGGGTCAACACTGAAGCCACACGCGGCGGGCGCCCGCGACGTTTCACTTTTGTATGGAACCGCGGCGTGCGCACGGTTAACGCAGTGTCGGCCCTAATACATATACAGTCACGTCCAATGAAATGTATACACGGGCAGATTTGCAAATAAATGTCCACTCTGAAAATTCAAAAACATATAGCCACTTAACAACTCATACTATATAACCACCCGAGTTTCTCACAATAATGTATACATTTTTGGCACAAAAAAGTCTAAATAACAAATTCCGTGCCCCCAGATGCTCAACTCTCGGAAGGCATAATCCTCGCATTTGACTACGTGGAGAAGGCGACGTGTGTCCGTCTCCAGAAACTTCGAGAGAAGCCGACTGACAAGAAGTCCATGAAAGATGTAGACTGGATCTACATCACCAACCCGACGGGCGTCAAACAGTGCGTGCACAGCAACGAGAACAGGAGGGTGGAGGGGGTGCAGGTAATCTATATTAATAAAAACCGGCCAAGTGCGAGTCGGACTCACGCACGGAGGGTCCGTACATTAAAAAACGGCAAAAACGTTTGTTGTATGGGAGCCCCCTTCAATATATGTTTTATTTTATTTTTAGTATTTGTTGTTATAGCGGCAATAGAAATACATCATCTGAAACGATCGAATCGGCAACTCCGGAGTTCCAGTTCCCCTTTCGGCGTATCCGATCCTTACGGCGCGTTCGATTCTTTCAGCGCGTTTGATCCTTTCGGCGCCAGTCGGCTCGTATGCGTTCAGCTTTAGCCCCACCTTTCTGGATCACCTTCCTAGTTCCTAGTTCCTAAAATGTGCGGTAATTTTGTGTAAGTTAAAAGTAACACTCAATACTCCAGACATCATTGCTGTCATCTTGGCACCATCATTAAAAAGCCCTATATTTTCAGATGTTAATATTCGGTTACCAGTGTATGGGAATGGGTGATATTGTCCACGAAGTGATGCACATCCTCGGGTTCTCTCACGAGCATCTCCGGTCCGACAGGGATCAGTACATTTCTATACTTTGGGATAACATTAAGGATGGTAAGGATATCTTACACCATTGTCAAATAACATTTACTTTTCTTGCGCGCAGTTTCCATAAGTATTTTACCTAAGGTATAAACGAACACTACTCATTTTGGATTGAAACTACATTATTGGATACAATTCACTTTTATTTCACCTTTACTGTCTTGGCACCTCAGCATTTGCCCAAAAGAAGACATAACACCATCTTTGTTGCAGGCTACAGAAAGTACTTCGACACTCGCACTGTGATGGACAATCAGTACAAACTGGAGAGTCTGCCGTACGATTACTCGAGCATACTCCATTATCCAGCGAGAGCGTTCTCTAAAAATGGACAGTTGACTATTTTGACTGAGGTTGGTGGACTTCATTTTGTTTTAACGTGTACTTTCAACAGAAATATCAAACGTCTTTAACAATTTTATATTTTCACTTTGGAATTCGGACCACTTCGGAATACGCATCGTTTGAACAATAAAAGCATTGACGGAGTTATACCTGAACGGCTGAACATATAATACATAAAGAAACATTATGATTGAAAATCTGCTGTTTCAACTCAAAATCAAAAGCTTTAAACAACTATGTAGTGATAGTGAGTTTATCTGTACGTGAATATAAAAATGTTGAGCAACCTTAGAAAGTTTATATTCAAACTTTTATAATACTAAATAACATATCAATAAGAACTTTCCGACATCTGACAAAGTACTAAAGATTACTCAACATTTTTGGACCAACTAAACATATTTTACCATCTGTACATTTTTTTTCGCAGCACGGAGTCCAAATCGGCCAGCGAGAAGGTCTAAGCGAGATAGATATAGAAAAAATCGGTCTCATTTACTCTGGAGAGTGCGTGGACAGAAACAGAGAGTATTTGCTTAAAACCTGTCCGACAGTTGTGAAGGCAGACATCAGACCGGCGAACATAACGCAGCAGGAGATTGAAGACTACTTCCGAGGCAAGATATGGCCGCATGGAATAGTCTACTACAAGTTTAAAGACGACTTGGAGTTTTGTAAGTGTTTTTAAAGGTTTCTTAGGTCTGAGTGTATCTTGTGTCTCTCTCTGTGTCTCTCTTATTAATTATTTAAACGCAAGAGAAACAAGAGGAGAGTCAGGACGCCTTATGTCTCTGTCAACCTAATACATGTGACTTAAAATTAACCATAGATCAATTCGTAATTATTACCCAAATATAGTGTTCTATATTTTGTGTTACAACCACGTATGGCTCAGCCCTGCAGTGTTACCCGCGTTGTGCCCGTTCCCATGGAAATTTCGGGAATTTTATACATAGAAACCTTCCTCTTGAATCACTCTATCTATTTAAAAAACGGCGTCAAAATCCGTGCGGTAGTATTTGAGTTTATCGCGAACAGACAGACAGACAGACGCGGCCGGGGACTTTGTTATATAATAGGCATGTAGTGATATAGATTCTTGCCTCCTTCAGCCGCTGAAGAACGAGAGAACATCCACGCAGTGTTTCGTCATATAGAAAGGGAGACCTGTATCCTCTTCCAAGCCGGCACACAGACAATAGAACTGGACGTACAAGGAAATCCTTTCTCTGAAAACGAGTATGATAACGAAGTCACTGAAGAACCAGACGTGAGCTCGGACTACGTTGACGAATTTGGAAACAAATCACATCTCCCAGATTTAATACCAGTGCAAACTGAAATACATAATCTGAAGCTTCCGATCTCAAAGAAAGAGACTCTGGTAGGAAGTGTGCCTGAGGACACGCCTATAATTCACTCACATAAAAAAAGGAAGAAAAAAGGAAACCTTAGGAAGAAAGGAAGTTATGTGAAAGGTTTGGAACTTTTTCTTTTGTTTATTATTTACCTGCCACGCCCCGCGGTTTCACCTGCGTTATACCCTGTTCCCGCGGGAATTTCGGAGTAAAATGTGTCCCTTTTATTATTTTGATGTATAACCTATATTACTGTAAAGTTTCATTTAAATCCGTTCAGTAATTTTTGCGTGAAAGCGTAAAAAATATACATCCATCGTGCAGCTCGGTCCTTACTTGGATGGGTGGCCGATGGTGGCCTTTCTATCTGAGCGCTACCGTGCTTCGGAGGGCACGTTAAGCAGTCGGTCCCGGTTGTTTCAATAGTTAGACCATATCGAAGGCCTTTAAGCGGTCTAAAAACTCCTACACCAGGGATGGCTACTAACCTATTCAAAATGAATGGATAGATCATATTATCTCATTGTGTGCTTTACAGGCCAAGCCAGGACGCACAAGAGCCGTAGTAATCTACGTCACATGGAAAATTCTATTGAGTTGCAACGATCTGCAGCGCCAGGGTGTAAATGTCCTCCGCCCAAAAAGGGAGAAGCCTCCATGGTAGATCAACAATAACATATATAATTACGTAAGGGGCCAGTAACCCTCCCTGCGCATTTGAAAAATGCAATTTCTTAAACACCTGCGACAAGTGCGGTTTAGATCCGTTAACTTAGACTAACGCAATTCAACTAACTTTATAAAAGGAAAGTAATACCTGTACCTAATTTCCCACAGCTGGACATAAGTCTTCCATCAAACTTTATCTTTTCTTATTGCTAGGCCCTGTGTGTAAATGTGTATTTTGATCCCAAAGACACGAAAAAGAACTCAAGCATAATTCAGAGTGCAAATCCTTCGACTTGATCTAGGTAGAACGGATTTGGATGAAACTTTACAATAATATAGGTCATACATCAGAATAACACATGGGATACATTTTATCCCAAAATTCCCGCGGGAACGGATACAACGCGGGTAACACCGCGGAGCGCAGCTAGAATCAAATATTTGCATGATATTCAAGTAATGTTGATTCTAGTAACAACCAAACAAAAGAGATTAAACAAAATCTACCAAAATATTCTTGCTAACAAACCACTAGATAGCTACATAATCCTAAACCGCATCATGATATAACAATAACCAGTCCACATTTCTTCCTGCAACTGAAAGTAACAACCTAATTAAAACACTACGCATTTCTTACATAGTCGAACAGACAAATAGTGCAAGCTTCGCTCCAATGACTATTGGGAATGAATAATTACAAAACATATTACACAAGAGTACAGCGAAGTGGTTATGAATCAAGACTGCACGTAGGTCCTTCACACGTCTTAAGGCCGGTCCTAGTAAACTATAGCGGTAGATAGCAGATCAATTTTTGTTATTGTATATAAGTACTAACCGCGTCCTACGGTGCTCCTCGCGTTGTATCCGTTCCCGCGGGAATTAAGGGATACAAAGTATACCATGCGTTATTCTGATGTATAACCTATATTACAGTAAAGTTTCATCTAAATCCATTTAGTAGTTTTTGCGTGAAAAAGTAACAAACATAAATACATACTCACAAACTTTCGCATTTATAATATTAGTAGAACTTACATTCCTTAAGAAGTAGAAGTATTAGCCTGTAATATCCCACTGCTGTGCAAAGGCCTCTCATCTCACTGAAGATATCAGTACAGTGAGGAGGATTAGGTATTATCACCACGCTTGATCTCAAACCCGAGCCATGTTTGAGTCAATTTGAAACAATTCTCGAGCCGAGAATTGAACCTGAGACCTCAGTCTTTTCAAGCGAGTGCACATATTACCGCTAGACCACCGACGCGTTCTGTTCTCTATCGAACTGATTTTCCAGGCCCTGGAAATAAGTGCGGACTGCTTCAACTCCGTGAACGATCTGCTGCACTTCTTCGTGCACGTGCTGGGGCTGGACCACCAGCACAACATGCACGACAGGGACTCGTACCTGCACATCGTTTGGGAGAACCTTACCCCAGGTAATTTATCTAATATAGAAAATTCTCGTGTCACGTTGTGCGTAATTGAACTCCTTTGAAACGGCTCGACCGATTCTCATGAAATTTTATGTACATATCGGGTAGGCCTGAGAATCGAACAACGTTTATTTTTTATCCCGGAATTCCCGCGGGAACGGGTACAACGCGGGTGAAACCGCGGGACGCAGCTAGTATATCTATAATACTCTATTTTTTACCTTACTTGTCCCAAAATATGGACCAATGTCGTCAATTTTCTAGCCGAAGACAATTGTAAACGTCGTTTACCATGTGTTCAAATCGTGTAAGTTTAAAAAAGACGAAGACGATTGCTCCTGAAGAGGAAAAAGGTTAAGTGATTTTATTTCATTCTTACCCTATCTCTAAACCATTTACCTCTTCAGGAGTAGTCGTCTCGTAAGAAAAAATAGTGTATACTTACTTAGTTTTAGCTATGATCTTCCGTGGGGGGGTGGTAGATATGGTAAAGCGGCCGTCGTTTATACTAGCAATTAATTCGAAAAAAGGGCTAAGTGCGAGTGGTGTCGCGCATAAAGGGTTTCGTCATATAAAAAAAAAATACGTTTGTCAGCACTTTCGTCTTCTTAGCGAATCGCCAAAATTTTGCCGGTTCAATGGCGTTGTGGAGGCTTGAATCAAGTCCTCTGAAATTAGATTTTTATTACGAGTATACCTAAGAACCGTTTCGTAAAGATAATAAATTGAATAAATTCTCAAATTACTGTGTTTCTGTGTAAGCTTATTAAAAACTGTTCCATTCGACCGCCTAAAGGTATGTGGAGTTTAGTTCAACGCTCTTTGCATTTTGCTTTGTTCTCTCAGACTAACTACGTGATCCATCGCGTTGAACAAAAATCTCGAATTTTCTTAAATACAACTCGTTACTATCTTTTTACTTGATAACTAGCAGTGCCCCGCGAGCTTACCTGCATTGTACCAGTTCTTGTGGGAATTCGGGCGGTAAATAGAAAGCCGCGATTGTTAACCAACGTGTAGTTAGACCATAACTTGGATGGGTGACCAGGCGTTTCTATCTGTGAGCGCTACCGAGCTTCCAAAGGCACGTTAAATTATCGGTCTTATCGTGGTTCAGGAGAGCAAGTTATATTGTCGGTACCGGTTGTTTAAATCGTTAGACCACAGTCTGACAAGCCCGTTGGCACAGTGGCAGTGAGAGCGCTTACTGTGTCGGGGGTTGCGGGTTCGATTCCCGCCCGGAGTCAACAATATGTGCAGACATAGTTGTTGGCGACGACGTCTGGGTGTCAATTATATATTCTAATAAAGTATTTGTGTATAAGTAATAGTATCAGTGAATTAGATTCCATAACACAAGCTTAGAGCTTACTTTGGGTCTAATTAACCGTGTGTGAATTTGTCTGGGTATATAAATGTCCTCCTAAAAACTCCGACATCAGGTTGGCTACAAACCTACTCAAACTTGCTTACATATTCAACCTTTTTTCTAGAAATTAAAAAGGAAATGAGTCAGAAACTACCCCCAGCAGCCTCTGTGGGCTTCGCATATGATTACCAGAGCGTCATGCATTACCCCTGGCTGGAGATCAAGAATGGCGTCACCAATATTATGTATCCTGTCTGGGTAAGACTCTTTGCTTGCAAACTCTTTTAGGTTGCAAATTACGTAATACCAAGGAGGTATCAAAAAGCAGTACCTAGCCTGTAATGTCTCATTATATAGCAAAAGCCTGATTGATACCCATAGATATCAGGTAAGAGACATACAAATAAAATTAACAAAAGAAAATTGACAGAGAACCTCTTCATAAGCTTACGTTGACAGAAGGCCTCTTCATAAACCCACGAGCTTTACAGAGCTGAATGGACCAATCACGACACATTACGAAAAAAGATTGACAACGTCAATTCATTGTTTGACAATTTCAATGTGTTAACAGCCTCCGTGGTCTTGTGGTTTGAGCGTCTGGCTCACGACCCGGAGGTTCCGGGTTCGATTCCCGGTGGGGATATCTCACAAAAATCTCTTTGTGAGACTTTCCTCAGATTGGTTAGGGCATTGCAGGCTGAATCACCTGATTGCTCGAAAAGTAAGATGATTCCGTGCTTCGGAGGACACGTTAAGCCGTCGGTCCCGGTTACTTTCTACGGATAGTAGTCGTTACTTGAGCCATGTCAGAGGCCTTTGGCGGCTCAATAACTCTGACACCAGGATTGGTCAGGTTGGCCATCCACTCGATGAAGAAGAAGAAGAATGTGTTGTGATTGGACGATTGAGGACGGCAAAGTTCCGGTCTGCTTCATTGGAAAAGCACCCAAACCCCTTTATTTCAGAACGACGGCTGGTCCATGGGTCACTGGCAAGGTCTGAGCTCTACAGACGTTCAGAAACTGAACATCCTGTACTTCAACCAGTGCGTCATCAGACAGGCGCAAGAAAAGAAGACTACCTCTGGGTCTTAAAGGGTTCAATAAAATATTACGATTGATTTCTTTGTTAATTCATTCATTCATTCAGGTTGGTGTCGGAGTTTACAGACAACCTTAAAACCTCCGACATTGTCTAGCGGTTTTTTTGTATAATGATTTATATAGTGACCAAATCAATGTTAAAAATATTTTTAAGGTTCCGTACCAAAAGGGTAAAAATTACTGAGACTTGGCTTTCCGTCCGTCCGTCCGTCCGCCCGCCTGTCACCAGGCTGTATCTCAAGAACGGTAGTTGACTTGGCAATCGCACTAAAATAATCTTATGTAAAATAAATGTATGACTTGTGAGATACCTTGTGTTTTCATGCGAAGGCCGAGTCAATCTATTTATTTTAAAAAAACAAAATATACGGTCACTTTATTATGTAATGATAACTTAAGACAAAAATATCCTTAAGTAAGTACCTGCTGAATAAATTAACCGACTTGGTGATACATGTATCTATGTTATAACTTTTTACGGTAGAAAAACTGAGTGGTGAAACTTGTTTTTTTTTTCACGAAATTATGTTTTTGATGGGATAGAATATAAATACATCAGATACTTCATCACTACATATCACTATACATATTATAAAACCAAGTCTCCGGCCGTGTCTGTCTATCTGTCTGTTCGCGATAAACTCAAATACAACTGCACGGATTTTGACGTGTTTTTTTTAAATAGAGTGATATAGAGTGATATGTATAAAATTTCCCGAAATTCCTATGGAAACGGGCACAACGTGGGTAAAACCTTGTGACACTGCTAGTTAAACATACTTAAGTATAGTTTACATGAAAAGTATTTAATTATAACCACTTCCACATGTAAAGTTCGTTTTGAAATTAATTGCCCTATACTCTAATCACATCCCTAATATGTACATCAATTTGATTGATTGATATGTATAATAATTTATCGTACCCTTGAATTCAAACGAAGATACAAATTAGTAAAATTAGCCAGCGTTATTTTGTAGAAACTCGACAATTATTTAAACTATGCAGCAACTAATCATTTATTAGCTTATTAGCATAGATTTCGTTTCAAGGATTGAATATTGAAATTTACTTACCAAGTAGAAAAACATAATCAATTAACTCCTAAGTATAGTCTGTGGTACGGTATGGTATGTTAGTCTTTGTTTCCTGGTCTGTGGTCAAACCATGATAGTTTTTTTAAGTAACTGAAAACAGAAGCTTTCAAACGGTTGGCTATCGTAACATACGTTTGTGTACGCTCTTTAACTAAATCACTGTTAAAGAATGTTTTGTCTCTTTTGATCTTTTGGAAAGTAGCGTATGTCGGAAAGGGACACACTATTTGATAACAAAGATTCTGCGCCCCTACCGGCCCAAAAGATTGTTTCATAACTTAAATATCAGGTTGTTAAAGTTATTTGGACTACCAGTTTAAGGACAAGATTTATTATGGTCTTACGTCCGTTAAGACTGACTTTTTGTGTTTACATTTACTGCTGCGTGAACGACAGCTGATGCCACCTGTCAGAATACAATGTACTTAAGACTTAAAAGATTGACATCGACAACTATAGAACAATATTTTTATTAAATACCTAATCCCGACTTTATCTGAAGTGAAACATTTTAGAATTGTTTTGGATTCGAAGATTTTAATGAAAAAATCAATAACTTGCTTTATTTTTATTTTTAGAGATGCACCATTTTTGCATCAAGAATCTTATATTGTCTTTATCTTAAACTAGCAGCGCCCCGCGGTTTTACCCGCGTTGTGCCCGTTCCCGTGGGAATTTCGGGATTTTTTTTACATAAAAACCTTCCTCTTGAATCACTCTACCTATTACAAAAAACCGCATCAAAATCCGTTGCGTAATTTTAAAGATTTAAGCATACAGACAGACAAACAGTGTGACAGACACGAAAAAGAGACGACTTTATTTTATACTATGTAGTGATAGTTAAACCACAGAATAATAACTAGTACTACGTACAGAAGCTTTACTTCGCAATGGTTTTCAAAGAAATATGACTCGAATCTGATAAACAATATGATTTAATTTAGCTCGCGGTCCAGTCGAGCACGTGTTCATTTACATACCTACCAATTTCTTTTTGAAGGAATATGGGCCTTAATTCACTATACTACGGTTCATAATAAGTTATACATGGTTATACGTATTGAAAGAGCCGCGGACTATAATATAGGGTTGCTTACTTCGAGAAACTACTTATGCCATCTAGCGCACAGCACGAGCGTGTGTGCAGTATTTAAACAATTAAATACTGCACAGTATCTTTTTGCTTTTTTTCGTTTTGTGTCCATCTTGCAATAATGAATCAATCAAAGTTGAACGTGGTCGAACATATAGCGCGCACGCGTGTGTTTTCTTTCGCTTGTGGCAGCCTACTAGATTGGCCCTTGCGCAGTGGCCGCCGCCCGTAGGTATGTTTTTAATACCTACACGCGGAGTGACACAGGCCTGGTTAAACCAAGTATGCAACTCATAATTGTATGCAATGCGCTTAACTGACATTTCATAATGTCAAACCTAAAATAATGTTACCACTTACTAATCAATAGTGTAGAAATTGAATGATTTAATCCGTTCAAAGATATGCCTATGCATCGTAACGTTCATTAATTCTATTATTGCATCACTATTTAATTTCTAAGTGAGTGGCTTATTTGTTTTACAAACCGTTTTACCGCGAAAATCCCGTGTGAGTCCGTTAATACTATGCATTTAATTTCTTTCTGGCAACACAAAAAAATTTAAAATACTGTACGGAACTTTGTATTGAACTAAAGAGCTGCTTAATACGATACATCATTATTATTTCCCAATACCAGAGTTAACTCGGGTTTTCCGTTTTGATTCGCACTATTCGAATTAAGGTACGTTCTAACATTACGGTTGGTGTTGCTTGAAGGAGGACCATCTTTCTCTCCATCGCCATCAGGTGCACTTGCTTGTGGACCGAGTTTGTTTGCATTGTTTTCGGGAACAGTTTCTTTATCAGCATCATTTGCACTTGCAAGTGGAACAATCCCATTAGCATTTTCATTCAAGCTCAGTTTCATATTTTCGTTTGTATTTTGAATATTTTCAGTACCTGTGTTTTCTTCATTGCCTGCATTACCATCACCACCTTCGGCACCGTCATTGCCGACATTACCATCACCACCTTCGGCACCGTCATTGCCGACATTACCATCACCACCTTCGGCACCGTCATTGCCGACATTACCATCATCACCTTCGGCACCATCATTGCCTAAATCACCTTCATCACCTTCATTATTATCGTTTTCAGTTTGGTTAGTTGCTTTAGTGTTGTTTTGGGTGACATCTTCAGTAGAGTTGGAGGTGTCACTTCCGTGTATCTGTTCGTAGAATGTTTCCTTGCAGTGGTCGACTAAGTCTTCGACTTTACGCTTGTTGCATTCGTGACTGAACGCCATGTGAAGCTTCATGACATCTAGTTGGGATAACCTGTCTGATGGACGGATTATCATGCCTGGTAACTGAAGAAGAGGAAAATCAGATTACAGATCATTGCATCCAGGTAAAATAATGGAACAACTCTTTAACTCTTTTTCGAATTTAGTATAGGAGTTATATAATTTACTAACATGGCCGATATTCCAACCAAAGATAATTAACTTCTTCTATAGAAGAGAGAACGAGAGAAGTGACGACTCTAGATGATGGAAGAAAAGAAGAAGATTGTCTTTGGCCGGCTTGAGTAGATTTTAGTTTTTTTTAAACATCATCCTTTCCAATATTTACCAGCGGCGCCGTGGTGATGCCTCCGTTAGAGCTGTAGGCGCGGTCATGGAAATGCATAACACTCATAGGGTCGTACTCAACCAGCTTGTATGGCAGCTGTTCAGGGTGTACCTTGAATAGGTAGCGGTATTCTGGAAGTAAAATGACCTTTGCCATCTTGAAATTTTGTCTATGTCCTAACAGAAGGAGTTATGCTTTGCAAATGGCCGATTATTTTTTATATTCTTACTACCCGCTCTCCGCGGGTTTACCTGCGTTGTGCCCGTTCCTGCAGGAATTTCGGGATAAAACCTTTCTCTTGAATATGGCTCGAGGATAATATTTTTCGAATCATTCGACCATAGGAGTTGGGTGCTTTCTAATAAAGTTGAGTGGGGCTGAACGGAGCTCAATCAACCAATCACGACACATTGACTTGTCAAACGCATTGTCACTGTCAAAATCTTTTCTCAATGCATTGAAGCATTGTGATTGGTCAATAGAGGGAGCTCTATTGACCAATCACAATGCTTCAATCGCTAATCTTCTTCTTCATCGAGTGGATGGCCAACCTGACCATCCTGGTGACAGAGTTATTGAGCCGCCAAAGGCCTCTGACATGGCTCAAGTAACGACTACTATCCGTAGAAAGTAACCGGGACCGACGGCTTAACGTGCCCTCCGAAGCACGGAATCATCTTACTTTTCGAGCAATCAGGTGATTCAGCCTGCAATGCCCTAAGCGAACTGAGGGCAGTCTCACAAAGAAATTTTTGTGAGATATCCCCACCGGGAATCGAACCCGGAACCCGGGTCGTGAGCCAGGCGCTCAAACCACAAGACCACGGAGGCTGTTGATCGCTAATCACAATGCTCTATTGACCATTCACAATGCTCATCTTCGCTCCACTTCAATGAAAACGCATCCATCTTCTATGGTACCGCGCCACTATATAAATGATCCTTAAACAATGAATAACAAAGGATATTCGTCATACGTGGCTGTATATTCTCCCAAATGACCCTGATGAACTGGTCTCGTAACGGATGCGTCACCTCATCGTTGAACCCAAGCGCGTGCAGCAGAATGTGGACTATATCTACCATTTTCATGCAGTCGAAACCTATTACTACCACCTGAAGTACAAGTTAAGGATTAAAAGTAAGTGAATTATTAGTCTATAATGTCTCACAGCTGGGCAAAGGCTTCTCATCTCACTGAAGATATCAGTACAGTGAGGAGGATTAGGCGTTATCAGCACGCATGCCTAATGCGATTTGGTGATCTCAAACCCGAGCCATGTTCGAAAAGTAGGAATCATGTTTTCGCTCGACCTGGGCATTGAACCTGGGACTACAATCTTAGCAGGCGAGTGCACATACAATAGACCACCGATAAAGAAAAAAAACAAGATACTACCACTTTCAGTTAAAGAAATATTCAAAAAGCTTCCTTTAAAAAAGGTCTTACAAATTCATTAAAGTCTCCGGACTTGACTTCATGCTGGCAGTTCCTCTCTCCCTCAGGGTTGGTCACGTGGAGCCAGGTGGCATTGCCCTCCGGTTCCTCTAGGAGTTCCCGGAAAATGATGCAGGATAAGGACTCTATCATTTGCATCGCTCGTTGTATACGACGGTGCACTATTATGTCTATAGGAGTGAAGTGACGTTAGTCAATTCGTGCAGGGTAGTATCAAAGATTAGTGTAGGAGTTTTTAGACCGCCTTCAATTTCTACAATGGTCTAACTATGGTCTAACGATGGAAATAACAGGGACCAACAATTTCATATGCCTTCTAAAATAGGGTAGCGCTAAAATACCACTATCGGACATCAAGGTTGGCATATAAAATAAGTGGTCAAGCTACATGTTGCGATGAGTTAATTATCTTATGAATGGAGAGGATTCTGACCAGACCTAACTGATACAGTTTTGCTTGATCGAATTGACTTTGATTTAGTAGCAACGTAGTTCAGTAGGAGAGGATAGCGGTCCATAGACCACAAACCAGTGACCTGTGGGTGCGAAGCGGTTATGTCTATGGTAGAGTTAGAGTACGTACCATAGATCTCTGTATCTATAAAATAGGACACGATTCCAAATGGCCATTGTGAACTTATTTTGCTGATTGTGATCGAAGGAATCGCCACTACATCTCCCGGTGCATCTATTTCCGAAACTGAAATAAATAAAAATATTTTGACCATTCTGATTTAACTGATTTAACCTTTACTGGGAACATTAATTACGAATGTAAACTTTTTTAAAAATTCATCCTGTCTAGCAGCTTAAGGGTAGGGCGTTCATAATAGGTTAAAAGAAAATTAAAGAAGAACCTAAGCTTTACATTTAGTAAAACTAGCAGCGGTTTTACCCGCCTTGTGCCCGATCCCGTGGGAATTTTGGGATGAAAAATAACCTTCCCGTTGAATGTGGCTATCCATTACAAAATATTACTGTGTTAAGATAAGCGCATTCAAACTTACAAAAAAACAGAATATATAAACTTTTTTTGTTTATTAAATACCGATCGAGTTGACAACCTCCTTCAGTTTTTGGAGTCGGTTATAAGGTTATAACTGGTTCTTGCTCTCTTACCTTTTATAACTTTTTTCAGTAATTCATATTGCGCAGAACAACTATTTAATAAAATACATAGCACCACCAATACTAAGTTAAAACTGTAAAGCGATTTCATTATAAAACCTCTGTGATAATTAAGTCTAGCATGAATTACGCTAAGCTAAAGCTTATTTAGTTTCATAAATAATATTTATTTTGGTACTGTCTGTCTACTTTATTTTATGCTTATTCGTTTATATGACACAGTAAAATGTATAAGTATTTTATTTTATTCAAGATTTTATTAAGTCGTACCGGAAAATAAAAATGCATTTCTATAACAATTTTATGGCCCGCCGTTAGGTACTTACATTTTATATACGAAACGATCAATTCCATTTCACATACAATTTTTAAAAATTGCCGCTCTTTTCTACACTTATTAACACGCTTTTATTAGCTTGGCCTGTATGTATGTATGTACGTATGTAATGAAATCTTTGAACATCATTTTCACCAACTTCCAGAAGTCTGATTAATTTGAAACTTTGCATATGTATCAAGGACCGATGACAATGCAATAATTTAATAACAGTTTCCCGTTATCCTTAATGGATTTGCCAGATTTACTAAAAAAATATTACTTCATATAAAAGACATCAACGGGCGCTCGCTGCGGGACGGAACGGGAGTTCTGTTTTATTTTACTAAATGGTACTAGACACTAACAGCGTCCCGTGGTTTTCCCGTGATGGGCCCGTTCCCGTGGGAATTACGGGATGAAAAGTTGCATATAATGTTATGCTTACTAAAAAATAAAAAATAAAATTATAGTTTAAAAAAACTAAAAAAACACGCTTTTATTGCAAATTGAACTAAAAACTAGAAAATAATTTTTCTCCTCAAATCAAAATTATAATAAAATTTAAGTTGTAACACAATGATTTAATTCAGAGTAAAAAAGCCGCCGCTCTTGCCGCTCTTTTCTACACTTATTTCATTTTGCTATTCAATAACAGACCAAGGAAATGAACCAATCAAGTATTTCATGTTAAATATCGTTGTCCAATGAAAACAAACCATGTATTAATTTAGTACGGTACATTTCGTGTCACTCAGAATTATGTTTTAAAGTAAAAAAATACTTCTTACCGATTTTATTTCCAATGCCCAACATTTTATGATCTTAGTATAAAGATTAATCAAATAATATGAAAATCAAACCCAAGGCCTAAAATAAGTTGTAATTGGAAAAAAGGGTTAAATATTTATTAACGTTGTGCGTGAAGGAACGTGAATCGAATTTAATTTTTATACAATTATATGTAAATGAAAACAAAAAGCAAAATATTTGTACAAATCCTATTGGTCGCCTCGCCTCAGTTTGAATTTATTTCTAATGTCAAATGTGTGTGTCACTACACTAGAGAATAATAAAAAAAAGAAATTGTTTTTATTTCAGTCAATAGAGTTCTCGTGAGTTCTCGTCGATATTCAGCTCGACTAAATAAATAGTGCAAATAATAACGCTGTTAATTTGTCCGACTATTGAACCCTTGAAAATGAGGCACCAAGTGTTTTTCCTATGTATTCTATTAGCTGCACCATTCGTTTATTCTTCTACATCACCAACCGGCACTGTGCAATTAGACGACTATACATTTACGAAAATAATCGACAAATTCAAGGCAACGTTGGTGAAATTCGACGTTGCGTATCCATACGGTCCGAAACACGATGAATATGTGGCTCTTGGTAAAGATTTGAAAGACGTGGAAGATGTACTTGTGGCGGAAGTTGGAGTAAAGGATTACGGGGAGAAAGATAACGAAGGTTTAGCTAAGAAGTACGGAGCTACTAAAGAGAATTTCCCTGTCGTAAAGCTGTTTATAAAGGGCCAAAGCGAACCAGTGCAGTTTGATGACGCTAACGGATTCTCAACCGATCAGCTACGTGTGTTTATTCGCGAAAAAACCGGCCTTTATCTGAGCCTGCCAGGCTGCGTGAAGAATCTAGATCTTTTGGCAATCAAGTTCATGAAAACTAAGAATGATGACAGAAAAGATGTGCTGAAGGAGGCAGAGAGTATTGTGAAGAAATTACCTAAAAAGGTACTTACTTTTTTTATTTTCTAGAATATTGTAGTCGGTACAGTGAGGAGGATCAGGCGGAATCACCACACTTGCCTAATGCCTTTCATATACTAATGAAAATTATCTTATCTCTAAAAAAATAATTAAAGGACCTTTGCTTCTTATACTGGTTCATTTAGAGCTAACTAAGCCTCCTCACTGCTACCCACGGCCTGCAGTTTTATCTTAAATAATTCTCCTTTGAGATCTATACAAAGCCTCTACCAATCACCTGTGTTCATAATATAATAAACTTGTTTTAATTTCAGGATGCCAACTCCGGAAAGATCTACGTAAAGATCATGGAAAAATCCATAGAGAAAGGTGAAGAGTTTGTCACCACAGAGTTTGAGAGGACAAAGAAATTGCAAAGCGGCAAGATTTCAACTGAAAAGAAGAATGAATTACAGATAAAACTGAATATTCTTCAAACATTCCTCCTTCACAACAAACAAGAGAAGACTAAGGAAGAACTGTAATTTAATTAGGGACAGTTTTTCAATCTTCAGATAAGTTTATATCTAAGAGTTAATCTTATCAATTTTTGACAGTTATTCGTATGAGAAGAATGTCAACTTGTCATAAATTACATGGAAAAGTTGTATCTGGTAGGTGAACCAGCTCTTAGGGGCAAATTTTTATCTACATTTATAACACATTTTGGCTACTTGATGTCTTTCGTTTTGTTTTATATTCAAACTTATATAAAATAACATGAGAGATCAAGTAGTCATTTATGTAATAATTTTTATCTGACGGTTGAAAATACGGCTCTTATTTTAAGTTTTATCATATGAAATTATTCATATCATTCCGACTGTCACTAAACCGGATGAAGTTTAATGTTTTAGTTTAGGGGGAACAGTATTTGAGATTTTACTTATTATTTTTAAGAGTGTGGCAACTAGTTTCCAAGTAATTGGCCTCTTTGGTGCTTTATAAGTTTGTGTCCAATTTACAACCATTTATTTAGTGTCACATATGCCGGTGTCTGTCTGCCATCAAATGCAAGTTAAAAACTCACCCTTATTCATGATAATGTCTAAATAAATGAAAGCTTGTAATCTTCTTCATCGAGTGGATGGTCAACCTGACCAATCCTGGTGTCAGAGTAATTGAGCCGCCAAAGGCCACTGACATGGCTCTTGTAACGACTACTATCCGTAGGAAGTAACCGGGACCAACAGCTTAACATGCCCTCCGAAGCACGGAATCATCTCACTTTTCGGGCAATGAGGTGATTCAACCTGCAATGCCCTAACCAAACTGAGGGCAATCTCAAAAAGATTTGTAATGGAATACTTGTTGAATGTGACACAGACATATCTAGCATCAAGACTAGTTTTAGATATTAGTATGTAACTGTGCAATATGTTTAAAACACCACAGATTAGTGTTAATGTGTTTGGTCCTTTTCGTGTTACTGTACTTAATGTAGGTTTTATTTATAAGTTTTAATGATGGAACTACCAGCCGGTGGCAACTTCAACAGCTATTTTGTAACAGACACATGACAAAATGGCCGCCAGTGAACATTTATTGACAGCTATGCTTGTAGCAGACATTGATTGCAGTAACCTATTGTTTTTATGAGTGTCGCCGGGCTGAATGGATACTCCACTAATAAAGGTGCATTTAGACCAAACTAACAAATAATTACAACAAAAATGTTTCATAATCTTAACTTTAATTGCTCACTGTCTCATTCAGTTAAAAACGACTAAGCAACCATGTGCTGATGTTAGGGATTTGATAGAGCGGATGATGATTCCCACGCTGATTTCGGCGGCGACCGTTTTCAATTTGATAAACATCCGTTATGGTGCGCACTCACACACGTGACTGATATAGCCGATTTAAGCACTAAAGTTCTAGAGCATGAGCACGTTCTAATATATTTGGTCTAAATGCCCCTTGATTTTTAATTTTAAGTAATTTTCAATCATTCCTATTACGTAATAGACATTCCATGTTCAATAGTTTAAGTTTGTGAAGTATTCTAAGTAATTACTGACCCATCTGGACTACCTTTATAATTAAATAAGTAGAACATACATCTCCACTTATAATGTCGAAGAAGTTAATCTGTCTGTTACGCTTTCACGCCTGAAAAAATTGACATGAATTTTGACAAGAATGGAAAATAGTTCTTGTTGGAGACGGACGCTACTCTATATATCCCGAATTTCCCTCGGGAACTGAAGGTGAAACCGCGGGGTAAGCTAATAAAGAGTGTTCAATATTATTGCGTATGAAAATGTTTCTTCTAACCGGTATCTCATAACATTTCTAGCACAATAATCACGAATCGATTAGTAATTTTCAATTCGATGTGTGATGTATACTGAAGCAATGTATTAAATAAAGTTTGTCCTTGCACCCATAAATAAAAATATAATTTATGAAAAATTGTGTTCTGTTTTCATTTAGGGTTCCGTACCCAAAGGGTAAAAACGGGACCCTATTACTGAGACTTCGCTGTCCATCCGTCCGTCCGTCTGTGTGTCACCAGGCTGTATCTCAAGAACAGTGATAGCTAGACAGTTGAAATTTTCACAGATGATTTATTTCTATTGCCGCTATAACAACAAATACTAAAAATAAAATAACACAAATATTCAATCCCATACAACAAATTTGATTTCTTACCGTTTTTTTTAAACTCGATTTGCACTCATTAGGTTGCATTTCCGATGAAGCGGTGCAGAGCTGTACGTAGCCAAATAGACCATGAACTCAATACGAAAAGATTTTGACAATGTCATGTCAATGACGATACGTTGTTTGACAACTTGAATGCGTCGTGATTGGTCGATTCAGCTCCTCTCCGCTTCAATAGTAACGCACACTTACTAAATAAATCGGTACTGTACTGTATCGTACCTTACATCCCCTACGTTTCGAGGGGATTGGTCGCGGGTGAACTGAAGACATCGGAGTTACCGCTGTAAGTAAGTTATTAACTACTTGCTTTATTAACTTTCTAACGCGAAAGAACCCGTGTGAGTACGTTTACTATGTTTTAAAATCGTGTAAGTTAAAAAAAAACTATTACATCCCCTAGACTAGACTAGATTCTTCGTCGTCCAGCCACCTCTTTCGTTTTCAAAAAGTTTAAAATTATATTATTTAAGTGTAGGGCCACATCTGCGGAACGTACGGCGCCGAACCTTCCGCTAAATACGCTCGTAGTGTATTTCAAGTTATCTATGACACATCAGTACGCGGCGTAATTTCGACTGATATGTCATAGAGCGGAAGGTTCGGCGCCGTACGTTCCGCAGATGTGGCGCTACACTAAGGGTCAAAAAATAAAACGTATTTATAAAAAAAAAACGTATATTTATTAGCTTCAATATTTATTGAATGGGAATGACAATATTTAAGGTGCTATCTCCATAAAACATTACAATATTCACGACAATATTCGAGTAGGCCACGCATTCGTGTAGCATTCATCAAACTATTCGCGTTAATGAAACAGCACCCTTATTATGTATAAATAGGGGTACACTACACAATATTCTGGGTTAGATTTTTAACACCCTCGCTGCCAAACTAAAAACTATGTAGTCAAAGTGTACCAAATATGGCTCTTGGCTTTGAAGATGTCATAGATGACAAACTGGGAATGTCTCTTTAACCCTGTCTATGCTTTTCTTATTACACTAACCCGATTTAAAGAAAATGAATATTGGGTAATGCTATACCCCAATAAGAATGCATCTCCACAGCTCATAAATTTATATTTTTCATTTGCGAGCGATACGAAATTGACCAATCGCATTTCAGTAATTTAGCATAGAAACGAAATATGCGATTGGTCAATCACGCATGAAACTAGAAACACACCCGAAAGCCTCTTTAAAAGCGAGTTTACTAACTACAGAACAGCAATTCACTATCTGATAATAAACTTGCTAAGAATACAATCTATTTTTCATAAGAATCCTAAAATGGCGGGTTCTCTTATCACGGACAATTTCTTCCGTAGAAGAAATAGGTTGTGATTTCGTTATATTCTAATCCCATCACTGAACCTTTTTCCTTTAGAAGGAATTGTCTTTTCCACCATCGGCCATATTTGTTATTAAGATTCGTTAAGATGTAATAAATTCTAAACATTCACTATCTAACTAGCAATTACTACACTTGACAAGTTAATTACCAAATAATCAATTGCGAGTAGCTAGCAAACTAGCTTAAGGCTTTACCTAACCTAGTTTACGATTCACTACAAACTTTGAGTTCTTTTAACTTTATTACAACACCACTAGGGTCTATATCGGCTTGCTCCTTCGTCGGTGACTGATCACTCTTGGTCTCTGAGGTTTCATCATCACTTCTTGTGATGCTGCTTTCATCGTCCGAGGATTGGTCTTGGGAGTACAGACTACATTTGGTTCTGACAATTTCTTGGGCCTCGGCGAACTTTTTCTTCCAGAGTTCTGCATCTGTAAATATAAAGATTACATTACTTAGATTTCTACTTTTTTTAGGGATCTGTACCCAAAGGGTAAAAACTGGCCCCTTTTATTGAGACATTGCTGTCCATCCGTTCACAGATGATATATTTCTGTTGCCGCTATAAATACTAAAAATAGTATAACACAAATATTCAAGGGGGCTCCCATACAATAAACGTGTTTTTTGCCGTTTTTTAAAGTACGGAACCCTCCGTGCACGAGTCCGACTCGCACTTGGCCGGTTTTTTATTAACCTATTGTGTTTCACTGCTGGGCAAAGATCTCCTGTTAAAGCAGTCAAGATAGTCACGCCATCTTTTTGGGGGTCTGCCTTGACTTCTCGCTAATTAAAGTATTTTCATGGTTTTACCTATTACCCTTCTGAATTAGGGGTCTAAAAAAATGGCGACGTAAAATTAGCGAAATTGAAAAAAAAAACACCGAAATTGGTTGCTTTTTTGTTGCTAATTAGTTGCTAAAAAATTAATTTTTTTGCTCTAACCGATCGCATAAAATCGGCAATAACGCTAACTTTACATTAAGATAGCGTGGGAATCACTGAATGTCGACTGATCAATCAAGCATGGCGACGTAAAATTAGCGAAATTGAAAAAAAAAACACCGAAATTGGTTGCTTTTTTGTTGCTAATTAGTTGCTAAAAAATTAATTTTTTTGCTCTAACCGATCGCATAAAATCGGCAATAACGCTAACTTTACATTAAGATAGCGTGGGAATCACTGAATGTCGACTGATCAATCAAGCATGGCGACGTAAAATTAGCGAAATTGAAAAAAAAAACACCGAAATTGGTTGCTTTTTTGTTGCTAATTAGTTGCTAAAAAATTAATTTTTTTGCTCTAACCGATCGCATAAAATCGGCAATAACGCTAACTTTACATTAAGATAGCGTGGGAATCACTGAATGTCGACTGATCAATCAAGCATGGCGACGTAAAATTAGCGAAATTGAAAAAAAAAACACCGAAATTTGTTGCTAATTAGTTGCTAAAAAATTATTATTTTTGCTCTAACCGTAATGTTAACCGATAACTATGGACTAGTAAAAAAAAACCCTAACCTACCGAATAGTAAGTAATTCGGTAGGTTAGGGTTATTTTTTGTCACAAACGATTTTTTTCTTTATTAAACTGAAGAAAGGAGGTCTTTTTTTTTAAATATATATATAGCAAAAAAAATATTTTTTTAGCAACTAATTAGCAACAAAAAAGCAACAAATTTCGGTGGTTTTTTTTTCAATTTCGCTAATTTTACGTCGCCATTTTTTTAGACCCCAAAATTAGGTAAATAGTACCCATGACTCTGCAAGGTGTAATCTCTATTAAGGCAAAAATTCATAATTACAATAGCTGTTACCTATGATTCCAGCCGCAGTATACTCATTCCGCAGGGAATTTTGGCATAAAAAGTAAAAAGATATTTCCAAACCTAACTAATCTTTAAATAACCATTTTGATTTTAACACAAACAAACTTTTATAATGTTAAAATAGTAGACAGTAATTATGAGTCATCGTTATCAATTAGT
Source organism: Cyclophora albipunctata (assembly GCA_963082685.1). Classification (NCBI taxonomy): domain Eukaryota; kingdom Metazoa; phylum Arthropoda; class Insecta; order Lepidoptera; family Geometridae; genus Cyclophora; species Cyclophora albipunctata. The sequence continues at coordinate 5,400,428 of OY720133.1, forward strand.
ACACATTACAACTGGCCATTAAGTAATGTCTAATAAAATGGAGTCGTCATTTACTTAAGTTATCCTAAATATTATCAGAAGCAACATTGACTGCCAGATGAATGAAGCCGCATTATATATTTATTGTCCTAGCTAAGACAAGATATAAAATTGTACTACCTATTAATCTTATATTTACCTAATTTGAAAATTAAATATAAATATAAATTTTAAAGCAAAGTTAGCATCTGAATGTTTTAATATTAATTTAATTACAAAGTTTTCTTTGTTATTTTAATTAGAAGTTAAGTTACCAAGGACAGGTAAATTAATTTCAATGTGACTGCGGTTCTTGTAAAGGGGCCGAATGTAAAATAAAAGCGAAGTGTTTCCGTAAACATAATTTCAATGTATCATACCAATGATGAAATTACCTTCAGCAGTTTAGGTTTTCTTGAAGAACATACTTAACTTATTTTTAAAAACACATCAAGTCAACTTACTCTGTGGATTTCCAAATTTGATTGCAAGGAGTTCCTGTTTCATCATCTCATCGGCATAATCAGCGAACACTGACCAGTTGAAAGCCTTATCCGAGCCACAGTGAACATTCATTCTGATATCTGGAGTGATGAAGTGGTTAGCGCACACCTTCAGGGTCTTATCACGCCTCATCACTACACGGACAGTGTTGTTCATCTTATGGCGCAACAGTTTGATGTCGCCAGTTCCTCTTTCCTATGAAAAAAAAAATCATTGTGTGAATGGGCATACCAAAATAATATGCATATACCTATGCATACCATAACAAAATAATATGCATGCATGACCTAACCTTTAAAAAAAATAGAATAAAAAATAGTTTTGGGTTTTTTTTTTAATGTCTATTATTTATTTACCTTCCATTCATGTTCTCCGGTGTCATATCTGTACAGCCTCGCGCGAATCTTAACCAATTCCTCTTCATCTTCCTCATTTGTTTGAATATCCACTAACGGTAATGAAACAATAGGCTCGTAATGGGGATCGTGCTCAGGGGTCTCCGCGTCCCCAACTTCGCTCTCGCTATTGCGCCGAACGCTTTCTTCTGTCTGGGAATACAAAGAAAGAAACCAAAGAATAGAAAAGTGAACAACAATTTACATGTTTTATCAATGCTAGTGCGTATGAGTAACAATAAAAACTTGCAAATACTTATGTAAACAATACCCACCGGTGAAGACATTATGCAATGTTTCCAGTGCCAGAAAAAACGAATTTATTTAGTAAAAATAAAAATTAACAAAATACAAAACAAACTCACGCAAGTTCAGTTAGCGAATGAATGATATGAATGGAATTATGGAATGAATGAAATGAAACGAAAAAAGATTTGAAAATCCAATCTTTTGTTCTTTTCTTTTGTTTGTTGATTGTTGATTTGCTACCAGTTGGGAATGAGTCATGAGTGGAATGAGTCTTTATCACTATTTATGAATGGGAAACTTATAGTCCATGATTAACAGATTTCCCTTTCTATCCCAATACTTAATGCATACGTTTGTCCCTTTCTAAAGCTAAGACGTTATTCGTTGGTTCTTTGTTGGTCATTTACTATTTCATTCTATCTATGACAAATAAATAAAATCAACTCGACAGTCAATGTCATGTCAATTGTCAAAATAAATAAATAATTAAATTTAATTTAAATAATATTTCATTTTACTACATGCTGTGTCTGTGTATTTATTTATGTAAAATTTATTAAAAGAATACTATATAACGTACATAAACCGTACAATAAATTCAAATGAAAGAGTATAAATATTTAATAAAACAAGTATCCTATTTCAATATTATTGCGATACGGTCACTACTAATAGTTAAAGTCATTGACTTGTTATTGTGCGATATTTTTATGCCGACCTATTTCGCAGTTTATTTCCAGTATTCAGTGTATTTTACGTACTTTTCGGGGCAAGAGTTCAACAAATACGTCACTCTAGTTTCTTAGAATATTTATGAACAGTATTTACCGTCATTAGGCCTATAAAAATTGATCTTTTGTGTCGTGCGCGTTACTAGTGCTACACCCACATATATATTATTTACCTATTTGAAGCACTCCAAAGGAGATTCTCACAGACGCTTAACTTCTTCTTGCTATTCCCTGAAGCTTTGGAAAAGGCTTGAAAGGTTGGTATATTTTTTAAATATTTAAATTCATTTCAATTTGCATACAACTAGAGATACATGCCACATATTTTCTTTATTTACTATCCTACACTACACATATTTTAAAAAAAGGCATGTCACAATACTTTATTTATTTATATTCATTGGGCCACTCAATAGAGCAGCAATGGAAATCATTGGGACTCCCGAAATGTCAATTCTCATGACGGTTCACATCTGAACAATAATATATAACAGTCTCACATGACACTTGTTTTATAAGTTCATTTTAAAACGAAACACTATGTATGCATTTATAACTTATGTCTATTCAAATTGAATTGAATACAATAAATTGTCTTAACAATTAATCCTATTAATATTATAAATGCAAAAGTTTGTGAGGATGGTTTTATGTATGAATGTTTGTTACTCTTTCACGCAAAAACTACTGAACGGATTCGGATGAAATTTTACAGTAATATAGGTTATACATCAGAATAACACATGAAATACATTTTATCGTGAAATTTCCGCGGGAACGGGTACAACGCGAGTGAAACCGCGGGGCGCGGCTAGTAATCATATAAAAATGGAAACAGAACCAAACAAGACATATTACTATATTACATAATCATATGCTTATTATTATCAATTTCCAGTGTCTTCTAAGTCCCACCGCATGCAGAATATAGCTAAGATGATAACGGAGCAACTCCGCAACCCGAACGAGCTGGACATCAGTCTGCGGATGGAGTTTGGTCCTTTCGAAACTGTACACAAGTGGAAACGAATGTCGGAGTGCTATGAATTCGTGGGTGCCAGGTAATGGAATAAAATTGTCTGTTACTGCATTTATTATATAGATTTTTTATTTGACAAGCCTGTTGGCACAGTGGCATGTAAGAGTGTTTACTGTGTTAGGGGTTGCGTGTTCGATTCCCGCCTGGAGTCAACAATATGTGCAGACATAGTTGTTGGCAATGACACTGGGTATGCAATAACCCAGTTGTACTAGTTCCTGGAGACTGTTTATGAATAAGACAGTATGAATATATGACATGTTTATTCCTAATTTCGTCCTCTAATATTTACTTCACCTTCTTATTTCCATCCAACTATTAATCCTACAGCCTCTCTATTATAAATCAACTACTTACCCTGCACCCCTCCAACCAACAGACGCAGCAAACATACAGCGGTTGCCTACAAAGATGCTCTCTACGTGTTCGGAGGAGACAATGGGAAGTCGATGCTAAATGATCTCATACGATTCGATATAGCCGAGAAGTCGTGGACGAAGACTGGTTGTATGGGCATACCGCCCGCGCCTAGGTACCATCACTCAGCTGTGGTGAGTTACTGAAGTATGTAATAAGATTTTAACAGTAGTCCTCCATAACAACAGCCTCCGTGGTCTTGTGGTTTGAGCGCTCGGCTCACGATACGGAGGTTCCGGGTTCGATTCCCGGTGGGGACAAGTATTACAAAAATCTCTTTGTGAGACTGTCCTCAGTTTGGTTAGGGCATTGCACACTGAATCACCTGATTGCCCGAAAAGTAAGACGGTTCCGTGCTTAGCACGTTAAGCCGTCGGTCCCGGCTACATTCTACGGATAGTAGTCGTTACATGAGCCATGCCAGAGGACTTTGGCGGCTCAATACCTCTGACATCAGGATTGGTCAGGTTGACCATCCACTCGATGAAGAAGGAGAACATTAGTAGGATAGTAGGACGTACCTGACATTTCGAGCGGATTTCCACCGTTCGTGGTCAGCCATGTCTGACCCGAAATTTCTTGCCGGAAATTCGGACACACACACACACAGTAACGACAATATTTGTCAATATACACAAAATCTAAAACAAAAATGTTCCATTGTTCCAGGTACACGGCTCTTCAATGTTCGTGTTCGGCGGATACACGGGTGATATTCTCGCCAATTCCAACCTGACCAATAAGAACGATCTCTTTGAATACAAGTTCAGGAGCGCTCAGTGGGTGCAATGGAAGTTTACTGGCCAGTAAGCGTCAAATCATATACTAAAACATTTGAAACAGGACATGTAATTAGGTTCTTGTTCTTCTTCATCGAGTGGACGGTCAACCTGACCAATCCTGGTGTCAGAGTTATTGAGCCGCCAAAGGCCTCTGACATGGCTCATGTAACGACTACTATCCGTAGAAAGTAACCGGGACCGACGGCTTATCGTGCCCTCCGAAGCACCGATGTAATTAGGTATACCTATTGACAAGCCGGTGGCACAGTGGTTGTCAGAGCGCTTACTGTGCCGGGGATTGTAGGTTCGATTCCCGCCGCGTGTCAAACAATTACTTTTTAAAACGGAAAACCTATTTTCAGTTGAAACGCATAAAACTTCAGTCTTCTGTGACCACGGTTCCTGTAAAGGGGCCGAAACGTCAGATAAAATGTAAACTAAAAACTGTTGCGTCAAGAAAAATACTTTTTCTCATTACTCATCACTCATACTCTTTATCGGCGTACTGAGCTGGATGCCAAGCGTGATCTTCTGAAAGCCCGACCACCAACGGCTTTCCATTACAACTACAGAGACGGTGCTCTAACGTGTCCCCAGTGCGCGCGTACCTTCGCTAACAAAATCCACAGGCCACGGGAGTCATGTTAGAGCACATGCAAGACGAGGAAGCTAGGAGTAGAAGCGGTCGTCGTGGCCGAAATCGGCTGGGAGCACTACTACTACTTTTTCTCATAACACGTCAGTCTTCTGTGACCACGGTTCCTGTAAAGGGGCCGAAAAGTCAGATAAAAATGTAAAATAAAAGCGAAGTGTATCCGTTAACGTTAGTTTTAATTAAAAATAACCAATATTTAGTAACTTACTTACTTAATTCTATGTCGTATATCAACAGAGAGCCGGTGCCCCGCTCGGCTCACGGCGCGGTAGTGTACGATGATAAGTTGTGGATATTCGCCGGGTATGACGGCAACGCGCGCCTCAACGATATGTGGACTTGTAACTTAGTGGTGAGTTGAATGTGGGGTGAGTTTTATGAGATATAGGGTGCAGAGGAGGGTGAAGACTGATCTCTAGTGTAAGTAATTAAAAATGAATTTTATGAGATAGAGGGTGCAGGGGATGAAAACTGATTTCTAGTGTAGGTGATTCAGAAGACATGTGGGTGTATAAACTAGCAGCGCCCCGAGGTTTTACCCGTGTTGTGCCAATTCCCGGAAGAATTTTGGGATGAAAAATAGCCTGTAATCTCCCAGTTGAATATGGCTATCTAGTACAAAATGAATTATTAAAATCGGCTTAGTAGTTTCTGAGATCAAACAAACAAACTCTTCAGCTTTATCATATTAGTATACATTAATTAATAATCATTTATCATTTTAACTTCAGGGCGAAAACCATCAATGGGAGCGTATAGAACAGAAAGGCGAATGCCCGCCCACTTGTTGCAACTTCCCGGTGTGCGTCGCGCGCGGCAAGATGTACGTGTTCAGTGGACAGAGCGGCGCCAAGATCACCAACGCGCTGTTCCAGTTCGACTTCGAGACGCACGTGTGAGTCGGTGGGCAGGGGGAAGTAGGGGTGGAGTGTGAGTCATTGTTTGCACATGTGAGTCATCCGGCAGTCACGAGAGGATAGGACGCACATGTAAGTCATTGGGCAATCAAGTGTACAGGGAGCATAGTATGTGAGCAATTATACGGCCATGTGCAATCCAGAATTCACAACTGGGGCGGAGTCTCAGAGACAGCTGTTGGGCGCGGTCTGTATAGTTAACCGCATACTGTATTGTTGTGGTTGCAGCTGGAGCCGCGTGTGCACGGAGCACCTGCTGCGGCTGGCGGGCCCGGCGCCGGCGCGGCGCTACGGACACGTGATGGCGGCGCACCAGCGCCACCTCTACGTGTTCGGCGGCGCCGCCGACAACACGCTGCCCGCCGACCTGCACTGCTACGACCTCGACACGCAGATGTGGTAACACTACACCCTCCTCTAGTGACGCACTCGGTATGACTACACGTTCACTGAGACACCTGTACGTGTTCGACAACACGCTGCCCGCCGACCTGCACTGCTACGACCTCGACACGCAGATGTGGTAACACTACACCCTCCTCTAGTGACGCACTCGGTATGACTACACGTTCACTGAGACACCTGTACGTGTTCGACAACACGCTGCCCGCCGACCTGCACTGCTACGACCTCGACACGCAGATGTGGTAACACTACACCCTCCTCTAGTGACGCACTCGGTATGACTACACGTTCACTGAGACACCTGTACGTGTTCGACAACACGCTGCCCGCCGACCTGCACTGCTACGACCTCGACACGCAGATGTGGTAACACTACACCCTCCTCTAGTGACGCACTCGGTATGACTACACGTTCACTGAGACACCTGTACGTGTTCGGATGATGCCCTAATTTGTGTAGCTTAACACCTTTTTTGACCGCAGTTGGTTAAAAAGAGCCTTACAACGGCCTTACACGAGCCTTACACGGGGTTAAATTCCCGGGTCGAGTGAAAGCGTGTTTCCTATTTACTTTTCAAACATATGAGATCACTAACACATTTGGCAAGCGAGATGATTACGCCTAATCCACGCTGTTCTGATATCTTCAGTGAAAAGAGAGGCGTTTACCCAGCAGTAGGATATTACATTACTTTTCCAACCAATTGTCTCGTTGTCACTAAACCGTTGATTATTGTACAGGGTACAATCATGTGTCGTTTCGTCCGGCAGGTCAGTGGTGAGCCCCGCGGCCGACTCGCAGGTGCCGTCGGGGCGCCTGTTCCACGCGGGCGCGGTGGTGGGCGATGCGCTTTACATCTTCGGCGGGACGGTCGACAACAACGTGCGCAGCGGAGAACTGTTCAGGTTTCAGGTCAATATCAAATACTTATTTATTTAAACGGGAACTTACGTACGACGGAGGCTACTGTTGAGAGTTCCTCAACACTTTTCGGTCAAATTTAAATAAATAATTATGACATTAACGTACGTTTCAATTAATAGTAAAATATCAAATACTAGCAGCGTCCCGCAGTTTTACTTGCGTTATACCCGTTCCTGTGGGAATTTTCCCTTCTCTTTGAATGTGGTTATCCATTACAAAAATAATTATTCAAGTCGGACCGGCAGTTCCTGAAATTAGCACTAACAAACAAACAATGTTAGAAACTTTACTTCTTTATAATATTAATAGCTGTGCCCCGCGGTTTCACCCGCAGCGCCCCCGTTCCCGTGGGAATTTGGAGATTTTTATTCCTTATTTTTCTTATATAAAAACCTTGTCCTGACAATAAGGAACACATTAAAAAAAGAATCATCCAATTTGGTGCAGTCGTTCTGAAGTTATGCGCTTAGCAACAGATTCAGCGATTCATTTTTATATTATAGAAGACTAGCAGCGCCCCGCGGTTTTACCCGCATTGTGCCCGTTCCCGTAGGAAATCCGGGATAAAATGTAGCCTATAGCCTTCCTCGATAAATAGACTATCTAATAGTGAAAGAATTATTCAAATCGGTTCAGTAGTTTCTGAGATTAGCGCGTTTAAACAAACAAACAAACAAAACAAACTCTTCAGCTTTATAATATTAGTATATAGAAGATAAGTATAGAAAATAAGTTTATTTCAGTCATAAAATAGTTGTCTGTACATAGATGAGGAAAAGGATAAATAACAAACACCTAATTATAGTTATAGGGTGTCGCTAAGTATAAATACTGTTTAATTTTTATTTATGTGCTTTAAGCCATTTTTTTTTGTATTACTATTAAAGTCATTTGATGGTCTAGTGGCATGTGCACTTGCCTGCCAAGACTACGGTTCCGGGTTCAATACTCAGATCGAGTGAAATCTTAATTCCAACTTTCCAAATTAAACTAACTCTAGTAGTTGGCGGCTCTATAACTCTGACACCAGGATTGGTCAGGTTGACCATCCACTCAATGAAGAAGAAGAAGAAGTAAAAAAACTTTAATGTACGAGTTATTCCCACCCCCAGCTGTCAAACTACCCCCGCTGCACTCTCCACGAGGATTTCGGCCGCATTCTGAAGTCGCAGCAGTTCTGTGACATCACTCTTTTGGTTGGAAGCGAGAACACGCCAATAGTCGCCCACCAAGCGATGTTGGCGGCAAGGTCGAATTACTTAAAGGCTAAGATTAAGTGAGTGCGTATATTGTTTTTGACTGAGCTGATTTTTATTTTATACTAGCAGAACCCTGTGGCTTTACCCGCATTTTTGTCCGTTCCCGTGGGAAATTTTGGGATAAAAATCATCACTACTTATTATGAAACAGTCAATCTGTCTGTCTGTCTGTTCGCGATAAACTCAAATACTACTGCACGGATTTTGACGCGGTTTTTTTAATTGACAGAGTGATTCAAGAGGAAGGTTTATATGTATAAAAATTCCCGAAATTCCCACGGGAACGGACACAACGGTAAACCGCGGGGCGCAGCTCCTAGTTATGTTTTTTTAAATTTTTTATGCATGTTTCATAGTTATTTGGTCATATTGAAAATAGCACAAACATCAAGTTAGAGGAATAAATTAATTTATTTGACAGGGAAGCTAGAGAAGAGCAATCGAAGCGCATAGAGGCCGGCGAGGAGGCGGCCTCTGAAGTATGTTCGTACCAGAGCGCGCCGCCACTCACCGTGACACTTCCAGAGGCCACGCCAGAGGCCTTCAAGATGGTGCTCAACTATATATACACGGACAGGATCGACCCTACGGAGAAAGGTAGGTTTTGGAACGAAGTTCCTTATCGCGCGTTGCGAAAGGGGGCTAAACGGAAAAAAAGGTAACGACATTTTTTAGGCCAGAGTGGGACAGACAGAGAAACTTGCGCACGCCAGAGAGAGACAGACAGAGAAACATGCGCGAGAGAGACAGACAGAGAAACATGCGCACGCCAGAGTGAGACAGACAGAGAAACATGCGCGGCGCGCATGTTTCTCTCTCTCTTATAGAAAGCAAGCTAGATATTTTCGTTTCGTCTTTCTATTTCGCATTGAACAGTGTGGTGTCGCGACGACTATTTATTTTTGTTGATAATAAATAAACTTCGTTCCATCCGGGTGTCCCTTGACACCTCTCAAGTTTTTTGATTACTTGTCGGTTTTACCCGGATTATACCTGTTTCTGTGACAATGTTGAGATGAAATATATTATGTATTACTTACTACTAAGCTGTGGGTTTACCCGCGTTGTTGCCTAAGTTACTCGTAATTACATCAGCTACCTGCCACTAAAAGTACGATCGAAATTGGTCCAGCCATTTCAGAGATTAGCCGGAACAAACAGACAGACAAAAGTTTTAAGAAATGTTATTCTGGTATGTGTACCGTGTATTCTATCCTACTCGTACTAATATTATAAATGCGAAAGTTTGTGAGGATGTATGTATGTTTGTTACTCTTTCACGAAAAAAAAACTGAACGGATTTGATTGAAACTGTACAGTAATATAGTTTATACATCAGACAAACACATGGGATACATTTTATCCTGAAATTCCCGCGGGAACGGGTACAACGCGGCTAGTCCTAACTAATACTATAAATGCGAAAGTAACTCTGTCTGTCCGTTACGCTTACACGCCAAAACTACTGAAGCGATTTGAATCAAATTTCGTACCTTCGATCAACAATACACAACTAGATATCGGGTCTACTAGATAAATGCTGTCCGCGTGGATGACGTGTGACAGCTTATTTTGTTTCATACCGAACTGAAAAAATAAAGTTTAAAACAGTTCGAAGTTCAACCTAATTACAACCATGACACCTAGCAATAAAGTAGCAAATCTTCAAAATATTATCTTATGCACTAAATTATTCCTGTCACTTAGAAACGAAAAGACATAAGTAAAACAACATTTAGTGTGAAATCAACCTTAATGACCTACAAATGAAGTATTTTATTCCTGTCATTACTTTCGTTTCGTTTATTTTTTAAGAACTACAGATGGTATACAGTCACGTTGAACACTTAAGGCGGGCTTATCCAAAAAGTTTAGGTATTTCGCGCTACCTCAGCCTCCGCATTTGAGCGCGCGACGTTTGTATTAAAATTATTAAACGCAGGGGGAATTTTTGGGAGACAAATGGCGTGCGTCCAACCTCGAAGACGTCTTGACGGGCACTGGCCGCCCGGTGCGAGCGCCTGAACGGATAGATTTTGATAGTTTTCTTTCACAGGGATGAATAATAACAAAATAATAATATTTTTTTTTTACAATTTTTAGTAAATAAAATGCCCTATCTTTTGATATTAATTTGACATTATTTCAAAAAGAAACCTTTTAGTACCAACCGTTTGAAATATCGATTTAGTGTCATCTTTATGATTTTTTTTAATCGAGAAAATTATTATTATTCACGTTTCTATCTTTACAAAGTTCTAGTATATATGTTCAATTTTAATAAAAAAAATATTTATTGTGCAATTTTTACATTTCTGTAGAGATACAGTTGTTAAAACATCCAAAAGTTTCGAATAAGCCCGCCTTAAATAATTTATAATATGCACGTAAATGTTTATTTAAAATTATTTATGTTTTGAGCATCTATGTTTGATAGTATACATACTTGTTCTTTTGCTAGCGTTCTGTTTTGTGTATATTTTTGGCCAAGGTGTCTATGCTGGATGTCACAAATAAAAATATCACCAAATTCCACATCTTTATATTCATGTTTACAATCTTAATAATACAAGTACAGTTCAGTGCAATTAATAAATAAAAAATAAAATACATATTTATTAAAGTTGGTTAAAAAAGGAAAGCCAATCTTATGAGAGTCCAACAGATAAAAAAGTAGTATTAAGCCATGTTAAAGTTCTGGTAACAAATAAATTATTACTACAATACAAATCTACTCCATGCATCTACTGTTCTGTTTCACACATTTTTGCGCCAACGTTGGCCAAACATTTATAGCGGTGACTTACAATCGGTAATTTTTATAATTATTTGTTAGTTTAAAACTTAAAATATAATTTATTCTACATGTACTTACCGAAAGTAAGGTACTCCGGCCGTTAAATTGTTTTATCCGACGATTATTTTTGCAATTTTTGAATAAACATTGCGGCATTGTGACACGTGTTTACATTAGCTGTGGTTCGAGTGAACTAAATAAAATAGAGGGTCACTTTTCAAATGAGGCCTTATTCACCGAGACGTATTTTTTGCGCCAACCCGACATCTAGTTATGTATAGTTACGTACACAGTTAGCCCAGAGCCTGAGGACAATAAAGGACATAGGCTACTTTTTATCGCGAAATTCCTGCGGGAACGGGTTCAACGCGGGTAGTACCGCGGGGAGCGACTAATATCCTATAAATACAATAAGATTTAGATATGGCATGTTGAATGTTGTGCGCAGACGAGGACCCGTCGTCGGCGGGCACGGTGCTGCTGGTGATGGAGGTGCTGCGGCTGGCCGTGCGCCTGCGCGTGCCGCGCCTGCGCGGGCTGTGCGCGCGCTACCTGCGCGCCAACCTGGGCGCCGCCAACGTGCTGCCCGCGCTGCACGCCGCGCACCGCGCGCGCCTCGCCTGCGTCAAGGAGTACTGCCTCCGGTGAGTCACTACTGCCTCCGGTGAGTCACTACTGCGCGGGCTGTGCGCGCGCTACCTGCGCGCCAACCTGGGCGCCGCCAACGTGCTGCCCGCGCTGCACGCCGCGCACCGCGCGCGCCTCGCCTGCGTCAAGGAGTACTGCCTCCGGTGAGTCACTACTGCCTCCGGTGAGTCACTACTGCCTCCGGTGAGTCACTACTGCGCGGGCTGTGCGCGCGCTACCTGCGCGCCAACCTGGGCGCCGCCAACGTGCTGCCCGCGCTGCACGCCGCGCACCGCGCGCGCCTCGCCTGCGTCAAGGAGTACTGCCTCCGGTGAGTCACTACTGCCTCCGGTGAGTCACTACTGCCTCCGGTGAGTCACTACTGCGCGGGCTGTGCGCGCGCTACCTGCGCGCCAACCTGGGCGCCGCCAACGTGCTGCCCGCGCTGCACGCCGCGCACCGCGCGCGCCTCGCCTGCGTCAAGGAGTACTGCCTCCGGTGAGTCACTACTGCCTCCGGTGAGTCACTACTGCCTCCGGTGAGTCACTACTGCCTCCGGTGAGTCACTACTGCGCGGGCTGTGCGCGCGCTACCTGCGCGCCAACCTGGGCGCCGCCAACGTGCTGCCCGCGCTGCACGCCGCGCACCGCGCGCGCCTCGCCTGCGTCAAGGAGTACTGCCTCCGGTGAGTCACTACTGCCTCCGGTGAGTCACTACTGCCTCCGGTGAGTCACTACTGCCTCCGGTGAGTCACTACTGCGCGGGCTGTGCGCGCGCTACCTGCGCGCCAACCTGGGCGCCGCCAACGTGCTGCCCGCGCTGCACGCCGCGCACCGCGCGCGCCTCGCCTGCGTCAAGGAGTACTGCCTCCGGTGAGTCACTACTGCCTCCGGTGAGTCACTACTGCCTCCGGTGAGTCACTACTGCCTCCGGTGAGTCACTACTGCGCGGGCTGTGCGCGCGCTACCTGCGCGCCAACCTGGGCGCCGCCAACGTGCTGCCCGCGCTGCACGCCGCGCACCGCGCGCGCCTCGCCTGCGTCAAGGAGTACTGCCTCCGGTGAGTCACTACTGCCTCCGGTGAGTCACTACTGCCTCCGGTGAGTCACTACTGCCTCCGGTGAGTCACTACTGCCTCCGGTGAGTCACTACTGCCTCCGGTGAGTCACTACTGCCTCCGGTGAGTCACTACTGCCTCCGGTGAGTCACTACTGCCTCCGGTGAGTCACTACTGCCTCCGGTGAGTCACTACTGCCTCCGGTGAGTCACTACTGCCTCCGGTGAGTCACTACTGCCTCCGGTGAGTCACTACTGCCTCCGGTGAGTCACTACTGCCTCCGGTGAGTCACTACTGCCTCCGGTGAGTCACTACTGCCTCCGGTGAGTCACTACTACCTCCGGTGAGTCACTACTGCCTCCGGTGAGTCACTACTGCCTCCGGTGAGTCCACTACTGCCTCCGGTGAGAATTTCGGGATAAAATGTATCCCATGTGTTATTCTGATGTGTAACCTATATTACTGTAAAGTTTCATCCAAATTCGTCAAAGTTAATATATTTATTGACATATATTTATTGAAATATAAATTATATTTAATTAAATAAGCATCTCTCTCATATTATATTATGTAAGTAATTATGTGTAAAGGTTTACCGATGTCGGAGATTTAAACCGTTAAGGGTGTATGTACCACATCCAACTTGTTTAACACAACAGCAAGAAGCTGCAGCGACACTTCTCACGTGACTCCAAAACTTCTCCGTCCACAGGTTCGTAGTGAAAGACTACAACTTCACGCCGATAGTGATGAGCCGCGAGTTCGAGGAGATGGAACAGAGTCTGATGGTGGAGGTGATCCGGCGGCGCCAGCAGCCCGCGCACAAGCAGCCCAGCGTCGCCGCCGACGCCGAGGAGGAGATCGTCGGTAATACACATAGGCATAGTCGTAATCATAAGCATTATGTACATAATCATAAGCATAATGTGCTTAGTCATAAGCATAATGTGCTTAGTCATAAGCATAATGTACGGAATTATAAGCATGATGTGCTTAGTCATAAGCATTATGTGGTTAGTCATAAGCATAATGTGCATAGTCATAAGCATAATGCGAATAATCATAAACGTAATGTACGTAATCATAAGCGTATTGTGCGTAATCATAAGCATAATGTGCATAGTCATAAGCATAATGCGCATAATCATAAGCGTAATGTACGTAATCATAAGCATAATCTATACTACATAATCATAATGTAGTCAACGATTTGTACCCATGAAGCGGTGACGTCTCTGCGTCGCTCAAACGAAGTTTTTTGTCCGAATTCAACGGTGTTTAGTAGTGTATACTGTAAGATACGTCGTGCTATGGACGACTACGAATGTGCTACGGAGTTACTACGTAGCGATGACGTCACTGGTCCTGCATCGCGCAAGTGAAGTTTTTTTGACAAATTCAAGGGTAGCTAAAGTTCATTGCTCATAAAGTACTACGAGACTTCGTACTTCGAAGGGCTACGAATGTGCTACGCAGCTACTGCGTTTGCTTAATCCGGCAAGTGCTACGGAGGGTTGGGGAAGCGCTACGATTCGTAGCGTTCGTAGCAATGACGTCATAGCAGTCCTGCATCGCGCAAGTGAAGATTTTTCAGCGAATTCAACGGTAGCTTTGAAATGAAACATCAGTATAGTCACACACAGTACAAGTGGTATAGTGATGGATCAATGAGTCAGCGTTGGTTTGATGTGATATTATCATATCTTAGTATTTAACGATTCCATACTTCATGTTATTTAAATATAAGCGTTCTAATACCAAGTTTAAGCAATGGTATAAGCGTTCTTATTAGAAGTGTAATAATACCAGTAAGGAAAGTGAATGTGGTATTTGGTGTCAGGCACGACGCTGGAGCAGGACATGCGCGTGTGGTGCGCGGCGGGCGGCGGCGCGGCGGGCGGTGAATTGGCCGACGTGCGCCTGCGCGTGGGCGCCGCCGTGCGGCCCGCGCACCGCTCCGTGCTCGCCGCGCGCGCCAGCTATTTCGAGGCGATGTTCCGCTCCTTCCAGCCGCTCGATAATATTGTCAATGTGAGTATAATATAACGCGCACCGCTAATCTCTCAAACCTACACACACGCGCGCGCGCACGCACACACACACACACACACACACACACACACACACACACACACACACACACACACACACACACACACACACACACACACACACACATACTCCTCAATTACCCTCATATTGGTTCCAGATCCAGATCTGCGACACGATCCCCTCCGAGGAGGCATTCGACTCGCTCCTCCGGTACATCTACTACGGAGACACGAACATGCCGACTGAAGACTCGCTGTATCTGTTCCAAGCGCCTATCTACTACGGTGAGTTATTCAAAATGGCCGATCGATGTCTTGTACGAACTGTGCTATTTAAATTAAGCAGTCGGTCCCAGTTTTTTCAATCGTTTGATCATTTCGGAGGCCTTTAGGCGGTCTAAAAACTCTGACACCAGTGTTGGCCACTTACCTAATCGAAATGAATGATGAATGAGAAGCTTCTCCTAAAATTTTGATTATAGTAGTCAAAACTGTATGAAACTAATAGGATATACTGAAAATTTTAAATAAGAGAACTGTTTTAACATTTTTTAGTATATTCGTTGTCAAAATATCATAAATATAGCAATAGGCACTTCTGAATTACATTATGCAGTTTTCGAAAATGTATAAAACTAGGTACCTCTCAATTTTATTGCCGTTTTAGATGACTACTTATTACTTGATTCAGAAACGTATAATTAAGGATAATTCTTACTTTTTCTTCCTTATAATTTGATACAACTATCCTATATACAGGTTTCACCAACAACCGCCTGCAAGTGTTCTGCAAGCACAACTTGCAGAGCAACGTGACGCCGGAGAACGTGCTCGCGATCCTGCAAGCGTCCGACCGGATGCGAGCCGCCGATATCAAGGAATACGCGCTCAAGATGATTGTACATCACTTTGGATCGGTACGTATAGGTTTTAACTAGCCGCGTTGTATCGGTTCCCGCGGGAATTTCGGGATAAAATGTATCCCATGTGTTGTTCTGATGTATAATCTATATTACTGTAAAGTTTCATCCAAATCCGTCCAGTAGTTTTTACGTGAAAGAGCAACAAACATACATCCATACATCCATTCATACCACAGAGCATAGAAGGTCCGCGCTCTCCTACTAGAGACGCCTTTCTTAAAACTTTTCATACAAACTTAGCGTGTCGGAAAGCGTTACCGCTCACTCACATCATGACACGCTTTACTTCAAAGTTGACGTATCTGTATTGTATGTAGAGATGGGTATGTCGATATGAGTCGATGTTTTTATCGATATTTTTTTTATCAGCAGAAATCGGACTAATGACTATTAAAATTTTAGGATTAGGGAATTTTAGTTTTTTATTATATGATAATGATAATACATGTAATACATAGGTATGCTAGGCGTGAAAATAATAAGAATCAATTTAGTGGTCAAACTTTTATTCAATCAATAGTAAGGATCATTAGGAATCCTTAAATAATAGTTTGTATTATTTTAATATTACTTACTAGTTAGCTACAAAACATAAATCTCTAGTCTGGGTTCAATATAAGTAAAAAATATCAATTCTACAATATCGATACAGTACAAGGATACGATTGACACGCATTATCGACATTACGCCAACCAATGCGTCACCTCACTACCGCATTTTAATTTACTGGTTACCATGGTTACGTTTGAGGTTTTGTGTTTCAAAATAATCTCGATTGCATTTTTTAAACAGCTAAAAGTTGCATTTTATAACTTACTTATGATACGATACGCCAGAATTTTGTTTATTTACGTTTTTACTTTGATTATGACACCAAATCACTGCACAATGAGGCATTTCTACCGCTTTTTTGATAATATTCACTCCACAACGTGCTAGCAGAGACTGACGGCGGCTTGCGCCTGAAGTTGAGGTCAGCGCATCTTCGCCGCACGGGTATTGTTGTTAATGGCGTCTCTAGTAGGAGAGCGCGGTGCTTCTATGCTCTGTGATTCATACATACATCCTCACAAACTTTCGCATTTATAATATTACTAGCTGCGCCCCGCGGTTTCACCCACGTTGTACCCGTTTCCGCATGAATTTCGGGATAAAATGTATTCCATGTGTTATTCTGATGTGTAACCTATATTACTGTAAAGTTTCATCCAAATCCGTCCAGTAGTTTTTACGTGAAAGAGCAACAAAGGTACATCCATACATCCATTCATACATACATCCATTCTCACAAACTTTCGCATTTATAATATTAGTAGGAAGGATATTCTTCATTAACTTTTCATTTGAAGCACAAAAACACACATATAAAAGGCGTCCATTGTGGTGCGTATCAATGGACCAATCAGCGCATCCAAAAAATATTTAAACAATCTCAATGCGTTCTGATTGGTCGATTGAACTCAGCACAGCTTCGCTTTTGGAACTCTTAGTATGTATCGGCTATTTTCATTATTATATCGCATTGTGCCCTTTCCCGTGGAAATTTTGGGAAAATCTCTCTCAACGCTCTACTTTTCAAACATGGCTCGGGTTTGAGATTACCAACTACCATTAGGACAGGCACCCTTAGGCAAGTGTGGTGACTACGCCTGGAATGATATTGCACCCTAAAATTCTTATTTACTAATTTTTATTTGCAGGTGGCAAGACAAGACGCTATCAAGAACCTAGCCCAGCCATTACTAGTAGACATCATTTGGGCGCTCGCTGATGAACCGAACTTCGATTCCCCGCTACCAGTACAGCCAAGGTCGCTACCTTCGTCCTCGTCAGCTGACACGTTGACAGACGACCCGGAGAATATCAGGCATAGACTAGGGAAGATGAATATATAGAGTTAGTTTATGGTTAGTACCTGATAGGAAAAGTGAGTATGTAAAGTTAGTCTGTGGTTTGACCGATAGGAAAACTGAATGTATTCTGTTGTCTGTGGTTTGACCAGATTAGTCCGCGATGGGAAAACTGAATGTATAGTTAGTCTATGGTTGTTATAGATTTGCCCCGTTATTGATCTAGATTTAAAAGAAAGACAGTACTTTTGCAATAATCTACGTAATTTGTACATACTCATCACATTACATCTGACTTTATTGTGACAAATAACTGTCATTATACAATTTGATTGTGACACTAGAGTGTCATTTTATTTGACATGCATAGATTTTAAAATTCAAAGAATAGAAAGATAAATTTTTCAAATTGCTAGTAAAATAGTGTTTGTATATAGCCTATAATATTTATGCATATTGCATTTAAGCAATGCCATTCGTGCCGAATAGAGTTTATATTAATTTAATATCTTATTTATACAAATACATAATAGATTAATCTATTAATTTTACATAGATATTAATAAGTTTTAATATTATGCTTATTTAATAAGTATATTGTTAAGTGTAGAAATAAATTATAAGAATTATAGTTAAATCACTCGCCAGCAATTTTATGACATATATGTCATTCCAATTTAATACATTAGTCAAAGGTTTTGTGCAAAATAATTTTGTTTAAGACTAGCAGCGCCCCACGGTAATATTAGTTAACCAAAGATCTGATAGAAAGTATATTATTGATGTTATCATCCAATTGAATGCTTAGTATTCTTATTTTTTTTAATATTTTTTTCTTGATATTGCATTATATAAAACTAGCAGCGCCCCGCGGTTTTAACCGCGTTGTGCCCGTTCCCGTGGGAATTTCGGGAATTTTGATACATATAAACCTTCCTCTATTAAAAAAAACCCGTGAAAATCCGTGCAGTAGTATGTGAGTTTATCGTGAACAGACAGACAGACAAACTCGTGGCCGGGAACTTTGTTTTATAATATGTAGTAATAAATCACATATATAATTAATAATAATAATATACCCGGACAAATTCACTCGCGGTTAATTAGACCCAAACTAAGCTCTAGGCTTGTATTATGGAATCTAACTCACTGATACTACTACATAATTGTATTGTAATAAATATTTGTTATAGCACAATCTAATGTTAACGATTAATAATTAGTTTATTACAGTTGTAACTTATGAAATAAAATAACATGGTAATTTAAAAAAAGGAATTTTCTTTTGTGACCCAGAGGTTGTTGTAAATTTTGCGTAAAGCTTATATTTGGTTAGTTTATATAAGTTTATATAATGAAGATACTTTACTATAATATTATTAACCACCTTTACAATACTCATGTTTAACAAATAAATATTCTTATTCTTATAAGTATTATGCAATGACTATACAGAACAAATAATATAATTTAGTTATTTGCCTTGAACATAAATATCACCTGGTGGCAAGTATAATGGGAAAATTCAAGAACCTTAAAATAACACGACCAGTTTAGCCCGCTCCGCTGTCTCTCGCCAGCATTGCTTCCTCTGCAGACGAGACGACTGCTTCCCATGACCTCGACCATCTTGTTCAAGACGGCCGGCAAGCAGAGGTCCGGTCTAATGACCGCAACCAGCTTGGTTCGCGGCGCCGCTGCTCCTGGGCACATTTGATGTGGGTGCTGCGACGTATCTTCGGTGCAGTCACTTTGAT
This sequence comes from Cyclophora albipunctata, assembly GCA_963082685.1. Classification (NCBI taxonomy): domain Eukaryota; kingdom Metazoa; phylum Arthropoda; class Insecta; order Lepidoptera; family Geometridae; genus Cyclophora; species Cyclophora albipunctata. The sequence goes on from OY720133.1 coordinate 5,419,786, forward strand.
GGCACTCAGGGGTTTAACACCCTCCGTGGTCTTGCAGTTTGAGCGCTCAGCTCACGATCCGGAAGTTCCGGGTTCGATTCCCGGTGGGGACAATGTCTCACAAAAATATCTTTGTGAGACTGCCCTCAGTTTGGTTAGGGCATTGCAGGCTGAATCACCTAATTGACCGAAAAGTAAGATGATACCGTGCTTCGGAGGGCACGTTAAGCCGTCGGTCCCGGTTACTTTCTATGGATAGTAGTCGTTACATGAGCCATGTCAGAGGCCTTTGGCGGCTCAATAACTCTGACACCAGGATTGGTCAGGTTGACTAATATTATAAAGAGGTAAAATTTGTAAGTTTGTTTGTTTATTTGTATGTTCGAGGTAATCTCAGGAATTATCAGTCCGATTTGAATAATTAATTTTGTAATAAATAGCCACATTCAACGGCAAGGTTATAGGCTATTTTTCATCCCGATATTCCCACGGGAACGGGTACAACGCGGGTAAAACCGCGGCGCGCTGCTAGTTGACTTATATTATTATTATATAAAAATAAAATTGAGTTATCCTTAAATACAATACTATGTTCCAATAAACCTTTGGAACTTTCCTAGCTTGTACTTGACCTCAAATGGTTATAAGTTTAAATCTCTTGGTAGAATAAGACGTAGCTCCCTAACACGTAGTTCCCGCACAACACCTCAGGGAACAAGGGTGGCTGAAAATCAGCGCTGCCGGGGTGCCTCGCCCTGGGCAGCAGAAGCTGAGTCACCACCTTTTGCTGTGATTTCAAAATATTATATCCTCCTGTATATTTTTTTGATTTTTTATTTAGTACATATTAACTCTTGGTTAGAACCATATTTATTGCTATCATAAAGATTATTCTCTAAATTGTTTTAATGAATTCAGATATTATATCTTAATTGATGGCCTAAAATTATAGGATATATAAATAGATCTAGATTAAAACGAAGAGGTATGTCAAAGGGAGGAATCGAAATGAAATGTGTGAATTAAAATATTTTAATAAATTATAACAACTAATTTATTCCACATTAAGATATTGAGTGGCGCATGACTCTACTCATCGGTCTCGTATTTGTGTCTGATGTCCTTCCAGAGTTTCTGAAATAAAGACAATTATGCTCAAATAATTGATATAAAAAATATCTCATGATTTTAATGATTTGAATTAAAGTGAATATGCCCTAGGCAAAATAATTAGGTAAGGTTGGATGGGTCATTAAGGCTGCTAAGAATGTTATGTCCCACTGTAGGGCAAAGGATTATTTACTCATAATAGCAATAGAACTTAAATAACCTTATTTATAGTATTGGTTTGTCTCTATACTTATTTGAGTACAGTGGGTGATTAGGAATTGAACTTGTGCAATTAAATTACGCATAAATACAATGATAAGCAACCAAATATGTATAGTTTTACAGCTTTCATCATCACTCAACGAAAATTACATAACAAAATACTCACTCCCTTGTTAATACTCTCGAAGAATGTTAGGGTTCCAAGCTCGAATGCTCTTTCAAAGAAAAACGTGCCCGCACTAACAGCGAGAAGGAAGGTGGAGGTGCGTTTGAAAACGCTTCCATTGAGTACCTTCCACATTTTCGTAAAATTATTTGTTTTACGATTAAAGACAACTCGCAGTACGCGCAGCCAAAAACAGGCCTAAAAATTTGATAGCAAGAAAGAAATTATCAATTAGCGATTCGCAGATATTTTACTCTGATGTGACATAACAATTGAATGACAATGACATGTCATGACATGACATTCGCTTGAGCAACATTCAAACAACAAATTTATTGCCATTAAAAAATAAGGCATGCTATTGACGTCACGAACGATGATAGCCCCTATGCTTAAGCGAGTCTCACGCTGCATCCCTAACTTGCCACACACCCTGAACTTCGTGTTTATTCATACTGATTTTTAGCGTTCGAGGCCAGACTGCTAAATAGATAATAGTCTGTTGCCTTTACAATAACAAAAACGAAAAATATATATTAATGTAGGGCCATACAACAAACGTGTTTTATTCCGTTCAACCGGTGTAGTACGAAGCTCTTCGTGTGCGAATCCGACTCGCACTTAACCAGTTTTTATTTACCCCTGCACCTATCCTCGCAAAACTTTGCAGCCTTCTTCGCATCGTAGCTGTAGTAGACAGTAGGCAATGTCATACCTGTAAGTTCATAGTTGATAGCAGCCATAGCACCCTTGGGTCAATTACTAATTAATTAATTCAATTAGACTGACCAAAGACCTCTGACAGTGCTTTCGAACATACTGGACGCAAGAATTTTCAATGACCAAGAGAGATGCCACACGGGCCCTGCCGATGGCGTTGCGCTGCGTCGTCGCAGCGTAGACGCTCCGTACATACAAATCTGCCGGCATGCCACACGGTGTGCTGAAACAACGTGCGTCGAAACAGCACACTCACAGCCATGCTCACAGCAATACAATTTATGTACACCCACATCTACGTCGATGCTTTACGTTGCGACGCGACGTCGCAGCGCTCGTGTGGCACTCATTGCGTTGAAGACTTCTACTTGAAGTCACTGCGTTGCGACGACGCAGCGCAGCGGCGGCGGCTACGCCCGTGTGGCATCTCTCTTACCTATATGACCATTATCCTAAGTAGATTATAGAGTGGGTCTTCTCAATGTACCTGATATCATGAGAAAGATGAGCGGCCTCTACCCAGAAGTTGGTATGTGCCACGCCACTGCTGTGTAAGCCTCTCTTTTATATCTACTTATCACATTCGCAAAATGCTAGAATTTTTGACTGGATTAAGAATAAGGATTAAGAGTATGGGCTCCCACACAAAACTGCGAATTCGCATCGCATCGCAAATATCTGCGAATTCGCACGAACGCATCGTAAGAATTTCCGATCTGCTTCGCATCGCACATTCCTGCCATATTACGTCATCCTTGGTGACACCATTTTAGTCCGTTCTGAGACATTTTGTTTTACTTTACCTGATAAGTCAGTCCCTGCATTTCCAAAGGCATAACAGGAATTTTTCCCTTGTACGATCGTTTTAGAAGGCATGGTGATAATAAACTCAAAAGCTCTTCAAATGAAGATATGCTCATTCTAAAATAATCAAAAAAATTATCTTCTTCAGTTCTCAATGCATAGTACTTTTGAGTAAAATAGTTCCCATCAGAGTTCATAATTGTAATAAATGGATGAACCCAGAATCTTCTTTTTCTTTTATATCTATTTAACAATAACAGCAGTGCAATAATATTTTCGCGATCCATCTTACGCTTCCTAAAACACGTCCAGTACGGCTGACTACACTTGAAGGCATGGTCGCCCTACCAAACGGTTTGCCGCACTAAATCGTATCGCAAAAATTCGCATCGCAAGTTCCTGCGATGCGAATTCGCATCGCATCGCAGTTTTGTGTGGGAGCCCTAAGGGAATATTAATAAAATATAATTTCACGGATAAACTGAAACCATTTATTATGGACAAAATATATAATCTATTTACATTTTTTAAAACAAATAAAATGCCGGTTTCTATTAACAAAAATATAATAAATCTTAAAAATATAATGAGTAAGTAATATTCGTAAATCATGCATAAATAAAATTACCGTACTTGTACATTATTTTATGTACGGTTTTATTACTTAATTCTCTTGGTGTTGTTCTAACGACACTTATTGCCCTCTAAATTAAAGTTAATACAGACAGATAGAAGTTCACATTACACAACATATTATAATATCGCCGACTTGACCAATCACATCTTATTCATACTTGAAAAGAAAACACACCAGTCGCTTCTTTCAATACCGCCATTATCACTACATAGTATTTAACAAAGTCGCTTTCCGCTGTCTGTCTGTCCCTATGTATGCTTAGATCTTTAAAACTACGCAACGGATTTTGATGCAGTTTTTGAAATAGAGACGCAACAAAAAAACATATTTCGGAGCGATGTATCAGTTAATTCGACGAACGAACATTTCATCGGCTAATTTTGCAATTACCAAATCTCAAGTATGAATAAAACATTAAACTAGGTCGAAAATGAATACATTTTGAAGATATTTTTAAAGAAAACGTAACATATTTTACCACACATAGGTATACAATGAAAAATATTTAGCGATATGTTTCATTCAAATCATTATTATTTGCGATGGTAAATTATATAAATTAAATCCAGCGCCAGCAAATTAATTAAATGTAGAATCGGTAGATTTTCTAAATCTTACTGCAAAACTTTTTACGTGATGGTAATACAATGTTAATAATTATTATAATTTTGGCGCTAAATTATATTTTTAGTTAAGAAAACTGAAGGTAAAAAGTGTTGCCATTAAAAAATACTGATAATTATTGTCAAGGAAACTACATTACACAAAAGCAACTGAAACATACTATGGCAACATTAACAAACTGTCAAAGTAATGCTCGTAAATGCAAGGTGTGTTACTTTATTCGGTGATGAGAACTTTTTATAATTCAACTCGATAAATCTAAATCAATGGTCCAAATAATTTTATAGACTATTCTAGAAATACGCAATAAATAAATTTTGGAAATTTCTTTACAAAAATACTGCACATAATGCCAATTAAAATAGGTCAATCTCACTATTTTAAATCTAATTTTACACTGGATTCCTTGGGCCTTATTCATGAACGATTATTAACAGCATTTTAGCTATCAAATGGTTTGTCCCTTTCTAACGTATGCTATTTTCCAAAGGTCAAAAGAGACAAAACACTTTAAAACAGTGTTTATGAATAAGGAGGTTTCTATTTAATTTTCAAACTAAGTATACAAAACTGACTATTATTTTTTAAGAAAACTAATACTTTTTACAATAAATTTGCGTGTTAAGAATTGAGTTTATAATTGTGTAACAAATAAGGTTGGAAGCACATTTTATTAAAACACCAAATTAGAAAATATCGGACCGATAACTCGCTAATTCTCTTAGCATATCGTGTATTTGTTTATAAATTCCATAAACAAACATTTTCCGGGGAAAATTTGCTGATAAAAAAATGGTTATCGTTTGACGTGTGTAGAGTGTACATATATGTCAAATTTGACATAATCAAATGTCACTTATCAATTTCTTTTTACTGCTCCATTACTGATTTAATTTAACTGTCCAACCTATTTTTCTTCAATAAATAATGCGATTTATTACTCCATTACATTATTTAAATTATTCTACACTTTATAATGGTGTGTCCAAAATGTCACGCGCAGCGCGTCGACCAATCACAGCGCAGCTAGCCACGAATGCCACGCTCCTATTGGACACACCCTAAGACTTCATATAAGCCATTATTCATATAACCATTTACATTTACTAACTTAGAGAAAACATGGAACAAAAATATAATTGGAAACTTACACGTACAATAAATACAACACTGAAAGAAACACAGGACAAAACTAATTCTGGTAATATTATTGTGCGAGTATGACATTTGATGTTTCTTTTTGGAACGAAGTTCCTTATCGCGCGTTGCGAAAGACGAACAAAGTTAAGACGAAAAGTTGTAACGACACTTTTTGCGTTAGAGAGAGACAGACTCTCTTATAGAAAGCAAGCCAGAACCATCTCAATTACAACACCTGTCCATTGGCCAATCTGATTAATAAAAATACCTCCTCACTAGTTTTTCGAGCATTCGTAATCGCTTCACTCAAGCAATGCTTTGACTTATTGCCATTAACAAACACTTGACCCTAAACATTCAGTCAAAATAAAAACACAAGATTTAATTATTTGAAGAATTCAGATTATTACCAACCGTTCATTACTGAACGAATCTATTCGCTCAGGTTTTATATTTACCGCATGAACGAGCGAATGCTCGCTCTAAGTGAAAGAGCAATAAAATTTGTAACCAAGCCATCAATTTTAGAATTAAAGCAATTAACACTGGGCTTAGCATTCACACCACTCGATTGTTTGATGACGAATGCTTTTAAATCGCAAATGCTCGCCAGAATATTCGATTACTTATGCTCATTAAACACAAATGCTCGTGCCTTCTTAACAACAAAAATAATATAATTTTGAATATTTTGTTTTTAGTGTAAAGAAACATCAAAACGCATACTCGAACTAACAGCATATTTGTTAATTTATTAGTGCCATAGTGACGTCAAATTAAATGTCACAAAAATGTACCAGATAGGAGTCAAACAGGGGTCAACTGTGCTAAAAGAATCGTGTCAATTGACTCTCAATTAGATCGCGATAAAGAACAAAATGTGTGAAACTACACAGTTGCACACATTTTGTTCCTAGTAGGATACTAAATGTGTGACAATGATTCTTAAATGGATCTTGGTAAGTATAATAGTTTGACACATTCTGTTCTTAGATACCACGAGATGAAAAGGTCATAGTAATCTAATTTTAAGATACTCTGCACTGTTACGACAGTTGTCAATGTCACTACACTTTTTCTTTGTTTAAAACTGTACTGAGTTGACAGCTGTCATTAGGGTTTTTAAAGTATAGAACTAAAACCAATTGCCATTATCTATGGTGCCTAGTCGACCACACTTGACTTGCATTGACCCGGGACACATCCCATAAACACGAGAGTAAAACCTTATGACTATCCTACAAATGTCAATCTACTCGGAATGGTGACACTGATTCATCTGAGTTGCCATTTTATAGCCATACAAAAACTGGTCTGTTCATACTATTTTGTACCTAAAGACACATAGGAATAAGGTATAAAGTGGTACAAAAGCTGGGGTTGTGCAACACATTGTTCTCTGTGTATTTTGAGCATTGACGCAATGTCCGTAACACTATTTTCATCACTGACAGCATTTCTTCTTTGTTTTGTGACTGCTTTTGATGTTGACTGTGTCATTGGATGTGACATTTTGTCGCTCCTTCATTTCCAATTTAGATCTTAGTACCTGTAAATAAAATTAAAATATTACATACATTTGGTATGGAACCCTTCGTGCGCGAGTCCCACTCGTACTGGGCCGGTTTTTTTTAATTCATTCAATGAAAATTTCTGTTAGCTCTGGAACTATTTGTCACTTATATTTTTTAAATCCTTTTAGACTATGGTAACTCATTCAAGAAGAAGAAAACTAACAGGCAATATGTAGTAGTAATATGATAATCAAATCGCTAATCAAACACTGATATGATAAGTTAGTTCTAGGTCATATTCCGAGTGATTAATCAAGATTTAAAAATTAATCACATTGATAATATATTGTACTAGCAGCGCTCCGCGGCTTTGCCCGCGTTGAGCCCGTTCCCGTAGGAATTTTCGAAAATCCTTTCTTAGTGTGCACTTACGTCACTTGAAGAACCTTCCTGCCAAATTTCATGTTTCTAGGTGTAGCGGTTGAGGCTGTGCGTTGATTATCAGTCAGTCTGTCAGTCAAGACTTTGAATTTTATATATATATGTCGGAGATGGAAGTATAATCAAGCAATAGAAGTTTAAGAGTAGTCTGTAAATTCAGCTGACTGATGGAATCTGTAGTGTTGTTATTCCGTGACGTGAGTTCTACCTTCGTGGTGCAGTCTGTGGTATGAGAATAGACTGTGTTAAGCACTATGATAGTGTAGTCTGTGGTATGAGAATAGACTGTGTTAAGCACTATGATGGTTGTTCGATAGAGGGATGATAGTCTATGATATGAAAAGGAGGGAATTATTAGAGTTTACGCGGGAAATGGAGATGGTTGGATTGTGATTAGATGGGAAACGTAGACTGATAGAATAATGTGTTGACGACATCACGATCGTATTGCGAATCGAGTATAGAATTAGGAAAAGATTCTATGGCGTGGACAGGACGACTGATGGGGTGTCGGGAGGTCGTTTAGGTTCCATCAATTAATTGAATCTAGACGTATCCTAACTGTAATCTGTAATCCATGATGATCGTGTGTAAAATACAAGCAATGTCATTGTAATGAAGTCCTGTGAGTTATTATTTCAAGATCAAGACGAATCCTAAGATGTTGTATTGACCGTATAATGCTCGTGCTTATCTTGATGTGACATGTTCCCGATATCAGAAGTAGGATAATGATTGCTATTCCTCGATATCAATATATATATAGATAGTGTGTCGAGACATAGCTGTTTCATATGGTTTGGTGACCCGCAGTGTTATCATTCTTGTGGGAATTTGCGAAAAAGGTAGTCTATTTCTGTTTCCCAAATTGAATATATCTCAACAATTTTGTAATTCAATTTCTTAGGCATAAAAGAGTAAGAGAGTTATGTTGGCAGTAACAGTCTTAGGATGGGGTGTTTCAGCATACGTTAACGCCCCAGTAAACGTGAACACAACATGTAATTTTTAACAGACATAAGAAAATGAAAAATCATAGTTTTCTTCTGCTGAATAACTATAACAAACTGTTATCTATACAAATATTATAAAGAGGTAAAATTTGTAAGTTTGTTTGTTTGTATGTTCGAGGTAATCTCAGGAATTACCAGTCCGATTTGAATAATTCTTTTTGTAATAGATAGCCACATTCAACGGGAAGGTTATAGGCTATTTTACACCCCGAAATTCCCACGGGAACGGGTACAACGCGGGTAAAACCGCGGGGCGCTGCTAGTTTTCTTTATAAAACAATGCGAGCGGCGATAAACATGCCAGAGAATTTGTTGACATTAAATTTAATCCCTGGATAATACTGATAACACATCAATGTGCCTCATATTTAACAGTAACACAAAAAAAATTAGAAATCCCATCTGGCCACCCACACACAACCGTAATCTATAAAAATACACAAACACACACCCATGTTAACACACCCCATGTGTTTTTTATAATTTTATTAGGTCAATTATGTTTTGTCTACACACTACACCAAAATAACCCGATAACTATGACTCATACTCATTATCAGTGAAGCTATTTATTTTTATACTTCATCCGTGCTTCCAATGTTTTAATTATTAATTTTTGATAGAAATGAAATCACTTATGTTATCAATTTATGGGTGTAAACTGTGTTTATGTTTGATAATTTGTTGCTATCATACTTCTCCAAACAATTTAGTAGCATTTAATAAACTTAATGTCACATCATGTACATCAATCTCTGGTCTCCAATGGGAATTACTTCTATTTATAATAGTAGTACCTTGCTGCTAGCTATCAAGAGACAAATCTGGCCAAGTGTGAGTCGGACACGCGCACGGGTTCCGTACTTTATAAAACGGCATAAAATCACGTTTATTGTTTGGGAGCCCATTTGAATATTTGTTGTTATAGCGGCAATAGAAATACATCATCTGTGAAAATTTCAAATGTCTAGCTATCACTGTTCTTGAGATACAGCCTGGTGACAGACCAACGGACGGACAGCGAAGTTTCAGTAAATGGGTCCCGTTTTTACCCTTTGGGATGGAACCTTCATCTTGAATGAGACTGTACATACAATACCAAAATAATCTTTGGGGAAAACCACACCACAAAGTGGGTGGAAATAATAAAAGGGAAGTCCACTTTGAATTTTAACAGTGGAAAGACAATAATATTCTAAAAATAACTACTAAGTACCCAAATGGAGACATAATCAATTTCATACAGTTAAAAGAAACATTACTATAATAGTAAATATTGTTTTTAAGGTGGCTTGCATGCTATTAAATTGTACAAATTCATAGCATTGTCTGGGTAGGCCATAGACAAGTAACCATGAGGCTGACATGATCAACCAGGGTGGTCGAAGCCTTGATAAAAATTAGAATAAAAAGAAAAGGTGGCTTATTTCCAGGGGCTTTTTTAAATATTCGGCTTTATATGGCCACCTCTGGTGTCGGAGTTATTAGACCGCCTAAAGGCCTCCGACGTGGTCAATAAAATATCAGTACAGTGTTCAGTAGAAGGATATAATAAAATACTCACCATTTTTGTTATAGTAAGGAACATTTCCTCAACATTAATATTTTCCTTAGCGCTCGTCTCAAACAGAGGTATGTTCATTTGATTGGCAAATCTCTGTGCATCGTCTAATATTACCACTTTTCTTGATGGACAGTCATTCTTATTGCCCACTGAAAACATAATAAATATAATTTAATTAATATGTCGGGGAAATCTCACATCAGGACAAACTGGAGCAGTATACTCTGAAACCAACATCAGCTTGATATTCGGGTTCCTAGGTTGCAGCTGAATTTACAAGCAATTCTCTGAATAGCTAGTACTCCTATAACTTGATTAAACTCTGATATCTCCGACAAATACATGAGTTGTATTAATCAATAGACCTTGTTGGACCTTGGAGCTTTTTAGGTGGTCTGAAAACTTTGACACTAGGGTTGGCTACTAGCCTACAAGAACTTACTTACTTTATTATTTACGACAAGTAAATGGGATTCTATTGGACCCTACGGGATTCTAAGTGAGCCTAAAAGACTTGTTAGGCAACCTATAAGACTCGTAACTCTAATAAATCCGTTGAGATCTCAACATCAAGCAAAATTAATTGATTCAGATTATAATGAAAGGCCAAGGTCTCTTGCACACCTAAGAATATCATAATTAGTGGATTATTAACAGTTTTGTCTACATTTTTAATTTTAGTTTAGATATCAATAAACAAAATATTGAACAATAGCAGTGCCCCACGGTTCTTCCCGTATTGTGTCTGAACCCATGGCCCAACTAACCTAACCTAACCCAACCCTACAGCCTATAACCTTCCCGTTGAATGTGGCTAGAAAAAGCCTACAGCCTATAACCTTCCCGTTGAATGTGGCTAGAAAAAGCCTACAGCCTATAACCTTCCCCTTGAATGTGGCTATCCATTACAAAATGAATTATTCAAATCGGACCTATAGTTCCTGAGATTAGCCCTTACAAATAAAGTAAAAAACGTTATCTATTTACAATAATAGTATAGATCTTAAATGAAATAAAAAGTCATTTTTAGTTCAGCAGGACGGGTCTCAGGCAATAAACAAAAAAATAAGATTACTCAACAGTCACAGTTGGCCAACGAAGACATAACAAACTTTAAATCCACTTTTTGTAATCCAAGCGATTATGTAAATCCCAGTAACTACATAAATATCGAAAGTAAGGCTACAACATAGAATTAACATAAACAAAACAACTTCCTCCATTCATTGTTTACACAATCATTAGTTACATTTTAAAACACCAACGAATATTCATAAGGCCAGTTATAAATAACGAAATCACTCACCGAGAACTTTATTTACAACATCGCAGTTCTGTTCTATTTCGTGAAGCCACCTCTTCACGTTGGCAAAGGATTCCCCATTGGTGACATCGTACACGACGATGACGCCGTGGGTGCCTCTGTAATACGTGCTCGTGATAGTCCTAAACCTCTCCTGGCCAGCGGTATCCCAAATCTGCAGCTTCACCCTCTCACCGTTAATTTCTAAAGTCCTTATTTTGAAATCCACTCCTATTGTCGTGATATAACTACCGGAGAACGTATTGTCGGCGAACCGCAGCAGGAGACAGCTCTTGCCCACACCTGAAACACATCATTACTCATGACGAGAAGGTTCCTAATTGTAATCCTTCGGTTGTTGTGAAGACATCACTGGCCTCGCCCACTCACCACTGTCACCGATTATCAGCAGTTTGAAAAGGTGGTCGAACTCGCGCGCCATTGTTTAACTTTACTAATTCTATTTCTCTACTTGGTCATGTGTTCACTAATGTCGTTTTTAATTGAATACACGGTATTTTAACTAAGGAATTATTGTTAAAACGCATGCCGTAAAACGTTACACTTGCGTCATTTTACAATAAATCCGCCATTATTGCAAAAGTTGCAAGTCGTGAAAATAAAAAAAATCACTTGCCATGCTTGCCATCTTTTTTTTATATGACTTTGGTAGCTGAACGGAACGCATGCATTAAAATCATAGAGTCATTAATAAATTAATGTTAAATTTAAATTGAAATCACCAATAATAAAGCAATATTTTTTATTATCAAATTAAAAGTAGCTTGAGCAATAAAGCTAATATGGGAAACAAATGGTAAAAACATTTTATAAATAAAAACAGATAAACGGAATGTAACCGCACGACATGACGCATGCAATGACTCAATCAAATGCCAAATTGATAGTCAAATGTCAATTTTAACTGTGAAACTGTCAAAAGTGTCAAAACAATTTATCAATTTAGGTGTGGTAAAACGGGAGATTTTATTTTTCAATAGATTTTATAAAATGTCGGCTACATTAAAACCATATTTAACTGCCGTGCGGCACACGCTTACAGCCGCTATGTGTTTAGAACATTTCTCGTCCCAAGTAGTGGAACGGTATAACAAACCAGAGGTCGAGGTTAGAACGAGTAAAGAGTTACTATTGAATCCAGTTGTGATTTCTCGCAATGCCAACGAGAAAGTGTTGATTGAGTCATCCATAAACTCGATCAGGGTGAGCATCATGATCAAGCAGGCGGACGAGATAGAGAAGATACTTTGTAAAAAGTTCATGCGGTTTATGATGATGAGGGCGGAAAACTTTATCGTGTTGAGGCGGAAACCGGTGGACGGATATCATATCAGCTTCCTGATCACCAACTTCCACACGGAGCAGATGTACAAGCACAAACTGGTCGACTTCGTCATCTACTTCATGGAGGAAATCGATAAAGAAATAAGCGAAATGAAACTGGCAGTCAATGCTCGCGCGAGAATTTGTTCAGAGGAGTTTCTGAAAAGGTTCTAACGTTTCCATGTTCTAAGCCTGTAAAAAGTAACATTACTTGCAATATAGTGTTAATTTCATTGTTTTTATGACTGATAATGTGATTCTTAGGTTTTTAGGTGTAAACTTTGAATTCAAAATAACTATCAATAACATGAACAAAACTCACATTAGAAATAAACAATTAACATACTGCTTATGAGACAGAGGTGTTGAATGTTGTAACCACGTTCATTAGTCTGCCTATTGTAATTTAATAAATTCATAAAAAAATGTAAATAATTAATAGATTATTTTTTCAATCATTATCATTTTCTATCATCATAGTGTTATAATTATAGAAAATATGTTTATTTAGATAATTTTATATTGTACTTCAGTATTTCTTTGGAAATATTATGTTTAGTTTTTGCAGGAATGTGTAAAAGAACAATTAGATGTCCTATATTTATCTTGCATGTTCCAGTTATTATAAAAACTATATAAAAAGTCCCCCACCTAGTCTGTATGTTTGCGCTACACTCTAAAACGATTGAACAGATTTGCATGTGATTTACATCAACAGAGTGATACATGTGGAAGGTTCTTGGCTTCTTTTTAACCTAGAATTCTGTCTAGAATTGTCCGCAATCGTGGTAAAGCAAGGCTGGGTTCGTGGTAAAGCAGGGCTGGGTATTGATACAAATATAGGGAAATAAAGATATTATGTATACATGTAAACTACTGGCTTATAAAATTAATGAAAATTGATCCCTAGACTGATGACAAATGAGAATTTGAAATGCTCCAAACCTATGAGTTTATTTAAGTACCTACTTTAAACTATCTATGCACAAAATAATATAATAATTATTTTATTTCAACCAATCATAATATTTATGGTAAAATATTATTTTTAATATATCTAAAAATATTTCCTATGCATTTAACTTTACTCTAACAAATTTATGTAAGTTCTTTTTAATAAAATGTCTTCATTATTTAATTTATGTTTTTATTTTTTTTTAATTTAAATTATTTAATTAAATATTATTTGCCATAGCTTAGAATCAAAGGTGTTGCGCTACTTTCAAATGGAAAAACTAGATCCAAATTAACTTACTTTTTTCGAACATATTGGCTATTTTTTGTTATCTAACACTTACAGTTAGTGTAGGGCCACATCTGCGGAACGTACGGCGCCGAACCTTCCGCTAAATACGCTCGTAGTGTATTTCAAGTTATCTATGACACATCAGTACGTGGCGTAATTTCGACTTATGTGTCATAGAGCGGAAGGTTCGGCGCCGTACGTTCCGCAGATGTGGCCCTACACTTATATGTATATAAAATTCTCGTGTCGCCATGTTTGTAGTTAAACTCTTCCGAAACAGCTTGAGCTGTTCATACAAAATTGTAGTTTATTTTGCTATTAATAGAACACTATTTACACTGTAATTTGTTTATTAGATATAATTTGGGGGCTAATTAAATTGAGAATGCATCCAAATCTACACTTATATTATAAAGCTGCAGAGTTTGTTTGTTTGAACGCGCTAATCTCAGGAACTACTGGTCCGATTTGAAAAATTCTTTCAGTGTTGGATAGTCCACTTATCGAGGAAGACTATAGGCTATTGTTCATCCCGAAATTCCCAAAGCAACGGGCACAACGCGGGTAAAACCGCGGGGCGCTGCTAGTTTACCTATATTTTTGTTACTTCAGTCATAAAGTAACTGTTAAGTTAAGTGAGTTAAGTGTTAAGTGTTAAGTGAGACTCATCTCATGTTTGATAAAAGTAGGACAAATTGGGTTTAGGAGAAATAAACCAGTAATGGATTTCATATTATTTATTGTTTTCATATATTTAACAAAGGAATTGATTTCATATTGCGCAAGTATTAAGTTCGCCATCCCGTGATGCCATATAAAATTATTGGCAGTGAAATCTGCATATTTATAGTTGATTCAAAAAGATAAATGTAATAATTATAAAAACTGATTGAAACTGATAGTGGAAGAATCAATCTAGATACTAATATTATAAAGAGGTATTTGTAAGTCTGTTTGTTTGTATGTTCGAGCTAATCTCGGGAATTACCAGTCCGATTTCAATAATTATTTTTGTAATGGATAACTACATTCAACGGGAAGGTTATAGGCTATTTTTTAACCCAAAATTCCCACGGGAACGGGCCCAACGCGGTTAAAACCGCGGGGCGCCGCTAGTACCTAATAAAATACCTGTTACGTGGTTCCACCGGCGATCCAATAGATGGTGCTAGAGTGAATAATTTGTAGATGGCGGTTACGTTATTTTCCCAGATTTAGTGAGTTTGCGTCCATACATACAATATGTTCATCATCATAAATTTAAGAGCAAGGCTCTCGTCGGTGGGTCCGATGCAGACTTCTCCACCTATTCCTGTTCAGTGCAAGCTCCTTCACATCTCTATAAGACATGACAGACACTTTTTCTTTAATCTGACTCATGTACCTGATTCTAGGCCTTCCCCTACCTTTTAATAAATTATGTTAAGCAGGATAAAATCTTCCTCTTAATAAAACAAGTAATAAGCCGCGTACCCACCTAGCGCACAGGCTCGCGAGCCAGCCTCAGTAGTTTTGTTCAATTTACACGAGGCCGCCTCGCGAGGCAGGCTGAGCCATCATAAGTCGTGTATATTCAGCTGCAGCTATTTTCCTAGCTTCGCGCGCGAGCCAAAACATAACCGTACCCACCTAACACACAGCGCTCACCGAGGCACCTTTGAGCGCGTCAAGTTTACCGACAACAGATGGCTCGGGGCCGAGCCGTGCTCAGCCGAGCAAACGCGCGCCCGAGGCAGCCCGAGGCACGTCCACACCAGCCGAGCATTTGGCTCGCGAGGCTGCCGCGCGAGCCTGTGCGCTAGGTGGGTACGGGGCTATAGATATACTGGTTTCTTAAGTTTAAGCGAACACTGCCCATTTTTAATTGAAATTACGTTTACGGATACACTTCGCTTTGCGCATCCGTAAACAATTTTCCAATTTTTGTTTAAAAATAAATAGATAATTAATAAATCTGAACCACGTGAGACAGTAAATTCTCCTACAGCGTATTCTTCACAAGCTTTTACGTAAAAAAGGGTAGCTATGTAGTATGTTTGTCCTTTTGTTGCGTACAATACCATTTTTCTTTTTGAATCAAATAAATGTATTAAAGTCGCTGAACAAAAAACCATAAAATATAATGGCTTCTATACACTATGCCGGTGGCCCTGCAGGCAGAATAAACCTTTTTGCCTCTGGTTAGGAGATCAAGACCCATTTGAGACATTTTGTGTTCAGCTAGCAACAAAATGTGTCAATACTTCTATTGCAATCCAATTGGCATAATTTTTTTTTCATAGCAGAATTTACCCTCAAATAAATAAATGCTAGTCTTAACCTTGTAACTTCCGAACGGGCATAGTCAAATCACATATTTTGTCCCGAAATACCAGCGGGTAAGAGTTGTTACCAAGTAAATATTTTCAAAGAATCACACTCGAGTACCTCTGCCAGGTAAATTCTGCTAAATCACCATTATGCCAACTGAGTCTCAATCAAGAATTAATTGAGACAATAACTTTGGCAGAATAAATCAAGATTCAATTGAGACAATTGTTTTGGCAGAATAACCCCACAAACCACCATTGCCTCTAGCCATAAAGCAATCCGCATAGTCTATAGAAGCCTTTACAAGAATTTAAATTGCCATATATTTACCATTCTCTAACAAAATTTACAAAGGAATACGACTAGTTATTAGACTTGGATGTCCGTAACGTGAAGCCTTCTCCTTTGAAAGCCTCGAAGGGCTGTTCTGTGGGTGCTTCGTCGCGGGCGCTGGTCGGACGCGAGTTGCGGATGAATCGCAGGGTCCCTATGACGTAATCGTAGTCGGGGATGCCTCGGACGTGTGGCTGTGGAGTGTTAAATTAAGGTATTTATTAGCGAAAGACGTCCACCAACAAAGTGGTCTGTTAATTTGGTGAAGGCTGCAGGATCGCGGTGAAA
Source organism: Cyclophora albipunctata (assembly GCA_963082685.1). Lineage (NCBI taxonomy): Eukaryota > Metazoa > Arthropoda > Insecta > Lepidoptera > Geometridae > Cyclophora > Cyclophora albipunctata. The sequence goes on from OY720133.1 coordinate 5,436,544, forward strand.
GCAGGGTGCTTCCAATCGAATTACTTGGAGATCAATGAGGGAGGCCTATGTCTTATGTTTTACATCGGCGACGAATAGATAGCGCCAGGGTGCAAGTAAGAACACCATATTTTGCTAGTCTATATTTTGCATTTATAATACACTAGCAGCGCCCCGCGGTTTTACCCGCGTTGTGCCCGTTCCCGTAGGAAATCCGGGATAAAATGTAGCCTATAGCCTTCCTCGATAAATAGACTATCTAACAGTGAAAGAATTATTCAAATCGGTTCAGTAGTTTCTGAGATTAGCGCGTTTAAACAAACAAACAAACAAAACAAACTCTTCAGCTTTATAATATTAGTATAGATATTTAGAAGGCATCTGGGGAAATAAAATGATCTGTAACATCAAACAGGAATCCTAGAATTGGCTCTCGGATCTCGGATTCATAAAGTAAAGATTTATAGACGTTATGCTCGTCTATGCTTTTAAATATTTTATTGAATGAACCCACCTGTCTTGCCTGCGCTCCCTGTGGTTCGATCTCGCTCTCACTGTTCAGTTTCTTCTTCTTCCCGTCTAGTCTATTGCCTTCTCCGCTGAACGCTCTGAACCCGCTCGCTTCTGGCATCATTTCTGATGCGTCCTCATCCATACGATCGACGTTGGAGTTCTCGGTGCGCGTCATATGGTCTTCCTCTTTGTAGCCTACTGGTGCCGCGAATTCGACCTATGATGAGAATTGAATGAATGAATGAATGGTTTTCTGTAGAGAATATACTCTGTTGTCGTTCTTAGAATCATTACATAGTATAAAACAAAGTCGCGTCTGTTTGTCTTCTGTTTGTCCGTCTGTATGCTTAAATCTTTAAAATTACGCAATTGATTTTGATGCGGTTTTTTGTCATAGGTAGAGTGATACAAGAGGAAGGTTTTTATGTAAAAAAATTCCCACGGGAACGGGCACAACGCGGGTAAAACCGCGGGGCGCTGCTAGTAACATTATATATGTAGGTATGTATCAAGATTAGGGTACAAAATAGATTAAATATAAAACAAAAAAAATCTATCTTTGTTTATAGTATCAGACGCCATTGAAAAATAGTGTTAATTTTTTCTGATGACAGCGCCATCTTGTTGACATTTTGAGGGTAGATTCAACATTATATTGATTGAGTTCAACTAACGGGACACACGTGGAAACGCTTCTCTATGGCATCTAAGTATAAAATTGTCCATCTCTGTACTCGTGCCTTAGGTTGTCTTTTGTTGATATATATAAGTACTTTTAAAGAAGCGTTAGTGGTTTTAGGTCGCATCGCATAGCTTTTCGTCAATTGCAACGTGAAGCTCAACCCTTACCTAGATGAATGGCCGATAGTGGCATTTCTGAGTGTTACCATGCTTCGGAGGGTACGTTAATGTGTCGGTCCCAGTTGTAACAATCGTTAGACCATGTCGGAGATCTTAAGATCGTCTTTAAACTCCAACACCAGGGATAGCCAGTAGCCACTAACCTAAGCGACCTTACTTAATTACTTGCATGTTGAGTTGACCTATGCAAGCAAGTAAGTTTACAGCTTTCGATACTTACATTCATATCACACTCAATAATAATAACAGCGTTTCCCGGCTTCGTCTCGAGCACGCACAGTTCATAAACTTTGGAATTATATTTGATAGCAATGACATCACCGGTGGTCAAGCAAGAGAAGTTGCGTAAACAATTTTCTAGCACTGAAACAAAATAATTAGTAAAAGTAAAGTAATATCCCACTGCTGGGAAAATACCTCTCATCTTACTAAAGATGACAGTGAGGAGATTATTTTTATAAGTTTTTTTTTAAAGTTAAAAATGGGATGGGCCATTTGGATGATTGAAAACAAAGATCTAAGGCAATTAGATAATGTAAATTTGAGGGCATATAGCAGGGGTTCCTAACCTTAATTTGGCATGAGACAGCTTTTTGATCATTGTTGATAGTAAGGACCACTATTCATTAGGTAATTCGAAAACATTACGATTAATAAATGGCGTAAAACGTTTGTAGGAAATTCGTTGCATAGTGTACACAGTACACATAAGATGGTAAGGTATAGTATACCAGCGGTCGGCAACTTTTTGGCCGCTCTTGTAAAGCGAGTGCGAGCGAAAATTTCACGAGAAAAGTAAACTTTAGGCATAGTAGAATTACTGCCTTATTCATAGCCACTCCTTAACTAAAACAGTGTTTTAAAGTGTTTTGTCTCTTTCGCTCTTTGGCAATTAGCGTATGTCGGAAAGAGACAGACCATTTGATAGCTAAAGTGCTTTTAATTAGTGTTTATGAGTATGGCCCTCCTTACCGCCTTATTCATAAACAATATTAAACATAAACAGTGTTTTAAAGTGTTTTGTCTCTTTCGCTCTTTGGCAATTAGCGTATGTCGGAAAGAGACAGACCATTTGATAGCTAAAGTGCTTTTAATTAGTGTTTATGAGTATGGCCCTTAATGGCCTTAGTATTTACCTGCTTTAGGATTAGTTATATCTAAGAAGTCTTCGGAAAGCGGTTGGAACTTTGAGAATGTGGCGACAGGCAGTGATACACTCTCAATTTGTATCAACGCATCCTCTTCTAGTACTAAGTTCGCCATCATCTGTACAAAGAAAGTTATTGGTCTATAATATAACTAGCCACGCCCCGCGGTATTCCCCGCATTGTACCCGTTCCCGTGGGAATTTCGGGATAAAATGTATCTGTGATATGCTGATGTATGGTAATAGTATGACCTATATAACTGTAAAGTTTCATCAAAATCCGTCCAGTAGTTTTTGCGCGAAAGAGTAACAAAAAATATACATACATCGTCACAAACTTTCGCATCACTACATAGTATAAAATAAAGTCGTCTCTTTATCGTGTCTGTCACACTGTTTGTCTGTCTGTATGCTTAAATCTTTAAAATTACGCAACGGATTTTGATGCGGTTTTTTGTAATAGGTAGAGTGATTCAAGAGGAAGGTTTTTATGTAAAAAAATTCCCGATATTCCCACGGGAACGGGCACAACGCGGGTAAAACCGCGGGGCGCTGCTAGTTTATAATATTAGTAGGATATGTCTAGGGTTTTGGGGTCTGTTAAACTCTCTAAGCATTAGAATATATGCACTGCATTGTCATTGAGGTAAAGTAAAATTAGTTTCAGTAGGCTAGTGGCCAACCCTGGTGTCAGAGGTTTAACAGTGCATCCACACTGAATGCGCGGTGGCTTACGCGGTGGCTTACGCGGCGGCGGGCGCGACAAGCGGTGGCGGAGGTGGCCACACTGAGGCGCGAGCTCTAGTAGCGATCAGACGTATATCAGGGGTTGCAAACAATCTTCGATCAACAATACACAACTAGATTTCGACGTCTAGGTGCTTAGCGCCTCATTTATTCAAAAGTTGCAAAATTTTTGAAAAACAATTTAACGGCCAGAGTGTCTTACTTTCGGTAAGTACATGTAGAATAAGTTATATTTTAAGCTAACTAATAAATAATATCAAATTTTGAAAAAAAAATACTGTTTTGAAGTCACCGATACAAATGTTTGGCCAACGTTGGCGCAAAATTTTGTGAAACAGAACAGCAAATCCATGGAGTAGATTTGTATTGAAGTAATAATTTATTTGTTACCAAAAATTCCGGGGAGCGAAATCCGAAAATATTGAACGCGCTAAGCACCTAGACGTATTATTTGCGCTGACCCGAAATCTAGTTGTGTATTGTTGATCGAAGCCATTTTACGTCAAAACGCCGAGCGGTAAGACCGAAGGTTTGATACACCTGCCGCCCGCTTGTTAAGTCGCTCGCCGCCTAGGCCCGTACTGTGGCCAAAACGCGCGGATCGGTGCGTTTGAAACCACCGCGCGCTGAGTCGCTCGGTCTTGTCGCGCTAGGCTTCCGCCTTAGTCACTTCAGTATGGACACAGACGCGCGTTTCATACGTTTGATATTTCGCGCCCGCCGTCGCAACCGCGCTAGGCCCGCAGTATGGACGCACACTTAGACCATCTATAGGCTTTCAATGTTGTCTAATGAGGTTGGATCACCTTGAAGCAAAGGTATTCTTTGTTGTTAATGCAAAAAAATGCATGACAGTCTGGATATCTACAAAAACGATATATTCCACTGAAGATATTATCTAATCACTTTTAACCCCTATGCATTGATAAGATTGGTGGTGATTAGATAGCATTTTCAGTTCTATCTAGATACTGGAAAAGTATACATTGAATGTTCTATTCTAGAATAGCATGTTGGTTAACTTATGAAGTACTAGCAGCGGCCCGCGGTTTTAACCGCGTTGTGCCCGTTCCCGTGGGAATTTCGGGAATTTTTATACTTATAAATCTTATTCTTGAATCACTCTATCTATTAAAAAAACTTCATCAAAATCCGTTGCGTAGTTTTAAAGATCTAAGTATACATAGGGACACAGAGCGGAAAGCGACTTTGTTTTATACTATGTAGTGATGATTTTATACATTAGTCATTACCCAATGTGGTAAATACACTCTGCCCTCATCAGCGACAAACTCTAAAACACCACAGTGTGTGATCCTTTTAGTTTTCTTGTTTGTCAGTTTGAATATCATTGGGTATTCAATGTTCAGCCGCGTGAGCAGCTCCAGGGCTGAAGGAGGCATGATAACTGAAAATATAAAGGTAATCTTGAATCTAAGAAGACTGGAGTAAAAAGTTTTTATTGGACTTTTTGAGTGAAAGACTGAAGGAAATGGGTATCATTAATTAATAGTATTGATTACTACTTAATACATATTAAGTAGTTTTTTGTGGCTTGGAAGAGTTTATAGAGTAATTTGTAGTAGAATTATAACAGAAAATTGAATTTAAGACCCATTTCTAAAAGTAACTCAAGTCAAATTAGAAGTCATTGAAATCTATTATAATAGAATGGGTATGATTCTTTAGTTTGTTTTAAATACTCACTCTTGCCTCCCCTTTCTACATCCTGTCTCTCATTACCAGGCAGCATTGATACAGAAAAACATCTGTATGTCATGTTAAATGGTCTAGATATCTCATGAAACATATTGAACCCAAACTGAAACTGAAAAATGTCGACAAATAACAATATAAAACGAATATTTTAAGTAAACATATAATATCTATTTCAATTCTCACGTACCATTTTGAAATACTTATTTATTTAGTTTTCTACAAAGAAAGAAATAAATGCAAATCATGCACTCAAAACACAAACATTCATTGAATGATTTTTTTTTAATTTTCTTTCATCTTTGTTGTGGTTACTGTCAAATTACAACTGTCACCAGCTGTCACTCGATTGTGGCTAGCACAGATTGTACCTAATAATTTTGTGCAGAAACAAATTGAACGAGTGCTGCCACCTCTAATAAAGATTCTATCCACGTCGTAACTTACTGCAACTTAGCATTTATCTTTGATAGCACGCTGTAAAGTAGGTATGTACACAGGTTTACATTGAAACCAGATTATCAAAAAATATTTAATTATAAGCAACGCATTTTTCATAATGTAAAAAATATTTTGAACGCAAAATTAATAAATAATATTATGTTGATGACTTTTCTTCTTTCTCTTTCAGTTCGTTCATTCATTCATATTTTGCCGTTTCATTCATTTGTGTATGTGGCAGCCGCGGGTGTAGTACGTTCGAAAATAATTACATTATTTCGAAATTGTGAAAGAAATAGATTTGAATTGTACACATTCAATTTTAAATATTCATGTAGAAATAATAAGTTGTGAGTAACTATCCATTACAAGAAAAAATAAAATAATCGGGTTCCGGCTATTGTCATTTCACTTCCAACACGAACGAACGCCATGTTGATTGTCAAAAGTGTTTTCGGATGAGATGAGACAGCAGTGAAATTGATTTGTGAATATTTTTTCAGACACCGCGATAATAAAGGGTGCGTTTTTTGTTCGGTACGACTCGATTAGGGCGAAGTTATAAGCAGCCATGGCGCAAGTTTTGCCTATACGTTTTCAGGAGCACTTACAGGTGAGGACATAACGTACGCCCATCCATAAATTGAATTTGCCGTGTATAGCTTCTTTGAAATAGTTATAAGGTGCTTTAGGTGTAGGATAGGGCGTTATGTGCTGTATACAGTAATCTTATTATCACTATAGAGGTTTTTAGGTGGGTAGTGGCATTGCGCAATTACCATCTCTATTCTGTTTCCACCCCCTAGCTTGGTTTGAAGTGCGCGACCGGTATCGATTTGTGCTACCTACATTCTTTTATTCATGTGGACAACTAATTAATACCCTCCGGCACGATATACAACCATATAAACAATGAATTTCATAGTTTCTATTCTAATAAGTAATAAACTATGTATAGGAATTCCATATTATAAGGGGGAGAAATACTCAAACAACAAATAGTTTCTAAAGACCTATTTTATCCTGTTTTATATGATTTGCGAATGAATTTCACTAATATTATTGCACTAAAATTGTCACAAGACTAAAATCTTTAGATGTATGCTACTAAGTGTTAAATAAACAAATACTCATAGAACTAAACTAAATTAACAATAAAACGATTTGCTCTTATTGTCACAAAACAAACAGAAATAATAAAAACTAGAATTCTTATCACATTTTGTTATCTAGTATTAATTTCATTGATAGAGTAACCCTACAAGATACAATGCTTTTGAATCTTTGATATATGTATTACTGTTTTTTAATAAGATTTTTTACTTTATAAAGTAAATTCCCTCAAAATAAATATAAAGCTATTAATATTGAGGGAACACAGTATTTGAATACTATAAGATTCTTTCTTCTTGCCTATAATGATAGTGTAAGGTTACTGTACTTTCTATTTACTTGTAATTAATACTTGTGACTCTTTGCCGTTATGCCTGTGTTTTGCCCGTTCCTGTAGGAATTTCGGGATTACAAATAGCCTATAACTTTCGCATTGAATGTGGCTATCTATTACAATAAGAATTATTCAAATTGGATTCAAACAAAACAAGAAACTCTTAAGCTTTATATAATACTAGCTGTGCCCCGCGGTTTCACCAGCAGCACCCCCGTTCCCGTGGGAATTTTGAGATTTTTATTCCCTATAAACCTCACGGAGCCCGAGACCTTTCCAATGAATGCAAAACCGTGGAAATCGGTTCGTGCATTCTGGAGTTATAGCGTCAGGGAGGAAAACCCGACTGATTTTTATATAGTTGATTAGTATGTACAGATGGTTATTAAATTGTCATAATCACCATATATTTCTTCTGTAAAAATGTTGACAAAGATGGTTAATGATTAGTTTTAAAATATCTCTGGATCCTGGATCAGGTGGAATGCTGTATTATTTTATTTCCAAATATTTTTAATGGTTAGCTTATTCTATTTGAGTTCAAGTTGATTCTAAACAAATATTTTATGTGTCATACAATGTCAGCCTTCCATTTCTAATTGTATTAGTTAGATATGTAATTGACACACCCACCTCACAAATTGGATGTAAAAAATAAATTATTATTTTTAATCTAGTAAACTGAACTGACTTTTGCATTGGGATAACTATTTCATCAGGGAGAACTTAGTATCTATTTTGGCTATAGGTCAAACATTGTACTAAATTTGTGTGATTTAAATTGTCTAGGCACTGTAAATCTAGGGTAGGTTATTCTCATCAGATTAAGGTACTAAAATAATTGAGTTTGGGCACTAGCTATTACAAAATACCAACTGTCAAGGTTTGGCTACCAAATTTGGGCCACCAAAACTTATAGACCAACTTTCGAATTTAACCTATGTTTATGGATACACTTAGTTTTTATTTTACATTTTTGTTTGACATGTTGGCCCCTTTACAGGAACAGTGGTCACAGAAAATAAAAGTGAAGTGTATCAGTTAACATAGTTGCAATTCAAATAAAAATATGAGTAGTTTTTTACTCAACTTACTAATTTGTATAGACACATAACACCTCAGTCCTCTGTAAATGAGCTGAAACGTCAAATAAAAATGTAAAATAAAAGCACAGTCCATCCGTAAAATTATTATTCAAAATAAAATAGTTACAATAATAATTGTTTTCATTTCAGCTCACAAATGTCGGGATCAACCCAGCCTCCATTTCCTTCAACACTCTCACCATGGAGTCGGACAAGTTCATCTGTGTCCGGGAGAAGGTGGGAGAGACGGCTGAGGTGGTCATCATCGACATGGCCGACCCGACCAATCCAATCAGAAGACCGATCAGTGCTGACTCTGCTATTATGAATCCGGCGAGCAAAGTTATCGCTTTGAAGGGGAAAGCTGGAGTTGAAGGTAGGGTTAGATTTTAGTTGGTTTACCTTGATTAGTTTAATGGGGACTTACCCCTGAATAATTAAACACCACTATTTCAATGTGGTACATAAATTCATAAAGGTAATTAACTGATTTAATAGAGTGGGATTTAAGTATGTGGATATAATTATGTTAGCCGTCGGTCCTGGTTACTTTCTACGGATAGTTGTCGTTACATGAGCCATGTCAGAGGCCTTTGGCGGCTCAATAACTCTGACACCAGGATTGGACAGGTTGACCATCCACTCGATGAAGAAGAAGACAAGAACTGTTTAACTAAAATAAAATTTTTCATACATCCCATCCTATTTATATTATGACTGATCACTGATTCTGCTAGGTAGCGCTCGTGCCGTAGTTAGACTAGGCATTCACCATCCGCTCGATGAAGAAGAAGATTATGTTAGCGAATACTGGTCTAGGGAATGCAAACAAACATACAAACAGATGCGATAGAAGACTTTGATTTATGCTATGTTAAGATATTGTACTAATTATACCAACATAGAAATCAAACATAAAGCACCAAACAGGTGTAACACAAGGGAGTTGATTTCACTGTTTTAATGAGTAATAGATAAGACTTGATAGTAGATTAGGGTGACACACTTGGCCTTCCTTGAACCTAACACTGAAGGACATATAGACAAGCACTGATGACGTGAATTGTCCATTAACATTGTGACGTCACTACGTAGTAAGTTGAGCAAAGTATAAAGCGAAAGTTAGTGTGTAACTCTAGACTATATTTCACCAGCTTTTCCCCGCAATGTACCCGTTTGTCTCCGTAGTTTTACTCGCATTGTGCCCGTGGGAATTTCGGGATGAAATATAGCCTATAACCTTCCCGTTGAATGTGTCTATCTATTACAAAAAGAGTTATTTAAATCGGAATAGTAGTTTCTGAGATTAACGCAAAAAATTACAAACAAAAAAAAATCTTTAGCATCATGATATTAGAATTTACTATTCCGCATTGAACAAGCGTGGTGATTACGCCTAATCATCCTCGCTGTACTTATATCTTCAGTGAGATGAGAGCAGTGGGACATTACAGGCTACTTACTTACTTATTCCTAATTAAAATTTCGGTCTCGCGTGTATAATCAAAGGAAATGTAACAAAGATATTAAGATCTATTTTAAGCATCATACACAAAACGGTTTTCTCTTTGTTTTTGTAAACAAAGCTTGTTATTAAATTTTATTTCGTATTAAAGAATATTTGGAATCGCCTCTGGATTGTTTTGTTCGAGGTTTTTTCTATTAATGTGATATATGTATTATGTTTGTACATATTGTAGGTATTTATAGGTTTATTAATTGACTAGCCGCGCCCCGCGGTTTCACCCGCTTTGTACCCGTTCCCGCGGGAATTTCTGGATAAAAAGTAGCCTATGTCCTTTCTCAGGCTCTGACCTAACTGTGTACCAAATTTAATTTAAATCGATTCAGTAGTTTTGGCGTGAAAGCGTGACAAGACAGACAGAGTTATTTTCGCATTTATAATATTAGTAAGGATAGCCAATGTAAAATTACAAATTGCTGTTGAAATTGTTATTGTATTGTCGGGACATAAAGTTAAGATTCCTTTGATTTATTTTTATTTTAAGCTTATAATTGTTCACTGCAGGCCTACCCTTTAATCAGTCTAGTTATTGAGAGTTATATATTTTGGTTAGAAAGGAACTTGGGAAATTTTAGCCCAAAGCTCAACAGTGACATGACATATTATTATGTCATGTCATATCGGGCCAGGCTCCATAGTAATCCGCCCAAGGTCCTTTAGAGGGATAAAAATATAAAGGTAATATTCGTGTGTCCCACTGATTGGGATTCTCATCTCATCCTAGTTGCAGTGGGGAGTATAATCTATACTAATATTATAAAGAGGTAAAATTTGTAAGTTTGTTTGTTTGTATGTTCGAGGTAATCTCGGGAATTATCAGTCCTATTCGAATAATTATTTTTGTAACAGATAGCCACATTCAACGGGAAGGTTATAGGCTATTTTCCATCCCGAAATTCCCATGGGAACGGGCACAACGCGGGTAAAACCGCGGGGCACGGCTAGTAACTAAAAAAATATATTAAGGTAGTTTTCTAATATTGTTTTTATTTTTGCAAACTAATAAAGGGTTTATTGTATTATGATGTATGACCATTGACCAGAAACAATTAATTAACCACTTTGTAAACAAAAATATGATTATAAATAACGTAGAGCGGGCGTGTTGCAGACAGACTGTATCTTTATCAGTGTATTGGCTATGCTATGAAATATAAACAATGGACAGTGTTATGCAGTAATCGCAATACATTTTAATTTATACACTCTAAATATTTTATCTGACTGGCAGCTGCCGCAGGTTTACCCGCGTTGTACCTGTGTTGTGGGAATTTATCAATAAATATTTTTTATTGATACCTCACCTCGATTTTCAAAATTTCGAGGAAGAAATGTGGCTATATATTTCAAACCATACTTTTAGTGGCTGAGATTATGGCGTTCTAGTTTAACAAATTAGTTTCGTTTTATTTTAATTCAGGCAGCTTCAATTTAATTTAAAGTAAATAAAAGTAGCCGGTAATGTCTCACAGCTGGGCATAAACATCACTGAAAATATCACCTAAGATAGGCGTAATCACCACGCTTGCGTAATTCGGGTTGGTGATCTCAAACCCGAGCCATGTTCGAAAAGTAGAGAACACGTTTGCAGTTATTGCTAAAAATAATGTCCAGGAAATTATAAATACTGCTACAATATTTAAGAGAAATTACCTAAATGTCGAAATATCTGCAGACTCCGCAAATATCATACTCATAATGTACCGCGGCCTTGGGCAGGGTGCCATTTCATTTCACCTCCAAATTTCACATTTATTTTTCTACATCAATGGATATTAGCTGTTGTGAATAAACAAACTTTCGGTTATTTATGAATTTGGTTGGTGTAGAAACGTGAGTTTTGTTTAAAATATACATCTTTTTTTTCTTTAACCTATATCGTCCCACTGCTGGGCAAAGGTCTCCCCCAAACTCTTCCATCTTTCCCTGTCCTCCCACCACTCGCTGTCGAAGGAGACAATATACATCTATTGTATTTTAATAAAATAGATGATTTGCGATTTTATCTACTGTCTATCTATACTATTATAATAAAGCTAAAGAATATGTCTTTTGTGTGTTTGTTTGAACGCTCAAATATCTGGCACTTTCAGTCAGATTCGATTGTACAATATAGCCAAACTCAAGAGGAAGGTTATATACCTAATTTTCATATTGTAATTCTCGCGGAAACTGGTACAACGCCTTTAAACCGCGGGGCCCTGCTAATGTCTCACGGTCTAATGTATTTTAGTATAGTAGGAATGTTACTCATCCCCATTGTTGAGTGACGTGTAGCTCGGCCATGACTCGGATGGGTGACCATGTGACCCATAGTGGCAATAGCAATAGCAGCGGTGGCCACTAACCTACTAAGTGAGTAATTTCGAGTAGGTATGTGGCCAACCCTGGTATCAGAATTTTATTCCGCCTCAAGACCTCCGACATGGTTTGACGATTGAAACAACCGGGACCGACTGTTTAACGTGCCCTTCGAAGCACGAAAGCCTCAGATAGAAATGCTACTATCGGCCACCCATCCAAGTAGGAGCCGAACTATAGCAATGAGTTAACATCGCTGAACTACGCCACGAGTGCAAAAACCCACTCGAACCTGCTTAGTAAAAAAAATCCTCTCATCTCTCTGGAGATATCAGTACAGTATTGTCTATAGATTCTCTATTACTCTCACTGTTCCATCTCTCATAACACCGTCCAATGTCGGGTTTCACAGATTCGACTATGAGTCACATTATGTATTGTGATTCTGTATTCTTGGCACCGATACGTCGACGGAAGTTCGTAATAATATACATTTTATTGACTAAACTTTCTTAGGATGTCAATGCACTTTTTGTTTAGAAATTTTGAGTGTTGAAATAGCACTTTTAATTGTGATTCCATGGGGTATAGTCGTTAGTATAACTTCGATTGACTCCGAACACATGAACCATCAATTTCTTGTGGCAAAGCTTATGTGGAAATTAATATGGCTGATCTTCCAAAGATAATTCCTTATAAAGACTAAAAAGTAGGGTAAGAAACAATGGAAGAAAATAACTATACCATTTCCTGTACAGAAACAATTGTCTTCGGTTTTAAGGAAACTTTAAGTTTTTTGACATTGTCATAACATGTATGTATATTTGTTGCTCTTTCACACAAAAACTGCTGAACGGAATTGGACAAAACTTATTACAATAAGTCAGAATAAAACATGGCACACATTTTATCCCGAAGCTCCCGCGGGAACGGGTACATTTCGGTAAGAAGAAATGAATTTTTACGTATATTTTTTATTAGGACGCTGAAAGTTTCAACCTACTAAGCCAACCAACATTATACGAACCTAGTTAGTAAAACAGAATAAGGGGGCGTTACCACACAATAAATTGTAAAACCCGGCAACATTAACTATAATAAAAATAATAAGATAACAGATTTACTTCGTTTATTATGTATTATCACTGTATCAGTGACCTTATAACGGGTTTAATGACCCCCACGAAGTTCAAGTAGGTTTTATTGAACGAACGAACGTAGGCACGAAACTCTAACCCTTGAAAAACGCTATCGTATCGATGTCGGCACGAGAAAATGGAAAAATGACAAGGCTTTAGCGTTCCATAGAGGTTATACGCCATTTTCATTCAGTTGAAAAGTGCTTTTTCTAGTAAAGTTGGTAATCTACGTTTGATGTGATTGGCGGTGAATAATGAAACATAGAAAAACATAGTTTGGTCCCCTGTTTAACTGTTTGTATTGTTAAGTATTGTTCAGCGCGGTCCTCAGCGGTTACGGGACTGATAGTGGCCTTTTATATCTGAGCGCTACCGTGTTTCAGGTAGGTAAAAGGTAAATTTGTCGGTCCAAGTTGTTGCAATCGTCAGACCATGTAGAGGCCTTTAGGCGGTCTAAAGACTCCAACACCAGGGTTAGCCTAACCTACTCGAAATAATATACTTTTAACAAATATTTTCAATCCTACTAACGAATGGTTTTGCACAAATTATTAAGTAAGCTATCATTTAAAAAGTAAAGTGAACCCTTTCATTAATGACCTTGTATTGAGACTCGTAGCCGAAACAATCTAACTTTAAAAATAAATAATCAAAGTGACGTTTCCAATATTGACCTTCTAAATTGGTGTCAAATGTTACCGTCATCACCAACTTACTACGTTGGGTAATGGTTGGATGTGTTGTTCAAATCTGTTCCGACATTTTAGCGAATAAAAACTAAGGTGTAAACGTTTTACCCTTATCAATTCTCGTGAACTGACTGTTGGGTTGTTGACTTAGCGCTTAGAAGGGTCTTTTTTTGTGGCGCCAATAGATTTGTCACAACGTTCCTTTCTCGTTCCCTTCTCCTATACATTTCTTGTAGTGTCCAGAATGCCGTGCTTCAAGACACGTTAATCTTTGGTCCCGGTTGTTAAAATCTTTAAACCATTATGGAGGTCTTTAGGCGGTCTAAAACTCCAGGGTTGACCACTATACCTTCCTATAAATTTTTCGCCGAACTCTCAACAGTAGAAGTGATGTTTCTACGCGTGGAGTTTCCTCAACACCATATAAAAATGTACTAATATACTCCATATAAAAATAGTAACAGTCTTCGTTATACAAAAATAGAATCCCTTTCGAGGATGGACGAATAAAAACCAACTGTTTTATACTGTGTCTACTATATCTTGATTCAAACATCCTATGGTTAAAGACAACGGTACTAAAAAGGTTTACGTAAGCGTTTTATAGGAACTGTCCAATTTTAGAGAACACACACCGTAACGTGATCACGGCACGCTATGGTATAGAGCTGGGCTTCTCAAACTTTTGTGCGTTTTGTGCTTATAAAATAATCTTAAGCTTACGCAAATTAGGGTGGTCAAATGTCATGAAATGTTTAAAGGAAATTTTGTTTCAAGTGAGTTTTAAGGAACTTCGGTCTTTTTGTATCTATTTAGCGTTTTATTTATAAACTAGCGATCTGCCCTAGCTTCGATTCGGTTAATCAAGATTGTCGTAAGTAAGGTGTAGACTTGCTGTTGCTGTCTGAAAAGTGTCGCCTTGCATCACTGTGTATTCGATGATAGTTGCAAGGACATCCGTTCAATAGTTTGGAAGTTTAGTGCTGACATAGATGACTTTGTTCGACTTTGACTTTGTTCTACTTTGACTTTGTTCGACTTCGACTTTGTTTGTCTTTAACTTGTTTCTTTAAAAAATATGTATAGAAGAGGTACCATTTTGTCTTATATCTGACTAGTAGCCTCGCAGTCTTTCCCTTGCTGTACCTATTCCTGCGGGGATTTCGGGAAAAAAGTTGGGATATGGATAGTTGTGTTTGTTTGATAGACGAACTAACATACATCATCAGAAACTTACACATTTATATTAGTTATTTAAGATATTGGCAGGATATCTGAAGGAATACATACATCTAGACACGCGGCAGCGTGTCAAGCCAAGTTCAAGCAAAGGAACGGCTAGCCAGCGCCGAGTGTAATATTACACGAACCATTTGGTGCCACTTTTGACCCTTCTATAACTCAAAACCTATTTAACGTAAACACATGAAACTTCGTGTGTTTAATTATATCCATTAGGACATCTAGAAACCCAAATTTCATGAAGCTAGCTCAAACGGTTATAAAGATATGAACGTCAGAAAGTCGTAAATTTTAGTATTGACTGACTGACTGACATATAGTACCTAAACCTAACCTACTTCCAGATGACCTAGAAGGATGAAATTTGGAATCTAGCTTGGTAATTGTGTGTAAGCGTAAGAAAAAATCTAAAAATATAAAATAGTTAAAAAATAGGGGGGGTCCCCATACAAAAAATATATTTTTTAATTGTAGCGTTGGAACCGTTACTAGCAGATATTTGAAACTATCCCAATATATGTATTATTATATTTGCTATTTAACTGCAATATAAACGTAAAGTTAAGTAAAAAAAATAAGTGGTGTCCCCATTCAAAAAAACTTAAATTTCGCGCTAAACAACCGGCCAACGGTGTGTCGTCGGCGGCGCGCGGTAGGTACTTAGTTTATGACGCGGTCGGTCCACCGTCGCCCCAGCCAATCAGCGTCACGCTCTGATGAATAGTACACAATTATAAGCGGTAGCGATTTGGTAAAAATTTAGCGGGTCGGTTGGTTTATACCTGCATGGTAGTAAAGCGATGTATTATTGTTACCGATATAATGTATGTATTGACTAATTTAAGAATGCTGGTTGAACTCGCTCGCGCCTTGCACTTGTAGGCTAAGGACTCACGAAGCGGTTTTCACCCGTGCCCGCCGCGGTTGCGGGCCCGCAGCCTTTGTAGAATACAGATATTTATGTAAAAACTTAAAGCACATTTCACGACGCGTTTTACGCCCGCGGCGTGTGCGATTGTTTGCGGGTCCCGCTGCTCCAGCGGTCATCTTGTACCGGCGGGCGCGGGTCGCGGTCCCGCAGCCGCGGCGGGTTGCACCCGCGCGTTCTGCGGTCGGTTGGCGGGCGACCGCGCGTGGACAGCGGGGGGCGGGGGGGAGGTTAGAAATCCGACGCCATTTTGCAGTGACTTGTTATTACTCGTTGCGTAGTAGTTTCTGGTGTGTGTCCATGACGGTCTGGAACTCAACTGATCGTTTAACCGCCCGTCTTGCGATTATCAACCGCCAAGTTTGCGGGCGATAATCGCAACCGCGACGGCTGCGTAACCGCACAAAACTCCGGTCTCGTGAGTTTTGAAAATAAAACTCCATTCCGCCACCGCGGCGGGCACGGGTGAAAACCGCTTCGTGAGTCCTTACTCGTACGCGGGGGCAGCGCGCGGCTCACAAGCGCTATACGATACAATTTAAAATGCGAACGAACCAAAGTACCTATGCAGCGGAAACGCAAGAAAAAACAATAAATATCAATACCTAGTTTTCTTTACAAAAAGTAATGATATCCCACCAAAAACATAAATGTAAAAAAGGAGAGCCAAGTTCAATACAAAAATTATGCATGGCTATGGGCTTCGCTGCAAAAAGAATGGAGATCTAAATGAGGGCCAAGTTCTAGGCAATATCTCAATATGTATTTATAGGAACAAAATAACATTATGAACAAGTATTAAACTCTATTTCTTCTCTTTATTCGATACCTATGACAATTGCTGTTATTTAAAAATGTGAGATCTTAAAGTGGGTTAGATTTAACTTGGCCAGTTTGTTGTTATATGTTGAATAACTTTATAAAATGACTGCTGTAATGAAAACTGGTCAAGTCAAATCTAACTCACTTTAAGATCTCACATTTTTAAATAACAGCAATTGTCATAGGTATCGAATAAAGAGAAGAAATAGAGTTTAATACTTGTTCATAATGTTATTTTGTTCCTATAAATACATATTGAGATATTGCCTAGAACTTGGCCCTCATTTAGATCTCCATTCTTTTTGCAGCGAAGCCCATAGCCATGCATAATTTTTGTATTGAACTTGGCTCTCCTTTTTTACATTTATGTTTTTGGTGGGTATATTATACCTGATGGATAGGGGTAGCCTTAAGTTTGAGAAACCCTGATATAGGACACCCCTCGGTTTTAAATCATTAGGCTTATCGCACACCAGCTTGTGGTAGGTAAATACCATTATTGTTTTGACCAAAATTGTACAACGGAAATTACAGGTTGATTAAAATTAGGGGAATTTGATGACGTAGATTTTATATCCGGTAAAGTATTGTGTGTCACAAAGGGTAATTAATTTGAAACACTAAAATAACATAAATGTTTTATAATGGTATTTGTTGTATGTTCCAAGGTCTGAATATAAGTATTGTTTAGTTTTAGTGACTTTCACTTGCAATGCCTAAGATATTTTTGTATTAAAAAATGTGTTTCTTGTCGTTTACTGACACTGTTGTCATTGTTGAATGAAAGGTCACAGACAAACTTTGAAACAAGTGTCGTAATAATTCTGGACAACCACTTCTATTCCAAAAAAATTACCCTTTGGCAAATTACAAATTCTATAATCCTTATTGATATATAGGTAGTTATTCTAGAAGTTTGAATTTGACATGGTACTAAAATGCGAAGCATTATGAATTGAACTGTAAAACTGCTTAACATCTGAATCTGCCCTTACCTCAAAAATACGCCTATTGAATTTCATTCCTCGCTTAGATATCAAGCGATTTAATAAAAGCGCTTTATTTCGGGAGAAGCTGTTTAGTCCGGATTGCATTGTGAATTATTTAGTAGCGCGGGCTTTATTGTGCCTGGTTAAAGTATTAGATGGTGCCCCTTTGCTTTAAATATTCCATATTTAAATGAAGAATGGAAACTGCCCTTTTTAGGGTTCCGTACCCAAACGTAAAAACGGGACCCTATTACTGAGACTTCGCTGTCCATCCGTGCGTCCGTCTGTCACCCGGCTGTATCTCAAGAACGGTGATAGCTAGACAGTTGAAATTTTCACAGATGGTGTATTTCTATTGCTGCTATAACAACAAATGTATTAATATAAAAGTAGCTTTGTGTGTCTCTGTTGTCCATGTCTATTACTCCGTGTCCGTGCTTCTGTCTGTTACGCTTTCGCAAATAAACTACGGAACGGATTCTGATGAGATTTATATAGAACTCTAGACCTTGGAAAAGGACGTCCTTACCGTTTTTATCCCGAAATTCCCACGGGAACGGGAACTCTTAAGAGTATAGCTAGTAAATATAGCTTCTATATAAACCAGAAAAACACTCAACATTTATTGAATATGCAAATGAAATGACACAAGTGGTACTGTTTTATGAAATTCTCCCACAATGTAGGCAGGCCACGTTATTATTATATTAATATAACATTATACATTTATGTGACGTGGTTCAATGAGTCATAGCTAGGTTATAGAAGTGACATGAGACCTCTCAAACTTAGAACAGCTTTTTCACGCTCTATTCACGGCTTTTGTATGTTATTATGATGCTGGTTTAACTGGAAATTTCAGGGATGGTCCCTCACCTATGAATTTGGCTAATCTATATACAGTATACGTAGTTAGATCTATAGTTCAGTTATAGATAGATAGATTCCATACTTATAGAAAATGTTTATTGTTCGTTGATTTGAAAACGCCTATCTCTGGAACTACTATTGACCTGCGGTTTAACTTGCATTGTACCCGTTTCCGTGACAATTTTACTTTTATTTTATTGGGGACAAAAAACAGTTACATATATTACAATCTAACATGTATCGTTTAAATATAATCTACGTTAGTTAATATGTAACCAACTACATTATCCACTAATTACTTAAATGTATTAAAGAATATTCTAGTTGCTAAGTGGTACGGTCAGCCAAATATGTGGTCTACCACCCTACGGTTGAGATTCATTTGAACGTCATGAAACAACAAGGTCAATTTTAAACGTCATAACATAATTGTGCATAGAAAAGTCAACCTTAGCGATCGTTACATCTCGCAGAAACTTTTGTCAAAAGTGGTAGACCACTTTCTTGGCCGACCGTACATGAGAAACAATCCTAGTTGTGCACGTTCCCGTGAGAATTTCGAGATGAAAATATAGCTATAACCTTCCCGTTGAATGTGGCTATCTATTACATAAATAATTATTAAAATCGGACTGGTATTTCCTATTAGATAAGCCTGCCCAAACAAACAAAAACACAAATATTTATCTAACTCTTGAGCTTTATATTATTAGTATAGATAATTGTCCTCTTATATACTTACCACCTAAAACACTGTTATAAAGTGTTTTGTTTCTTTCTCTCTTTAGAAAATAGCGTTTGACGGAAAGGGACAAACCATTTGATACGTAAAATTATGTTAATAAGCGTTTATCTGTAAGGTCCTCAGGTTTTAGTTTAATTATCAATTTAATTTACACGTTAAGCAGTCGGTTCCTTTTGTTTCAATCTTCAAACCAGGTTGGTGTTTTGGCGGTCTAAAAACTCCGACACCAGGGATGGCCATTAACCTACTCGAAATTATTGCTTACTTAGACTATTATTTATACAACTCAAGTCCGAAATACCACTTGATTAACGTAATAATTTGTCAGCAGCGCAAAAGACTCTGCAAATATTCAACATCGAGATGAAATCTAAAATGAAGGCCCATACCATGAACGAGGATGTCGTCTTCTGGAAGTGGATCTCCCTCAACACCCTGGCTCTGGTGACGAAGATGTCGGTGTACCATTGGTCTATGGAGGGGGATTCTACTCCAGTGAAGATGTTTGACAGGCATTCGTCGCTCGCTGACTGCCAGATCATCAACTATAGGACGGATCCGAAGCAGCAATGGTTGTTGCTTGTTGGTGAGTCTTTGATTTTATAGGTTTTTAATGGCTATTCATAAGAACAGCTCCAATTTTGATAGATGCTATTTGAAATTCTCTTTTGTAATAAATGCTCTTTTTAGCGCTTTACGTAATTTGGACATTTTGATAACATACCCAGATGGGTTCTATTCAAAACCGTCCAGAAGTACTATTCTAAATCAGATTTTGTTCTTTCTGGACAACTATATTCGTTGACATGAGAAGAGAGGGGCTGCCAACACTCATATACTCCGGCTAAACTCTGAGAATTTATAAAGGCTGCCTAAGGCTGCCTAACCACCAAATCTATACTTATCAAATTTGTATTTGCAATGGTCGGATTGTATCATCATATCAAAACCCACATATGCCCTAAGACCTAAAAAATATCCTCAATTTCTTCCAAAGCCATCTCCGCCCAAAAAATATCTAGAAGTATATTAATAATCCTCGTTTCGTTTTCCAGGCATCTCCGCCCAACAAAACCGAGTAGTCGGTGCGATGCAACTGTACTCCGTAGAGCGTAAATGCTCTCAGCCCATCGAAGGACACGCGGCTTCGTTCGCCACCTTCAAGGCGGAAGGCAATGCTGAACCGTCGACTTTGTTCTGCTTCGCTGTCAGAACTGCTCAGGGAGGAAAACTTCATATTATTGGTGAGGACAAGAACTGTTTTTAACTAAAGTATAATTTTTCATACATCCCATCTTATTTATATTATGACTGATTACTGATTCTGCTAGGTAACGCTCGTGCCGTAGTTTGACTAAGCAATGTTAGTTCATTGCAATTGTTAAGCAAAGTGCAGCTCGATCCCTACTTGGATGGGTGGCCAATAATAGCATTTCTATCTGAGCGCTACCGTACTTCGGGGGAGCACGTAAAATTGTCGGTCCCGGTTATTTATATCGATAGACCAAGTCGGAGGTCTTTAGGCGGGCTAAAAACTCTGACACCAGGGTTGCCCACTTACCTACACGAACTTACTCGGTTTATATATACTTAAGAACTCCATTCTCATCCACAGAGGTCGGCCAAACTCCAGCAGGCAACCAACCGTTCCCCAAGAAAGCTGTCGACGTGTTCTTCCCAGCTGAAGCGCAGAACGATTTCCCCGTCGCCATGCAAGTGTCACCCAAGTATGACGTCATATACCTGATTACCAAATACGGGTATATACACATGTACGACATTGAGACTGGCACGTGTATCTATATGAACAGAATCTCGTCGGATACTATATTTGTGACTGCACCCCATGAGGCCACTGGCGGGATTATTGGTGAGTTCGATTTTTGAATATTTATCTTTGAGAAAAGATGTTGTTTTGTTTTTCCTAATAAAGTTTAAGAGCCTGTCCAGAAAGCGCGATTTACGCGCGTGTCCACTCGCGCGAAGGCACTCGCGCGTACTCGAGATACTAGAGCTACATACATCCCGTCCACATGCTATCGTGCGTAAAACGCGCGAGAGCATCTGGACGGAATGTATGTAGCTCTAGTAACTCGAGAACGCGCGAGTGCCTTCGCGCGAGTCGACACGCGCGTAAATCGCGCTTTCTGGACAGGCTCTTAGGGTGCCTTTATACTAGAGCTTGCTAAGTTGCTATTGTACGTTCCCACGGGAATTTCGGGATGAAAAATTGCTTTCCGATTCTCAGGCCTACCCGATAGTACACAAAATTTCATGAGAATCGGTCGAGCCGTTTCAGAGGAGTTCAACCACGGTACCCGTTCCCGCGGGAATTTCGGGATGAAAAATAGACGTTGTCCGATTCTCAGGCCTACCCGATATGTCCACAAAATTTCATGAGAATCGGTCGAGCCGTTTCAGAGGAGTTCAATTACGCACAACGTGACACGAGAATTTTATATATTTGATGAAATACCGAATCTTTCAAATATAACCCATATGATAACCTGAATTAGCCTATTTGCCATTAGTTTGAAAAATAGTTGTACAATGGCTTGTTTTGTGTGTGGAAAAATATCTGCACGACTGTGTACCACTATTGAACTCTTAGGAAAAAGTAGATCTACCAAGATCCAACTGCAATTATATGTATAATCGCCAACAAAACTGCTAATTCTTTTCACTAAATGTCGTCAATATAACCCATATTCCAAAAGCTTGTGACCTATACCCGGAATTTTAATTCGATTCCAGATTTGACAATTTCAGTGTTGCAACATTATGACAAGTACTAAATAGTGACGTTGCGAAATTATTCGATATGGAAATGGAATATTGCCGGATCGATTCTTCTCGTTTATAATTTTACTCTCGTAAACTAAGTACCTATATCAGGAAATTAAATATTTCTGAACCGATAATTTAGTTTTGACGATTAATTAACGATCTGAGACTTTTCTTTTATAATTGTGTGTGAAATAAATAAAAAAATGTGATCATGAAGGAACATGACAAATAAAACAGATCTAGACACGCGGCAGCGTGTCAAGCCAAGTTCAAGCAAAGGAACGGCTAGCCAGCGCCGAGTGTAATATTACACGAACCATTTGGTGCCACTTTTGACCCTTCTATAACTCAAAACCTATTTAACGTAAACACATGAAACTTCGTGTGTTTAATTATATCCATTAGGACATCTAGAAACCCAAATTTCATGAAGCTAGCTCAAACGGTTATAAAGATATGAACGTCAGAAAGTCGTAAATTTTAGTATTGACTGACTGACTGACATATAGTACCTAAACCTAACCTACTTCCAGATGACCTAGAAGGATGAAATTTGGAATCTAGCTCGGTAATTGTGTGTAAGCGTAAGAAAAAATCTAAAAATATAAAATAGTTAAAAAATAGGGGGGGTCCCCATACAAAAAATATATTTTTTAATTGTAGCGTTGGAACCGTTACTAGCAGATATTTGAAACTATCCCAATATATGTATTATTATATTTGCTATTTAACTGCAATATAAACGTAAAGTTAAGTAAAAAAAATAAGTGGTGTCCCCATTCAAAAAAACTTAAATTTCGCGCTAAACAACCGGCCAACGGTGTGTCGTCGGCGGCGCGCGGTAGGTAGGTTAGAAATCCGACGCCATTTTGCAGTGACTTGTTATTACTCGTTCTTTAAGTCATTAATAAGAGTAACAAATAATCCATAACGATCTCTTTCCGCAATCAGTGGATGTATCCAGAATCTTTTAGGCCTTCTTTTTTTAATTCTTCTGTGAAGGAAGTATAACGCAACAGCTCGTTTCTGGTGTGTGTCCATGACGGTCTGGAACTCAACTGATCGTTTAACCGCCCGTCTTGCAACCGCCCGTCTTGCGATTATCAACCGCCAAGTTTGCGGGCGATAATCGCAACCGCGACGGCTGCGTAACCGCACAAAACTCCGGTCTCGTGAGTTTTGGAAATAAAACTCCATTCCGCCACCGCGGCGGGCACGGGTGAAAACCGCTTCGTGAGTCCTTACTCGTAGTTTCTGGTGTGTGTCCATGACGGTCTGGAACTCAACTGATCGTTTAACCGCCCGTCTTGCGATTATCAACCGCCAAGTTTGCGGGCGATAATCGCAACCGCGACGGCTGCGTAACCGCACAAAACTCCGGTCTCGTGAGTTTTGAAAATAAAACTCCATTCCGCCACCGCGGCGGGCACGGGTGAAAACCGCTTCGTGAGTCCTTACTCGTACGCGGGGGCAGCGCGCGGCTCACAAGCGCTATACGATACAATTTAAAATGCGAACGAACCAAAGTACCTATGCAGCGGAAACGCAAGAAAAAACAATAAATATCAATACCTAGTTTTCTTTACAAAAAGTAATGATATCCCACCAAAAACATAAATGTAAAAAAGGAGAGCCAAGTTCAATACAAAAATTATGCATGGCTATGGGCTTCGCTGCAAAAAGAATGGAGATCTAAATGAGGGCCAAGTTCTAGGCAATATCTCAATATGTATTTATAGGAACAAAATAACATTATGAACAAGTATTAAACTCTATTTCTTCTCTTTATTCGATACCTATGACAATTGCTGTTATTTAAAAATGTGAGATCTTAAAGTGGGTTAGATTTAACTTGGCCAGTTTGTTGTTATATGTTGAATAACTTTATAAAATGACTGCTGTAATGAAAACTGGTCAAGTCAAATCTAACTCACTTTAAGATCTCACATTTTTAAATAACAGCAATTGTCATAGGTATCGAATAAAGAGAAGAAATAGAGTTTAATACTTGTTCATAATGTTATTTTGTTCCTATAAATACATATTGAGATATTGCCTAGAACTTGGCCCTCATTTAGATCTCCATTCTTTTTGCAGCGAAGCCCATAGCCATGCATAATTTTTGTATTGAACTTGGCTCTCCTTTTTTACATTTATGTTTTTGGTGGGATAGATGTATTATGGTAATAATTTATTTTATAAATTGTCGCCGTCATCGCTATCGCTGTCACTTTCTGTAACATTTATTATAAATGTGTCTGTGATATTGTCAATTAACATATCTTTGACAACATGGGATACGCATTTAGACCATTCGGTAGCTAATGTCAAATCTGGAATCGAATTAAAATTCCGCGGATACAAAATATCGATTCGCAATTAAATAAGATATTCGTATCACTACACTACACTAATAGATGTGGTATCATTATTTCACAAAATGACAGTAGCTAATGTCAAATCTGGAATCTAATTAAAATTCAGAGTATAGATGTTATTAATGTCCATACTGGTCTGAAATCTGGACAAGATCCAAAGTAATAGTGCAGTGTTATATACTTACATAATGTACTGTGTATAGGGTTATGTACTAATATGTCATGTGGTGTCATGGAATTACAACCTTGGTCGGAAAACATTTTGGCATTGATTATACTATTATTGGTATGTTTGTGTTTAATTTTAAAGCAAAAGAGTTTATGGATTGAGTATAAAAAACTACTTTTTCGTAAAATATGTGGCTCAGATGCCTTTAGAGTAGTAAAGTGTGAGCCTGCAATGTCACACTGCTACGCAAAGGCCTCTCATCTGACTGAAGATATCAGTACAGCGAGGAGGATTAGGCATTATCACCAAGCTTGCCATATGCGGGTTGGTGATCTCAAATCTCTCGCCTTGCCTTTAAAATAAAATAAAATATTTTTTTTTTGAAAATGTAACGTTAAGTCTAATGACCGTAAATATTCTTATTACTTAATAATATACATACATGCAAAAGTGTGTATTTGATGAATTAATTTTGATGTTTTTCCATAAAATATTTTTAAAGTTGGGTACGAATATAACAAAAATGTCTCATTATTCACAATTCAAAATGAATAGTGTTTGCTTAAACTTAAGAAACCATTAAAAATGTCTCATACAGGAATTTAGTTTTAAGTTCTTTTAAGTACCTATTATTTGTGATGAAATTGCTGGAATGTCTAATAAATAAATACTTACTTTCTCTTCCAGGTGTTAACCGTAAAGGCCAGGTCCTCTCCGTAACTGTTGAAGAAGACTCCATAGTTCCGTACATCAACACTGTGCTGCAGAACCCGGAGCTGGCTCTCCGCCTCGCCGTGAGGAATAACCTCGCCGGCGCCGAGGAGTTGTTCGTGAGGAAGTTTAATATGCTGTTCACTAACGGACAGTATGGAGAGGCGGCTAAGGTTAGTGCAGATATTATCCATACTAATATTATAATGAGGTAAAATTTGTAAGCTTGTATGTTCGAGGTAATCTTAAGAATTATCAGTCCGATTTTAATAATTCTTTTTGTAATAGATAGCCACATTCAACGGGAAGGTTAAAGGCTATTTTTCATCCCGAAATTCCCACGAGAACAGGCACCACGCGGGTAAAACCGCGGGTTGCTGCTAGTGTTTTATATGTACTTAATCGACGCTTAATAGACGTCTCGGTGGTTTAGTGGTATGTGCACTCGCCTGCCAAGGCTGAGGTCTCGGGTTCAATTCCCGGGTCGAGCGAAAAAATGTTTCCTACTTTTCAAACATGGCTCGGGTTTGAGATCACCAACTCGTATTATGCACGCGTGGTGATACGCCTAGGAGGAGTAGGCGGAATCACCCGCCTGTAATGTCCCACTGCTAGGCAAAAGTCTCTCATCTCACTGAAGATATCAGTACAGTGAGGAGGATGATGATGGTAATGATTTTAGCTTTATTCATCCACCCCTTTTACTCCCTCCTTGGCAGGTAGCAGCAATGGCCCCGCGCGGCATCCTCCGCACGCCGCAGACGATCCAGCGGTTCCAGCAGGTGCCCACGCAGCCGGGCCAGACGTCCCCTCTGCTGCAGTACTTCGGCATCCTGCTGGACCAAGCTCAACTGAATAAGTTCGAGTCCTTAGAGCTGTGTCGCCCAGTGTTGTTGCAAGGTGAGACGGTATAACAACTGTCAGGTGTCGTGTTGTGACCTACTTACTGCCTTATTCGTAAACGCTCTCCAACAAAAACACTGTTAGTGAGTGTTTTGTCTCTTTTGCTCTTTGGAAAATAGCGTATGTCAGAAAGGGACAAACCATTTGATAGCTAAAATAGTGCTAGTAAGCTTTTATGAATAAGGCCTTTATTGTTTGAAATCCCACTTTTAATTATAGTTTTCTTAGGTTTCATTAAAACGACACTTGACTAATGTACTTTTCTATACATTACATGTCAAAATCGGTCATTAAATCTCTAAGAAAGCATTTGACGTCTGAGTACGGGCGTAAATAGACTCAACCTAGCGTCAGTGTCACAAAATTTGATGTGCCATCCGCTTCTACTTAAGATAGTATTTTTCCAACAGGCCGCAAACAACTGCTCGAGAAATGGCTGAAAGAAGAAAAGCTGGAATGCTCGGAAGAGCTCGGCGATCTCGTCAAACAAGTGGATCCAACGCTCGCGCTCTCCGTGTACTTGCGAGCTAATGTGGCGAGCAAAGTGATTCAGTGCTTCGCTGAGACGGGACAGTTCCAGAAGATCGTGCTGTATGCTAAGAAGGTGGGTTGTTGATTGATAATGAATTGCGTTTGAGTATTCGGGCATAAAGAAATATTTTTAGGAAAACATAAAAAATAAAAATGTCCAGTAAAACATATAACTATTCCCACAGGTGGGGTACACGCCCGACTACATATTCCTGCTGCGGTCGGTGATGCGCTCGAGCCCCGAGCAGGGCGCCGGGTTCGCCGGCATGCTGGTGGCCGAGGAGCCGCCGCTGGCCGACATCAACCAGATCGTGGACGTGTTCATGGAGCAGAGCATGGTGCAGCAGTGCACCGCCTTCCTGCTCGACGCGCTCAAGAACAACCGCCTGGAGGAGGGCCCGCTGCAGACGAGGTCACATATCAACACCCTACAATCTATTTACATATTTTAACCGTGAATAAATTATTATTTGTTCAAACGGGAACTTACGTACGACAGAGGTTACGGTTGAGTGTCCCTCAACACATTTCGAACACATTCGATGACGTTCATGAAAAATTCGTGAAAAAATTACCCAAGAAGTTGTATTTAAGCGTATTGATGTACCTGCACAATAATTTAACATATCCAGTTTATCTTTTGTCGTATATCCTTAAAAAAATCTAATGATAACAATAATTATCTTATCCAGTAGAAAATGAAGTTAAACTAAATAATTAGTTGTAAATTAGTATTGATTGCTCTAAATCTGCGCTTTCATTTAGGTAAAGAAAAACGAACGCAGAAGCGTTCGGAGCGTAACCGAGCAATTAGTGTCCTTGTAATGGAAGCTAGAGTACTAGTGGATAATTCAATCATTCTGGTTTCTTAAGTTTAAGCGAACACTACTCATTTTGCATTGAAACTACTTTTACGGATACACTTCGCTTTTATTTTACATTTTTATCTGATGTTTCGGTCCCTTTACAGGAACCGTGGTCACAGAAGACCAGTCTTCATGTCTTCTGTGACCACGGTTCCTGTAAAGGGGCCGAAACATCAGATATAAATGTAAAATATTTCCATGTGAAATCAATCAATTCAATCATTGATTGAATTCACATGGTAAGACCGCGGTGCGCTACTAGTCTTATAACATTCATAATCCGTTCCCCAGACTCCTGGAAATGAACCTGATGTCGGCTCCACAAGTGGCGGACGCCATCCTGGGCAACGCGATGTTCACGCACTACGACCGCGCGCACGTGGCGCAGCTGTGCGAGAAGGCGGGGCTGCTGCAGCGCGCGCTCGAGCACTACACCGACCTCTACGACATCAAGCGGGCCGTGGTATGTATATAGATATACCATCTATATAAATAAAAATTAATCTCGTACTCGCATAACTTCAGAACAGCTGCACCAAATTGGATGATAATTTTTTTGTGTTCCTAATGGCGCATCCACACATGCCGCCGGCTTATGCCGCCGGGTTTCAGACCGCCTTGCCGCTGAATGCAGGCCGCCGGCTTTACCGGTGGTTGCCGGCGGCCTGCAGATGCGGTTGCAATTTTCGCAGTAGTGTTGTGACTTTCGTCTTAGTTAGTCGTGTACGTAGGATTGAAATTACGACAACACTACCACTCCGTATCGAAGCCGCAAGCAAACTGCCGCCGGCAACCAAAAGCCGCGCGTGCCGCGGCTGAGATGCGGCAAATGCCGGCGGCACGGCCGCCGGCCATGCCGCCGGCCGTGCCGCCGGGCATGTGTGGATGCGCCATTATTGTCAGGACAAGGTTTTTATAAAACAATCCCAATGTGCTGTGATTGGTGAATTGGTCTTCTAACACTCCCGATCCGTTTCAATGAAAACACACCCTTAGTTAAACTTTATATTAGACTTTATATATACACGTTTAGAGTTTAGTTTGAGTCTCATGGTTAATATGTTCAGCTATAAATATTAAATATTTTTTTTTTGCAGGTCCACACTCATCTCCTGCCCGCTGATTGGCTAGTCGGTTACTTCGGAAGTCTTTCAGTAGAAGATTCCCTGGAATGCCTCCGAGCTATGCTTCAAGCGAACATCCGTCAAAACCTACAGATTTGCGTGCAAATAGCTACGAAGTATCACGAACAATTGACTACTAAATCTCTCATTGAGTTGTTTGAAAGCTTCAAGACTTATGAAGGGCTTTTCTATTTCCTGGGATCGATTGTCAACTTCAGCCAGGACTCTGAAGTGCATTTCAAGTATATTCAGGTTAGTGTTGCTTTACTTTAATTGAAGATAAAATTTCGCGTAGTTTGACATTACGATTGTTAAGCAACGTGCAGATACTCACTATCAATTTGTGATCTTAACTAGTGGCGTTTATACCCGAGTGCTACGGACCGTGCAATCAATCAATTCAATCGTCAGACACTGTCGGAGACCTTTAGGCGGTCTAAAAACTCCGTCACCAGGGTTGACCACTAACCTACTCGAATTAAACTTCATTTTACTTATTCAAAGATTTTTTACCCAATTCTGAAACTTCTAAATACAATTTATACATCACTAGCAGCGCCCCGCGGTTTTACCCGCGTTGTGCCCGTTGCCGTGGGAATTTCGGGATTTTTTTACATAAAAACCTTCCTCTTGAATCACTCTACCTATTACAAAAAACCGCATCAAAATCCGTTGCGTAATTTTAAAGATTTAAGCATACAGACAAACAGACACGAAACAGAGACGACTTTATTTTATACTATGTAGTGATTATTCGTCTTAGTACCTCAATTTCTAACTCCCCCACTTTTTTCCTCCAGGCTGCCTGCAAAACCGGACAAATCAAGGAAGTGGAACGCATCTGCCGCGAGTCAAACTGCTACAACGCGGAACGTGTCAAGAATTTCCTCAAAGAGGCGAAGCTGCCCGACCAGCTGCCTTTGATTATTGTGTGCGATAGATTCGACTTCGTGCACGACTTGGTGCTCTATCTGTACAGGAACAGCTTGCAGAAGTATATCGAGATTTATGTGCAGAAGGTGAGTCTTTTAAAAATGTAATATTTTAATAAGTGTTTTTTCATGAAAGTACCAATGAGGGTTTTCACGAAAATGACACTTTTGACAGATTTCTGGACCTCACGTCTCAGTGCTGCTGCCTAGTGGGTGTCATTTCAGAAAACCCTCATTGAATAGGTGGTCTGGGCCTGCTAAGACTGAAGTCTCGGATTCAATTCCCGGGTCGGGCGACAACATGTTTCCTACTTTTCAAACATGGCTTGGGTTTGAAATCACCTACCCGGATTAGGCGCGCGTGGTGATTACGCCTTATCCTTTTCATTGGTGAGAACATGACTTGGCCCAGCAGGGGAACATTACGGGCGAATACTTTTCATCTAATAGGGCTTCATTAGGGATGTTTTAATAGATATTCTAATATACTTTTACTCGTCCATTAATTTCGTCTCTGTACTGTAGTAATATACTGTTAGAACAAAACATTTATTTTCAAGAACTATTTTGACAATTTGCATTTTCCTTAAAAGTTTAATTCAGTTAGATGTTTACGCAAATTTAATTTTATCAATTCAACTCTTTAATCCTCCTCACTGTACTGATATCTTCGGTGAGAGGCCTTTGGCCAGCAGTGGGACATTTCATACAAATACTTTGCTCTGTATTTCCCAGGTGAACCCATCCCGGTTGCCGGTAGTAGTGGGCGGTCTATTGGACGTTGACTGCGCTGAGGACATCATCAAGAACCTCATCCTCGTGGTAAGAGGACAGTTCAGCACCGACGAGCTGGTGGCTGAAGTTGAGAAGAGGAACAGGTAAACCTTTTTCCTGTAAATAGTTATTGTCTTTGGCTTGTCGGCCATATTTGTTTACTATATATTTAGCACATTATACTTAATGAAATGGGTCTGTATACACATATACATATGTCAATATATCTATACTAATATTATAAAGCTGCAGAGTTTGTTTGTTTGTTTGTTTGAACACGCTAATCTCGGGAGCTACTGGTCCGATTTGAAAAATTATATTTGTAATGAATAGCCACATTCAACGGGAAGGTTATAGGCTACTTATCCTGAAATTCCCACGGGAACGGGTACAACGCGAGTACAACCGCGGGGCGCTGCTAGTGTCTGTATATGCGGTGTAATTACCTCAAAACGTTGGGTACGTATTCGCTCAAAACAAAAAAGAAAAAGTGTTCGAACATAATTGGCTTACAACTCAGTATGTATTACTCAGTCAAAGTTTACTAATATATAACTAACTAGCTGTTTGCGTGGTGATTCGCGCGATCCAATAGATGGTGCTAGTTAACATTTTGTAGATCGCACTAAC
Source organism: Cyclophora albipunctata (assembly GCA_963082685.1). Taxonomy (NCBI): domain Eukaryota; kingdom Metazoa; phylum Arthropoda; class Insecta; order Lepidoptera; family Geometridae; genus Cyclophora; species Cyclophora albipunctata. The sequence continues at coordinate 5,467,535 of OY720133.1, forward strand.
GTTATTTTAGTGAGGTCGCACTCATACAATTTGTTGAGCAAAATACCCTGCTTTGAAGGCATCGACTTTAGGCAATCTGCATCTTAGTCAATTCACATTTCAGGCAAGCTGCTTCATCGGCATCCCTCGTTTTGGGTAGACAGCTTTTTAGGCAAATCTCATGTTTAGGTATAACGCCTTCGTTGGCATATAACTCATAACTCGATCAAGAGCGAAAAATCTACCTCTATAAAAGAGTAAAGGTATAAAAAATTTCTAACAGAATTATAATTTAATTTCAGATTAAAACTCCTTCTCCCGTGGCTTGAAACCCGCGTTCATGAAGGCAGCAATGAACCGGCCACCCACAACGCTCTAGCCAAGATCTACATCGATTCTAACAACAACCCCGAGAGGTTCCTCAAGGAGAATCAATGGTAACATTTGTTATACACTTACCTAGGAAGATCCTACCTAGTTCCTAATAATATTATCAGTGCGAAAGTTGGTGAGAATGTATGTATGTTTGGTATTCTTTCACGTAAAAACTACTGCACGGATTTGGATGAAACGTTTCAGTAATATAGGTTATATTTTATCCCGGATACGTTTATCCCGAATTTCCCGCGGGAAAGGGTATAATTAGAGTAAGAACGCGAGGCGCTACTAGTACTATCTTCTTCCTCCTTAGGACCTAAGCATCGAAACTGTTATAGCTACATGCGTGGTGAAGGGAAGCACTGCCACATTTAAAATCCTATTACACTAGTCGCTATGAGTTCGCGCGAGGATTCGCGGGTGGACGCAGCCGGCTCGCGTGCTGTTCGACGGCGCAAAGTTGTCGCTTATCCACATTAGATCTGTAGAGACGCGCTCGGTTGCCGTTCATCCGTATTAGATCACTAGAGTTGCGCTCTGTTGCCGCTCATTCATGTTAGATCCGTAGAGTCGCGCTTGGTTGCCGTTCATCCGTATTAGATCCGTAGAGACGCGCTCGGTTGCCATTTATTCGTATTGGATCCGTCGAGTCGCGCTCGGTTGCCGCTCGTCCGTAATAGAACCATGGTGGGTTATCGCTCATCCCCGGTGCTGCGCAGGTACGACTCGCGCGTGGTGGGGCGCTACTGCGAGAAGCGCGACCCGCACCTGGCGTGCGTGGCGTACGAGCGCGGCCAGTGCGACGCCGAGCTCATCGCCGTCTGCAACGACAACTCGCTGTTCAAGACGCAGGCGCGCTACCTCGTGCGGCGGCGCGACCAGGACCTGTGGCTCGACGTGCTGCACGAGGACAACCCCTTCAAGAGGCAGCTCATTGATCAGGTAACACTCCTCAACGACAACTCGCTGTTCAAGACGCAGGCGCGCTACCTCGTGCGGCGGCGCGACCAGGACCTGTGGCTCGACGTGCTGCACGAGGACAACCCCTTCAAGAGGCAGCTCATTGATCAGGTAACACTCCTCAACGACAACTCGCTGTTCAAGACGCAGGCGCGCTACCTCGTGCGGCGGCGCGACCAGGACCTGTGGCTCGACGTGCTGCACGAGGACAACCCCTTCAAGAGGCAGCTCATTGATCAGGTAACACTCCTCAACGACAACTCGCTGTTCAAGACGCAGGCGCGCTACCTCGTGCGGCGGCGCGACCAGGACCTGTGGCTCGACGTGCTGCACGAGGACAACCCCTTCAAGAGGCAGCTCATTGATCAGGTAACACTCCTCAACGACAACTCGCTGTTCAAGACGCAGGCGCGCTACCTCGTGCGGCGGCGCGACCAGGACCTGTGGCTCGACGTGCTGCACGAGGACAACCCCTTCAAGAGGCAGCTCATTGATCAGGTAACACTCCTCAACGACAACTCGCTGTTCAAGACGCAGGCGCGCTACCTCGTGCGGCGGCGCGACCAGGACCTGTGGCTCGACGTGCTGCACGAGGACAACCCCTTCAAGAGGCAGCTCATTGATCAGGTAACACTCCTCAACGACAACTCGCTGTTCAAGACGCAGGCGCGCTACCTCGTGCGGCGGCGCGACCAGGACCTGTGGCTCGACGTGCTGCACGAGGACAACCCCTTCAAGAGGCAGCTCATTGATCAGGTAACACTCCTCAACGACAACTCGCTGTTCAAGACGCAGGCGCGCTACCTCGTGCGGCGGCGCGACCAGGACCTGTGGCTCGACGTGCTGCACGAGGACAACCCCTTCAAGAGGCAGCTCATTGATCAGGTAACACTCCTCAACGACAACTCGCTGTTCAAGACGCAGGCGCGCTACCTCGTGCGGCGGCGCGACCAGGACCTGTGGCTCGACGTGCTGCACGAGGACAACCCCTTCAAGAGGCAGCTCATTGATCAGGTAACACTCCTCAACGACAACTCGCTGTTCAAGACGCAGGCGCGCTACCTCGTGCGGCGGCGCGACCAGGACCTGTGGCTCGACGTGCTGCACGAGGACAACCCCTTCAAGAGGCAGCTCATTGATCAGGTAACACTCCTCAACGACAACTCGCTGTTCAAGACGCAGGCGCGCTACCTCGTGCGGCGGCGCGACCAGGACCTGTGGCTCGACGTGCTGCACGAGGACAACCCCTTCAAGAGGCAGCTCATTGATCAGGTAACACTCCTCAACGACAACTCGCTGTTCAAGACGCAGGCGCGCTACCTCGTGCGGCGGCGCGACCAGGACCTGTGGCTCGACGTGCTGCACGAGGACAACCCCTTCAAGAGGCAGCTCATTGATCAGGTAACACTCCTCAACGACAACTCGCTGTTCAAGACGCAGGCGCGCTACCTCGTGCGGCGGCGCGACCAGGACCTGTGGCTCGACGTGCTGCACGAGGACAACCCCTTCAAGAGGCAGCTCATTGATCAGGTAACACTGCTCAACGACAACTCGCTGTTCAAGACGCAGGCGCGCTACCTCGTGCGGCGGCGCGACCAGGACCTGTGGCTCGACGTGCTGCACGAGGACAACCCCTTCAAGAGGCAGCTCATTGATCAGGTAACACTCCTCAACGACAACTCGCTGTTCAAGACGCAGGCGCGCTACCTCGTGCGGCGGCGCGACCAGGACCTGTGGCTCGACGTGCTGCACGAGGACAACCCCTTCAAGAGGCAGCTCATTGATCAGGTAACACTCCTCAACGACAACTCGCTGTTCAAGACGCAGGCGCGCTACCTCGTGCGGCGGCGCGACCAGGACCTGTGGCTCGACGTGCTGCACGAGGACAACCCCTTCAAGAGGCAGCTCATTGATCAGGTAACACTCCTCAACGACAACTCGCTGTTCAAGACGCAGGCGCGCTACCTCGTGCGGCGGCGCGACCAGGACCTGTGGCTCGACGTGCTGCACGAGGACAACCCCTTCAAGAGGCAGCTCATTGATCAGGTAACACTCCTCAACGACAACTCGCTGTTCAAGACGCAGGCGCGCTACCTCGTGCGGCGGCGCGACCAGGACCTGTGGCTCGACGTGCTGCACGAGGACAACCCCTTCAAGAGGCAGCTCATTGATCAGGTAACACTCCTCAACGACAACAGGTTCCTGAACACCACCACAGTATGCTCCAGGCGCCTGTAGCGGTTATCCCTTCCCCAGACACAAAGGAAACTTGACAAGAAGTTGTAATAAATGGGCGGAAGCGTAGATAAAAATGTAAAATGAAACCAAAGTGTATCCGTAAACGTAATTCAAAATCTATGATTATTTTCTAGTAACTAACTGTTGTTTATTTTTCACAGGTGGTCCAAACAGCCCTCTCCGAAACCCAAGACCCCGAGGATATCTCGGTGACAGTGAAGGCGTTCATGACCGCAGACCTGCCGAATGAATTGATCGAGTTGTTGGAGAAGATTGTGCTGGATAACTCGGTCTTCTCCGACCATAGGAACTTGCAGAACTTGCTTATACTTACAGGTATGTTTGTTTGTTAGAATATACTGCATTTGTATGCATATACATAGAAGTTAATATATTCATGTGGGTGTGTTGTGTAGCCAAAATTAAAAAGAGAGTACAGTCTCTTAATGAGCAATTTTATGAATGAATCAATTAACGCTATTAATTGGACAAAATATTGCTTTTGAACCACTTTACTTACTCAATATCCTTTTCTCTATTATCTATTTTTGTTTTCCTATATTTTTAAGTAATATGACCGATTTTTCAAGCAAAGCCAAAGGAAAAATATTTAGAGATTTCATTCCATTCTTTTTCATCTTTAGAATGAATTGTCTTTGGTTGGAATAGCAACCTTATTAGTTAACATTTTTTACTATTACATTATTCATACTATCCAACCAAATCATACTTTAGAAAATCATTCTTATACCTACAGCAATAAAGGCTACATTTTGACTACTACATACTTTCCAACCAAATTGTAATTAACAAAAATTACCTTTATTTCCACAGCAATAAAGGCCGACCGTTCCCGAGTGATGGAGTACATCAACCGTTTGGACAACTACGACGCCCCCGACATCGCTAACATTGCGATCAACAATGAACTTTACGAGGAAGCTTTCGCTATATTCAAGAAGTTTGACGTTAATACTTCGGCTATTCAGGTGAGATACTAGATTTGTTAGAGGGAGGGAGATAGATTTACGGTGCATATTATTATGTACGCCATATATTGGAAAGAGATAGATTTACTTTATTGTTGTAAGTGCAAGAGAGATGGTAATAGGTAAATCTGTTATAGTATCATATTTAAAATTAAATTCCAAGTCCTAATTGTAATCACTTGTGTCCATCTGTGAGACATTACATGCTACATTGATAGCTAAAATGCTGTTAATATTTGTTTATGAATTAGGACCTAACAATATTAACTTAATGAGTAGATAAATACCTGTATATTTTTTTGTTTAAGGGCATCTTCCTAACTAAAACACAATTTCCAGGTCTTAATCGAGCAAGTGAAAGATCTAGAACGCGCGTACGAGTTCGCCGAGCGTTGTAACGAGCCGGGCGTTTGGTCGCAACTCGCTAAGGCGCAGCTCCAACAGGGGCTGGTGAAGGAAGCGATCGACTCTTACATCAAGGCGGACGATCCGTCTGCGTATATGGACGTAGTGGATACCGCCACCAAGCAACAGAGCTGGGAAGACCTTGTGCGGTATTTGCAGGTGCGTGTGCTTGTATATTCAACTATAGATAGGTCTCTTTGAAGGAAAACTTGTGAATGAGTTACATAACATTTTGACGAAATAAATTTCATAAATATTTGGGACTTACTACCTATCAACCTGTACCATTTGAGTATTCGATTGTGGAAATCGTATTATAGTACATGGTGGATTTTTTTTATCGGTCAATATACAAGCAGTTTGCATTCCTGAAATTTTAAGAGATACGAAGACCTTTTCTAAGGAACCTTTGTCATCTATTCAAAAGATAATAAAAATTGCACTTAAAAAAATTGCCTTTCTAACTTATCTAAAATTGCAGCAAAGTTATGACATTCTTTGTATGAATATAAATGTAACTTTTGATTCTTTCGACTTTTGATATTACTAACCCCAATTTTCCCCACAGATGGCCCGCAAAAAGGCGCGCGAATCCTACATCGAATCCGAGCTCATCTACGCATACGCTCGCACCGGCCGCCTCGCCGACCTCGAAGAATTCATCTCGGGCCCGAACCACGCTGATATACAGAAGATCGGAGACCGCTGCTTCGAAGATAAGATGTACAATGCGGCCAAACTGTTGTACAATAACGTTAGCAACTTCGCACGGCTGGCCATCACGCTGGTGCATTTGAAGGAGTTCCAAGGTGGGTTCGGACTTCGGAGTAGATTGAAATTTAGAATGCATTTCAATTGAAGCATTGTGTGAATTAACATTGTCAAAATCTTTTCGTTATGCATTGTGATTGGTCAATTGCATATAGTCTGCAGTGATTACCGTGCAATTAATGGTATATAGTAGCTTATAGTTTAGTTGTTTAGCCATTTAGTTAGACAGAATAATTTTTATCGCGTTTAAAAGTGTCGGGTTGTTAAATAACATTAATAAAGTTAAGATTCATTTTGGTTTGTTGCCAAGTACGTAAAGTTAGTTATTGGGTTTTGAAATAAGTTTTGGATCGTTGAAATAAGGTTAATGTTTACAATATAGTACTGATGTAACGCGTAGAGGCCCTTTGGAGAAGGGCCTCTACGCGTTACATCGTTAGATCTGTAATCCCCACGCATGCCTCTCAAAAAGACCGGGCTTGTCCCGTGTCTCTACGGAGAAACACTATAATACTAATTATTATACTAACATCATGCTGTTAATGAGCAGGCGCCGTGGACAGCGCCCGTAAAGCGAACTCGACCCGCACGTGGAAGGAGGTTTGCTTCGCGTGCGTGGACGCGGGCGAGTTCCGCCTCGCGCAGATGTGCGGCCTGCACATCGTCGTGCACGCCGACGAGCTGGAGGACCTCATCAACTACTACCAGGTGCTCATCACTACCATACTACGTGTCTTAAGATGTTAACTAATATAGCAGATTCCAAACAGGATCCAGGAACAATACTCTCAATATTGAAGATAGGAAGACTATGGTTAAATAGAGTTTGATCCAAGCCTAGAGGTATTAAGAGTACTTTTCTTCGATAGTTTTGAGTGAAATATAATGTAAAGTATTAAATCATTTTGTGAAAACGAGGTATAATCAAATCACTTAAATTTTTACTCTACAAATATATTTAATCAAATATAGCGGCCATTGTGAGCAGGTTGAATTGCTGGTCACGGGGTAAATAAAATTTTAGAATTCATAATAATATATACTTGTATATGATAATGTTTAATACATATGTTATGTTTTTACTTACTAAAAGAACCTTCGGTGCCGCCAAAAAAACCCATAGTATAATACGTTAGTTATGTGTAACTTTGAAAAGACTGTATTATGTTTGGTACATAACTAATATTTTCCTCACTATCGTTACAGGACAGAGGCCACTTCGACGAGCTGATAAGCCTGCTGGAAGCCGCGCTGGGTCTGGAGCGAGCTCACATGGGCATGTTCACCGAGCTCGCCATCCTCTACTCCAAGTACAAGCCCGCCAAGATGAGGGAACATCTCGAACTGTTCTGGTCCAGGGTTAACATACCTAAGGTGAGAAGAATACTTAAAATATATACTTGAAAGGTGGATAAGTAAAACGTATTTATACTCTCACGATTGCACTTTTTTTTAATTAATGAAACGGGTTTGTATCCTGTGAAAAATGTTGTGGATTTGCAAAAATATTGGGGACAATATCTCACAAAAACCTCTTTGTGAGACTGCCCTCAGTTTGGTTAGGGCATTGCAGGCTGAATCACCTGATTTCCTGAAAAGTAAGATGATTCCATGCTTCGGAGGGCACGTTAAGCTGTCGGTCCCGGTTACTTTCTTCGGATAGTAGTCGTTACATGAGCCACGTCCGAGGCCTTTGGCGGCTCAATAACTGACTCCAGGATTGGTCAGGGTGATCATCCACTCGATGAAGAAGAAGACCATTCATGGAAAGGTTGTGGGATCAGATTAACCAAACCGACACAGTTTGTCCGTATCGATATTTTCATGTATGCAGTCATAAAAGAAAATATCGACGACGTCTGGGTGTCAATAATATATTCATACAAAGTCTTCCAAAATACAAGCTTAAACTTACTTTGTTGTACGTTGATCTAATTAACAGTGTGCGTATTTGTCGTTGGTATATTTATATTGATATAATCTTTTGGGCAGGTGCTGCGCGCGGCGGAGCACGCGCACCTGTGGTCGGAGCTGGTGTTCCTGTACGACAAGTACGAGGAGTACGACAACGCGGCGCTCACCATGATGCAGCACCCGGGCGAGGCGTGGCGCGAGGGCCACTTCAAGGATATCATCACCAAGGTGCGCGTGCCCCAACCGCCAACTGACACCATGTCACACATGTGACGGAGAGAAACAGTGCATTGTGTCATTATCAGAGTATTATTAAATAAGAGATTAGAGAGAGGGAGGAGGGGAGAGAAAAGATTTTTCACAAAACTAATAATACAATTTTAGTTTTCACCAAAATTGGAACTGAGGCGTTGGAGCGTTTTTCGTTATTCATAGTTTTGGATTTAGCTTAGTACATAGTTTGACCAACCCTTACACTATGTCATGTGGTAACAGCCTCCGTGGTCTTGTGGTTTGAGCGCCCGGCTCACGATCCGGAGGTTCCGGGTTCGATTCCCGGTGGGGACAATGTCTCACAAAAATCTCTTTGTGAGACGGTCCTCAGTTTGGTTAGGGCATTGCAGACTGAATAACCTGATTGGCCGAAAAGTAAGATGATTCCGTGCTTCGGACGGGCACGTTAAGCCGTCAGTCCCGGTTACTTTCTACGGATAGTAGTCGTTATATGAGCCATGTTAGAGGCCCTTGGCAGCTCCCTTGGCAACCATCCACTCGATGAAGAAGAAGAAGATTATATACTTAATTTGCCTCCGCAGGTGGCCAACATGGAGTTGTACTACAAAGCCATCCAGTTCTACCTGGACTACAAGCCGCTACTCCTCAACGACCTACTCCTCGTGCTTGCACCCCGCATGGACCACACTCGGGCGGTGTCGTTCTTCACTCGCGCCGGACACTTGCAACTAGTGAAGGCTTACCTGCGATCGGTGCAGAGTTTGAACAACAAGGCTGTGAACGAAGCGTTGAACTCGCTGCTTATTGATGAGGAAGATTATCAGGTAATCTGGTGTTTTAATTGATCATTTTAACTTGTAATTGATATAATCTGAAGTAGGCAAATTAACTTAAACATGTGGCAAACTTTTCTTTAATAAAAACAACAACAAAAATGTATAGAATACGTGTCAAAATTTCCCTATCGTTTTGGTACTGGAAAACGAATTCAAAACAATCTCTACCAATATAATAAAGCATAAGGGCCTTATTCATAAACGCTTACTAGCAGCATTTTATCTATCAAATGGTTTGTCCCTTTCTGACATACGCTATTTTCCAAAGAGCAAAAGAGACAAAACACTCACTAACAGTGTTTTAACGCGCTAATCTCGGGAACTGCCAATCCGAGTTGAATAACTATTTTTGTAATGGATAGCTATTCAATGGAAAGGTTGCCACTTAACTACGAGAGAAAATAAGATCGTTTCAACGAATTTTAATCAAATATTAGAGTTGGGATCTATTTCGGGGACCCGAACCCTGACATCAGGGGTTCACTTCGACTTAGCAATTTAAAACACGTTTTTTATAATTTTTCCTTTAAAATGTCTCCGTATGGCCAACTCTAATAGTTTAGTTCTGTTTTCAGGGACTACGAACATCGATAGACGCTTTCGACAACTTTGACACCATCGCACTCGCGCAGCAGTTGGAGAAACACGAACTCACGGAGTTCAGAAGAATCGCCGCCTACTTGTACAAAGGTAAATATTCCTTTATGAAAAACTAACAGCGCTCCGCGGTTTAACCCGCGTTGTACCCGTTCCCGTCGGAATTTCGGGATGAAAAATAGTCTATAAACTATTCAACTTCCCGTTGAATTTGGCTATCTATTACAAAAATAATTATTCAAATTGGACTGATAATTCCTGAGATTACCTCGAACATACAAACAAACAAACTTACAAATTTTACCTCTTTATAATATTAGTACATATAGATAAATATTTAAATATTTATTTAAAAGTAAGGTCTTGAACGCGCAACGCGACGTCAACACGCAACGTATTTGCATCTGCGACACATGCCTTTAGAAATTAAAAATTTTCTAATCAGTGGGCCAGTCAGTGGTCCCATTACCTTAACAATCATCTTGTGACCACGAGCGGTGTAATCTGCTCGAAACGTCGGGGACGTACATATTTTAATAAATACGGTTATATATTCTAATGCGATATGGCCCGTTTCATTTAGTATAATGAGTGCGAGTTTCACTTTGTGAGACTGTCCTCAGTTTGGTTAGGGCATTGCAGGCTGAATCACCTGACTGCCCGAAAAGTAAGATGATTCCGTGCTTCGGAGGGCACGTTAAGCCGTCGGTCCCGGTTACTTTCTACGGATAGTAGTCGTTACATGAGCCATGTCAGAGGCCTTTGGCTAAAAAGTGTATTATGCTTTCGCAGGCAACAACCGGTGGAAGCAAAGCGTGGAGCTGTGCAAGAAGGATGCGCTGTACGCGGACGCGATGGAGTACGCGGCCGAGTCGCGCCAGCCCGACGTCGCCGAGGAGCTGCTGGCCTGGTTCCTCGACCGAGACAACTTCGAGTGCTTCTCCGCCTGCCTCTACCAGGTACACTCACTCAGATACATGACACCTACAGATACATACATAACATCACGGAAGGTAAAGTTGAAGGAAAGAAAGAGATTAAAGAAAAAGTGTCTGTCATATCGTAGGAGCTTGCACTGAACAGGAATAGATGGAGAATTGCATCGGACTCACCGACAACAGCCTTGCTCTTAAATTTATGATGATGATGAGTGGGGTCGCATCTAAACATTTTAATGGCTAATCCACGTCATATAAAATCGGTTCAGGTGTTTAACCGTGAAAGCGTACATACAACCGTACACAAAATTGTCCACTTATAAATCTTACTACGGCTTTAACCTGTGCAGTTAAAAGTTAATAATTGTGTTTTGTATTCGCAGTGCTACGATCTCCTGAAGCCCGACGTAGTGATCGAGCTCGCGTGGAGACATAACATCATGGACTTCGCTATGCCATTCCTTATTCAGGTAAACACACATATTTCACCCTTCCAGTGGTCTTGGAATCACGTTGAATTTAAATGCCATATAACATATTTCAATTCAATTGTTTAATGTATATTCGTTACCAAATTGCATGATTTTTATACGGCCAATCAGCTCTTTCACTAAACTTTCCAAAATTTGCCAATACTATCAGCAACTGAATTTAACCAATCATCTTTCGCCAAACAGACTGTCCGAGAATTAACAACGAAGGTAGAAAAGTTGGAGGAAGCCGACGCGAAACGTACGACCGAGAGCGCCGAGCACGAGTCCAAGCCCGCCATGATCATGGAGCCGCAACTCATGTTGACAGCTGGTAAGAAGTGTTTATGTACAAGAGCAGCGCCCCGCGGTTTACCCGCGTTGTGCCCGTTCCCGTGGGAATTTCGGGATGAAAACTAGCCTATAACCTTCCCGTTGAATGTGGCTATCCATTACAAAAAGAAATATTCGAATCGGATTGGTAGCTTCTGAGATTTGCGCCTAGCAACACATTCAGCGATTCATTTTTATATTGTAGATATTAGTAAAGCTCTATAAGATGTAATTAAGTCTTTACCTAGTGGGCAACAAGTTAAATATACTCAAACGTATGTCGTATGTGTGTCAGTTAGTTACTTTACGTTTTCTCTCTCCCAGGTCCATCGATGCAGTACGGTGTCAACGTAGCGGGTATGCCTGCGCAGGCGTCGCCGTACGCGTATGCGGCGCAGGCGCCTTCGCCCGCACCTTACCACGGATACGGCATGTAGGGAACATAGTATACACTACAAACAAAAAAGTATACATAAGATGTTATACACGAGACGGAGTATACATTACAACACATCTGGCTCTCAGCAACAGGAGATAAGGCTTACAGATCATTGAGCATCGAATACTCACACTCAATTTGCAGGTACAGTCAACGTCATATATGTAAACACATTTTTACCTTGTTATAAGGTGAAATAATGAATACATATTTATGAAGTCGACTGTACGTAATAACTGTTAAACTGAAATTGCCGCGCAGTGATGGCCACTTTTTGAAATAAAAAAAATACATAATGTTGCGACTATTGAACGAATAAAAATAATTATACGTTCTTTGAACAAAATATTTATAATAATCATTCACTTCTGCACTATTGATCCTGTGGCGGAACATTAATTTAGTTTTGACATTACGAAACGTCAGATCACTGCACGGAATTTTGATTTGACATATGTCATATACTTTTGACAGCTAAATGTCTAAATTGTATGGAAGTTTGCTGTCAACATTATAAGTAAGCTGACTGCTCAATATTGAGTGTTATTGAGTATTCGAGTGCTAGCCTCGTAAATGTTGAGCGAGTTTCTCAAGTCGGTGAATTAAAGACCAAGGTCCCACGTCAAATATTAAACAGATTTTTCGATCTTCCAGAAAAACAGTGCATACTAAATTGGGGCTAGTTTACTAGTAGACACTTTAGATACGCCGATTGTAGCGCGTAAACTCTCTCAATGTCGTCCAGGCTTTAGAGTATGCGTGAGTTAACTATAGAGAGCACGGGAGTCTACGAAAGAGGTACAAAATAGTGTTTCTATTTCTTTCCTTAGTCTAGTAAAATCTTAGACAATTTAGTACCAACTTACTTAAATACTATAGATTTGATAGAAATGACAAAAGAACTAAATTATTGCTATTTTACGCTATCAAAATCTACGGAACGTTTATAGATTGGCCTAAGAAGATGCCCTTAATAGTTCGCTCAAGCATACTGTAACATTAGATCCAAAATGGCTGTTTGAATTTAGCTAAACGAATGTATAATAAATAATTGATTGTAGATTTTGTTCCGCTGTAAATGTACGAACGGTAGGACGCTTGTGTTTGTTATAATACTATTTATTGACATGGACATCACAATGGCAGTCCACAGGTTGACCACTGCGAATCGTTATATACTATAATATAGCGCTACACTATTAAGTACCTTTTCACCTTAGTGTTGCTATGTTAACTTTAACATGATTATTGGATAGCTATATTAGTCCATTGAAAAGTTACATTTGGGGTTGCGTTTTTTAGAGGATGCAATTTTATTTTTTTGATGTGTAGGGAGGTCAGTGTAAAGCTAAAACTAAGTTTGTGTGGTCGCCACCCTTCTCCCACGGCCGCCATCTTGAAAATAGGGGTTGAAATGGTTTTTACGATATATCTCAAACTATTAATTTGATAAAAAAAATTGTTAACATTTTTGTTGCAAATTAAATTCTCTACAACTTTGGTCCAGTGACTTTTTGTCGTAGAACTATACATAAAAAAGTTATAAGCGAAAATCAGAAATTCGAAAAGTAAAAATAAAAGACATAAGGGACATCACAGCTGCTGCTGATCCTAATACCGATCTACACATCAAAAAAATAGAATTGCGTCCTCTAAAAAATGCAAGGTAAGGCCTAAAAATGTAACATTTCGATGGACTATATTACGTCTACGTTTGATATAGGATAGGCCTTCTCTAGCAATTTAAGCAATTGCTATAACCGAAATTGGCAAGGAATATTACTATAGCGCTCGTGGCGTAGTTTAGCTAAGCAATGTTAACTCATTGCTATTGTTAAGCAACGTGCAGCTCGACCCCTACTTGGATGGGTGGCCGATAGTGGCATTTCTATCTGAGCGCTACCGTGCTTTGTAAGGCACGTTCAATTGTCGATCCCGGTCGTTTCAATCGTTAGAACATGTCGAAGGCGTCTAATAACTCCGGCACCAGGGTTGGTCTGGTAACTAACCTATGTACTCTAATTTACTGCGTTTGATTTCATTGGTGGATACCACCATCGCTATTACGTTGCTATGCTAAGTTTCATATGATTCGTGGATACTAAGCTTCACTTTGGTGGAAGGGTACTCCTATATATGTACATAGTGGTTGTTGCCAATGTCGTAATTGTATTGAAAAGTTTAGAAATTGAAAAAGTAAAATTTATATTAACAACTAATCTCGTATTATAGTTTATGAAACATTTTTCATGTGACAGCTTTAAGTTGACTGTTTGTTAAGAGATCTCGGTCTCCGCGCCTCCACACTGTGCAATAATAATTGGGATTTAATCACGAAAACTGAAACATTTTTCTATGAAAATCAATAGTAATTATATTGTTGTATGTATATAATGATTACTTTCGAGCCAGTTGAAATTATGTAATAGAAATCTACGATTGTAACTGAAATGCTAAAGTTATTTTTCTAGATGTTTTTAGAGTTATGTTTAGTTAAGACATTATTAGTTGGAGTATATGAGACGTGTGCTAGTAATGATATGGTCACGCGTGATGCCTTTGGTTTAACGTCACTCGATTGATGCCTTCACTAGGATAAGTGTCAACTTGAACGTGCGAACGTACCGGCAGACAACAAGCTAAATTAATATATCTTATTAGATAGTTATATTAGTTCACCTCGAGCGGTCTAGTAGGAAATGTCATAAATTATTTAAAATCATAAAATTGAATTGACTCATTCAAATCATTCCTATCATTAATAATGATAATATTGTTATGTCTCTTTCTTTCGAAAATAAATAAATTTTATTATTATAAAATGCAGAAAGAAAGTTTATTGTTTATTAATTAATTAGCATTGTATTTATTCATGTATAATACTGTTTCCCTGAATTTTATTATTGTAAGATTATAATATTATATGAATAAAAAGTAATTGAAATGAAGACTGTCGTTTTAATGCAAGTAATATGTTACTGACTCCATTTCCGTGGAATTCACCATCACACTTTCATACTTAATTTTAGTTGTACTGAAAATAAAACCTCAACCTACACTGAACATTGCAATATCTCGACAACTGTAAGATTTAGTGCAGATATACCGGAATTTTCGATGATTAAAATAACAAAATACCCCTCTAAGTATGTAGAGGGGGTATTTTGTTATGGGCCATCATTATCATCATCACTCATCAATAAATAAATTGAAATAAATACTTATTTGAATCACGGTAGTTACTGAGAATAGCCCGTTCAAACAAACATAGGACCCCTCTCTTGCTTTGAGGGTTTAGGACACCCTCTTTGACCTTCTGGGTGTGCTATATTTTGTAGTTGCGCGCTGTTCCTCAACGTTGCTCGCTGTTGTGCAACGTTGCCGCACATGTTGCGCGTCACGTAACGCTCGTCAATGGTCGCCTAGTGAATACATGGCTAAGGGCTCCCGCACACGGGCCACCGGCCACAACCACAAAACGCTGCCACCGGCATATTTCCTATAGTTTTCATACGTTTTACATGGACTCGCCGCACACGGTGCGCCGGTGGCCGCCACACGCTACACGCCAGAAGCTAAGTGTAGCGCCACATCTGCGGAACGTACGGCGCCGAACCTTCCGCTCTATGACACATCAGTCGAAATTACGCCGCGTACTGATGTGTCATAGATAACTTGAAATACACTACGAGCGTATTGAGCGGAAGGTTCGGCGCCGTACGTTCCGCAGATGTGGCCCTACACTAAAGGAAAGAAGCCGGTGGCCGCGTTTTGTGGCTGTGGCCGGTAGCCCGTGTGCGGCGACACTAAACTATTACATTCTGGAGAAAACAAAACGTGGCGACTGCACACTGGGATACCCTTACTAATATTGGCTATATCTCGAAAACTATCTGAGATAGCGAAAAAATAACGCAATTTTAATTATCCTATACCTGGTCAAGAAAAATAAAATAAGAAAATAATCATTTTTTTACAACTTTCGACTTTCTTTTATATATAGGTAGATATAAAAGTACATAAAATGATTTCTTATCAATTAATCTGTTCATAAACTACGTTACTTTCTACGGATAGTAGTCGTTACATGAGCTATGTCAGACGCCTTTGGCGGCTCAATAACTCTGACACCAGGATTGGTCAGGTTGACCATCCACTCCTTATCCACTCCTTATCGATCAAGAAGATAAGCTACATTGCCCTGTTATTACTTATTTCAAGAAGGGTTGTGAATATCTGTTGAAATCATTTTGGCCTATAAAAGTTTAATTTACGGTTACGGGAATAGCTCCTTATGGTAAACAAATTCGTAAAACAAAAAATAAAAGTCAATACATGATCATATTAACATAATTTATTCAACTTTTTACATAATAGAGATATTATAACATATACCCAGTTTGCAAAGACAAATGACTATCGGATTTTTTAATTTAAAATGAAATATTTGTCTTTACAACTGGGTGACATCGTTAAATCTATAAATGATTGCAAACGCACCTTCCATACTTAAGTTTTCGATATAAACATCATTGATACATACCTTTGAATACATCTACAAACACTTATCTACTCATCAAGTTCATATATTATTCAATTAATTTTACAAGTCATATTTTGTATAAATATTTTGTTTTTCTTTCCAAATGATTATTTTATACTTTAACATTTTTGAAATCAGACAGGTAAACAACAGTACCCTTTGGTTTATTATTAAATGCATTTTGCGTACACAAAATCGAGTTATTATAGAAATCTGTCGAGTGATTTTTAGTAAATATATATGACTAAAAATAAATAAAATCAAATTACTTACTAAAATCAACTTTATTTGTGAATCTGGTTATGATATTTTCAACTGTGAAAAAAGCATTAGAATTCTGTGTAATCAAATATTCTTCTTCAATTAATTTTCTACTTCTTTCAATATTTTATATGAAACCTTCATCAAAATCTTTGGATTCAAGTTTATTTGTTCCAACTTGGTCAAACCATCCAATTAAAATCGCAATACAATTCAACAAGCAACATCTAAAACAACCCAGATTCACAAACAAACCCAAACACAATGGAATCGAAAAGTCTTTAATACTTCAAAATATACATACATATAAAAAAAACGAGATTACGACTTTATGATAGCTTCATACGCTTGGAAGATACAAGTAGCGACCTCTACAGTGCGAGATTTAAGACTGAGAGTTGCCTCAGGGTTGCCAGGCTGTAGTTTGAGTTCTAAAAGTACCCAGATATTGTTTGTGAGTTTGAGCGACTGGTATAGCATGTCTTGGCCCTCGACGTTGCGTTTGGCGATGGTGAAGATGTTATTGAGAGTCATCTTTTGGGCGATAGTGTCTGCGTTGCCTAAGACATTTGACAGCGAGTGTTGTACCTCGTTGGCTGCGGGGATTTCTTTCCAAGTGGTCAGGAATACCCGCTTGTCCAGCTGACCGTCTTCGGTGAAGAGGATGTGAGCCGGCATGAGGCAGGCGAAGTAAAACACGTCTACGTTGTTTTTGATTGCTACCTGGAATTGGGATGTTTTGGTTTTAGTATGAGAAAGTTACTAATTTTCGTACATGGCTCGGGTTCGAGATCGCCAATCCGAGTTGGCAAGCGTGGTGATTACGATATTTTTTCTCACTGTACTGATATTCGGTGAAATGAGAGGCCTTTGCTCAGCAGTGGGACATTACAGTATAATACATAATAATACATAGTTTTTGCGCAGGGGCTTATAAATTTAAAATGTTACTTGTATAATTATACCTGTAAGTTGTTAAGCGGGTCCATCCGCTGCACGGGCCCGGCGGTGGCGAGCGTTAACGCGGCGTCAGTCGACGCGCCCGCGCCCAACGCGCCTACCAGCAGCCCGCCCGCAGGTGAAACGCCGAAACTGAAGTCATGTAAGATTTAGTAAGATTACAGTCAATTAATTGATTTAGGACATCATCATGGCTTTGATATCCATGATGATACAGTATATGTAATAAAAGTACATTGTCACCTGTTTTTATTGAGTTGTATGGCGAAACCGGACATCGCTTGCATCGCTTTGTTGGTGAATGTCATCTCCATGCGCGGCTGGCCGTTCACTCGAGTGAATGTGCCCCATATTTCAAGTCCTAGGGGAAAAATAAAGAAAAATCATTGGTGTACTAGGTTCTAATAACCCACAGCTGGGTCATTAGAACCACAAAGGCGGCATATCATACAAACATGCATTTATAACAGTAGGATTACCTTTCCCCTTATCCGCGGGCAGCCAGCATTGCTTGGGCGGCGCGTAGGAAGCCGGCGGCGCGCCCACGCCGAAGATGTCCCCCAGCAGCCCCGACGAGCTCGCGCCGCCCGGAGCCGCCGCCTCCGGCCCGCCGCCCAGCTGCACACCCACAAACACTTGTTAGTATTCCAAGTATTTTAACTATGAACACTTAAAACTTAACTATCAGATTTTAGCTCGAAAGTAAACGAATGTATAAATGAATGAATGAATAAATGTATGTAAGAGTGAATGCGATGTGAGATGCAGTGGTATGTAGCGGCACCCACCAGCGAGTCGAGCCCGGCGGCCAGCAGGTCGAGGCCGGCGGCGGGCGCGGGCGCGCCGATGTCCATCGACAGCAGGTCGCCGATCAGAGACTCCTGGAGGACAACCCACGGCATTACTACAACTCTAGGGAACTTAATCATTTATAATAATAGGTCATAATAAAACATGACTGCCAAACATACTGTATGGAATTGTATACTGAATTATGAAGAAATTCAATTTACGTGCTTTCACGGAACGCCATTTTGATTATCAAAATGGCGTCGCATTGTTGTATCAGTAGTGTTGGTATAGTGTAGTATAGACCTTTGTTAGTCGGTATGGTACCTGGTTGGGTATGACGGTGGGCTGCGGCGCCGGCGTCTCGTCGGCGACCGCGCCGCGCGCCGGCAGCGACTTGCGCACGCCCGCGCCGCGACCTGCGGGAATGACAGGAACATATTAATAACTAGTCGCGCTCCACGATGTTACCCGCGTTGGACCCGTCCCGCGGGAATTTTGGGATAAAATGTATCTTATTTGTTATTCTGATGAATAACCTATATTACTGAAAAGTTTCAGAGAAGTGGTTGAAAAATTAGTCATGTTTGTTTGAATTTTAACTGTCGTAAGCAAAAATTGTTTGGATTTTAACAGGTCCGTCTTTTCGTATGGAATATAGATATATCTGAATAAATGTTTGTATTCTATTGTATACATTGATGTACCTTCAACGAAGGCGGTGGGCGGCTTGTGGTAGACGGAGGCGAGCGAGCTGATGTGGCAGATGAGCTCGTCGAGCAGCGTGGGCTCCAGCAGGTCCGTCTCCTCGGAGATGAGCGGCTTGTCGGCCAGCACCACCTCCTTGGCGGCGCCCGGGTCCGTCGACAGCAGCCGCCAGTAGATGAAGCCGCGGTCCCTGCGCGCCACAGCACGAACAGACCATCACATATACGGACACACTCACTTCACAAATCTAAATAAATATACCCGGACAAATTCACACACGGTTAATTAGACCCAAACTAAGCTCTAAGTTTGTAATATGGAATCTAACTCACTGATACTAATACATATACAAATACTTCATAAAGTTTATAAGAATACATAATAGGTATGATGACAGTAATCAAGTATCGACAAAATATTTATCTGCACTAATGAAATATTTATTCAAAGATTTTGAAAAATGCATGTATTCTCTTATTAATGGCGCCATTAATAATGTATTTGTGAAAATAAATTAACAAAATACAACAATCCGCCATGATAGCTTAAACACCAATCAGAGAAATTACGTCACGTCTCAGTAAACGTCATTTCGTTGGATATGGATATTTTTTATTAATCTGGATATTATAAAAACCACCACAGAAAGTCTTTGAAAAATATGAATTAATGAACATTTCGGTACTTGAAACCGAGTTGAATAAATTGTTTAGTTTAGTAGCAATGCGTAAAATAGAACATAGTGAAGGTATTTGACATTTGAGGTGCGTTCTGAATATGAAATTATGTAATAATTTTAACTATAGCTTTGAATTAGTATAAAGAATTAATGGAATATCATTTTTTCCTGCGTTACTTTTAACTTACTGATACGCGCATTTAATATACAAATATATTCGCGTAATTTTAAGATATTATGTCATTTCTGTACACAGCCAGGTCAAAAATGGGCATCCTTCTTTAGAAGTATTTTACCTCAAATCGGGATTGTCAGAGTCTTGCGTGGCCAAGCTCAATACATGTTGCACGAGCTCTTGAGTGTCCGCCGGCCGTTTCAGGAACAGTTTCACTACAGCCGTCAACAACTGCAGTTGTACCTGACAGACGAACAATAAGACATTTAATATAAGTTGTTATGCGAACATTTTGAATTGAAACTACAGTCACAGAAGATTGCATAAAAGTTTTAAGAATGTTTTCCGTGACCATGGTTCACGTAAAGGGACATGTCAGATAAACTTGTAAAATAAAAGCAAAGTGTATACGTTAACGTAGTCAATTTAAAACATATTATTTAGATTATTATTCTAATCGGATCAAAAACATTTTGTAAAATTTTAGCAAGTAAATTCTACTAATAATTAGATTCGTAGCTAATTGCTTGGTAGAAAATGGATTCGTAGTTAATGTCTTCCACTGCACATCTTTTGGTAGGATTTTTTAATGATAATATATTAGTAGCAAATGTTTTGCTAGAAAAGTTATTCGTAGAAAAACTTTTGGTAGAAAATGGTTTCGTTACATATATACTTTTTAATACAGACAGACATGGCGGAGGAATTTGTTTTATACCATGTACAATCAAATCAAATGAAATGAAAATAAATTAAACATGAAAGTATTAACTTACCTGTGCGTTTTCATCGTGGAATCCTTCCAGGAAAGAGTCTAGGAGCTCGTCCGCGTTGTCTATACGTTCTGCGTACTCACCCACGATCCATACCTGTGGAATAAGTTGAAGATATTAATATTTGTATAATTGGTAAGTTTTGAGTAGGTTAGGGAGTTTAGGCCCATCTCGTAGCCAGATTTGGTAGCTAGCTACGAAATGAGAAAAGTGTTTTCCCATCTTGTAGCTAGCTACTAAATGGGAACGATCTATTCGGAAGGTTAGGGTTATTTTTTTTTTTACTTGTTAAAATCCTAAATCTTGGACTTTCGAATTCCTATTTCGTAGCCACCTTCGAATCGGGATTATTTCTCCCATTTGGAAGCTAGCTACCAAAACTGGCTACGAGATGGGCCTAAACCGGTTAGGGACCAACCCAAGTGGTGACAGTTTTAAAAAACTAAGTTTAATAAGTGAACTCATAATATTGTTGCGGCCTTAGGTCTCTAACCTTGTCCTCCCCCTCCTCTCTGTAAGTTGATAAAATGTCGTAAGAAAATGAGCCCCAACAATTTTAAATAAATCCGAAAGTAAGGTTTTGTGATGCTACACTTCTCAAAAACAAAAACTTTGTAAAATAAAAGCATTCCAATTGATAAGATAACCTTTTTTCTCTTTTTAAAAGTTTGATCATGTCGTCGTCACTGTACTAATATCTTCAGTGAGATGAGAGGCTTCAGCCCAGCAGAGCAGGACATTACAAGCGAATACTTATTACTTTTTATTTATTCATGTCGATGAAAAATCATAGACTAACTCACCATAGACGCTCTGGCTTCGGGCTCATCCAACGTGTCGAGATTCTCGCACAGAGTACTGATGATGCTCTCGTACTTGTTCGGGTACTTTCTGAATATGTCCTTGATGACGACTATGGCCTCCTGCACTACATAGTTCACTTTGGTCTGGATCAACTCGAGAAGCGTAGAGACGCAGCGCTCGGCTGATGGTTCAACCTGAAAAAGGGAAATAGGATTGAATATATTTTTCGGAATCCTAGCTATAAGAAAACTTACGAAGAAATCCTACTAATATTATAAATGCGAAAGTTTGTGAGGATGTATGTACCTAAGTTTGTTACTCTTTCATGAAAAATCTACTGAACGGATTTGGATGAAACTTTACAGTAATATAGGTTATTAATGACTGGTCTTTATCTTGTGTCTTTTATCGCTCCGCGGTATTATCCGTGCGCTAGTAAAAAGATAAAGTGAAACCAATTTAGTTTATACCAGCTGCGCTCCGCGGTGTTACCCGCGTTGTACCCGTTCCCGGGGGAATTTCGGGATAAAATGTATCCCATGTGTTATTCTGATGTATAACCTATATAACTGTAAAGTTTCATCCAAATCCGTTTAGTGAAAGAGTAACAAACATACAAACATCCTCACAAACTTTCGCATTTATAATATTAGTAGGATTGCTCATTATGTTCGATACAACACAACCCGCACCTTGATAGCACATCTCCCGATGGCCCTCACAGCTTTCCTCACGAAGTCCACATCCACCTCGGTGGCGTACTCCTTGAGCTCGCCGAGCACCTGCGCGATGTTCGCCTGCGACGCGAGCCGGATCATTATGTCCAACTTCTCGAGCTTCACGTAGATCGGGTCGTTGTACTTGACGAAGAACACCTGAGGGTGAAAATAAGTAAATAATAATGTTAATAGGTCATTTTTTTCAACTATAATGAATATTTTTCAGACATTTTTCCTTTATTTTCTTTAAAAAAAATTGTTTTGTTTTTAAAGTAAAATTATTATTTGACAAGCCCATTGGCAGTGGCAGTGAGAGCGCTTAGTTTGTCGAGGGTCACGGGTTCAATTCCCGTCCGGAGTCAACAATATGTCAAGACATCTGACCTATCTGACCTGTATGAGCTACCTGACCTATCTGACCTACTTGACCTATCTGACCTACTTGACCTATCTGACCTACTTGACCTATATGAGCTACCTGACCTATTCGACCTACCTTCATCTCGTGCTTCAGTATCTCGGGTCGTTTCTGCACCACCAAGTTGATGTTCCTCAGCGCGACGTACTGCACTTCCGGCTCGGCGCTCAGGAGTGTCACTAATGGCGGCGCCAGCTTCCGGGACAGAGTGCTGACCAGCTCAGTGTCGGAGGACACCATCTCCATCAGTTTCATCAGAACCTGTCGGGGAAGAGTTTATGAATACACTGTTGATTCCAGTGATTCCAAATTAAGAAAATAAAAAATTTAAAAACGCCTGACACAAAAACTTTAGTTCCATTTAAAAAGTAAAAAATAATAATAAAAACCTCAATCCTAAAGTATGTATGTATTAATAATTCTTAAAAACAATACATCGCGTTGGAGGCCGCTCCAAATTATTTACTATAGCGCCCTGCGGTTGTACCCATTGTACCCGCGTTGTACCCATACCCGCGGGAATTTCGCGATAAAAAGTAGCCTATATCCTTTCTCAAGTTCTGGACTAACTGTGTACCAAATTTCATTCAAATCGGTTGAGTAGTTTTGGCGTGAAAGCGTTACAGACAGACAGAGTTACTTTCGCATTTATAATATGATTTATTATTTACGATTTTTTTTCTTAAGCGACACATGTCTTAGGTAGGCATGTGACACTTCTGTTATGTCTTTTATTAGATCGTTGTCGTACCGTACCTTGACAGCAGAAAGCACTACAGCCGCGTTGGCGTGCGCCAGCCGCGGCGTGATCCTCTCGCAGATGGAGTGCGCCTCGCGCGCGTCCCGCGGCTGGTAGTTGGACAGCGCGTCCAGGATGAACACCTGGCCCCACTCCGTGCACTCGTTCAGAGCTGTCAGCAGTTTGTTTATGGTCGGCGCGTTCATTTCTGTGGGGAAAAAAGGAAATTTAATAACATGTCACTTAGAATATTCAAAAAATGTAATATATTTTTCGTGTCGCGGTGTTTATTGCCAAACTCCTCCGAAATGGCTCGACCGATTTTCATGAAATTTTGTGTGCATTACGGACCGGCCTGAGGGTCGTTCTATTTGTCATACCCCTAAATCATAAGGGTGGTAAGTGCCTTAATTAAAAAAAAAATATTTACATGGCAAAACAACATTTGCCGGGTCGGCTAGTAAAATAGTATGATTTTAGTATAGAAATCGACTCTAGGTGTAGTCTATACACCTAGAGATATTAAGCTATCCGATATATTTTTTTTGTTTGTTTGTTGGAACGCGCTACTCTCAGAAACTACCAATCCGCTTTTAAAAAATCTTTCTGTAATGGATAGCTTCATTTTACGGAAAGGTTATAGGCTTTTTTTCATCTCCAAATTCCCACGGGCAGAAACCGGAGGGCGCTGCTAGTATTTAAGAAACTACAAAGTTCATCACTTTACACTTACCAACAAGCGGTTGCCCAGAGACGCTGGCCTCGTTGATCTCGGAGAGCGCGGCGACCGCATTAGCCACCACCATGGGGTTGGAGTCGCTCAGCAGATCCTTCAGCTGGTCCAGGAAGCCCTACGAAAATATACCATAATGCATTTGTTTTGGTAGGTACATAAGTTAGAGTAGATTAATGGCCAACCCTGGCGTCAGAATTTTTGTTTATAGGTGCAATCCGTGCATCACTATTACCAAATATGTTCCGAGATTGTCCAAACTCGATATAGCAATACTTATATTATACCTTTGTACTTTTCTTTGTTACAGTTCAATAATTACCTTAAACTTTACGTTAAAAAGTTGTCATACGATTCGCTTCGTCATTTGATATCTACTATGTAACTAATTTACAAGCAAATATCAACCTTATCGACTTAAACAGAGAGGTCCTGACTCTGAGGTTATTACCATGTCTAACATATTGCTGAATAGCCGTCTTAATTCATAAAAGGAGAATAAAATGCTACAGCCACATTTTAGAAGTTTAAACCACATGGATAGACTGTACCTGATCCTCAACCATGCTCGACGATATATCATAGAGCTTCGCCACACACACCGCCGCAGTCTTCCTCACATAAGGGTCTTCGTCTTTGAGGCACTTGCGCAGCGGTTCACACAGATACTCGGTGATCTTATCCACTCTAATACATCCCATGGTGCGGACAGCCAACGCGCGGATCAGGGGGTTCGAGTCTTCACAATCCTGGGGGTGTTTGGGGGTGATTAGTTGACGAGGGGTAGTTTGGATTGTGTGTTTATGGTTTATGCGAAGCTTGTATGTGGAATTTTGTTTTTGTTTCATAGTATTTTAAGGTTTATGAGTATACTAGCAGCACCCCGCGGTTTTACCCGCGTTGTGCCCGTTCCCGTGGGAATTTCAGGAATTTTTTTACATAAAAACCTTCCTCTTGAATCACTCTACCTATTACAAAAAACCGCATCAAAATCCGTTGCGTAATTTTAAAGATTTAAGCATACAGACAAACAGACAAACAAACAGACAAAAATAGCGACTTTGTTTTATACTATGTAGTGAAGAGTGTTGTGTTAGTTACACAATTTATAACTCGAGAACGGCTGGACCGACTTTAATGATTCTTTATTTATTTTATTTGTTTCAGTCAGGACATGAATAGAATATTGAGCAATAAAAATCCCGAAATTCCTCTGGGAACGAGTGCACTGCGGGTGACACCGCAGGACACAGCTATTATATTATAGTCCTGCTTTGTTTATTATAAAATTAAAGTAATGTTCAATAATTCAAATACATTATTGTATTGTAAGGGCTCTCTTGAAACATTAAATTCTAGTGAATTTTTTCTATAAGTTAGTTTATCCATGCAATTTGTAAAGTATTGTAGTGACATCTATGAGTGGGAGTTAGGAACGAGGTTTACCTTAACAAGCTGGTATGTTGGTAGTTCCTTCCCCATTATATGACACAGTTAAAACGACAAAACACACAATGTAAAAAGGCCAATTTTTCAATCTCCAGGTAATGTTTTATCAGAGATATAAATTACAATTTAAAATTGGAATTTCTATGAGATTATGAATGTAGATAACCAGTCAGTCAATAGACGGATAAACATTATCTGACGATTGAAAAATCAGCTCTTACAATATTAGTTTGAATCGCTACAATAGTCAAATTAGTTTCTTTAATTGTTTTTCGAGGCTTTACTTCAGAGCACATGACAGTACTACATGCAACAATACAAGACAAGATGATATTATCAACACCTGTGCACTGATTGGTGGAAAGCTCTGCACCAATCACGACGCAGTGGGTATCACGTTTTGTTGCATGTGTTAGCCGTCATGGCGAGCGGGGGCTATGATATGATCCTCGTAATCATCACTTTTGGGGCACTCTGACATCCAGAAAATATCCTATCCACTATAAAATATACATTTGCTGCTTATTTATAAACACACTTTATGTAAAATACTGTTATAGAGTGATTTGTCTCTTTTGCTCTTTGGTAAATACCATATGTCAGTAAGGGACAACCATTTGATAGCTAAAATGCTGTTAAAGTGTTTATGGTTAAGTCCCTTACTATTTATCTAATATAATTTATTATTTTCAGTAAATAAAAAACTCATAAAATAAAACCAAAATCAGACATACCTTAACAAAAGTGTTGACGGCCATAATGGCCATGTCGGGCTGCGACTTGGCGTAGTTCATCAGATACAAGTAGACCAGTTTCTTTAGCTCCAAATTGTCCGTCTGCATGCAGTTGACCACATCTGGGAATAATGCCGAGACATCTTTGCCTACTGTCATAGAGGCTATCACCTGAAAGGGAAATTATATGTTTTGAAAAGAGAATTACAATTTTTAAAAAGAGAATTGAATAAATATAGACATAAACTTATTTTTTGATTACTCTAAGATTGCTCTTTGGAGTTAATTTGAACTGTTCCATCCAATGTTCCATTTTTGTAAATATTTAGGGTTTATGATGCCACAGATTGCCACACAGCAAAAGCAGGTCAACTAAGGGTTATAAGGAAAAAGGACTGGCTATGGGGAAGTTTTAATAAATGAATCTTTTACTATCAATCTGAAATATACTCTAGGATAAGTTTTATAACATAAATGAGTTTATTAAGATTAGGAACCTACCTATACTACTATTATCATTATCAGTTAGTTATTACACTATCTATGTAAAAATAAGCAACACTATTGTTACACAAAACATTTTGTGATTGCTGATCAATGTAAGGTCCTAACATGGTTATTATATGATTCAATTACGTGGAAGATGTCTACTAACTAATATATATAAGTTTCAATGAACTGCAACTGGAGAAATGACCTAAAACATACCTTCTTGACGGCTTCCTTTTTCTTCTCCTTCTTATCACTGTTCAACTCAGATTTTAACTCAAATATTTCACCCTTCTTGGTGGTAGTGAAGTACTTTGAATCAGTCATGATGATTCACAGGCGTTTCTTCAAAATTCTTAATGAAATCAACAACTTTTTAGCCAAATTCTTGCACCCTTCCTGTAAAATCAATAGACGGGAAGTTTGACAGCTGTACTATACCAAAGAATTGTTACTCATTTTCTTGTTATTTAACGCGAAAATATATACACGAATGCAGAAAACTGAGTGCCTTGAAATGGGGGTAGACTGTAATACTTTATTTGTTGAATAAATAACGATTTAGACACGAAAATTAAACTTACGACACGGTAGAAGGGGCGTAATCGAAATCGGGGTACCGTTTTGTAATTTGTTGGTGATTTTGGTTTGGTTTGGTTAGTTGACTCAGCGTCAGCTTGACACTAACAGTGACAGCTGATAGTAATGCTTGGTTGGTTACATACGACAGTGACAGTTTTTTAGCATGACATTTTATCCGGATCGATTCCTTTGCGAACTATGTTTGCGAAGCAAGCATATTTTCTAAATCATAATATGAATGCAGTTTTTACTGTCTCATACACAGAGCTAGAAGCACCACGCGCTCCTCCCGGCCCGGCGGTGCTTCTATGCTCTGTGGTCTCATATATATCATAGTATCAGACAGATTCACCCATACGAGAAAGTTTAATAATTATATTTTCCTCTATTTTCTAACCATACTTCCTATTTTTCAAACATGGCTCGGGTTTGAGATCACCAACAAGCATTTGGCAAGCGTGGTGATTATGCCTAATCCTCCTCACTGTACCGATATCTTCAATGAGACGAGAGGCCTTTGCCTAGCATTGGGACATTAGAGGTTTTACTAGGTACTTTATTTGTCTTTATTTCTGTCACTATGAACTAAATACTGAAATATATGAAACTAGCTGCGCCCCGCGGTTTCACTCGCGTTGTACCCGTTCCCGCGGGAATTTCGGGATGAAAAATAGATGTTGGCCGATTCTCAGACCTACTCAATATGCTCACAAAATTTCATGAGAATCGGTCGAGCCGTTTCGGAGGAGTACGCGAACGAACACTGTGACACGAGAATTTTATATATAAGATTAAAACTAACTACTACAGTGGCTATGGTATCGACAGGCTCGAGTGCCATTATGGGGTTGTTACACCCCACAGCACTGGTTTTCAGTCTGCCCCTTTCTCATTAAGGTTTCAAAGAAATATTTTTTAGTTGGGGGTAATAATCACAAAAACGTTCAACCCTTAACTTCTACAGAACACAGCTGCATAGTGATCAAAATGTATTGTTAAGAGGGTAGTCCAACAAAAATAAAACAAGAAAACTCTAATTTTCACGTTACTTTATTATAATTATTTCATTTTACAACCAGTATTGAATGAAGCGACAATTCATCACGTACAATACACATACCAAAGACAATTTATACTCGAGGTTACAGACATAAATATAAATAGAAATTACATAGAAATATTTCATGAGTAAAGGAGTTACAGTTTGACAATACATTTCACTACATTTTAAGAGATAATTACTATACCGATTACATACAAATTGGCTAATATCTATACTAATACTAGCTGCGCCCCGCGGTTTCACCCGCGTTGTACCCGTTCCCGCGGGAATTTCGGGATGAAAAATAGACGTTGGCCGATTCTCAGACCTACTCGATATGCTCACAAAATTTCATGAGAATCGGTCGAGCCGTTTCGGAGGAGTACGGGAACGAACACTGTGACACGAGAATTTTATATATAAGATAATGAAGCTGAAGTTTTTTTTGTTTCTTTAACCGCGCCAATGTCAGGAACCACCTATCCGATTTGAATATTTCTTTTTGTAATGGGTAGTAACATTCAACAGAAAGGCTATAGGGTATTTTTTAAAACCCAAAATTGTCGCGGGAACGGGTATAACGCGGGTAAACCGCGGGGCGCTGCTAGTTAAATAGAAAATTACAAACAAACCGGTCCGGGTTAGACAAGTCAGGTAATATAAAATGAACGAATTCCCTAACAGATATGTTTTCAATGTTCATAAAGCAATAACTGAGTAACAAAAAAATCATAGTTTAACAGTCTGATCACACGATTATTACAAATTAAATAATAAAAAAAATCGTATATGCTTTCTAGTTATTTACAATAGTTAGCTAACTAAATAACAAAGAACCTAATATTATTTTGTAATACAACTCGCCACTAGGCCGTCTAAATACTGACTGGCTGGCACTAAACCTCTTTCCTCGATAACCATAGACACGAATTCTCTATGACCACTATTTTTTAAAAATAAATAAAACGTCAAAGTCTAGTTTTGGCGCCAATATGTGAGACATGTATCTGTCACGATAACTGGAATGCATTTATCTGTCACATGTCAATTTTCAAATGTTATGTACCACATCGACGCCGAAAAATAATGATTGAAGAATTTCATAAATCAAAGAAGTTATAAACAGATTATACATTGTCATATTCATATAAAAAGCTTTCTACTATAAAATTGAGTACAATACAAGGTGATTTAAAAAAAATCTATTATATAAAACGGTCACAGAACAAAAATTAGACCGATTATTGTATAATATTGAGCAGTCTATAGGTTAACATTCAATTTCTATTAATTCCAAGCGTTCAATTGAAAAGTCTTTGTAATACTATCATAAACATGGGGCGTAGTTAGTAATTATAGAAGTCCTTTTTATTTTTCCCACCACTAGATAACGACACTGACACTTTGACATCTGACAGTTGATAAATGTCAATCTGTTCATCTTTTGATTTGACAGCTAATAGTCATTATATAACCATAGATTTTACAACAGTGTTTCATCAATTACAAACAATTTTTATATTTGTTTGTTTTAAGTTTTTCTTACATTAAACTGTCAAATCAATCTCCAATAACGAAAACTAGAGACGTCACAAACATCAAATTATCGAACTGTCAAATAACGCGTTGACATCTGTCATACGTCTGTTGACAGATTATCACGCGTACGTCACATTAAATAATGGCGGGTACACACTAGTCAACACTTGAAAGTCGTCGGTTTACACCAGTCGACATTATAAATGTGGGTTGACACTAGTCGATGTTAAAGGAGCGTTCACACTAGTCGATGAGCGCGTGAGCGGAGTCGTGTCGCTGCCGCGCGCAGAAGACCGCGCATATGAGCGGCAGCGCCGTCTCGACCAGCCCCGCGCGCGCCGGCTGTTAGGCGAACGAGTCTTTAGCTGGACTCAGCTGTTTGGACGAGGTGCTGCCGCGGCTTTGGCGGCCCTCGGGCGTTTGAGATCTGATGGACAAGATAACAACAAATTAACGAGTCTTCTGTGACCACGGTTCTTGAAAAGGAGCCGAAAGGGCATATCAAAATGTAGAAAGTTTTAATTCAAAGTTCGCTTAAGTCCAAGAAGTAATTACGCCCAAACCTCCTCAATGTACTGATATCTTCAGTGAGATGACAATCCTTTGCCCAGCTGTGGGACTTTACTTTACTACTATGCTTTTACCAATTATAAAGATTCGACAACAAAATCAAAGCTAGCTATCACTCCTTCTTACGAAGACATTAATGTCAAATTCATGTATTATTTGTGACTCACTTCTGCGAGTCGAGTTGCAAGCTGTTCCTGGAAGGCGCGGAGGGGCTCAGCTTGTGGTTGGCGAGGAACGTGCCGATCGACTCGTCCGAGCTGTAGCTGTCGTTGTCACTGTAAGGAAATAGTGTAGTTGTTATTGCGAGAAAAATATGGTGGTTATTAAAGGAAGATTCTTCTTCTTGTCAAGTCGAGATGGTTATTTTAAGTTTCAGCACTGTCACTGTCATTTTCCTTCTAAAGATCCTCCACAGAATCTATTCAAATTATTCAAATCGAATCAAATTGACAGATAGACCAAAATATTTAATATTGCTAAAGTATTTAATATAGTAAGTAGATGAAAGTAGTGGCGACACGTAAAATTTTTGGCACCAGCATTTTAGCTATAAAATCTTTTGTCTCTTTCTGGTATAAGTTATTTTCCAAAGAGTAAAAGTGAAAAAACACGTTTTTTTCTTTCTTCGAGAGTCTTTTTTTCGATCTTCAAAATACTGTTGGCCATTTTAGGATTAGTGTCTCATCTCTGCAGCCGCCTCGGCGACCGCTGCAGCGGCTGCAGTTGCGTTGTACACCTACAATAGTAACCTGTCTGTATCCCTACTATCCCCGGGGCTCGACAAGTCGCCGGCGATGGCTTCCTGCAGCGCGGTGGCGCGGCGCGCCGCCAGCCGCGCCTCGTCGCGCGCCGCGCCCGCCTCGGCCGCGGCGGCGGCGGCAGCCGACTCGGCAGCCAGCTTCCCGCGGGATACTTCGCTCAGCTTGCTGTTCAGATTGGAGTTCTCTTCTTTGAGGTCTCTGTAAAGATGTAGTTGTTTGATGAAAATTGTTTAGTACAAACCACTGGATACAAATTGTATGTAGCCCTAGAAGTTCAGTTCTGTGTAATGGTTTCTAGTCAATCATTCTGAATGTATTTTTACCTGAGTTATAGAAATCTATGATATACTTAAATTTACCAAAAATGACAAATTGTATAAAATTATGTTTAAATAATGTCAGTTATATTATAACCCCCCAAGAAATTAAAATATAGGCTTTCTTAAATGATTTATTACATTTTTAGCCATTTTTGTCTGCCCCCCTTAAATCTTCTTCAAGTCACTCCCACTAGGTCCTTTACCCGTTTACCCCCCCCCACATTTGGATACCTCATTTAATTTAACCCCTCATTCAATTGAACCCCTCATTCAATGAGGGTTTTCTGAAATGACACCCACAGGCGGCAGTACTGAGACGTGAGGTCCAGAAATCTGTCAACAGTGTCATTTTCGTGAAACCCTCATTGATCCCCCCCACTCACCGAAGTTGTCTAGTAATCTTCCTGACTTCATCAGCCGCGATCTGCTCTCTCTGCCTGGCGGCCAACAGCTCGTTCGCCAGTTGTTCGTGCGCCTCTCTCAAACGGGACAATTGTCCTTCGAGACGCGATCTCGCTGTCGCTTCCAGTTCGAGACTTGATTCAAGTTCCTGTTGGCGGTTGAGAAAAGTAAAATAAAATGAGTATGAAAGAGTAAAATAAAATGAGTATGAAAAAATTTAACCAACTTCAATAATATTAACTAAAAAGAAAGAAATAATAATTTTCGTCGACTACCTGTACTACATTTTACTCAACAAAAAGAGAATCATCAAAATCGATTTATAAACAACGAAGTTATCCGCGAACATACATTAAAAAGCATACGGTCGAATTGAGAAACCTCCTACTTTTTCGGTTAATACAATGTCTATTAACCCAAGAGCCAGTGAGCCCAAGACCTTTTATGTCATTTTAAAAAAGCTGAAAGTTTGTCAGCGCATGCTCCCTCGCTATCTGTATTGAATTGATTTAATAGAACAATATGAAATGAAATGAAATATTCATTAAAGGCTAATACTTTTTTTTTTGCCAATGACACAACAAAATCTCATTTACCAAACCACTCCATTTGCATTAGATCATAAAATGATAGTAAAATAGGGCAAGATGTCATTTTCCAAGTTGTAATATGTATTTCGAAATAGAGCTTAATTCGAACAAATCTTTGCCTTGTTTCACCCGCTCGCTTATACCATAATATAATATAGTGAAATAATACCGCGATGTCATTAGTCTCTCCGCTTATTTCGCTTAGTTCTCGCTCACCTTGTTCCTCTGCTCGAGCCGCCGCTCGGCCTCGTGGTGGTCGTGCGCGTGGCCCGCCTCGGCCCGCGCGAGGCGCGCCGCCAGCTCCGCCATCTTGTCCTTGACTCCGCGCGCTTCCTCCGCCGCCGCGTCGGCGCGCGCCGCCGCTTCCCGCGCTTCCGCTTGGGCGGAGAGCAGAGAACTGGTGCTGGTGCGGTACTTCTTTAGCAGCTGAAGGGTTAGTTAAAGTGAGAAGTGAGAGAATATTTTGAAAAAAAAATTCATTAACCTTTTGTTTGCCGGGATTCCAGACACAATATAGAATCTGGCTTGGATCTGCGGCATATGAATTTAGAGTAGGTTAGTGGTGAACCCTGGAGTCAAGAGTTTTTAGACCGCCCAAAGGTGACGACATGGTTTGACGATTAAACCAACCGGGACCGACAGTTTAACGCCCTTCTAAGCACGGCAGCGCTCATACTATCTCTGTCTCCCTACCTCCGCGGCCTCCTCCTCCGCGTCGTCGAGCTGCGAGCGCAGCGCCGCCGCGTCGCGCGAGGCGGCGAGCGCCCTCTCGGCGGCCTCGTTCCTCGCGCGAGTCAGCTCCTCGAGCGCGGCGGATGACTCGCGCGCCTCCGCCTCGGCGCTTTGCTTAGCCTTTGTTGCAGCTCGTACGGAAAGTTCTAGATCTTCCACCTGGGAATGAGTTTGGGTGGTAAAGTTTTTTGGCATAAGGTGAATAATGGGTCCTGGGTTGTTGGGAATCAAATTGTATCGAAGAATATGGGTGTAGGTAGAACGTTCTATTAGGGTACATTTCTATTGAACAGAGCGGAGCTGCGCGCTCAATTGACGAATGACAACGCATTACGAAAAGATTTTGACAATGTCAATGCTTTGATGATTTCAAATCAAGAATCATAATTTAATTTCCATCTTGATTATTTTTGTTATTTAATTTAGACAATGTAATTTTTTTTTCTCTGTGTCATATTACTGTGTGACATGACACAAAAAAATTACAACATGGGTACATTTATCCACTATAGCTAGCAACAGTAGCAAAAGAAAACATCCAACATCCACTTTACTAATAATGGTTAATTTTCGAGATTACTTACTTACAAGCGACTATCATAACAACGTACCTGGTTCTTGAGTTGTCTGATCTGCGCCTTGCTGCCGCCATCTTTTTCCTTCTGTTCGAGCATGGTCTGAGCGTCGCGGAGCAGGGCTCGGTACCGCTTCAGGTCTCTGCGAATTTAATGTAGTATGTAGGTAGGAACATAGTATACTAACTAGGTTAAATAGAGGAAAAATTAGCTGTAAATTGATCTATGTAATATGTAATATAATTTACTAGCTGCGCCCCGCGGTTTCACCCGCGTTGTACCCGTTCCCGCGGGAATTTTGGGATGAAAAATAGACGTTGGCCGATTCTCAGACCTACTCAATATGCTCACAAAATTTCATGAGAATCGGTCGAGCCGTTTCGGAGGAGTACGCGAACGAACACTGTGACACGAGAATTTTATATATAAGATTAATTTATGATAGTGGAATATAGAAATTCCAGTTTCGGTTTCGTTTCGTTTCGCCAATCACGGCTATGGTGCTATGGTACGTTAGGTACCTAAATATAAGAACTATTATTGATAAACAAAGAAATCAATATCCCGATATATTATTTTTTATTTGTATTACTGGCTAGAAGTAAGAAAAAAAAAAGTGAGAATAATCAGAGTAAAATGTTTAGTATCTCACCTCTTCAACCTATTAACCAGTTGCGCCTGGTCATGGTTCTCTGCCCGCGCCGCGTCTTCCAAAGCGGCTAATCTTCGCTCAAGTTCGTGTCGTTCGCGAACGAGCAGCGAACGCTCGCTGTGTTCGGATTCCAGCTGACTTTCTAGCACTGTGGGGTTTGAATTAGTATGAAGTTTGTTTTAGGAAATGTAAAGTTTGTTTAGTTGCAAATGTGTTCAAATGATGAATATTTGAGAAGGAGATAGGGGGAGATCTTTTCCCAATAAGACATATTTTTTAAAATTAATTTTAGATGACAGTAATTTGGACTTTGTGTCCAAGTACTGGGATCTTCATTCTACTCGTATTTAAGCTCTTTCGTGAAGAGACTCTTTATAAGATTTTATATGTAAAAGTAAAAGTTATCACGTGAAGCCATTTTGAAAACGAATATGGCGGTCGTTCGACAAAAGAGAATATTTTACTTCAATCCTTTTAGAGTGTTTCGATTCACAGAAAATCTTATAAGACAGGTTTAGCAATAAGAAGATTGGAATGAAATCACTGAATACTTTTTACTCATTTTGTCTATGACTTACTCTTTAGTTTCTTGGCGGCGTTGGCTCTGGTCTCCTCCATCTCGTCGTCTCTGGCGGCCGCCTCGAGTCGCGCCTCCTTACGTTGTTGTTCCAGCAACATTTCTAGACGAAGCTTCGAACTTTCTAGGAGCTAGAAAGGAATAATATAATGAATTAG
This sequence comes from Cyclophora albipunctata, assembly GCA_963082685.1. NCBI lineage: Eukaryota > Metazoa > Arthropoda > Insecta > Lepidoptera > Geometridae > Cyclophora > Cyclophora albipunctata. Next base: position 5,502,489 of record OY720133.1, read on the forward strand.
AAAATGCCTGTATCTGGTGTATGTATAGTGTTGTACCTGTAGCTGGCGTATGTGTAGTGTTGTACCTGAATTTGGTGTATGTATAGTGAAGTACCTGTATCCGGTGTATGCATATTGTACGGTACAATTTGTACCTGTGTTGTACCTGTATCTGGTGTATGTATACATAGTGTTGCACTTGGTTGTACCTTTATCTGATTATGCATAATGTTGTACCTGTATCTGTCCCGCGAGGTCGTCCAGCTCCTCCTCCTGGTCGCGCACTCGTCGCTCCATCTCGCTCTTGGCCCTCCTCAGCGCCGTCAGCTCGTCTCCACCGCCTCCCTTCTCCTCGAGCTCGCGACTCGCCGCGGCGAGACGTTCTTCCTTCATCTCCAGTTCCATACGGGCTTCCTGTAGTGCAACCATTAAAGAATTGAGTTATCGAGAAGATTCGTGGCCAACACTGGTGTCAGAGTTTTTAGACAGCGCTCAAAGGCCTCCGACATGGTCTTACAATTGATAAAACCGGGACCGGCTGTTTCACGTGCTATCCGAAGCACGGTGGGCGCTCAGATAGAAATACAACTATCGGCTACCCATCCAAGTAGGGGCCGAGCTGCACGTTGCTTAACAATCGCAATGAACTGACATTGCTTAGTCAAACTATGACACGAGCGCTAGAATAATAATTTTTGAACAATAATGACACTACACTCACAGAAAGGCTCTGTTCCAACGCGTATTTGTCGGCGTGCGCTTGGTCCCTCTCTCGCGAGAGCCTCTCTTTCGCGGCTCGCTCTCGTTTGAGCTCTTCATTGGCTGCGTGCAACTCGCTGTCAAACTTGCGTTGACGTTTCTCGAGTAAGTTGTTGCGGCAAGTCTGTGAAACAAAATGAGGGCATATGAAAGAGCGGGAGAAATGAGCGGGAGAATTTTGTCACGTGTATTACAGGATGCCTTTTATAAATTGGTCAGTATGGTCAAATCTGGAACTACGAGAGTAAGGAAGACTATTTTTTAGGAATTATGTCAATGATTTCAGAGATAAGACCTGGCCGTTTAAAAAAATCGTTTGAGACACGAATTTCTTGGTGAAAATATTGTATTGGTGATGTAGTGTGAGTGACCATAGTATGATTTGGCAAGGGAAAGTAACCTAAACCTAATTGTAATAAGAGTCAGTAATTAAGAGCTAAGCTAAAGTAACCTTTAACGCAATAGCAATAAGAGTCAGTTACCTGTTCATCGAGCAAGGATCTGAGGTCCGCCATATCGTTGGTGAGTTTCTGGAGCTTCCTCTTCCACTGGGCCGCGACCACTCGCTGCTCCTCGACCTCTTCGTAAGCATCTTGGACCTGGCGGATGAAGAGTTTGGTTATAGGTAAGTTTAGATTTAAGTATTTTAGAAAATAACTTAGGGAACTACATATTTATTCATCCGACTTTTTTTTTTTAATCCATGTGGGGATAGTTTTTGGCGACGACGTGTGGGTGTCAATTATAGTTTAATGTAAAGCATTTGTAATAGTATAAGTTAGTAAGTTAGATTCCATAATACAAGCGTACAGCTTAGTTCGGGTCTAATTAACCATGAGTGAATTTGTCCTTTTTTTCACACTTCTTTAATATTTTCTCATTTCTCATTTTGAAAGTCACTTCCAACGACACAGCTCTACAAAATGTTATAGTAAAATATGTATTTAAGTTGTAATGTAACTTTCCGCTAGAGCTACAATATGGTACGTTTTAAATACAATCTAAACGTGGCATAGCTTGGATATGGTGGAAAGACACACTAATACTTTGCCTATATTATAAAGGTATATAAAAGTTAATATTTTAAGTTAAGTGATAATCTTCGCACCTTTCTATATTGTCAATGGTCAAAAAATCTTTCACAGATATACCAAAAGCCTTTGGCCAAAAAGGATTGGATAAACTATAACAAAGGCCTTGTTTTATCCTAATGGTCATAGACTATTCTCTATCCCGATTTTATTCCAGAATAGACCTATTACTCAATGCAATCAAAAGCGCTAGTTAACAAAAAAAACATACACAGTTTATTAATATACATTTCAATCTAAACGCACATTCGCGTCGTTACTTCTGGCGGGACGCCAAATCTCATTTGATAACATTACATTAATAAATAAATCACATAAATTATAGAGCGATGTCTGTTCGACCGTACAGTGCACTAACCTCCTCGGTATCGTCCATGTCAAACGGGTTTAAAAAAATACAACTGTCACTTTGACATTTGAAAGTCATGTGTCAAATTGACAGGTGGAAATTGGAGGGAAAGTTATTAATTTTATATTTAATTTTTATAGGGTTAAGTAAATAGTATTGCTATGTTTTAAGATATTTTCAGTTTTCATCACGAAAGTAAAAACAATAAACACAACACTAATCTTTCACATTCATATTACATTTTCTATACAAAACAAACTTTTTTACTCAATTATTTTCAAAATAACAATTTTTTTTCAATAATTTTGTTTCAGACGCCGCGATAAATTTACGTGATACGCCAGTTTTGATGGAATTACGTTTTGAGAATGATTTTTTTATCTCTAAATGATGACGGTCCAAGGATGATCATCCGATAGGTTTAGATAAAAAAGATATGTAGGTATTTATGACCTAGTTATGTGATAAAATTTGATAAAATACAAACCCGTCCCGCGGTTTTAATAACTTTATTGCAACTCGTTTCTTGAAATTTAAGATACTTAAATAAGATTTTGATAGAATATGTTATTTTCAATCCCAGTAACATTTAGACAGCGAGACCAGCAGCGCCCTGCAGTGTCCGTTCCCGTGGGAATTTCGGGATAAAAAATAGCCTATAAGCCTTCCCGTTGAATGTAGCTATCTATTTCAAAAATAATTAAGTATTCAAATCTGGTAGTTTCTGAGATTAGCGCGTTCAAACAAACAAACAAACTTTTCAGCTTTATTATATTAGTGGGTATAGAGAGAACATTAATATATTTTCTGACATTACAACAGAGTTAAGATGCATAGAAAACATAGCCACTGAATAAAGCTAATCTGCCAATTGAAAAATCTAACAACATTTACAAAACATTCTGGAAATATTTTCTTGTAACTTCTTATTAACATCAATGAGTCACAGCTGTGCTCGAATAATGTAGCACAATAAATATTACAGTTTTAAAAATAATACTCTTTAAATATCCAACGACATTATTTGAATGGGACGTAAAAATAACATTCAAATATGTGGCAACAATATATATCTTGTGAATACTCGTTCGTTAAATCATACAATTTAACTAAAATGCGACGGTTTGGTTGAAGGATGGTTAAATGGATGGATGTATCGATGGATGTACTTATGGATGGATGTATGCATGGATAGATGGATGGATGGATGCATCGATAGATGAATGTACGGATGGATGGGGATGTTTCATAAAATTTTTAAAAAAATATCCGAATTTCTATTTGCGAATCAATGAATTATTTACTTTTTATATGCATTTTTTGAGTGGATGTGTGGACGGATGAATGTATGGATGGATGGTTATTCCATAAAACTTTAAAATGTCTCTCCGAATTTATATTTGCGAATCAATGAATGAATTACTTTTTTAAACTTACAAATCTTTATTTATTTTATTGATTATTGAATCTCAGGACTAATACTTTTCGGGCAAATACAATCGCAGGGATATGACTCAGCGGGATAGAGAGAGGTTGGAAGCATTTGAGATGTGGTGTTGGCGTAGGATGGAAAGGATTAGTTGGACCGAAAGGGTGACAAATGAAGAAGTATTAGAATTGGTGAGAGAGAGTAGAACATTACTTGAGACAATAGAAAATAGGAGAGGGAAGATGATAGGACATCTCATACGACATGACAGATACATTAATAATATCATGGAAGGAAAAATTGAAGGAAAGCGAGGTAGGGGAAGGCCTAGAATCAGTTACATGAGTCAGATTAAAGAAAAAGTGTCTGTCATGTCGTATAGAGAAGTGAAGGAACTTGCACTGAATAGGAATAGATGGAGAAGTCTGCATCGGACTCACCGACAAGAGCCTTGCTCTTAAATTTATGATGATGACAATCGCAGGGAACTGTTTGTTAATTTATAATCTTACTAAGCACATAATTAATATACTTTTTAACGAAATCATTGAACTGAATAATGACTTGAACGTTTAATAAGAAAAGAACAAATCTTAAAAGTAATACTTCTAAATCAAGGCGCTAATCACTATTTACGATTACATTCTTGGCTGTACAAATTGTTCTAGTAAATAGTGAAATTTGGCAATTCTGTGCATCTTGTCAGCTTAATTTTATAGCTGTTATAAAATTCTTAGGAGACTTTTATCGTGTCGTGGCTTTTTTGTTGCTTGGTGACTTTTATACAATGAAATACAAAAAAAAAACAACGGATTGCACTCCGGGAGTGCCGGCAGAAGTGTAAACTTGAGTATTAACGTCAAAACGTCTTACGAATTTTCGATCAGGTCAGGTGTCCTGTCCTGACGCGAGTTTAACATTTTTTACACATCACAAAAAAAGTGACCAACGCCGCTAAAGAAGATTTTACTTCAAAAAAGGATTACGTAAATCGGATGAGCAACCCCAGAGTCATCGCTGTACATGTCACCGTAATATTGTAAGAACCCGTTGGTTTATAATCCAACTGGTAAGATTTTAAACTGTGTCGTCAGATTGTGTACAAATCATATACAACTTAGCGCATACTTTTTGTTAGTTCATAATCTGTCCATTGAAAAACCATTCAATTCAATTTCATGAAAAATCTATTGTGAGAATTTGGCTTTCAAAATCAACCAAAAGTTTTGTTTTACGTCTTAATAATTACAACAAGAAGAAAATGTCATTAACGAAATACACGCGCGAGAACTTACATAATACTAACATTGCGTGGTTGTGTGCGAATGAAATCTGTCCGTACGTGATTAGTTCAAAATATATTACGTACGTTAAGAAACAGGGATAATTTTAATTATTGCGGTAGGTTTTACGCAGTTTTGAATGATTATTTTTTTAGTTGAATTTAATTTCCTCCTATCTGCAGACTATCAGTGCCTTGCGGGTTTAATTATATTGCACCAGTCACTTAAAAATAAAATACTTTTCTGTTTGGGTTTATAACTATGACATTTTAATCATCACTACGTTTCATTTAATAATAATATAATGTACCCCGAACAAATTCACTCACGGTTAATCAGAACCAAAGTAAGCTCTAAGCTTGTATTATGGAATCTAACTCACTGATACTACTACATATACAAACACAAATACTTTATAAGAATATACAATTGACACCCTCACCTGTCACGTCATCACGTCGTTCGCTAACAACTATGTCTTCACATATTGTTGACTTCGGGCGGGAATCCAACCCGTATCTTCTTCTTCTTCATCGAGTGGATGGCCAACCTGACCAATCCTGGTGTCAGAGTTATTGAGCCGCCAAAGGCCTCTGACATGGCTCAAGTAACGACTACTATCCGTAGAAAGTAACCCGTATCTAGTCATTTAATCAGTCTTTCTCCTAAGCAATAAACGATCCAAATACATACAAATAAAGCTGAAAATCCCACCAACCTTCTTCTCCAATTGTTTCTTAACGGACACCAGCTGTTCAAGGTCGTCCTCATGCTGTCTGCGCAGTTGTGCCCGCAGCAGTTGCAACTCCCTGTGAGCCCTCTCGAACCTTCGTTTGTACTTCTCTCCGGCGCCGGATGCGTCCGGTTCGGATCCTTCCGAGTCGGAAGGCTCGGCGTTGCCGGCGTCTGCGGAGCGCCAGTGGAGGAGCTCGAGCTCTAGGCGTTCGGAGGCCTGGAAGGAGTTGGTGGTCAGGAGGAAGGTGAGGACAGGAGGAAGGTGACAGAGAAGACGTTGAATTAAGCAATCTTTAAAAATATGGCTGACTAGATGCCTATGATTTAATGGCGATTCAACGAAAATATATCGAAATTGGATCTTGTTGATGAAGGCGGTTAAAACAGTAGGTATGTAATTTGCCCTCCCTAATTGTTCCAAAGGGGAAAAAAGAGCAATATAGATGATTTTTCTTCAAAAGATCATTATCAGGGGCATAATTTTTAGAATGACTATTCCTCTTATACCTGTGTGACTCTGAAGTCCAATTGATTAGTCTTAATCACTACGCAAAGCCTCGAGCGGGCCGGCAATTTAAAATCCAACAATATTGGAAAAGTAAATCGGAAAAAAGCTTTGCTCGATAGGGGAATTGTACCCACAAACATAAGACATTAAGACTTTTAAACCATAGAACGTTTTGTCCATCTATGCACATCACTACATAGGGCATTCAATTCTAAAAGGTTCCATACATTCTATTCCACGATTTCATCCAATTCTCTTTCATTCTCTTTAAACCTATGGTTGTTGGTCAACAGATCTCTTTAATTCTAAAAACCTCGATACACAAACAACACTTTTAAATAATATAACGTTTCAAAGTCAAAGTCAAATATTCTATTCAGTTTTAGCCCCGTAGAGGCTCTTTTGAACGTACCACGTTTCGTCAATTCGACGTCTAACGTTCCATACATTCTATACCACGATTCTAGAACGTTCCAACCGTTCTATACCAGGATTCTAGAATCTTCCACCCGACTCACCTGCTGCAACCTCTGGTTGTTGGTCAACAGATCTCTGTTGTCCTTTTCGATGCGGAGTCTCTCGGCCGCCTCTGCATCAGCTCGCTCGGTGGCCAGGGCAGCCGCGGCCCTCTCCTCTGCTAACTCCCCTCCCACTTCAGATAACTGGAAGAAAAGGGGAAGTCAGTTGTTTGGCACTGGAACACTAGCTATTCTAATAATTAAGATTAAAAAAAAATATATCAATATATTTTTTTTAATCAACTTCAATGATATTTGCACGGGACCCATATTTATACCAAATAAGCAAAACACAATACTGAAAGTTTTTTTGAAATTTGTTAATCAACTGGCTTCATTGAAATTTGTATTGGACCACCCATATCTATACCAAAAAAGACACAAATTTGAAGGCTTTTTAAAAATCGGTTGATAATTATGAATGAGAACTTCTTCCTTCAGTTTTTGAGCTCGGGAAAAAAACACTTGTGGGCCGTCAGAAATTGATAGAATATCTACAATAGTCTTAAGCCACAATTTATAAATAAGAACTCATATTATGCAAAGAGAATGAAACGGTTATAAAAACATTCAGGAAATGACATTTCTCGAAAAATCGTTCATAAACACAGGATTCGTTCATACAAACAGCTCAGTACAGAGGAAGACATTAAAACATTGTTTGAAGCCATTCCTATTAACCATAACGGTTATTAACAGAATTGAAGCTTTCAAATGGTTTGTCCCTTTCCGACATACGCTATTTTCCAAAGAGCAAAAGAGACAAAACACTTATAACAGTGTTTAAGTTATAGTGAATTAAAATTGCAATAAACAGCACTATTAATAGTTTACAAGACACTACAAACTGTTCCTGAATACAATATACAAAGGTTGCTTGGAAGAGATCGGTTTAAACGATAAGACCGCCCATTGTACGACTTATTTTGTTTCTTTCTTATTTATTTTATGTAATACTAGCAGTGCCCCGCGGTTTTACCCGCGTTGTACCCGTCCCCGTGGGAATTTCGGGATGAAAAATAGCCTATAACCTTCCCGTTGAATGTGGCTATCTATTACAAAAAGATTTATTCAAATCGGACTGATAATTGCTGAGATTACCTCGAACATAAAAACAAACAAACAAACTTACAAATTAATATTATAATTATAAGTATAGATATATGTTATGTGCTAACAATAATATTTATCTATCTAGCTATCTCCGAAATACAGGCTTTACTCGGCAAAAAGGAACATATTTGTTCACACTTTCCTATATTCTGAACGTATCTTCAAAAGAAACTTACTACTACATATAAATAAGCATCATTTGGTTATGCTTACAATTACGACCAACGTTAACAAAGTAAAATGATTAATTAATGCAGTTTCGTATTGACCTGGGTTACACTGTTGTAGTGAAATCAAATAACGTAGTTGTGTGTTGTGATGACCTACAATTGGTTTTATTGGTGTGTGTTTTGAGAAAACTATTGCAACTTTGTAGCTTTGTTATTGTATAATTTTAGTGTTCTTCTTCTTCTCTCGAGTCAATGGCGCAAAATAATTTTTAGTATTCATACTTTCCCGGACCAGTAATTCACAAGCGAGAGGGCAGCGTCTGATGCAGGTAGTAGGGCACAGAGGATAGGACAAGAGGTGAACCATGTCCTGGTCTGGTCATTTTAGTGTTAAATTCATCATAGAGCCATGTCATCGCAGAGCCATGTCAGAGGTCTTTGGCGGCTCAATAACTCTGACACCAGGATTGTTCAGGTTGACCATACACTCGATGAAGAAGAAGAAGATCATAAAGAAAATAGAATTTAGACCGTATAAATAAAAAAAATAGCTTTTCGAACGATTATTGAACCTGCAACCCCGACACAGTAAACGCTCTCACATGCCACTGCGCCAACGGGCTTCTCAATAGAATAAAAATAAATAGATTAAAAAAAAGGGATGTAAGTACCAAATATATTCAATTTATTATTTTTTACTTTAAAGTCTCCAAAACATATATCATTTTGCCCAAATCAAAATAATCAGTGCTAATTGTAACAAAACTATATACATAAAATTAGCAATACAACATGTGTTCATCCGCATAATTTCTAAATCCTATAATCATAACACCTCCAACCATCTCATCTCGTTAGAAAGTATTCAATTACTCCGTTCTCAGTAATTAAACACGTAATTCACTTCTTTATGCAATAACGTGTGTAATTATCAATTTATAGCATTGTTTTGAGTAGCCTATACTTCCTCTGTGGTTTATGGCGGTTTATGTAACACGGTTTCTTGTAACGGTAATGTTTTAATGTGGTTTATGTGGGTTAAGGGTGCTTTAAGCCTGAGACATCGTTAAGCGGGCACCCGCGCGGTTTCATACAAAAGTGCTACGTCAGGAGTCAGGACGCCCGCGCGGGCCATCACCCGCGCTACGTGGCCCGCCTCCGTGCGACGGACACATGCACGGATCCCCGCGACTTAGCATTTTAGTATGTAACCGCGCGGGTGTCCGCCAGTGACGGGGCCCGTCGCGCGTCGCGTTCCTACAGAGTCCACGCGCGTGAATACGCGACGGTTGCCCGTCCGGGCGCCCGTTTAACGCAATGCTATACGCTAGAGCCTTATTCATAAAAGTTTACTTCATTTTAGCTATCAAATGGTTTGTCCCTTTCTGACATACACTATTTTCCAAAGAGCAAAAGAGACGAAACACTCACTAACAGTGTTTTAGTTAGAGAGCGCTCCTCATGAATAAGGCGGTAGAGCTATATAGAACTTTACAAAAAATCCAACAATTACATAATCAACAACAAACAAGATTTTATTTTGACCGACAAAACAAACCCGTTTCATAATAATCGGTTCTAAAATAGACGGAACTGACGTAGATTAACTGAAGCATAGAATTCGCAATCTTATGCCAACGAGAAAAAACTCCAGTTGGAACTATAGTTGTTATAGATAAGTATACAACATTATTGTTACAGAAATGTGTGTTGATTCGTTTGTTCCCAAACATTTGGTAAGTAGCTAAAATTGTAATGAATACTTTTTAAAACATTGATAGATACAGTGATAGCTTAGTTTTCGAAAAAAATGGTATTACTTAGTAGAATAATTTTGATGATTTTGATTTTTGAATATTAATCTCCTTTGAGTTTCGTAATTAACGTAAACTTCATTTTAAGCTGACGATTATAAATGATAGTAATGATCTGATATTTGAATTTGAAATCATATTAAATTAAAAAAAATATATGAATTAGGTGTGAAGTGTGAAAATGTTTAGATTTTAGAATCAAAATACCTAAGCTAAACTCTATAAGAAAATTAAAAATTTAGTTTTACCGACGACTCAAGATTTGGCTCTAAAGCGAATAAAACCGCAGTATCTAATTAGTTCACCATCTTCCTGTTACTTCTTGAGTGACAACGTCACCTAAAGAATCTAGCGAGTTTGTAAGAGAAATCAACAATGAAAAAAAATTGGCACCGGTTCGCATTGGAAGCGCCATTGGCAAACGCACGCATACAAAATAATACAAGCACTAACCGAACCGTAAAGATGGATTATTGAGTAATAAATAATAGTATACTAATGACAAGCTTGAAAATATTACAAGCGAGTTCAAAGACGTTAGGGACTACGTTTTTTTTCAGAAAACACTTTTTTTTGAAGTCGGTTCATTATTGGCGGAAGTATCGGTTTATCATGGACGGAAATATTAAAAGATGTTCAATAATTTTTAACTTAAGCTTTCTACTTTATTATAGACATTAATCCTACAGATAAGGCGTAAAGCAAATATCTTTAATGTTCTCATTAGTTAGTGATGAAAAGTCACAAAAATCGCAGTTATCTTTTACAAACCTCATCCATTTCCGATACAGTGGTCCTATCTTCAGAGATCCCTCGACTGCATATACTACTGGCCCTACTGCCACTTCTACTGAACAAAGTGAAACCCTTAATCATGATGTTGGTGGCAGACTTTGACCTTCCCACTTTTCTTCTCCCATACAGATCCGGATCATCCTTATGTCCCAGCCTTTTCCATTCATCCATAACATGATCAGTTCTGTTGAGAAAATTGTCGATTTTACTGCTCAAATAGTTGGAAGAAGTTCCTTCTTCTAAATGTGCAGCTATTGGCTTGAATCTCTGTCTCAGAGGCTGCTTGTTGCAGCCGAGCACGAAAGAAAGGTTAGCATCAAATACCACTGGCGCCTGTTCTTTTGACCTTAGTTCTTTTAAGTCAACACCTTCGGAGTTGTCGCTGTATTGAGGGTACATCCTTCTTGGTGTTGGTGTTCTGCAGTTGCTGTAAGCTGAATTCATGCTAGTAGAACGAGAAAGAGGGATGAAAGTGCCATTGCTGCTGCATGTTGAGTACTGGCTGGCTGAGCTTCTGCCACTGTACGGACTTGGAGATCTGGATATCAAAACACTGGACTCATGCCTTCTAGCAAGTTCTGCGATAGACCCAGTCTCCACAGAGGCGATGGAACTACTCCTCCTGTAATAGGGACTGGGCGAGCGGGCAGTCAAGTAACTTCCATTATTCTGAGTTTGATTTATAGTGTGCACTTCTTTCAAAGGTTTTGTCACAAACAGCTTTTTCCCATTCGAAAGAGTCGACGTAGTTTTTGGAGGCACTTTTTCTTCGAAATGTATTGGGAGCGTTTTGGATTTCTTCATCGGCAGAATGGGTCGGGCTGGGGGAGCTTTCGGCGGTTTCTTTGGCGTTGCTTCTTGTATAGGAGGGGAGAAGGGACCGTTGGATCCATTGATAGGTGGCGAAAGCACTCCATTCGAACCATTTGGAGACGTAACTCCATTACTATTATTTTGTGGTATATGTATTTTCAGAGGGTTGGTTGTCCCGTTAGGGATTGTTTGGTTAACGTGCGGCATGTTCTATTACATTCGCCTGCGTTTCCTATACCGGAAGTGTCTCACGCGGTGAAAGTCCAGTGCCATTTCACCGGCGTGTTGTAGTCGCGAGTTGTCGAGACATATGCTGGAAATAGACCCGGCGCGAGAGCGGCTCGCGGACGCACTGCCGCAGTATCTCGGTCGCCGGGCAGTGGAGGCGATACTATTTTAAGTTTACCGAGATGTCGAAGTGCACAGTCGGTCGCACGGAGCAGACCTTCAAACGATTGTGAAGCCAATGACAGTAGACATGACAAACAAGATGATAAACATTTTAAGGGCAGTCTGTTTAGAAGAATGCAATAGAATTCTCAAGGGTACATTGGGAATAACAATCCAATGTGGACAAACTGAGCCAAATCGCTCGTACTATTCTTATAAATAAGTCGATATTGCGAACCCTAGTAAAGTCTAGCTAGATCTATGAGATGATCTTTGATTACAAAGATTGAACCATTGAAACCATTCTCGCCAAAGGAAATAATATTCTGGAAATTTCCGTCTTTAAACGTCACACGTCAATCTTATATATAAAATTCTCGTGTCACAGTGTTCGTTCGCGTACTCCTCCGAAACGGCTCGACCGATTCTCATGAAATTTTGTGAGCATATTGAGTAGGTCTGAGAATCGGCCAACATCTATTTTTCATCCCGAAATTCCCGCGGGAACGGGTACAAAGCGGGTGAAACCGCGGGGCGCAGCTAGTATGCTATAAATATGTCTATTAAGCTAACAAAAAATAGTAAAGTCAAATAAAGTATTAGCCTGTAATGTCCCACTGCTGGGCAAATGCCTCTCATCTCACTGAAGATATCAGTGCAGAAACTATTAGTACTTACTAGAAATAATGAAGTAAATACATTAGGCCAGTAAAATACCGGATAACGTTAGCCGGTAATCCGGCAACCGGCGCCGTAAACTACGGCTTGAAGGTCGAATAGTAATGCTTTTGTTTACAATTATAAGTTGCGGCGTTATAGTTGTTGATTCACGTAATAAAGATTTGCGGATGTTTTTCTAGAATTTAGTGGGAATATTGTTTGATGAAGATATTTGCAAATATTAGATACATCTTTCTGTAACAATATAATATGGTGAAAAGTCTAATCCATATTACAAGCTTAGAGCTTAGTTTGGGTCTAATTAACCGTGAGTGAATTTGTCCGGGTATAGGTATTTATTATTTAATTTCTAGTTTGTTGTTTGTCGCTGATCTCAGTAACCAATCCGGTTTGATTGATTATTGTTGTAATATACAGGGCGACATCTGGGTCGTGACTCTAACTTATTGTTTCAAACTCAGTTAATTATTGCGATTTCAGTTATAAAGCTAGTTTTTCATTTACTAGACATTTATCCGGTCGGGTGTGTAGGGCGACTACACGACCTAAAAGAGAATATTTTTTTATATCAACCAATTTTTTTTAATGTAACAATTTAATCAAAATTATATGTTATATCACTGAAATCGCAATAATTAACTGAGTTTGAAACAATAAGTTAGAGTCACGACCCAGATGTCGCCCTGTATAGTCACATTGAAAGGGAAAGTTATTTAATTCCAAAATCCCTACGGCAACAGGCACAACGCGGATAAAACCGCGGGCGCGCCTAGTCCTAATATAAAAAAGCTGTAGAGTTAGATTTTTTGATTCTTTGAACTGCCAATCCGGTTCGAATAATTATTTTATATTAGACTATCAGCGCCCCGCGGTTTTACCCGCATTGTACCCTTTCCCGTGGGAATTTCGGGATAAAAATTGCCTATAACCTTCCCGTTGAATGTGGCTATCTATTACAAAAATAATTATTCAAATCGGACTGATAATTCCAGAGATTACCTCGAACATACAAACAACCAAACAAACAAACAAACAAACAAAAAACAAACAAACAAAAAACAAACAAACTTAACTAAAGAACAAACAAACAAACTTAACTAAAGAACAAACAAACAAACTTACAAATTTTACCTCTTTTATAATATAAGTATAGATAGCCAATTTCAAGAGGAATGACACAGAATTAAAAGCTAATTTTTATTCCCATCTAAAATCGTGATATGAATCCTACAAGATAACGAGTATAAAAGATTTTCAATCAAAGAAATAGCAAGCATTTGCAAGCAAAAGATTTAGCTTTCACAAAACGCAACGAATGCTACCAATGTAATGACTTTAATCGGATCGGAAAAATGGATTGCCAAACACTTGGAAATGGGAGATTCCGTTTCATAACACTTCACACGAAAGTTGTTATGTTTCCTGTTTATTCAGTAATATTGTTTACGCGTCTATTAGATAGAAAGCACTTATTATTGCGTAAAATATGTCTGTAGTTTTGGATCGGGTCTTACGTCACAATTTTGAGGAAGTCTAAAAGATATAGGTCAATATTTTTCTATTAACGCGAAAGAAACTTCGTATGTTTCGAATTATGATTAAATTGGTACTACAATTATTGTGAATAAAAAATTTAATAATGTCTGATATCTGGGAAAAAGCCTCACATCAGACATCAGTTCGGAAAGTTCGGAGAATGTAATCACCACGAGCCCCTAACAAACGGGGGATAGGGATCACAAACCCGATCTATGTTTGACAAGTAACAGCATAAGTAACAACATGATGCTCCATTTTTTGACACAAACAAAATTTGCTCGGCCCGGGAATTGAACCCAAGACCTTTTTCAAGACATCGAGACATCTTAGCTTAGCGACTACTTATGCAACTCAAAAAGAGGCGTAAGAGCCTGTCCAGAAAGCGCGATTTACGCGCGTGTCCACTCGCGCGAAGGCACTCGCGCGTTCTCGAGTTACTAGAGCTACATACATTCGGTCCAGATGCTCTCGCGCGTTTTACGTGCGAGAGCATCTGGACGGGAACAAAACAAAAAACCGGCCAAGTTCAAGTCTGCTCGCGCACGGAGTGTTCCGTACATTAAAAACGGCAAAAAATCACGTTGTATGGTAGCCTTGGATATTTGGCCCTTGGATATTTGGTTTAATGTATTTGTTCTTATAGGGGCAATAGAAATACATCATCTGTTAAAATTTCAACTGTCTAGCTATCACCGTTCTTGAGATACAGCCTGGTGACGGACGGACCGGACGGATGGACAGCAAAGTCTCAGTAATAGGGTCCCGTTTTTACCCTTAGGGTATGGAACCCTAAAAACTAACGGAAAATTCTTTATATTTATGGCGATAATTCTAGTTGTGTCATCCCGTTACCACGAGTAGTGTAATCCGATCGAAACAAGTACCTATTTTTGCAAAAAACCTTTTATGCATGTAGTTTAAACGGGATATATTACTGTGATTATTATAAAATGAATTCTAGTTTTATTGAGAAACCCTATTATAGCGAAAGAACCCAAAACGCAACGTTAGTAGTTTAATTATTTGAGTATCTATTCGTCGGACATCAAGATATTTTCAGAATTAAGAAAATGACGTCTATAAACAAATTAATTTATTTGTTTATTTGTCCAAAACCATCAAAATCTTTGGCCAACCTAAATCCGTAGTTGGCATGGCAGATAATAGCAATAAATAACTGAAATGCAATATCCAGTTAGCATTTGCTAACCGCTTGGCAAGACATTCGGCGAAACTTGGCAAATAACTTGACAAACACATATTTGGAATATCTAAATGATTTATTGGTAAAAGTCTAAATACCATATGTAAGACTAGCCGTGCCCCGCGGTGTTACCCGCGTTGTGCCCGTTCCCGTGCGAATTTCGGAAATTTTTATACATATAAACCTTCCTCTTGAATAACTGTATCTATTTAAAAAAACCGCGTCAAAATCCGTTTCGTAGTTTTAAAGATCAAAGCATACTTAGGGACAGACAGACAGACAGCGGATAGCGAAGCGAATTTTGATTTTAATTTATTAAACAGGGTACTTATAATATTAGTAAGATGCTTGTAGAATAGTCCTCAGCGATTTCTTTGATTGTACGCTGTTATCAAAAATTCTCAAAAATTAACTCGTTTTTTCACGACATCTCTTTGTTCTACTCTGACATGTTTCTGTTCTGCTTTTAATTATGTTTGAAAATTTTTAAAAATAATCTAGACATCCAGAAGTTTCCATTTAATCTAGAAATTTAGGTTAAAGCAATGTTTTAATTTCATTCCGATCGACGGAAACGGGTCATTTAATACAGCGTTTATTTTCACATGTCTCTGGAATATATCTATCTTTAAATATAACTAGCATCGCCCCGCGATTGTACCCGCGTTGTGCCCGTTCCCGTGGGAATTTCGGGAATTTTTATACATATAAACCTTCCTCTTGAATCACTGTATCTAATTTAAAAAACCGCGTCAAAATCCGTTGCGTAGTTTTAAAGATCTAAGCATACATAGGGACAGAGAGCGGAAAGCGACTTTGTTTTATACTATGTAGTGATGATACACAACCATTAATCAATGAACTATAAAAATGGACCAATCAAATGAGACATTTGGATCAAACGGACAAACTTTAACTAAATAAATAACATCCTAACCGCTGCCAATAGCGATGCATTCGAAATTCGAATCTTGCGCAACGGTTGGAATAGATCGCATTCGGGTTATCAATAGGTTTTAAAAATGGAACGCGTCAATCTATTGACGTACTTGTTTGGGTTAAACGGGTTCAAAGATTGTCTATAGTTTTGTTAATAAATAAAAAAATAAACAGCTGCTGTCATTTAACTTTAGATTAAAAATAAACAAAAACAATTCCATTGAAACGCATTTCACGTGTTCGATGCTTCAAATTAATTCTAATTTTGAATTGCAATACGAATGAAGCACAAAAATATACCGAATCACTGTTTACAAATTGAATTCGAATTTCAAACATGACATTAGCTTAGAAAATACTTTTTAAATGTTTTCGTTTCAAAATTAGATTGTTTTTCAAAACATTTTGGGTTCAATATCTCTTTAATAATGATATGGAATTCATTCATTTCAAGTAGATCAGTGGCCAACCCTGGTGTCAGAGTTTTTTAGACCACCTAAAGGCGGCCATAGTCTGACGATGATACAACTGGGACCAACTGCTTATCGTGGCCTACATAGGGCACGGTACCGCTCAGATAGAAATACCACTATCGGCCACTCCTCATCCAGGTAGGGGTTGACTTGTGACGTACGAACACATAGTGCGTAGGTAATGATTTGGTCTATTTTGGTGCGAAGAATCGCATCTTAAATGAGCAAGCAATAAATCTAGTTATATTCATAACTAGCTTCATAACACCAACAAACTTATAAATAGATCTAATTAGTCGTTTCATTTAGTCCGAACCGGCGGTCCGAGTAACCGTTACACGACAAAAATAACGAAGGAACGTTATTTCTGGAACGTATTGGACGTAAATCATTGGAATCGGGTTAAGAGCGACTTATAGCAGCGAAAAAATAACGCACTTGAGCGATAAAATGTTAAAGTAAGTAAGAGCGAGTAGGTCGGTGGCCAACCCTGGTGTCGGAGTTTTTAGACCGCCCAAAGACCTCCAAAAGATATGGTCTGATAAAATGTTAATAACTTACTTGCATTTTGTTTTAACCGACTTCTGTAGAGGCATATATTATCTGAGACTCTTTCTTATATTACACTTCTCATTTATGCAGACAATTAATTTTTTTGGACACCCGACTAACGAAGTTCTTTTTTTAATTTAATCATATCTAAACCACTTTTAAAAACAACATTAAAACATTAAAGCTAATCCATTCGTTTATTACTACGCCACGAACAAAGACAAAACACGCTAAACTTACAACACCTTTGTTTTTACGTCGGTCAAAAACCATCGACAATCGTCGTTATAAATCCTCAACTGAACGATTCTTAAACCATTCATTCACATAGTCCTTGAAACCAAGGAGATTTACACTTGGTTCCATATCAATGAGTCTAGACTTCTAGTGCTCCTAGGTTTGTACAGTACTTGCCGAAAAGTAATGCCCACCGACCTATAAAGGATGGTCGTTACGCGCGTTGTACCCGTTCCTGCGGGAATTTAGGGATACAACGTATCCCATGTGTTATTTTGATTACTACATTACTGTTAAGTTACATCCAAATCCGTAGAGTAGTTTTTTCGTGAAAGAGTAACAAACATACATACATACATCCTCACAAACTTTCGCATTTATTGTCATTACAATACTTTTTAATTAAAGTCAAACGGGTAGAATATGTAACAAAATTAGATGTGTATACTCTATTTCTTATGGATTGGCACAAAATGTGGACCCAATGCCGTCAATTTTCCAGCCGAAGACGATTGCTTCTGCAGAGGAAAAAGGTTTAGAGATAGGGTAAGAATGAAATAAAATCACTAAACCTTTTTCCTCTTAAGCAGCAATCGTTTTCGGCTGGAAAATTGACGACATTGGTCCACATTTTGTGCCAATCCAAAAGAAATAGAGTGTAGAAAGTCAACTCTGTCAAACTCTACTTGACAAGCCCATTGGCGTAGTGGCAGTGAGAGCGCTTACTGTGTCGGGGGTTCGATTCAACAGAGTCAACAATATGTGCACACATAGTTGTTGGCGACGGGTGTCAATTATTTATTCATATAAAGTATTTGTGTGTGTATAAGTATTAGTATCAGTGAGTTAGATTCCATAATACAAGCTTGAAGCTTAGTTTGGGTTTGATTAACCGCGCGTGAATTTGTTCGGATGTATTTCTTCTTCGTCACTAAAACTGGTCTATCCACCTATTTCTTGTCTGTTGTTATGTCAGACCACCTTTATATCGGTAATTACAGCTCTGCATAACAAAAACGATATACCTTCCAGAGGTAGAGTGGTAATGCTTTCTGTCGTATACTGTACTGTCATTTATTCCGTATAGAGTACCGAGTTATTATAAACACGCTACATTATGAATAATTATACGTCATATTTTCAAACTGGTTTACGTATCTGTGTCATATCAGATTTTCATACTTCAACGACAGAAATAAAATTAGGGGCTAAGCATTTAAAAAATATATATTCCATTATTTCACGTATCTTATCAGTGACCTCGTATTTCCGTTTGTTGAGTTTCATTTCGACGTTCGTCATATTTTGAAAATATATGAATCTTGCCGCGCTTGCGGTTTTACCCGCGTTGTACCCGTTCCCGTGGGAATTTTGGGATTTTTAATACATATAAACCTTCCTCTTGAATCATTCTATCTATTTAACAAAACTGCGTCAAAGTCCGTTGCGCAGTTTTAGAGATCTAAGCATACATAGGGACAGACAGCGGAAAGCGACTTTGTTTTATACTATGTAGTAATAGTATTGAGCTTCATATGATTATAAATGTTATAATATTTCCTCACAATCATTTAGGAAATGTAAATCTTAACAACTCTTAATTATCTGCCAGATAAGTAATTACCGGATTTCCTTAGCCCGCCTTATCCGCTGTTTAAAAAGTCACACATACATAAGAATATGTTAATGTATATAAGAAAAGAAGTTCCTACGGTTTTCCCCGTTATGTTCTTCTTCCCGTGGGAATTTCGGGATACAATATATGCGATGTATTTTTCTGATAAATCTAATATTATAAATGGCAAAGTTTGTGAGGATGTATGTATATTTGTTACTCTTTCCCGCAAAAACTGCAAGACGGATTTGGATGAAACTTTACAGTAATGTAGGTTATACTATACATCAGAATAACACATGGAATACATTTTATCCTGAAATTCCAGGAATTATGGGAACAGGTACAACGTGGGTAACAACACGGAACCCGGCTAGTAACCTATATTACTAAGTAAAGTTTCATCCAAATCCGTACAGTCTTCGATCAACAATACACAAGTACAGTACTTCAAGTTACATACCTAGACATCATCACAAGATAGTCACACAATTAGTAGGATATTTTATAAAGGTATTTTCACACGATACCAAACATGCCACATTAAAAACAAGACTGCACGTCTTCAATGCAAAACAAATAAAATATCGGTCCGAATTATAAATCGATCATCAGCCAGAGACAAGTTTTTTGGTTTAATTTCAACTCTTATTAGTTTAATGATCTTATTTCGAGCCGGTCCCGATCGGACATTGATCTTGAAGGTGTAAAGTTAAGTGCAAGTGTGTATACGACTTTAAGTGGGGGGATTCAGTTGATATTTAGGTATTTTTTTAATTTGAATTGTTATCTATAACTAGCTGTGCCCTGCGGTTTCACCCGCATTTATTCAGTCAATGCTTACCGTTTAAACCTTCCCTGGACTTTCATGAATATTTCAAGACATTAGCCAAATCGGTTCAGCCGTTCTCGAGTTTTAAGCAGACTAACGAACAGCAATTCATTTTTATTTATATACTCGTAGTTGTATTTATCTCACCTTAGTTTCGAGTCTTTCGTTTTCATTCTTGTAATGTGATCGTTCGTTTTCCACCTTATCCAGTTTTGTTCGAAGTGTCTCCAATTCTTCCTGTAAACAAAAATCAACGTTATTATCGAGACATTAGAGATTGCTTTAGCTTAAATATGAGTAAGGTAACATTGGGATGGCAAAAATAATTAAAAAATTCTATAAAATCCTTTTATTGTGGAATAAATCTAATCAGAATAGCTCATAACCTTCCCGATTAATGTAACTATCCATTAAAATAATTCTTCAGCTTTATTATAATCATCTAGATAATATTTTGTATACAGAATAGCATAGATAAATATAAAATAATCAAATCAGTTTTTTAATATCAACCTATTAAAACAACTCATAACAACGCCATCTGTTGGTATACTTGTGAACTTATTAATAGATTTTCACGAATCGCGCTTGTGCATAAAATTGGTTCGAGTATGAGTATAATGAGTCTTTTATCAGAGGGTCTTTGTCCTACAGTGGGACGAAATAGGGCCGTTATAGGCCAATAATTTAGTAATTAAAAAAATTAAGTTCGTTTAGGTTTGTGGCCAACCCCTGTCGGAGTTTTAAGAACACATAAAGGCCTCCGACATGGTTCTTCGATTGAATAATTTACTAATATATGAATGAAATAGAAAATATGAAGCAGATGATTTTTTTTCCATACCAGATTCCTAACATTAAGTTGAAATAGGATCAACATGCAAGAGTTTCCTTGCAGACCTGAACGTATTTCCGAAAAAAATAAATCCAAAAAATATTAAAACTAGCAGCGCCCCGCAGTTTTACCCGCGTTGTGCCCGTTCTTGTCTGAATTTCGTGATGAAATATAGCATATCACCTTCCCGTTGAATGTGGCTATCCATTACAAAAAGAATTATTCAAATGGGACTGGTAGTTTCTGAGATAAGCGCGATCAAACAAACAAAAAATCGAACTATTCAGCTTTATAATATTAGTATAAATTTTTATCTGACGTTTCGGCTCCTTTACAGGAACCGTGGTCACAGAAGACTGAGGTGTTACTAGGAATAATTACACGTGACATTGAAAACTTTACGTTATCAACCGTTATTTACTCTAGGCGTAACTGACTTAGTTTTAGTGTAGTTATACTAGAAAAGAGATAAATCACGATTCATTATAACACACGTGCTTAGAGATAAATGTGTGTGTGTGCGTGTGTGTTGGAATTGTTTACGTGATTTTAACGGATTTTCTTTTGTTTTGAATCTATAATATAAAAATTAATCGCAAAATGTGTTGGTAAGCGCATAACTTCAGAACGACTGCACCAAATTGGATGGATCTTTTTTTAATATGTTCCTTATTGTCAGGACAAGGTTTTTATATAAGAAAAATAAGGAATAAAAATCTCAAAATTTCCACGGGAACGGGGCCGCTGTGGGTGAAACCGCGGGGCACAGCTAGTTGATTATAAAAATAAAGACATTAGTATTAATTCGCTGCTAAGGCGCTGTAATATTTTACACCTACCTTTGCAATCATTATAACTGAGCTCTATCATACATATGTTATACACCCAACATTACATTATACAGGTAATTGCCCCCAATAAAATAAACCAAACAACTACAGTATAACAAATAGAGCGAAACGCCATAGACAGACATGTTATACAAACACACTTACATACATTGTAGTGTAAATAGGTGCAGCTTGCATTTACATGTATAAGCTATTGTTAACGTGGTTTATGGTACGGTCGGCCAAGAAAGTGGTCTACCACTTTTGACAAAAGTTTCTGCGAGATGTAACGATCGCTAAGGTTGACTTTTCTATGCACAATTATGTTATGACGTTTAAAATTGACCTTGTTGTTTCATGACGTTCAAATGAATCTCAACCGTAGGGTGGTAGACCACATATTTGGCTGACCGTACTAGAAATTAGTTCAGTACGTAGTTACTATTTATTGAACTGTGGTTCAGTGCTGTAGGCGGCAATTTTTGTGGATGAATGTTCGTGTCAAATTCCAAGATAGAAAAAAAAACACACTATCTGTATCAAAACAAAAAACCGGCTAAGTGCGAGTCGGACTCGCACACAAAGGGTTCCGTACTTTAAAAAACGGCAAAAAATCACGTTTGTTGTATGGGAGAGTTATAGCGGCAATAGAAATACATCATCTATGAAAATTTCAACTGTCTAGCTATCACCGTTCTTGAGATACAGCCTGGTGATAGACGGACGGACGGACAGTGAAGTCTCAGTAATAGGGGCCCCGTTTTTACCCTTTGGGTACGGAACCATAAAAAGATCAAAACCCGTTATCATTCTAAATTAAAAACCCAATATCTGAAATCACAGTATCCACGCCGTCTAGAAGCATAACGCATCATTTTTTCTTTGCATTCACCGCAGTAGAAAACCGTTTCCGCCTCAGTTAATTATCGGTATGACAAGTGAGATATCCGCATCTGATTACCGACTATAATGTGTACAAAGTGACGCTTTGTTGATAAATTCTATGTAATTATTTGATGCGCAGCGGTTATACCGTAGTTTGATAATGATACATTTTTAATTGAAACTACATTTACGGACACACTTTTATTTTACATTTTTATCTGACATTTCGGCTCTTTTACAGGAACCGTGGTCACAAAAGACTAGAATCCTAATAAGTAAAATGATTCTATATAATAGCATTTTGTTCGTTGCAATGTTAGTATTTTGCGTTTATTAAGATGTATGATAGGAAAATGGATTTTTCCGGATAAATGCACACATTATTGCGAAGTTCATTTCAGACTTGAGATGGGTGACTGACAGTGGCATTTGTTTTGACCTCCAGTTTACACATAATACTGTAAATCCCGATTATTCTAACTGTAAAAACTACATAGAAGTGATCAAAACCATGTAAAAACTCCAACATTAGAATTAGCCACTAACCTACATGAGGTCCAATCAATACCATACCAATAAGGCTAAGTATCTATAAACAAAAACAAACCTCCAACCTCATTAGTCCATAAACTAAACTAAAAATAAAACACGTACAATTTACACTTGAACTTGTCTATAAGTAAAACGCACACACACACACACAATATTAATACTTAATACACAAACATTAACTATTAAACGCACATAAAGCGATTTTAATAGCGCAATAGTTGTACTGTACGGGAGCAAAAAAACAAAACACAACGGGATCCCGTTAAGAGCCTACTCGGCAAGTTTATTCGCCCGTGGGAACATTAAAAGAAATATGATTGTTAACAGTAGTGTACACTGTCGCGACAGTTTTTGCAGTAAACTATTGTAGGAATAGTAGAAGTTAATCTAATTAACCGGTCTCAATGCCACAGCCATTTGCGTGGTCGGTGTCGTGCTGTTGTAGACCTGCCCTTAATTATCGCTTCTCAAGGACTTTCGGTTGATGGGACGACAGGTGGGTGAATTATCAGGTCTTAGGTACTATGAGGAATGGTAGTAACATACTAGTATTAATATGGAGTTCCTATAATTAGAATGTTTGTTTATATTTATTAAGGACTAGCAGCGCCCCGCGGTTTTACCCGCGTTGTGCCCATTCCCGTGGGAATTTCAGGATGAAAAGCTTATAACCTTCCCGTTCAATGTGGCTATTCATTACAAAAATAATTTTTTAAATCGGACCAGTAGTTCCTGAGATTAGCGCGTTCAAACAAACAAACTCTGCAGCTTTATAATATTAGGATTGATTATTTTTCGCTGAAATTTTCAATATAGTGAGACATCGCAAGTTTATTGCACTAAAAGACAGTTAGTTACAAACATAATTATGGATTCTGTGGGAATTTCTTTTAATCATTTCCTCTATGTAATCTGATGCTATAAATCAGTTTGATAGATACAAAAAATATTATGAACTTATTGTCTCTATTTTTAACCAGTGACTGTTTTTTTACTTTGTTTCTGTTTTTGGTTCCGCCCGCATTTTACCTTTCCCGTGGGAATTTCAGGATACAGATTTTGACTTTACACTCTAAGAGGACTTTAGAGGCAACGTTTCTATGCCCTGATATTAATGGTAGATATCAAACATAGTACAGTATAGCCCTGGAGGAGAAGCATAGCCCTTACCGCCTTATTATTAACACGGTAACTAAACACTGTTATAAAGAGTTTTGTCTCTTTTGCTCTTCGGAAAATTGTGTATGGCAGAAAGTGACAAACCATTTGATAGCTTAGATGTTCTTAATAGGCGTTTATATAACCCTTAAAGTAAAGCACGTTGCATTGACTGTTGAAAATGAATCAGAGATGGACGGATATCTCTGATTCATTCACTTTTTCTTATTTGAATTTCAAATACTAAAAGTTAGGACCTAAATAAGTCCTAGGTAACAAGATAAGCTAGTTCCTAGGGTCAGTTATTGCCTAGACTAGACTGTAAGGGCGTCTGCATATTTAGCTTTTGACCCTAACTTTCGCTATCTTATTACAGATGCTTTCTATCTTTTAACGTATGGTTGTAATTTGTTAGTTTCAAATGAGATAGTAATATAGTGGTGATTACTTATAATAAAGCTTGTATCAATGATTTCATACTTACACCTTATAAATAAACGCTCTGTTATAATGTGTTTTGTCTCTTTTGCTCTTCGGAAAATTGCGTATGTCAGAAAGTGACAAACCATTTGACAGCAAAAATTTTCTTATTAAGCGATTATTAATATGGCCCTCAGAGTTTATAGAAAATGGTATCCTTAAAAACAATTGATTAAGAGTTAACCGAATCCTTGCAGGTAAAGATCCTATTTTTTTCGAAATTCAGCCAAGTTGAACTCTTGTAATAATCGCGAGAGAAGCCAAATAAAATCTGGTTTTCATACAAAAATTTGTTTATAAGTGCTCGCTTACAATTGGAATTCTGTATCATTTCAAAACGCATAATCAAATCATGATTCATAATAAACCCAAACTAAAATGAACAAAAACATTGAGGTACCTAAACTAAACCTTAACAGATTTAATCACAATCGGGCAATTAAAATTTGAAACAGGAAACCGTGATTTTGGCGGCAAAAAATGACGTGTTCTGGGAGAACCAGAGACAATGGGTTTGCGTCACGATTCGATCGCAATTAAAGCTGTCTTCTTGTGTTGAACATACTTCATTTCCTTAGCTAAATGATTGTGCAGGTCGAAACAAAGTACTTTGGTTTCATTTTATATAAATTGTTTTCGTTTTAACTGACTTAAAAAAAGGAGGAGGTTTCTAAATTCGACTGTATAAATGCTTTTTTAAGTATGTTCGCGGATAACTTCGTTGTTTATGAACCGATTTTGATGATTCTTTGTTTTTGGGAAGGTGATATTCCCAGGGTGGTCCCGTGGTAAGGAAACTGATGGTGGCCTGGCTGATAGTCCTGACTTCATTTATTCAACTTTTAAATTTGTCAGGAAGGCAACTAAATGACATGATTTAAATCTATTTCGTTACTAGATATTCAAGTCGTTTAGTCTTATTTTGAAAAAGTTTTTTTTAAATTTTAGACTGGTGAGCAAGTGTATTAGTGCATTGGTTGTGTGTGTTAAGAGTTCAAAACTTTGCGCGTTGTACCCAATTCTGTGGGTATTTTAAGCTGAAAATGTGCATTGTAGAATAAACTAGCAGCGCCCTCGGTTTTACCCGCGTTGTTCCCGTTTCCGTGGGAATTTCGGGAATTTTTATACATATAAACCTTCCTCTTGAATCACTCTATCTATTTAAAAAAATCGCATTAAAATCCGTTGCGTAGTTTTAAAGATCTAAGAATACATAGGGACAGTTAGCGGAAAGCGACTTTGTTTTATACTAAGTATGTAGTGAAGTTAACAGTAAATTGTTAAATAAAAATATTTCCAAATTTGTCTTATTCAAGACCGATTGCAAAAAGCGTCATTTTTATCGCAACAAAAAATGCGTCTAAACGTGTCACTCCCAATTTAAACTTGAAAAAAAGCTAAAAGTCACCTCACATCAAATAACTAAATCAGCACATTTAAAAATGACTATATCTCAGAACCTCATTCATTTTTTGCATACTTTCAATGCTCCTATTATCACTTGCGGTCAACAACCTTTAAGACGCCGCCCACTATAAGGAAGCACAATAAAACAGCGTGGGTCCACGCGACCGCCATTGATAACCTACCAGCTCCGAATATATTTATTACTCATTGTATAACGCAACAACTGGTACATATTTATGTACTGTAAAATGGGACAGTTGTGATTGTGTAAACGGGATGGGTGGTGTGAGCGTTAAGACGGCTGTGATTGGTTGACATTGGTCCTATTTTAACCCTTAGGTTCAATAATAGGGGTGGGGGCTGGAATACTATATCAAAAATTTAATTTAAGAAAGTCAGCCAATGATGTTGTGATGATGAATTTTATTCAGAATCTCGTCATATTTAATCTTATTTTCAGTTGTCATACTTTTAGCTATGGTACTAATATGTCAATGAACATTTTAATTACATTTCATTGAGCTTTACATTCCTCTAGCCGCGCCCCACAGTTTCACCCACTTTGTACCCATTCCCGCGGGAATTTCGGGATAAAATGTGTCCCATGTGTTATTCTGATGTATTAACTATATTACTGTAAAGTTTCAGCCAAATCCGTTAAGTAGTTTTTGCGTGAAAGAGTAACAAACATACATCCATCCTCACAAACTTTCGCATTTATGTATTACTAGCAGCGCCCCGCGGTTTTACCCGCGTTGTGCCCGTTCCCGTAGGAATTTCGGGAATTTTTTTACATAAAAACCTTCCTCTTGAATCACTCTACCTATTACAAAAAACCGCATCAAAATCCGTTGCGTAATTTTAAAGATTTAAGCATACAGACAGACAAACAGTGTGACAGACACGAAAAAGAGACGACTTTATTTTATACTATGTAGTGAAGTAGGATAAGACAAAATTATATGAATTAAAGAGTTGCTTAACCTAAGTAGCATTCAGGAATTCAGAGATATAGTACTTAATTTCTAAATCGCACCAATAGGCATTTTAGGCTCATACATATTTAGTGACCCATTGATCATAGTTGGTATGCGATCGCATTCAAATACAGCTAACTGCTAATCCCATAAATAACGTTAACTAACAGCACTTAAGGTAAACATTACTACCAGTATTTCTAAAAGGAATGTCCAATATAAACCGGTGTACAATAAATCAAACCGAAATTAGTGCTCGCTGCAATTGAACTAGACGGAAGTGGATTGTAAAGTAAATTACTTAATTCATTGGTTGGCTTGAATTAAGGTAAGTAGCTGTGTCTGTAGAATGGTCGCTTGTATGCTAGTTGACGGCTGGATATGTATTTGATAGATCCACGTTTGCATCCGACAGAGCTAGTTGCTTGCATTTATATATTGGTATAAGTGGCCTTTCAGTCAAGGGTGTTTTTTAACATATCCATATACCCATATACTCGTATTAAACTGGCAAGATGAACTTTGAACTTAATTACCATTAAATATATATGTCCGATCCCAATAACCAATCTCGATCGGCAATCTAAGTCATTTTATGTCATAAAATATGAAAAAACAATTTGAAAAATTACTTTAATTTACAAAGAAAACAACATAAATCTTTATCTGCTATCTAATCGAGATCGGTTATTATGCCGTCAATAATTATGTTAGATTAATAATAAAAAAACACAATACCTGTGCTTGCTTAAGTCTATGTTCTGTCCGATGCACTGCAAGCAGCGGGGTGACTCGCACAAGCAACCGCCACCACGGCCAATCCCTGACCGCGAGGAAAGCTCGCACGTTGCGTTGCACGCATCGCGCGGCGGTGTGTTGCGTTCGCAAGCGCTGCGCTCGTCGCCGTGCAAGCAGACCGCGCGCTCTCGCTTGCAAGCGGACGAGCACCCTTGCGAGGGCGGCATCGCGACGGGCGTCCAGGCCACCGACGATACCGCCTCGGAACATAATCTGTAGGGTGGAGAGGTGAGAGGTTAATTTAAGTTTTAGACTTCAAAAACACAAAATAGAATATGTAGTCGCATTTGCTAAGGGAATTTGGTGTTGTCATTGAAGTAGTCAAGTCAGTGGCCTGATTTTATGACCGCCTGAAGGCTTCCGGCATGTCTAAGTGAATTAAATATGAGCGAATCAGCAACATATATGACAATTTAGCACCTGTGACAATGTTTCAATTTTATCTTAAAGAAATCATTATTTTTCTTAAAAAAACACTATCTTCAAACAGAAATAAAAATATCTTAATTTATATCTAGAAATCTAGATTACATAACCGACTAGTTAACATAACAAGAACTGAAACACGGCGCGATTGTATAATATGCGACAGTTATGTATAAATTAAACGGGCAGTTTGTCGTCTTGTCTGTAACACCCGTTAGATCAAAACTATATAAGTCTGCAAGTAAGTGACGTGCAAGTAAATAGACTGCAAGAGAGGGAGCTACTGTCACAAATATCAGTACAAATGCTTTGAAAATGGTGACTGGTTAATTTAGTTCCGATTTTGACCGCATTTAGTGTTAGATGCACTCATCTATATCTGTCTATACTAATAGAAAACAGCTGAAGAGTTTGATATTTGTTTCTTTGAACGAGCTAATCTCATGAATTACTCGTCCGATTCGAATAATTCGTTTTCTATTGAATAGCTACATTCAAAAGCAAGATTATGGAATACTTTTTATCTCAGAATTCCCACGGGAACGGCCACAAAGCGTGTAAAACCGCGGGCGTTGCTAGTTAATAGATAAAATCAGAATGTTATTAGCATTTAAATGTGTAGGAACTTAAATGATGTTAACGTTACATCAATAAATAAATCGATTAACGATTTAATAGGAACGACCCAAAAACCTTAATTAAATTAATTGTAACGTGTTAAGGTGCGTTTACATTGAAGCGGAGCGGAGCTGTGCGGTGCTCAACTGACCAATCACAATGCATTACGAAAAGATTTTGACAATGTCAATGAGTTGTGATTGGTGAATCAGGCTACGCACCGCTCTAATCCGCTTATACGGAAACACACGCTTATGAGGCGTAATGTAACATGTTCTCACTTAGTAGTTGTAGTAACGCCATCAATTAGTTTTAAGCAAAGGATCCAGCTGAAAACCAGCGCTGTGGCTCCGGCTGCAGCATATGCTGAGCGGATCCTATTCGGAGCAATTAAATATAATTATATTTAATTGCTCTAAGTATTTAATTTGTAATATTGTAATTTTTTAGCCGAATCAATTTATTTGTATTTGTATTTGTTCTACAGCGAGCGTTCCTGAAGTCACTACGGGTAACATGCCGTTCGCAGCGAGCAACGAGCTGCTCTTTGTTATACAAAAATTGTTCGTTGTTCGCTGTGAATGGTATATTACGCTTCATAGCCTAATTGACTAATCAAAACGCATTGAAATTGTCAAACCTCTCCGTACTGAGTTGTGATTGGTCGATTGCGCTTACCGCTCCGCTCCGCTTCGTGAACGCACCCTAACGTGTGTCGGTATCACCTTAACACATTCGATTGGATAATAACCGAATGAAAGTACAAATCGGTTATTATGTAATTGTCATACAAGTTATTGCATTGATGTTTGTTTATGCTAAACCAGTTTTGGTGATTCGGTAATTCGTGTGTTATTTTATTACTTAATACTGAAAGGTTACTTGCTCGTACATTTGGTATGAATATCAGTTGCAGTAAAATATAAGTTGATATACTAGCTATATAATACCAGCTGCGCCCCGTGGTTTTACCCGCGTTGTTCCCGTTCCCGTGGGAATTTAAGAACCGCTCGACCGATTTTGTGCGAACTTCACATAAACCATCTACTAAATAGTCCGAACAACGCCTAAACATTCGGTTTGGATAGGTGTGCCCGTTCTTGAGTTATAAAATTACAATGAAAAGTGGCATCGATTTTATATATTGATAGATATGTATATAGTAGATGTAATGAATCAAACACATAAACACAACACAATGAATTAACTGTTGTTTACACATTGATAACGGCGTCACATTACAGTTATAAATAGAAATAAGTAATTAATGCTTAATGTGTTCATTAGACGGGGCAAAACAAACAATGTAACAAGATTCCGACAACTGAGATATTATAATAATAAAAAACTTGAGAGGTGTCAAGGGGCACCCGGATGGAACGAAGTTTATTTATTATCAACAAAAATAATCGTCGCGACACCACACTGTTCAATGAGAAATAGAAAGACGAAACGAAAATATCTAGCTTGCTTTCTATAAGAGAGAGAGAGAGAGACAGACAGAGAAACATGCGCGCCGCGCATGTTTCTGTGTCTATTTCATCCCGCAATTCCCACAGGAACGGGCACAACGC
The DNA here is from genome assembly GCA_963082685.1 of Cyclophora albipunctata. Lineage (NCBI taxonomy): Eukaryota > Metazoa > Arthropoda > Insecta > Lepidoptera > Geometridae > Cyclophora > Cyclophora albipunctata. The sequence goes on from OY720133.1 coordinate 5,532,847, forward strand.
GAGTAAAACTGCGAGCATAGCTAGTGAAAAATAAAATCGTACTGTATCCGCTCACATAGTTTCAATTCAATATAACCCGGGTAAAATTACGGACGAAACCGTTCTCATACATGAAAACAAACACAAGACGATCGCATACAGTTACATGCAGTTATTGGTGCGCAAGCGCAGCGTTTAGGGAGTAACAGCGCGAGTAAATATTATCATCTACATTACATAGTTGTGTATCACACCATTATTGAGTACCCGTTTTGTACTACAATCAATTCTAAGCGAAAAGACAGTCGCGAAATAACAGAAATTAAAAAATTAAGGATCTCACGATATTTCGTGAGATACATTTTTGCATAGGGGTTATAACTTAATTACTTATGACCTAGATGCTCGCTTAGAACAGATTTTGCGAAATTCAACCCCTAAAAGGGTTAAAGGGTTAAAGCGAGGGCGGACCGCTAGTGTAAATTATTATGGCCGATTTTTCAGCAAAAGACAATCACTATTATCTTCTTTTACAGAATGAATTGTTTTTGACTGGAAAATCCAGCGGAAACTACCAATCATATCAAACGTAGCAATCGCAGCATAGCATATCTAGTGGAAAGTCACCCTTATGCGTCCGCGAGACGATCAAGTGCACTTGACAAGTCGCAAATGAATAAAACTTGTCAAGTCGCGTCAAGTCGCATCAAGCTCAAGTTGGTTCAAATTTGTCAAGTTATCATCAAAATTATTGTCAAGTCATGTCCAGCACGTAGATACTTGACGGGAATTGTCAAGTCAACGCTTTAAACGATCAATATTCACTTCAAGCCCGTAGACTTGTCAAGTGCACTTGATCGTCTCGCGGACGCTTAACACTCTTCATTATCACACACAGAAAAGGCAAATTCACATATTTACCAGCAAAAGAAAGCTGTCGTTTCAACGCAAATATCCTACCATTTTCTAGACGTCTAGATAAAACTAGGCTTTAACTAGAAACCTGAGGTTTCTAAGCTATATTACTTTATGTAGGCTGTTTTGAGGCATTTAACTCTTTACGACACTCGCAAAACGTAATGAAAGCAAGGCTGTTATAACTTATAAGAGACCGTTTACACCTTCGATCAACAATACACAACTAGATATCTGGTCACGTACAAAATCAAAGCTAAATACTGCCCGCGTGGATGACGTGTGACAGCTTATTTTGTTTACTACCGAACTGAAAAAAGAGTTTAAAACAGTTCGAAGTTCAACCTAATTACAACCATGACACCTAGCAATAAAGTAGCAAATCTTATGAATAACATAAGTGACAATAACGCCTCACTTTTCAAATGAGGCGTTATTCACCGAGACGTATTTTTTGCGCCGACCCGACATCTAGTTGTGCATTGTTGATCGAAGGTTTACACTGACCGGCTCAGAGATGAGTGTAGGTTTGGTAAAATTAAAGCTATGCCGCCTTATTCATAAACGCTCCCTAACTAAAACACTGTTAGTGAGTGTTTTGTCTCTTTTGCTCTTTGGAAAATAGCGTATGTCAGAAAGGGACCAACCATTTGATAGCTAAAATGCTGCTAGTAAACGTTTATGAATAAGGTCTTTAGAAATTAGTGTTGCGTCATTGACATATGGTATATTTTAATCTTCTATGTATATAAAATTCAAAGTCCTGACTGACTGATAATCAACGCACAGCCTCAACCGCTACACCTAGAAACATGAAATTTGGCAGGAAGGTTCTTCAAGTGACGTAAGTGCACACTAAGAAAGGATTTTCGAAAATTCCAACGGGAACGGGCTCAACGCGGGCAAAACCGCGGGGCGATGCTAGTTTTATATAAACCTTTTTATTGAAAAGAGGTATCAATATTACTGGTTTCTTTAGTTTAAGTCAACACTATATACATATTTGAATTGAAACCATAATTGAAACTAATAGGAACCATGGTCAGGGAAGACTGACCTCTGACTGTCTTCTGTGACCATAGTTCTGTATGAAGGAGTCGAAACGTCAGATTAAAAATTCATATTAAAGCGTAGTGTATCCGTAAACCTAGTTTCAATTAGGAAAGAGGGGTATTGGTTAATTATAGTCTTTTTAAACCATCGACGCAAAAAGAGAGATGTTGTTAAAGGAATCAAGCAATTTTTATTCTAAAGGTGTTTTCATGAGTAGCGTTCTTGACTATGATAGAACAAAAATAACTCCAGGGTAATACAATTTTCAGTACGGAAAACAACATTATATCAACGACCCAAAGCTCTTTTTAAAATAAATGCTACGAAAGTGACACTCTTCTCCGGTCTGTGTGTACGGACACTAAGCGTTTACGACACTTGCAAAACGTAATGAAAGCAAGATTTGAAAAGTTTCTTTTAAAACGATGAAGAAAGTAAGTGAACGTATGTAGTAAAATTTAATTAAAGGTAACCGCGGTTGAAATGAACGTAATTTGATATGGAGAAGCTTTTATTAGATAAAGATCGCTTAAATATATCATTACGGATCGGATCAACTACAACTACATCAACGGAGTGCTCACATGCCCGTCATGCACGAGGGTCTTCACCAAGAAGATAGGCTACATCAGCCACATGCGAGCACATGCACGTCAACAGGAGTGAAGCAGTCGCCATGGCCGAAATCGGTCGGATCAATATATATACGGATCGGATATCAAATATTATTTCATCAATTTTTACTCCAATTTTTTTAAAGGCCACTCATTTCACCGAAGATATGAGTACAGTGAGGAGGATTAGACGTCACCACGCTTCCCTTCTGCGGGCTGGTGATCTTAAACCCGAGCCATGTTTGTAAAGTAGGAAACATGTTTTCTCTAGATCCGGCAATTGAACCCGGGAACTAAGTCTTGGTAGGCGAGTGCACCACCTAGGCGTTGTCTGTCTATAGCACACCTTAAATTGTTTAACTTGCATCAAATAGCGCGCTGATTGGTCTATTAAATAAAATAATACATCGACAGTTTATAATCGTATCACTATCACTACAGTAGGGAACATGTTTTCGCTCGACCTGGGTATAAGCAGGGACCTCAGTCTTGGCGAGTAAAAATAATACCTATTAAGACTAGACCACCTAGGCTCAACCTCATCTCAAAAACCTTTTAACGAAATCGATTAAACTATCAAACCAGTCGTATCAACATAATCCAGTTCCAGTTAATCCGAGCATCTCGTTACGTTGCAACGGTAAAGATAATCACAGTTTATATGAAATTGTCGTAATTTCCTGATCAGGTGACCACACAAGAACTGCTTATGATCTTTTAACTCAGTCTTAAGGTACGTTTTTATCGAAGCGGAGTGGATCAATCACAACGACTTTGAATTTGTCAAAATGACTTTGTAACTTATTGTGATTGGTCAATAGCGCCACACCATTTCGCTTCGCTACTATGGAAACGTAACCATAGGCTGGGTTCATGATGTAGATGAAGGAACAGACGTGCATGGTGGGACTACGCGGAACTGAGCGAAACTGAGCGAAACTGAGCGAAACCGAGCGAAACCGAGCAGCGTCTATTGAACCTCAATTGTCCAATCTTAATGTTTAAAAATATTTCGAGCATTCCAAATCAATGTCATTGGTCGATTAAGCTGAGATTATTTACCCAGACACAATTCTTAAGTTTCCAAAAGGATAAATCTTACGGCTTCTTAAGCATATTTGAAAAAGGTAGTGAATAATAACTCCGAGAGTTTTTCTTCTGAAAAACTTCATTTGATTTTCTGTAATGTGGCAACCCTAATAATTATTTACCTCGGCAACAATGCGACGGTTTCAGTTTTTGCGACACAAATATTAATAAGCAAAGCAAATGTGAACTTGATGCGTTTATAATGCGTACGTTGAATTTAACAAGAACGTTGTACAGTTAGTTTCAATAAGGGAGTTGGGACCTTGTCGCAGTGAAGTCTGGTGGGTTTATAAAGTGATTTTATTTTTGGTTTTACTTTGAACAAGAGAAAACGGAGACATAACCTATGTCTTGACGTGCATCTTAGCCCGCAAGAATGTCTAATATTGTCTCCGAAGAAATCCGTCGAAACCGGACTATACTATCTATACTAATATTATAAAGCTGAAGAGTTTGTTTTGTTTGTTTGTTTGTTTGTTTAAACGCGCTAATCTCAGAAACTACTGAACCGATTTGAATAATTCTTTCACTGTTAGATAGTCTATTTATCGAGGAAGGCTATAGGCTACATTTTATCCCGAAATTCCCACGGGAACGGGCACAACGCGGTTAAAACCGCGGGGCGCTGCTAGTTTTGGATAAAACCGCGCAGATATATAACCAAAGAAACGGAGGAATCGACAACTTACATCCTACTAATATTATAAATGCGAAATTTTGTGAAGATGTAGTATGTTTGTTACTCTTTCACGCAAAAACTACTGAACGGATTTGGATGAAACTTTACAGTAATATAGATTATACATCACAATAACACCTGAGATACATTTCATCCCAAAATTCCCGCGGGAACAGGTACAACGCGGGTAACATCGCGGGGCGTGACTAGTAAATACATTCTTTTTTCCAAAATGATACTCAATGTAATCAGATAGTGTCATAAGCCTTAGGTATTGCGAAGCCACATTTATACTCGTATAAGACACACCTCTTTTTAGCAGTATTGTAAAGACTATAGACAGACACATTGATGTACAAGCACAAACGAATACCACAGTTGAATAGATTCGAAAGTGAATTATTAAATAACAAGTACCCATCGTTGTACAACGTATGATCGAATATTGATTTAGTGATTTTGTACGTGATTTATTTTGACGAGCTAATGAGTAATCGATACAAAACAAGCGATTTATAGGCGTGTTGCATTTTACAAATGCATGCAATGTTATTAAGGCGAGGATATGTGGCGCTCGGACAGAGCTGAGGGGGTGTTCTTAATTCCATAAAATAAGGTTGAGATTTGTGAAGCAAGACACGAGTGCGTGATACGTGGCGGGCGAATATTTGAACTCTTTTGCGTTTTTATAGAAATTGGCGGGTCAAATGAAAAATGTAACTGATTTAAAATCTAAGTGAGTATTAGGAAATTGATATTCCTAAAAAAAAAACTATGACTATCGCTTCAAATAACGAGATCTAGGACGAGAAAATAATATTTGGTGCTACTTTTACATAATCTTGTGCATCTTATTTCTACATTATTATAATGAATTTTAAAATTCTATTCGATTTAAAATTTTATTAAGTATATATATTCTTTTAATTGGTATTTTTATTTTATTTATAGAATCGATAGAAGTGTTGATATTTGATCGTCAAAGTAGCGACTATGCGCGTTATTTTCACATATCCTCGCCTTAATTAAAGTGTTCGATGTTACTTTTGTCATGGCATTTGATGTTACTAAAGTAAGGTTGAGTAAGTTAGTAGTTAGCCAACCCTAGTGTCAGATTTATGGAACGAAGTTCCTTATCGTGCGTTACCAAAGGGGGCTAGACGGAAAAAATTAAGATGTTGTAACGACACTTTTTGCGTTAGAGAGAGACAGACAGAGAAACATGCGACAACTTCGTTCCATCCGGGTGTCCCTTGACACCTCTCAAGTTTTTTATAGGTATGTTGCATTTGTAAGTTATAGAGTTTGTTGTTACTTTTGTCACGCTATGATGGTACAAAAGTAAGTTCGTGTAAATGGCCACTGGTGTCGGAGTTTTTAGACCGACGAAAGGTGACGACATGGTCTGACAATTGAAACAACAGGGACCAACGATTTTACTAATAAAAATAATCCTAGTACTTATCGATGCAAAAGATTGTGAAATGTTTGTATGAATGAATCTTTACAGTAATACATATCATTGCCATATCATAATAATTTAAGATAGATTTCGTAAACAAAAAATAATTTCATCATGCCACAGAGTTTAACTACCTTTTTGTTATTAAATCGATCTTATTTATTTAAGCGGTCATACCAGATTAAACAATAATATTTTTAATTGAAACATTTACGTAAACATGTCGCTATAAAAATTAAAAGCGAAGGTATCCTTGAACGTTGTTTCAGTTCAAAATGAGTAAGTAGTGTACGTTTTTTAAACCACAGAAATCAATATATTTTATATTTAAAATAATACAAAATCTATCTTGAATTAAGGAACTGATTATATACATTTTGATAGTAGCCAACAACCATTAGAATGCGAAACGATTGCCACTAGTCCAGGAGGCTGACGCAAGTAATCCAATCTACTATGTATTAATATGCTGTCACACCTCATTAAGCTACCAATTTGTAAAAGTTCGCTCAAAATTAAGACATCCTTTATTTGAGTATATAAATCAAAGACAACACTCAGACACATTCATCAATATATGACAAAACATAGAAATAAATTTATTTATTTACATTACATAACAAACTGTTGTATAACATATAATTTCGTAAATAACATTACATATAACATGGCGTATCGCTAAATAAGAAATAATAGTAAAGAATTGATATTTAATTATTGTTTTTGTAGAAAGTTGTGTATTGTGAAGCGAAAAATCAAATATTAATTTATGCATTTTTTATACATTAAGATAAATAATTGCGGATGTATGTTTTATGTCTTTGTCGGTTAAGTAATATTCGTTAATACACACATAACAGTCCATTGGTCAATCGATAAAAAGCGATGTCCGCTTAAAAACGTCGCTCAAGTTAAGCGCGAGTAAAGTTAGTTAAGCGAGCTAACAGCGAAACTAGCATAGCATAATACCATATTGCTTGTATGTGTGTTCGATACTTAAAACTGTGTTTTAAGCTTATTCATTCAATTAATTTCGAGTAGGTTAGAGGTCAATTCTGGCGTCAGAGTTTTTAGACCTAAAAGTTAAGAGCTTAGTTTGGGTCTTATTAACCGTGTGTAAATTTTTCCGAGTGTATTGTATTATTAGAGTGTTTTTCCTCGGAATCACGGGATAAGCCCGGAGGGATACAGATCCAACTCGTAGAGGCAGGTATTATTATTAAAATATTTTTTTTTTTAATTGTTTGTATGTTCGAGCTAATCTCGGGAATCACCAGTCCGATTTGCATAATTCTTTTTGTACAAGATAGCCATATTCAACAGGAAGATTATATACTTATTTTTCATCCCGAAATTCCTATGTTAACGGGCACAATGCGGGTATAATCACAGAACGCAGCTAGTTTCAATATAATTTTGATTTGTAATATGAAAACAATACACCAAATGAGAAACCATACGTTCTCATTTCTAATACCTGACTGCCAAACATTACACAATCAAAATCAGTACATTGAAGTGATAGTAAATCTTTAAACACACTTTCACAGACAGACATAACAATGAGATACATCATTATATTAGAGATACCGGCGAATACTATTACAGAAACATAATTACAATTCGTTTTTTAATAATTGCTGGTCATTTTTTATTTAAGGCTTCTACCCATTACACCGTATCATACCATGACCGTGCTATGAACGTGTCAGGCAAAAAAGTATTCTTTGTATTGAAAAGTATGGGACTATGCTCACTAGACCGTTCCGTCACAAACCAACAACGTCGACTATTTAGATGAGAATATTTTGCCGGTGCTGACACGTTCATAGCACGGTCATGGTATGATACGGTGTAATGGGTAGAAACCTTAATGTGAAGACCCGTATTTGGTCTCTGGTTTCACACTGAGGTTTAATCTGCATTCTACCCGTACCCGCGCAAAATTTGGGAGTAAAGGTGGCCTATATAACCTTCTTCTTCGTCAGAGCAAAATCTATACTAATATTATAAAGCTGAAGAGTTTGTTTTGTTTGTTTGTTTGTTTGTTTGTTAGTTTAAACGCGCTAATCTCAGAAACTACTGAACCGATTTGAATAATTCTTTCACTGTTAGATAGTCTATTTATCGAGGAAGGCTATAGGCTACATTTTATCCCGAAATTCCCACGGGAACGGGCACAACGCGGGTAAAACCGCGGGGCGCTGCTAGTGTATAATAAAAGCGAAGTGTATCCGTAAACGTAGTTTCAATTCAAAATTTTAGATAACTTCTACAATATAAAAATGAATCGCTGAATCTGTTGCTAAGCGCATAACTTCAGAACGACTGCACCAAATTGGATGATTCTTTTTTTAATGTGTTCCTTATTGTCAGGACAAGGTTTTTATATAAGAAAAATAAGTAATAAAAATCTCAAATTTCCCACGGGAACGGGGGCGCTGCGGGTGAAACCGCGGGGCACAGCTAGTAATACATAAAAATCAATGCTACTTTTCGTTGTAATTTTATAACTCAAGAACGGGCTCACCTATCCAAACCAAATGTTTAGGCTCTGTTCGGACTATTTAGTAGATGGTTTATGTGAAGTTTGCACCAAATCGAGCGGTTCTTAAATTCCCACGGGAACGGGCTCAACGCGGGCAAAGCCGCGGGGCGTAGCTAGTTGCGATAAAAAATAAGTAGCATAGCAAACTGAGGGTCCAATTTATTTTTGCTTAGAAGTAAGCTTTCTAAGCGAAAGCAAAGACGTGATGCGAGTACGATAATTGATGTCACCAGACGCCATAGAATATATAGTAACTTGACAGCTAAGTACCTAAAACTTTATGGGAAATTAGTGCCATCTTACGGTTTTCCCCGTACGGTACCCATTCCCTCGGGAATTTCGGTATAAAATGTACCTCATGTGCTATTCTGATGTATAACCTATATTACTGTAAAGTTTCTTCCAAATCCGTAGAGTAGTTTTTTCGTGAAAGAGTCACAAACATACATACACCCGCACAAACTTTCGCATTTATAATATTACTAGCAGCGCCCCGCGGTTTTACCCGCGTTGTGCCCGTTCCCGTGGGAATTTCGGGAATTTTTTTACATAAAAACCTTCCTCTTGAATCACTCTACCTATTACAAAAAACCGCATCAAAATCCGTTGCGTAATTTTAAAGATTTAAGCATACAGACAGACAAACAGTGTGACAGACACGAAAAAGAGACGACTTTATTTTATACTATGTATGTAGTGATAGTAGGATTCAATGGGAAGATTACAGGCTATTTTTCATCCCAAAATGCCCAAAGAGCGGGTATTACGCAGGTAAAACCGCAGGGCGCTGCTAGTTTGTTAATATTTTAGGTGAAAACTAAATGAAACAGTTCTTTTAATAGCAATATCATGTATACGGGTGAACCACATCGGAAGGTACGTATCAACTTGTGTTTTTAACTTTCTTTTTCATTCTGACGAAGTTCTATAATAATCCATTATCAAATTAACATTTTTGATACATTTTAGTGAATGGTTCTGCTTTCTTTAAAGGAATTTATTGTTTAAAGTGATACTTTTATGATTATTAAAAAGTTTTTGAGAAGATTATAATCATAACTCATCTATACTACTCGTCACTACATAGTATAAAATAAAGTCGTCTCTTTTTCGTGTCTGTCACACTGTTTGTCTGTCTGTATGCTTAAATCTTTAAAATTACGCAACGGATTTTGATGCGGTTTTTTGTAATAAGTAGAGTGATTCAAGAGGAAGGTTTTTATGTAAAAAAAATCCCGAAATTCCCACGGGAACGGGCACAACGCGGGTAAAACCGCGGGGCGCTGCTAGTAATACATATTATAAAGAGGTAAAGTTTCTAACTATGTTTGTAAGGGCTCAACTCAGAAACTACCAATCGGATTTGAAAAACTCTTTATGTAATGGATAGCCACATTCAACGCGAAGGTTATAGGCTACTTTTCATCCCGACATCTCCACAGAAACAGGCACAACGCAGGTAAAACCGCGGGGCGCTGCTAGCTTCAAATAAAGGCTACATACTCGTACCATGTTGGAGGCCTTTACGCGGTCTTAAAACTCTGATACTAGAGTTGACCACGAACTTACTTAATAAGTTATTACTAAATAGATAATTAAAATACTCGTTTTAACAATTCAAAGTACATATTTTATTAGATTGAAAACAAAAAAATAAAATTGTCTAACCTTGACCTAGCCATTTTTAGCACCATTTTTTGTTTAACATCTATTCTATTTATTTCAAAATTAAAACGATAAATACAAAAACAAAACGAAAACGTTCTACAAAAATGTCTGCCAACACAAAAAGAACAATTCAAAAACCAGTACATCGCAATGTTGCCAACAACAAGAAAGAAAAAAACGATAAACCAGTAGCGTTCCACAATCAAAATAAATAAATATTAATCGACATCCAATTTTGGAACACAACAAAAAACCAGGGACAATGAAAGAACGAATGAACGAACGAACGAATGATTCGATCACTGTGAAAGTTGAAATTGAAAGTGTATAGTGTTTTTTATTTCCGATGCGTATTCTAGGGTGACATCTGAATATAAATATACTTGGAGAGAGAAAATACTTATTCTAGAAAGTCTGATGAATATGGCTTGGGATCCGGGAAGGATAGCTTTCGAGTTTTTATTAAGTACTATCAATTCATCATACTAGTAACGCTTCGCGGCTTTACTCGCATAAAGCTTTCTTTTCAACATATTGTTGCAAATATTCTAACTTTAAATTTAAACTACGTTAACGGAGACACTTCGCTTTTATTTTACACTAGCAGCGCCCCGCGGTTTTACCCGCGTTGTGCCCGTTCCCGTGGGAATTTCGGGATTTTTTTTACATAAAAACCTTCCTCTTGAATCACTCTACCTATTACAAAAAACCGCATCAAAATCCGTTACGTAATTTTAAAGATTTAAGCATACAGACAGACAAACAGTGTGACAGACACGAAAAAGAGACGACTTTATTTTATACTATGTAGTGATTTTTATCTGATATTTCAGCCTTTTTACAGGAACCGTAGTCACATAAGATTCAACATAAGAAACCAGTACAAAAATACGATTCAAATCCATCAAAAGTATTACCAGAAATTAGAACAAACACAAAAACAAAATTCAAATTCTTCAGCTTAATTTCTTACGTATTTTCCTCAATATTATCCGATTTCTGTGGCTTTTTGGCAATAAAAAATTATCTAGGTTATTTTTTTAAAGTCTTAAGACTAAAAAAATACCGGAAATTTGACCAAGTTTACGTACAAACCGCAGAGCATTGCTTTGAAAACAAATTATATGGAATAACACTGAGCGATTGACCGAGAAAATATTAGAAAACCTATGGTATTTGATGAAAAACCGTCATCGGCGGAAATTTCTGCCCTGAATCTAAGCGGACACAGATCTCCCTTCAATCCACTTCCAAACTAGGCAATAATCAACTCACAACCTACTAAAACGCCTCAAATGAAAATCACAAAAATTACCATAATAAGCGTGTTTTTCCAATCGTGCGTATTTTACAAAACAAAGTAGAGTAAGCCAAAGAGATCAGGCCTAATGAAATATTAATACACATTAACTTAAATATTTGCATACAAGTGACTCCAAATGAGCTCGCAATTTATAAGGAGAAATAGCACCTATCAAGTGTGATAGTGGCCAAAAAAGGAACTAACACCACTAAGCACTAAGCTCGTACTATCCTGAACTTAATGCAAAGTGGCGCCCTCAAGCACTTGCCGACTTATTCGGTACTCGCTTACGTCAAACAGACGTCATAATACGTTAAATAATGACTCTACCGGTGAAAGTGTGACGATAAAATAAATGTGGGCCAACGAATGACCCCTGCGGTACACCTGTTACTTATTAACTTATACTGCGAAATAAATCTTAACGCACGTACTTCGGGGGTTAATATTCGATAAACCACGCCTTTTCCGCACATTTCAGCTTGTAGCAAGTTCGGTTACATAATTAATTGCATTACATATGCAATGGAATGCTGTGGCTCAATCTTCGGAAGTTATACAATCACTCGTAATTACGACCACCGGTGAAAAATAACCTTTCATACAAATCCAGCGATGATTTAAATAACAAAAACTGAAGACTGCATAATTAATGACGCAGATTGTTTTGACAAGCTTACTGTCGAACTTGTCATCGAGATCCAAGACGCGTGTCTAAACAAAGAAACGCACTCAGGAATCCGAACAATCAATTTGTTTATTATTTCGGTCATTATGTGAAATTTAGCACCGAAGAAAGGAAAACAGCCGACTCATTCGCAAAACAACATTCAATTTTATGGGACATGATGAATAATTTATGTTTTCATTAAGTTACTTCTTATTTATGTACTACTAGCATTGTGAAAGTAGTTGATAGTTTAAAACTCATTGCGATCGGTTCAACGGCTTTGTTTCGTCGTGTGCATGCTAATAACTTGCAGTTTTATATAACTATATGATAATAATATCTATATGAATATGTTGTTTACAGTTAGTTTGTGTAACAGAGGCGGTATCGACAAAATGGGAAGGAGGTCTATGACCCTGTGGCGTGGCAATGTCTGCCGGGAGCGGACAGCTTTCAACCACCAGTCTTACTCGATCTAGATTTATTACAAGCTAAGCGTAGCGTGTTTACGTCCGAGCGCGGACAAACGTCACCTGTAATTTGTTATCTATAGGTTAGGTGTCGCGTACCTGTTCGTCCACTTTCGGAGAGGCGCAGGTACCGCTAACGACCTCGTTGAGTCTCGCGCGCCGCGCCGGCCGTACAGGAACCACTGTTTTCGCATTCTCAGATATATCTATCCCAAATTGCTTAGGACCGTCGAACGCTTTGCAGTCTACTTCGTCGACGGCGCATAAGTCAGCGTGCTCAAACGTCTCGTTGGCGGGATCGTTAGACACGTGACCGGAATCGTCGCTGCAATCCGAATGAGTGTCGGATATCTTCTCGTCCGCGTGTTTGTGCAGCAGTTTCTCCACTTGTGAGCATGTCTTGATATCGTCGCGGGACTCTACGTAGTTTATCTGTCTCCCGACGAGTGTGCTCAAGTGGTTATGGAAGATGGTGTTCGCCACACACACCTCTTTGTGCGCCGGCGGTATCACTTTGCAGCTGACGAACTGAGAGTTCTCCGATTTCGTTTCCAAAGCAGTTTTTAACTCCAACTTTTTCACCATAGACTTGACAGGTGACAGTGTCGAATCGATTTCAATCGGTTCATGTTGATGACGTCTGGCGTCGGACGCGACTACTACGTCTCGCTTGTTGTTTATTTTTCTGTGTTGGAGCTTCGCTCGTATAGCGTTTATTTCGTCCGTGTAATCTTTCAAAGGGTTCGACGTTAAAGCTACTTTTTTGTCGCTCTCATCTTTCTTGCACCTGTCGCTGGACCGCTTCGAATCGGACTTGAGATTCAACTGAGATTTTTGTTTTATTGGTTTGTTCACTTCGGACTTTTCGATACTCTTTCGTGAGACGGTTGGCTTCTTTTTCTGAGCACACTCTCGAGCCTGGTCTACGCTGGTTAGATCAACCGGAGTGGGAGAAAAGAGCGCTCTCGTGCTACTGAACTTGTTGTTCGACATCTGACTCCTTATCACCGGAATCTTGCTGGGAGAGCCCGCGATAGAAATCGTTGATTTCGTCCTTTCCAAATTGCTGACAAACATGTTCTCGTTCCCTATTTCCCATACACTTTTTGCTTTCTGCATCTGTGATCTCGGAGTGCTTCTACTTTCTACACTTGTCTTTATGTTTAACGATCCATTATCCGAACACGATTTCGGTTTTGTTTTCTTGGTGTCGTTCACTTTTTTCTCTGTTTTTTTCGGGGACGACTTAGTTTTGGCTACCACTGGCACGGGTGTCGACGGTGGATTAGACAGGGTTTTCTTTAGTATTCTTGTTTTGACGTCGAGTTTCTTGAGGTCCTCCTGTTTGATACAGTTTGGTCTGGAAGTATTTTTGGAAGATATTTTATAAGTGGCATATTTGTCGGGATTCATTTTCTCAATTGGCGTGGAAGGGAGAGGGACGAGGGGGGCGGAAAGTTCCTTCTCCTTCATATCGTCGAGATTCCACAAACTAGTTGTTTTATCGATCGAATTATTCCTCGCAACTTTGTTGCGGCCCTCGCCGTCACCTTCCGGACTAGAATTAGCTTTCTTTAGAATACAATGCGACTCGATTATACTACACGTTTTAGATTTTTGTAATTTAGGTGGAATAAATACAGAAGATTTCGCATTTAAATCATCCGCGGAAAACTCAAACAAAATTCTATCAAAAGATTGCAAAGCCTTATTTAACTTGGACTCAGATGAGATTGCACAAAACTTAAAGTTCTCAGTTTTATTTGAAAAATTAATATTTTCGTAAACAGAAGAATATCCTTTTGTTTTATTTGCGTCCGAATTCACATTGCTAACGCCACTAATGTTTACATTTTCGTACACATGATTAGATTTAGAACTGTCCGGTTTCACTGTACTGTCTGCAGATTTTACGTTGTCACTGTTAACCGTCGGTTCACTGATACGTTTTTCTAGGCAGGCAGCTATCGCGGTTACTTTGGTACCTTTATCGTTGGCAGGTTCGCCTCCGATTGAGAAGGTCCTGTAGAACTTTTGTAGAGGAGTAGCGGGTTTATCTGACGGCTTCTGTCCGCCGAATATGTTGAATACTTTCACTGCGGGCATGTCGCGGGACCGCGCGGGCGGTCGTCGCGTTAAGTGCGCGCGCGCAGGTCCGAGTGCCGCGTGCGTGTGAGCCGAGCGCCGCGCCGCCAATAAGAAAGTCAATGTCACTCTATGCACTACACGTGATGAATCGCATTCGCTGCTAACGTACCGATGTGATTACTAATGAGCGGGTAGGTATTGCTTATTGGAGCTAGCTACTCATACAGTCGGATGCACCAATATACTGTGCTTTATAAATGCATTGAGTTATTTAGTACATGTAACTCGATGTATAAATGTATTTTTTAAAGAGACTAGTAAGTAGTTTTGTAATTTTCAATTTAAAGCGCTAGTTTTAAAGTTGCAATAACCATTTTTTTATTTTGTGGATTTTAATTTCATGTATACTATATTTATTTAATCTTTCAAAATTTTAATAACTCTTATACATATGAAGTTCGATGCCCGAAGAAAATAAAGTAGTTAAAATTATACACGAATGAAATAGAGTATATTAGTAGAATTTAAAATTTAATATTGAAAGTGTATACACAGTATTGCAGCTCACTGTACATAGTTGAAACAATTATGCTATCTAACGTACGTACGTAATTTTGACTTAAAACTACGTTTACGGATACACTTCGCTTTTATTTTACATTTTTATCTGACGTAAAATCTATACAAATACTAGCTGCGCCCCGCGGTTTCACTCGCGTTGTACCCGTTCCCGCGGGAATTTCGGGATGAAAAATAGATGTTGGCCGATTCTCAGACCTACTCAATATGCTCACAAAATTTCATGAGAATCGGTCGAGCCGTTTCGGAGGAGTACGCGAACGAACACTGTGACACGACAATTTTATATATAAGATTATAAAGAGGTAAACTTTGTAAGTTTGTTTGTTTGTATGTACCAGCTAATCTTAGGAATTACCAGTCCGATTTGAATAATTCTTTTTGTACTAGATAGCCACATTCAACAGGAAGGTTACAGGCTATTTTTCTTCCCTGAAATTCCCACGGGAGCGGGCACAACGCGGGTAAAACCGCGGGGCGGTGCTAGTGTAAAATAAAAGCGAAGTGTATCCGTAAACGTGGTTATAAATTAAAAATGAGTAGTGTTCGCTTAAACTTAAAAAAACAAGTATAACTTACGTAAGTTATTAATTATTAACTTACCAGGTTAATACAGTACTACAATAATATATTACACATTTCAAAACAATTTGTCTTCAAGCGCAAACAATAAACTATTAATTTAACGACATTTTTAACGACACATCAAGATATAAGATAACGATTAAAACATTGAAACGGAACGTATAAACCTATTAACCCGAGACCCGGTCAAACGTTCATAAATAATGCGGAATTGGTGAAATTGTTGCATAAAATTGTGAGCCAATAAAATAACGAGGCTATGTTAAAGGGTTAAATAAACATCGAAACATTAAAAATTTGGTTCGAATTTAGGTTGAAATAACGTAATTAAAATATATATTTCGTTGGAAAGTTCCTGGTAAAAAAAGGTTTATTTCTAAGTCGAAACACGGTTATCTAGTTACTGTAGTTGAGGAAACGGGTTGTGATGTTTTTAGGGTTCCGTACACAATAGGTAAAAACGGGACTCTATTACTGAGACTTTGCTGTCCGTCCGTCCGTCTGTCACCAGGCTGTACCTCAAGAACGGTGATAGCTAGACAGTTGAAAATTTCACAGATGATGTATTTCTATTGCCGCTATAACATCAAATACAAAAAATAAAAAATAAAGGGGCTCCCATACAACAAATTTGATTTTTTTACCGTTTGGTACGGAACCCTTCGTGCGCGAGTCCGACTCGCACTTGGCCGGGTTTTTTTTTGTTTTAGCACCGCCTCGTATATAGGACGCCGACAGACGAAACGCTTATTTATTTCCATCATGTTTTTGTTACGTCTCTTTTTACTATGTTTTTTTACTATGCCTTTCTCAGTATGTTATTCATTTCTTTTTATAAGAATTTTAATGTAAAGTAATAAAGACTCCAAAAACAATTCCTTCTTAAAAGGAAAAAATACACAAAAAAAATCTTTTAAAATGTGGAAATATTTATCATCTACGGATAAAATTTCATATTTGCTTGGATTTTTTTATAAGTAACTTTATTAGTTTGGATTTTAATTCCTTTAAAAATAAATGGTGAGTCTAGATTTGCCCAGCAGTAGGACATTACAGGCTGAGTAATATGGCTATATGATTGCGGCCTACTTTTACGATCAAAAGATAAAGAATATTCGTCGGATATTTTGGTCTATAAAAATTGTCCTCAAATTGGTACATTCTTTCGGAAGCGTTTTACATTTTGAAATTGTGCAATCTCAAAGAGTCCTTATTTATAAAATTTATAGTTATTTTATAGCTTGATCATTAAAATTATGTTTAAGTATTTAAAGTAGATAATTTTACGTAACGATTTTATTTATTTATCACCAAGTCCAATCAAGTTTCAAAACATATTAAATATTAAGATTTTATGTTTAAAAATATTATTTAATTCGTATAATTAATTCACACTTCACACGTTGATAAAAACTTTTGCACACATCGGAAAATGAATCACACAGTAACAAAGTATTTTATAGATATGGCCGTCTAATAAACAAGGTATAAAGTTATAACTCGAATACGAACTAACAACAATATATACCAATATAAGAGCTAAAGCTGAGTCCCCACTAGGAACATTTGTCAAGCGACATGTCTCCCCAGAAATATCGGGCGATGTCACTCTATATCGCCCCTCTTCGCCCGATGTCTTGTCTCCGTCCGAAAATGTCGCGGCGATGTCGTCCGACATTGACATATGTCTTCGGGGACACAAGTCGCTCGTCAAATGTTCCTAGTGGGTTCACGCTTAACGTAAGCTTGTGACATATATCTCTCAAATACTTTGTACAATTTAATACCACAATTTATTAAAGGCCAATGTATTTCACCCGAATGCAGAATACAGACTACGGAGAAAAGTATTGCCTGCATCAACGAACGAATCACAATACAATTTGTTTGTTAAAATAATAATAAGTAATTGAACGAATATCATAACACTAACACAGTGACACATGTTTTGTTTGATGCTCTCAACAATATTGATTAATTAATGATAACAATAATATAGTCTTTAAATATGACATCAATACAATATAATATAAACACCTTGCTGGTCTGTGCACTCGCCTACCACGGCTGAGGTCTCGGGTTCAGTTCCCAGGTCGAAAAACATGTTTCATAATTTTCAAACATGACTCGGGTTTGAGAACACCGACCCGCATTAGGCAAGCGTGGTGATTACGCCTAATCCTCCTCATTGTACTGATATCTTCAGTGAGTTACAGGCTAATACTACTACATAGTTTAAAACATAGTCATAGTTCTTTAAAACAACACACGCAACGGATTTTAATGCAGTTTTCACTGTTTTTTAGATATATACACGGGTTTTCTCCCAGTGGAAGGCTTATAAAGCCAGTAAACTACTTACTTTTCATATCCCGACATTTTGAATGGATGACACCACTCGTCGTCGGGGATGTATTTACGAGTGGTGCAACAAGTCCCGTGTTTTAAAATGAAGAGAAACAACAAACAGAATTGAATTGACACAGATGATAAAAATTGTCATACGATTGCAAAATTTTATGTATCTAATACTTACATAAAATATTTTTAGTGGTAAGTATAAAATTAGTTTTAGTACTACTTAAAATCATTTTTTTACTCACAATTTAAAAATACTCAGACAACTTATTTACTCACAGTATAAAAATAAGGCGGTGATCACATGACACAGGTCCAATGACACTACAGTTACGGCTAAACTGATTAAGAGAATAATTAGTAAATTAGGTTGCACTTAGGGTTGGTGCATACTGACAAAAATGTTTGAGTTGATGCATGACTCATTCTCAAATTAGGAAAGCTATTGTATCGTATTCAGTGGGTAAAGATAAGTAAGATTACACATAACTCTTAGATTCTTAAACACCACTCAAATTAATTCATATTATACATTTTTTACAAGATTTTGTCAAAAATTTATGGTATAAATTGACAGCTGTTTCGATTTGAATGAAAAGTTAGGGTAAAATATTTGTGAAGTTTTCTATGCATCATCCGTGTCTCGTACAAGGCTTAATTTCAATATCTCTACACACCCATATTCGGTACCAACACGTGACACGTACGGGAGTCGAACACGTTTCGGACACTTCTCGTGCTAGCCACGGCATATCATAAACCATCCTTTAGGGTGCGTTTCCATTGAAGCGGAGCGGAGCTATTCGGAGCTCAATTCACCAATCGTAGCGCATCGAATTTGTCAAAATATTTTCTTATGCATTGTGATTGGTCGATTAACAGCCTCCGTGGTCTAGTGGTTTGAGCGATCCGGAGGTTCCGGGTTCGATTCCCGGTGGGGATATCTCACAAAAATCACTTTGTGAGACTGTCCTCAGTTTGGTTAGGGCATTGCAGGCTGAATCACCTGATTGCCCGAAAAGTAAGATGATTCCGTGCTTCGGAGGGCACGTTAAGCCGTCGGTCCCGGTTACTTTCTACGGATAGTAGTCGTCACACGAGCCATGTCAGAGGCCTTTGGCGGCTCTATAACTCTGACACCAGGATTGGTCAGGTTGACCATCCACTCGATGAAGAAGATTGGTCGATTGAGCTCCGCACAGCTCCGCTCCGATTCAACGAAAACGAGGGTGCGTTTCCATTAAACCGGAGCTATCTTTAACTAAAAACTGTGTGAACTCGACTTAAGAAATGAGTAACAAACTGTACAATAAAGATACACGGTCTAATTTAATTGGACGAAATCGGATGACACGGCCTCTGTTCGAACATGTTACTACCGTACGGAATCGTATCTTGATGGGAATCATTAGTAATGGACCTCGGGAATGTTAAATGCTGTTACGGAGACATTCAGTTGAAGATGTGTCTTGATGTCTTCATGGTAAAGTTCTTCCAGACAGCGTGGCGTAGTTTGACTAGCAATGTCAATTGAAATCGAAACGTCAGATAAAAAAAATAAAATCCGTGTATCCGTAGTTTTAATTTAAAATGTATACTAATATTATACAGAGGTAAAAATTGGTTGTTTGTATGTTCGAGCTAATCTCGGGAATTATCTGTCCGATTTGAAAAATTTTTTTTGGAATAGATAGCCACATTCAACGGGGAAAAAAATCATCCCGAAATTCCCATGGGAACGGGTATAACGCGGGTGAAACTGCAGGGCGCGGTTGGTGTGTTATAAGTTGAAAACAGCACTTGTACGTAAAGAAGGCATTCATATAAACATAAACCTATACATTTTGTAATAAACTTGGTATGTTTAAAGCAACTCAAGTTATCCGTGTCGCAAGCTATCTGTACAAACAGACAGACAAACGAGCCGGTTCATTTCCTGCCTCTTCAGAGACAATGGCGGCTCTACAAATATAATACTATCTATGGTACAAGTCATAAGAAAATTGGATAAACGTTCCGTCAAAACAGATCGATTATAATAATTTTATAGTAATTTTAACCTTATCCAAGCTAGTGTATACCTATTTTGACAGTAACAACAGATTTAAATAAAAACTTAACCTTTCTATTGTGATTTGTCACAATCGGGTACACCAATGAATCGACTTGTTCAACGTTTTAAAACACAGAAATATCTAACTAAAGGATGAAAGAATATAATCTAAAGGATGGTTTATGCTAGGACATGGCGAGCACGAGCCGTGTCCGAGTCGTATCCGAGTCCCGTACAGGCCACGTCATCGTGTGTCTAGAGATTTGAATGATAATTAACATTTTCTGAATAAAAAGTAATCTCCGCTTATTGTGACATAAATGACAGTACGAGTAAATAATCTAAATCAGTATTTTGTTTCCTAGTTTTTTAATTTAAATGTAAAGTAAGTAAAAAGTAAGTTAATAAGTAAGAGTTGTCCAATCTTGATGTCGTAGTGGTACCAACTGGACAATTTAGCTTTTCAAACGCTATGGTCTTACATCTTGCAGCCGTAAAAAAAAACAGAGGGAAGTGTCGTAAGCAAATATTTGATCGGTGCATTTGAATCATAGGAGTAGCGGAAGAAGGGTTTAGTAAAGGATACTATATTTAGACATACTTTGGGATATGGGTGATGGAACTGATAAGAATGGCAGCATTAAAAAGTAAAGAAAAATAAAGTCGTTCATTAATTTCGACAAGGTTAGTGGCCAACCCTGGTGTTAGAGTTTTTAGACCATCTAAAGATATCCAAAATAGTCTGATGATTGAAACAGCCGGGACCGACTACTTAACGTGACCGAAGCACGGTAACGCTCAGAAAGAAATGCCACTATCGGCCACCCATCCAAGTAGAGGTCGAGTTGTACGTTGCTTAACAATCGCAATGGATTAACATCGCTTAGTCAAACAATGCGCTACATAAAGTACAGTAAAATAAGTATTAGCCCGTAATGTCCCACAGCTGGGCAAAGACCTCTCATCTCTCTAATGATAATACTATTGTGAGAAGGATTAGGCGTAATCACACGGTTGGGATGAATAGTAATATAATTGAATGATTTATTACAAATTTAATTCATCATCATTATTATTTCATCAAAATCAGCGCAGTAGTTTGGCTGAAGGAGTTACACACATCCTCACACACTTTTGCCTTTTATCGAAAATCGATTCACACGGCAATGCAATAGCGACGCGTCAAACACATAACACTTTCTTACGTCATAGGTTAAAAAGATCAATAAAGCCCAGAGGCAAATTAAGTATCAAAAAGAAGGCATAGAGTTCAAATATTTCAATTCAATAGATCCAACTGACAATAACTCAACTTTCTAAGCATATAGCCTGAAGACATGTTATTAAATCGACTTCATATAATTACCTACGCATCATGTAAAGGTGTTATCACACTAGTCGATTCTCAATCTATGGCATATATGATAAGTCATTAGCCATGATTGATCGAAGACAGTTTGAAGTGCAAAAAGGAAAAATAATATTTTACAGAGCCCTAAAACTGCTAAGGCTTTTACTTAATTTAGCTCTTTCATAATAGCAGCGCCCCTATGGTTTACCCGCGTTGTGCCCGTTCCCATGGGAATATCGGGTTGAGAAATAGCCTTTTAAATAATTACTAGCTGCGCCCCGCGGTTTCACTCGCGTTGTACCCGTTCCCGCGGGAATTTCGGGATGAAAAATAGATGTTGGCCGATTCTCAGACCTACTCAATATGCTCACAAAATTTCATGAGAATCGGTCGAGCCGTTTCGGAGGAGTACGCGAACGAACACTGTGACACGAGAATTTTATATATAAGATTAACTTTAAATAGGTAAAGAAAATCTGTTGATTGTGGCTTTCCATAACAAAAATAATTATTCAATTCTGTTTCTGAGACTTTCAATTCAAACAAACAAAATAATAAAATCAAACTCTTCACTTTATTATATCAGATAAGATAAATAATGATGAATATTGAATAAGTAGGGCTATTGTAAAAACTATCTACCTATCAAACGTTCGCAATGCATTCTACAATCGATCGATGTTCTATCGATGAACTTCGATTATTGTGTAGGCACCCTAAGGTAGATTGTGCTCTTACATCAAGGCTTTTTGTTGCCAATTAATAGCGTTTTGTTAAGACAAATGAATTCCCATGGGTTTCACTCATCGAAAGTGCATGCTTATTACAGAAATTATAGCAATATATACTGTATACTTCTGTAAAAACCTACAGCTTTTTATATTTTTGTACTGACTTAGTTTTAAGCAGCTTTATTTATTTAGAGTTTGTCTACAAGTCTTAATATTTAGATTTGTATCATATCATAAAGAATAACATAAGAGCGAACTACAAAATTTTCAAAATTCGTTCAAAAATTTCGAATACTTAGTTTCTTAAATGACGAATACAACATATAGAAATACAACAAACATATAAAAACAGAAAATCATTCCATTTGAAATTATTTGAATGCCTTGCATGGGTAAGTGTAGCGCCACATCTGCGGAACGTACGGCGCCGAACCTTCCGCTCTATGACACATCAGTCGAAATTACGCCGCGTACTGATGTGTCATAGATAACTTGAAATACACTACGAGCGTATTTAGCGGAAGGTTCGGCGCCGTACGTTCCGCAGATGTGGCCCTACACTAAGACCCAACCCAAAACATTTTTAGAGAAAAAATATTGTAAAAAGTAAAGTAAGGTATTAGCCTGTTATGTCCCACTGTTGGGCAAAGGCCTCTCATCTCACTGAAGATATCAGTACAGTGAGAAGTATTAGGCATATTTGAAACGTTGAAACCAAAACACAAAGAGAAGCAACGCCAATAAATACTGTTCACGCGAAACTGAGAGATCACATTGATAACCCATGCATGTAAGTGAAGGCATGTTCCATCGACAGCCTATCCGATTTTCAACGAGCCGCTAAGGCGTCAGACCTATTTGTAACCACTATTTACGACCAACACCCGACTGATAAGTGAGTGAAATTTAACTATTTATTGCCTTTACGTTTGTAAGTAACTAGTGGTGAGATTTCACTACCCCTGACAGCGTGGTAGAAGTTGATTCAGATTAGAATAATTCATTATTTTGAATCACTACATAGTATAAAACAAAGTCGCTTTTCGTTGTTTGTCTGTCCCTATGTATGCTTACATCTTTAAAACTACGCAACGGATTTTGACGCGCTTTTTTTAAATAGATAGAGTAATTCAAGAGGAAGGTTTAAATGTATTAAAAAATCCGAAATTCCCACGGGAACGGGCACAACGCGGGTAAAACCACGGGAACGGGCACAACGCGGGTAAAACCGCGAGGCCCTGCTAGTAAGAAATATATATCAAAGGCTATTAAAAGAACTATTAAAAGATTAAAATCATACAATGTTAAAAAAAAATCTGCTCTCTGAGATTGCCTTCAAATATAGTATCGGCCACAACACTAAGAAATCATTAGATAATCACTATTTAAAGGTTTAACGAGCAATTAAACGGACATTCCACCTCACAATAGAATTTATCTCAATACAGTCGTAAATTAAGCCTATCCTCAGCAATTTCCATCTATCTTCAAAGAAAGTGACAATATCTAGAAATAGCTGCTTTTTATTCACAAACACACAACTTTCTAAGTCGCAGTCGGTACGTGTGAGAAACGTGCGCGTACGCATCCAGTGTGTGACGCGATTCTGAATACGAAATTGATCTTCAATAGGATTTTGATTGGGTATGACGAGGTCTCGTTTCAAAGGAGAATGCTCTCACGGCTATGTAGTGGGTTAATTGAAGATGTAGGTACGGTCAGCCAAATATGTGGTCTACCACCCTACGGTTGAGATTCATTTGAACGTCATGAAACAACAAGGTCAATTTTAAACGTCATAACATAATTGTGCATAGAAAAGTCAACCTTAGCGATCGTTACATCTCGCAGAAACTTTTGTCAAAAGTGGTAGACCACTTTCTTGGCCGACCGTACTAAGATATACCTACAAGGTACTTATTAATCAATTTAGTGGCGTTTCTACCTAAACACTATCCTGCTTCGGAGGGCACGTTTAATTGTCGGTCCGATATTCAACGGGAAGGTTATAGAATATTTTTCATCCCGAAATTCCTACGGAAACTGGCACAACGCGGGTAAAACTGAAGGTCACTAGTGTAAATCATATTTCTGTCTAAAAATTTCAAATGTTAAAATCTAAAAAGTACCAAAATTCTCATAATTTTCATTGACTTACTGTACATTAATACAAACTTAAAAACAGTAATCCTTTAACGGTAATACAGAGGAATGTCTATTCAATATGCAACGAAGAAGCACGCAACACTGTACACATACAAACATACATGCATAATGTATATACGAGTCTCTACAATACCAAGGAATATGGTTCATTAACATAATATAGAGTATCTTTTTCTTGGGCACATACTGGTTTAAACGAACACTAGACCGTATCGGAGGCCTTTAAGCGGTCTAAAACTTCAAACTTCACCAGGAATGGCCTACTTGAACTTATTTACTTACAAGATTGGGCTGTGTAAAACTTTTTGTGAATTGAAACTATGTACATACGTTTACGGATACACTTCGTTTTTATTTTACACTAGTAGCGCCCCGCGGTTTTACCCGCATTGTACCCGTTCCTGTGGGATGAAAAGTAGTCTATAACCTTCCCGTTGAATGTGGCTATCTATTACAAAAATAATTATTGAAATCGGACTGATAAGTCTTGAGATTACCTCGAACATACAAACAAACAAAAATTTTACCTCTTTATAATATTAGTATTATATATAGATTTTATCTGTCTTCTGTGGCCTCGGTTCCTAGAAGGGGTGGAAACGTCAGCGGGTTACCACAACTAACTTGACAAGAAGATGAAGTGACGAATTAGACTGACAATCCAAATAAAAAACCATAACCTTCTTTCTAAAGCGGGTAAAAACTAAAAATAGACTTCTGAATAAATCATATTGAACAGACCAATGTTACATAACGTGTAATCGTAAAAGAAAATTAGATATACTCTGAGATCCACTTGTCAAATGTAACGACTATACGCGAAAATTACTTCATCACGTACTTTTGGCGGCGTTAGCTGTAGACCACTTCTGAATACAAGTAAGAAAGAACTTAAATAATGATATAATTGATGTTTAGTGATTATTTATGCAGAACTATTGTCTCGAAACATAATATGGACTAGTAGAGGTAAAACCATCTATACTACTCATCAATCTATAATAAAAAATGAATCGCTCAATCTGTTGCTAAGCGCATAACTTCAGAACGACTGCACCAAATTGGATGATTCTTTTTTTAATGTGTTCCTTATTGTCAGGACAAGTTTTTTATATAAGAAAAATAAGGAATAAAAATCTCAAAATTCCCACGGGAACGGGGGCGCTGCGGGTTAAACCGCGGGGTACAGCTAGTACTTAATCTTATATATAACATTCTCGTGTCACAGTGTTCGTTCCCGTACTCCTCCGAAACGGCTTGACCGATTCTCATGAAATTTTGTGAGCATATTGAGTAGGTCTGAGAATCGGCCAACATCTATTTTTCATCCCGAAATTCCCGCGGAAACGGGTACCGTGGTTGAACTCCTCTGAAACGGCTCGACCGATTCTCATTAAATTTTGTGTGCATATCGGGTAGGTCTGAGAATCGGACAACATCTATTTTTCATTCCGAAATTCCCGCGGGAACGGGTACAACGCGGGTGAAACCGCGGGGCGCAGCTAGTATAAATATGTAATTGACACACAGAGACCAAAGTAAAAACAAAGGTCATTACATATACAAGAGAGACTGGCCAAAGGACTCTTGTCCACTACAGTTATCAGTAAGATGAGTAGGATATTAAGAAACAATTAGCGATCGCCAACGCTGCTATTTGTACCTAACATTTAGTGAGGTAACATCTAAGTATCACAGGTTTTATTTTCGCACACATATACTAACGATTGCAAAATAGCCGCAGTGTTTATTGGTGAGAATTTCAATATTCATTGACGATCCATAATTTAGTGGAGTAATTAAAATTTTATTTGATTATATTAACACTAGCCGTCCCCGCGGTTTTACCCCCTTTATATCCATTCCCGTGGGAATTATGGGATACAAAGTGACATATTCCCTTTCTCTTGAATGTCGCTATTATATACAACTAGCAGCGCCCCACGGTTTTACCCGCGTTGTGCCCGTTCCCGTAGGAAATCCGGGATAAAATGTAGCCTATAGCCTTCCTCGATAAATAGACTATCTAACAGTGAAAGAATTATTCAAATCGGTTCAGTAGTTTCTGAGATTAGCGCGTTTAAACAAACAAACAAAACAAACTCTTCAGCTTTATAATATTAGTATAGATAAGAATTATTCAAATCCGACTGATAGTTCCAGTGATTAACGCTTTCAAACAAACAACAAACTCTTCAGCTTTATACCAGCAGCGCGGTTTTACACGCGTTGTGCCCGTTCCCGTGGGAATTTCGGGAATTTTTATACACATAAACCTTCCTCTTGAATCGCTCCACCTATTTAAAAAAAACCGCGTCAAAATCCGTGCAGTAGTATTTGAGTTTATCGCGAACAGAAACGCGACAGACAGACGCGCCCGGAACTTTGTTTTATAATATGTAGTGATGGACTATGTGATAATTATCATATCAGTTATGTAAGGTGATTCGTCTAGTTTATGGTAAATAAATCTATCGTAATACTACAGGTGGCATAGAATATTTATGGTCTTTCGCAACTTATAATGAAGACTAAAATGTGTCATTATGCGTAGAGGCATAATCTGATCGGTAGTAAATTGGTTACGAAAATATTATTATTATTATTAAAGCCCTAAGTGTCCCATTGTTGGGCAAAGGCCTCCCCCCATTTCTTCCATTCAGCTCTGTCAAGAGCTTCCTGACACCAACCGGACAAGTACACGTCAAGCTCGTCTCGCCATCTCCGTTTTGGTAAGCCGCGGCATCTTCTGCTAGAGTCTGGGTTCCACGTGGTGGCAATTTTTGCCCAAGACTCATCAGGCCTGCGGCAGACAATTTGTTTATATGTATAGGGTGGGTTGTTTTAAGCTGTTGGTTATTGGAACATACGTTCGTTAAGTTCCCGATTTTGTACGCTGCTAAATGTCTGTTAAATACAAAGCTTTGTTTCATAACTTAATAAATACTCGGTTAATGTTAAAAGTAGTTGGGGTGGCTAGTATAAAGCCACTATTATTCATTTTCTTACATTAAAAAATGACATTTTCTGTTAACGTTTATCAGCGCGTGAATGTAATAAAAAAGTTTTGAGGTAAATATATGTTTTGTAAACTATTATTTAGCCACAAAAATTGTAAACAGAGGTATTTGTCTACAATATTTTTATTCAATCCTCCTGCCCAATTTGACACGAAGTTAAATTAAATTTTCTCTACTAATCTATACTAATACTAGCTGCGCCCCGCGGTTTCATCCGCTTTGTATCCGTTCCCGCGGGAATTTCGGGATGAAAAATAGATGTTGTCCGATTCTCACACCTACCCGATATGCACACAAAATTTCATGAAAATCGGTCGAGCCGTTTCAGAGGAGTTCAACCACGGTACCCGTTCCCGCGAGAATTTCGGGATGAAAAATAGACGTTGTCCGATTCTTAGGCCTACCCGATATGTACACAAAATTTCATGAGAATCAGTCGAGCCGTTTCAGAGGAGTTCAATTACGCACCCCGTGACACGAGATTTTTAGGGTTCCGTAGCCAAATGGCAAAAACGGAACCCTTATAGATTCGTCATGTCTGTCTGTCCGTCTGTCCGTATGTCACAGCCTTTTTTCTCCGAAACTATAAGAGCTATGTTGTTGAAACTTAGTGTGTAGATGTATTCTGTGAACCGCATTAATATTTTCACACTAAAATAGAAAAAAAATAAAATTTTAGTGGGGTCTCCCATACTTAGAAATGAAAAAAAAAAATTTTTTTTCATCAAACCCATACGTGTGGGGTATCTATGGATAGGTCTTCAAAAATGGTATTGAGGTTTCTAATATCATTTTTTTCTAAACTGAATAGTTTGCGCGAGAGACTCTTCCAAAGTGGTAAAATGTGTGTCCCCCCCCCTGTAACTTCTAAAATAAGAGAATGATAAAACTAAAAAAAATATATGATGTACATAACAATGTAATCTAACACCGAAAATTGGTTTGAACGAGGTCTAGTTAGTAGTTTTTTTTTTACGACATAAATCGTAAACAACTTCTTTATTATGTTACTCGCTGCTACGGAACCCTTCATGGGCGAGTCCGACTCGCACTTGGCCGCTTTTTATATACTCGTATATTAGAGATAGATTATAAAGCTGCAGAGTTTGTTTGTTTGAACGCGCTAATCTCAGGAACTAGTGGTCCGATTTGAAAAAAAAAATTTTTGTAATGGATAGCCACATTCAACGGGAAGGCTACTTTTCATCTTAAATTCCCACGGGAACGGGTACAACGCGGGTAAAACCGCTGGGCGCTGCTATTTTACTAAAACCTTATGAATGCCTACCGTAGAAACAGTCCCAAACTCAAAAAACCATGCACATTTGTAAACAATAAATCAACTTTAAAATCCATGAGCCAAGCTTCTTGAGGTCAAACACCTCGCATGGAAATGTTTAAAAATTCTCGAATTTGTTTAAACAGAACGCACTGGGAAGTTACTTGACTAGTGAAGGAATTGATTGCGTAACCAGAGGTTTAACCATGACAAGTTAACAGCTAGTCAAGCGGGCCATATCCGTGGGAATTTCGGGATTAACACAGAAATTAAGTTGAGGAAAAATGTCCCACTGTGCACTGGAGGGCAAAGACTAACTGCCTTCACTACATAGTATAAAACAAAGTTTTGTCTGTTTGTCTGTTTGTCTGTATGCTTAAATCTTTAAAATTACGCAACGGATTTTGATGCGGTTTTTTGTAATAGGTAGAGTGATTCAAGAGGAAGGTTTTTATGTAAAAAAAATCCCGAAATTCCCACGGGAACGGGCACAACGCGGGTAAAACCGCGGGGCGCTGCTAGTATACAATAAAAGCTCTCTAACTAAAACATTGTTATTGAGTGTTTTGTCTCTTTTGCTCTTTGAAAAATAGCGTATGTCGGAAAGGGACAAACCATTTGATAGATAAAATGCTGCTAGTAAGCGTTTATGAATAAGGCCTGTTTTATTTAATTAAAGACATGTCGTCCTATTGATAAACGTTCTATAACTAAAACACTGTTTTAAAGTGTTTTGTCTCTTTTGCTCTTTAGAAAAATAGCGTATGTTGGAAAGGGACAAAGCATTTCATAACCATTGATAGTGTGAATATTTTGTAGCGTGATCTTACGTTATTTTACTATATTTAGAGGGGTTGCGTACAAACCTTTTGTTGAGAAGAAATAAATCTTTCTCTTTATAAAATTCCTATACATATCAGTACAGTGAGGAGGAGTAATCATCACGCTTGCCTACTGCGGGTTAGTGATCTTAAACCCGAGCCAAGTTTGCAAAGTAAATTGGTAGTAGTGACCTGACCTATAATTATGTCTTACTGCAAAGCACATGTTCGATATCAGTGCAGATTATATATACTTCATATTTCTAACTACCGTTGGTTGTCATCAAATTAGTGAATTTGCATCGTTACTAATTGCAAATTTGTACATTTACAATCTTTCATTAAGTAACATCTAAGTTGTAACATAACTTAATTAAGTCGTAAACGATTCGTCAACATGGTAATAAAAACATCGACAAATCAACTGACTGATTTATTAGTTCACAATATAGGTATTATATGCTTTCATTGATGTAACCGGAAATCTGTTAGTAAATCTGTTACTTAACTAAAATGTTACAAAAATATTGATTGGTTCGGCTCGACTAATATGGAAATTAGAATGAAAAACAGAAGTATATTGAATATTAGTTGGTACTCGTCTGTGACGGTAAAGTAAAGAGCCTGTAATGTCCCAGTGCTGGGCAAATGCCTATTCTTCTTCTTCGTGTCGGTGGCACAAAAATTAACTATTTAAATGAGCCCGCTCTAGTGCGTCGCTGCCCCTACGCCCTTGTCATTGACGTACATGAGGTTACCTAATGTGCAGCTTTTAGGGTTAGAGGGGCAGGTCAGAACGTGTGAGGGCCCTCTCATCTCACCGAAGATATCAGTACAGTGAGGAGGATTAGGCGTAATCACCATGCATGCCTAATACGGGTTTCTGATCTCTAAAGTCACGGTACGGCAAAAGTTCCTTAAAACAGCAAAATTAAAACCTAAGTACATTTACTTCCAGATATTACGTCTAAGCTTTTCCTTCACACAACGTAATAGAAAAACTGAAACCAGATAAGGCACTCCTCATATTATGCAAATTGTTCGAACGTAAATAACAATTAAATGCATGTACTAGGTATCCTAATACAGAAGCAAGATCTGATCGAACGGGAAGTAACGAACCACCGCACCTTAAAAGGCACCAGTTTTATAGTTTGAGAAAGCGATATTAAGGAATCTTATGCAACAGGGATATGATAGAACCTAGACTTTATCACATGGCTATAACATAAGTAAGAGCTACGTAAGATCGTGTAAGTTAGTGGCCAACCCTGGTGTCGGAGTTTTTAGACCGCCTCAAGGCCTCCGACATGGTCTGACGATTGAAACAACAGGGATAGACGTGCACTTTGAAGCACGGTAGCGCTCGGATAGAAATTCCTCTTTCTTAACAATCGGTATAAGTCTCTCTCTTAGTTAAATTAGGTTCGTCACGAGCGCTACTTGAGAACTTAATATAAGCTTCACCGATATTTTCAGAGAGAGAGAATACTTTGCCCTGGAATATCACCTAAAAGATAATTATTTCACTTTTTCTTAAAATCCTGTTCATTAGAGAATAGCTTTTTTTTTTAATATTACGAGTAGTTATGAAAACATTCTTAGCTATTCGAACAAAGTTTTTAACACTCCCGCTAACGCCATCTATGGAAATACGGGCAAACTAAATGCAAGAACAATTTACATCGTTTTACAAACTAGTACAACTGAATCACGGTAGATGGCGCTGTAATGAATCACATATTTTCTATACAATATCAATTGTAATTTTGTTTGTATGTATAAGGGGCAAGGGCTAATCACGGGAGTTAACAGTCCGAT
The DNA here is from genome assembly GCA_963082685.1 of Cyclophora albipunctata. Taxonomy (NCBI): domain Eukaryota; kingdom Metazoa; phylum Arthropoda; class Insecta; order Lepidoptera; family Geometridae; genus Cyclophora; species Cyclophora albipunctata. The sequence continues at coordinate 5,564,149 of OY720133.1, forward strand.
TCGAATAATTCTTTTTGTCATGGATTGCCTTTGGCTTTTTGCCACATTCAACGGGAAGGTTATTTTCATCCCAAAATTCCCACGGGAACGGGCACAACGTGCTTAAAACCGCGGGGTGCTGCTAGTATAAATAAATTCAATGTTTTCTAAAAACAGTGTATTAATTAGGATGTGAGACGAGAGTTTTCTGTTTGTTTATACGAGTACACTATCCTCTTCTACCACTTTCTATAGAGAGTTTAAATTAGTTGATTTTAATTGCAAAGGGAAGGAAATTACTTCTAGGTTTTCTTAGAAAATTGATTGTAGAATTAGAATTGATTCGTTATTGAGTACCTTTCTCTAATCGGTTTATCTGCAGTGAATGTAAATGGAATTACGCACCACTACATATTATAAAACAACTAGCAGCGCCCCGCGGTTTTACCCGCGTTGTGCCCGTTCCCGTGGGAATTTCGGGAATTTTTTTACATAAAAACCTTCCTCTTGAATCACTCTACCTATTACAAAAAACCGCATCAAAATCCGTTGCGTAATTTTAAAGATTTAAGCATACAGACACGAAACAGAGACGACTTCATTTTATACTATGTAGTGAAGTCCCCGGCCGCACCTGTCTGTCTGTTCGCGATAAACTCAAATAGGTACTACTGCACGGATTTTGACGCGGTTTTTTAATATATAGAGTGAGTGATTCAAGAGGAAGGTTTATATGTATAAAATTCCCGACATTCCCACGGGAACAGGCACAACGGGTAAAACTGTGCTAGTGTATTTATACATTTAGTGGTTATTCTATTTTACGACTGCAATCAATCACGGTGAATTGTAATTAGTAAATACTAGGCTACTACGGCCCGTATTCGCTTCGCTTCAGGTGAAAGGGGAGGGGGTGGAATTTTTACCCTTTTAGGGATTGAATATAGGAAAATCTGTTCTTAGCGAGCCTAAAAAAGAACCTCTATGCAAAACATGAAGCTCCTATCTGTATTATCTAATATTTTAGAGAGGTAAAATTTGAAAGTTTCTATGTTTGTATTTTTTTTTTGTTCGTTTGTTTGTATGTTCGAGCTAATCTTGGAATTTATCAATCCGATTTGAATAATTATTTTTTTAATACATAGCCATATTCAACGGGAAGGTCATAGGCTATTTTTCATCCCGAAATTCCTACAGGCAAATTCATAACGCGGGTAAAACCGCGGGCGCTGCTAGTAACTCTATATTTCGTGCTAACACGTCAATCATTGAGACGTCTCTCCGTCTGAGTGAACCGAGTCAGACGTGAATCAGAATGAAAGGCGAGAGGTGATTCATGATCGTGCGTAGAGTAGATACAGAGTGTTCGGGCAGAAGCTATAACCCGGGTGAGTTGAGATTGTACGTGTCGTAAAATTATGTTTTTTAAGAATAATTTTGTGCGTAGTGGTACAGTGGTATTATACAGTGTTGCAGAGGTATTATACCTAATGTAGTAAATATTTCAAGGAACTATTAATAATTTATATTAGTTCCGACATTAAGTTAAATAAAGGTCATTTAAATAATAAAAGCTTATTCCTCTTAGAATCAAAAGAACCTCATTGTCAGAAAATTTCAGAACTTCAGAAGCGGCTGGGGTCCTTTCGCAAGTAAACATAAGTTAGCGCTCATGTAATAAAAAGAGAGACAAAAATCGAAAATATTACCTATGTTTTAACATTTATTTCTTCTAATAATAAAAATCAAATTGGGAACTCAATCTCTAATCTGAATGTTCCAAAAAAACTACATACGCATTTAACTGGACGAGGATTCCTGGACATCGCTCCTCCTTCTCCCAAGAACGACCCACAGCAAGAACATGGCAGCTGCGAGGTAATGCACCCATTCGGGCACTGACAGGTCGACGGCGGCCGTCGTGCATCTGTGTTCAATGACGTTGTTGTAGGTGACGTTGACGTTTGACGTATGTCACACGTGGTGAGATCTGATTGGTGGTTGTGTTTTGTTTTTGTTTGTAGTTGTGTGTGTGTGTTATAATAATGTGAATAATGGTGTAGTAGTCTCAATTCAAGGTACTTACTTATTTGTTCATTCAAATTAGCTTCAGTCATATAATTTTTTTGATAAGCATATTCTATGTATCACATTATCTTCTCATGTATTTTATTTGGAAAGTAATCTAATGGTAATAACGTTAAAAATATTAAAAATTATGAATCCTCTTTCAAAATAACATTGTTCAGTAAAATTCGTTTCATCCTATAAAAATAATATTGACATTCTAAACTCAGTCGGGTTATACCAAACCGTTACGTAAACACATCAGCCTGTATACGCGAACGGTAACCCCACCATTTACGAAGTGGGAGGCAAACAGTTGTTACATCACACCGTTTACTATCTACGATACGTTTCCGTAAACATTCTAAAACGTCATTTATCTACTAGTCACTCGAGACGTTCACGCTTCAACATTTGAATTTGGATTATTTTTGACAACTCCTGTCAGTGGATCGGTATTCGAATATTAAATGTTATTCCTTGACAGTTCAGTCAACTTTTGACAGCTAATTTCGAATGAGATCGGTATTCGAATTAGGCTTTTTTGACTGTCAGTTGTTTCTTTTTTAGGGTTCCGTACCCTCGGGTATACCCGAGGTTACGGTCTCAGTAATAGGGTCCCGTTTAAACGGGACCCTATTACGGAGACTTCGCTGTCCGTCGGTCCGTCCGTCCGTCACCAGGCTGTATGTCAAGAACGGTGATAGCTAGACAATTGAAAATTTCACAGATGATGTATTTCTATTGCCGCTGTAACAACAAACACTAAAAATAAAATAAGGCAAATATTCAAGGGGCTCCCCCTTGTAAAACTTGTAAATTCGTTCTCAATGCGCTTAGAGTAATATTCCGTGGGAAAATCGGGATAAAGAACGATGGTTTTTAAGAGATATTTTTATAGTCATTTCAATAACATTGTTCTCTTTGTTCTTTGTAATTAAATCAAAGTCCAATGAAACTGAATTGACATTTGTCATTTCCGACTTCTTTGATTTATTTAAGACTAGCAGCGCCCCGCGGTTTTACCCGCGTTGTGCCCGTTCCCGTAGGAAATCCGGGATAAAATGTAGCCTATAGCCTTCCTCGATAAATAGACTATCTAACAGTGAAAGAATTATTCAAATCGGTTCAGTAGTTTCTGAGATTAGCGCGTTTAAACAAACAAACAAACAAACAAAACAAACTCTTCAGCTTTATAATATTAGTATAGATACTATAACTTAAAGATTGCATTGCTGATCACAAATTGCATTAGTGGCCGATAGTGATACATATTTTTTATCTGAGCGCTATCGTGCTTCGGAGGACACGTTAAGCAGTCGGTCCCGGTTGTTTCAATCATTAGACCATGTCAGATAACTTTGACTGGTTTAAAAATTCCAACACCAGTGTTGGCCATTAACCTACCCGAAATAAATGAATAACTATGTCACCGGAAACTTGTAAACACTGGTTTATGATCCAACATTCATATACATATATTCATAACTAGCAGCGCCCCGCGGTTTTACCCGCGTTGTGCCCGTTCCCGTGGGAATTTCGGGAAAATGTAGCCTATAGCCTTCCTCGATAAATAGACTATCTAACAGTGAAAGAATTATTCAAATCGGTTCAGTAGTTTCTGAGATTAGCGCGTTTAAACAAACAAACAAACAAACAAACAAACAAACAAAACAAACTCTTCAGCTTTATAATATTATTATTATTCATAATACGGTGACAAACTTCTACAGGATTTCCTTAAGGACCAAATTCACAGACGGAGAAATTGGGGCTTAATTAACATTTTCATGTAGTACATACGTTCCCGCGGGAATTTCGGGATAAAATGTATCCCATGCGTTAGTCTGATGTATAACCTATATTACTGTAAAGTTTCATCCAAATCCGTTCTATAATTATTGCGTGAAAGAGTAACATACATCCATCCTCACAAACTTTCGCATCACTACATAGTATAAAATAAAGTCGTCTCTTTTTCGTATCTGTCACACTGTTTGTCTGTATGCTTAAATCTTTAAAATTACGCAACGGATTTTGATGCGGTTTTTGTAATAGGTAGAGTGATTCAAGAGGAAGGTTTTTATGTAAAAAAATTCCCGAAATTCCCACGGGAACGGGCACAACGCGGGTAAAACCGCGGGGCGCTGCTAGTTTATAATATTAGTAGGATTCCAACGAGAAACATAAAGATGGTTACTTTCCATCAGATTAGCTGTTTGACAACCAACAGCTTGCAAATAAGGCAAGTTTCAGATGGAACAGCGATAGGATATGATTTATATTGTGAGATTAGCTTCGCAACAGGTTTAAAACTTAAGCTTGAAATATTCAAGACACTAAGGGCGGATTACACAAACATTCTTTATTTTATTTAGCGCCAAACTATCACTACATAGTATAAAATAAAGTCGTCTCTTTTTCGTGTCTGTCTGTTTGTCTGTCTGTATGCTTAAATCTTTAAAATTACGCAACGGATTTTGATGCGGTTTTTTGTAATAGGTAGAGTGATTCAAGAGGAAGGTTTTTATGTAAAAAAAATCCCGAAATTCCCACGGGAACGGGCACAACGCGGGTAAAACCGCGGGGCGCTGCTATTGTTTAATAAACAAATAACGTTCGTTTTAAATAGTGTTCTATTTCGTGCAATATAGAATACAATTTTGAACGAACGGCTTAAGGCTTAAAGGCTTTAAGAGTCAGAAAGATTTTTTTTATTTTTTTTCCGTTGTAGTTTAGGTATTAAGGCGTTAAAGTAGGCAGGCGTAAACCATCCACTATATAGTCCGAAAGTCTAAACATTTGGTTTGGATAGGAGAGCCCGTTCTTGAGTTATAAAATTACAACGAAAAGTGGCATTGATTTTTATATATACAGATTGTAAAGTCTTTAAGTAAATTGCTAGTATCAAGGTGCCAGCATCAATACCTTACCTTCATCAGAACCTGACTAGAAACCTTACCGCTGGATAGAAAGTGGATATCTGATTTCCGACCAATTTATGGTACATCATATAAACGTAGGAGACATTTACCAGTTTTATTTATATTTATAGCACTAATTTGAATATACATATAACTGTTTATATTAACTAAGTTTGTTTACTATTTATTGGTTCAATGACTTCGTATTGAAAAGCCAAATAGAAGCAAATGAGATTTAATTAATAATAATTTGAGCGGTTATAGATAAGTTGTTTTATAAGTTGTTTTTGCTTATTTTCATAGTATACTAGGTATCTTATGATATACTATTGTGGGGAGGTGCCGCCGATGTTCAATCAATTTTTTTACTCCAAAAGAGAGCTTTTCGCGCGATTTATAAATTGGGGTCACACATTTTGACATGTAATCTTACTTATTAGTATTAAATTGTATTATACCTTGATTTAAAAAAAAATAACCAGCAGAGTTTCTTGCCCATTCTTCTCTGCTGATGTTCTTCCGAATGGGTGGTACGTTCAAAAGAGCCTCTATGGGGCCAAAACTGAATAAAAATATTTGACTTTGACTTGACTTTGACTTTCAATATTTAATTTGATGAAATTATCTTGGTATATGTTGTCTCCTCACTCTTCACTGTATTAGACTGTAATGTCCCACTGCTGGGCAAAGGCCTCTCATCGAACTTAAGATATCAGTACAGTGAGGAGGATGCCGTAATCACCACAATTGTCTTCTGCGGGTTGGTGATCTCAAACCCGAGCCATGTTTGAAAAGTAAGTTGGAAAATATGCATATCGTACCAATATTATAATGGAAAAGTTTGTTAGGATGGATATGTATGAAAACGATAATAGAAATTACCGTGGTAGATGTATGTATGTTTGTTACTTTTTCACGCTAAAACTACTGAACAGATTTGGATGAAACTTTACAGTAACATAGGTTCTACATTACAATAACACATGGGAGTCATGGATTTCATGCCGAAATTCCCCTGGGAACGGGTACAACGCGGATAACACAGCGGGGCGCGGCTAGACCTTACATAAAACTAAAATAATTTTATGATAGTGAATGTAAAACTTTAGATAGTTATGTCGTTACGTGTCAAGTTGTTGTCCTTAAAAGTACATTATTACACAATTAACAAACCGGTGTTTCTGGGCTTAATGTTACAGCCATGTCAAAAGCTTTGCAATTTTATTATCTAGCTGTAAATATGAACTCATCTATGGGTATACACATTTAGTACCAAGATTTACAACTGCATGCAATCTCAACATTATTTGTTTGAGAGATTCATTTGGCACTATGCGTTTCTTAAATGAGCTTAATTGAACACGAAATGAACTTATTTGTATGGGTTGGCACATAATTTAGCAATTTTTATTTTAGGATATTAGCTGTGCCTCGTGGATTTTACTATTTTTCTTTTTTCTTAAACTCACACGATTTGCACTCATAATACTAAACGAAACGGGTCTGTATCGCGTGAGATAATTTAACGTATTCTACTAATATACGTACCCGACGTTTCGAGCCAATTACACACCGAACCCGAATTACACCGGGCACGAGCGGTGTAATTCACGTATTTTAGTAGAATACGTTAAATTATCTAACGCGATACAGACCCGTTTCATTAAGTAAACAAGTAAAGTAATAGCCTGTAATGTCCCACTGCTGGGCAAAGGCCTCTCATCTCACTGAAGTTATCAGTACAGTGAGGAGGATTAGGCATAATCACCACGCTTGCCAAATGCGGGTTGGTGATCTCAAACTCGAGCCATGTTTGAAAAGTAGGAAACATGTTTTCGCTCGACTTGGGAATTGAACCCGGGACCTCAGTCTTGGCAGACGAGCGCACATACCACTAGACCACCGAGGCGTTTCATTAAGTATAATATTTTTATTTTCTTTTCAATCCTCCTCACTGTACTGATATCTTCAATGAGATGAGAGGCCTTTGCCCGGCAGTGGGACATTACATGCTAATACTTAACATTCTTCATTTAGTACCTACATTTTTACACTAACATTTTTTGGTTGTTTGTTTCTGAAGGTTCTCAGATATAAAGTTCACATCATAATTTTTTTTTATTTTATGAACAAGTTTCTCTGTACTAAAAAAAATATTAAATGCCATCACGTCTCTCAAACACATAATGATATAAATCTAATTTTTTTCGGTCTGTTTTGTAAACTGGGACACTTTATTTGATTTGAATAAGCGAAAAAACTTTCGTATATTACTAGCTGCGCCCCGCGGTTTCACCCGCTTTGTACCCGTTCCCGCGGGAATTTTGGGATGAAAAATAGATGTTGTCCGATTCTCAGGCCTACCCGATATGTACACAAAATTTCATGAAAATCGGTCGAGCCGTTTCAGAGGAGTTCAACCATGGTACCCGTTCCCGCGGGAATTTCGGGATGAAAAATAGATGTTGTCTGATTCTCAGGCCTACCCGATACCTATGTAAACAAAATTTATTGAGAATCGGTCAAGCCGTTTCAGAGGAGTTCAATTACGCACCCCACAGGAGACACGAGAATTTTATAGGTAGGTATATGTATTAGATTGTCGTGTTCTACAGGAATATTTATAGGTGTTTAATAACGAAGTTCCCATGGGATCGGGTACCGCGCTTGTCGCGTAATATTATAAATAGGTATGTAATTTTGAATTTGTATGTTAGGGCTTATCTCGGAAACTACCAGTCCGATTGGTATAATTCTTTTTGTTTTTGATAGCTTCATTCAAGGAAAAGGTTATAGACTATTTTTATCCCAAAATTCTAACTAGAACGGACACATCGCGGCTAAAACCTGAGCGCGGCTAGTGTAACATACATAAAAGCGAAGTTTCAACCAAAAATAAAATGGCGGGCGTACCTACTTACATATACTTGGAATTTTAATTCGATTCCAGATTTGACAATTTCAGTGTTGCAACATTATGACAAGTACTAAATAGTGACGTTGCGAAATTATTCGATATGGAAATGGAATATTTCCGGATCGATTCTTCTCGTTTATAATTTTACTCTCGTAAACTAAGTATATCAGGAAATTAAATATTTCTGAACCGATAATTTAGTTTTGACGATTAATTAACGATCTGAGACTTTTCTTTTATAATTGTGTGTGAAATAAATAAAAAAATGTGATCAAGAAGGAACATGACAAATAAAACAGATAGATGTATTATGGTAATAATTTATTTTATAAATTGTCGCCGTCATCGCTATCGCTGTCACTTTCTGTAACATTTATTATAAAACTCGGATACATCTCGGATACAAAATATCGATTCGCAATGAAATAAGATATTCGTATCACTACACTACACTATTATATGTGGTATCTGGGGGCACGGTAGTGCCCCCGCCAAGACGAGCCAAGCGAAGCGCAAGCGCAAGGGCACTACCTACCTTTTCTCGAAGCGCTTCGTCGTATTTTTGAACCTTCATAACTTGAGTTTGGGTTATACCAGATAAACAAAATTTTCAGGATATAATGTCAGTGGTAGACTTAATAAACCTCTAAAGTTTCAATTGCATAGCTCTTATACTTTAGATTTTATTGATATCTAAAATACCCCGATTTCGTCACTCACTCACTGATGATCAACAAAATTCTTAAGGTACTTCCTGAAGTCCTAGAAAACTGAAATTTGGTATGTAAGCTAGTATTAGTACCCAAACAACAAAAAAATCCTAAAACTTGGAACTTTTACCCCCCAACCCCTTAAACTAGGGGGTGAAAGTTTGTTCGAGACTTCCGCAACTTTTGACGCTAGAGGTCTGAATGCGGCCGCGGAGGGGTAAAAATCTGAAATAGGGAAACTTAATTCCCTATTTCCTGCTTGAGATCTGAAACCTACAAAAAGAAATGAAATCCCACAAAAACATTTCATGTTAAATGTTGCCAAGACGAGACCATATAGCTCGCACTGTCAAAAAGTAATCAGATCCCGTGTAGAGCCAAGTTTCTAACCCTACATGCCCAGACCTAAATCGATAAGCCCTAATTTCACACTCAAGTTACGGGGAAATTCTACAGCCATAGCTCGTACTGCGTTGTTCGTAGCGCGTAGCAGAGTTTTTACGCTATAATCTCGTAGGCGTGCAAACCTTGGACGTAACTGGCGAGTCGGCCGCACGGACTTTTTGCTATTCGTCATATGGGCTTGAGCTTAAAAATCTATTCAATCTTCTAAACTCTTTCCGTGCGGCCATCTCGCCAGTTACGTCCAAGGTTTGCACGCCTACGAGATTATAGCGTAAAAACTCTGCTACGCGCTACGAACAACGCAGTACGAGCTATGGCTGTAGAATTTCCCCGTAACTTGAGTGTGAAATTAGGGCTTATCGATTTAGGTCTGGGCATGTAGGGTTAGAAACTTGGCTCTACACGGGATCTGATTACTTTTTGACAGTGCGAGCTATATGGTCTCGTCTTGGCAACATTTAACATGAAATGTTTTTGTGGGATCATTATTTCACAAAATGACAGTAGCTAATGTCAAATCTGGAATGGAATTAAAATTCCGAGTATAGGTATAAATCTTATTCTATATTGTCTTTGGTCGGAAAATCGGCCATATTGGTTTACATATTAACATACATACTCCCAATTGGGGGAGACCTTTGCCCAGCAGTGGGACAATATATGTAGGTTTAAAAAAAAAACTCCCAATTAAAAAGTAAGGTAATAAAACTACTACTTTGTCGTAAAGATAGCTGTCATAAACTAGGTAGAGATCGGAAACTTCGACAAACATTCGTATTTGTAGAGAGTTGCCTGCCTCGCTTTGGACCACCAGAATCGACTAATCAAAATTTTATATTTGTTTGTTAAATGACCTGTTTTTCAAAGGGCTACAGAGAAATGGAGGTTTTGAAAGCGTTTGGAAGTTAAATAAGAATGTAATGGCCCACTACTAGGCAAAGGCCTCTCATCTCACTGAAGATATCAGTACAGTGAGGAAGATAAAGTAAAGTTCATTAAAAAGAAATAGCCAACTTAATTATTATTATTAATCTAGCTGTGACGCCTAAAAGTGCACTTAGATTTAATTATGTTACGCGTTGTATCGGTTCCCGCGGGAATTTCGGGATAAAATGTATTTCATATGTTATTCTGATGTATAAGCTATATTACTGTAATGTTTCATCCTAATCCGTTCAGTAGTTTTTGCGTGAAAGAGCAACAAACATACATCAATACATCCATACATCCATCCTCACAAATTTTCGCATTTATAATATTAAGTAGGATAGGATAGGATTAGGTGTAGCTTAATCTAATGGGTGCCCTAAATAAGTAAATAAACACTTTGCAATGTAAGATAGATGAAATAAAAACAACTAAAATTAATTAATTACTATATTAAGTTTTTGAGGTCGTCTCTAAATTCGGTTTTTAGACAGCCTATATATTACTAAAATGGTATAATTGTAGTACGAGAATAACCATAACAGGACATTTACGTATCCTATATGGAGGCAGTATTAACTTCTTTAGACAAACTTAGAAGTCATCGAGAAGGTATAAAAATTAATATAAAAAGTAAAGTGCAAGTCTGTAATGTTCCACAAAGGGCAAAGGCCTCTCAAAATGAATATAAATAAGTACCTATGTATAATAAATGTTCTTAGTATTAATATTTTTAGACCGCCTATACACTTCCAATATGGTGTAAGATTCAAAATAAATATTGCGGATTGAAAACAACTGAAACTGACAAAAGAAAGAACCAAAGCAGAAACAGAATAAAAATTAATGTCCCTTGTATCAAACTTTAGGACTTGACGTAATGTATGTTCCAGCGAATCTCGGAAATTACCAGTCCCATTTGAGTAATTCTTTTTGTAATAGACAGCCACATTCAATGGTAGGGTTATAGACTATTTTTCATCCCGAAATTCCCACAGGAACGGGTACAACGCGGGTAAAACCGCGGGGCGCTGCTAATATTATTATGTTACGTTGCATCATTCTGTAATCACTACATAGTATAAAATAAAGTCGTCTCTGTTTCGTGTCTGTTTGTCTGTTTGTCTGTATGCTTAAATCTTTAAAATTACGCAACGGATTTTGATGCGGTTTTTTGTAATAGGTAGAGTGATTCAAGAGGAAGGTTTTTATGTAAAAAAATTCCCGAAATTCCCACGGGAACGGGCACAACGCGGGTAAAACCGCGGGGCGCTGCTAGTTAACAATAAAGATTAAATTACAGATGTGCTAAATAATATGCTATTACGTTATTTACCAACACGAATGTACTGGCAACATTGTATTAAAATGTAGAAGATTGATGATTACACTGTTGATAGTGTATTTAGTGGGTTTTTAATGTGTTTGACCCTTGTAGGTTAGGAGTATTAAGCATAAGGACGGGTTAAAGCAAAAACCTTGGAACTACATCCTTGGATAGGACGCCATATTTTGCTTTATCAAAAGGCAGGGCGGTGCAATTCTTCTTCATCGAGTGGATGGTCAACCTGACCAATCCTGGAGTCAGAGTTATTGAGCCGCCAAAGGCCTCTGACATGGCTCATGTAACGACTACTATCCGTAGAAAGTAACCGGGACCGACGGCTTAACGTGCCCTCCGAAGCACGGAATCATCTTACTATTCGGGCAATCAGGTGATTTAGCCTGTAATGTCCTAACCAAACTGAGGATAGTCTCACAGAGATTTTTGTGAGATATTGTTGTCCCCACCGGAAATCGAACCCGGAACCTCCGGATCGTGAGCCGAGCGCTCAAACCACAAGACCACGGAGGCGGTGCGATTGATGTCAACCATTATTATTGTCGGGCTAAATGACACCTTCTCACTGTTCTGCCATCTTCAGTGAGATGAGAGGCCTTTGCCCAGCAGTGGGAAATTTCGGGGCATACCATTACATTAATATTTCCTTACTTATATGACAAGCAGCGCCCTGCGGCCTGCCCTGCAACCCGCGTTGTGCCCGCTTGGGAATTTCGGGATGAAAAATAGCCTATAATATAAACCTTCCCGTTGAATGTGAATAAATTACAAACGCATCTAACTTTAAGCTTTTTTATTTTATTAGTATAGATTGCTACAAAAGTTTAATTTTCATAAATCTTTCAGTGCCCACGCCAAAACGAGTAGGTTTTATTACAAACTAGCTGTGCCCCGCGGTTTCACCCGCAGCGCCCCCGTTCCCGTGGGAATTTCGGGATTTTTTTTACATAAAAACCTTCCTCTTGAATCACTCTAGTCACTCTACCTATTACAAAAAACCGCATCAAAATCCGTTGCGTAAATTTAAAGATTTAAGCATAAAGACAGACAAACAGACAGACAGACACGAAAAAGAGGCGACTTTATTTTATACTATGTAGTGATGTCACAGTTTAGCTAATACTTCCTTAGTGACATTTCTAGTAGAAAGTTTTATTCTCAAATCATAATGCCTCATTTTCATATCCAGTTTTTAATATTCGTAGGTCAATGTCATCTGACACCGGGGCGGGTTTCTATTGGTTTAACATCGGAAGATATATTCAAATTATGTAAATCAGACCTTTCTCGCATGACAACCTATCTATTATATTTTTGTACAGCAAATATGCAGAAAATTCATTTATGTGACGGAGGTTGACTAAATAAACGATGTTGTTATTGTTAAGCTACGCGCATCTCGAGTCCTATGGATGGGTGACCGATGGTTGTATTTCTATCTGAGCGCTATCGTGCTTCGGTAGTGTCCCTGCCAGTACGACTTATATCTATATAGTACATAACCGACTTATATCTATATAGTGCAAGGGCCCTACTATGTATTTAAAATATAACATACCAATATAGCTACCGAAGAGATTGTTTTTTGTTTGTTTGAACGCGCTAATTTCAGAAACTAACAATCCGATTTTAATAATTATTTTTGCAATTGATAGCCACATTCAACGGGAAGCTTATACACTAATTTCATCCCGAAAGTCCCACAGGAACAGGCATAACGCGGGTAAAACCGCGGGGCGTGCTAGTGTTTTTTAGCACATTAATTTCTCTAGTTCAATGTGGGCGAAACTGCAGGGTGCTACGAGTCACGATGATCAAATCAAAACTATACGAAGACCGATGTATTTTATCTCAATCATAGATCATAGATACGGGCTGACGTCTTTGTGTATTTGTTATTCGGATGCTGTGATAGTTGATATAAGATCAAATTATAGCCAAAATAGGAGAACAGTGTTGGTAAAACTGTCAAAGAGCCGAAAAAAAAGGCTGTTTCTATGTATCTATATATATAAAATTCAAAGTCCAGACTGACTGACTGACAATCAAAGCACAGCCTCAACCGCTACACCTAGAAACATGAAATTTGGCAGGAAGGTTCTTCAAGTGACGTAAGTGCACACTAAGAAAGGATTTTCGAAAATTTCTTTCGGAACTGGCTCAACGCGGGCAAAGCCGCGGGGCGCTGCTAGTACTAATATAATAATGTTGAAGAGTACGCGCTAATCTTAAAAACTACCAATCCAATTTGGATAATTATTCTTGTAATAGATAGCTTCCAGCATTGATTTTCGAACAACAAACAATTTCTTCTATATCTTCAGGTAAAATGGTTTTATTTTACGCTAGGCTCCCAATGAAAGGTACTTTAATCTTGAGAGCCATCAAAACAAGTCCTATCGACGATAAAACGGCTCCAAATTAAGTTATAACTTTACAGATGTTATCTTCAAAGAAAATAAACGAGATTTTCTGAACGTTTTATAGTAAACAGTATCGGACTTTCCATCGCAGCGCAAAAACAAAGTTCACACGAACGTATACTAACTCTCGTCTATTGTTAGAACAATGTGCAATGTCATAGACTATGCGAATGTCAAACGAAGTCAATTAATTTATTTACACAAACCAGTAATCAGTTTCAATGCGGTTAAGAGATACCTGTGGTTCTTTTTGACACCCTATTTAAGTAAATCGGTCCAGTAGTTATTTAGATATACCGCACAATACCATAGGCCCGACCGCCATCTTTACTACGTCATAGCTATCCCCCCCCCCCCCCAAGAGACCTTAATTTGTAGACCTAGCTGCACCCCGCAGTTTTACCAGCATTGTGCCCGTTCCCGTGACCTATATTTGTAGACCTAGCTGCACCCCGCCGTTTTACCAGCCCGTTCCCGTAGTAATTTCGGGATGAAAAATATCCTATAACCTTCCCGTTGAATGTGAGACATGCCCGTTGGCACAGTGGCAGTGAGAGCGCTTACTGTGTCGGGGGTTGCGGGTTCGATTCCCGCCCGGAGTCAACAATATGTGCAGACATAGTTGTTGGCGACGACGTCTGGATGTCAATTATATATTATTATAAAGTATTTGTGTATGTATATGTAGTAGTATCAGTTAATTAGATTCCATAACACAAGCTTAGAGCTTACTTTGGGTCTAATTAACCGTGTGTGAATTTGTCCAAGTATTTATTTATTTATTTATTAATGTGGCTATCAATTACAAAAAGAATTATTCAAATTGGATTGGTGGTTCCTGAGATTAGCGCGTTCAAACAAACAAATCAAACTCTTCACCTTTATTACATTACTATCTTCTTCTTCATCGAGTGGATGGTCGACCTGACCAATCCTGGTGTCAGAGTCATTGAGCCGCCAAAAGCCTCTGACATGGCTCATGTAACGACTACTATCCGTAGAAAGTAAATAAAATAAATTATATTACTATCTTATATATAAAATTCTCGTGTCACAGTGTTCGTTCGCGTACTCCTCCGAAACGGCTCGACCGATTCTCATGAAATTTTGTGAGCATATTGAGTAGGTCTGAGAATCGGCCAACATCTATTTTTCATCCCGAAATTCCCGCGGGAACGGGTACAACGCGAGTGAAACCGCGGGGCGCAGCTAGTAAATTATAGAAAGATAGATGACCAATATTCTTTTCATATTTATTCCATCCCTAAATAAACACATCTAGTTAATCTTCATCAAAAAGTCTATCTGAACTTCAATTTCTCGAGTAATCAAATCTAACTACAAATTACTTTGTTTCGATTCAAATTATCTCAGAATCTCGAAGTAATCAACCAGTTATATCTCGTAGGTACTTGATTACAGTACCCGGCAGGTACCAATACTCATCGAAATTTGAAGAAAAGGGATAATTTTTCTGTCTGTAGTGAGTGGTATTTGTCACTTGTTTTTCTGACAAGTGACAAACACGACTGAAAAACTACCTACAAACTACATACATTAAATAATGTGATTCGTTTGACATGATTCCTGTATAATATCGGTGATCAAACGTAGCATAACTCTGGTGGTAAGGCGTATGTAATGCTGTACACATCTTTATAAAAGGCACATTTAATGCTTTACAAAGCTTAACTTCCAATCATTCAAAGGTAACGATTTCTGTCGGACACTGTAATTGGCTAGAATCTAAATAGTTATTTAGTTAAATAAGTCATAGATTAATTAATAGCTATAAATGTTTATTTGTATTCTAAATTGATCTGTTTGCCAAATTTACCGTTTCAATCTCGAACCACAGTCAACTGAACTCAGTTTTAGTGTATTAATCTCAGTTTAGCTTGTGTGGATTAAGTTGAAGTGATCGAAGTTCAGTTGTAACGGTGAAATTGGGTCTAGTTCTTATGTATTGGATAGCTATAGGTATTCAAGAGCAAGGTTCTAAGTTCTTTTGGAACGACGTTCCTTATCGCGCGTTGCGAAAGGGGGCTAGACGGAAAAATTGGTGACGACATTTTTTAGGCCAGAGAGGGACAGACAGAGAAACTTGCGCGGCGCGCATGTTTCTCTGTCTGTCTCCCTCTGGCGTGCACATGTTTCTCTGTCTCTCTCTCTCTCTCTCTCTCTCTGTCTCTTATAGAAAGCAAGCTAGATATTTTCGTTTCGTCTTTCTATTTCGCATTGAACAGTGTGGTGTCGCGACGATTATTTTTGTTGATAATAAATATACTTCGGTCCATCCAGGTGTACCTTGACACGTCTCAAGTTTTTTTATCCGAAAATTCCTTCGGGATAGAACGGGCACAACGCAGGATAACCGCAGGGCGGTATTATTATGGTGCGTTTCCTATTATAGCGGAGCGGAGCTGTGCGGATCTCAACTGAACAATCACAATGCGTTACGAAAAGATTTTGACAATGTCAATGAGTTGTTTGACAATCACAATGCATTAGATTTTGACAATAACAATGAGTTGTTTGACAATCACAATGCATTAGATTTTGACAATGTCAATGAGTTGTTTGACAATCACAATGCATTAGATTTTGACAATGTCAATGAGTTGTTTGACAATCACAATGCATTAGATTTTGACAATGTCAATGAGTTGTTTGACAATCACAATGCATTAGATTTTGACAATGTCAATGAGTTGTTTGACAATCACAATGCATTAGATTTTGACAATGTCAATGAGTTGTTTGACAATCACAATGCGCTGTGATTCGTGAATCGGGCTCCGCTTCCCCGCTCCGCTTCAATTGAAACGCACATTTAATGTATTATCTATTTTTTTTGGATTGGCACAAAATGTGGTTAAATGTCGTCAATTTTCCAGCCGAAGACGATTGCTTCTGAAGAGGAAAAATGTTTAGAGATAGGGTAAGAATGAAATAAAATCACTAAGTAAACCTTTTTCCTCTACAGGAGCAATCATCTTCGGCTAGAAAATTGACGACAATGGTCCACATTTTGTGCCAATCCAAAAAAAAAAGATTATATCTATTCTTGTATAGAACCTATACCTTACCAACTTAGGTACGTACAATTCATTTCAACTTTCTAATATAAATATGGAGCCTAATAAATAATAATCTATAGTTAGTTATAAAAGTATCCAGCCGTGAACAAAATGATCGATTAATTTCTTTATTTCGCCCACCATCTGTTATCTCGTGATTAATTGCGCGGATAAAATAATGTGGAGAAAATAATTGGAGAATATTTTTGGATATAAACGAGGATATGTGTTTTTAACCATTTGGTAATTAGTAGGTTTTGTATTTGACACATTATTTTTGAAATGAAAACTTCTTTTGTATTTTATGATTGCAATGCGATACTATAAACCTTAGGCGTTGTCCTAATAGAACGCGAATGCGCGATCATCGTAAGTTCGCGCGAATTTTACTCGTACGAACGCGCGATCAAACATATTGAACTCTAATAGGTGTTCTAACTGACAATCGCACGACGCGGTCGCGCGACTCAAATGTTTGTTTGAAACACGCGATGGTCGCATCGCTCGCATCGCGCATTCGCGTTCTATTAGGACAATGCGACCATCGCGTGTTTCAAACATTTGAGACCGCGTCGTGCGATTGTCAGTTAGGACACCTATTACAGCCTTATCACACTTGCGATTTACAAGCGTATTGAAAGCGAAGCGTACGCGCGGCGTGTTCGTCGCGTACCCGTAACCAATTCGCCGCGAGTGCGTCGCGATTTTGCCGCGATTGCGTAACGAATACGCTGCGCAGCCGTCAGTAAATCGCTGAGAGTGATCTGAGTCTTGGACAGTCACTTACATAATGGATTCCGACGAGGAAACACTTCTGTTAGCTTTATTGCTTCGAAGAAATAAGATACGGAAACAAAATCAAAAACGGCGTGTTTGGGAGGATCCATTTTTAAGTAATCGACTGCAAGAGAGCGACTGTTTCGTTAACGAATCAAAAAGAATCCCAAAAAATTTCGTTCCTATCTGCGCATGTCAAGACTTACATTTTACGAGTTGTTAAATGTGATCCAAAATGATCTAAGACGTGCAAACTCGCGTTTAAGATTGTCAGTGTCACCTGAAGTGGGTAGAAATGAATTTCGATGACGAATGTACGGCATGATGTCTCAACTCTTGACGCGGCGAACTCGCTGCGCAGACGCGGCGTATTCGTCACGCGGTCGCGGCGATCGCGACGCCTTCGCGGCGACACTTTAGTTTAAGCATATTAGTCTTTTTTAAACTTACACGATTTGAACACATAATTTAAACGTACTCACACGGGTTTTTTCGCGTTGGAAAGTTTATAAAGCAAGTAAATAACTTACTTTTTATTTCCCGACGTTTCGAGGGGATTGCACCTCTCGTGGAAATAAAAAGTAAGTTATTTACTTGCTTTATAAACTTTCCAACGCGAAAAAACCCGTGTGAGTACGTTTAAATTTAAGCATATTGTAACCGAATGAGGCTACTTCCATTCTATTCCATGGGTAATTGAATATATAAAACCACTGTATACTTTAAAACATAATATATTTAGTACGAGCTTTTCTTCAGGTGACACTGACAATCTTAAACGCGAGTTTTCACGTCTTATATCATTTTGGATCACATTTAACAACTCGTAAAATGTAAGTCATGACATGCGCAGATAGGAAGGAATTTTTTGGGGATTCTTTTTGATTCACATAATAGTCGCTCTCTTGCAGTCGATTACTTAAAAATGGATCCTCCCAAACACGCCGTTTCTGCTTTTGTTTCCGTATCTTATTTCTTCGAAGCAATAAAGCTAATAGAAGTGTTTCCTCGTCGGAATCCATTATGTAAGTGACTGTCCAAGACTCAGATCACTCTCAGCGATTTACTGACGGCTGCGCCACAGATGTATACTGTGGCTGCGCAGCGTATTCGTTACGCAATCGCGGCAAAATCGCGACGCACTCGCGGCGAATTGGTTACGGGAACGCGACGAACACGCCGCGCGTACGTTTCGCTTTCAAATCGCTTGTAAATCGCAAGTGTGATAAGGCTGTTAGAGTTCAATATGTTTGATCGCGCGTTCGTACGAGTAAAATTCGCGCGATTCGCGTTCTATTAGGACAACGCCTTAGAGGCCATAGTAATAAACACGTATCAAGAACAGTTGAGCTATCAAATGGTTTGTCACTTTCTGAAATACGCAATTTTCCGAAGAGTAAAAGAGACAAAACACTTTATAACAGTGTTTTAGTTACACCGCCTTTATTAAAAAGGTACCAGATGTTCTAAGCTTGTAAAGAAAGTTATTAAAAATAGTATTTCGTTCTTTTATTTGGTTTCCGAGAGAATGCTTTTCCATTTCTTGTTAAAAGCTAGAATATATCGTAAATTCATACTCACATTTAAAAGTTATGATATAAAGCGATTTCATGGCAAAAGATACATTTTACGATCGATAAAATAATTACCTTTCAAGTTAACACAACAACATACATTTATAAAATATAAACAATAAAACAACAATCCTACTAATCCTACTAATATTATAAATGCGAAAGTTTGTGAGGATGGATGTATGTATGTATGTATGTATGTTGCTCTTTCACGTAAAAACTACTGGACGGATTTGGATGAAACTTTACAGTAATATAGGTTGTACATCAAAATAACACATGGGATACATTTTATCCCGAAATTCCCGCGGGAACGGGTACAACGTGGGTAAAACCGCGGGGCGCGGCTAGTATAATAATAAGGTTTTGATAAGATATGCTGTACTTTTTTAGAATAAGTGGTCAAGCTGTTGGACCTCCTAACACTAAATAAATAAATAAGATGATACATTTTGTGATGAAGTGAATCCGTGAACGTAGTTTCAATTTCAAGTGAGTAGTGTTCGCTTAGACTTAAGAAACCAGTACAAAGGGAAAGTCGAAGAAATACTCGTATATATTTTTAATGTGATTTTTTTCTTATTTTTCTTTATTTTTATGTAACTTAGCCTACAATATAACGACGACGTCTGGGTGTCAATTATATATTGTTATTACCCGCGTTGTGCCCGTTCCCGTGGGAATTTCGGGATTTTTTTTACATAAAAACCTTCCTCTTGAATCACTCTACCTATTACAAAAAAGCGCATCAAAATCCGTTGCGTAATTTTAAAGATTTAAGCATACAGACAAACAGACAAACAGACACGAAACAGAGACGACTTTATTTTATACTATGTAGTGATGTGATTTTTTCTACTTTTTCTTTATTTTATGTAACTTAGCCTACAATATAACGACGACGTCTGGGTGTCAATTATATATTGTTATAAAGTATTTGTGTATATATATGTAGTAGTATCAGTTAGTTAGATTCCATAATACAAGCTTAGAGCTTAGTTTGGGTCTAATTAACCGTGAGTGAATTTGTCCGGGTATATTTAATACTTTAATTTAATATTGTCAATGTTATGTATACCTATAATTGGCGTTCATGTAACAACTGTACCATATTAGTGTTCCCTAGGAAATTATTAGGTACATCTTTACTAATATTATAAAGAGGTAAAATTTTAAGTTTGTGCGTTTGTTTGTTTGTTTGTTCCAGCTAATCTCAGGAATTACCAAACCGATTTGAATAATTCTTTTTGTAATAGTTAGCCACATTCAACGGGAAGGTTATAGGCTATTTTTCATTACGGAATTCCCGTGGAAACGGGCACAACGCGGGTGAAACCGCGGGGCACGGGTGGTGTTAAATAAATAAATATAGCGTCGACTGTACCACAGTCAGTATCTAGTATAAAATAAAGTCGTCTCTTTTTCATGTCTGTCACACTGTTTGTCTGTCTGTATGCTTAAATCTTTAAAATTACGCAACGGATTTTGATGCGGTTTTTTGTAATAGGTAGAGTGATTCAAGAGGAAGGTTTTTATGTAAAAAAAATCCCGAAATTCCCATGGGAACGGGCACAACGCGGGTAAAACCGCGGGGCGCTGCTAGTACCCCATAAACCATAAACATATATCATTTGGTAAAAGCAATACCTTTCAACATATTTTAGGTTTCCACCATATAATTACGTGGCGACCGCAGCTTTCTTCAATACGAAAAGGTTCATAGCTTCAAAACCGCCCACCGCCCATAGACATACAACATTTACTGTCATCTCCTACATAAAACGGAATAGAATATATTCTACAGTTCGTGTAGAAGAAATTGTTGGAAACCCGTGAGATTTGTTGTTAGTTTATTTGTTTAAGGTTTTGTGAGAGTTTACTGCGTTTTATTAGGTAGGTTTAAATTAAATACATTGTTAATATAAAATGATGACTCGTTTTATTAATTGGATACATTTCGATAAATACAACACCACGACAACACCAAGAAAAGTAAGTCTTTTAATCTAAAATTTAGGAACGAAAATTAGTCGGACGAAGGTTTCCGTACCATATTATTATTTATCTATTATTATCTATTAAAAAATATTAGTATCGAGCAAGAAACGGTAAAAAAAACACGTTTGTTGTATGGGAGCCCCCCTAAAAATTAATATGTGTTTTATTTTATTTTTGAGAATTTGTTGTTATAGCGGCAATAGAAATACATTACATCATCTATGAAAATTTCAACTGTCTAGCCACGTCTAGCTATCACCGTTCTCGAAATACAGCCTAGTGACGGACGGACAGCGAAGTCTCAGTAATAGGATCCCTTTTTACCCTTTGAGTACGGAACACTAAAAACAGAAGACTAGGCTGCTAGCATGTTCTAGAATAACTTTCCATCCTCAATTAAATTTAATAATCTTCCAAATTCTTTGAGACAATGCTCTATATATTTCGGTAACTACCTTCAATTTCACACAGCTGCAATCACGGTGATTGTCGTTTGTTTTCCTATTCAGCGACTATGTAGACTTATCGCTTTACAATAAGGCATTATTGTAATAATAGGGGAGCCCAAGAGGGGATTTCGGGATTTACTACAGCGCGGCAGATTAATATACAGGGGATACCTTGTATCCGGTTAAGTACCTCCACCAAATATGAGCCCCATATATAGGGCCGGCCGTGAAGGATAAAGGATCAGATTAGTAAAAAAAAATTGATCATCAGAAATTCTCGAGCGCGTCAGATTAAGGTAGGGTGAGTTAATTACATGCTAAAAAGTGTATATTCCACTAATCTGACAATTTGAGAGTGACGTAAAGAAAGGGGAGGGCAGCAAAGTTGTAAAAAAAAATCGTCATCTGGACATTCTCGAGCGTAGCCAATTTTTTTTTTATTTTGAAGGAAATAATTCAAGGATAACGAAAAATATATAATCTGACGATTTCCGCAAGCCAAAATAATAAAAAATCGTCGATAAAGTTTAATGCGTGTAGCCTATATTTGGGCGATGCTGATGATAATGGGTGATGCCTATATTTCCCTCTCCGCGTTTCTACTTCTCTCTCACTTTTTCTCTAATCTATTACTCTCTCACCCCGTTCCCACTCTGGATTTTATTGCCATGACGCCGTCACAGCTGATCACAGAGACTCGTCCACAGAGCATAGAAGCACCCCGCGCTCCTCCTAGAGACGGCATTAACAACAATACCCGTGCCAATAACAACAATACAATTAAAGGTAATTCAGTTCATGCTCTTATCGGAAAATCAGCGAAAGGAAAAGAAGTTTATTTGATATTAATGATAAGCGTTATACTCGTAGAAGTTAAACAAGATATTCTTGATTTTAAAAAGAATATTGATGATGAACATAATTTTTTGGCCAATTTTTTTAATCAAAATATAATATCCACCAAAAAGTTATCTTTTTGGTGGTGGCGGCGCGCGAGGCGCGAGCCGCGGCGGCCGGCAGTGCGGGGAAAGACGCTGTCGCGAGCGCTTCACCCACCTCCATATGAAGGTCACCGTACGTGACCGAAACGTGTTGAGGGACAACTCAACAGTAACCTTCACGATACAATACTACTCGATTTTAATACTATAAAATTTTTATTTATTAATGAAAAAAACGGTAAGTATTACTACAGTTCCAGTTATTCTATATATTTGTTAGCGGTTTGTAAGAGGGCCGAAGATTTTTTAGCCTTTTAAATTAAAAAACGCTATCATAACTAAATTCTAATTTTTTTTTGTCAGATTAGGCGAATCCCTTTAGATAATCGTCAGATTATGAGACAGCACGTCTAGAACATAAAGATGAACTATATATATCTTAATCTGACGCGCTTGAGTATTTCAAAATGGCGAATTTTTTTTGCAAATTAAAATAATGGCCGCGAGTTTGCGTCACATCGAAATCGTCAGATTATTGAATGAGAGCTTTTTTTTGGTGCACTTAACACCCCATTAGAAAATCTGACGCGCTCGAGTAAATTTTTTTTTTTTTCATTTTTAACCCTTACGTACAACCACCCCCATCATGCAAATGATCAGATTAACATACGTACATTATTAAAAATACGTGGGACATTGATGCTATCAATATCTGACGCGCTCGAGTATGTCCATGCAACAGATTTTTTTTACATTTTCAAAAATCTATAGCCGCTTCCCCCACCGATGAAAAGGTATAGTTATATAACATTTTTTTCTTCTTATCACCTAAGCTTTGCAACCTAATAGGTCTCTATGACGCTCGAGCAAATCCCCATTTAGCATCGTGGCCTCCCCTACTATAACGGAAAATGGTTAATTATATGATCTGAATGTCATTTTGAAAGCACAGGTTGCGCCGAGCTGTTTTAGTCCTCTGGTGTGGACCGGCAAAAATGGTTATTGTTTGATCTATTTAATCTATACTGATTTCTTGCGTAAATCGTAATGTTCCTTGACTAACAAAATGTATTTGGCGGTAACTATGATTATACGTTACGGATACACTTCGCTTTTATTTCAGACTTCTTCTGACGTTTCGTTCCCATAAAGGAACCGTGGTAACAGAAGACTCTATTTCAATTATTTCAGTTCAGAGGAAATATTTCAGATCTCAGTTAGCAAATCATGTATTGTGTGCCAAATCAAATAATCGAAGGATATACTTATGTTTATCTTTTGAAACTTTTTATATCATTGCATAAACTAAATAATGCTAATGACTTGAGGCTAGCTTAAGCAATGTAAAGCTCGGCCCCTACTTGGATAGGCCGATAGTGGCATTTCTTCCTGAGCGCTACCGTGCTTCGGAGGGCACGTATTGTCAGTCCCTGTTATGTCAATCGATAGACCATGTCAGAGGCCTTTAGGCGGTCTAAAAAGTCTAACACCAGGATTGGTCACTAAGTACACGAACTTATTTCCTTACTTTTTAAATGTAAATAGTAAACAATCACCTCTTTAAGCATATGCTTATATTCATATTCTACACAATACTGGTAAATGTCACTTGTAAATGACATTCAACCTCTAAAAACACCGTTACTCCTAGACCTACAAATACTCTAAATTATGTATTTAGGTAAACGAGTTATTCTAGTTTCACATTTAACGGTAAAAGTCAGTACTTGTCATTAATTGAACTATGATGTCCTTTGAATGGGACTTTATTTGTTTTTTATCAGTTCGATTATAAAATGATTAATCATAATATCAATTGCATTATGACTTGTTTATGTATTATAACTGTTATGAGTACATTATTTTACTTTTTAATTAATTTATTAATCAATAGAAACATTAAACAATATTTTAATGCTACTGATATCGATCGTAAAATGAGAAGCCTTTGCCTAGCAGTGGGACTGTTATCATTTTATGCTACTTGATGCTTACTTGCAGTTAGTCGGTCTGTCTGTTTCACATCTAATTACTGAACTGATTTTAATAAAATGTTATATAGAGATTGATTAAGCCTTGAGAAAGGACATTACACTAATTAACTAAAACATTAAAATATAAAACTCTAAAAACGTTGACCTACAAAAAAATGTGTCAGACTTAGAAAATGCCACAATACACTAAAGAGTGATATATGACAATGTCACATTTGTCACATACTTATGACAAACCATACAGTTACGATCAGTGTTTTTACGGTTCCATTATTTCCAATTTCTTTATCTACACTATATGCCAGCTGTTTCATCGCAATCTAACCGTTCCCGTGGGAATTCCTGATAAAAAGTATATATGTATTACTTCTATATATATAAATATTTGCCAATTTTTATTTAGATCCGATCAATGGTTCGAATGAGTTTGAAGGCGTGAAAATATACACCCAAACATCCAACCATCAATTCATCTATCCATACACACATCGTCACTTCTACAGACATCTATAAAACATATATTAAGCCTTTAATGTCCTACTGCGCTGGGCAGTCTTTGGTAAAGACTAGGGTCGCAGGTTCAATTCCCAGGTCGAGTGAAAACATGTCTCTTACTTTTTTAACATGGCTCGGGTTTGAAATCACCAACCCGCATTTGGCAAGCGTGGTGATTATGCCTAATCCTCCTCACTGTACTGATATCTTCCATGAGATAAAAGACCTTTATCTACACTAATGTTGTAACATTCTACTTATGATTCCAATACTTGACTTATAATTACTACTGTTATAGCGCAGACAACTAAAACACTCAATTTAAGCAATTGCACATGATGTTATAATATCATTATAATTTAACATTATAACATCATTATAACGCGACCAATTAACCTGGCGAGCCTTATGTCAAAATCCTCATACTAGTTGTATAAAATTTTGATATTAGGCTGGCTTTTGAAAATAGTTGGGTTATACGTGAAAACTTCGTCGAAACTACATACACAAAACTCTTTGGTAAGATCTCGCTCGCTCCTGATTGGCCCTACGCGCAGCTGCGCTCTCATTGGTTAGATTTTAATGGCGGCAAGTTCACTGTGACAATACACGTACCTACGCGTGAATTTAATGTTTCGCAATGTGTTTTGTTTTTAAAATTTTGTTTGATTAATTGCATTAAATAGTGAAGATAAAGTAGTGTATGCAACTGCATATAACACGGGTATTAAAACACTCGTTACTATTATGAAACTCGCTGCGCTCGTTTCATAAACTCACACTCGTGTTTTAATACCCTTCTTTATATGACGTTGCATAAACTACTATTTCCCAGCAGACATTAGAAGCTTATACTTGACTACAATTTTATTATACAAGTATCTTATTGCAAAATCACCTCCTGCTTGTATTGTGCGAGACCCATCTCGGTCGTAGTGTATGATTTTGTTGCGAGAACCACTAGTTATGACTTTGTAATGAATATAGTCGGATGGCGAGGCTTCCGTCATATGCTAAATGTCATATTGTGCATAAACACTTGTTGTTTCGAGTGTACAGTGACTGTAAGTTGGAATCTTTTACGTAGTACAATATAGTATTGTCAAGATTTAAAATATTACTCTTTGGAAATTCCTCTCTAGACCGCATACGTGCGGAATCCGTATTCGATCTCCCAATTCGATGCCCGCATGCGGAACTCCATGGTCGAAGCGCAGACGTTAGTTTTTTTGCATTAGGCATCGAATGAATTTTCGGAAAAATCCGTAAAAATTCCTTTCAGTAGGTTCTACCGTTTATGTTTTCGAACGCAAGGACCCACAGTCGAAATTTATTATTAGTAAAGTTAAAACATTGAGTATATTTTTAAGAAAATAAAAGAATTCTATTATAAGAAACCGAGACCCAAAATTTTATTTTAATTATATTCATAAATATTATATTTTATTTTACTACCGGAAACCAGTTCTAAACTCATAAACCGCATACTTAATCCGATCCTTATTAAGATATTAAAGGTCGTTGCTTATTAGAGTGTAACGTATCTTTTGATTCAAAATATAAAGCGGGTGACCTTCTAAATATTGCGAAACCAAGTTGACCTCTCACTGCGAATCCAAATCAAGGTTTAATTAGTACTTTTATAAAGTATTTATGTCAAAACAAACGGCTTGATAACATACCAATAATCACTACATAGTCACTACATAGTATAAAATAAAGTCGTCTCTTTTTTTTAACACGCTTTTTATTAGCTTGGCCTGTATGTATGTATGTATGTATGTACGTATGTAATGAAATCTTTGAACATCATTTTCACCAACTTCCAGAAGTCTGATTAATTTGAAACTTTGCATATGTATCAAGGACCGATGACAATGCAATAATTTAATAACAGTTTCCCGTTATCCTTAATGGATTTGCCAGATTTACTAAAAAAATATTACTTCATATAAAAGACATCAACGGGCGCTCGCTGTGGGACGGAACGGGAGTTCTGTTTTATTTTACTAAATGGTACTAGACACTAACAGCGTCCCGTGGTTTTCCCGTGATGGGCCCGTTCCCGTGGGAATTACGGGATGAAAAGTTGCATATAATTTTATAGTTTAAAAAAACTAAAAAAACACGCTTTTATTGCAAATTGAACTAAAAACTAGAAAATAATTTTTCTCCTCAAATCAAAATTATAATAAAATTTAAGTTGTAACACAATGATTTAATTCAGAGTAAAAAAGCGTGGGGTGCTTAATATTTTTAAATATTACAATCATCATTGGTAACTATCTATGAGAGGATAGTTATGAACTACATTAAAATGCACCCCACGCTTTTTACTCTGAATTAAATCATTGTGTTACAACTTAAATTTTATTATAATTTTGATTTGAGGAGAAAAATTATTTTCTAGTTTTTAGTTCAATTTGCAATAAAAGCGTGTTTTTTTAGTTTTTTTAAACTATAATTTTTCGTGTCTGTCTGTCTGTTTGTCTGTCTGTATACTTAAATCTTTAAAATACGCAACGGATTTTGATGCGGTTTTTTGTAATAGGTAGAGTGATTCAAGAGGAAGGTTTTTATGTAAAAAAATTCCCGAAATTCCCACGGGAACGGGCACAACGCGGGTAAAACCGCGGGGCGCTGCTAGTATTAGGTAAAATGTGAAGGTTTTATGATCTACTAGCAGCGCCCCGCGGTTTTACCCGCGTTGTGCCCGTTCCCGTGGGAATTTCGGGGATTTTTTTACATAAAAACCTTCCTCTTGAATCACTCTACCTATTACATAAAACCGCATCAAAATCCGTTGCGTAATTTTAAAGATTTAAGCATACAGACAGACAAACAGACAGACAGACACGAAAAAGAGACGACTTTATTTTATACTATGTAGTGATACTAATATTATAAACTTTGTTTGTTTGTAAGAGCCAATCGTACATAGTCACTACATAGTATAAAACAAAGTCGCTTTCCGCTGTCTGTCTTTCCCTATGTATGCTTTCCCTATCTTTAAAACTACGCAACAGATTTTGACACGGTTTTTTTAAAATAGATAGAGTGATTCAGGAGGAAGGTTTATATGTATAAAAATTCCCGAAATTCCCACGGGAACGGGCACAATACGGGTGAAACCGCGAGGCGCTGCTAGTTATATCAATGAAAATCTTCAAACTCCATCGCAAGGGCAAATCAAAGGCTATTTATATTTAATCTACCATCATATTTGTTTAATCTACCATTAACTAAAGGCGTCGTTAAAACTCGTTCAACCTTGTCAAGGGTTACTGTTAATTGAATATTATCTTTTAACGGATGAATTATTTATTTGTTTACTAAGCGTATTACGTAATTGAGTTGGCATTCATTCATAAGTAGATAAAAAAAATAAAAAAAATAAAAATAAAAATCGTTTATTGGTATTTACAAATACATTTGTTTGAGAAGTTTTGGGAACCCTTCTTTTAAGTTTATTTAAACCTGTGTTAGAAGAGTCCCCTCCGCTCTGTGACTCTTACAATGTTTGAATTAAAACGATTAAAAGCTAATTAATATTAATAATAAACTATAATAAAAATGCGAGAGAAATAATTACAAAACAAAATAAACAAAATTATAATATTAAAACTATCATTTTTGAGGGTACCTGTATATTACTGTCGTGCTAGTATTGAATGACGTTACAAGTTCTAAAGGTAAAGTAGTAAAGGAGCCTGTGATAAATAAATGAATGTATTACAAAATAAATAAATTTAAAGTATGGATCTTAATTAATGAGCTATGTGTATATTATTATTATTATAAATACTGTAAATCATTGGTTAGAATTAAGTAATTAATTAATTAAATAGCTAATGATTAATAATGTTTGTTGAGTTTAATTTATTAAAAATTTATTTGCTGACAGACTGACATACTGTACATAGTATTAACACACTGTCTTAAGCAGCGCCTCCGTTTCCTCGTAATTTAGAGTTTTTAGCCAATTAGTGACTTTAAGCTTGCACTGATGGTGTAACATCGACTGTATTTTAATAGTTTTATTGATTTTGTTGTATAGTTTTATTGAAAGTACATTATATTGTTTACTGGCGAACGCAGTTCTTGCTTTTGTATAAGTTCCGATTATAGATCGAGTATTTCGTTTATTAGTATTTTTTGCTTTATTATGGTTTTTCATTATACATCTCAGTATATATAATTGGCGTACCGTTAATACATTCGCTTCCTTATATAACTGAGATGTGCAAAATTTTCTTTTCTTTTTGAGCATTACCTTAAGTATACTACGTTGCGATCGTTCAAGACTTAAAAATCTAGTTTTAGATGTACCTCCCCAAACAGAAATACAATATTGTAGTATTGATTGAATGAGTGATATATATACATAGGTTAAGAGAGGCTTATCGGCAATATTTCGGAGATACCTAAATATCCAGATTAACTTTCTGGCCCTAGTTGACATCAGCTCTAAATGTGGATACCACGAAAGATTTTGATCTTTCGTGGTATCCACATGATGAGATGATGATGTGATAATGGAAGATTTTTCCCGGTTAGTCAGGTTTTCGTTTTTGATTTCTTTAGGGTCTTCTGTGACCATGGTTCCTGTAAAGGAGCCAAAACGCCAGATAAAATCTATAATAATATTATAAAAAGGTAAAGTTTCTAACTTTGTAAGGGCTAATATCAGGAACTACGGGTCCGATTTGAATGATTCTTTTTATATTGGATAGCCACATTCAACGGGAAGGTTATAAGCTATTTTTCATCCCAAAATTCTTACGGGAACGGGCACAACGCGGGTAAAACCGTAGGGCGCTCCTAGTGTAAAATAAAAGCGAAGTGTATCCGTAAACGTAATTTTATGGAAGTTTTTTGTGTTTTAAAGGATATTCTATTTTAATATGATCTACAGGATGATGTTCAAGATAATAACATAAAATAAAGAAACGGTCTTAGGAGATTTTCAATCATAGACATTACAAAATCGCTTACCGAAATTTTGGATAAAAGCTTTTGGCACCAAATACTGACATTGTCGGAATACTCAAATTAGCCGGTACTTATTTCATGTCTTGTAACAACTATAAATCAAAATATTATGGGATGGAATGAAGGACTGCTTATTTTGAATGACGTTTGAGTTTTTGGGGCAATAAGTTAGGTCAACTGGAGTTAATTGTAACTCCAGTTGACCTAAATATGATTTATTTCCTTAAAATGTTCTTATATGAATGCTAAAAACATAATTGTGTATAAAATACAAAATTTGCAGCGTATATTTTGTCTAATTATGAACGCAATACGTTGTGTATTTATGTGTAAGTGTAATGTGTATATTGTGTATCTAACCACGTGTAACATACTATAAAAAAGAGGGATTGAAAAATGATACATACTTTCTTGTATAACATTCGTTGGCGAGTGCCCTTGCGCTCTGCCTCGACACATGGAGGGCGAATCGCACACCAACAAAGGCAAGGATCACAAACATAGTCACACAAACCAATCTACACCTTATACACACTAGAGTAACCTTTAAATTCACTTAAATCCAAGTCACAGATCACTATAAAAAAATAAATAGTCACTGCATCCAGTTTTTAAAATACGAATTGTATAATCTGTGTTCTTCTGTCTATGGTTTGTTGTTTGGTATGTTATGTGTTAAAACTGGTTCTAAATTCAAAATTAGTAGTCAATTTATAAACACTCTATAAAAGTTATGAAGTTTCAAAATTGGAACTAAATGTTTTTCATAACAAAACACTATCGAGTCTTACCAAGACTTTAAGTTGAGAGACCAACATAAAAAAATTGAAAATATAATTTAATTTTTCAGTCCAACGTAAGCAATCCTGTTTATCAATTAACAACGGTAATCGATTGTGTAAATCAGTCGAATTGTTAACTAGTTTTCTCATATACTTGTTGTATTAGGAAGTTGGGCAAACCGCGGAAGTTAGCCCGTAAGGTTGGTACGAGAGCGAAAGTGCGCGCGTTTCGATTGCGATTCGATACAAGACTGCGCATGCGCCGGCAAGCAGACACCGGACTCTTCCGTTCACGTAATATACTTTGTTACGTTATATTCAAATGATTGTTAATACTACATTCTAGCGTGAGAATTGGACTTTTAGCGCGTTTAGCGCTTTATTTGTGGTAAAGCGATTTTTGAACGCGCTGTTTAGCATATTCTATTTATAGTATTCTATTGAGCTTGTATTTGACCTATTTTCGATAGAATGCTTATTTTTAAATTAGTCCATTGAAATTTTACATTTTCAAGGGTGTTTTTTAGAGGAACCATTTTTTATGCAAAGTGAAATTAATATACCATAATACTTAAAGCTGTGGGATATTATAGGATTTGAGTAAAAACTTTACTTTGAAGTATGGAACCCAAAAAATATTCAAAATAAAATGATCTGCGACCCCTGTTAATCACAAGAAGAAAAGTTTATACGTACGTACCGTGGTTCGAAGGTGATGATGATGCATGATGAAGGTGCACGTTAAATTGTCGGTCCCGGTTGTTTCAATCGATAGACCAAGTCGGAGGCCTTTAGGAGGTTTAAAATTTCCGACACCATAATTTTTGAATTTTCATTATTTTTAACCTTTGGAAACATCTTTCTTACTTTTCATACATGACTCGTGTTTGAGATCACCAAACCGCATAAGGCAAGCGTGGTGAAAACACCTCGTCCTCCTCACTGTACTGAAACCTTCGGTGAGATGAGAGTCCTTTCCCCAGCAGTGGTACATTACAGGCTAACACTTACTTTTTTATCTTACCTCCGACCCAAAAAAGGTGTTACAACTTTGACCGTATGTGCCTGTCTGTTGCATCTTAGCTCCTAAACAAATATACAGGGATTTAATACAGTATTTAAGGAAAAAATTGATGCAGGGTTTAAAAAAAATTATGTCCGTTATACCTACAGTTCGGTACCTTTTCAGACATAGCGTGGACATGATAATTACAGCTCTGCTTTGCATGTACATACACGTTAATAACTTCTCATTACATCAAACTACGTTACAGATGCAATAAATATGTAAAACGCATCTAAATGTTGCTTCTACATGCAACACAACCCATCGGAGTTAAGACAATTAAATATGTATATCAGACATTGAAGTGAAATCTCAACGATTAAACACATACATAGTATTACTAGTTCGCGGTTTTACCCGAGTTGTGGTCTTTTCCGTGGGAATTTCGGGATGAAAAATTGCCTGTAAGCTTCTTGTTGAATGTAGCTATCTAATAGAAAAAGAATTATTCGAATCGGGCTGGTACTTTTTGACATTTACGCGTCCAAAGTACGAAATCAAAACTCTTCAGCTTTATTACTCGTCGAGTTTCGTTTCATTTTTGTTTGTACTTTATGGTGTACTTTGGAATTTAAAGGTTTTTCAAATGGCGCTACAGACGATTAATTATATTGGTAACAAAACCTTTATTTGTATGCTTTTCAAATGCTATGTAAATGGCATATTTTATATTAGTAAAGTATACGAGTATGTTAGCAAAGTAAGTTAATGTAACGCCAGGGTCGTTTATAGACATGAAAACTCGCTTGCTAATATCGAGGTATAGAGTTCAAGTTTGAAGACCATGTTCAGAAATGACCTTAAAAAAATAAGCAACATTTTATCACTAAATTCCGATTAGATGATTCCGTGCTTCGGAGGGCACGTTAAGCCGTCGGCCCCGGTTACTTTCTACGGATAGTAGTCGTTACATGTCTGAGGCCTTCGGCGGCTCAATTACTCTGACACCAGGATTGGTCAGGTTGACCATCCACTCGATGAAGAAGAAGATCACTAATTTTTTTTCAAAAACCTCTACAATTTTGGGTGAAACCGCAAGATACTACTAGTACTTTTAATCGCGTTAAGACCTCAAAGGCATCGTTAAGCAATTTGATTTTATAGCTCCTTTTATTAGTTTTAATTACAGACCTTAAACTTTTAAATATCATATATTTGAATAATTGGATGTTTTAACATTGTAAGGTTACAATAAAAAATACTAAATGTATTAATACAAACAGAGTGCAATTATAAATATGTATACAGGTACTTATTGTTGAAAGACCATGACTGTAATGCATATTGTAGTCTTTGTAGCGAACGATAGAGTCGATAGGGGAATGTCTATAACTCCTGAAGAAGGTTTAGTGATTTTATTTCATTCTTACCTTTTCCTCTGCTAAAGTAGTCGTCTTCGTCTGCAAAATTGACGATATTGGTCCACATTTTAGGACAAGTAAGAAAAAATAGAGTTATACGTCCGAAGCTTGGCGTCTATAAGAAGAGAGGCAGGTTAAGCTCGGTCCCGGTTACTTTCTACGGATAGTAGTCGTTACTGGAGCCATGTCAGAGGCCTTTGGCGGCTCAATAACTCTGACACCAGGATTGGTCAGGTTGACCATCCACTCGATGAAGAAGAAGAGAGAACGATCCCAATGCACTGTGATTGGTCAATTCAGCTCTGTTTCAATGGAAACGCACTAAGAGAAGTTTATTCGAAATAGTCAAACACATTTTAAAATAAAATTTAATGTAAAATAACTATGTAACTAGATACGTCGGTACCAATCCTAAAAGCACTAGGTTAGACACACAAATGTTATAAGGAAGTCGTTAGCCAAAATAACTTTTTACATAACCAACATTAGTTCAAAAGTACAATAAACCGCCAGGCGCCAGTTAATTCCTTTTACTCATTTTTCTACACCCAACAATTACACAGTGTTAAGGCAATTCACTTCCAGTACAATATCTAGGTAATAGCAGCACCTCACGGTTTTACCCGCGTTGTGCCCGTTCCCGTGGGAATTTCGGGTATTTTTATACATATAAACCTTCCTCTTGAATCACTCTATCTATTAAAAAACCGCATCAAAATCCGTTGCGTAGTTTTAAAGATCTAAGCATACATAAGGACAGACAGCGGAAAGCGAGTTTGTTTTATACTATGTAGTGATTAGCAACATTGTAAGATGTACAAATGAAAGTGAAATAACGTGCGGATGCAAGATCCATAACAGATATAAGAGTTTTAAGGTTTAGATTATTATAATGAAAGTAAAATACAACGTTTACTTGTAGGCTGTAGATTACATATTACTAGCCGCGCCCGCGGTGTTACCCGCATTGTATTCTATCCTGCGGGAATTTCGGGATAAAATGTATCCCATGTTATCCTGATGTATAACCTATATTACTGTAAAGTTTCATCCAAATCCGTGCGAGATAGTCTAACAGTAAAACAACCGGGACCGAAAATTTAACGTACTCTCCTAAGCAAGGTAGTCCTCAGATAGAATTTCCACTAGTGGCTACCCATCCAAGGGGCCGAGCTGCACGTTGTTTAACAATTACAATGAGTTAACATCGCTTAGTCAAACAACTCCACGAGCTTTACAATCTGCAATATTCTACCCTCCCTGTACAGACGTCAGGTCTTTAATGTTCCGAGAGTCTTTAATTTAGCTTGGGATCCTAAGACTAAATACTACAGCGTTATTAAAGAACGATTATAATGACTAAATACCCCGTTAATTTCATCCTTATCCCTATTAAATCCCCATCAGTTTTAACCCCTAAGCAATTTCAAACAATTGGAAAACTATCCGGCCTATTGGGATCATGCTCTATCCATAAGGACATGTACAGTAACATGTTTGAATGGGCAGTCCCATTAAACTATGTATCGGCTTTTTCCAACCGCCATTTATCTAGAAATAAATGTCAAATCTTCCTGAAAGATAGATCGATAGAAAGACAGCTAGATAGACAGACAGACATACAGGCCGATAGACAGACATACAGGCCGATAGACAGATAAATAGATACATAGATTATACGGATAGACAGTCGCGATTGGTAACAACCTTTAATCCAATATCATTGACATTTTTATAGCACCGATCACGGTTGACACACATACTGTATAGTCGGTTAAGTACAAAACGGCGTGTCATATGAACGTACGAGTATCACAGTCCCATAATGAACGTGTTACGTAACACACAAGTAGGTAACGGGCACAGCTTGCAGAAAAATAAGCTTTAAAGTGCACTATCGATTGCCGAATACAAGTCCGTTATGAAATAAGTGTTACGTCGGTGTTTTATTGTTGTTTTTACTTTTAACGTAGCTTTGATCAAGACGTAATTGCATGGTGCATTTGTGACAGCTTTTTTGCTATATTCAAGTGTCTTTATCAATTAAGATATTTATTAATCAATTATATATTCTTATAAAGTATTTGTGTATGTATATGTAGTAGTATCAGTGATGTAGATTCCATAACACAAACTTAGAGCTTACTTTGGGTCTAATTAACCGTGTGTGAATTTGTCTGGGATTTATTATTTTTTAAGCTCTCTCGAGGAAACTTATACGTAAAGCTTCAGAAACTTAATAAAAAATCTTAGATTATAGAAAGTACTAGATGTAGCATTCAAATGTATTTACAAGCTACACGCTGTGTCCAAAAACAGAACAAAGTCCCTCGCGTGGTGTTGTTAGCTCTCGCATTATTTGCCCATTTTTGGGGTAAATTTTGGGAGTTTCGGAGGTAATATGATAATAGAATAAAAATTGTCCTTTTCTTTATAACTATGTACCTACCTGATTATCTCAAGAAATAGATAGGTATATTAAATAAAACACGGTGTTAAGGTGGATGTTTGCACACTTTTATCGGGTGATGGAAAAATTATATATTTTTATTTTATTTTAAAGTATTCGGAAAACTTACAGCTAGGTACAAGAGTTACATAAAAAAAGAATAATAACTTAGGGCCAATTACAATTTTTCACTATCTAAGATGGCTAATATAGAAACATAATTTTATACCCGCTCCCCCTCTCCCCTTCTACCTCACACGCACACCAAAAATTTGTTTAGAAATCCTATAGACTAACATACTTACTATTTAATAGGATTGTTAGGTTAGGTACATAGGAGCCGCACTTACGCTTTATACTTTCTTTTTTCAAGTTGGTTATTTTTTATTATATTACTTATTAATATTCTACAACGAATTAAAGCCCTCAAAAGGTAATAAAAAGAAGGGTAAATCAAAACTCTTATATTGGCAACACTAGCATAGATTGACGCATCACTCTCTATGACAATTGAAATCTGAGAAAATAATTAAATATTTAAATAAGACGATACCTAAATGCGATACTTACACGTGAAATGTGATCCCATCCTGTTTCTTTTTCAGACCCACTGCATTTTTACAGGTAGGAATGACACAAGACGGCATAGTTTCGTGAAATTGGTCACGGGTAAAACACGTTAGCGCGTTCCGACGGTCACAAAGTGACTGATCGGTTGCGCATCAAACTACACTATTTAAGGCTAGTTTGAGTAGCTACAGTATTATGCGCGCTCACGGGTTCTGGTTATTCTGTATTCTGAGTAAAAAATGGTATTAAGGGCCATCAAGCGATCTATCGCTTCGCTTGTTGTAATGTCTTGTCGCTGTATGATAGACTATCCGCGCCCCGTGGTTTTACCCGTGTTGAGCCTGTTCCCGTGGGAAATCCGGGATAAAACCTAGCTTATAATCTTCCTCTTAAATATAGCTATATAATACAAAAAGAATTATTCGAATCAGACCGGTAATTATCGAGATTAGCCCCAACATAAAAACAAGCAAAATTTTAAATTTTACCTCTTTATAATGTAAAATATATAAAATTCTCGTGTCACGGGGTGCGTAATTGAACTCCTCTGAAACGGCTAGACCGATTCTCATGAATTTTGTGTACATATCGGGTAGGCCTGAGAATCGGACAACATCTACAAAGCGGGTGAAACCGCGGGGCTTAGCTTGTATTAGTATGGATATATAAATGCAAATGAAAAGAAAACCAATCTCTCACTATATTTAAACAGCTACAACATTTAAACAGAAAAAAAAATTGTTTATATCGATCGACGAAATGAAAGCTTTGTGAATAGATAATTTATTCAGTTCTAACCACGATCCAACGAAGATCTAACCATTAAGACCGAGATACAAAACACGACGCCATTAAAGACCAAATAAATAGGCTTATGCTAATAAATAAATAACGAACAAGAAATTGAATTGATAATGTTTACCAAAAATTTTTGATGGAGAACGCTAAAATTATTTTGTAAAGGGACAATGGAATCAAATTGTTGGTAAATTAGAGACTGGGTGTGGATAGTAACCGGAAATACTTTGATTTGTCCCTTCTAGGAAATATATATACTAACTAGCAGCGCCCCGCGGTTTTACCCGCGTTGTACCCGTTTCCGTGGGAATTTCGGAATGTAAAATAGCCTATAACCTTCCCGTTGAATGTGGCTATCTATTACAAAAATAATTATTCAAATCGGACTGATAATTCCTGAGATTACCTCGAACATACAAACAAACAAACAAACAAACTTACAAATTTTACCTCTTTATAATATTAGTATAGATATGATAAAATAAAAGAGTTTGTGTAAATAGTTTGTATTAGATACTTACATTCCAGAGAAAGGTAATAGATTAATTTTAACCCAAAATTCCTTTGGGAACGGGTACTGCATGGGTAAAACCGCGGGGTGGTATTAGTATAGTATAAATGGTAAAGTAAAAGGCGTTTAATTGAAGGAGGACGGGTAAACGTATTTGCAAGGAAACTGGAAAGATTTTGAGATTTTTATTTGTTGTTGCAATCGCTGGAGCGTGTGATATGACAATGTGTGTGTGAATAATGTGTGTTGGCAAATAAACACACACACACAGTTTTTGTGCTTAAAGGACAAGGTTGTAAGTACGTGCCTTCACCCGGACCTATGTTATGTAAGTCTTATTCATCGAGTGGATGGTCAACCTGACCAAACCTGGTGTCAGAGTTATTGAGCCGCCTAAGGCCTCTGACATGGCTCATGTAACGACTACTATCCGTAGAAAGTAACCGGGAACAACGGCTTAACGTGCCCTTCGAAGCACGGAATCGTCTTAATTTTCGGGCAATCAGGTGATTCAGCCTGCAATGCCCTAACCAAACTGAGGACAGTCTCACAAAGAGATTTTTGTGAGATATTGTCCCCACCGGGAATCGAACCCGGATCGTGAGCCGAGCGCTCAAACCACAAGACCGGAGGCTGCTTATGTAAGTAATGTAGGTAGTAAATGTAACATCGAAGAAAGATGAAAAGATGTGACTTTTAAGTCTACCTACTTAAGGGTTGGCCTCTAAGTGTAGGGCCACATCTGCGGAACGTACGGCGCCGAACCTTCCGCTCTATGACACATCAGTCGAAATTACGCCGCGTACTGATGTGTCATAGATAACTTGAAATACACTACGAGCGTATTTAGCGGAAGGTTCGGCGCCGTACGTTCCGCAGATGTGGCCCTACACTAACCTACTCGAACAAACTCGAACTTAAAGCGCTCGTAGCGTAGTTTGATCACTCGACTAAGCGATGTTATTTCATTGCGATTGTTGTTAGTAAGTGCACCTCCCTACTTGGATGGGCTGATAGATAGTGGTATTTTTATTTAAGCGCTTCTTCCTTAGGAGGGCACGTGAAGCAGTCGGCCCCGGTTGTTTCAATCGTTAGACCATGTCGGAGGCCTTTAGGTGGTCTTAACTCCGACACTAGTGTTGGCCACTTCAAAATGAATGAACTTACTGCTTTTCCTACTAACTAAATAGGTACCACCGGCCACCCACGGCACAGTCCCAACTGAACGCCAAAAGAAAACGGTGAAAACACTCTATTTCATTACATCACTAACTATAATTACAATAATACAAAAACCGGCCAAGTGCGAGGCGGAATCGCGCACGGGTTCCGTACTTTAAAAAACGGCAAAAAATCACGTTTGTTGTATAAGAGCGCACCTTGAATATTTGTTTTTATTTTATTTTCAGTATTTGTTGTTATAGCGGTAATAGAAATACATCATCTGTAAAAATTTCAACTGGTGACAGACGGACGGACGGACGGACGGACGGACAGACGGACGGACGATCGGACAGCGAAGTCTCAGTAATAGGGTCCCGTTTTTACCCTTTGTGTACGGAACCCTAAAAACCTCCATTAGCTTACGTAACTCGAGGCTAAACACTCCCAATTAGAGTACAGCGGAACGAGACTACCAAATGATTGCACCAAACCGAGGCAAGAGGAGTACTTTCAAAAGTGAAATTATTGTACCGAACGTTTTGTCAAAGAGCGTGACCAATTTTTGCATTAAAGTTTGTGGCAAAATGGTATCTTCGAGTTTACGGTCAGTGCGATTGTTAAGTAACGTGCACCTTGGATGGGTAGCCGATAGTGGCATTTTTATCTGAGTGCTACCGAGCTGAAGGCACTTTAAATTATCGGTACGGTTTTGGATGGGTCGCCGATATTATAATTTTTATCTGAGCGTTAAATTGTCGATATCGATTGCTTCAATCGTTAGACCATGTCGGAGGCCTTTTGGCGGTCTGAAAGCTGTCACCACTAACCTACTAGAACTCATTGGTTTAAGAAGTTTAAGTAAGGTTAACGGCCAAGCCTGGTGTCGGAGTTTTTAGACCACCTAATCCTCCTCCAAAAACGATCTAGTGCCATGGCACCATCAACTTTAATATACCCAGTACCAGGAGGAGCGCGGCGCCCAGGAAACGCTGGAAGAACGAGATTGTCTTCTTTGACGGCGAGTGCTAAGAGACCGCGAAGGACAGAGAGAGATGAAAGCGTTTCGGGGAGAGCTTTGCCCAGCAGCGGTACGATATAGGAAAAAAAGTGAGGTTTCTTGTTATAGCTGTATGTACTCAAAAGTGAACGTGAATAACTACTAAAAATCAAATTACTATACACGTAACACCTCAAAAGTCTTTTATATGTAAATTGAAGTAAAACTTGTGATTATTAAAAACATTAAAAAGTATGTTTTATCAGAAAGCACAATCATTTGCAGTAATTACGATGGAGTCGTTATAAGCGAGTGTATTTTTACGAGGTAATGGTAAACATCGCTATTAAACTAAAAGAGTGGCAAAAAAGTAGTAAAACGTACAGTTTGGATCTTAATGGTCCTATCGTCAATGGTGCCAATACCAATTGGTCCGATTACCACATCCATTCCTCTAAAGCCCTATTCAGAGATCTATACTTCTATACTAATACTAGCTGCGCCCCGCGTTGTACCCGTTCCCGCGGGAATTTCGGGATTAAAAATAGATGTTGTCCGATTCTCAGACCTACCCGATATGCACACAAAATTTCATGAGAATCAGTCGAGCCGTTTCAGAGGTGTTCAACCACGGTACCCGTTCCCGCGGGAATTTCGGGATGAAAAATAGATGTTGTCCGATTCTCAGGCCTACCTGATATGTACACAAAATTTCATGAGAATCGGTCAAGCCGTTTCGGAGGAGTACGGGAACGAACATTGTGACACGAGAATTTTATATATTAGATTATAAAGACGCAAATTTTTAAAGTTTATTTGTTTGTTTATTTATAATCAGTCCGATTGTCTAATGCAGAAAAGATGGTGTTAGCAGATATTTTTAGAATGTTTATTAACATAAAAAAAAGATAAAGTAAATTAATTTTGAAATAGTTAATTTGTTAGTAATAGCATTTCAGTTTCATTTACGTCTGGAGAAAGTTAAAATAATGCATTGTAAAATCAACAGAAAGGTGAATTAGCTAGACTATGACTGAACGGTGAATGTTACTTTCATTGATTTCAGGCGAGAAATGTCTACTTTGAACACTTTGAAATTTTAACTTTTATTTCAACAAAAAGTTTAATTACCAAATTAAAATTATATAAGTATCAGTCAGGGTCTTCGATCAATGATACACAACTAGATATCGGGTCACGTACAAAATCAAAGCTAAATACTGTCAGCGTGAATGACGTGTGACAGCTTATTTTGTTTACTACCGAACTGAAACAAAAGTTTTAAAGCAGTTCGAAGTTCAACCTAATTACAACCATGACACCTAGCAATAAAGTAGCAAATCCTATGAATAAAATAAGAGCTCACTTTTCAAATGAGGCGTTATTCACCGAGA
Organism: Cyclophora albipunctata; assembly: GCA_963082685.1. Lineage (NCBI taxonomy): Eukaryota > Metazoa > Arthropoda > Insecta > Lepidoptera > Geometridae > Cyclophora > Cyclophora albipunctata. The sequence goes on from OY720133.1 coordinate 5,605,235, forward strand.
CGTATTTTTTGCGCCGACCCGACATCTAGTTGTGTATTGTTGATCGAAGGACAGCGAAGTCTCAGTAATAGGGTCCCATTTTTTCCTTTGGGAATGGAACCCTAAAAACTAATGGCTATCGATTTTTGTTTTTTGAACGCGCTAATCTTTGAAACTACCATTCGTCATATCATTAAAAATCAAAAAATCCAAAATGACTATATAATATCGATGCCACCGATTCTGCCTAATCATCTTCAAAAACGGCTTAGTCATGATCTAAAAGCAACTTGTAAGGTTATATTTGCGTTTGCAATTCACACGTGTAACTATGAGTATATAACGGAACAAGGAAATAACATCTTAAGGCTTAAGGCTCCTTACATTAGCAATTTTAGTGGCGCAATTGCTTGGCAACTTACGCAGTGGGGGTTGGCAACGTGATAATTAGGTAATAGGTTAAGGGTATCTTTTTTTTCTGTAAGGTTTTTACAGTGTGTTAGCCTGTAATGTCCCACTGCTGGGCAAAGGCCTCTCATCTCACTGAAGTTATCAGTACAGTGAGGAGGATTAGGCATAACCACCACGCTTGCCAAATGCGGGTTGGTGATCTCAAACTCGAGCCACGTTTGAAAAGTAGGAAACATGTTTTTTCGCTCGACCCGGGAATTGAACCCTGGACCTCAGTCTTGGCAGGCGAGCGCACATACCACTAGACCACCGAGGCGGTTTTTACAGTATTTTTTCCAAAATATTTTACTTCACTTGTTCCGGTGTCTGTCTGTTTGATAATGACAAACAACACATCTATCTGAGCGCTACCGTGCTTCGGAGGGCACGTTAAACAGTCGGTCCCGGTTGTTTCAATCGTTAGACCATGTCTGAGGCCTTTAGGCGGTCTAAAAACTCCGACATCAGGCTTGGCCACTCGATATGAATGAATGACCATCATATCATGGTTGAGCTCTTTAAGCAGTTTAAAGCTCGGACTTCAAGGTTCAAATCTTCAGAGATTGATTGACCGGCAAGGTAACTATCAATAACATGTACTAATACATAATCACATGTTAAATACATAATCAAAGTCGTGTACACAGACCTTGCCTTGAACAATCTACCGTAGTTTACTTGTCCGGTTCAAATCTATCTACTATATAAAAATAAGTCGGATTTTCCTCCCTGACGCTATAACTCCAGAACGCACGAACCGATTTCCACGGTTTTGCATTCGTTGGAAAGGTCTCGGGCTCCGTGAGGTTTATAGGGAATAAAAATCTCAAAATTCCCACGGGAACGGGGGCGCTGCGGGTGAAACCGCGGGGCACAGCTAGTACTAATATAATAAAACAGTAGATTTTTTTTGTTTGATCATATTTTGTTTGATAATCTCAGAAACCACCAATCTGATTTGAATAATTCCTTTCGAAATAGGTAGTCGCAACACCGGGAAGTTATACGAGGCTTTATTTTATCTCGAAATTCCCACAAGGGCACAACGCGGGTGAAACCGCGAGGCGCTGCGAGTCTAATCATATGTTATCCTATATGGTAGGTATCAGAATTAATTACAAACCTACACTACACATTTCTTTGTTTTTAACCGACTAACACCGAAGGAGGAGGTTTTCAATTCGGTCGTTTTTTTTTGTTCTATACAATTAATACATATAAATAAATAAATAAAATAAATCCTATATCCCATCAACCGTTAAATCATGACGGAAAAGCTAACAACCGCATTACGCAACAAGCATCCCAGACAGGCACTTGTGGAGCAAGCCTTATAATAACTAACAATATTGAATGCCTAACGATTACAAGTCTGACGTCGCGTTATGTTAAAGTAATGTTCATAAAGTTTGTTTCAAATCATTGAGTTACATATATGTACTAACGTACTAGTTCATATAACTCAATGTTTCAAATAGATATTATTTTATCTATTACTAGCTGTGCCCCGCGGTTTCACCCACAGCGCCCCCGTTCCCGTGGGAATTTTGAGATTTTTATTCCTTATTTTTCTTATATTAAAACCTTGTCCTGGCAATAAGGAACACATTAAAAAAAGAATCATCCAATTTGGTGCAGTCGTTCTGAAGTTATGCGCTTAGCAACAGATTCAGCGATTCATTTTTATATTATAGACTAGCCCCGCGGTTTTTCCCGTATTGTACCTATTCCCGTAGGAATTTCGGGATGAAAATTAGCCTGAAACCTTCCTGTTGAATGCGGCTATCCATTGCAAAAGGAATTTTTCTAATCGGAATTATTACAAACAGAAAAATAAATATTTACCTCATTATATTTCGTAACAAATCTTCAACTTTAAAGCCTTCTTTAGCTACAAAGAATCGATCGACGGCCAAAATGTCAAGATCTTATCAAAATGGAGACGTTTAACCTGAATAATGTTATTGTATTCACTTGTTATGTAACAAATTAAGTACTTAATCTTATTAAGTAATACCTACTCACTGAGATGCCGAGTAATCATCATAAAGTTGGCAGTAAGTGTTATTTTCGACTTAATTGGTCGAGTCGATTAATTTTATGAAGTTGTGTTATGAAGCAAAATATAAACATATAGTTGTTAAAGGTTTATTTACAAAGTTGTTGAAATTAATTTTACTCAATGGTTTAGGTATTTTCTATTGTTTCCAGTGACGTCACAGTTTTTAGCGAGTGACTAAAGACTTAGAACATTAACCTTGATAAATATGTTTAGTTTAATTTGGTCGATTTTGGTTTAGTTTAATTTGGTCGACTTTGGTTTAGTCTAATTTGGTCGAAGTTGGTTTAGTTTAATTTGGTCGACTTTGGTTAAGTCTAATTTGGTCGACTTTGGTTAAGTCTAATTTGGTCGATTATAGTTTAGATGGCTTTGGTCGACTATACTTAAGTCGACATTGCCAAAGAGAGAGATGACATTGCCAAGCCCTTTGAAAGATGGTCAGCAACAAAAATCGAACAACATTTCGACGTAACAGTTTGCGCAACTGACCGCGTACTATAACAACGAAAAGAGTTCTCTCGTATAGCAAAGCCGTTATGTTTTGATACTTTAACCGATATCGTAAATATTTTGGAGTATAAAATTAATGAGGTCATGTTGTAATGTAATTTTTGACTGTATTATTGAACGAACATAATTATTTTTTAACCGATTAACGACTACAGAAAGGGAAAGGTTTTCATACCAGCTTTTTTTTTTGTTTTTGATTTTATTTGAAACAATTAACCTAAATATTGATATATTGATGATGATGTATATTAAATATTGATGATGAGTTTTTAGCTTGCACTAAGATTTCAGGTCAGTCTGGTAACCTTTGTATTCTATTTTTTTTAAAGGTATAGGAGTTAAAATGCAAACTATCATAACCGATTTATTGGCCAAAAGCTTCACTGAGGGGGTAAGAATGGTGTAAAATTACTAAATCTTATTTCTGTACAGAAGGAATCGTCGTCGGCTGGAAAAGCAACCACTTTAGTCCACATTTTACCTCTACTAAAAAAATATAAAGTAATACTTTACCCCACTAATCTAACTAACCTAACAACTTTGAAAATTGACGTACTAAATAAAATTATACATAACTACCATATTCATTTAATAAATTATATCGTAACTAGCAGCGCCCCGCGGTTTTACCCACGTTGTGCCCGTTCCCGTGGGAATTTCGGGAATGTTTATACATATAAACCTTCCTCTTGATTGACTTTGCGTAGTTGCGTAGTTCTAAAGATTTAAGCATAAACCTATGTTTATGCTTAGATGTCGCTTTCCACCTGTCTGTCTGTCTGTCCCTATGGACAGACAGACAGACAGGCGGAAAGCGACTTTGCTTTATACTATGTAGTGATACGTCAAGCGTTATTTTTGGCCTTCGGCGGCTCAATAACTCTTGACACCAGGATTGGTCAGGTTGACCATCCACTCGATAAGAAGAAGAAGCGTTATTTGTTATAACAATCCCATGATTGTCAACAAATTGATACACAATTACACATAACCCCATAGACATACACAATAGTCGATTACCGCTATCATGTGAAAGACAAACTAACTTTCACACATTAAACTGCCATCAAAAGCCTTCAATTTTCATGTTCCGTAATTCGAAAATTCTTTTGTCGTGAAATCTCACGGATATTATATTATAATCACAACAATTTCTATGATATTAGAAAATACGAATGTAATATGAAGTAGTTTGATTGTATTTATGACACTGATAGAGGCGGAAAATAAAGTAATTTCTAACCGATTTAATAAAAGAAAGGAGTTCTAAACAGGTACTATTTAAAGCTATAAGTAAGTAAGCTTTTATAATAAGGGTAGTAACCATTGAAAAAATACAATCAAAAATTATTTTGCCGTAGAATGGAGATGCTCTCAATTCATCCTTATTTTGTTGCTGTTTATATTAAAGAACTAAAGACTATCATTACTTTTTATCGAATCAAAATAAGTCTAATAGAAAATGCACTGCTAAAACAATTTCTTACATTTAAAATTCTTTATAATATTTGAGATAAAAACACTGCGTTCGTAAATGGGATTATATTTGTATATACTCATGTTACCCGCTTAATGTTATAATACAATTAACTAATACACACGGCACGGCGGGTGCATAACATTCACTTTTAAAGCCTTCCTTTCATAACCACTTATTACCATATGTTACGTGATATTAAATGCTCCAGTTATTTTTTTTAGATAATCGTTAAAATTACTGTAAAATTGTCATGTATGAATTTCGTTTAAGAGCTTAAATGTACTATTAAATAATAATATTCGTTTCCATTACACTATATTTTTTTTTTGGTGAACGTTTTTCATACTATCAATTTAATTATTATTTTATGATAGATTCAAGCGATTATACAATTTTATCTAGTCCCTAACCTAATAAACCATTAAATTAAAAATAAACCCCTTCCGAGAAAAATATTTATCTAACAATTATACTAGCATACATGAACAATACTAACTACCAACTCAACAACAACAAAGAACAACCAAATCCCATACAAAAATCTAGCACTCAACGACCAAAGTATCAAACCACAGAAATCGCGTATACACTAGGAGATAATAGTTACATAATCGTCCGTAACTAGCTTAGCTTTCACTGCAGCAATGAAGTCATTTGCGGTCCAGCGATACAGTTCACTCATTAATTTGGCCCACATAACCTAACTTGTAGTAATTTTTAATCCGCGAAAGTTTGCAGCTTGAAAATTAAGGAGTTTTCTTCGTTTTTCGCGCAAAATTAATGGTGTTTGGTTAAATGCAATATTTGCAACTTCTAATGTGTGTATGGGCTTTGTATGAATGACATAGAAGATGTTTTCTTTCTCTTTCTAATGGAAAGACTACTTGTTAGGATTTGTGTGAAATGGTACAGTAATTTAGTTTATATACATAATAATATGTAAAGTATTTTCGATCTCACAATAACAGTACTTTTACTCATATAATACTCGTAAAACCGAAGTATTGTTTTTGTTTGTTTGTACGCGGTAATCTCTTGAACTACTAATCGGATTTGACAAATTATTGATGTATATAATAGCTTCATTCAAGAAGAAGGTTATAGGTTACTTTCCATTCCGAAATTACCTCGCAAACGGGTACAAAGCGGGTGATACCGCGGGGCACTGCTAGTAAATTTTATATGCAGGCAGAACTGCGGTACAGTGTTCTGTAACTACACTGTTAGTTAACGATTCTGCATGCAAGTAAAAGTGTTACGTATAATTATGATACGTACCTATATAATTCGGTAAATATTTTCGAGTTGTGTAACGCTTTGATGGCGGAAAACCTTTGGGTTATTTCCACTATGCATAACATTGTTTTAGAAACTTTTTTGCCGCTTGTTGGCGTTTTAATTTGATGCTCAATTGTTTTGTATACTTTCTAGGGATTTTAGATGTTGTGCAAGTGCGATTAAAGGCGATTTTGGTGTGATAACAGGACATGAATGAATTGGTGAATGAATTGTGAACTTGAAGAGTATTTATTATTTACTCATTAAATAATGTATGTATGTATGTATGTACGTTTGTTACTCTTTCACGAAAAAACTACTGGACGGATTTGGATGAAACTTTACAGTAATATAGGATATACATCAGAATAACATTTGGGATACATTTTATCCCAAAATTTCCGCGGGAACGGGTATAACGCGGGTGAAACCGCAGGGCGCGGCTAGTTAGACATATTTAAGAAGAAGGTGAAATTGCAAAGCGCTTCTAAAAAAGTAAGACTAATGTTATATTATTTTATTCCACTGCTGGGCATAAACCCCCTTATAAAATAAACTGAATATGTGACATCGTGATCCAATTTACACTCAACAGATTCAATTTCCATCAGGTTAAAAACGAAATACACTTTTTTTATCCATTAACATTAATAACAACCTACATCTATACATTAATCCTATAAACTTTCACGTTTTTAATATCACTACATAGTATAAAATAAAGTCGTCTCTGTTTCGTGTCTGTTTGTCTGTATGCTTAAATCTTTAAAACTACGCAACGGATTTTGATACGGTTTTTTGTAATAGGTAGAGTGATTCAAGAGGAAGGTTTTTATGTAAAAAAATTCCCGGAATTCCCACGGGAACGGGCACAACGCGGGTAAAACCGCGGGGCGCTGCTAGTTCTATATAAAACAAATTACAAAAGTAAAATATTGTAAATTATACATCAATTTCTGACAGTTGATAGACGTATATACTTGAAACATTATACTCTATAAAAGCATTTGTAATGACTTAATAATATCTGCCATTGAATAGGGCTCCGGTTGTGCTTGTCACCGTATATCATTTAAAGTTACAATAAAAATGAGCTATAGCTTTTTGAGAGTACAGTCAGGGATAAAAGTGTTTCAGTGAACTTAGTAGAAACACGTTGGAATGGTTTGAAACTATGCACAGTATATATTTACAGAAGGACTAGTTTAAAATTGCACTTTCGTTAACATTATCGAAAAGTATAAACCAGAATTGAATACTGAAACTTGGATTGTAAAACGCATGACTATTCCATAGGCAGTTCAATTACAATTTATACACACTTACTTTAAATTGGGTTAAATTCCCGTATCGAGCGAAACATGATTCCTCCTTTTCAAAATAGCTCGGGTTTGCGATCACCAACCAGCTGTAGGCAAGCGTGGTGATTACGCCTAATCCTCCTCCCTACTGATATATTCAGTGAGATGAGAGGCCTTTGTCCAGCAGTGAGACATTACAGGTTAATACTTTTACTTTACTTAACGTAAACCTATATCTATATCTATATCACTACATAGTATAAAACAAAGTCGCTACTTTTGTCTGTTTGTTTGTCTGTATGCTTAAATCTTTAAAATTACGCAACGGATTTTGATTCGGTTTTTGTAATAGGTAGAGTGATTCAAGAGGAAGGTTTATATGTATAAAAATTCCCGAAATTCCCACGGGAACGGGTACAACGCGGGTAAAACCGCGGGGCGCTGCTAGTATAAAATAAAGTCGTGTCTGTTTGTCTGTCTATATGCTTAAATCTTTAAAATTACGCAACGGATTTTGATGCGGTTTTTTGTAATAGGTAGAGTGATTGAAGAGGAAGGTTTTTATGTCAAAAAAATTCCGAAATTCCCACGGGAACGGGCACAACGCGGGTAAAACCGCGGGGCGCTGCTAGTATATGTATATAAAATTCAAAGTCCTGACTGACTGATAATCAACGCACAGCCTCAACCGCTACACCTAGAAACATGAAATTTGGCAGGAAGGTTCTTCAAGTGACGTAAGTGCACACTAAGAAAGGATTTTCGAAAATTCTTACGGGAACGGGCTCAAAGCGGGCAAAGCCGCGGGGCGCTGCTAGTTGTCATAATAAAAATTAACCTTTAAAATAGGTCTTCAAATTAATGTTGAATCGTTGAAACACTTCAGTCGCCAACTGTACTTTATACAACCAAAATAAGAGCATTGATTGCTTTCCAGGTGTGAATAGAACCATAATATATTATAATATTAAACAGAAGCGAACCGTTTAGTTCAGAGACTCGATTCATTGTAAGCATTAACTTTCTATAATATGTAATATTACAATCGAATGTGTTATACATCTGTTTCTTATATATATAAATATATAGGTTTGAATAGACACTCTTGTATATCTATTTGAAAGAGGTTGGTAAAAAAAAGGTTGAATAGAAATGCCTTTGTAGATTCTGAAGAAAATAAAAATAAAATTGTTTGGACACAAAAGATGATAAAAGCTTTCAGAATGTTTGCATTATATAATATCCGTATTGAACAATTTTATTTGTTCATATTTAAACTCTTTTATTCTTCTTCTTCTTGTCGAGTAAATTAGTGGCCAATTTTGATGTCGGAGTTTTTAGACCGCCTAAAGGCCTCCGACATGGTTTCACGATAGAAACAACCGGGACCGACTGTTTTACGTGCTCTCTGAAGCACGGTAGCGCTCAGATAGAAATGCCACTATCGGCCACCCATCCAAGTAGGGGGCGAGCTGCACGTTGCTCTCTGCACTCTTTTAGTAGTAGTCGGTATTAAAAGGAGGTTTTAACCCTATGTTTTTGAGGCTGTTAACTAGTTTATTGGTTGTTATATCTTCTAAGAGCACGTCAAATTGTCGGTCCCGGTTGTTTCAATGGATATACCGTATCAGAGACCTTTAGGCGGTCTAAAAACTCCAACGTCAGGTTTGGACACTAACGTACATGAAACTTACTCATTTTTGTATCTTCTATGTAAATAAATGTCATATTTGTATCTCTAAATGTCATAAAGTCATATTTGTATATTTTGGACAGGAAAATTCGACAAAAAAGCCTAAGAAAAATATTAGCCTTCCATTACATAACTATTTACTATGCAAAATAAAATGCACTAAACTAAAATTCACCTTCTTACCCTTATTATAAAAAAATAAAGTCCACATCACTTACCTTGTTAATAGAATATGCAAATCACCCGACCTCCAAGTCAATAACCGAACACATTTAAATTGAACTGTATAACCTTGATATATGGTTTAAATTAGAATATATTAACATACTTAAAATGTAAATTGCAGAATATTAGTTTAATAAGAATAATTAGTTTATTTCATTAAAACAATTATTTTTTTACTATTTCATTACTTGTACGTACGAACTGCCTATATGGAATGCATTACCATTTAAATCATTTCCTAGTTTAATGTTAAATGTAAAAATAAGATGTTTTCAAATTAAATAAAAACTTAATTATTTACGCCAAGTAAAAAAAAAACAAATTGGCACCTTGTCAAGTATCGCCAAGTCCAAAATCAACTTGACATTTTGCGATAAGTTCAAAAAGCAACATCACCAAATTCCCTAAGTCCCAAGTTCTAAAAAAATTCCAACATAACTAGGGAAGTTATCTACTTCGCTATTACTACAACTAAAGTCACTAACCTGATTTTGACTTGAAACTACGTTTCCGGATACACTTCGCTTTTATTTTACATTTTTATCTGACGTTTCGGTCCCTTTATAGGAACCGTGATCACATAGTCAGATAAAAATGTAAAATAAAGCGAAGTGTATCCGTAAGCGAAGTTTCAATTCAAAATGAGTAGTGTTCGATTAAACTTAAGGAACCACTAACCTGAGTCAAGCCAAGTCTATAGCTGGTCACGTCCAAGTCCAAGGTCAAGAGCATATCGTCGACAATCTGTCTCTCTGACAGCGCGGTCTGGGTTTCAGGCTCGTCCGAGTCTTGAGTCGCTAGGAGACGGTATCTGTAGAAAATTGAACAACGATAAGAGTGCGTTTATATATTTTTGAAGCGGTGCTGAGCTGTTAGAATAAAAAAAACCGGCCAAGAGCGAGTCGGACTCGCGAACGAAGGGTTCGGTACCAAAATCATGTTTGTTGTATGGGAGCCCCTCTTGAATATTTGTTTTATTTTATTTTTATATTTGTTGTTATAGCGGCAATAGAAATAGGTACATCATCTGTGAAAATTTCAACTGTCTAGCTATCACCGTTCTTGAGATACAGCCTGGTGACAGATAGACGGACGGACGGACGGACGGACAGCGAAGTCTCAGTAATAGGGTCCCGTTTTTACCCTTTGGATACGGAACCCTAAAAATGAAAATTGTATATTGTACCTTCGAGCGAACTCAGAGAGAGGCATATGTTCGGGGAATCCTTGTTTGTACAGCCTGGCCGCGTCTAGGAGTTGGAAGCCGCGGAACTAGGAAATAAAAAAACACAATTATTTACAGTTTCACGTAATAAAATGCTAATCATGAACTTCCGCTTGGTTTAAAGTCAATAATTATTTTTGAAATAGAGAGCCACATCCAACGGGATGGTTATAGGCTATTTTTCATCCCGAAATTCCCACGGGAACAGGTATAACGCGGGTAAAACCGCGGGGCGCTGCTAGTAAGCTAAAACACATTATTTTCTAGACAAAGAGATTTGACATGATATAAAACAAATATCAATACCTTTTTTTGGTCGGCTTATTTTTTTCGCCATGACAATGTTTTTTTCCCCTGTTTTTATATATTTTTTCAATTCTCTCACCTGTGACCTCAGTAGCGGTACATTGACGTCATCCGCCGGCTGCCCCGGCTGGTTGGGTAACAGACAGCACACGAACTGCACTCCCCCCGAGCCGCAGCGGCGCAGCGTGTCCACTACACCATCGGCGACGAACTTCGCTTGGAGAGCGGTCGAACGGCGTTTCATGCCAGCTGTACCTGTGGCAAAAACGTCATGAATATGTCTTCTCTGAGGACCGAAACGTCAGATGGAAATATATACTAACTAGCTGTGCCCCGCGGTTTCACCCGCAGCGCCCCCGTTCCCGTGGGAATTTTGAGATTTTTATTCCTTATTTTTCTTATATAAAAACCTTATCCTGACAATAAGGAACACATTTAAAAAAGTATCATCCAATTTGGTGCAGTCGTTCTGTAGTTATGCGCTTACCAACACATTTTGCGATTCATTTTTATATTATAGAATTGGGCTTTTGAAAAAAAAAAAATTTGTGATAAATGGAAAGATTATATATTAGTTTTATAACAAAACTATTTTTATTTTATTTTTTTTCGCAATAATTCAAAAGTTATTTCAAAATAAAAATTAATTTTTGAATCCAGTACCGAAGACCCGCCGACAACTCCCGAACAAACTCGAGCGCGTGTGACGTCTTAATGTTAATGAAAAGAGGTTCGGTTACATCGCTGTACGTACTTACGGTTAAATAGCTTTATCATTATGACGTCACAACTACGGTGACCAATCTTGGCGCGTTTATAGTCACGTGATTTTTATTTCAATTTCATAAATTTTTAATTGTTTATAATTAATTGAAAAAATATTTTTTTAAGATTTTTGAATTAAATATCAATATTATTAATAATAAAGTTTTAAAATACATTAAAGAAATCAATTTTTTTTTTTTCAAAAGCCCAATTATACAGAGGTAAAATTTCTAATTTTGTTTGTATAATCTACGATCAACGGAAAGGTGAAAGGTAAATATAGGCTATTTTCCATCACGAAACTCTCATGGGAACGAGCATAATGCGGGTAAAACCGTGGAGTACTGCTAGTGTTAAATAATAGTTAAATATTTAGTAAGAAATAGTGGTTAAAATACGGGCCCAAGGTATTTTTTAAGCATTTAAGAAAATCATTGAATAGCTTTTCTTACCTGAGGTAAGCGTCCTCCTAATAGAACTCGCTCGTCTAAGCGTCGCCGCGTCTCCGACAGCAGCCGACCACGCGCTTATACCGCACGCGCCGCGCGCCCACGACGATAAACGAGCGATCTCTTCACTGGATAAGCGAAACGTGTTAGAAATAAGTGAATATGTTGGAAACATAAACAAAACGTAAGCAAACACAGTGCAAACTGAATTGCATTTTAGTACTTGATTAAATTAAATGTGATTGTTTTTTTATTGACATGTCAAATTTCTATAAAAAAAATAGAACATAATTACAATTTCCAACTATTCGCTTATCAACTTCAAAAAAGTAGGAGGTTATTAATACGGATGTTTCTAGTATTCCCCCCCCCCCACTACCTTTTCTTAAGGTCGTATTTATATTTTATTATTTGAACAAAATTCATTCGAAAAGGATCTTATACAAATTTTCTATAGTCAGTTAGGAAAAGTAGTATTTCCTCCTCACTGTACTGATATCTTCAGTGAGATAAGAGGCCTTTGACCAATAGTGGGACATTACAGACTACTACTTTAACATTTTACAGTTGCCATTTTTTTAAGATTTTCTAATATGAAATTCAGAATGTCAGTATTTGACATGAGATACAGTCAAGATATATCAGTACTCACTTCTGGCTCTCCTGTAGCAGAGTGAGAGATTTCTTCGTGTTAGGACTCTCGCGGCTTGCCTTCACCCAGCCCGTCACGTCGTACAACACCGGATTCGTTCCCTGAAGACAATTATAAGCTTTAGATGACGCAGGTGTATAAGAAACCCAGTATAATCCTACTAATATTATAAATGCGAAAGTTTGTGAGTATGGATGTATGTTTGTTACTCTTTCACGAAAAAACTACCGGACGGATTTGGATGAAACTTAACAGTACCCACGGGAACGGGTACAACGCGGGTAAACCCATGGGGCGCTGCTAGTTAGGTTATACATCAGAATAACACATGGGATACATTTCATCCCGAAATTCCCACAAGAACGGGTACAACGCGGGTAACACCTCGGGGCGCGGCAAGTTATTTATATATATCAAATGTAAATCACCTGTAAATGCTGCAGCACAAACTGCCTCGCATGCGGTGCCTTCTTGATCAAGTACTGCGTATGGTTGGGGGGCCCGTAGTGGGACATCACTCTCTCGAGGAACGTGTCGTCGTTGGAACCGGGATACATCGACTCTTCGTCTAGCAGCCTGGTGGGATATAGAGTAAGTTATAGGTATGTTGTATGTTGGTAGGAATAAAATGGGGTATATTGTGTACACTGGTACCCTCAAAAGAGCCTCTTTAGGACCAAAAAGGGACCTAAAGAGGCTCTTTTGAAGGTACTAATTTACATAATAAAAATACTTGACTTTGACATTGGACTTTAAGGCTTGTTATTGTTACTCTCGTGGCGTAGCTTGACTGAGCTATGTTAGTTCATGGCGATTGTTAAGCAACGTGCAGCTCGGCCCTTACTTAGATGGCTGGGCGATGGTGGCTTTTCTATCTGACCGCTACAGTGCTTGAGATCAAAATTAGCCAAATCGGTCCAGCCATTCTCGAGTTTTAGCGAGAAAAATGCATTAATTGGTTTTTATATTTAACTAGCAGCGCCCCGCGGTTTTACCCGCGTTGTGCCCGTTCCCGTGGGAATTTCGGGATTTTTTTTACATAAAAACCTTCCTCTTGAATCACTCTACCTATTACAAAAAACCGCATCAAAATCCGTTGCGTAATTTTAAAGATTTAAGCATACAGACAAACAGACAAACAGACACGAAACAGAGACGACTTTATTTTATACTATGTAGTGAAGACGTTATTATGACACTAACGTTAGTGTCATAATACTTACCAAAGCAGGCCGCGTCTGTCGCAGTCTCTCAGGTCTGCCTGCGAGCTCCTCACTATGCTGTTCTGCGGCGCCTTGTCCAGCAGCTCCACCATAGGGCCCGGGTTCACGGTCTCCGATAGCCAATCTGTAGATGAATAAGAATAATGGCTGATATATGACAAGCTTGTTGCCACAGTGGCAGTGAGAGCACTTACTGTGTCGGGGGTTGCGGGTTCAATTCAACGGAGTCAACAATATGTGAAGACATAGTTGTTGGCGAGGACGTCTGGGTCGTCAATTATATATTCTTATAAAGTACTAGCTGTGCCCTGCGGTTTCATACGCATTTATTCCGTTACTGCTTACCGTTTAAACTTTCCTTGGATTACGACAAACATTTCAAAACCAGAATCAACTAAATCGGTCCAGCCGTTCTCGAGTTTTAGCGAGACTAACAAACGACGATTGATTTTTATAAATGCAGCACAGCTAGTGAAGTGTATCTGTAAATTAGTTTAAATTCAGAAGTCTCTGAAGTTATAAACATACCTTCCTCAGCCCCATCGTCCAGTGTGATCCCTTCTTGAGCGTATCTCTCTCTGGGCGCGACCAGCATGGCTTCATGGAATACTGCTTGCAAACGTTCCTGTGATGAAACAAATGTTTAAAGAATCATATAAAGTTTACAAATAGTATTAAAAGCTTTTGGTGGAGACATTTGACAAGCAGTGGGACAATATGGTTAAAAAATTAAAGTATATAGGACTGAATCCTTCTGTTGTTGACGTATTCGCCACGAAATGATATAATACAATCCGCGAATTAAAAAAAAAACCTGGCATTATAAGTATGTAATTTTTACGTCATGTCACGAAGTTTTGTGTGTCGTGTCACAATAGAAAACTTTACAAATATGTAACTTTTTGTAAAATTGTCCGATCGTATTTTATATAAATTATTTTTAGTAATCCTCTTTACTGTACTGATATCTTCAGTGATATGAGAGGCTTTTGCCCAGCAGTAGGACATTACAGGCATATATATATTAATATTACCTGCAGATAGTTAGATAATAGTTTGGAGAGCGGCGCGCCGCTCTGCTGTCCGGAACACATCGGGTTGTCGGCGCCCGGCGAGTCCAGCAGAAGTATTGACGCGGACGTGCGCGCGGAAGTTGACAGACTCCTGGAAATTATATGACATTTCAATTATTACAACGAAATCAATTACAGACATTAAGGGCCTTATTCATAAACGCTTATTAATATCGCGTATGTCGGAAAGGGGCTAACCATTCGATGAAGAAGATTAAGATATGTAAGTCAGAGAGGGAACATACCTGTTAACAAGTGCAGCGATCATGTTAAACGTCTCGTTGTAGAGTCCGGCCGCGAACCCGTCCAACGCCTCGCTCCCTGTCACTTCTCTTTCATTAGAAGGAGAAGGAGTCCTGGAAGAATAAAAGGGATTTTAAAGTATAAGTCAAAGGGACATTAAGGGACGTTAAAGTAAAATACTGGATACATTGTTGGCTTAAAGATAGATTGTTGGTGCGTAATGTCCCACTGCTGGGCAAAGCCTATCATCTCACTGAAGATATCAGTACGGTGAGGAGGATTAGACGTAATCACCACGCTTGCCCGATGCGGGTACGTTATCTCAAACCCGAGCCATGTCTGAAAAGCAGGAAACATGTTTTCGCTCGACCCGGGAATTGAACCTGGGTCGTCAGTCTAGGCAATCGAGTACCCATATCACTACACCAAAAATACTATTTCACAGACTTACCTCAAGTTAGCGTTCTGTTGCGGCGAGGTGGGTACAGTGGCGAACACAGCGCGCGTGAGTTCCTCGGGCGAGACACCCAACATCTTGGCGGCGCGCTGGCCGCAGCCCGAGCTCGCGAACTGGTACTTCATACCGGACCCCGTGTTGCCTGGTGGAAATATTGATTTGGTTAATCATCAGTGGTCTACTGGCATGGAAAGACTAGCCTTTTTAGGGTTCCGTAGCCAAATGGCAAAAACGGAACCCTTATAGATTCGTCATGTCTGTCTGTCTGTCTGTCCGTCCGTCTGTCCGTATGTCACAGCCTTTTTTCTCCGAAACTATAAGAGCTATGTTGTTGAAACTTAGTGTGTAGATGTATTCTGTGAACCGCATTAATATTTTCACACTAAAATAGAAAAAAAATAAAATTTTAGGGGGGTCTCCCATACTTAGAAATGAAAAAAATATATTTTTTTTTCATCAAACCCATACGTGTGGGGTATCTATGGATAGGTCTTCAAAAATGGTATTGAGGTTTCTAATATCATTTTTTTCTAAACTGAATAGTTTGCGCGAGAGACTCTTCCAAAGTGGTAAAATGTGTGTCCCCCCCCCCTGTAACTTCTAAAATAAGAGAATGATAAAACTAAAAAAAATATATGATGTACATAACAATGTAATCTAACACCGAAAATTGGTTTGAACGAGGTCTAGTTAGTAGTTTTTATTATTTTTTTATTTTTTTGGTTTGTGAGGTCGTTAATCGATCACAACCCACACGCTAAGTAAGTAAGTAGTAGTAAGTACAACGAACTTCAAGAACTTCTTTATTATGTTACTCGCTGCTACGGAACCCTTCATGGGCGAGTCCGACTCGCACTTGGCCGCTTTTTGTTATTTTTTACTATTAATTTAAACGTACGTTAATGTCACATTTGGGTGAAGCGACAGCGACAGCGTGTGCGGGGTACGCTGTCGCTCTCGCTTGGGTTGAGGAACGCTCAACAACAACCTCCATCGTACGTAAGTTCCCGTTTCAATAAATAAGACTGGCTCTATCTAGCACTTAACAGAAAGGTATGGAAAGAGAGTAGAGAGGTCTTTGCCCAGCAGTGGGACACACCCGGCTAAATATATTAATAACTGCCAAGTTTGGGGACCCGGGTTTAATTCCCAGGTCATGTTGGTGTCAAGCCTACTTACATCTTCAGTGAGATATTAAACTCAGCTGTAATGTCAATTTAGTACGGTTTTTATTAGAGCTTGGCTTGGGTGTGTGAATTTATCTAGGTATATTTATTTAACACTATCTGTGCCCCGCGGTTTCACCCGCAGCGCCCCCGTTCCCGCGGGAATTTTGCGAAAAAAAAAATCATCCAATTTGGTGCAGTCGTTCTGAAGTTATGCGCTTAGCAACAGATTCAGCGATTCATTTTTATATTATAGATTTACCTTTAACAACCCCCGCCCACCCCAAATGAATCACCGCCGCCATTATCTTCCAAACAGCCATCTGTTCAGTCTCGGTTACATTAAGCCGCTGAATCGCTTCTTTCAGCGCTGCGAACTCTGTGGGCGATTCGGCGTTTTCGCTTGATTCGACGTAAGGATTCGCGGTGATCGGTGATTGGTCGAAAAGGAGCTCGCGGCGAAGTCGTCCGTCGCATCCGTGGAAGAGACTAGAAAGAGTAAAAAAAGTTGATTAGACTTAATTGATATATGACAGTCAAAAAATTTAGATATTAGTGCTTAGTAAATATGCTTGTTTTGCTTCTTAATTAAGATATATTTACCGAGGTATAGGTATTTGCTTTATTATTTTCAAAGTGTACTCACGTATGCAGAGCTCGGAGCCAGGTCTGCCCGGGCCTCAGGTCCGGCAGCAGCGTCTGCACGGAGGCGGAGACCAGCGCGCCGCCGCCGTCGAAGTCCAGCGACGCCAGCGATACGTAGCGCGACGCGCTCGGGTTGGAGCCCGTGCTGGAACCAGATGCGAGGGGTTAGGGATGTAGTAGTGACGAGTGGGGGAGGGTGGGAGGGAAAGAGAGGAGTGAGTGAGTGGGGGGAAAGTGGGAGTGAGTGAGTGAGTGGGCGAATGGTTGAGTGGGCGGAAAGTAAAGAGTGAGTGGGGGAAGGAAGGAGTGTGTGTGTGAGTGAATGTGTGAGTGAGTGATCTAAGATCTGATCTTATTGTTCGGAGGAGACCTTTGCTCAGCACTGGGACTAATAAGGACTATAAGGAAAATAAAATCATAACTCATATGATTGAATAACAATGAACTGATTCCTTACCGTGAAGATCCAAACAGATGCAGCACATCAAACGCCGCGTCCAGTCTCTCGGCGGTCAACTTGGATCCTTGAGCGGGGTACGCACTCGCCAAGTACCACATGGAATGACGCATAGCCGACGTTTTGCCTGACCCGGATCTAGAAAATGGATTTTGAATTAAAACTTCGTTTACGGATACATTTCGCTTTTATTTTACACTAGCTGCGCTCCGCAGTTTCACCCGCGTTGTACCCGGTCCCGCGGGATTTTTTGGACAAAATGTATATCATGTGTTATTCTGATGTATGACCTATATTACTGTACAGTTATCCAGAGTGTCATCCAAATCCGTAAAGTACTTTTTACGTGAAGCAGTAACAAAAATACATACATAAATCCTCACAAACTTTAACATTTAAAATATTAGTAGGATTTTTATCTGACGTTTTGACCTCTTTACAGGAACCGTGGTCACAGAAGACTCCAGTATGAAGATAGGGTGATTAATTTATTTACTAGCAGAACCTGCGGTTTTGATCGTGTTGTGCTTGTTCTGGTAGGAATTTTGGGATGAAATAGCTGATAGTGTTGTCGTTGAATGTAGCTAGCCATTACAAAAAGAATTATTCAAAACGGATTGGTAGTTTCTGAGATTAGCGCGTTCAAACAAACAAACAAAAGTCAAACTTTTTAGCTTTATAATATTAGTGTATATTTTTAACGAATCTTTAATAATTATTTCTCTTTCTCTAGTTCAAATAAAATATATTTTATCAATATTCAAAATGAGCACTTCAAATAATAAAAATACATAATAACACATTCCTAAGCATATTTGCAAACCGGTACTAAGGCTATTTAAATAAATCAATCAATCGACTATAGAGTCAGATCCTCATTCTTTAATAAACATAGACAAAAAACCAGGTGCATTCTTAGCTCTAATACATAAACATATATCCTTATCAGACTATTGTAATTACATGATAATTATGTAAATTATATTCCTAATATAGTTGTAAATAACTTTAGTCTTTTCATTAAAAAGGCAGTATATTTATCATGGTATAACATTCTTTATTAAAACATATTGTAATAGCTTGATAAATTAAGTATGTAGTTATAAAGAACTAGCCGCGCCCAGTGTAACCCGCGTTGTACCCGTTCCCGTAGGAATTTCGGGATAAAATGTCTTATATGTTAATCTGATGTATAACCTATATTAATGTAAAATTTCATCCTAATCCATCCAGTAGTTTTTGCGTGAAAGAGTAACAAACATACATCCATCCTCACAAACTTTCGCATTTATAATATTAGTTGGATATAAAATGTAATCCTAATCATCATCACTGTACTGATATCTTCAGTGAGATGAGAGGTCTGTGCCCAGTAGTGGGACATTACATTACAACTTTTGACTTTATTCTTTAACAGTCTTGTGTTCCTGTAAAGGGGCCGAAACGTCATATAAAAATGTAAAATAAAAGCGAAGTATATCTGTGAACGCAGTTTCAATTCAAAATGAGTAGTGTTTACTTAAACTTAAGAAACCGATATTTATTCCTTATGTTCTATTTTATGTATATTTGCAATGCCTTATCATTTGAATTCGTTTCTCTGAAAATTTTTAATTAAAAATGTAAGATTTTTTTTGCATTTTTTTACTATTCTGATGAGTAATAAAAATCGAAATACTAAATGTGTTACGAGAAATAATTTATTAATTAAATATTGAATATGAACGAAAATAAAAGATGGACGCTACATGTAATTAAGTAGCTTTCAAACCCGGATTTGACAAAACATTTAGAAGCACAAATAAACTCTGCCAATCCAATAACATTTTAAATGTAACCTCGTGCATGTAAAGACATGTGATGTAATAAAATTTTAGCACCTACAAACTTGAATGTCTTCAACATTTTTTAAATTAAAACTTTTATCACCGGCAAATCTTGTATTAAATGTGTAACATGATTTAGAATTGAATTCAATTTATATTTATTATTATTATAAGTATTTTCTATAAAGTTTATCTAGTCTAATATTATATGCCTTGCACGAAGAACAACCCTGTTTGACTTCTTAAACAAAATACTAAATCAAAGTAGTGTCACTCATTTTAGGGCTATAATGACACAGTCGCTAACACATCAAAATAACATTCCCGTGGGAATTTGGGGATAAACCTTACCCAAAAAAGTGTTATTCCAGACTCTAACCTATCTCTGTGCATTCAGTATTTTTTGCATGAAAGAATATCAAACATCCATCCATCCATTAAAAAAATCGCCATTATAATACCAGTAGGTTTTGCGTCAAGAATTGATAACCAGCCTTCAGGTCATATCTATTAAAGCCTAGATTTGAGTACTAAATGATCTAGTCTAGATCTCATAGCCCCCGAAGCGTAGCACCGTGAAATTGATTACATTACTCCGATGATTTTGAAATGAACAAGCTAATTTGCCTTGCCAATATGGCGCCGGCATAAATCACAGATATTTTATCTATGAATAATTTTATCTACTTCTTTATGGCTCTAGTCTAGTTTTAAATTGTTTATGAATTGACTGGCGTTTTAGTCTTAATATTGGTAATAAAATCCTTTTTAAATGTTTTTTTTTACATTTTGAGTAGATTTCTAATAAAGATTAAAATGGAGATATACAGTTTTAGCATCTTGCATTATAAAATAAATTCTGGAAAGTAACGTTTATGCCAATTGGAAAATCCAGCAAAAGAACAGACATTTTCCTTTAGCAAATTTCCTTTCTGATAATTCGAGGAATCTGATGGCGTGAATGGGTAATTATTAATAATCCTTCTAATATTATAAATGATACAGTTTGTGTGGATGGAAGGATGTATGATACATACATACATCCATGCATCATGTCCACTAGTTTTTTCGTGAAAGAGTAACATACACACATACATACAGACATCTATCCTCAAAAACTTTCGCAATTAAAATATTAGCAGGATCTCCAATAATCGGTCCTTTATTTCTGCAATCTGTAGTTACCTTCCCAGGAACACGATGGCCCGATCTCTCCTAGAAGCCAGCATACATCTGTGAGCTGACTGCGCGGCCGCGAACACATGGGGCGGCATATCATCAGACCTGCACCCTCGGAACATTGCGGCCACCTGGAATGGGAAAGAATTGGTCTACTTTATGCCTCGGTGGTCTTGTGGTATGTGCACTCGCCTGCCAATACTGAGGTCATATAATGATCATCCAATAATGGTCAAATTTAATGAAATGAAATGAAATGAAATGAAATGAAATGTTTATTATTGCTTGAGTGTAGTTACATTAGGTCTTACAGTTATAATATAGTTATTAATCGAGCACTTAATGAGCAATCAAAAGATGTTGAAACAGTAAACATGGGGCTAGCCTAATTCCTTAAACGGAAATACAAATGCGAAATGTTTTACGCCAGTCTGTCATGAAGATAGGTCACTAACCTACCTATTCGGAACCCTGGTTTCCTTTCGACTTCTTATCTCAAATAGCACCCCAAAAGATCGGCCTTTAACCTACCTTTTCAGTGTATACAGGTGAGGCAATTTTTGCGGGCGGCACGACGAGAAGCGCATGGCCTGCACGCGCGTGCGGCAGGCCGGCGGCGTGCCGGGAACGGAGCACGTGCAGCGCGCCGCACTCGTTCAGGCAACGCAGCGACGCTATGTCTTCACAGCGCTCCAGTTGAGGAGGATTAGCCTGTAGGCAGGGTTATGATTATGATTATTGGAAGAAACTCGCTGTTAGACGATACAAGTTGAATGTGATCCCATCCGAATTTGCTGTAGAGGCTTAATGGGTTGACAAATCATTGACACGCCACTTAGTTTTTGAAAGACGTGAAAAGTTTAAGTTCCTAATTGGACGTATGTATGTTGAAACAGTAAACACGGCTAGCCTAATTCCTTAAACGGAAATACAAATACGAATTGTTTTACGCCAGTCTGTCATGGAGATAGCTGAAGATGCCAACTCATATGTGAACTACTAAATCAAAAACTTCCAACAGGTATAACAGGAGATAGCATTTTTAGAATTCTCAAGAACCCATACCTTCTCTAAGTCATCTTCATCCACCGTGATGACCTCTCCCGTCTGCAGCACGCGCACCTTCGCCCTCCCAGGGTCGGCCTCTCCCTCTCTCACCACGGCCGTGAACCCGCCTCTGTGCGCCAGCCACATGTGACCTGCTTGCAGCCATTCCTTCTCATTGGCTAGCTGTTCTTCCGATCTCGCCTGTGGAAGACAATTTTGGTTGTAATTGGTGTTAACTGAAATAATTTATGGTTGAGGAAACATCACCAGGTCCAATACTACAGACATTTTGAATTGAAACCACGTTCACGGATACACTTCGTTTTGATTTTCATATTTATCTGACGTTTCGGCTTCTTTACAGAAACCGTGGTCACAGAAGAGTCTTCTGTATCTGTAAACCTAGTTTCAATACAAAATGAGTAGTGTTCGCTGAGTATGTACAAGCTCACAATATCGCTAAGTACTTGAACAGCAGTGGTTAAGATTTCACGCAGAAATGTACTAAGTAAAACTCAGCAAAAACATAAAATCCGGCAAAATTCTGACGTCCATCTCCAGTAATTAAGACAATATGTCGCAATTAACATTCAAGAGATGACCAGACCACGTCGAATAAACCAGTGACGAAATAGGCGAGGCCCCAAACTACATACAATTAACATATAATACCCCGAAGCAAATTCGTAAAGTTGACACACCAATTAACAGTGATTACGATGTAACGGCCATAAAATCGACGCCAAAATGTAATAATAAAATTAAATCATTGTCAGTCCGAAAGGTCAGTTCGTTATCTTGATAAAAACAACAATTAAATAAAGTTTAGTTTATACATTATGGTATGAGAGCCTATGGGTGCCAGAAGTGTGTTATATTAAGAACAAAACTGCCAGCAACCTCCTTAAAGTTTGGTCAAGTTTTAGGATGTATTTTTTCTATACGTGGACTATATTTAGACTCAATGAGAAGAAAATTAAATTTGAAATAATATCACCATAGATTGATATTGATTGTCAACAATTTACAATGGAATTTATACAATGGAAGGTCTCCCTATTAAACCTCGAAGGGTATATATGTAATGTTTCATGCATAATTCCGATCAGCACAGCCAAATCGTGTGGGCTATTGCCAAATAGGACATCACATAACAAAACTTCCTCCACAGTGTAAAGAAATATATACAGTCTATCGACCTTGGCACGCGTTAAATCCTTTACCTAATTCAATGTAACTGACACAATGAAAGAGACTATATCGGAGGCCTTTAGGCGGTTTAAATACTTCCGATAGGGTTGAATTGGTAGAAATAATATATAACAAGTAAATTGCAGTTTTACCCGCGTTGTGCCCGTTTCCATGATGAAAAATAGCCTATAATCTTCCCGTTGATTGTGGCTATCAATACTTTGAACCGGACTGGTAATTCCTGAGATTAGCTCGAACATACAAATGAAATTTCAATTTTACCTCTTTTTAGTAATACTATTAGCTGACGCGGAAAACGTTGTTTTGCAATATTAAAAAATAAGGTGTGGCTCACCGTAATCACTATAAATTGAGATGTAAGCTATCCTATCTTTCAAGTTCGATCAAATTGCACACGGTGTGCAAACGAAATTTAAAATCAGTTCAGTAGTTTAGGAGTCCATCGCAGACTAACAACGTGTCATGTAATCTAATATATAAAATTCTCGTGTCACAGTTTTCGTTGCCATACTCCTCCGAAACGGCTTGACCGATTTTGATGAAATTTTTTGTGCTTATCCGGTATCTATGAGAATCGGCCAACATCTATTTTTCATCCCGAAATTCCCGCGGGAACGGGTACCGTGGTTGAACTCCTCTGAAACGGCTCGAAATTTTGGTAGGTCTGAGAATCGGACAACATCTATTTTTCATCCCGAAATTCCCGCGGGAACGGGTACAACGCGGGTGAAACCGCGGGGCGCAGCTAGTTTTTATATATAAAGATAGTATAGAAGTATAGATAATCTACGGAAATGGCTATAATCTCGTTTTTCCGGTAATAGTTCTTACTACATAATCTTAATCTTCTCCGATGCCCCTATGTATTACACTAATACACAGAGTCTATGGTTTGCAATTTACATAACCGCAAGCCACGAGGATTGAATTTCAAAACATTGTTTTCTACAAATTACTTTAAAGGTCCAAAGTAATATTCACTTAGAACCGCTTAAGGAACTCTTGAACTTTGCATCTTCAAAGAAAATATGGGCAGGGATGTATTCAGGACTGATTGCGGGGGGCGGAGTAGTAGCGGGTGTAGGGAGTGAGAAAAACTTATTATTTGCCATAGTATTGACAGAAAAATTGCAAGTTGCATTTATGTTATGAAACATCCCAAAACTGTTTTATCAATCAATGAAGTTTTTATGATGAGTTTCTGTTTGAAAATGTAAATAAATCGAAGTGTGATCATAAAAGACTTTTCAACTCGATATCATCGATATAATCAATCAAATTCAAAGGAAGTATAAAAGCAGACAAAAGAAACAATCTCGTAACAACAAATCCATAATTTGATAAAGTTGTAATACAATTTTAAATACGCACTTAAAAGGACCGAATGAAATAAAATACTATTAATATGGCACTTCATTTCATGTCCAAAATGTTAAACGCCAAAGATGTCTTTAATGTTAACAGCTATTTTTATGATTTTCATTTTTGTGAACGGTAATAAAATAAATTATGTAACTATTACTTAGCTTTAGTATTTTTTTGGCGATAAACGTCATTTTGTTTTATTAAACTTTGGCCAATAAAGGGGCCCGAATCGCTTACCACTTAATTTAAAAACGAAAACTATAAAAGACGGAATTGAAAAGACCCTAAAATAGATAAGTATAGATAAAACAGGTGTTCTGTTGTTTGTTAAGATTTGGCACGCTGATTGGTGGAGTCCGTGGAGTGTTTCTTGTTTTAGATGTAAACCAAGTATTTTTTTATTTACTTAACATAATTTCATTATAATCGATACCACCTGAAGAGAAAGTAACGACTTTAGAGTACGAAACATTATTAAGAAAAAACTTCGGCATTTTTTTTTTCAATGGTGAATGCGACTAATAAATATGTACTATTATGGTTATCATCAATCGATAGGATAAAGATAATAAGAAATTAAATAGTATATAAAATAATCCATAAAAAAGTAAAGTCAAATCACATAACAAAACCTCACAAAAAAAACATTTAACTTTACCCCACCCACATAAAATTAGCCCCCTTCAATACTAATTCAATCCTTATTACCTCCCTGTGCACCCATCAAGGAAGCAATAGCATGCATTTATGTGTAATTCGAATCATTACAACTTCTTACACGAATGCATCAGATAACCTGTTTCATACGATCTAACAACTGTGTTGTACTATAAAAAGGATTACATTATGTGTACATGTGTGGTAAGTAGAACATATGTGTGGTATTTTTGCAAAATATTTAATTTAAGTTTATAAATTCATGTAAGTACTTTTAAAGTCGGGCGGCTTCACTTGTGTTTCCCCAATCTTTACATGGGAATTTCAGCATAAAAATATTCTGGATTTTATGGCATAAAAATAGTATGATCAATAAGTAAAGTAGTTATAAGCGTCCAAAAATAAAACTATTTATAAGATAATTGCACATCTTACTTTTTTTAAATATTCTTATTTCACAAACAGTATTTTTGCCATTTTAAAGCCTTTTAATTCCACTAAAGTAGGTTGGTGGCCAACTGGCCAACGCTGGTGTCGGAATTTTTAGATCGCCTAAAGGCCTCCAACATGGTGTGGAAACAACCGAGACCGAGAGTTTAACGTGCCTTCCGAAGCACGGTAGCACTCAGATAGAAATGTCACTATCTGCCACCTAAGTTGCTCAAATTAGGGTTAACCTGCATGTTCCTTTACAATTGCAACGCTAACATCGCTTAGTTAAACTATGCTACAAGCACTTCTTTACCTAATGGCTAATTAGGATCCAAAGAAAAAGAATTAGAAGAAGAAGAAGGATCCAAAGAAAATTATTGTGTAACTTTACAACGCCCTTATGTCAAATCCAACTATTGAAACAGCCAAGGAAGTTATAACTATTTACATATTTATAGCTTAATTAAGCGATGCCTAATCGCATTAAGACGATACTATGACAAGCGTGGTATAAAACTGAATCCAACTTAATTTTGTTCTTGATTAACTTATTATAACTTATGGCGATACGGATATCCGGTCGAAAGCTTATTGGAATAAAAACTAATTAATTTTGAAGTTAATTAGATGGTTGGGATTAATATGAGGTTTCACATGGACAGCCAATATGGGAAAATGTACTTTTGAATATTTTGAAATACATTGGAAGCTCTGTGGGTTAACTTGCTTTAACCCGTAGAAATTACGGGATAAAAATGAACCTATCACTTTTTTTTAAGTGACTCTAGTTATATACAAAATGACATACTGGTAGTTTTAGAAATTATTGCGTTCAAACAAAAAAAAACCTTTACTACAATATTATTAACTAGCAGCGCCCCGCGGTTTTACCCGCGTTGTGCCCGTTCCCGTGGGAATATCGGGATTTTTTATACATAAAAACCTTCCTCTTGAATCACTCTACCTATTACAAAAACCCGCATCAAAATCCGTTGCGTAATTTTAAAGATTTAAGCATACAGACAAACAGACAAACAAACAGACAAAAATAGCGACTTTGTTTTATACTATGTAGTGACGTAGTAGCAGCACCGGAATTTCAGGATGAAAAATAGCCTATAACCTTCCCGTTGACTATAGCTATCCATTAAAAAAAGTATTATTCAAATCGGATTGGTAGTTTCTGAGATAAGCGTAAAACAAACAAACAAAAAACAAAACATCAAAATCTACTGCTTTATTATATAAGGACAGTACAAGATAGATATTAAAGAACTGTAGATAGATACAGATGACATAGGTAGGCAACGAATCCAATACAATACTAAGCTAATTTGCCTTTACTTCGGCTTGAAAGTAAAGGCAAATTAGCTTAGTATTATTTTCTTCATTCCGTAAGTAAGCACTTCTACTTACAAAGAAAAACATTTACAAAAGAACACCTCCAAAACATATAAAGTACTAAAAAGAAGCATCAATTTTCGTGTTCACATTTCAAAAATAGATTTAAAATGCAAACGATTGTGGTGTGGCCCTAAGCCTATAACTCAACTGGATAATTAATTCTGACACCACGTAATAAAGTATAATTTACAACGCAGGCATGTGAATATAAATACTTGCATTTGTAACGAATATGGATACATTATGGATTATGTGCCGCGGTTTGGCTTGAATATACCAAGAAATAACCTAATCCTTCTCACTGTACTGATATCTTCAGTGAGATGAGAGGCCTTGGACCAGCAGTGGGACATACAGGCTAATACTGTTTGTTTATAGGTATAAGAGTTGTGTGCCGCGGTTCGGCTTAAATATATCAGGAAATTGAAATATTTTTAACACTTTTTCAGCTCATGCAAAAAAAAAGAAAAGGGTCTGAAGACAAAACTATTGTCCCGTGAGCACCTGAGCCAATTCTTGGAAATATATTACTTGCAATAAACAAACGTATTTCAAGTATCACCCATATGTATAATTCATAATAACTGTATGTAATTAACAGGCGTTTATCAAAAAAAACCTATGAATATTAATAAAACAGCATGTTAGCGCATAATTATAGATTTAATTGATAAATTTGACACCGGACGCCAATAGATGGCGTTGTAATTAATTAATTTCAACGGTAATTTTAACGGTTTATGTGAGTAGTTAATGTTTAACTAAATACGATTAAACATTATGTCGTCGTTTTGTAGTTTACCGAAGGAATAATGTTGTTATTAGATGAGGAAAGATCATGATGGTAGAATTTCGCAATAAACCGGTACACTAAAATCACAAAGAGACTTCTTTACAGAAATTATGTGAACTACAGTAGTGATGTACCATGTAGTAATAATAGGTATACTCTATTTTCTTTACGACAGTTAAAATGTGAACTAGTTTGGTCCTGGTTCGGATTTTCCAGCCGAAGAAGATATATATGAATTGATACTTCCGAATTTGAAAAAGGATTGGTGATTTCTTTCCATTCATATTCCTTCACTGAACGCTTTATCAATGGAAGTCGTCAAAGTTGTCTCGCTTGAAAAATCAATCTCTTTATCTCAATTTTAACTCTCTTAAGAAAAAATAAAATACACAACGTCAAGATCATTTTCGAGCGAATTATAACACGTAGGTTTACAACACAAAAACTTATTATCACCCACAACCCACAAGGAAGCGAATGAGGCATGCATTAAACGCAACCTACGTCAATAACTAGGCATTGTGTTGTGTGTAACCGCGGCGGTATTTTACCTTGATTATCGGCGAATTAGTCGGTTTCCGATTCAAATTGTTTTAGGGCGTTACCCGTTGTCTTAAGCTTATATTGTGTCTTATGTGAGCGAACGGAACGCGACGAAAGGCGACGTAAAGCGACAAACTTCACGCGACGAACGTTGAACAAAAGTACAGGAATCGACTACATATTTGTATCTTTCGTCGCTTAGGGTTGTATCGTGTTTGTCATTCACGTAGCACAACGGATTAATATGTTCTTTCTTTAGACAACTGACAATCGTTTCGCATTCTATTAGGTTGTATACCATCAAAATGTGTAGGAATGTAATGTGATTTCGATGTGAGGCCGATAGTGGCATTCAGAACGCTACCGTGCTTCAGAGAGCACGTTAAGCAGTTAGTCTCGATTGTTCCAATCGTTAAATCGTGTCGCAGACCTTTAAGCGATCTAAAAATCACCAGTAGGCCTACACTAACATAATTAGTTTTATCATCACATGACATTTCCTATACATTTTGTTTTGATAGTACACTATCAAATAGAATAAAAGGCTATTGTCACTCATCGATATGGCCGGGTTCTGATTGAGCCTGCATTTTAATCCGACTGCAAGAACTAAGGAAAACTATACTATCTATATTGATACAGTAAAGCAGAAGAGAGTGTTTTTAGCTTGTTTGAACGCGATTCTTTTTATAATGGATAGCCACATTCAACAGAAAGGTTATAGGGTATTTTTCATCCCTTAACTCCTAAGGGAACAGGCACAACAAGGGAAAAATCGCGAAGCGCTGTTAGTTATTATATGTTTATCTAGTTTTATCAGAATGACAAGGTAGCTATCACTTTCTCATTCATACCTTAGTTTACAGAACTTAAATACGATCCGAACACTGCAAATATTTGTAACAGTAGCCAAGATACAGTATCTGCTCTGCATTCCAAACGTTGGCCGGTTGCAGTCGAGCGCATTGTAAAACGTCTAACTTACGACTTTTGAAGTCGGTTAAGTAACTAACTTATTGCTGTTTACGTCTTATTTGAAAGTAAAACGTCTGAAGTAAAGAATAAGTTTGAGTAGGTTAGTGGCCAACCCTGGTGTCGGGAGTTTTTAGACCACCTAAAGACGACGACATGGTGTTACGATGAAAAAGCCATCCAAGTTCCGGTTAAGCTGCACGTTGCTTAACAATTGCAATGGGGTATCATCGCTTATTTAAACTACGCTACGAGGCAATTAAAACATATGGCAAAAGATCGTACTTGAGTAATTAGTTATGGATATGACTTACATAATAGTCACTTCTAATTTTGAATGATGTGCATAGTGTAGGCTACACTGTATTATGTGTAACTTATCTAATTAACTTATCTGTAACGGCAGATTTTTTTGTTGCTTGTTAATATGTTGTAGTGACACCATTTGCAACCTTATTGGTACCTACTTACTGCCTATTGTAACCAGAAAAATAATCAGGGTAAAATCCGTTTTGATTCTGATTACGTTCTTGTACATAATTCAAAATTTGAAGTGACTACACTGTAAAACCGCGTCAAAATCCGTTGCGTAGTTTTAAAGATAAGCATACATAGGGACAGATCGACAGACAGCGGAAAGCGACTTTGTTTTATATGTAGTGATTAAAGATTCAAGCCACACCGCAATAACAACGACATCTAGCGGCAAATAATATACAACTGCACATCACGAGCACCCATAACGGGTACAATTCCTTTCGTAGTAGCACAAACGGTTGCTTACAATATTATTTTACCCATATACGAGACCCAATTGAATGGTAGTGCCATAGAAATCTTTTAAGGAGTTGTAGCTAAGTAATTGCTGGGCTGAATAGAAAATTACTGCGCTCTTACATGTCAATATTTCTAAAGGGGTATTGAATTGCGGTGGTTTCCTTAATAGAAGGAAGAGCATGTTTAAGAATAGCGCTCTTGTGCGGTGCAGTGCTTTCTTGATAGAAATAATCTATATTTATGGTTGCATACCAGGAAATTCTAGGAATAAATATACTAATTAAGTTATTGTGTTTCTCAGTTCCGAACTGGCTAAGATTTTCGTGTTATCTAGCATGGCTCGAGTTGAGATCGCCAACCTGCAGTACTGATATCTTCAGTGAGATTAGAAGCCTTTGCGTCTACTACTTTGCTTTTAGTATTTTTGTATTTTTGTCGCATGATCAAGGAATTTCCAAACCCAAAATAGAAGATGAAAATTCCAGTCAATTTTCTTCCAGAAAATTCTAGTTCATTTTGACACACCGCTATTTTCTGCCAAGCGAATACTATGTGCCAACCTTTACGATGTTACTTCAAACCCAATGATAGAGCCCCGTCGTCCAAAGAGGTAATAGGTACTGTGATATTATTCCGAATCATTACTTTGCATGAGTGCATACAATTATTGGCTCATGTCAAGTGAAGTACAGGTGGAGCCGTAGCTGTAATGATCATTAGAACGTTTCACTTCATCAATGGTAATTACAAGCTTTGAAGAGCATCCTGATATAATTTTCATGGTAACAGTGGAACGCGGTTGCTACTGAGTTGAAAGCGATTATGTGGGGATTCCGGGATGGAAGATATTTTAAACTGGTTTGAACATAGTTGTGTGCAGTTTTGGGCCATAAGCAAATACCAACCAATAACAACACACTTGGCTTCATTATATTTTACATATTTCAATGTTGACAGAAATAAAGTAGGAAAAAAAACAATAAAAATAGGGAAAGCAATGATCAATAAATGAAATATCAATGCTTCACATGTTAAATAACTCAGAAAACCCCAAATCCCTGGTAAACCACTAAAGCGAAGTCATAATTCAACCCAAATCTTCATAATAGTAGTTTATGCAACGTCATATAAAGAAGGGTATTAAAACACGAGTGTGAGTTTATGAAACGAGCGCAGCGAGTTTCATAATAGTAACGAGTGTTTTAATACCCGTGTTATATGCAGTTGCATACACTACTTTATCTTCACTATTTAATGCAATTAATCAAACAAATTTTTAAAAACAAAACACATTGCGAAACATTAAATTCACGCGTAGGTACGTGTATTGTCACAGTGAACTTGCCGCCATTAAAATCTAACCAATGAGAGCGCAGCTGCGCGTAGGGCCAATCAGGAGCGAGCGAGATCTTACCAAAGAGTTTTGTGTATGTAGTTTCGACGAAGTTTTCACGTATAACCCAACTGTTTTCAAAAGCCAGCCTAATATCAAAATTTTATACAACTAGTATGAGGATTTTGACATAAGGCTCGCCAGGTTAATTGGTCGCGTTATAATGATGTTATAATGTTATATTATAATGATATTATAACATCATGTGCAATTGCTTAAATTGAGTGTTTTAGTTGTCTGTGCTATAACAGTAGTAATTATAAGTCAAGTATTGGAATCATAAGTAGAATGTTACAACATTAGTGTAGATAAATAAACTTTACGATAATGTATCAACTACAGTTTGATGACCATATCAGACCAAAATAAATGCTAATACCATGAAGATGCGTCGTAATACTGAGCAGAGTAAACGGTCTACTGTGTCCAAAATATGGGGATAAATATAGCTATAACGTGATGAAACATGTCGACTGGACTTGACGCCTTTGTGCTTTATAAGACGGAAATTGTTAGTGGTTTTCAAACTGTTTTGTACGTTATACATATGTTACAGATGTAGTGAATAATCCTTTCCTTTCGTATTTTCTCGGAAATGTTCGTTTTTGTCTTACTACTTCACTCGCACTCAGTACCCATCGAGACAACAGTTTGACATTTGACATTTATTTGATACCTACACGTAATTTAATAATACAGTAATTCATAGACACATCGGCACCATTCGGGTGTTATCGTTGTTCCGAGTTTTGAGTTTGACATTTGACATTGATAAATAAAGTATGCGATTTATTTGATACCTACACGATGCCTACACGTAATTTAATAATACAGTAATTCATAGACACATCGGCACCATTCGGGTGTTATCGTTGTTCCGAGTTTTGCCGATAGGAAAGGATTATTCACTACATCTGTACTAGCATTAGTGGTACATTAAAAAGAACCTCTATGGGGCCAAAACTGAATAAAAATATTTGACTTGACTTTGACTTTGATTAACATTAAATCGAAGATCAACAATTTGACGTAATTTTTCATACATTATATTATGTCAAAATCACTCCGAGTAGGTACGTGGCCAAGCTTGATGTTGGAGTTTTTAAATCGACTAAAGGCCTTCGATATGGTCTAACGATTGAAACAACCGGGACCGACAGTTTAACGTGCCCTCCGAAGCACGGTAGCGCTCAGATATAAACGCCACTATCTACCACCCATCCAAGTAGAGGCCGAGCTGCACGTTGCTTAACAATCGCAATGATCAAAATCGTTTAGTCAAACTACGCCACGAGCGCCATTAACCTACACGAACTTACTTGGTGTCATACACATACATAGATCCATAGTAATAAATAAGTATTAAAGACATTTTAGCTATCAAATGGTTTGTCGCTTTCTGACATACGCAATTTTCCGAAGAGCGAAAAGAGACAAAACACCTTATAACAGTGTTTTGATTACAGAGCGTTTATTAATATGGTTTGTCACTTTCTGACACGCAATTTTCCGAAGAGCAAAAAGAGACAAAACATTTTATAAAGGCTGATAGAGTAGTTTTTGTTTCCACAGAAAACCGTCGCACATTTCCTGCTGTACCTATTTTCACTACACCTAATTCCCAATCACATGTACCATTCATCACCTGAAAATTTCCCAATACTGTGTTACGTTAAACCAGAACCAATTTTTATTGCACCATATTTCCTTTCGGTGTTAAAACGGACCACATTAGCAGATGCGTTTAGTGGGTCGGTCGTCAAAGTAATGTAAACCTACATTTTCCTACACCTGCTGATTGGGCAACTTATGTATTAGATTACTGTTACTTGCAATGATTTAGTTAGAGAATACTGTAAGTATTATATTACTGATGGCTCCTAATTTTGACTGTTGCAAGATATTTACAACTGTTGGTAGGATTGGTTGATTTTGATATTAGCGCGTGAAACAAATAAAAAAATAATTTCATCAGCTTCAGATTTATGCCTATAAAAAAATAATTACTTTCATTAGTATCCTTAAAAAACATCACTATTAGATGGTTTTTCTTCTCTGTACCTAGTTATTACTGTCAAAATAACTAGGTACAGACAAGACCAAAAATCTAATAACTCTGACACCAGGATTGGTCAGGTTGACCATCCACTCGATGAAGAAGAAGACTGCCAAAATGTTCAAATATATATATAGTACAATGCCACACCTTAACTCTGCGGCATCAATGTAATCTATGGGGATTACGCTCATTTTACTGTGCAGATTTTTATTATCAACCCAGTAAATATCACCAGTTGCCACAAATCGGTTGAGAATTGACAACCGCAACAGTCATCGTTAGCAAAATACTATCATTGATCCACCATACTACGATATCCATCAACTTTTCTACCACATTAGAAGGGCCAAGTTCGTATAATACCTCAACGTTTTGCGTAGGTCTATCACGGTCAAGTCACCATAATTTGCTTATGTCATTAAAGAGTATTATGTTGTGACCCCGATGGGTTGCACTTCGACGATTGTGAGCTTGGAGTGTTTTGTTATGTGAAGTGGTATTAAAAACGCAAAATTGAGGTTTATTTGTATGGTGTTATCAACGATAATCGTTTAGTATTGTAATTTTATGTTATTGAGAGTCAAAAAGGTTTAGTCTGGTTGTATATCACAGGTCCTATTAATTGATTTCGACTTACAATTATAGATAGCTTTCATTTTAATATCTATACTAATATTATAAAGCTGAAGAGTTTGTTTTGTTTGTTTGTTTGTTTGTTTGTTTAAACGCGCTAATCTCAGAAACTACTGAACCGATTTGAATAATTCTTTCACTGTTAGATAGTCTATTTATCGAGGAAGGCTATAGGCTACATTTTATCCCGAATTTCCTACGGGAACGGGCACAACGCGGGTAAAACCGCGGGGCGCTGCTAGTATATGTATAAATGTCAAATTTTATGGTAAATTGTATTTAATGATATCTAATATATAAAATTCTCGTGTCGCGGGTGTGTGTGTTTGTAGTTAAACTCCTCCGAAACGGCTTGAACGATTCTCATGAAATTTTGTGTGCATATCGGGTAGGTCTGAGAATCAGACAACATCTATTTTTCTTCCCCCTAAATGTTAGGGTAATCCACTCCTAATTTTTCTATGGCAAAACCACGTTTCGCGGGACACCTGATCCTTTCTTAAATAAAGTTGTGAGATCCATGTTATTGCCGGTTAATTTATTCAGTCCCTTCTAAAGGGTCTTTAAGTCTTAACTTATTACGTAATTAGCTAACTTAACAATATCGAAAAGGATGGTACGGCTGTGCCACTGATTTACTCGACTACCGTGAATTCTCAATTAAATAAATCACCATTAAACACAAATCCATGCGAAAACAACAAAGCCTCTCCAACATACAGATAAACCAATCAAACAACTGTAAGACAAGATATAAATTATCCAAATTCCAATGAAACTGGTAAACAAACAGACACAAAGGAACCAACTCGATTGAAACCCGATATATCGCAGATCGTAGCAAGAACCATAACATTTATAACAATTATATTGCGAATAATAAATCCACGTCGCACGCTGTAGCCTAAAGCTCTTGAAATATTAATGGATTAAATAATATACAATATCTGTAAGGTGAAGTGATTGAGATAAATTAAGTTATCGGGGTTTTGACCTCAATGTTTAGTAAAGCCTGTGAGACTAGAAATGTTTGGAACAATAATTTACAAAGATTTTACGAAGAAAGTTTGAGGGTATTAAAAGAATGGAAAGTTTGCAACAAGGATTTGGGTCAACTGAAAACAATTACACTTTACGACCAATCCTAATAGGCAAACTTGATCAGTAAAGCTAAAAAACATAACCCTAAAAAGCTGATATGATCAGCCATTTGAGATATAATGAACAATGGACACTAATCAACGAACACTGAGGAAATAAAACAATGGTATATCGAAGTGCTACCGTGCGTCGAAGAACTCTGAAATTCTGGATCCCTAATCTTATGACTATGTCAGACGCCTTCAGGCACTCTATAAACTCCCAACACCAAGGACACTAACCAACTCGTACTTACATTTGAGTGTAACGTATCTCCACGGATCAACTTAATAGTTATTGTATAGCTACAACAACTACAATCAGTGTCCGACACTTTTGACGGACTTTTTAGATCACCTCAAAGCCTTCGACATGGTCTAACGATTGAAACAAACGGGACCGACAATTTAACGGTCGAAGCACTGTAGTGCTCTGATAGAAATGCCACTATCTGCCACCCATCCAAGTAGGGCCGAGCTGTAAGTTGCTTAACAATAGCAATGAGTTTCCATCGCTTAGCTAAACTACGCCACGAGCGCAACCAAGAAATGTAGATAACTAGCCAGTGCCCCGCGGTTTTACCCGCGTTCACGTGGGAAATTTAGGAATTTTTATACATATATACCTTCCTCTTGAATCACTCTATCTATTTTAAAACACGCAACAAAATCCGTTGCGTAGTTTTAAAGATCTAAGCATACATAGGGACAGACAGACAGACAGCGGAAAGCGACTTTGTTTTATACGAGTACTATGTAGTGATATTAAAGTCTACAAGCTGTTCTTATTTGTTTAAAGTAATCCAAATGACAGTTCATTATGTTGGCAATATAATTCGGTTCGACCGCTGCCTCACAGAAGGAATTTAACACAGATAAATGTCAGATTTATTCGTTGTCGATGTTGCACTGATAAGGTACTGGCTATTGACTATTGAGTTCGACATTGGCTTGCTTGTGTAATAAGTAGGGGAAAATTAAATTAGCTTGCACCTACTTCAGAATAATGACAATTTCAACCATCAATTATTTTGATTGCAATATCTTGTCATATAAAAATGTAATGTCGCACTGCTGGGCAAAGACCTTTCATTGCACTGAAGCTATCAGTATAGTGAGGAGGATTAGGCGTAATCACTACTTTTGCTAATATGTTTAAATTTCTAATGCTGGTTGGTGATCTCAAACCATGTGTGCCATGAAACATGTTTGAAAATAAACTCTTGTCGTTTTAAATAAATTAAATGGTGCCATTACCAAGAGTGGAGTCACTTGAAGAGAATGAGAGAGAGAGAAAGGGAGGAAGAGGGAGAGAGATATAGTCAAGTTAGGCTAAAAGTCAAATCAATATTTCAACAAGAAACTGAAACATAATCTGTTCCAATTCAATTTGAAGAGCCCAAAAACAAATGACTCCACTCAATCAACACCTCTCTTGAACGAGTAATAAACTCATCAAGACGTATCATTATCACCAGCGGTCGTAATCAAAGTAAAAGCGCCATCTATTATCGAATCACGTCTAACACACGTCCATATAGATGTACCACTTCCTGTGTGATTAGGAACGGCTTCCAATATAGGAACGGTTTACACTAGAAGTCGTGATGAATTTTAGTATTGTGGCTTTTAGTAGTAATGTTATATGGATGTTTCAAGCTATTTAGAAACATTTTTATCCTGAAAATATACCTTATTTCGTAGTCAAGGTTGCGACTAAGTATTTATTTATTCCCTTTTCTGTATTCCGGAAGTAAGATTCCTATGCCTGGATTTTACAAATCATTGCATTAATTTTCGAAACATCTGCCTTTGCCGCCATTTTTAACTCAGCCACTACGCAGGCAGATTTGTGGCTGGTGGCATTTCTATCTGAGCTACCGTTCCTTAACAAGCATATTGACACTGGCATTGCGACGTAATAATAATTTGACATGACATGATAATAAAGCTGTGGTGGAAACGGACCCTATCTGTCTGTCGAACGATAAATAAGTGAGTTCACTTTGATATCAGCACTCACTTTATATAATCAGTGTCAAGTCCAATGATAGTGATGGTCTTGAATTGAGAGGTATAGATTGTCGTAGGTCGCGGTTAATTGAGTGATTTGGGTTGGGGTTATACTTATAGATGTATTATGTATTATCTTAATATAATTAATTTAGTCACTAAATATGTTTAGTAAACAAAAAAACTTATTCATAAAAACATTAATGACTTCAAAATCTAGTAACTACTGGTAACTAAAAAGATAGAAATAATCTATTTAGTCGACTTTCTAACTTTTAGAGCGAATTGCACAAGAAATCTTAAATCTATTTTTTAAAAACAAATGACGTTCGTTTTAAATTGTGTTCTATTTGGTGGAAGGTAAAATACAATTTTGAACGAAGTGATTTTGTGCAATCCGCCCTTAAAGTTGCATAAATTGGTAAAATAGAAGACTATTTAAAACGAACATCATTTGTTTATTAAACATATTTAGGCGCTAAATAAAATTAAGAATGCTTGTGCAATCCGCACTTCTTCTTCTTCTTCATCGCGTGGATGTTCAACCTGACCAGTCCTGGTGTCAGAGTTATTGAGCCGCCAAAGGCCTCTGACATGGCTCATGTAACGACTACTATCCGCACTAAGAATGCAAAGTAAGTTCTTCCTACAACTTAATGAACCTATACTTAGAATGATAAGTTCCTATACATTGCATAAGGTAGTCTATTGGCACCTCAATTGGCATGTTGTTTTATGAAACAGTATCTTCAACAAAGCTCTTTTCAATACAATAGTTTTTCCTATAATATCCCAATTTAGTACTAGTGTCGTGTTAGCGGTATCGTGTGAAAAGGTTTATGTTATTGTCTGGTTGACACAACTTCGGGGGTCACTGAACTTGGAATGTCAATATTTTGTTTTTTGTTTACATTATGGAGTTAATGTTTAGAGATTTTCGTACTTGTGAAGAGGTAAAGTTTCTAACTTTGTTTGTTTGTTTGTTTTTTTGTAAGGATTAATCTCAGAAACTACCAATCCGATTTGAATAATTCTTTTTGTAATGGATAGCCACATTCAACGAAAAGGTTATAGGCTATTTTGCATCCCGAAATTCCCACGGGAACGGGCAGAACGCGGGTAAAACTGCGGGGCGCCGCTAGTAAGAAATAAAATACAAAACGTAGTAATAATCGTTTTTTAAAGTCGATTTGATTGAAAGGTTGAAACTTCATTATTTTGTATAGAATCAAAATTAAAAAGATATTATAAAAAATCATGAATAAATACATGTTCAAGATGAACCCAACTCCCCAATGATTAATATTAGATCGTAAACAACACTCCATACGGTTAGATCTCTAAAAGTGAAACATAAAAACAAACAGTGCCTCAAATAAAGTGACCTCATAAGGAAACGTACGTATTACAACTAATTGCTGGCCATTGACCATTTAACAGAGAAAATAACCGCGATGACTCCGTAGATAGATTGAAGTTAAGGACCGTTTACAATGGAGAAGAAACAAATTTAATCGTAACGTGGACGATTCTCTTTACCACACACTTTTGTCACACATCACACGCTAAGTGCCAACTTCACTGTCTCTATCCCGAACCTCGGTCAACTGAACTTGGTTTAAGTGAATAAGTTTTGAAGATTTGATCTCAGATTAGCTCGTGAACTACGATTAAGATGTACTGATCGAGTTCAGCTGTAATAATGAAATTGGGGTTAAATCGTGATAGAATGGAAAAAATAGCAAAATTTAAACAAATCATTCTTAATCTAAAACTGTCTAAAACTTAGCTTGGCACAAATATTCCTTGACGTATTCTGTAATACTGAACGTATTGAAAAAAAATCGTCGGTGGTGAGGTGAGGGTGACTTAGAGAGGGTAGAGAGGGGCAGAAAGGTACTATTTCTAAACATATCTATACTAATATTATAAAGCTGAAGAGTTTGTTTTGTTTGTTTGTTTGTTTGTTTGTTTGTTTGTTTGTTTGTTTGTTTAAACGCGCTAATCTCAGAAACTACTGAACCGATTTGAATAATTCTTTCACTGTTAGATAGTCTATTTATCGAGGAAGGCTATAGGCTACATTTTATCCCGGATTTCCTACGGGGAACGGGCACAACGCGGGTAAAACCGCGGGGCGCTGCTAGTGTACAATACAGAGTGAGTCATGACAATGACTTGAAGAGAAAGTACTTGAAACACTGAACATAGCTAATTATACTCAAAGATACCATTCCTTTATTTCAAGCTGGCTTTGTTCTGGCTCTCTGTATCTCACGAATACTATTCGCAATATCATTAGTTCCAAGAAAATACCAATCAAATTGAGAATCTCCTCTTTTTGCATTAATTTTTTTAAACCAAATTGAGAATCTCCTCTTTTTTAAGTAAGTCAGTAAACAAATCTTTATAAAAAGAAGCAAACCTTTATAAAAAGAAGCAAAACTTTATAAAAAGAAGCATTTATCTATTTTTGAGCACACAAAATTAAAAAGTCAGTCTTCAAAAACAACAAAATTCAAGACTGAGCTCGCCAACCTCATATGCAACACTCTTAACAGTCATCTAATGACCCGCGAACATTTCGTATTGGGGTACCGCCGGCACCGTTGCGACCGGTCCCATCTCGGAGTGTATCGAAGACCCGCCTACATCCCATTCATACCGCTTCTATAAACACGGTAAAACTCTTAATGGGTTTATATCATTTGGTACCAATGCGGTACCAATATGCTTCGTGCTTGCTGTTCTTCGCGGTTTCAATTGTTTTATATATGACTAGCAGCGCCCCGCGGTTTTACCCGCGTTGTGCCCGTTCCCGTAGGAAATCCGGGATAAAATGTAGCCTATAGCCTTCCTCGATAAATAGACTATCTAACAGTGAAAGAATTATTCAAATCGGTTCAGTAGTTTCTGAGATTAGCGCGTTTAAACAAACAAACAAACAAACAAACAAAACAAACTCTTCAGCTTTATAATATTTTATATAATATATATGATCTACTGTTTGCCCCACCCACAGTGTACTTGTTTCTGTGAAGATTTCGGGATAAATACAGCTTATTATGTCCTTTCTAAAGGTCTGTAGTTTACTACAGTTAGGTCTGTAACTACAGTTTAGCCATTCGTGAGGTTTTCGGGATATAAAGTGGTCTTTATGTATGTACTTCCCGAGGTAAAGAAAAGACAAACCATTACAGGACAGTGGTATAGACGTACAAGCAGTATTACACAGACACAGTTAGGCTAGACAGATAGACAGAAAGACAGACAGACCGAAGAAAGATAAAACAGACAGACGGACGGACAGACAAAGTTACTTTTGCATTTAGGTACGGATAGGAATATAAGTAGAAATAGAAAAGGGGATCATTTCTATAAATAAGTCGAGATGAGAAAAGTAAGACTAATTGCACTGGGACTTAGTTTGGTAGGAGATAAAAGTAATCTTAATCGGCAGGTGATAGTAATGCACTTTCATGCATTCCTCAACCATTAAACAAATAACGCCATTTCAAACATTTCACCCAAACACGGGATCAGTTACAAATGATCAATTAATTGAATTCTTCGCTAGTTCAAACTATCATTATAGACTTATAGAATTTATGAATATTCATATCGGGTTTCAATTTGTCGGCAGTCACAATCAGCCTGCAGGCGATAGGGCCACGAATTATAATAAGTCAAGTATCAGAACCAGTGATACCAGAACTTATTTATTGATGAAGTTTACTGTTTATTTACTAACTTAGTATAAGTTACCTAGCAGTTTCATCCGGGTTGTATTATAAATACAATAGTTTTTAGGGTTCCGTACCCAAAGAGTAAATACGGGACCCTATTACTGAGACTTCGCTGTCCGTCCGTCCGTCCGTCTGTCTGTCACCAGGCTGTATCTCAAGAACCGTGATAGCTAGTTGATATTTGCACGGATGATGTATTTCTATTGCTGCTATAACAGCAAATACTAAAAATAAAATAAAATAAATAGTCAAGGGGGGCTCCCATACAACAATTTTTTTTAAAGTACGGAACCCTCCGTGCGCGAGACCGATTCGCACTTGGCCGTTTTTAAAAAAATATTGATATGATCCCTATACGTGAAGATAACTAAGGACAGAAGGACCCTTAAGTAGGGACAGAATAAATTAACCGACTTGATATTGCATCTCACAACTTTTTTACGGTACAAGAACTGAGAGTGAGACTTGGTTTTTTTGACAAGTTCTGTTTTTGAAGGAATTTTATTTTATTGATTTTAAATTTTTATCCGACGTTTCGGCTCCTTTGCTACTAAGAAACCAGACCAGCTGCTAAGGTAACTCTTTGCCCATAACCTCGCGAGCTCAATAATGTTTTTTTTTGGAGATTTCGGTTTTAAATATCCCGAAATACATTCGGGAGAAACGGGTTCACAACCTAATCTACTATACTAATATTATAAAGAGGTAAAATTTGTAAATTTGTTTGTTTCGAGCTAATCTCAGGAATTACTAGTCCGATGTGAATAATTCTTTTTGTAATAGATAGCCACATTTAACGGGAAGGCTATAGGCCATTTTTCATCCCGAAATCTCTACGGGAGCAGGCACAACGCGGGTAAAACCGCGGGGCGGTGCTATATAATATACTTTGTTTGGGCCATAACTATAGTTGCAGTAACCGGATCCAGCTTTACCCATAAACAGTCCGAACTGACTCACTGATCGTGTCAAACGCACTATACCGCTTTAATATATACAACAGCGAGTTAACAGCCGAATTCTTAACGAATTAAGTATAATATAACTGTATATGATGGATATTGTTATAAATGTGGCGCCTGGCCAACAGGTGTGGATGGAACAATGCGTTTTGATGACGTTTTTGTATGGAATGGAGGAAACATGTATGAAACGAAAGATGTTTGATGAAAACCGTATGAAAAACAATACATTCAGTTTTTTATCTATATATATATACGAGTATATAAAAGAAAGTCGTGTTAGTTGCACTATTTATTAAATAACTTGAGAACGGCTGAACCGATTTGGCTGAAAATTGGTGGGGAGGTAGCTTAAAACCAGGAAACGGATATAGGAGACTATATATTTATCCCGTATTTCCTACGGGAACGGGTGCGCTGTGGGTGAAACCGCGGGGCACAGCTAGTTTATTTATAAATATAACGCCTCGATGGTCCAGTGGCACTCGCCTGCCAAGACTGAGGTCCCGTAAAATCCCGGGTCGAGTGAAAACATGTTTCCTAATTTTCAAACATGGCTCGAGTTTTTTTTTGGGAACCAAGATACTTAACGCGGGGAAAGCAGCGGGCGTTACAAGTAGTGTTATACTTACAAATAAATCAATTAGAAACAATGTTGCTAATCGCAATATAAGTATTAAGGATATCATGAACATTTATGAGCTATTAAACAATTGGTATCATGAACGAGCTTATTGTACAGCTAAAGATTATGAAAGAACTACTGTTAACTAAGTAACTAGCATTATTGATACGGAAAATGCTAACTTAGAAAATACACATTAAATAAGCAAGTTTGTGTAAGTTAATGGAATACACATTGTTCTTAGTAAGTACAAGAAAAAACATCCTTAACCCATAATTATTGATAACTAGCAGCGCCCCGCGGTTTTATCCGCGTTGTGCCCGTTCCCGTGGGAATTTCGAGAATTTTTTTACATAAAAACCTTTCTCTTGAATCACTCTACCTATTACAAAAAACCGCATCAAAATCCGTTGCGGAATTTTAAAGATTTAAGCATACAGACAAACAGACACGAAACAGAGACGACTTTATTTTATACTAGCAGCGCCCCGCGGTTTTACCCGCGTTGTGCCCGTTCCCGTGGGAATTTCGGGAATTTTTTTACATAAAAACCTTCCTCTTGAATCACTCTACCTATTACAAAAAACCGCATCAAAATCCGTTGCGGAATTTTAAATATTTAAGCATACAGACAAACAGACACGAAACAGAGACGACTTTATTTTATACTATGTAGTGATGATGATGTTTTATCAAACACTAAAGATATACCGCCTTATTCATAAACGATATTTAACTTAAACAGTGTTTCAAAGTATTTTGTCTCTTTCGCTCTTTGGCAAATAGCGTACGTCGGATAGGGACAAACCATTTCATACCTAAAGTGCTATTAATAAGCGAATGAGGCCCATAGAATTAAACTAAGTAAAAGTTATTTATGAAGTAGTTTTGACGTCTGCCTTGAAGGGCGTTTTAAATAAAATTCACGACATAAGAAGACCGTCGAGATGTCGAGTCGTACGAACAGCTAAAGAGGATGGCAGAAGATAGGGAGAATGGAAAGAACTCCATCTATGAGAGCCTAGCTCTTATGTTTCAGGAGAAGAAGAAGATTCAAGAAGAAGACTCGTACAGCAGTTAATAACAAAGTTAATCATGTGGTTGAAATATCAGATAAAAATCTGTAAAATAAAAGTATCCCTAAAGCCACTGTGTGTACAGGTAATGTACAGGTAAGCGGCTGGCTAGCTTGGCGCCTAGAGCTTTCATCCGAGAATGAATTTGCACGCCTCACTTAAGAGGCAGGATAAAGAGAAACTTCACTTACAATGTAACACCTTTATTGTACCTTTATTCGCAAAATAAATGAATATGAATATGAATTTGCATTCGTGCGTTCG
Source organism: Cyclophora albipunctata (assembly GCA_963082685.1). Taxonomy (NCBI): domain Eukaryota; kingdom Metazoa; phylum Arthropoda; class Insecta; order Lepidoptera; family Geometridae; genus Cyclophora; species Cyclophora albipunctata. The sequence continues at coordinate 5,648,991 of OY720133.1, forward strand.
TCCTTTAAACGTAACTTAATTCAAATCCAAATTCAAATTACGAATCTGAAGACAAAAAAACAATCGCAGACTGCGACAATTCTATAACCAAAACTCGTATCGAATACAAATAGACAAGAAAAAATCTCTAGAGGACCATAAACAATACTCTATGAGTCTATTCTATAAACTTTTAATCTCAGATATCAAACGCTAGTAGCATAATTATAAGTCCGAGACAGGAAACTCGCATTCCTTGTGACACGGTATAACGCGGCTATTTTTAGAATGTGTGCTGTCTGAAGGGAGTCAGGTGGATGTAAGGGCCATCTCAGTTTGGTCAGGTTGTCGGAAATGAGACGTGGTACATTAAAAGGTAGGGAATAGAATAATTTGTCTCTTTGTCGGTAGATAGGTGTTCTTTCGAAAGAGGTATGAACGAATAAGAGTAACGAATAAGGTACGAGTATAATAAAGTATATGTGATTTGTACGAGTGACCATACCTAGCCAATATATTTTTAAAATAAATACACCCGGATAAATTCACACTCGGTTAATTAGATCCAAACCAAGCTCTGGACTTGTGTTACTAATACATATATCCATATACAAATACTTTATATGTAAGCGATTCCGAAGAAGGTGACAGTTGTCATATTTATTTTATTCATGTAGATTACTAATATAACATTTTTATTCAATGAATACATTTATTTATAAGACCTGTTTATTAAGAGAAAACAAATATTCAAAAATTAGTACAAAAAAACAAAATTTGTCAAGTACAAAGAAAGTCACCGAAGCGGATCTTGTCATACAAACAGCTCTAGATTCGCTGCGCGCGCGCATATTGTATGTAAACGTATGAAATGGAAACATCGAGAATTCAAATGAGACATTATGACTTTTAATAGAAACTTGTATTGGGAAATGTCAAACAAGTAAAGATGTCACAGTTGTAAACACGTATAATATCTAAAAGATCATGTTTGATACAAATTTAATTTAATTAATATTATTTACTAGCAGCGCCCCGCGGTTTTACCCGCGTTGTGCCCGTTCCCGTGGGAATTTCGGGATTTTTTTACATAAAAACCTTCCTCTTGAATCACTCTACCTATTACAAAAAACCGCATCAAAATCCGTTGCGTAATTTTAAAGACTTAAGCATACAGACAGACAAACAGACAGACACGAAAAAGAGACGACTTTATTTTATACTATGTAGTGATTATATATATTACCACAAGAGTAATTTTAAGAGTTATAAGGTTGAGTAGGTAGGTTAGGCCATCTTATATGGGGATTTTGATTTTAACTATGTATTTAGGGTTTTTGGGACTCAGGTAATGAGATATTAGGCTATTTTAAGGTGGTTAGCCTTTTATTTCTCAATGCTGGGCGAAGGCCTTACATCTCACTGAAGATATCAGTGCAAAGGTTAAGGCGTAATCAATAAACTTGCCTAAGTAATATTTATAGGAGCGAAATTGCAGGTTAAACATTTCCTTTATAAATAAGCTCTCTCGAATACAAAGTCTGAAGAAGTCATAACTCAAGACAATCATTGAACGCAAATAGACGTATAATAATAACTTTATCATTAAGAGCCATCCAATTCAAACATACACGGAACATTACTGTATATTACGAAACATCTTTGATGTTAAAGGGAATGTCCGCTTAGTATATGCATCCAGCAATCACTTTGAAACCATATCGCATTAAACAGAATGTGTTTCATAACAACTTTAGTACAGTGGGAAAGATTTTCTTATTATGATACAGTTCTACAATTTTGTTAGGGATTTAAAGTCGTTCACTTAAAGAACCATATCGCAATAAACTCCAATTAATTTTAGAACAACTTTCGAACAGAAAAAAGATTTTGTTATTGCGGCAAAGTTCTATAGTTCAGTTAGTCAAGTCATTTGTCTTTCAAATAACACTCAAACATAACGATACATTAATGGTTATAGATGTGATATGATCGTGTGTATCGATCATTATTAGTTTTTGAATTAGGCCCAACGTTGAAGGCATGCATTAGGAATTAAACACGCTATTTGTTTCTTTAATAGATTTCTTTGATTATTCATTCCGACGGTCCGTTTCTTTGGATTGGCTGCAGAAAGTATTGCATCATAAGCGAATGCATGCCTAAATTAGATGGGACGTGGGAACAAAAAACTTCCTGTTCGAATTTGGGAAGAAGATAGCTTTAACTTTTCAAACATAAAATCAATTATGAAGTTATTTAAGACTACTTCTGATATCAGGTTTTGATTAAAAGGAATGGATATTTTTATCTAAATGGCAGAAAGAAGGATTAAAAGACATTTTGAAATGTAAGCAAAAATTGCCAAGAAAATACTTTGTCAAATGAATTAAATTCATACATTTCAATTAGGTCGTTTTCGTTCGTCGTCGTTCGTTCGTAGGTAGTTTTGCAAATGTATAACCACATTCAATGGGAAGATTATAGGCTATTTATCCCCAAATTCCCACGGGAAAGCGTACAACGCGGGTAAAACCTCAGACCGATGTTAATTCATAAATATATTTGACTAATATAATAACTGCCAACAAATGACAAAGTAAAAGAAACAAATGCAGGCGCAAGGCGTGAAGTGCAGGAAGTCCTAGAAAAACCTTTAAAACCTTACATAACACATTAACAAAACAAAAACAGAAAGGTACACAAACAAATAACGCACACCACTCACGTAGACAAATGCAATTTGTTCTGAGAAGCGATTCCTATGCAATCGTGGATAGCAAATCATTGACAATACGGATGCGTTGGGATTTGAACAAGGATGTGCAGACTATGGGTCTGGGGATTTAGAAGGGTTTAGAATGATAGAGGCCTTTGGCGGCTCAATAACTCTGACACCAGGATTGGTCAGGTTGACCATCCACTCGATGAAGAAGAAGAAGAAGTGAATAAAAGTACTGAAAGTTATGAGTATCTAAATTAATCATTCAGTCATTTCGAGTAAGTTAGTGGTCAACCCTGGTGTTGGAGTTTTTAGACCGCCTAAAGGCCTCCGACATGGTCTAACGATTGAAACAACCGGGACCGACTGCTTAACGTGACCTCCGAAGCACCGATCAAAGTAATAAGTAAGTATGAGCCTGTAATGTCTGGCTGCTGGGAAAAGGCCTCTGATCTCACTGAAGATATCAGTACAGGAGGATTAAGCATTATCTTTTGCCAAATGCGGGTTGCTGATCTCAGACCCGAACCAAGTTATGGAAACAAACAAAAAATCTAGATGTCTTTTGTGATCGGTGGGCAAGAATTGTCACGCAAGGTGTCTAAGGGAATAAGGGTGCGTTTCCATTGAAGCGGCGCGGAGCTGTACGGAGCTCAGTCGACCTATCACAACGCATTACGAAAAGATTTTGACATTGACAATGCCTTGTTTGGCAATTTCAATGATTAGTTGATTGAGCACTGCATAGCTCCGCTCCGCTTGAAAGGAAACGCACTCTCAGGCGTAGAGCAGACGCCGAAAAAGATGGCGTTACGATAGATAGAGATGGGCCAAATTAGGCCTAGGACTGGGACGGTTAGAAGATGTTAAGGGAGACCTTTGTCCAGAAATGGGACAGCATTTTTTTTCTTACGAGTCTTCAAATGTGGAGTAGTCAATTTACCAGTCGAAGACTATTACTCCTGAACAGGAAAAAGGTTTATAGATAAAAGTCATCAAAGCCTAGTCTTGCGTCAAAGGGCACTTGAAACTAGTGTAAGTAAACTTTAATTACAAAACAAATCCGTGGGCGACGGCTATCCGTTACGGCGAGTCTATTAATCCAATTTAAAACATTTCGTTGCAAAACTACATTGCTATCCATCCAAATAGTAGCCGAGTTGCACGTTACTTAACGCGATGAGTTAACATCGGTTATTCAAAGTATGATATGACTACGCTACGCACGTTATTATTATTAGTAAGTTCCTATCATTGAATGGATTCTTTTCGATGAATGAGTGAATGAGTGAGTGAGTGAGTCATCTTAGCGGCCCAGACGGACAGGCAATTGATTAACGATTTCTTCGAAGAGTTATTGACAGTTTTGTTTTAATTAGCGTTATTTAAATGCTTTGAAGTATCTTGAAGATGCGACTTCTTTTTATATTAGTAGCCCCGCGGTGTTATCCGCGTCGTACCTGTTCCCGCGGGAATTTCGGGATAAAATGTATCCCATATGTTTTTCTGATGTATAACTTAAATTCAGTTTAAAGTTTCATTCAAATCTGTCCGTAGTTTTTGCGTGAAAGAGTAACAAACATACATACATCCTCACATTTTCGCATTTATAATATTAGTAGGATAAAACAATGTCCCCCAAAACAAAATAATGTAACTTTGTTTGTTTCTTTGTAAGGGCTAATCTCAGAAACTGGCAGTCCGATTTGAATAATTCTTTTTGCAACGGATAGCCACATTCAACTGGAAGATTATAGGCCCCAAAATTATCATGGTAACGGGCACAAACGCGGGTAAAACCGCGGGGCGCTGCTGCTTATTAGTAAGATGATTAGTGTTCTCACAACTACTGCAGATGATTTAAACAAAAGCCACCCAGCATTCAATTCATTCACACCTTCATTCATCACACATTGAATGCACACCAATTCCAATGATATATTGAACACACTCATTTATCTGTTTTGAGCAACGCTCACCCACGCTCGATTTAGTTTCCTCATATCATGACACATTTTAAGTTTAACTTATGACAACATGTATGATTTACTGTCAATTTCAAAGGCGAAATTATACTAATATTATAAAGAGGTAAATTTTGTTTATTTGTTTGTATGTATGTTCGAGCTAATCTCGGGAATTATCCGTCTGATTTGAATAATTCTTTTTGTCTTCTTCTTCTTCTTCTTCTTCTTCTTCATCGAGTGGATGGTCAACCTGACCAATCCTGGTGACAGAGTTATTGAGCCGCCAAAGGCCTCCGACATGGCTCATGTAACGACTACTATCCATAGAAAGTAACCGGGACCGACGGCTTAACGTGCCCTCCGAAGCACGGAATCATCTTACTTTTCGGGCAATCAGGTGATTCAGCCTGCAATGCCCTAACCAAACTGAAGAAAGTCTCGCAAAGAGATTTTTGTGAGATATCCCCACCGGGAATCGAACCCGGAACCTCCGGGTCGTGAGCCGGGCGCTCAAACCACAAGACCACGGAGGCTGTTAGGAGGCGAGGATATGTGAAAATAACGCGCATAGTCGCTACTTTGACGATCAAATATCAACACTTCTATCGATTCTATAAATAAAATAAAAACACCAATTAAAAGAATATATCCTTAATTAAATTTTAAATCGAGTAGAATTTTAAAATTCATCATAATAATGTAGAAATAAGATGCACAAGATTATGTAAAAGTAGCACCAAATATTATTTTCTCGTCCTAGATCTCATTATTTGAAGCGATAATCATAGTTTTTTTTTTAGGAATATCAATTTCCTAATACTCACTTAGATTTTAAATCAGTTACATTTTTCATTTGACCCGCCAATTTCTATAAAAACGCAAAAGAGTTCAAATATTCGCCCGCCACGTATCACGCACTCGTGTCTTGCTTCACAAATCTCAACCTTATTTTATGGAATTAAGAACACCCCCTCAGATCTGTCCGAGCGCCACATATCCTCGCCTTAACTTCCAAGAACGAAATACATACAAAACCTAAAAAAAATACAAATATCACATTTCACACCATCCATCCATACGATAAACCCAAGCAATTGTATCACAAGAAAGAACTAACATCACGCAGTATCACTTACCAACAAGAAAAAAACAGACGAAAAAATGTACTCACAAGAAATGATCTATTGAACTACCAGATATGGCCGTAACTCCACTCTAAGTGACAGATACAATTGTTTAATTAAATATCAAAGAGAGGTTGATAGTTAACTGACGGGTCGCCTTGTATGGTTTACCGTTGAGCCAGCATTCCTGCAGGCGACAGCTAGGAGATAGGAATCAGTGCGATGAATAGATAATATCAGGCCAGCTCGTTGGCACAGTGGCATGTGACAGTGCTTGCTGTGTCAGGGGATGCGGGTTCGATTCCCGGTCAACGATATGTGCAGACTTAGTTGTGGGCGACGACGTCTGGGCGTCAATTATATATTCATATAAAGTATTTGTATATGTAGTAGTATCAGATAGATTCCATAATACAAGCTTAGAGCTTAGTTTGTGTCTAATTAACTGTGTGACGCCTTAGTAGTGTGAGCACTCGTCTGCCAAGACTAAGGTCTCTGGTTCAAATACCGGGTCGAGCGGAAACATGTTTCATTCTTTTCAAACATGGCTCGGGTTTGAGATCACCGACCCGCATTACGCAAGCGTGGTGATTACGTCTAATCCTCCTCACTGTACTGATATCTTCGGTGAGCTGGGCCATGGCCCAGCAGTGGGACACTACAGACTGTAAAATTTACTGATAATCCCAAAAAAATATATTCAAGTCTATGATAACAATACCTACTATCCGATATTATTTAATTATATCTAAACTAAATGATTCCGCCTTGAACAAATTGTTAAACAATAAAGCAATTATGCAAAAATCCACCTCCAGTGATTGGTGTTCGACTAAAACCGATCGTTTTTACCTGATTGGGTCATTGATCAATTGCGAAGCCTTGATTCAGGATCCAGGAACTTACCTGCGACAATTAAAATAAAAATAATTAGAAAATTGTCTTATCTATTCTACTAATATGTATTATAAATGCGAGATGTATGTAAAGTTTGTGAGAAGTATGTATGTATGCGCTCGTGTGAGTTTAGCTAAGCGTTGTTAGTTGATTGCGATTGTTAAGCAACGGGCAGTTCAACCCCTACTTGGATGGGTGGCCTATAGTAGCATTTCTATCTGAGCGCTACCGTGCTTCAGAGGCCACGTTAAATTGTAGGTCCCGGTTGTTTCAATCGTTAGACCATATCGGAGGCCTTTAGGTGGTCTAAAAAAACTCCGAAACCACGGTTGGCAACTAACCTACTTGAATAAAGATATGCAAACACTCCACGCCTAAATTATATATGTAATAGGTAGGTGTAATAATTTATGACTATTTAATCTTTTGTCAAATTCCTTTGTTTATTAAAGTAGTATATCTAATGATTTCGCATAGAAAACTAGATATAAATATGGCGCAGAGATAATCACGATTGACACGTTAACTGCCAAGCTAGTTACATGTGCTTAATAATGAACTATGTTTTTTTATGTCTGGCAATGAACGTGTTAAAAGGAAAAAGAAAAAAAATATTATAAGGAGGAAGCTCACAATTCATATGTGTGATTTTGTGTTTGTTAACAATTTTTTTTCATCATTCTGAAATATGGGATTTATATAATATGGGAGTAATTCTTATAAATTAGAATGTTCAGTAAGCTTGCTTTTCGCTTTCTATAAAAAAGGCGGAGGAAAGTAATTTTACAATAATTCTGGGAGAAATCAAGCCTAAGGCTCAAAGCTGACTCATCAGTTAAGATCAGTTTAATAAGTATGTTTTTCGCCATCAACGAGAAATCAACCTCTTTTCATACCTTTAGCTTTCGCAATTATCAAAATATTTGACCTATAATTAAAACACATAATCACATGTAAAATTACAACCATTTTAAAAGCAATAAACTTCGTTAAAGCAAGCAATAAAGCAAGGAATTAACCACAACACATTACAATTAACAGTGGAAATCGGATAGGAGCATTTAAGCAGTAATTGGTCAATGCATGTGATAGCAGACCACGGGCGCGTGCCCAGTAAGTTGGCGAGTCAGCGAGGGCGCCACTTTCGCCACTTCGGATTTTACAAAAAGCTGACGTAAATACATTCATTCATAACTACTACTTAAGAATAAGATTGAAATAAATTGATTGCCAAAATATAAATTACATAGGTATACAAAGAAAAAAATACAAGGCATTAGAACAAAGCCTGCATCTCAGCTTTACTTCTTTATAAAGTTTACTTTATATCTTTTTAGAAGATTCATGACTGTGAATTACCTCTTTTTTAATCAGTTAAAAGGGACCATACAAGACGTCCTCTACCCCAAAATTATTACATAAACATTGAGAGTCTCCTCCATACCGCTTACCACAATATGGGCACGGTCATTTTTCAAACAACTTCACAGACGAGCTTCTATAAACAAGTGGCAATCGCTTCGCATTCGCTCTGCTTTCGCTTTAGTTCGCTAATATCAAAATGTATCGGAATATCTCATTATATTCACATAATTATGACATAACTCAAACATTTTGATAATAGCGAAGCAAAGCGATGTTCACTTGTCTATATCGACTATCCCTTCAGAGAAAGTTCCAAAAATCGTCGCATGCATACTTTAATGACCCGCACTTGGACAGTAAGATAACAAATCATCGGTAACTAGGGCAACATCATCAAGATAGATAGATATTGCTTCCGTCATACTATACCTGTGAAACACAATATTTGTTCAACTTTATCGAAAACGCATCGATTGCAACACAAAAACAAACAGAGGGCCTGTTGCCTAATCTATTCACCTGAATACTGCGTTTTGAGGGAAATTACGATAAAAGTAGACAATCTATGTCTAAAGAATGGCAGTAAGACTGAGCTAAGACAATATCTCTTTTATATTCTATCTCTTGTTCTAATAATATAAATCCACAACGAAGTTATAGGGGGTCGAAAATGGCCCGATCTGCATCGAGAAAAGTATGGTACGGCGGTGCCACCTTTTTTCTCTCGGCTTGGCGGGGGCACTCCAGTGCCCCCAAATATACCCGGTCGAATTCGCACACGATTAATTAGACCAAAACAAAGCCCATATAATTGTCATTCCCGATTTCTATGGATAGACCGTGTCAAAGGCGGTATAAAGACTCCGCCACCAGGGTGGGCCACTAACCTACACGAACTTACATACATATCTATCACCAAGAACGCCATAATTTCATCAAATGACAAACAAAAGAATGCCCAACCCACACGCATCAAGTCGATTAACAAACAGTAGCTAATTTGCAAGCCTAAGCGTGTAAACACATCATTAACACATAATCCGTAGAACAATGGCAAATGTTTGTGTGATGTTACAATAATGGTAATGCGAAAGTGAATTTGTTGCGCTTTCACTGGTGATCTGAAGAATCAATATGGTTGTTTTACCGACTTCAAAATCTGGGAGGATTTTCTCGCTATTTCAAAAAACATTTAAATAAATCAAAAACTTCAAGGACCTGAAATGTAGTTGAAGAATAGTCCCATTTTAAACCAATTTCTAACGTCCAGGAAAGTTTTATAGTTGCCCATGGGAATTTTGGGACAAAAAATAGCCGTGCCGTTAAACGTAGCTGTGCATTACAAAAATAATTATTCATATCGCATTGGTTGTTTCTGAGATTAGCGCGTTGAAACAAACTAAAAAACAAACTCTTCAGCTTTATTATATTAGTATAGAAGAATTGTGAAAATACTATGGTAACGAAAAAACTACCTCCCTACTTGACCCTAAATGACCTCTAGTACATAATTTCAATCCCATCCTTAGAGTAGCTACTTGTTCAACGAGCGTTCATTTAAAATATGACAAACATACCAATAGCAAAATCTAACAATTTTCATTCAAATAACAATTTAAACCGCAACCCAAAGCCATTACTAAGAAACAACAATAATTCAACATCGCTTATTTCGCAATCAACTCGTGTGTAGGTGAAGAATTATGTATGACATTAATAGTGTCCTTGGCTACATCTATCCCTTCTAATTAATGTTTGGGAGCATCCAAACTCGCTAATAGGCGAGACGCCTACCTCGGTGATCTATTATCGAGAAACGATTAGGTGGTAGGGGCGTTAGTAGTTACTGCATACTGATTCAAATTTCGATATAAAAATTGTGATATATAAATGTTTATTTTTTATGCCCAATCGAAATCCACAGAGAATGACCCTAAACTATACGTAATTAAATCTAAAGGGTGAGTATACACATTACACAAGGTCAAAACCGGTCATTCTGCTAAGTCAATTGACTCTTTTAATTGGATCTCGGTTGAATGATTCTTTACAACAGTTAATTCTTTTATCACTTACATTCTTATAAATGGTACAGTACAAGCTTACTTATTAAAAGCATACAATTTCTGTTCTATTACAAGTATAATAATTCAGTTAGAGGCCAACCCTGGTGTCGGAGTTTCAAACCGCCTTAAGGCCTCCGACATGGTCTACCGATTGCACCAACCGGAACCGACTGCTTAACGTGCCCTCCAAAGCACGGTAGCGCTCAGATATAAATGCCTATCAGCCACCCATCTAAGAAGGGACCGAGCCGCACGTTGCTTAACAATCGCAATGAACTTAATAATACAAGTAATAACTAAAAACGCCCATAAAACTGCGGGACCCCGCTAGTATCGATACAGCTACTTAGAATAATATTAAATCGATTATTTCTATATTGTAGATCATAATCGATAATGTGAACACTTAATTGCAAATCGTGGCTACACAAAGACATATTTCAAATATTAATTGTCTTATCGATTTGAATTAAATCGATGCAGGGCTTAATCTAGAGTTGTAAATGAAAACGTGATAGTATGAACTATAAACATCGAATGAGCTTTCCTTGGACCGCCCAGTAGTTAAGATTGCTCTTAGTAATTTTAGTATAGAATCATTGGGTTAGAATATTGAGCTTTATTGAATTCTTCTTCGTTGAATTATTCTAGCAATGTGTAAGCTCCTTAAATCTAAACGAGGTAACATCTAATCTTCTAATATATGAAATTCTCGTGTCACGGGGTGCGTGGTTGAACTCCTTTGAAACGGCTCGACCGATTCTTATGAAATTTTGTGTGCATATCGAGTAGGTCTGAGAATCGGACAACATCTATTTTTCAACCCGAAATTCCCGCGGGAACGGGTACAACGCGAGTGAAACCGCGGGGCGCAGCTAGTAAGTATATAAAATTCTCGTGTCGCGGTGTCAAAGTCAAAGTCAAATATTTTTATTCAGTTTTGGCCCAATAAAGGCTCTTTTGTTTGTAGTTAAACTCTTCCGAAAAAGCTTGACCGATTCTCATGAAATTTTGTGTGTATTTCGGGTAGGTCTGAGAATCGGACAACATCTATTTTTCATCACCCTAAATTCAAAGTTCACCCCTTAATTTTTATATGGCAAAACAACGATTGCCGGGGCAGCTAGTTGAGATATAATATTGGAGTCATCATGCCCTAAAGTGTTACAATGTTCATTTTCAAAAAAGGCGAAAGTCACCTATAAGATTGTCACTATTATATTTCTCTTCTAGGCTGTTTTTGAAAAAAAAACATTTTGTATTATATTGCATCGTAATTGGTCAATAATCTTCAATACGATAGCGGAGAGAAAAATGGAAAGAACTCAATCAACAAGAGCCTAGCTCCTTAGATTAAAGTAAGAGAGAGAGCGAGAAAGATAGAGAAAGAGATAGATAGATAGATAGAGAGAGAGTTAAATAGAAAGATAGAGAGAACGAGAACGAGAGAGAGAGGGAAGACAGAAAGAAATAATACTTTGCATATCTTAACTAAACCCTAAAGCTAAAAACTAAAGCCTACAAACACAAGCAAAACAATCGAAAACAAGTCCAGTAAAGGTCGGTGCACATTAACATTACTCGGGCAACAATTCCGATGATGCAACGGTTGTAGGAGACAAATTATGCGAGAGATTAGCAATGGATTTAAGGACGTTGCGACATCTATTGTTTGCCGATACATAAACACATACCGGAGTTAGCGCGTGTGGAACTGGCTTTATGCTCGTCGGTTAGGAATATTAAAGTGGTATTTAATGTTTTCATATTAACGAACTAGCAGCACTCCGCGGTTTTATCAGCGTTGTGTCCGTTCCCATGGGAATTTTGGATAAAAAAAAATCGCGTTGAATGTGGCTATCTATTACAAAAAGAATTATTCAAATCGGACAGGTAAATCCCGAGATTAGGAACATACAAACTTTAAAAAATTTACCTCTTATTAATAATGTATAAGTAAGTATAGTAAGTAAATGACATGGTCGCTATATTTGATGCTACTAAAAAATTTGTGCATAGGTAAATCTTTTCACGCCTCACATATGAAGCAGGATAATGAGAAACTTCACTTAGGGTCTAGACAGACGGACTGCAATTCAACTGCAATCCGACTGCCAAATGGCAGTTCAGATGCAGTTTGAATGCAGTTGGCTCGACTGCAATCAAACTGCACGTCGACGGGCAGTTGGCGTGCAGTTGGATTGCAGTCTGTCGTTGTAACTGCACTCAGACTGCAATCCAACTGCACGCCAACTGCCCGTCGACGTGCAGTTTGATTGCAGTCGAGCCAACTGCATTCAAACTGCATCTGAACTGCCATTTGGCAGTCGGATTGCAGTTGAATTGCAGTCCGTCTGTCTAGACCCTTAGAATTCAACCTTTATTGTACCTTTATGCGGAAAATAAATTAATATGAATATGAAAAAAAAGACTAACGAATTTTTATAAGAACCTTTTTTTAAATGGTCAACTTGTTAACAAAAACACGATTGTAAGAAAAGCATACTCTTTTAAAAAACTTACCGAAGGAATTCTGGAGTTGATTCATAAAAAGTGAAAAGTAGAAAAGTATGGCCAGTAATTATGTACTGTTAGACAAAGTCCTCTCATCTCACAGAAAGTATTAGTAGGTACACTAAGGAGGCGTAAGGTACACTGAGACTCACCTTTAGTTACCTACATACACCATTTGTAACTCGAGAACGGCTGGATTGATTTTAATGACTTTTTATTTATCTTGGTCCGGAATAAGATAATAAGTAATCAATTCCCGAAATTCCCACGGGAACGGATACAACGCTGGTAAAACCGTGGGGCACAGCTAGTTGAGATATAAAACTCATCAATTGTGGGTGTCACCAATAAAATTTATGCTCAGGTACAAAATGAAACTGACAGTTAGCCAATACGTCAATACTCGCTGATATTTGAAGGTCGATCAGCAAAACAGTGTATGCAAATTAGAATAAATTATACGCTTCAATATTATTTATAAATGAATAATACTTGGGAGACAAGAATATCCATAGAACTTGGTAGAGGTGGGATTATTATGTAAAATACTGTCAGCACCAAGAAACGCTTATAAGGAGCATTAAGTGAAATTAAACATTTTTAAACCGAAAACGGATGGACCTATTTTTACCAAACATAGCTAAAACCATCGCAATGAAACTGGCTATCAAATTAAAACAATCGCATCGAAATTGGTCAGTCCGTTTGAGAGCTAAGATACCACAGACACACACACAAACTTATAACATCCCTTGTTTTGCGTCAGGTGCCAAAAATTGAAACGTTTGATAGATGTTACATATTTCTTACAAGGAAATTAAAACGCAGGCAATAACAATATATCTTCCATCTTTTATGTCTTATAGAGGAAGTGAGATAGAGAGAGAAAGAGAGATGTCGTTATAGAAGAGAAGAACTGAGACAAAATCTCTGACTTTGAATCTTGACTCTGGAGGCTTTTTATTCAACTTTATATTCAGATCTCGCAGAAGTCGTTCACCAACTCATTATGTAACCACTGCGAGGAACAAATCAGCTTGATTTGCATAGTCCTTGTTTGCTGTTTTATCTTTTGTGGGCTGTTTGGTTTTACTGGCATCGATTATTGCAATAAGTATTGGGCAAAATGTGTGAGTGACACCGCTTTTTGTGTAAACAGTAAACAATACAAATATAATAAAGCTATGGAGTTTGATTTTTGTTTGAAAGTAGTAATCTCAGTATTGACCAATCCGATTTCAATAATTCTTTTTGTAATGGATAGGTAGCTATCCATGGTCCGTTGAATGTACATAGATTCAACGGATAGATTATAGGCTATTTTCATCCCAAAATTCCAACGGGAACGGGCACAATGCGGGGGAAATCCCAAGGCACTGAAGAAAAAGTGATTTAAAGAAATATTTTAGGAAGAATATTTTTTGGTGTAAGTTGACTTGACCCTAGAGTTGGGATCAGAGTTGACCCTAGTGTTTCGTCAGAATTTTTTTCCTTCACCTTACTGATTTTCCTAACAGCCCCCAAAAATGACTTTCAAGGATAATGAGACAGAGTACTGCCTTATTCATAAACGCTCTTTAGCTAACAACTGTTAAAAACTGTTTTGTCTCTTTTGCTCTTTGTAAAATAGCGTATGTCGGAAAGGGTCAAACCATTTGTTGACTAAAATGCTGTTTATAAGCGTTTATGAACATGATCTAAGTTATTCTAACTATGTATTAAGTTAAGTTTTAACTAACCATTATCTATATATATAAAAGAAAGTCGTGTTAGTTACACTATTTATAACTCGAGAACGGCTGAACCGATTTGACTGAAAATTGGTGGAGAAGTAGTTTAGAACCAGGAGACGGATATAGGATACTATTTATCCCGCATTTCCTACGGGGACGGGTGCGCTGTGGGTGAAACCGCGGGGCACAGCTAGTTATTGATAAATTACACAACATCTATGGTACAGAACTGATAATCACCATAATTCACTTCGACCATTTAATTCCTGACCTACTGTCACGGGCCGCTTGTCATAATCATATCTATCATTACGTCATTACAGCAATCTTGTTGCGAGTAAGCTCGTGACATTTTATAAGTAGCTTGTCAACGAGTTAGGGTGCGTGTTTAATAAAGATATGCAAGGCAGCGTGAGGAAGCAGTCACCAATATCAGGTAGCGTTTCCATTGAAGCGGAGCGAAGCAGTGCGAAGTCTTCTTCATCGAGTGGATGGTCAACCTGACCAATCCTGGTGTCAGAGTTATTGAGCTGCCAAAGGCCTCTGACATGGCTCATGTAACGACTACTATCCAAAGAAAGTAACAAGGGACCGACGGCTTAACGTGCCCTCCGAAGATTCAGCCTGCAATGCCTTAAACAAACTGAGGACAGTCTCACAAAGAGATTTTTGTGAGATATTGTCCCCACCGGGAATCGAACCCGGAACCTCCGGATCGTGGGCCGAGTGCTCAAACCATAAGACCGCGGAGGCTGTAGTTGAATTAACCAATCACAGCGCATTGGAATGCATTGTGATTGGTCAATTGGACTTCGCACCGCTCCGCTCCGCTTCAATGATAACGCCTCATATTGTAATATAAAGTTTGTAAAGAAATGTGGATGGATGTTTACTCTTTCACGCAAAAAGTACTAAATGGATTGTAAGGAAACTTTCCAACAATATAGCTCAAATATAGGCCGTAATAATATATCTCTTAAGCTATGGACTATTCATTTATCTCAAAGTTGACCAGCGGAACAGTTTAAGTTTATGCAAATGATCAGACTTAGTCATAATACCTCCGCGCCACAATTTAGACATAACCAAACTCCCACACTGCAACTCAATGTCCACTCGATCACTACCAATAGAAATCTGACTTTAATCGCGCAAAAACACGAAGAAATAATGAGTGAAATCTCAGCTCCTACAGACCGCCCGCGGAGGCTACGGGCGGTCAACGAGACTGCGATACTGGTTGCCTCATATGGAGAGCAGCGGCTGGCGATAACGTGATCTACTTGACCTATGCTATCGTGATCCTTTGAAATTGAAAGTGATCACTCACCGATGATGTCTAATGCCTATTTTGGAGCTAAGTGAAATGTTCTCAAATAGAAATACCTTAATGGGAAGGTCTGAGCCATTTAAAGGCAAAACACCGTGATCATAACAGGTATAATTTTTTGTACCCCATGGTAACGTACTTTCCACCATAAAACAAATCTCTGTACGAGTATATCCTCTTATCTTATGCACACAAACCTTCGGCTTTAAGATAAGATAACAATATTTAACGTTAACAATCTCATGTTACGCGATCACGAAAACCTTTTAACATCATCGCGTAAATTGTTGGCTATTATTGAAAATATCGTGTATCATAATAATGTTATGAGTTCACAATAGATAAGGCGGTGCGGTAATAGGTTGCTGCTAAACAAGTTGAATGAGATATCAAGAGTCGGATCGCTGAAGGCGTGCGACCCGAGATTGACGTTTGATGTATTGAGTATTTATGACTTACCGAATAGGGAGCCGGCTGGGGCTGCGAGGACAGCTCGCTCCACGGCCGCAGCAGGGCCCTTTCCGCGTCCGCACCGACCACGGCAAAGCTCACACCACACTTTCGCCAAAGAGAAAGCTCGTACAGCTTCCGCCAGGGAATCCCATCGCCTTTGGCGTTTTTCTTTCTAATGCTCCCCCTAAATGACGGGGTACGGACGAAAGGCTCCGTCGGAATGCCCTTTTTGCTCACACCGCGCCACGGTGGTTTAGTGCCGTTCGCAGTTTTGCCATTTGTAACACTGTTGCCTGAACCTTTACGTTGCAATGATGGCTTGTTAGGTGTCAGCGTTTTCCTCTTTTCGTCAAATAACACGGCATTGGCCAAATCTTCGTCGTGATTGGATCCATCTGATTTCACTTCTTCGATAGTGACCACGGCTGATTTTCGCTCCCTGCAGCTCGATCTCAACGGAGTCCTATTGAAGTTTTGTTTGTTTTTTTCGCCGTCGACTTCGTCGTGTAACGTTGATATGACGCTATCGTCGGCGTATCTCATTCGAGCAGTCTTCATTAGAGAAGCTTTAGTATTTTGGGTGAAAAGTCTTTCACAAGGATCCAAGTTCTTATTCTCAGGTTTCAATTTGAGACTTTCAGAATCTGTGTCGCTGTGACCTTCGTAAGAGCTGGTGCTGTTACTGAAGCTTTTCGTGAAGTCATTGCACTTGATGACGTGGTTATTTTTGTCGGCTTCCTTGATTTCTATGAAGCATTCATTCCTGAAGGATTTCTTCGATTGGAGACTGGTGTTGGAGTCTGACTTGGCGAGGGGGTTGTGTTTGTGGTCGCCGCATCCATTGGCGTGGGCTTTGCCCGTGCAGTGTTTGTGTATTTTCGCCAGCGCTGCAAGAGTCTTGTTCCCGCTGGGGGACACCTCGTCCCCTCCGCGGAGCGACTGCTCAAACGAGCCCTGAACGTGGAACATTCTTCACCCACTTATCCGCAAACGTTCTCATACATACCACCTGACATTTTAAGGGTCAGAGTTCGATTGATTTAATCATTTTAAAATGTCACTGTAATAAGATCACTTAGTACATTTATGGTGCAAATCGACGAGATGTGGTACAGATAAGTGGTACTATTATTGCTATCGATATTAAAGATCTAGTGGTTAATGTTATGGATATTTTTCCACCATGGTTAATTTAATCCTTTCACTGTAATGGGATTTAATAGCGTCCGTACTCTGAACGGCGAAGCGTGAATTCTGCACGCGTTATTCTGACGTCTTACAACAAATTATGTTCGATTCGAGCGTGTAATGGTGGTATAATCTGGAGATACTGGTCTTAATAGAATACAATAACCACGCATGGGTTAGGTGCTAGTTACTTAAATCGATTTTATGCTCGATTTCAGAATAACGACATTAGTTAACATAAATTAAAATCGATAGCGGAATGGGACTAGCAAGTCTACTTATTAATGTTATTTTTATTACATTTTCTGTTGTAAATATGCATGTATATTATTTATGGATATACATATATGTCATATATTGTTATGAGAGCCGTAACATTATAAAATAAATATGTAAGACCTTATACAAGTGTCGCAATGTTGTGTCAGCTGATATAAATATGAACCAATAAAACTGTATTTAGTTTCTATGTTACTGTACTTGTAAATAATAATTGAATAGAATGTTGCAATTTTGTTTATTAGATTACTAGTCGCACCCCGCGGTTTCACCCGCGGTGTACCCGTTCCCGCGGGAATTTCGCGATAAAAAGTAGCCTATGTCCTTTCTCAGGCTCTGGACTAACTGTGTACCAAGTTTCATTCAAATCGGTTCCGTAGTTTTGGCGTGAAAGCGTAACAGACAGACAGACAGAGTTACTTTCGCATTTATAATATTAGGATATCTATATTATCAATTTCTTTTTTTAATTACCGCAAATTGAGAAGAACCATTAAACAAAAATGCCACTGACATTCACCCATTCAAGTATAGTCCAGCTTCACTTTACTCAACAATCGCAGTTAAGCTAATATCGCTTAGTCTTACTACGTCACAAACGCTACAAAACTCATCAGCCCCGTTAAGCCTATAAGCCGATGACCTTGTCTTGTATTGCCAAGGTCTTATAGTAAATATTTCCCCATTAAACAAAACACATAAACTTTTCCGTCAAAAATTAAGAAAGCATATCGCTTTACTTCTCGTATCCACTACATCCAGTCAGACCGGCTAGCATAGAAACGAAGACTTATATCTTACTAGCCGTGCCCCGCGTTATACCCGCGTTGTGCCCGTTCCCGTGGGAATTCCGGGATGAAAAATAGCCTATAACCTTCCCGTTGAATGTGGCTATTTATTACAAAAAGAATTATTCAAATCGGACTGGTAATTCATGAGATTACCTCAAACATACAAACAAACAAACAAACTTACACTCAATTTAACTCAATTTAACAATTTACCTCTTTATAATATTAGTATAGATCTACTCTTCCCCAGAGATTTGGTAGAGAAACTGATGTTACCACTAATAAACTGCCTAATAATTCGACGTTGCAACACCGGGTTCATTTATTCTATTCGATTGTTCATTCCACTGACTCTCTTATGATTGGCTGAATATTGTATGACAGTGACATGTTTGACACATTTTTAATCCGTTTAGTCTTCACTTGAGAGTAGAAACGAGTATTTGACGTTACATGTAGATATAGAGATATTTATCAAAAAAAAGTAGAGATACAACGAAGAGAAAGGCTTTGTCTTCAGTGATATGCTAGCCGGTCAAACCTTTCGACTAATTCATTTATCATGCAATGTCAATATTGACTGAATGGTATCTAATATCTTCTTTGGTTAGTGGTACTGCCGTGGGAATGGGTACCGACTTTCATTTTTTATCGAATTAGCACTGACTGACACGTTTATGAACTTTTCTAGTACACTTATCAGTTTGGGTGATAGCCTAAATTGTGCCTAAAATGTTTAGGTATATCGGTATTGGTCGGAGGTAAATTGCGATAGGCTATAGATTAGTAGATACCATATTCATTTTTGAAGTGAAAACTTCTTTAGTTGTGTACTTTTTTTGTGATAGGTATAAAACAATGTTAAACTCGCGTCAGGACACGTGACCTGATCGAAAATTCGTAAGACGTTTTGAGTTCTTCGACTCCTCCTCGCTGTATTGATATCTTCGGTGAGACGAGAGGCTTTTGCCCAGCATTGTGACATTACAGGCTCATACTTTACATTTTCCACTAAAAATCAAGCTATACATAACATAATTCCCCACAAATTGCCATCACAGTTAACCAACAACTTAATCAAGACCACTCAATAACTGTACAAAATCAATCTTATCTAATAATAGGCGGATAACACATTTCCGAAACACAGAAAATATTAAATAATATAATACTGTTGCTTCACGAAACTCACACACATTTTACGTAATGTTTCTCTGTGAATAAACATAGCCTAAATGCTTGCAGTTGGTCAATGGTTGGACAGACATAACAAATCGCTCTACGGTATAGAGCCATGTCGTTTTAAACTTAGATGGGTAGACAAGCTTATAGGTAACTTCTTGGTTTCAACTATATTTCAAACGCTTTAATAACCAGTATCGAATTTACCATCTATCTTTCCATGCAAAACAAAGTCCCGGACAGATAGGCAAAGATTTCAACAGAATGGGAGTTCCAGGATGCCCTCAGGCCCACAGAAAAAATCAAGAGGATGGTGCCAAAATTCCCACAGGAACTAGTACAACTACCAGTCTACACTAATATAATAAAACTGAAGAGTTTGTTTGTTTGATCTTGCTTATCTCAGAAACTACCCATCCGATTCGAATAATTCTTTTTGTAATGGATAGCCACATTCAACGGGAAGGTTATAGACTATTTTTCATTCCGACATTCCTACGGGAACAGGCACAACGCGGGTATAACCGCGGGGTGCTGCTAGTAATATAAATAAGCAAACGATTATGTTGATGTATGGAGTTTTTTATTGTGACATGGTTTCAAGTAGTCAGTATATTTACGCAGACAGTTCTAGTAAGTCTAGACGTAAGTCATTTTGTACACTTATTAGCGGAACTAATTTTAAACGGCTTCTAGCTTAGTTCGACACTAAACAAACATTTTAAGTGTTTTTATGAAACCGCACTGCTCAAGTACTACTGTTATGCATGTGCTAATGACAATGACAGATGCCATATTACTAAATGACAAATATTTTAAATCTATACCTACTTATGTCATCTAATATATAAAATTCTCGTGTCACAGTTTTCGTTCCCGTACTCCTCCGAAACGGCTTGACCGATTCTCATGAAATTTTGTGAGCATATTGAGTAGGTCTGAGAATCGGCCAACATCTATTTTTCATCCCGAAATTCCTGCAGGAACGGGTACCGCGGTTGAACTCCTCTGAAACGGCTCGACCGATTCTCATGAAATTTTGTGTGCATATCGGGTAGGTCTGAGAATCGGACATCATCTATTTTTCATCCCGAAATTCCCGCGGGAACGGGTACAACGCGGGTGAAACCGCGGGGCGCAGCTAGTCTATAATATAAAAATGTATCGCAAAATGTGTTGGTAAGCGCATAACTTCAGAACGACTGCACCAAATTGGATGATTCTTATTTTAATGTGTTCCTTATTGTCTGGACAAGGTTTTTATATAAGTAAAATAAGGAATAAAAATCTCAAAATTCCCACGGGAACGGGGGCGCTGCGGGTGAAACCGCGGGGCACAGCTAGTATTAATATAATTCAGTATGTTTTTATTGTTTGTACGTTGTACGTTCGGGTTGGTCTCGGGAATTACCAGTATGGTTCGAATAATTCTTGAATATGACTCGAATAAATTTTGTTTTGGTAGCTTCAGCATTATTCAAAAGGTCATATTTATCCCGTCGTGTTTTATCCCGTAATTCACAAAAAGCAGGTAAAACCGTAGGGCACTGCTAGTGAGAAAGTAAGAGACTACAATTAATGTAAATTAAAAAAATCTGAAATCATGAAATGAACATTTTACTTAATTTATTTTCATTCCAAAATTCTTCCAATAACACACCAAAAACGCTAACAAGAGACGAAATTCTTTAAAAACCACTTAGTAAATTTATATACATATCTTAATTTGACATCGAAATATTAAGAAACTAACCAGTAGGCTGTTAAGTACCAAATTACTTTCTACCTCATTTCTCCGGTCGGTGAAACAATATGCTCACGTTGCGTAGGAAGGCAGGTAGCAGTTAATTTGTGGAATGAAACACTTTGGTACATGTAGAAAAGTTCACTATGGTCCATTTTCCCAAATATCTATCCAGTTCGATAAATGGAATTTCTTCGGCTTTCTTAGTGGAAATTAAATGAGTGATTTTGAAATGTTTGACGTTTCTAATTGATACTCTAACTTTATAATATAACATCTTTAAAAAACCGAAATCTCAACACCAAATATCAATTTCATATCTAAATTACAAATCTTGAAATAACACAGTTAAACTGCCCCACACATATACTTTCATTAAATCAGCACTCAACTAATAGACGTAATTTTGCATACATTACATGTCAAAATCACTCATTAAATCTCTACTAGGGAAGAATTAGACGTCACCGACTGCGGGTGTCAAAACTAATAATTTCTTCTTCTTTTTGGTGAGTTCCAGAAGTGGTCTACAGTGAACATAGCTAACGTTACTATGAAGATATTATCACTATATTAAGATGCGTGTCTTCGCCCACGATAAAGAAAATACTTTTTCTTTGAACAAGCTTATGTAAAATTTTATTAAATTATTAAATATCTCTGCTCTTACATAAATATTACAACTTTATTGGTGATATTTTTAATTTATTTTAGTTAATTTCAATATAACACGCGTTATGTGGTGATCTATTGTGCTTTCAAAGACTTTTAAAGGTTATTTATTTACTGAGCTATTGTTGATGGAATGAAATCAAGAGATTAATATGTTTTTTGGTTATGTTCACAAAATCTATACTATACAAAAGAAAGTCATGTTAGTTACACCATTTATAACCCGAGAACGGCTGGACCGATTTTAATTATTCTTTTTTATTTTATTAATCTTGGTTAGGCATGGGATAATAATTAATAAAAATCCCGAAATTCCCACGGGAACGCGTGCGTTGCGGGTGAAACCGCGGGGCCCGATTGTTATACATAAATAAACAATTACACCAAGATAAAATACGCACTGCTAAATGTAATAAAATGTATCACATATGTTAATGTAATGTAGTTTTCGTGTTAAAGAGTAACAAACATAATATACATCCATCCTCACAAACTTTCGCATTTATTATAGTCGTATCAGTAAGATTCCAATACATTCAGGACAAATTCACAAGCGGTTAGTTGTCTTCTTCATTCAATAACTTTAATCAAATTCAAATGTAGAAAGTACCTCAAAAGTGTATCAAAATGATAATATGTACTATTTTTCGATTTCTTCAAAGAAGATGGTGTAAAGATTTAATCGGAATTTTGAAACTTAAACCCGTCAACAAGTCATTTATAAAGTCATCTTTAAGAAAAACAAACATGAATATTAATAAGTAAGCGATTCGGCGATTAATTTATACCCGAAATGGACTGCTAATAGCCTCATTAGGTTATTAAGAAATATGCGTTCCGAATCTATACTTCACTACATAGTATAAAATAAAGTCGCTATTTTTGTCTGTTTGTTTGTCTGTATGCTTAAATATTTAAAATTACGCAACGGATTTTGATGCGGTTTTTTGTAATAGGTAGAGTGATTCAAGAGGAAGATTTTTATGTAAAAAAATTCTCGGAATTCCCACGGGAACGGGCACAACGCGGGTAAAACCGCAGGGCGCTGCTAGTATACAATAAAACCGAAAAGAGTTCGTCTTCTGTTTGTTTGAAGGCGCTTATCTCAAAAACTGCCAATCCAATTTCAATTATTCTTTTTGAAATGGATAGCCACATTCAACGGGAAGGTAATAGGCTATTTTCATCCCAAAATTCCTACGGGAACAGGCGCTATGAAGGTAAAACCGCGAGACGCTACTAGTAAAAAAACATACGATCTTAATGTGTAGATATTAGTATACAAATATTCAAAGTTGAGGTTTGTGAATATTCATATCTGTTCTATAATTAAAAGGATTTGACCGCGAGATAACACATCATATATTTCGTCCTAATCTGCATATTTAATCGATTTGCTTACTGAATTACCCGCCATATTATTTTAACATTCTTATTACAATAACGAAAGTTGATTGATTGATACATTTATTGGTCCTGGAATATTTTTCTTTGTTATTGTTCTATATTTATAGAGAACTAGCCGCGCCCCGCGGTTTCACCCACGTTGTACCCGTTCCCGCGGGAATGTCGCGGTAAAAAGTAATGTCCTTTCTTAGGCTCTGGTCCAACTGTGTACAAAATTTCATTCAAATCCGTTCAGTAGTTTTGGCGTGAAAGCGTAACAGACAGACAGAGTTACTTTCGCATTTTTAATATTAGTTAAGATTGCCATATTTTAAATTCTGGGCGTTAGGAGCATAAATACGAGTATCTCATATTATTTACCTGAGCGTCATAAAAAAGAGTACATTCACGGCCTTACTTTATTGAAAAAAATATTTACAACGCGGGTAAGACCGCCAGGCCCTACTAGTGATATCATAAACACATTACCCTCCGGTTGTGGCAGTCGGGTAATAAAAGTCTTTCTCACTGAATGTACAGCAATGCAATATTTATTGGACCATAAGTATTTTTATACCATAACTAATATTTTGATATCAGCTTAGTTTATAGACGTACGGGTCAAATGTTGAATTATTTTGCAATAACGACCAATGAGCAAGCATTGGTATTTGAAATATTTGTCGCTCTGTGGATCATATTTCATTATATTGGTATTCGGTTTTAGTGGTGCGATTTGAATATCAATATTGTTGATATTTGTGTTAAGATGACTCCATTTTGGAATGATTGTGAACGAATTTTTGAAATATTTTTCGTATCGAGAGTTATAAAGTACCAGAAGTGTAGAACTAGTAAAGAGATCACAATGTTTATGTAGGAATAGTACATATACATAACATACACTAAAGAAGTATATTAGTAAACTAATGTATGTCTGTGAATACAGATTCGACAGCAGGCTCCGTGGTCGGCCGTTGAATACATTACGATAAATATTTAAATATTCGTGTAGTATAAAAGCTGGTTTATAATACAACTGAGCGAAAATAAGATTTAATAGCGTTTCGTCCAATACGCTATAATGATATCAACTTTACACTTAAAAGTTGACAAAACTTTAGGTAGCTTGTTACCTAAGAGGCGAAAAGAGGGGTGTTGTAGGTTTGACAGGTGTGTTTGTCTGTCAAACATCGTGGTTCCTAAATGAATGGCTTTGAATATAGTTTTTTGTTCTTAAAATGCTGGTTACCCGGGGGCATAAAAACAATAGTTTTATATTTATTCAACACTAGCAGTGCCCCGCGGTTGTACCTGCGCTGTGCCCGTTCCCGTGTGAATTTCGGGATGAAAAATAGCCTATAACCTTCCCGTTGAATGTGGCTATCTATCACAAAAAGAATTATTCAAATCGAACTGGTAATTCCTGAGATTAACTCGAACATACAAACAAACAAACAAACAAACAAACAAACTTACAAATTTTACCTTTTTATAATTTTGGTTTAGACTTAGATTATAGAAAGTACTAGATGTAGCATTCAAATGTATTTACAAGCTACACGCTGTGTCCAAAAACAGAACAAAGTCCCTCGCGTGGTGTTGTTAGCTCTCGCATTATTTGCCCATTTTTGGGGTAAATTTTGGGAGTTTCGGAGGTAATATGATAATAGAATAAAAATTGTCCTTTTCTTTATAACTATGTACCTACCTGATTATCTCAAGAAATAGATAGGTATATTAAATAAAACACGGTGTTAAGGTGGATGTTTGCACACTTTTATCGGGTGATGGAAAAATTATATATTTTTATTTTATTTTAAAGTATTCGGAAAACTTACAGCTAGGTACAAGAGTTACATAAAAAAAGAATAATAACTTAGGGCCAATTACAATTTTTCACTATCTAAGATGGCTAATATAGAAACATAATTTTATACCCGCTCCCCCTCTCCCCTTCTACCTCACACGCACACCAAAAATTTGTTTAGAAATCCTATAGACTAACATACTTACTATTTAATAGGATTGTTAGGTTAGGTACATAGGAGCCGCACTTAGGCTTTATACTTTCTTTTTTCAAGTTGGTTATTTTTTATTATATTACTTATTAATATTCTACAACGAATTAAAGCCCTCAAAAGGTAATAAAAAGAAGGGTAAATCAAAACTCTTATATTGGCAACACTAGCATAGATTGACGCATCACTCTCTATGACAATTGAAATCTGAGAAAATAATTAAATATTTAAATAAGACGATACCTAAATGCGATACTTACACGTGAAATGTGATCCCATCCTGTTTCTTTTTCAGACCCACTGCATTTTTACAGGTAGGAATGACACAAGACGGCATAGTTTCGTGAAATTGGTCACGGGTAAAACACGTTAGCGCGTTCCGACGGTCACAAAGTGACTGATCGGTTGCGCATCAAACTACACTATTTAAGGCTAGTTTGAGTAGCTACAGTATTATGCGCGCTCACGGGTTCTGGTTATTCTGTATTCTGAGGGTTTAGAAGTATGGACTTAATATGATTTATTTTAGGCACACACCCTTGACTCTTTTGAAAGTGTCAACCATGTTAATTACTTTAAATATACGAGAATCCTAAAAGCTTAGTAGTAAACGTGTATTAACGAGAATTTTACATATTATTTTTCAATAAATTAACTAATTTATTTTATACGATAAGACTGGTTTCCCAGATGGTTGATTATTTTTATTTAACTAATAAAGTTTTTTATTTGGTGAATCCTCGAAAATAACATAAACAGGTAAAAACTTGAGTGTTTGTCACATAGAAAATAATATTTTAATGAAAGGTTAAATTAGTATGTTTGTGCAAAATAACTCTTCAAGCATTAAAACGACTTCAAACAAGTATTTTATGAGAAAGTACACCTTTTATTAACTAACTAGCAGCGCCCCGCGGTTTTACCCGCGTTGTGCCCGTTCCCGTGGGAATTTCGGGATTTTTTTTACATAAAAACCTTCCTCTTGAATCACTCTACCTATTACAAAAAACCGCATCAAAATCCGTTGCGTAATTTTAAAGATTTAAGCATACAGACAAACAGACACGAAACAGAGACGACTTTATTTTATACTATGTAGTGATACCTACTCATGTGCTACGGAGTCCAAAAACTACTACTACTACCATTATGAATTAAAATCATTCTTGCTCGGAATTGAAGCCGATTAGATTAGATCGATTCGTTTTTTACTTTTGTATCAAAAAAGCTTGTTTTTAAATGAAAAATGTCACGAATAAAAACTACTTTTTGAATTAAAAATAAAGCGACTTATTTATAAGTAAAACCACAAATCGTGTCTAGTTTTATTAGCTAAATCCGTGATATTTACAACTCGATCGGCGCCCACTTTATGAGGGATTAGGCGATACTTAAAATCTGTATCTCGAATTAATACTCGATATTTAATACGAAACGAGATGGATTAGTTTTTATTGCCAATAGTAGGGGCCAATTTTGTTTGGTGGCATCGAATGTATTTTTAAGTCGCGAGAGGAGAGGTCTTTGGCCAGTAGTGGGACATTATAGGGAGCGATGTTAAATCATTGCGATTGTTAAGCAACGTGCAGCTCGGCCCCTACTTGGATGGGTGGCCGATAGTGGTATTTCTCTCTGAGTGCTACCGTGCTTCGGAGGGCACGTTAAGCAGTCGGTCCCGGTTGTTTCAATCGTCAGACCATGTCGGAGGCCTTTAGGCGGTCTAACCTCTCGACACCAGGGTTGGTCACTACCCTACTCAAATTTACTTACCTACTTAGTAGAATCAATACTATCATTTTATTCTACCGATGAGAATTATTTATCGTTAAGGTGAATCTTTGATACAAGAGCTGGCACATTACTATTCTGTAAACTATTAAGACACTAACAGCGCCCCGCGGTTTCACCCGCGTTGTACCCGTTCCCGCAGAAATTTCGCGATAAAAAGTAGCCTATGTCCTTTCTCAGGCTCTGGACTAACTGTGTACCAAGTTTCATTCAAATCGGATCAGTAGTTTTGGCGTGAAAACGTAAAAGACAGACAGACAGAGTTACTTTCGCTTTTATAATATTAGTTAGGATTAATAAAATTAAAATGTCTGTGCTTCATATCAAAATAACAACTTAAGCGGTATAATATATTCTACCCCTCAGGGGTCTAACTTAATTGTAATTTTCGCTAACTTAATTACATTTTAATCACAAAATGATAACAAAAAGCTAATGGTTTACTAACGATAAGTATACTACGCTCGGTCAGAAAACCGTACATTGAACATCCAATGTTACTAATCCCATACAATAATTTCAATCAGACATCAAGTTAAAACCACCACAACTTTCTTTATTTCTGAACTAGCAGCGCTCGCGGTTTTACCCGCGTTATGCGCGTTCCCGTGGGAATTTCAGGATTTTTATACTTATAAACCTTCCCCTTGAATCACTCTGACTATTTAAAAAAACAGCATCAAAATCCGTTGCGCAGTTTTAAAGATCTAAGCATACAAAGGGACAGACAGACAGCGGAAAGCGACTTTGTTTTACGAGTATACTATGTAGAGACAAGGTATACTCAAATTAATATTGAAATGCCTAAAATAAAAGGAAATGCAAAGGATACTCGTAATAAATGTTTCGACGCGCGGGACTAAATATAAAATACTCAGAACTAATGGAAGTCGTTTTGTTTCTCTCATATTTTTATAGCGATGGCTTCCTTTTGGGATTCCGTGCAGGTATTTTTGGGGCTACATTGTATGTATTGTCGATATGGAGTGCTCGTTTAGGTATGTCATTAAATGGCATATTTATAACTAGCTGTACTGACGACTTCGCATGGAATTTAACAAAAAAGTAGACAAAGTAACTTACTCACAAGGCTTCACTCTGTTGAAAAACCTCACTCACTGATAGAATACGACTTCATTCGTATAACTATTATACTGTAGCATAGCATAGTTGTGTCGGGTTGCAGGTTCGATACCCGCCCGGAGTCAACAATAGGTATGTGCAGACGTTGTTGCTGGTAACGACGTCTGGGTGTCAATTATATATTTTTATAAAGTATTTGTGTTTTACATAATACAAGCATAGACCTTAGATTGGGTCTAATTAACCGTGTGTGAATTTCAAATTCACAATTTTTATTTCCTGGCTCATTCACGAAAAAATCTCACGTAGTAAAATCATTACTAGTTTGCCAGTGAATAGACCTTTTTATACCAATAGCATATATGCTTTAAATCCACTGGATCAACGTGTATAGTACACGGCCATTTCTTGCTATACAAAAAAACTTCTCACAAGACCAGCCCGCTCCAAACTTAGTAGCTACATTCATAATCTCAGCCCAACCGGCTCGCCCAGAAATGACAAGCGAATGTCAACTAATCTCAAATAATGTCAGCCAATCTCAACATCGTAACGCAACCGCGGCAGTCATCGAATGCGCATGCGCAACCAGAAGTCAAGCTCGTCACTGTTATAAACGTAACATGTCGTCTGACTGGCTTAGAAATTAAATTAAACGTTAATC
Organism: Cyclophora albipunctata; assembly: GCA_963082685.1. NCBI lineage: Eukaryota > Metazoa > Arthropoda > Insecta > Lepidoptera > Geometridae > Cyclophora > Cyclophora albipunctata. Next base: position 5,677,939 of record OY720133.1, read on the forward strand.
GGTAATTAGTAGCGTAGTTTGTCTAAGCGGTGTTAGTTCATTGCGTTTGTTAAGCAACGTGCAGCTCGGCCTAACCTTGGATGGGTAGCCGATTGTGGCATTTCTATCTGAACGCTACCAAGCTTCGGAGGGCACAAGCAGTCTAACCTATACTCTTTGTTTGAGCGCGCTAATCTCAGTAACTACCGATCCGATTTGCATAATTCTTTTTGTAATAGATAGGCGCATTCAACGGGAAGATTATTCATCCCAAAATTCCCACGAGATCGGCCACAACGCGGGTAAAACCGAGGCGCTGCTAGTAGTTATAGTGCACTAGCCAACAGAACACTAACCTACGATAAAGTAACAGAACGTTATACCAAATTACGAGCACTCCTCACGAGAAGATTACGACAACGTGTCTTGATTGTGTAATTGGTCTCCCAATGATTGTCTCTGCCAATCTTGATATCTCCACAATTGATTAATGTCAACTTGTTAGCTTGTACTCGACTTGAATTCCTGGCTATCGATCAAATGAAGAAAGCGAAGGTTTAAGATGCAATGACTATATTTAGATTCGATCGTGTGACATCCGATAGCTATATGATAACTAAGTAAAATACAAGCCAGTAATGTGCTGGGCAAAGGCCTCTCATCTCACTGAAGATATCAGTACAGTGAGGAGGTAGGTATTGTAAACATAGAAATTAAATATTTTTTTGTCTGACTGAGCAAACGTAAGTAAGATTTTGCGAACATAAATTATCTTACTCTACTATTTAAGTACAACCAGTGAAAGATGAATTAAAACTTTTGAATAAAACTTAGCACAAAACACCTAAATGCTCTCGCTATAGGTACCACAATATGCGTAACTTATACATTACGAGTACTAGCAGCGCCCCGCGGTTTTAAAACCGCATCAAAATCCGTTGCGTAGTTTTAAAGATTTAAGCATACAGACTAACAGACAAACAGACACGAAACAGAGACGACTTTATTTTATACTAGCAGCGCCCCGCGGTTTTACCCGCGTTGTGCCCGTTCCCGTGGGAATTTCGGGATTTTTTTTACATAAAAACCTTCCTCTTGAATCACTCTACCTATTACAAAAAACCGCATCAAAATCCGTTGCGTAATTTTAAAGATTTAAGCATACAGACAGACAAACAGTGTGACAGACACGAAAAAGAGACGACTTTATTTTATACTATGTAGTGACTATGCAGTGATGATGATAAAATGCTATAAGTAAAATTATGACATGTTTCACTGTAGCACTCGAGGCTTTTACTAATCTTCACTAACTCATAACGATTGTTAAGCAACTTGCAACTCAGACAGTACTTGGATGGGATGGCTGATAGTAGCCGAGAGAAGACTATTAACTATAGGTTTTGGTTGTTTGAATGGGAAGACCATGTCAGAGGTATTTAGGCGGTCTAATAACTCCGACACCAGGTTTGGCTACTAACCTAATCAAACTTCTCCTTAATCATAAGACCTGAGCTCTTGTCGATGGATGGATTCTTTCCGCTTTTCTCTATCTTCTGTCATCCTCTTTAGCTGTTCTAACTTTACTTTCAATCAAAGATTTCATCTATACTAATAATATAAAGAGGTAAAATTTGTAAGTTTGTTTGTTTGTTTGTTTGTTTGTTTGTTTGTATGTTCGAGGTAATCTCAGGAATTATCAGTCCGATTTGAATAATTCTTTTTGTAATAGATAACCACATTCAACGGGAAGGGTAAAGGGTATTTTTCATCCCGAAATTCCCACGGGAACGGGTACAACGCGGGTAAAACCGCGGGGCGCTGCTAGTTAAGAATACATTGCAACGAATTCTATTCAACATTTAGTCCACGCACATATTATTTTAACGTTTTCTCTGTAGAGTAGACGTTTGTCTATTGCCATATGTTTAGAAATGGAAGGTAATGCAGAAACAATATAAAAGCCGTGACGATAAACAAAGATGGTTGGTGAAAACGAACGCGGGCGCGATGGTCTGTTCTTGTATAGTACGAGTTTCTTATTAAAACACCGTGACAATACTTACAATATATCTCTTCTTTACTAAAATACTTTAATGTTCAAGTAGTCATGTAAGTAACTGGATTTTATCAAAGTGTATTAATTTAATTTAATTTAAGTGATTTAAGTTAAGTTTAACATACAGAGACGTGTAATCTTTTTGGTAAATAAATAATTTCTAATTCTAATTCTACTGACCCGGCAAAGGTTGTTCTGCCATATAGAAATTAAGGGGTGGACTGGTAAGATTAATGGGGATGAAAAATATATGTTGTCCCTTTCTACCCTCTACCCGATATGCACACAAAATTTCTAGAGGATCGGTCAAGCCGTTTCGGAGGAGTTTAACTACATACTCCGCGAAACAATTTTATATATAAGACTAGCTGCGCCCCGCGGTTTCACCCGCGTTGTACCCGTTCCCGCGGGAATTTCGGGATGAAAAATAGATGTTGTCCGATTCTCAGACCTACCCGATATGCACACAAAATTTCATGAGAATCGGTCGAGCCGTTTCAGAGGAGTTCAACCACGGTACCCGTTCCCGCGGGAATTTCGGGATGAAAAATAGATGTTGGCCGATTCTCATAGATACCGGATAAGCACAAAAAATTTCATCAAAATCGGTCAAGCCGTTTCGGAGGAGTATGGCAACGAAAACTGTGACACGAGAATTTTATATAGGTATAGCAGCGCCCCGCGGTTTTACCCGCGTTGTGCCCGTTCCCGTAGGAAATCCGGGATAAAATGTAGCCTATAGCCTTCCTCGATAAATAGACTATCTAACAGTGAAAGAATTATTCAAATCGGTTCAGTAGTTTCTGAGATTAGCGCGTTTAAACAAACAAACAAACAAACAAACAAACAAACAAACAAACAAACAAAACAAACTCTTCAGCTTTATAATATTAGTATAGATTAGATGTATGTTCTTCTAGTCATGAAGGCCGGATAAACAAACAACAATATAAATGCAAATCTATTCGTAGCTGCAAGTTATTTAATTTAATTTTCAATCTTATTTGTATTGTAATAATAATCATTATTATATACGTTTTCAATATGTGTCGTGACTGCCGTTATCTGTGTTTGTATGTATGTAGGTTTGTTATTAAATTGCATGTTAAAATATGTACTGATATAGCAGCGCCCCGCAGTTTCACCCGCGTTGTACCCGTTCTCGTAGGAATTTCGAGATGAAAAATAGCCTATAGCCTTCCTCGATAAGTGGACTATCCAACACTGAAAGAATTTTTCAAATCGGACCAGTAGTTCTTGAGATTAGCGCGTTCAAACAAACAAACAAACTCTGCAGCTTTATAATATTAGTATAGATAGTACAACAGAATAATTTGTTTTCTTGTATTTTTGTTTTAAACGCGTTAATATCGGAAATTACTCAGAAACGATTAAAACAGAAACTACAGAATTTTCTATAGAAAAGCCTGAAAGCTGCATTTTATCCTAAAACTAGCAGCGCCCCGCGGTTTTACCCGCGTTGTGCCCGTTCCCGTGGGAATTTCGGGATAAAATGTAGCCTATAGCCTTCCTCGATAAATAGACTATCTAACAGTGAAAGAATTATTCAAATCGGTTCAGTAGTTTCTGAGATTAGCGCGTTTAAACAAACAAACAAACAAACAAACAAACAAAACAAACTCTTCAGCTTTATAATATTAGTATAGATTCCTGCAGTAAAGTGGATACGATCAACCGCGTGGCGAAGCTTTTAAACTCATGATGGCGTCTGTGGAACTAAACTCAGAGAATGTCTGAGTATTTCTATATAAGGAGGATTGGGGGCACGAGTTATTTTGGACGTGAACTGTTAACGGATTCTTCGGATTGTTCACTGTGTTGGTTAGGAGTCGCAGTGTTGCCTGATTTATATATAATACTAGCTGACCCGGCGAACTTCGTACCGCCTTAGTGAATGACATTGACATTCATTACGCGTGTTTTTTTAAATATGCAAAATTAAATGTATATTTTTCAATATTTCTGAGAGATTTTCTTAATATTTTTTTCCGTAAGAACCTTCTCCTAATAATAACAAATACAACAAAAAAAGAATTAGTGAAATCGGTCCAGCCATTCACGCGTGATGCCGCGACCAAGGAAAACGGGTTTCATTTTTATATATATAGATAATATACCCGGACTAATTCACTAACGGTTAATTAGACCCAAAGTAAGCTATAAGCTTGTGATATGGAAACTCACTGATACTTTACACAAACACTTTATCTATACTAATATTATAAAGCAGCAGAGTTTGTTTGTTTGTACGCGCTAATCTCAGGAACTACTGGTCCGATTTGAAAAATTCTTTTTGTAATCTATAGCCAGCAACATTCAACGGCAAAGTTATAGGCTAGGCGGGTAAAACCGCGGGACTCTACTAGTAAAAATATATAAATAACACCCAGACGTCGTCGCGAATTATATTCTACAAACAATTTATTTGTATTATATTTTGCACTAAATAAAAATGTGAATATTGTAATTTTTTTGAAGACGTGATATTTTCGAAAAATAAGAAGTTAACTTACATTTCAGACAAGTCTTAAAGAAATAACACTTTACATCTTCAAGAATCGGAGCCTCGATTTTCCCATCCAATTCTAAACTTAACCTAACACAATATTTCCCCAGGAAAACGTACATAACACGTATCACAAGCTCAATAGTAGTATTTATCTGCATTACAAGTTTACTACTTACTATGTAATGGACATTCGAAACGAATACGGTGTTTGTTTAACAATTTCACCCGACTTGAAGTCTTGTATGCCCACGCGATCGGTAGACGACTTGTGTTATATAGAGATATGCTAAATCATGGGTTTGGTAACATAATTATACTATTAATAGGTAAGTGTAAGACATTAGGGAAAGTTATATAGCTATTGGGCATGGGGTATGTATCCTATCTGTACTAATCTATAATATAAAAATGAATCGCAAAATGTGTTGGTAAGCGCATAACTTCAGAACGGCCAAATCGGATGATTCTTTTTTTAATGTGTTCCTTATTGTCAGGACAAGGTTTTTATAGTAAGTATAAGAAAAATAAGGAATAAAAATCTCAAACGGGAACGGGGGCGCTGCCGGTAAAACCGCGGGGCACAGCTAGTATGGGTAATAAAACTGTAGAGTTTGTTATTTTGTATATTTCTTAGAAAATACTAATCCGATTTGAATAATTCTTTTTGTAATAGATAGCCACATTCAACGGGAAGGTTATAGGTTATTTTTCATCCCCAAATTCCCACGAAAACGTGAACAACGCGGGCAAAACCGCGGGATGCTGCTAGTTGAATATAACTGGGCTAACCTAAGACAATCTAGACGTGTTAAGTGCTGAAATTTCAGCAGTTTTCAGTTTAATATAAAAACTATAAGGCTCTCGAATTCGAACTCAAATTTCAGAATATAAATATGTAATTTTTATCCCAACTTTATGACGGTTCGTATATCCTTAGCGATGAGGATTGTTCATAAACATTTGTAATTAAATACATAATTTAAATTATATCAATATGAATCCATCTGTTAACAACAATAGTCAATAAAAATATCAATTAACGCAAACAATTAAAATAGTTTAAATCCCATTGCAGTATAAACAATGCACTAACATCATTTAACAAAACATCGATTTGCACCAAAAACACACACACTATCACTTCACTATACCAACCGATTATTTGAAAAAAAACACTTTTCGGAATTTCGGAAAACGAAATTCGGAAAACGGAATATTCGTTTTCGTCGAATATTTAAATTTCGAACGCGCAACCGGCGAGCGTGCGCGGGAGTCGATGGCTAGAGCGAGACTGTTTGTGTATTATCTAAGATTCTAAGCGACAATATTGTGCAGTCTTGCTTATGTATCGTATTAGCAGCTGTTGTATAATAGAGGAGGTTTATGCTTATTGTCTTTGGACTTTATGGGTAAGTAAAGAAAAGTATTTCGGAAAGAGAAGATTTGTTATTATACAAGATGGTTTTAAGTTTGATATGTTACTTGATACAATTCTTATAGGCCAGCCAGCGTATTTAGAGGGGCTAGGGGGTCATGCAAACCGTGGAATCCATACTAATATTATAAAGAGGTAAAATTTGTAAGTTTGTTTGTTTGTATGTTCGGGCTAATCTCGGGAATTATCAGTCCGATTTGAATAATTATTTTTGTAATAGATAGCCACATTCAACGGGAAGGTTATATGCAATTTTTCATCCCGAAATTCCCACGGGAACGGGCACAACGCGGGTAAAACTGCGGGGCGCTAATAGTGTGTTATAAAGAAAAGCCTTTTAAATAATTTCAAGAATATCCTTATTTCACTTCATTGACATCATTCTATTCATTTTGGAATTTCCAGGAAGGTTACAGGCTACTTTTGTCCCGAAATTACCACGGGAACGGGCACACCGCAGGTAGAACCGCGGGGCGCTACTAGTCACCAATAAATATAATATCTATACTTGAGCAACGGAAACACACTTGATCGCCTTTCACCCTAAATATTGTTCTCACATCCTTTCTATAAATAAATCAACTATAATGTCAATGTCCGACTAATATCCTATTCTATTAATATTATAAATGCGAAAGTTTGTGACAATGGATGCGTATACACACTTAATATACCTATGTTTGTTATTCTTTCACGCAAAAGCTAAAGAACGGATTTGGATGAATTTTTACAGTAATATGGTTATACATCAGAATAACACATGGGATGGAACACATGGGATTTATCCCGAAATTCCCGTGGGAATGAGTACAACGCGGGTGAATCCGAGGGCGTGGCTAGTTACAAATAATCAGATATACTCCGACTACATTACCACAGGAGTAAAGAAACGGAACAGAGACAAAGCTTCTAGGGAGCGTGCGAAATTCTTACCTATTTTAGTAGGGTTGGCAAAAAATAATAAAATAAAATAAACTAACTTTTATGAACTTTTTATTAAGAAACATGTACATACATAAGGTATGTATATTTGGTATTTAAATAAGATAAGGTAAGATATTAATATTTACAAATTACTGACTCTAAATATTTTTTTTTTATAATTTTTGCATTTTAATAATTTGTTGTACCTTTTGATAGAATGGTAAATTCTGAATCTGATAAAAAGTCTTTTTAAATAATCGATTGGGAAGCAATCACATGGCATATTAAATTTACAATCTTGTACTCGTTTAAGAATATCATTACCAACATTTACAATATAGTCGAGATCAAAATATTCGCGAAACTTTTTTTCAAGCGTTTCCACAAATGCGACAAAATTGTCAGGAGGTATTATTAAAAAACCTGACCGTACACTACCTTCATTAAAATCTTTGTAATGACAAAATAAAGAATCTTTGCTCATGTTTACAGGTTGCTCAGATCTGTTAACATACAATTTTATTTTGTCACATTTGTGATTTTCGAGACATTTTTTATACAAATAGCCCGATACATACAGTAAACGAAATTTCTTTTCTTTTCCTTGTGTTATTCATACAAACACTACAATACACAACCATTTTGCAAGTCCTAAGTGCACCCCAACCCTAAATATTTACACTTGTATAACTATTTACAATATATTTAACATAAAACTATTTTTATTTGAACGCAATCTAATAAAACACGCGTTATGCAGGCCCTCCGTTTGTCAACTAGCCGAGCCGAGTGAGCGTAAACCGGTTTTATCCAGTGGCGGCGCGTTGGCGCGTGTACGCGACACAGCGGCCGGTTGACACGCACACATGCGCCGTATGCTTGTAGTGGTGTACCTACGGCGGCGCGGTTGTATGAAGCTTTGTCTCTGTTCCGTTTCTTTACTCCTGTGACATTACTGTTAATTAGTTTTTCTGTCCAATTTTGCTCATTCTACTGATATCTTCAGTGAGCGTAGTCGTAGAGGCCTTTGCCCAGCACTGGGACATAATAAGCTAATACTTACTATTTGTATTGATTTGGATAATATGTGCATGGATTGATTTATTGAATTTGTTTTGCTACGTCATTTATTTACATTTTTTGAATACTTATTTTTATATCGCGTGTTAATTTTAAACCTATGAATTTTTAAAGATAACCACTTACCTTGTTATAATGAAGAAAATATAATACGAATGATCCGTTACATACCTGAAATGAAAAAATGAGTTCATTAATTTAAGTACATGATATTTTAAACATACAACTCCCTAAATGTGAAAATTTACCCGCATAAGTAAGATCAACAAGAGGTCAAAAAGTTCAAACGCTTAGTTCAAGATAAAGTTATCTTATCTAAAACATGCACAAAATCAACAGAACTTTAATAGATTTTTAACAAAAAAATTGTTAATAAAATAATACAGTAATCTATATCGCCCTCTGGTGGCGCTTCTGATAAACTTTAACATTCATATTACGCGCCATCTATCGTAAATTAAAGAACTAATTGAATAAGCGCCATCTAGCGATTAAGCGGTTGTAGTCCAAACCAAATGTAGATGGCGCTTTGTAAAAGTTTTTATTTAATAGTTCAGCTACTCGTTGACAGATGGCACTAGTATTAAATGTAGTTCATGAAAATATGTCTAGATGGCGCTGCAATTTAGTCTAGTTCCGCTACCCACTACTAGATGGCGAAGTAACGTTGGCATTTAGCCATAGACCTCCGTAGTAACGACCAATCAGAGAGCAGAAAACATAAAACAACGTTCAGGTACTGGTGACGTCGAATGGCGCAGCGCGACCACTTACGCCTCTGATAGGTCGGCAGACATTTTGTTTGGACGCTAGCGAATAAAATAACTGAAAAGTGTGAAATTGTGATTGTGAACAGAAATGCCAAATGCCAGTTCCACAACGATCAGCTGGTCAAACGATGAATTTAGTAAACTAATTGGACTGGTGAAATCATACCCTGTGCTTTATAATGAATCAGATCCCTCACGGAAGAATATATTGGCTAGAGAAACGTCATGGAAACAAATATCGGAAGAATTGAACAAACCAGGTACAAATTGAATGATATCCTCGTACATTTCCACTAACTAAATTATTTTAAACTAAGTTTATGAAAAAGATTCAGGCATTAGATTGCACTATATTATGAAACTCCTACGATAACTATACTTTAAACACACACAGCAATATAGGAAAGATCAAACAAATTGGATAATAATAACAAAACAGATCTAAGTTTAGACCGGACATATACTATACGCGTTGCGCCTCCCGTGGGAATTTCGGGATGATAGCATGTACACAACCTTCCCGTTGAATGTGGCTTGAAAAGTGTTATTCATATCAGATTGGAAGTTTCTGAGATTAGCGCGTTCAAATAGACAAAATACATATAATAAAAACATAGGTACTAAGTATTCAGCTTTATCATATTAGTATGGACATAGATTTAAGCCAATTCTTGTATAATTTCTGACAGTAAACAGATTCACTTCTTACTTTACATAGCATGGTTAACTACTTATACTTGAGCCAGTCAATTTTGATGCAACTTGATACTAATATTAACTAAACCAAACTTTTACTTCCAGTTGAAGACTGCAAAAAGCGATGGCGAATGCTTCGTGACAGTTACATGAGAGTTTTAAGAACGGGAGCAATTAAAAACTTCAAAAAGGACCTATTCTCAAAGTTAGACTTTTTAAGTATGTCCGATGAATCGGGTATTACGGAGGAGACTACCGAGGAACAGGTTATTATGGATAACCAGGAGTACTATGAAGTGGTGAGAGAGCTTACGCCCAAATCTAGATTTAAAGAAACTAATTTTTAACATTGAAAAACAGCAAGAAAAACACCAAGTACTATTAAAGCAACTATTGCACAACCAATAGTGTAGAATGGCATAATATTGCAAAAGTATAGGTAATCACAACTAAGCAGTTTAAAGAAAAATACCTTTTAAATAGGTACAAAAATTAGTGGAATGTTTAGATAAGCAAATATGCTGTTAAAGACAATATTAGATTGTCAGGCCTCGTCGTAATTTTGCAATAATATAGGCAATTTTTTCACTATAAACTTTGAACTACTACCTTATGTTGTATGAATTTATATTTAAAATAACTAAATACCCAATAACTTCTACATTTCCAGATAACACTAGTAGACGAAGAAGCAGCCACACAAGACCTCAAACCGTTCACTAACAAACTGCCGATAACCAAACTCACATCAGACGAACCACCAAAAAAAATAGGCAGAAAAAACTGTGGCAGGAAAAGGTACACACCGTGCCCACCACCTACGCTACCACCTATAAAAATATTACCAAAGCCTATCAATATAAACGGACCCAAAATTATTCACTATTTGGAAGAACCCAAAATAACTACACCGCCCGTAATACCCCAACCAAGCCCGCAGAAATCAGAAGTGATAGACAAACTCATAGAGAAAGTGCTCAAAGAACATACGAACGAAATTGACGTGTTTTTCCGAAGTATGGCAGCCAGTGTAAAGAAGTTACAACCTAATTTAATACCTAAAGTGAAAATGGAAGTGTGTAATGTAATAGCAAAATACGAAATGCAAAGTTTTGAAAAGAATGGTGGTAGTTTTTAAATTGTTAAAGTACAATATATGACTGTATTGTGAAATCTTTTTTTTCATATTTATAAACATAAGTTTACAAATATACTCCGATGTTTTGTTCCTCAAAAAAGGATATAAAATTGACTTGACTAGTGACAGAATCATACTCAAAAATACTAAAACTTGCAGACTATCTCTCTTCAGAGGCAATAACTATTAGGCTGGTACCACACATGTTGAATCTCGAATCTGAATTAAGAAACTCAATTTCTGAACCTTTGCCTGTACATAACTGAAAAAGCACTCGTTAAATTTCTTACAATTCTGTGCGTTCTGAATCTACAATCTGAGTTTTAGATTCAGATCGAAATTGCATAGTGTGGGCCTTACACAATGCGCATATTTGAGAATACCAAACTATTGCACTCTATCCAAGCTAAATCTGTTAAAAATGTATTATAAGCAGGGAAAATAGATATAGCATGTAAATTAATATGTACAATATTGTAATGTAAAGATTATCACTTAAAAATAGCCAACAATTAGGTGCTATAGTATAGAATCAATATATTTTGATTAATAAGTTTTGTGCCGAAAAAGGCAAATCCTTCGTGCAGATATTAAATATATTTTATTCTAAGAGTAAAATTCATGTGTGATAGTTGAATAATCTTACGGAGAATTAGATATGAGAGTGTATTATCATATTTGTATTGTGTAAAACATTGAAGTACTGTGAACATATTAGTTTGCCTCATGTAAATTATATTGATCCTAAGAATGCTATCTGTTTCATTTTATTGATTACATTACATTTTATCAACTAGTGAGAATTTTGGGATGATAAATAGCTTAGAACCTTCCCGTTGAATGTAGCTATCCATTACGAAAATAATTTTTAAAATCGAATTGGTATTTTTGAGTTGTACCATTGATGGTACAAGTGACCCAACTTTGTATCATTAGTACCATTAATGGAACTAGTGACAACTATTTAGGATCAGTAGTACCATCAGAAAAAATTATGTATCGCTAGTACCACTAATGGTACAACTGACACAGTAAAAAAAAAATTACCCTAACCTACCGAATAGTAAGAAAATTGTTTTTACGTAACTGGTTACAAATCAGTATTTTCTTACTATTCGGTAGGTTAGGGTTATTTTTTATTTTTACTAGTCCCATAGTTATCGGTTAACATTACGGGGGAATATCCACATTTTTCTTTAATGGTACTAGAGATACAAAGTTGGGTCACTTGTACCATAGTTACCGGTTAACATTACGGGGGAATATCCACATTTTTCTTTACTGGTACTAATGATACAAAGTTGGGTCACTTGTACCATCAATGGTACAACTGACACTAAGCCTTACTAAGTTATAAACTTGACCTCTTAATAATATTAGTATAGATAAGCAGTGCCCGCTCTTTTACCCGCATAGTTTTATTCGGATTTTTAAAGCAAAAATATTATGAAAATTCGTCAATTTATTTACTTCTGTCACAGATAAACATACATAGCAATATTCCTAAAACAATATTGTGCCGTGAAAAAACCCGTTAATAACACACATACATAGTTGCCAAACTTATAACACTCTTTTTTGCGTTGAGGGTTAAATAGTAAATTTAAGACACTATGTAATGCCAACTTCATCGAGAGTCTTGCCTTGCAGTGGACTATTAAATTCATGGCAGTATTTCAGTCTAGGATCTAACTAGGCTAGGTCTAGACTAAAATAATGCCCTAAGAGACTAGACTGTAAATAACACGTTATTTCCGAACTACTTCCTCTTTTATAAACTTGTTTATATTGTAAACTAAGGACGGGTTGCTGTAGTTTACGCTCACGCACCGGTAATCGTTAATTTCAGTCTCAACTCTAAGAAAATGAAATATCGTGGCTTTGATTGTCATTAAAGATTGTCTGTAAAGTTTTGGAACAACGCTTTGTATTTAACAGACGTAAACGCATAAAATTTGTGAAATTTTTAACGAAAGTATGTGAGAATAACCTACCCACCCTAAGACCATTATTTAGGAGAATAGCCACTGCACTGCATTCATTATGATTAGGACCCTCGCCATAGATATCCATTATCCAAAATTACTTTGACATTGACCAGTTTTCGTATGGGGATGTGATTTTAGAGGGATTTTCATTTATACGGTTGCTAGAGAAAATATTGGGGAGTAAAAATACCTATATGTATCCTATCCTACTAATATTATAAACTAGCAGCGCCCCGCGGTTTTACCCGCGTTGTGCCCGTTCCCGTGGGAATTTCGGGATTTTTTTTACATAAAAACCTTCCTCTTGAATCACTCTACCTATTACAAAAAACCGCATCAAAATCCGTTGCGTAATTTTAAAGATTTAAGCATACAGACAGACAAACAGTGTGACAGACACGAAAAAGAGACGACTTTATTTTATACTATGTAGTGATGATGCGAAAGTTAGTTAAGTAAGATATATGTAAGTTCGTTACTCTTTCACGCAAAAACTACATAACGGATTTGGATAAAACTTAACAGTAATTATATGTCATACATCAGAATAACACATGGGATACATTTTATCCCGAAATTCCCGCGGGAACGGGCGTAACACGGGTAAAACCGCAGGGCGCTGCCAAATTATGATATTACCAATATACCTACTTACAGAGAATACATTAACTGCATACCCCTTTCTAACAACCAGCAATCGGTTAAATCATTTAACCTGACATAAAACTTCAGGAATCACAGAAAAGATTAAAGGGGCGCCTAAAAATATACATAAGTTAGTACCTACTACGTTTCCTAGAAAATTGGTTAAACGAAGTCAATTAGTTCGCCTCCGTAGCGCGGTCAATTTATTTCCCAATTTATTTGGAATTTTAACAAAACGATCACAGTTAAGAAGAGCTTACAAAGGTACAGTTGACATCATATATTATTACGAGCCGCACCACGCTGTGTTACCCGCGTTGTCAAAATCCTTGCAGTATTATTTGAGTTCATCGCGAACAGACAAACAGACGCGGCCGGGGACTTTGTTTTATAATATGTAGTGATAATACAAGCCTAGAGCTTAGTATAGGTCGAATTTACCTTGTTATTTCAATAAATGATTAATTTTAGTACGAGTACTAAACATAACATAAAATTGACGTCGTTTTACCATCGCTCTCACTACGCTACGACCCCCATAAAACCGACTTATTAATACAAGTGGCAACACGGCTCAATGTGCAAGCCGTAAGGGTTGTTACTGGCAGAGCTGCAACGCAATATATCTATGTAGGTATATATTGCAGCGTTCAGTCTAGACAGGCTGGTTCACCGAACTAACTTGAGCCTAACTTTACGAAAGCAGAGGTTATTTTGTTACGAATCGTTTTGGGTTGTTGTCAAATTGCGCTATATTATATTTCATTTGGATTCAAATGTTCTTTGAAGAGTTTTATTGCTGAAATTATTAATGTTGTAATATAATATGACTATATGCAATGGTTGTCACTTTTTTCAAAAATTGTTTGTGATTCTATGTTTAACATGATAAAACTAGCTGCGCCCTACGGTGTCACCCACGTTGTACCAGGTCCCGCGGGAATTTCGGGATAAAATGTATCTCATATGTTATTCTGATGTATAACCTACATAAAGTTTCATCCAAATCCGTCGAGTAGTTTTTTCGTGGAAGAGCAACAAACATACATCCATACCATACATACATCCATCCTCACAAACTTTCTCATTTTTAATACCTTTTACGTATCACATCATATCATACAAATCCGTTCAGTAGTTTTTGCGTGAAAGAGTAACAAACATACATCCATACATCTATCCTCACAAACTTTCGCATTTATAATATTCGTGGGATTCCATCACGCAACGTCGCATATCATACTCATGACGGAGCACACTCCAATCATATACTCGTACAAAAGCTACTAGTCATAAACTATCTTAAACAATACAATCCGAGTACAGAATAACTCTTGAAATGCTTACAACTGCTGTACCTCACTTGCCACATCAAAGGGTTGGCGAGGGTTCATTACAGACAGACCCTTGCGTTGCGTGCAGACAGTATTCAATGGAGTGCAGGCAACGTTAACTAACAAAGAATACATTTTCTTTTTGCTTTGGATGTCTAGTGGTATATGTTCTCCTGCTAAGAATGATCTCGGATTCAATTCCCGGGTCCAGCGCGAACCATGTTTCTTAATTTTCGAACGTGGGTCGGGATTGAGATCACAAAACATTAGTCGAGCGTGGTGATTACGATATCCTCCTCACTGTACTGATATCTGAGGTGAGATGAGAGGCCTTTGACCAGCAGAGGGACATTACAGGCTAATAATTTTTAAGAAGTTCCTAATGATATCTTCGGTGAGATGAGAGGCCTTCGCCTCACAGTGGCACGGAACAAGTTAATTACTCTATTTTTAATTGTTAAAGATGACTGTCACTTAAGATACCACACAGAAGCGTTGCATGTCCATAATTGCCGGATTATGACTCTAACTGCACATCTATTTGTACTGTTTGGCTTGTAGCAAGTTCTTTAGCTTTCATTATACTTAATTGTCGAGCTTTACCACACCGTTATTTCGACTTCCATTTCAAATCTTTTAAATTTAAATAATTAGAGTTTTTAAACGAATATAGTAAACTAGCAGCGCCTTTTTACTGGTGTTATGTCCGTACCCGTGGGGATTTCGGGATAAAAAATGTCCTGCAGTGGAACATAACAGGCTAAGAATAGTTACTTTTTACTTTTATCCCACAGGAAAGGGCACAACACGCGTCAAACCGCGGGGGACTGTTAGTACTAATACATAAGGCTGAAGAGTTGGACTTTTTTGTTTCTTTAAATGTTCTAATCTCAGGAACTACTAGTTAAATTTTAATAATTCATTGAATAACCACATGCAAGAGGAAAGCTCTATGTAATTTTTTATCCCCAAATTCCCACGGGAACGGGCACAACGGGGATAAGACAGGGCGCCGCTAGTATTAAACTAGCGACGCGTCAATACAATTATAATTGTATAATTGTATTGAAATGACATATATCGTCTTGGGGTAATTTTGCCATCATTTCTTCAATTTTACAAAATAACGGGTGTTAATAATGATAACCAATGTCGAAAGTTTGAAAATAACTAATTTTAAGAACTCTAGTAATTTTAAGAAAAGACTAATTTTACACAGGTTCTAATAAACAGAAGGAAGTCCCGACCTACCTCACCGCGTCTCCTACAATTGAGGATCTCAATCCAGCTGACCCGGTAACTCGGCCACAGACAGACACTAATATCTCAATAAGCCGTAAATATAATAGCGAGTGACACAGTGTAATGAAATAAAGAAGTGTGAAATGTGTGCTGGCTTACAGTTTTTGATATTGTATTACATTAATTCTATTAATCAATAGTTACATTAATTGTCCTCCTCACTGTACTGATATCTTCAGTGAGTTGAGAGGCCTTTGCCCGAGCTCTCAAAAATGTTAAGCACTTTATTACTTTGTCGCATTGCAAAGTTATTGTTTACTACATGTCATGGTACCTATAAATATTTTCTAATTTCAAACCTAGAATCATCCGTCATTTCGAGTAGGTAGTGGCTTACTTTGGTATCGGAGTTTTTAGACCGCCTAAAGGCCTCCGACATGGTCTAACGATTGAAACAACCGGGACCGACTGTTTAACGTGCCCTCCGAAGCACGAATCATCCCTAAGAGATCAAACCCTAAAAATTGAGATCAGGTATAGTAATAGCTGATCTCAATTTCAATAATGCTACTGCATCCCTTCAACAAAAGATGTATGAAATTACTAACTCGTTAAATGACATCTGTCAAAACTTATCAGTAATCACAGTTATCCCGTGACCACGAGCGGTGTAATCTGCTCGAAACGTCGGGTACGTATTTTAGTAAATACGTTTAATTATCTAACGCGATACAGACCCGTTTCATTTAATATAATGAGTGCAAATCGTGTGAGTTTAAAAAGTATGTATAACTTATCAGTAAGTTAACTAAAGACAACCTATATACCTACTGTATAATCCAAATCACACTGTGGCAATTCCATCCAATTCACACTCCCTCAAGGAATTAGTTGAGAATGACTCATTGTCCGAACTATAGGGTCGAAACAACTAAAATCTAAGGGTAGTAGAATATTTTGTTATAGGGGAGATCGTATGTGTAATCTGGTTAGTTGAAAATCCCTTGGTTTTACAAAAAAAATATTTTTGGGTCGATTGCTGGTGTTGAATGGGGTGGCAATTTTGAATTTCCGATGTATGAATAATTTTGGGTTATACGGGTTTCTTAAGTCCAAGCGAACATTACTCATTTTTCATTGAAAATAAGTTTTCCAGATTTCGCCAATGTTTAAATTTTTTATCTCCCTTCACAGGTGCCGTGGTCAGTCTTCTGTGGATGTTGAACGTTTGACCGCTATGTCTGTCTATGGTATCGTAGCTCTTTCATGAACCCGCCAAAAAAAACTGTCTTATCTATGTCCGAAAAAAAATTTTGGTCGGGTCATATAATTTTAAACATTTTCGTTTAAAATAGATTTTTACATATTCCTATATTTCCAACACTTTACCCACCTATCACAGTCACCCACAAAACTAAATTTTGCCGCCAAAACCCGTTAACTTCTCAGGGTACAAGAATATATCCACTCCATATGATTGAGCCATATCTCTGCTACAATGCTGGCACGAATACGACCACTTGTGGTAACTCAATGGCTTCAATATAGATTGCTTTGACGTTTCAAACCTCATTGAAACAGAATCGATGGTTGTGGTCACGCTAATATGATAGACAAGGTCTAAAAATTCCGACACCAGTGTTGGACACTGACCTATTCAAGAAGAAGGTTCTATACTGAAACTAGCCGCGCCAAGTTACCCACGTTGTACCCGTTCCCGCGGGAATTTCGGGATAAAATGTATCCCATGTGTTACTCTGATGTATAACCTATATTACTGTAAAGTTTCATCCAAATCCATCCAGTAGTTTTTTCGTGAAAGAGCAACAAACATATATCAACACATCCATCCCCACAAACTTTCGCATATTAGAAGGATTATTATTTTATTAATATGGGATATTATGTGGGAACGGGCCAAAAACGCGGGTAGCATTGGAGGCGCTGTTATTAGTCACTTTCAAGAGGAAGGATTTACTTCTTTTTTTATCCCAAAATTCCTACGGGAACAGGCACCACGCGGGCATAACGCAAGCACCACTTATACACAAAGCTAGACTAACATAACACTATTATGCATGTAAAATGGAACTAGTATCATACAAAACATGCATGAGAACCAATAGGTGAGCGTCTTCCACTTGCAAGATTTGATTACAGTACAGACACCGAGACAGGTGCATATAATAATAATAATTGAGAAAAACCTTCTTAACAAGCTTAAATTTTCTGCCACTATCATACACCGTGATCCAAACGAAACGTGTATGCAAAACAGCCCAATCGGAAACCGGGAAGTGGGTTTTTAACTTGCAAGATTTGATTACAGACAAGAAAAGACAGATGCAGGGTCACCTGTCCCGCTGTCTGTCTGTGTTAAAACAAAAAAAAAACTTGTAAGAAAATCCGCTATGTATTTATTGTGACCTCACAAGTAAATAGTCCGTACAAATAAAGTTTTTTTTTTCAAGGGGTTAATATGAATACGGCTGATTTTCCAAGCATAGAAAATTCAATCTTTAAACGAAAAAGGTTATTAATTAAGTTCATTCTTACTCCATCTAAGGAATAAAACATCTATAGAATTAGTTGTCTACCGTAAAAATTCACACAGGTTAATTAGACCCAAACTAAGCTCTGAGCTTGTGTTATGAAATCTAACTAACTGATAAAAATCTCGCAAGAGAAAATAGTATGTATTATAGGTAACCGTATTATAAAGACAATAGTGATGCCTGAATAACAAATAGAAAGGTAACAGTTACTTCTTGGTCAAGGCTAGTGTTGTGCACCTGTTATAATAACGTAACCCAAACGCACCTGCCGCAAACAGTTGCCTTCAGATCAACAGATAAACCGTATCCAATAAATTGAAAGGATTTCGTCAACAGCTCATTATATAAACAACAAGTTGAGATATAAAATTAAATGGGGAGCGAATTTAATGTAATAAAAGGTATAGTCAACTACAGAAGTTGATGAACACATAACTTATTAGTCTTATTACTAAAAACCTGAACGCACTTTTTTATTGAATCTTTTAGTGTGAAGTGTTCTGTAATGTTGAAAGTGTTCATCAACTTTTGTAGTTGAATGTACACACAGATCTTTTACTACATACAGACACACATATATACATACACGTTAACATTACAACACCCTTTCTGTCAGCCCTTTATGACATACTAGCCGTGCCCCGCGGTTTCGCCCACGTTGTACCCGTTCCCGCGGGAATTTCGAGATAAAATGTATATAATGTGTTATTCTGAAGTACTGTAAAGTTTTAATACTGTAAAGTTTCATCTAAATCCGTTCCGTAGTTTTTGCGTGAAAGAGCAAGAAACATATTACATACAGTCATCCTCACAAAACTTTCGCATTTATAATATTAGTGGGATAGGAAGTAGGATAGAAATAGATGGAGAAGCCTGCTTGACTGTTCCCTAAAACCTAATCCTCTTCACTATACTGATATGTACAGTGAGATGAGAGGCCTTTTCCCAGCAGTCGGAAATTACAGGCTAATAGGTACTTATACACAGATCGTTAAAAAAACATTAATAAGAAGTTCCTAATCACGAAATATGTTCATTTAAAACGAATTCCATAGAAAACTGTAGATAACCCAAACAATACAAAAACCGTACCATAAACTAGTAACTAAAGGAATCCATTGTTCGAATGGGTCCAATCAACCGTTGAATCCGAGTGGCAGACAACGTTTTTGCACATTGTTGTGCGCATGCGCCGGTCGTGCGCAATTTGTATTGAATATCGTAAACTGACGTAATTTAGGTAACAGGAAAAGGTTGTATACAATTCGTATTGAGAATATGTATTTAATCTATTTTGGAAAAGTTTCAAGAAAAAGTGTCTGTCATATCGTATAGAGATGTGAAGAACAGATGGAGAAGTCTGCATCGGACTCACCGACAAGAGCCTTGCTCTTACATTTATGGTGATGATGGAAATTATTGTTACTCATTCTAGTTGAACCTATTATCTATTGTAAAATCTGATTAATAATTTAGTTTGACATGACATAATATTTCCTTAGCCCAGCAGTGGGACATGAGGTCATAACACCTTTTTAAAACTTTTTATCTATAGGTATTTTATAAAGATCGTTTGTTGCAGTTTGCTTGAAGGTACTAATCTCATAAGTACCAATCCGGTTTGAATAATTCTTCTTATAATGGATAGTCACATTCAGAGGGAAGGCTATTTTCCATCCCAAAATTCCCACGGGATTGGGCACAACGCAGTTAAAACCGCGGGGCGCTACTAGTGCTTTAAAACAGTATAAAGATCAACCAATTCTAGTTAAAAGAAAAGTTAATGGAATAAAATGTCACCTCTTAATAAAACAACAATAAAACAGTCCATCAACACATTTCATGGCTCCGAATACATTAGGGGTGACACAAATACCTCATAACAGAGTCACAACAACGTGCTTAGGAATCCTAAACAGTATATCATTATTATGAGTGGGCCATGCAAGTTTACACTTCAAGTTAGGATGTATAACGAAACAGAAGGTGTAGGAAAGTGTTGACTCTTCTTCTACATCGAGTGGATGGTCAACCTGACCAATCCTGGTGTCAGAGTTATTGAGCCACCAAAGGCCGTGACCACGTGCCAAAGTGTTGACTTGCTAGTGGCAATATTATATTGGCTAAAGGATTTCGGGGAAGTATCGAATCGGTATGATAAACTAGGAAAAAAAATTGAACGGCATTTTTTCCTGCCTCATCTACACTAATTTTGTAAAGAGAAAGATTTTTATTCCTTTAACAAAATGTATAGGCACTACCTCACTAAATCTAGGAAAATAACAAAAGCGTGATCTACAAATTGTGCGTGATCTCGGAAACTATCAATCCGATTTGAATAATTCTTTTTGTAATAGACAGCCACATTCAACGGGAAGGATATAGGCTGTTCTTCATCCCGAAATTCCCTCGGGAACGGGCACAACGCGGGTAAATCCGCGGGATGCTGATGGTCTGTGGTATTACGACTTACCTGTGTAGCAGTGAACCGCCTGCTTCCACTCCTGCTCAGGGTGCCTCCACGGACGTTGCTGTCTTCAAGGTCTACGTCACCGCCGCCATCTGCCGCGCGACGTCGTGACAACTCCGACAGTTCCGCTATTGGTTGCACCTGGTGGAGAAGCAAAGTTTGTGGGTTCAGTGCTTACTATATAAGGGTGCCATTGAAGCGGAGCGGTGTGCGAAGCTCAACCGACCAACCGATTTTGACAATGTCAGTGCGTTGTTTGACAATTTTAATGCGATGTGATTGGTCGATTGAGCTTCGCATAGCTTCGCTTCGCTTAAATAGAATGCACCCTATGTTTGGTATAAAATTAGCCCAGCCGTAATTGCGCAGGGGGTTTCTAAAATATTTAATTTTACTTGTCTATAAGTTAATCAAGAAATCGAAGGAATATTTTCAAAAACTTATCCCAAAAATCGTATTATGTCAAATCCACCCAAAAGTATCTTCAACAATTACAAGATACGTCATCCACTTTCAATTAAAAAAATTGAAACATCCAAGGTATTATGAGCAACAAGTCCAGTTGTCAAGTTCAAGTGACAAGTCAAACATGTTAACTGTCAGTTGTAGAGAACCTAAATACCCGAGACGGGATACATGAAAGTGGTATGACTTGATGCGCCGGACATGGGGGAAAGTTATGTCTTTTTAAATACTTTGCCTTGTACCACCATGGTTAGAAATGCAGCAATGGCGTTTTTAGTTGCATTTATAAGTCGTGAACGCAATTCAAATGTTACTGTCTTTAATCACTGGCTATAGATACAGGTAAATTTTTCTGACAATCTGCTAGTCTATCTATCTGTCTGTCTGTCCATCAGTGGGTCTGTTAACTTTTGACATACAAACCACAAAGCTGTTTTTGATTAATTTGGACATGGCTAGTTACTGATTAGACCTTAGAGACGAACGTAACCCACTTTTTATTCAAAATTCTTACAGGATCCGATACGTCAGAGCCGCAGGGTGTGCTTATATACTTATACTTATACTTTATACTTTGGACAAATTCACACACGGTTAATTAGACCCAAAGTAAGCTCTAAGCTTGTGTTATGGAATCTAACTAACTGATACTACTACATATACATACACAAATACTTTATAAGAATATATAATTGACACCCAGACGTCGTCGCCAACAACTATGTCTTCACATATTGTTGACTCCGGGCGGGGATCGAACCCGCAACCCCTGACACAGTAAGCGCTCTCACTGCCACTGTGCCAACGGGCTTGTCATAGTAAAGAGAAATATATTTTTAATCCAATTTCAAAAGATCCAACATTTTGATTGTTGGTTTACGTAGGCCGGCCTGACCGCAGCTTAATAAAATCGGTGCAGAAATGATAATGGGACGTTATGAGAAGTTATTGTACAAGTTTTTGTAATAAATTCTCGTTTAAGCGTTCTGATTAAAGTGTTTCGAATATAAAGTATATTTAAGCAGCTGATTTTAAAGTTTATCGGCAAGTAATCTAGAGTAATTTCAAATAATAAATGGATGGAAGTTTTGAAAGTAGTGTTAACGATTTAGTCAGCTTGGCGTTTGAAGTTTGGTAAGACGTAATGGAAACATGAATATAATTACTGTTAACTGTTTCTAAAACCCAAAATTAAATAACGCTAACGACTTATTGATGTGCGCATCAATAATTAATCACAATCTAAAATTAATGGACATTTCAACACTAAGTAAAAACATCTGCAAAACTCATTAAAAATCTTTACCGGTACTCGATTAACGGTACCGGCGTTTCTTTCACTATACTACTTAATATTTTGACTAAAATTTACAATTTAAATATTAGTGTGACTCACCTTAATAGTAACTGAGTCTTGACTGCCCTTGATAAGGTCAATAACTTCTTCTCGGCTTTTCTCTTCAACGTTGACACCGTTGACTTCTATCAATCTATCTCCTGGAAGCAAGCCTGTTTCACTAGCCCCAGGGTACGAGCCAGGCTCGGCAAGTATCACTGGTTTGTGGGTCAACTTGCTGTCCATACTTCTGATCTCATTCCCCTTGTTATCTCCATTGAGAAGACCATTTGTCCCATGCCCGTTCACGTCTCCCATGAACACTCTTTCCTGAATGACTGCGCGGCGAAGACTAAATCCGAAGTCGTTTCTCGGGGCCTTTTGTCGCTGTATCGTGAGGACCCTAGGCTTGGGCAGTTGCAAAGGAGTCAGCCCGGGAAGAGGTAGATAAACATCCTCGAAGTAACTAGTCCTGGACCATCTATGGAACCCTTGGGATTCCCCAACGGGTGAGGTAGAAAATGGCGGAGTAGCAAACGAGGAGTTAGTGGTAGTGTCAGTGAGGGAATCAGCACTAGGAGACGTGGAAGTGACTCCTAGGTAAGTGTTCCCATTCGTCTTTGGCGGTTCGTCCATATCCTGAGTAGTAATTGTAGGGTTAGCGGTAGGGTTATTCTTATAATTCTTATACTGAGTCTCGACCGGGCTATGGATAACCTTTTTGGTAAAATTCTGTACATGTTGCATATCGTCGCTCGACGATGTGCTCTTAGACGGTGGTATACCGTAAGAGATGAGTTCATTCTGCTGAGTGTTCCGCGCCAGTAAGTTGGAATCTTGACCGTTAACGTGGTCGGTCGTGTCGGTACTTTGGACATTGCTCTCTAGGGAATTAGAACTAGTATTGCTTAGCCGGGGACCTTTGAGAATTCCCCGCTTTGGTGGTCGCGGTGGTATCGGAGGTAGATTTGGCGGTTGCCGCGGGCTGTTAGCGTTGGGGTTATTCAAAGAGTTGAGAGATGTTTCGGAGCTATCTGATTGTAGGATAGCTTCCTTTTTGCTCCAGTTGTGAGTGGTAGGGTAGCTTGGAGAAAGGTGGTTGTTCTCGTCGCTGAGGTTGGAATTTGACCCGGAGGTCGAGATCAGCGGGTAGTTGGAGTAATTTGAGTCGTGTTCCAGATGAGCGAACAAGGAGGCTGTATAGTCAGCGGTGATGCCGGAGGGAAGTTTCTCCTTTTCCTTGCGCCTGCCTCGCAATTTCAAAGATCGTCGGACCTGCAATAGATAAAAGCAATTTTCAGTAAATTATATCCACGGCTGAGCAGGCATGAAGGTCGTATCTCGATATTGATAAACGCCGACTCGATTCTACAACTCATTATTAGTATAATGCCACACTATTTTCTGCTTCAATTATTATCGAGTCACCCTCGAATGACTTTAGCGCTAAAAACGATTCATATTGAGCAATTAACGTTCACACGCCGATTAAATTTAGTTTGTTTTATCGCATAGAGTTGAACACTACACTGTGTAGTTATGACGTATTTCGATAAATAATACATGTGTATAATTGATTGAAATGCGCGGAGGATGAATGTTTTGTGTTCTTTCAAACCTTTAGACATACCTATTTGTATGTACAAATAAACTTATAGCTAAGTCAATACCCCGTAATTCTCATAAGAACGGGTACATCGTAGTAGGCAAAGTAATAGAAATAAAAGTATTTACTAGTGAATAAGATAAGAGTTCACTGCAACCATTTTTTAGCGTAAATCAATACTAATGTAATAAAGAAACGGACAAAAACTCTTTTGTCCGTTTTTTGAACGCGCTAATCTCGGAAACTAACCATCCGATTTGAATAATTCTTTTTGTAATGGATAGCTACATTCAACGGGAAGGTTATAGACTATTTTTCATCCGAAAATTCCAACGGGAACTGGCACTACGCGGGCAAAACCGCGCTCGTAGTCACTACTTATTAGTATAGATTTTTAACCAGCTTCAATAACAAAAAACATTCCTTCTATTACTACATTTTAATGATACACTTATCGCAATAGAAAAGAGACCACAACAAAGACCCTAACAAACCACAACCGAACGCAAATACCCAACGGTATGCAAAACAAAAATGTCGACACAAGCGGTAACAGTTGCGAAAAACGCATTCCCCACTGATGATCGAGGCAAAAACTGAACCAACGAAAGTGTAAAACCGGTCTAGACTCAGACACAGACCGCAATAAATAAATCTGAGACTAATTGACAAATTGATGATGTCTGATGAAAAGGCACGCGCGATGATAATCAATGTAATGACAATGTTTGGGAGAATAGATTAGTAATTTGTGACTTTAAAGATGTGTTTCTTTTGAAGCTGAACGGAGCTAAGCGGAGATCGATTCCCGATCACAATTCATCACGAAAAGATTTTGACAATGATAATACGTTGTTTGACAATACGTTGTAATTGGTAACCTTTAAGGAACATTAGAGATTAATTTACAAGGAAAGTCATGCGGTTTACCGACTTTCAACATTTGAAGAATTAGGAAAACGTTGGTAGTACCACGTGAATTCGAGGAGCCGAAACGTCAGAAAAAAAATTGTAAAATAAAAATGAAGTTTATCCGCAAACTTAATTTCAATTCAAAAGAAGTTTAACATAAGAAAAGTTAAATCTTAATATATGGGCGATTCTCTGTAACCTCGTAATTGGCTGTCCCGACCGATTTTGTCAAAAAGTATTTTAATTATTTAAAAAATAATCACTCCTAATAAAACTTTAACCTAGAAACTTTACAGGCCCTTTGTTTTCAGAACCATAACTGTTAAAAGTTTTTTTCTTGAAGTGATAGAAGCTCTAAAAATACAGTCCCCTGGTTGTCCCCGTCACTGCATCCCCACCTAAAAATGATATTTACAAAGAAGTTATTGACACTACATATATTAGGCGGTTAATATTACAAAGAAAAATAATTAAACTATAATATTTTGGTATAAGAAAGTCTCGCTACGAATTTTATTTAATTAGTAAACTCCTGTAAACTATGTCCCCAGAAATTGTATACAGTCCCCTGCCAAAAATTTAAAACCATTTTAAAATAAAACTATGATGTTTACAAACGTTTTTATTAGTGAAACGAAAAGTAACTGGTATGAAATTGGCAACCTTGCCGAATGCGGCGAAGGAACGCCTTTTTGTTAAGTGTTGCAGCGTCATTTGTAGGGTGAACCCGCGTTTGGACCGGTATCACCAACAGTCCTCTGGTAAGTAATATTGTGTGTTTTAATTACTTTAACAATTATACATATATAGTTTATTGTTTGTATTATTTATGTCTAAACTGATCAGAAGATTCTTAAAAAACTATTTTACATTCGTTTAGTAAATATTGTGAAATCTAACCGAAATACACAGTCCCCTGGCAACAGTCCTCTGTCTGAAAATGATACAGGGGATTGTTTCACACAACAGGGGACTGTATATTTTGTGTATTGGTTATTGTTTTCATGCATTGTTTGTGAAAATTCAACCGTAAGTCTGTTTTATTAATATAAGAATGATCGAAGTGTAATTGCTTTGCATTATTTTCTTTAATTAACTGAAATTATTTTACACAGGCAGATCGAACGCACATGATATGGCTCCTAAAAGAAAAAGTTATCCCGAGAGGAATACTACAGAAAAAGAGAGACGCAGAGCGAATAAGATATCAAAAGAAAAAAATGACCCTGAAAAGAGAGAAGAAATGAGAGAAAAAGAGAAGTTGAAGTACCAAAAGAAGAAAGAAAAAGGTTTGCAAAAGTTAGTAAAGGATATAATGACACCTCGTGAGCATAGAGGTGCCTTAAAGAAGTGGAAAGAACATTGCACCGTATACCGAGCCGAAAGACATAAGACTAAAGAGCGTCACTAATACTTTTGTACGCAAAAATACGCCTTTATCGGACCTAGAAGCAGTTACTCCACTTTCAAGACCCGCCACTCCAGTTCATATAGCTCAGTTCATATTTCGGTGGATCTCGAGCACATCTGAGCCTGCACACCGTTTTAGAAGGGTTTTAATGGCACGTTAAATGTGCATCAGGTCTCAGGTGTTTATTTCAGACCCATTCCCGGCCTTCCAATTAAATGTAAAACACTTACAATTACAATTAAAAATCTCAGCTGTTTTTGTAACAGTGGATCTTGTGAGCATTATAAGATTGGCAGTATCAAATTTCCTCTAAAACCTAGGTGGACATCTGAACCGGAAGATCTTGAATCTGCTGAACCTGAATTGACACCTACACCAAACAAGACTCTTCAAAGACTGGATGATATAGCAGGAACGAGTGGCATTCAGAATTCATGTTACAATACTGGAGATTACGTTCTTGTGCAATTCCCATCTAAACATGTAGAATACCGTTATGCTGCCGTAATTAATGAGATTGACGATGATGAAAATGAATTGCGTGTTACTTTCCTCAAGATTTGTGACCAAAAAGTGCAGACCTTTAGAATAGATGATAAGGACATTTCAGACGTGTCATATGATCAAGTTATCCAAAAGTTGGATAATCCAAACTTGATTATGAAGGTAAAGAGAATATTTTATCAGTTTTCTACTCAAATTGACGTTTTCGAGCGCTAATAATTTTCAATGTTAAATTGTAATTAAACTTTATGTGCCTTATTCGATTTAGAAAAAATCCTTACGGTTTGATTGGAGATCTCGATAGCAATATCACATATTTGAGAGAAAATACTTTTTTTTAATAAATATATTTTAACAATAGGTATTGCGATGAAAACTGCATAAAGCATTTAATTATTGATATTACAATAATAAGACTATGTTGATCTCAGTGAGTATAAAAGTGTTTCTAGCAGTTAAGGTTAATTTTTGATATTAATGTTTAAAGAAAGTTATATTTTCTGTTATTTTTTTTAAAGAAACTTTGTTTATTAGTGATACAAAACTATGCCATAAAAATAATAAATGACTGATTAATATAAAATGACTTTTCTTTTAAGTAGCACAGTCCCCTGTCTCCCTTAACAGTCCCCTGTCACGATTTCTTAAAAAATCGCAAATATCTCGGAATATACGTATAAATTCAGTGGGCCTCCTCATCTTACTAAAATAAAAGTTAATTTTCTTTGTAATAATACACAGTTTTTTGGCAAGTGTTAAAAATTATTCCCAGGACAGAATTTATATGGACCTGTACGAGCTTACAGAGAAATGCCCATATACTAAAAACCGCACAGTAATTACTTACTTTACTTAACAAGTGATTGCTATAATAAGTATTCAGAATAATTAACAGTTGCAGAAGTTTCCACATTCAAGTCGCATTCAGCACTGTACCAAATTAACATGATATTTAAAGTAAACCAATTAAGAAAAACGAGTTAAATATATTTGCTTTTAAAGGTACAAAAAAACGTCGACACGTTACGAAATTCGACGAAAGTCAGGCGCAAATTAATATATTATGCTAAAATACCTTTCTGTCTTGTAATAATTATTGTATAAAGAGAATATAATAATCAGGAATAAAATTATATCATACAGAGGTAACAGTAAGTTTGTTTGTTTGTATGTTCGAGCTAATATCGGGAATAACTCGGCCGATTTGAAAAAATCTTTTTGTAATTGATAGCCACTTTCAAGTGGAAAGTTATAGGTTATTTGTCATCCTGAAATTCCCACGGCAACGGGCACACCGCGGGTAAAACCGCGGGGCGCTACTAGTCGACCACATTAGTCTTGATTTTAAATCTCGAAAGAAAAAATGAGTGTGCGCTCACTGCTTTTACCTCTAACTCAAAACGCCAACTTTGCGTCAGGGAATAAAAAACATTATCTATTTAACAATCCCAAAGGTCAAACATAAACCCGTCATACATTATTATCATAAGACAAAGCCTGCCCACATTTGCCCACTGATCTATTATGTTCAGAATACTCGGGTACTAAAAACAATCTTTTAACGATCCAAAATCGACCATAAAACGCAAGCATGCATTGGAACTATAACAATAAATACATCGATCTAATCAGCGCTGGTTATAAAACTGTAATGAAAAGTACCCGCTCTGAAAATTTCAAACAAAAGCATCCAAGTGAAAGAGGAGCATTTCATTACGTTACTGATTACTATAAAAGAGTTGTTGACTGCATAATTGGATGCACAATACACTTTTAATTTGTGGTAACTTTCATTACTACATAGTATAAAACAAAGTCGCTTTCGTCGAATTGGAAAATTACATTTGTGTACATATTATTGAAATTAATACCGATTTGTCAAAATAGTGAAAACTGCTACAGTTTCTAAAGTGTATACATTATAATGAAATACTATTGTTTACATCGTTATGAAATAATATCGTTTACATATAATTGTAATTCATAATGGATACATATTTTTGCATGTGATCGTGTATACAAATATCTGAAAAAGAACCTGTGTCCATATTTTTGCCAAAAATTTATACATTATTGTGAGAAACTCGGGTGGTTATATAGTATGAATTGTTAAGTGGCGTGTTGTGTTGTGGCTTTGAAATTTTCAGAGTATACATTTATTTGCAAATCTGCCCGTGTATACATTTCATTGCACATGACTGTACAAATTTTAGTTATACATATTTTACAAATTTTAGTTTAGTTATTAGTAGTACAAACATTTAGTATAATGAGTAGTACAAATTATTTTTAATTCTTTGGAAAAAGAACAAAAGAAATAAACAAAATTAAACCAAACATAAATACTCGTAGCGAGAAACAATACATCACTCCAAAGAAATATAAACAGTATTAAACTATGACACTTCATAGGAAAATACTTAGATACAAGAACAGAACAAATAATAAACAGTATGTATTGAGAATGAAACGAAATGAATTACCATAATACAACAATACTAGAGATTGCTTCAAGAATCAATACTTAATATTATAAAGCTGCAGAGTTTGTTTGTTTGAACGCGCTAATCTCAGGAACTACTGGTCCGATTAGAAAAATTCTTTTTACAATGGGTAGCCACATTCAATGGGAAGGTTATAGGCTATATTTCATCCCAAAATTCCCAAAGGAAAACTCCGACGCCGCTATCTTACTAGAACTTATACCAAAACTTTCAGAGCCTTGTTCATAAACACTTATTAACAACATTTTAGCTATCAAATGGTTGTCCCTTTCCGACACACGCTATTTTCCGGAGAGCAAAAGAGACAAAACACTTTTTAACAGTACTTTAGATATAGAGCGTTTATGAATAAGAGGGTTAATGTATACTAATATTATAAAGAGGTAAAATTTGTAAGTTTGTTTGTTTGTTTGTATGTTCGAGGTAATCTCAGGAATTATCAGTCCGATTTGAATAATTCTTTTTGTAATAGATAGCCACATTCAACGGGAAGGTTATAGGCTATTTTTCATCCCGAAATTCTCACGGAAACGGGTACAACGCGGGTAAAACCGCGGGGCGCTGCTAGTGTTAAATAAAGATAATATTACCCATTCTCTCATAGCCATTCTGCAAACGACGTAAGTCTTAAGTTCAAGGTTCCTCACGTACTCCATAGTTGATACAAGAACCCGTCATATTATGACGTACAAACTCACTATCTAGAAGTAGCACTCTATCCAGAAGTCGACTTGTTAACAAACTGACCGGTTCAGTGGAACAAATGTTTAAGATTCAAGCAAAGTTTGTACACAAAAAATGTTTACAACGACAATCATTTTAGAAATGACATTTTTACTTAGAAGTTTACAAATAATTAGAAATCGTATGTAATTATAACAATAAAAGACGTATAAATTAAAGAGGTGAGGCCTCGGTGGTCTAGTTGTATGTGCATTCGCCTGCCAAAACCGAGGTCCCGGCTTCAATTCCCGGGTCGAGCGAAAACATTTTTACCTACTTTTCAAACATGGCTCGGGTTTAAGACCACCAACCCGCATTTGGCAAGCGTGGTGATTATGCCTAATCCTCCTCACTGTACTGAAATCTTCAGTGGCCTTTGCCCACCAGTGGGACATTATAGGCTAATACTTACTTACTTCTTTTAAATTAAAGTAAAAAAAACAGTTACTATATTTATCAGTCACAATTATGAATTGAGTCATGACCATAGAGAATCGGAAGACTAAAAACCGGCCAAGTACGAGTCGGATTCGCGGATGGAGGGTTCTGTATTTTTAAAAACGGACGTCTGACCGTCCGGACTGACGGACAGCGAAGTCTTAGTAATAGGGTCCCGTTTTTACCCTTTGGGTACGGAACCCTAAAAATGGTTAAATTGAATGAGATTAACTCCCAACCAAAGCCCAACACAATTCCATCTCATGATGATACAATTTCATCGAGAGAGCAACAATAACAATGAGATGAACATCAAACTGCAGACATGTTACATCTATTACCGCTGCGTCCGTATTGTATATCATTTCAATGTCACCTTCCCACACAACTGGTTCAAACATGATATAGACAGGGATGGATTTAGATCACTTGTCACGGATTAGGGGATCAGGAATTTACTTGTTTTTTTTCCTCTTTTTTTTGTTTTCAGGGTCAAACCATTGAACCGATTTTGATGAAATTAAAGACAGACACAGGCTTGTTTATATCCTGAAATTACCACGGGAGTGGGTACGCTGAAACGGAGAACAGTTTATAAATAGCCGGTGTTAACCATAGCCTAGGTCTAGAAATAATAAAAAAAGACAATGTCGAGATAGAGAAGTATTATTTAGATTTTGTAAGGTTAGCTTTAAATAACTGTATTTGACCCCCCTTCCCCCTGAATACGCCACTGTACCATTCTTCCTGAATGCAAGCGACAGCGGAACTGCGCACGCGTCGTCCGTGACGATCAGAGAGAAACTATCAAATTAAAATATATAAAAATTTGCGAAAACAATCGAATCTTTTGTAGGAGTCCCCCAAGGATATATTTTGGGACCGCTTTTGTTTTCTATTCGTATAAATGACTTATCGTGTGTTAGTCCGTCAGTAACATGATACTTGTGTCAAATCTGACACTATATAAAGATTTTCTATTAAAATAAAATATCTAATTACTTTATTTGCTTTACGATTTCATTGTGTTTTTATCCTTTTCAGACCTTTTTCATTACCTACGTCATTGATAAATGAATATGCCCTATATTCGCTTGGCTTCATATTGTTAATTCAATTATACCGTTGAAGGTTAAATCCTCGTAAACAAGCCGTCTACTTTACACAGACCGTTCAGATGATCTATCACTAATACTAAAACAAGTCAAACGGTTTAACACTTACTTATAAGTGTACTAGCAACGCATCGCAGTGTTACCCGTTCGCGCGGAATATCGGAATAAAAATAAATAAGCTATGTGATCTTACAGACTCAAATATATCATTATGCCAATTTTCATTTAGATCCGTTCAGTATTTTGTAACAATCAAAAACATTCGCCGTTCGTCGAAAATTTTCGCATTTACAATATGAATAGGACGTTAAAGATGTAAGCTTTCTCAGCCAATCAAAGAAAATTAAGTTAAGCTTACTTTTCACCTTATCATACCCAAAAATTCTCAGTAATATCTACTTAAATGTCTATGAAAGCTTCTTTAGCAAACAAACTTTTTTTTTTGACTTACCTAACTCACCGAAACAAAAATGTTTACTACAACTAACAGTTATATAACACATTCAATTATTGCTCCAAAAACTCCACTTCCTTTACATTTGCTGACGAGCTCAACTAGCATAATAACAACGAATTCATATTTATAAATATGTATAAAGTCCACTAATTAGTCTGCTAATGAGGCGCTTATGTCTTTGTAATCATTTCTCCGGGGTCAACGACATGTGTATCATTGGATATGTTTTTAACAGGCATGTTATATTTGCTCTGCATTGTTACATGTTAAATACTAGTAATAAAATTTTTTATTTTAGTTATACGCGTTGGGTCAAATCTCTGTATATTAAGGACTAGCCGCGCCCCGCGGTTTTACAAGTTTGTGCCTTCCTGTTGAATGTAGATATCCGAGACAAAAAGAATTATTCAAATCTGCACGGGTAGCATGAACACTGGTAGACATATATCTCTATAGGGTTAAAACTTTTGTCTTGTCTACGGGTTATGGCGCGGTTGCGAGCACATAATGACAGGAAGCGAAAATCTCTACTGTATACAAAACTTTCGCTACGGAAGACATAGAAATATTGCCCTTTACAAATATATTATATTTTTAACATGGTCACACATGATTACCGATAAATTTTTTGAAGCACAACACCGTCACAACACTATTTCATTCATTCGCCATTCATTCATTTCAGTGCGTTTTTGTCTGTGGTTATTGTTTCTTGTTTTCGTTTTTGTTACAAAAATATTAAATTAGAATAAAAGAGTCGAAGACAAGCTTTGTATGCACCTTGGAGGGTAGCCTACATTTGTATACTTTGAAATGTCAAAGTCAAATTAGTCTCTGACGTAGACATAATATGGTCGTCATGCTCAAGGGCGTAGACATTTGTATACAAATGACGTACGCGACAAGACAAATCTATGTCGCGGTAGCTACTGTAGACAAAATCGCGATGACGTCAAACTTGCGCCATAGATGGTAGACATATTTGTATGTCTACTTGTCATGCTACCCGTGCTGATTAGCCCGAACATATAAACAAAATTAAACTTTTAATCTATACTAATATTATAAAGCTGCAGAGTTTGTTTGTTTGCGATATCTCATGAACTACTGGTCCGATTTGAAAAAATATTTGTGTAATGTATAGCCACATTCAACGGGAAGGTACTACTTTTCATCCTGTTCCCACGGGAACGGACACAACGCGGGTAAAACCGCGGCGCGCTGCTAGTTACTTATATTAGTATATGTATATTAGATTGTTGATTGAATGTTATAGATTCCTGTATAAGTGGCACGCATATTTGAATATCTAATTACAAAATGCTGTTAATTATATGTATAACAATAATATGTTAATTTATAAATAAATAGTTGTTGCTTCCACCAGATTGCTATGCTTTTTCTTACTTCCTGCAAATATTTTAAAGTCAGTAAATTTTAAAGACTCTTTCACGCAAAAGTACCAATCAGCACGGGTAGCATGACAAGTAGACATACAAATATGTCTACCATCTATGGCGCAAGTTTGACGTCATCGCGATTTTGTCTACAGTAGCTACCGCGACATAGATTTGTCTTGTCGCGTACGTCATTTGTATACAAATGTCTACGCCCTTGAGCATGACGACCATATTATGTCTACGTCAGAGACTAATTTGACTTTGACATTTGTTGTCTTGTCTTTTTCGTACAAGACATTTTAAACTTACAAAATACAATTTTTTTGTAACAAAAACGAAAACAAGAAACAATAACCACAGACAAAAACGCACTGAAATGAATGAATGGCGAATGAATGAAATAGTGTTGTGACGGTGTTGTGCTTCAACAAATTTATCGGTAATCATGTGTGACCATGTTAAAAATATAATATATTTGTAAAGGGCAATATTTCTATGTCTTCCGTAGCGAAAGTTTTGTATACAGTAGAGATTTTCGCTTCCTGTCATTATGTGCTCGCAACCGCGCCATAACCCGTAGACAAGACAAAAGTTTTAACCCTATAGAGATATATGTCTACCAGTGTTCATGCTACCCGTGCAGATTTTAATGAAAATTGGAACAGATGATAGATGTCTTGATTAACACATGGACTACTTTTTATACCGAAATTCCCACGGGAACGGGAACAACGCAGGTGATAATTTGGGCGCTAATTTGCTGGATATCACCATAGGTATGTTCCGTTGTTATGCTCAATTTGATATGATTGGCGAATACCAAACGCAGCATAGCTC
Source organism: Cyclophora albipunctata (assembly GCA_963082685.1). NCBI lineage: Eukaryota > Metazoa > Arthropoda > Insecta > Lepidoptera > Geometridae > Cyclophora > Cyclophora albipunctata. The sequence goes on from OY720133.1 coordinate 5,712,492, forward strand.
TGGTGGAAATACGATTCAAATACCAAATTAAGTATACTTTATTTTTTCTTACTTGTCCCAAAATGTGGATCAATGTCGTTAATTTTCCAGCCGAAGACGATTGCTCCTGAAGAGGAAAAGGTTTAGTGATTTTTTTTCATTCTTACCCTATCTCAAAACCTCTTTCCTCTTCAAGAGCAGTCGTCTTCGACTGGAAAATTGACGACATTGGTCCACATTTTGGGAAAAAAAATTGAGTATACATTTGATATGATTGGCGGATAACAATCGATGCTATGTTTTGGAAATACCATTCAGATTCCAAATCAAATACCTTTAATCATGACTCTAAATACCATAAGAGCCATCCGTACAAATCTGCCTAGTTAGTTAAATATCACATTGAAATGCCATGGTCTAGTCTTTACTTTGTATTGCAACTCCGAACTATGGTGCAACACCTACTTGGCCTATTGCAATACAATAGTAGGGCCACGAAATGTAGTAAAGGTGAGTATACACTAGCGGCCTTATTGTTACCGTATAAAAAGATTTAAAAAAGTATTAGCCTGAAATGTCCCACTTCTGGGCTGGACTGTATTGGTATAAAATAACGGTTTTAAGCCTTGAAAAAATAATGTAATTTTTTTTCGTATAATAATAATAATACCTACATATATAAACAAAGATATGTATCACAAAGATTGATTGAGATTGATCACACAACGTGCGCTCCACAAATTATTTGAAGCGGTTTTCTTACAAAAAAATTAAAGCGCTTAAAGTAAAATAAAGTGTTGCAGTGCAGTGTGTACTCCGCCTTACTCGTTAGTTAGCAAGATCGATGGACATTTTGACATTTAGTGAAGTATTTGGACATTTCGGTAGCAATAGCACTTTTTACTTGGTCATTTTTTGGAGCAATTTCGTATAACATCAGTCATCTTTAACGGTACAGACTATTAAAGTTATTGCTATTTCATGACAAATCTCAACGTGTTACTGATTGGTGTACTTAGTTTGACAGTCAGTACTAACTGGTTTCTTAAGTTAAAGCGAACGCTACTCATTCTTCTCTACTCATTTTTGACTCCAACCGTGGTCACAGAAGACCACGTGAAGAGTCTTCTGTGATCATGGTTCCTGTAAAGGGGCCGAAACGTCAGATAAAAATCCTACTAATCCTACTAATATTATAAATGCGAAAGTTTGTGAGGATGGATGTATACGTATGGATGTATGGGTGTATGTTTGTTGCTCTTTCGCGCAAAAACTACGGAACGGATTTGGATGAAACTTTACAGTAATATAGGTTATACATCAGAATGACACTGAGATACATTTTGTCCCGAAACTTCCGCGGGAACGGGTATAACGCGGGTAAAACTGCGGGGCGCTGCTAGTGTACAATAAAAGCGAAGTGTGTTAAGGTAGTTTAATTTTTTTTTTGTCAGTAGATACTAATATACTAAAGCTGAAACATTCGACTGTTTGTTCGTTTCCTTAGACGCACTAATATCTGGAACTAACGAACCGCTTTGAATAATTAATTATTTTTGAATAGCCACATTCAAGAAGAAAGTCATAAGCTATTTTTAAACCCGAAATTCTTTGGGAACGGGTACAAGAGCGGTAATACCACGGGTAAGTTTAAATATTGCATGTATACTAGCACCGCCCCGCGGTTTTACCCACGTTGTGCCCGTTCCCGTGGGAATTATGAGAATTTTTATACATACAAACCTTCCTCTTGAATCACTCTATCTATGAAATAAACCGCGTCGAAATCCGTTGCGTAGTTATAAAGATCTAAACAAACATAGGGACAGACAGACAGCGAAAAGCGACTTTGTTTTATATACTACTAGCAGCGCCCCGCGGTTTTACCCGCGTTGTGCCCGTTCCCGTGGGAATTTCGGGAATTTTTTTACATAAAAACCTTCCTCTTGAATCACTCTACCTATTACAAAAAAACCGCATCAAAATCCGTTGCGTAATTTTAAAGATTTAAGCATACAGACAGACAAACAGACAGACACGAAAAAGAGGCGACTTTATTTTATACTATGTAGTGATGTAGAGATGAAGCGTATATAACCAGTTAGTAACACTTAGATCTACATAATGCACTATTCAATGTACGTAGCGATTAGCGAATCAGTATTTATCGGTACGTCAATGATTCAAAGCGCACCGCTAATGGATTTTAATTCTATTATTAGTTAGTTATTATACATGGTAAATATCGTGGGAAATGATGTGTTTCTTTGCAATTGAAGTAAGGAACTTCAAGTAGGTTAGTGGCCAACCCTGGTGTCGGAGATCTTAGACCGACATGACTCCTACTACTACTGACTATTTCGATCAACAGACTATGTAGTCTACGGGACCGACAATTTTACGTGCCCTCCGAAGCACGGTAGGGCTCAGATAGAAATGCCACTATCGGCCACATATCCAAGTATAAAGAGATAAAGCTTTAGATTTGGATGAAACTTTCCAGTAATATAGGTTATGCATCAGAATAACACAAGGGATATATTTTATGCCGAAATTCCCGGGGGAACGGGTACAACGCGGGTAACACCGCGGGGCGCGGCTAGTGTACATGTACAATAATTATAACAGCAACTTTTAACTGAGTACCGTTTTGCCGCCAAAAAAAACCGGAAGAACTTGTTAACTTAAATATGGAAGCTCAAGCAACGAACAAGGCCAAACAGAATTAAATTCAATCAGAGTATAACAGTACCGAGTTTACGACGCGGTAAAATTATGTAGTTATATTATTTATGACTTTTTGGAAATAACGATTTTCAAAATGGTTGTTGTGGGCGCGGGTTCCATTGATGGTTGTGATCGAAGTTATGTAATAGGTGAAGATAAAAATATAAATAAATGTATTTTTAACTTTGGAATAAAGGAAGCTAAGATAGAAGAACAAGGAGGAGTGAGGGAGAAAGAGAAAGAGGGAAGGTTATGATTATAAAGGAGAATAACTGAAAGACCCAAAACAGAGAAATTAGGCAAAAAAGTGAATGTAATAAGCTTCGATGCCAAGTAAAGTTAGATGATTTGACGAACTAAACAGAAGGTATATAAGTTTATGGATTTAAAGCATAGACAGACCACAGACACTACCATAGACTAACTACAAAGGGGGAGTAAATATAAGTCTTTGGATTTAGAGCATAGGCAGACCTCAGACACTACCATGGATCAACTACAAAGGGGGAGAATATTTAAGTCTGTACCATAGACTAAAATTCCAAAGATTCTAAGGCAGTTACTTAGGAACTTAAAATAGTAGTTAAAGATGTCTTTGTAGAGAGTGATTTGGAACTATGAATGAAATCCTAACATAATCTTTATCCATTAATTAACATACTCGTAGAAAACCACCTAAACATCTAGAGAGATAACAGGTCATTACAATAAATAAACAAACGAGAAATAGCTGTACAATTTGTATCAATTAACTATAACAGATAAGCAACCCATTGAATTAAAATTATACTAGATAGACCAATAAAGATAAATAGGGCCCAATTAATAGGCCTTCAATTTGAGGTAGGTTGTAAGTCGCATTATAATGGTGCTAGCAGCGCCCCGCCGTTTTACCCGCGTTATGCCCGTTCCCGTGGGAATTTCGGGAATGTTTATACACATAAACCTTTCTCTTGAATCAGTCTATCTATTTAAAAAAACCGCGTCAAAATCCGTTGCGTAGTTTTAAAGATCTAAGCATACATACGGACAGACAGCGGAAAGCGACTTTGTTTTATACTATGTAGTGATGATAATGATGCGTCTTCACAAAGAAGAATATTATGGTAATCATATTATCTACGGAATATTTTGTGACGGAATGGGAAAGGGTAAATTCTCATACAAAATTGGACAATTACTAGATCTGCTGATAAAGTTGTCTTTGTTTGTTTACTAGTCAAGCGTTTCGAAATGTCCAAAACTGGAATCACCGATGGCTTTATAGCTGTTCTGATAAAATGCTAATTTAATTTAAAAGTCTTGAGACAAAGTAATTGAAGAAGAATTCTTAACAATTTCTGTCGTTATTTAAATCTGGCCAGTATATCTAATCCTTGGGCATTATCTATCAATACTTTTCGAGTAGTTGAGTGGCTATAGCCAACCCAGGTTAAAAAAATTTTTAGACCGCCTAAAGCTTAAAGCCTAAAGTCCACCGGCATAGCCTATCGATTGAAACAACTAGAACCTCTCAGAAACTTCGAAGATTCCACACAGCTACTTCCAAAAACTGTAACTATAAAAACAGAGAGATTTCCCAAATGACTGACCTCCTCCAGCCTCAGCGGCTCCTCCAGCCCGGCGGCCATTCGTTCCCGTTTCTCCTTCTCTTTCTTCTCCTTTTTCTCTCGTTTCCGCCTCTCTTTCTCCCCGTCTCTCTCCTCGCAACCCCCGGAATCCCCGCTGGCGAGTACCGTCGATTTTTTCATAAAGTTGAACATGATTGGATTCTGAAAAGAAAATGACTGTTTAACATTTGGTTCATTATTTTCAAGGATCAATAACACACCCATTTCAGTCAACTTCAAGCCAGGGTATGGTTCCCCTTTTTTGCCCAATTTCCGTATTCAATCCGAGCCTTTTTAATCGAAAGTGAATCCTATACATTTATGCGTGTTTATTTCGTTAATGCAGCTATCATACAAATTGGTAATAACATTTCCATCCTACTGCACCATATGAAACGATACTTCAAATAAACGCGTATCAACTATCTATGAAATGAAAATGTGCGTCAATTACTATTAATTTAACAGCAATATCTCTAATCTATCCCAAACAATTTATGCAAACATCAAAGAGTATTAATTGATGTTATTGAAGCGTTAGTTATGGATGATATTGCAACAATACAGACGCTCCTGCCGATGCCGGCGGTCGTAAACATTGATTGGACTGGCGATCGTGTTTTGTTATGAATGTAGGTATTTTTAGAACCCATTGACGGCGTAGAGATGAAAAGGATGCAAGTAGTTACCCCTCTGTTTACTGTTGCTCTTTGTTTAGTTTCGCTACTTTGCGATGGATGTACACACGTACAGCGAAACTTCCTATAATATTATAAATGCGAAAAAAACCCTCATCAGTTATTGAGACAACAATGGTGAACAAGTTAATTTACTTGCATACGGGTCAAATACAGAACCTCCCTATTTAAAGTTATTTAGTAATCTCATCGCGAAACCGGTGCTACGCCGTACTTTATTTATTAAATGTATGTATTATCATATATCTTTATGTATCAGTGTTCCATATAGATATTCAAAACAGTAAAGGTCAATCTGCATTGTGTTATTTGTAAAGCTTTATCTTCTAACTCCATACAGATATTCATACGCTAATAGGTCTAAAGATCTATCTACATGTGTAATGTTTACACCATATTTATAGCAGTAAAGGTATACATCATAGTATGACTGTGTTAATGCTACCTATGACAGTTCCCAGTACAAGTTAATTGAATGCACCGGGCGTCGTCAAGTCTGCTACCACACCAGGCCTATTGACCGTGTGCCCGGAATAACATGCATATCAATATTTATACCAGTTGGCACTTGAGGCGTTTCTATTTTAATTCCTGCATGCATTGAACTAGATTTAATACTTTTAATAGATTTAATGGAAGGAGGGTTAGATCAATTAGTTGTGTTTTGTTTTTATTTCACATCAATTACTTTGGTCCATTATAAGGATATAAAATATCTGACCGGAGATTTGAGATTTTATGGGTTTATATTTGTCCGTTTTTCCGCTCCACAGCCTCGCTCCGCTTCAATGGACAGGCACCCTAAGATTCGAGGCTTCAAGATATCTTCATCTTTAAACCCCAGCGCAAAAAGAGTAAAAGTAAAGTAAAGTATTAGCCTGTAATGTCCCACTGCTGGGCAAAGGTATCTCATCTCGCCGAAGATATCAGTACTAACCACATTAGGCGTAATAACCACACCACGCTTGTCTAATGCAAATGGTGATCTCAAACCCGAGCCATGTGGTCCCACATGGCTTTCCCACTGCTGTTCAGCACTGCTGTACACTGCTGTCTAGCAGTGGGAATTACAGGCTTACTGCCTTATTAGCCGCGTACCCACCTAGCGCACAGGCTCGCGAGCCATGGCTCGCGAGCCAGCCTCCGCGATGCTAGGAAAATAGCCTCCAGCTATTTTCCTAGCTTCGCGCGCGAGCATAAACATAACCGTACCCACCTAACACACAGCGCTCACCGAGGCACCTTTGAGCGCGTCAAGTTTACCGACAACAGATGGCTCGGGGCCGAGCCGTGCTCAGCCGAGCAAACGCGCGCCCGAGGCAGCCCGAGGCACGTCCACACCAGCCGAGCATTTGGCTCGCGAGCCTGTGCGCTAGATGGGTACGGGGGCTGAACAAAACTACTGAGGCTGGCTCGCGAGCCATGGCTCGCGAGCCTGTGCGCTAGGTGGGTACGCGGCTATTCATAAACGCTTTCTAACTAAATCACTGTAAGTGAGTGATTGGTCTCTTTTGCTCTTTGGTAAATAGCGTATGTCAGAAAGGGACAAATAATTTGCTAGCTAAAATGCTGCTAGTAAGCGTTTATGAATATGGCCCTTATACTATATCCATAGCTGTCAACGGGCGTGACTTTTTTGCAACTCACTCGGAATATAATTACTACGGTTTGATCAGAGTCAACCTATCATTAAGCTTAGCCATTCTTTATGATTCGACCTTCACGTTATGTTTATTTCATGACACGACCCAAACCAGTCCACTCGTGACATTTTCAAAATGCAATTCATTTGTGATGCTAATTCCGTTATGTCATCTGTTAAAGGTGGATTTGTAAATTTATTTATTCAATCTTTATTTACGTAAATCAGGATTTTAAACTATTTTATTCAGAACGGTACATTAAATAAAGCGAGGTCATGCGTTAAATTACAAAACAAAGCATGTTTACAATTTACTTATTCACTTTCAAACATGATTTTGAGTACACCAATCCGAAGGACATGGTGATTACGCCTAATCCTCCTCACCCATATATTTAGTGAAAAAAGAGTCTTGTTTTCCCATCAGTGGGGTATAACTGCGTACATTATTCAGTGTTGTATTGTAATTCAAAGGACTAAGATCAAAAAACTTGACACTCTTCGAACGCTGCCGCTAATAGTCAACTGCAGCTTCGTCGCGCTTGCAGGCTGCAGTTGACTATATCTTTCGCATTATGCAGCCACTCGTGAGTAAGAGCCGTAACACGTGTGAAACAAAAGATGAAGATAGGCTCTCAAAGAGTCGATTGCAGTTATGACGCGCGTGCAGGCTACGGAAACTACGAGTATATCGTTGAAAAATGCAGCCACTCGTGTGTAAGAGCCGTAACACGTGTAAACAAAATACGAATACACGCTCTCAAAGAGAACTGCAGCTTCGACGCGTGTTCAGGCTGCAGTCAACTATATCTTTCGCATTATGCAGCTACTCGTGTGTAAGAGCCGTAACACGTGTAAAACAAAAGACGAATTTAGGCTCTCAAATATTCATGTTTATTGTTTGAAGACAATACTGGGCCTCGTCTGTTTTGGAAACATTTCGAAACGCCAGTCGCCAAAAGTGATTACGATTCGAGTCGGCCATTCCGAGCAACTTGCGTCGATCGTTAAAGAAAGGCGATAGTAGTTTGGAGTTCAAAGACATATTTAAGGGCTGGGGGTCTGTGCAGTGCATTGAAATGGCAATCTTCATTGGCAGTTAGCTATATGTGAGTCATACGTTTACGACACATTGGGAAGTTAATGAAATGTATTGTTGGGAGATTGAAGATGGTTCTTCTTTCAAACTTTTTAAACTCACACGATTTGCACTCATTATACTAAATGAAACGGGTCTGTATCGCGTAATTTTCATTACTGTGACAAAGTACTTTTCATTTTCATTCACAGCCTGACTGTACCTCAGATAGTTACGACAAGTTATTCATCCCAGAAACCGTCACTCGGACCAACAATGGTGCGCAATTTGTATGCAAGCTTTATTCGAGACACTCAAACAGTTATGTTGGATACAGCAATGGCGGTTAACGGTGTTTCTGACACCTCACTGTCGACTATTGTCACTTTATTTAGATAGTACTAGAAGCGCCCCGCGGTGTTACGCTGTTGTACCCGTTCCCGCGGGAATTTTGGAATGAAATGTTTCCCATGTGTTGAACTGATGAACTGTGTAATCTATATTACTGTAAAGTTTCATAAAAATCTGGTCAGTAGTTATTGCATGTTATATGTAGTAACAAACGTAGAGATACTAGAGATGTATTTTAATCAGTTTCATTGGCTAACAATGAGCAGTCAATTAAGTTAGTTTTGATAAAAAGAAACTAAATTAATGAGATTCAATGTAATAAATGTTAAATGATCTATTTTCCGGCCGTCAAAATGGATTTTTTTTAAAGTATAGTTTTCAATTCTGACATTAGGGTTGGCCATTAACTTATTCGATATGAATGGATGGATAAGACGGGCCGATACTTTAAATCCCCCTTATTCACAAAAATAACAATCCATAAAGCAACAGTAACTACTCATAAAAACAATAATTGAAGACACCCTAGCAACTTAATTAACCATAACCAACCAATTTAACTATAGTATGACGATGCGTCAACAGTCGACGCACTTTACGGTTACGAATGACTCTCTAATGGAATTGCCGAAATTAAATGGTACTGGCATGACAATACGCAGTGAAATTATGATAACAAATGAAGGAACGAATGTGAGGTTAAGTATATGTTGAAGAGAATATAATGATGCCAACAGAAATACCAAAAAGTAAAATATAATAAGCCTGTAATGTCCCACCCCACTGCTGGGCAAAGGCTTCTCATCTTACTGAAGATATCAAGATATAAGAAGAGTACAAGGAGGAGATTAGGCGTAATAACCACGCTTGCCTAAGGTGATCTCAAACCCGAGCCATGTGTGAAAAGTAGATACTTAACATGTTCTGTCGTTCGACCTGGGAATTGAACCCGGGACCTCAGTCTTGGCAGGCGAGTGCACATCTACCATAAAAATCTATAATCTAAAAACATTTAATTAAGGACTTTTGCCCAAGCAAGGATGCCTTATGCCCTGAACCTTAATCAAAACAAATAAAAAATGTACATATTAGGTACATAGTTGTAAATAAGGTGAACCATAAATCAATGCGTTTATATATACGAGTACAAGAGCACTAATATAATAAACGGAATTAACATCAAGGAAAATAACAATTGTACTAAACAAATTTATTGCAGGAAATATATCAATCCCGATTCCCAAACCAATAGAATGGTTATTACGAATTAGGTAAAGTAGGTATTCGATTCTTTACAGTAACTTATTCCAAACTCTTAGAGCGTTTCCACATTATCCGATCCGATATCGGTGTCGGACGCCGATCCGATATCGGGGTAAGTCAAATGTATGAAATATGTTCCGATATCAGGCCGGACAATATGAAAGACAGGTACTTATTTCATACATTTTACTTAACCCCGATATCGGATCGGCGTCCGACACCGATATCGGATCGGATAATGTGGAAACGCTCTTACGTGATTCACCGGGCACGTACCAAAGACAATTTACAACTTATTATAAAACTTTTTGTTTGACATTTTAATGAGTCTGTATTGTGGCAAAAAATACAACAATTGGTATTCAGACACGTTCCTAAGACCATATATGTTGGGGAGACTTTTAAGACAGTAATTATAATGTATGGTGTTTGGTGATAATTTCTAGACGATTATGTCTAATGACACCTCGGTGGTCTAGTGGAAGAGCACTACCCTGCCAAGACTGAGGTCCCGAGTTTAATTCCCGGGTCGAGCCAAAACATGTTTCCTGCTTCTCAAACATGGCTCGGGTTCGAGATCATCAATCCGCATTTGGTAAGCGTAGTGATTGTGCAGCCTAATAATCCTCACTGTACTGATATCTTCAGTGAGATGAGAGGCCGTTGCATAGCAGTGGGACATTACAGGCTCATACTTATGTGTCTAATGATGGATAATCTACAAACAAAATGATATCAAAACCAGATATGTGAAATGAGAGCCAAGTGCAATCCATACTAATATTATAAAAAGGTAAAGTTTCGAACTAAGGGTTAATCTCAGAAACTACCATTACGATTTGAATAATTCTTTTTACAATAGATAGCCACATTCAACGGGAACATTACAGGGTACTTTTCATCCCGAAATTACCACAGAAACGGGTACAAGGCGGGTAAAACTGCGCGCTGTACTTCTATAAATGACGTCGACTGTACCATAAATAAACCGACATTCTGTCACAGTGGCTATCTCGATGACAATAGCACGGAATGTAAATCAGGTTTCTGGTTTTAATTACGTGTCAAGAGTATTATGTCACTGGAGATCTGGATTGACTGGTACAGTGTCACAGATTAGTTCAGTGTGTACTAGAAACATATCTCCGCTAGGCATAGCGACTATTTAGTTATGGAATTAGAAAAAAACTATAAGTTAGATAAAACTTTTTTTTCCAGCTAACCTTTCACTCAGTAGGTACATAACTATTTAATTAAATACTAGCAGCGCCCCGCGGTTTTACCCGCGTTGAGCCCGTTCCCGTGGGAATTTCGGATTTTTTATACGTGTAAACCTTCCTTTTGAACCACTCTATCTACATATTAAAAACCCAGTCAAAATCCGTGCAGTAGTATTTCGGTTTATCGCGAACAGACAGACAGACGCGGCCGGGGACTTTGTTTTATAATATGAGTGATTTCTTAACTGGATTTCAGATGCAGGTATTGTAAACCTCGACCCTAGAATTGCAGCCAGGACCAATTTCAGGTTCTTGATATGTCTATAATTAGCAGACAGTGCACTTTACATGATTTATTTCCACGTTTAATGAGCAATTCTCAAAATATCCAGTGATGTTAAAATAACATTATGTGAACTGGATATTTTGTGATCACTATACAAATTGACAATTGGACATTCTTACCAATTGCAATGGACAATTACTTAAATCATTTTACATTCGAAATATACGAAAAAAATCAATAATACAGAAAAAACAAAAGGCATAACATCACATACAATAGTGACAGATCCAGAATCTTCAATCTCAAACCCCATGGCGAAACTACCATTGAAATCCCTTGAAAACCTCTCAGGAAACCACAGCATAAACCTCAATTCTCTACCACCATCAATAAACCCAAATATCAAATTCCCTCCATCACATAGAACACGATTGCCCAAACCTAGATCCAACAGCCATACAATTCGATTTGCACGCACGCAACCGCCTTAGGTGCGCATACGCAAGGGGTCGATCACCTGCTTACGCAATCTGTACGTGTTGATGTGTCTACACTGCGGAGAGGAGCGATTGATGTATGAGAGGTATCGAGGTACCTTACGGTGTATGAGGAGTGGGGTTTGAGACGCAATCTATGTATGCTAATATTATAAAGAGGTATTTGTAATCCTAACTAATATTATAAATGCGAAAGTAACTCTGTCTGTCTGTTACGCTTTCACGCCAAAACTACTGAACCGATTTGAATGAAATTTGGCACACAGTTAGTCCAGGAACGGGTACAACATGGGTGACACCGCGGGGCGCGGCTTTGTACATATTGGTGTGTTCGAGGTAATCTCGGGAATCACAAGTCCGATTTGGATAATTCTTTTTGTAATAGATGTCCACATTCAACGAGAAGGTTATAAGCTACTTTTCATCCCGAAAATCCCATGGGAAAGGGCACAATGCGGGTAAAACCGCGACGCGCTGCTAGTTATATAATTAACAGTGTAAAATTTTTAAATTTGTTTATTTGTATGTTTGAGGTAATCTTAGGAACTACTTGTCCGATTCGAATAATTATTTTTGTAATGGGTAGCTATATTCAAGAGGATTGTTATGGGTAATTCCCGCAGGAACGGGAACAACGCTGGTAAAACCGTGGGGCGCTGCTATTGTAGGATAAAGTCGTATTAGTCCAAAGAGTAAGAAAACTTTGAAAGACAAATACGAAACGTTATTTATACCCAAAGAAATGCTGAAAAATGCATTCAATAAAATATTTACTCAATTAATAACACGAAGAAACCTTGTAAAGCCAATTCCCAAGCTGTCAATCCTAATGGCAACACCCAGGGGTGTCGCACCGTTAATTAACCACCAGTCGGGCTAGCATATCACTGAAGACAAAGCTTTTCTCTTCGTTTTATGTCTACTTTTTTTTATCGTACAAATTTCTCTATATGCAACTTCAAAAACTTTACTCTCAAGTTAAGACTAAATGTAGGTATTAAAAATCTGTCAAACATGTCACTGTCATACAATATCCAGCCAATCACAACAGAGTAAGTGGAATGAACAGTAGGGTGGGTCAAAAATATTTTTTTTTGAAATATGCTTTGTAATAGCGATAATTAGTTGTTATTTGATGCTATTATAACGTGTATAAAATATTATTTTAATCGGATAAGTGTAACTGCCTCCGGATTAGGTTTAAAGTTTACACATTTTTGTTCAAAAATCTGATGTTTCAAAGAAACCGTAATAGTACATATATCGCTTCAAATTCTTAAAACAACTGTTGTTTATTTAGAATTGATGTCTACTATTACCAAAGATATCGAATAATAACAAAGATGTGGGTACTTAGAAATTAATTTTATGTTTACGTTCGGGTATAGTTATGACAACAAAGTGATTCTTTAATTAAATTAGTTGAGTTGTGTTTATCTAATACAAAGGTGTGTTTTTGTGATTATTAAAATGAATCGTACTCGAAAAGCTTTTAAATGTCCTATATTTGGCGATACAAGTGATTTAAGAGACAATATGCTTCCAACTTACCAAGAAATAATAAAGTGCTACGAGTGGACGAGATTTGAGTTAAAAATGTCTAAAAACACTAAAAAAGAACCAAATTTTCAAGAAGTTTCCAATATTGTCACCGAAAAAGTAGAAACGTTATGGAAGAAAGCATCAATACCAATTATATCTCATGTTAGAGTGCAACAAATGCTTAAAGCTTATCATCTAAAATTCAAAAACATATTAAAATCTCATCCTAAAATCCCTAAAAAGCGTTTAGACGAGTTTCTGGATTCCAGTAAATTTTTATTTGTGATTTCTGCTTGCAAGTGCAAGGATTTTACAAAATGCACTTGTTCTAAAGAAAAGAAAGTTCCATTTAATGAACAAAGTTTCCTTACTGACCAAAGATCTGCAAGAAACATGATAATAGGAAACATTGACGTTTCTACAACAAGACAAAATGAAAAACGCTTGAAAAGAAAGCTGAGGGAGGAAATTTCGAAGAAAACTAGTTCCAATCCTAATACCGAAGCTGTTGTTATCAGTGATTGTGAAGAAGTCATTAACTCAACATCTTCTGTATCGAGCGACAGCGAAGATTTTCAACCAATAAAAAAAAGAAAACCGCGAGTGAAAACTCCTATCTCTATGGACTATTCCACGTTATCTCAAACCTGCGACCGGTACGGGGTATCCGACAGAGCAGCTGCAGCTATAGCTTCTGTTGTTTTACAAGAAACGAACATGCCGATTATTGATAAAAATCCTAAATCCCATCCTGAAAACCTACTGCTAGCAATGTTATCAGACAGTGAAAAACATATAAGAGAGTTAGCGCTGCGTCGTATTCTGAAAGCTCGCAGAGAGCAATCCCAAGATTTGAGGCTTTTTCATGTTCCGGAGCTAAACATGAATCCAGAAGTATATTACGACCTCATTAACTGGCAACAACAAGTAACAGAACCACCTATCCTGAAGCAAATCTCTACCGAGGAACTTGAATGTTTCATTGTTCGAGGAGAGGAGAACAAAATAGATTTTTTACGATTACCATGCCACACTCAAGCCGTTGAAAGGTCAGTTAAAACTGTAACGGAAGCTTCAGGAACTCTGTGCTCAAAATCAGCTCGAGAGGGTTACATTAAATCTAAGATTGAATCTCGAAAACTCATGCCAAAATTTGATAGTAAGAAGGATTTTTGTGTAAAATAAATGTTGTATAAAACTGTAAAAACTTATTTCTATATGTGTTTTCCTTTAATAATTAATAAAAATATAGTTTATATATACGTTTTTATTATTTATATCCAACCTACAATATAATATTAAACATTTAGAAAAGTTTTAAAAATCAGACTTTTTCATTATTTTTTCAAAATTTTCAGGGCAATCCGGAGGCAAAAGAAATTATCCGATTGTCCTGAAATTTTCTGTGTTAGTTCTTACAACCATAACACAAGTTTTTAGTGCTATTACATGTCAAAAAACAAACTTTTATTTTTCTTCATACAACGGTGACCCACCCTAATGAACAGTCGGATTGAATTAATCAATCCGGTGTTGCAACGTCGAATTATTAGGCAATATATTAGTGGTAACATCAGTTTCTCAACCAAATCTCTCGGGAAGAGTAGACATATATGTCTTCGTTTCTATACTAGCCGGGCTGAAGTGTCCACTAGTTGAGGTATCAGCCCGTATTGTCCCGTATCGTAATGTTAACCTTGCACCCGTTGAAATTGATAGCCGATTAAATGGAAGAGGGGAATTGACGGTAATTACAAGTTGGTAGTGGGAATGCTGCCTTTTTGTGTAAACTGTATAATCTATATTAATATTATAAAGAGGTAAAATTTGTAAGTTTGTTTGTTTGTATGTTCGAGGTAATCTCAGGAGATATCTGTCCGATTTGAATAATTCTTTTTGTAATAGATAGCCACATTCAACGGGAAGGTGATAGGCTACTTTTTATCCCAAAATTCCCACAGGAACGGGCACAACGCGGGGAAAACCGCAGGGCGGTGCTAGTTCCAAATATAGTCCCGATTCATTAGAGATCACGAACCTATAAGTACTACGGAGCCGATACTATGACGAAGTAACTATTTAATAATCTGTGACTATGACTTCCTCTCTTCCGGGCCAGAGCGTTGACCCAATGTGTATATTATATAGTATCGCCCGGACGTAGTAATACACATAAAATATTACGGGCGCTATAATATCTAATACTAATAAGTATAATAAAGCTTGAGTTTGTATTTTGTTTGTTTGACCACGCAAATCTTAGAAACTGCCAATCCGATTTGAGTCATTCTTTTTGTAATGGATAGCCACATTCAACAGGAAGGTTATAAGCTATTTTTCATCCCGAAATTCCCACAGGAACGGGCACAACCAAAACCACAGGCCGCTGCCAGTGACATATAACTCAAACTAGCAGCGCCCCGCGGTGTTACCTGCGTTGTGCCCATTCCTGGCGGAATTTCGGGATGAAAAATAGCCTATAACCTTCCCGTTGAATGTGGCTATCTATTACAAAAAGTATTATTCAAATAGGATTCGTAGTTACTGAGATAAGCGCGTTTGAACAAACAAACTCTTCAGCTGTATATAGATGCAACTAACGTTATAATTTCCCAGGATATTGTAATTAACCAGTTACCTCACAGTATTCGCACTGGTAACCGGTCGACCCAGATCCATTGGGCACAATGCCCGACTGACCCGGACAATTAACAATGCACATGCTTTGTTTTAATGCACGCTAGTTTATTTACTACTAACTATTTAGGTGTGTACTAGTATTTATTTAACTGGTAATACTCGTTACTATTTTTAGGGTTCCGTACCCAAAGGGTAAAAACGGGACCCTATTACTGAAACTTCGCTGTCCGTCCGTCCGTCCGTCTGTCGCCAGACTGTATCTCTAGAACGGTGATCGCTAGACAGTTGAAATTTTCTCATATAATGTATTTCTATTGCCGCTATAACAACAACTAAAAATAAAATAAAATAAATATTAAATTCAATAATTAAATATTCCCATACAACAAACGTGATTTTTTATCGTTTCTTATATTACGTCAGTTAATAACTATATCATTTTGAGGGTAAAATGCTATGCCAAGCTATGCTTTCAAGTATTATTAATTTTTGTGCCGTGTTGTAAAACCCAAAACAACAAATTGTCGGTCCCCATTGTAATAATTCAACAAAAGCAAGTTAATCTTTCCAATAGATCACTCATCAAAATACCTGTTCCATAAAAAGCGAACGAATTCCGCGTCCGTTTTTGGAATATTCCAAATTAGCATATCCCACGATTAGTGCCGTTATTATACTTATCATTCGATGATTCATCTGAGTTTATATTATTTTGTGTGCGCTCGCGCATTCGTCACACGACTGTGTTGATAAAACAAAGCCACCCACACGTTGGGTGATGGCAAAACAATCAGTTTATTTATCTTATAACTGTTGAATCACACCTTCTTATATACTTTAACCTTATCTAAAAACGAATCTAAGTAATAGTGAAAACCGTATATAAATCCTTTTCTTAGTTTAGGAGAAGTTAACGGAGAAACAGAGATCAAAAACTTTGACGACGAATTTTGATGATTCATACTACTATAAGCGTCTTGCGCTTTTAGCACCGTTGTATCCGTTCCCGTGGGAATTTCGGGATTAAATTTGTACCTATAACCTTTCTTTTGAATGTGGCTATCTAATACAAAAAGAATTATTCAAATCGGACTAGTAGTTCAAACAATTAGCGCGTTTAAACATGAACAAAAAATCAAACTCTAACTTGGCCTATTTGTACTATAGTATTTATCATTATAGTCTAAGAGCCGGCGTCACGTTTTACGATGTACATTGAAGTTGTGAGGCTGGGCATGTGTGGCCGTAACCGCGGTTGACCTTCAGCTCATGTACTATATTATTGTGATTCTATTATTGGAGAGTTTGTACCTACGTAGTCATGGCTACTGAAATGTTTGCACAGTCACACTCTTACGTAATACCTATCACGCTTTTATTTGGGGTTTCTCAAGCGATTTACTATAGCGTAGTAATGCCTCTAGGCTGTTCTAGTTACAGCGGGATTTTCGGAATAAAATGCACCTCATGTGATATTCTGATGTACCTATAACCCATATTACTTATTCTAAAGTTTCCTTCAAATCCGTTCAGTAGTATTTGCGTGAAAGAGTAAAAAATTATACTGACTAGTTATACTCGTTATACTGACCTAGTTATACTGAGTATAAAAAGTACCTATAGGTAAATAAAACGTAATAATATTGTAAAAAAATATTAGGAGGGAAATGTAAAAATTACTTATATTAATAGGATACATAAAAATATTGTTTCAATCTTTAGACTATATGGACTTTAGATCTTAAACCTCCCGACTTCTGCATACTAATATTATAAAGAGATACCTATTTGACTATTTGTAATTTTATTTGTTTGTATGTTCGGGATGATTTCAATAATTACCAGTTCGATTCGAATAATTCTTTTTGTAATGGATAGCCACATTCAATGGGATGGTTATAGGCTGTTTTTAATCCAGAAATTCTCACGGGAACGAGCACAACGGGGGTAAAACCGCGCGGCGCTGCTAGTAGTAGTATTGATAGGTCTACGTACAAAGTTATTAAAAAAACAACCAAAGTGTACAACGTATATTTAGAGCCATAACGGGTATAAACTTAACGGCATCTTTAGTTTACAAAAAAACAAAAAAACATTGGCCACACCCAAAGTAGACAAGCAACTAGACATTCCCACGCAATTCTATTACACTTTAACCAACAAACAAAAAGGAGTAGGTTCTAAGTATATAATTACATAGAATACTATCGACTTACAAACAGGGCTCCAGGTTTAACCACAATGTTGGAAAAATACAAGTTAATACATCTTCGACAGTTATAATATAAGTCTGTATATAACGTTGAGCTATGCATTCATTATGGGCCTTTTGAATTAACACGTATTAAGGAGATTTTAGACGATAGAAATCAGGAGAGGAAAGATGTTTGGACATCTTTTACGACACGACGAATTTATAAAAACTATAACAGAAGGACACATAGAGGCAAAGAGAGGAAGAGGAAGGCCAAGAAGGGCATATGTAGACCAACTGAAGGAAAGAGCAAAAGTCGTGTCGTACGAACAGCTGAAGAGGATGGCAGATGACAGAGGAAAGTGGAAAGAACTCCATCGACAAGAGCCCAGCTCTTAAGTTTAGAAGAAGAAGGAGATTTTACCTATGAAATGGTTTGTCACTTTCTGACATACGCAATTCTCCGAAGAGCAAAAGAGACAAAACACAGCGTAACAGTGTTTTAGTTACTTTTATTAATAAGGGCCATGTTTTATTCGCGATTATGTTAAGTATAGTTTCTAGTCTCGTGTTTACAATGTGTTCATATTGTGATAGTTTAAATAGGGTAAAATAAGTTTTCAAAAAAATAGGTGTAAAGTAAGAAAATGTGATAAGGTTACTGGCTAATCCCAATGTATATTTAGATCTTTAAAACTACGCAACGGATTTTGACGCGTTTTTTAAATAGATAAAGTGATTCAAGAGGAAGGTTTTACATAGTCTAAAACAAAGTCGCTTTCCGCTGTCTGTTTGTCTGTCCCTATGTATGCTTAGATCTTTAAAACTAGGCAACGGATTTTGACGCGTTTAATTATATGCAATAATATGTATTGACGTTCCGTCGCGGAAGATCGGCGACGGAACATCCGTCAAGTGTTGCAAAGACCCTTGAGTGATTCAAGAGGAAGGGTTATAATTATGTATAAAAATTCCCAAAATTCCCACGGGAACGGGCACAACGCGGGTAACACCGCGGGGCGTGGCCAATTAAATATAACTATACATTTTAATCATCCTTATGTATACCCAACAAATCGAATCTTCCCAGCTGTGCCTACTCAGTGCATAAACCGAAAGACTGCAACATTTACCGCATTGTGACGTCATATACTTGCAATCTGTTTCGCGTTACACTGCAGCATACATAACGAATGTTGTTAAGACTTTAGTTAGGTACTAGACGACATTGACAGGTGAGTAATAGTGTTAGTACTCAAATCAAGACCTTAGTCTAGATAGGTGATCTAACTGGAGAGTCGTGTCGAAGATACAATGCAGTAAGTTAGAGTGGGTTAGTGGTTAACCCTGGTGTTGGAGTTTTGAGACCGGCTAAAGGTGATGACATGGTTTGACAATTGAAATAACCGGGATTGACAATTTGACGTGCCGTCCGAAGCACGGTATCGCACAGATAATCCATCAAGTTAGTGTTTCGTGTCAGAACTTGAGAGAAAAACTGAGCAATCACATAATTAAGTTAATCAAACAGTTTACAACTGTTTACTTAGTTTATTAAGTAATTAATTAATAGTCAGTGTAATATATTAAGGGTGGGTTATTAAAACGGTTTGTTATCGTAACATACGTTGGTTAAAAAGTTCACGTTTTTTTACGCTGTTAAATACAAAGTGTTGCTTCATAACTTAAATAACAGTTATAGTTATTCTGACGGCCAGTAGAAAGCCACGATTTTTCATTTTCTGTCGTTGAGACTGACATTTTGTGTTAACGTTTACCGATGCGTGAACGTAAGCTGAAGCAACTCGCTCTAAGGCGATTATCACACTACCACGCATCACGCTGCATGTTGCGTGTCCACACATCAACTCGCGTACTTGCAGGAGTAGTAGTAGAGCAGATCTGCACCATCGTGCGCATTTGCACTAGCGAACGTCGACACACATGCAGCGCGATGCGTTACAGTGTGATAATAACCTTCTTCTTCATCGAGTGGATGGTCAACCTGACCAATCCTGGTGTCAGAGTTATTGAGCCGCCAAAGGCCTCTGAAATGGCTCATGTAACGACTACTATCCGTAGAAAGTAACCGGGACCGACGGCTTAACGTGCCCTCCGAAGCACGGAATCATCTTACTTTTCGGGCAATCAGGTGATTCAGCCTGCAATGCCCTAACCAAACTTATCAGATTAAACCTATTGAAGGTATGCGCATTACAAGAAGTCGAGTTATAGTCAAGCGTACCCCGCACTTGATACACGTGTATCTGTATAGTGAAGCGTGCCCCGCACTTGATACACGTGTATAGTGAAGCGTGCCCCGCACTTGATACAAGTGTATAGTGAAGCGTGCCCCGCACTTGATACACGTGTATAGTGAAGCGTGCCCCGCACTTGATACACGTGTATAGTGAAGCGTGCCCCGCACTTGATACACGTGTATAGTGAAGCGTGCCCCGCACTTGATACACGTGGAACCATCAAGCAGCTGATCTTACCACCCGCCTATACCTATCTACACCTCCATATCTATAGATAGAGGCGCACTATTGATCTCGTCGCAGCCGAGACGGCCGGGCTGGCGGGAATCGATACGAAACGGGTCGGGACGTACACAGTGTTAATGTTAATATTTAATGTACCTTACGCCTATTTTTAGGGAAAATTTGGGGTTCAGTGACCTTTGGTTTTAAATGATTTTTTTTGGTAAGATTTCACTGTCAGGGCACAAGGGAATGGTAGGTATGCCTTATATGAAGGTACTATCAAAATATGGTAAGAAGTATAAAAACAGGCATATGAGTAGAATACTTTTATCTGTATGTTAGTAATAAGAGACCATTGCTTTATCATCACTACATATCACTACATTGTATAAAACAAAGTCGCTATTTTTGTCTGTTTGTCTGTCTGTATGCTTAAATCTTTAAAATTACGCAACGGATTTTGATGCGGTTTTTTGTAATAGGTAGAGTGATTCAAGAGGAAGGTTTTTATGTAAAAAAATTCCCGAAATTCTCACGGGAACGGGCACAACGCGGGTAAAACCGCGGGGCGTTGCTAGTTAACAATAAATCTCTTCAACTTTTTATCTTAGTACTAGCGGCGCCCCGCGGTTTCACCCGCGTTGTACCCGTTCCCGCGGGAATTTCGGGATGAAAAATAGATGTCCGATTCCCAGACCTACCCGATATGCACACAAAATTTCATGAGAATCGGTCGAGCCGTTTTAGAGGAGTTCAACCACGGTACCCGTTCCCGCGGGAATTCCGGGATGAAAAATAGATGTTGGCCGATTCTCATAGATACCGGATAAGCACAAAAAATTTCATCAAAATCGGTCAAGCCGTTTCGGAGGAGTATGGCAACGAAAACTGTGACACGAGAATTTTATATATTAGATGTTTATTAGTTAGTAAGTTAAGTCACATACTTACTTTTTATTGCATAGTATTGTCAAATAATCTCTCAGTAACAGATTTATTATTTTCGATCGGAGGTAAAACCATATGGTTTATGTGTTTGAGCGTAAGCTGATACAACCCACCCTTTATAAAAGATGGTCAAATTATTTTTGTACCAGTTGGTCGCAGAGACTTATTTCTCCTTTAACTATAGCAATAACTTTGAGAAGGACTTTAGGTAGCTAAGAACCTACTCTAAATACCAACATTTGATGGGAATGGTTGCAATTTGGGTGAAATTAAGCTTTCTACAACTATTATAATTTTAACATAGAAAAGCTTAGTTTGGGTCGAACAAACCGTATGTCAATAATCCTTGCACATTATAATTTATCATCATACCAGAGTTAATAGGAAAACAATATGTACATATTATTTAATTATTAGAATAATTTAACTATAACATTATATTAATTTGTTTATCCTGTTTGTTAGTTTGTGGTTTCTGTTAATATATTGTAGGTATATATATACATATATTTTAATAAAAAAATAATTATTTATTTTATGTAACTTTTAATTCTCCTCACTGTACAAAAATCATATGTGAGAAGACAGGCCTTTGCTCAGCAGTGAGACATTACTGGCTAATACTGTTACTTTTTTAAGTACATAATACTGTAAATAATCTTTATGAGTACTTATCTTTACTTCGAAAATTATTTATGGCGAAAATGATACGAGTTTGGAAGTCATTTCTTATACCTAGGTTGCTATTAACTTAGATAATTAAAAATATCCATTCCTACCTTCTATTATAATTATTTCGATATTGTTACATCCTACCTATCCTTCCTCGTATGGCCAAGGTGAGTTGAGTATACACAGAAATGTTTGTTCTGTACAAATAAGACCGCTATACACTCAAATAACATTAGAATAACATTATTTACTTACTTATGCGTAATCTCCAATCCGAACAACTGTGTAATCCTCACACAAAGTGTAACTAAACACACGACAAAACACAAATTCCAGGCATTATAATCACATAAATTTAACAACGCTTCGTAAATTCACTTTTAGCACTGAAATAGATATTATTTGAATGACAAAATACACAATTATTGAATAAAATAATATTCCCTTCGCGTGTAGGGACACCGGAGTTTGACACACTGTGACAGAAGTCGTATTTTATTGATAAATCGCGTTTCGTACAAACGTATCAACACTCATCAAAATTCGGCGATACTAAACACAACACTACACTTCACGGGCGAATCGTACCAGACGCGTCGAACAACGCCCGCAATATCTATTACGCTCATAAATAAAACAACAATCTCAATAGATGAAACTTACAAGAAACTATGTTCTTCCGAAATAGTTGGCGTAGTATCTGTCAAAAGGCCATCAAACCTTTCAAATACGCCAGACACACCAATGTTGTCCGATTAAAAAATACTTCTTCCACGACATGCATTCATTTTTAGACCTGCCATCTAGTGTTGAGTAGCAAAATTAAGAACTCAGTAAGTATCCATTTAGTACACTTATATTATCATAGATAGCGCTAAAACATAATAGCAATGCCATCTAGTGTTGAGTAGCAAACAAACTAATAATTTAATTATAATTTACTGCGGTTGTGCATTCAAAGATGGCGTCAATAGATAGAAACGTTAACCGACAAAAAGGTAAAAATAAAACTGGGAGCTATCCTTTCTATTTACGGGTCTATTTTCGAATCTATTTAATTCTTTAAAATAACGCTTTTTACAATATGCCCATTTGTGCATATTTCTATTCTTCAGGCCGCATTCATAAATGAAGTCAAATGTTTTAAGTTAATGGAACACAATGTTGTTCAGTACTAGTACCCGCATAGTGGCAAAATCAAAATTAACGTTATTGAACGTCTAAAAATACATAAAGCGTAAATTTTCCCACTTTCCCACAGGCAAAAACAAGGTTTAGCGATAGGAAATATAATATTTTTCCTCTTGAGAAGGAATTCTTTGGTTGGAAAATCCGAAGAACTAGACCGAGGCGAAAAGGTTTTATGTTTATGGGAAAATAAGCCTTAATATATAAGATTTTAACTTTTAATAAAAACACATATAAGTTAACAAGCTTTCTTCAAAGGTTTGTAATACTTTCTACCGTACATGAGTCATTTGAAAGAGACTTTAAGCGTAATAATAAAATATCATGACATCAAAAAGTAAAAGTATTAAGTAGCCTGTAATCTCCCACTGCGGGGCAAAGGGCTCTCATCTCACTCAAATCAGTACAATGAGGAGGATTAGGCATAATCATCACATTTGCCTAGTACGGGTAAAGCGATACTTCTATAGTATAGCAATATTTTAGTGGAGCCCTATCCTTGCACAACTAAACAAACCAAATAAAACAACAGAATAAATACAAAAAATGTACTTTATTAAATATGTAGGTAGCGAAAAACTTATACAACAAGTATTTTCAATTGTCTTTTGAAACTTTGGCAAATATTCATTTTAGCGTAGAAAAATAATTATCAATAGTTTTGGAACCAAAGTTCTAAAGGCCTAAATAAAAGTATGTACTATGTTTTATAAAATAATAGGAGAGGAGGGCGCAGCCCCGCGCTGGCAGTCTTATTGGACCTTGTACACCCGGGTGCAAGTCACGTCTTTAGCCGTCATTATCTGCAACACAAAAGACAATTTAATATGGCTAGTTAACCCAATGAAGGGCTCAGTTCAAGTGCCACTAGAACTATGCTTCGTTAGATTATCTTTGTAGGTTATACTATGTCTATGGCAAAATCAACCTTAATGGTTTCGATTTTAAAACTTAGTTTCAAAGTGATATTAAATTAAATTTAGAAACACTATTTTAGGCGCTCAAAGGCTCAAAGTCGTGGCATAAAAAAATGTGATGTTAAGTATATTATGAGATATTGAAACAAAAAATAATATTCTTTATATTTGTTTAAATTTAAATACCTTTACTATATTCACTATGTATCCCTATGGATGGCCACTTTTATACCGAAATTCCCACAAAAAAAGAGTTTCATAAATTGTAGGATAATGAACTAACAAATAGAATAAACAATAATAAATATCAAAATACGTACGGCCTTCATCTCTTCGGGCCCGAATTCCCTGATGTAGGTAACTTCAGTTCCATCGGAACCTTTCTGCACTTGCTTCAAGGTGTTGCCGTCGAATGTGCAGACAGACTTCACCTGAAAAAATAACAAAAAAAATATTAGTCTGGTAATAATAGTCGGGATTCGAACCTAGTACTAGCAAGTCGGGAACAATAAACACCAAGCTATGTATATCATTTTAGTTAACGCCATCTACCGCAATGTAGCCGAACTAAAATGTAGTAAATAGCGCTACTGGTTTACAAACGTAACTCATTGAAAACAGAACTAAATATTTTCGCCCAAGCATAAAAGATGGCGTTACTGTGCGCAAAAGTTATTGTCAATTTTCAACAGATGGCGCTGATTTTCTGTATGTATGCAAACAAAATTGAATCGAATTTCAACAGATGGCGTTGTTAGATTGTACCTTGGCTCCGTCAGCGCGGTCTTCATCGAATTCTTCACCAGGCTTGAACTTCATTTCTGTAGTCTTGAAGGTAGATGAGGTGACCAGGTTGTAGCTGTCGCCGTCCTTGCGCAGTTCTACTGTGGGGGTCACGGCATTGGCGGCTTTGCGAGTGATAAGACCAACGCCTGAAACAAATTTGAAAATTTTGGTTAGTTATACTGAATCTAAAGACCTGTTTCTTAGGCTAAGTTAAATCTAAGCAGTTATTTACACATGTTAACCAGTTTTTGATGAACTAGTGGGTTTCTAAACAAATTTCTAAAAAGTTTATCGAACTTTTTTGATATCGTAATGCACAGAAACTAACCAATTGTCTTCATAAACTCGTCAAAATTTTCAGTGGATTTCAACTTATACTTCTTGCCGAGCCACGCAAACATTTTTATCAACAGATTTCTAATTTTCTTTCGATTAAATCAAGAATTTCCCGAAATTCCATAAACCCCAACAATCTAGTCGATTTAGTTAAGTAGCCAAAAGAAAAAAAATGCAAGTGAGTGTGCAAGCAAAGCAAGACAAAAATTAACCGACAAAATTTTAAAAAATCTTAAAAAATCATTGCCAAGGAGTAAGTAAAGAGTCATAAACTAAACAAACAAAGATCTAGTTTCGATACCATCGACAATCCATCAACACAATCATTCTATTTGATGGAATATGGCTGGGTTAGCGGCACTGACCTCTAGTAAATGGACTGGCTGCAGTCATAATAATGTTCTGCCTATTTGAGTGTCGCCATTTTGGCGCTGTAGGCAGATACGAATTTCCATGGAACTAAAATTAGTGATGTTCATAAGTCGACTGTGGTAATGATAAATATATCGATGATTATAAATGTACCTTGTCTAATTAATTTCCGATTTTGAGAACATTATTAAACTATAGACATTTTATTAAACACAAATGTTAGGGAACACTACCGTAACTCTAAAAATTTGCCAAAAAAAAACTGTTTTGTCAAAATGGGGTAAGCTTATTATTATTATGGTATTTTTATACAATGTATATCTCTCCCAAGGGTGGTTATGTAGAGAGCACGGGCCGAAGCCAAGTGCCATAATTATAAATTGAGAAACTTGCGGACAAGTCTGCAAGTATTGAGGATGAGGCTTTTTGTCATAGTTTATATACATTGGGGTTCATATTGAGTGTTTCTAGGCTGCTGTGTAGGTACTTGGGTATGACGCCTGTGCTGGAGATAACAATAGGGATGGTGCGGACTTGATTTACCTGCCATTGTGTTTTTATTTCTATTGCTAGGTCTACATATTTTGCTATTTTTTCTGTATGTGTGGTTTGCAGGTTATGTGTATTGCAAACTGCTATGTCTATTAATATTATTAATTAGCCATAAATGTCCCACTGCAGGGCAAAGGCCTCCCTACCCTCTTTCCACTGATCTCTATCCTGAGCTATTGTGGGCCAGTTATGTTGGCGGGACGAACTAGACCAACACAATAATAACTGGGTAGCTTAGACATAATAAAAAACAAAAATACTTTGACATTTTTATTGAAAAAATATATTAATTGGAACAGAGATAATCTGTTTACTTCGGGGTCCAGTTTAAGGCATTCATATTTTGTAACCACACGTTTCTTAGCGTCAACTCGGAAGGAAATCTGCAAAAATATAATTGATAACTTATACATAACATAACATATACTTATTACTGAGCTTATACTAAGTATGTCAACTTTTAGTATTGAATATCGACATTTTATCGATAAGAATTTATCAATCCCTAGTGCATAAACAATAACATAAATAAAACTAATTTTTACACCAATTCTCACGAAATTCATCATTATATCATCATTATTTTGTTAAGATATCATAGCAAACAATTTTCAGATAGTAATCAATGCTATAAACACAATTTCAAGACAAATTTGCATAAAAACAACAATAAAATACACGTACCTATGAAATGACGTTTTACTCCCTTTTCTGTAGCGAGCTTTACAAAACACACATTTTATCATCTTTATTTAGCTCAACTTTCACAATTAAATATGAAATCTCAATTAAATACCACGAAATAAAATTATATTACACAAAAAACTCGCCGTCGCCGCTGTTACAATCTCATACAGGGGCCATTTGCTTGCAGTAGGGATGGGTAAAAAATATCGATATATCAAAATATCGATATTTTTTCAGAAAAATATCGATACTAATTAGCGATATTTTTTCCCGCGATATATCAATTTTCGATATTTATTTTCAGATATCAAAATCGATATATTTTTAAAGCTCTGCTGTCTGCTCATGCGTCACATCATGATTTTGACATATACGATTTCTTAAATTTAGAAAATATGCAGTAGGCTGTATGGGTTTAGTTTCTTTGCTACAAACACAAACAAAAATTACTCTTTAAAATTAGTCACCGAGCAAAGCAAACACCAACATGTACTTCAAAATGTATCTGGTTTAGAAAACGCTAAATTATGTGTCCCGAGTTAAAACCTTTGTTTCTATGTATTAGGGCTCCCACACAAAACTGCGATGCGATGCGATGCGAACTGAAATAGTTATATCTATCGCCATTACTACAGTACAAAGAAAAGAGATGAATATATTAAATGGAATTCGCATCGCATCGCATCGCAGTTTTGTGTGGCAGCCCTTAGTCACTGAATTTAACTTATTAAATAACAAAACACTACGTAAATCTAACCACCGACAGTATTAAAATTATTGAAATGAAAAGTCACAATGTCACCCGCAACTGACGCAAACAAAATTTCGCGACATTGACAACTTTAACATGTCATAGAATATTATTTTGTTATGCCACGGAGTGATGTTTTGCATTCATTTCATAGACAATTTAACACAGATCATAATAAAATAGTTTGAACAAACCATTAGCAAACAGAGAATAAGTATTTCCAAATTGTCCGAACGTATCAAGCGTTCAGTAGTATCATTCAGTGGTAAATTTGGCTGTGCCAAATGATAGGAGCAGATTAACAGGGGCACACATCAAACAAAGAGTGCTCCTGATGTCAATATCAGACAAATACTGGTTTGACTAATGTTTTTAAAACATTAGTCAAACCAGTATTTGTCAATATCAGATGTCAATATCAGGATCAATATCAATATCATTTACATCAGGAGCACTCTTTGTTTGATAGAAGAAAAAAAAAACATTGTTTTTTTTGTTTCGTTTTTTATGTCAAGTCAAGCAATTCGATTTTTTTTGTATTAATAAATCTTATGTTGAAACAGCCACATGTGTATTTGCTTTAAAATTTCGATAATTTCGGCAATTTTTATAAATAATTGCAAATTGGGCAAAAAATATCGATATATCGAAATATCGATATTTCTTGGGTGATATATATCGATATATTTGAAAAATATCGATACGATATATATCGATATTTTTTTTCCATTTGCCCATCCCTAGCTTGCAGTGTACGTCAAAATTAGTTCTCGGGAAACTCGTAGGGGCGCTTCAAATTGCCACCACACCTTAGCTGTCATTTGTATGGTGCAGCCAGTCCATATAGTACAGGTCAGTGGTTAGCGGAGATAGAAACCATGGAGGTAAAATATTTCTTTCTTTATATATTTTTGTTGCTGTGAATGTTTTATTGATTTGATAAATACTAAAAATACTTTCACACCTATAAGTACCGTTGTGAATCGATTAAGAATGAATAGATGTAGTTAAGTTGTTCCTTTTGCCATGCATGACTCATTTATGAACGCGCATGGCACCATTATTTCATTCCGATAGCCAGATTATACAACAATGCGATACTTGCGTGTGTATGTTATTACTGCGGTTCCACCTAGGTACATAAATGGAACGACCCTAATTTTCATTCAGAAAAGTTATTAGTAAAACTAGTTATTTCGGTACTTAAAAAAAACAAACAGTTTTATTATTCTTGATACACCTACACTACATGATCACTATAATATATGGTATTCCGAAATACCGCTCACCGAAAGGACGGTTCTCCGAAAACACTCTACTCCGACGGTTAGTTGAACGAAAGAATCATTGGCCGAAACAACGTTTCGCCGAAAGTATTTTTTTTTCTATCAAATTACTTAGTTTAAACGTACTCACACGGGTTTTTTTTTCGTATTAGAAAATTTAAGAACTTTTATTAGAAAATTAGTCTTTTGAAGTTCCAGTTTGTGCCATAATAGTGTCGAAGGAGCTCCGTTGCGCGGAGCTTCTGTTTCCCCCTTATTTTGGCCCTTCGGGCCTGATATAAACATAACCTAACCTAACCTACGGTTGTCGGGCTTTCGGCGAAACGTTGTTTCGGCCAATGATTTTTTCGTTCAACTAACCGTCGGAGTAGAGTGTTTTCGGAGAACCGTCCTTTCGGTGAGCGGTATTTCGGAATACCATACGTAGCTGACACTACATATCTGCAAATTATTATAGTCATTAAACCCGATGAGCAATTATGCGTAAACATGTTTTAAACATCGTATCCTTACAGACGTTCGCGATTTTATATAAAAGATAGGATCGATAAAACCTATTAATAACAAATATACGCCGAACAAGATTAAAATGAAAATAGCATACGATTTTATCGGCACTAATCTCAATATATTTACGTAACAAATAAGAAACCGGCAAGTAATTTAGTTGTTAACAATAGCCAATCGTATTAGAATCTACTTGATAGATTAGTTCGTATATTTATACATGCATCCGAACCGTTCACGCTATTAAATACGGAGGGCCTCTGTACAGCATCAGCTGAGACGCCTCCTTTTGCTGTATTATTTTATTAGTAATTTTGTATTTTCATGTTTTATTTTCCTTGAAATTGTGGCAATAAATTATTATTTTAATTAAATAAAATAAAGATTTGAATTAAGAACTTCCTTCCTCCTCGGTATAGAAAAAAGATTTGTAAACACTACGAACTATAGCGAAGCCGCCAGGAATTCCTATACAACCCGAGGTCCATATAAAGCAGGAAGCAATCGTAATAAGATATCCCAGTCGTCCGCTTAACTCCCACGGCATTCCTGGACCGCTAGAGAATAGTCTAGAATGCAGAATACCTAATAGAATGCACTGGACTCGTTAAACGGGTGTCTGTAGCGAAAATTGACCAGTTAAGGATTGATATGTAGGGAGAATTTTATTGAATAATATCCCCCTAGTATTTGCATTGTAACCCATAAGCTTAACCTACTGCAATTTATTGCTATTTGTTCCTATATCACAGTCTCGGAACGTTTTGCCGCAATCCGCAGCACACAAAAAAAAATTATATCTTGCGGATCAACAAGTGTGCGAATACACCATAATTAAAAATTAAACACGTTAATCCCGGAGGTAAGATTTTTTGGCGTTTGAATTTTGTTTGATTGATTGATTCATTTATTAATTTTGTCTACCTATGTCTATTGGTTTGCATTTTTTTGTAGCCGAAAGAAATCCTATAATTTATTTTTTCAAGCTAAATTAATATAGCCGTCTAGTATGATTCATATCTATCGTCAGTCATTTAAATTGTCGCCTGTTGCTTTTCATCTCGTGCGGGTCAATTGTAATCACCACGCAGAGATGAATCGATAAATAATTCTGCCTCCCTATTGGTTGGAATGTGGGCGCGTTACTACGCCATTGGTCGCCCGATATGGTGTGACGTCAAGAGCAACGACCTATAAATTGGCGCAATTTTTCAATTTGGAATTCGTTTAGAAATGTCGGGAAGTTTGAAGTTTCGTGCAGATTGTGATATTGTGATGGACTATGACACCTGTGATCTAAAAAAAGATTCGTATCTATAAATTGTCCACAAATGGGCATCAAGGTAAGCATGAAATGACTTAAAGATTTGTCAGTTTCTCTGTTTTATCCAATGTCCAGCTTATTTTCGACGATGTGGGAGAAAAACTTAATATCCCACAAATTCTATAATAATATTTTTTTTGGTTAAGTACCTATAAATTTTTATCACAGAAATGACGTAGCTACCACGGTTTATAAAGAAGTTCATCAGAACTGTTCCAATGTCTATTAGTTATGAAATTGTGTACCTACATATTTAGTGCAGTTACTTATGTTACATTGAAATGGAGTGGAGATAATGAAACGCATATAAATCAATATTAACGTAACACTCGTCAAACATTAGATAATGAACATATTAATCATAATTAGTTTTAGACGTGCAATGAGTAATGTCAACATCTCGTAAATAGAAGTGTATGAATCAAGTTAAATATAAAGGGTCAATGTTCATTCACACTACTATTTGTGCCAACACATTGGCATCCAAGCTAAAACGAGCTGTGTCGGCTAGAGAAATATAATTTAAACTGATTTATTACTGGTTTCTTAAGTTTAGGCGAACTCTACTCATTTTTAAGTCTTCTGTGAAGGTAAAGGTGAAGGTGAAGGTGAAGGTTCCTGTAGAGGGGCCGAAACGTCAGATAAAAA
Organism: Cyclophora albipunctata; assembly: GCA_963082685.1. Lineage (NCBI taxonomy): Eukaryota > Metazoa > Arthropoda > Insecta > Lepidoptera > Geometridae > Cyclophora > Cyclophora albipunctata. The sequence goes on from OY720133.1 coordinate 5,743,679, forward strand.
TCACTACATAGTATAAAATAAAGTCGTCTCTTTTTCGTGTCTGTCTGTTTGTCTGTCTGTATGCTTAAATCTTTAAAATTACGCAACGGATTTTGATGCGGTTTTTTGTAATAGGTAGAGTGATTCAAGAGGAAGGTTTTTATGTAAAAAAATTCCCGATATTCCCACGGGAACGGGCACAACGCGGGTAAAACCGCGGGGCGCTGCTAGTGTAAAATAAAAGCGAAGTGTATCCGTAAACGTACCTACCTAGTTTCCATTCAAAATGATTTATTTCTACTGCTTGTTTTACACAAATGTTCATAATTATTGTTAAGACTACCTACCTATTTATACTACCTAGATACTTGATACTTTAATCTTTAAATGAAAACAAAGAACAATAGGCGATAAATTATATGTAAGTATGTATGTACCTGTAATCACTACATAGTATAAAACAAAGTCGCTACTTTTGTCTGTTTGTTTGTCTGTATGCTTAAATCTTTAAAATTACGCAACGGATTTTGATGCGGTTTTTTGTAATAGGTAGAGTGATTCAAGAGGAAGGTTTATATGTAAAAATATTCCCCAAATTCCCACGGGAACGGGCACAACGCGGGTAAAACCGCGGGGCGCTGCTAGTAATTTATATTGTGGAAAAAAAAGTGTGAGTTTCAATGGATTCAATATTATTCTATGTTTTATGTTATCTGTAGAGAATACCTAAAAACTTTAGCTATTTCAGAAACCAAAAAATCTAAAGTAATTCGATTTAATCAAAATGAGTATTGTTCGGTTAAACTAGAAACCATTCACTAAATCTTTTTCCTCTTCAAAAGGAATCGTCTCCGAATGGAAAATCGCTCACAAACTCACAATAATCTTTCATTCTCACCTCTCGCAAGAAGAAATAGTTTGTAAGCATATATATACTCACTAGCAGCGCCCCGCGGTTTTACCCGCGTTGTGCCCGTTCCCGTGGGAATTTCGGGAATTTTTTTTACATAAAAACCTTCCTCTTGAATCACTCTACCTATTACAAAAAACCGCATCAAAATCTGTTGCGTAATTTTAAAGATTTAAGCATACAGACAGACAAACAAACAGTGTGACAGACACGAAAAAGAGACGACTTTATTTTATACTATGTAGTGATATGTAGTGATACACGCTAAACAGGACAATCAAGTCTCCCCTTTTATAACTACAAATTGAATGTCCTACAAAGCTCTTCGATTCAATGAATCAATCTAAAACTAACAATATCAAATCAAGACTGTCTAATGGAATGGGGACTTTATGATATGGCCAAGTGCGAGTCGTGCGAGTCATTAACACCGAACATAAAAAGAGGTTGAATGGATTGTTTATTTAATAGGTTAGTTAGTATGTAGTTGTTATGGTAGGTTATTGCAGTAATTATAGAATTAACGACAGGTGACATTAGAGTAACAGGTACTTGCCATTCCTAAGGGTTAAAAGGTTAAATTACTTATTCCTATAGCTATTCATAATATACAAACAAAGATGAAAATCCTACTAATATTATAAATGCGAAAGTGTGTTAGGATGGACGTATGTTTGTTACTGTTTCATGCAAAAACTACAGAAAGGATTTGGATGAAACTTTACATTAATATATGTTATATATCAGAATAGCACATGGGATACATTTTAATCTGAAATTCCCGCGCGAACGGGTATAACGTGGTTAAAACCGCGGGGCGCGGCTAGTATGCTAATACTTATATGTAAGGAAAGACATGGGAATGTATTTTTCACGTATCGTTAATTCCAACTCTACTTGGCATTTAATTTTGATTAAAACCTGAAAAACCAACAAAATTCACATCCTGATATTCCTCCAGGAACACATAACAATCCGGCTACTCATATTTATTAATAATGTGTATATCAGTGTATGTGTAGGAGTCAATACCCACAACATCCGTAGGAAGCCAGAATCAATTGTAGTCAATTGCTGGTAAAAATAATGCTTGGAGAATGTCCGTCTGAAGAATGGCTCTGGAGACATATAAATTTAGAAGCAACTAATTTAGGTTGGATTTCACCGTTGAATGAAAACGCGATTAATTGATGTATAAACACGTTTAAGCTCTTAACTGACAATTTTACATTTCACCAGCATGAAAAAAACGCAGTTAACGCAAAACTCGTTTAAAATCCTGAACGCCCGATATTGGCGGTTTAACGTCTATAAACGAGTTTAAGAACTGTCAATGTCGTTGCATTTCTTTTTTATACGTTTTGGAGAATACTGACAATAATTTTGCGCACATCAACAATGGAAAGAGCATTAGCACTAGCCTTCGAAGATAGTAGTGATGATGAGGACCTATTTGTTCGTCGTCCAAGGTGGATTCGTGTCAGAGAAGAATGTTTTGATACTCTTGATGACAAAGACTTCGTTACAAGATTTCGTCTCACAAAACCAACTGTTCTGTCGGTATTGGAGTCTATTGAAGATAAAATCGAGTTTCCTTCAAACATGTAAGCATCAACACATATGTTTACTCATGTAACAATGCGTTCTGTATCAGATACTTACGTAAGTAAGGTTATTAATGGTATTACTAGTTAATTCGATGTTCATATTGATTTCAGAAACAATAGCGTGTCTCCTATTAATCAGTTGCTTTGTGCTCTGCGTTTCTACGCAACTGGGTGTTATCAAATGACTGCTGCCGATTTATGTGGATTTAGTACTTCTACAGCACATAGAATTGTGCACAGAGTCAGTGCTGCCATTGCTTCACTTCGACCGCAGCACATTTACTTTCCTGAGTTACCAAACGAGATCCAACAGACACAAGTTGAATTTTATAAGAGAGCTCGATTTCCTTATGTTATAGGTGCAATAGACTGCACTCATGTGAAGTTCATCAAATCACCTGGTTAGTTTAAGATTATTTACCTATTTGTTGGTAGATTAATATGTATTATTATGTCAAACCCCAATAACATTTTGGTAACATGTAGTACTTACTATACTTCTATTACAGGCGGGGAAAGCCCAGAGATCTTTCGTAACAGAAAACACTATTTTTCACTCAACATTCAGGCAATCTGCAATGCCAAATTGGAATTCACTGACATAGTTGCTCGATGGCCAGGAAGTACACATGACTCATACATTTTCAACAATTGTTATAGAAGAGCCATGTTTGAACAGGGCCAATATGGAAATGCAGTGCTTGTAGGCGATGCAGGGTATGCATGTAATAGGTACATGATGACTCCTTTGGAACAATGCAATAATGATCCTGAAAACTTATATAATGAATCTCAAATAAGAACAAGGAATTGTATAGAAAGATTGTTTGGTGTCTGGAAAAAAAGATTCCCAGCAATGGCTGTTGGTTTAGGAGTTACAGTAGAGCATTCTTTTCCAATAATCATCGCCACAGCAATCTTGCACAATATTGCAAGAAGAAGTGGGGAAAGTATGCCTCCTAATGATAACCAAATAATAAATTCAGCTTCATGGGATGCTCTATTAGCCTTGGGTAATATTAATAATGGAAATATACAACGAGCACAAAGAATAAACCCGAATTACAGAAGGCGCAGTGAGATAGTGACCAACTATTTTGCTAGGTAAGTTTACTCAAACTACCTACCTCCCTGATTGATTATACTTACACCCTCCTAGATTCCAACCCCCACATTTTATCCTATTGTGCCTAAATGGGATATTATAAAAACTCTATAAATAAATGCTTTTGTAAAATCATTTTAAGTAGTTGTAATACTATCAGTCAGTTAGTTCAGTGCTATGAGGAAATCATATTTTATTGGGATAGTCAGACATGGCCATACGTCAGATTATAATAATGACTATCTCAGATTGATTCACCAAACACTTCAGTAACTTTTATAGTTAAAAAGCTGATCAATATTATTTTTTCAGATTATCAAGATGAAGTCTATTAACATGGAATATAGAGTACTTATTAAATGATAATTATATATTATCACATCAATCAACTTGATAAATTCAATGTTATCAATAAATGGACTATAAATTAATGACCTCATTTTTTTTTTTTATAATTAAGGAAATACTTAAAATGAAATAAATGCTTTTATGTATACAAACTCTTTTATTTCTTAGAAAGTTCTAAATCTAAAATTTTTAATTTTATTTCTTCCTGCCTGGTTTTTAGGCGCTCCTGTTCCAAAATTTCTTTTTCCTTCTCCTCCTGGAGTCTTAAAATTCTCATTTTCACTTCATGCTCCTCTGTAGCCTGGGTGTTGGCCAAAGATAAGGTCGCGATCCTATGAGCCGATAAATTCTCATCGCGCCTCAGCGTTGGCCTCCTGCGACTTGTTGATGGAGCACGGTGTTGGACTCTGCAAAGTGATTTAAAATTGCTGTTCTTATGAATGTGAATCAAATCGCGATGCAAATGTTTGTGAGGACAGATGGATATTGGTTTCTGTCATATGTTGAGTACAACACACAGACTACTTCTTATCATCATTTTCATGTAGATGAAAAGGTGGGGCAAAGCTAGTAGATAATTCCATTAAAAATAATTTCTTACTGGGGTGTTGGGACTGGGTAGTCTGAACTAGGGAGAGGAGTTGCAGACGCTGGCTGTTGCTCCTCTTGCACTGCATCCTCGAATTCCACCTGCCTTGGGCTCAGGGCTCTTAAGTTGGAATTTATTGTATTCCTCAGCATTGTGGGAGTGTATTCGGCCCAGTCCTGCAAATAGAAATCTTAATCAAAATTTTACAATTATTTTTATTTCTAACTGTACTTTGTGAACTGTTCCGTAAGGGCTGTTGAGTGTTCCTGGATGGTTTAAGTTAGATCTGGACTTTAACCCGACCTGGGGCCCAAAGCAAACCACTAGTATATTTATAGCACAACTTTATAAAATCTATATAAATAAAAATTAATTCTCTCACCAAGTTTAGGTAGGTACTTACAGTAGTCACAGTGGTCACAAGTTCTGTAGCTTGCAGGTTTTCAATGACTGCATCTGAAAAACCAAAAATATTAATATGCTTGCCAAATTAAATTTTAAATTCAAGCTAGTTCAGATAAATGCCACAAATGCAAGTAAACAAGTGATTTTTAGTGAAATTTTTAATTCAGACTCTTTTATAGAACAAATACATGCAGGAGATTTATATCTCAAGCTGTAAGAATAATACATACCACTCATCACTATCACTGACTGAGAAGTCCCAGCCATTGCTTCATCAGTGTTACTGGAGGCTGAAAGAACAACTTTAATTAGCATGTTTTTAATCATTGTACCTACTATACAAACACAACACACTTTTGGAAAATATAATTAAATCTGTAATGCTGTTGATGTGTTTAAAGTGAATTGAATTGAAGTAATAACAGGTTATTTAAATCTAAGCTGTAGGAGAGCCTAGTTCTGTAATCTATGTATTTACATAAAACTCACCAATATTTGTACCATCGGAGTCATAAATGTTGGTGAACCCTGATACCCTGGTTTGAATTAGGTCGATCACACGATCAATAGCAGGGTCTTCATTGGGCTTTTTTGGTGGTCCTCCTCCTAAGTATAAAAGTAAATATTGATCATTTCAAATATTTCATACATGCAATATGGAGAGTATTAACAAAAATACATACAATATATAATCTGGACTAACCTGTAGCTATAAAACTTTGATTTTGTCGGGTTAACTCCTGCTTTGCTTTTTTTTTCAAATTTTCCCAACAATTCTTTAGTACAATCGGCTCTCGTGGATGGATGCTGGATGTGGCGTTGAATGTTTCAGCAAGTTTTCGCCACTCCTCTGCCTTCTGACGCATGCTGACAGCATCCGTTCTTTTGGACTCCACAACGTCGAAATGTTTTTCCACCAGGGAAATAAGCGTCAATTTTTCGCTGGCGCCAAAAGTTGGGTCTCTTTTTCTTTTCGCGCCAATGTTCGGCATAACTTCGCCCTTCCTTTTCGACATAGTTATATGCCGCAAGGGTACCAAAAGTCCAGTAAACAATGCCAAGGTAAATAGATCGCGCACGAAATCGAGTCCAGTATGCAAAGCCAAGTAAAACAGTCTGTTGTGAATTCGGAGTCCAGGAAACACGCAATAGTTGTAAAATTACAGGAAAATCACTCGAAAATACCACAAGCACACTCACGAAACTCGACGACAAGACGAGGAGAAACGGAATGAATAATAAATATAATAAACTGTCATATCCTAATGGCGGATAACCACAGAGTGCAACACTCCCGCCGCGGGAGTGTTGCACTCTGTGGTTATTGTCTATGATTTTATGTAAATCTGTGGTAAATGTTCGTTTACGTAAACACGATCAAAATTTAACTCCAAAAAGCCGGTGAAATCGGTTTGACTATAAACGAGATTTTACTCGATATATAAACGCGTTTACATATAAACGAGTTTAGTTAAACGCGTTTTTAGATACTAACGGTGAAATCCAACCTTAGAATAACTTTGAGCTGGTTAAGACTGAACTAGTTGTGGGCTGAAGGGAGGAAGGATATCACTACATAGTATAAAATAAAGTCGTCTCTGTTTCGTGTCTGTTTGTCTGTATGCTTCAATCTTTAAAATTACGCAACGGATTTTGATGCGGTTTTTTGTAATAGGTAGAGTGATTCAAGAGGAAGGTTTTTATGTAAAAAAATTCCCGAAATTCCCACGGGAACGGGCACAACGCGGGTAAAACCGCGGGGCGCTGCTAGTAACAGATAAAGAAGGGAAGCAACTGTTAGATTTTAATGATTTAATGACGACTGTATCTATATTAATCTAGGTATACTATCTATACTTCTATACTAATAATATGAAGAAGTTTCTAACTTTGTTTGTCAGGGCTAATCTCAGGAACTACGGGTCCGATTTGAATAACTCTTTTTGTAATGGATAGCCACATTCAACGGGAAGGTTATAGGCTGTTTTTCATCCCAAATTTCCCACGGGAACGGGTATAACGCGGGTAAAACCGCGGGGCGCTTCTAGTAATGTATAATACATATAATATCCCCAGGGGCAGGGGCTGGCCAAGAAGAGATTTTGCGAAATTGAACCCAATATAAACTAACCCTAATAAGGGTTGCCCTTTCACCCAAAGCGAGGCAGGCCGCTACTTCGTTAATAAGTTCGTTTTTTTGAAGTGAAAACTTCTCTAGCGGCGCTGTGCACTTTTTTGATGGGTAATAAATGTTAAACTCGCGTCAGGACCTGATCGAAAATTCGTAAGACGTTTTGATGATAATATTCAAGTTTTCACCTCTGCCGCCACTCCCAGAGTGCAATCCGCTGATTTTATTTTAGCTTTTACTAAACTAAGATTGAGGTAACATCCTCCATTTTGAAGACCAAACAAAACCTAAAGAAGTATTTATAGTCATTTATACTGACGTCACAATAAAAAAATGGCTGCCATCTCTTACAGATCTATTCAGCGGGCCATCTAATATTATTGACTGTAATTGAGTCTGATTGTTAGCCAGTTTACTTCAATTGACCGACGTCGACCGATTCGAGTATAATAACCGTATAACCGATGAATAACCGTACAGCTAAAGTATAACCGAACTGGGTTCTCATACGATCGTACCTAATCTATACTAATAGGTATCATATAGAGGTAAAATATATCATAAGGACACTCAACAGTAACCTCCGTCGTACGTAAGTTCCCGTTTTAACAAATAATTATATATCATAAAGAGGTAAAATTTGTTAGTTTGTTTGTTTGTATGTTCGAGCTAATCTCGGGTCTTGCCAGTCTGATTTGAATAATTATTTTTGTTATATATAGCCACATTCAACGGAAAGGTCATTGGCTACTTTTCATCACGAAATTCCCATGGGAACGGGCACGATGTGAGTGAAACCGCGGGGCGCTGGTAGTTTTCATTAAAGTACAGGATATTCTGGTATTCGGTTAGGTACGAGGGTGTAGGGTCTCATCGCCCTTCGTTGAGCGATGAAAGAGCCAAGGCTGGGGCAAGTTCGCAGTTCATAGAGTCAGTAAGGAAAAGAAATATGTAGTATTCTGTCTATTAAAAGCCCCTATGTATCTTCAAAAATATCTGTATATATCACTACATATTATAAAACAAAGTCCTCAGCCGCTCTTGTCTGTTTGTTCGCCATAAACTCAAATACTAATGCACGGATATTGACGCGGTTTTTTTTAAATAGATAGAGTGATTCAAGAGAAAGGTTTACATGTATAAAAAGTCCCGAAATTCCCACGGGAACGGGTACAACGCGGGTAAAATCGCGGGGCGCTGCTAGTACATATATATACGAGTATGTATATTACATTACAAGGTAAATTTTAAAATTACATTACCTCCTACCCTTATTTTGTGGCTAAAGAAATATTAATTTTGTAAGCGAATCTAATAATAAGAACAACTCAAATAGTAATTAAAAAATGGAGGTACTTAATTAAGGAAGATACATAAACAAAATCTAATCTTTAATCTATAAATATCGAAATATTGTGATAAATCACTACATAGTATAAAATAAAGTCGTCTCTTTTTCGTGTCTGTCTGATTGTCTGTCTGTATGCTTAAATCTTTAAAATTACGCAACGGATTTTGATGCGGTTTTTTGTAATAGGTAGATTGATTCAAGAGGAAGGTTTTTATGTAAAAAAATTCCCGAAATTCCCACGGGAACGGGCACAACGCGGGTAAAACCGCGGGGCGCTGCTAGTAAATAAATAAGCTAAATACATATATTATCTTTTAGATTAGTAGACTCAATGTACACAAATACTAACCAATTTACGAGACCAAATATAAACAAAAAATCTGGTGCCTGATTCTCGCCTCATTACAGTTAATAAACGTATATAGCAAACAGAATTAGTCGTATGTTTGTTCAGTATGTTTGTTTAACACACCAGATTTGAGTAATAAAAGTGACACTCAATCTACACGATTTGCACAAAATAATAGTTACCTCAAGTTTCTCATATTTACGTTACTACAAAGCTACGATTTCTGACTTTATAACTGTACTGGCAGTGCCTTGCGGTTTTCCCTGCGTACCCGTTGTATTTTGGCATGAAAAGTAGACACAAATCTTCCTTTTGAATCATTCTACATGTTTAAACCGTATTTAAATCCGTTCAGAAGTTTTTGAGAAAATCAATTACACACAGATAGCTTTAAAGCTAACTAGCAGCGCCTGCGGTTTACCCGCGTTATGCCCGTTCCTATGGGAATTTCGTTATTTTTTATTTATAAACTTTCCTCTTGAATCACCCTATCTATTAAAAAACCCGCATCAAAATCCGTTGCATAGTTTTAAAGATCTAGGCACACAAAGTCGCTTTCCGCTGTCTGTCTGTCCCTATGACAGACAGACAGCGGAAAGCGACTTTGTTTTATACTATGTAGTGATGATGTATTGATTTATGATTCCAAAGATTTGTTTGTATAACTACTCGTACTAACGCCAATCTTCGCATGACAAACTTTTAATAGCGTTACGTGGTTTGACTGAGGAGTGTTAACTCATTGCGATTGTTAAGCAACGTGCAGCTCGGCCCGTACTGGAATGGGTGGCCGATAGTGACATTTCTATCTGAACGCTGCCGTGCTTCGGAAGGAAACGTTAAATTGTCGGTCCCGGTTGTATTAATCGTCAGACTATTTAGGAGGCCATTAGGCGGTCTTAAAACTCTGACACCAGGGTTGGCCACTAACCTATTACAACTTACTTCTTCTTCTTCATCGAGTGGATGGCCAACCTGACCAATCCTGGTGTCAGAGTTATTGAGCCGCCAAAGGCCTCTGACATGGCTCAAGTAACGAGTACTATCCGTAGAAAGTAACCGGGACCGACGGCTTAACGTGCCCTCCGAAGCACGGAATCATCTTACTTTTCGGGCAATCAGGTGATTCAGCCTGCAATGCCCTAACCAAACTGAGGACAGTCTCACAAAGTAATTTTTGTGAGATATCCCCACCGGGAATCGAACCCGGAACCTCCGGGTCGTGAGCCGAGCGCTCAAACCACTAGACCACGGAGGCTGTACAACTTACTTAATAGTACCTTCTCGGTATCTACATTTTGCAAACTGAAACCATGTCTATGGTTTACGTTAAAAGAGGGACAGTTCTCATCGACTACAAAGAATTTACTACACACCAAAGTAAACTATCCTAATAAGGTTGAGTATCGTATTATAAATAGCAGATCGTAATCGCGGTATCGGCTAAGTTTTACTTCTCGGTAATGTAACGTGATAACGTAGACTCAACCGCAGTAGTAGTACTAGATATCTTGTTGGCATGAGATGAATTCTTAGGGTTAACATTGCGTCAAGCGTGCGCAAGCGTCGGTTCACTTTTGTATGACACCGCACGCGACGGGCGCACGCGGCGGTTCACTTTTGTATGACACCGCACGCGACGGGCGCACGCGGCGGTTCACTTTTGTATGACACCGCACGCGACGGGCGCACGCGTCGGTTCACTTTTGTATGACACCGCACGCGATAGCCGCACGCTACGGTTCACTTTTGTATGACACCGCACGCGACGGGCGCACGCGTCGGTTCACTTTTGTATGGAACCGCAGAGTGCGCACGCTTAACGCAGTGTCGGCCCATTAGAAACTGGTACAGATAGACAAAGAAAGTCTTCCTTAAGAGTGTACACTACCTCAGTTCGCGTATTCAGATTTTCCCCTGAGTCGAAGCGGGACAGAAACACCTGAGCGCTTGGTGTTTCGGCCCGCGAATTGTAGGTATTTGCTCCCTACAAACATTATGGTACTCATTTGAAAAAACCGCAACATATGAATTGTTCTGTAAACCCTATTCAATTTACTACACTTTATTTTAATTCAACAACTTTTGTATTTATTGAGATATTAAGATTTTAGTAAAAATTTAGAGATAACTTTGCGATTTTTTTCTATCGAGAAAATTTCATGGAGTCGTGTTTTCGAAACATATGATCGATAGATTATATCATGAACTTTACCATACATACGTTTCAAAGTTAAATATTGAGTAACGAGGAATATATGGAGATCCCGCCGAGTTGAAAATAAGCGATTTGAGGTAGTATACACTCTTAAGTACTTATATTACTTACTAGCAGCGCCCCACGGCTTTACCCGCGTTGTGCCCGTTCCCTTGGGAATTTCGAGAATTTTTATATATATAAACCATCCTCTTGAATCACTCTATCTATTTAAAAAAACCGCGTCAAAATCCGTTGCGTAGTTTAAAGATCTAAGCATACATAGGGACAGAGAGACAGCGAAAAACGACTTTATTTTATACTATGTAGTGATGATATCAGAAGAGTCCCTTTCAATAGATCTTTCTCTAAGTATACTCTCCTCCATCCATTAATCCGCCATTGCTGCTCTGTCATCTATCCTCATTCCATACATCAAAACATCATCTAATTCAACGCCCAAAACTCAAACGAACTATATGCGCAATATTAGTAAAACGCCACTCGTAATTGCTATAAAACCCAGACAGATTCTCATAAAAAACATAGATAATCTATCTTTTTTTTTACAAAACAAGAGGACATAGTACGGTGCTATTAACTTTATCCGGTGGCCTTGCATGTTTTTTGCGTACGAGCAGTCTGTGGGGCTGAAGGCAAAAGTCACGTCGTAAAAGCTGATGAACCGATTTTGATGTTTTTGCTTCAATGAAATATATTAAAACTATCAAAAGTGTTCGTAGATCTCAAGAAACTATTTACAAACGTTGCGTCGGTATTTGGCTTGAACTGGGGAATTGAACTAACAATTAAAAACATAAGGATCATAAGTACACGATCCAGTTCTCAACCGCATCTGTTTGACTATTCCGTATATCCGCGCTAATCCCAAAAAAAGCTCGACGGATTTTCATGCAGTTTTCACTATTAGACAGAATATCAAGGGGAACCTAACGCACCTAACGCAATCTAGAATAATTGGTGAAGCAAACGAAGCAATAAATATTACAAAGTACGTATGGATATTCCAATAGAAAATATTGAATAGCGTAGTGTGAGCATTTCGCTGGTATATTAATCTATGGATTTCGGAGAATCATTCCTAAACATAAACATAATAATTTTGAGCCTTATGTTATTTGCCCTTGAGCGCTCGATTGAATTCTTTTTGTATGGAATTTGAGCTCAAAACAAAAGCTGCAATTTCATACATTTTTTTGTATGGGTTCAGAGAAGCGGTGCGGGTTTTTGTCCTTATTAATATACCTATTGTTAGAAAATTATTTGCATGGAGTTATTTTTTGTACTTATAAATTATTTGTAAAAGAACAATTGATTTTGTCTGTCAGTTGAAAATATTTCTACGAAAGTATTTTTTCACTACTTGTGAAATTTCGCAAATTGTCCATTTTTAATTATATTACAATATATCAAATAAAATTGTATGACTGAATATGGAATGAATACATAAATAGGAGTATTTTTTTAAGGTAGCTAAGGAAAGTTTTTTTTTAATTGAGCTAAAGAAACTATTCAAAATCGGTCGTTTCAACTCACTTTTGCATAACTAAAATTTTATTAAAATCAGGGTTTAGACAAATCGTACAGAAAAAACGATTAAAAATTTACTCATTTTCATATTCAATATTCATTGAATATTCATTTTACTTTTAGATTCTTCAAAATACCATAATAACAAAACAAAACATTTATTATAATGAGCCCAAAGCGTATGCAGTGTTATTCACAAGCATGTAGTGTCAACGTCTAGGGGTCAAGCCAAAGGAACGTTTAATATATCCCCTCTATTTTTAGTTTTATAGACGTAAGGTATTGTTTAACTAATATCTATACTAATAAGGTAACATAGTAACAAGCTCTGTAACTAATATCCGAGATTTTAGTTTAGAATACTATGGAATAAATTAGAATAGAGTTTTGCCTTAGTTAGTCATGGTAATATTTCACTACGCAACAAATTTTTAACTATCTCTCTATAGATAGTGTTAAATAATTTTATACATATACTTTGCGATGCGCTGTTTAAATGTAAGAGGGTGCAATTACAGTGACATCGAGTTTTCACTAAGTAATTATCATAGTCATTTTACCCTGTGAGATATGCAGAGGCTGATATGATAAGTATGTCAAACTTCTCAAAAGTTTGACATATGTCAGCGTGACTTTAAGTATAACGTATACGACTTAGGGCTTCGCCAGCAGGGTGCAACTGCCCCCTTTGGCAGGAGCGTCGCCAGAGGACTGGCAACGCTCTTGTATATCAACCCTTATATATTAAGTTCTACACAATCCATGTATAGACTTACAAATACCTATTCAATCATTTCACTTAACCTTGACAGAAAGCTGAATCATTGCATACATTAACATCCATTTCGTGTAATTATCGTTAATTTAAAACTGAACAGTCAACCGTACAGAGTCGAATCGAAGACCAAAGATCAAATTGCACTAAGTCCATTTTTAGATTATCAGTGATAAAAATAGCAATAAAATAATTTTATGTTTTTATTTTGAGTGTCATAAAGATTACTACGATTATTTCAATTTATGATTTGATAAATATGTTGTTTACTATATGTTATATGAATTATGTTTGTTGCGATGGCTTGTGGCAAGATATCTAAAAGATACTGAAGTTATATATCATGAAGATTATACTTTATTATACCTAAAATGTATAACAGTGCGTTTTCATTGAAGCGGAGCTAAGCCCAACGAATTTTTTGTTGAACTGTCAAACTACTGTGTGACAATGCCTAGTTGTCAAACTAGGCATTGTCAAAAAAATATCTAATATGTTGTGATTGGTCGATTGCGCACCCTTAAATAGAGTTTCAGTCATGAGGGTAGATTATGACAAATTTGTGACATATCCATTGAGGTTTTTAACACACTCCAAAAATTTATGGGAGGTTCTCAATTCGTGTATATATTTTTCTCTTCTACTGGTTGCACTTTAACAGACTGTCATTAAAGTTATGAAACGATGCTTTGTATTTAACAGACATTTAACAGTGTATACGTTACGATAACCAACCGTTTGAGTATTGTGATAATCATGTTGTTTTAAGCTACTGTGATAATCATTCATTGCCATTGAAAAGGCATGCGAATTAGTGCGATAAACGATTCTTTTTGCAAACAGTCTACGACTATCAGACCATTCATTATAAGCACGATATACTCGTAAGTAAAATTGAACAGTGTAGTAAATATTATATTTTAACAACTTTAATAATTTCAGTAAGCAAACCATTAGGTAATCAAAACTTAAGTAATGAGTAAATGAGAGGGAAATTTCAAACTTTGTGTTGAGAAATTTGAAACGAAATGGCAGTTGTGATTAGCGTTCTATTGAATTTAAATAATGTGTTCTATAAAACTTTCCAGCTCGCAGCTTGTTTACTCGCTATATATAACAGATTAGCGGTGCCCCACGGTTTTATCCGCGTTGTGCCCGTCCCCGTGGATATTTCGGGATGAAAAATACCCTATAGGTAAAACCTCCCCATTAAATTGAAAGGGTATCCATTACAAAAATAATTAGGTATTCAAATTGTCAAACAAACAAAAATTCAAATTCTTCAGTTTTATTATATTACGCGTAATATAGCTTTAACGTAAATGTAAGGAAATTAATTACTAAGGATAGTCTGTCTATTTAATGTTTTACCTAAAATGGGATTCCCTTTGTTCATTAAATTAATTTCCTTTTAGGAAATAATTTTAATAATCGTTTTCATTGAATTGTGGTCAACCCGGGCAAATTATTTTTCGAATAATCTATTTGTTCAAAAAGGGTGGTCAAATGCAAATGTTTAAAAAGTTTTTGTTAAGTCATTAATAGTAAGTAATTGCATGAGAAGGTACAGTAATTAAACGTCTCAAAGAAAGTCACTCATGTTAGTACTAGCTCTTAACAACAATCTTATCTCAGAGTCACCCTGCGCTGCAGTTAACGGACAAGGTATCTTTATTTACTCATTTTATTGCAACAAACACATCATTGACCGCTTTATGCAGTCGTACTTAGTGGACTTTGACTTTATTACCTAGAAAATACTTAATGTTTTATACATATTAGAAGCCTTGAGTATTCGTTCAATGTTCATTCAGTATTGAGCAAGGTTTTTGGGAGGAAATTTATGAAGAACCATGTTATAAAGTATAAACGAACCATTTTGAATCTACTAAGTATCAAGTGTTAAAAAAAATATTTGATAAATTTCATAAACAGAAACAACCAAAATGTAAAAAAGACTATATTTTTCCACTTGACTATTTGTAATTAAACTAATATGAAAAAAACCTACAGATTTGTTCCGAAGTAAAGTTAAAAAATATCGGTTTTACTAGAAAACGTAAAAAAATACGTTTTCCACGTATTTCTAAATTCAATACCATAGTTAAAATTTATATATTGTCGATATGAAAGTTGGTATAACCTACCCCCATTCCATTAACTACCTATTAAAAACCTAACGTATAATTTCCATTAGGCGTCAGACAGAACAAGTACTAGGCGAGAGCTAAACTGTGTCACAGTTTAATTGGGTACTAAAATGTACAACAGAAAATAAAAAAGTAGGATGCTAGATAAGATAACATATAGAAGGGCGTGTTACTAACTTACTCATACTTAAGCAAATACTAAGTATAAGTAATAAAATGATTTAACACCTTAGTTGCCATTTGACGATATTTCTTTCAAAATATTCGTGCTTTGTTATTTTGCAGAAAAGTTATTATAGAAAATATATTTTAATAGTATGTATATTAAGAACCATAAATAATAATTAAATTATGCTTAAATAAGTCGTGATACGTTATTATAAGAATAATTATTTTTCCTACCCTCAATTTTTTTTACATAGAACCTTCTAGATTACTTAGATCAAGTATCGGCAAAAATATTAAAGTTATTATAAATGCTATCGGTAACACACATGTTCGCGAATCGCGAAGCTATATCCTCTAAAAACTGGGGTGACCGGTATGGAATGAAATACGCATGGCCAATGAACGGATACCGGCCGGCATCGATTTTACTCCTAAATATTCCACGCCATACCTCAAAAAGTACACAAAAAAATCACTCACCAATACTCTTCATGAATTCGTCGAAGTTCTCCGAAGAGATCATCTTGTATTTCTTGCCAACGAATTCCATTTTTGATTTATAAAATGTGGAACTATAGAGACGTGTACTCGCTAAGCCGGCAGAAGGCAGAATGACGAACGAAGTAGTCAGTAGAGAAAAGGCGATTATTGGAGCGCGGCAAATGAATGAATGAACCCTATTGAACGAATTGAGCGAACAGGGTGGGGTGACCTTGCCCGCCCGGTCACCAGGATTATGAAGATAAAAAACTCTTGTAAAATGTCTTTGTGTATCAATTGAGATTACATTATTAGATAATGTTTGTTCCTTATCAATGGTTCCCATACAGCAGCTTGCAGTTCTAATAATACCTAAACAGTTATCGGCTCGCCGTTGGCAGTCTATTGACCTGGCTCACAGAGATCCTTTGAGATGGCATTCTTTAGTTATCAATTTATAATGTCGCCCGTAATTGGCTGTTAGTGACTTTCCCGTCCATATTAGAGGCTATCAGTTACATCCATGACGGCGATGTGACTCATTGAATTGTAGATTATAGACTTCCTTTCAACTGTTATTGAATTGTGAATTTTGTATTACTTTTATTTCAAAATGGCGTACTGTTTGTACTGAGTAAACATTCAAGTAACCTTGTTAAATGATTAATATTTAACCTATATCCCCAACAACCCCTACAACCCCTTGCCTGAAAGTCCAATAAAAAATCTAAGTTCTAAGAGAATTTAAGACAATACCGCCTTATTCACTAACGATCGTTGACTAAAACACTTATAAAGTTTTTTGTATCATTTGCTTTTTGAAAAATAGATGGGTGGCCGATAGTGGCATATCTATTTGAGCGCTACCGTGCTTCGGAGGGCACGTTAAATTGTCGGTCCCGGTTGTTTTAATCGTTAAACCATGTCGGAGGCCTTTAGGCGGTCTAAAAACTCCGACACATATCTACTCGAATTTACTTACTTATTACATTGGGTGAGTAATTGTTGGTTGTAAAAAATTTAAATAATCATAATCAAATCATTATGATTAATAATGTAATAATGTTAAAGAAAAATAGCTGAAAAAAATTAACAGATGTCTTTTGCTGCAAGAAAAGTTTTCATTCTACCTAATTGTATTTAATAATATTATGAAAAGGCGATTAAAATAAAATACCTACTTATAATACCATAATAAAAAACATTATTAAAATAATGTAGGTTAATTGATTAAACTAATTAACTAATAATTAAGAATTCTCTAGAAACTCTATTGAAATTAAGAATTTATGACTTACGTTGTTTTGATTCACGCGTGCCAAAAACAGAAAAAAGTTTTAACGAAATCATGTTTCCTTACTTTTAATAAAGTATTTGAAAGATAGAATTAGAAAGATAGAAAATATAGTCATAGAACTAGAATGAGCGCAGTAAAGAGGTTTCTATATCTATGGTGTATACAGGCAACGTAATAGAATCTAACAGTATTCCATCTCCAAACAAATCTAGATTCTATTACCGTGTTATAGGGTAGCTTTTTAAATAGTTCAGTAGTGGCAAGTACGAAAATACAACAGATACGAAGATTTTTTCTAAGGAACCATGTCACTGAGTTTAGTGACAATAAAAACTGGTTTAATATTTTTGATCCTGTTTAATATAGCTACCCTGTTTAGTCAGAAAAGTACAGTGTGGAGGATAGGAGGACCTGTTCAACCCCTATATTCAACCCCCTTTTTTTTATAGCATTGGAATGCCTTTTATGCATCCCCGACTATTGGGTGGAGCCAATAGTCAGGGTATGTGGGACTCAGTGCCAACAACTTTGGCCTTGGCCACTTCCAAGTCTATCAAGGACTGAGGCCTGGATAGACTTGGAAGCAACTAGGCTTCAGTTGAAAACTAACCCGGTGGACAAGCTCCCCCCGCTGTATGTAAGCTCAGTATGGACAAACTTGCAGAAACCGTTGCCTATTTTAGAGAGTGAACTACCGCTTCAAATTATTTATTACTAGCAGCGCCCCGCGGTTTTACCCGCGTTGTGCCCGTTCCCGTGGGAATTTCGGGATAAAATGTAGCCTATAGCCTTCCTCGATAAATAGACTATCTAACAGTGAAAGAATTATTCAAATCGGTTCAGTAGTTTCTGAGATTAGCGCGTTTAAACAAACAAACAAACAAACAAACAAACAAACAAACAAAACAAACTCTTCAGCTTTATAAAATTAGTATAGATCTACGTTTTTGTTCTTAAGTATGTCAATATGCTCACCTATTAAGTCTTTCATTTGGTACCGTTTTGTATTAATACATACTTAGGTATTTTAAGATTGAGTTTTTTTTATTCTTCTTCTTCATCGAGACAAGACATTCGACTGTACCCGGTACACACAGACTTCAATCTCATGTAGACCCCGCTTAATGTATTCCTCTAACTCGCTAACGTAGTCCATTATACCACTATAGTCGTTCATCTAAATTATATCTCCATCAAAACCGCGAGAAGGATTCTAATCTTCATACATACATAATAAGTATAAGGTACTTGTACTGTTAGGGAAGTTGACGTTCAATTACTTTAAGGCGAAAGTAGCACATTATTTTAACTGAGCGGTGGTAATCAACGTGTGCTGAGCAACGTTCAGGTCAGAGATAGTATGACGATGGTAGGTAGTAGACACATTGGATAGAATGGGATGGCAGTGAGTGGCAGTTTTATCTGAACACTTCCGTGTACTGGTACAACATTTTGGATTTGGTACCAGTTTATAACTGTTGGATTATGTTGAGGTTATTTTTACTGTTTATTTATAGATATTTATAAAATAATGTATTTATGTTTTACTATTAATTGCGTTTTTCCTGTCTAACTCAAGACTCAAGACTCAAGACAGCAGGGTTGGCGTTTCACCAAAACAAGGTTTAATTTTTATTTACAAAACTTAACGCTTGATTACCAATTTAACTTAGTAAGTCTGAAAATGTTATTGATATGACAATATAACTATATATAACTTAAATAATGAACTAATTATTTATTTACTGACACAGCTGCGACTTTAGCATTTAAAGTGTTCGAAAGCCAACTGCCCTAACAGTACTCAATAAAACGTAGCACGCGTTTTATCTGTACTTATGTAGGTATATCGCTATTGTATATTTTGCTAGCGCAAGTATTTAATCTCATCTTAAGGTACAGTTTTGCTATTGAGATTTGCGCCGCTGCTATAGTACCAACAAGGAGTGCTTTTACGTTTGACGTTGCTGGCCACAAACCAAGTCGAACTTTTTTTAGGTTACCTGTGTATCTGAGTATGGGTGTTAAATTTAGCTTTTGCATTTTGTGAAATTATGTGAGTGCCGGATACGGCGACTCGCGGGATTTTTCGAAAACGGAACACAATGACACAATTACATATTAATACTACGTGTTCTTAGGATTAATGTCTGTTTTTATCTGATTTCTTTTTCACAACCATAGCACCCCTTCCTTAAAATAAATTCGTCTCAATGAAACCTGTCCTTAACCGCCTATACGCAGGCGCCGCCGCTCCATCCCATCTTCAGGCCTCAGTCAGCCTCAGAGCCTCACTGGACCTCCGCGTAGAGCCTCAG
The DNA here is from genome assembly GCA_963082685.1 of Cyclophora albipunctata. Lineage (NCBI taxonomy): Eukaryota > Metazoa > Arthropoda > Insecta > Lepidoptera > Geometridae > Cyclophora > Cyclophora albipunctata. The sequence goes on from OY720133.1 coordinate 5,763,389, forward strand.
GCTTCGCTAACTCGCCCACCCCCTTTGTACAGGTAGGTCAATCATTATACATTAATCATTCACCTACATTAATGTGTAAAAAAGCATTATTTAAAGAACCTTGTCATATTGAATTTGTGTATTAATTTTTAATTCTTAGTACTAATATATCAAGGAGAATGTTAATATTTTTTATTGACATAGCACTCATGAGCTTAATATTTTTTTGGTCTGACTGTACATTTCTATACTTCTATACTTTTCGTTTCATTACCTTTTGATTGTACCAATTTAATGTACATTTTTTTATGTAATTTTTTCTTTGTTTATTTGTAAAATTAGATAGCGTTACTAATAAAAACCTTATCCTGGATAATTTTATAGATAATCAGTTATGTATGGCTATTTTTAACCTTGCGTGCCAAAGATTTTAGACCGCCTAAAGACCTCCGACATGGTCTGACGATTAAAACAACCGGGACCGACTTTTTAACGTGCCCTCCGAAGCACGGTAGCACTCAGATAGAAATGCCACTATCGGCTACCTATCCAAGTAGGGTCGAGCTGCACGTTGCTTAACAATCGCAATGAACTAACATCGCTTAGTCAAACTACACCACGAGAGTTATGGTATTAATGAAATTTTACCCGAGTTGTGCCCTTTCCCGTGGGAATTTCGGGAAATTTTATACTTATAAACCTTCATCTTGAATCACTCTATCTATTAAGAAAAACTGCATCAAAATCCGTTGCGTAGTTTTAAGACGACGTGAGTTCAGCGCTTAGCTACTACGGAGGGGGTGGGTGCGGGGCCTGCGGTCCGACCGCGGGCGATCTCCCGCTCGCGCGTAGTTTGCGCGCTAAGTTTGAATATGTCACTCATTGAGATGCCACAGTGTAGTGACTACAGTAAAAAAAGCCTATCAAGCAAAACTAATCGTAGATATTACGAAGGTTAGTATTATATTGTAGGTAGCCTTGGGAAAAATAACTAAAAAGAGATAAAAGGTTTAAAAAAAATATCGGTCTTATCACTGGGTGAAATCATTTTTATTGTCTAATATTACGAGCAGAAATATTTTTAAGTGTTTGAATTTCCAGGTTGGTTCGACCTAAAAATATATTTCAATAAGTTAGTATAAAATAATCGTAAAAATACCAAAATAAAATGTGCATGCCACCGAGTTCATAAGCCACGTCTTAGGAGACAAGTCTTGTCCTATACTCGGAATTTTAATTCGATTCCAGATTTGACATTAGCTACTGTCATTTTGTGAAATAATGATACCACATATAATAGTGTAGTGATGTGATGAAGAGGAAAAAATGAGTAGGCTAGATATGTTAATTGACAATATCACAGACACATTTATAATAAATGTTACAGAAAGTGACAGCGATAGCGATGACGGCGACAATTTATAATAGTAGTTTATGCAACGTCATATAAAGAAGGGTTTTGATACCCGTGTTATATGCAGTTGCATACACTACTTTATCTTCACTATTTAATGCAATTAATCAAACAAAATTTTAATAACAAAACACATTGCGAAACATTAAATTCACGCGTAGGTACGTGTATTGTCACAGTGAACTTGCCGCCATTAAAATCTAACCAATGAGAGCGCAGCTGCGCGTAGGGCCAATCAGGAGCGAGCGAGATCTTACCAAAGAGTTTTGTGTATGTAGTTTCGACGAAGTTTTCACGTATAACCCAACAGTTTTCAAAAGCCAGCCTAATATCAAAATTTTATGCAAATAGTATGAGGATTTTGACATAAGGCTCGCCAGGTTAATTGGTCGCGTTATAATGATGTTATAATGTTATATTATAATGATATTATAACATCCTGTGCAATTGCTTAAATTGAGTGTTTTAGTTGTCTGCGCTATAACAGTAGTAATTATAAGTCAAGTATTCGAAACATAAGTAGAATGTTACAACATTAGTGTAGATAAAATAAATTATTACCATTATACATCTATCTGTTTTATTTGTCATGTTCCTTCATGATCACATTTTTTTATTTATTTCACACACAATTATAAAAGAAAAGTCTAAGATCGTTAATTAATCGTCAAATCTAAATTATCGGTTCAGAAATATTTAATTTCCTGATATACTTAGTTTACGAGAGTAAAATTATAAGCGAGAAGAATCGATCCAGAAATATTCCATTTCCATATCGAATAATTTCGCAACGTCACTATTTAGTACTTGTCATAATGTTGCAACACTGAAATTGTCAAATCTGGAATCGAATTAAAATTCCGAGTACTTATAGGTATCCCCACTACCAACATTGCAGCTGTATAGTTGTTCTGCTGATATTCTTATACTGTGACACAACATATTTTTTTGTTTTTTTTCAAAGCAATAATCTACTAAATCTATAATAGTCCGGTCAATTTATACATTCGATGTACATAAAGTTCCAACAAGCTGTAAATCAGGAAAATTGTTCAAAACATAATTATAAACAATGTCTAAAAGCTCCCTATCATTCCCGTGTATGGATTTTATTTTATTCAAGGTCAAGGGTAAAAAAAAGAGTTTATCGCGATTTTCAGCAAAACGGTAAGTTTTATCATAAAAGTACCTGAAAAAATAAAAAAGCTTATAAAATTCTCTATAACTTTAATTCTATCCACTTATTACATATTCCCAACCGTTATTGAACTACACGCTCTAGAAATGTAAAATTAAGGACCTCGGGCAGGTAACTATGGAGCCTGCCCCAATGCTCAACAGTGACATGACCTACCGAGGTCCTTAATTTTTACATTTCTGGAGCTTGTAGTTCAATAACGGTTGGGAATATGGAAAAAGTGGATAGAATTAAAGTTTATAAGCTTTTTTATTTTCTCAGGTACTTTAAGAGAAAACTTACCGTTTTGCTGAAAATCGCGAAAAACTATTTTTTTTACCTTTGGACCTTGAATAAAAAAAGTTCCATACACGGAAATGATGGGGAACTTTTAGACATTGTTTATAATTATGTTTTGAACAATTTTCCTGATTTTCAGCTTGTTGGGACTTTATGTAACATCACTCTAAATTTTTGGTTTAAATTGACCGGATTATAATTCAGACAGTTCTTATTTATATTAAAACCTCATTTTCACGCAACCGTCATAGTTCAAATTTATTACTGCGAAAAAAGTTTTAAATTTTGCATCTCCGCGCTCCAGCAAATATTTGGCATAGGTCCGTCCTCCACAAGCGCTTGAGCGCGACTGATCACGCCCCGCGTCACCCGCAACACGGCAAATTCTCGATTTTTTTTAGGTATTTTGAAATTGTATTTAAGAATGAAATGAAAGGTTACAAAAAAATACCTAATGCCCTAGCTCATGCTACGACCTATATTATAGTTGTTTTTCTTTGGGAAAAATCTGTTTATTTTAGCCATAAAATTATTTTTAAATTAATAAAAGAGGCAACTTTGTGATTTTTTTCTATCGAGGGAAATTAATCTAATCATGTACTGAAATACCTTTGCCACTAGAATATATCCTCAACTTTAATATAATAGTTTTTTAGAATCAAAATTGTGACAATTTATATGAAAATAGTTGGATGGAAAAGCCGCGTTTTGCGAGTTGCTAAACTCACGTCACCTTAAAGATCTAAGCATGCATAGGGACACACAGATAGTGGAAAGCGACTTTGTTTTATACTATGTAGTGATTAAAAGAAAGTCTCCATGCAAAATTCTGATAATCATTTTAATAACTGTAATTCTTTTGAATTGCATTGTTAAATACTGATAACTAAGTGTAGTTATCTTGTTATTTACGGCATTGTATTAAATATTATGATTGATTAGGTTTTTATAGCGACGATATTTAAGTACGACTTATCATATTGTTAAGTTTCAAATGCACTTGTATTGTAACAACTACTGATTACGTGGGTCTTATTAAACACTAGCCGCGCCCCGCGGTTTCACCCGCGTTGTACCCGTTCCCGTGGGAATTTTGCGATAAAAAGTAACCTATGTCCTTTCTCAGGTTTCGGACTAACTGTGTACGAAATTTCATTCAAATCGGTTCAGTAGTTTTGGCGTGAAAACGTGACAGACAGAGTTACTTTCGCATTTATAATATAGTCATTGTTTGACGTAAAAACCTTATAATTATTAAAATTTGAAATTTTAGGTTTAGATTACTTTCAAAATTTTCCTTTGAGTAAAGCCTAAAATATTATACGAACCCCAAAACTTTTCATAATTAATTTCTATACAAAGAAAAACTTAGCTAATTTTGTTTGTGGCAGAATGAAATGATTGCCATTACCGCTAATGTGCTGGCGTTGAGTTTCAAGGATAATTATTATAGTCTATTCTTGGACAGGACAATTATTTTCGTTTTTCTTAAGGATTTTCCTGTAGCTAGAAAATAATAACCTTGGTTTATTAGTTTATTTGAATCGTGGGAAAAGGTTTTAAGAAATCTTTAATCAATTGACAACTTTACATTTAATTTTTTAATTTGTACTTACTTACTTAGTTTTGACTTTTTCACTTCAATCTTAAAGATTAGTAGATAACATTATGATTAGAAATATTTTTTTGAGCTACGAGGTTGAACACTTTTCCAAAGAATCAATAAAAATACTTTATTATATAAAAACAACAATTAATAAAACCTATCAATTGTTATTTTTCAAACTCACCTTTTAGGTAACCAAAAAATACATAAAACTTATGGCGATAATTTTTATTGGATTTAAAAAAGAAACATTTTGTTAATACATAACCCGATTTTTAATAAGATTTTTATAAAAAAAATCGGCACACTAGCGCCCTCTCTGTACTATTCAACAAGCTACACTCTGACCTACATTTAAGCGGGAATTAATGATTTATGAACGCAGATATCTCACATCTCGCACTCGAAGCGACCGAGGAGGGAATGAGAATTCGATTTCGCGGCATTTATTTTATACCATCCGCCAACGGCCTTCGGTTAATCGAGATTTCCCGCCAGAAGAATCGAGAAAAAAAATGTAAAAGAAAAAATGAAAAGTTATTTTTTATAAGACTATCGAATAGAAAGAACTCCTACTAATATTATAAATGCGAAAGTTTGTGAGGATGTATGTATGTTTGTTACTCTTTCACGTAAAAACTTCTGGACGGATTTGGATGAAACTTTACAGTGATATAGTTATACACATGGGATACATTTTATCCCGAAATTCCCTCGGGAACGGGTACAACGCGGGTAACACCGCGGGGCATGGCTAGATCTATCTATTTAGTGTCAAAAGTTCGATCAAATTAGGATAGATTTCGTAAACAGGGTTCAGACCGGACCTGATCGTGTATTGTGATCGTTTAAGCTGTCAACTTCAGAAGATGTGAATCAGTTAGATACATAATTAATCATCTATATTATATTAAAACCTAACTGTACTGATATCTTCGTTGAGATCATTGAAAAGCGAAGCACTTACTGCATGTTAAACTAACAACACCCCTCTTTATGAATTGGGTGAATCGAACTCAACAGATTTGCTTATCCAATACTAATATAATAAAGCTGAAGAGTTTGATTTGTTGAGATGAAAGGCCTTTGTCCAGCAGTGGGACATTACAGACTAAAGCGGGATTTACATTACGAAACTAGTGGCATGCAACTAGTTTCATAACACTAATTTCACCAGTAATTTCACGTGTAAACGTTCAGTTTCACTATGCATGCATTACTTTCGTGAAACTAAATTAGTTTCGTGCCCTGCGCGATTTTTAGGTGAAATTAGTGTCATGCAACTAATTTCATAGTGTAGATGCGACGCGAAACTAGTGTCGCGAAAGCATTTCAGAGACAGCAGGAGCAATAGCTATGATATTGACAGGGCCATTATCTCCGCGATACTGATAATTTCACGACACTATAATTTAAACGAAAGTAGTTTCACATGTGCTGAAATTAGTTTCACGAAACTAGTTTCATCATGCATGACACTAGTTTCGTAATGTAAATCCCGCTTAAATCCCGCATAATACTTAAGCGGGATTTACATGCTGTCGCGACACTAGTTTCGCGTCGCATTTACATGATGAAACTAGTTGCATGACACTAATTTCACCTAAAAATCGCGCAGGGCACGAAACTAATTTAGTTTCACGAAAGTAATGCATGCATTACGAAACTATTAAATTACACGTGAAACTGTTGTTAAAACTAATGTCACGAAATTAATTTCATGCCACTAATTTCGTAATGTAATTAAGGCTTAACTTCTTAGTCTTCCTATCGAATGAACAATAGCCAACCTCATCAGGCGCCCCATTCTTTGACGTTTGCAATTCTAAGTCATATGTAATTATTTTTGCCCGACCCCCTAAAAATCTGCGTGAACCCCTAAAATGTATCTTTGCCCAACCCCCTAAAAATCTGCGTAACCCCTAAAATTTATCTTTGCCCGGCCCCTTAAAACCAGCTCGACCCCCTAAAATTGATCTTTACCCGACTCTAAAAATCTGCGTGACCTCTTAAATTTGATTTTTGCTCGACCCCCTAAAAAACTGCGTGACCCCCTTAAAATCTGAGTGACCCCCTCAAATACCGACGCCCCGTTTATACCTCACTATACACGATACGAGTGTGTTTTGTTTATCCTCACCTGAATTTCATGTATTCGCGTTCGCAGATGTTTCGGGTAAACATTTCCGAGCGGTATTTATCAACGGATGTGAGTCGGATGAATAGTTCGATAGATTGCTAATAAACAAAATGTGCCGATGATTGCTTTTATATGTATAGACATATCTATAGGCAGGGTGTGTTTGCGGTATGTTCGTAATTTTCTTGTTTTATTAAGGAGAGTACTTATGAGGTTTTCTGACGTGTTTCAAGGGGTGTGTTAGTTATGAAGTGTTTTTAGGGCAAGTATGAGTTTGTCTGTAGTTTTTTTAGATACTAGCAGCGCCCCGCGGTTTTACCCGCGTTGTGCCCGTTCCCGTGGGAATTTCGGGATAAAATGTAGCCTTCCTCGATAAATAGACTATCTAACAGTGAAAGAATTATTCAAATCGGTTCAGTAGTTTCTGAGATTAGCGCGTTTAAACAAACAAACAAACAAACAAACAAAACAAACTCTTCAGCTTTATAATATTAGTATAGATTTATATCTACGCACTTATCTCAGAAACTATGAATCCAATTTTAATGATTCTTTTATAATGGATAGCCATGCAACGGAAAGTAAATAAGCTATTTTTCAACCCGATATTCACATGGAAACGGGCACAGCGCAGGTAAAACCGCGGGGCGCTGCGAGTTTAATATAAAAGTGGAAATTTAAGAACGCGCCGCTGAAATGATTTTCTTGATTTTTTACTAAAAAGAATTAGGCACATTTAATACGTTCATAGGAAAACGCAATGATACTTTATATGTACCCAAGTGAATATATTTTCCCGGAATCTCGATGATATAAAGATGTCATGCCGCAAATCTAAACAGACAAGCCACTCCCATAACGCTACAACACATATTTTCTTCCGAATTCTCTTATCAGATGACACTATCTTATCTTTAGAGATTGATAATAAGTGTACTACGTATTTTGTACTATGAGAGAAGTTAGCGTTAGCCACGTTTTAGTCTAATTTATATGACACCTTTGTCCAAGTGCACTTGGATTAGTTAACACGATATGAGTTGGGTTTGACTGTATCTATGTTTGTCAAGGGGATTTTTCGAATCTTAAGTATCTTTGGCCTGAGCTGATAGTGGTTCATACCCCCAAAACCCTCCTTTTATACACGCCCATAGATATGACACTCGGCCAAGCGCAAAGCACACAACTATAAAAGTAAGAAATAATGTTAGAATTTTCGAAATTCGAGTTTTCTTACCTACTATTTTGTTGCACTTAGTTGCTCTTGTAGTGATAGAAATAAAGAAAGCGTGTCTGCCTTTATCCTGCCATCTACATTTTCACCTCAAAGTGTTCAACCGTCAACTTCTGTGATAGTACTTATTTATAAATCATGGACATCGATACATTTTAGTCATTTTCCCTTATCTAGTGACTAAGCTTGCAAGTTTGTTATTAAAAGGGCTAATCGTAACTTTATATTTTATAACATAAACCTGAAGTGATATTTGCAGTGTGTTTTGTAAGATTATAGCCAGTTGAAAAAATTATAACTACACCTTGCCATTGATTTCAAAAACGTAAGTAAACTATTATCTTAAACAATTTAATAACGCATAGCATACGTTTTTCAATTTAAACTCCGAAGAATTGACACACATTTAATGAATTTTATTAACCGACTAGCAGCGCCCCGCGGTTTTACCCGCGTTGTGCCCGTTCCCGTGGGAATTTCGGGATAAAATGTAGCCTATAGCCTTCCTCGATAAATAGACTATCTAACAGTGAAAGAATTATTCAAATCGGTTCAGTAGTTTCTGAGATTAGCGCGTTTAAACAAACAAACAAACAAACAAACAAACAAACAAAACAAACTCTTCAGCTTTATAATATTAGTATAGATGTACAACCTATATTACTGTAAAGTTTCATCTAAATCTGTCCAGTAGTTTTTTCGTGAAAGAGTAACCAAATTATACATCCATACATCCACAAACTTTCGCATTTATAATATTAGTAGACATTACAGGCTGATACTTTTTAAACTTTTTCAAGTAGGTAGGTAACTAAAAAAAAAAAGGTAGGTAGGTAACTTTAACTATGTTTTGCAAATGCATTTTCAAAAACACGAGACAGAATAAAGTTGTAATATCGGAGACACTCCGTATATCTCCATTTTGTTAAAATACTTGAGTCAGTTTTAGCTGCGCTGTGATTGGTAAGAGATCAAGAAAAAGCTTTCCTTAAGTCGAAATAAAAGTTTTACGGTCACTCTGAATGAAACCGTTTTAGTTATAGGTTTCTTAAACGATGATACCTTAAGCGCAAGACACATATGTGGGTGCGGGCCGGGTGCGAGCCGGGTGCGGGTCGGGTGCGGGTCGGGTGCGGGCCGTGTGCGGGTCGCGTGACGTTGTATTCCTTGTATTTGTATGAAAGATGCCACAGGCATTATTAAGAGATAAAATTTCTACCTTTGTTACTTTGAAAGGGCTGCCAATTCGATTTCAATAATTCTTTTTGTAATAGATAGCCACATTCAACGTGAAGCTTAGGATAGGTTTTCTCATCCCAAAATTCCTACGGGAAGGGGCACAACGCGGGTAAAACCGCAGTCTCTAAAATGCAAATATTTGACGACTCTGAATACGGGCGTTTGTAGCGCTCGTGGCGTAGCTTGACTAAGCGATGTTAGTTCATTACTATTGTTAAGCAACGTGCGGCTCGGCCCCTACTTGGATGGGTGGCCGATAGTGGCATTTCTATCTGAGCGCTATCGTGCTTGGGAGGGCACGTTAAATGGCCGGTCCCGGTTCTTTCAATCGTTAGACCATGTCGAAGGCGGTCTAAAAACTCCGATATCAGGGTTGGCCACCTACTCGAACTTAGATAATACGGGCGTATGATATGAACCTGATGTCATGCTCAATCTACGCTGTATAATATCATTTTGTTGATTTAAGGCTGTCACTGCGTGCGCACGCCGCGGTTCCATACAAAAGTGAACCGTTGCGGGCGCCCGCTTCGGGTGGCTTCATACAAAAGTGAACCGTCGCGGGCGCCCGCGGCGGTGGCTTCATACAAAAGTGAACCGCCGCACACGCTTAACGCAGTGTTGACCCTTAGAACAAAGCGTGTCTGTGTTGTTTCAGTCCGGAGATCGGCGGGCGTGGTCACGCCTGCTGCGACGCGACGAGTCATCAAGGAAAAATATTCTCCGCGGTGAACAACTTCTTCGCTGATTCGCCGCTGGTGAATCAGCTCAAGGGCATTATGGTAAGTTTGGCTTGTATATCCTTTTTGAAGTGAAATCTTCTTTAGCGCGTTGTGCACTTTTGATGGGTAAAAATTTTTAAACTAGCGTCAGGACACGTGACCGTCAAATGATTAGTAGAGTAACATTTAATGTACGAAAAATATCGTCAATTAGTTAAGACTCGATTTAATGAACATCTCTAAAAGAGGTAGTTAGTCAAAATAAATACTTAACTAAAAACTGGAATCGGTTTGTCAAAAACACTCATTCGTATCACAGCTCCGTTGCTAGACACACAGATACACAACACAAACGCATAACTCCCCTCATTTTGCGTCGAGGGTTAATAAAGACATGAATGAAAATAGCCGTGTAATAAAACAATGTACAAACAATTTATTTTTAAATGGATACTGTTAAAAACAAAACAATAGTGAGGTGGGTGTGCTTTATGAGTTACTAGCCGCGCCCCGCGGTCACACCCGCGTTGTACCCGTTCCCGCGGGAATTCCGGGATAAAATGTATCCCATGTGTTATTCTGATGTATAACTTATATTACTGTAAAGTTTCATCCAAATTCGGCCAGTATTTTTTTTGTGAAAGAGTAACAAACATGTACATCCATCCTCACAAACTTTCACATTTATAATAAGTAGGACAATAGCTTTAACACGGGTTTACTTGCGATTTTTCAAAGGAAAATGTTTGTAAAAAGAAAAATCTCAAAGTAGGTATTAAAACTTGTACGTCACGATAGCTTCTTTAGTTTGTTACAGTTTGACAGACAGACGTAACTATTATAATATTATTAGGTATAGATTATTTACACTGAAGTTCACGGTAGATAAGACTGGCAGTGGATGGTGGAGCTACTGGCTACTGTACTAATGTGCAAGTAGCGCTCGTGGCGTAGTCTGACTAAGCGGTGTTCTTCTTCTTCTTCATCGAGTGGATGGTCAACCTGACCAATCCTGGTGTTAGAGTTATAGAGCCGCCAAAGGCCTCTGACATGACTCATGTAACGACTACTATCCGTAGAAAGTAACCGGGACCGACGGCTTAACGTGCCCTGCGATGCACGGAATCATCTTACTTTTCGGGCAATCAGGTGATTCAGCCTGCAATGCCCTAACCAAACTGAGGACAGTCTCACAAAAAGATTTTTGTGAGATATTGTTGTCCCCACCGGGAATCGAACCCGGAACCTCCGGATCGTGAGCCGAGCGCTCAAACCACAAGACCACGGAGGCTGTTAAAGCGGTGTTAGTTCATTGCGATTGTTAGCTACGTGCAGCTCGGCCTTTAATTACGGATAGTAGTCGTTACATGAGCCATGTCAGAGGCCTTTGGCGGCTCATTAACTCTGACACCAGGATTGGTCAGGTTGGCCATCCACTCGGTGAAGAAGAAGGCCTTTAATTGGATGGGTGGCCGATAGTGACATTTCTGTCTGAGCTCTACCGCTTCGAAGGGCACGTTAAGCAGTCTGTCCCGGTTGTATCAAACGTTAGACCATGTTGGAGGCCTTTAGGTGGTCTAAAAACAGTTGGGATGGTCACTAACCTTAACAAACTGACTGACTTCGAAACAATCACCGTAACAGGATTAACTACTTTTTCTACTCAAGGGTTTCGAGCCTTATTCATAAAACGCAACAGCATTTTAGCTATGAAATGGTTCGTCCCTTTCCGATATACGCTATTACGCCAAAGTGCAAAACACAGAACAGTGTTATAGTTATAGACCGTTTAAGAATAAGGCGGTTGGATTTTAATATGTATTAAAAAGGATGTTTGAGGTTTATGGTTGTTTGAGTTAGTGAACCTTTGCTCTGTTAATGGCATTGTAGATCCCAAACCCGTGAACCGTTTTTATTTAGTCTATTTTTCTTCTGTCATAGACATAGAAACCTCTTCGCTGCGCATTCCAAGTAGTTCTATAGTCTCTGGATCAATTGTGTTCTTATTACTACTTACCTATGCTTCATTACCAATTGCATTCATTACTATGGGTTATATTTTTGCGGTTTTTTGTAGTACAAATTGATGTCTTACTGCTGCACTGAGAGACTTCCATTAAATCGTCAATTACCTAATTGACGTAATTTTTCACACATTACAAATGTTAAAATGACTCATTGAATCTATACTATGGAAACATTTGACGTCTCTAAGTAAGGGCGTTAGCTTCCTTTAGTTTCAATTTCCCCCGCGCACACAGTTATCTATCACCCAGTTTTCAGTGTGGGAGGCGCGCGGTTTGTTCATACTACATCGGGTACGTAAGCAAACCAACGTATTCGTATTTTTAGTTTCAACTATGTGAAAAATACAAAATTATTCGGTGTAATTGGTTAAACGCGAATTTAAAATAATGGGCTGTATATTGGTTGGTTATTGTTTTATTTTTATGTTGGTGTTTTGTAATTCGAATTCGAGTTCTCATGTTGGTAGCTTTGATGTTAATCGATGTTTAACTTGTTCTGAAATTGAATTTGGAAGGAGTCCTGAATCGCGCAAGTGATATTTTTTGGCGTTTATATATAGTGATTGCGTTGTTTTAGACTCGACAAACGAGCAGTGGGGGAGAGCCTGGCCCCCCCAGTGAACACCGGTCTTCCAGCAGAGAGCCACCTTCTCTTGCCATCAGTCCTTCAGAAAGGTAAGCTTAGAAAGGTAAACTTTGTAAAGCTTTGTGATCAAAAAAGTAATGTATTAGCCCGTAATGTCCCACTGCTGGGCAAAGGCTTATGAAAAGTCTGTTAAATTATTCAATACCTACTTGAGGGATTTCTGTCTTGAGTTATTAAGTAGGTGTATAGTGATCAGATCAATATTAAAAATGTTTTCACTTCTGTGTTATTAATTAGTAAAGTACTCTCAGAGTGACTTGGCGGAGGTATGGTATACACAACGCACATCATTTTTAACGAGCTATAAAAATCGCTCTTTTGGACGTAGTCAAACTATAAAATATTCTACCCTCGCTCGACCGTCGGGGTTAAAAAGGGAATCTAAGAAACGATTCCTTAATACCTTATACCAATATCGTTATATTTGCGAAAAGAAAGTCGGGATTTGTTGGATTCCTTCAACATTTGAACTCAGTAAACGAGAGATTGTTCTCACAATTCCGATTTCACAATTTTATTTTACATGCAATAAAACGTTTTCATTCTTAAAAATTCAACCCTTTGTCTAACGCGATTTGTCCGTTTCGAATGTTTATTTCATTTGATTGTTAACCTTTTAACCTTTAACCTTTTGGGATGAATTTTATTGCCGCCATTTTTCGACGCCATTTTTCGCCGCAATTTTTTTCATATTTATATTTCGGTTATAAACTGACCAAAGTTTGAAGTACCGCTCGACGTTTATTGAAGGTCTGTTTGAATATAAATGAAGGAAGTTTTATAGCTTTTAGAATGGAGTTTTGTTAAAGCACTTTACCCAACATTGTTTAGATATTTTACCGTGATAAAACAAATAACGGCCATATTTAGCTGTACACAATTTTCATTTATCATATACTAGCTGCGCCCCGCGGTGTTACCCGCGTTGTACCCGTTCCCGCAGGGATTTCGGGATAAAATGTATCCCATATGTTATTCTGATGTATAACCTATATTACTGTAAAGTTTCATCCAAATCCGTTCAGTAGTTTTTGCGTGAAAGAGCAACAAACATACATCCATACATCCATCCATACATACATCCATCCTCACAAACTTTCGCATTTATAATATTAGTAGGAAGTAGGATTATTGTATTGTCCTGCGATTTCGACTTGTTTGTCCCGTAGTATCAAAACAAAATTAATAATATAGAAATGTAAGAAAACCTTTTAGGAGAATGGTTATGGGGTCCCAAAAACCAAGATTGGCCACTGATCTACTCGAAAAGAATGAATGAATCTTCAAACACTAATGTCTTTTCTGGTATAATTACTCAATACATGTCCTCCGCAGCCAACAGTTCTCAGACCGGTCGGCCTCGCCTCCTCGCCAGAGACAAGTGATCTTCCTGAAGCCGGCTGCAGACACCACCCTCGACAGGAAGGCTTCCATCGTAGACGAGACCACTGGCATCACCAGGACGCAGATGAAAGGTAAGACTCTAGAGTATAAGACCTCAGAAAGGACATGATACTTCTTTATTTAGAGCTTGCCTAGTTAGATTCATACCCATTATCTTCGACTGAGCTGAGAGCGGTTCCTACTCTAAGGGTCTTAAGGTCATCTGAGGTCATGATCTAAGGGTTATTTAGTCATTCCTTAAAGGACTTAGGTAGAAGTCACTCCTTTAAAAGAACTTCCTTTCGCAGGAGTGGCTAGAATTTTGCGCACTTCTTGGTAGCAAAATGTTGTAACCTCCAAACATTTTTTCCCATTTTGTTCACCCATTCGGTAGCTATGATGCCACATTTATAGATATATAAAGTACTCTTAGATCCTCCTGAGGAATTTTATTAAAACTTATTTCTCCTTATTTTTCCATACCTTCAAAAGACTCTACCACCAAACTAAATAAAATATCCATTGTCCCAGAATTCCGGGAAGCGTTCCGTCTCTTTGACAAAGATGGCGACGGAACCATCACCAAGGAGGAGCTGGGCCGCGTGATGAGGAGTCTCGGGCAGTTCGCGCGTGTTGAGGAGTTGCATGACATGCTGCAGGAGGTCGATAGTGATGGTAAGCTGTCGGTTTTTCTAGGAACTGTTAAGTATGTTTCAGACGAGACTTAGAAGCTTATTCATAAATACTTATTAACAGCATTTTACCTATGAAATGGTTTGTCCCTTTCCGATATTTATGTATACGCTACATTCCAAAGAGCATAAGAGTCAAAACACTTTATAACAGTATAGTATGAAACGGGTATCGAGTTTGATATTATAACGTATTTTATTAAAATACGTACCCGAAGTTTCGAGCGAATTACACCGCTCGTGGTCACGAGATGACTGGCTCGAGGCGAATGTTGGCGCACACGATATTGTTTTTCCAATTACCCGCACAAACTACCCGCACTTAATTTTTATCCCACAAATTGTTGGTCATTAAGTTTGCGATACCACGCTAACCTACAATTCTCCTCAAAGGTGACGGCAACGTAAGTTTCGAGGAGTTCGTAAGCATCCTCTCCAAGTCCATGTCTGGTGGCGGCAGCGGGACCAGTTCTGCTGAACAGGAGGAGAGGGAACTGAGAGACGCTTTCAGGGTGTTCGACAAACACAATCGAGGGTACATCTGTGCGTCGGACCTGCGGGCCGTGCTGCAGTGTCTGGGAGAGGACCTCAGCGAGGAGGAGAGTGAGTTCAATAGACTTGAGAGATTTAGTGGGCGTTAACAAATACAAATACAAAATTATTTATTTTGAAAACAGTCCTAATACAATGATCTTAAAACGAGGCCTAATACAATAATCTTAAAATGAGGGAAACCTATCATGCACATCATGTTTCCATTGAATTGGAGCGCAATTGTGCAAATCCTAATGCGCTGTGATTGTTGAAAATGCACCGCTCCGCTTCAATAGAAACGCATCCTTATACTACCTACCTACAAAAGATATACGGAGTTAGAGGACACTCATCTCACCTCACTGCCTTGGTTAATCAGTTTCAACTCGCTGATACAACTTTGTCACATCCTAATTTGACGAAACTGTCCCTTAAAATTGTTCTCCACGACTGCACGGGACTAGATATTTTTCTATCAGCTATAAATTTTGTTTTCAGTTGAAGACATGATCAAGGAAGTTGATTCGGATGGCGATGGACGCATAGATTTCTTAGGTAAGATACCATACGATATGATCTGTGACCTCTGGAGTTTAGTATCATCGTTGCCATTACAGTAAGAAGGATTAAACAAGAGCACCATCCACGCAATATTAATAAAAAATATTTTATTTCCTCTTACATTGTACGCCTCGGTGTCTACTGGCGGTCTAGTGGTATCTGCACTCGCCTGCCAAGACTGAGGTTCCCAAGTCAAGCAAAAACAATTCTGCTTTCTAGACATGGTTCGGTATTGAGACTACCAACCCGCGTAATAACGTGTAATCCTCCTCACTGAAGTAATATCTTCGGTGAGACGAAAGACCTTTGACCAGCAGTAAGATATTACAGGATAATTCATTATTTTCTTTACTCTTAGAATTCGTACGAGCTCTAGGCGAGCCAGAAGACGCGGTCGACGACGACGAAGATGAAGAGACCACGGAGACTCCAGACTTGCCGCTACCCAAAGCCATCACCGCTATGTAAACGACGGCCTAAATACAAGGACTTTTACTCTCTTGGTTTTGTTGATAGAACCACAATATTGGAGCCCAAAAGAACAGCTATGTTCCGGTTTCCAGTCATGGTTTTGGTTGTTCCTACCTACGATTTTATTGGTCTTTTGAGAAGACCAACTAAGTCTTTTCAGAAGACCGACTAATTTTCGAAAGGCCAACTGGGTTTTTCCAGTAAACCAAATCGGTATTCTGTAGTCGCGGTTCCAGAATATAATGTAAACTTCTTATAACGAAGGTTGAAAAGGTCTTTCGGTTTTGTTGATAAACGTACTTTTTTAGATCAGCTGGTCTATAGGCGCGGTTCCATAGACTTTTGATGTTGGAAGCTGAAGATGGGATCATCTTTAGATACATAGTATAGTTGAGGTTTGACATTCATAGACAAAGGGAGAGATCAACCACATAGATTCAGGTAATTCATAGATTGTAAAGAATGACAGCTATAGACGGTACTACTCTCGGATAATGGTAATAAACCGTATTTCTGAGAGTTTTCAAATGATTTTTGGCCTATCGTTACTTTGGATGGAACCGCGCTCTATCCTCCGAAATTAAGTAGTTTTAAAATTTTGTTTACCACCATTCATATTATGTGCTTAGTTAAACTTTAAAACAGACGATTAACTATAATTTTATGACAATTAAATGTATTTATCAGATAAATAACAGCAGAATAATTCCGAGAATTTTATCATAACTTTTATAGATACCTAAATAATATATTCTCAATCTATCTATTATCTAATATTTAATTCAACGTAGTGATATTAAATAACACCAATTCGATGTAAAGAATTCAATTTTTTCGCCGCGAAAATTGAAAAAAACCACTTGTTCGGTTTTCGACAAGTGGGCTCGAAATGTCGAAATCTATCTAGATGTTGCTTCATAACTTCTAATATTAAATTAAGAGTGAGATAATTAATGCTTAAATAATAAACAACGATATCTTTCCTATTATATTTCAATATATGTACATCTCTTATAAAATATGATCTTGATCGTATACTGAAAGGCAAAGTGTCATAAGTGCAAAAATGATAAAAATGGGGATATCTTTTTTGTATTGAAAGGAGTTCGAGATATTTTGCACTTAAGACATTTTCGAAATTTCGATTAGGTATTGTTTCCTATAATTTAGTCAAAGTCATATTATAAAGATCATAATATAAAGAAAAATATAAATTTAGTATGTATGTTAGCTAATCTTCTACAATTATGTATGTAAATAAACATCATTATATTATAGCTAATATACGGCAAATTTAAGTTAAATTCGATAAATCCTATCAAAACTTAGCATTTCAAACTAATCATTTCTTCTAATCTTCAAAAATATGTAGTTTTTGAATTAAATTATACTAACTATATCAATGTATACCGGACCAGTTAAAAAAATTATTTTATTTTTAAGTAAATGGTATAATTTTAAGAGGTTCTTTAAAGACTCAAAAAATAAGTTTTCTCTTTAACTTGAACCTTATAATGGATACTATTTCAAAGTTATTTATTTTATTAACAGTTTGAATAAAATAAATCGTATGTAATTACAAAAAATAATATGTAACTTATAAGTATCAGAGTATGATTTGCCTTGAAAATAAGTTTTTTCAACTTATTTCATATTGGTATCTTCCAATCGATTTCCAACATATCTTCATGAGAATTTAAATGTATTTCTGAGCTTATTGTATCACATGCATGTCTTAAATGTCAATGTTTGTATCTTATACTGTTGCTGACCAAAAAAATCTTTATAAAATAATAATGTTCTTGACAACTCAATTGTATTTTTATTCTCCACATTTTTTATTACATTTGATGTTATACAGATTCGACTTAGGGTGGGTTTGCTTCAAACGGTTGATTATTGTAAAATATATAATATTATATATTTAAATGTGGATTCATAACTTAACTTCGGGTTCGTGTAGGTTAATGGCCACTCCTGGTGTCGGATTTTTATATGAAAATGCCACTGAAACGATTTTGGTGAAAATATGAATATATTTAGATAGTTACGATTACGACACTGTTACGATTCGAGATCTAACATGGAATTTTCAAAATCGAGGGTACAAAGTGTAAACTCATTTACTTTCTTATCACAAGTAGTAAAATACTTATAGAACAATAAGTAAAGTCAACAAGCAATTAAACACAATTATTTTTATAAAACATTTATTCATTGATAAGTATATAAAACTTTAACTAAGTATATAATAATTATGTACATCACGTAATTGCATCTGGAACCATAATACGTTGCATATGAGGTATTTTGGCAAGGCAGTTTATATTTACTTACAATTCATATTACACAGTTAGGGCTCTTTCAAATGAAGCAATTTCAATCGTCCTGTTCCGTACGTTTTGTATGAAAAACAAAAGAACATCCCTTGGCGCGGACGACTTCACAACTACGATGGGAACAATGTCTATAGAGGCACCGCAACAGGAAGACTGAAGTTGGTATAAGTTGAAAGAGCCTTTAGGCTGACCGTACATTAAGGAACTAATGGTCGCCACAAGTTGCCGACTAGTTAGGACTAGACTAGTTTAGACTTGTGGTCTAGTTTCGAGAGTCGGCAACATGCCAAATACTTGAGACCTTTCGACTAAATTCGAGCAATTTGCCTGTATTATTAATAATTTCCCATGTTTTGTACTGAATCGGCTAAACATGACAACTAATGGCCGCGTCCTATGCATAAGTTGCGGGAGTCAACTACAATTGCTAGCAATTAGTGGCAGGTGACTAAGTTGCTAAGTATACGGCTAACCTTTAATAAAAAGTACATTTGACTTAGACAAAACTTGAACAATAAATTGTCTATAACATACTCTATTTCATAAAGTATAGAGTCTATAATAAAAATATGCATTTCAATAAACATTATTATTTATTATGGCATCGCATTGTTCGTGTTAATATAATTACGACTTTAACGGTTACTGTACTGATATCTTCAGTGATAAAGAGGTCTTTGTTCGGCAGTAGACTTTACAGGTCGCGTGTACTAGCAGCGCCTCGCGGTTTTCCACGCATTGTACCTGTTCCCGTGGGAATATCGGAATAAAAATACTCATACATGACCTTTCTCTTGAAAGTAGCTATAATACAAAAAGAATCATCCAAATTGGACTATCAATTACTGAGATAAAGAAACTAACATAAAGAAGATCAAGAGCCTTACCCATAAGCGCTCAACAGCATTATTCCTATCAAATGCTTTGTCCCTTTCCGACATACGCTATTTTACAAAGAGCGAAAGAGATAAAGCACTTTACAATAGTGTGTTAAGCGTTTATGCATAAGGCGACAAGTATAGATTATATAAAGGTTTTATTTTAACACCCAAATACTGAACGTAATGTAGAACTTATTATATACAATTGTTTATGCTCTATTTCTACAAAAAACCATTAATAATTAACTTAAACCCTAGTCCCTACTTATCGGCTGTCGTGTCCGGATTTTTATCGGATGTCGGTGTCGGGTTTTTTTTGGGTTCCGTACTCAAAGGGTAAAAACGGGACCGGACGTCCGTCCGTCCGTCTGTCACCAGGCTGTATCTCAAGAACGGTGATAGCTAGACAGTTGAAATTTTCACAGATGATGTATTTCTATTGCAAACAACAACTACTAAAAATAAAATATGTAAAACAAATATTCAAGGGGAGCTCCCATAAACAAACGTGATTTTTTGCCGTTTTTTAAAGTACGGAACCCTCCGTGCGCGAGTCCGACTCGCACTTGGCCGGTCTTTTTATCTTATGTTATGACCCATGCTGCCTTATTTTTTTATTTTATTTTTTATTATTTTATTTTATTTTAATTACTCTCACTGTACGGAATCTTCAGAGAGCTGTAAGCCAATGCTCTGAAGGGTTTAAAGCCAATTATTTTACAATGATAAGTACAAAATTATTCTTAAATGCTTTAACATATAAATGCAAAGTTTCTAATACATATTAGTTAATTTATCTTAAAAAAATTATAGGACGGATTTGCATAAAATTTAGCCATTTTTTCACCAAGGCCAGCGTTCCACTTGTCGGAATCTCTGTTGCGGATCTTCCACGAATACATGTATCTACATAGTATAAAACAAAGTCCCCGGCTGCGTCTGTCTGTCTTTCTGTTCGCGATAAACTCAAATACAACTGCACGCATTTTCACCAATCGATAGAATGATTCTAACGGAAGGTTTAGGTATATGACAAGCCCGTTGGCACAGTGGCAGTTAGAGCGCTTACTGTGTCGGGGGTTGCGGGTTCGATCCAACGGAGTCAACAATATGTGAAGACATAGATGTTGGCGACGACGTCTGGGTGTCAATTATATATGTATTGTTATTAAGTATTTGTGTATGTATAATTATGTACTAGTATCAGTTAGCTAGATTCCATAATACTTAGAGCTTAGTTTGGGTCTAATTTACCGTGAGTGAATTTGTCCAGGTTCTTTTTTATTTTATTTTTTAAATATAATTTCTTTGTTTTTGTTTACAACATCTATTGGGTCGCGGGTGGAACCATCGCGCGGGACATCTAATTGCATATAATTTATAGATTATGGAGCGACCGTTTTTCCTTATAGTGCCAGCTATGTATTTGTAAATTCTATGCAATAACATGTATCGGTCAAGTGTAGCGGTGGCCTAAAGGTCTGCGCACATTATAACAACTCCACGCCAACGCGGCAGCAACACTACTCACACTCTCGATGAGTAGTCAACTAGTTGATCCACCCCATGGTCACTAGTGGGCAATGCGTTGTCAACGAGTGGACAACGTGGTGTCAACGAGTGGGTAATGAATGCGTATTCAACAGACAACTCGTCTAACCTCAGTTTTCGGTTGAATTCAGTTTGCGTGGACAACGTGTGGTCGTTGCGTGGACAACGTGTGGTCGTGCGTGGACAACGTGTGGTCATTGCGTGACAAACGTGTCGGGGTTGACCTTTAGTGTACGATGCGTAGGCCACTCGTCGTACACTACTTTAATATAATTTTTTGAAATTAAACCTTGATCTTAAGACACAGGACTTAAATTTCAATATTTGACATAGAGTCGAGTCGCCGTTGAGTTGTTATAATGTGCGCAGACCTTAAGGATGCGTTCCATTGAAGCGGAGCGGAGCTGTGCGGATCTCAACTGACAATCACAACGCATTACGGAAAGATTTTGACAGCTCCGGTCCGCTTAAATCGAAACGTACCATTAAGGTACATTTTACTGTGAGATTTTCTTTTCAGCTGCTTGTAATTTTGATTTGCGACGTTTTGTCACATTCCTGAAAAGAAAAAGGTCTCTCTGATATAAAAAATAATTTCAAAATACATTTTAAAGAAATAATTGAAATAGTTTACACTGCAGGTCAAAGGCTTCGCACACTGAAGATATCAGTACTGATAAGAAACAAAGGTAAAATAAAAATAAAATAAAAATACCCTACACCAAAACGGCCGGACCGATTTTAAATATATTGGGTTGAATATATATTAGTTCTACTATCTTAAGTCGTTCAGTATTTGGGAGTAAGTCAAATAAAAATAAAATTAATATTGTAAAATCTATGCACCTCTTTATAATATTAGTATAGATGGGCTATACTAATATTATAAAGAGGTAACATTTGTAAGTTTGTTTGTTTGTATGTTCGAGGTAATCTCGGGAATTATCAGTCCGATTTGAATAATTCTTTTTGTAATAGATAGCCACATTTAACGGGAAGGTTATAGGTTATTTTTCATCCCAAAATTCCCACGGGGACGGGTACAACGCGGGTAAAACCGCGGGCACTGCTAGTAATATATAAAAAAGCTGAAGAGGGTTTTCTTTCGAAGTATGGTAAACCAGCTTATCTTTAGAAGTATGGAATTTGAAGTACTAGTCTGATTAGCCACATTCAAGGGAAAGGTTATAGACTACTTTTCATCCCAAAAAATCCTCTGGAGCGGGTACAACGCGGGTAAAACCGCGCGCTACCAGTAACTTACACAAAAGGTAAGTATTCGTTGTAATTATACAATTGTTTTTAACTATAATAACGGCAGTTTCAAAATTAAGCCTTATTGCAATTGTATTAGGTACTAAAATATATTTATTTATTCCACGAGCATCCTTGACTCATACTTGTAGTTGTAATGAGTATAGACACGTGTCTATGTGTGCGTAACTATCAGTACCGTCGGCAAATTTATTTTACATACCTCACTGCGAATAACTATCGACTATCGAGTGACTTTTCTCAGCTTACTTAAACCTGCCATGCTGTCGCTACTTCAAAGATAATTTGACAGGATTAGACGCCGACACTGATGCACACTAAGACAATGTGCATGTACAATTACCTACACAAGTATTTCTTAGGGGATCGTGATATAAATCTACTAATTAACATTGCAACTTGGTTAGTCATAGGAAGACGTATTAAATAAAATAATTGCAAAACTAATCCCGCTTACTCATAAAAAAACATTAAAGTAAGTTATTGTGATAGCAGCGTATAATTTGACATTTATTTACATAGTACTTAACAATGTAAAAAATACATATGGCAAAGATATATGTCAACATATTTCATGTCACTTTGAGCCATACTTTGTGCCCCTAGCACAACGAATGCGATAGAAGGCGACGAGATATGATAAGATAAAAAAGACGTGTGGCACTCGGGGACTGCCGCGGTAAAGCTATTGCATAGTTATTTTTTGTATCACTAGATGGCGTTAGTGGGGAGCGTTAGGTTTTTTGCGTGAGGTTTTTTCGTTACGGAATTTCTGGATTCGGTCCCCGCGCTCAAGGCCCGCGATAGAAGCTATGCAATAGCTTAAAAACTGTGCGTTGAAAGAAATCGAGCGAAGCCCGATTCACCAATCCAGCGCATTGTGAATTGTGATTGTCAAACAACGCATTGACATTGTCAAAATCTTTTCGTAACGCATTGTGATTGGTCAGCTGAAATCCGCTCCACATTGGTCAAAAATTCGAATTTTGAATATCCTACCAATCAGCGACAGTATATCATATCATGTCTATACCTTTCCCACGTTCCTTGTGCTAGTAATGGTAATTGACGAATCTAACAACAATACATAACAAATTGTACAAAATGTATTAATAACAAAACAAATTGGATAACACAATTCCATTATTAAAATTCCGATTAATAATTCGTATAGTAGCTGCCTCGCGGTGCGATTCAGATTTATGCTGCTTAATTATACGCTATGTTAAGTATTTTTAACATAGCGTAGCAAATTAGCTATGTTATATCACGTTGCTATGCAACACTTGATATAATTTGTGGATATCACCATTCAGCAATGCTATGTAACGTGTTTCATTCGTTAAAACTTTTTCAACTTTCACCATTGATTTGTGAAGCAGACGTTATTAGTGGGTATTTTTTAGTATTTTACGTTACGTTATATTTTTAATGTTAGTAACGGATAGGTACATTTTGAGGATTTATTCTGGAAAGTTCGACCGAATATAAAATACCACTAACCTTTTACCCCTTAACCTTTTCTAAAGAGGTTGTAAGAATTCAAGTTCAAATGGAACTAACACAAGAAATAACTAAATTTCGTCTAAAATTAAAACTTTAGACTGCATTAAAACTATACATCAGTTCAAATATTATGGCCTATAAAAAGACCAAGTCAACTTGCACTAACTAAGTTCCGCTAAACAACTATAGTAAAACAAATAATTCGAAGCAGCGATCTGACTTGCGAAAGAATTCCCTTAATTGATTCCATAAAACACTATTTGAGAACTTAATCTTTAGTTTTTGAGACAGGAAAAACATTTTGAAAAATGATTATTTAAAATTCCCAAAACTATACCACTCGAGTATAATAAAAATAATACGTTATAAAATAGACGTTACAAGGTATGTGCAGCGACAACTGTCTTTATAAGATTTAAAGTATTAGCCTGCACTATCCCACTGCTGGGAAAATACCTCTCATCTCACTTCAAATATTAGTACACTGAGGAGGTTGTAATCACACACCTATTTCGAGTTAGTGATCTCAAACCCGAGCCATGTTTGAAAAGTAAATCGAAAACATACTTCGCTCGACCCGAGACCTCATTCTAGGTAAGCGAATGCACATGCCCATAGCGTATGCCTCTAGACATATGTATGATATGCTATGCCAGACATATGACACAACTAGAACACTGAGTCGTTGTAATAAAAATGAAAAATGATACTAACAGTTATCGCCTACATCTATAACAGTTTGACCAAACTTCTAACTCTCATAAACCCATACTTCGAAAGCCACCAACCGGGTCGTTCTGGCTTTTCCACCACCGACCACCTACAAACAATAAACTGAGTCATATTTACGTAATCTAAAATCATTATTATATTATAAAGAGCGAGAACATGATTCCTACTTTTCAAACATGGCTCGGGTTTGAGATCACCAACCCGCATTAGGCAAGCGTGGTGATTACGCCTAATTCTCCTCTAACTGTACTGATATCTTCAGTGAGATGAGAGGCCTTTGCCCAGTAGTGGGATATAACAGGCTTACACTAATATTATAAAGGGTAATGTTTCTAACTTCATTTATTTACTTGTAAGGGCTAATCTCTGGAACTACCGGTAATTTTAATAATAGTGACGTTCAACAGGAAGGTTATAGGATATTTTTTATCCCAAAAGTCCTACGGGAACGGACACAACGCGGATAAAATCGCGGGGCGCTGCTAGTTATAAATAAAGCCCTGAAGAGTATGTCAACGCAAATTCACAAACAAACAACAAACGGATTAATCAAAGCAAACTATTAAATGGATTTTCAGACTTACTTATGCTGTCATTTACGAGGTATTTTGTAGCAAAAACCCTAAAAGAACGGGTACAATGCGTGTAAGTATGGGAAGTGTTTGTTTTTTAATAAATTTTGTGCGAAGGAATAGTCTTAAAATTTCGGCAAATCTAGACGTAGAGGTAACTTTCCTTGTACTTAGAATCAATGAAAACACTATGGTGGTATCTTTATTTTGAAAGTGTCAGATCACTGCATAGAATTATTTGTCGGACTATAGCTGTGAAGACCGTGTCTTCTTGTTTTAAAGTCATCGCTCACTTATCAACCCCGCACTAATGAATGTTTAATAAGGTTAAACATGAGCGGAGACCTTTAATCCCGTCAATCAGACTAAATAAAAGTCCAGACAGAGCACTGTCGACAGTCAAGTGAAACCCCTTTTGTAGTGTCCACCATACGTTCTACTTATGTCAAACTAACTGAATCGAGGTGTAATTTAGCTTCATCTATTTTTAAGTAGGTATATACCTTCGGCAGGGGAAAAATATTAAGCGTTTTCAACACTTAACATTATTACATATATATTATTATATCATATATATTATACTAGCTGTGCCCCGCGATTTTACCAACAGCGCACCCGTTCCAGTAGGAAATACGGGATAAATAGTATCCTATATCTCCTCTCCTGGTTCTATTCCTGGATGTATGGACATAACATGTGTAATAATTGTGTACTTGTGCGTACTGTCCATACTGTCACTGTCAAATGTCAAATCTTAAAAAATTTATGTCATTTCTGTCAATGTTTCATTATGTGTGTAAAATAACAAAAAACTTATTATGCTGTGTTTCTGTTCTATATCTATTTACTCAACTATATTGTTCACAGCTCAGTCTGAACTTTTAATAGGTCTGACTAACCCAAATACATATATCTTCAGTATTACCGGCTAGTTATTTTCTTGGGGTCCATATGTCCTGTATCGCTGAGTGACCGAAGCACCACATTACCGTTAGGCAGGATTGACACCCATGTGATGGAGCCGTGGTTCAGGGATATACGGAGCCAGCCTTCGGGGGGGAATTGGAGGGCTCTGGAATCAGATTGACGATTCACGTGTTAACAATGTGAACTAGTCATTAGTTAGTGCTTGCTATAAGTACTTACTTGCAACGCCCCGCTGTTTCACCCGCGTTGTACATGTTCCCGCAGGAATTTCGGGTAAAATGTATTCCATGTCTTATTCTGATTTATAAACTATATTACTGCAAAGTTTCATCCAAATCCGTTCCGTAGTTTTTTACGTGGAGTAACAGAAATACATACATATGTACTCGTACATCCTCATAAACGGTCGCATTTATAATATTCGAAGGATATGAATTGCTTGCAATAATTATACTAATATAATTAAGCTGATGAATTAGATTTTTTGTTTGTGTAGCCCAGTAAAGAGTTTAAACCGGAGTCGAGACATTATTTTTGTGTTGTGAGGAACATTCAAGAGGAAGGTTAAAGGCTATTTTTCATCCCAAAATTCCCATCGGAACGGGCACAACGCGGGTAAAACGGCGGGGCGCTGCTAGAAATATAATCATCATCATTAATTTCAAGTAGGTTAGTGGCCCCTGGTGTCGGAGTTTTTAGACCGCCTAAAGGCCTCCGACATGGTCTGACTATTGAAACAACCGGAACCGAATTCTTTACCTGCCCTCCGAAGCACGGTAGCGCTCAGATAGAAATGCCACTATCGGCCACCCATCCAAGTATGCGCCGAGCTGCACGTTGCTTAACAATCGCAATGAACTACATACCTTCACGTTGTCAAACTACGCCCCGAGCGCTACAAAGTAATTTATAAAACATACTCACTTGCACACAAAGAACCGGATAACGTTAGCATGACACACGAGCATGGTGTACGTATCCTGGGTCTGCTCCGGCGGCGCTCGGTGGAAGTACTTCCGGAAGGCTGCCTCGATGCGGGCGCCATCTTGGAAGAACTGCTAGAAGTAAGATGGCAGAGTTATTTGAGAGTCTGCTTATTTGAACAATTTGAAGAATATATTGTTGATTGTTGAGACCACGAAGCTAAAACAAAGAGGAGGTGTGGTAATTCAATTTCCCTATGAAACGACGCGTGATAGTTTGCGGGGTGAGGGGGCACTGAGGTGGTGTTAAGCTCCGCCCACTTCTCAATATTCCATCTATCGGCTAATAGCAAAACTACTAGTTTAGGTTGATGTTGATGTTACTACGTAGTTCAGCTACTTCACACTAGGTGTCAAAAGTCTTAATGTGATGGGACGTACTCAGAACTCAAAACTCAGCTTCAAAAAAATTTTATAGGGAAATAAATCAAATGAAAAGACTTTTTTTTAAAACAATCTTTTATTATTTGTTAATAAAATGAACTAAAATAATAAAATAATAATTAAAACAAGATAATAAATGTATGCACTGACATTGCAACCTTTAACGAAAAATTAAGCTTCTTTGTCTTCGTCACAATAATATCGTAGATACCTAATTATCTAGATACCTAAGTATCTTTTACACCTTGTATTAAATCTTTGCGTTTTTATCACGTACCCAATTTTTGTTAAATAAAAGCATGTTACATTTTTTTCTTTTGCAATCGCGATCACGAATATAAATAACGACAAAAATGTACACCGCTATTTTGTTAGGGCGGCCATTTTAGATTAATAACAATACCGACTACAACTAATTAATTGCATTGTCATCAGAACCAAAGATGTGTTGCAAATTTCAGCTCAATCGGTAACCGGGAAGTGGTCCAAATTTAACTTGCAAGATTTAATTTCACACAAACATCGGGACAGGTGAAACTAAATAAAAGCTTGTAATAAAATAAGAGCCTTTGCACACAACGTTTTTTATACGCGCCGTCAACGCGCATTTGTATCGATACAAACGCGAGTCAAATGCACTTTCTAGACTGTTGCATCCTACTATAATATTATGCGAAATTTTGTGAGGATGGATGTATGGATGTATGTTTGTTGCTCTTTCACGTAAAAACCACGCGACGGATTTGGATGAAACTTTACAGTAATATAGATTATACAGAATAACACATGAATGTACTTATTTATTTATTTTATCTACACTAATGTTGTGACATTCTATTTATGTTTCCAATACTTGACTTATAATTACTACAGTTATAGCGCAGACAACTAAAACACTCAATTTAAGCAATTGCACATGATGTTATAATATCCACATCGATATCGTAAAATCTCATTATAATATCGCGCCCTGCGGCCCTGCGCGCGCAGCTGCGCTCTCATTGGTTAGATTTTAATGGCGGCAAGTTCACTGTGACAATACACGTACGCGTGAATTTAATGTTTCGCAATGTGTTTTGTTTTTAAAATTTTGTTTGATTAATTGCATTAGTGAAGATAAAGTAGTGTATGCAACTGCATATAACACGGGTACACCCTTCTTTATATGACAGTTGCATAAACTACTATAATAAGACATCATTGAAATGGCAAGAACAAATTTTTGTGTATTTTGTTGGTGTCCAATCCGGTCTATTAAGTTTTGTAATCCATTGCTGTTTTAAATTATCGTCGGATGGAAATCTAAAACGAACATATAAAAATAATTAAAATTACTTTTAATTAAATTAGTTGGTAAAATTTTTACAAAAATCTGAGTACGGCCCTGGATATTTCTGAAGTTTAAAATAGTTATTCTAGTTGACGATAGATGGCGGCCCATTAATAATATAATAATAAAAACTATAAAAGTACTGTTTTAGCTACTAAAAGGTATTTAGGACTAAGTGTATAACAGTTTTTAGTATTTACGTATTATTATTACAATATAATACTGCAAAATTATACGTAAACTTATGTATTTTCTTCCGAAATGTGTCGCCATCTAGTGTCAAGTAGTAGAATTTTAACGCTGAAAGCTGAGAATGTTCTAGAACTTTTATATTTATTTGGGGAAAAAAATACTTACACATGAAATGAGATGCCACTCATATTATCAGAACGTCTGTCTGAGTAACTTTGACATAGTAAAACACAACACTTCATCCTTTTCTTGTTAAAAACGCAAAAAACACACTTTTATTGCGAGTCTCGTCACATGTGCACCTGAGGAACGCTGATAGCATACTACAGCGTTCAGGTGGGCGGAGCCTAAGTGGCTCCGCCCACCATGACAACGTCAGGACCGAGTTGAATCCCAGTGCTACGTTGCTTAGGGCAACTCCTCTTTGTTCTAGCTTCGTGGTTGAGACACTTCCTACTAATATTATAAATGCGAAAGTTTGAGAGACTGGATGTATGTATATTTGTTATTCTTTCACGAAAACACCACTGGACGGATTTGGATGAAATTTTACAGTAATATGGGTTGGGTCATACATCAGAATAATCCATGGCATACATTTTATCCCGAAATTCCTAAATCCATCCAGTTGTTTTTTCGTGAAAGAGTAACAAACATGATACATCCATCCTCACAAACTTTCGCATTATAATATTAGCACAACATAAAGTTTACTAAGAAGTCTAGAGATTAACTAAGGATATGAGTATAGGCATAATTAACTTAACCTGTACCCATTGTACCGGTTATGTTAATGCAAAAACCGGTCGAAAGCAATTAAACTCTCTTCCCACGAGAACCAGTATGCAACAGGTGAAGGTACGTTCAAAGCATCGGTAGTACAGTCACAAGCTTTAATTTGGGACCCACCTAAGGTTGAATATCGTGTATAATTTGGGACCCACCTAAGGTTGAATATCGTATAGCAAACTTGCGCTATTTAGAGCTAATATTTTATCGTAATATCAATGTCATATTGTTTACCATCGATAACTTTACGTTTGTATCAAACTAAAGTTTCGACCTTATTGCATTATGAATGTTCAAACAACATTTAATGGAAATGGGTCCCAAATTAAACCTCGTGACTGTACATCACTAAAATCACTTATTAGACACTTACTCTCGGCTCCGGCCTCCAATGCCCAACTGGTGGTTCTGGTGGTACTGGAGCACCCTCTTCTAACAACTGACAGTCTTGAACGCAGATTTCTTTGTCGAGATGCTGGGCTATAATAGTGGCAGTCTCTTGGGCTCGTGTCATTGTGGATCGGGCAAGGAGGTCCCATTTGATTCCGAGGAGAGCTAGTCGCTGGCCGGTCAAGTCGGCTTGGGTACGGCCTGGAATATGGTAGATGGTTGTGTGAGTATGATATAGTCACACTCACATGCCAATCAGGTTTGGTGCACTTAAATTTGAAGCCTCTGATGGAAAAGAGTGTAATAAGTATGACCTCAATGTCCGTGTGTTTGTGACATCATAGCTATGAAACAGATGGAACAAAAGGCTTTAAAGCGAAAAAACTGCATCGAAATTGAATAAATTGTTTGTAAGCTAAAATGTCACACAGGCACACACACACAGACATTAGAATAGAGTAGACACATGTGTATTCACATATCATATTTTTGGCAAAATATGATACAACAATCAAAACAATGAGCAGGTTTAGGATACATTAGGTTTACAGACTGTCACTCGAGATATCAACGTCAAACTTATAACACCTTCTTTGTAGTTTCACTTCTGCTTAGTGAAACAAATAAACTCATACCTAGATCAGTAAGAATTCTCTCTTTATCAGTCTCTCCGTCAAGATTGTACTGGCCATGTCGGATCAGGATCAGGTGCCGGACGGCTTTACTCTTCGCTTTCTCCAAGTTTTCATTGAATCTGTTCTCTTCATTGGAGTTGCCGTTCTGTATGGGCTTTACTAGAGATGCAGGTTCTCGACTGTCAAGTAAAAATGCATTCTTTGAAAAAGAATATTTATGTTTTATATAATATTAAATATTATAAAGCTGAAGAGTTTGTTTTGTTTGTTTGTTTGTTTGTTTGTTTGTTTAAACGCGCTAATCTCAGAAACTACTGAACCGATTTGAATAATTCTTTCACTGTTAGATAGTCTATTTATCGAGGAAGGCTATAGGCTACATTTTATCCCGAAATTCCCACGGGAACGGGCACAACGCGGGTAAAACCGCGGGGCGCTGCTAGTGTTTTATATGGTACAAGTTAGTTTACTTTTGTTGAACATGTTAATATTCTTATTCCAAGGCTCTTATTTGAATTGGAATAGTATGTCATAGATGGATGGATGTTTGTGGGTCTGCCACATTAACATCTATAAAAAGAGGTAAAAATTGTAAGTTTGTTTGTTTGTATGTTCGAGCTAATCTCGAGCATTAACTGTCCGATTTGAATAATTCTTTTTGGAATAGATAGCTATATTCAACGGGAAGGACATGGGCTATTTTTCATGCCGATATTCCCACGGGCACGGGCACAACGCGGGTAAAACCGCGGGGCGCTGCTAGTTACAGGATAAATTTGGTTAAAGTTTGACTCTGAGATAGATAAAAACCTGTACATAAGATAGTTTTATCCCAAAAGAATCCGAAGGTAATGACTTCAAAAGGTAAAATCGCGAGGACCGCGGGATACTGATAATTCTTAGTAAAAATTAACATAAAAACTAAGCATAAAAATTTTACTTACTGGTCCCAATTTTGGTCCCATTGAACGCTTGGAGTATAATTCGTAGTCCATGCGTTATGTACGCCGAATTTTCTTTCAATTTGACTGTTATTGAATTGATAATAAGCCAACCCGCCGCCGACGGCACCCAAACTCACCAACGCGATTTTATGAAATCTTGACCAAGTGGCCATGTTTTACGTATTTAATTCCGTATTTTAAAGCTTAATTATCTACCAGAAGAATACGCTAAGTTATTATTTAACAACTTTGTAATATAACCTATGAATTATTATTGAATCCGTCAGTCAGTTGACATTTCAGTAATTTCAATTTTTCAAAGCAAATCAAGCAACAAACATGGTAACGTCACGAGACAGTGCTACCAACGTAGAAATGAATTTGCCCCTATAGATTTAAATTTTAAATTTCCAAAAGTCATGACAAATTTACGGGGATTTTCTAACATCGTTTATAAATCCCTATTCGGTAAGTATCGGTAAGTAGAGCAGGTAATATACATTTTAGTGATAAGAAATAACTAAAACAACTGTTATCGAGAACACTTAAAAAATCAAATTCACTAATTTTCTCCTTATATTTTGATTAAATTTCTTTCAATGGTATGTCTGAATTCTCTGACACGGGAATAGCCGACGACCTTTTTTGAATTTTTATGTGCAAACTGAAAGAAAATGACATTGACAATTTATTGATTTTGACAGTCGATAGACCCTTGCTGTTTATTTTACTTGTGGTTCCATGGACGATTCATTTTTTATCCGTGTTTAGCTTTTCCGTTAATAGAATTGGGGAAAAATTCAACATAATTATGTTTTAGTTATTTTAATACCTACCAAAAATAAAATAAAATAGTTGAATTACATTATTTCACGTTACTTATTTCTAAGTTTCAACATTAAAGGAAAGCCTTTGACCGGAAACGTTGAAATCGCTATAGAAAGTTGCAAGTCAGCATATTTTTCTTTTGAAGACAGTTCGAATTTTTTGACAACTCTTGCGCATATTGTTTTGACCATTTTAATAGCGAAATATCTTCCTAAACAATCCATGGGCCCCAAACTGAACGGTATGTAACAGTTAGGGTGTCGCATCTTGGTGTTTTCTGGTGAGAACCGCTCAGGGTCAAAGGCTTCAGGGTCCTTCCAGAAGCGGGGGTCGCGGTGCATGTGGTAGATGGGAATCACCAGCGAGCAGCCTGCTGGGAGGGTTCCTGAACCTGGGGGATGGAAAAGGAATTTGTAAGTAGGTATGTGTACGAGTACGAGTAAGTAGGTGCGGAAAATGTGAATATAATGTATTATGAAGTAAATTTGTACTGAAATATGTAAATAAGTATTATGAAGTGCTTGGAGTCATTCGCAGAAATGCTTGCTGTCTTACTTGTCTTACTAATATAATATTTTTCAAACATTAAAAAAAACGATAAATTAAAAAGAAGTAACTACCTAAGTACTTTACATTTTGTGATGGGGTACCTAAAACTGGTGAGTAAAGAATAATAATAGAGTGAGAAGTGTCCACGTACTGATCTCAATATCTTCTCCGATAGTCCTCTGCAGCATGGCTCCAATAGGGAACAGTCTGATCACCTCCCTGAACACCATGTCCAGATACGGCATTCGTTTGAAGTCTTCATCAGTGATCCATCTGTCTTCGTCGCCAGTAACTGCTTTTAATTCTGTGTACAGCTTTTCCTGGGGAGAAAACGGTTTAATGGGGGTTAGGACACAAAGTAATAAATGGTACACAGGACAAAATTAACGAGAAAAGGCAAGGAGTATGACTAGTACTTATAGGTCTATTTTAAAAGCCTAATAGAAGATCTTATGAAGCTTTTCATTCGCAGTACATACCTGACAATCTGGATGATAGGCCAACATCAGCAGTGCCAGAGAAGCGATCTTCGCTGTAGCTTCTTGGCTCTGAAATTATAAGTATTCTCTA
Source organism: Cyclophora albipunctata (assembly GCA_963082685.1). Classification (NCBI taxonomy): domain Eukaryota; kingdom Metazoa; phylum Arthropoda; class Insecta; order Lepidoptera; family Geometridae; genus Cyclophora; species Cyclophora albipunctata. The sequence continues at coordinate 5,796,891 of OY720133.1, forward strand.
AAAACTTCATTCTATACTTTGGTAAGTTGAAACTGTTGAAAGTACTTAGGTGGCATAGATTCTTGTAAGATTTATCTTAAGGCACCATTCCGAGTTGGACTGCAGCCCGCAGCCTGCGGAACGGTACTGATGTTGCGGGTCGACACTGTGTTAAGCGTCGCGTGCGCCCGCCGCGTGCGCACGCGGCGGTTCACTTTTGTATGCCACCGCTCGCGACGGTTCACTTTTGTATGAAGCCACACGCGGCGTGCGCATACCGCGGGCTCCCGCGACCGTTCACTTTTGTATGAAACCGCGGAGTGCGCACGCTTAACGCAGTGTCGGCCCTGATTCATTAACATTAGTGGTGTCGTCAATTCCATAAACAACTCTAACCATATTCGTAAACCCCTGCTGCGACCTGCGGACCTTGCCTTGACCATACGAATGGTGCCTTAAATCTATGCAAGGTGGCATTGTTAAATCAGTTAGAAAAGAACATATGATCGCTCGAAGTGTCAGACTTGCCTATACTAACCAATTCAAGCCCTGCATGTAATTTTACTAGCAGTGCCTCGCGGTGTTAACCGCGTTTTACCTGTTTCCGTGGGAACTTCGGGTTAAAAAGTAACCTATATCCTTCCCGTGGAATGTGGCTATCCATTACAAAAATAATCATTTAAATTGCATTGGTAGGTAGTTTCTGAGATAAGCGCGTTCAAACAAAAAGAGCTTTATTATATGTATAAACCAGCAGCGCCCCGCGGTTTTACTAGCGTTGTACCCGTTCCCGTGGGAATTTCGAGATGAAAAATAGCCTATAACCTTCCCGTTGAATGTGGCTATCTATTACAAAAAGATTTATTAAAATCGGACTGGTAATTCCCGAGATTAGCTCGAACATACAAACAAACAAACAAACTTACAAATTTTACCTTTTTATAATATTACTTAGTATAGATAATTTTATAACATTTCTTAACTACACTTACGGAGGTAAATATAGTGAAAGTCTCAGTGAAAAGCTCTCCTGAATCCATCTCTGACAGTACAAATCTATCCACCACACTGAGCTCAGTATTCTTCGACGAATCCTCGTCAGCATTCAGCAGTTCAGCTGTCAAATCCATCCTCTTTAATTTGTCAACGGAGTGATTTACTATTTGGGAGCATAAAGCGTTCATTCTTTTGGTGAAGTTTTTTTGTTTGGATCTGTAGCCTAAGACCCAGTTGATTCGGTCTAATTGGAGATACCATTTCGTCATTCGATTGAATATTAGGACGTAGAGGCTGGAAGAAAAAATAATGGGTTAGGCCAACTTATCGGATAAAGTATCGCTACCGTTCTTCGGAGGGAATGTTTATTTATTTATTTATTTATTTGATGGAAGTCCAACAGCTTTTAAACCAATTACAGGACCTCACGTATAGAGACATGATACATGGTTACAGGAAATGAAGTGCTTAATTGTCAGTTCCGGTTATTTCAATCGTTAGACTATGTTGGAGGCCTAATGACGGTCTAGAACTCCACCACCAGTTGACCTCTGACCTACACGAACTCACTTTACTTGCATTGCGTTTAGAGCACCGAAACTATCTTATTATGTTACCAGTCAACAGTTGACTACCGGGTTCCATCCATTCAGGTAGTGACTGATTTGAATGATATCTGAATGAATGTATGAATGAATTATTGATTTCAATACATGGTACCAAGTTATGTAGATGTTTCTAACCTAGGCGCCTCATCAATGACTTCTTGTAAGTACGGCAACTTGAACATCTCTTCTCTGTTCACACCTAATAAAGTTTCTGAAAAAGTAAAAGAGCAACTAAAGAACAAACGCAGAAACTAAAGCTCAGTAAAAAATTAAAGCTCTTTTTTCATACACGGCTTTTTAGGATTCCGTAGCCATAGTGAAAAAAACGGAACCTTCATAGTTTCGTCATATCCGTTTGTCCGTCTGTCTGTATGTCCCAGCCCTTTGTCTCGGACATTATGGGTGCTGCATGGTTGAAATTTTGAGGATAGATGTATTTTGTGAACCGCTTAACAAAAACCTAGTACAATTTTTAAAACTAAAATTATTCAGGGCACTCCAAACATGTCTTTGATACTGAAAATATATAAATTTCATGAGATTATGGCATCGTATGGGGTAATTGTTCCCAAAGGCCAAGGGCCTTCGGCTAACTAATCATTGTTAAAACCGATTTCTCCCCATCAGATTATGACGAAATGTAGTAAACTCTAAAGGGTGTTTTCAATACACTTCCATTGAAGCGGAGTGGAGTTGTGGAGCTGAACCGACCAATCACAACGCCTTACAACCTCATTTTGACAATGTCAATGCGCCGTGATTGGTGAATCGGATATACTTACGACACACAATATAACTGGTACACTTCACGACCCTCTTGTAGATGTTAAGCATCACCCCCATTTCCTCATGAGTGAGAGCATCCAGCATGATTCCTATTTCCTCGTTGATCTTGTCACTGTAGCTGTCTATGGCTCGTTTGCCGTAGTTTGGTGTTGCCAGTTTTCTGTGTTTTCGCCATTTTGGACCTAAATACAAAAATAAAATCAATCATACACATGAATTTCCTGGATGAGTCGCAGTTGAGCGAGTATCCTACTTATATTATAAATGCGAAAGTTTGTGAGGATGGATGTAAGTATGTATGTTATTCTTTCACGATAAAACTACAGAACGGATTTGGATGAAACTTTACAGTAATATAGTTCATACAGCAGAATAACACGTGGGACATATTTTATCCCGATATTCCTGCGGGAACGGATACAACGCGAGTAGCACCGCGGGGTACAGCTAGTACAATATAACATTCTATGGCCACCGAAGACATAGAAACCTTTTCGCTAATGCGAACAGATGTCCTATATTTTTTACACAGGCCATGGTTGGGAATAGACCACGGTAGACTTTAAATAGTCTATCTACAATATAAGGTAATCATTAGAAAGAAGACATAATTTTGACAGTCAGATATTGCGCAGTCTACCTAGAAAGGCTGTCAAATTTAAAGACTGACTGACTGAACAACAGTCTGCGCAGACTTTTAATTAGGTACCTGATCCACTAAGTATGCCTCCTCCAAGCAGGTCCGCCATAAACTTGTATTGAGGTCCTTTGTAATTGGTTTTGGGGCTTGATAGAAGAGTCTGGAATCGACAATATTATTTATGGTTGTAGCTCAAATTACCAAAGCATTCGGCCTTCCCGCTCGTTATTTGCATTTATTCCTATAACTAGCAGCGCCCTGCGGTTGCACCCGCGTTGTGTCCGTTCCCGTGGGTTTTTACACATATAAACCTTCCTCTTGAATCGCTCTATCTATTGAAAAAAACCGCGTCTAAATCCGTGCTCTAGTATTTGAGTTTATCGCGAACAGACAGACAGACAAACGGCCGTGGACTTTGTTTTATAGTATGTACTAGCTGCGCCCCGCGGTTTCACCCGCTAGATGTTGTCTGATTCTCAGGCCTACCCGATATGTACACAAAATTTCATGAGAATCGGTCCAGCCGTTTCGGAGGAGTATGGCAACGAAAACTGTGACACGAGAATTTTATATATTAGATTGATATTTGTCATTGATATACCTAATTGTTATTTGACATTTACATAGAAAAATGACAAAATTAGATCTATAGTCAAATGTGTCTCCATTGCAGAGGAGCGGAGCGGTACGGAGACCGATTCACCAATCACAGCGCATTGCGATTGTCAAAATATTTTTGTAATGCATCGTGATTGGTCCATTGATCTCCTTACTGCTTCGCTCCGCTTTCAATGGAATCGCAACTTACACGCAAACTATTGTTTTAAGTCCCAGCCAAAACTTAAGTTTCAAATACACAGCATGTGCAAATCTTTTTAGGGCCTGTATATGTGAAGTTGAACCGGTCAATGTTACTATAGAGAAATTAAGGGCGCCTTTACATTAACTAATTTTTATAAATAGTTTTAGCAGCGTGCAACAATAACAGATTTTTTAGACAACTTTTTAGGTAACTTTTTGCAATTTGAGTATGGACCCCTATGATTTTGTTGCAGTTCAAAATCTGTTGCATGGTTAAAAGAAGAAGCTTAGAACAGACTGACAGAGGCGGAGGATGACTTTGCTTATACCTTATGAAGTGATTACTTTAACAGACTCCATTAAAGTATTATTATATTAATCTATACTCTATTTTTCTGCGTTGTTCTACCTTCAGATACATCAAAACCTGGACAAGCTTGTATTGCTTCGAATGTATCAAGTAAAGTAAAGTATAAAGTATTAGCCTGTAATGTCTCACAGCTGGGCAAAGGCCTCTCGTCTCACTGAAGATATCAGTACAGTGAGGGGGTTTTAGGCGTAATCACCACGGTTACGCTTTCATATTATGTAATTAAAACAAAAAAAAGTACTCGCAAAATATAAACTTACATAAACTAACGCCGCCTTACTTATTTTCAGTTTATCGTGAACACGAGCTCGCAATGTTTCCCGCGCCCTCCACCGCGCCCGCGCCCGCACTTTCAACGTGGGCAAGCACTATGTTTACTTAATTAGCGTCGAAATAAAGTTTACACACGGGGTTGTGTGAAAACATTAAACTCTGGCATCGTTTGAATAATTAACAGGTGTATGAGTGCAAGAGTATCCCTATATATTGAGCTGGCTTGGGAAAACATTTACAGTCGCGGATTTCGTCTATTACCAACCGACCAACCACTCTGTCCACCTAGGTGGACGGTTAGTAAGTTTTTTTCTTAACCAACAACCTAGTTGGTCGGTTAGAACTATTTTTTCTTAACTGCCAACCTAGTTGGTCGGTTAGAACATTTTTTTCCCAACTGCCAACCTAGTAAGTCGGTTAGAACATTTTTTTCCCAACTGCCAACCTAGTTGGGGGGTGTCAACTGACAAAAAAAAAATAACCCTAACCTACCGAATAGTACAATTTTCTTACTATTCGGTAGGTTAGGGTTATTTTTTTTTTAAAGAAAATTGTACTATTCGGTAGGTTAGGGTAATTTTTTTTTTAAAGAAAATTGTACTATTCGGTAGGTTAGGGTTATTTTTTCTAACTAGGTTGGCAGTTAAGTAAAAAATGTTCTAACCGACCAACTAGGTTGGCAGTTAAGAAAAAATAGTTCTAACCGACCAACTAGGTTGGCAGTTAAGAAAAAATAGTTCTAACCGACCAACTAGGTTGGACAAACTAGGCGGGTTGTTGGTTAAGAAAAAAACTTACTAACCGTCCACCTAGGTGGACAGAGTGGTTGGTCGGTTGGTAATAGACGGCGGATTTAACCTTTCACTACTGACGTAAGGGTGTTAATATTTATTGGTATAAAACCTTTTTAAAGTGCCTAATGTCAAAGTGGTTTATTAATTATTATTTAAAAAACAAATGATTTGAATAATTTTAAAATATTGTGCAAAAACTTATATACTTAAAAATACTTATCACTACATAATATAAAAACAAAGACCCTGGCCGCGTCTGTCTGTGTGTCCACGATAAACTCAAATACTACAGCACGGAATTTAATGCGGTTTTTTTAATAGATAAAGTAATTCAAGAGGAAAGTATATGTATAAAAATTCTCGAGATTCCCACGGTAATAAGAACAACGCGGGTAAAACCGCGGGGCTCTAGTATACTTATTAAATGAAAATATCATTGTTAGACGAATGCATTCAAGTTCATAGCATATTATTAAAAAAAAAATTGGTAGTTGGTCCTTGAGGGTCAACACCGTGGTCAACACTGCGTCAAGCGTGTGCCGCACGCGGCGGCGCACGCGGCAGTTTAATTTTGTATGAAGCCACACGCGGCGGGCGCACGCGGTGTGCGCACGCGACGGTTCACTTTTGTATGGAACCTCGGCGTGCGCACGCTTAACACAGTGTCGGCCCTTAAGAAAATACTTCTGGTATTCTCGTCACGGTTGCTAGAGTGATTAATTGATAAGACGTGATATTGATAAATACCTTCAAATCGTCCGGATCATTTACGATGACGTTAAGTTCCAGGCCAAACCACAAACGAATCACGTCTCCATATTTGTCTCGAAGATCTTTCAGTACGGACACTAATCCTGAAATTTTATGTAAATAAATGTGTTAAAATTTGCAGAACGACTCTCAAAATATCTATTTAGAACCTAATATGTTAAAGAAACAAAAGCTTTACGTTCGAAATTGCATCAAATTTTATTTTGCATCAAATAGAACACTATTTAAAACGAATGTCATTTGTTCATGGGCGCCCGCGACGGGCAACAGTCGCGTGTACACGCGTGGACACTTGCGTGGACTCTGTGGGAACGTGACGGGCCCCGTCACGAGCGGGCACCCGCACGGTTTCATACAAATCACTAAACTTTATTCCTCTTCAGGAGTAATCGTCTTCGGCTGGAAAATTGACGACTTGGGTCCACATTTTGGGACAAGTAAGAAAAAATTGAGTAGGTATACGCCCGACGCATCTACCGTCTGTACTGCCCTACGCTTACTTTGTTGCCTTAATAAAACCTCTGAACTACGCCGCCCACATTGGTAACAACACTAGTAACGAAACTATAATTTATAACAGGAGCCAACGGACCAATCCAGTTTCTGCTGTATATTTATCGTAATGATAGACTTCTATCGCTCTGAGCTTTGATAACACACTAATAGCACGTGATTGCTAAGTCGAGGGTGAATTGAATCGCTTGATCATGGTGTATTAAATCTAGGTAATCTAGGTATTTAATATTAAGGCATGTGCAGACAAGAATTTAGAGGAAAAATTCGGAAAAAAATCGCTTATATCTTTTATCTGTACTAATATAATAAATGCTGAAGAGTTTGTTAGTTTGAACGCTCTAATCTCAGAAATTACCAATCCAATATAATTATTTGAATAGTTTGTAATGGATAGCCACATATAACGGGAAGGTTATAAGCTATTTTTCATTCCGAAATTCCTACAAAAGGGTACAACGCGGGTAAAACCGTGGGGCACTGCTAGTTAGGAACTAATTCACAATCAAAGACGAATCGACACTGAACAAATTGACGTAATTTTTCATGCATTACATGTTAAAATCACTCATTAAATATCTATTAAAGAAGCATTAGAAGAATCCGAATACGGAAGTTCTGTTTCGATAAAAAAATCCTCCTGAATATAGACAATGAAAAACTGAATTATGATGACATTCAAGTTTTATCAAAATTACAAGTCTATAACCGCTTGCTTCACCGTGGGTACTATAGTACCCAATTTTAAAAAGTGCTCAAAAACAACCTGGGTACTAAAGTACCCAAAAATGAGTTTCGCGGACTCTTAGCTTAAATGTTCTATCCTGCTTCATCTAATTAGAATAGCCATAAGGAACGAATTCCGTCCTTTTCTCACTTCGTTTACCTTCAAATTAATATGCGACAACCTAACAAATAAATCATTGACACTTCGGAAAAACATCAAGAAATTAGTCGTTCGTTCCGTGCGTCATAACACTAAAGCTAGTGACGAATTCCGGCTTATTTTATTATCTTTTGTTATTGTCTGTGCTTGTTTGATATCATTTTGGTATCATTGGAAAGCTGTTTTTATGTAGAATATTTGATACCAAATATAAATTTAGTCAAACAGATTTTGCTGAACAAAATATCTTAGGAAAGTAAACAGCCAAGCATTTGGTACCTTGGTGTTAACTTTTTCATATTTTGATGTATTCCTCTGTTTTAAGATATTCAAATGTTGTAATAATTTTTCAGGGGTGAAATAAGCTATGAGAAAATACTAATATTTTAACTATCCATGTAAGATTTGTATAAAAATATAATTATGCGTCAGCGAGAACAAACCCGCGCGATACAAACAAATATTGTATTAGTTTTAAAAGCTTGTAAATCAATATTTTTGTATGATGGAATGTTGTGTTTCAATTTTTTTTGCTTGACATGGTATCTATTGACATATTTAAACAACCTAAACCATAGTTTACCCCGTAATTTTTAAATAAAATATCATTTTGTACATAATGGTATATTTTTTACTAAGTTGTATGTTCTGAACCATGTTATTTCATAATATTGCTTCGCACTCTTATAAATTATGTGTCATTCAAAGCACCATTTCAGCCATAACAAAAAATACTAACACAAGTAGGGTCTAATTACAATGAGTTAAGTCGTAAATAGCTTTTAAGTGCCAGAAGTCGAAGCGCGCGCCGGCTAAAAAAAAAACGGTCGGCGCGTGTTGTTTTTGCGCCACGCAGAGCGCGCGGGGCCGGTGTAGCAAGCGGATAAGACAATTGACTAGATTTCCCTCGGTTATTCTTAATAATAACGTAACTAAACCTAGAAAATCGAGCTTATCTGGCAATTAATCGCACCTTGTGAACAAGCTTTTTACCCAGACATATTACTCAGATTAGATTAATTAGTGGCATCATCTAGGGCAATTTTGATTATTTATAGAAAAAAAATTGCAGCATTTTTTTGTCAGCTGACCTGCCACTGCAAAGTCACATAGTCAAAGGACAAACTCTTCAGGGCCTCTAGACAAAAACCACTTTCCGCAGGCATTCACGCCTGCGGAAAGGAAAAAATGCATGGAACTGACATAAGCTTGAGACACAACACGTGACTGTTGCTAAATTGCTAGACAATAGCCAGTCTTCCTCCAGTAATTGTCTGATTTTAGTGTAAGCGCACCTTTATTCATTCTTTTCGAGTGGGTTAGGAGTTTTTAGACCGTCTAAATGCCTCCGACACGGTCTAACAATTGAAACCGACTGCTTTACGTATCCTTCTAAGCACTCTAGCGCTCAGATAGAAATGCCACTATCGGCCACCCATCTAAGTAGGGGCCGAGCAGCACGTTGCTTAACAAAAGCAATGAACTGACATCGCTTGGTCTAACTACGTGTGATTAAGTTTATTTAAGCTACGCGCTTTTTACTTTTACATTTTCCAAAAGATTCTAAGCTAAGGTGCGTTTCCATTTAAGCGGATTGGAGCTCAATCAACCAATCAACGTATTGAATTGTCAAACAACACATTGACATTGTCAAACAACACATTGACATTGTCAAACAACACATTGACATTGTCAAACAACACATTGACATTGTCAAACAACACATTGACATTGTCAAACAACACATTGACATTGTCAAACAACACATTGACATTGTCAAATTCTTTTCGTAATTCGTTGTGATTGGTCGATTGAGGCCCGTACAGCTTAGCTCCGTACTGCACTCGGCCTTAAGCTAGTATTTTAAGTAGAGATGTAGACTGCAAGAGTAGGCGGGTCTCGAACGAATTCAGCAATGTGGTCCTCGAAATTATACCTTAAAGCAGAACTATAGAGTTTGTTTTTTGTTTATTTATAGGTACGTGCAAATATCTAGGACTACCAGTTGATTTCGAAGAATATACGAGTAGCTACGTCTCAAAGGCACTTATTACAGCAATGGGTACGACGTGGGTTAAATCGAGGTGCTTAAAGACTCTAAATAGAAAAAAAAAAACCTTTTATTTCAGGTTCGTCTACGGACACCAGATTAATTTGAAACCTCAAAGCTAGTTAGTTCCCTCGTAATTTTCGGCAGAAGATGTAGCCAGCTCCTTTGCCGAAGGTTCTGAGAAAACTGGCTGGTTTTATCAGCATTTGAAGAAAGAATGACAAGTAACATGGAAGTTGTCCCTCATCTATTCGAAGGAGTATACATATAATCTCTTTGGTGGAGACAGCAAGGAGGTTTGCAATGTGCTTTCCATTTAAAAAAATAGTTTTAGGCAAATTCTTTATAATTATGAATTATATTTTATAAATCCATGGTCTCGGGTCAATAAATTCAATTTTGGTTCAATTAGTAGTATTCTAACTCAATGGTTCAGTCCTATGAAATGAGATAGAGTCTAATTTGGTACTGGTTGCTACATAACATAATTATCAACGAAAGTATGTAAAAGTGTCAGCTTCCGGTTACTTGGTACAAAAACTTATTTGACATCTGTCATAACATAACGGCCATCTTGCTTCGCTTTTCTAGGGAAACACCATGAAACACCTTGATTACCTAACGCGAAATTGATCTCAAGGGTCATTCTGGCCTAGATAACGTTCATAATTATACTATTAAATGGTTTACACGCTAATCTACCGCATTCTTCTGAATGCATAATCTAGGGTCAGTTAGGTCACATAATAACAGCTTAGTCCTTCCTCCTTCCTTATACAGGATGTGCATGGAGTATGGACTAAGGTTAGGTCTTTTAATCGAAACCTATAAAATATTAATTAAACTGTGTAATTTAATAATAGTGCTATGGTGTTTTATCTATTGCGCATTTATTGACCTCGTGTTTTCTAAAGATCTCCTAGGGTTGCCTCAAAGATCAAATGATTTTTTGCGTTCTGCAAATGCTTTTTTACCCTTTTAATAATTTTCATTTTAGTCCATCCCTAAGTTCTAAAAAGTATCTTCGAGTAGGTCAGTCGCGAACCCTGATGTCGGAGTTTTTAGACCGCCTAAAGGCCTTCGACATGGTCTAATGATTGAAACAACCAGACCGACAATTTAACGTGCCCTCCGACGCACGATAGCGCTCAGATAGAAATGCCACTATCGGCCACCCATCCAAGTAGGGGTCGCGCTGCACGTTGCTTAACAATCGCAATGAACTAACATCGCTTAGTCAAACTACGCCAATATGAGCGCTACCTCCCTATCCCTCTCTAGAGTGCGTTTCTATGAGATCCGCACAGCTCCGCTTCCCTTTAAAAAATGCATCTTTTAATATAATATTCCAATTTCAAGATTTACTATAACCATGTCCTATTATATTGAATGCTCTATATTTAAACTTAATGTCGCCCTGTACTCTACAAACTACAACCTACATAATAATTAGTTTTTAATTACTAACGAGACCTTTAGTGGACATTGGACGACTTGTACGCCACAGCAACTGACTTGAATAGAGGTTAGGGTTAACACACATTATACCACTTAAAAGTATTATTAAAAACTAGCCTCGCCTCGCGGGTTCGCCCGTTGTACCCGTTCCCGCCGTAATTTCGAGATATAATGTATCACATGTGTTGATGTATAGTATAACCTATATTACAGTAAAGTTTCATCCAAATCCGTTTGGTAGTTTTAGCGTGAAAGAGTAGCAAACATATATATGTTTGCTAGTCTTTCACGCTATGGATGTCCATACCATACATCATCAAAAACTTTCGCATTTATAATATTAGTAGGACGTAAAGACTTCATAGCATTTCATAGATAGTTTACTAGCGGATTCCGTCCGAAAGGCGAATTCACTATACTTCATTGCTAATTATTTATTAACGCCCGAAACAAGGGGTGGCAGAAGTTTAACGTCAATGTGCGGATGGACTTGGTTTTGGTATCATTTTTGATGCGGTTTTTAAGCTATTGCATAACTTCTATCGCGGGCCTTGAGCGCGGGGACCGAATCCAGAAATTCCGTAACGAAAAAACCTCACGCAAAAAACCTAACGCTCCCCACTAACGCCATCTAGTGATACAAAAAATAACTATGCAATAGCTTTACCGCGGCAGTCCCCGAGTGCCACCCGTATTTTTTCTTTCGAAGGCAGTTTCGACGATGCATCTTTAATAAACCATTTAACTTTTGCACTGAGCTAGTAAGGAGATTCAAGTCGGTTAGTGGCTTACCCTTGTGTTGGAGTTTCTAGATCACCTTAAGGTCACCGACATTGTCTTACGGTTAGAACAATCGGGACCAACTGTTAACTGTCTCCAAAGCACGGTAGCGCTCAGATAGAAATGCCACTATCGCTCACCCATCCAAATACCTAGTGACTTGGTCGATACGAGCGTTACAAGACTTTTTCTAAATGTATACTAAGAGCTGCGCCCTGCGGTTTCACTCGCATTGTACCCGTTCCCGCGGGAATTTGGGGATAAAATTTATCCCATCTTTTTTTCTGATGTATAAACGAATATTACTGTAAAGTTTTATCCAAATCTGTTCAGTAGTTTTTGCGTGAAAGCGTAACAAACATTATACATCCTCAGAAACTTTTCCAGTTATAATATTAGTAGGATGTTTAAATAGTTCTGAGACTAAGTTTACTCTGAGTGTTTACAATGTGTAACCTCCCTGACAGATTACGATTGATTGATACCTTACTTAGAATATAAATGGACACTAATTAATTGTATAGTGTTCTAGGAAATTGGCATTTGAATGCAAATGGCAACAGCTTATATATTACTAGCGGTGCCTCACAGTTTTACCCACGAAATTCCCACGGGAACGGGCATTAATTCAAAATCACTCTTTTATTAAGGTTACAATAGAAACCTAATCAAGGGACCCATAGTGGTAATCTATCTGAGCGACCGTACTTCGGAGGGCACGTTCAACAGTCGGTCCCGGCTGTTTCAATCGTTAGACCGTATCAGCGGCCATTCGTTGGCCACTAAGCTATTCGAAATGAATGAAGGGACTTTTTGTCTGCAAGATTAAGGGTCGACACTGCGTTAAGCGTGCGCCCGTTGCGTGCGCACGCGGCGGTTCACTTTTGTATGACACCGCACGCGACGGGCGCACGCGACGGTTGACTTTTGTATGAATCCACACGCGACGGGCGCACGCTTAACGCTGTGTCGGCCCTAAAAAGTCTCTAGCAGACAAAAAGTCCCCGCTAACCCTAGTTTACATATCAAGTTACTCACCAACAGGCCCACATGAGAAGTCCAGAGCGTTTCCCAGGATAGGCACGGGAGGAGGTCCCGGGAAGACTCTCCCTATTTCCAGGATCTTCCTGTTTTTGTGACGCCATCTTAGCCACAGCACCAGCAGTGTGGAGATTAACAGGAATGGAAACCAAAACATGCTGGAATTCAGGTTTTTTTTTAGTATGGAATACGATATAGGAACTTACATTTCTTAGTAAGGATGGATCCTCCAGTCCATGTATGTATGTATAACCCACAGCTGGCCAAAAGCCTTCCATCTCACTGCAGGTATCAGTACAATGAGGAGGATGTCGTATTGTCAAGCTCTCCTGCACTACTCCCTGAGCTATGTTTGAAAGTAAATCGGAACCATGCTTCGCTCGATCTGGGAATTGAACCCGGGACCCCGGGCTTTAAGTAGGTAGGTATATATGTAAAAAAAACATAACCCTTCTTGCAGTCGGGTGGACATAATATTAGTATGGATGTATATATGCTTATACATATATTTTTATATTTTTAATCTTCTTCTTCTTCATCGAGTGGATGGTCAACCTGACCAATCCTGGTGTCAGAGTTATTGAGCCGCCTAAGGCCTATATTTATATATTTTTAATCACTACATAGTATAAAATAAAGTCGTCTCTGTTTCGTGTCTGTTTTTCTGTTTGTCTGTATGCTTAAATCTTTAAAATTACGCAACGGAGTTTGATGCGGTTTTTTGTAATAGGTAGAGTGATTCAAGAGGAAGGTTTTTATGTAAAAAAAATCACGAAATTCCCACGGGAACGGGCACAACGCGGGTAAAACCGCGGGGTGCTGCTAGTACACACTAATATATTTTTAGATATATAGGGTCTTTAATAAACGCGTATTTATAACATTTTAGCTATCAAATGGTTTGTCACTTTCTGACACGCAATTTTCTGAAGATTATAATATAAGAGATAAAACACAGTGTTTTACTTACGAGTACACCGCGTTTATTAATAAGGGCCATAGAGCCTTCGCTGTCGTAAGTACGTACCTAGATAGTTCTAAGTTGCTACAGCACACCAATTCTAACAGGTAAATATAAAATAAATTGGAAAATGCTTACCTCAGACAAACCACACTCTACCAAGATTGTAACCCGACTGACAAGAGGAAATAATTATTGTCCATTAAAAGAACTATGCATTCTTTGTCATTTGTACAAGTGCATATCATCACTACATAGTATAAAATAAAGTCGTCTCTGTTTCGTGTCTGTTTGTCTGTTTGTCTGTATGCTTAAATCTTTAAAATTACGCAACGGATTTTGATGCGGTTTTTTGTAATAGGTAGAGTGATTCAAGAGGAAGGTTTTTATGTAAAAAAAAATCCGAAATTCCCACGAGAACAGGCACAACGCGGGTAAAACCGCGGGGCGCTGCTAGTGTGTTTATATTTTAATCATGGATTTTAATTGACTTAGGACGGCTTGCAAAAATCTATATTTATTTAAGACATAAAAGATTTTGAATATTGATAGCGGCCGAGGAATCGCTGGAGGGATGACTTTGTTTCCTTCGTCAGCGAGTGGTGGGAGACCGCAACGGACAGGGAGGGGTGGATGGAAGCGTTTGGGGAAGACCTTTGCCCAGCAGTGGGACGATATAGGTTAAGGAATATATATAATATATATATATATATGGTCACTTAAAGATGTTGTTATGTTAGATAACCTAAGACAGAAGGACCCTGTAGGGACTGAATAAATTAACCGACTTGGTATTTATTACATTAATCTTAAAACTTTTTAGTGAACAAGTTATGTTTTTGATGGCATTATTTAGAAGGTACCTACATAATATTATATTTAAAAAACAAAAAGCTGTTCGTACAAAACTGTATTTTAAATTCCAGAAATAGAATACTATTTAAAATGAGTGTCATCTATACTAATATTATAAAGCTGAAGAGTTTGTTTTGTTTGTTTGTTTGTTTGTTTGTTTGTTTGTTTGTTTGTTTAAACGCGCTAATCTCAGAAACTACTAAACCGATTTGAATAATTCTTTCACTGTTAGATAGTCTATTTATCGAGGAAGGCTATAGGCTACATTTTATCCCGAAATTCCCACGGGAACGGGCACAACGTGGGTAAAACCGCGGGGCGCTGCTAGTTTGTTTTTATAAACATACTAGCCGCGCCCCGCGCTTTCACCCGCCTTGTACCCGTTCCCGCGGGAATTTTGGAATAAAATGTATACCATGTGTTATTCTGATGTCTAACCTATATCACTGTAAAGTTTCATGCAAATCCGTCCTGTGGTTGTTCGTGATTCGTGAAAGAGTAACAAACATACAAGCATACATTCTCACAATTTTCGCTTTTATAATATTTGTAGGATTAAGGCGTTAAATATATTTAACAGTTTCTTTGCAATCGACCCTTAATATTTTAGTTGGAGTAATTAATTTGTTAGGTACAGTGCTTCATTTTAAATCTTCAGGTTAAATTACCAGAGATTATAGAAAAATACAAGTTATTAGTCTATTTACTAATGATTCGTTAACAACAGGTTGACAAGCCCGTTGGTACAGTAGCATGTGAGAGCGCTTACTGTGCCGGGGTTGCGGGTTCTATTCCCGCCCGGAGCCAACAATATTAAGCGTAAAAAAATATCTGTGTCATCTGGGTTTCAATTATCTATACTAATATTATAAAGCTGAAGAGTTTGTTTTGTTTGTTTGTTTGTTTGTTTGTTTGTTTGTTTAAACGCGCTAATCTCAGAAACTACTGAACCGATTTGAATAATTCTTTCACTGTTAGATAGTCTATTTATCGAGGAAGGCTATAGGCTACATTTTATCCCGGATTTCCTACGGGAACGGGCACAACGCGGGTAAAACCGCGGGGCGCTGCTAGTATATTCATATAAAGTATATGTGTATGTATATGTGGTAGTATCAGTGAGTTTGTAACACAAGCTTAGAGTTTAGTTTAGGTTTTAACTGTGTGTGAATTGTCCAGGTATTTTTTTAAGCGTGATTTTTGATGAAGGCCAGCGATAGAACGATAAAGTTATATTCAATAACATGTATTGGCGTTGGAAGAACGCCGCTGCGGGCTAAACCGCGGACAACAGCTAGTACCTACTCTATCTATCTCTATAAAAACTAGCCGCGCCTCGCGGTTTCACCCACGTTGTACCCGTTCCCGCGGGAATTTAGGGATAAGGTGTATCCCATGTTTTATTCTGATGTATAACCTTTATTACTGTAAAGTTTCATCCAAATCCGTTCAATAGTTTTTGCGTGAAAGAGCAACAAACATACATCCATATATCCATCCTCACAAACTTTCGCATCACTACATAGTATAAAACAAAGTCGCTATTTTTGTCTGTTTGTTTGTCTGTATGCTTAAATCTTTAAAATTACGCAACGGATTCTGATGCGGTTTTTTGTAATAGGTAGAGTGATTCAAGAGGAAGGTTATATGTATAAAAATTCCTGAAATTCCCACGGGAACGGGTACAACGCGGGTAAAACCGCGGTGCGCTGCTAGTTTATAATATTATAATAATTAAGTAGGATCAATGCCACTTTTCATTGTAGTTTTATAACTCACTAGCAGCGCCCCGCGGTTTTACCCGCGTTGTGCCCGTTCCCGTGGGAATTTCGGGAATTTTTTTACATAAAAACCTTCCTCTTGAATCACTCTACCTATTACAAAAAACCGCATCAAAATCCGTTGCGTAATTTTAAAGATTTAAGCATACAGACAGACAAACAGTGTGACAGACACGAAAAAGAGACGACTTTATTTTATACTATGTAGTGAAGAACGGGCTCACCTATGCAAACCAAATGTTTATTCTTTGTTCGGATTATGTAGTAGATTGTTTATGTGAAGTTTGCACAAAATCGGTCGAGCGGTTCTTAAATTCCCACGGGAACGGGCACAACGCGGGTGAAACTGCGGGGCGCAGCTAGTATTATATATTCTATCCACGTGGTTCAAACATTTGGATAATATTCCTTGAATAAGGTCAAAATGAGCTTAGTAAAAACACCATATAGGTAATCTGTGACCTCGAATAAATTGAGGAAAAACGAAAGTGTGTAATAAACGCGAGAATCACGTAGAGTGTGTTATGAAATCAAAATGGTCTTGTTTTACTTAAAAAGACTTTAATAGTCATTTAATCGTGACGTGACTTCAAAAGTCTTCTTATCAGAGAGCGATCCATTCATATAAGTAAGAAACACGCGGCGGGCGGTGCTGTATGTGGCGTATCCATTGAAGCGGACGGAGTGGAGCTCACTGGACCAATCAGAACGCATTGACACCATCGATCAACAATACACAACTAGATATCGGGTCACGAACAAAATCAAAGCTAAATACTGTCCGCGTGGATGACGTGTGACAGCTTATTTTGTTTACAACCGAACTGAAACAAAAGTTTTAAACAGTTTGAATTTCAACCTAATTACAACCATGACGCGTAGCAATAAAGTAGCAAATCTTATGAATAAAATAAGAGCTCACTTTTCAAATGAGGCCTTATTCACCGAGACGTATTTTTTGCGCCGACCCGACATCTAGTTGTGTATTGTTGATCGATGATTGACACTGTCAAAATCTTTTCGTAATGCGTTGTGATTCGTCAATTGCGTTCCGCATAGCTCCGCTCCGCTTCAATGGAAACGGACCCTTAAACAGGGCAAAGACGCTCGTGGCGTAGTTTGACTAAGCGATGTCAGCTCATTGCGATTGTTAAGCAACGTGCAGGTCGTACTCAGTAGAGGGCTACTTGGATGGGTGGCCGATAGTGGCGTTTCTATCTGAGCGCTACCGTGCTTCAGAGAGCACGTACATTTTTTGTTCTCAATAGTTTCAATAATCGGAGGTCTATAGGCGTTCTGAAAGCTCCGACAACCTACTCTAGTTTTCTGAAGACAAAAACCTTTCATCACTGAATAAATCAGTTCAGTGAGAAGATTGTAATCACTTCGCGCGTCTGCTTTGGTAAAGCTGAAGTTAATCAAGTAGATTTGGTTTTAGAGCTTTGCTCTCATCATTCGTCAAGGCGTTTAGCGCGACATACTATGTAGCATTCTCGCTAACTGTTCAGATTTTGATTTTGTGATATAGATAAGCTCTTTTTAATGATCTGACAAACACTTCATCGAAATAGGTTCAGCAGTCAGAGATTTTGGGGTGGAAGTGTAACAGATTGAGTGCTGGAGTCGATAAAGTCAGTCTTTAAATCACGGAAGAGCGAAGTACTTAGGTATCGTAAGGAGCGTGAGAGAGAGAGAGAGCCCTATCACCACAGAAGAGCCAAGTAAGGACTTACTCACTTTTCTATTTCGTGGTCTAAATACTGACTGTCCTACTAATCACTACATAGTATAAAATAAAGTCGTCTCTGTTTCGTGTCTGTTTGTCTGTATGCTTAAATCTTTAAAATTACGCAACGGATTTTGATGCGGTTTTTTGTAATAGGTAGAGTGATTCAAGAGGAAGGTTTTTATGTAAAAAAAATCCCGAAATTCCCACGGGAACGGGCACAACGCGGGTAAAACCGCGGGGCGCTGCTAGTGTAGTATAAAACAAAGTCGCTATTTTTGTCTGTTTGTTTGTCTGTATGCTTAAATCTTTAAAATTACGCAACGGATTTTGATGCGGTTTTTTGTAATAGGTAGAGTGATTCAAGAGAAAGGTTTATATGTATAAAAATTCCCACGGGAACGGTACAACGCGGGTAAAACCGCGGGGCGCTGCTAGTATTATAAATGCGAAAGTTTGTGAGGATATATTATGTATGTTTGTTACTGCTTCACGCATAAACTACTGAACGGTTTTGGATGAAACTTTACAGTAATATAGGTTATAAATCAGAGTAATACATGGAATACATTTTATCCAGAAATTCCCGCGGGAATGGGTACATTGCGGGTAACACCGCGGCGCGGCTAGTGGACTATAGTGAGGTTAGTCAGCTCTTTTAGTTAAATAAAACTACTTTAAATTGCACTTAAACCATTTATTCTCAAGCCCTAGGTTGAACCTTGATATTGTACCCTGTAGCAGACTTCACTGATATAGCAACATCTAGCTTGATATCGTCCAATGACATTCCAGGATTTAACTTGACTTTCCTTAGCACTTTTACGACGAGTATTTTAATCATAGCTGGGGCGTAAATACGACCTGAAAAAAAACCTTATACCTTATTAATATATAATAATACCTTATTAATTATAAGTTAATAATATAATATAAGTTAATTATATAATATATATACCTCTATTGATTATAAGAGAACATAAAACAGCGCTTCGGTGGTCTAGTGGTATTACAGTCGCCTGCCAAGAGTGAGGTCCCGGAATCAATTCCCGGGTGGAGTGACATGTTTCCTACTTTTCAAACATGGCTCGGGTTTGAGATCACCGTGGCGAATTACGCCTAATCCTTCTCACTGTTTTTATATCAATGAGATGAGAGGCCTTTGCAAGCAGTTGGACATCACAGGCAAATACTTAGGTATAACTATACTAAATTTTATAAAGAGGGAAAGTTTTCAACTTTGTTTGTTTGTTTGTAAGGGCTAATCTCAGAAGTTATAAATCCGATTGGAATAATTCTTTTTGTTATAGATAGCCTTATTCAACTTAAAGGTTATAGGCTATATTTCATCGCGAAATTCCCACGGGAACGGGCACAACCTGGGTAAAACCGCGGGGCGCTAGTTAACTTTAACTTACTAACCCAAGCAGTCCATAGGTCCGAGACTGAACGGTACGAATGCGTTGGGGACCAGTCTGCCGCTGTTCTCAGGCAGGAACCGCTCCGGCATCACTCGCTGAGGGTGCTCCCAGTAGCGAGGGTCGCGGTGCAGCTCGTGCAGGGGCAGCAGTACTGACGTGCCCACTGGTAGCGTGATCTTACCTGGAACAGTTAATGAAATGAAATAATGAAATATGTATTTGCTGAAAACACGGAAGAGCAAAGCACTTACTGCTTTATTTCGTGGCTAAAAACACGTGTACATAATGGAGGTGAAATATATAACGGTAGTTTCAACATGTTTGGCCTTAGCAGACATGCAAATCACGTCAATCAGTCAGGTCACGTCCGGTGACCTTCATCAGGTCATCAGGAGGTGGGTGAAGCGCTCGGGACAGCGTCTCTCCCCGCACCGTCGTACGTAAGTTCCCGTATTAACAAATAATAATGTGTTCAGTTAATCGTTGTTCGAGATAGGTCAATTTGGCCCTTACCAGAAATTAATGACCTTTTCGGTTGTACTATATGTTCTAGAACCTCACCATCATTAATAGTAATTTCTTCCTCTACCGTTCGCTGTATAAACGCTGCGATAGCGAAGTACCGTAACGTCTCCTTATACACCATATCCAAGTACCGAAGCTCTTTGATCTCCTCTATAGAGACTTGGTCTTTATGGCCTAAGACTTGCACTATTTCGTTGTAGACTTTGTCCTGGAAAAGAGGGAAAAATACATTTGTCTATTTGTCTATACTTTTGTACTATTACTAGCAATGCGCGCGGTTTTACCCGCGTTGTGCCCGTTCCCGTGGGAATGTCGGGATGAAAAATAGCCTTCCTGTTGAATGTGGCTATCTATTGCAAAAATAATTATTCATATCGGACTGGTAATTTCCGAGATTAGCTCGAATATACAAACAAACAAATGTTTACCTCTTTATTAGTATACTCGTAGATAGATAGATTATAAAGAGGAAGAGGTATTTGTAAGATTGTTTGTATGTTCGAGCTAAACTCGGGAATTACCAGTCTGTTTAACTGATATACTGAAATGTGGCTTTCATTAGTTCAGTACTTACTTGCCATTCCGGTAAATGTGCCAGAAACAATAGAACTCCTGAAGCTATTTTGGCTGAAGCTTCTTGACTCTGCAACGTTAAGAAATAAATAAGGTTCTAAGTAAGTTCTAAGGTAAGTAATCCCTGAGGAAAAATCCACAAATTTCATTATTATACCCAGTGAAAGTTGGAACGCCTGCGAGGATCGCATCCTAGCAGCAATTCCAATATCTTCAGGTACAACTATCATATTGGATCCTATTCATAAACTGTTAATAAGTGTTTGTAAATTAGTATTTTAGATATCAAACTATTTGTCCCTTTCCTACATACGCTATTTTCCAAAGAGCAAAAGAGACAAAACACTTTATAACAGTTCTTTGTTCACAGAGCGTTTATGAATAAAGCGGTATATTGACAAGCCCGTTGGCACAGTGGCAGTGAGAGCGCTTACTGTGTCGGGGGTTGCGGGTTCGATTCCCGCCCGGAGTCAACAATATGTGCAGACATAGTTGTTGGCGACGATGTCTGGGTGTCAATTATATATTCTTATAAAGTATTTGTGTATGTATATGTAGTAGTATCAGTTATCTAGATTCCATAACACAAGCATAGAGCTTACTTTGGGTCTAATTAACCATGTGTGAATTTGTCCAGGTATATTTATATTTATTTATATTTATATTTTATGTACTAACCGTAGTAAACAAACAGAATGTCTCCATTCTTAGATCCTCTTCATCCAAATCTCCAGACAGGATGAACCGATCCACTATCCCCAAAGAGTCTTCATCAGGGACGCCATCTTTCTTCAAATTCGCTCTTCGTTTATCTATGATGTCTTTGGTCATTTCTCTTATGGTTCCTAGGAACCGTCTTTCGATTTTTGTGCGTCCGATTAGCCAGCATATGAACGGAATTTGGAGCCAAAACTGGGTCATTTTGTTGAATATTAGAGCGTAGTATCTGAGGGAGAGATTAAATTGAAATACACGTAAGAGTGACAAGATGTTCCGCGTGGTGGTTTCACCACGATAACACTTGCGGCCATATTTTGATAGGCACCCTAGTAGATTTCTCTTGATAATATATATACTCGTACGTAAAAAAATAGGTTTTTAGCATATCTGGATGAACGTAGTAATTCTGCAGTGGGATCTCGTATTATTACGTTTTTTTGCAGATTTAGGTCGCACCGATACATTTTGTCAGGCTGGATAAATCTTGCTCCTTATAAAATACTAGAAGCCCATTTAATAAAATCATTAGCATATTATAATGAGTTTTATTATGAGAGGCGATGAACAAGGTCGAGACAGCCGAAACCCAACATGTATAACTAATGCAGTCCAAAACAGATTTCAATAGTAAGAAGAAGGCAATCCCGATATAAAAATGAATAATAAATATAGATTTAATCGATTCCCCTGAAAACCTCCTCCGTTGAAAGTAAAAGAAACTTACTTGGGAGTAATGTGGATAACTTCATCTAATCTTTTTAAAGATTTCGATTCCTCTTTTGTGAGTCCCATCAGAGTTTCTGAAAAAGAAAAATGATAGTAAGCTACACCGTGGTACCACTAGGCTACTTGCTTTGGATGGAGAGGATTGATTGGACGCGCTACGCTACGGAGCTACGCGGCGTAGCGCTACGCGACGCGGTGGTCCGGCAACGCTACATATTTTTTTTACTTTAATTTTATTGCGACGGAACTTTTCTAGACTTTTCTAGGGTACCTAGGTTTTCTAGGGAGAGTAAAAATACCACTTTTAGCATTTGCGATCGGCGATTTTGCGACTGCATCGCGTTAAGCGACTCTCTGCTTTCCACAGCAGTATCGGAATCGCCTATTTCAGCGAATGCGTCGACGTTACATTCGCTGTGTCGAGCTTTTAAAAACCAACTCAATGGGAGAAAAATGCTGGGAGGAATGTTGGATCGCTTAGTTTAGCTTTCAAAAAGCGACAACTTCGCTGATTCTAAGATTAGTATATATGTACCCAAATGAGAGGGAGAGGAATATTGGATCTTCGTTTAGCTTCTAAAAGCGACGAAATCGCCATTACAAAGAGTATTATATCTGCTTAATAAACTCACGGCAAACACACTGCGTGGTAACCTGTACCACGTCATCGTAAACATTAAAAACACTCGTATCTTTTTCACACAGAACGTCAGCCAAAAGATCCGCCTCCTTGTTGAAAACTTCTGTGAATTTCTGCACTGATTTCTTGTTGTAGGTCGGTGTGGCGATTTTCCTGTAAATACGCCATGTTGGGCCTGAAAATGTATGAAAAATACAATATTAGAAATAAGGCTAACTATTTTACTATTAATTGAAACGTACGTTGATGTCATAATTATTTGTTAAAACGGGAACTTACGTACGACGGAGGTTACTGAGTGCGGGGAGAGACGCTGTCGCGAGCGCTTCACCCACCTCCTGATGAAGGTCACCGTACGTGACCGAAACGTGTTGAGGGACACTCAACAGTAACCTCCGTCGTACCTAAGTTCCCGTTTTAACAAATAATTATAAGGCTAACTGTTTATATTAAGGGGATGATAGAGCAACGTTTAGAAATAGTAGTTTATGCAACTGTCATTATAATAAACTCGTTACTATTATGAAACTCGCTGCGCTCGTTTCATAAACTCACACTCGTGTTTTAATACCCGTGTTATATGCAGTTGCATACACTACTTTATCTTCACTAATGCAATTAATCAAACAACAAGAGTAAAAGCTGACAATATTTTTTCACGCGTACGTGTATTGTCACAGTGAACTTGCCGCCATTAAAATCTAACCAATGAGAGCGCAGCTCGCGCAGGGCCAAACAGAAGCGAGCGCGCGATGTTATAATGAGATTTTACGATATCGATGTGGATATTATACCATCATGTGAAATTGCTTAAATTGAGTGTTTTGTTGTCTGCGCTATAACAGTAGTAATTATAAGTCAAGTATTGGAAACATAAGTAGAATGTTACAACATTAGTGTAGATAAAGATTTTGACAATGCCAATCCGTTGTTTGACTGATTGGTCGATCGGGCCGTACCACTCCGCTTAAACGCCCCCTCAAATTGGAAAGCTTACAACCTTTGTCTGAGCTTATTAACTGACTCGGTATAAAGAATACCTCGCGTCCCGTAGGAACATTTCAGACTAAAGTCCACATAGTTTTATTAAGTCACTCAAGTGTGAGTTTAGACAGTCTAACTATTACAGTTGTTTGTAGGATAAGTCTATCTACAGACTGGACTGGAACAGACTGGACTGAAAGTCTAAGCAGGCCCTTAATGATATAAACTGTATCTCATGGTAAGAGGCCCCACGTGCTACATGTATGGCTATACAGGCTACTGGTTTATTTTAAACTAGCTGTTCCGCGCGGTGGTTCCACCCGCGTTTCCAATAGATGGCGCTAGTGTGCAAATTTTGTAGATCACGCTACATTATTTTCTCAGATTTAGTGGGGTCGCGCCCACACATTTTGTTGAGCGGGAAATAATCTCCCTCTTTGTAACTATTATGAAATATAGATATAGATATTAGATATAGATATAGACTATAGACTAGATTATATAATAGAAGTTTTATTCTTATCTCACCTCCCGTAAGGATACCGGTGCCAATAAATTCTCTCAAGAAATAGTACAGCGGTCCTTTTTGATTTAGTTTGTTGCTTGTCAGTAAAAGCTGAAACAGATTAACACAGTGATTAACTTTAACGTGCCCTCCGAAACACGGTAGCACTCAGATACCACTTCTTCTTCATCGAGTAGATGGCCAACCTGACCAATCCTGGTGTCAGAGTTATTGAGCCGCCAAAGGCCTCTGACATGACTCATGTAACGACTACTATCCGTAGAAAGTAACCGGGACCGACGGCTTAACGTGCCCTCCGAAGCACGAAATCATCTTACTTTTCGAGCAATCAGGTGATTCAGCCTGCAATGCCCTAACCAAACTGAGGAAAGACTCATACTTTCCTCAGATACCACTATCGGCCACCCATCCAAGTAGGGGGCGAGCTGCACGTTGCTTAACAATCGCAATGAGCTAACATCGCCTAGTCAAAATACGGCACGAGCGCTATACTGGCGATAAACGAGCTTTTCACATAACTTTCAAATGTTTCTTACCCTGATGTCAGCTGGGTTCTTCACAGAGATGTTCAGGTCTCCCGGCCCGAGCCAGAACTTCACGTAGTCTCCGTATTTGTCGAAAAGTTTCGATATTTTGTCTAATTGACCTGCAAAAATTCAAAGTTTTTTCTTTTAATGGCATTTCAATCTTGTGTGATCTTGGCTGTAATCCTGCACATTAATTGTATAATTATTAATGAATAATTAATACAATGTATGACGCGATTTGCTCGTAAATTTATACATTCTTTTATATCTTATAGCTAATACTTACTGCGTAGTTAATGCTCCTGCCTAAGCTATACTTTGGGCCGGGTCTTTTAGGGCTAGCGCATACATACTTTTGCATCGACTAAACTGTTTTGTCGGGTTTTGTACTGCTTGTGATTTCTACTTAACAAGTTTAGTTGATGGAGGTACGTATCTATACTAATATTATAAAGCTGAAGAGTTTGTTTTGTTTGTTTGTTTGTTTGTTTAAACGCGCTAATCTCAGAAACTACTGAACCGATTTGAATAATTCTTTCACTGTTAGATAGTCTATTTATCGAGGAAGGCTATAGGCTACATTTTATCCCGGATTTCCTACGGGAACGGGCACAACGCGGGTAAAACCGCGGGGCGCTGCTAGTACAATATATATTTTATCTGCTCAAATTGAACAGTCTTTATTAAGCAACACTCGAGTCAAGGTGTTACAAAAAAAACAATTAACAACAAATTTCTGGTTTATGCTTAGTCTGGCAGTCGCAGGTCGACTGTTTAATCTATGGTATGCGCACATCAATAGAATGCAATACAAATTGAGCGTTACATGGATAGTTGTTCAACTTTTCAAAAACCAGAAACAAAGCGATACAATCTTTTGACTTCGATCAACTATCGAGTTGACAGTATGTGCGCTAAAATATTAACTCGGTACCCAACAAAACAGTTGTTCAACTAAAAGTTGTATGCATGCGCTAGCTAGCTTAGTATAGCACACAAAGACAAACACTACAGCACAGTCTTATTATGCCCGTTTTCACCGACATCCCCTAAACTACCACTTAAGTATTCTTACCAGCTTCTCTAAACCAGCCCCCAAGTTAAATTTCGTTTCACCATCATTCCTATCACCTAACTAGGGGACACATAACTATGTGACGATTTTTTTTCGAAATTAGTGACTGATGCACGACTGATGCGTCTTTGAACTTGTCGATACTTTTAAACATTATAGTTTTTTATCAAATTCTCTAAAGTACATGCACAAAGATAAAGTTTATGTTATAGATCGTTTTAATGATAATAATTAATATTATTTCGTTCATATTTTTAATTAATTTAATATGTTCTAGCATATTACTGTACCAGTCCAGTACAGCACATGATTGCATTACTAAATAACACGAATGATTTCCCCTCTGATAGACATCATAATAAATCATAATTATTCCATTAATTGTCTACACTGGCCGTGTCAATTACCATGGACGGACATCACGTATTGTTATAAACATAATATTAATTAATGTGTACTGCAATAGCAGTGCTATATTTTTTATATAAGTATATAAAAATCAATTAAATAACTCAAGAACACCTTCACAGGAACGGGATCCAAACCAATTTTTTTAGGCTTTATTCGGACTATTTAGTAGATGGTTTATGTGAAGTTTGCACAAAATCGGTCGAGCGCTTCTTAAATTCCCACGGGAACGGGCACGCGGTTAAAACCGCAGGGCGCAGCTAGTATATGTATTTTTTTCCCCGGACAAATTCACACACGGTTAATTAGACCCAAAGTAAGCTCTAAGCTTGTAATATGGAATCTAACTCACTGATACTACTACATATACATACACAAATACTTTATAAGAATATATAATTGACACCCAGACGTCGTCTTCACACATTGTTGACTCCGGGCGGGAATAGAACCCGCATCACCCGATACATAGACACGTGTCTTTGTGTGTGTAACTATCAGTACCGTCGGCAGATCAATGTTTATATTCATATGACATACCTCACTGCGAATAACCATCAACTTTTCAACGACAATAACTTTTTTTTCCATTTATTCTAATCTTTCTTGCTGTCGCTACTTCAAAGCACAATGACGCAGCTAAGATAATGTGTATATACAGTTACCCACACAGAGGTCGTAATTTACTAAAGCTAGGTTTAAACCAGACGAACATAAAGGTAGAGCTAAAACTATAGCATTTTCTCTTAATATTTAGTGTAAATTAATGCTAGTGTTTATACCAATAAATACACGAGTATAAATGAGAACCAAGAACTAGAATTCTCGCATATCTCGATGTAAATCAACCTTTAGAATGCCGGTAGAGATATTATTATGTCATTCAATGGGACTTTACGCATGCGCAGATGATTGCTGGAACATTTTATGTTCTATTTTTCCATTAATCAACTCGCATGATATCATTATACATCATATCATTTTGTTAGTCCTTGCCTGGGAATTATTTTTATTACTAGCAGCGCCCCGCGGTTTACCCGCGTTGTGCCCGTTCCCGTGCGAATTTGGGTCATTTTTTTACTTATAAATCTTCCTCTTGAATCACTCGATCTATTTAAAAAAACCGCGTCAAAATCTGTTGTGTAGTTTTAAAGATCTAAGCATACAGGTATGTTAACTAAAGCTGGAACGTTCAACACATTTACACGTTGCGCTTGTGTAGTGTCTGTGAATAAGCGCGCGGCGTGACATGACGTCGCATCATGAAAAGTCTGCCCGTCTGTCTCTCGCGCGGTCTATCTATGAGTTTGAAGGGGACAGTTTTTGGTTTTCTTTTGCTACTGTTTATATTTACAGCGTGGTCTTATTACTTTACTTAAAAAATAAGAAATAAAATGTGATTTACAAAAATTAAACTGACTTCAAAATAATAATATACGTACGTACGTACGTACGTATTCCTACTTTCCTATAATAGGGGCTCGCACCGACTTAAAAAAAAATGTTAGTAGGTATATTTGAGTTTCTGATATTTTAGATTTTCTTTTCATGGAAGTTATTGTTTTCATTTGTTACTTTTTAGTTGTGTTGTATTCTTTCTAAACTTATTTAAGTAAGTTATGATTTTGAAGTCGGTTTAATTTCTATAAATAACTTTTAATTTTTATAAACATACTGTATAGTGTGAGTACTGTGAACGTGCCAGCTTTATTTAACCAACCTGTACATAGGGACAGTCAGACAGCGGAAAACGACTTTGTTTTATACTATGTAGTGATGATACAAGTTATGTATGTTTGTGTAGGAATTTAGGTAAAAAGCAATTTAATAAATGTTTTTTAACGGTTTTTTTCAACAAAATGCTATGCTACGTTTGATATTGGTTGGTAAAACCTTTATACCATTATTTTTTTCATATGACGTAAAATATAAAAGCAAAGAGTAAGTAATTTTGAAAAATGAATGTATGACCCCGTTGATGTCTTTTGTATGGGATGTTTGCATAAAATAATAAATTATCTTATTCGAACTGTAGTGTGAAAGGCTAATAAATAGGTACATATTTCAAAGTATAAAAGCTTGCATTTATTTATTTACTTCGGACTATTGTCTCCTGTAGTCTTTAAGAACATAATATAGGTGAGGAATACAGGATATGATATTCACAAAACATGAATATGAGGTATTCAATTTACGGTTAAAATCATAGACATTAGGTAGGGACCTCTTTACTTTAATTATTGCAAGGTCCAGACCGCTAAGAAAAAAAACAAATCTTACCTCCAGGGTTGACAACAAACATCAAAGAGTTCCCGATAATCGGCCACGCAAAAGGTCCCGGCACCGAAGCTGATAACTCGAACATTCTTCTGTATTTCCATTGTAAATATAACCAATACGCAAAAATACTTGCTAATAATGTGATAGCCCAAAGCATTATAATAAACGTCCTTAGCTTTGTTGAATAAAAAAAAATAGAATTATCAATCCTTGTCTTTTTCTAATAGGCTAAGTATTTTATTTATTCTGCCTTGATTATAACTTTTAAACAGTATAACTAATTAAAAAATATTTTTTAAATCTTAGTTTTAATTTAGTTTTAAAAGCGTTCACACTTTATATCTAATCCTTAGACACTGAGTATAGTTTCAAGAACATTTTCCGTAATACGTGTTTCGTAATACGTGAGGTCAGTTAAACCATGGTTAAACCTAACATTAACAGGGTAAAATTACGTTATACTTAACGTTTTAGAACAGGATTTATATTGCGTAGTTAGTTTCGACCTCTATTGAGGTTTATGAAATCTTTACAAAAGACGTTTAATACCCTCGAATAGCGTCAGTAAGTAAATAAGAGGAAGGACATAATATAACATAGACTAACTAAAAAAAGAGCAAATGTCATGTCGTAGAAACAGCTAAAGAGGATGGCAGAACATAGAGAAAAATGGAAAGAACTCCATCGACAAGAGCCCAGGTTTTATTTTTAAGAAGAAGAAGACCTAGTAGAAAAGACCTACCTAGTTACTTATGTAAAAGCAAATCCTACTAATATTATAAATGCGAAATTTTGTGAGCATGGATGTACCTATGTATGTGTGTATGAATGTGTTTGTTACGCTTTCACGAAAAAACTACTTGACTGATTTGGATGAAACTTTAC
Source organism: Cyclophora albipunctata (assembly GCA_963082685.1). Lineage (NCBI taxonomy): Eukaryota > Metazoa > Arthropoda > Insecta > Lepidoptera > Geometridae > Cyclophora > Cyclophora albipunctata. Next base: position 5,826,250 of record OY720133.1, read on the forward strand.
AGTTACGAGTATATAGGTTATATAACAGAATAACACATGCGATACACTATCCTAAAATTCCTGCGGGAATGGGTGCAATGCAGGTAACACCGCGGGGCGCGGCCAGTAGTTTATGAATATAAACAGCTAAACCAAAGTAGATATAAATTATTTGTGTCGTGTTTGAGGTAGCTTAAAGTAATTATACTAATTGAGACGTACTGAGATGACCTACATACCTAATAATTTATTTATACTATAATTATATAATAAAGAGGTAAAATGGTTTTGTTCCCAAGTACCAACCTAGACTAGAGCATAATCTTGGCAATTATCTATCTGATTTAAAGTCACAATTGTTATGAGGAAGGTTTCAAGCTATTTTTCGTCCCGAAATTCCCTCGGAAACAAGTACAACTGCGAGGTGCTACTAGTTTATACTAATATCATAAAGAGGTAAAATTTGTAAGTTAGTATGTTTAGTTGTATTTTCGAGCTATCTCGGGAATATTTCGGGAATTACCGGTCCGATTTGAGTAATTCTTTGTGTACTAGCCACATTAAACGGGAAGGTTATATATTTTTTTATCCCGAAATTCCCACGGGAATGAACACAAAGCGGGTGAAACCGCGAAACGCTGCTAGTTTTAAATAAAGAAAATGAATGAGGTTTATAAATAGAGTGGTCACAGAGAGTGGTCGTATGTCATTAGCACATAACTAAGTGCATATTTGCATCAAAATTATTATTATTGACTATAACCTGTTCCCCACAACTCCTAACAACCTATTCTTTAAGTACTGTTAAAGTGTTATTAACTTTTAATATTTTCGAAATAATATTTGAATTTACCGCGTCTCTACCGCTTAATTTAATCTGTTGATTTTGACGTTGGCAGTAATTTACCTCTTACCTCCATGTTGCCGCCATGACGTTTTGACGTTTACGTTTTAAAAAAAACTTACGATTCAAAAATCAAATCGAACGATCAAACGTTTGTTTTGATTTGATTTTACAATTTGGGCATTCGTTTGAATTTCTATCGTGATTTGAAATTATCTTGAGTGTATTGCACAGTGTGAAGTTATATTTAACGAAAGACAACCAGACAATTTAAAAAGGTAAGATTAAAAAGAAACCCTAAGCACGAACTTTTTTTATTATAATCAACTGTGTGAGTCATTTTAACCGAAATAATTCAATTGAATCAAATATTATAATCATCTCATGCCTATATCACGCTGATAGTTAATGCTCCGCCTAATATTTCTTAAACAAAACAAACCTTTTTAACATCCTTTCTCGTTCTATAAACTTTGCTTAGAACTGTTCTTATTTTTTTAAGATGTCGGCAATATACTCATTTTCCCGGAGTGACAATGAGATCCTACAGGAGCTGGTGCGTGTCTTTAGCTCTGGGCGAGGCACGTCGCGTGAACAATGGAGTCTTCAAGCAGAGGTTTTGGTTGAGCCAGTAGGGTGGGATGCTCTATGGAAACTGTCCAAAGAGTTTTGTAGAAGATTCCGTAAGTGTTTACCTATTTCAATTATAAATTACTATCAGCGCCACGCGGTTTTATCCGTGTTGTACCCGTTCCCGCAGGAATTTCGCGATAAAAAGTAGCCTATGTCCTTTCTCAGGCTCTGGACTAACTGTGTACCAAATTCCATTCAAATTGATTCAGTAGTTTTGACGTGAAAGCATAACAGACAGACAGAGTTACTTTCGCATTTATAATATTAAGTAATTAGGATTAAACATTTTAGCACATTTAGCAGAATATAAAATGTTGGTTTGTGTTAACAAGTATTTATTTGTTATATCCGCAGATGTTAGATTTCCCTGTATTGCCTTCATCACGGTCACATCAGTGGACTTTGATAACCTCTCCGCCTCAGTGGAGGTCCTCAGTGTTCAACACGAATCGGTGACGTTGCCAGAGTCTGTTGATGAAGTCCCGCTGCTGGAGTTATGGCCGACAACTAAACAGAGGGAGCAGTGTGTCAATGTGGCTACTACGGCCGAGTTTATTGATTTGTTAAGGTAGGTAAAGTTTCATTGGTTTAAAGATTTTTATGGAGTTCTTAGCACAAAAATGTGGGGGTTGCACATTTGATACCTACCCGGTGAACAATAGCGACAATGTCTGGGTTTCAATTATATTTTCTTATTAAGTATTTGTAAGTATTAGTAAGTTAGATTCCATGATACAAGCTTGGAGCTCAGTTAGGGTCCAATTAACCATTATATGAATTTGTTCTCTGTATTTATTTGTTCTATCATTATGAATACTATACAACTTTGATCTACAGATTCTACTACAACGAGATCTGGATGCCTTGGGACGACCAGGATGACAAGATCCTCCTCCCCAACACGATCGAGGACCGCATGAAGCTCTGGACTGATTTGCACAACGGCACCATACCCAGTTGTCTGGCTCGCTCCATCACATTACTCAGGAACAGTGCGATAGAAGCTCATGAGAGGTTGAAGGATTTGGACTCCTCGCTCTGTGAAGGTGTTCTGGCTAATGATGATGGTGAGTTTACTATACATCTAGTGAATTTAAACTACGTTTACGGATACACTTCGCTTTTTATCTGACGTTTCGGCCCCTTAACAGGAACCGTGGTCACAGAAGACTCTTCTAGTAGTCTGTATACATCAAGTGGTTGCTTTTAGTGTTTCTGTTTTCTTGAACAAAAATATTTTGTTGAAGTAAGTCCGAGTAGGTTAGTGATCAACCCTGGTATCGGAGTTTTTAGACAGCCTTTAGGTGACGACATGGTTTAATGATTGAAACAACCGGGACCGACAATTTAACGTGCTCTGCGAAGCTCGGTAGCGCTCAGAGAGAATGCCAAATCAGCCAACCATCTTGGAGAAAACACATATTTATTTTGTTTCTTGAAGAAATAAACACTTTTTGTCCACAAATTATCATCATGTTTGCCCCCATTAAGTTGTTTCTTTCACCGCAAGAACATTTTGAACGTGCCTAGTTTGAACTGTTCACATCATTAAGTAAAAATTCAGTTTAACTTCAAAAGCCTGGAAGATTATCGGTACGGTAGAATTATAAATGTTTGATAGACAATCTCTATTTTTCTGTGTAAAAAGGTAGGACAATATCCCGTTTTAATAAATGTTGTATCCTATATAAAACATCTGTTTCAGATTCCCTCCTCCCAGTCAACTACATATCCCACTGCGCCGAAATGAACGCCAAACTGGATGGGTTAATGTCGCGATGGACTCTGTACGAGAACCCGCTGATCAGAGAGCAGTACCTGGCCAAAGCGAGGAGCTTGTACCAGAAGAATAAGAGTAAACGATATGTGAGTCTACAACAAAATAAGTTTTCTAAATTAATTACTGTATAACATAATACTGTTCAACAATAATCATACAATCTTCATAACTTATTGTTCAATATCAGTGCACTAAGTTAGGATGTATGTATATACAATGCAAGATTGCAACACACTCACACATACACACAGGGTATTTAGACCCTCAGGGATCTTAATCGGCTTGCATTTCAACCCAAAATAGCTACTAGTCACTAGGTTGTTTTAGTGTAAGTAAGTAGTCAGCATTAATCTGCCATTACTATCACACAGGAAAAATCCACTTCTAACCAGATTTTTAGTCTACTAACTTTGCAATTACAAATTTGTAAGCATTTGTTTCTTAACCTTTAATACACGGAAATAATGTTGTAAATCGGTTCATAATGACGGAGATATCAGGGAACAAACATATAAAACATACAGTCGAATTGATTTTTGAAGTCAGTTATACTAAGAAAACCAATCCTCGCCTCCAGGTAGTAGCGCTGTGGTCGGGCGGGTCGGTGTCGGAGCTGGCGGCCATCTCCTCGTTCCTGTCGTCGCGCGTGGCGCCCGAGCGCGCGCTGGCGCTGCGGGCCTGCGCCGAGGAAGCGCTGGCGCTGCAGCCCGACGAGCTGGTGGTGTGCGACCAGCACTACCAGCTGCCCGAGGTGCCGCTCATGCACATCGCCTTGTGTAGTTATAACGGTGAGGGTTTTGTGGAGTATACACTTTAATATTTGTGGAAACAGGAACTTACGCACTGTAGAGGTTACTGTTGAGTGTTCCTCCACGTTTCGGTCACGTCCGGTCACCTTCATTAGGAGGTGGGTGAAGCGAGAACGATATCGATTCTCTCTGCACTCAATTTAAACTGGTTTATTTAATACTAGCAGTGCCCCGCGATTTGACCCGCGTCGTGCCCGTTCCCGCGGGAATTAGGGGATAAAATGTATCCCATGTGTTATTCTGATGTATAATCTATATTACTGTAAAGTTTCATCCACATCTGTTCAGTAGTTTTTGCGTGAAAGAGTAACAAACATACATACATACATACACCGTTCCCGTGATAATTTCAGGATGAAAAATAGCCTAGCTATAACCTTCCCGTTGAAAGTGACTATCCATTACAAACATTATTATTCAAATCGATCCGGTAGTTCATGAGATTAGCCCTGACAAACATACAAAGATGGAAACTTTACCTCTTTATAATATTAGTATTTACATAGTTTATATAGATAATCAACTTGTCTTTAAAAAACAATTATTTTCTTCCAGGAGCCACAATAAAAGCGTCCGATATGCGATCTTGTCTACTCATGTTGAGCGACAATTGCAGCTTAAAAGACCTCACTTTGTATTGTAGTCAAGTGAACACAGTCGTACTGATGCGATCAGGGACACTGCACGTAGTCAACTGCAGGTTCACAGACGATACGGATTCCGAACAGGTGGAGATTTAGCATGCTTTTCTCTGTTATGTCCCACTGCTGGGCAAAAGCTTCTGTTGTTACTATAGATATAAGTACAATGCGGAGGAAAAGAGAAGTGAAACTACGTTTACGTAATTGAACCTACGTTTACGGGTACACCTCGCTTTTATATTAAACTAGCAGCGCCCCGCGGTTTTACCCGCGTTGTGCCCGTTCCCGTGAGAATTTCGGGATTTTTTTTACATAAAAACCTTCCTCTTGAATCACTCTACCTATTACAAAAAACCGCATCAAAATCCGTTGCGTAATTTTAAAGATTTAAGCATACAGACAAACAGACAAACAGACACGACTTTATTTTATACTATGTAGTGATTTTTGTCTGACGTTTCGGCTCTTTTACAGGAACCGTGGTCACAGAAGACATCTGTAAACGTAGTGTTAATTCAAAATGAGTATTGTTCGCTTTTACCTATGAAACCAGTTGGCAAGTTGAAATTAAATTGATTTGTATTGATTACAGAGTGATTTCGCCCAAGGTATAGTGGCGATGTCCGGAGCGAAGATATTATTAGAGGATTGCACGCTTGACAACTTCTATTCGGGAATAGTTGTGCATAAAGGAGCTCAGGTGAGCGGTTAATTTGTATACTAATACTAGCTGTGCCCCGCGGTTTCACCCGAGATTTTTATTCCTTATTTTTCTTATATAAAAACCTTGTCCTGACAATATGGAACACATTAAAAAAAGAATCATCCAATTTGGTGCAGTCGTTCTGAAGTTATGCGCTTAGCAACAGATTCAGCGATTCATTTTTATATTATAGATAACTAATGAGTTTTTAATTTTTGTTTGCTAATCTTGGATAGTATCAATTCGAATAAATATTTTTATAATAGACAGCCTCATTCGATGGGAATGTTAAAGGCTTATTATTTATCCCGAAATTACCACGGGGACGGGCACAACGAAGGAAAAACCAAAGTCAAAGTCAAATATTTTTATTCAGTTTTAACCACAAAGAGGCTCTTTTGAACGTAGCACCCTTTCGAAAGAACATCAGCAGAGAAGAATGGGCAAGAAACTCTGCTGGTATATAATACTAGTGTATACTATACTCGGAATTTTAATTCGATTCCAGATTTGACATTAGCTACTGTCATTTTGTGAAATAATGATACCACATATAATAGTGTAGTGTAGTATACGAATATCTTATTTCATTGCGAATCGATATTTTGTTATTTTGTTGGGTTTTTGTTAAAGTGTTGTTACGTTGTGTTTGTTGTTACGTTTATAGTTTTTTGTGAACTTTGAGTGAATCTATTTGTTTTGGTTTTACATCAAAATGGATCCTCTGACGGCGACAATTTATAAAATAAATTATTACCATAATACATATATCTGTTTTATTTGTCATGTTCCTTCATGATCACATTTTTTTATTTATTTCACACACAATTATAAAAGAAAAGTCTCAGATCGTTAATTAATCGTCAAAACTAAATTATCGGTTCAGAAATATTTTATTTCCTGATATACTTAGTTTACGAGAGTAAAATTATAAACGAGAAGAATCGATCCGGAAATATTCCATTTCCATATCGAATAATTTCGCAACGTCACTATTTAGTACTTGTCATAATGTTGCAACACTGATATTGTCAAATCTGGAATCGAATTAAAATTCCGAGTATAAGTTAGCTATTATGTTAGTTTAGACATGAGATAAAAGTATTAGCCTGTAATTTCCTGATACCGGACAAAGGTTTCTCATCTCACCGAAGAAAACATTGATTTTCAAAACAATATCCTTCATTTTCTATTTCCAGCTAGAGCTTCGGAACTGCACGATATCTAAATGCGGCGTCGGCGTCCAGATGTACTCCGGGGCGGTCGTGGAGCTCAACAACACCGCCGTGGCGGAGTGCGCCGAGAACAGCATCCGCTGCGAGATGGACGGCCCGGGCCGCGCGCTCGCCGAGTGAGTAGGGGCGGCATTATGAACCCGCCACGAATAAGAGGGGTGTTAATACCGGTTTCTTAAGGTTAATCCGTGAACCGTGTCTTCTGTGACCACGGTTCCTGTAAAAGAGCCGAAACGTCAGATAAAAATGTAAAATAAAAGCGAAGTGTATTCGTAAACGTAGTTTCGATTCCAAATGAGGTGTTATAAATCTGACGACTCTGCCTGTGTGTGTATGTCTGTGTGGCACCGTATTTCTCGGACGGATGGACCGATTTCACGCAAAGTACGGGTGTTGTAAGTTTGAAGTCTCTGTTTTAGTGTGTGTCTGTGTACGTGTGCACCATAGCTCTGTAACGAATGGACCGATTTCCCGCAAAAGGCGTTTCCTGCCACGCCTTGTGCGCGTCGAACGGGTCGAACGCCGCGTCGCACGCGCGTCGGGATGTGATACACTATGGGTCGTATTAATAAACGCGTATTAAGAACATTTTCGCTATCAAATGGTTTGTCACTTTCTGACGTACGCAATTTCCCGAAAAACAGAGACAAAACACTGTAAATCAGTGTTTTAGTTACAAAACGCTTATTAATAAGGCGGTATAAGTTTGACGTCAAAGTCTATGTGTGCGTTCGTCTGTCTAGGCATCGTAGTACTCAAACACATGGACCTATTTCACGCAAAATGGGGTGATACTTTTCTATTGTATTAATGATTATATTTTTTCTAATTACTTCATTTTGTTTTACAGTGTCGAAGGCTTACACGTGATGTCAAATTGCAAAATCGGTTCCGGCAACTTACAGAAAGAAGTGTTGGTTGTGCAACAAGATGGCAGTCTAATGTGAACAATTTACCGGATTTTAGAAGCGCTCTTTCACTAAGTAACATCAACTGATCGCGATTGTTAAGCACCGCGCCGGTCGACCATCATTTCGATGGGTGGCCGGTAGTGGCATTTCTATTAGAGTTCTACCGTGCTTCAGAGGTTACGTTAAATTGTCGGTCTAAAACTCCCGACACCAAGGTTGGCCTTACTTATTCGAATGTAAATATTAATTTACTGATACAAATTTGTTGTATTGGGAATCATATTCTTTACATCCGTCCCAATTTCAGATAGCAGATAAAGTATTGATATTTTCCATGTTCAATATTATCTTCGAACAACAATACACAACTAGGTATTGGGTCGGCGCAAAAAATACGTCTTGGTGAATTGGCGCACTTGAAACGTGAGCTCTTATTTTATTAATAAGATTTGCTACTTTATTGCTAGGTGTCATGGTTGTAATTAGGTTGAACTTAGAGCTGTTTTAAAACTTTTTTCTCAGTTCGGTAGTAAACAAATGCAGCTGTATAAGTATATATCCACGCGGACAGCATTTAGCTTTGATTTTGTACGTGAACTGTTATCTAGTTGTTTATTGTTGATCGAAGATTATAATCGATATTTTTAAACTTGAAAGGACCTTGAGCAAATTACTGCCGGTTTTTTTGCGGCACAAAATATTGTTTTAGCAAGTAAAAACACTTACTTTGATTTACAAATAATGTTGTTACAAATATGTAAAAATATTGTTCTGATAAACTTATCGAGTGGATGGTCAACCTGACCAATCCTGGTGTCAGAGTTATTGAGCCGCCAAAGGCCTCTGACATGGCTCAAAAATATTGTCATATATTTGATCTGTTATCTGAGAACGCTTTGGGTTATTGGGACAGGTGTTGTTAAACAAATGGTTATCATTTAGAATTCTTTTCTTTAATAAAAGCATATAGTGCCTTAAATTATTCCTACTAACATTATAAATGCGAAAGTTTGACGAATGTATGTATGTTTCTCTTTCACGCAAAAATGACTGGTCAGATCTGAATGAAAATCGGCACAGGGGTAGATTACAGTCTGGAGTACCACACAGATTACTGTTTATCCCAAATTCCCGCGGGAACGAGTACCACACGAGGGAAACCGCGGCAGTTATGTTGCAATAGAAGTCACTTCTATTATGTCTGTTCCATAATAATTATTATTTAGGTTAATTAAACATAATAAAACTTGTTATAACTATATTATTAATAATATTATAACATTTTTAAGTTGATTTTTTGTTTCATTTGCTTATTCCGTTAGGGTCTTTTTCCCCATCATGCTACGCTATGTTTGGTAGTCACCAATCAAATCAAAAGTAGCATCACTACATAGTATAAAATAAAGTCGTCTCTTTTTCGTGTCTGTCACACTGTTTGTCTGTCTGTATGCTTAAATCTTTAAAATTACGCAACGGATTTTGATGCGGTTTTTTGTAATAGGTAGAGTGATTCAAGAGGAAGGTTTTTATGTAAAAAAAATCCCGAAATTCCCACGGGAACGGGCACAACGCGGGTAAAACCGCGGGGCGCTGCTAGTAATGTTACATAAAGATACTGGTTTCGTAAGTCTTCTGTGACCACGGTTCCTGTAAAGGGGCGAAACGTCAGATAAAAATCCTTCCTACTTAATATATTTATAATGCGAAAGTTTGTGAGGATGGATGTATGTTTGTTGCTCTTACAAGCAAAAACTACTGAACGGATTTGGATGAAACAACAGTACTGTAGGTTACACATCAGAATAACATATGGGATACATTTTATCCCGAAATTCCTGCGGGAACGGGTACAACGCGGGTGAAACCGCGGGGCGCAGCTAGTGTAAAATAAAAGCGAAGTGTATCCGTAAACGTAGTTTCAATTTACAATGACAGAGATGCCGGCATCAACACATTATAAGGGTGTGTTTCCATTAGGGAATGCAATCCCGATCTCGCGGGATCCCGTGTAATTTTTCGGGATCAATCCCGAAGCATAATATGACGAGATCCCGTTCGAGATTGACGGGATTGGGCGGCAATGGTCAGCAATGCAAATACACATCCGCTCGGGACGAGCGGTGCGCTGAGTGAACTGCTACGGCTACACAAACTAATCTCTATAAAATCTCTTCAAGAAACTCTCCGAGCGTCTAAAAGCCCTTTTCTTTTACACGTGTATCCACAAGCTTAGATAAATTAGAGTCAGTAATAAAAAAGAAATGGATTTATTTGAGTGTGGAGGAACAAGGGGGGGATTTTTGCAGTTTGCATAATTGCTTAGTCACGCGTAGAGAGGGCATTCTCAGCACCTTGCAACGGACATTAGATGCCGGTTAGCAGATAGCACTATTTGGTATACTTTGTTTTTTAAGAAGTTACTTTCAAAATCACCCGTAACTACTTTTAATCTCCTTGCCTTGAGCTATACCTACTTTTGCTTTGATTATGTTCATGTTTGTTAATTATTTAGATTGTAATTTTTTTTTCAAATAATATTTGGTTTTAATTAATGTCACTATAACATACAAGCAGTTTTCATCGTACTCAGTCACATGTTTTTTTTTAAACTAGACGAGATCCCGAAAATTTCGGGATCCCGTGGGATTCATATTTGTAATCCCGCGGGATCTCGAATTTACAATCTCAAGTCGGGATTGAATTTCCATAGAAGCTGACCGGAGTTCAATCGACCACCAATCACGACGCATTGAAATAGTCAACGGCCTACTGATACCGAAATCTATACTTCTTTATTAATAGTATAAAGAGGTAAAATTTGTAAGTTTATTTGTATGCTCGTAGTAGCCCAAGCGGGGATTTCTCAGTATTTTTTTTCATATTTAAAAATCTATAGCCGCTTCCCCCACCGATGAAAAGGTATATATTATATAATTGTTTTTTCTTCTTATCATAAGTTTTGCAACTTAATATGTCTATGACGCTCGAGTAAATCCCCATTTAGCATCGTGGGCTCCCCTACTATGAGAGTATTCTCTAGAATGTTGTGTATTGTTGATCGGAATCTGGAATTATCAGTCCGATTTGAATAATTCTTTTATTTTTAATAGATAACCATCTTCAAGAGATTAAAAAAAAATGATTTACATAATACATTTTTGATGAAATAAAAATTATCGATAAACCTATGGGCAATAGATACAAAATCGCATGATTCTGTTTTATCAAATTATCAGATTAAAATGATTTTAATCAGATTAAAATGACCCGTTTCATTTAATATAATGACTTAGATAATCCACAGGTGGTACATATAATGACTTAGATAATGCAATGGTAAATAGGTACCTACTTTGATAATGCACCGATAAAGCGCAGAGTAGCAACAAAGAAGATATGAAAGCATTGACAAACATTTATAAAAAGACTAGCTGCGCCCCGCGGTTTCACCCGCGTTGTACCCGTTGCCGCGGGAATTTCGGGATAAAAAATAGATGTCCAATTCTCAGGCCTACCCGATATGTACACAAAATTTCTTTGGAATCGGTCGAGCCGTTTCAGAGGAGTTCAACCACGGTACCCGTTCCCGCGGGAATTTCGGGATGAAAAATAGATGTTGGCCGATTCTCAGACATACTCGATATGCTCACTAAATTTCATGAGAATCGGTCTAGCCGTTTCGGAGGAGTACGGGAACGAACATTGTGACACGAGAATTTTATACAGGGTGATTTCGGGGTTGTGATCCCAACCATTTTTTCTGACTCAGTAAGTAAATGATTGCGATGCTACCTGTATTTATTTTAATTTAAACAAAGATGATTCGTTATTTACGTATTTTTATTTAAAAATTATTATTGACTCAAAATGCGTGGTCACTCTACTTTTAATATTACTTGACATAAGTTTTCTTGGGAAATAGTAGGGTGACCATGATCTGGAATTATCGCAGTTTTTTTTTGCTGACTAAAATAAGTCGCTGGTGTACTGTTAGTCCTAACCTATCGTGATGCTTAGGAGAAAGTAAGTTAAATGCTTCTTTCTTGCTCCACGACCCCGTAATCACCCTGTAATTAGATAGAAGATTACATTTGTACTTAAATAAAAGTACTTTGCTTTATCTGTCATCATCTAAATACCTACATGCGTTCAACTAAGTTACTAAGCAATGTAAGTTCATTGCGATTGTTAAGCAACAAAATGCCGCTGATGTAACAATATAATAAATTTAAAAAAACTTGAGAGGTGTCAAGGGACACCCGGATGGAACGAAGTTTATTTATTATCAACAAAAGCAAGTTTCTCTGTCTGTCTCTCTCGCGCATGTTTCTCTGTCTGTCTCTCTCTGGCGTGCGCAAGTTTATCTGTCTGTCCCTCTCTGGCCTAAAAAATGTCGTTACCATTTTTTCCGTCTAGCCCCCTTTCGCAACTCCGTTCCAATAAAAAACGTGCAGCTCGACCCCTACTTGGATGGGTGGCCTAAAGTGGCATTTCTATCTGAGCGCTATCGTGCTTCGGAGGACACGTTAAATTGTCGGTCCCGGTTGTTTCAATCGTCAGACCATGTCGGAGGCCTTTAGGCGGTCTAAAACTCCGACACCAGGGTTGGCCACTGACCTACTCCAACTTACTTGGTACCTACGTACACATATTTTTATCAGAGAAACCAAAGACATTATTAAATCTCTTCTCTCTGGGAAAACAATGGGTCTAGGTAACTATATGTCTGTTATCTTCGTATGCAACAATTACGTTGGAGGCCTTATGGGCTCCTACACAAAACCGCGAATTCGCATCGCATCGCAAATATCTGCGAATTCGCACGAACGCACCGTAAGAATTTCCGATCTGCTTCGCATCGCACATTCCTGCGATATTACGTCATCCTTGGTGACGCCATTTCAGGACATTTCAGGACAGGAATTCTTCCCTTGTACGATCTTTTTTGAAGGCATGGTGATAATAAACTCAAAAGCTCTTCAAATGAAGATATGCTCATTCTAAAATAATCAAAAAATTTATCTTCTTCAGTTCTCAACGCATAGTACTTTTGAGTAAAATAGTTCCCATCAGAGTTCATAATCGTAATAAATGGATGAACCCAGAATCTTCTTTTTCTTTTATATCTATTTAACAATAACAGCAGTGCAATAATCTTTTCGCGATCCATCTTACGCTTCCTAAAAACACGTCCAGTACGGCTGACTACACTTGAAGGAATGGTCGCCCTACCAAACGGTTTGCCGCACTAAATCGTATCGCAGAAATTCACATCGCAAGTTCCTGCGATGCGAATTCGCATCGCAGTTTTGTGTGGGAGCCCTTAGGCGGTCTAAAAACTCCGACACCAGGGTTGGCCACTAATCTACTCGACATGAATGAATGAATGACTTAATTACATTAAAGATAAAACATAGTTGTACTGTGATAAAACGCAGGAAGCTCATACCTACGTACATTCACGTGTATTTTTATATCGCGCTATTACCATTCATAAGTATCGGTCAACGGAAAGATAAAACTATAGTTCTTATATATAGTGGTATTGTGCCAAGACTCTTATTATTTCACTACATCTGTGCGCCGGAATAAACATTTATTGCGCGAGAAACAAGTTTTAAAGCGAGAAATAGATAAACAAAAATGTTACCTCTTAATAAACATTTGGGATACTTATTTGTGAATATTTCGAAGCAAAGACCAGATGAGATATGTCATGTAAGGTTGTTTGTTTATTTACTATCATTTTAACAGCGTTATACCGGTTTTTGGGTATCTCGGGATGAAGAGAAGGGCATAACATAACATATTGTATATTATACTAGCAGCGCCCCTCGGTTTTACCCCGCGTTGTATTGGTTCCCGCGGGAGTTTCGGGATAAAATGTATCCTATATGTTATTCTGATGTATAACCTATATTACTGTAAAGTTTCATGCAAATCCGTTTCGTAGTTTTTGCGTGAAAGAGCAACAAACATCCATACATTCATACCGTTTATCCTCTTAGGGACTACCGCTTGGCACTACTAGTAGAGTGAAGGGAAATTTTACTCTCCCGTGCCACTACTATTCTTATTGGCTAATTAAACGCATGTTAAAAAATCTCCCGTGGATTACCTCATTACCCATTGCACTACTAATACTAAGTGGCAAGATAAACAAAAAAATTATTTGTTCCAAAAATGTATTTATTAATTGAGGATATTCCCCCGTAATGTTAACCGATAAATATGGGACTAGTAAAAAAAAAATAACCCTAACCTACCGAATAGTAAGAAAATTGTTTTTACGTAACTGGTTACAAATCAGTATTTTCTTACTATTCGGTAGGTTAGGGTTATTTTTTTTGGGTCCGTTAGAAGCATTTTTAACTGGGCTGAATAAAGTTAAAAAAGATTGAATAGCCTTATAGATAGCCCACTCGTGCCATGGGAAATTTACTTTCCCGTGAAACTACTGGCAACAGTGTAGTGTCAGTGGAAATGTACATTTACCCGTAGCACTATCAGTAGTGGCACGGGAGAGTAAAATTTCCCTTCACTCTACTAGTAGTGCCAAGCGGTAGTCCCTAAGAGAATAAACCATTCATACATATATCCATCCTCACAAACTTTCGCAATTTTAATATTATAAGTAGGATAGGATTAGTAGGATAGTAGGAAGTAGGATAGGATAAGATAGGATAGGATAGGATAGGATTATAAAGAGGTTTGTAAGTTTGTTTGTATGTTCGACCCTATCTCTCTCGGGAATTACCAGTCCGACTTAAATAGTTCTTTTTTTAATTGATAGCCACATTCAACTGGATGGTTATAGGCTATTTTTCATTCCTAAATTCCCATGGGAACGGGCACAACCGCGGGGCGCTGCTAGTATTAAATAGCCCGAGAGGTCTTGTGTCAGACGATTAGTGATTTCGAATGGATCAATGATTTAATTATATTGAGGCAAGTTCCAATACAGCACAACCATAAAATACATCATTAACTACTTGTGTATTAACTGTTTCTATTTTATCACAGATAGACGCGTTCACAGACGAATCTGAAACCAATGCATCAGTGCTGCACCGGTCCACCCGGCTCGCGAACGCGCTGCGCCGCTCAGGGCTGGTCACTGGAGACGTGCTGGCGATAGGAGGGCGGAATCATATCAATGTGCACATACCGTACTACGCGGCTATGATGAATGGACTGCCTACTGTGGGCGTGGATACGATGTTCAAAGTTGGTACGTTGCAACTTTTTAGTCCAGACATTTTTCAGACCACCATCGCAAACTTTCGCTACCTACTATATCTGCCCGAGTCCGGACTAATAATTGTTCACACTTTGCACACAGTATATCTTTTAAACTCAATCAAGTAAAATGGTAGTTTGTGTATACCATATCGGAGATGTTTAGGTGGTCTAAAACTCCGACACCAGGGCATTTAGGGTGCGTTTCCATTGAAGCGGAGTGGAGCTTAAGCTATGTCCACATTTGTATTATTTCGGTGTATCGTATCTCCGTTGCGTGGCCTCGGCGCGTATCATGATCGCTAGTTTGGACGTAAGATGATACCCGTTAATGATACACGCCGTATTTGATACGGCCCAATCCACACTAACCGCGTATCTTGATTATAGTTGCAAAAAGTATTTTATACGTTTAAAATCATTTGGTTTTAAACCGTTTAAAACGTTTTAAACAAATTTTTAAGGTTTAATATAGGTTAAAATGATTTTCTATTGGAATTTACTAACATTTCACAATAAACAATAAGTATAAGTATTCTCATACTTACATACTACATACAACATTATTTCAAATCATTTTAAAATAAAAAATATGGCATTAAAAAAAGTCAGTAATTTTTTTTTGCTTTAGATAATTTGGTTGTTCTCTATCTATAGCATTGTCTTAACACGTGTTTACGTGAGTCATAAATTTATTATCGTACCTACACTCCTAAAATGTTTTCTAAGAAACAATAGTGTACTCACATTGTCGGCAAGTTCTTAAAGTCGGTAACTTATTTTTGTTCGAACAATAGAGGTAATAAGTTCCAAATGATCAAGTTGTAAAGGTTGTAAAATAAAACGTTGCTATGTTCGAGATACACAGGTCAAATTTAATTTTTCGAGTTGTAGAGTGAAAATATGTACCAAAATGGCTTGGAGGGACTCGGTGATTATTTCGACTAACAGAGGGTCAAGATTTCAAGTAATGGAGGTTTTGGTGTTTGAAGGGAAGGAACAAAACATTTTTTCGAGATTTGGAGGTTTTTGACTTATCGAGGTTCGACTTAACGAGGTTCTACTGGTAATAATAATAAATAATACGACGCGACGTTGCCGCACCATAACGTATAAAATTGTTCAATGTTGTACAACCAAACATAAGTACTATGAAATAAGAAAAAGCATACCTACCTACTCATACACAGACACAGCTTATTATAAAGAAATAATAAATACGCATATTAAGATTTTTAAACCTTCTAAACCCTAAAAATAATGTAAAACGTTGTAACTAACAAAAATTAAAAATCTTCAATTAATATATTGTATTTTTAGTTTTAAAATATTAATTAGTCATAAACGTAAGCACGTGGTCACGGTTTTAAACCGTTTTAAATTTATTTAAAATGCGTTTGAAACCACAGATTTTGGTTTAAAACGGTTTATTTGCAACACTAATCTTGATACACCTCGTATCCGATACGCGTATCACGATCGGTAGTATGGACGTATTTTGATACTGCATCATGATACTGTATCGCGAAACGATACGTGATACACCGCGAACCATCTGTGTCGGTTTTTCCGCAATGATACACGTCGTATCGAACAAGTTTGAACGTGAATGCATTTGATAAGCGATCATTACCCGTGTTTCGCCTGCCATTTCGTGATTTGAGTAAACATTGAAGATGAGCTGGGATAACGAAAATGTTATAAATCTAATCTCTGGTACTATTAGAGATATTGCTTGCTTCGATACTCACAATATATATTGCCCACTTGCGAGGAATCTTAGAGTGAACTAAGTCTTTCTTCCACTGAAATCGCCTTTCTAAATTTGGTATCAGTTTTTCTTTCTCTAATCTAACGATGAAGAAATGCCATCAAAAAGACAAAAATGAATGGATATGTGATTAGAATTGAAGATAAGGTATTTATGAATGATAAGATTAATGTGTTTAAAAATATTGTAATGAATAACGTAATCAGCATAAAGTATCTACATTTAATAGTACGATTTACATTTATATTTATACTAGCGGCCCGCCCTCGCTTCGCTTCGGGTAATCAAGATGTCATGTAGGAAAATCGGGATAAAACATTGCGTGTCTCCCGCAGGAATATACACAATCAAAATTTCAAGTGGGAAATTGGGGATAAAATATTACATGTCTCGCGCGAGTATATATGTATACACAATCAAGATTTCATGTGAGGAAGAATTCGGGATAATACCTACATAGCACGTCTTCGTCGTTCGTAGTTCGTAGGTAGGTATATCCCCGCGCGCTTTGACCGCACGAAACAGTAGTGGCCATAAGAGACCCGCCATCGAGCATTACTATTTTTTAAGCAGCGCCCCGCGGTTTTACCCGCGTTGTGGCCGTTCCCGTGGGAATTTCGGGATTTTTTTTACATAAGAACCTTCCTCTTGAATCACTCTACCTATTACAAAAAAACCGCATCAAAATCCGTTGCGTAATTTTAAAGATTTAAGCATACAGACAAACAGACAGACAGACACGAAACAGAGACGACTTTATTTTATATAGCGACCCGCCCTCGCTTCGCTTCGGGTAATCAAGATGTCATGTAGGAAAATCGGGATAAAACATTGCGTGTCTCCCGCAGGAATATACACAATCAAAATTTCAAGTGGGAAATTGGGGATAAAATATTACATGTCTCGCGCGAGTATATAGGTATGTATACACAATCAAGATTTCATATGAGGAAGAATTCGGGATAATACCTACATAGCACGTCTTCGTCGTTCGTAGTTCGTAGGTAGGTACCTATATCCCCGCGCGCTTTGACCGCACGAAACAGTAAGTAGCCTTATGAGACCCGCCATCGAGCATTACTATTTTGTAAGCAGCGCCCCGCGGTTTTACCCGCGTTGTGGCCGTTCCCGTGGGAATTTCGGGATTTTTTTTACATAAGAACCTTCCTCTTGAATCACTCTACCTATTACAAAAAAACCGCATCAAAATCCGTTGCGTAATTTTAAAGATTTAGGCCCATCGCAGACGACAGACTTTTTGTGCGATCGAGTCTGCGGCGCACAAAAATTCGGTCGCGGATTGTCGCGGATTTTTGCGCTTCGTGTGCGTTACTGCATATAATTACATAGGTTCTATTTTCACAGACTAAAAAGTGCGTCACGGATAGTCTGTCGTCTGCGATGGGCCTTAAGCATACAGACAAACAGACACGAAACAGAGACGACTTTATTTTATACTATGTAGTGATATTTCTCATCATAACTCTGAAACTAACTGCCCGATTTTAATAATTTAAAGAGGTACACAAAGAAACATAATTAACCTTGATTGTAGAGCCATTTATTTTGATGTAGATTCATATCATCATATGAATATCATCAACTTAAAATTACACTCCTTTTTTAACTAATTAATTTTAACTTAAAACGGTTATTGTGTCTTAACTATAATAGTTAGACATATGCCATCGCGAACTTATTTGTTTGCAATGATATGTACTTTGATTGTGTAGAACATTGTTTTTGTGTATGATCAATAGATTTAGTAGCGCACGCCAATAACCAATTTTTTTAGGCATGTTTTCATACCTTGGGTTACATATACCCGCGTTGTGCCCGTTCCCGTGGGAATTTCGGGAATAAATATAGCCTATGTCACTCAGGGATAGTGTAGCTTTCGAATGGTGAAAGAATTTTTTAATTCGGTGCAGTAGTTTCAGAGCCTATTCGAGACAAACAAACAAACAAAAAATCAAACCTTTCCTCTTTATAATATTAGTATAGATATACTGAGATTTTCTATGACATAAATGTAATTAGCATTAAATAAATCAACTTCGATCGAATTCGAGTTTTTTTCGATGTTTTGCATTTTCTGAGAAGATTAACTATAAATAACATATTTATTTTTTTTCACCATCGGAAAGTAGAGATTTCAAGGAGCAGAAAACATACCAACTTTTTGAAAAAAGCTGATATTTTGACGGGTGAATTTTCGATTGAAAATTAGGGTGCTTTTTCGATATTAATTCAAAATAAGGTGAAAAAATATATTTTTTTTTATCAAATAATATATAGCGTATTTGGGAAATAAAAAGGTAAGTTTTCACCAAATTTCGTGAAAAAAAAATTTGTGAAAGATAAATATAAAAAACCAAAAACTTGTTTTTTTGAATTTTTCACATAAATTTTGAGGTTATGTGAAAAAAGTGTAATATACAAAAGTTTTAGATCTTTTTATTACCTACAACTTTGCGATTTGACTTTTTTCCATAGGACTTTTAGTTTTGTCGGAAATCGAGAAAAACCGTTTTTACCCTTAAAAACTCACCCCCATCCCCTTCCGGACCTCAGATCGCCCGTAAATTATTTTTCCTTTCATTTTTATAATATTCTCCTCCTTTTCTAATGGGTTTCATCCTACTATTATTTTTCACTTTTAATTATTTTTAAAGGCTTCTACCCTGGTCTAAATGTCAATGCGTTGAGATCGGGCGATCGAGCTTCGCTCCGCTTCAATGGGAACGCATCCTTACGTACTCGAACTTACTTTTATATGAAGTTAAAATGTAATAAAATATGTAACAATGTAATAAAATGTAGTATTAAAAATCTGGGTAAGGAACGTACATTTATAAGAAGTTAAAATGTTAAAAAAAATATGTAACATATTGTAAAATTTAAAAAAAATCTGCCATCCATTCCAGGTGAAATCAAATCTGTACTGAAAGTATGTGAGCCGAAGATAGTGTTCTGTGACGCTGACCTCTACGACAACTACAAGGAGGCAGTGTCCCAGCTCGGGCTGACCACGAGGGTCGTGAAGTTCGGAGCCGGGCCTAAGTCACTGGAGGAGTTCCTGAAGGAATATGATGACGATACACCTGATAGTGAGTTCCAGTGAGTAAAATAAGATTTTTTAAGAACTCAGTCGGAGCGAAAACTTGTTTCCTACTTTTCAAACATGACTCGAGTTTGAGATCACCAACCCGCATTGGGCAAGTGTGGTGTCCCACTGCTAGGCAAAGGCCTCTCATCTCGTGAGGAGGATTAGGCATAATCACCACGCTTGTCAAATGCGGGTTGGTGATCACAGACTTGAGCCATGTTTGAAAAGTAGCCAACATGTTTGCGTTCGACCCGGGAATTGACCCCGGGACCTCAGTCTTGGCAGGCGAGTGCTCATACCACTAGACCACTGAGGCGAAAGTTGAAAATAAAACACTATCATCTGCATAGTGGTACTGCGCACAACATCCTCCCAAGAAAATGAGGTTTCTTATGTATAATATCCTTAAACTCCAAAATATGTTCCTTTCTTCCAGACTTGCGGACTACGACACAGATAAGACCTACGCCTGGTTGGTCAGTACCAGCGGGACCACAGGGACTGTCAAACTGGCAGCTATCAAACATACGGCCGTTATACAAAAGTTCAATGAAATTATAAATAGTCATTTATATCCGTCCGCCAAAAGCAAAGGCTCGTAAGTATTGCTAAAGTTTAGCCGACTTATTCATAAGGCGCTATAACTAAAATACTGTTAAAAAGTGTTTTGTCTCTTTTGCTCTTCGGAAAATAGCGTGTGTCGGAATGGGACAAACTATTGATAGCTTAAGGGCTCCCACACAAAACTGCGATGCGATGCGATGCGAATTCGCATCGCAGGAACTTGCGATGCGAATTTTTGCGATACGATTTAGTGCGGCAAACCGTTTGGTAGGGCGACCAAGCCTTCAAGTGTAGTCAGCCGTACTGGACGTCATGGACGTGTTTTTAGGAAGCGTAAGATGGATCGCGAAAAGATTATTGCACTGCTGTTATTGTTAAATAGATATAAAAGAAAAAGAAGATTCTGGGTTCATTCATTTATTACAATTATGAACTCTGATGGGAACTATTTTTCTCAAAAGTACTAACTATGCGTTGAGAACTGAAGAAGATAATTTTTTTGATTATTTTAGAATGAGCATATCTTCATTTGAAGAGCTTTTGAGTTTATTATCACCATGCCTTCTAAAACGATCGTACAAGGGAAGAATTCCTGTTATGCCTTTGGAAATGCTGGGACTGACTATCAGGTAAAGTAAAACAAAATGTCTCAGAACGGACTAAAATGGTGTCACCAAGGATGACGTAATATGGCAGGAATGTGCGATGCGAAGCAGATCGGAAATTCTTACGATGCGTTCGTGCGAATTCGCAGATATTTGCGATGCGATGCGAATTCGCAGTTTTGTGTGGGAGCCCTAAATGCTTTAATAAGCGCCCTTAGTAAGGCCCTTGGTAAGTTGGAGCAGGTTAAGTCAGTAAGTGAGTAAGTTAGTGGCCAGCCCTAGTGTCCAAGATTTAGACCACCTAAAGGCGAGCATTGATTGACGATAGAAACAACCGGGACCGACGTTAAAAACTAAACATTATTTTAGTTTATTAATAGATAAATATAAGAGAGTAATTCTAATTAGTGAACACACTCGTTTACTTGCTTTGTAAACTGTTAAACAGCGAAAAAGTAGGTACTATGTCTTCAAATCGCCAAGGTTTAAAAATACTAAATACTTCTTGTTTCAGAAAAAAACAACGAAACAAGATGGTGTTTAGCCTGTCCCCGATGGCCTGGATCTCAGGGTACTTCAACGCCCTCCTCCACCCGACAAAGGTTCAGACATCTGCCAACATGACGCCCGAACTGTTGAAACACACGTAATGGCTGTGCATAGACTAATAATTATTATTCATTACAACATAGACAGTACAATCCATTGACTTCTATTCAAACTCATAGATTAAACAAGTAATTGAAATACATTATTTTTATACTAATTTCAACATAACATATTTAGAAAATAAAAATCAAAAATAAAAAGACTAAATACTTCTTATATTTCAGAACAAATCAACGAAACAAGATGGTGTTGAACCTGTCCCCGATGGCCTGGATCTCAGGGTACTTCAACGCCATCGCGATGCCCCTCCTCCACCTGACAAAGGTTCAGACATCTGCCAACATGACGCCCGAACATGCCATCGATATTATTAATAAATATAAAGTAAGTTCCGTCCCTTTCCGACATACGCTATTTTCCAAAGAGCAAAAGAGACAAATCAGTGTTTAAGTTAAATTACGTTAATGAATAAGGTAGTATGAATGTTTCTGATTGCAGCCACTGTTTGGAGCGATCAGCCCCTCCCTGCTCATCCCCATCCTGTTGAGCGAGAAGCCCTGTGACCTCACCTGTTTCAACACCATCGCCGTGGCCGGCTCCAAAGTGCACCACGACACTATGCTTGAGTGCAGAGTAAGTGATTAAGGGGTTATATGAACCACTAGCAGCGCCCCGCGGTTTTACCCGCGTTGTGCCCGTTCCCGTAGGAAATCCGGGATAAAATGTAGCCTATAGCCTTCCTCGATAAATAGACTATCTAACAGTGAAAGAATTATTCAAATCGGTTCAGTAGTTTCTGAGATTAGCGCGTTTAAACAAACAAACAAACAAACAAACAAAACAAACTCTTCAGCTTTATAATATTAGTATAGATTTGCAGAGCAGAATATAGTTCAGTTTCGAGAATGACTGAATGTAATTATGGATGGTGTTTTTGTAGACTTAAAAGCATAGATTCAAGTGGAGACGTTCGTGTCGTCTGACGCTCCTTCGTAGGTTTTTATAGACCAAGGACAATCTAAAGCCGGACGGCTATCTGAACCATGATCTAAACTAATCTTACGTAAGTTTAGATTAGATCAGAGGGAAAGATCAAAGACGTTAGACTTATATCTAGTATAACGTCTTAGGTAAGATTAGGTCCTGCTCTTAAGGTCATCATAATATCATCAATATTAATTTTGAATTACCAGAAAAAAAATCGATATCAAAATGTTGATATTTTCCTATAGATGTACTCAGTAACGACGGCAGGGTATATCGCCAGTATTTCTTTTCTGTTATTAAATATTAATGTTACGTCCAGTATAATCTATGATCCTTATTATTAATTGATCATTACAACACATAAATTATATTTCTCTATGGTAATCGTCAAAACCACAAAAAAGGAAAGTCTATAAACGAACAAAGAACCTCTGCTTTTTCCCCGTCTCCATAGAACCCTTATAGTTTCATTTGTCTTTTCAATTTCAGAAAAGGCTCCGCAAAGACGCGCTCCTGGTGGAAGCGTATGGTCAGACTGAAAACTTGGGCGCCTTGTTCGTCCCGAACCCGCGGGGCCCCGTGGGGTCGTGCGGGGTACCCGTCCCGGTAGACATTGTTAAAGTGAGTGTACTACCCCCTTTACAGTTCACTATATTCTAGATTTAATTTATTTTAGACTAGCCGCGCCCCACGTTGTCCCGTTCCTGCGGGAATTTTGGGATAAAATGTGTCCCATGCGTTATTCTGATGTACAACCTATATTACTTTAAAGTTTCATTCAAATCCGTCCAGTATTTTTTTCGTGAAAAAGTAACAAACATACATACTCACAAACTTTCGCATTTAGTAGGACTAGCTGTTCCGCACTGCGTTTCCAATAGATGGCGCTAGAGTGAATTTTGTCAGATTTAGTAGCACTAGGAATAAATCCTCCTCTTTTTACAAAATTTATTAGTGAACCAATTAAAATAAGTATACATGCTAGAAAGTATCGAAAGATAATTTTTGAATTTTCTGATCTTTCAAATCGCCATGATTTTATCCTCATCACTTTTTTCCAAGCCTCCATCCCGATGATAAATACGTACTAAGTATATGTACATGTACTATACGTACATGTTATTTTTCACATATTTCAGTTGGTAGACCCTGAAACTGAAGCTACAATAACGGAGCCCCATGTCACTGGTGAACTGTGGACCAAAGGTGTTGGGTTCACTGTAAGTAAAACTTTATGATTTACTTGTAAGTATCCACTTCATAATTCCTATGTAATTTTTGCTCTCACCTCTTGAAGTCCTTCATCGCCCATTGTCCTGGCTTAGTACTGAAATTGCTTGGTGTCACTGCGCTGCGTGCTGTTACTGCAATTGTTTTCTGCGTCTCCTCGAAAATTCTTATATTGCATTAACAGACACACCCTAAAAATATTTGTCGAAAGCCAGGCTTGCAAAATAGACTCTTTTACTTTTACCAGGAGGTTGAGTATGTTCCTTGTCAATGCATTATTTCATTCAATTCGTTCATTCCATGATTTCCTCAGGAATATTATAAAAACGCGGAGGAGACGGAGAGAGCGTTCTCAGCCGACGGGTGGTACAAGACGGGGGACCTGCTGTACCGCGATGAGAGCCACAACTACTTCTTCGTCG
The DNA here is from genome assembly GCA_963082685.1 of Cyclophora albipunctata. Lineage (NCBI taxonomy): Eukaryota > Metazoa > Arthropoda > Insecta > Lepidoptera > Geometridae > Cyclophora > Cyclophora albipunctata. The sequence continues at coordinate 5,850,321 of OY720133.1, forward strand.
AGAGGATCAAGATGCTCATCAAGTATAAACGTCATCACGTGAGTTTGGGGACGGGGACTCTCATAAGTTGCATGATTCCATTTCAAGGCGTTTTCTACTAATATTATAAATGCGAAAGATTGTGAGGATGTTTGTGACCCCTTCACGCAAAAACACTGGATGGATTTGGATGAAACTTTACAGCAATATAGGTTATATATCAAAATAATACATGGGATACCTTTCATCCTAAAATTCCCGCGGGAACGTGTACAAGGGGGGTAGCACCGCGGGGCGCGGCTAGTTAAATATCATTTGTTATGAACCATAATTTTCGTAATGGATAGCAACTTTCAACGGGAAGGTCAAAGGCTATTTTTATTTCCGAAATTCCCCTGGGAACGGGCACAAAGTGGGTAAAGCCGTACGCGCAAAGTTTATATACATACATATATAAAAACGTACACTCTATCATAGAACTAGAATGGCGAAGAAGTTTCCATGTCTACCAACCGCACTCAGGACGTCCATTAAATCGACACTTAACTAATTGACGTTATTTGTCTCACATTACATGCCAAACTCACTCCTAAATCTCTACTAAGAACCATTTGACGTCTCGGCGTATATCTGCAGATAATCCCTCCTGAGCTGGAGGCTGTAATCCTGCAGCACCCGGCGGTGCTGGATGTGTGCGTGACGTCAGTCCCTCATGTGGTGGATGGAGAGCATCCCGTGGCGTGCGTGGTGCTGCGCCCAGGGTGTGACGTCACGGAGCAGGAGATCAAGGATCTTGTTGCAGGTCAGTAGTCGGGAGTTAGCAGCGCTCGTGGCGTAGTTTGACTAAGCGATGTTAGTTCATTGCGATTGTTAAGCAACGTGCAGCTCGGCCCCTACTTGGATGGGTGGCCGATAGTGGCATTTCTATCTGAGCGGTACCGTGCTTCGGAGGGCACGTTAAATTGTCGGTCCCGGTTGTTTCAATCGATAGACCATGTCGTCACCTTTAGGCGGTCTCACAACTCCGACACCAGTGTTGGCCACTGGCCTACTAGAACATACTTTATTAACTTAATTAATGTTCCAGAAAAACTATCCGACAGTAAACAGCTGAGAGGGGGCGTGGTCTTCATGAAGGAACTTCCGATGACGGCAGCAGGCAAAGTAGCCAGAGCTAAATTACGACAAATTGTGATTGAATTGAAAGGAAACCAATGTTAATGTGAATAAAATATTGTTTTATTTAATATTTAGTTATTTCTTCCACTTAAAATGCATACTATTTATTATTATTAAAGCTGAAGAATTAAATTTTCTATTTTATGTATTTATTTATTTTTTTGTTTGATGCCACTGTGCCAACGGGCTTGTCAGTATTTACGAGTATGTTATAAGTTCTTACTCAGATACCTTACAGTTGTTTGATGACACTAGGTGGTACCTACCTACCACAGAGTAACAAAATATCTAGCAAAAAAGAGATGTTACCTAACGGTCTGGATTTTTTTTGCAATGGCAAATCCATACATATAAATAAATAAATAATAAATCGGTATCCACGGTATCCAGCGAGGTGGCGATCAATGCGTACCATGGGTATGTTTCGTCAGTGCTCGCTTACGGTCTATTATTATGGGGTAACTCGGTGGAGATTGATAAAGCTTTCAAAGTACAAAAAAAATGCGTCGGGGCAATTAGTGGGGCTTGGTCTACAGACAGTTGCAAACCACTTGTATTTCAAAAGTATAGAATTTTACCTCTAGCATGTACATATATACATTAGAGAAAGGACATCATTCACTTTTCATACATTTTGGGCCAAAAATGAAAGTGCCGGCCAGAACAAAAATTACTACGAGTATATTCGGATAGAATACACAATTACTAACATTTTTTACTATGACGCCTGACTCGCCAGCTGGCCAACTCGCCAGCTCGCCAGCTCGCCAACTAGCCAGCTCGCCAGCTCGCCAGCTCGCCAGCTCGTCAGCTCGCCAACTCGCCAGCTCGCCAACTCGCCAGCTCGCCAACTCGCCAGCTCGCCAACTCGCCAGCTCGCCAGCTCGCCAACTCGGCAGCTCGCCAACTAGCCAGCTCGCCAATTCGCCAACTCGCCAGCTCGCCAGCTCGCTAACTAGCCAATTCGCCAACTCGCTAGCTCGCCAGCTCGCCAACTCGGCAGCTCGCCAACTAGCCAGCTCGCCAACTCGCCAGCTCGCCAACTCGCCAATTCGCCAACTCACCTGATACTTTTTGTTTTGTTATTAGTAATTTTAGAATAAAATTTGAACAGGCTCGCAAAAAATTTGCTAAGAAAATAAATATAACTTAACAAACTTAAATCAACATTCGTAAATCAAAATTTAAAGCATAAAAACATTGAGCCGCCCAGTGGGATTCGAAACATCGCCTCATAAGACATTATCATTCCAGTCAAGTGCAAGATGTGTTTGTATTAATGTGTGTGTGCATTGTCTTTCTAGTATTCACGCAATAGTTTTGTACGACTGGTAATGGACTTCTGAACGAAACTGTACATCAGAATAACACATGGAATACATTTTATACTTACCGAAATTACCGCGGGAAAACATTTCACAGCACCTTTAGTGCTAATTCTTCGGTGGTCGAAAACACCGAGTTGGCCGTCGATTTCGATATAACTGTCAATGGGTCTCTCTTTTGATTTGAATTGACTCTATTGAACATTATTGGTTCAGTATCAGGTTTTTTTTTCAATATCTTTTTACGGCGTCAATATTGTGCGCACAAATTGGACGTCATAGTAAAAAATGTTAGTAATTGTGTATTCTATCCGAATATAGTATTTTTTTGTTCTGGCTGGCACTTTCATTTTTGGCCCAAAATGAATGATGTCCTTTGTATATTTGTCAAGGAGCACCCTAAATATTTTGACAGACATTCAGATGTGATACGCAGAACTCTAAATCCCAGGCGTAAACACAAACTTTATGTACCTCACAGCAAATGCGAACTTTCTAGAAGGAATGCATATGTCAATGCTATAATAATCTTCAATAAACTACCCGACATGTTTAAAGATATGACTGTTAATGTATTAAAAACCAAATTGACTAACTGGCTCCTTAGCCATTGTTTTTATGACATAAAAGAATACCTGGCACTAAAAAATTCATAACCTGACATGTATAATCGCAATAATGACTTATAATTTTTTTTATCATGACATTGATGTATTTGTTTTAATTAGACCTCACCCTTTATTATAAATTTGAAATAATATTGTACTGATGTTAATAGTAAATTATCTTGTGAATGTACGAGCAGTCTCGTCAGTAATGCATGGAATATTAATGTGATGATCAATTTTAATTCGTTAAATTTAACACTATTATTCACCCACACTCGAAATGGATGAATGAATGACCCAATTACGTTAAAGACAAAACGCAGGAAGCTCATACCTACGTACATTACGTGTATTTTTATATCGCGCTATTACCATTCATAAGTATCGTATCGGTCAAACGGAAAGATAAAACTATAGTTCTTATATAGAGTGGTATTGTGCCAAGACTCTAGTTAGTTCACTTCATCTGTGCGCCGGAATAAACGTTTAGTGCGCGAGAAACAAGTTTTAAAGCGAGAAATAGATAAACAAATATGTTTCCTGTTAATAAACATTTGGGGTACCTGTTTGTGAATATTTTGAAGCAAAGGCCAGATGAGATATGTCATGTAAGGTTGTTTGTTTATTTACTATCATTTTAACAGCGTTATACCTGTTTTTGGGTATCTTGGGATGAAGAGAAGGGCATAACATAACCATATTGTATATTATACCAGCAGCGCCCCACGGTTTTACCCGCGTTGTGCCCGTTCCCGAGGGAATTTCGGGTTTTTTTGTACATATACATATAAACCGTCCTCTTGAATCACTCTATCTATTTAAAAAAACCACGACAAAATCCGTTGCGTAGTTTTAAAGATCTAAGCATACATAGGGACAGACAGACAGACAGCGGAAAGCGACTTTGTTATGTACTATGTAGTGACTTCCCGCCATAATTAGTAATTCCAAGTCTTTCTACTGGCCAATTAATTGTTTAAATGAATATTTCATTTCATAAGGACACCGTTAATTATTTGCTAATTGAAAATATTTATTTTGCGGTGCTTTCATTGGGCTATGATTGAATTATGAAAAATACATATTCATATAAAGTATTTGTGTATGTATAAGTAGTAGTATCAGTGAGTTAGATTCCATAATACAAGACATAACACATTGGCTTTAATTAACTGTGTGTTAATTTGTCCGGGTGTATTATTATAATATGTTGGGTGTTAAATACATTTTATTTTGTTTAGAAAGTGTCTTTCCCTTGCATTTAACAACAATGTCGTTTGATATCAAAAACAAACACTCCAACTTTATTTGTTTACTGCTTAGATAAGAAATGCAAGTGCAATACCTTGGGGATCTTTCAACTCAAGCGTTTTCTGCCTGCACCGCGCGTATTATTGTAAGAAAAACTAACGCATGTGGGGGGGGGGGGGGGGTGAAAAGGAGAACTACCAAAGCCGAACAATAGAAATTATATAAATTGAAAGAGACCTTTGGACTTAGTATCATTTGTTAATATAAAACATATACGGCCTTATTCATACCCGTCTTAACACCATTTTGGCATCAAATGGCTTGTCCCTTTCCGACTTACGCATGCCCTAAAGATCAAAAGAGACAAAACATAAACATGAATAATATTTACTTTTTGTTATCAAAAAGAACTTGCTAAATCTATTGGACAACAGAGCAAAGTCCATTTTTTATCAAACAAAATTACATATATGATTATATCATTATTATTTTGAGTAGTTACTAGGCAAACTTTAAGGTGCTATTACACTAAAGTTTGCTATGCTATGCTACGATTGATATGATTAGTAGATACCAAGCTTAGCTTATTTACTGTTGTCACATCACAACGTAAGTTAGTAACGTAGCATTTCATATCTCTGATGGAAAAGTATTCTTATCAGTGTGGTGGTATGATAGATATCACTACATAGTATAAAATAAAGTCGTCTCTTTTTCGTGTCTGTCACACTGTTTGTCTGTCTGTATGCTTAAATCTTTAAAATTACGCAACGGATTTTGATGCGGTTTTTTGTAATAGGTAGAGTGATTCAAGAGGAAGGTTTTTATGTAAAAAAATTCCCGAAATTCCCACGGGAACGGGCACAACGCGGGTAAAACCGCGGAGCGCTGCTAGTTACGAGTATAAATATACTCGCTGAAGGGCATCGCAAGCCCGTGGTCTTAGAGTGCATTTCATTGAAGCGGAGCGGAGCTGTGCGAAGCTAAAGCGACCAATCACACCGCATTACATAAAGATTTTGACAATGTCAAGCCGTTGTTTGACAATTTGAAACGGACCAGTATATCCACAAGAGCAATGCTATGTTACTATGCTGTGCTATATTTGGTTGGATAACAAACGTAGCATAGCATACTTCTGGTCGAAAGACACCCTTAAACTAACATCCACTTAAACACATAGTAGTTAATGCTACAGAAAATGCTCATAAAAATAGTAAGTCCAAACTGCAAAGATCTGTCCCAAACCGATGTAATTTTACAATGTGCTAACATTATGCGTAAAAAACGGTCACGTCATTCAACAACAAACATTAGATAGATCATTGTCAAGGCCAGTGGCAGCTTCCGTAGTGACAAAGATGTTTTAAAAAATTGTTATCATGTTACAAAATGGTTACAAATAAATAAACGTTATTTTGGATGAGAAAGGCGTCGCGTGGTTTTAATTGAAAGAGATTGCAAATTGTTAATTTTCTGTTAAACATGTTTGCTAGTAATATATACATCTAAGCTCTGCGAACAACTAAATAATAAACACACCCAGAAAAAATCACATACGGGTAATTAGAACCTAATTGGTTAATTACAATCAAGCTTATAAGTATTAGGGAATCTATATAACTAATATACGTACACGAATACATAGATACTTTATAAGAATTATAATTGACACCCAGACGTTGTCGTCTACAACTATGTTCGCACATATTGTTTGCTCCGGGCGGGAATCCAACCCGAAGTACCTAATTCTATCTGGTTTTAGATTTTTTAGGCTGGCTATTAGGTTGTTACATTACTTTTCTTCATTCAGGACAAATAGGTGTACAATACGTACTTCCTAGGCACCTATTATTCTGAGGTCTTTTACCACATGCGGTGATAAAGCAAAGTTAAGAAGACTGTGTGTCAGTTATATTCGGAGAGCAATTCCTAGATATGCGCATTGCTGACACTGTAATTTTGCATCTATACTAATATTATAAAGAGGTTTGTTTTGTTTGTATGTTCGAGCCAATCTCGGGAATTACCAGTTCGACTTAATTTAATTGATACACATTCAACTGGATGGTTATAGGCTATTTTTCATTCCTAAACTCCCATGGGAACGGGCACAACCGCGGGGCGCTGCTAGTATTAAATAGACCTTACCGAGAATTCTTGTGTCAGACGATTAGTGATTTCGAATGGAGATCAATGATTTAATTATATTAAGTTCCAATACAGCACAACCATAAAATACATCATTAACTACTTATTAACTATGTCTATTGTATTACAGATAGATGCCTTCACAGACGAATCTGAAACCAATGCATCAGTGCTGCACCGGTCCACCCGGCTCGCGAACGCGCTGCGCCGCTCAGGGCTGGTCACTGGAGACGTGATGGTGATAGGAGGGAGGAATCATATCAATGTTCATATACCGTACTACGCGGCTATGATGAATGGACTGCCTACTGTGGGCGTGGATCCGATGTTCAAAGTTGGTACGTTGCAACATTAAGACAAGCCGCGGTGTTACCCGTGTTGTTCCCGCGGGAATTTCGGGATAAAATGTATCCCATGTGTTATTCTGATGAATAAACCTATATTACTGTTATGTTTCATCCTAATCCGTCAAGTAGTTTTTTCCTAAAGAAGTTACAAATGTATATACACATGTATCCACACAAATTTTCGCATTTATAATATTAGTAGGAAAATATAATAAAAATATCTAACAAATGTAGTAAAATGTAATATTAAAAATCTGCCATCCATTCCAGATGAAATCATATCTGTACTGAAAGTATGTGAGCCGAAGATAGTGTTCTGTGACGCTGACCTCTACGACAGCTACAAGGAGGCAGTGTCCCAGCTCGGGCTGACCACGAGGGTCGTGAAGTTCGGAGCCGGGCCTGAGTCACTGGAGGAGTTCCTGAAGGAATATGATGACGATACACCTGATAGTGAGTTCCAGTGAGTAAAATAAGATTTTTTAAGAACTCAGTCGGAGCGAAAACTTGTTTCCTACTTTTCAAACATGACTCGAATTTGAGATCACCAACCCGCATTGGGTAAGTGTGGTGTCCCACTGCTAGGCAAAGGCCTTCCAAAAGGAAACATGTTTTCGCTTGACCCGGGAATTGAACCCGGGACCTCAGTCTTGGCAGGCGAGTGCACATACCACTAGACCACTGAGGCGAAAGTTGAAAATAAAACAGCGCAGAGCACCCTCCCAAGAAACCTCATTAAAATATCCCTAAAATCCAAAATATGTTCCTTTCTTCCAGACTTACGGACTACGACACAGATAAGACCTACGCCTGGTTGGTCAGTACCAGCGGGACCACAGGGACTGTCAAACTGGCAGCTATCAAACATACGGCCGTTATACAAAAGTTCAATGAAATTATGAATAGTTTTTTTTCGTCAGCCAAAAGCGTAGTCTCGTAAGTATTGCTAAAGTGTAAGGGCCTATACATAAACATGCTGTAGCTAAAATACTGTTATAAACTGTTTTGTCTCCTTTGCTCTTCGGAAAATTGCGTATGTTAGAAAGTGACAAACCATTTGATACGCGTTTATTTATATGGCCCTATATGTTTCAGAACAAATCAACGAAACAAGATGGTGTTGAACCTGTCCCCGATGGCCTGGATCTCAGGGTACTTCAACGCAGTCGCGATGCCCCTCCTCCACCAGACAAAGGTTCAGTCATCTGCCAACATGACGCCCGAACATGTCATCGATATTATTAATAAATATAAAGTAAGTTCCGTCCCTTTCCGACATACGCTATTTTCCAAAGAGCAAAAGAGACAAATCAGTGTTTAAGTCTTCTTCTTCATCGAGTGGATAGTCAACCTGACCAATCCTGGTGTCAGAGTTATTGAGCCGCCAAAGGCCTCTGACATGGCTCATGTAACGAACTGACTGAACTGACATGGCTCTGTTAAAGTGTTTAAGTTATATAACGTTAATGAATAAGGTAGTATGAATGTTTCTGATTGCAGCCACTGAGTGGGGCGATCAGCCCGTCCCTGCTCACTCGTGTTCTGTTGAGCGAGAAGCCCTGTGACCTCACCTGCTTCAATACCATCGCTGTGGTCGGCTCCAAAGTACACCACGACACTATGCTTGAGTGCAGAGTAAGTGATAAAGGGGTTATACGGACCATTTGCAAAATACAGTCCAGTCTTTAGAATGACTGAATGTAATTATGAATGGCGTTTTTGTAGACTTAAAAGCATGGATTCAAGTGGAGACGTCTCATGCTGCTTCATAGGTTTTTATAGACCAAAGACAATCTTCTCATCTTCTACAATCAACATCTTCATCTGCTTTTTAGAATTTCCGGTCTCCAAAGATAGTTATATAGATAGTCATTAAGCGCTGAAAACTATTTTTAACTGACTTCAAAAATGGAGGAGGTTTCTCAATTCGACCGTATATTCTTATGTTTTTTAATGCATACTCGCGAATAACTTCGTTGTTTATGAACCGATTTTGATGATATTTTTTTTGTTGGGGAAGGAGATATGTATTCCCAGCGTGGTCTCGTGGAAATCTAACTTATTCAACTTTTAAATGTATCAGGTAGTCGACTAAAATACGACCTATATCTTTCTTTTTAGTTACTAGTATTTAAGTCGGTTAGATTTTTTAAAGTTTTTATGTCTTTTCAATGTAGAAAAGGCTCCGCAAAGACGCTTTCCTGATGGAAGGGTATGGTCAGACTGAAAACTTGGGCCCTGTGTTCGCCCCGAACCCGCGGGGCCCCATGGGGTCGTGCGGGGTACCCGTTCCGGAAGTCGCTGTTAAAGTGAGTGTACTACCCCCTTTACAGTTCACCATATTCTAGATTTAATTTATTTTAGACTAGCCGCGCCCCGCGTTGTCCCGTTCCCGCGAGAATTTTGGGATAAAATATGTCCCATGCGTTATTCTGATGTACAACCTATATTACTTTAAAGTTTCATTCAAATCCGTCCAGTAATTTTTTCGTGAAAAAGTAACAAACATACATACTCACAAACTTTCGCATTTAGTAGGACTAGCTGTTCCGCACTGCGTTTCCAATAGATGGCGCTAGAGTGAATTTTGTCAGATTTAGTAGCACCACCCACACATATTGATAACTAGGAATAAATCCTCCTCTTTTTACAAAATTTATTAGTGAACCAATTAAGATAAGTATACATGCTAGAAAGTATCAAAAATTTTCTGATCTTTCAAATCGCCATGATTTTTTCCTCATCACTTTTTTCTAAGCCTCTATCCCGATGATAAATACGTACTAAGTATAACAACATGTTATTTTTCACATATTTCAGTTGGTAGACCCTGAAACTGAAGCTACAATAACGGAGCCCCATGTCACTGGTGAACTGTGGACCAAAGGTGTTGGGTTCACTGTAAGTAAATTTACTTTATTATATCCACAGATTATATCCTTGCATCCTTCGAAGGCCTTAATCACACATTATCCTTGCTTAGTTTTAAAAATCGCCTCATCATCACTCTCGTTCTATTACTATATGAAGAAAAGAGATAAAACATAGACGAGATATTCCGCCTTATTTAAACAGCCTTTACAAAGACTACAATAGTATTCTGGCAAGGTGTATTACTAAGATACTATTATAAAGTGTTTTGTCTCTTTTGCTCTGAAAAATAGCGTACGTCAGAAAGGGTCAAACCATTTGATAGCTAAAATGTCCTTAGCTTGTATTATATATCTTACTAGCAGCGCCCCGCGGTTATACCCGCGTTGTGCCCGTTCCCGTGGGAATTTCGGGATTTTTTTTACATAAAAACCTTCCTCTTGAATCACTCTACCTATTACAAAAAACCGCATCAAAATCCGTTGCGTAATTTTAAAGATTTAAGCATACAGACAGACAAACAGTGTGACACACACGAAAAAGAGACGACTTTATTTTATACTATGTAGTAACGGGGCGCAGCTTGACTAAGCGATGTTGGATCATTGCGGTTGTTAAGCAACGTGCAGCTCGGAGGGGTGGCCGACAGTGGCATTTCTATCCGCGCGCTACCGTGCTTCGGAGGGTTCACTCTCATCATCACTCTCGCTCTATTTCTATATGAAGAAAAGAGATAAGAGATTTTATCTCTGGTGTGCCTCTTAAGCGCTGCTCATATTTTCTTTTTTAATGCAACTCCTTCTTTCTTTTTAAGGAATATTACAAAAACGCAGAGGAGACGGAGAGAGCGTTCTCGGCCGACGGGTGGTACAAGACGGGGGACCTGCTGTACCGCGATGAGAACCACAACTACTTCTTCGTCGAGAGGCTCAAGATGCTCATCAAGTATGGACATCATCACGTGAGTTCTTCTTCTTCATTGAGTGGATGGTCAACTTGACCAATCCTGATATCAGAGTTATTGAGCCGCCAAAGGCCTCTGACATGGCTCATGTAACGACTACTATCCGTAAAAAGTAACCGGGACCGACGACTTAACGTGCCCTCACAAGCATGGAATCGTCTTACTTTTCGGTCAATCAGGTGATTTAGCCTGCAAGGCCCTAACCAAACTGAGGGCAGTCTCACAAAGAGATTTTTGTGAGATATTGTCCCCACCGGGAATGGAACCCGAGCCTGAGCCGAGCCGAGCGTGAGCCGAGCGCTCAAACCACAAGACCACGGAGGCTGTTGAGTTTGGGGACGGCGACTCTGATAAGTGTTGCGTGGTTCCCTATTAAGGCGTTTCCTACTAATATTAAAAATGTGAAAGTATGTGAGGATGCAATTATGTTTGTAACTCTTTGACGCAAAAACTACTGGACGGATTTGGATGAGCCTTTACAGCAATATAGGTTATTTATCAAAATAATACATGGGATACATTTTATCCCGAAATTCCCGCGGGAACGGGTGCACCGCGAGTAAACCACAGGCGCAAAGTTTATACATATGAAACTAACACTCTTCCATAGAAATGGAATGGCGAAGAGGTGTCCATGTCTACCAACCGCACTCAGGACGTCCATTAAATCGACACTTAACTAATTGACGTTATTAGTCTCACATTACATGCCAAACTCACTCCTAAATCTCTACTAAGAACCATTTGACGTCTCGGCGTATATCTGCAGATAATCCCTCCTGAGCTGGAGGCTGTAATCCTGCAGCACCCGGCGGTGCTGGATGTGTGCGTGACGTCAGTCCCTCATGTGGTGGATGGAGAGCATCCCGTGGCGTGCGTGGTGCTGCGCCCAGGGTGTGACGTCACGGAGCAGGAGATCAAGGATCTTGTTGCAGGTCTGTCATTAGTTGTTAGCGCTCGTGGCGTAGCTTGACTAAGCGATGTAAGTTTATTGCGATTGTTAAGCAACGTGCATCTCGACCCCTACTTGGATGGGTGGCCGATAGTGGCATTTCTATCTGAGCGGTACCGTGCTTCGTAGGGCACGTTAAATTGTCGGTCCCGGTTGTTTCAATCGATAGACCATGTATGTCGTCACCTTTAGGCGGTCTAACAACTCCGACACCAGTGTTGGCCACTAACCTACTCGAACATACTTTATTAACTTAATTCATGTTCCAGAAAAACTATCCGACGGGAAACAGCTGAGAGGGGGCGTGGTCTTCATGAAGGAACTTCCGATGACGGCAGCAGGCAAAGTAGCCAGAGCTAAATTACGACTAATTGTGATTGAATTGAAAGGAAACCAAAGTTAATGTGAAAAAAATTTGATTAAATATTGTTTTATTTAATATTTAGTTATTTCTTCCACTTAAAATTACTGTATAGATCAACTACCCAATATTATTTTTCCCCAATATTTTTATTCTCATTCGCGTTTTTCCCCATTTTACTTTTTTTCTACACATTATTACAACCACTAGTTAATTTTCTCACACGATAAAATGAGGATATTCCCCCGTAATGTTAACCGATGACTATGGAACTAGTAAAAAAAAAAAACCCTAACCTACCGAATAATAAGAAAATACTGATTTGTAACCAGTTACGTAAAAACAATTTTCTTACTATTCGGTATTAGGTTAGGGTTATTTTTTTTTTTTACTAGTCCCATAGTTATCGGTTAACATTACGGGGAAATATCCTCATTTAATTTAAAAATGACCAATAAACGTATGGGCAATAGATAAAAAATCGCATGATTCTGTTTTATCAAATTATCAGATTAAAATGATTTTAATCAGATTAACTAAAATGATTTTAATCAGATTAAAATGATTTTAATCAGATTAAAATGACCCGTTTTATTTAATATAATGACTTAGATAATGCTCAGGTGGTACATATCGACGGGTCCAACGTATAAGTACTGGTGCAACCCGCAAAATTTCAAAAACGTTTTTTTTGCATAGTTTGTACTTAAATAACCCATACTTTTATACCCTGAAAAAATATATTAAAATAATCATATAGTTCCGGAGATAAAAAAATGTAAACTTGCACCAAGTAACACTATTTTTCGGTAAAGAACTGTGAACACTGGTGTTAGTCACTTGCACCAGTGTACGTAGTTGCGATCTGCGCGGCGCTCGAGCGCAAGTGATCGTTTACACCAGTAGGTATGCGTGCGGCGAACGTCACCGCACGCACGTACAATACTGGTGTAACTGCAAATAGTTATGCTCCTAAATACCTTGTATATCAGTTTTAATTTTGTAAATACGGCGTTGGACAAGGTTTAGGGATAGTAGAAGGTCATCGAAGGGGAAAACATTCAATTCACCCAGTAAAGATACTCCAGTCTGCCAAAGAAAATGTTTGCTCTCATGTAAAGATGTTCCCACCCTTTAAGTCTCATTACACTAGAAAAGAAACGAGCAAAATCTATTTAGATTGGTCATAGTCTTTTGTCACTTTGTGACTTTTGACAAATGTTTAATTTTTAACAAGAATGGTGAGATGAAAAAAACATTTTCGCTGATGAAGGGATAAAACGCTGCGGCAATAAAGAGGCATCGTCACAAATTTAATCTCTCATTCCACGTCCCACAAAAAGATAAGTGTGAATATTTTCATGCATTCGATTCTTACAAAATCGTACAGATGGCATTAAGAAAAAAATACAGCTTGGGAGCTAAAAAAAGCGGCCAAGTTTGAGTCGGAATCGCGCACGGAGGGTTTCGTACTTTAAAAAACAGTAAAAAATCACGTTTGTTGTATGGGAGCCCCCCTTGAATATTTGTTTTATTTTATTTTTCGTGTTTATTGTTATAGCGGCAATAGAAATACATCATCTGTGAAAATTTAAACTGTCTAGCTATCACCGTTCTTGAGATACAACCTGGTGTTACATACATTGTTTTAGTTTTATACGATGTTTATTCTTTGATTTGTACGTGAAAATTATTAGGAACAATTTGATTTCTGTATATTATTGATTAATTAAACTATGAAAATATGAGTATGAACATGGATAACTGGTACAAGTAGTCTGCAGAACTATGTAAACTAAAGCAAGTGTTAAAAGTTGAACAAAAATTAAAATTGTGAATATTACTAGCTTCCGTATTAATCAATAAACAGCAAACAATATTTTAAGTAATGATTTATCATTTTATTAAGTTAAATTTAAATGAAAAAAAGAACACTTAAAACTGGTATAAGTGCCACTTACACCAGTATACACGTTGTAACATTTTAAGGAAAACATTTAACGTGAATGCAAGTGAAGCCATTTTCTAAAGTTCGAAAAATATTAAAAAATTACTAGCTGCGCCCCGCGGTTTCACCCGCGTTGTACCCGTTCCCGCGGGAATTTCGGGATGAAAAATTGATGTTGGCCGATTCTCAGACCTACCCGATATGTACACAAAATTTCATGAGAATCGGTCGAGCCGTTTCGGAGGAGTATGGCAACGAAAACTGTGACACGAGAATTTTATATATAAGATGAATGCAGTCTTTTTCCAAACATATTCAATAAGTATAACATTTTAAAATTTCAAATATGTATGTTTAGTAATGTTAAAGTTACAACCATTAGAATGTTTAGATCGCTCTCCTGTAAAGTTGCGCAAATGACGTTGCACCAGTATACGTAGGACCCGTCGATTATAATTACTTAGATCATGCAATGGTAACTACCTACTTTGATAATGCACGGATAAAGCGCAGAGTAGCAACAAAGAAGTTATGGAATCATTGACAAACGTTTATAAAAAGATTACATTTGTACTTAAATAAAATAACTCGGCAAGACTGCATCATGTGCACCTAATAATAAATCAGTACAATAAAATGAATACTTAGGCGAATAACTGTCCTCTGAGACACAGTTACAACTAGTTCAGAGGATAGGGAACTCACATTTGTAGCCTTATAACTTAACGGTGCAACTTATTTTTATGTATCACACGTAATATTTTGTCTGTAATATAATAACATATTTTAATATTTAAATAGTAGTAATTTATTATAAGATAGTTACTATTAAATTAGGCAGCATTTGGAAAAAAATATTTTGTAAGTATTTTGTATTTTTTTTTTGTAAAAGTACTTTGCTTTATCTGTCATCATCTAAAAACGTACGTTCAACTAAGTTACTAAGCGATATTAATTAATTCATTGCGATTGTTAAGCAACAAAATGCCGCTGATGTAACAATAAATGCCGCTGATGTAACAATAAATGCCGCTGATATAACAATTTAATAAATAAAAATAAAAAACGTGCAGCTCGACCCCTACTAGGATGGGTGGCCTAAAGTGGCATTTCTATCTGAGCGCTATCGTGCTTCGGAGGACACGTTAAATTGTCGGTCCCGGTTGCTTCAATCGTTAGACCATGTCGGAGGCCTTTAGGCGGTAATAAATGACCTAATTACATTAAAGACAAAAAGCAGGAAGCTCATACCTACGTACATTCACGTGTATTTTTATATCGCGCTATTACCATTCATAATTATCGGTCAACGGAAAGATAAAACTAGAGTTCTTATATATAGTGGTATTGTGCCAAGACTCTTATTATTTCACTTCATCTGTGCGCCGGAATAAATGTTTAGTGCGCGAGAAATAAGTTCTATAGCGAGGAATAGACAAACAAAAATGTTACCCATTAATAAACATTTGGGGTACGTGTCTGTGAATATTTTGAGGCAAAGGCCAGATGAGATATGTCATGTAAGTTTGTTTGTTTATTTACTATCATTTTAACAGCGTTATACCGGTTTTTGG
The DNA here is from genome assembly GCA_963082685.1 of Cyclophora albipunctata. NCBI lineage: Eukaryota > Metazoa > Arthropoda > Insecta > Lepidoptera > Geometridae > Cyclophora > Cyclophora albipunctata. The sequence continues at coordinate 5,865,831 of OY720133.1, forward strand.
GTATCTCGGGATGAAGAGAAGGGCATAACATAACATATTGTATACAAGTTGCTAACAAATTAGTCACGGATATTTTTACAGCTGATAGTACTCGGTTCTCGGAGTACATTTAAGTATAAAACATCATAGGTTTTGTTATGTTTTTTTGGAGAAAAGTAAGAAACAAATTTGCTACGTTAAAACACCCTGTTAATAAGATAATTAAATGAGACCTCTTTAGACATATTCTAGAACCTCTTTAAACTATCATTTAGGTGAAACATTAAAGACATTTAAGAAAAACAACTTTTGACGTGACATGACAGACAGTGTTAAACATCTTGAAAAGTACATAATAAGGGGTGATTATTTTAAAAATGTATTTTATAATATTTTTTTTGTTCGGAAAATTAAAACAAAAAAATGATATACAAAGGTTCCTTAATTACAGTTAAAAGTTAATTGTTTTCATGTAATGTATCATCTCTTGAAATATCCGTGATTAATAACCTTATATTATACCAGCAGTGCCCCACGGTTTTACCCGCGTTGTGCCTGTTCCCTAGGGAATTTCGGGAATTTTTATACATATAAACCTTCCTCTTCAATCACTCTATCTACTTTAAAAAACCGCGACAAAATCCGTTGCGTAGTTTTAAAGATCTAATCATACATAGACAGACAGACAGCGGAAAGTGACTTTGTTATGTATACTATGTAGTGACTACCCGCTATAATTAGTAATTCCATGTCTTTCTACAGGACAATTCATTGTTTTTAAATGAATATTTCATTTCATAAAGACACACGTTAATTATTTGCAAGTTGCAAATATTTATTTTGCAGTGCTTTCATTGGGCTATGAATTATGAAAAATATTCTTATATTCTTATAAAGCACTAGCCGCGCCCCGCGGTGTTACCCCGCGTTGTATTGGTTCCCGCGGGATTTTCGGGATAAAATGTATCCTATATGTTATTCTGATGTATAACCTATATTACTGTAAAGTTTCATCCAAATCCGTTTCGTAGTTTTTGCGTGAAAGAGCAACAAACATTCATACATATCTAGACACGCGGCAGCGTGTCAAGCCAAGTCCAAGCAAAGGAACTGCTAGCCAGCGCCGAGTGTAATATTACACGAACCACTTGGTGCCACTTTTGACCCTTCTATAACTCAAAACCTATTTAACGTAAACACATTAAACTACGTGTGTTTAACTATATCCATTAGGACATCTAGAAGCCAAAATTTCATGAAGCTAGCTCAAACGGTTATAAAGATATGAACGTCAGAAAGTCGTAAATTTTAGTATTGACTGACTGACATATAGTACCTAAACCTAACCTACTTCCAGATGACCTAGAAGGATGAAATTTGGAATCTAGCTCGGTAATTTTGTGTAAGCGAAAGAAAAAATAAAAAAAAAAATAGGGGAGGTCCCCATAAAAAAAAAAAAAAAATATTGTAGCGCTGGAACCGTTACAAATAGATATTTGAAACTATCCCAATATATGTATTATTATATTTGCTATTTAACTGCAATATAAACGTAAAGTTAATTAAAAAAATAAGTGGTGTCCCCATACAAAAATCTTGTAATTCGCGCTAAACAACCGGCCAACGGTGTGTCGTCGGCGGCGCGCGGCACCACAAGCGCTCCCTAGCAAACTTATGTTGTACTTATGACGCGGGCGGAAACGAAAGAAAAAACATTAAATCTCAATTCTTGCCTAGTTTTCTTTACAAAAAGTATTGATATCCCACCAAAAACATAAATGTAAAAAAGGAGAGCCAAGTTCAATACAAAAATTATGCTTCGCTGCAAAAAGAATGAAGATCTAAATGAGAGCCTAGTTCTAGGTAAAATCCCAATATAGGATAAAGGAACAAAATAACATTACGAACAAGTATTAAACTCTATTTCTTCTCTTTATTGGATACCTATCACAATTGCTGTTATTTAAAAATGTGAGATCTTAAAGTGGGTTAGATTTGACTTGGCCACTTTTTTTAGGCTATTTTTCATTCCTAAATTCCCATGGGAACGGGCACAACCGCGGGACGCTGCTAGTATTAAATATACCATACCGAGAATTCTTGGGTCAGACGATTAGTGATTTCGAATGGATATCAATGATTTAATTATATTGAGACAAGTTCCAATACAGCACAACCATAAAATACATCATTAACTACTTATTAACTGTTTCCATTTTATCACAGATAGACGCGTTCACAGCCGAATCTGAAACCAATGCATCAGTGCTGCACCGGTCCACCCGGCTCGCGAACGCGCTGCGCCGCTCAGGGCTGGTCACAGGAGACGTGCTGGCGATAGGAGGGAGGAACCACATCAATGTGCACATACCGTTCTACGCGGCTATGATGAATGGACTGCCTACTGTGGGCGTGGATCCGATGTTCAAAGTTGGTACGTTGCAACTTTTTAGTCCAAACATTTTTCAGACCACCATCGCAAACTTTCGCTACTATATCTGCCCGACTCTGGACAAACGACTCTGGCGTGCGCAAGTTTCTCTGTCTGTCCCTCTCTGGCCTAAAAAATGTCGTTACCATTTTTTCCGTCTAGCCCCCTTTCGCACGCAACGCGCGAGAAGGAACTTCGTTCCAATAATCTGCCATCCATTCCAGTTGAAATCAAATCTGTACTGAAAGTATGTGAGTCGAAGATAGTGTTCTGTGACGCTGACCTCTACGACAGCTACAAGGAGGCAGTGTCCCAGCTCGGGCTGACCACGAGGGTCGTGAAGTTCGGAGCCGGGCCTAAGTCGCTGGAGGAGTTTCTGAAGGAATATGATGACGATACACCTGATAGTGAGTTCCAGTGAGTAAAATAAGATTTTTTAAGAACTCAGTCGGAGCGAAAACTTGTTTCCTACTTTTCAAACATGACTCGAGTTTGAGATCACCAACCCGCATTGGGCAAGTGTGGTGTCCCACTGCTAGGCAAAGGCCTCTCATCTCGTGAGGAGGATTAGGCATAATCACCACGCTTGTCAAATGCGGGTTGGTGATCACAGACTTGAGCCATGTTTGAAAAGTAGCCAACATGTTTGCGTTCGACCCGGGAATTGACCCCGGGACCTCAGTCTTGGCAGGCGAGTGCTCATACCACTAGACCACTGAGGCGAAAGTTGAAAATAAAACACTATCATCTGCATAGTGGTACTGCGCACAACATCCTCCCAAGAAAATGAGGTTTCATATGTATAATAAAAATCCTTAAATTCCAAAATATGTTCCTTTCTTCCAGACTTGCGGACTACGACACAGATAAGATCTACGCCTGGTTAGTCAGTACCAGCGGGACCACAGGGACTGTCAAACTGGCAGCTATCAAACATACGGCCGTTATAGAAAAGATCAATGAAATTATGAATAGTCATTTTTTTTCGTCCGCCAAAAGCTCAGTCTCGTAAGTATTGCTAAAGTTTAGCCGACTTATTCATAAGGCGGTATAACTAAAAAACTGTTAAAAAGTGTTTTGTCTCTTTTGCTCTTCGGAAAATAGCGTGTGTCGGAATGGGACAAACTATTGATAGCTTAAATGCTTTAATAAGCGCCCTTAGTAAAGCCCTTGGTAAGTTTGAGCAGGTTAAGTCAGTAAGTGAGTAAGTTAGTGGCCAGCCCTAGTGTCCGAGATTTAGACCACCTAAAGGCGAGCATTGATTGACGATTGAAACAACCGGGACCGACGTTACAAACTAAACATTATTTTAGTTTATTAATAGATAAATATAAGAGAGTAATTCTAATTAGTGAACACACTCGTTTACTTGCTTTGTAAACTGTTAGACAGCGAAAAAATAGGTACTATGTCTTCAAATCGCGAAGGTTTAAAAAGACTAAATACTTCTTGTTTCAGAAAAAAACTTCTTATGTTACAGAACAAATCAACGAAACAAGATGGTGTTGAACCTGTCCCCGATGGCCTGGATCTCAGGGTACTTCAACGCCATCGCGATGCCCCTCCTCCACCAGGCAAAGGTTCAGACATCTGCCAACATGACGCCCGAACATGTCATCGATATTATTAATAAATATAAAGTAAGTTCTTTCCCTTTCCGACACACGCTATTATCCGAAGAGCAAAAGAGACAAAACACTTTTTAACAGTATTTTAGTTATAGCGCCTTATGAATAAGTCGGCTAAACTTTAGCAATACTTACGAGACTGCGCTTTTGGCGGACGGATATAAATGACTATTCATAATTTCATTGAACTTTTGTATAACGGCCGTATGTTTGATAGCTGCCAGTTTGACAGTCCCTGTGGTTAAATAACGTTTATGAATAAGGTAGTATGAATGTTTCCGATTGCAGCCACTGTTTGGAGTGATCAGCCCGTCCCTGCTCACCCGCGTTCTGTTGAGCGAGAAGCCCTGTGACCTCACCTGCTTCAATACCATCGCCGTGGTCGGCTCCAAAGTACACCACGACACTATGCTTGAGGGCAGAGTAAGTGATTAAGGGGTTTGCCGAGCAGAATATAGTTCAGTCAGCAACCATTTGCAGAGCAGAATATAGTTCAGTCTCGAGAATGACTGGATGTAATTATGGATGGTGTTTTTGTAGAGTTCAAGTTCGTCGTGTCGTCTTGCGCTCCTTCAGTAGGTTTTTATAGACCAAAGACAATCTAAAGCCGAACGGCTATCTGAACCATGATCTAACTAATCTTACGTAAGTTTAGTTTAGATCAGAGGGAAAGATCAAAGACTGGACTAATATCTAGTATAACGTCTTAGGTACGATTAGGTCCTGCTCTTAAGGCCATCACATCATCAAAATATAGACCATTAATTTTGAATTACCAGAAAAAAAATCGATATCAAAATGTTGATATTTTCCTATAGATGTACTCAGTAACGACGGCAGGGTATATCGCCAGTATTTTTTTTCTGTTTTTAAATATTAATGTTGCGTCCAGTATAATCTATTATCATCATAGGTAATTATATTTCTCTATGGTTATCGTCAAAACCACGAAATAGGAAAGTCTATAAACAAACAAAGAACCTCTGCTTTTTAGAATTTCCAAATAACCCTTATTTGATTTGTCATGAATTTCAGAAAAGGCTCCGCAAAGACGCTTTCCTGGTGGAAGCGTATGGTCAGACTGAAAATTTGGGCGCCTTGTTCGTCCCGAACCCGCGGGGCCCTGTGGGGTCGTGCGGGGTACCCGTCCCGAAAGACGTTGTTAAAGTGAGTGTACTGCCCCCTTTATAGTTCACCATATTCTAGATTTAATTTATTTTAGTCTAGCCGCGCCCCGCGTTGTCCCGTCCCCGCGGGAATTTTGGGATAAAATGTGTCCCATGCGTTATTCTGATGTATAACCTATATTACAGTAAAGTTTCAATCAAATCCGTCCCGTGGTTTTTTGCGCATAGCGCATACCGCATAGCGCTTCCAATAGATGGCGCTAGTGTGATCATTTTGTAGATCGCGCTTACGTTACTTCCCCAGATTTAGTAGCACCACCCTCAGAATACAGAACTTTCTGTATTCTGAGGCACCACCCATACATATTGATGAATAGGAATAAATCCTCCTCTTTTTACAAAATTAATTAGTGAACCAATTAAGCCAAGTATCTTTAGAACATCTCAAAATATTATTACTGATTTTCTGATTTTTCACATCTAAGTACACCATGATGTTCCTAATCACTTTCTTCCAAGCCTGTTTCGATGATAAATACGTACTAAGTAGTTATAACAACATGGTATTTTTCACACATTTCAGTTGGTAGACCCTGAAACTGAAGCTACAATAACAGAACCCCATGTCACTGGTGAACTGTGGACCAAAGGTTTTGGGTTCACTGTAAGTAACACTTTATGATTTCCTTGTAAGTATCTACTTCATGATTCCTATGTTATTTTTTGCTCTCACCTCTCGAAGTCCTTAAACGCCCATTGTCCTGGCCCATTGGTTTAGTACTAAAATTGCTTGGTGTCATCAGAAGTACTTATACTAGCTTGATGAGCGCTGCGTGCTGTTACTGCAATTGTTTTCTGCGTCTCCTCGAAAATTCGTATATTGCATTAACAGACACACCCTAAAAATAATTGTCAAAAACCAGGCTTGCAAAATAGACTCTTTTACTTTTACCAGAAGGTTGTGTATGTTCCTTTACAATGCAATTCCATGATTTCCTCAGGAATATTATAAAAATGCAGAGGAGACGAAGAGAGCGTTCTCGGCCGGCGGGTGGTACAAGACGGGGGACCTGCTGTACCGCGACGAGAGCCACAACTACTTCTTCGTCGAGAGGCTCAAGATGCTCATCAAGTATGGACATCATCACGTGAGTTTGGGCACGGGGAGTCTGATAAGTTCCATTTCAAGGCGTTTCCTACTAATATTATAAATGCGAATGATTGTGATGATGTTTGTGACTCCTTCACGCAAAAAAACTGAACGGATTTGGATGAAACTTTACAGCAATATAGGTTATTTATCAAAATAATACATGGGATACATTTTATCCCGAAATTCCCGCAGGAACGGGTGCACTACGAGTAAACCGTAGGCGCAAAGTTTATACATATAAAACTAACACTCTTCCATAGAAATGGAATGGCGAAGAGGTTTCCATGCCTACCAACCGCACTCAGAGACGGCCATTAAATCGACACTTAACTAATTGACGTTATTTGTCTCACATTACATGCCAAACTCACTCCTAAATCTCTACTAAGAAAGCATTTGATGTCTCGGCGTATATCTGCAGATAATCCCTCCTGAGCTGGAGGCTGTGATCCTGCAGCACCCGGCGGTGCTGGATGTGTGCGTGACGTCGGTCCCTCATGTGGTGGATGGAGAACATCCCGTGGCGTGCGTGGTGCTGCGCCCAGGGTGTGACGTCACGGAGCAGGAGATCAAGGATCTTGTTGCAGGTCTGTCATTAGTTGTTAGCGCTCGTGGCGTAGCTTGACTAAGCGATGTAAGATCATTGCGATTGTTAAGCACGTGCAGCTCGACCCCTACTTGGATGGGTGGCCGATAGTGGCATTTCTATCTGAGCGGTACCGTGCTTCGTAGGGCGCGTTAAATTGTCGGTCCCGGTTGTTTCAATCGATAGACCATGTCGTCACCTTTGGCGGTCTAACAACTCCGACACCAGTGTTGGCCACTAACCTACTCGAACATACTTTATTAACTTAATTCATGTTCCAGAAAAACTATCCGACGGGAAACAGCTGAGAGGGGGCGTGGTCTTCATGAAGGAACTTCCCATGACGGCAGCAGGCAAAGTAGCCAGAGCTAAATTACGACTAATTGTGATTGAAATGAAAGGAAACCAATGTTAATGTGAATAAAATATGATTAAATATAGATTATTTTTAATATTTAGTCATTTCTTCCACTTTCACACCAAGAATTTTATTTTCTATTCTATTTATTTTTTGTTTGATTTAATGCTACTGTGCCAATAGGCTTGTCAGTATTTCTTCAGACCTACCTTAACCCATTTAGACCTACCGTACCACATAGGGTACAGTAAGTTTAAAAGTCGTTACATGACACTAGGTAGTAGGTTGGTAATACAAAACAAAATATCTAGACAAGTTACCTAACTGTCTAGTTTTTTTGTGCAATGGTAAATATGGTCTATACATACTAAATGATATTTTGTCCTTGAAACCTGTTGAGACTTAATACTGTGGGGGTGTGTTCTTTATATAACGTAGGCGTCCGATAAAAAAGGGTATTCAGAAATTCTACCCCTGATGTGGTGAAAAATTCTCCTTTTCAACCTTTGAACGATAAGACAACCCTACCCCTGTAATTTCTACTTTTCTACCCTTTCATTAGGGGTATTTCGGAGCAAAGTTTGTATGGGACAGCAACATTCCTTGATCCAATTTTGCATTCACTTTATTCCATGTTTATCCCGAATTCCCACGGAAACGGGCAACAGTAGGTAAAACCACGGGGCACTGCCTAAGTGAAACTATTTTTAGTATTTAAAAATAGTTAAGTTCAAAGAATTAATTTTGACAATAAAAGTCAGAGTTCAATTGTACCTAAACATGAAGGTCATGATGGGTCTTTTAAATAAAAATAATAAAAAACAATTATCTAAAATAAAAAAACTTAAGAGGTGTCAAGGGACACCCGGATGGAACGAAGTTTATTTATTATCAACAAAAATAATCGTCGCGACACCACACTGTTCAGTGCGAAATAGAAAGACGAAACGAAATATCTAAGGTAAAGTCACCTAATTCCGTGGTATTTTCAACATAACAAGGAAAGACATAATATAAGAAGTATTGACTGTAACTTAACAGTGCTTTATCTGGTGTCATTAAAAACGGTATTCTTTTGACTACCAAACTAAATTAAAGTTAAATCTATTTTAAATTGATTTATAGTTTAAAAAAAATAAATAATGAAGTAAGTCCGAAGCACCTAATTCCGCGTTAAAAATCTTAATTCCGCGGCATGTGGTTCCTAAATCCGAGTATAAAAAATGTAAAGGGAATATTTTAGTATCACATAATTTACTAATTTGATACACAGACAAAAAGTGTTTTTAGCTATTGTTTATCTGAACAAATTGTTAAACATAAAAAAGAACACCCTGTGATTTTCTTATATTATACCGCGGAATTAGGTGCTCATACAACCCAATCCCGTTGCAGTCAGTTACATAGTGCAACGGAATTGGATTTCAAACTTTGAAAACACTATTCCTATTTCCGAGTGTTAAATAAATATATTTTTTTAAATATGTTTCATACAGATAAATTTTTATTTATAATATATTTTTAATCATCTACAAAATTGCATTCATTTACACAGGCAATTTGTAATTAAATTAATATTACCTGCATCAGTTCTCCATACAACAAATTAACAAAACTCGTAAAAAGAATTACGATTTAACATTTTTTATTGTTCAAATTAAACTAAAAGTATACCACGGAATTAGTTTCAAGTACCAACTGACTTTTTTGCTTTAAGTACTTATAAAAGTAAAAACTACTCTTTTATAACCAACACAAAAAAACAAGAAACAAAACCAAGCTTATGAGTTTGCTATTCCGTGGTAATACAACGGAATTGGGAACCGACTAAAAATTTTGGAACCTAATGCCACGTTATTTTAAAATCAAATTTTAAGCTTAATTTATTAAGAAAATAATAGAAAAGGTTAGTACTTACCCATAAAAAATAAAGTCTCGAGCAAGTGGACCACAAATAACTAGTCACCACATAGAAAAACAGTATTAAAAACACTATTTAAAAAACCTAAACATTTACTTGCAAAGGGTCACTATTGTATGAAGCGTGCGCTTCGACCACCCGTTGACGCAATACTGACCTTTTATTGTGTCTTTTTAATACATTTGTGTTATTTTTCTATATTTTTAATACGTAAAAATATACACTGGATTCAATAAAAATATTTGCATTAAGATACAACAAAGACATAATTAGGAAATTGGGATTTTCTAAATACCGCGGAATTAAGTGCCAATTTTAGAACCCCACGGAATTGGGTGACTTTACCTTAGCTTGCTTTCTATAAGAGAGAGAGAGAGAGAGAGAGACACTTTTTAGGCCAGAGAGGGACAGACAGAGAAACATGTGCACGCCAGAGAGAGACAGAAAGAGAAACAAGTGTCGTTACCTTTTTTCCGTCTAGCCCCCTTTCCCAACGCGCGATAAGGAACTTCGTTCCAATAATTTACAGTTGCTGGGTTACGAAGAGGTTTTTTTAAACTTTACAAAAATAGTTAGTCATAATATAACTTTTTGATTGTTGAAGTTGTCGAGTAAAGGCGACTCTGAGCGGGAGTTGAACCCGCAACCCCTGACATAGTAAACGCTTTCACATGCCACTGGACCAACGGGCTTGTTAAAGCACAAGTTTCCTAACGATAACGTTTGATATGATGTAGGTAAAAGATAAAAGATATGGTAAAAGTAAGGTAAAAGATAAAAGAAGAGACAAAAGAGATAAAAGAAAGGTAAAAGATATGGTAAAAGGATTTTTAGGGTGCCATTGAATCGGACAGGAGCTGTGCGGAGCTCAATCAACCAATCGCAACTTATTGAAATTGTCAAACAACGCATTGACATATAGTTAAGGTTGTTATAAAAATTGACGTGTCTGTATCATTAGGAAAAATCGTGCGGGAAAAAAAATCTTTAAAAAAAAATATCTATTCGCATCGCTTAGTTTTAATTTAAAATGTTTCAAACAAGTTTTTGATCAAACAAGTTTTGTTAATCCAGATTGTAATCTTTTTATTTCCATTGTTTTATTGTTATGAGCAGGTTTATGCATAATATTCATGGTTATTACATAAAAATAAATGTTAAATAACTAAAGTTGGGCACGTTAAACCGTCCGTCCCGGTTACTTTCTACGCATAGTAGTCGTTACATGAGCCATGTCAGAGCCCTTTGGCGGCTCAATAACTCTGACACCAGGATTGGTCAGGTTGACCATCCGCTCGATGAAGAAGAAGAAGACTAAAGTTATTTTCTAATCAGGATCTTATGAGAGTTAAAAAGTAAATTATGAAAGTTAAGTCCGATGGGTTAAATCAGAGCAGAAATACGACCTCCATCCCTAATTTTTACAGTTGTACCACGAGCACTTACCCGTGGAACAACTATAGTTAGACGTAGCTGTTTAACCATAGGTCAGTTTCCCGGGATTCTATAGAAATCCAGTACTTACTTATTTTGTAATACCCGATATTACGCCACAATGCTACAATGCCGAAACAGCGATGAAAACATTAGAAAATGACACAGGGGAAAGACGAACCCACGTTACACCAACGTGATGTGTTTAAGAACATATTGTTTAACATTTTTGCAAATTACCTAATATTAAGGAAAAATCTACGATAAAAAACTAGCATTTTCCTATGTTTATGTCTAGCAAAAAATACGTAGGTTTCTTTAAGTAAGGTAAAGTCACCCAATTCCGTGGGGTTCTAAAATTGGCACTTAATTCCGCGGTATTTAGAAAATCCCAATTTCCTAATTATGTCTTTGTTGTATCTTAATGCAAATATTTTTATTGAATCCAGTGTATATTTTTACGTATTAAAAATATAGAAAAATAACACAAATGTATTAAAAAGACACAATAAAAGGTCAGTATTGCGTCAACGGGTGGTCGAAGCGCACGCTTCATACAATAGTGACCCTTTGCAAGTAAATGTTTAGGTTTTTTAAATAGTGTTTTTAATACTGTTTTTCTATGTGGTGACTAGTTATTTGTGGTCCACTTGCTCGAGACTTTATTTTTTATGGGTAAGTACTAAACTTTTCTATTATTTTCTTAATAAATTAAGCTTAAAATTTGATTTTAAAATAACGTGGCATTAGGTTCCAAAATTTTTAGTCGGTTCCCAATTCCGTTGTATTACCACGGAATAGCAAACTCATAAGCTTGGTTTTGTTTCTTGTTTTTTTGTGTTGGTTATAAAAGAGTAGTTTTTACTTTTATAAGTACTTAAAGCAAAAAAGTCAGTTGGTACTTGAAACTAATTCCGTGGTATACTTTTAGTTTAATTTGAACAATAAAAAATGTTAAATCGTAATTCTTTTTACGAGTTTTGTTAATTTGTTGTATGGAGAACTGATGCAGGTAATATTAATTTAATTACAAATTGCCTGTGTAAATGAATGCAATTTTGTAGATGATTAAAAATATATTATAAATAAAAATTTATCTGTATGAAACATATTTAAAAAAATATATTTATTTAACACTCGGAAATAGGAATAGTGTTTTCAAAGTTTGAAATCCAATTCCGTTGCACTATGTAACTGACTGCAACGGGATTGGGTTGTATGAGCACCTAATTCCGCGGTATAATATAAGAAAATCACAGGGTGTTCTTTTTTATGTTTAACAATTTGTTCAGATAAACAATAGCTAAAAACACTTTTTGTCTGTGTATAGAATTAATAAATTATGTGATACTAAAATATTCCCTTTACATTTTTTATACTCGGATTTAGGAACCACATGCCGCGGAATTAAGATTTTTAACGCGGAATTAGGTGCTTCGGACTTACTTCATTATTTATTTTTTTTAAACTATAAATCAATTTAAAATAGATTTAACTTTAATTTAGTTTGGTAGTCAAAAGAATACCGTTTTTAATGACACCAGATAAAGCACTGTTAAGTTACAGTCAATACTTCATATATTATGTCTTTCCTTGTTATGTTGAAAATACCACGGAATTAGGTGACTTTACCTTAGTATGCGAGATATTATAACTAGAAGACCTTCAGAGATTCATTAGTACGAGATAGGTCGCGGTGAACGGTGCAGTGTGGGAAATAATTATTATAGTCATAATGTTCGCTTTGGACAGACATTTGGGACACATATTCGTGGATACGATGAAACTCAAACCGAACGAACTGTGCCATGTAAATATGATTTTTAATAAGCTTTTATCATTTGGCGAGTTTACAAGCTGGAAATAATTTAAATCGAAATAAAAATAGTTTTCATTTAAATATGTATACTTATTGCATATTTAACAGGGCTCATATGTAACAGCCCAGGACATTTAATTAAGTAAGGTTCTTTTTAATATTTTAAGATTATTAAAAAAATAAGAGTATGTAATCGAAAATTTAAACGCGAATCACATTTTAATATTTTTTGTCTATAGAATTAACTGACAAGCAGCTTGTAAATTCGCTCATTGTTAATAGCGCACAAATAGCATTTGTTAATTTTAGACCTAGATATTTAAGACTAGCAGTGCCCGTTCCTAAGGAAATTTCGGAATGAAAAATACCATATAATCTTCCCGTTGAATGTGGCTAACCATTACAAAAAAAAACCAATCGGCCTGGTAGTTCCTGAGATTAGCTTGAACATGAACATACAAACAAACTTAAAAATTTTACCTCTAAAAAGTATATTTAATAACAAAATTAAACTATTGTTACAAAATATTTACCGGATTTTTTCCTTTTAACGGACCTCTTTAAACAAAAACAAAAGATTTAGTCTATTATAAATATCGATTTTGTGCAAGTAGGTATGTATTTTATTTAATTGCCTATTTACCTTGATTTTGGTATGGATTGATTGAAATTGTGATTGGCTTCGGTTATAATTCTGTACGTTATTTAGTCACCTATCATATCAGCCTACGATTACATTAATAACATTATTTTTTCTCGATTAGTTCAGCATTGTGTGCAAGTAAACAAGTAATTTAACAAAACAATATCCTGCTGAAAAAATCCCTAAAACTGAAATTTAAAAGGATACTGTAATTTGCCATTGAAAGTCCTGTAAAAAGCTGATTTGTTAAAAACTGATTAGATATACATAATATGGCAAAAAAAAAAACTTTGGTCTGCACTGTACCTACCAAAAAAAACATATCGTCTGCATTGTCCCAAAAAAAACTTTCAACTGCATCCTGGAAAAATATATTTCGGTTCCATTTTATTGTTCAATCAATGGTTATGGTTATATAATGGTTATACAAAACAGACACATTACTATTTTTAATTTTTATTATACATATGCTCTACAAAGAGGTTCATAATTCATAACATTGACCTTCTCCAATCTGTCTATCGAAGCCAAATTACCTACATAGTTATTACAAAATCTCGTACATAATAAATAATATTACTACACACAGACGAATAAAAATAGAGGTTATTACATAACATGTTGCACACATGCCCATGGTATTATCACTATCAAAATCTTAGGTTCATTTTCAATGTTTTATTTTTATTAAATTTGGAAGCTCATTCGTTTTTTAAAAAGCTTTAACCAGTACAGAAACTTCTCGGTGTATTAGACTGAAATTCAGCTAAATATTATAAAAAGTATAAAATAATATAAATAAAAATAAAAAAAGCATTACAGATAGCCTATAATAGCCCACAGCTGGGCAAAGGCCTCTTATCTCACTGAAGATATCAGTACAGTGAGCTCAAAGAAAGTTTTTTTAAAAGGTCGTGATATTGAATTTTACTTAGTTTGTTTTGTCTATTAACCTAATCCGCATGAATAAAGTTTTTTTTTAAACGTATTTTTTTTAGTTTGTTTTGTATATGCATGCCGCCATGTTATTATTGATACTCGTATATCTATGGTTGACCCTGATCCAAAGCTTCCGACCGACTGACCGTGATTTTCGGTATTATAAATTCTACATTCTTACTTACCTTGTCTTTGTTTGTAATATGTATATATGAATACTGTATATAATTATAAGAATATAAGCCCGACACGATTTTATTTAGTAGTTTTTCCTTGTTTTCTGCATCGCGGCTTTTGCGTGGGAGATCACTGATGGTATCGTTTAATGTTTCTAACTGCCGCACTCAGAGACGTTCATTAAATGGCTACTTAATTATTTGTCGTTATTTTTCATACATTACTTGTCAAAATTAGTCATTAAATCTTTACTAAGGAAGTATTTTACATCGCTGAGTACGAGCGTAGCCTTAGATTTACTATGATACCCTAGATGTACGCTAGCTATGTTTAGTATCTACCAATTAGGTATATAGCACAGCAATTTACAACGCAATATAGGGATGGAAGTTTTCACTAATCGTAGCAAAACGCCAAAAAGGCATTCAGGTCCAGGGATTGCATTAAAATAAAAAAAATAAAATAAAATTCTCGTTTATTGTTTTCTTCAAATTAGTACAGAGTAAAAACAGAACATAAAATGAAATAATTGAAAAATCTGAAGAATAACAAAAGGTGGCGGCTCAGCTTGTGCTACCCGGCGTATGTTACTCCGAGCAGCGCTGGTTTTCAGCCGCCCCCGTTCCTTATAGCATTAAACAGGAACGGTCTGGGCCCACGTCCATAAAATATAACAAAAAATTAAAATTAAAATATTAGAATAAAATAAAATTAAAATATTACGTTACGTTTATCCTCTTTTCTCATCTAAAAAATGATATAAAACTCAAACCCCAAATTCCCGCAGCTAAATGCAGCGGCCATATTGGTTCACATCAATCAATTTTATAAAGAAACCTTTCTATAAGATATATATTCCTAAAGTAGTTTTCCCTATTTACCTGCCATGCCAGCATCTTTATCTCGCAGAACATTATCATGCCACGCGGTCATCAATTAACTGATTTACGCGTACATAAACGTAAATAAACAGAGACACATCTTCCCTACATGATGTATTGTCTATGGTACGTACATCTACATAATTATGTAATGTTGCTGTAGGTAGGAATTAGGAATACATACATGCGTCTAAGGAATACAGCCTATCTATACCTACATATAGAGCTGAAGAGTTAATTTTTTAACACGCTTTTATTAGCTTGGCCTGTATGTATGTATGTATGTATGTACGTATGTAATGAAATCTTTGAACATCATTTTCACCAACTTCCAGAAGTCTGATTAATTTGAAACTTTGCATATGTATCAAGGACCGATGACAATGCAATAATTTAATAACAGTTTCCCGTTATCCTTAATGGATTTGCCAGATTTACTAAAAAAATATTACTTCATATAAAAGACATCAACGGGCGCTCGCTGTGGGACGGAACGGGAGTTCTGTTTTATTTTACTAAATGGTACTAGACACTAACAGCGTCCCGTGGTTTTCCCGTGATGGGCCCGTTCCCGTGGGAATTACGGGATGAAAAGTTGCATATAATGTTATGCTTACTAAAAAATAAAAAATAAAATTATAGTTTAAAAAAACTAAAAAAACACGCTTTTATTGCAAATTGAACTAAAAACTAGAAAATAATTTTTCTCCTCAAATCAAAATTATAATAAAATTTAAGTTGTAACACAATGATTTAATTCAGAGTAAAAAAGCGTGGGGTGCTTAATATTTTTAAATATTACAATCATCATTGGTAACTATCTATGAGAGGATAGTTATGAACTACATTAAAATGCACCCCACGCTTTTTACTCTGAATTAAATCATTGTGTTACAACTTAAATTTTATTATAATTTTGATTTGAGGAGAAAAATTATTTTCTAGTTTTTAGTTCAATTTGCAATAAAAGCGTGTTTTCTTAGTTTTTTTAAACTATAATTTTTTGTTTGAACGCGCTAATGTCAGAAACTATGAATACGATTTTTCTAATAACTACATTCCACGGGAAGTTATAAGCTATTTTTCGCCCCATTTTTTTACGGGAACAGGCACAACGTGGGCATAACTGCACTGCTTTAAAGGTTTTAACGCTTTGAACTTGTATTAAAAGGAAAATCTGACTTCACCGATTTGAAAAACCGTTCGTAATTCTTAAAACACGGAATGGGCTTAATTTTTATGAACTTTGGTGTTATCTCACTGTCACGAAGCATGGGCATAGCCAGATAGGTACCTATCTATCTATACTAATATTATAAAGATATAAAATTTGTAAGTTTGTTGGTTTGTATGTTCGAGCTAATCTCGGAAGTTATCAGTCCGATTTGAATCATTATTTTTGTAATAGATAGCCACATTCAACGGAAAGGTTAAAGGCTATTTTTCATCCCAAAATTCCCATGAGAACTGGCACAACACGCGTAAAACCGCGGGGCGCTGCTAGTAAGCTATACATACATTATACACAATATACATGTCAGTCAATGCAATGACACGTGCAAAGAGATCGTATGCAAGTAGATATACCTACATTGTATATTCCCGGTTAAACAAATGAATCTTTTAAGTCAGTACAATTAAAACAAGGCCATTCATTTATAAAAGCAATTTATTTTAGACTTTATTTACCATTGAGTTGTAAATGTGTACCTAATTGTTATATAGTTAAGTTATTATGTTCCCTACCAGGATTACATAAGTACGTCTGTTGTACTATATACATAGGTACTTAATAGCAGCGCCCCGCGGTTTATGTCCGTTCCTGTAGGAATTTCGGGATGAAAAATGGCCTATAACCTTCCCGTTGAATGTGAATGGCTATCCATTACAAAAAAAATCTTGGATTTGGATGAAAATTTATAGTTTATGTATAGGTTATACATCAGAATAACACATGGGATACATTGTTTTCTTAATTAAACTTACACGATTTGAACACATAATTTAAACGTACTCACACGGGTTCTTTCGCGTTGGAAAGTTTATAATAGTAGTTTATGCAACTGTCATATAATGAAGGGTATTAAAACACGAGTGTGAGTTTATGAAACGAGCGCAGCGAGTTTCATAATAGTAACGAGTGTTTTAATACCCGTGTTATATGCAGTTGCATACACTACTTTATCTTCACTATTTAATGCAATTAATCCTTCGATCAATAATAGACAACTAGATTTCGGGTCGGCGCAAATCATACGTCCAGGTACTTAGCGCCTCTATTGAAAAGTGAGCCACTCTTATATTTAGTTCCCTCGAACCACAGCCAATGTAAACACGTGTCACAATGCCGCAATGTTTATTTAAAAGTTGCAAAAATAATGGCCGGAAAAACAATTTAACGGCCGGAGTGTCTTACTTTCGGTAAGTACATGTAGAATAAGTTATATTTTAAGCTAACTAATAAATAATATAAAATTTTTAAAAAAAATATTGTTTTGAAGTCACCGATACAAATGTTTGGCCAACGTTGGCGCAAAATTTTGTGAAACAGAACAACAAATCCATGGAGTAGATTTGTAGTAATCATTTATTATATATAATTAATTTATTATATAATTTTTATTTATTTATTAATTGCACTGAACTGTACTTTTATTATTAAGATTATAATCATGAATATAAAGATGTGGAATTTAAGTATATTTTTATTTTTGACATCCAGCGATAGACACCTTGGCCAAAAACATACACAAACACAACAGAACACTAGCAAAAAAACAAGTATGTATACTATCAAACATAGATAGCCCAAAACATAAATAATTTTAAGTAAACTTTTACGTGCATATTACAAATTATATAAGTGTTCAAAACACGACTCCATTCCATCTGTAGTTCTTCAAAAAGAACGAACTGTTTTAAAACTTTTTTGTCAGGTTGGTAGTAAACAAAATTAGCTGTCAAACCGGACAGTTTTTAGCTTTGATTTTGTACGTGACCCGACATCTAGTTGTCTATTATTGATCGAAGAATTAATCAAACAAAATTTTATAAACAAAACACATTGCGAAACATTAAATTCACGCGTATGTGTATTGTCACAGTGAACTTGCCTCCATTAAATTCTAACCAATGAGAGCGCAGCTGCGCGCGCAGGGCCGCAGGGCGCGCGCCGCGCAGGGCGCGATTTTATAATGAGATTTTACGATATCGATGTGGATATTATAACATCATGTGCAATTGCTTAAATTGAGTGTTTTAGTTGTCTGCGCTATAACAGTAGTAATGATAAGTCAAGTATTGGAAACATAAGTAGAATGTTACAACATTAGTGTAGATAAAGTTATTTACTTGCTTTATAAACTTTCCAACGCGAAAAAACCCGTGTGAGTACGTTTAAATTGTTTTCTTAAATTCCCGCGGAAACGGGCACCGTCTATTCCATTAAGAAAATATTCTTATAGGCTTATCATTCATTCACAGATAGATGCGTTCACAGATGAATCTGAAACCAATGCATCAGTGCTGCACCGGTCCATCCGGCTCGCGAACGCGCTGCGCCGCTCAGGGCTGGTCACTGGAGACGTGCTGGCGATAGGAGGGAGGAATCATATCAATCTTCACATCCCGTACTATGCGGCGCTCATGAATGGACTGCCTATTGTTGGAGTGGATCTCTTGTATAAACTTGGTAATACTTGGTATACTTTCAGCCTACCAGAGCGGGGGGCGTCTGAAAACCAGCGCAGTACCGAGACCTCGGCCTCGGTACGGCATCAGCGGAGACGCCTCCTATTGCCGCAATATTAGTTTAGTTTTTTCATTGCCAGCTTTTTATTTTCCCTATTTGACTTTTCTCCGTACAAAGATTGCCAGGAAGAGATTAATCGCTTCTAACGCCGCCCATTAAATGATCTTTTTGTTATTTATTTGTGACAATTTGTAAAAGTGGTACCACAACAGTGTCTTATGATACAGGCCTACACGTAAGTTAGGCACCAGTCTCAAACAAATAAATTGGAAATACATAGTTTCAAATACTCTTCATGCATGAGAAATAGAGATGTTATTTATTTATTTATCATTATTTCTTTTAGGGTCGGGATAATACATACATTTCATATTATTTATAAGGTATTTAACTAAAAAAAGGATTATACCGCGCCTTTTATTTTTCCCATTTCAGGATAATCAATTAAAAAAGTACAACTGTCATTTTCTAACTATAATACGTTTTTCAGATGAACTGAAGGGACTCTTCGACATAAGCGAGCCGAAGATAGCGTTCTGCGACCCTGGACTCTACGACAGCTACAAGGAGGCGGCGTCCCAGCTCGGGCTGAAGACGAGGGTCGTGAAGTTCGGAGCCGGGCCTGAGTCACTGGACGAGTTCCTGAAGGAATATGATGACGATACACCTGATAGCGAATTTCAGTAAGTTCTGCTTTGCATAGGAACATTTTCTATTCATGGAATAGAACATTTATGGAAACTTGAGGTTCCTGGCTGATTTCGGATTTCGACTGCTTCTTTAGCAGTGGCGGTCCCATCCCTAAGGTGCGTTTCGATGAAAGCGGAGCGGAGCTGTGCAGAGCAACTGACCAATCAGAATACATGGAGTTGTCAAACAAGGCATTGACATTATCAAAATTCATGGTTGTGATTGGTCGATTAAGGTCCGGACAGCAATGTTCCTCTTTATTGGGAACGCATTCTAAGCATGGGCCAACTATATACGTCACTGATGATTCCAAAACCTTCGTTCTTCTTTGTTGTAGTATATTTTAGCTACGCCCGTGCCAGCATGAAAATTAATCAAAGTAGAATATACATATTTTTAATGGAACACATTCTATATATACATACTTTTTATTTACTGTTTGTCAGGAGTCAAATTTAACATATTTATTTTCAGCATTTATCAGAGGTAACATCTAATTGCCTTCCAGGGTTGCTGAATTTGACCCCGACAAGGTGTACGCGTGGCTGGTCAGCAGCAGCGGCACCACTGGCACTCCCAAGGTGGCCGCCATCAAACATCTGGCATTGATACACAAGATCAACGGGTTAATGAGGATCCCGATGTATTTCACTGCTAAAATTATCACTCCTGACGCGTGAGTAAATGAAACTGTATTTAATAGACGTAGCTTCTGATTTTTTCCTAGATTTTTTTTACCCTGTAAAAAACTTGACAACCTTGGTGGCATGTTTTAAATGCTAAATTTTTGTCAGTGTGCATGTGGTTGAATGATTAGATTGTTTTGCTTTCTCGGAAAAAATCCTACTAAACGGATCTAACTATATGAATATTGCTACAGACATAAATTAGGGTACGAAGTAACATAGGGCCATTTTTTATTCTGAAATTCCTACGGAAAAGATAACAATGTTTCAAAAACACGTTTTTAAGTCATTCATTAATTTCTTATCTAAACCCACAGGCCGAAACTACCAAACAAGCTAGCGCTTAGCGCTTCTCCTCTCCAATGGATATCAGGGTTCTTCAACCCCATCTCGATGCCTATACTGCAGCAGACCAAGCTTCAAACGTCTGGACCTCCGACTATTGAGCATTTCATTCAAGTGATCAACAAATATAAGGTAAGCTTGAGACTTAAAGTTTTCTTACCCTAACTTGGAAGAATTGACTGAGAAGTGTTTGGGGGATTCTGCTCTACTTGCTCATGATAAAAGTTCTAGAAAGCTCGTCTACAGTAGTGTCAAAGTTTTTAGACCATCTTAAGGCCTTCATCACGATTGAAACAACCTGAACAATTTAACGTACTCTCCGAAGAATAGATATAAACTTACCAGCCTCGCCACAAGGGTCTCGTCAAGTTCCTGGGGGCACTAAAAATTCCCGAAATTCCCACGGAAACGGGCACAACGCGGGTAAAACCGCGGGGCGCTGCTAGTATAACATAAGAAACAAGTTGCGAGAGTTAGTTGGAATGCCAGATTTAGACGTCTTTCATAGTACTTGAAAGAATTATCAATGAATGGTTCATGTTTCCAGCCCGTAACCGGCATGTTAGGACCTTCCCTCATCAGTGGGGTCCTCAACAGCAAGCTGCCCTGCGACATGACCTGTTTCGACTTCATCGTCTTGATCGGAGCCAAGATACATGATGACGTGGTGCTGGAGTGTAAGGTGAGACTGCGAAGGAGTTTTAGTTACTTATCAACGAATTCTGAATACTTATTGCACTCAAATATGGTCATTCTTGAAAGGTGTATTTTTTTTATTGAATTATTTGTCGAAACGATTTGCTTAGCGTGTGATTACATTGAAGTATGGATCGAAGCGGAGCCCGATTCACGAATCACAGCGCATTGGGATTGTCAAATAACTCATTGACATTGTCAAAATCTAATGCATTGGGATTGTCAAATAACTCATTGACATTGTCAAAATCTAATGCATTGGGATTGGTCAGTTGAGCTCCGCATCGCATGTTCCGCTCCGCTTCAGTGAAATGAAATGAATGAAATGAAATGAAATGAAATTTATTTGGTTAAAAAAGCACAACAGAAATAAGACAAACAAAAGTACAAATTAACGACTTAACCAAAAAGGTTACCAACTCAGCGTAATGCTGCAGCCGGAGCTACAGCGCTGATTTTCAGCTGGACCTGAGATACTTAATATATAACTAAAGAGGATAGGTAGGATTACAAACAAACTATTACTTAACTAACTGTAAACTTTAGCAAAACACAAAAAGAAAATAATGAAAAAAATAACACGATAAATTATAACAAAAATGAAATGTGCAACAATATTAAACTATTAATAACTAAAACATTCTTAGATTAATAATCAGTACGTTATTAAAATGCCTAAGGGTTATAGGAGGTGATCAGTAGAATTACTTATTTGATAATTCAAAGATAATATTTTTATTTTTTTACGAAAACTGTTAATCGAAGTTAGTTGACGCAGTGGCGGTGGCAGGTCATTCAAAATTTTAGCCGCCGCGTACTTAAAACTACCTTTAAAGCTAGCCGTTCTGTGTCTTTGGAAGTTTAGCCTACCGAGTCTAGATCTTGAAGACCATGTTAATTTTTCTAAAAGATAGGGGGGCCTTTTATTTACGATGACACCAAAAAGTAGAGAAGCGAGATGGACATAGCGTCTGGATGACATGTTCAAAATCTTAGCTTGATTTAAAAATGGCGAGACATGACTCCTAGCAGGAATTCGGAAACAGTGGTAACGCATTCGAATCATGCATTCAGACACTAAGGATCAGTAATCATTTAACTATTGTATGACCTCTTACTCTCAGTAGATAGCATAAAAAAGACATGAAAATGCAATTCAATCTCAAAAGTATTTTTATTTTCAGAAAAGAGTTCGTAATGACACGGTTCTAGTCGAGGCCTACGGGCAGACAGAGAACTTGGGACCAGTGTTCGTTATCAACCCAATGGGGCCACTGGGAAATTGTGGTCGGTCCGTACCGGGACTTAATGTTAAAGTAAGTTCTTACAGATTGATATAGGTACTTACTCACTAGAGTTAAGTCAAATGCCTGTACTCAGAAATTCTCTCAGCCAAACCTCTCATAAGACATGCTTATGACTCAGAGTCACTGCTCAGAGTTCATTTTTGTTTTTTTTTTTATAATTAAGTACTAAGTATGTTGTCTATGGAAACACAGAGTAGAAAGTGAGCGTGATATGACGTAATGTTCCATATTTTGTTTTAAATAAATAAAAATAAATAAATAAACCCGAACAAATTCACTTACAGTTAATTAGACCCAAACTAAGCTCTAAGCGTGTATACTAGAATCTAACTAAAGCTGAGGATACACGGCGACACTTGACATCAGACACTCAATGTATACATCGAATGTCTGTGTGTGTCCACTGCCGCGACACTTAGTTGCAGTAAAATTGCTTACCATGAGGACGCAATCTACACTAGTGTCGACATTTGTGATGAGTGTCAGTGTCGCCGTGTATCCTCAGCATAAGTGATACTACTACATATTATTATACATACACATATACTTTATATGAATATCATTAGATATTATGTATAGCATCTACATAAAGTTCTGTTAAAGATGTACTGTAACATCTAAAATATTTGCTTTAACCCAGTAAATATATAATTAGCGCATTCTTTACTAAGAACGAATATATTAATGGTTAATAATTTCCAACAGCTGTGTCCACAAAATGTTAACCTAAATAAATCAATATTGATTGTTAATTACATTTCAGTTGGTAGACCCTGAAACTCAAGCTGAAATAACAGAGTCCCATGTCACTGGTGAACTGTGGACTAAAACTGTTAGATTTACGGTAAGTTACCTTTTTACGTAATGACAAGAGAATTCATGCTTAGGTATGCATTAAAGTTAATTAATTCACCCAATATTCCATTGAAAAGAAGCTCAGCGGTGTGGAGCCCGGTCCTCCAATCACAGCGCATTGGAACTGTCAAACATTGTCAAAATCTGTTCGTAATGAATTGTGATTGGTCAGCTGAGTTCCGCTCCGCTTCAATGGAAACGCACCCGAATCTATAATATAAAAATGAATCGCTGAATCTGTTGCTAAGCGCATAACTTCAGAACGACTGCACCAAATCGGATGATTCTTTTTTTAATGTGTTCCTTATTGTCAGGACAAGGTTTTTATATAAGAAAAATGAGGAATAAAAATATCAAAATTCCCACGGGAACGGGGGCGCTACGGGTGAAACCGCGGGGCACAGCTAGTATCTAAATAAATAAAGGATGACAGCATTTTTTTTATGAAAACATTAGGCGTCTGTTACATCCGCTTACGAGTATTGTGGCCCTTTCAGTTTCGCAACAATGTTACTGCGTATGCTATGTAACTATTTGTTTCAATTTGTCAAGTTAAGCAATATATAGCTCGGCCCTACTTGGATGGGTGGCCGATAGTGGCAATTCTATCTGAGCGCTACCGTTCTTCGGTGAGTACGTTAAATTGTCGGTCCCGGTTGTTTCAGTCCATATGCCATGTCGGAGGTCTTTAGACGGTCTACGGTAACCCTGGAGAGGAGAAAAACTCCAACACCAGGGTTGGCCACTGGTGTAGACACGAGCTTATACTTAATTTGACGAGTCGAATTTGAGGTTGATGGTTGATCAATCTTTTGTCCTCAGGAATATTATAAAAACGCAGAGGAGACGGAGAGAGCGTTCTCGGCCGACGGGTGGTACAAGACGGGGGACCTGCTGTACCGCGACGAGAGCCACAACTACTTCTTCGTCGAGAGGCTCAAGATGCTCATCAAGTACAGGAGTTATCATGTAAGGTCATATACCAAGGACTTTATAAGGACAAGCCATTTCCTTATACATGCCTTAATAATTCAAGCAACTTTTATCTCCGTCATAACAGCCTTACATATTATCACTTTACAGATAGTACCTCCCGAGGTTGAAGCTGTGATCCGTACCCACCCTGGCGTGCTCGACGTGAGCGTGACGTCAGTTCCTCACGAGGAGGATGGAGAGCATGCTGTGGCGTGCTTAGTGGTACGACCCGGATATGACGTCACCGCACAGGAGATCAAAGACCTTGTTGCAGGTTAGATAATTATATGAACTTTTTCTGTGGCACCTTATTTCCTTCGCAAGTTACAGTAAAAAAAACAAATAGTTACCATTGAGAAAAAAATTGCGTTCATTTATATTATTGGGGAGATAGAGATTATCCCTATCTACAACAAAACATACTTCATACCATACACTTGATGTTGCTTAAAGTTTTCATGAACAAAAACAATTCCTGTTAGTCCCATTCGGTACAAAATTTGGGGACTATCGAGAACACCCATTAATGCTCTATCTTATGTCTATAGATGCCTATACTCTATTTCTTTTGGATTGGCACAAAATGTGGACCAATGTCGTCAATTTTCCAGCCGAAGACGATTGCTCCTGAAGAGGAAAAAGGTTTAGTGATTTTATTTAATTTTTACCCTATCTCTAGGTAAACCTTTTCCTCTTCAGAAGCAATCGTCTTCGGCTGGAAAATTGACGACATTGGTCCACATTTTGTGCCAATCCAAAAGAAATAGATTTTATGTAGGTACCGTCATCATTGCCAAACGTTTTTTGCATTTTTGTTTTGTTGCCAATGTGTTGCAAAATAAAATAATTTGATTTTTTCTTTGGATTGCAGAAAAACTTTCCGAGTCAAAACAACTGAGAGGGGGAGTGATATTCATGAAAGGACTTCCAATGACATCCGCAGGAAAAGTGGCCAGAGCGAAATTGAGAGAACAAGTCGTTAATTTAATTAATAACAATAAAGAATTAATTAAGTAGATACCTTAAGATTGTGTAGCTTTGAAACTTCATGAGTTTTAGTAGGTACACTAAATGATATCCATCTAATAACTTATTTCTGAAACAATGTGTTGGTTAAAATTAGATAATGATAGGTTTTGTTATGTAAACAAAAATTAAGTTTAAAATAGATGAGAAATTTTAGTGGTGATATTGGAGAGACATACCTAATTATTTAAGTGTAGGTCTAGGTCTAGCTAATAATCTACATAGATAGGAATAATATTAATGTTATTACCGCGAATAAATTATATATTTTGTGTGAATTTAATGACCTATATTTATTTCAATCCCAGCCTGTGTAACTAAGTTCTGCAGGAAACTAAAACGAAATAATGGTAATTATTTATTATCTATGCTAAGGATGACAATAAGTCAAATGTTGTCACTGTTATAATTTGATTCTCTACCTCTGCTTGCATATGTCACTGTCAAAGTCAGTTAACAAATCGCGAATTTCGCGAACGGGCGAGCGAAGCGACTTGGCTCCCTGAAATTTTGGAAAATAATCAGAAAATGTTTTTAATTCCAAAATGATAAATATAGAATTGAACGAGCACGAGTTTTTTAAGCAAACTGTGCAGCATTTGGCGCGATGTTTGTCGTGTATAAACCCTACACCATGGGAAAAGGTATGAAGTAATTTTGAGTTTACGACACCTATAATGTTTTTCCTTCGCATCACATCAGCTGCTATAATTGGTTTTACTTTTGTACCTGTAATATCCTTGTGTCTATATTCAGCCATTAGCAAATGTTGTTGTTTCGTTCTCATCATTGTTTGTTCTCTTACTATTGACTTATGACCTCATGAGGACATAATATTATGTTGCTAAATGTTTATAATCGTATTAATCGTTAATCACTGAAGCCATACGTTATGATTCATAATTGTGAAGGACCACACAGCAGTATTGTTTTTATTGAAGGATATTTAATAAATTATACTCAAATCTGATGTGATATTGGAGGATTTGAAAAGCTATGTACTATTTTAATTATTCTAGAAATGTACATATTCATACCAAAATTTCTCTTCAAATAAAATATCAAATGAACTACCTTTTTATTCCAGTTCACCCTATGGAAGCTCAGGATTTATTTATTTATGATTTATTTATTTATGGATGAAAAATACCCCAACATCCTTCACATTTAATGTGGTTATTCATTACAAAAATAACTATTCAAATTGGAATGGTAATTTCTTTTATCCAGTTTTTGCACAAAATCTGTGAGACATGTGCACTCACAGTGTATCTGTGTAATCTAGGGTATTAGAAAAATGTATATATTTCTTAAAACTCTTATCAATTCTATTTAATTTTAATTTATTTTACATGTATATGTTATAGTCTAAAATGTAAAATATCATGTTTGTCTTGCTACTTGAAAGGGTGGCTGATAATGGCATTTCTATCTGACCGCCTCATCCTTCGAAGGGCATGTTAAGCAGTCGGCCCCGGTTGTTTCAACTATGTCAGAAGCCTTAATGCGGTCTAAAAACACCTACACCAGGGTTGATCACTGACCTATTAAAAAAAACGTTGACTACCATTATGTATAGTTTAAACCAGTGATGGGCAAAGTACGGCCCGCGGGCCAACTCCGGCCCGCGAAGGTATTTAACCCGGCCCGCCAAAGGTCCATCGACATGGACAACACACGATATGGAGTATATGGCCCGCTATAGTTACGTTTTGACGGTCAAGAAGTATAAAGTAGATTTTACTTAGTAGATTAATAGATGCATAATCTATAGGTGAAGCTAAACTACCCGCGTAGTTCATGTGTTGCGTATTACGGGGCGCAAAGCGTGGTGAAATGAGAGGCGCTGGCGGCGGGGTCGTTACCATGGCAGGGCCTTCGAATAAAAGTTAAATTTAATTACTATTTATGTTTAAATACTACTTAATGTTTTTATTATTATTATGATTAAAAGCTTTCACACAAAATGCATTTTTTCTATAATTCTGGCCCTCCTCTAGATTTTTTTTGAACTTTGTGGCCCCCCATTAAAAAAGTTTCCCCACCACTGGTTTAAACGTACTCACACGGGTTTTTTCGTCACGGGTCATTTCGAGGGGATTGCACCTCTGGTGCAGTCTCTGTCTCTGTCACCAGAGGTGCAATCCCCTCGAAACGTCGGGAAATAAAAAGTAAGTTATTACTTGCTTTATTAACTTTCTAACACGAAAAAACCCGTGTGAGTACGTTT
Source organism: Cyclophora albipunctata (assembly GCA_963082685.1). Lineage (NCBI taxonomy): Eukaryota > Metazoa > Arthropoda > Insecta > Lepidoptera > Geometridae > Cyclophora > Cyclophora albipunctata. Next base: position 5,893,468 of record OY720133.1, read on the forward strand.
AAACTATGTGTTCAAATCGTGTAAGTTTAAAAAGACTACCATTATGTATCTTTCATATCCTACCTACTCTGTCTCTACAGGTCAACACCCTCTTCATGCTATGTCCTCAAGCGACCAACTCCCTGACCATCACCTCCCGGAGTCAAGAGGCGACCATAGCCCTGGGCCTCTACTTCCTGCAGAGCGGACTGCAGCATCAGGACAAACTCCTCCCCTACTTCCTGAAGGTCTTGAGGTGTTTGATGACCGCTCAGTTTGAAGAACCGCTGTACAGGGTTAAGAATGCTGATCGTAAGTATTATTGGTATTTTCTGCGTACTTCCACCCGAGTCCAATAGATGGCGTTAGTGAACATTTTGTTGACCGCGCTTATTACTAATAGCAAAGGATAGTTGTCATATAAAAAAATAGAATAGAATAGAATAGAATAGAAAACATTTATTCAGACGAATCACACAACAAGAAAGGAAAAAATAAAACAAAGACAAAAAGAACAGATATTACATACACTAAACAATTACACGGACAGAACTACTGTGTGAGGTCTGAACAGGCCTCGTCTCAGCGTAATGCCGCCACGGTCGTGTGACCCTGGCAGCGCTGATTTTCAGACGAGGCCTAGATACAACTAAATACAACTGTAATAGGTAAGGTTGGGTAAGGATTAGGTGTAATTTTCAATGTTTTGCATCCTTCCAACAGAACATTGAACTGACTGACTACAGTCTAAAACTCAATAAAAACAAAGTATATGTTAGTCAATATTTTTTTATTTTTTTAAAGCATTATTTGTTAACGAAACAATAATTTATTTACTGTTCCTACTATATCAGTTAAATAAGTTCTATAATCAGTTAACATTAGTACTAGAGTTGTAAGTGTGTACTGATATGCCGTATTGGTACGTCTGCGGTGGGGCGAAGGTTCATTTTCCCCCGGAGGCTCCGCCGTTGCCGCCGGCGTTGCCTGAGACACCTCCTCCTACTTGAAAACCGAAGCCTGCACCTGCACCTGCGCTACCTATAACAATGGGGATGAAAATGTATTTTTCTTTTTTTATTAGTATTGAACCTTTTGTGCCAATAGTCCGATCGTGGAGTTCTATTGGTCAATCCATGGGTTATAATTTTTGCCTGTGGTTCGATCAATCGGACTATCTTTATAAAAATATTAATTTGTTTCGGCGGTAGATCTACTGCCTGAGTAGGACCAAGATATATGTTCTCTTTTGTGCCCATGGTCCGATCGTAGAGTTCTACTGGTCACTTCACTGAGGATAAATGTATATTTACAAACAAAATATTTTGATTAGAAAAATGTATACAATACCAATTGCTGCGTATCGAAAAAATTGATTACAAAAAAAAAGAAAAAAAAAGCAAAACTTAGTTCAAAATCTGTAACTAAAAATGGAAAAAATAAAGTATAAGCCTGTAATGTCCCACTGCTGCTGAGCAATAGCCTCTCATCTCACTGAAAATATCAGTTCAGTGAGGCAAGAGGCATTCGCCCAAAGGCCTCGTCCTCCAAAAATTGATATTTAATTAAAGTCACAGCTCATAACGAAATAAAATGAACCATACCACTACTTGGGCACAGAATTGTCCTGAATGAAAATAGGGATACAACTTATAATGTACATATTCTATTTAATTTAGTTACTACTAGCAGCGCCCCGCGGTTTTACCCGCGTTGTGCCCGTTCCCGTGGGAATTTCGGGAATTTTTTTACATAAAAACCTATTACAAAAAACCGCATCAAAATCCGTTGCGTAATTTTAAAGATTTAAGCATACAGACAAACAGACGCGACTTTGTTTTATACTATGTAGTGATAGTGATAGTTATATGGAGAAGCCGTTGTGTTAGGTGTAGTTTAAATATTTAAATAAATAAACGTACCGTCAGCATTGCCACCACCAGACGAGGATCCGGAGGAAGAATCTGTAAAAAAAAAGACGTGTGGCACTCGGGGACTGCCGCGGTGAAGCTATTGCATAGCATTTTGTATCAACTTATGCAATTATATTTGATATATTTGATATCTCTTCTCTCTCACCCCACCCACCTCCTCTCTCACCCCCTCTCTCAACCCCTCTCTCACCCCCCTCTCTCACTCCCTCTCTCACCCCCTCTCTCACCCCCCTCTCTCACCCCCTCTCTCAACCCCTCTCTCACCCCCCTCTCTCACCCCTCTCTCACCCCCCTCTCTCACCACCCTCTCTCACCCCCTCTCTCACCCCCTCTCTCACCCCCCTCTCTCACCACCCTCTCTCACCACCCTCTCTCACCCCCCTCTCTCACCCCCCTCTCTCACCCCCCTCTCTCACCCCCCTCTCTCACCCCCCTCTCTCACCCCCCTCTCTCACCCCTCTCTCACCACCCTCTCTCACCACCCTCTCTCACCCCCTCTCTCACCACCCTCTCTCACCCCCCTCTCTCACCCCCCTCTCTCACCCCCTCTCTCACCCCCCTCTCTCACCACCCTCTCTCACCACCCTCTCTCACCCCCCTCTCTCACCCCCCTCTCTCACCCCCCTCTCTCACCACCCTCTCTACCCCCCTCTCTCACCCCTCTCTCACCCCCTCTCTCACCCCCTCTCTCACCCCCCTCTCTCACCCCCTCACTCACCCCCTCACTCACCCCCCTCTCTCACCACCCTCTCTCACCCCCCTCTCTCACCCCCCTCTCTCACCCCCCTCTCTCACCCCCCTCTCTCACCCCTCTCTCACCCCCTCTCTCACCACCCTCTCTCACCCCCCTCTCTCACCACCCTCTCTCACCCCCCTCTCTCACCACCCTCTCTCACTCCCCTCTCTCACCCCCTCTCTCACCACCCTCTCTCACCACCCTCTCTCACCCCCCTCTCTCACCCCCTCTCTCACCCCCCTCTCTCACCACCCTTTCTCACCACCCTCTCTCACCCCCTCTCTCACCCCCTTCTCTCACCACCCTCTCTCACCACCGTCTCTCACCCCCCTCTCTCACCCCCTCTCACACCACCTTCTCTCACCTCCCTCTCTCACCCCCTCTCTCACCCCCCTCTCTCACCCCCCTCTCTCACCCCCCTCTCTCACCACCCTCTCTCACCGCACAATCGCACACAACGCCGTGTCGAAGACTGCCGAACTGAAACGAACGTTAGACGATGCACGGCCTTCAAGCCACACCTCCTTCCCGTCGGATCGGGTAAGCGTGAGGTTTTTTCGTTACGGAATTTTTGGATTTGGTCCCCGCGCTCAAGGCCCGCGATAGAAGCTATGCAATAGCTTAATAAAATTAAAAGTTATTTAAAGTTATGAGTAGCGCTCGTGGCGTCGTTTGACTAAGCGATGTTAGTTCATTGCGATTGTTAAGCAACGTGCAGCTCGACCCTACTTGGATGGGTGGCCAATAGTGGCATTTCTATCTGAGCGCTACCGTGCTTCGGAGGGCACGTTAAATTGTCGGTCCCGGTTGTTTTAATCGTTAGAATATGTCGGAGGGTTCAGTACCCTCGTGAACACGGCCGTTGCGACACGACCGAAACGTTGAGGTATGCATTAAATATTTTATTCGCGATTAAGTCCCGTCTAGATTAGTGTTTACAACATGTTGGAGGCCTTTAGGCGGTCTAAAAACTCCGACACCAGGGTTGGCCACTAACCTACTCAGACTTACTTACTTTAGTCTTGTGCATACGATGTAATAAAGAGAGTAATGGATTTGGTCTTCGATCAACAATACACAACTATGTAGATGTCGGGTCGGCGTAAAAAATACGTCTCGGTGAATAACGCCTCATTTGAAAAGTGAGGCGTTATTCTCACTTTATTCATAATATTTGCCACTTTATTGCTAGGTGTCATGGTTGTAATTACGTTGAACTTCGAACTGTTTATAAACGTTTTTTGTCAGTTCGGTAGTAAACAAAATAAGCTGTCACACGTCATCCACGCGGACTGTATTTAGCTTTGATTTTGTACGTGACCCGATATCTAGTTGTGTATTGTTGATCGAAGGATTTGGTGGCGAAAATATACTCAGTTGATTTTGATGTCACATCACAATATTAACTAGTTAAATGATTTTTTTCAAAAATACCTATTAGTACTATGTAATTACAATTACCAGTGCCCCGCTGGCTGAACCGTTCTTTGGCATGAAAAGTAGTCATACACAAACCTTGCTCTTGAATTACTCTGTATATTGATGAAAGTATGAAAATTTGTTCAGTAGTTTTTTGTGAAAATCTATTAATACATACAGACATACAGCTTTTAGGGACTTGATTAAGTGTAGATATCATGTAGTAGATATGATATTACCTGTAGGTAGCGCCATGCTCTGAAAAATAAATAATAAATGGTTTTAAAAATGTGTTAAAAATACTTTACGGTGTTAGAATAAAACTAGACATTTTACTGCTCTGGTAACTTAGATTTTTTGGTATTAGAATAATATTAGAACTCACATTTCCAACCAACATCACAACAACGAACAAAACAATCAGATTCTTCAACATTTTGAAAAACCTTCCCTAAAAATCTTCCCAAAAAATATATCAAAATTGGCACAGCCTTTACAAAACTGTATTACAAATGATACGTTACGTTGTTTGTAAATGTCCTTTATAGAGTGTTTTAAAGTAATTTACACTATTTTTCTGAGGAAATCGCCGTCAAATTGTGATTGTTAAATAATCGTTTTAAAACATTATGGTGAATAATTTCAGTGGAAAAATGATACGATATTTAGCAAATGGGACAATTACGTGGTTCAGAGTTCAAGGGTTCTGTATAAAAATTAAAAAAAGTATAGTAGTTTTTCCTCCTCACTGTACTGATATCTTCAGTGAGACGAGAGGCCTTTGCTCAGCAGTGAGACATTACAGGCTAATACTTTACTTTATAATAGTTTTAATTTACGAGCGCCTTTGGACCATAGCCTATAGCCTACAACATTACATATAAAATATAATGTTTAATGTTATTGGCTATTTTCATCCCGAAATTCCCACGAGACCGGGCATAACGCGGATGAAACCACGGGGCGTCGCTATCATAAAAAAAGCAACGTGTATTCGTAAACGTATTTTCAATTGAAAAAATCTTAGTACGTCCATCCAGGAGTTATAATGATGCAGTACGGTGTAAATTTATTAAATTATTTATATTTTTGGTTCAGTAGGAAGAAAATCTGATCCCTTGGTTACTAGTTACGGAACCCTAAAACAGTAACATCATTAGAATTATATAAAAATAAACGCCATAACAATACGATGGAAATATTTATAGGATACTATAAATAATATCATGTTTATGTCATGTAATCATAATTATTGTTGGTATTCTACTTTTTTTGTATTTTGTTTGTAGTTTAATAATTTTCAAAACAGTTTATTTATAATATTTTTTAAAGTTAATTGACGGCATCTTAAATATTTATTTGAACTTAATATAACACACATGTTTTCTAAACCTTGTAAAGAGAAAAAAATCTTCCTAGCTAACAAAATGCAAAGGCTTGACTATTGAAAATGTTCACACTAGCGTCATCTACTGGACCGCGTGGAATAGCTAGAATGATATTAAGAAGGATCCCACCAAAAACATAAATGTAAAAAAGGAGAGCCAAGTTCAATACAAAAATTATGCATGGCTATGGGCTTCGCTGCAAAAAGAATGGAGATCTAAATGAGGGCCAAGTTCTAGGCAATATCTCAATATGTATTTATAGGAACAAAATAACATTATGAACAAGTATTAAACTCTATTTCTTCTCTTTATTGGATACCTATGACAATTGCTGTTATTTAAAAATGTGAGATCTTAAAGTGAGTTAGATTTGACTTGACCAGTTTTCATTACAGCAGTCATTTTATAAAGTTATTCAACATATAACAACAAACTGGCCAAGTTAAATCTAACCCACTTTAAGATCTCACATTTTTAAATAACAGCAATTGTCATAGGTATCGAATAAAGAGAAGAAATAGAGTTTAATACTTGTTCATAATGTTATTTTGTTCCTATAAATACATATTGAGATATTGCCTAGAACTTGGCCCTCATTTAGATCTCCATTCTTTTTGCAGCGAAGCCCATAGCCATGCATAATTTTTGTATTGAACTTGGCTCTCCTTTTTTACATTTATGTTTTTGGTGGGATATCATTACTTTTTGTAAAGAAAACTAGGTATTGATATTTATTGTTTTTTCTTGCGTTTCCGCTGCATAGGTACTTTGGTTCGTTCGCATTTTAAATTGTATCGTATACCTAGCGCTTGTGAGCCGCGCGCTGCCCCCGCGTACAAGTGCAAGGCGCGAGCGAGTTCAACCAGCATTCTTAAATTAGTCAATACATACATTATATCGGTAACAATAATACATCGCTTTACTACCATGCAGGTATAAACCAACCGACCCGCTAAATTTTTACCAAATCGCTATTCATCAGAGCGTGACGCTGATTGGCTGGGGCGACGGTGGACCGACCGCGTCATAAGTACCTACCGCGCGCCGCCGACGACACACCGTTGGCCGGTTGTTTAGCGCGAAATTTAAGTTTTTTTGAATGGGGACACCACTTATTTTTTTTACTTAACTTTACGTTTATATTGCAGTTAAATAGCAAATATAATAATACATATATTGGGATAGTTTCAAATATCTGCTAGTAACGGTTCCAACGCTACAATTAAAAAATATATTTTTTGTATGGGGACCCCCCCTATTTTTTAACTATTTTATATTTTTAGATTTTTTCTTACGCTTACACACAATTACCGAGCTAGATTCCAAATTTCATCCTTCTAGGTCATCTGGAAGTAGGTTAGGTTTAGGTACTATATGTCAGTCAGTCAGTCAATACTAAAATTTACGACTTTCTGACGTTCATATCTTTATAACCGTTTGAGCTAGCTTCATGAAATTTGGGTTTCTAGATGTCCTAATGGATATAATTAAAGACACGAAGTTTCATGTGTTTACGTTAAATAGGTTTTGAGTTATAGAAGGGTCAAAAGTGGCACCAAATGGTTCGTGTAATATTACACTCGGCGCTGGCTAGCCGTTCCTTTGCTTGAACTTGGCTTGACACGCTGCCGCGTGTCTAGATGTAGTATCTTAACTTATAAACTATGTTAAAAGTATTGATAACACTTATCTAAAGAATTTTATCTACACTAATGTTGTAACATTCTACTTATGTTTCCAATACTTGACTTATAATTACTACTGTTATAGCGCAGACAACTAAAACACTCAATTTAAGCAATTGCACATGATGTTATAATATCCACATCGATATCGTAAAATCTCATTATAACATCATTATAACGCGACCAATTAACCTGGCGAGCCTTATGTCAAAATCCTCATACTAGTTGTATAAAATTTTGATATTAGGCTGGCTTTTGAAAACAGTTGGGTTATACGTGAAAACTTCGTCGAGACTACTAAACTTACATACACAAAACTCTTTGGTAAGATCTCGCTCGCTCCTGATTGGCCCTACGCGCAGCTGCGCTCTCATTGGTTAGATTTTAATGGCGGCAAGTTCACTGTGACAATACACGTACGCGTGAAAAACTATTGTCAGCTTTTACTCTTGTTGTTTGATTAATTGCATTAGTGAAGATAAAGTAGTGTATGCAACTGCATATAACACGGGTATTAAAACACTCGTTACTATTATGAAACTCGCTGCGCTCGTTTCATAAACTCACACTCGTGTTTTAATACCCTTCCTTATATGACAGTTGCATAAACTACTATAACATAATCTTTATTCTAGAATATTTTTAACAATCTTTAATAATTTTCTTTTCAGGAATTCCGATGTCAGAGAAATTCAGTTTCTGCCTCAACACACTTCTATCAGATGTGGCCACAAAACTGCCATCAATGAGGGAAGAAATAATTACCGCCCAAATAGAGGTTATGGCCAACCTCACAAAGACCATAATGGCTTGCTACGACACCAAAGATTACGGGCATACAGTATCTAAGATACAACTTTGCAAGAATACCATTCCGACCCTTATTGGTTTGGCCAGGTCTATGGGGAGGTATTCGACTGTAGATCCTCCTTTGTTATGTCGATTATTCCCACAGCCCCCGAGTCCAGTTAAAGCTAAAGAACCGGAACCTAGCTTCGAATACTCCACTTTAGATAAAAAGAGGAAGTTCAACCAATTCAGACCTATAATTCCAAGATCTTTATCAGGGAATTTGAACCCTAATAATGAGGTGCTTGAAAATGGAACCGATGCTTTAGACAATGCTTCCACATTCAAAAGAGTTTCATTGCACAGTTATAGCTCAGTACCCTACGATCCTACTACATATTTTTTCAATAAATTCGGATCTAGTTTTAACCAGTTCCCGTATATGAGGTTCTCGGAGTCACCTGAAAAGAGGATTAATGTGCAGTTTTATGTGACGTATCTGCAGTCTATTTTGTCTTTGGCTAAGAAGATTTTGACTAAGGATTTATTGGCGTTTTTGGATGAAGAGGCGGAGGATATCTATGCTTCGGGACAGATTCAGGTAAGGTAGATCGAACATAGTAAACAGATTGGTGGAAAACAGGTAGACTTTGTACTGGGTAGGCACAATATCGGGTGATACATTAAAAGTAAAATATACTAATACTAGCAGCGCCCCGCGGTTTTACCCGCGTTGTGCCCGTTCCCGTGGGAATTTCGGGAATTTTTTTACATAAAAACCTTCCTCTTGAATCACTCTACCTATTACAAAAAACCGCATCAAAACCCGTTGCGTAATTTTAAAGATTTAAGCATACAGACAAACAGACAAACAAACAGACAAAAATAGCGACTTGGTTTTATAATTGTAGTGATAATAATGCGAAGAGTTTGTTTGAAAACGCTAATCTCAGAAACTACCAATCCGATTTGAATAATTCTTTATGTAATGGATAGCCACTTTCAACGGGAAGATTAAAGGCTATTTTTCATTCCGAAATTGCCACGGGAACGGGCACATACGCGGGTAAAACCGCGGGACGCTGATAGTAACTCAGAAATGCTTTGCTATAGTTGAATGAAAATCAGGTTTGGATACACAGAGGATGCCATTACCCCCTTTACTTAAAATTTTGTAAATCTATGACCAGATTGCACACTCGACCAACCCATAATTCTAGAATAATCTACTTAATCTAAGCCCGTAATGTTTCTTGCAGGTGTTTCCATACAAATCTTTCTCTGAAACTTTGAATTTGGTAATGGTGACGTTGCTTAGAGAACTACTTCAGCATCAAAAAGATTTGCCGGGACCTTTTACTAAGGATGTACAAGTAAGTTCCTCAAATTCATTTCCATGGTCTTCTTCTTCATCGAGTGGATGGTCAACCTGACCAATCCTGGTGTCAGAGTTATTGAGCCGCCAAAGGCCTGACATGGCTCATGTAACGACTACTATCCGTAGAAAGTAACCGGGACCGACGGCTTAACGTGCCCTCCGAAGCACGGAATCATCTTACTTTTCGGGCAATCAGGTGATTCAGCCTGCAATTCCCTAACCAAACTGAGGGCAGTCTCACAAAGAGATTTTTGTGAGATATTGTGTCCCCACCGGGAATCGAACCCGGAACCTACGGATCGTGAGCCGAACGCTCAAACCACAAGACCACGGAGGCTGTTTAATGAAAGAGAAAATAAACCACGTCGGAGGCCTTTAGGCGGTCTAAAAATTCAGGGATGGCCACTACTCGAACTAACTTTCTTTATCTTTGCAGGAATTCGTCAAATGTCTCTTCTTGTCCGGCCAGACAGAGTTGCAGAGTAGACATCACGACGCGTCTGAAAGGGAAGACAGAGAGACAAATTACGCGTCTGTGAATAAGTTTAAAGTCAACGTGATGGCTAATAGTGCGTGTGTTGATCTGTTGGTGTGGGCTATAGGCGATGAGACAGGTTGGTAGTTACTTTTAGTCGTGTTTAGTTGTCTTATGGTGTTTTAGTCGTGAAGTTTTATTTTATGCTGAAGATCTATGGTAAAAAGAAAATTGAGATTTATGCTAAAGGGAATAGAGAAGATTTTTGTTTGTAGTTGTTTCGCCAGAATTAAATTATTATTGGACTTGGCTAAATATTACTGAAGTTAGTAATGTAGAGCAAGGCACTATAATAATATTAAACAACAATGTTGCTCATGTAAATAAGTTAGACTTGGCTAAATTGTGTTGGCTAAGTTTAGCAAGATTTAAGCTTGTTCAGATAAAATGGTAGACAAATTGGGAGCGCTTACTGTGCTGGGGGTTGCGGATTCGATTCTCGTCCTGAGTCAACAATTTGTTCAGACCACGAAGCTAGAACAAAGAGGAGTTGCCCTAAGCAACGTAGCACTGGGATTCAACTCGGTCCTGACGTTGTCATGGTGGGCGGAGCCACTTAGGCTCCGCCCACCTGAACGCTGTAGTATGCTATCAGCGTTCCTCAGGTGCACATGTGACGAGACTCGCAATAAAAGTGTGTTTTTTGCGTTTTTAACAAGAAAAGGATGAAGTGTTGTGTTTTACTATGTCAAAGTTACTCAGACAGACGTTCTGATAATATGAGTGGCATCTCATTTCATGTGTAAGTATTTTTTTCCCCAAATAAATATAAAAGTTCTAGAACATTCTCAGCTTTCAGCGTTAAAATTCTACTACTTGACACTAGATGGCGACACATTTCGGAAGAAAATACATAAGTTTACGTATAATTTTGCAGTATTATATTGTAATAATAATACGTAAATACTAAAAACTGTTATACACTTAGTCCTAAATACCTTTTAGTAGCTAAAACAGTACTTTTATAGTTTTTATTATTATATTATTAATGGGCCGCCATCTATCGTCAACTAGAATAACTATTTTAAACTTCAGAAATATCCAGGGCCGTACTCAGATTTTTGTAAAAATTTTACCAACTAATTTAATTAAAAGTAATTTTAATTATTTTTATATGTTCGTTTTAGATTTCCATCCGACGATAATTTAAAACAGCAATGGATTACAAAACTTAATAGACCGGATTGGACACCAACAAAATACACAAAAATTTGTTCTTGCCATTTCAATGATGTCTTATTATAGTAGTTTATGCAACTGTCATATAAAGAAGGGTGTACCCATGTTATATGCAGTTGCATACACTACTTTATCTTCACTAATGCAATTAATCAAACAAAATTTTAAAAACAAAACACATTGCGAAACATTAAATTCACGCGTACGTGTATTGTCACAGTGAACTTGCCGCCATTAAAATCTAACCAATGAGAGCGCAGCTGCGCGCGCAGGGCCGCAGGGCGCGATATTATAATGAGATTTTACGATATCGATGTGGATATTATAACATCATGTGCAATTGCTTAAATTGAGTGTTTTAGTTGTCTGCGCTATAACTGTAGTAATTATAAGTCAAGTATTGGAAACATAAATAGAATGTCACAACATTAGTGTAGATAAAATAAATAAATAAGTACATTCATGTGTTATTCTGTATAATCTATATTACTGTAAAGTTTCATCCAAATCCGTCGCGTGGTTTTTACGTGAAAGAGCAACAAACATACATCCATACATCCATCCTCACAAAATTTCGCATAATATTATAGTAGGATGCAACAGTCTAGAAAGTGCATTTGACTCGCGTTTGTATCGATACAAATGCGCGTTGACGGCGCGTATAAAAAACGTTGTGTGCAAAGGCTCTTATTTTATTACAAGCTTTTATTTAGTTTCACCTGTCCCGATGTTTGTGTGAAATTAAATCTTGCAAGTTAAATTTGGACCACTTCCCGGTTACCGATTGAGCTGAAATTTGCAACACATCTTTGGTTCTGATGACAATGCAATTAATTAGTTGTAGTCGGTATTGTTATTAATCTAAAATGGCCGCCCTAACAAAATGGCGGTGTACATTTTTGTCGTTATTTATATTCGTGATCGCGATTGCAAAAGAAAAAAATGTAACATGCTTTTATTTAAAAAAAATTGGGTACGTGATAAAAACGCAAAGATTTAATACAAGGTGTAAAAGATACTTAGGTATCTAGATAATTAGGTATCTACGATATTATTGTGACGAAGACAAAGAAGCTTAATTTTTCGTTAAAGGTTGCAATGTCAGTGCATACATTTATTATCTTGTTTTAATTATTATTTTATTATTTTAGTTCATTTTATTAACAAATAATAAAAGATTGTTTTAAAAAAAAGTCTTTTCATTTGATTTATTTCCCTATAAAATTTTTTTGAAGCTGAGTTTTGAGTTCTGAGTACGTCCCATCACATTAAGACTTTTGACACCTAGTGTGAAGTAGCTGAACTACGTAGTAACATCAACATCAACCTAAACTAGTAGTTTTGCTATTAGCCGATAGATGGAATATTGAGAAGTGGGCGGAGCTTAACACCACCTCAGTGCCCCCTCACCCCGCAAACTATCACGCGTCGTTTCATAGGGAAATTGAATTACCACACCTCCTCTTTGTTTTAGCTTCGTGGTTCAGACATAGTTGGCGACGACCTCTGGGTATCAATTGTACAAAGTATTTGTGTATGTATGTATCAGTATCAGTTAGATTCCGTAATACAAGCTTAGAGCTTAGTTTGCGTCTTACAAACCATGTGTGAATTTGTCCAGGTATTTATTTATTTAAATTTAGCTGTACATTGGAACTTCTGGGTGCTGCTAGTACTATTAACAAGCTATCGATATTTTTTTATATAGTTTGATATGAGCTATACATAATATGTTATCGTTTCGCAGTGGATGAGGACTTTAACGTGCCGGCTCTTATAAACGCTCTAACTATATTAATAGGTATATTTGTATGTGTTTTCGGTTGACCCCTTGCCCTTTGTAACATTGTATGTAACTAAGGAAAACTGTCAAATTTGTCAAATTGACAGATGTCATTTAAACGTCAAACTTTGACAGCAACTTTGACGTTTTGCGGTTGTTATCTGTTTCATTGTCATATTTATATTTGTTTTTTAATGAATCGGATAGTTTGCTAGGGATGTACTGATCCCATACAATCATATCCTTAAATGTTACTTTTCATTTACCCAAAAATATTTTTATTTCGTCACTCCACATTCTACATATACAAACCGCTTAGTCCATTCATTCGTTCATTTCGAATAGTTTTGTGGCTAACCATGTGTCTAGAGTTTTAGACCGCCTAAGGGTGCGTTCCATTGAAGCGGAGCGGAGCTATGCGGAGCTCAATCGACCAATAACAGCCTCCGTGGTCTTGTGGTTTGAGCGCCCGGCTCACGAACCGGAGGTTCCGGGTTCAATTCCCGGTGGGGATATCTCACAAAAATCTATTTGTGAGACTTTCCTCAGTTTGGCTAGGGCAATGCAGGCTGAATCACCTGATTGCTCGAAAAGTAAGATGATTCCGTGCTTCGGAGGACACGTTAAGCCGTCGGTCCTGGTTACTTTCTACGGATAGTAGTCGTTACTTGAGCCATGTCAGAGGCCTTTGGCGGCTCAATAACTCTGACACCAGGATTGGTCAGGTTGGCCATCCACTCGATAAGAAGAAGAAGAATCGACCAATCATAACGCATTACGAAATGATTTTGACAATGTCAATGCGTTGTTTGACAATCACAATGCGCTGTGATTGGTGAATCGCGTTCCGCACCGCTCCGCTTTAATGGAAACGAACCTTACAATTAAAACAGCTAAGAACGAACTGCTTAACGTGCTCTCCGAAGCAAAGTCTATATCGATAGTTTTAATTAAGCACTTTTTAGATTACATTTTCTAATTATAGGCTCTTGAACACTTTACGATTCACAGTCATTTGTACAGCTAATTTCCGAATCATAAAACCTTTTTTTAAACTCATTGTAGTTCAGTACATTCTGCATTCACACTTCTTTCTAACTTTGAGTGAAATAATTTAGTTTTAATTTTCTAGTAACTAATTTATCTTTTAAAAACTCCATTGTCTATGCATCATCTGACAGCTGTCACTGTCATTATTTTGCCATATAGGGTGCGTTTACATTAAAGCGGAGCGGAGCCCGATTCACAGATCACAGCGCATTAGGATTGTCAACTAACGCATTGACACTGTCAAAATCTTTTCGTAATGCATCGTGATTGGTCAGTTGAGCCCCGCACAGTTCCGCTCCCCTACTATTGAAACGAACCCGGCACAACAAATGTCATAAAGGTGACAAGAAATGATATAATAATGACAGTGACTTGATTGGTGGAATGGTTAAAATTCGATTTTGTCGTCATTGTCTCACCTGCCTTCTGTTACGACGAAGTTGTCGGTCCCGGTTCGATTCAATCGTTACACCTTGTCGGAGGCCTTAAGGTGGTCTAAAAACTCCGACACTAGGGCCGACCTCTTACCTATTCGAGCATACTTACATTTTAGTATTACATAGCATCGGTGGGTGCCCTCCATTAATTAAATCATGCACCGATTATTTTCTTATTTTGTCATTTTTATGTCATCAAATAAGACCTTATTCCAAGTATCATTACAGTTGAGTTTCCTTCATTCATTTCTTGAGTTGTTTTGTTTTGTATATGTTTCCTTTTCTAACACAATTCCTTTTGGTTTTCAAATGAGTGAAGTAAAAGTGACCTTATTGCAATATAAATAAAGTCATTTATTTGTTTTCAGGTGCTGATTCTCTGTGCGGCCGTTTGACTGAGAAGATTAATTCTAATCATAATCACAAATTGATATTGGCACATATGCCTCTGTTGATGGTGTGTTTGGAAGTAAGTAACTGACACTGTTGATTATTTATTTTTTACTTTGTATCCGGACGTTATGCGCTAAATGACAAAAAAGACACGTTTTTGTTTCCAATAATCCTAACTAATATTATAAATGCGAAAGTAACTGTGTCTGTCTGTCTGTCTGTTACGCTTTCGCCAAAATACTCAGCCGATTTGAATGAAATTTGGTACACAGTTAATCCAGAGCCTGAGAAAGGACATAGGCTATATTTTACCGCGAAATTCCTGCGACAACGTGTACAACGCGGGTGAAACTGCGGGGCACTGCTAGTACTAATATAGTTACCTGCCTGATAAGTTTATTTAAATCGAGCTAATCTCTATAACTACCAGTTAGTGGGATTTGATTTGATTTGTATATGATAGCATTCTAGTGATATGTTAGACGACGGATTTCTTTAACAACGGCCTCAACGCGGATAAAACCGTGGAGAGTTCCTATTCAATAATATTCAAACGATATTCACACCTATTTCCTCATACTTTAGGACGTATTTTCCTTGCAGGGTCTAGGCAAGTTAGCGACCAAGTTTCCTACAATAGCCAACACATCTATATATTGTCTACGAGACTTCCTAGTCACTCCGTCTCCTATACTGTTCAAACTGCACAAGTTAGAATTGGAAAAAACTGGAAAAGAACATATGAAAGTTACTCGTAAGTATTATAGAATATGTTTCTTCGTAAAAGAGTTTAAATCTAAAAGGATAATAAGACTTAGCCCTTGAATACAAACTGGACGCATAACACATCAGTGTTATGTGACCACGGTTCCTGTAAAGGATCCGAAACGTCAACAATAAAAAAAAAGTTTAATAACCCCAATACAAAAACCTAATTTCCCTTTACAAATTAATTTAAAAAACTCAAGACTTAAAGCACCTAATTATGTATTAATAATTCTAAAAAAATACGTCGCTTTGGGGGACCAATTAAAATACTTCTTTCAATACGTTAAAATATATTTGCTACTATTTTCAGTGCAAGGCAAAGAACTTAAAGGCTTAACCGAGACCGGTGTTCCCGTAAAATCGACGCCTTTCGAGAAGCTTCGAGACGCGGCAATAGAAAACCTCTGCGTTGCGTTGGAGGCTGCGTTGACTGTGGACCCTTATTGCGTGCCCGCGCTCGTCGGATCGGTCAGCAACCGGCTGTTCACCGCCGAGACTAGTGACAGGTTCGTGTGTCATTTTGTAGTGTGGACAATAACAGCCTCCGTGGTCTTGTGGTTTGAGCGCCCGGCTCACGACCCGGAGGTTCCGGGTTCGGTTCCCGGTGAGGATATCTCACAAAAATCTCTTTGTGAGACTTTCCTCAGTTTGGTTAGGGCATTGCAGGCTGAATCACCTGATTGCTCGAAAAGTAAAATGATTCCGTGCTTCGGAGGGCACGTTAAGCCGTCGGTCCCGGTTACTTTCTACGGATAGTAGTCGTAACTTGAGCCCTGTCAGAGGCCTTTGGCGGCTCAATAACTCTGACACCAGGATTGGTCAGGTTGGCCATCCACTCGATGAAGAAGAAGAAGAGTGTGGACAATACTAGTGACTGATAGATTGAGTTACAGACTGACTGGTGGCTGGATTTACTGACCAACTTATTGACTGACATTGAATGACTGATTATTTGATTGACTGTCTGATACTGTATGACTGATTAACTGTCTGATACTGTATGACTGATTACCTTATGACTGAAATTGACTTACTGAATCTTCTTCTTCTTCATCGAGTGGGTGGTCAACCTGACCAATCCTGGTGTCAGAGTTATTGAGCCGCCAAAGGCCTCTGTAGTAAGTAACCTCAAAAGTAACCGGGCTTAACGTGGCCTCCGAAGCACGGAATCTGCATGACACTGACTGACTGAATGGCTGACTGGCTGATTGGCTAACTGGCTGACAGGCTGACTGGCTGACTCATTGACTGATTGACACTAACACAGTGACACTGATGGCTGACTGGATACTATTTTATCCCGAATTTCTACGGGAACTCCCAAAATGAATATAACCACAAAGCCCTGTAATGTACCCTATTTCTACGCTTGACTTTGTCCAATCCACTACGTTTTCTATATTTTAAAGTTATCCCAGTATTAAATGTAACTTATACATTTTCCAGTGAATCGTCTCTAATCAGCACCAACATAGTGATCATGTTGGGTCACGTGGCCGTCGCGTTGAAGGACACGCCCAAAACTACAGACACTATATTGCAGTTCTTTCAACAGAGGTAAATATATTACACTAGTACTTAAAGTATTATAAAAAGACTTCGAGATAATCTTTACTTCAATGTTACATATAGAAGTAGGACATGATATTCCAACACTATTGAAAAACATTGCTCTCTTTCGCTACTGTCAAAACTACTACAGATAATAAAACCATTCCCATTTAGCCATCACTTGAGAGTAAAAACGAGAGTTTTTGACGTTGCATGTGGATACAGAGAAATTTGTCTAAAAAGTAGAGATAAAACGAAGAGAAACTTTTGCTTTTAGTTATAATTCTAGCTGGATTCGAAACACCTCTCTCCATCTCTCAATCCGCACACCACAGCCGTTATCCCACCGCGGCTCTCAACTCAAGCTTCGAAATTCGCCCCCAGGTTATGCCGCGCGCCGTCTTCCCTCGACACGCTGATAGTAGACCAGCTGGGCTGCATGGCGTTGGCGAGTCCGTCGGGACCAGCGCATGATGAAATAATGAGGATGTTCACCGTCATCACCGTGGAGGCGGCCAGCGCTGCCTACCAGCACACAGATGACAGGAAGCAGTACAGGTCTGTCAGTCAGTCAGGCATTCAGTCTGTCAGTCAGTTACTCAGGCAGTCATTCAGACAGGGTGTAAAAAAAAATGTCCGCGCAAAAACTCGGCGCATGACGCAGTGCGCCGAGTTTGCGTACAAGCAACATTGAACACTTAAACCAGTGACATTACGTCTACATTTGAGCAAGTGTCATTGCAAATGATATAATAACAATGTATTTATGACAGCGGTGCTCGGACATTTTTTGAGTGTTGTCAGCTATAGATTGTGACTATAGGATTCTAACTCAATTTGTAGAATAGAGTGTGTAATGTGGTGTAGTATAAAGTATGTGCGGTGGTGGTGCGTGTCAGGCACGTGTCGGGCGCCGTGCTGAACGCGCTGGGCGTGGTGGCGGCGCACGTGCGCGGCGCGGCGGCGCGCCTGGAGCTGGCGACGCGGCTGCTGGAGCTGTTCGTGCAGCTGGGGCTGGGCGGCGAGCGCGCCACGGACCGCTCGCCCGCGCCCGTGCTCAAGGCCTCCGCCTCCGCCGGCAACCTCGGCGTGCTCATACCCGTCATAGCGGTCAGTCCAACAACTATCACTTTTGTCCACACACTTTTGTGGAATTGTATAGATTCCTGTTTGTGTTACACAATGTCCAAGTGCCTGCGGCGCACAAGGAAATGTTTTTTATCCAGACTTTTGGACCACAGTGGGGGTATAACGCCGCTATAAAGAAGCAATAACAATTAAAAAACTCGACATTTGTATAAGGTATATAAATGTATATATTATGTTACTTTATAACGTATTTATTTAAAGTAGAATGTGAGCTATGTTTTATTGCGCTCGGTTTGAGAGTACCTTTCCGTGACACAATGAATACTATATGACTCGATAACTGGATCAAATATATTATGTAACTTCATTTGAAAAAAAAGTAAGTGATAGAAGGCGGCATGACGTCTACGAGTATCTATCTACTAATATAATCTTTCTGCACTAATATAATAAAACGAACATGATTTTTTGATTGTTCTAACGCGCTTATCTCAGAAACATCTGATCTAAAAACATTTATAATAAATGGTCACTCCACTATTCTTCTTCTAATTCCATAGCTAATCATCTACATATGTATTTCTAATCCACAGACACTAGTCCGTCGGCTGCCGCCCATAAAGAACCCTAAGCCGCGTCTACACAAGCTGTTCAAGGACTTCTGGCTCTACTGTGTAGTGATGGGCTTTACGGCCGCAGACTCAGGTGAATATGAGCGTTATGCTGTTGTATTAAGGCAGTTTTTTGAAAGGAAGTGAACTTAATTTGGTGTTTTATTACTCTATCTATACCCCAAAATTTCTCAAGAGCTCTTTAATCTATTTAGCGCCTGAATATGTGTAATAACAAATGACGTTCGTTTTAAATTGTGTTCTATTTGGTGCGAATTAGAATACAATTTTGAACGAACAGCTTTTGTTTGTTAAACGTATTTCGGGTCTAAGTAAATTTATGAGTTCTTTTGCTATTTGCAATAGGTGCTGGTATTTTCTTGTATTAATATGATAAATACAATTTTTTCCATATGTATTGTCCAATAAAATGTATTTGAAAAGTAAATTATTAAGAAAATAATCATAATGTATTCTAATTTGCATCTATTTGACATTTTAAGTACAAATGTCCAAAGATCTATTGCCTATTCAATCATTGGCTTACAATGTTAAATTAAAAGCCAAATATGAAGAATAATCACTATTGGACGTAAGGATACTCTCAGCCCAACTGTACCATATATCTTTTTGTTGTGACAGATTATCTTTTAGTATCAAAATTTGACACAAATACCGTCCTATAAAAAATTATAGAATCATTTATATTTTATACGATATAATTTATATTATACATTAATAATAGAATTATTTATTTGTTAACTTGAAATTTCAAAATCATAACCCTTCTTCAGACTTCGCTGTCGGGTAAAATGTTAAGTTTACTTCCTTCACAAACGAACTGTAATTAATCATTATGTATTAAACTACCCACGATATAAAATGCTAATCTAAACTTCAATCTTACTTTTAAATAATACTTTCAATGCACTTTCCTATTTAAATATTGTTTGTGTTGGTGGAGATAACTTGTGTATTTTAACGAATTTTTATGATATTTTTATTGTAAGATTTTTTTTTATTTGATCAACTTCATAAGAAAGAAGTCAAATCTTGTGACATTTTTTCATATAAACGCCTTTTTAAACAGATTTTGTAATAGTTTATTTATCGTCTTATTTTAAACAAATTTGTCTAAATTGTCATTGTCAGTCTAATTCTTCAAGTTGACATTGTCAATCTAGTTTATTGACACTATCCAAAAAGATTTTCATTAAATACTAGCTGTGCCCTGCGGTTTCACCTGCATTTTTCCCTCACTGCTTACCGTTTAAACCTTCCCTGGACTTTCATGAATATTTCAAGACCAAAATTAGCCAAATCGGTTCAGCCGTTCTCGAGTTTTAACGAATAGCAATTCATTTTTATTTATATAGATTATTGTTATTTCTTGTCCACGTGTCTTTGTGTTATTAAGTTCTAAATAAAGAAACAAAGTTAACGCCTGTAATGTGCCACTGCTGAGCAAATATCTCGCATCTCATCGAAGATGTCAATACGATGAGATGGATAAGACTTAAAATAACCACCACACTAGCCTACTACTGCTAATTGGTGATCTAAATTTCTAAACTTATTAAACACTAGCAGCGCCCCGCGATTTTACCCGCGTTATACCAGTTCCCATGGGAATTTCGGAATGAAAAATAGCCTATAACCTTCCCGTTAAATGTGGCTATCTATTACAAAAAGAATTATTCAAATCGGACTGGTAATTCCCGAGATTACAACAAACAAACAAATTTTACCTCTTTATAATATTAGTATCTTAGATATTGTTACTTAGAATATCTATTCACTAGCAGCGCCCCGCGGTTTTACCCGCGTTGTGCCCGTTCCCGTAGGAAATCCGGGATAAAATGTAGCCTATAGCCTTCCTCGATAAATAGACTATCTAACAGTGAAAGAATTATTCAAATCGGTTCAGTAGTTTCTGAGATTAGCGCGTTTAAACAAACAAACAAACAAACAAACAAAACAAACTCTTCAGCTTTATAATATTAGTATAGATTTCCTCAAACGAAACTACATCAAGTTATCTCCTCTTACACAGACATCCTCACAACATACAAAACCTTGAATACCTATATTACTGTTTATGTATAGATATATTTAAACAACTTGTCTCTTCTTCTATGGCCACGTCTATAGCTATGCGAAAGCGTGAGTAAACGTGCTTACTAGAACATTTTCGTTTAGTTCATGTTATTTTGAGTTTGTTTGGGGTTTTAATGGTGCTGTATTGATAGGATGTTACTGATAAGATTGGACTTATCAGTCTTGTTTTAACCTATAGACAAACATAGACTTTGATAGAAGGAAATAGGATCACTCATAGAGCTGTACGAGCTGGAATATTAATGTGATTGTGATTTAAAATATTGCATGCCATCGTTGTGGTAGAATGTATGTGTCCATAATTATTTGTATTATAACATCTATGTAACTACATTTCTGCAATAAATTGATTTGATTTGAATAGACTAGAAAAGTCTAATATTAGTCTGTAAAATCCCACCTCTGGGAAAGACCTAAATTGATGGCTTCCCAACTGTCTTAAAATATTAGTAAAGTAAGTGATTTAATAGGCAGTTATGTCCCACTGCTGGGCAAAGGCCTCTCATCTCATTGAAGGTATCAGTACAGTGAGGAGATGTCGTAATCACCACGCGCCTCTTCTGTGGGATAGTGATCTCAAACCTAAAGTTTTAAAAGTAAACACGCTTATGTCAACCTAAAACCTGTATCTGACACTTCAATATTGGCAAGCGATATGGCATCTTATATGCGATAGTGCCATAGATTACATAGTCTGATTCATAGACATGGTACAGTTACAGATATTTTATTAGTTTTCCTCCCGTTTAATTAAACCAAAGAAATAGTTAGAGATGAGAGGAAGTTATTTATCTAAATGTTTTATACTGTAGAGCTATAATAAGGTCTAGTTATATTTATCAGTATTTTCTATGAATATAGCACCTTAAAACCTAAGTCATATATTACAGTATGACTCTCCTAACGTGTTTAAAACAAAAACTAAATAAAAAAGAGTAAAACAGTTTGTAGTGTGTGTTTTTATTTTAAAAACAGAGTGTGCTTCGTTCGATAGACTGCAGTGTTAGACGATTTATGATTTTATAGTAGGTATAAATAAGAATGCTTTTTGAGTGGTTACTTTCAAAGTTTTATTTTATTTTGACTAACAGTGAATGTGTTTTATGATGTAAATAGATTTTTGAACTGTTCTGTGGTAGGGCGTTTGTTATTGTCAGCTTCAGGTAAGTATAGGATGTTGCGACATTCGATCGATTGTCGATCGATGGTCGAATATAAAAGTCGACGTTAATCGATTTAATATCGGTTTGGTAGAGTTATTCATTAATCAAATTGATAAATTGAATTGATGGTTTATTGATAAGCCGGTATTCATTTGTCTATCAATATAGCATAAATAAATTGTTCGACTTCGACTAAACTATTCCATCGACGGTATCGATCGACGATTGGTCGATTTCTGGCAACCCTCTTACTGAAGTTGTATTGGCCGAATCGCTACTGTTATCTAAAAATCGCTTAATGAGTCACAAATTCAAAACCACTTTAATCTTTGACACACAATACCAGTTGCCAATAAAAGTTAAATATGTTACAAATAAATTAAAAAAATAACTAGCCCATATATGATAGATGTCAGGTAAAGTTTTGTCACAAATAAAAAATGACACAAAAAATTTTAGACACAAATGTCACTTAGTCTTCTTAATCAACCAAATTTAGTCAACTTTTCAATGTTATCCCAATAAACATCGTTATTATCTATCGTTTCAAAAACGTATAAAAACCTTTAAAATCCCCAGGTTTATGGCCGCAAGAATGGTACGCCGGTGTCAAAGAGATAGCTGTCAAATCACCCTACTTAGTGTCACAAACGTCACTGCGTTCGGAAATGCGCGAGCTTCAGTACACTTCTGCTGTAAGAAATGATTCGGTGTCTATAAATGAGTTGCAAGAGTTGAAGACACAGATTCTGAATCTATTGGACCATCATCCGGAGGTGATGGTGATTGTCAATAAGTTGACGTTTGCGCCGTGCATGTATATATTGAGCGTTTATTGGTTGGAGACTTTGAGGTTAGTTTTTATAAAAGTAAAGTATAACTGCCTTATTCATAAAAGCTCTAACTAAAACACTGTTAGCGAGTGTTTTGTCTCTTTTGCTCTTTGGAAAATAAGGTATGTCAGAAAGGGACAAAACATTTGATAGCTAAAATGCTGCTAGTAAGCGTTTATGAATAAGGCCTTTAGCCTGTAATGTCCAGCAGCTGGACAAATGCCTCTTATCTCATTGAAGATATCAGTACAGTGAGGAGATTTTTATAGTTATTTTAAAATTTGTCTGGTTTTTTTTATTACGACTAATGCCCCTCTCTGTACTGACGTCTTCAGCGAGATGAGAGACCTTTGCTTGCAGTGGGATATCACAGGCTAAGTCTACTACTATATTCCTTAAAATTTATTGTTTGTGTATGGTGTCCTAAAGTTTTTTTTTTGTACCAAAATACTTAATTACTGTCTAGAGATAATGGTGTTATAATTAAATATTTGTAAATAGCTATAACTTTAGGTAGGCTTGTATTTTTTGAAAAGTAATGTAATGAGGGATGTCCCTCAATGTATTTAAAATATCATTCATATTACTTCAGTAACTGGCCAAAAAACGATTTGCTATAGTTAAAATGGGCTATTATCAAAGAGTGTCCCCACACATACAATACATATTTGTAAGAATACAGTGGTTATATTTAACGGTTGATTACTTTCATCAACTTTCGCTCTTATTCCGTTCCGCAGAGTGACCAATTCCCCCGAGCCGAGTCTGCAGCCTATAATAGAGTATTTGAGTGATTCAGCGCTACAGAAAGACAAGGCTGGCATGTGGCAGTGTGTTGCGTGGTATGTATTGTTCGTTGTTATATACATAGGGGAGTAAATAGGGGTGTTTGAGACTCTAGAGTCCCATAAGGGAGATGAGTGAGCTATTTGGAGTGGAATATATATGTTTCGTCTGAAAGTCGTCTTATGGCAGACTCAAATTTTCGAAAATGATAAAGCTATAATCAGCAAGAACATGCAATGAAGTGTTTTATACAAACGATATTTTTCTATATATTATGTAGTCTGATTTGGATATTTCAAAGTCACGAGCTTAGATAAAGCATGTTTACTATCATATTTTTATTCCAGTGTCGGTGACAAAGTATTCCAAAAGTTCCTAGACGTAATGTCCAATAAGGTGAAAGACGAAGCGCGCGAACGAGCTCTAGAAGGCCATGCTCAATTCCTACTGGTCAATTTCAATCATATTCACAAACAAATCAGGAGGGTCGCGGATAAATGGCTCGCCGGATTGGTGGATAGGTTCCCGCATTTGTTGTGGAACTGTCAGGTTCGGTATTTGAATTTGTAATGGTTCTTTCTCACTCATTGTTATCTACTTTCTCTTTCTTACATCTAAACTAATATTAGAAAGAGTTAATATTTATAATTTTGTTTGCACCCCTGCCTGCCTGCCAAGACTGAGGACCCGGGTTCAATTCCCGGGTCGAGCGAAAAAACCAATTTTGATATCTCCAACCCGCATTTAGCAAGCGAGGTGTTTTTGCCTAATCCTCCTCACTGTACTGATCTTAAGTGAGATGAGAGGCCTTTGCTCATCAGTGGGATATTGTAGGGTAATACCAAGCTATTAATGCAAAGATATATCTTATTCATACAGGTACTATGGTCCATGTTAGACATACTCCAAGTGCTAAGTTTCAGTCTAGAACTAGACGCTAATCAAGAGACGCCATTGTTGAAAGTGCCTGGAACGGACTTTACGTTGCAACTACAGGACACTTTGGAAGGACGGGAGGTAAATATACATTTTTAGGTGGCTACATTAGTAAATTTAAGAAATAGTGTCTGTCATGTTGTATAGAGATGTGAAGGAGCTTGCACTGAACAGGAATAGATGGAGAAGTCTGCATCGGACTCACTGACAAGAGCCTAGCTCTTTAAATTTATGATGATGACTATTGCTATTTCTATAGATATTTTTTTTGGGTATTATTGAGACTACTTTTGGATGCGTTTAGAAATCGGAGCGGAGCTGTGCGAAGCTCAACTGACTAATTACAATGCATTCTTCTTCACCGAGTGGATGGTCAACCTGACCAATCCTGGTGTCAGAGTTATTTAGCCACCAAAGGCCTCTGACATGGCTCAAGTAACGACTACTATCCGTAGAAAGTAACCAGGACCGACGGCTTATCGTGCCCTCCGAAGCACGGAATCATCTTACTTTTCGGGCAATCAGGTGATTCAGCCTGCAATGCCCTAACCAACTGAGGACAGTCTCACAAAGAGATTTTTGTGAGATATTGTCCCCAATGCATTACAAAAAGATTTTGACAATGTCAATGCGTTGTTTGACATTCCCAATGCGCTGTGATTGGTGAATCGGGCTCGGCTTCCATGAAAACGCACCACTACAGTAAATAATGTAATATTTCAGAGTATAGTAAAAGATTTCGCCGACCGTTGTCACGGTATAGTACAAGAGGCTATGAAATGGGCACCGCAATCAACCCGGTCGCATTTACAGGAGTATCTCAATCAGGTGAGTTGTAGACTATTTGTTCGATTGGGGGTTGATAGGGGGTGATTATTGAAGTGGGCGGGATGCTTTTCTTGGAAGCTCTCAAGTGAAGACTAAATGTGCCAAACATGTCACTGTCATACAATATCCAGCTTATCAACAGAGTAAGTTTAATGAAACCAGTCGAATTGAATGAATGAATCCGGTGTTGCAACGTCGAATTATTAGTTAACCAAATCTCTCGGCAAGAGTAGAGATATATATATGTCTGCGTTTCTATGCTTCCGGACGGTTTATAAACCATTGCGGGTAGTTTAAAATCGTTTTGTTTCACTGTATAATTCAACCATCTAGCGTCACAGCCTCCTACCAAAATTGTTGGGACGAAGTTCCTTATCGCGCGTTGCAAAAGGGGGCTAGACGGAAAAAAATGTAACGACACTTTTTACGTCAGAGAGAGACAGACAGAGAAACATGTGCACGCCAGAGAGTATCTCTCTTATAGAGAGCAAGCCAGAAATTTTCGTTTCGTCGCGATTATAAATATGATGGGTGGTCGTCGAAATTGAATGTTAAGCAACGGTTGTCGTGATCATGATTGTGATGGGTGGCCGTCGATATTTAATGTTAAGCAAGGGTTGTCGTTATCATGAATGTGATAGGTGGCCGTCGATATTGAATGTTAAGCAACGGTTGTCGCGATCATGAATGTGATGGGTGGCCGTCGATAGTGAATGTTAAGCAACGGTTGTCGCGATCATGAATGTGATGGGTGGCCGACACTTTTTGCTATAGTAAGCTATTGTAAGCCGTGCGGCGTGCGCATGTTTCTCTGTCTGTCTCTCTCTCTCTTATAGAAAGCAAGCCAGATATTTTCTGCATTGTCTTTCTATTTCACTTTGAACAGTGTGGTGTCGCGACGATTATTTTTGTTGATAATAAATAAACTTCGTTCCATCCGGGTGTCCCTTGACACCTCTCAAGTATTTTTCGTAGTAATGTCGTTTTAAACCATACTGAAATAGTTTTGTTCCCTGTATAGGTGCTCAACTCAATGAGGGTTCTGTTCCATACTCTGGCACCACTGCGGTTGTTTTAAATTAGTTTTATTGGACCGTCCAGGTGCCCAACTCGACGCTGTGGCACCACTGCGGGCTGGCGCTGGCCACGGGCGCGCTGCTGGGCGCGGCGGGGCTCAACCGCGTGTCGGCGCCGCTCCCGCGCGCCGCGCTCGACAAGCGCCCGCCCTGCGTCACGCACGACTCCGCCGCGCTGCTCGCCGTCGTGTCGCAGCGGAGTCGGTACGCGGGCGAGGTGAGTACACTAGTACACTGTTACGTGCATTACCAAATTTGAATGTATTATTTTGAATAGAAACTACATTTACGGATACATTTTGCTTTTATTTTACATCTAACGTTTCGGCCCCTTTCCAGGAACTTTCATGGGGTATCCGTAATCGTAGTTTCGAAATGAGTAGTATTGGCTTAAACGAGGTCCTGTTAAAAATGTTTCCTACTATTCAAACACGAGTCGGGTTTGAGATGAGCTACGGTGCGCAGGTGGCGGGCGCGGTGTTCGCGGAGGGCGGGGGCGAGGCGGGCGTGTGGCGCGTGGGCGCGCGGCTGGTGTGCGCGCTCAAGGAGAAGGCGGGCGAGGCGTCGCACCGCGCCGCGCTGTGGCGCTGCGCCGCGCTGCTGGTGCACGCGCGCCACCACCACGCGCACGCGCCCGTCGCCCGCCAGCTGCTGCACGCCGTCGGTACGTACACCACACGCTGATTTACCATTGGAGCAGAGAGTTGCGTTCTGGAGCCTAATTGGCCAATCACAACGCATCACGGAACAAGTTTAACAATTTAAATTCGCTGTCAATGCATTATGTTTTTTCACTACCAGTCCGCGATTATTAACAACATTTTCACTGTCAAATGTTTTGTCCGAAATACGCTATTTTCTGAAGAGCAAAAGAGAACCGAGAGAGAAAACACGTAATAATAGTAGTTATAAAGCGTATTTTAAATAAGGCAGTAGAATTACAGCGCTGCACCATGTATCTAGTTAATACTTACTATGGCTAGAGCCTTATATTCCACAAAGCTATGCATCGCCTCGGTTGATGAGCAAAACTCTCTGCGGTTAAGTATTGTCATAACAAAGACTCACCATGACACTAAAACGATCAAATTCCGTACATTCAAAAAGCTCAGGTGCAAGTTTCAAAAGCTCGATCTTACTGCGTGAAGCGCGGCGCGATCCTAAAAGTGTTGGTTAAACTCGATCCAAAATGTTAGATCATGTCACACCCGATCCTAAATACAGTATAGTCAACTATAGATCCTATAACTAAAGAATTATTTCCCTCAACAGCATGGTCTCAAGTAGAAGTATTCACCGAAGACGCAGTCACTACTGCGGTAGAATGCTGGCAATGGCTCACTACGGCAAGACCGGACTTGGAACTGCGATTGTTGCAAGAAGTGTTTGCCGCGTGGCAATGCACGGTGGACAGACGAATGGGCCTGTTCTCTAAACAGAATGAGGAGATTAGCCCGTTGGCGGCTTATGAAGGTAAGTTACTACGTTTGCACTTCGCTTTTATTTTACACTAGCTGCGCCCCGC
The DNA here is from genome assembly GCA_963082685.1 of Cyclophora albipunctata. Taxonomy (NCBI): domain Eukaryota; kingdom Metazoa; phylum Arthropoda; class Insecta; order Lepidoptera; family Geometridae; genus Cyclophora; species Cyclophora albipunctata. Next base: position 5,921,437 of record OY720133.1, read on the forward strand.
GGTTTCACCTGCGTTGTACCCGTTCCCGCAGGAATTTCGCGATAATAAATTAAATTAATAATAATTAAATATTTTGGCGTGAAAGCGTAACAGACAGATAGATAGAGTTACTTTCGCATTTATAATATTAGTTGGGATTTCTTTCTGACGTTTCGGCCCCTTTACAGGAACTGTGGTCACAGAAGTCTTCTGAATAAAAGCGAAGAATTTTTGGCGTCGGGATTAAAAGTTGGACAAATCTATATATAAAAATTACGTGTCACGTTGTTTGTCCGCGATGGACTCCTAAACTACTGAACCGATTTTAAATTTCATTTGTACAATTTGATCCAACTTGAAAGATAGGATAGCTTACATAACTTCATTCGAAATAAATTCATTTTTTCTTTTCCCCAGGCGCCAAGCTGGAGCCGAAGCCCCCATACGTGGCTCCGCACGCCGTGTGGGTCAGGTACTTGTGCGAAGTCGCCGAGACCGCCAAGTATAACAGTCTTGAGAAGGTGGAAATGCTCGCTAGTTTGTTGCATAGGTAAGTTTGATAGAAATGAAAAAAGGTGTTGGGTTTTCAATCTTGAGTTTCCTTAGAACATGCGTAGCTGTACCATGCGGTTTCACCCGCGGTATACACTCAAGTTCCCATGGGAATGTCGGGATTTTTATCACTTATCATCCTATTCCTGATCAAGATAAATAAAATAGAAAAAATGTCGGTCCAGCCGTTTTCGAGTTATATGTTACATGTTTCGAGTTAATTCTCAATATTCTGGGGTAATTTAAGACGATACACATCTTAACTTCTAATATTATTAGGGTTCATTTTCGAGTGTTTTTTGAATCTGCTAACTAAAATCTTTTGTCTTCAGAACATTACCTTACACTGTGGGCGACGTTCGAGATCACTTGAACAGGCACGTCGAAGCAGTAGGTGTGAGATTCAAGTAAGTACAATTAATTCTACTAATGTTATACAATTTGACAAGCCCGTTGGCACAGTGGCAGTAGTTTGACGATCTTTCTTTCCTTTCTCTGGCTGCTATCGTGCTGGCTGCTGCAGCTCTCACGATATGTCTCTCCGTAGACTGCTATCGTGCAGCTCTCACAATATGTCCCTCTGCAGGCTGCTGTTGTGTGGCTAGCTGCAGCAGCTCTCACGATATGTCTCTCCGTAGGCTGCTGTGGTGCAGCTGTCACTATATCACCCCCTAGGCTGCTGTGGTGCAGCTGTTCCTATATCTCCCCCAAGGCTGCTGTGGTGCAGCTGTCACTATATCTCCCCCTAGGCTGTTATCCTGCGCCCTCACTACTCCCTCCCGCAGGCTGCTGTCGTGCGGGCTGCTGCTGCTGCAGGGCGAGACGCTGGCGCGGTCGGTGGCGCGCAACATCCTGCGCGAGCGCGTGTACGCCGTGTGCCTGGACTACTTCTGCCGCGGGCCGCAGTGCCCCGCCAAGGCGGCGGGCGCGGCGCGCGAGGACATCATCTCGCTCATCAAGTTCTGGCAGCTCATGCACTCCGACAAGAAGTACTTGAAGAGCAGCGATATCGGCGGTGAGCTTTCAACTATCATATTCACGATTCCGTGCTTCGGAGGGCACGTTAAGCCGTCGGTCCCAGTTACTTTCTACGGATAGTAGTCGTTACATGAGCCATGTCAGAGGCCTTTGGTGGCTCAATAACTCTTGACACCAGGATTGGTCAGTTGACCATCCACTCGATGGAGAAGAAGACCAATCATATCTAATGTAGCATAGCATAAATAGGTCTAGAGGAGAATTATACTCTCAGGATTGATATAGGGTATGTTTATCCCTTATTTCCGACGGGATGTTTTTGGGGAGAAAGGGGAAACTTACTGGTTTCTCAAGTTTAAGCGAACACTACTCATTTTGAATTGAAACTACGTTTACGGATACACGTCGCTTCACTACATAGTATAAAATAAAGTCGTCTCTGTTTCGTGTCTGTTTGTCTGTATGCTTAAATCTTTAAAATTACGCAACGGATTTTGATGCGGTTTTTTGTAATAGGTAGAGTAATTCAAGAGGAAGGTTTTTATGTAAAAAAAATCCCGAAATTCCCACGGGAACGGGCACAACGCGGGTAAAACCGCGGGGCGCTGCTAGTTTGTAATAAGTTCAAACAACTCACAGCATTTTTCCAAAAAAACAACAGATCACAATATTTCAATGTTTTTTACCTTTACAGAATTCGAGATGACCTCAATGGGTCCCAGCAGTGGACAAAGCATATATACGTCGAATTCGCCGATCGACAACCGTTCGTCAGTCAACGGCAGTGATATAGGCAGTCGGCAGACTACGGGATGGATTAATACGGTACGAGTTATTCTTGGTTTATAATGTGTCTTTTATGTCTTGAAAATTGGAGTGTAGTATTAGCCTGTAAGTCACTGCTGGGCAAAAGCCTCTCAACTCACTGAATATATCAGTACAGTGAGAAGGATAAGCATACCATGACCATAGTTGATTTTTTTATTGGTTTTATTTTTGATCATTTTAATTCAATTTAATTTGGACTCTGGTTTCTGTAATTTTGATCTATTTTCTTTTGTTTATTATTTTAACCTCCTTTTATTTGTATACAATAGCAAACATTACAATAGTAAACAAAGTAGGTAGCAAAGTCTTTATTTAAGACCTTCATTTCTGACGCCATGTTTCCTATAATTATGTCAGAATCAAGTTACTATTTATTCTGTAATGTCTGCATGTCGATCAGTCCACATTTAAACTTATACTTACACCTGATTCAATTCAACGAAATTAAAAAAATAACATGTTTATTTGCATTTACGTCAAATCATCACTAATCGTTGACTTTGATGGCAAATCTGTCGCTACACAATATGATCCCTGTAGGTGCCGATGTCGACGACGACGCTGAGCAGCGGCGCGGGCAGCGTGGCGGGCAAGCGGTCCAACCGCAGCGTCAAGCCGCCCGCCAACACGCAGGATACCTTCGTCAAGGACTACGTCAAGAAGCGGAACCTCATACTGGAGTTGATGGTATGGACAGATTCTATTTAGATTAGATGTCTTTTCTGATTAGATGAGCTCTGAGGTTTTACCCGCGTTGTGCCCGTTCCCGTGCAAAGAACAGTGGGCGAGTCCGGTCCAAGAGCCTCCACGGATAAGACATATCCCAGCGATTTTGGACAAGTCTACCGGAACCATGGTCACAGAAGACTTCTGTAACCACGGTTTCTGTACACGGGCATTATTATCATTATTTTATAACCATTGTTAAATGTGTGTTAGCACATGTGACATATATGTCATAGCTAGCTCTGATTGGAGTCAGGAGTCGGTTTTCAACGTCTTGACTAGTAATCATAGCGTGTTTGGGCATGTTTGGGCAAGCCAATGTGAAAGTTTGCCGAGTGCAATCTTATTAGGTTGTCGAGAGCGGTCCGGAGTGAATAGCAGTGTACTTAATATTTTATGATTAAGGTTGTTGGGACCGGCTTCTAACAGTGTCCGGAGTCTAATAGTGTATCATGATATTATTATTTTTGTCCTAGGCTGTAGAAATCGAGTTCCTAGTAACATGGCACAACCCTTACGCGCGCGTGGAGGCTGCGGTGCCGGGAGAGGACAACATAGCGACGTGGCGATCCAAACCCAACACCGAGAGGACATGGCGCGAAATCGCCAAGCTCGCCTGGGACATCAGCCCCGTGCTCGGGGTCTTCCTGCCCGAGAGGTAGGACATTAGACATTGTACAGGACATAGGACATTGTACAGGACATAGGACACTGTACAGGACATAGGACATTGTACAGGACATAGGACATTGTACAGGACATAGGGCATTGTACAGGACAATGGACATTATACAGGACATAGGACAATACCCCACGCCGATAGGACATGGCGTAACCTCGCCAGGATTTGTTCTTTATCAATATGCAACGAACTCTCTCTAAATGTCATTTGTACTCAACATTTGAGTTTTCATCTGTATCAGCGATTTAAAATTATCCTATACCTAGTCAGGTCATAAATTCTGTCACATGTTTAATATAAAATAATTGAAACAAGTTTATTCTTTATGTAACCATTTATATACCAAAATGAACTTAACAAAACATAGATTCTTATAACAATAAAGTTTATTCAAAATGACCTCCGTGATTTTGAATACAGGCCTTTAATCTGCGCGGCCAGTCGTCTATCGCTGCACGAACGAGGTCCATGTCAATATCGGCGGCTGCCTTAATCAAGGATGTCTTGAGTGACTCCAAATTGGGATGAGGCTTTGAGCACGCCTTTTCCTCCAAGTGTTGCCATATCTTGTAATCTAACGGATTCAAATCTGGACTGGAGGAGGGCCAGTCTTCGTGCCGGATGAAGTCGATTTCACGCGCCGCCAGCCAGTCTTGTGTGCTCTTCGCTCTATGAGCTGGCGCCGAATCTTGTTGGAATACCCAGTGCTTGTTATTGAACATGATATGAGAAACAGGTTCCACAAGGTTCGTCAGGACTGTATTTTGATACACAACTGCATTCGTTTTTACACCTTTCTCACAAAAATGTACCTCTGTTAAGCCCCAATAAGAAACTCCCAACCATACCATGAGCGAGGATGGAAAATGACCTCGTTGGACACGCGGAATACGTTTGCTCGCTTCTTCACTACTGTGTGCGTACACCTTATCATTTTGTTTGTTGTAGCTCTCTTCTACGGTAAAAATTTTTTCATCCGAAAAAAGAATTTCCCGATATTTTTTTCCCGCGTACCGCTTCAACAAAGCGCGGCATCTCTTCAGTCTCAGGTCCATTAGACGAGCATTCAAACGATGTCCTGTTTTTCTTCGATATGCCCGAAGCCCTAAGTCTTCATTTAACACCCTTTTCACCGTGGTTCTGCTTAACCCCATCTGAAGGGCCAACAGTTTCTGCTTACGTTTGGGATTTCTTTGAATTCGCGCCTTCACAGCTTTTATCACTGCTGGAGTCCTAACAGACCGAGGGCGACCACTTCTTGACCTGTCATCTACACTAGAGTCTTCATTGTATCGTTTGATGGTACGATAAACGAATCTTTTGGTTATATTCAAATTTTTCAGTATGTCAAAAATTTGAATTGGCGCGTAACCGCAACGATGCAACGCAATAACTGCAACACGGTCTTCTTTAAGCGTCCACTCCATATTTAAAAATGAGTAAAATTCTAAAAAGTATACATTTTTATTTTCATGAACAATTCGAAATTAGAATTCAATAAACTTTTTTGTGGCCAGCATTCTAAAAGAAAAGTTTTTACTGTGTGACAATACTTATGACCTGACTAGGTACTTTCAAGGGAGTATTATCAATGTCCTATCGCCTTAAATAAAATGTTTGAACAAAATTAATATTAGTTTATTTAATATTAGAGTTTTATTTTAATGCAGTCTAACAATATTTTACAACACGACAATAACATGAGAAAAACACTTACACATAACAATTTTACTCAGTTTAATTCTGTCCTTAAACTTACAGGCTAAAGAACGACGGTATTATAGCGGAAATTAGACGAAAAGTGCAAGCGCAGCCGACGGCGGTCAGTCACATACCGCAGGCGCTGAAATACCTGGTCACCACGGAGACCTTACTCAACGATGCACATGAGGTATGTGCGTTTGGCATATCTGTCCGTAAGAGACAACGGTGAATTCGGGGCCTAATACTTTGGAAAGCAAAACAAAAAAGTGTCAATTGTTACATATTACGGAACAACATGTCTTCAGTCTTTTGTGACCACGGTTCCTGTCAAGCCCAATAAAAATGTAAAATAAAGTGTATCGTAATGTTTCAATTCAAAGGATGTCACTAATTCTATTCTCTTTGAAACGGGGGAAAAGTTGGTAACGCCTCGGTGGTCTAGTGGTATGCACTCGCCTGTCAAGACTGAGGTTCCGGGTTCAATACCCAGGACGAGCGAAAACATGTTTCTTACTTTCAAACATGGCTCGAGTTTGAGATCACCAACCCGCATTAGGCAAGCGTGGTGATGACGACATTCTCCTCACTGTACTGATATATTCAGTGAGATGAGAAGTTTTTGCCCAGCAGTGGGACAATACAATACTAGAAACGTGACCGAAGCGTGTTGAGGAACACTCAACCTCAATCGTACGTGAGTTCCCGTTCTTCTTCATCGAGTGGATGGTCACGTGACCAATCCTGGTGTCAGAGTTATGGAGCTGCCAAAGGCCTCTGACATGGCTCATGTAACGACTACTATCCGTAGAAAGTAACCGGGACCGACGGCTTAACGTGCCCTCCGAAGCACGGAATCATCTTTATTTTCGGGCAATCAGGTGATTCAGCCTGCAATGCCCTAACCAAGCTGATGACTGTCTCACAAAGACATTTTTGTGAGATATCGAAAACCAATAAATAATGACGTTTTAATTAATAGTAAAATGTTATACTCTACAGCTAGTTCACATGGTGACCTGGGCCCGCGTGTCTCCAGTAGAAGCCCTGTCATACTTCAGCCGTCAGTTCCCGCCGCACCCGCTGTCGGCTCAGGCGGCTGTCAGCGCGCTCACATCATACCCGCCGTCGGCTGTGTTATTGTACATACCACAATTGGTGCAGGCATTGAGACATGATACGGTAAGTTTTGTAGCTAAAGATGTATGTAAAAACCGGCCAAGTGCGATTCGGACTCGCGCACGAAAGGTTACATCGTCATCGACCGAACCGTGGTCACAGAAGACACAGAAGTCTTCTGTGAGCACGGTTCCTGTAAAGGGGCCGAAACGTCAGATAAAATCACTACATAGTATAAAATAAAGTCGTCTCTGTTTCGTGTCTGTTTGTCTGTTTGTCTGTATGCTTAAATCTTTAAAATTACGCAACGGATTTTGATGCGGTTTTTTGTAATAGGTAGAGTGATTCAAGAGGAAGGTTTTTATGTAAAAAAAATCCCGAAATTCCCACGGGAACGGGCACAACGCGGGTAAAACCGCGGGGCGCTGCTAGTGTAAAATAAAAGCGAAGTGTCTCTGTTAACGTAGTTTCAATTCAAAATTTACATTTTTGTCCAACAGATGGGGTATGTAGCGGAGTTAATAAAGTCTCTGGCGAAGAACTCTCAAGTAGTAGCTCATCAGTTGATTTGGAACATGCACACCAACATGTATACGGACGAAGAAATGCATAATAAGGACCGTGAGTATTGCTGTCTCTTTTACACTAACACAGAAGACGTAATTCTGTCTTATTCTTTGGTCTTTGGTACGTAAATGTCGCATAATAAAGATCGTGAGTATTGCTGTCTCTTTTACACTTACTAGTTAGACGTATTTCAGTCTCTTTCTTTAGTAACTAAATGTCACTAATACATGCCGTACATACTAATAGATGGCGCTGTAAAATTGTGCGAAAGAGGACGCGCATCGTTTGATCGGTGATAAGTTGTGTTAAAATCGGCTTGCAAACTACTTTGAGCATTATGGCAAACATTTTGACGCGAACCATGATACACACTAAATAAATGTGCATGTGCAATTACCTATACATGTATGATTCTGATAATTGGTGACCCAAAATCGAGAAGAGTGGTGAGAATGAGGGAGGCCTTTGCCCAACAGTGGGACGATACGGGCATGGAATGACTCAGGGGCGCTTGTGAGATAAAACTAATATCCATAGCTATAGAATGATATTACAGTCTAATACTTTTATTTATTTCAGCTGCCCTCTTCGATATACTTGAAGGGTTAACCAAGAACATAGTCGACGGTCTCTCGGGTCCAGCGAAAGCATTTTACGAACGAGAATTCGACTTTTTCAAACAAATCACAGATATAAGTGGAATTATACGACCTTTCCCGAAAGGGACCGAACGAAAACGAGCCTGCTTGGAAGCTCTGAAGAAAGTTACGGTAAGGGAAATGTGACTTTGTTTTAGTAGTAGTAGAGTCTAATTTAGGTTAATCTACTTGACTATATATTAATTTTATATAGTCAAGTAGATTAACTGTAGCATCATGTCTCAAGAAATTTAAAGTAACTAAGCAGTAAGTTCGAGTAGGTTAGTGTCCAACCGTAGTGTCGGAGTTTTTAGACCGCCTAAAGGCTTTCGACATTGTCTATCGATTGAAACGGTCAATTGGGTATTTGAATGTTATTAAAAGTGTACAATTTGAGAGATGAAATTAGTAAAATAACTAAAATTATGATCGAAACTGAAATCAGAATCAAAATCGTTTAAGAAATAAAGAAATTATAAACTCTGAAATATTCTCTCCTGTCTGATGCTGTCCCTTTCTTGCAAAACGATTTTTTGTATGCTTCGTCTATGGCGCTCTAACATTGTGACGTCACAGAGCATGTAGTGCTGTCTCTGTCTAATCAGCATCTTTGACCGCCTGTAACTCTCGAAATAATAACGATATAAAAAAAACGGATTTTAGTCTCTTACACGTGATAACAAGATAAGTTAAGAGTGTACACTACCTCAGTTCGCGTATTCAGATTTTCCCCTGAGCCGAAGCGGGACAGAAACACCTGAGCGCTTGGTGTTTCGGCCCGCGAATTGTAGGTATTTGCTCCCTACAAACATTATGGTACTCATTTGAAAAAACCGCAACATATGAATTGTTCTGTAAACCCTATTCAATTTACTACACTTTATTTTAATTCAACAACTTTTGTATTTATTGAGATATTAAGATTTTAGTAAAAATTTAGAGATAACTTTGCGATTTTTTTCTATCGAGAAAATTTCATGGAGTCGTGTTTTCGAAACATATGATCGATAGATTATATCATGAACTTTACCATACATACGTTTCAAAGTTAAATATTGAGTAACGAGGAATATATGGAGATCCCGCCGAGTTGAAAATAAGCGATTTGAGGTAGTATACACTCTTAATAGGAAGAATAAAAACAAATATTCAATTCCCAATTTTACGGGCCCTCTTCGGAGGGCCCGTGCTTCGGCACAATAGAGCTCAGATAGAAATGCCACTATCGATCACTCATCCAAGAGTTGAACCGCACGTTACTTCACAATTCCAATGAACTCGCTTAGTCAAACTATTTGACGAGCGCTTATATTTATTTTCTGTAATAAGGGAATATAATCCTATGCTTGTGTAATATTTAAGTCTAGTGCGTTTTCCATTGCAGTAGAGTGTTATTAATCAAGAGTATTGTATTACCTGACTATGGTACCATTGATATGATTGGTGGAAACGAAACGTAGGAGACACTCTAAGGCTAAGTTCATATGACCGCGCGGAAGTTTCAACCGCGCCTAGTATGCTAGTTCTTGAACCGCGAGTAGCCACGCGGTACCGCGAGGTTAAAGTTCTACAACCTGTATTATGTATTATTAAGTTTGATGTATCTTTCACTGGCTGTCCTTAAATAAATAAATAAATAAATACCAACCTGTTCAGTTGATCAGACGTTGACAGACGCATAGATTCAGGAAAAACAGACCAGCGAAGACGATTTTGTCAGCAATGTTTATGCCAGACCGCGCGTACGTATGCCGTCATATGAATGCTCCTACCGCGCGACGATGCGCGGTTATCTGAACTGATCCTAATTCTATTGTATCTAAGGTTAGTAAACAATGTTTTGTTTTCTACAGGTACAACCAGGATGTTATCTGCCATCGAATCCTGATTCCATGGTCATAGATATTGATTATAAGAGTGGTAAGTTTGCATTAATAATGTATCTATAACAATTAAGGGTAATTTTTCATTTCCTTGCGTCTGTTGAAACTGACATTTTTTTTACGTTATTGGTGCGTGAGCGTATGCTGAAGCAATCCGTCCTAAGACTTAAATATAATTTAGTTTTATAGTAGGTATGGTTGGATTTTTAATTTATTTATTTATTTCGAGTAGGTTAGTGTACCCTGGTGTTGGAGTTTTTTTGTGACCGCCTCAAGGCCCCCGACATGGTCTACCGTTTGAAACAACCGGGATCGACTGCTTTACGTGCCCTCCGAAGCACGGTAGCGCTCAGATAGAAATGCCACTACGGCCACCTATAGACAATGCATTTAGTTGTTTTTAGTGTGAAGTTTAATTTATGTTTTAATGTATATTTCACTGGTTGTCCTTAAATAAATTAATAAAGTTGCGTCAATTAATAAAATGTTACATTCCAGGCACTCCAATGCAAAGTGCGGCTAAAGCGCCATACCTGGCTCGGTTCAGAGTGCGGAAGTATGGCATCGCGGAGATGGAGGCCGTCGCCATGGCGATAGCGTCCGGCGAAGAAGTGCCCGTCGTAAGTATACACGTGAATAACTATGTATCAATTATCAAAATAGGTTCATCCGTTTAGCAGTGGTTATTTCAAACTTTTCAGTTTAAGTTTAATACTCGTACAACGTTTATGAACAAGATTTCGGAAACATGCTCATTCTTGTTGGGAGTTTTGGTCGTGCGAGTTATTTACGTCTTCTAGAATGTCGAAATGGTTTAATAAATAGTGTAATGAAAAATTGACCTTAATCCTTGGTAATAAAGTAGGTTTAAAGTGGTAATAAAGTAGGTTTAAAGTTGCGCGAATACAAGTTCGCTCTTCGTCGCTTTACGTCGCGTACTGACAAAAACGACTTTGTAGAACATAAGTAGTCAAATATAAAAAGATCAGTAGACAGAGTCCTAGTATTTGATCTTCGCGTACTCGATTTGATCTGCATAGGTATCCAGCTGTCAAACTTATCTGATAACTATGTAACAAGTAAGTAACTAAGCCTATAAGTATAAGCCTATAATGTCCCTTCCTATAACTACTGGCCAAATGCCTCTCATATCACTGTAGATATCAGTACAGCGAGGAGGATTAGACGTAATCACCACGCATGCCTACAGCTGCTTGGTGATCGCAAACCCGAGCTACGTAACGAATTGAAATAAAATAAACCAATGGCATTTCGAAAAGATAAACATACAGTGATTCTATTGGTTGAATGTTTTAGGTGGGCAAGCGATACTTGGAACATAAAGTGAGTCGATTCGTTGAAACATGAGTGCGCTGTTTCAGTTGAGCAATAGGCATGCAAGTGTCAAATGAAAATACCATTATCATAATGTCAGTCAAGTCAAATAATCTTGGATAGCAGATCAAATTTATACATTTTTTGTATGTAAATGAATGTATTAATTCGCTCTTTTAGTCGGCAAAATTTGTCTTTTATTTACATGTATTAATGTCAAAACTTGATCTCTTATTCAAGTTAGCCAGTCACGTTTAATTGATAAATAGATAATGGATGGACTTGAACTCTCCTATCATCTAACAATCGCATATTACTAAAAACATACTAAAATGTTTCTAAACACAACATACCCTCGGACCATTTAAAATGTTCACAAGTTAAAGAGCTACTGTCAAGTGAAGCCAGTTTTGTGCGTGCATGATGTCTGAAGTCAAATTAACCTAAGATATGTGGTGTAATTTGGTTGTAATAAAATGCGTGCGTTTGACGTGTATAGTGCATACATTAGCACATAGGACGTAATTTTGCGTGCTTCACTTACTGTGCGATTTCATTGGAGGGGAGCAGAGCTGTGTGGAGCTCAATCAAAAGTCAATGCCTTGTTTGACAATTTCAATGCGTTGTGATTGGTCGATTGAGCTTCGCAAACCTCCGCTCCGCTTAATTGGAAACGTAGCCTTAAGCACATTCGAAATATGAACCTTAATACAGTGGAACTTAGAATGTATTTCTAATATTTTTTTCAGGAGGAGGGTAAAGACAGATACACGTCAATAGCGTCCGAAGTATGGCAGGCGGCCATCTTCAAAGTGGGCGATGACGTCAGACAGGATATGCTCGCGTTGCAAGTGATCACGCTGTTCAAGAACATATTCCAACAAGTGGGCTTGGACCTTTATCTGTTCCCGTATAAAGTTGTCGCTACGGCTCCAGGGGTGAGTTTATTTATTCAGTGAAATCGCGATTAATAATAAAAAACTACATTTATGCAATCAATAATAAATTCAAAAATATATATAAATCCTTGCGCTAAACGACGAAATCATTGCATCACACACAAACACACACACCCTCACAGGCATCGACATCAAACTTATAACACCCCCCTTCAGCGATGTGGTCTTATTCATTTTGTATTCATACAATAAATATTATTTTTCTGCTTGCCAGTGCGGTGTGATCGAGTGCGTGCCTAACGCCAAATCCCGCGACCAGCTCGGCAGACAGACGGACATCGACATGTACCAGTATTTCATCAAGAAGTACGGAGACGAAACCACAAGAGAGTTCCAGGTGAGAACATAGTTTATTTCAACCGGCTTCCGTTATCCTTAGAAAGAGATTTTCTAGTAGTTTTTACGGATTTCAGAAAAGGAGGAGGTTTCTCAATTCGACCGAATACCGCTTTTTCTACTACATATATACATACGTATACCTCATATCTCCGACATTTTAATAATGTTTTGTACGTCATTGAATTTCATTATTGCTGGGATGTCTTCTTTATATATATAATTCTACTGTATGTGTGTATGTCACTGAACTCCTAAACGGCTGGACTGATTTGAATGTTTTTTTTTGTATGTTTGTTTGGGGGCACCCTGGATGGTTTAGATCCACACTAGCGACATCTATTGGTAGATAGATGACCAATAGATGACCAATCTTGTATATATACATCTTGTGTATATATGCGGTATATTATATATATACAGCTAGTATAGTACAAATGTTTGTGCAATCCACCCCTATTTTATTTATTTATTTACCAAGTCTCTTATATAAATCTATATGTTATACAGGCTGCTCGCAGATGCTTCGTGACGTCAATGGCCGCGTACAGCGTGATCGGTTTCCTGCTTCAAATCAAGGACAGACACAACGGAAATATCATGTTGGACACGGATGGACATATCATACATATCGGTACGTTTTTAGACTTTACTTTTGAATGTCTACTTCGAATTAGTTCACAGGACTTTGTATGAGTACTAAAAGGTCCTAAATTATATGAACAGCCGATTTGTAAAGGCCCCGGCTAAACTTTATTTTTGTACTGTGACAATTTTTCGGTAAAAAACTTGAGAAATTTCGTATTATTTTATAGAATTCCATTGAATCGTTTTTGGAAAATTTTTCGTGGAAACTGAACCAGGTGTCTCTAGTTATAACTTGTAGAAATTTTGTGTCATTCTAGCTGACACTGAGAAGGTAGATTTATCTTTTACCGACCTTCACAAGAAGAAGGTTGTTATAAATGGCATAGCGTGTGTAGTATGAGTAGTCTGGTGCCTATATTGTCATGTTTAATCTTTGTTTTTTTATTTCTAGATTTCGGCTTCATGTTCGAATCCTCGCCTGGTGGCAATCTCGGCTTCGAGCCAGACATCAAACTGACAGACGAGATGGTGATGGTGATGGGAGGCAAGATGGAGGCGCCGCCCTTCCGCTGGTTCTGCGAGCTGTGCGTGCAGGCCTTCCTTGCAGTCAGGTCAGTCAGTTAGACAGGAAGTCAGGCTGGCAGGCAGTCAGTCGGGCAGTCAATCAGGCAGTCAGTCAGTCAGGCGATCACTACATCACTGCAGATTGGTGATCACAAACTCGAGCCATGTTTGAAAAGTAGGAAACATGTTTTCGCTCGACCCGGGAATTGAACCCGAGAACTCAGTCTTGGCAGGCGAGTGAACATACCACTATACCACCGAGGCGTTGTTTTACTAATCCTCCCATAATAATATGCCATTTTATTTTCCAGGCCATATCAAGACGCGATTATATCAATGGTATCACTGATGCTGGACACCGGCCTGCCCTGTTTCCGGGGGCAGACGATACGTCTGCTCCGCTCCCGCTTCGCCCCCAATTCAACCGAAAAGGAAGCGGCCGCGTACATGTTACAAGTTATACGAAACTCCTTCCTCAATTTCCGAACTAGGACTTACGATATGATACAGTATTACCAGAATCAGATACCTTATTGAGGTAGGTTTGTTTGGTTTGTTAAAAAACTGCGTTTCGCCGTTTTATTCGTTCCTGTGGGAATTTAAAAGTATATATAGTATATTGAATGTGGATATCTTGTTCAATTTATCAAGAAACTAGCAGTGTCCCGCAGTTTTACCTGCTTTATCCTTTCTGTGGGAATTTTGGGATAAATAAATAACCTATAACCTTCCTCTTGTATGGGGCTATCTAACACAGAAAGAATTATTAAAATCGGACTGGTAGTTCCAGAGATTATTGCGTTCAAACAAACTCTTCAGCTTTATTATATTTGTATAGATGGCGCTCTCCCAAACCATGGACAAGTTTATAATCTAAAGATTTATAAGCTGCGTTTTCATTTAATTCTTCTAAACCGTTCCGAACATATTGCTTACTCTCTCTTTCATATAGTTAAAGAGAGAGCGAGCACGTGTTCGGAACTGTACAAGGTAGATAAAGCGGTTTCAAAACACCATTGAATACTCAAACGAGAATCAAATTAGGAAATATGTACTTTCATACATGTTTGACAATTATTTGTCATATTGGGGATTGCTTAATCTGGGTAGCAATTGAGTATTCGAGCATAAATTATGTATCTAATCTTGCGCCGAAATCACGTCATAGACAGTTAGGAAGACGTTTGAGTTTGATGAATCTACCGATAGATGGCGGTATTCAAACGTCTCATACCAATATTCAATCTCTAATACTATCTTGGATTGCTTTTCGACACAATATTAAATTACACGGTTTATTTAACGGTAAAACTGTGTTTATAGCAAGTAAACTTTAATAATATATGTCATTATCTATTTGACATTTTTCAATGTCAAATTTGACATTTTGGATTGAGATTGTTAATTTACACTTGCTGTAAGTCAAGTTAATAACCGTTTGACTACGACCCAAAATTTGAATATATCAAGGTTTATAGTTTTGCTATATTAATCCGATAGATGGCGTTGTGCAAATTGTTATATCAATAGGTGCGTGTATGTGCGGGAGTTGTTAATATACTAACAGAATAGCCCCATATAATAAAAGAAGCGGTGCCCCGTGATAATATCCGCATCGAACCCTATGGAAACCTTTCCTTATGATTGAGGATATCGACTAATAAATGTATTTTGTTTCACAAATCACAAAGCATTACGAAAAGATTTTTGACAATGTCAATGCGTTGTTTGACATTGCCAATGTGTTGTGATTGGTGAATCAAGTTCTTCATCACTGCTCCGCTGGCACTGACCTCTATTATGGACTGGCTGTTACCATACAAATGACAGCTAATTTTGTGTGGCAATTTGAAGCGACCCTACGAGTATCCCGAGAACTAATTCTGACGTTCACTGCAAGCAAATAGGGGTACACAGTCGACTTAAGACATAACTAATTTTAGTTCCATGGACTTTCGTATCTGCCTACAGCGCCAAAATAGCGACACTCAAATATGCACAAAATTATTATGACTGCAGCCAGTCCAGTGTATATAGAGGTCAGTGTCCGCTGGAAACGCATCCTTACTCCCAAATACTGGAACGCTACTCAAATTATGTAGCTCTCACTTCTACATAACTTTGAACCTGTGAAAAATTTATTCAATTAAGTTTTCTTAAATAAAGAAGAGTAGCGGTTGTGTTTTTCAGAGTACATATGTTTAAAATACAACCGGTAACCAAAAGACAACACTCCATTTTTATCGTTATAGTAGATAGACTGTATCTGTCTATGGTTTCAGAATTGTCTATTCCTACTATATTTTATTCAGTTTCTTTATTGGGTATTGAAACTCTAAACAAAGTTTTATGGTGTTTTTTCGTTTGTGGTGCATAGCTAGGTGGAGGCTGTACTTATAGGGTCATATAAACGCATATTACAAGAGTTAAGCTATCAAATGGTTTGTCACTTTCTGACATACGCAATTTTCTGAAGAGCAAAAGAGACAAAACACTCTATAGCAGTGTTTTAGATACACAGCGTTTATTTATAAGGCGGATAGGGTTGATTCTAATATCAAAATATTAAAGAATAAGGATGCCTTCCCACTAGACCTATTCTATGCTACGATGCTATGCTATTTCAACAGTATAACATAGTTATTTATGAAACCAAACACGTTATTGAATAGAAAAAATCACATTGGGTCGAATTGAAGCCAGATTTTCGTATAGGCCCCAAACATAATAATTACTAGCGTAGTATAGCATAGCTAATGTGGAAAGATACCCTTAGACTTAAAATAATTTATCAACTTGGTATATTGGCGGTATTTGATAATATTTTTACATTATCAAAATTGAACTTGTGTGTCAAACAAAAAAAACTGAGGTTCCCAAAGCACAGGCAAGAGGCTTGCTTTGCGCCTAGAGTCTAGATAGTCATTTAGGTAAAACGAATGTTCGCGATTGTTCATTTGTGCCTAGCTATGAGCTATGATGCTTACCTAGAATGAACGCCTAGGCTATAAGATCTAAGCAAGCCGCCTGCCTCTGCGTTCATAGCCTTAATTATTAATTAAATACCTATTGAATTTAAGACACTGCACGTTTAACAACTGTTTTTCTTTTAAAATATTAATAAAACTAATCTTCAATATTATGTGAACTGTATTAAAAGTTACCATGATAATGTAGCTTCAATAATATAACTAAACAAGAGTATAACACCTCTTTCAAAAGAAGCGTTTCCAGTCGTCCTGCGTGCGTTTTCTATAATATAAATCAAAAACGACCGAAAGGATTTTCATGCGGTTTTACCAACATGCAGAGTGATTCAAAAGGAAGGTTTGTGACTACTTTTCATGACAAAAATCCTTCAGGTATTAGTACAACGCGGGTAGTACCGCGGGGCATTGCTAGTATATGATAAACATAAGAACATCCGTACGCGCTGACGAGCGCCCTACTGCGGTGCGGAGGACGACTAAAGACGCTTTACTCGAGAGGAAATATAATAAAGCTATAGATTATTTTTTTAAACGCTTTAGTTGTTAAATGTTCTATGACGCTTTGAAAATAGGAATGGGTAAATGACAGATTGAAACCAACATTTTCTTGAAAGTTAAAACTCATTTTTTGTGATACTTATTCCATTTTCTAGTTAACTTTTTATGTTAGCTTTAAAGTAAAAACTACTTAAATCAATGTTTTGTAGTTAACTAGCATCGCATCGCAGTTAAACTCTATAATTTCTGAATAACCTATTTAAACAATCGCTTGTACTTACTAGCATCCCAGTTAAACTATCTTTGTATCTAATTTCAAAATAAAAAATCTAGAACCTTCCTCACGAATCAGTCTAGATCTAGACTATTAGAAAATACAAGAAACCCTTGTGTATTTTTGAGTTTTGACGAACAGACACACTCTCAATTTATTTCATGTTGACATAAACATAAAGTCAACAAGGCATTTACTCATTCCTGAATTTCAAGCATCAATAAACTGAAAAGCCTGTAAACACTCGTCTTGTGATGAAAATAAATCAGAATTGTATTAAATAATATATTTTATGTAAGTTAACATAATATATTTATTGTGTTCTAGACTCGTGACGTACTTAGACACTTTTAGGCGAATTTATTCCCTTGTTCGATTAGATGCATTGTTTCATTGGATGATCATATTTATTATTTTGTCAATAAGCATATCGGTTTTACCGCGCTTCCCGTTGGAATTTCGGGATAAAATTAGGCTATAACCTTACCGTTGAATGTGGCTATCCATTACTAAAATAATTATTAAATTCGGATTGGTCGTTTCTGATGTAAAGCGAGCAGTGTTCAAACAAAAAATAAACTCTGCAGCTTTTATTACATCGGTAAAGATTAGCAGCTTTACTATATCCATCCATAGAGAAAATCGTTCCTCAATTTATTTTTAATTTACTTCAAAATATAGTGCTGCCATCTCTTATCGAATGCTATCAACTATTACGAAATAAATCGATCCACGTAACATTGCGTCTAATTAGTTCCTGTAGGCTCGATATTAGGTGTTGTTTTTGAAAAATATAATGATTATATTGTAAATAGAAATGATTATTATCACTGTTATTCTATTCGGACATTCCTGTGAATTATTCTTGTTGTTGGATCAAATAAAATGTGGTAAAGGTATAATGTTGTTTTATTTTTGTATCCTCATTAAAATAGTATAAGAAAACAAGTGACGTTCGTTTTAAATAGTATTCTATTTCTTAAAATACAATAATTTAAATAAATACAATTAATAAATATAAATAAATACCCGAAAAAAATCACACACGGTTAATTAGACCCAAAGTAAGCTCTAAGCTAGTATTATGGAATCTAGTCAACTGATACTACTACATATACATACACAGATACATTATATGATTATACAATTGACACCCAGACGTCGTCGCCAACAACTATGTCTACACATGTTGACTCCGGGCGGGAATCGAACCCGCAACCCCCGACACAGTAAGCACTCTCACATACCACTGTGCCAACAGGCTTGTCATCAATATTGCACTAACAGTTTTTGTTTCATAAACATGTTTAAGTACTAAATATAGTTGAGAGTTCTTCTGCAATCCTCTCTAAGATTAATATAATTAGTATGGTGCTTGCTACTTACTTGTCATGAAAATATTATATATTGCATGTCTGTATCGTCTAATGCTTCTTAATTATGATAATACTCGGATTATTACAACATTAGTACCTAAATTATTAAGAGTAGAGGACGTCTGAAAACCAGCGTTCTACTGGGCCCTCGGTCCTAGTAGAACATTAGTTGAGACGCCTATAATACGAGTAGCTACATTATTTATTAGCTTTAAGTAAAACTTGTTAATGTCATTGACCTATTTATTTTTGGCAGTAAATTTATTTTATTTAATAAACTAGCTGTGCCCCGCGGTTTCACCCGCAGCGCCCCCGTTCCCGTGGGAATTTTGAGATTTTTATTCCTTATTTTTCTTATATAAAAACCTTGTCCTGACAATAAGGAACACATTAAAAAAAGAATCATCCAATTTGGTGCAGTTGTTCTGAAGTTATGCGCTTAGCAACAGATTCAGCGATTCATTTTTATATTATAGATTTGTTTACACAAAATCCATTCCAACTGCCTCAGCATAGGAAAGATAAAACTCAATTTTTTTAATAGATTTTTTAACGAGATTCAAATCTATCTCCTTCAAACTACCCACATTTTGATCTGGAAATTTTTGAGAGAACTCTCCTTTTTTACTTTTCTCTTCATTTTTGGCGGTTTTCTCCTGGTTTTTGGCTTGTGTTAGGATGCTGTGTAAGTGAGACAAAGCCGATTTTGTATAAAATGTTGTGTTTTCTTCGCTTGGCCCTTGTAGGAGTAGAAAGGTGTCGTACTTCATTACATCTATATTTGTGGTGTCTGTTTCAATGTATTCACTCTGAAAGGCAAAAAAAACATATTTAATAAATTATTTATGTATGTATTTTAAAGTCATAATAAGTCTTTATCACATTATTAACAAACAGACAATAAATGATTAATTTAGTGATAGGAGAATTTATTCTTTACTCGCCCCGCGGTGTTACCCGCGTTGTACCTGTTCCCGCGGGAATTTCGGGATTAAATATATCCCATGTGCTACTCTAATGTATAACCTTTGTGACTGTAGTTTCATCTAAATCCGTTTAGTAGTTTTTTCGTGATAGAGTAACAAACATCCATCCTCACAAACTTTCCCATTTATAATATTTGTAGGATAAGATCTTTAAGCATCTCATTTTTGAATTTCAAATTATGATTAGAGCTATTCTAAGCTTTTATGCTAAAGTGTATAAGTCTATATAACTTGGTATGATCGAACCAATTTTCACGAATTTTAACAAAATTGATGATTGGTGTAAGTATGTCAAATCATATATTATCAAACCTGTGCACATTTCTGAGTAACCGATTCCACTGCGACTGTTGCATTATCGAAATTGGTGTTACTCTTGAGATTGTCACAAATATCCAACATGTATAATGTCATCTCCTTCGGGTCTAACTCTCCGTTAAAATACCTCATCACAAACGCATATGAGGCCAAAACATTTGTAATGTTGAACTTTATGGCCGGAGATGGTTCAGCTTTCTGTAAATATTTGATAAAAAAGTATTATTTAGCTGTCCCGCGCGGTGGTTCCACACGCGACCCAATACATGTCGATAGTGTGAATCTAAACCATCCAGGGTGCCACCCAAACGCATACAAAAAAAATCATTCAAATCGGTCCAACCGTTTAGGAGTTCAGTGACATACACACATACAGTAGAATTATATACTAATATAAAGATTAAGTTCATAAATATAATATGGTGTAAGATTAGGGATGAGCCAAGATTAATTCACTTCGATTAAGCTAGTGGCTAATCCTGGTGTTGGAATTTTTGGTCAAAAACCTCCCACACCAGGGTAGACCAATCACCTGAGTACAGATTAGACAAGGTCACAGATGAGACATAAGTCAGGATAAGATATAGAAGAAGATGGAGCCAGGATCTTAGGTCAGGTGACATTGGGAAGTAGATGCAATAAGGAGGTTTAGGCCCATCTCGTAGCCAGATTTGGTAGCTAGTTTCCAAATGGGAGAAATAATCCCGATTCGAAGCTGGCTACGAAATAGGAATTCGAAAGTCCAAGATTTAGGATTTTAACTAGTAAAAAAAAAAATTACCCTAACCTACCGAATAGATCGTTCCCATTTAGTAGCTAGCTACAAGATGGGAAAACACTTTTCTCATTTCGTAGCTAGCTACCAAATCTGGCTACGAGATGGGCCTAAACTAATAAGGAGTTATAATGTGACCTTTGGTCAGTTGAGATAGATACATTGGTAAGTAAGATTGTCTATGTAGTGGCCAACCCTGGTGGTGGAGCTTTAGACTGTTTAATGGACTATCAACTGTCAACCAAGACTGTCAAATTTACGTACATTAGGACAGGTACAACATTTGGTCAGATGAGACATTGGGATCAATGAGAATGAATAAGGAATTCCATAACTATACTAAAGCTTAATAAGAAATGCCATAGTCCTGTCTTACCATTAACTGACCCATTTCCGGAACACTCTTCAGCTTGGGACACTTTTGGAAAGCTTCCTCATCTTTTTTCTCCTCATCTACATTTTCTACCAGCTTTTTATCCCGTCTGTACATCCACCATGGTTCCCATTGCGGCATTATAGATGCCGCATCACCTTTAAGAAAATAAAGTAATAGTTTATTTTTTTACCGACTAGCCGCGCCCCCCTGTGTTACTCGCGTTGTACCCGTTCCCGCGGGAATTTAGGGATAAAAGTGGCTACTTTTATCCCATAACGAGAACTTAGGCTTAAGTTCTCGTTGTTACGTCAGTTATCTGCCAGTGACAGTCAAAATCGGTCCAGCCATTTCAAACATTAGCCGGAACAAACGGACAGACAGACAAAATTTAAAAAGTGTTGTTTTGGTATATGTATCATGAGTATATCTATATGGACTTAGTAGAAAGTGGTTATTTTAATATTACAAACACTTCAATTTTATTTATTTGTGTAGAAGATAATATTATTGATATTAGATATACAGAGAGGCTTTTAAATCAATCAGTATGGGTAAGACGATATAAGATAGAAGAAAATATAAGAGATATGAAGTTCTTTTCATAGGAACCATGTCACCATGACCCTTAGTCTACTTGATGTAAATGATATTATTATAGATGAACACTTTAAACACTTACCTTGACTAAGTATAGCCTGGAATTCATTCTTTTCATCCTGAGTCAGAGCATTCCATATGGTATCAGAGTCTTCCAAGCTCATACCTTGCACACGATCATGTAAATCAACCTCATTTTCATCATCAGAGTCTATATTGTCTATGATCTGCTCTAGATGTTCCGTGTCCATGTCTTCTTCTTTGATCTTTTGTAGGATATCTATCATTCTTTGCTTGGATTCATTATCTGCTTGTAAAGATGATAGCTCTTCAGTAATACAGTCTCTGTAGAATGTTTCTGAGCATTCAACATGGTTCTCGGATTTGTAGCAGTCTACGGAGCAGTAAAGGATTTCGCAGCGAGGACAGCAGTACTTGCTTGTCTTCTCATTACATCTGTGAACGTCACGTCACGTCAAGAGATTTCTAATAAGTATTTTGGGGTTAACTTCTATGACAATTATCATAAAAAATTTAGTATTAAAGCATCTTGTTGGTTTATAAAATGGCCGTTAGTATTATAATTAAATTCAGGAAACAGAAAATTGGTGTATTTTCCACTTGGAAAAGAAAACAAAAGAATTGTAGTGAAAACAAATTTCGGTACTTACAGTCCGCATAATTTGTCATTATTGATTTTATTTGTGGCTTGTTCTGTAGACATATTGGTCGCATTAGATCTCACCAGTGTATGTTCTAATATAATAATCACAAATATAAATTTAAATTAATATTCGGCTAGTAATCTAGTAACACAAAATAAAACGGAATATCAACAAACAAATTGATTTTTTCCTACATTTGGCATACGGCTTTGACATTTGTTTGATGTTGAAAATAATTTGTATTTACTGTCACTGGCAAACTCGGAAAAACTGTCACTGTCAAAAGTTCGGTTTATTTATTTTTAAAATACATACATACATACATAGTACCTATCAAAATATTGAAAGAAAACAACTTTTCCCTATGCCGAATTTCCAAAATAAAGTTATTTCTGATAATAACTCCAAACAGTTCAAGACTACTGAAGCAGCGTAGTAATATAAATCTAGTAAATTAACAAATATTATGCCGGCAAAGGAACAATTTTAAAATAACATGGCCAAACCACAGCCCGAGTTAGTTGAAGACTTTTTTGGGGTCTACCTTCTTTACTGCTGTAATCCTAGGTACAAAGGAAGAACCTACATAGGGTATACTAGGGATCCTAATAGGAGAATAACGCAACACAATAAGGGGACAGCCGCTGGAGGTGCTTATAAGACGAGCAATAGAGGACCTTGGTAAGATGTTAATCTAAATAAAAATCAATGCTACTTTTTGTTGTAATTTTATAACTCAAGAACGGGCTCACCTATCCAAACCAAATGTTTAGGCTGTGTTCGGACTATTTAGTAGATGGTTTATGTGAATTTTGCACAAAATTGGTCGGGCAGTTCTTAAATTCCCACGGAAAGGGGCACAACGCGGGTAAAACCGCGGGGCGCAGCTAGTTTAATTATAATATTAAATTTAATTATACCTACCTATTAAATAGTATTAGGCTGTAGCTGTAACGACCCACTGCTGAGCAAAGGCCTCTCTCATCTCTGAAGTATAGGTACTTAGTGAGGCGTCTATGTATTGAAGAAAGATTTTTTTTTTAAGGTGAATCAGGTGCTGTTGAAATTTGTGAACCACCAATGTGGACCTGCAGATTTAGAAATATTGTTTACAAAGTATAAAACGAATAAGTAGTTTAACAAGTATTTTAAAAAAAATTAGATAGGTACCTGATTCAACTTATTTTGTTTTATGTTTCAGGAAAATGGTTTTGATAGTTCATGGCTTTCCAAATAACATATCAGCTTTGAGAGTAAGTACAAATTACTATCTAAAAATATATCAATTAATTTAGTCTTTATCTATACTAATATAATAAAAGAACTTTCATTCCAATTTGAATAATTCTCTTTGCAATAGCCATTGTCCATTAGAATGACTTTACATACTAATATTTACTTATTATACTCTAGCAGCGCCCCCCAGTTTTACCCGCGTTATGCCCGTTCCCGTGGGAATTTAGGGAATTTTTATACATTTAAACCTTCCTCTTGAATAGCTCTATCTATTAAAAAAAACCGCGTCAAAATCCGTTGCGTAGTTTTAAAGATCTAAGCATACTTAGGGACAGACAGACAGCGGAAAGCGGTTTTGTTTTATACTTCTTTTTCATCGAGTGGATGGTCAACCTGACCAATCCTGGTGTCAGAGTCATTAAGCTGCCAAAGGCCTCTGGCACATGGCTCATGTAACGACTACTATCCGTAGAAAGTAAACGGGACCGACGATAGTAGTGACTATGTAGTGATTAATATATATTTACTTTTTTCCAGTTTGAATGGGCCTGGCAGAATCCAAACAAGACGATACGTCTCCAGCACTTAAACCTACGTAAATTGCCCCGCAAAGAGACAGTGTATCAGTTTAAATTGCGTGTTCTGAGCGAAATGCTTCAAGTAGGTCCGTGGTGCAGACTTCCACTGATGATCAGATGGTTGGATGATGATTACTTTCAGGAGTTACCGGTAAGTGATAGCAGTGCTCTGTGGTTTTGGTGTGGTGTGAGAGTTTTGGGATTAAAAGTAGCCTTTAACCTTCCTTTTGAATATATTTATTCATCCTATCCTATTAATATTATATATGCGAAAGTTTGTCCGGATGTATATGTATGTTTGTTACTCTGTCACACAAAAACTACTGAACGGATTTGGATGAATCTATACAGTAATATAGGTTATACATCGGAATAACACATGGGATACATTTTATTCTGAAATTCCCGCGGGAACGGGTGCAACGTGGGTGAAACCGCGGGGCGCGGCTAACAAATATATGTAATTATTACAATCCGACTGGTAGTTACTGAGATAAGTCCATTAAAACAAAAAAAATCTAACTATTCAGCTTTATAATATTGTATTAGTATCAATTATTTGCATTATATTTTTGTTGCAGGCAGACAGACAACCTCCAAATCATATGAAAATAATCCATGGACCAATCAAAAGTAGAAACCTTAAAAAGAAAACCATAAACAACGACCCAACTCACATTGAATGCCTCATTTGCTCCAAATACATCACAGACCATAGACTTACATGCTTGAATAAAAACTGCGACCTCATTTGTCATTTGACATGTCTCGCCAAACTGTTCCTACCTCCAGGGGAGTATATTCCCATAGAGGGAAAATGTCCATTCTGTAGCCAGCATTTAAAATGGGGTGATTTAATCAGGAAAATGAAGGGTTGTGATGATAATCGTGTTATTGAGATAAATGATGAAGATTTAAGTGATGTAGATGAGAATAATAGTGACTTAGATGACAATTGGGATTGTGGGAATAATAGCCAAGATGATTGTAATAGTGTAGATGAAAATAATAGTAGTAAAGATGGAATTAATAATGTTGTAGATGTAGATGACGATATTGGCAGTCAAATGGGAAGCCAGAGTAGGAAACGTCGAAATAATAGCGAGAAAAGTGGGAAAACTCGAAGCAATAGTAATCAGTTGAAAAATAATGGTAAGATAGGTATTAATAGTAACAAAGATGGAAATAATAGTAAGAAAGGTAGAAATAATAATAAGAAAGATCAAGGTAATAATGGAAAAGATGTAATTATTAGTATTGATAAAAATAAATCTAGAAATGGAGAAAGTGATAAAAATAACGAATTACCTAGTTGGTGGCATGATTGTGATAATTATTAAGGAATAGAAAAAATAATAAAATATATTTTTTTATTTGCATCTAATTTTTATACTTTTGATACAAACAAATAGAAGACCTCTCTCTATCTAGAACATTTAAGGTGAAGAAATTAAATTAACAATCATTACTAATCTAAACCTCCTAATCCTAATCCTCAATGTACTGATATCTTCAGTGAGATAAAGAGGCCTTTGTCCAGCTGTGAGATATAACAGATTAACAGGTCGATACTTGACTTTTTCTTTTTTACGGATCCTTTGGTATTTTTTGCTATTGGCATTATAATATAAATTTAATATTTATTTAGTTGTGATTGGTCGATCTCCGATCCGCTTTAATGGAAACGCACCTTAAGTCATTAACCGGTTTATTTTTAAGCGCTTTTTAACTAAAACACTGTCAAAAGTGTTTTGTCCCTTTTGGTCTTCGGAAAATAGCGAATGTCGGAAAGGGACAAGCCTAAAATGCTGTTAATAAGCGTTTATGAATTAACACCATTAATCTATGCGGATTTAAATAAAAATAATATACCCGGACTAATTCACACACGGTTAATTAGACCCAAACTAAACTCTAAGCTTGTAATATGGAATCTATTATCTAACTCACTGATACTACTACATAAACATACACAAATACTTTATAAGAATATATAATTGACACGCAGACGTCGTCGCCAACAACTATGTCTGCACATATTGTTGACTCCGTTGAATCGAACCCGCAACCCCCGACACAGTACGCACTCTCACTGCCACTGTGCCAACGGGTTTGTCAACAGTAGATGATCTACAAATATTTGTTTTCTAATCGCTTTTAATTAGTTGCTCATTTAAATTCTTCGCGGGTTCTTGATCTATCATTATAATAGTTACGGTTATGCGTGAACGAGCGCATCTTGCCCCAATTTCACCGTTTCTACTCGTATATCGAACCTCGATCAGTTAAACTCGGTTTTAGTGCGTACATTTTGAAACTGTGATCTCAGTTTAGCTTGTGAACTAGGTTTAAGTTGATTGATCCGGTTCAGCTGTAACGGTGGTATTAGGGCTTAATAAAATGAAAGTTTGAAACTTGCTATGATACTTTTTTAGGCGTTCAGATAAATGGCTAAGTGTAGGGCCACATCTGCGGAACGTACGGCGCCGAACCTTCCGCTAAATACGCTCGTAGTGTATTTCAAGTTATCTATGACACATCAGTACGCGGCGTAATTTCGACTGATGTGTCATAGAGCGGAAGGTTCGGCGCCGTACGTTCCGCAGATGTGGCCCTACACTAAACTACACTCACAAAGTTGTCTTTAGTTGAAAATGTCATGTGTTCCTGACGTTTCGAACAAACCTTCTGTGCAATGTAAAACCCCGTAGTAAAACGTTAATCTTTCTTATATATAAAATTTTCATGTCACAGTGTTCGTTCGCGTACTCCTCCGAAACGGCTCGACCGATTCTCATGAAATTTTGTGAGCATATTGAGTAGGTCTGAGAATCGGCCAACATCTATTTTTCATCCCGACATTCCCGCGGGAACGGGTACAACGCGAGTGAAACCGCGGGGCGCAGCTAGTAATGTGTAAAAATCTCGAAAGTCCTTAAACGTAGATTCAATTTATACAAAAGTCTAAAATATGGGTGTGTCAACTTGACTCACTCAGTATAAATTTGTCACTAAATAATGACCCGCTAAACTTTCTGTCTGTGACTAACCAATTGGGATTACAAGTCTATCTCTAAGTTTTATTCGCCTACTTATTATGAAGAGAAAGTTATAAATAACTAAGTTATTATTAAGTATAACAGTGATATAAAGTCATCGTGTTTAGTTAGTATAAAATATATGTTTTTTTTAATTTGGTAAATTATACTACGCCCATTGATTGGGTATAATAATTCGTCGTGACGAGTACTTATAAACCAAGGAGACATACACAAATTACTGTCAATTCTTCCTTTATTCGTGTGATTTTTGCTTATTACAAACCTCTTGAATCATTGTATGTTGGTGAAAATCGCATGCAAATCCGTTCAGTAGTATCATCTTTTTGGAGACTGTTGTATGATATGTATAGATATATGTATAGATAGATATTCTTTAGAGATTAAGCATAAATTTGGCTTCTTTCGTTATATTATCATTTCTAATTTATACTGAGTATAAGTATACCGAGTGATAACGGTTTTATATTATTCCAAGCTCTTATATTCTGATTATACTTTTTTTATTACTTACCTGCTTTACTTCCGCATATTAAAACAATTAAGGAAAAAATAAGAATAAATACTTTGTATAATAATTTATAATTAGTTAATTGCCAGGTACATTAATAAATAATTTAATAAATGCGGTAAATATTTACAAGATTATTCATATAGTTAACTACATTACGTTTACAATTTGTATAAAAAATAATAAATTACTTAAATTCTATTCAGTACTAAACAATATATACAAACGTAACCTTTATTTAAATTACAACAGTGTGAATTGCGATTTAATTAGATATGACCTAAAAAATCATAATTATTTAATTTATTTCTAGTCTAGTTGTACAATAACACAACAATAAATTATTATTTGTTTTAAATGATATTATACAGTGAACAATGTTATTTGAAGTACTTAGCTAATTGTACAAAAAAGCTTTTTTAAAATATATTTAAACGTTAATTTATATAATCATTGCCAATAACAACAATAACAATAATTTAGCACTAACAAAGAAAGATTTAAATAAGAATTTTCTACTTATGTACTACTATTATTTACAAAAATAACAAAAAATAAATAAATATTTTACATACTTACAAAAATTATACATCCAAATAAATGCGTTACATTTGGTATCAATACAACACTATTTTTTACTTCTTTTTTATATTAATAGTCATCGTCAAATATATCTTCGTCGTCTCCAAAATCATCATCATCATCTGCCCCTGGAGGTACAAAAGCACCATTCAGGATCTCACCCACTGGTTCTTCAAAACCAAGAACTTTAGCGAACCCGTAAACCAACCTCATTACGACCAACCTCGTGAAATCCACAGGTGAAGTCTCTTTCCGTTGCAAAATCATCTGTTTTTCAGTAGGATAGTCCCGAACCTTCTTTCTCATTTCACAAGGACACAGGATTGCCGCGAAAAGTATTAAAAATAGAAATCGCGACATTTTTTTTCTCACTTGTTTCTTCCCGCCAATTTAAACGTCAAAGTCAAACTTCGTTCTTTTAGTCCAGTTTTTTAATTGTTTCTATAATAACGATTTTTTGTCGAAGTATTTTAATAATTATGCTTTAGTTGTTTATTTTTGTTGCATAGCTTGTACGAAAGTGAAGTGTTTGTCACCGTGTAACGGAATGCAATGAATGAATTCGCGTGTTGAGGCAAGCAGGTCTGTTGCTATTGTATGCGTGTGGCTAACTGTCCGGGCTGACATTGCAAAGAAACTTTTTACAGTTATCTCATCGAGCATATTGGGCCGGCCAGTCAGGTGAAAAGGAATTTCTTTTTGTTTTTTCCTTGCGATATTGAGCCACAGATTCTCAATTCAATTATAAGATCCAATTTTAAATGTGGGTCATTTTTATATTTATTGTTTTTAGAATCAAAACTGCTAAGGGAAAGAAAAAAACGAGAAACGCTGAAAAAATGTAAAAAATTATTATCAATTTATTAGTTATTACTGTGCTGTGCAGTACCAATTTACAAAATATTACCACCAAAGAAACACTGTTACTTTCTGATTAAAAGTGAAAAAAACTTCTGGCAATATACCTACAACTTAGTGAAATGGTATTTTTGACCTAATACGGCACTTGAGTCATCATGCCATTTTAAAAGACAAACCATCTCAATAAAGATTAGTAGATCCTTCTTTATTTGTAAACCATAGACCATAAAGAAAGTGTGAATTATGTTATTTATTCTAGAGACGTGTCATTTCGACCAGTTTCTAGTTCAATAGGTGATGGTGCGATTTCTTACCGCAACACTATTAGACACAGTATCCGTAAAGACTCCACGATTTTCTGCGGTTAGATTTTATATGATTTCTGATTGATCGCCAAAAATAGAAGATGGTTTCGCGTCAACCTTCTTATATTTAACCTGAACGACGATTTTATGTGTGTGAAAAGATTAATTAACTGGCAACTCTGCCCAATTTATGCTAATCTATATTAATATTATAAAGCTGCAGAGTTTGTTTGTTTGTTTGAACGTGCTTATCTCAGAAACCCTCAATCCGACTTGAAGATTATTATTTTAATGGATAGCCATATTCAACGGGAAGGTTATGGGCTATTTTGCTTCCCGAAGTATCCACAGGGGTAGGCACGACACGGGTTAAGTTGCAGGGCGTCGCTAGTTTTATTATACTAGTAAAGTAAATCCTAACGGCTAATTACAGTGGATGGATAAAAAATGGTGTAAATCTTGTATGTATAGGTAAGGTATGATAATACTCTATTTTTTCTCCTGAAGAGGAAAAGGTTTAGTGATTTTATTTCATTCTTACTTTATCTCTAAAACTTTTTCCTCTTCAGGAGAATCGTCTTCGGCTGGAAAATTGGCGACATTGGTCCGAATTTAGGGACAAGTAAGAAAAAAAAGAGAATTACGTATACTCAATACTAAAGGTCCATTTTGCTTCGTATATTACTACCTGCATTAAATCTTACGAACTCGTTTTTAATACACATTATAAAACATTAGATAAGTATTATAGATCTATCTACATAGGTAAGTCTAGATTTTATACAAGCACTACTTATCCCCTAACAATAGAATTATCTTGAGATCTCACTTGATCTAAGCCATTATCAACGTAATGTCATTAGCCTATAATAATAGGCGTTGCTCCGTGACCTGACTGACAAGACCTAGGTACTAGGCTAGGACCTAGATCTGCGACAGTTCAACGTCACGCTGTCTCTGAGACCTACATACAATTTCTAAGTACTATCTAATTCTAAGTAATATACATTTAGATCTCTATCTTTATATATACTAATATAATGCTGAGGAGTTTTTTGTTTGTTTGTTTGAATGCGCTTATCTCAGTAACTACCCGTTCGATTTGAATAATTCTCTTTGTCATGGATAGCTACGTTCAACAGGAAGGTCATGGGCTATATTTCATCTCGAGATCCACAAGAATTTTTCAAAACGGACCACTAGTTCCTGATATTAGCGCGTTCAAACAAACAAACTCTGCAGCTTTATATTCAGTGTAGATTTAACTAGCAGCGCCCTGCGGTTTTACACGCGTTGTACCCGTTCCTGTGGGAATTTTGGAATGAAAAATAGCCTATAACCTTCCCGTTTAATGTGGCTATCTATTACAAAAATAATCATTCAAATCGGACCGATAATTCCTGAGATTACCTCGAACAAACAAACTTACAAATTTTACCTCTTTATGATATACTAGCAGCGCCCCGCGGTTTTACCCGCGTTGTGCCCGTTCCCGTGGGAATTTCGGGAATTTTTTACATAAAAACCTTCCTCTTGAATCACTCTACCTATTACAAAAAACCGCATCAAAATCCGTTGCGTAATTTTAAAGATTTAAGCATACAGACAGACAAACAGTGTGACAGACACGAAAAAGAGACGACTTTATTTTATACTATGTAGTGATGTATAGATGTGTGAGAAACCGAATGGCAAAACTAGTAAATTAATTTAAATCGATCGTGCCTCATATTGTGATTTAAGATCTATATCTTACGAGTTCGTTACGCCATACTAATTTGGTATTATAATTGTTTTAATTACGTAGAAACTACGACACGCGACTGAGTTAGACAGAAAAAAAAATTGCTGTTATCATTGTGCGATCTAATGTAAGATCTTCTTCTTATCGAGTGGATGGTCAACCTGACCAATCCTGATGTCAGAGTTATTGAGCCGCCAAAGGCCTCTGACATGGCTCATGTAACGACTACTATCCGTAGAGAGTAACCGGGACCGACGGCTTAACGTGCCCTCCGAAGCACGGAATCATCTTACTTTTCGGGCAATCAGGTGATTCAGCCTGCAATGCCCTATCCAAACTGAGGACAGTCTCACAAAGTGATTTTTGTGAGATATCCTCACCGGGAATCGAACCCGGAACCTCCGGATCGTGAGCCGAGTGCTCAAACCACTGGACCACGGAGCCTGTAATCTATACTAATATTATAAAGCTGAAGAGTTTGTTTTGTTTGTTTGTTTGTTTGTTTGTTTGTTTGTTTGTTTAAACGCGCTAATCTCAGAAACTACTGAACCGATTTGAATAATTCTTTCACTGTTAGATAGTCTATTTATCGAGGAAGGCTATAGGCTACATTTTATCCCGGATTTCCTACGGGAACGGGCACAACGCGGGTAAAACCGCGGGGCGCTGCTAGTGTTAGATGATTGGTGAAGAGTAATGCGAGATGGTCTTGCAAGTTAAGTCATTTTAAAATTACCCCCGTTGTGGCCGTTTCCGTACATTGCAAAAAGAATTATCCAAATCGGACTGGTAATTCCTGAGATTAGTTCGAACATACAAACAAACAAGATTAAAAAATTTGCCTCTTTATAATATTGGTATAGATAAAAATCTAAAGTTATAATTAACTTGCATTATATTAAACTAGCAGCTGCCCCGCTGTTTTACCCGCATTGTCCCCGTTCCCGCGGGAATTTTGGGATATGTAGTGAAGTGAATCAAAATCCATTCAATAGTTTTTGATTGAAAGAGGAACAAACATCCATCCATCTTTACAATCTTTCTTTCACAAGCACTTACAAAGTACTAGCTGTGCCCCGCGGTTTCACCCGCAGCGCCCCCGTTCCCGTGGGAATTTTGAGATTTTTATTCCTTATTTTTCTTATATAAAAACCTTGTCCTGACAATTTGGTGCAGTCGTTCTGAAGTTATGCGCTTAGCATTCATTTTTATATTATAGAATTAGTTATTCGGGTTGCCTACTGGACCTCTACTCAAAGGCGAGTTTTCATTTTGTTACGTCCGTTAAACTAACGTTTTGTGTTAACGTTTACTGGTGCATCACCGTAAGCTGGAACAACCCGTCCTTAATGCACTATCTATACTGTACGCGTTGATGTCTTTTGTATGGAGAAAGCAATAAATAGGATCTGATTATTAGTACAGTGAGCGCAAAAGTAATAGCTTCTTTACGGTTACAACTACTCATATTGACTGTTCATGTCGTAGTTTTCCTGAAGATTAATCTTATATATAAAATTCTCGTGTCACAGTGTTCGTTCGCGTACTCCTCCGAAACAGCTCGACCGATTCTCATGAAATTTTGTGAGCATATTGAGTAGGTCTGAGAATCGGCCAACGTTTATTTTTCATCCCGAAATTCCCGCGGGAACGGGTACAACGCGGGTGAAACCGTGGGGCGCAGCTAGTAATTTTATATGTAAAGTAAAAACTACAATAGCCTACTCGCTCAATCTAACAATGCCTTATCTAACTACTTAAAGTTTCTTTGTACAGAAGCACGGAAGTGCGTAGTATGTACGAGTATCATTCATTTATAACGAATAGGGTAGTGACCAACCTTGGTGTCGGAGTTTTTAGACCGCCTAAAGACTCCAACATGGTCTAATGATTGAAAGAACCGGGACCTATTGCCTAACGTGCCTTGAAGGAAGTTCCTTATCGCGGGTTGCGAAAGGGGGCTAGACGGAAAATGGTAACGACATTTTTTAGGCCAGAGAGGGACAGACCGAGAAACTTGCGCACGCCAGAAAGAGACAGATAGAGAAACATGCGCGAGAGAGACAGACAGAGAAACATGCGCGGCGCGCATGCACTCTGGCATGCACATGATTCTCTGTCTGTCTCTCTCTCTCTCTCTCTCTCATATAGAAAGCAAGCTAGAGATTTTTTTTCGTTTCGTCTTTCTATTTCGCATTGAACATTGTGGTGTCGCGACGATTATTTTTGTTGATAATAAATAAACTTCGTTCCATCCGGGTGTCCCTTGACACCTCTCAAGTTTTTTTTCTATCAGCCACCCATCTTAATAGGAGTCAAGTTGCACGTTGCTTAACTATCTCACTGTAGTGTAGTAGTGTGTGTCAGTTCTCTGTTGTAAGAAGGATAGGTCTTACATTACTGCACTTTCCATACGTTAGTGATCCCAAAGTGAACCGAATATGGAGCATAATGTTCAATATAACATCCAACGCACAATCACTTAGATTGAATGCGGTCCTTAAAAGTATATCGAAAACATGCTACACTTTCACCGATGACCTAATAAAATTAATACGGTGAAGACATAAATATTATCGGAAATAGGTGCTTGGTTTGACAACTATGTATCTTTAACTGACTCCAAAAAAGGAGTAGGAACTTTGATTATATTTTTAATGAATTTATTAGTTCTTGTTCGTGACATTAAAATATTATTAGCCGAGCCCCGCGGTGTTACCTGCGTTGTACAAGTTCCCGCGGGAATTTCGGGATAAATTGTATCCCATGTGTTATTCTGATATATAACCTATATTACTGTAAAGTTTCATGCAAATCCGTTTCATAGTTTTTTCGTGAAAGAGTAACAAACATACATACATACAGACATCCTCACAAACTTTCGCATTTATAATATTAGTAGGATTGTTATATTGTGGGTTTTCCCACTGCTGGGCTCCTGGCAAATCCTTCAATTTGCGTTACTATATTTTATTAATTAAATGCTACTAGATAAATCCTCCTCACTGCACTGATATCTTCAGTGAGATGCCCTTTACCCTCAAATATAACATAACAGGCTAATGCTTTTTGTTTGATACATAAGCGATTGCAAGAGTACCTTACTCAAATGTCTTCTGTAAATCACAAAGACAATTAACATTTATCACAAATTCACTTCTTCTTCACCGAGTGGATGGTCAACCTGACCAATCCTGGTGTCAGAGTTATTGAGCCGCCAAAGGCCTCTGACATGGCTCTTGTAACGACTACTATCCGTAGAAAGTAACCGGGACCGACGGATTAACGTGCCCTCCTAAGCACGGAATCATCTTACTTTTCGGGCAATCAGGTGATTAAGCCTGCAATACCCTAACCAAACTGAGGGCAGTCTCACAAAGAGGTTTTTGTGAGATATTGTCCCCACCGGGAATCGAACCCGGAACCTCCGGATCCTGAGCCGGGCGCTCAAACCACAAGACCACGGAAGCTGTTAATACATAAGCGATTGCAAGAGTACCTTACTCAAATGTCTTCTGTAAATCACAAAAACAATCAACATTTATCTCAAATTCACTAGAAACTACATTCAACTATAAAAGCGGAGATTACACAAACACTTAGCATAAAAAACCGGCCAAGTGCGAGTCGGACTCGCGCACGGAGGGTTCCGTACTTTAAAAAACGGCAAATAATCACGTTTTTTTGTATGGCCCCCTTGAATATTTGTTTTATTTTATTTTTAGTATTTGTTGTTGTTTATAGCGGCAATAGAAATACATTATATTCTGTGAAAATTTCAACTGTCTAGCTATCACCGTTCCAGCCTGGTGACGGACTGACGGACTGAAGGACGGAAGGACGGACAGCGAAGTCTCAGTAATAGGGTCCCGTTTTTACCCTTTGTACGGTACGGAACCCTAAAAACAATAATTTTCACTACATAAGAAAGTAATCATAACCTCTTTAAGGCCAGAAGGAAATGGGAAAATCTGTTTAAAATATACACCATTAAAAATAATCAGAAATCGACTGTATTTCAAACTGTTTAAAGTTCAATTTGGTGAATCGTTTTGGTGTTTACATGCAATGAAAGTGGGCTACTTAAGCTCAAGTTTAAGGCGATGCAAATCATATGTATTTATTTTATTGTGCGTAGGTAAGTTAATAGTGCATGCATTTTGTGCGTATGCATTTATGTACGTTTTAAATGGTAAAGTTAGTTGAGGATAAAATTAGTTGAAGTCGTGGTTTTACGATGGTTTCAAATGTATTTTGGCCATAGCCATTTTAGTATACTTACCATAGACATACTAAAATTATTCTACTTAAACTTAGGTGTATTTCTATTGAAGCGCAGCGGAGCTTAGAATAGCTTAATCGACTAATCACAACAGTGAAGTTGTCGATATCTTTTCGTAATGAGCTGTGATTGGTCCATTGAGCTTCGCACAGCTCAGCTCCGCTTCTTTGGAAAGCGGAGCTGTAGAGATACTTGTTGATGGACCTTTTTCTATTTCTCTATGTTAGTCTTTATATGACATTTCATTCACTTTTTAAGCTATTGCATAGCTTCTATCGCGGGCCTTGAGCGCGGGGACCAAATCCAAAAATTCCGTAACGAAAAAACCTCACGCTTACCCGATCCGACGGGAAGGAGGTGTGGCTTGAAGGCCGTGCATCGTCTAACGTCGTTTCAGTTCGGCAGTCTTCGACACGGCGTTGTGTGCGATTGTGCGTTGGGGTGAGAGGGGGTGAGAGAGGGTGGTGAGAGAGGGGGGTGAGAGAAGGTGGTGAGAGAGGGGGTGAGAGAGGGGTGAGAGAGGGGTGAGAGAGGGGTGAGAGAGGGGTGAGAGAGGGGTGAGAGAGGGGGGTGAGAGAGGGGGTGATAGAGGGGGGTGAGAGAGGGGGGTGAGAGAGGGGGGTGAGAGAGGGGGTGAGAGAGGGGGTGAGAGAGGGGGTGAGAGAGGGGTGAGAGAGGGGGGTGAGAGAGGGGGTGAGAGGGGGTGAGAGAGGGTGGTGAGAGAGGGGGGTGAGAGAAGGTGGTGAGAGAGGGGGTGAGAGAGGGGTGAGAGAGGGGTGAGAGAGGGGGGTGAGAGAGGGGTGAGAGTGGGGGGTGAGAGCGGGGGGTGAGAGAGGGGGGTGAGAGAGGGGTGAAAGAGGGGGGTGAGAGCGGGGGGTGAGAGAGGGGTGAGAGAGGGGGGTGAGAGAGGGTGGTGAGAGAGGGGGGTGAGAGAGGGGGGTGAGAGAGGGTGGTGAGGGAGGGTGGTGAGAGAGGGGTGAGAGAGGGGGGTGAGAGAGAGGTGTGAGAGAGGGGGTGAGAGAGGGGGGGTGAGAGAGAGGAGGCGGGAGGGGTGAGAGAGAGGAGGCGGGAGGGGTGAGAGAGAGGAGGCGGGTGGGGTGAGAGAGAAGAGATATCAAATATATCAAATATAATTGCATAAGTTGATACAAAATGCTATGCAATAGCTTCACCGCGGCAGTCCCCGAGTGCCACACGTCTTTTTTTTTTTCAACTACATTACAATTAAGTTAAATTACTGTGACTGATATACTCGTATCAGTCAGGTCATCAGTCAGCCAGTAAAAATCGTATTAAAATCGGATCAGACGTTGCAAAAAAAACAGGCCAAACTAGTTACGAATACAAGCCTACAACTTTCTTTCAATTCGCACTATAAACAATAGATCATCAAAATCGGTTTAGTTTTAATTATTATGATATGTACCTTTCGTTGTCACCTCATTTGAGGATGAAAGTGCAAATATTTATTAACAAAGTGTTCCAAATTTTCACTTTCGTTTGTAAACTCTTGACCGTTCTTTTAACAAAAGTGACAAATTAAATTAACTATGCTATGGTTATATTGGAAAACAACCTCAGTATCTGACTTTTGACAAACCTGTTGGCACGATGGCAAGTGAGAGCGTTTACTGTGTCGGGGGTTGCGGGTTCGATTCAACGGAGTCTACAATATGTCTATAATATAATAATATGACATAGTTGTTGGCGATGACGCCCTGGGTGTCAATTATATATTCTTAAGAAGTATTTGTGTACCTTTCCGCATATGTAGTAGCATCAGTTGGTTAGGTTCGATAATACGACTTTAGGGCCTAGTTTCGCTTAAATAAACAGTGTGTGATTTTTCCGGGTGTATTAGTCTCTGTGGGAATCTCGGGGCATTAAGACCGGTGTTCTATTAACAAAGTTCAATTAGATTCCATCGACAAGAGCTTAGCTCTTAAGTTCAGAAAAAGATCTAATGGCAAGTGTACTCAACACAACCCTGGTTTCGGAGTTTTTTGACCGTCTTAAGGCCGCCACAATGGTCAAACTGCTATTTAAATAAGTCAATAATAATATTTGAAAATCAAAATATCAAGGTTTGAAAAATTACATAATATATCAATTAACCCAAATCAAATAAATAAAACATTTAAAATCAAGTCGTGACCATGAATTTTCAAAAATAAAACTAGTTCTTCCTCGATATAAAAATGTATACAAATATCAAAGTATTTTATTTGCTATTTCCTACTTTATAACAATGGGTATTAGCGAGTTGGTTATTTTTATTGCAGACATTTTAAAACAATTGAAAATTAACGATTTATTTCCAAAATAACATTGCATACTACGAACACTTGCAGCGCCCCGTGGTTTTACACATTTACGCTTAGTACCGTTAGCCGTACGCTTAGTATAGTTAGGTATGCTTAGTACCCGTTCCCGTGGGAATATCAGGATCAATAGCCTATTACTTTCCTGTTCAATGTGGCTATCTATTCTTCTTCTTCATCGAGTGGATGGTCAACCTGACCAATCTTAGTGTCAGAGTTATTGCCGCCAAAGGCCTCTGACATGGCTCATGTACACTACTATCCGTAGAAAGTAACCGGGACCGACGGCTTAACGTGCTCTCCGAAGCACGGATTCGTCGTTACTTTTCGGGCAATCAGGTGGCTATCTATTACAAAATGATTACTCTAAGATCATTGGTAGTTCGTGTTTAAACAAAAAAAAACAAACTCCGCTTGTTGCTCTTTTATTTCACATTATAAAGAAGTCATGGACGTAACTAGATCTGTATCTATCTGTATGGTATCTATATAATTCTGATTACCAGGAATTTTCCAGGGGAGCGACAATTTTCGCTTAGTCCGTATTCAGTGGTGTATTTTAGGGTTCCGTACTGTACGTTTGTCACCAGGCTGTCTCTCAAGAACGGTGATAGCTAGACAGTTGAAAATTTCACAAATGATGTATTTCTATTGCCGCTATAAAAACAAATAAGTACTAAAATATTCAAGGGGGGCTCCCATACAACAAACGTGATATTTTGCCGTTTTTTAAAGTACGGAACCCTCCGTGCGCGAGTCCGACTCGCACTTGGCCGGTTTTTTATCCCGTAATTCCCACAAGAACTGGCACAACTCAGGTATAACCACGGACAACAGCTAGTACTATGTAAAGACGAATGTATGA
This sequence comes from Cyclophora albipunctata, assembly GCA_963082685.1. NCBI lineage: Eukaryota > Metazoa > Arthropoda > Insecta > Lepidoptera > Geometridae > Cyclophora > Cyclophora albipunctata. The sequence continues at coordinate 5,960,071 of OY720133.1, forward strand.
AGACAATGAAGGTATGTACAGTCAACTACAAAAGTTATTGAAAACTTTCAATATTACAACACACTTCACCGCTAAAAGATTCCATAAGTACGATCAAGTACCTACGTGTTTTGTTACATTGAATGTGTGCATCAACTTGTGTAGTTGACTGTATATATATTTGCTATATATAGTAGACTACCTTTGGTCGTGATAGGGCAAATCATGTGCAATTTATTTTATTTAAAGGCAATGAGAACACTGTTGTAATGTAAGGTACCACTGTGGGGCAATGACCTCTACCTTAGTTATTAATAAGTATAGTAGCAGTGCCCCGCGGTTTTACCCGCGTTGTACCCATTTGTGGCGTGAAAATTAAAAAATAATCTATCTATATAAATAAAAAATTAATTGCTGTTCGTTAGTCTGCTTAAAACTCGAGAACGGCTGGGCCGATTCAGCTGATTTTGGTTTTGAAATGTTTGTCGTAGTCCAGGGAAGGTTTAAACGGTAAGCAGTCACTGAATAAATGCGGATGAAACCGCAGGGCACAGCTAGTAGAACAATAAGAAAGTATTAAGTTAAAGGTAGTATTTTCTGAAAATTATGTGTTAGAATTTTTGTTCTAATAACTACTCCCCCGTCTATTAGACTGTAGAATGATATCGACAGATAGACGGACTAAAAACTTGACTTGGTCGAAAAAGTCAGTCTAAAAACCGTTTAAGGTATAGTCTACGATTGCCCTTGTTATAGCTAGGTACGTACAAATTAAGTGTACGTTATTGATGACTACATATTATAAAATAAAGTCCCCGGCCGCGTCTGTTTGTCTGTGTGTTCGCGATAAACTCAAATACTACTGAACGGATTTTGATGCGGTTTTGTTAAATAGATAGAGTAATTCAAGAGGAAGGTTTATATGTATAAAAATTCCCGAAATTCCCACGGAAACAGGCACAACGCGGGTAAAGCCTCAGGGTGCCGCTAGTATGTTATAAAAACGCTTGAAATACAAGTACGTACGTAGATTAGCCAAATAGCCAATAGTTTGGCTTGGCATAAGTATTTTATTCTTCCTCTAACTACCTACAATGTATTTACCCATTTTTTCCTTATAAACTCGCAAAGATTTATTGCTGCCATTACAAACCAGATTAGCAATAGATATTCATCAATTCTATACGTGTTTCATACAATGTACGTAGGAGTAGTTGATACGGATAGAGGGAATGTTTCCTTGTTAGTATCAGGCTCGTCATATCGACCACAAAATAAATTCCAGCAGCACTACATCACTACATAGTATAAAATAAAGTCGTCTCTGTTTGTCTGTTTGTCTGTATGCTTAAATCTTTAAAATTACGCAACGGATTTTGATGCGGTTTTTTGTAATAGGTAGAGTGATTCAAGAGGAAGGTTTTTATGTAAAAAAAATCCCGAAATTCCCACGGGAACGGGCACAACGCGGTAAAACCGCGGGGCGCTGCTAGTTTTATATAAATTAGCATCATCATTGACAAGCCCGTTGGCACAGTGGCAGTGAGAGCGCTTACTGTGTCGGGGGTTGCGGGTTCGATTCCCGCCCGGAGTCAACAATATGTGCAGACATAGTTGTTGGCAACGAACGTCTGGGTGTCAATTATATATTCTTATAAAGTAATTGTGTATGTATAAGTAGTAGTATCAGTGAATTAGATTCCATAACACAAGCTTAGAGCTAACTTTGGGTCTAATTAACCGTGTGTGAATTTGTCCGGGTATATAATTATATATTTATATATATTGAAAGTATCATCATACGAATGTCGATCATCTACTTTCCATTGCTTGCACTTGTTTTTTAATTGACTACTCATAACCAGTTTATGGGTTATTGTAGCTTTACTATAACAGGGGTGCGTCTCCATTCAAACGGAGCAGAGCTCTGCGGAGCTCACTCAACGGACCAATCACAACGCATCACGAATAGATTTTGACAATGTCAATGCCTTGTTTGACATTTGACAATGTCAATGCATTGTTTGACATTTGACAATGTCAATGCGTTGTCATTGGTCGATTGACCTCCGCACAGCTCCGCTCCGCTGCAATGGCAACGTACGCTTATATTTCCAACGTATATTTTTGGCGGGTGCTATAATAAAGTCAAATATTTTTATTCAGTTATGGCTCCAAGAATGACCTATTAAACGTATTTTTTTGATAACCTTTCTAAAATGGAGTGACCCTTTCATTCGAACCGAAGCAAGGTCGATAGTCCTACTAATATTATAAATGCAAAAGTTTGTGAGGTATGTATGTTTGTTCATTAATACCGAAATTCCCGCGGGAACGGGCACAACGGGTAACACCGCGGGGCGCAGCTAGTTTAATTATAATATTAAATTTAATTATACCTATTAAATAGTATTAGGCTGTAGCTGTAACGACCCACTGCTGAGCAAAGGCCTCTCTCATCTCTGAAGTAAAGTGAGTCTTTAATCGTCCAAGGACTTCCGTCTGTCTATTTTGCTATTCATATGCAATATATGAGCCAAGATATGTCCTGAGCTTTGGATTCAGACCAGTATTGTAGACGCGGCTACGGCAAGATGGCGTCTCGTTCTGTGATTATATTATTAACGGTAAGTTTGTATTATTATTCAACTTTAATTAATAAGTAGCGCTCTTGTAGTTTTACTAAGCGATGTTAGTTCATTGCGATTGTTAAGCAACGTGCAGCTAGACCCCTACTTGGATGGGTGGCCGATAGTGGTATTTCTTCAGAGCACTACTACTTCGGAGGGCCCGTTAAACAGTCGGTCCCGATTGTTTCAATAGTTAGACGAGGTCGGAGGCCTTTGGGCGGTCTATAACTCTTACACCAGGCTTCGCCACTAATCGAAATTAATTAATAAAAATACTGTATAATTATTATTTTATGGCGGATTGCACAACATTTAACTGAGCGCTTAAACTTGTTTAAAAAACAAATGACGTTCGTTGTGGGTTTTAAATAGTGTTCTTTTTGATGCAGAATATACCTGATGCAATTTTGAACATACGTTTTTTGTTCAGTAAACATGTTTATGTAGGTACTAAATAGATTTGTGCGTTCTTGTGCAATAATTGAGGTAATGTAGGTATATAAACTACAAAAAGGTTTTTTTTACTGACTTTAAAAACAGCGCATGTGTTTGTTTTATTTGTTTGTAGTGCTTTATAAGTTTTTAAAATAACAATTGAAGTAAGTAATTATGAAAGCAGTCATCACAAATGAAAAGATATTTATCTCATCGAAATAAATCGTTAAAACGTAATATAGACAGACTATTGGTTGTGAGACTAAAAAAAATATTGACAACTGACTGACTCAAGAAAGTCGGGACCGCGAATAGTTTGGAATGGTTTTTATACAATATGTCTGTTCATTGCGATTGTTAAGCAACGTGCAGCTCGGCCCCTACTTGGATGGGTGGCCGATAGTGGTATTACAGTACCGAAGGGCACGTTAAGCAATCGGTCCCAATTCTTTCCATCGTTAGACCATGTCAGATACCTTTAGGCGTTCTTAAATCTACGACGGGTTGGTCACTCACACAATATCAACAAATTGTCTGATTGTACTATGTAGGTATGTGATATGTATCGTAAGATGATACTAAGAGCAAATATTAATATATTAATATAATTATGTCTAAAGGTCAATACACTAATGGAATAAAACAGTAGATAATTAAAACGAGAACAAACCTGATTTTACCGTTCGTTTGTATGAAGCAAATAATATAAGTTTTTCTATCCTGGCAAGACTTGTAGAATTTGACTAAAGTACAATATAGTAGGTGTATGGGATGGTTTTTAGGGTTCCGTACCCAAAGGGTAAAAAAGGGGCACTATTACTGAGACTTCGCTGTCTGCCCGTCCGTCCGTCCGTCGGTTCGTCTGTCCGTCCGTCCGTCCGTCCGTCTGTCACCAGGCCGTATCTCAAGAACGGTGATAGCTATACAGTTGAAATTTTCACAGATGATGTATTTCTAATGCCGCTATACCTAACAACAAATACTAAAAATAAAATAAAACAAATATTCATGGGCTCCCATACAACAAACGTGATTTTTTGCCGTTTTTAATGTACGGGACCCTCCGTGCGCGAGTTCGACTCGCACTTAGTCGGTTTTGTTTGACGTCTGGATGTCAATTACATATTCATATACCTAAAGTATTTATATATATGTAGTAGTATCAATTAGTTAGCTTCCATAATAAAAGCTTTGAGCTTAGTTTGTGTCTAATTAACCGTGAGTGTTTTTTTCCTGTAAATATTTATTTATAATGTTTGTTCCAGGTTTTAGGCTCGGTGTACTGCCGGGCTCCGTGTAGGGAGCTCAATGATGGCAACAAGATACCGCTACTGGCTTTAGGGACCGGCAGAGGAACCGCTACTGGGGTGAGTCTGGGTCTTCTTCTTCATCGAGTGGACGGTCAACCTGACCAATCCGTGGTCTAGTGGTTTGAGCGCTCGGCTCACGATCCGGAGGTTCCGGGTTCGATTCCCGGTGGGGATATCTCACAAAAATAACTTTGTGAGACCGTCCTCAGTTTGGTTAGGGCATTGCAGGCTGAATCACCTGATTGCCCGAAAAGTAAGATGATTCCGTGCTTCGGAGGGCACGTTAAGCCGTCGGTCCCGGTTACTTTCTACGGACAGTAGTCGTTACAAGAGCCATGTCAGAGGCCTTTGGCGGCTCAATAACTCTGACACCAGGATTGGTCAGGTTGACCATCCACTCGATAAAAAGAAGATATTATAAAGAGGTAAAATTTGTAAGTTTGTTTGTTTGTATGTTCGAGCAAATCGCGGGAATTACCAGTACGATTTGAATAATTCTTTTTGTAATAGATACTTTATAGTTCACTAGCTGCGCCCCGCGGTTTCACCCGCGTTGTACCCGTTCCCGCGGGAATTTCGGGATGAAAAATAGATGTTGGCCGATTCTCAGACCTACCCGATATGTACACAAAATTTCATGAGAATCGGTCGAGCCGTTGCGGAGGAGTATGGCAACGAAACTGTGACACGAGAATTGTATATATTAGACTAGCAGCGCCCCGCGGTTTTACCCGCGTTGTGCCCGGTCCCGTGGGAATTTCGGGAATTTTTTTACATAAAAACCTTCCTCTTGAATCACTCTACCTATTACAAAAAACCGCATCAAAATCCGTTGCGTAATTTTAAAGATTTAAGCATACAGACAGACAAACAGACAGACACGAAAAAGAGACGACTTTATTTTATACTATGTAGTGATAATGAGCGTACTATACTAACACCTAACTTTCATCGTCTTCAGGGTCATGTGGACGAGGTTCGCCAAGCGGTCTACTGGGCTATCGAGGCAGGGTACCGTCACATAGACACGGCTGCCGTCTATGAAGATGAAGAGCAAGTGGGCCAAGGCATAGCGGAGGCTATCAAGAACGGACTGGTCACTAGAGATCAGCTGTTTGTCACTACTAAGGTGAGGTTTAAAGTGCCTATAGTAGTTATAGAGGTAGATAGTATAGGTTAGCTATATAGCTATAGCTATAGCTATACAAACTGCTACAAAGCTATAGCTATACTTTTTATATAGATTCGCTGTAGCTATACTATCTATATACCACTATATAGGTATAGGTGTAAGTAGACGTGGCAAATGACGAAAAAATTAAGTAAACAATTAAATTTAATAAAACCCTTACGTCAATAAAAAATAATTCAGTTTTATGCAAGTAATGTCTTACTTTATTTTGGCAAAGAGCTACTGGAAAAACTCATCAAAATCTGTTTATCCGTTTAAGAGCTACGATGGTATTTTGTGTACGACACACACGCACATAAACACACACACACACACACACACACACACACACACACACACACACACACACACACACACACACACACTCACACTCACACTCACACTCACACTCACACTCACACGCAAACACACACACCGACACAAAAACTACCCAGATATCGTCACTCTGAAACCGATATTGTATTTCCTGAACGACTATTCTCACGTATAGCAAACACGAGTAAAGCATACAAATGGTTATTATATCAACATTCTTTATTTTCATACAGTTGTGGAACAACAGACATGCGAAAGAGCAAGTGATTCCTTCCCTGAGGGAATCTCTCACTAAATTGGGATTGGATTACGTGGACTTGTATCTTATTCACTTCCCAATCGCCACTAAGGTTGGTACTTTCTTTATAAGCTAGGTAAGTAATTGCTTTGGTTACCGTTTAGGTGTAGCTAGGTAGCTGGATTAAAGATTACAAGCCGCATCCCGCGGTGATACCCGCGTTGTATCCGTTTCCGCGGGAATTTCGGGATAAAATATATCCCATGTGTTATTCTGATGTATAACCTATATTACTGTAAAGTTTCGTCCAAATCCGTTCAGTATTTTTTGCGTGAAACAGTACCAAAAAATCATACATATCATCCTCAGAAACTTTCGCATTTATAATATTAGTAGGACATTTCAAGGAGTATTCTGTCAAATCTGCACTTTCCTAACGCTCATGACGAGCGATTTTTACTCATCGCGAATGTTAAGCAACGGCCAGCTCGCCCAAGGCATTTCTATCTGAGCGCTACCGTGCTTCGGAAGGCTCGTTAAGCAGTCGGTTTTTTTGTTCCAACAGTTCAACTATGTCGGAGGCTTTAAAAATTCCGACACCAGGATTGGCCACTACTGGAACATAACTAATTACTATTGGTCAATACTGACAATACATTTTTCCAGGACGACGGCTCTCCCGACACGATAGACTACCTAGAAACCTGGCAAGGAATGGAGGAGGCCAAAGTGATGGGCTTAGCGCGATCTATCGGCGTGTCCAACTTCAACACCACTCAGATTGATAGAGTTTACGCTAATGCTAAAATCAAACCGGCGGTCAATGAATTCGAGGTAAGGATGTGCATTAGACGACAAATATGACGTTTGCCGTCACGGTATTTGTGCTGATGACATTGTAAATGTGTACCCAATGTCACCCAAATTTTTATATAGGATACCCAGACATGTTTGAGAACGATATGCATATTAAGGCAAGGCGATAATAACTTAAGATTAATTATAGGTGTTTTCGTTTGCATTTAGAACTCAAATTATATTATTTTACAGTATCTTCATAACCCATTTCTTTTATATATTAAAAACTGTTTAAAAAACGTGTCCAAAATAATGCAATTTACATTCTATTAAAAAAATACAAATCACTCAAATTCGATTTACCCTTAAACCCTTCTTTTACTTACTAACCCATTTTTTACGCGTGTTCTCATTTTACAGGTGAACCCAACTCTAACTCAAGAGCCCTTAGTCAATCACTGCCACAACCTCGGCATAATGGTTATGGCTTACAGTCCATTCGGTTTCCTGGTCTCCAGGAAGAAGGAAAATGCTCCTCCTCCAAGATATGATGACCCGGTTCTGGTGAGGATGGCTAACAAGTACGGAAAGACTACTGGGCAGGTCGTTTTGAGATATTTGGTAAGCATTTTGTTTAAATAAATATCTTCGGTATTAAGGGTGCCTGTCTCCGGTCAGATATTTTACGCCTCGCTCAATGGACAGGCAATTAACAGCCTCCGTGGTCTTGTGGTTTGAGCGCTCGGCTCACGACCCGGAGGTTCCGGGTTCGATTCCCGGTGGCGAGATCTCACAAAAATCACTTTGTGAGACTGTCCTCAGTTTGGTTAGGGCATTGCAGGCTGAATCACCTGATTGTCCGAAAAGTAAGATGATTCCGTGCTTCGGTGGCACGTTAAGCCGTCGGTCCCGGTTACTTTCTACGGATAGTAGTTGTTACATGAGCCATGTCAGAGGCCTTTGGCGGCTCAATAACTCTGACACCAGGATTGGTCAGGTTGACTATCCACTCGATGAAGAAGAAGAATGGACAGGCACCCTTAAGTGTTGCTCGTTAGACCATGGGAGGCTTAAAGCGCGACACTATGTAATGTGCGGGCGCGGGCCGGTTGCGGATGGCGTGACGTTGTATTGTTAGGAATATTGAAGGTAAATTGGCCCGTAGTGGTTGCTTTAGGATTGTGTGAGTCTTGTGCTTTAGGATTGGCCCAAATAGTTAAGACACCTCCATACCACCGTTTTATTCTGAACGTGCCGAAAATGCTAATCTGAAACCGACTTAATATTTTTTTTATTCAAACTGTGTTTTGTCTTTCAGATTGAAAGAGGGCTAATACCGATCCCAAAGTCGACGAACAAAGATCGCATCGCACAGAACATTGATCTATTCGATTTCCATCTGACTCCTGAAGAGATTTCTACCATCAATGCTTTCAACAGAAATATCAGAGTAATCGGTTTAAAAGATTATGTTAACTACCCTAACTTCCCTTTTGAAAGGGAGTGAAATTTGTAAAAAACAGTAATTTTAGTTTTAAGTGGTAAATAAATAAATGTTTTTGGTAAATATGAATTTATTTTTTATAGTAAGTTTAAGGACCGAAACTGCGTCGGGCACACGCGGAGGGCGCATGCGACGGGCGCACGTGACGGTTCACTTTTGTATGAAAACCGCACGTGACCGTTCACTTTTGTATGAAACCGCACAATATGATGGTTCACTTTTGTATGAAACCGCACGTGTCGGTTCACTTTTTTAAGAAACCACAAGCGGCGGGCGCACGCGACGAGCGCACGCTTAACGCAGTTTCGGCCCTAAGCCCACGATTTAATATTACTGCTTATATTCTTCGAGCTCACTCGCAGGTTTTTATGAAGCGACGTCGCATCCCAATTTTGTGTGCAAGCCCTAATGGGGTCCCGTTTTTACCCTTTGGGTACGGAACCTTATTAATAAATCTCAAGACTTTGATTTGTCGTTTATTTTCGTTTGTTTCAACCTTCGATCAACAATACACAACTAGATGTCGGGTCGGCGCAAAAAATACGTCTCGGTGAATAACGCCTCATTTGAAAAGTGAGCTCTTATTTTATTCGTAAGATTTGCTACTTTATTTCTACGTGTCATAGTTGTAATTAGGTTGAACTTCGAACTGTTTTAAAACTTTTGTTTCAGTTCGGTAGTAAACAAAATAAGCTGTCACACGTCATCCACGCGGACTGTATTTAGCTTTGATTTTGTACGTGACCCGATATCTAGTTGTGTATTGTTGATCGAAGGTTTCAACGCACTAATCTCAGAAAATACCAATCAGATTTGAATTCTCTGAGTACTCTGCGATTTGAATGTTCCATCCCGAAATTCTCACGGTAACAAACAAAACAGGCGTCAATTATTGACGTATGACAATTGTATCGTATTGATTGATATCATAAACATTTCTGATATAAATAAAACATTACAGTTATGAAACATTAGTCACACGGACACTATTTAGTTTTACATAAACTGCCATAAGCTAAAGAAGTGTAAATCGATGGATATTATGGTATTTTATTTACTTGTTCGAGCATTGTGATCGAAATTGTATTGAGATGACATGTGTCATACCGGGTGTCTAAGTTGTTAAAGTTATTTTTTTTAAGCGAAAACTTCTTTATGCTTTTTTTTGTGACGGGTTATGTTAAACTCGCGTCAGGACTCGTGACCTGATCGAAAATTCGTAGTTTTGACGTTAATATTCAAGCTTTCATTTCTGACGGCATTCCCGGAGTGCAACCTGTTGATTTTTTTTTGTCACAAGTTTGACTGTTACAAACGTGATGGTCAAGTATATAAAGATAGTTTTTATTTTAACTGTTGGATTCATGTGTAGGGTAAGTTTATTTTACAAGTTTTTATTTAGTTTGACCTGTCCCAATGTCTGTAATCAAAGATACATTCGATCCACTTTCCGGTTGTCCTTTCAGCTGAAACGCATGCACGTTTACTTTGTATGATAATGACAAAAGAAAATGTAAAAAAAAAGTATAAAAACTATTTTCGTGAATTACTTGTTTTGTTTAGTACGCTGTGTTTCTGCACTAAAGGTGCCTGTCCATTAAAGCGGAGCGGGGCTGCGGAGCGGAGAAACGGAGAAATCTTAAACAATAGGGTGGCATACAATTTCCACTCACAGTGTTATATACAATCCCATTGGTTGACATTTCGCCGTTTCTCCGTTCTGCAGCCTCGCTCCGCTTTTATTATTAACCAATAGGATTGCATAAAATATCTGACCGAAGATTTTATCCAATATAGGGTGCATAAAATCTCCGGTCCAACCGACTATTTTATTATTGATCACTATATGGTATTCCGAAATACCGCTCACCGAAAGAACGGTTCTCCGAAAACACTCTACTCTGACGGTTAGTTGAACGAAAAAATAATTGGCCGAAACAACGTTTCGCCGAAAGTATTTTTTTTTTCTATCAAATTACTCTTTTGAAGTTCCAGTTTGTGCCATAATAGTGTCGACGGAGCTCATATTTCCACCTTATTTTGGCCCTTCGGGCCTGATATAAACATAACCTAACCTAACCTACGATTGTCGGGCTTTCGGCGAAACTTTGTTTTGGCCAATGATTTTTTCGTTCAACTAACCGTCGGAATAGAGTGTTTTCGGAGAACCGTCCTTTCGGTGAGCGGTATTTCGGAATACCATACGTAGCTGTTTATTATTAACCAAAAGGATTGTATAAAACACTGTGAGTGGAAATTGTGTGCCACCCTATTGGTTAATATTTCGCCGTTTCTCCGCTCCGCAGCCCCGCTCCGCTTCAATGGAAAGGCACCCTGACGCTTGTACTCAGAGATGCCAAATGCTTCCTTAGTAGATATTTAATGAGATTTTGACACATAGTTAAATGTCTATTTAATGAACGTCTTTGAGTGCGGCAGTAAGTGCAATTCATTTATATTATGTTATTAATAAATTGATTCTTTTTTCAGGATTATTCGAAAACCGGAGCGCTCAATCTTAAACGGTTAATATATTTTTATTTTATTGGAAGAAGCTAGCAGTCACCTGGTTTTACCCGCGTTGTGCGAGTTTCCTGGGAAATTTCGGGATAGAAAATAACCTGTAACCTTTCCGTCGAATATGGTTGCTCATAAAAAAAGTTTGACAAACAAACACAGTCGTAGGAAAATGGAAATATATCACCTACATCCGAAAAAATATCACGCTTATCTAAAACATGGTTTTTAACCGACTTCCAAAAAGGGGGAGCTTCTCAAATCGCCGGATGTTTTCTTTCAAAATACAGATACGCACAATAGTCTGGCATAAAAAAGTAAATAATATTTCGGACAAGCCCATTGGCACAGTGGCAGTGAGAGCGCTTACTGTGTCGGGGGTTACGGGTTCGATTCCCGCCCGGGGTCAAAAGTCTGTGTAGACATAGTTGTTGGCAACGACGTCTGGGTGTCAATTATAGTATTTATGTATGTATATGGAGTAGTATCAGTTAGTTAGATTCCATAACACATGCTTAGTTTCTTTGGGTCTAATTAACGGTGTGTGAATTTGTCCGGGTATATTATTTCGAAGCACCGTCTTTTTTGCCTGACATTTTAGGCCGCAAAATCGACCACATTATCACATTTTAACTCTCGAAAGTTAAAAAAATAAGTAGTAATTCTATTTATTTTGTTAATTATAATTACAGTTGCAAGAGGTTTTATGGAACGTCATGTGAGCTTGTAAACCACATAGATATACCAGTATTGGCCATGGGAACACACGTACCGGTGAGAACAAATAATTGCCGCTTATTACTACCGCCTTAGACTAAAAACACTGTAATAAAGTGTTTTGTCTTTTTTAACTCTTTGTAAAATAGCGTGTGCTGGAAAGGGACAAACCATGTGATAGCTAAAATGCTGTTTATTGAAAGGCCTTTAAGGTTTTTTTTCGGTAGCGACCGCAGCAGTAGACAGCAATTACCGATCGCAAGCAGCACGTCTATAGGTTTCTATCGCTATGACATTTCAAGCGCAGCCTCACTGCTGCTTGCTGTCAGCAGTTGCTGCCTGCAGCTGCGGTTGCTGAAAACATATGTTTACCGTGCATTGTATCTCAACTATAATTAAATCGCAAACCTCAACTAAACTGCTTGGATCTTGAGTCGCCACCTACGAGGTCATGGTGCGACTGCTGTGAGACTATCCTCACTTGTTATACAATCTAAGAACATATTTTTGTGACTTTTGAATATATTGCAGGAAACCCAAAGAAGTACTATAGCAGACGACGTGTATTTCGCCATTCAAATCGGCTACAGGCATATAGACACAGCTCCTTACTATCAGAACGAAGAAGAGGTGGGCCGAGGCATATTTGAGGCTATAAGAACGAAGGTGGTGACTAGAGAAGAACTGTTTATTACAGGAAAGGTAAGAAACTCACAAAAGAAGATAAGCAAATATCCGTTTCCACAGAAGCGGAGCTGTGTCTCAATCGACCAATCACAATGCATTACGAAGTAATTGATAAGTTCAATTCCTTTAATCATTAGCCAACTTCAGTGTTGGAGTTTTTCGGTTTACCAATCACGGTAACTCTTAGATAGAAATACCACTATCGGCCACCCATCCAAGTCGAGGCTTAGCTGCATGTTGCTTAACAATCACAATGAACTAACATCGCTTAGTCCAACTACACCACGAGCGCATTCGTTATGATTTTCGATTACGTTGTTACACTCCACTGCTCGTGTGGAAGCGCACCCATAGAAATCCAAAGGTGGAACTGACCGACGTTACAAGGCGCGATGTAACGAACTAAGTTTTCAGATGCACGTTGGTTGCAAGCGGCACTGTGGTTGCGAGCCTCTGATTGCAGTGCAACAGCAGCACGCGACGCATAGCTCTGATTGGTTGCAGTGCGCCGCTACACGCGACAAATAACTTTGATTGGCTGTAGCTCGTCCTTTGTGATAAAATCCTCTTATTTGACTGAACTAAGAGGACTTCAATTATTTATTTGTTACAGTTAAGAAAAGATATGCACAATGAAAGGAACGTGGTGATATCTTTGGTAGACTCTCTGAAAAAACTCCAAATAAGTTACTTTGATCTATTTCTTATACATACTCCAATTTCGCAAGACGTAAGTATTTCTACTAAATCGTTTGTTTTAACGCACTGTTGGATTATTTTTTGGATAGCCTTGTATGGGCAAATTATTTTTTATTCCGAAATTGGAAGGGGAAGGGCACTGGAAAGGGCACAAAGCTGGTAAAACCGCGGGTCATTGCTAATCTATACAAATATAATAAAAAAACTTGAGAGGTGTCAAGGGACACCCGGATGGAACGAAGTTTATTTATTATCAACAAAAATAATCGTCGCGACACCACACTGTTCAATGCGAAATACAAAGACGAATCGAAAATATCTAGCTTGCTTTCTATAAGAGAGAGAGAGACAGACAGATAAACATGTGCACGCCAGAGCGCCACGCGACGCTCTGGCGTGCGCAAGTTTCTCTGTCTGTCTCTCTCGCGCATGTTTCTCTGTCTATCTCTCTCATTGGATGACTTTCAGGAATTAGGCTATCCAACCAACATTACCCTTAGTGAGACTTGGCTGGGTATGGAAGAATGCTACAGGCTGAAGTTGGCCAGAAGTTTAGGAGTCTGTTACTTTAGCATCAGCGAAATTGAGACCATACTCCATGGTGCGGTTGTTAAACCATCCGTGGTCCAAATTGAAGTAAGTTTTTTAAGCGACTTCAAATAATGAGGTTCAATTTGAAGTATCTAGTTACTTCACGGTGGGCTCATATGTGTTTCAATTGAAGCGGAGAGGAGCTGTGTGGAGCTCAACCAATCAGAACGTTTTTGACTAAGTTATTATTAGTCATCGAGTGGATGGCCAACCTGACCAATCCTGGCGTCAGAGTTATTGAGTCGCCAAAGGCCTCTGACATGGCTCATGTGACGACTACTATCCGTAGAAAGTAACCGGGACCGACGGCTTAACGTGCCCTCCGAAGCACGGAATCATCTTTCTTTTCGAGCAATCAGGTGATTCAGCCTGCAATGCCCTAACCAAACTGAGGGCAGTCACACAAAGAGATTTTTGTGAGATATTGTTGTCCCTACCGGGAATCGAACCCGGAACCTCCGCATCGTGAGCCGAGCGCTCAAACCACAAGACCACGGAGGCTGTTAAATGACTAAGTGATGATTGGGATTTTTAAGCTACGTGCAACTTGGCTGAAAGTGGCATATCTATCTGAACGCTACCGTGCTTAGCACGTTAGATGGCACGTAAAGCAGTAGGTTCCGGTTGTTTTAATGTTTAGACCTTTAGGCGGTCTAAAAACTCTGACACCAGGGAAGGTCACTAACCTACTAGAAATAAACGAAAATGCATTTTGCAGATGGTCGATTGGACTCCACACAGCTTCGCTCTGGCTTAGTAGTCGATTCGCCCGAATTTAACTCGCCCGTACTTCAATGGAGTTTCATCAGTCATCACACATCAAATTAATGATGAAATCTCTTTCAGGCCCACCCAGCTCTAACTCAAGATCAACTTATAGAAGAATTCTTGTTTCGCAACATCACTGTCATGGCTTACAGGCCGTTCGGTTTTATGGATAATAAGACTAGCAAGATCGATCCTCGACCTAGCGAGCCGCGACTGGTGAAAATTGCGCAAAAGCACAAGAAAACAGTATTCCAAGTTGTGCTGAGATATGCAGTAAGCTAATATCAAAATATAAGCTTTTTTAGAGTGCGTTTCGATTCAAGCCGAGTGGAGCTGTGCGGATCTCAATTGATCAATCACAACGCATCCTATATAAATATCTTATAATATAAAAATGTGTTGGTAAGCGCATAACTTCAGAACGACTGCACCAAATTACTATGAAGGTCTGTTGTCGGTAGCGACCACAGCAACAGGCATTAAATACCAACCGCAAGCACCACTACAAATTTCTATGAGTCTCTATAAATTTCCGAGCGTGGCGACACTGCTGCTTGCCGTTGGCAGTTGCAGCCTGCTGCAGTCGGTACCAAAAACACACCTTATGATTCACTCGTAGTGTTCCGCGGTTTTACCCGCGTTGTACCCGTTCCCATGGGAATTTCGGGATGAAAAATAGCCTATAACCTTCCCGTTGAATGTGGCTATCTATTACAAAAAGAATTATTCAAATCGGACTGATAATTCCTGATATTACTTCGAACATACAAACAAACAAACAAATTTTACCTATTTATAATATCTGCATAGATAAATAGACAAATGGTGATAGTTCTTTTTTAATTTTCAGCTCCAAATGTACACCATACCGGTGCCTATAGCGAAGGATAAAGATGAATTAAAGCAGTTTATTGACATTTTTGATTTCCAGTTGGAAGAGAAAGATATGCACTTGGTAAATGGTTTCAATTCTTATAAAAGCGTTTTTGATGTATAAAAACTTATACTGTGAACATTTCTGAACATCGTCTCTTTCTTTATCGGAATGAAAGAGCGAGCAAGTAGTATGTTCAGAAGTTCCATACAGCGCGGTGCAACATCGATGCAATCGCAAAACGTCCGTACTCAGGAACGTCAAATGTTCCATAAGGTGAACGCAGACTTGGGCCGCACCGCACGCGCAGCAGTCACCGCATTCGAATTATTTATTACTAGCAGCGCCCCGCGGTTTTACCCGCGTTGTGTCCATTTCTGTGGAAATTTCGGGAAGAAAAATAGCCTATGTTACTCGTGGATAATGTAGCTTTCGAATGGTGAAAGAGTTTTTAAAAACGGTCCAGTAGTTTTTGAGCCTATTCATTACAACCAAACAAACAAAGTTTTCCTCTTTATAATATTAGTGTAGATGAAGTTATTATGCAACCTCGCATACCGCATTAATCGCTTTTGTTATTGACCTCGCACACCTGTCCGAGCCGCAGTTGCCGCAGTCCCCGTCGCCGCACGCATCGCACTGGATTTCTTTCATAAATAAATCGGTACGGCCGATCGTTGAATGCGAATGACGACACCAGCACCGCAGCGTCCGATGCGGCCAGACTGGTGTTGGTGACGTCATCAGCTGCGGCTCGGGGAATTGGGTCGCTTTAGGTACTGCGGCGATTGCGGCGCGGGTCAATAACAAAAGCGATTTATGCGGCGACTGCGACGCGTGCGGTGCGGCCAAGTCTGCGTTCATCTTTAGTAGAGATTTAATGAGTGATTTTGACTTGTAATGTTTAAAAAAATACTTCAGTTAGTTAAGTATCGATTTAATGGACGTCTGAGGGCGGCAGTAAGAGAATATTTTGTAAGTTCCCACTGCAGGGTAAAGTCGTCTCGTATGCCTTGTATGTTGTTCCTTTATGTCATTGAGTTAGAATCCTATAGTCACAATCTATAGCTGACATCAGTAAAAAAATGTCCGAGCACCGTTGTCATAATATCGTTGTCATTATAACATTTATTTTGTCGTTTGACACTTGACACTTGCTTGAATGTAGACGTAATGTCACTTGTTTAAGTGTACGCAAACTCGGCGCACTGCGTCATGCGCCGAGTTTTTGCGCGGACATTTTTTTTGTCTGATTGTGACTCTATAGGATTCTAATTCAATGCTTTATATGAAATAAACACTGTTAATTATTGAAATATTTTTTAATTGAAAACGCATTATTTTTATTTATTAATATTTACAACCAGCACTATCAGTGAATAAAACCTAAATTAAAGTTAAACTACATATATTACTAAGGGGTGTACAGACTTTGCAACTTTTATACAATTTTAAGTGTAGTGTATTGCGAAAATTATGAAAATCGCAAGCAAAAATAATCTCCAGAAATATGGTATCTTTCCAGAAGTATATTGCTCAAATATGGAAAATTTTATAATTTCATTTAAAATCTTCAATTCACAAGTTATCAATATTATAATAACACTTTTGCAAATAAATGAATAATAAAATTTGAGTTTGAAATATATTTATTTTCATTATTATTTATCTATATTTATCACAATAGCTGAGCTTCATGTGGCATTACATAAAACCTTATTCAATACACAGAATACAAAATATCCTATTTTCCTATAAAACTTATTTTAATCGACCGATTTTAATTGAGTGGTGTAATTCGCCCTTAGTGTCAGTCGATACCGATCATGTTTTGTTTTGTTTTTTCAGTCAAATCAAAATGAATTCAACTTTTTTTATAATAGTCCGGATATGGGTTGGAAATCCAAGGGAACCAATAATTCTGATCAAAAATTATTAAAAGTGAACTCAATTATTTAATACTGAACTTGGTAAATAAAAAGTAGTTTTATTGCAATTTTTAATTTCTTATGTCAGTGAGAGGTGCGTTTCCACTTGTGGTCCGATTCCACTAATCTAAATATTATATTACAAAAAAAAGAGATAATTGTGATTTTTTGTGATTGGTTAATAATAATTGAGCTCTATCTAAATTTACTTTGTTGAAGTGGAAACGCACCTTATATCACGCACTTAAAATAGTGACATATCGTTAGTGCTGTTAATCGGTTTGAGCTGACACTAATCGATGAAACTGATATCGCTAATCCATTGAATCGATAGAACTAATCAATTTAATCGATATAACCTATCAAATCAATATTACTAATCGATTCAATAGATACATATACACTTTATTTTTCCTTACAAGAATTAAAATCTGAACAATCGAAGGTGATTTTCCAAGCCGATCTCAAAACTTATTTCAACTTAAGAAGGAATTCCGTTTTTTAACGTTCATTCCATTCTTATACCATCACTGAATCTCAATGCAAAATGTTGTCTTTATTTGAATAATAACCGACGATTGTTTAAATTATAACTTTAGTAAGAAAAAACAGAATATAATCAATTACATCAACACATCTTAAGATAAATCGGAACACCTAATCTAAGTATACTCTATTTTTTTTGGATTGGCACAAAATGTGGACCAATGTCGTCAATTTCCCAGCCGAAGACGATTGCTCCTGAAGAGGAAAAAGGTTTAGTGATTTTATTTCATTCTTACCCTATCTCTAAACCTTTTTCCTCTTCAGAAGCAATCGTCTTCGGCTGGAAAATTGACGACATTGGTTCACATATTGTGCCAATCCAAAAGAAATAGATTATAGTCGATACAACTAATCGATTACAAAATAATCTATACTAGTCGATGGCGAGTTGTCTGAAAGAGCCGTCTATTCCGAATAGTTCGTCGTAGTTCGTGGGACGACCCGGACGGAGCGATTCGTTGGCGATAATAGAGTCTTGTCTCTTGAACCATTCGCGGTACTCTTGGAGTTTGAGCTTCCATTGGTCTGTGGGTGGAATAGTGTAAGAGTTAGACGATGGAAATGGAAATGGAAACCCAATTGAGTTGAATCATAAACTTGTTTCTAAAGCCGTTTCAAAAGTTAAGGTTTTTGCATGTAACATGAGTCAGATTAAAGAAAAAAATTCTGTCATGTCGTATAGAGATGTGAAGGAACTTGCACTGAACAGGAATAGATGGAGAAGTCTGCATCGGACTCACCGACAAGAGCCTAGCTCTTAAATTTATGATGATGATGATTAGTTAGTTAAATTATTTTACTATGAAAATCAGAAACCAGGAAAATTGTTTAGGCGTTAAAATAACGAAATTGGGGTGTGCTAAGGGTGCGTTTCCATTTAAGCAGAGCGGAGCTGGGTGGAGCTGAACTATCCAATCACAATGCACCAAAAATAGTTTGACAATCCCACTGCGTTATGTTTGGTAAATCGCTACACCACACCGCTTTGTATCAGTGGAAACGCACCCTATATGACCCGTTACTGCTAAAATTCTTCTAGACGTTACCTTGTAATGAAGCCATGGTACCACATTTGCCTCCATACTCTTCTGGAAGCATTTCTTGAGGAATGTACTTGTACAGGTCTTTCAGTTCCTTGTGGATGAATATCTGGAATGGAATAAAACTGGCTTGTTAGAAAATTAAAATTTAAACCGCCTTAAACGCTATGTAACGAAAACACTGTTATAATGTGTTTTGTCTCTTTTGCTCTTCGGAAAATTGCGTATGTCAGAAAGTGACAAACCATTTGATAGCTAAACTGTTCTTAAAACTCGTTTATTAATATGGCCCAAGAAACGTAAGAGTAGTACGAGTTTTAAGAACATTTTAGCTATCAAATGGTTTGTCACTTTCTGACATACGCCATTTTTCGAAGAGCAAAAGAGACAAAACATAGTATATCACATCAAAACATAGTCAGTGGACTGTCGCACTCGGAGACGTCCATTAAATTGACACTTAACTAATTGACGTAATTTTTCATACATTTAATGTCAAAATCACTCATTAAATCTCTACTAAGGAAGAATTTAACGTCTCTGAGTATGAACGTAAAAGGTTAAAGGAAATCAGACATAATGACACGTAAGCCTCGCCATATTTTACGTTGTGTATATCTATAGCTTGTAAAATTTATCGATTACTAGCAACACTCCGCGGTTTTAACGGAGTTGTGCCCGATCTCAAGCATTTCGAGATGAAACATAACCTTCCCAAGGCCGGGCTAAGGTCGGACTAAGTGGGTTAAAGGTCAATATCCATTCCAAAAAGAACTATTCATATCAGATTGCCAGTTTCTAAGAAATAAAAAAAATCAAATTTTCAGCTTTATTTTATACCCGCGTTGTGCCCTTTCCGGTATTACCCGCGTTGTGCCCTTTCCCGTGGGAATTTCGGGAATTTTTTTACATAAAAACCTTCCTCTTGAATCACTCTACCTATTACAAAAAACCGCATCAAAATCCGTTGCGTAATTTTAAAGATTTAAGCATACAGACAGACAAACAGTGTGACAGACACGAAAAAGAGACGACTTTATTTTATACTATGTAGTGAAGTATAGATAAATATAGAATACTAGCTGCCCCGGCAAACGTTGTGTTGCCATATAAAAATTAAGGGGTGGACTACCCTTAACATATAGCGGGATGAAAAATAGATGTTGCTCGATTCTCAGAACTACCCGATATGCACACAAAATTTCATGAGAATCGGTCGAGCCGTTTCAGAGGAGTTCAACCACGCACCCCGTGACACGAGAATTTTATATTTATTAGATTATTATAGATTTACATACCCGTTTCCTGATTTTTTCTTTAAGGAAAGGCTTGACGAAGTTGATGAATCTCTCCACAATTGGCGAGGTGTTAATGATGTGCACCTCTTTAAGTTTGATCGGGTAAGCTTCCTGGAATAGGTTAGAAAAAGTAATATAGATAATCTTTTTATTGGACCATGAGTCTGTTTCTTAACCAAAAAAGACGATAAAGAAACTGTATTATAAGCCTCGATGACATTAGGTGACTTTCCAAGCTTTGCCGGCTTTACAAGGCGAATCCGCCACTTTCAGAAAATCTCCACCACACCATATGTACTATAAACGCCTCGGTGGTCTAGTGGTATGTGCGCTCGCCTGTCAAGACTGAGGTCCTGGGTTCAATTCTCAGGTCAAACGAAAACATGATTCCTACTTTTCAAACATGGCTCAGGTTTGGATCACTAACTCGCATGTGGCAAACGCGGTCTTCTTCTTCATCGAGTGGATGGTCAACCTGACCAATCCCGGTGTCAGAGTTATTGAGCCGCCAAAGGCCTCTGCCATGGCTCACGTAACGACTACTATCCGTAGAAATTAACCGGGACTGACGGTTTAACGTGCCCTCTTTTGCCCAGTGGGAGATTACAGGGTAATACTTAGGCCCTTAATCATTTCCAGAAAATGTTTTTTCTACAAACCTGCACACAAATCATGAACTTCTTGATGGTGGTAGCGGACAGCTTGGCGAGCATGCTCGGGCCCAATATGGCGGCGTCCAGCACGTAGATATCTCCCGCCACGCCTTCCTTCTCCTCGGTGAGTCTCACGTCTCCGATCATCAGAGCCAGCTTCAACGTGTCCACTATTTGTTGGGAGTCCATGTTTGGATGGATTCCTGAAAAAATAAATTATATGCAATTAAGAATATTTTTTATAGACTCTGATTGATAATGCTTCTAACCAAAAGAAGGTATGTAAATACTCGAGACAAAATCACCTCTAACCAAATAAATAGATCAAAATGTGTCTAGGTACATGAGTTTGGGAGCATCATTTGAATACACAAAATGAGCTTATTATTCTTACTAGATTTCAAAAACTAAGAAAGATATTATCAATTTATTGATGCTGGAATATTTATCAGGACATTCCAGAGTTAATAAGAGGTCTTTTATTAATTTTAGGGATCTTGGTTCTTTCTTACCTCTGCAGATAGTGACTCTTCTTCCATTAGGTGTGACGCCGGGCAATGGTGGTCCTTGACTAAAATAAATAGATACATCAGTTAGGGTGCGATTCTATTAAAGCGGAGCTGTTTGATTATACAAAGCTTGCTTGCTAAGCCAAGCTTGATTATCCAAAACTGGCTCATTAAAAAATACATACTACAAATGCAATATTCATTGATAGAATAATAAAAAGGTTGAATTATTATGCCAACGACAATCATATACAATATACACACAATATACAATACGTTCGAATTTCATTCACGAGGCGATCTTGAGCTGAGTTAACCTTTCATTAAGCCTAAACTAAATCCTTACATCTTGTTACTCATAATCTCGTCCAGCTCAGGCCTGGTGGCGTCTCGTTTGGTGAAGAACTCCGGACACGCTGCTCTCATAGTAAAGTACATGTCCAGTTTCCGTTTACACTTCTCTAAGGAGAAACTGCTACCGCGGAGGAAAGTCATGATCGGTGGCACCTCTGAAATGTGAGAAAGTTTGGGGTTAATAGGTGATAGGTATTTGATTTAGTAAACATATTTGATAGTAAAATTTTGATGAACTCTATTTTTTTTCAGAAGATTTTAAATATGAAGTAAGTAATGTTTTTGTCGAAGATTTTTTCTGTAAGGGAAAATGATCTAGTGATTTCATTCCATACTTTCCCATCACTAAACTTTTCTTCAATGAGAGAAGTTATCTTTGATTGAAAAAACAGTCATACTACATAGTTTGAATTAATTTGAACTCTCATAAGGAAAATAGAATCATCTTTGTATTTGAGGATGCGTTTCCACTACGGTGGAGTTGAGTGAAATGTATAGGTAGCAAACATATTGCAGCATCACAATGTCATAGAATCCGATTATCCGATTAACCAATAAAGATTATTTCCGCCCTTAGTAGAATCGCACCCCAAAAACACTTTAAAGGAAACGCACTCTTTATAACGCAGTTAAGAATGACAGCTGTCACTCAAATATAATTCTAACGAAACTATCATTTACTATACTACTAGAGCGCCCCGCAGTTTTACCAGCGTTGTGCCCGTTCCCGTGGGAATTTCGTAAATTTTCATACTTATAAACCGTTCTCTTGAATCACTCTATCTATTAAAAAAACTACATCAAAATCCGTTGCGTAGTTTTAAAGATCTAAGCATACATAGGGACAGGTAGACTTCGGAAAGCGACTTTGTTTTATACTATTGTAGTGATACTCATACTTGAAAGGAACATAATATTCTGAATATTTCCACTGATTCATTATTTCTAACTACCTGAAGATAAACAATAAACTGGCTATAAAGTTAAATCATATACATTTACCAAATAGCTTATACTCGTAGTCAAGTGCTTGTAATGGAATTAATCATTGACTTTGAATAATGGGATTAATATAATGATCACGTAATGACAATGACACGTTAGGATATTACGTTATTCAACGTATACTTTAATCTAAAATAGTAGGTATGTATTTCTTTGACGTTTCATTATAAATGTGATTATGTATCATTTGTTATAAGGGGTACCACGGTATCTTCTTCTTCATCGAGTGGACGGTCAACCTGACCAATCCTGGTGTCAGAGTTATTGAGCCGCCAAAGGCCTCTGACATGGCTCATGTAACGACTACTATCCGTAGGAAGTAAACAAGACCAATAAAGTAACGGTAAGAAGCAACGATGACTATCGATTAAAAATAACATTATAAATTATAGCAGCGCCCCGCGGTTTTACCCGCGTCGTGCCCGTTCCCGTGGGAGCTTTGCTGTGATTGGTCAATTGGACTGCACACAGCTTAGTTTTGCTTCAATGGAAACGCCCCCTTAGCCATGTAAAATTTTCTTCAACACAAATACGTATTTCCCCATAACTATGCATCTAAATAGATACTTATCTATGCAGGATGGTATTTGATGACGTCACACGCACGTGCAACAGTAAACAAATGAACATCTCATCTGTATTAATATAAAGGTACTGTAATTGACCACGTATGAACTGTACCTATATTTATATGGAAACGTAAGTAAAATTGTGTTTAAGGGGAAGAACTGTTAAATTGTTGTGTTAAAACTTGGGTGTCATGGCACGTCGTAAAAGATTAAGTTCTGTGACCACGGTTTCTGTAAAGGAGCCGAGACGTTATAGATAAAAATGCAAAATAAAAGCAAAGTCTATCCATGAACCTAGGTTTCAACTACCATATTTTTTAGAGTTCCGTGGCCAGCAGGACACAGCTCTATTGGGGAAAGGAGCAGCAGTTTTTTTTTCATTTAGCACGTAGATAGATAGGATAGAATAGAAGAGGACAAGATATGATAGAACAGGAAAGGATAGAACAGGGTAGGATAGGATAGCACAGGGAAGGATAGGATAGCACAGGGTAGGATAGGATAGAACAGGACAAGATATGATAGATCAGGATAGGATAGGATACAATAGAATATGATAGGATAGAGCAGGAAAGGATCTGATACAATAAGATAGGAGATAGAATAGGAATAAGAAGTGAGATGAAGTTATGTACTCAGACGTACCCCAATCATCAGGCAAGTGCGGTTGTTTCTTCAGCCAGTCCCTGATCGCCTGGCAGTCGCGGTCTCGTGTGGCGACGTCCTCCTTTAGTTCGACGCGGATGCTCTTCCACACCTCCCCACTGGGCTGCACTAAGAGATCTTGTTTCAGCTTCATATTGGATCTGGAACGAACAAGAATTTCGTAAAGAATGGTGTGTGAAAGACTAGCTGAGTGAATTCGTTCGTGTGTTGTTTTAATCTATACTAATATTATAAAGTGGTAAAGTTTGTTTGTTTGTATGTTTGAAGTATTCTCAGGAATTATCAGTCCGATTTGAATAATTATTTTTGTAGCTACATTCAACAGGAAAGTTATAGGTTATTTTTCGTCCCGAAATTTCAATGGGAACGGGCACAACGCGGGTAAAACCACGGGGCGCTGCTAGTTTATCATCTTCTAATATATAAAATTCTCGTGTCACAGTTTTCGTTGCCATACTCCTCCGAAACGGCTTGACCGATTTTGATGAAATTTTTTGTGCTTATCCGGTATCTATGAGAATCGGCCAACATCTATTTTTCATCCCGAAATTCCCGCGGGAACGGGTACAACGCGGGTGAAACCGCGGGGCGCAGCTAGTAGTATATACAATTCTCGTGTCACAATGTTAGTTACAATACTCCTCCGAAATGGCTTGACCGATTTTTATGATTTTTTAATGCATATACAGTACGTCTGAGAATCGGCTACTAACTATTTTTCATACCCTTAGTGATAAGGGTGGTCCATCCCAAAAATGTATTTTATTTTTTCAGAGACGTCAAATCCGTCAAATGCTTCAGACTTGTTTCAGTGTCTTCAGATTTTGACATGAAACGTCAATTAGTTTTTCAATTTAAGTGTCGATATAATGGAAGTCTCAGTTTAGAATGTCAATGTCAGTTTAGAAGGTTTATAATACGACGGACAAAACCTCCCGAAGATTTTTAAGTCCGCATTTAATTGGATTTGAGACAAAAATATCACAAGATATCACACATAAGACACTGCGCAACCGAAGTGATATTCTTAATTGGATTATGTGCAACAAGTAACAATGGTGTGTGAACGGTTCAGAAACTTTACGCCATTTTCTTAAGATCCGGTGTTGTAAGCAAAGTAGAATATTGGGTGAAGGTGCTTGCTTGTACATTTTATGTTTTTGTTGGATTTATATGGTACGAGTCTGGTTGGATCTTTAGCTATGTCCACATTTGTATCATTTCGGTGTATCGTATCTCCGTTGCGTGGCCTCGGCGCGTATCATGATCGCTAATTTGGACGTAAGATGATACCCGTCAATGATACACGATCTGATACGGCCCGATCCACACTAACCGCGTATCTTGATACACCTCGTATTCGATACGCGTATCACGATCGGTAGTATGGACGTATTTTGATACTGTATCACGATACTGGATCGCGATACGATACGTGATACACCGCGAACCATCTGGTTCGGTTTTTCTGCAATGATACGCGATAGCCGATACACTGACATGATACAGCATTTGATAAGTATGGACCCGGTTTTTACCAAATACGCCTTAATGATACGACATGGACAAAATGAGCGTCCATATTTATGATACAAATACTCGATACGATACGCTGATCGGGATACGTCAAGATGATACAAATGTGGACATAGCTTTACTCTGATAGAAAAATTAGTTAGAGTAGGTTAGTGGCCTACCCTGGTATCGGAGTTTTATGACCATTTAAAGTACTGACAGATAAATGCAGCGGGGGACTTTATACTCAGTTTGGTTAGGGCATTGCAGGCTGAATCACCTGATTGCCCGAAAAGTAAGATGATTCCGTGCTTCGGAGGGCACGTTAAGCCGTCGCTCCCGGTTACTTTCTACGGATAGTAGTCGTTACTTGAGCCATGTCAGAGGCCTTTGGCGGCTCAATAACTCTGACACCAGGATTGGTCAGGTTGGCCATCCACTCGTTAAAGAAGAAGCATAATCACCACTCTTGCCAAATGCGGGTTGGTGATCTCAAACCCGAGCCATATATAAAAAGTAAGAAACATGTTTTCGCTCGACCCGGGAATAGAACCTGAGCCTTAGCAGGTAAGTGCATATACCGCAAGACCAAGGAGGCGCATTTAGACGTTATACTATTTTATACTTCTTATGTAAATAAGCCGGGGAAATGGGGACTATTACTACTACTACGAGTATCACTACATAGTATAAAACAAAGTCGCGTCTGTTTGTCTTCTGTTTGTCTGTCTGTATGCTTAAATCTTTAAAATTACGCAACGGATTTTGATGCGGTTTTTTGTAATAGGTAGAGTGATTCAAGAGGAAGGTTTTTATGTAAAAAAAATCCCAATTCCCACGGGAACGGGCACAACGCGGGTAAAACCGCGGGGCGCTGCTAGTATATGTATATAGAAAGACAGTGGCAGATCCTAGGAGTTGAACCAAGTGGCTTGAACCACCAAACAAGATAAAACGCTGACCTCTCTTCAAACCAGAATTATTTAATGCCTTCAGGGTCAACTTCCCCTTCAAATAATCCTGGGCCCGCCACTCCGGAGCTATTTGCAAAACCCTTTATTCAACTACCTACCTAATTAATAAAGATTGATTTCGCAACACCGTACGTGACAAACACAGACATTACAATGTCGTATCAATTATATTACTTGTCATTATATCAGTATTAATATCCCATTGTCTTCTGAAGGCTGATAAGGATTATTGTCTTTTAAAATTATGGCTAAGCCTTTTTTGATAAGGTTGGAACAAAAGGGTGAGTGACGTCTTTTTTTGACTGAGCAAGATGGCGCGCGGCAAGTGGCGAGTAGCGAGTTCAATTATAGAATGCTAGTGATATGAGAGGTATTAACATAGATCTCGTTGGGAGCTAATGATTGAAATATATTTTTCGGAAGAAGTTCGAATAGGTACGTGGCCAACCCTGGTGTCGGAGTATTTAGACCGCCTAAAGGCCTCCACATGGTCTAACGATTGGAACAACCGGTTCGACTGCATTACTTGTTGGAACGAAGTTCCTTATCGCGCGTTGCGAAAGGGGGTTAGACGGAAAAAATGGTACCTAACGACATTTTTTAGGCCAGAGAGGGACAGACAGAGAAACTTGCGCACGCCAGAGAGAGACAGACAGAAAAACATGCGCGAGAGAGACAGACAGAGAAACATGTGCACGGCAGAGAGAGAGACTCTCTCTGGCGTGCGCATGTTTCTCTGTCTGTCTCTCTCTCGCTCTCTCTCTCTTATAGAAAGCAAGCTAGATATTTTCGTTTCGTCTTTCTATTTCGCATTGAACAGTGTGGTGTCGCGACGATTATTTTTGTTGATAATAAATAAACTTTCGTTCCATCCGGGTGTCCCTTGACACCTCTGTCTGTCTCTCTCTCCCCTCTGTCTGTCTCTCTGTGGCGTGCGCAAGTTTCTCTGTCTGCCTCTCTCCCTCTCTCTTATAGAAAGCAAGCTAGATATTTTCGTTTCGTCTTTCTATTTCGCATTGAACAGTGTGGTGTCGCGACGATTATTTTTGTTGATAATAAATAAACTTTCGTTCCATCCGGGTGTCCCTTGACACCTCTCAAGTTTTTATTTCAGAAACAATGACCTCACAAAGACTATGATATGATCTCAAATTGAATCGAATTTTTTTGCAAGGATGGTGACCTAATGTATCTCTAACAAATTAGATTTTTACAAAAATAATTGCTTGTCTTAACGTAATAGTCTTAATATGTCTATAGTCAAGATGATAATTATTATGACCTTTAAATATAAGTGTACAAAAACGTGCTAACAACTTTGAGGGGTGCCATGGTCAAGGAACAGCGACGACGATAGCGAATTTAAAAATAGAGCCTAAAATTATAGTGCAAGTGTCAATTGACGAATGTTCGTTTTCATCAGCAGTTGCTGTCTATAGCGTATCGTCAGCGTGGTACCCTGATTGCACTATTGTTTAGTCCCAAATTATTAAATAATAGCAAAGCCCCGCGGTTTTGCCCGCTCTGTGCCCGTTCCCGAGGGAATTTCGGGATGAAAAATAGCCTATGTTACTCGTGGATAATGTAGTTTTTGAGCCTATTCATTACAACCAAACAAAGTTTTCCTCTTTATAATATTAGTGTAGACTAGCAGCGCCCCGCGGTTTTGCCCGTTCCCGAGGGAATTTCGGGATTAAAATATTACAAAAAAGTATTCAAATCGGATTGGTTGTTTCTGAGATTAACTATTACAAAAAAACAACGAAAGTTAGAATATTAGTATCATCACTACATAGTATAAAATAAAGTCGTCTCTGTTTCGTGTCTGTTTGTCTGTTTGTCTGTATGCTTAAATCTTTAAAATTACGCAACGGATTTTGATGCGGTTTTTTGTAATAGGTAGAGTGATTCAAGAGGAAGGTTTTTATGTAAAAAAATTCCCGAAATTCCCACGGGATCGGGCACAACGCGGGTAAAACCGCGGGGCGCTGCTAGTAAAAGTATAAGTAAGGATTTGCCTGTAATGTCCTAGTATTATTATTGCCTGTAAGTTCCCACTGCTGGGCAAAGGCCTTTCATCTCACTGATGATACTGATATCATCAGTGAGATGAAAGGTGCAAAAGTGCATATTTGAAATGAGCCTGCTACTTTAAGTCAACTATTATTGTTTGTACAGCAATTCAGTGAAAGTTACGATAACTGTAATTCTTATCATAAGTGCATTGGAAACTAGCAACTTTATCGGAAAGGAAATAAGGGTTAAGATCAAACGGCAAATTTTACAGTTAGATGCACTTAACTGTAAAATGAGTTAGTACTACTGAGTACTAAACTCATGGCGTAGTTTAGCTCAGCAATGGTAACTCATTGCCATTGTTAAGCAACGTGCCAGCTCGGCCTACTTGGATGGGTGACCGATAGTGGCGTTTGTGTCTGAGCGCTACCGTGCTTCGGAGGGCACGTTAAATAGTCGGTCCCGGCTGCTTCAATCGTCAGACGATGATGGAGACCTTCAGACGGTCTACATAGTCCCACACTAGGGTTGACCACTAACCTACTTGAAATTACTTTTGTATGAGCTGATTTGGAAAATTCTTTCAGGATATGATAGGTTATGCTTTCAAATTGATCCCCTTTTTAAGTGACTTCAGAAAAAGGAGGTAGTTCTCATAATAAAACCGGGTTTGAAGTCGATTTTATTGCTTGAAAAAGTTACTTTTGTCAAATTCACAACAGTATCTAGTTATGTAGAAAAATTACTTTCCACGGATAGTAGTCGTTACATGAGCCATGTCAGAGGCCTTTGGCGGCTCAATAACTCTGACACCAGGATTGGTCAGGTTGACCATCCACTCGATGAAGATGTAGAAAAATGTTAACACGTTTTAATTGGTACACTGTACCTACTCTTTGTTCAATCAAAACTCAGACCCAAGTAAGAAACAATAAAATGACGTAGTTTTAAATCCAAAATGGATTCAACGTGAATAGAATACAAATCACTATTATAATAAAACAAAGTTCGCTATTGTGTCTGTTTCTCCGCTAATAACTAAAAAAATATTAGTCAAATTATCATATTATTTTCATTAATAGATAGACCACTTTTTAAAGCATGTTTTTATAAAAAATTTATTCCTAAATTTTTACGGGAACGGGTTAAAAACGGATCAGACTACGGGACGGTGTTAACAGCTTGATATATATTAGTATTCTACAAGAGAATTCACTACGAAGTCATACGAATAGTTGCTCTTGAACTAACGTTGAACTAAGGTAATATAAATAGCTAAGACTGGTTTTAGGGCGTTATGAGAAAATCCTGTTTAGTTCTTGATGTTCCTAGGTTTATAGGCAGTATAGGCAGACTATGGGCGCTATTCATAGCTATCAAATGGTTTATCCCTTTCCGACATACGCTATTTGCCAAAGAGCGAAAGGGACAAAACACTTTAAATCACTGTTTAAGTTAAATATCGTTTATGGATAAGGCAGTTTTCCTTTAGATATACTAGGTTTTAGAATAATGAACCTTATATGTATGTAGGTAGATGTGATAGATTCATTGAAGTGTGTAATAGACGCTTTGTTATTCTGAAATAGAAGAGTTTTTTTATATAATAACTAGCCGCGTCTCGCGGTGTTACCCGCGTTGTACCCGTGCCACATGGGACACAACACATGGGATAAAACGTATCCCATGTGTTTTTCTGCTGTATACCTATATCACTGTAAAGTTCCATCCAAATCTGTCAAGTAGTTTTTGCGTGAAAGAGTAACATACATACATCCATCCTCACAAACTTTCGCATTTATAATAATAGTAGGAGATGGTCAGAGGCGCAGACGGTAGCGGGACGAACTGGAAGCTTACGGGAGGAATCGAGAGGAGCGGCGGGAATTGGGGGAGGCCTTTGCCCAACAGGTGGACAATACGAGCTAACAGTTACAGTAGCAATGGTCAGAAAGAAGAGGTAAAAACCCGTAACTAGTACTCTTGCCGGAGTTGTTGTTAATTCATTGGCATTGTTAAGCAACGTGCAGCTTCGATACTTCCCTACTGGTGGCCTGTTAAAATGTTATCAAAATATAATACTATTGTCTATGGTCTAATTGTCTATGCATATCTGATGAATATATTTAGTCTATTCCAAACTGTCAACCAACGACTTTTATTAGGTTATGGGCTCCTCACATTTTGCTAAGAAAATTAAAGTTATTGCAGTTTTCGAAGAGTTATTGTTAGTTTATTTTACGCGTGTGACATCAACTAATCAAGATGACCTCAAGTTTTCTTTCGAGTGTGCCAAAACTCAAGGGTCGTGAAAATTATGACGACTGGGCGTTCGCTGTTCAGAACTTGCTAGTTCTTGAGGACACGGACAAGTACCTCAAGCAAGAAGCAGCAGCGACAGATGCAGCTCAGACAGTAGCAGATGCCAGGGCACGCGCAAAATTGATCCTGACTATTGATGCGTCATTGTTTGTGCACATAAAGGAGACGAAGACAACAAAGCAGTTATGGACAAAACTGAAAGCTCTCTTTGATGATGCGGGCTTTTCAAGAAGAATAACTTTGTTACGTCATTTAATCTCCATCAGACTAGAGAAGTGTGAAAATATGACCAGTTACGTTACGCAAATTGTGGAAACTTCTCAACGGCTAAGTGGTACTGGATTCATAATAAACGATGATTGGATTGGGTCATTGTTACTAGCCGGTTTACCGGACAAGTTCATGCCAATGATCATGGCAATAGAGCATTCCGGGATCCAAATCACAGCAGATTCCATAAAAACGAAATTGTTAGATATGGAAAATGGCGACTCAGTTGAAGTGACCGGAAATGACAACTCAGCATTCATTGCCCGAAATTGGCCGAAGAAGAAACTTGGTAAAGTTGGCGGAAATAGCAAACATGGCGGACCAACTCCGAATATCTATGCCCCGAGTGCGTCAATGTCAAACTCAAATGACAGAACTATCAAAACAATAACATGTTTTAAATGCAAACAATTTGGACATTACATGTCTCAATGTCCATTTAGAAACGAAAAAACAGAGAAGAAAAAGCAAACGAATGCATTCAGTGTTGTTTTTCTCAGTGGTAACTTTAATAAGTGCGACTGGTATGTTGATTCTGGAGCCAGCGCACACATGACTGCAAACGAAAGTTGGTTGACAAATATGATGGATTCGTCAAGTATACCTGAAATCACAGTAGCAAACAATACAACAGTTCCTGTATTAGGTGCCGGCGATGTACAAGTCACGACGAGTTACGGTTACGAGATCACAGTGAAGAATGTATTGTGCGTACCGACACTTGCGACTAACCTGTTATCAGTCAGTGAATTGATAAAAAATGGAAATAGTGTTGTGTTTGAACCTGGCCGATGCCTCATAAAAAACCGAGAAGGCAATTTAGTTGCTGAGGCGGAACTTGTCAATAATGTATACAAGTTAATCTTGCAAAATGAGACCTGTTTGTTATCATCATCAACAGTAGATGGACAAACATGGCATAGACGGCTTGGACACTTAAACAGCACAGACATGAACAAAATGAAGCAAGGTTTAGTCAATGGAATGAATTACTCGGACAAATTTGTGACAAGTAAGTCTAGCTGTCAAGTTTGCTGTGAAGGAAAACAGTCAAGATTACCATTTTCGACGGGTACACGAGCTACAGAAATCTTACAGATTGTGCATTCAGACATCTGTGGACCGATGGAGTGCAAATCAATAGGTGGTGCAAGATATTTTTTGCTGTTTATAGACGACTTCACCAGAATGACCTTTGTATACTTCTTAAAGTGCAAAAGTGAAACACTGACTTGTTTCAAAGAGTTTAAGTCAATGGTGGAGAATTATCAAAACACAAGAATAAAAATATTACGCACAGACAACGGGTGTGAGTATTGTAGCAACGTTTTTGAAGAATTTCTGAAGTATGAAGGGATTATTCATCAAAAAACTAATCCTTACACACCAGAGCAGAACGGACTCAGCGAAAGAAGCAATCGGACCATTGTGGAGAGAGCTAGATGCTTACTTTTCGAAGCAGAATTAGACAAGAAGTTTTGGGCAGAAGCTGCAAACACTGCAGTATACCTCAAGAACAGGTCTATAGCTTCAGGTATTGAAAAGACTCCATATGAGATGTGGTTTGGTAGAAAACCAGATTTGCAACATTTGCGTGTATTTGGGAGTCCAGTGATGGTGTATATACCAAAAGAAAAAAGAACAAAGTGGGATAGGAAATCCATGAAACACATACTTGTTGGTTATTGTGACAATGTCAAGGGTTACCGAATATATAACCCAGTAAAGAACCAAGTTTTTACAAGTAGGGATGTTGTTATCCAAGAGAAACCCAAGCGTCTAGAGACTGTGACTGTTTCTGTAGAGAGCACAGATTCAGTGGGGGAGTTAGTAGAGGAATCTGTGGTGAAACTTGAACCCCTGAATAAGTCAAGTTCTTCTGAGTCAGATTACTTGGATGTTGAGGAAGAAAACATAGAGCCAGAAGCTTGTGGAGACGACCTGAACATACCATGGACCAGTTCACCTCCACAGAATACAGAAATAACTTCAGATATATCTACTACACCAGTTCAAGAAGTCCCAGAGAAGCGACAGAGGAGAAAACCAGATAGATATGGTATAGCTAACATGTGTGCTACAACAGGAGAAGATGGACTGACATATGCAGAGGCCATCAGTGGTCCAGAGCGACTGATGTGGTTGCAGGCCATGGCAGAGGAGCTGCAGTCATTCCAAGACAATCAAGCGTGGGAAGTTGTCGATACTCCCAGCAACGCGAGTGTAGTGCAGTGTAAGTGGGTGTTTAAAAAAAAGATTGATGTGGACAATAAAGTACAATATCGTGCGCGACTTGTGGCCAAGGGCTTTACCCAAAAGGCTGGTATTGATTACCAAGAGACCTTCAGTCCAGTGATTAGGCATTCAACGCTGCGTTTGTTGTTTGCTATAAGTGTCCAGTTAGGCATGAACATCACTCATCTAGATGTGAAAACAGCTTTCCTTAATGGTGACCTAAGAGAAAGCATACTTATGCATTTACCTGAAGGTTTTCCCATAAATAATCCAAATAAAGTGTTAAAGTTAAGAAAAGCTGTTTATGGATTAAAACAATCGTCACTAGCATGGTATAAAAAGGTTGAGGAGACATTATGTAACTCAGGATTTATAAAATGTAAATTAGAACCCTGTGTATTTGTTAAAAACCATAGTGATAATAAGAAAACCATAGTTGGACTATATGTCGATGATTTTCTAGTATTTTCAAATAGTGAGTCTGAATCTAATAATTTAATAGACATTTTGAGTAAAAAAATTAAAATAAAGAATTTAGGTCAAGTGAGAAGATATTTGGGCATGAGAGTTAACATTAACAAAAGTAATAATGTAATTACTATAGATCAAGAACAGTATATCAACCAGTTACTGGTAAAGTTTGATATGTCTGAATGTAATACAGTAGAAACTCCTATAGAATGTAGATTAAATGTTGATAAGTCTAATGTATGTGAACAAAAACTGCCTCATCAAAAATTAATAGGTAGTTTAATGTATTTAGCTGTCCTAACTCGTCCTGATATAGCTTATTCAGTCAGCTATTTAAGCCAGTTTAACAACTGTTATTCTTATATACACTGGAATTATGCAAAAAGAATTTTGAAGTATTTATCACAGACTAAGACCTATTGTTTAAAATATTCAAAAGAAAGTGCAGAGCTTGTAGGTTTTGTAGATGCTGATTGGGCTAGTGATACAACTGACAGACGGTCATATACTGGTTTTTGTTTCACTAAATCAGGCGCTGCAATTTCTTGGGAGAGCAAGAAACAAAGAACCGTTGCTCTTAGTAGCTGTGAGGCAGAATATATGGCTTTGTCGGAAGCATGTCGAGAAGCTATGTATTTACAGAGATTAGAACTTGAAATAATTGGTTCTTGTAATAAAATTATTATGTACAATGACAGCCAGAGTGCATTAAAGTTGGCAAATAATGATCAGTCACATAAACGGTCCAAACACATTGATGTGAGGTATCATTTCATTAGAGAAGTTTTAAGTAATGAAATAATTGAAGCTAAATATTTGTCAACAGCTAACATGCCCGCTGACTTGCTAACTAAAGGACTGCCAGGTGTTAAACATTATAAATTCATGAAAGATCTTGGAATTGTTAATTTAGAATAGTCAAGGCAGAACTGTATACTCTATTTGTTATTGTATATTGAATTTAAAAGAAAATTTTGAAGTGTATAGTTTTACCTCTCCACTGTATGTAATATACTTTGAAAATTTTGTTATTTTGATAAAGTGGGGGTGTTAAAATGTTATCAAAATATAATACTATTGTCTATGGTCTAATTGTCTATGCATATCTGATGAATATATTTAGTCTATTCCAAACTGTCAACCAACGACTTTTATTATGGCCGATAGTTGCTTTTCTATATGAGCGCTACCGTGCTTCGGAGGCTTCATAAAGCTGTCAGTCCCGGTTGTGTCAATCGTCAGCCCACGTCAGAGGCCTTTAGGCGGTCTAAAAACTCTGACAGGGTTAACCACTACTTGAACGAAATTAATGAATGGCAGAAAGACCCCCAAAATATTAATTTAGTAATCCACCTATACTATTTATTAGTACGTCAATCTGCTTTCACAATATTTGACCTCAAGCTATTAAGCTTATGTGGTAACATAGGTCCGTATGAATGGTGAAATAGACCTTGTATTTTGACCTTCTAACTATGGCTTCATCTATAATTTAAGATGCTGGGCAAAATTACCTATTAATAATTCTGTAGACAAAAAATAAATTGGTTATGTGCATAAAGGATGTGATTATAAATAATAGACTAATTGATAAATCCATAGATTACATAAAAGGATTTGGTTAAAAAAATATAAATGATTATAAAAATAAAAGAGGTTTGCTTGTTATTGTCCAAGGACTTTATACTAGGTACTTCGATCAACAATACACAACTAGATATCGGGTCGGCGCTATACGGTTAATGCTTATTAATTGGTCAAACAAATAAAATAATTTTTGTATCACAGTCTCTAGTTTTCTTTTTGAATTATTGTTTTTGATACCATATCTTATATCTTATCTACAAAGTATAAAACAAAGTCACTTTCTGCTGTCTGTCCCTATCTTTAAAACTACACAACGGATTTTGATGCGGTTTTTTTAATAGATAGAGTGATTCAGAAAGAAGTTTTATATGTATAAAAATCCCGAAATTCCTACGGGAACGAGCACAACGCAGGTATATCCGGGGCACAGTTAGTTTTATGTATAGTGTGATTTTTATGTAAGTATGTACTCATACAAAAAAAATGTCGTCATTCCGTTATTACATCGATGCCTTCATTTTAATTATATCAAAATTAATTCAAACTTTAAAACAAGATAAAAGTATTCGCCAATACTGACCTACTCTAGATTTTCGAGATTTTTTGCAATAATTTAATCTAATCTTTATGTTAATATAAAAATAAATTAGGCAATAAGAGAATGCTTTGACAGTAGCATATGCATTCGCACGTCACATTCAGGGTCTTATGTTCAATCCCCAGTAGTGTGTAAAGCAAATGCTTGTAAATATATTTTCTAATATGTTCTAAAGATGATTACGCTATTAACGCTTAGGGTGCGATTCTATTTAAGCGGAGCGGAGAGGAGTACAATTGACGAATCACAACGCATTACGCAAAGATATTGACAATTGTAATGCGTTCTTCTTCTTCATCGAGTGGATGGTCAACCTGACCAATCCTAGTGTCAGAGTTATTGAGCCGCCAAAGGCCTCTGACATGGCTCAAGTAACGACTACTATGCGTAGAAAGTAACCGGGACCAACGGCTTAACGTGCCGTCCGAAGCACGGAATCATCTTACTTTTCGGGCAATCCGTGAAATGCTTTGTTAATGTATTATGATTTGTCATCTCTCCGCACCGCTCCACTCCGCTTCGATGGGAACGTACCCTAATCCTCCTTACTGTACTGTTAGAGGAATTTCGATTCTACTAAACTGTCTAAAAATATATTGGACTACGTCTAACTGGCAGTCTAAAGACTGGACTATAATTTGCTTTATTTTTAAGGGGATTTTTTGAGACTTCTATTATGTTGAAATATTAAATAGGGAGGAATTACATAATCAAGATAATCATATCCGCCAAATCTTATATAAAAAATTCTCGTGTCACAATGTTAGTTAACTACTAGGTATAACGATTTTAATAAAATTTCATATGCATATTCAGTATATCTGATAATTGGTAAGTATCTATTTTTCATACCCTTAATGTTAAGGGTGGTCCATCCCTTAATTTTTATATAGCAAAACAACGTTTGCCGGGTCAGCTAGTAAGAACATATATTTAAACTAATCTTAACCTCTACACAAAAAAGACAGTTCTAAGTTTGGCAGTCACAAAAATAAATAATTACTTTGGCCATGACTTGGTCACATATTGTGTAAACATAAGTGGTCATATTGTAAACAAGTTGAGGTTTTATTTATAACTACACTAGCT
Organism: Cyclophora albipunctata; assembly: GCA_963082685.1. Taxonomy (NCBI): domain Eukaryota; kingdom Metazoa; phylum Arthropoda; class Insecta; order Lepidoptera; family Geometridae; genus Cyclophora; species Cyclophora albipunctata. Next base: position 5,996,970 of record OY720133.1, read on the forward strand.
GTGCCCTGCGGTTTCTCTCGCATTTATTCCGTCACTGCTTACTGTTTAAACCTCACCTGGATTACGACAAACATTTCAAAACCAGAATCAACTAAATCTATTGTTGTTTACGTTGTACGTTCCCGCGGAAATTTCGGGATAAAATGTATCCCATGTGTTATTCTCATGTATAACCTATATTACTGTAAAGTTTCAATCAAATCCGTCGCGTGGTTTTTTCGTGAAAGAGTAACAAACATACATACATCCTTATGACATTTCGCACTTAAAATATTAGTAAGATTTTCTTAAAGACAATACTTTTTCTAATCTCGTATCTTCATATATGTAGATACGTCTTTATATAATATAGATAAAAAAAACGGAGATAAATCATTTGTGTTGGCGAGTATTTAAGACGAAATGGCTATTCTTATCAGACTTTAAATACCAATGAAAAACATCATTGGTTTTTAATCCTACTAATATTATAAATGCGAAAGTTTGTGAGGATGTATATTTGTTACTCTTTCACGAAAAAACTACTGAAAGGATTTGGATGAAACTTTACAGTAATACAGATAATACACCCGAATAACACATGGGATACATTTTCTTCCCAAAATTCCCGCGGGAACGGGTAACGCCGGGAGGCGCTGCTAGTATACGTATATTGACTAGACAATCTTGTAAACTCACATGCAAATTCTTGTTCATTTAAAGTTGTTATGCAAAAGTATTCAATTGTGGAAATCCCGTCGGATATTTACACAATATCCCGCCCGCCATTTTTATTCAAGGACGTTGTTTTTTAAAGTACTTTCTGCGGCATGTGTAGTTTTATTATGCAGCCAGGTTTTAAAAAAATGATGGATGAAGAAGTATTGTAACGAGAGGGTATTTTTATTATGTATTTAAGTGCCTAGGTTTTTTGTTGAATGTACTAATTACTAAGTTTGTTACTTACCTATTAAACAATTTGAAATTTTAGTTAAGTAATTGCCTTTATTACCGAAAGTATTATTAACACAATAGAAATGCATTTTTATAATCGTTTCTTGGGAATGAGAATTCTTTTTGAAATAATTACTTTTTCAAATAATAGACAATAAATTAATCTTACCTATAAATTTCCACAGAGAACCACAAAGAAGAATCTAACACACTTTTTTAAAACTCCTTCCTAAATATAATATTTTTAAATTTTAAATTTCGAACGTGTTCCGAGACGCGCGCGTCGACCCGGACTACGCATGCGCAATACGACCTCCTCTCTCTCGAGTTGGGTAATATTGCACTTAAACTTAAATGAAAACATACGGCGGAAAATTACGGTGAACATACTGGTTTAGCGTGTAATGTAGCATGGATTCTGACAGATCATAGTTGAGTATGCGCCGGTAAATGCAGTCACTATGGATAATAACGATAATGGTGATTTACAAAATATTAAACGCTACTTATTGACATTATTCCACTGCACAGAAAAGGCCTCTCATTTCAGATATCAGTGAAGTTTTAAATCATGATTGAAGAATGAGCAGATTAGTTGTAAATCATGATCTCTAACTTAATATTATCTTAATTGCCCTCTAAATTAATTGATTTACTTACTTAGTCGTTAATATTGTGATGTTGTAATTTAGAAAATTCCATGATTCATCAATTGAGGAATTGAAAATGAGAAATTCTGAACAGTAGACAAAAGAGGTCTTTGCCCAAACAGGTCACCCAACAAATTTACACGAAATCATTCACGTATGTTTTCACATACATGATCCGTTCCATACGCTTCATCGAATGTGCTAAACGAGGGTAAACCAAATATTATTTATACAAAATACACATCTAGCTAACTGGAAATAAGGACTGTTTCTATTTTTACTTACATACTAATATTTAATTTGACAGAATAAACTACGAATATTTTCAACAATATTATTCCCAAATAAATACTTCTTTTTTCAAATGTCATCTCATCTCAACTGTCACTCATTCTAATAATTATTCGACCATTGAGTTATATGTACTAACGTATTCGACCTCCATATTTCTTCCCTAATCTAGTAGGCCATGGTTGTCTATAAACATTGTACCTATTGCTCGTGGCGTAGTTTGACTAAGCGATGAAAACGGAGTGGGTAACTGAACCTGCGGGCTCAGTGCTCTGCGAGCCCAGTTGACCACCAAGCGGTTTTACTGGCTGATATGATAAGGAGTAACTTACACTTTTAAAAAAAAATGACGCGGATGAAGTCACGGGCATAGCTAGTTAAAAAATAAAATCTAAAAAAAAAATAAAAATAAAAATCTTTGTAAGGGCTAATCTCAGAAACTACCAATCCGATTGGAATAATTCTTTTTGTAATAGATAGCCATTTACAATGGGAAGGTTATAGGATATTTTTCATCCCGAAATTCTTACGGGAACGGGCACAAGGCAGGTAAAACTGCAGGACACTTCTAGGAACTTAATTTAAAAAAAAGATAATTTACGGAAAATATAAGGACAAATAAAAGTATTAATTATGTCTAAAAAGAATTTTAATTTATTCATAAATCTATCACAGTTTTAAACTACGTCTTAAAATAATTAGAACGCTTTGCACAAAAACTCTTTTTATTAGTACCTAAATATGTATAAGAAACAAAAGCTATTCGTTCAAAATTGTATTTTATGTCACACGAAATAGAACACTATTTCAAACGAACGTCATTTGTATAATAAACATATTTTTAATGTCAAATAAAATTAAGAATGCTTGTCAATCCGCCATTAATCTTAGGAAATAAACTTAAAACTAAAATACTTATTTAATTTTCAAGGTTGATTTACACTTATACAGTATCTTGCACCAACGTCACAAAAGATATAATTTATAATTAATTTCGCTTATTTTTGCATAGAGACCTCTGGATATAGACAAGTAAAAATCTCAGTTTCAGTACTTTCAAAATGTATAGAATATTTAATTTAAACTATGTTTACTATCCGTAAACGTAGTTCACTTTTATTTTACATTTTTATCTGAAGTTTCGGCCCATTTACAGGAACCGTGGTCACAGAAGATTAAGAAACCTAAGTGACATGTCTGTAAATACATATTTATTGACATAATTAATTCACAAATAATAATATAGTCTCTGACTTCTGTGCTAGGAAACCTGTTTTACAGAAGCCAGTGTACTCTTTGCTATAGATAGAATTAATAATTATGTAAAAGACATTACACCAAAATAATTATCAAAGAAAAAAACTTAATCACAAACTTAAATCCATAATATTTTTAAAGTAGCAAATATTAATATGAAAAGATTTTCTATACCACTGGCGCCTGGGCGCCACCTATTGTATCAATATAAAACAGCCTTTACATTAATACATAACATAGCATAGCAACTGGAGAGATATATTGCTATTCACATTTTAAAAATATGATAGTGAGATGCTTAAACTACGTGAAATTAGGAATTAAGGCGCTTTTCCAATGTGAGGTTTCCGGTAGTGACCGCAGAAGCAGACAGCAACTGCCGACCGCCAGCAAGGTTTCTATAAATCTCTATGTACTTTCGCCACCGTTGTCTAGTGGTATGTGCACTCGCCTGCCAAGACTGAGCTCCCGGGTTCAATTCCCAGGTCGAGCGAAATCATGTTTCTTACTTTTCAAACATGGCTTGGGTTTGAGATCACCAACCCGCATTAGGCAAGCGTGGTGATTACGTCTAATTCTCCTCACTGTAATGATATCTTTAGTGAGATGAGAGGTCTTTGCACAGCACATTACATTACAGGCTTATATTTTTTTACTACTATGAAATTTCGAGCACGGTGACACTGTTTGCGGTCTGCAGTTGCTACGAGTACCTGCTGCGGTCGCTACCGAAACGTATTTATGCTATAATTGGTAACCTAAACATAGCATAGTAATTTTGCTATAGCATAGCTTGGCGGAAAGGCACCGATCGTATGTACTTACGTCTAAACATATTTTATCAAAACCATGTTCCCCGAAAATACTAGAATTTTTTAAAATCACATTTTTTATCATAACTTAAATGACATTTAATAAATTATGATGAAATGGTAAAAGCAACGGTTTAAAATGGGTCAATTGATCTATACTAATATTATAAAGCTGAAGAGTTTGTTTTGTTTGTTTGTTTGTTTAAACGCGCTAATCTCAGAAACTACTGAACCGATTTGAATAATTCTTTCACTGTTAGATAGTCTATTTATCGAGGAAGGCTATAGGCTACATTTTATCCCGGATTTCCTACGGGAACGGGCACAACGCGGGTAAAACCGCGGGGCGCTGCTAGTTTTATAATAAAAATAAGCTTAGTTGTGATTGTAAAAGTTAAAAGTGCAAATGTCTGTAAAGACTATCGCAGACTTCAGTTTAGACAGGGTTCAAACTAGTCCTACACAGCCAAGTCAGAAGTATGTCTTTAAGCCGCTATCTGTCTCTCGATTGAAGACAAGTCTAGATTAAATCTGTCTTTAAATTTAGGACTTAAAAGTAAGATGATTCCGTGCTTCGGAGGGCACGTTAAGCCGTCGGTCCCGGTTACTTTCTACGGATAGTAGTCGTTACATGAGTCATGTCAGAGGCCTTTCAATAACTCTGACACCAGGATTGGTCAGGTTGACCATCCACTCGAAGAAGAAGAAGAAGAAGAACTAAATACTTGGCTGAGTCGAACTAACAGTAGTCGGTTCTTGAGTCTAACAGATGTCTGGTCTTTTTAAATTATCCGTTCCTTCAATACGTTGTCAAAGACCATACAGTCTAAAGACAGCCTTGACTAATACCACTTTAAAAATCAACTAAAACTGATGTGATGAAAATGACATTCTATCCTAACCAACTAAACTAAAAGTGAACTTGATAGTGTCTGGCTCATACACGATCAAGTTCACCATCAAGTTTGTAGCAGACTTGATATAGCGTCCAGTAAACTTGCCAGTGTTAGTAGACTTGCCAAACACACATAGCCATAAGCGGCATCCAGTAAACTTGACGGTGTTAGTTGGTGTTATCATGCCATACATCATCAAGTTTACTAGACGCCGCATCAAGTCCGCTGCAAACTTGACGGTTAACTTGATCGTGTATGGCCCGCATAACCTAACCTAACCTACGCCCTTTGCTAAGCTAATCAATAGCAAGCTGCCTAAACGATCCTTCGATACCGAACAGTTCATCGTAGTTCTTGGGCTTGCCTGGCCGAAGAGCCTCGTTAGCTTTCAACTGTTCTTGCTGCTGAAACCAACTCCTGTAGTCTGCTAACTTCTTCATCCAGGCATCTGAAAAGTCAAGTTAAGAAGAGTGAGAATGAAATTCATTTATACTAATACTAGCAGCGCCCCGCGGTTTTACCCGCGTTGTGCCCGTTCCCGTGGGAATTTCGGGATTTTTTTTACATAAAAACCTTCCTCTTGAATCACTCTACCTATTACAAAAACCGCATCAAAATCCGTTGCATAATTTTAAAGATTTAAGCATACAGACAAACAGACACGAAACAGAGACGACTTTATTTTATACTATGTAGTGATAGTAAAGCTGAATATTTTTTTTTTGTTTGTTTGAACACTCAGAAACTATCAATCTGATTTGAATAATGGTTTTTGTATCGGATAAGCTATTTTTTATCTTGAAATTCTTAGGGGATGGGCACAACGCGGGTGAAACTGCAGGGCACTGCTATTAATAAAATAAATCCGAAGACTTTGTTTTATTGTTTGTTTAAACGCGTTTATCTCAGAAACTACTAATCCGATTTGAATAATTCTTTTGGTAATAGATAGCCACATTCAACGAGATTGTTATAAGCTATTTTTCATCCCAAAATTCTCACGGGAACAAGCAAAACGCGGGTAAAACCGCGGGGCGGTGCTAGTCCATATATAGGTATATGTATGGGGTTTGCCGATCTTTCGGGAAAAGTATAAACTAGACATATTTTTGTACTTGAATGCTAGAACAACTGACTATAACTTACTGTGTATGACATCAAGTTGTAACTCTCCCCCGTATTCTGTAGGCAGCATGTCTTTTGGTACGAATTTGTGGAGACTGGGGAAGTCGCTGTGGAAATGGACCTGGAAATCAAAAAAACTTTATTTATTTTTATATTGACTAGTTGTGCTTTATATTGACGACATTGTCTCCTTCGATAGCGAGTGGTGGGAGACCGCGACGGATAGGGAGGGTTGGAAGCGTTTGGGGAGATTTTTGCACAGCAGTGGGACGATATATAGGTTAAGGAAAGTTGTGCTTCAAAGATTCATGAATCGGCAGTCGCGGCATGCAGCTGGATTCGAATTAGCGACCGCAGACAGCACTGTGGACGACTGCAACGCACTGCTGACTGCTGTCTGCAGTCGGTGATGAGAAATAGACCCTAACTATTGTTTACGCTTCACGCGTAAGGTATAATGCGGGTTAAACTGCGGAGAAAACCTTGTTATTACTATCCGAGAATATAATTTAATCAATATACAGGGTGTAAATTTTTTAACATCATTCAACTTTAACTGGCTAACTGCAGTAATTTATTTTCTTCATATTTTTTTGAGAACCATCATCCCTTGGCCCGTCATCCGTTTTCGGCTTGACGTTGATTTCTGGGACACCCTGTATAATAAAAATGAGTCAACGTACCCTGTTCTTTATCTTGTCTTTAAGGAATGGTTTCACCAAGGTAAACACAGCGTCGACCACTGGAGAGGCGTTTACGACATGCACTTCCTTCAACTTGATGGGGTATGCTTCCTGCAATATAAAAAAATATTTTTAGCACTTGACGTAAAAAAAAACAAAAATATTTGTTTGAATAGGTTAGTGGCCAACCCTGGTGTTTTAGACCGTCTAAAGGCCTCCGAGATATCGATGGAAACAACAGGGACTGACAATTTAACGTGCCCTCCGAAGCACGGTAGCGCTCAGATAGAAATGCCACTATCAGCCTCACATCCAAGTAGGGGTAGCTGTACGTTGCTTCAGAATCGCAATATAGCTTATTGCATAGTCAATTACGCCACAAGCGCTACAAAGCAAAGCTTTATGAATCTTCGCAAATCATTTAAGAAAGATAGATATTACAAATAGAAACACTGACTAAAAAGCCACCTTAGTCACATAGAAAGCCAAAACATCTCATTATCTACCAAATATTAAGACAAATAAAAATTACAAAATCACCAATTATTGCCATACTGACAAAAAATCACCTAAGTCACCTGTCAAAACCACTCATCATCTGGCAAATATTAAGACAAATCAAAATTACAAAATCACCAATTATTGCCAGCCTGACTAAAATCACCTAAAAAATCAAAACGTCTCATCACCTGTATACAGATCAAGAACTTCTTTACAGTTGCAGGTGAGATCTTGCCAAGGTGACTGGGCGCCACGACCGACGCGTCCAGTATGTAGATGTCTCCCGCGACTCCCACCAGCTCCTCCTTCAACCTCACGTCTCCTACCATCATGATCAGCTTGAAGGAATCGTTGAGGTGGTTCGGATTGAGGTTCTTATCGAGAGCTGGAAAGATTTGGGTGGATTTTGTTATTGATTACAAAGATATAAATAGCAACGCCCCACGGTTTCATCCGCTTTGTGCTCGTCCCCGTGGCAATTTCTTGATGAAAAGTAGCCTATAACTTTTCTGTTGAATGTGGCTATCCACCACAATAAGAAGTATTCGATTTTAATAGGTAGTTACTGAGAGAAACGCGTTCAAAAAAAAACGTCAAACTCATTCGGAGTTTGATGATAAGCTTATTTTTATCTACATACTAGCTGCGCCCCGCGGTTTCACCCGCGTTGTACCCGTTCCCGCGGGAATTTCGGGATGAAAAATAAATGTCCGATTCTCAGGCCTACCCGATATGTACACAAAATTTCATGAGAATCGGTCGAGCCGTTTCAGAGGAGTTCAACCACGGTACCCGTTCCCGCGGGAATTTCGGGATGAAAAATAGATGTTGGCCGATTCTCATAGATACCGGATAAGCACAAAAAATTTCATCAAAATCGGTCAAGCCGTTTCGGAGGAGTATGGCAACGAAAACTGTGACACGAGAATTTTATATATTAGAAGATGTACATATACTAATATTATAAAGAGGTAAAATTTGTAAGTTGGTTTGTATGTTCGAGGTAATCTCAGGAATTATCCGTCCGATTTGAATAATTCTTTTTATAATAGATAGCCACATTCAACGGGAAGGTTATAGGCTATTTTTCATCCCGAAATTCCCACGGGAACGGGTACAACGCGGGTAAAACCGCGGGGTGCTGCTAGTATTAACTATAATAATATTTTATGGTAAAGCTCAAGTTTCAAATATGTTGATTATATGGCATTGCTAAGTCTAAAACATTAGGCGTTAAAATTAGTTTTCTGAACAATTTTTCCAATTACTCAATTGTATAAAACTAGCCATACCGAGACTAAGTAGACTGGGACTTGTTTAAAAACGGCGTGCGCATGTTTATCTGTCTGTCTCTCTCTAGCGTGCACATGTTTCTCTGTCTGTCTCTTTCTAACGCAAAAAGTGTCGTTACAACTTTTCGTCTTAATTTTTTCCGTCTAGCCTCCTTTCGCAACGCGCGATAAGGAACTTCGTTCCAAAATTGAAACCGTTTTTCTAAGCTATGAACGTTCATAGCGCTCAAAAACACTTTTAAGTTGTTTTTACTGATTCAAGGTGAATTTCCGTTGGTTCGTTACAGTTTGTTCCCTTTGTCCCCTCGGAGGGGCGAATGGGATTACTTTGGTTATCTATAACCTTTGCAAAGGCGGGACAAATTGGACTTTATTGCAATTACAAACCTTTGCAAATAGTGACTCGTCTTCCATTTGGTGTAAGCCCTGGTAGAGTAGGGCCTTGTCTGGAAACAATAGAAACATATTAGATATGCGCCGAATATTCGTTTCATATTCGGTATTCGGCACATTCGGCATCTTTTTCAATATTCGTTATCGGCCGAATTATTCAGTTCTGGTGCCGAATATATTCGGTTCAAGTCGATATTAATATTTTCTTGGCTACACGATACGGTTTATAACTAAAAGACAATACTTCTTTTCGTAAGATTTTTGATATACATTGTTTGTTCAAAAAGTTAGGTCCACTTTTGCATGAAACCGCGGCGTGCGCACGCTTAACGCAGTGTCGGCCCTTAGTATGTATAAAGGTACAGCCAGACGTGCTCAAAAAAAGCATGCTAATAAGCTTGCTTAAAATTAGCATGCTCTGCAAACTGTTCACATTTGCCAGAAATAAGCATGCTTGTTTTAATTAATTTCATAAAACATGTTCAGACGTTTTCCGATCACGCCCCTCCCCCCTACCCGCGCCTCAGGTAGCATGCTCGAAAATCAAACGTTGTTTGATTTTTGAGCATGCTCTAAATAAGCATGCTCATTACAGTACACACGTGCTACTAATGAGCACTTGCTCAATAAAAGCATGCTTATGTGCTAGTAATGAGCACGTCTGACAGTACCTTAATCACCGTTACCTATCCTTGAAACCAGAGCTTTGGTTTCACTAGAATAAAAAGTAAATTCGATGAAATAAAATAACATTATTTTTTTAAAGTAAAATCTCCGTTTTCATCAAAATTATTTCACCCTACACAATGAAATGTTGTGTAGATACTTAGTTAAAACGACGGTTTAGCCCCATCTTGTAGCCAGATTTGGTAGCTAGCTTCCAAATGGGAGAAATAATCCCGGTTCGAAGCTGGCTACGAAATAGGAATTCGAAAGTCCAAGATTTAGGATTTTAACTAGTAAAAAAAAAAATAACCCTAACCTACCGAATAGATCGTTCCCATTTAGTAGCTAGCTACAAGATGGGAAAACACTTTTCTCATTTCGTAGCTAGCTACCAAATCTGGCTACGAGATGGGCCTAAACTAAAACGACGGCCTGTGCAGCAGGTCAGCGCCCTTTGCAGTGATAACGTCACTCGGGCGCATAATACCTATCCATGAATTTATGGATGGTGTCGAACAGAAACTTTTTAATGTTTTTTAAAGAAAATGCCGTTTATTTATTTTTAAATTAAGATAAATATTTTTATAATAATTATAATTATTAAGTCAACTACCTATGGTTTTAGTGACCACGGTGTACAGCCTTACAGGCCGTATATTGTTGAAAGACTTTGTCAAAGTCTTAGACCGCCTAAAGGCGATATGGCCTAACGATTGCAACAACCGATACCAACTGCTTAACGTGTCCTCTGGAGCACGGTAGCGCTCAGATAAAAATGCCACTATCAGCCACCAATCTAAGTTGATGTTTCACTACATAGTATAAAATAAAGTCGTCTCTGTTTGTCTGTATGCTTAAATCTTTAAAATTACGCAACGGATTTTGATGCGGTTTTTTGTAATAGGTAGAGTGATTCAAGAGGATGGTTTTTATGTAAAAAAAATCCCGAAATTCCCACGGGAACGGGCACAACGCGGGTAAAACCGCGGGGCGCTGCTAGTTTAATTATAAATTAAAGAAAAAAGCAATTTGGCACAGTTTTTTGACGATCAACGTCACTGTGTTACATAAGGCAGGCTTTTTTCTATTAATAATTATTACGTTGAACTTTAATCGTTCCTAATTATGCGAGTATGTAGCTTTTTATGTGTATAAAGCGTGTTATTATATTTTTTATACATGGAATGAAAATGAAAGATTTTTTCTTATTTATTGTTTGAGCCATTTGTAACATAATTGGTAGGCATTTTGCTAAAAAAGTCAATTCGACTAGTCAATTTATGATCTTTTTACAATTTAGAATAGCTGGACCGGTAGTTAGTTGTCAGGACTTTAATCCGTGGAGAACTAAAAGTGTCCCGTAGGAGGAACTTTAAATCCGGAGATGTTATTCTATACATATTTAAAGGAAAAATTCAGGCTTCATATAACCATTGACTTACTAACAAAATTTCGGCTAAAGAAACGAAGTTTCACCTAAGATCCCATTTCTATAGAAGCGGAGCGGTGCTTAGCCCGATCACAGTACCAGTAGCACCAATAGCACCAATCACAGTAGCACCAATCACAGTGCATTAAAATTATCAAACAACGCATTGACATTGTCAAAATCTTTTCGGAACGCATTGTGATTCGTCAGTTGAGCTCCGAATAACTCCGCTCCGCTTCAAGGAAAACGTACCTCAACAGGGGTATTAAAGACCCTTCTCTAACTTAAAAATAATTTATTGAAAAATAGCACTTACGTCCTTATCATAAGGTCCTGTAACTCTGGTCTGGTGACGTCCCTATTGGCGAAGAATTCTGGGCAAGCATTCCTCATTGTGAAGTACATGTCGAGTTTCTTCTTACACTTTTCCAAAGAGAAATTGCAGCCGCGAAGGAAAGTCATAAGACAGGCATCCTCTGTAAAAAATAATTTTGAGTAAATTAGTAAAAAACGTATTCATTATAAATTTATGAGCAAGGCTCTTGTAGTGAGTCCGGTGCAGACTTCTCCATCTATTCCTGTTCAGTGCAAGCTCCTTCACATCTCTATACGACATGACAGACACTTTTTCTTTAATCTGACTCATGTAACTGATTCTAGGCCTTCCCATACCTCACTTTCCTTCAACTTTACCTTCCATGATATTATTTATGTTCAATCATGTCGTATGAGATGTCCTATCATCTTCCCTCTCCTATTTTCTATTATCTCAAGTAAATCAAGTTAGAGAATTCGATAGAACTAGTGTCCTATAGTAACTTGTCAAAAAGTTGGTGAATTCGATGAAGGATGGTGAAATCACACCACGAGTGGTGAAATACTTACAAAACGTTTGGAAATCAATGTAGTGTTATTTTATTACTCGCAAATAACCTTTTGTGCCGCGAAAAAAAACATATAAACGACAATAAAATGTGACTCTATTGAACTTTCCGACTTGAAACTCGCAACTTATAATAAAAGTATAATATCAATGCCACGCGGTTTTACCAACATTGTTTCCGTTCCCGCGGGATTTCGGGATGAAAAAAACCTATTACCTTCCCATTGAATGTGGCTATCTACTACAATAATAATTATCCCGTTAAGCCGGCGGGGCGCAGCTAGTACGTAAATAAACGAGCCTGCACACATAATTATGATCAAAAAACACAAATTATAAAAACAAATGTCATGCGCCTTATTATCTTTAGGCAGGTTTTAGAGCCTTAGCATACTATAGTCTAGTCTGTAGACAGTCTTTTTGTCTATGAAAACATTTGGAAAAGCACACACTAGAGACAATACGTCTGAATATGGACTGAATAGAGTTTTTTGACTGTCAAAGACTTTTGTGTATGTTGGATTGAATAATTTTAAATTAAAGAAAATGCCAATGTAAATAAATCTGCCATGTAAATAAATATGTAAATAAATACCCGAACAAATTCACTCACAGTTAATTAGACCCAAACTGAGCTCTAACCTTGTATTATGTAATCTAACTAACTGATACTACTACATATACATACATAAATACTGTATAAGAATATATAATTGACACCCAGACGTCCTCGCAAACATCTATGTCTGCACATATTGTTGACTCCGTTGAATCGAACCCGCAACCTCCGTAAGCGCTCTCACTTCCACTGTGCCAACGGGCTTGTCATGTTGTATAGGAGATGTGAAGGAGCTTGCACTACTAACACAAGACTGTAAAAGGCAGTTTTGTTCGTGTCAAACAAGTCAGTTTTAAGTCTGTTGTGATAATAGGTGCGTACTCTTAGACACAAAAAATATTATGAATTTTGATTAAAAAACAAGTAATTTTTTCTTCAAAACCAGTTTTACTTTTTTAATGAGTGTACGCAAATCCGAAGGTCAGTTTGTGTTCAAAATAGTATCATTAGAATAAGTATGATACCATGGTTCATACAATCCTATATAGATAATCTTTACGCGCCTCGCGGTTTCACCCGCGTTGTACCCGTTCCCGTGGGAATTTCGGGATGAAAAATAGCCTATAACCTTCCCGTTGAATGTGGCTATCTATCACAAAAAGAATTATTCAAATCGGACTGATAATTCCTGAGATTACCCCGAACATACAAACAAACAATAGATAATGAAGAGTTTGATTTTTGTTTGTTTGAACGCGGTACGCGCTGATTTGAATAATTATTTTTATATTGGATAGCCATATTTGACAGGAAGGCAATACGCTATTTTCATCCCAAAACCCGTACCAAAATATATTTTTTTTACAATTTTCGTCTGTCTCTTTGTTACAGCTAATCTCTGAAATGGCTGGACCGATTTTGACGGGACTTTTACTGGCAGGTAGCTGTTGTAATATGGAGTCATTATTTTAGAAAACATCCATGGCGATGAAGATGCGGACAAAGCTATTTTGAAATATTATTCCAAAATCCTTTAGAATATTTAAAGCATACTTAGATAGTAATTATGTACAACTGAAAACAATTTATTAACTTAAATAAAGTTTCCTGGTTCTCATACGCATATCTTAATTATTCAATTTCTCATCTTATATATAAAATTCTCGTGTCACTGTGTTCGTTCGCGTACTCCTCCAAACCGGCTCGACCGATTCTCATGAAATTTTGTGAGCATATTGAGTAGGTCTGAGAATCGGCCAACGTCTATTTTTCATCCCGAAATTCCCGCGGGAACGGGTACAACGCGGATGAAACCGCGGGGCGCAGCTAGTCTTATATATAAAATTCTCGTGTCACAGTGTTCGTTCGCGTACTCCTCCGAAACGGCTTGACCGATTCTCATGAAATTTTGTGAGCATATTGAGTAGGTCTGAGAATCGGCCAACATCTATTTTTCATCCCGAAATTCCCGCGGGATCGGGTACAACGCGGGTGAAACCGCGGGGCGCAGCTAGTAAATTATAATATTAAGTGATCCTACTAATATTATAAATGCGAAACTTTGCGAGGACCACTTCACCTGTGACTTCACTGTACTCATTAATACGAGTATCTTAGGCGAGACGAGAGACCAGTTTGTTCCAGTTAATCTCTGAAACGGCAGAACCGATTTTGACGGGACTTTTACTGGCAGGTAGATGGTGTAATAAGGAGTAGTTTGAGAGGCCTTTGCCCAGCAGTGGAACATAACAGGCTAATAATTTACTTAAATATCCCCCTTACCCCATTCATCAGGCAGGTGGGGTTGCTTCCGCAGCCATTCCTTGATGTTCTCCAAGTACTGTTCCCTGGTGTTCAGGTCTTCGTTCAGTTCCCCTCGGATCTTCTCCCAGAGTTCTCCTTTGGGCTGGATGAGGGTAGCTGCTGATGCCATGGCTTGGAACTCTGAGGGCCATTAAACGCGTATTAAGAACAATTGAGCTATCAAATGGTTTGTCACTTTCTGACATACGCAATTTTACGAAGAGCAAAAGAGACTGACTGATAGAGTGATTCTAGAGGAAGGTTTATAAGTATAAAAGTTCCCGTAATTTCCACGGGAACGGGCACAACGCGGGTAAAACCGCGGAGCGCTGCTAGTGAAGTACTAAAGATCTGACGTTTTTTTTGCAGGAAATTAAAACAAATTTAAATGAGTTTCTAAGAAAAATAACAATATCTAACAAAGACATCACAAAGTAATAAAAAACTAAGATGTAATTTGTCGTAAAATTGTCAAGGAACCATTTTTGCTCGTTTGCACTGTATTGTCCATAAAATTGTTCGTAAATTATGTTTTAAAGTGACGTGCCACGGAACAAGGCAATTGTTCGCATATTACAAGTTCACAGTTCAAGAACCATTTGAAATGATGTGAAGAACTTAGTTGAGTTAACTTCAGTAGGTAAGTTGATGATAGCAATCTATTTTTCTAACAACATTCAAAGCTGAATTAATTAAAAGACAATTCATTCTAGAGGAAAAAGGTATACTGTTTTCTTTGACCTTTCTAACTACACTAGCAGCGCCCCGCGATTTACCCGCGTTGTACCCGTTCCCGTGGGAATTTCGGGATGAAAAATAGCCTATAACCTTCCCGTTGAATCTGTCTATCCATTACAAAAAGAATTATTTGAATCGGACTGGTAATTCCCGATATTAGCTCGAAATACAAACAATCAAACAAACTTAAAAATTTTACCTCTCTAAAGATGTAAAAAATAGAAATATTCAAAAGGGAATGTAAATTAATAGGATGTAGTAATCTTTCTTGAAGGTCCAGAAAGAAACCTTTGTCATTGCAACATCTTGTTACGAAACTGCTTAATATTGTCGCGCTGTTTAGAGAAATTAGTTTAAACTATCACTACATCACTACATAGTATAAAATAAAGTCGTCTCTGTTTCGTGTCTGTTTGTCTGTTTGTCTGTATGCTTAAATCTTTAAAATTACGCAACGGATTTTGATGCGGTTTTTTGTAATAGGTAGAGTGATTCAAGAGGAAGGTTTTTATGTAAAAAAATTCCCGAAATTCCCACGGGAACGGGCACAACGCGGGTAAAACCGCGGGGCGCTGCTAGTGTATAATAAAATAAGGGCCTTAGGTTGGATTTCACCGTTAGTATCTAAAAACGCGTTTAACTAAACTCGTTTATATGTAAACGCGTTTATATATCGAGTAAAATCTCGTTTATAGTCAAACCGATTTCACCGGCTTTTTGGAGTTAAATTTTGATCGTGTTTACGTAAACGAACATTTACCACAGATTTACATAAAATCATAGACAATAACCACAGAGTGCAACACTCCCGCGGCGGGAGTGTTGCACTCTGTGGTTATTAGGATATGCCGCCATTAGGATATGACAGTTTATTATATTATTCATTCCGTTTCTCCTCGTCTTGTCGTCGAGTTTCGTGAGTGTGCTTGTGGTATTTTCGAGTGATTTTCCTGTAATTTTACAACTATTGCGTGTTTCCTGGACTCCGAATTCACAACAGACTGTTTTACTTGGCTTTGCATACTGGACTCGATTTCGTGCGCGATCTATTTACCTTGGCATTGTTTACTGGACTTTTGGTACCCTTGCGGCATATAACTATGTCGAAAAGGAAGGGCGAAGTTATGCCGAACATTGGCGCGAAAAGAAAAAGAGACCCAACTTTTGGCGCCAGCGAAAAATTGACGCTTATTTCCCTGGTGGAAAAACATTTCGACTTTGTGGAGTCCAAAAGAACGGATGCTGTCAGCATGCGTCAGAAGGCAGAGGAGTGGCGAAAACTTGCTGAAACATTCAACGCCACATCCAGCATCCATCCACGAGAGCCGATTGTACTAAAGAATTGTTGGGAAAATTTGAAAAAAAAAGCAAAGCAGGAGTTAACCCGACAAAATCAAAGTTTTATAGCTACAGGTTAGTCCAGATTATATATTGTATGTATTTTTGTTAATACTCTCCATATTGCATGTATGAAATATTTGAAATGATCAATATTTACTTTTATACTTAGGAGGAGGACCACCAAAAAAGCCCAATGAAGACCCTGCTATTGATCGTGTGATCGACCTAATTCAAACCAGGGTATCAGGGTTCACCAACATTTATGACTCCGATGGTACAAATATTGGTGAGTTTTATGTAAATACATAGATTACAGAACTAGGCTCTCCTACAGCTTAGATTTAAATAACCTGTTATTACTTCAATTCAATTCACTTTAAACACATCAACAGCATTACAGATTTAATTATATTTTCCAAAAGTGTGTTGTGTTTGTATAGTAGGTACAATGATTAAAAACATGCTAATTAAAGTTGTTCTTTCAGCCTCCAGTAACACTGATGAAGCAATGGCTGGGACTTCTCAGTCAGTGATAGTGATGAGTGGTATGTATTATTCTTACAGCTTGAGATATAAATCTCCTGCATGTATTTGTTCTATAAAAGAGTCTGAATTAAAAATTTCACTAAAAATCACTTGTTTACTTGCATTTGTGGCATTTATCTGAACTAGCTTGAATTTAAAATTTAATTTGGCAAGCATATTAATATTTTTGGTTTTTCAGATGCAGTCATTGAAAACCTGCAAGCTACAGAACTTGTGACCACTGTGACTACTGTAAGTACCTACCTAAACTTGGTGAGAGAATTAATTTTTATTTATATAGATTTTATAAAGTTGTGCTATAAATATACCTACTAGTGGTTTGCTTTGGGCCCCAGGTCGGGTTAAAGTCCAGATCTAACTTAAACCATCCAGGAACACTCAACAGCCCTTACGGAACAGTTCACAAAGTACAGTTAGAAATAAAAATAATTGTAAAATTTTGATTAAGATTTCTATTTGCAGGACTGGGCCGAATACACTCCCACAATGCTGAGGAATACAATAAATTCCAACTTAAGAGCCCTGAGCCCAAGGCAGGTGGAATTCGAGGATGCAGTGCAAGAGGAGCAACAGCCAGCGTCTGCAACTCCTCTCCCTAGTTCAGACTACCCAGTCCCAACACCCCAGTAAGAAATTATTTTTAATGGAATTATCTACTAGCTTTGCCCCACCTTTTCATCTACATGAAAATGATGATAAGAAGTAGTCTGTGTGTTGTACTCAACATATGACAGAAACCAATATCCATCTGTCCTCACAAACATTTGCATCGCGATTTGATTCACATTCATAAGAACAGCAATTTTAAATCACTTTGCAGAGTCCAACACCGTGCTCCATCAACAAGTCGCAGGAGGCCAACGCTGAGGCGCGATGAGAATTTATCGGCTCATAGGATCGCGACCTTATCTTTGGCCAACACCCAGGCTACAGAGGAGCATGAAGTGAAAATGAGAATTTTAAGACTCCAGGAGGAGAAGGAAAAAGAAATTTTGCAACAGGAGCGCCTAAAAACCAAGCAGGAAGAAATAAAATTAAAAATTTTAGAATTAGAACTTTCTAAGAAATAAAAGAGTTTGTATACATAAAAGCTTTTTGCAGGACTGGGCCGAATACACTCCCACAATGCTGAGGAATACAATAAATTCCAACTTAAGAGCCCTGAGCCCAAGGCAGGTGGAATTCGAGGATGCAGTGCAAGAGGAGCAACAGCCAGCGTCTGCAACTCCTCTCCCTAGTTCAGACTACCCAGTCCCAACACCCCAGTAAGAAATTATTTTTAATGGAATTATCTACTAGCTTTGCCCCACCTTTTCATCTACATGAAAATGATGATAAGAAGTAGTCTGTGTGTTGTACTCAACATATGACAGAAACCAATATCCATCTGTCCTCACAAACATTTGCATCGCGATTTGATTCACATTCATAAGAACAGCAATTTTAAATCACTTTGCAGAGTCCAACACCGTGCTCCATCAACAAGTCGCAGGAGGCCAACGCTGAGGCGCGATGAGAATTTATCGGCTCATAGGATCGCGACCTTATCTTTGGCCAACACCCAGGCTACAGAGGAGCATGAAGTGAAAATGAGAATTTTAAGACTCCAGGAGGAGAAGGAAAAAGAAATTTTGCAACAGGAGCGCCTAAAAACCAAGCAGGAAGAAATAAAATTAAAAATTTTAGAATTAGAACTTTCTAAGAAATAAAAGAGTTTGTATACATAAAAGCATTTATTTCATTTTAAGTATTTCCTTAATTATAAAAAAAAAAATGAGGTCATTAATTTATAGTCCATTTATTGATAACATTGAATTTATCAAGTTGATTGATGTGATAATATATAATTATCATTTAATAAGTACTCTATATTCCATGTTAATAGACTTCATCTTGATAATCTGAAAAAATAATATTGATCAGCTTTTTAACTATAAAAGTTACTGAAGTGTTTGGTGAATCAATCTGAGATAGTCATTATTATAATCTGACGTATGGCCATGTCTGACTATCCCAATAAAATATGATTTCCTCATAGCACTGAACTAACTGACTGATAGTATTACAACTACTTAAAATGATTTTACAAAAGCATTTATTTATAGAGTTTTTATAATATCCCATTTAGGCACAATAGGATAAAATGTGGGGGTTGGAATCTAGGAGGGTGTAAGTATAATCAATCAGGGAGGTAGGTAGTTTGAGTAAACTTACCTAGCAAAATAGTTGGTCACTATCTCACTGCGCCTTCTGTAATTCGGGTTTATTCTTTGTGCTCGTTGTATATTTCCATTATTAATATTACCCAAGGCTAATAGAGCATCCCATGAAGCTGAATTTATTATTTGGTTATCATTAGGAGGCATACTTTCCCCACTTCTTCTTGCAATATTGTGCAAGATTGCTGTGGCGATGATTATTGGAAAAGAATGCTCTACTGTAACTCCTAAACCAACAGCCATTGCTGGGAATCTTTTTTTCCAGACACCAAACAATCTTTCTATACAATTCCTTGTTCTTATTTGAGATTCATTATATAAGTTTTCAGGATCATTATTGCATTGTTCCAAAGGAGTCATCATGTACCTATTACATGCATACCCTGCATCGCCTACAAGCACTGCATTTCCATATTGGCCCTGTTCAAACATGGCTCTTCTATAACAATTGTTGAAAATGTATGAGTCATGTGTACTTCCTGGCCATCGAGCAACTATGTCAGTGAATTCCAATTTGGCATTGCAGATTGCCTGAATGTTGAGTGAAAAATAGTGTTTTCTGTTACGAAAGATCTCTGGGCTTTCCCCGCCTGTAATAGAAGTATAGTAAGTACTACATGTTACCAAAATGTTATTGGGGTTTGACATAATAATACATATTAATCTACCAACAAATAGGTAAATAATCTTAAACTAACCAGGTGATTTGATGAACTTCACATGAGTGCAGTCTATTGCACCTATAACATAAGGAAATCGAGCTCTCTTATAAAATTCAACTTGTGTCTGTTGGATCTCGTTTGGTAACTCAGGAAAGTAAATGTGCTGCGGTCGAAGTGAAGCAATGGCAGCACTGACTCTGTGCACAATTCTATGTGCTGTAGAAGTACTAAATCCACATAAATCGGCAGCAGTCATTTGATAACACCCAGTTGCGTAGAAACGCAGAGCACAAAGCAACTGATTAATAGGAGACACGCTGTTGTTTCTGAAATCAATGTGAACATCGAATTAACTAGTAATACCATTAATAACCTTACTTACGTAAGTATCTGATACAGAACGCATTGTTACATGAGTAAACATATGTGTTGATGCTTACATGTTTGAAGGAAACTCGATTTTATCTTCAATAGACTCCAATACCGACAGAACAGTTGGTTTTGTGAGACGAAATCTTGTAACGAAGTCTTTGTCATCAAGAGTATCAAAACATTCTTCTCTGACACGAATCCACCTTGGACGACGAAAAAATAGGTCCTCATCATCACTACTATCTTCGAAGGCTAGTGCTAATGCTCTTTCCATTGTTGATGTGCGCAAAATTATTGTCAGTCCATGTTGTCAGTATTCTCCAAAACGTATACAAAAGAAATGCAACGACATTGACAGTTCTTAAACACGTTTAGAGACGTTAAACCGCCAATATCGGGCGTTCAGGATTTTAAACGAGTTTAGCGTTAATTGCGTTTTGTTCATGCTGGTGAAATGTAATATTGCGAACTAAACTCAGTTAAGAGCTTAAACGTGTTTATACATCAATTAATCGCGTTTACATTCAACGGTGAAATCCAACCTTAGTCATAAACTCTTAAATCAGCATTTTAGCCATCAAATGGTTTGTCCCTTTCCGACATACGTTATTTTACTAAGAGCGAAAGAGACAAAACGTATGTGATGTGTGCCCCGTGGTTTCACACGCATTGTACCTGTACCAGTGAGTATTTCGGGATGAAAATTAGCCTATAACCTTCGCGTTTAATTTTGTTATCCATTAAGAAGAAACAAACAATTTAAAAGTACTTATCACTAAGTCTTTATCTTCTAAAGATTATGGTTATTTCGACAAGCACAGGAAACAGTATATTGATCGTCAAATAATGGCTGTGACGGAAATGATAACTCATTTAAAAAAAACATAAAGAGCTAATTGTCTTTATTTTTGGTTTCGCAAATTTTGATTTTGGGTTTTACTAAGTGAGACTGAGGTCAGTGGCCAACCCAGGAGTTTATAGACCTTCGCCGTGGTCTGACGATTGAAACAACCGGGACCGACTGTTTAACGTGCTCTCCGAAGCACGGTAGAAAGACATCTTGATAGAAAGGCCACCATCGGCTACCCATCCAAGTAAGGGTCGAGCTGCACGTTGCTTAACAATCGCAATGATCTAACATCGCTTAGTCAAACTATGCCATGAGCGCTACTGTAGCATCAATAATCCATATTTTGAAATAATGTTTATTTTTCCTAATTTTCTAGTAAGTTTCTAGTTTTTCTTTTTCATCTATACTAATACTAGCAGCGCCCCGCGGTTTTACCCGCGTTGTGCCCGTTCCCGTGGGAATTTCGGGAATTTTTTTAAAATCACTCTACCTATTACAAAAAACCGCATCAAAATCCGTTGCGTAATTTTAAAGATTTAAGCATACAGACAGACAAACAGTGTGACAGACACGAAAAAGAGAAGACTTTATTTTATACTAGCAGCGCCCCGCGGTTTTACCCGCGTTGTGCCCGTTCCCGTGGGAATTTCAGGATTTTTTTTACATAAAAACCTTCCTCTTGAATCACTCTACCTATTACAAAAAACCGCATCAAAATCCGTTGCGTAATTTTAAAGATTTAAGCATACAGACAAACAGACAAACAGACACGAAACAGAGACGACTTTATTTTATACTATGTAGTGACTATGTAGTGATTATAAAGAGGTAATTTTTTTTGTTTGAAGTTATCTCGGGAATTATAAGCCCGATATGAATAATTCTTTTTGCTGTAATAGATAGCCATATTCAACGGGAAGGTTATAGGCTATTTTTCATCCCGAAATTCCCACGGGAACGGGCACAACGCGGGTAAAACCGCGGGGCGCTGCTAGTCGTCACTATAATGAGGTAACCCATTTTCTACGTTTTAAAAATTGTGTCTGTGATAGTTCTTTGCAATGAATCTAAACGTTTTAATAAAGACACATTTTGTATTATTGTATTAGTAATGTCTATCAGGTATAAACGTCAACAAACCCATAAACAGCACAATTATTATTAATCTAGTTCCTTTTAATAAGGACAACGACTTTTGTTACGTCACTGCTTTGGAATAAAGAAAATTAATGATTCAAGTGTTTGAATCTATGTATAAAGTTTGTTTGTTTGTACGGGCTGATCTCACAAACTACCACTCCGATTAGAATAAAACTCTTCACCTTTATTATATTATGATAGACTAGCTGCGCCCCGCAGTTTTACACGCGTTGTGCCCGTTCCCGTTCGTGAACCACACTCAACGATTTTGTGCAATCTTCACATAAACCATCTATTAAACAGTCCGAACAAAGCCTAAACATGTCGTTTGGATGGGTGAACCCGTTCTTGAGTTATACAATTATAACGAAAACTGGCATTGATTTTTATATTTATAGATAAACATGGATATAGATTTCTACCGCTGACATGTTAATTAACGTTTTTTGAGAAAATAAACATATATTATGGATACTTACAATACTGCCAATTTGCATATTATAAGAGACTATCAGTGTCCTGCGGTTTTACGCACATTGTGCCGGCTCCCGAGGGAATTTCGGGGAATTTTTATACATATAAACCTTCGCCTTGAATCACTCTATCTATTAAAAACCACGTCAAAATCCGTGCATTAGTATTTGAGTTTATCGCGAACAGACAGACAGACGCGGCCTGGGACTTTGTTTTATAATATGTAGTGATGGTTGTATATACAATAACCTGTTTATCTAATCATCGGAAATCGATAGCGTATCAGATAAGGGGGTTTTCATATTCCGACGGTTTTCCTCTGATAACGTGATAAGAGCTTGTGGAAGTAATTTCAGTTATGTCACAGAATAATAACTAGTACTACGTACAGAAGCTTTACTTCGCAATGGTTTTCAAAGAAATATGACTCGAATCTGATAAACAATATGATTTAATTTAGCTCGCGGTCCAGTCGAGCACGTGTTCATTTACATACCTACCAATTTCTTTTTGAAGGAATATGGGCCTTAATTCACTATACTACGGTTCATAATAAGATATACATGGTTATACGTATTGAAAGAGCCGCGGACTAGGGTTGCTTACTTCGAGAAACTACTCATGCCATCTAGCGCACAGCACGAGCGTTTACTTATTATTACGTTAATAGTACGGGGAGAAACGGTTTGTAGTTTGAATTAATTTCATTTCATATAGGAACATAATGTAATCCAGTCAAAATAGATTTTACCCTTACTTGTCAGCGTCTTTAGGTAACCAAAAAAAAGTTAAATTCTCATCACGATCCGTATTTAAACAATTAAATACTGCACAGTATCTTTTTGCTTTTTTTCGTTTTGTGTCCATCTTGCAATAATGAATCAATCAAAGTTGAACGTGGTCGAACATATAGCGCGCACGCGTGTGTTTTCTTTCGCTTGTGGCAGCCTACTAGATTGGCCCTTGCGCAGTGGCCGCCGCCCGTAGGTATGTTTTTAATACCTACACGCGGAGTGACACAGGCCTGGTTATGTTTAGATCCCATATTAATAACACTTATAATATATCTACTTATACAAATATTATTTAAAAGCCTCTGTGGTCTTGTGGTTTGAGCGCCCGGCTCACGATCCGGAGGTTCCGGGTTCGATTCCCGGTGGGGATATCTCACAAAAATCTCTTTGTGAGACTTTCCTCAGTTTGGTTAGGGCATTGCATGCTGAATCACCTGATTGCTCGAAAAGTAAGATGATTCCGTGCTTCGGAGGGCACGTTAAGCCGTCGGTCCCGGTTACTTTCTACGGATAGTAGTCGTTACTTGAGCCATGTCAGAGGCCTCTGGCGGCTCAATAACTCTGACACCAGGATTGGTCAGGTTTACCATCCACTCGGTGAAGAAGAAGGTACTTTCCGAGATTAGCTCGTACATACAAACTTACAAATTTTAACCTCTTTATAATACTATTATACTAAATGAAACCGGTCTGTATCTCGTTAGATAATTCAATGTATTTTACTAAAATACCCGACGCGACGTTTCGGTAAATTACACCGCTCGTGGTCACGCGATGACACTGACACCATACACAAAAATAGTAGATAAGTAGATATATTAATATATTTTTTTGACACAGATTTTGGAGTCATATATAAATTATCACGGCATCATCGACGTCGGTGCCAAAACCACCCAACTCACGTGGGAGTGGGCGGGGCACGTGTCGGGGATGCACCCCGAGAGATGGGCCCACATCACCACCCAGTGGGTCCCGGGAGGAGCGCGGCGTCGCGGGCGGCCTAGGAAACGCTGGAGGGACGACATTGTCCCCTTCGACCGCGATGGATAGGGAGAGATGGAAGTGTTTAGGGGAGACCTTTGCCCAGCAGTGGGACGATACAGGTTAATGAAAAAAAAAAAAAAAACTTTCCTTCATCTCCATCGCTTCACTTAAAGTTATAAGACATCAAACCAAGAAAACTTCAAATCACGTTTCCAAACCAATGACTAATTTGAAGTCTAGATATCAATTAGGTTAATCACAAGACCTAGCCAGAACCTAACCGAGTCAGTACATAAAACCGGTGAATTGCGCAAACTATCATAGATTATTGCAAAACTTAAACTTGTTTTAAAAGCTGTCTAGTATTTAAGGGCACTTTACAATTTCCTAGTACAGTCACCAAAATTGGTATCAAACTTTAGAACATACGAACGGTTTAGAAGTCTAGCTGCTATTTAAAACTTCAAAACACTATTAGTATTGGAGTAATAAAAATTAAATTGACGTAATAATTCCCACAGGAATGGACACAACGCGGGTAAAACCGCGGGGCGCTGCTAGTGTACTATAAAGTTCAATTTTGAAGGGACAGCTTTTGTTTCATAAACATATTTAGGTACTAAATTGATTTAAGAGTTTTTGTGCAATTCGCTCCTAAATTTCTACTAAGGAAGAACTTGACAGCTCTGAGTGCGGACGTAAGATGTAAACATACCAACGATACGAAGTAAACCTGTTATCACTATCACTACATAGTATAAAATAAAGTCGTCTCTTTTTCGTGTCTGTCACACTGTTTGTCTGTCTGTATGCTTAAACCTTTAAAATTACGCAACGGATTTTGTTGCGGTTTTTTGTAATAGGTAGAGTGATTCAAGAGGAAGGTTTTTATGTAAAAATATTCCCGAAATTCTCACGGGAACGGGCACAACGCGGGTAAAACCGCGGGGCGCTGCTAGTTTAGTTATAACATAAACCGACCCATATCAATGTGTTTATTTTAGGCGACTACTCTGCAACACTTTATATATTTTTTTAATATACATACCAAAATATACTATCTAAGGATGGTAAAATGCTTAATCATGGCAAATGGGGGAAATAATTAGAGGAAACGGGAGGTATTTTTGGACAAAAAATTAAGAATTTAATGTGATAAAAAACAAAAAATTAAGCTTTATTATGAAACTAATTATATTATTGGTTATGTTATGTACATTAAGGAAATATTTATCAAAAATATTTAAAACAAAAGTAATTAAATAATAGAACGAAATATATAATTCAGGGAGGTATATATTTTTTCATTATTTTTGCATTCTATAAATATTTAGATCTATTCAAAATTAATTTAAAAACACAAAAATAACTAAGTAATTTTTTTTAAATATTTTTTTTTAATATAATAAGCACTAAATACCTTTTAATCCAAACAACATGATTTATCAAAAATGCTATAGTAAAACTGACCTCAAAATTCTCGGAATCCTAAACCGTTTTCGAGCACCGCTTAGCACCAACTGAGCGATGAATTAAGCAACTCGGATATCAAGAGATCAACCTGCGAGAATAAAGTTTGCGGCAAACAAGTTTGTATATTAGTGAGGGCAGCACTGTACTATGGTTATTGCATAGATTTTATTGCAAGTGGACCAGCTAAAATCGGTTGTTATGATATGTTTGTCACTCTTTCACGCAAAAACTACTGGACGGATTTGGGTGAAACTTTACAGTAATATATGTTATACATCAGAATAACACATGGGATAGATTTTATCCCGAATTTCCCTTGGGAGAGGGTACAACGCGGGTAACACTGCAGGGCACGACTAGTTTTAAATATTTAGTTTTTAGTTCCATTTCCGTCCGCACACATACTTACTGTCGCACGTGTCATAGCTGACGTATTTTGACACTTAATTAGAATTGACCGAGTTCAAATGTAATAATTATTTCAGTTTTACGATTTATTTTATACTAGCAGCGCCCCGCGGTTTCAACCCCGTTTTGCCCATTTCTGTGGGAATTTTGGGATGAAAAATAGCCTATAACCTTCCCGTTGAATGTGGCTATCTAGTACAAAAACAATTATTTTAATCGGACCGGTAATTCCCGTGATTAGCTCGAACAAACAAAGAAACTTCCAAATTTTACCTCTTCATAATATTAGTACGAGAATAAGTTTTTGTAAAGCTTCGTACAATGTGTGATAATAATCGGTATGTTTTATGAAGGTAAATTATTATGCCATTTGTATGATACTTAATGAGGTATATTATGATATATTATGATCAGTACAGTCATAAAGTAAAGTAACTGCTGGGCAAAAGCCTCTCATCTCACTGAAGATATTAGTACATTGAGGAGGATTAGGCGTAATCACGGGTTGGTGATCTCAAACCCGAGCCATGTCTGAAAAGTAGGAAACATGTTTTCGCTCGACCCGGGAATTGAACCTGGGACCTCAGTCTTGGCACGCGAGTGCATATACCACTAGACCACCGAGGCGTATAACTAGTCATCATCATAAATTTAAGAGCAAGGCTCTTGTCGGTGAGTCCGATGCAGACTTCTCCATTGGTGTCTGCATCATTTTCATTAGTTTGGGAGGAGTTGTGCAGTAGTTTCCCGTTGCTTTCTGCACCGCAGTTTAAGAGCCGGCGCGTACCGCCTCTAATGTCTGATCAGAAGCCCTACCGAATTTATTTTCCTTCGGCCTTCTGTCAGTTTTAATACGGCTGCTGCCCTGTACTAGTTGGTTTAATTTCGGAGTGTCCTTCTCCTAGACGGGTTGCCGTCCATAGCTGATGAGGTCCATCTCCCCAGGTTTTATTTCGGAGTTTACCGTCTAGCGTCTCCTAGACAGGTTGCAGCACAATGCTAACGAGGCCTGTCCCCCCGTATAACTAGTATTACATAATATATTACTTATATTATTATTTTATGTGAATCTGTCATTCTTAAGGCACCTGACACAACGTTTGAGTCCTACATGTATTAAGTATAGGACTAGACGGAGAAGTCTGCATCGGACTCACCGATAAGAGCCTTGCTCTTGAATGTATGATGATGTATTATAATATAGACCAACAACTGACTACGGAAAACACAAGGGTATTGGGCAGGCACGGGAGGTTGGAAGGCAGGAGGGGGTTGGGTATGCACGAGGGGGTTGGGTAGGCACGAGGGGGTGGGTATGCACGAGGAGGTTAGAGAGGCACGAGGGGGTTGGAAAGGCATGAGGGGATTGGGTATGCACGAGGGGGTTGGGTATGCACGAGGGGGTTGGGTAGGTACGAGGGGGTTAGAGAGGCACGAGGGGGTTGGAAAGGCACGAGGGGGTTGGGTAGGTACGAAGAGATTGGGCAGGTATAATATGGCATGGTATTATACGCAAATTGAACGTTCGACTTACTATAAAATAATCTTTAAAATGCACGCAGCGAACGAATTACTGTAACCGTACCTTCACTTCATCAATACATATTATAAAACAAAGTCCCCGGCCGCGTCTGTCTGTCTGTTCGCGATAAACTTTAAAACATAATACAGCACGGATTACATCGCAGTTTTTTTGAATAGATACAGTGATTCAAGAGGAAGGTTTATACATATATAAACCTTTCCTAAATTCCCACGTGAACGGGCACAACGCGGGTAAAACCGCGGGGCGCTGCTAGTAATCAATTAAAATTTGG
This sequence comes from Cyclophora albipunctata, assembly GCA_963082685.1. Lineage (NCBI taxonomy): Eukaryota > Metazoa > Arthropoda > Insecta > Lepidoptera > Geometridae > Cyclophora > Cyclophora albipunctata. The sequence continues at coordinate 6,024,964 of OY720133.1, forward strand.
GATTTTTTCAGTATTACCTCTTTACCCCAATAAAACAAAGAACAATTAATCACAACAAATTAAAATTAGTAAATCAAATCCACAAACAAGTTTTTGCAATGTAACCCATCCATTCGTTTTACGGTTCATTGAAGTGACAGTTACGTCAAAATGATTTGTAAATAAAACCAACACTTTTCGTGCTCTATTAAATTTGGGGCAATAAGCAATAGTAATGCGCGTAATAGTTTGTTAACAAATTAAGAATTAGCTAATTTCATGCCCTCGTGACGTATATTATTTTTCCTTGATTGTCCCAAAATGTGGACCAATGTCGTCATTTTGCCAGTCGAAGACTACTACTTTCTACGGATAGTAGTCGTTACATGAGCCATGTCAGAGGCCTTTGGCGGCTCAATAACTCTGACACCAGGATTGGTCAGGTTGACCATCCACTCGATGAAGAAGATGAAGCCGAAGACTTTATTTGCTACGAGTATATTGCTCCTGAATAGGAATAAGGTTAAGTGATTTTATTTCATTCTTACCCTATCTATAAACCTTTTTCCTCTTCAAGAGTAGTCGTCTTCGACTGGAAAATTGACGACATTGGTCCACATTTTGGGACAATCAAGAAAAAATCACTACATAGTATAAAATAAAGTCGTGTCTGTTTGTCGTCTGTTTGTCTGTCTGTATGCTTAAATCTTTAAAATTACGCAACGGATTTTGATGCGGTTTTTTGTAATAGGTAGAGTGATTCAAGAGGAAGGTTTTTATGTAAAAAAAATCCCGAAATTCCCACGGGAACGGGCACAACGCGGGTAAAACCGCGGGGCGCTGCTAGTAGAGTATAGTTTGACCAACTGCCGCACTCCAATATGTCCATTAAATCGTCACTCAGCTAATTGACATTATTTTCCATAAATTAATGTCAAAATCAGTCGCGATGTTATTTCATCGCATTGTTAAGCACGTGCAGGTCAGCCTTTGCTTGGATGGGTGGCCGCGGCATTTCCATCCAGCGTGCTTTGGAGGACACGTTAAATTGTTGATGCTGGTTGTTTCAATTGTTAGAACAGTCGGAAGTGTCTATGCGGACAAAAAACTCCGACATCACTAATTGCCTTGCGCTAGTTTATAGCTATACTAGCTGTGCCCCGCGGTTTCACCCGCGTTGTACCCGTTCCCGCGGGAATTTCGGGATAAAAAATAGATGTTGTCCGATTCTCAGGCCTACCCGATATGTACACAAAATTTCATTGGAATCGGTCGAGCCGTTTCAGAGGAGTTCAACCACGGTACCCGTTCCCGCGGGAATTTCGGGATGAAAAATAGATGTTGGCCGATTCTCAGCCCTACTCGATATGCTCACAAAATTTCATGAGAATCGGTCTAGCCGTTTCGGAGGAGTACGGGAACGAACATTGTGACACGAGAATTTTATATATTGGTAAAAATAGGTCCAGCCGTTTCTGTAAGGCATTTCTTAAATTTAGCTTAGGTCTTTGGTTAAAATAAAACTCACAATTATATAAAAAGTACATTTTATTCATTAAAAACGCTTATAAACGACTAAAAAGTAATACTTTTATCTTTTATTTTAAAAAAGGAAAAAATACATTGAGCAAATACTTTGGTAGGACAATACTACAATGTGTATCAGTTTAAAGTTAAAAATATACCAAACATGGTAACTAAAGCGATAGGAGAGAGCTGTTTACTTCAAAACTGCTTTTAAGGTTCAAAAACCCTAATCACAAAAAAAATGCCAAACACATAACACTTCTTTCGCATAGCAGTTAAAGAATACCAAAAAGAATTGAACCCAAAAGCAGAATTTTTAAATTTCATCAATTTACGCGTCGAACGATTAATTCCAAATACAAAAATTTAAAAATTTGGCGCGAAGATTAATAAAACTTCTTTCTTTTAAGGTTTTACTTTTAATTTCTCTAGTCTATTACTAATTGACGGAAAGACCCGTCGATGCCGAAAAGTTCATCGTAATTGGTTGGTTTTCCTGGTCTGAGAGCTTCGTTGGCTTTCAGGTTTTCTTGTTCAGAAAACCAGGGGGTGTATTCTTCCATTTTCTTGACCCATGCGTCTGTAAAACAAGTAATGCAAATTAGGTCATAATCGAGATCCTCTACAAGATGGCGGACATTATTATATGACAAGATGGCGGAAAGAACTAGAAGACTGGCAAATGGTGACCTATCTCGTTAGACTGTCTATAGACTGCCACAACTATAGTATGGTCAACATAGTTCGTCGTTAGATTGTCTATCTATAGATAGACTGTCTGAACTATATTAGTATCACTATCACTACATAGTATAAAACAAAGTCGCTTTCCGCTGTCTGTCTGTCTTTCTGTATGCTTAGCTTAGATCTTCAAAATTACGCAACGGATTTTGACGCGGTTTTTTTAAATAGATAGAGTGACTCAAGAGGAAGGTTTATATGTATAAAAATTCCCGAAATTTTGCACGGGAACGGGCACAACGCGGGTAAAACCGCGGGGTGCCGTTAGTGGTCAATAAAGTTCAAAATAAACTTACTGTGAAGGTCATCCATAGGTCCAGCGTTACCACCGTATTCGGAAGGCAGCATTTCTTTGGGGACAAATTTGTACAAGTCATTTGTATCTGTGTGAAGATGGATCTAGAACAAAGAAAAAGATAAAAAATAAGGCAATTGGGTAATAATCTGACGAGCCCGTTGGCACAGTGGCAGTGAGAGCGCTTACTGTGTCGGGGGTTGCGGGTTCGATTCCCGCCCGGAGTCAACAATATGTGCAGACATAGTTGTTGGCGACGACGTCTGGGTGTCAATTATATATCCTTATAAAGTATTTGTGTATGTATATGTAGTAGTATCAGTTAATTAGATTCCATAACACAAGCTTAGAGCTTACTTTGGGTCTAATTAACCGTGTGTGAATTTGTCCAGGTATTAGGTATTAATCTATACTTAATATTATAAAGAGGTAAAATTTGTAAGTTTGTTTGTATGTTCGAGGTAATCTCAGGAATTATCAGTCCGATTCAAATAATTCTTATTGTAATAGATAGCCACATTCAACGGGAAGGTTATAGGCTATTTTTCATCCCGAAATTCCCACGGGAACGGGTACAACGCGGGTAATACCGCGGGCCGCTGCTAGTTTATTGTAAACTACTTCACCTGTGAGTTATTATTAAGACAAGTAATACTTATAAAAAGTAATTAATGTCCCAATTTGGAAAATATGTTTGGAGTCATCAGGAGTAGACTCAAGAGTGTGTTTCCATTGAAGCGAAGCGGAGCTGTGAGGAAAAGATTTTGACAATGTCAATGTGGTCTCCGTGGTCTTGTGGTTTAAGCGCTTGGCTCACGATCCGGAGGTTCCAGGTTCGATTCTCGGTGGGGACAATATCTCACAAAAATCTCTTTGTGAGACTGCCCTCAGTTTGGTTAGGGCATTGCAGGCTGAATCACCTGATTGCCAGAAAAGTAAGCCGATTCCGTGCTTCGGAGGGCACGTTAAGCCGTCGGTCCGGTTACTTTCTACGGATAGTAGTCGTTACATGAGCCATGTCTTTGGATTGGTTGACCATCCACTCGATGAAGAAGAAGAAGAAGTTCGAGCTCCGGGCAGCTTCGCTCCGCTTCAAGGGAGATGCACCCTAATTTATTTATGTCAATTCTTACCCTGTCTCTGATCTTTTCCTTGATGAAAGGTTTCACAAAGTTGACGATTTTGTCCACTAGTGGGGAAACGTTGATGACATGGACTTCCTTCAGTTTCACTGGATAGGCTTCCTGTAACAAACAATATATAATTTTAAATGAGAATTAATTTAATGTGAAGTATAGAGCCTCTATACTTCATAATAAATTAATTCTCATTTAATACCTAATGGTGCTGCACCTAGCACCTAGAGGATATCAGCATTCATACCGCCATTTCATTTCATAAACGCGGTGAAAGTATAAACCACAGATGTCATAAATACAGGAGATATGCTTTGTAAACAAATGTATTCGTGTTCAGATGTCGCCGTGTTCTCCCCACTTAATTCACTAACACAAAAGCAAAAACTATAAGAACGGCACACGAGCTCATATTTCTCCCGCACACAAAGAAACTTACAGCAACACTAATAAACTCAGTAATAGAACACATGCATACAGGGGGCGGGGCTTCTACCTGTAGCTACAGACAATAAACACACATCGCAACTAGTGATGTGAAGAGGTAATTGATTTGAATTTGAATTTGAATTTGAATCGTAGAAAAAATAGTATCGATGAAATTCAGAGCCGACGAACTTTCTTCAATGGTTGAAAGCACTTAGGCTCAAAGTGAGACGAACATATCGTGTTATTTTTTGTGGGAAACCAGTTTGGACCTTTTCCTGTTGCATTTATCCACTTTTCTTTTATTTTTGGATCCTTCGGATAGCTAAAATATTAAAAAGGTGTGAATGATGATGATGATATCAATGATACATGTGTAAGAGTACCGCAATAAATTAAAAACCCATACTTGATTCAATAATAATAATAAGTCGAGTAATCAAGAAATAGTAATGAATTGTGTTTTCAATAATTAATTATATCATTTTTTCCCTCACATTAGTAAACAACAGCTATAAAGTTCCATGCAGCAAAAAAAGTCTAATTTTGTTCCCTTGTGTAATCATTCGAACTAAGTAGGATCGATATAAAATATCGACAACCTCAAAAGTGACATCACATCTCTAATTATCTACCTAACAATGGACACTGGTTCCAATTAATGAAATCAGGGACATAGAGGTCAAAGTACGAATTTCAATCTGATTTTTTGTAATTAAGGTCTTTGAGTGATTCTAAGCCTATTTTATAGAATACGTTTTTTTGAAATACCTGCCCGTTTCCGAGAAAAAAAATGTTAAGTTTTTTTTTGTATGGAGAAAAATCGTTTTCTTTATTTATTTCATAAACGGGCAGAGACGTTAAAACCAAACCTTAAAGGGATTAAAGAACACATAATTCCTTGCATTTTGTTCGAAATCATCTACTCCATATCTCTGCCCGTTTAAAAACGGCAGGCGTTCCAAATTTTTTTTTCTTTTGTGGTTTTTTTGGTTTAAATACGCTTGAACCTTCTTTTATGCTTGTTTGATAGATCCTCTGGTGGGTCTCAGATGGCTTTCTGTGGAGTATTTGTAGCAGCATCTGACTGCGGACTGGCTTCCATTGCTTGAGACATCCAAATTCTCTTTCGCAAATATTGACATCAAATATGGTGTTCTTGGTGAAAAAATTAGATTGACATCTATTTGCTTGCAACCATCTCTTGTGTAAAATTGCAACATATGTTCTTGTGAACTGTTTTAGAATTCTAAGATCTTCAGCAGAAACTTCAACGTTTATTTGATTTAAAAACGTAGTGCATAATATATCACTGTTTTTGATATTTCCACTTGATTTCAGTAGCACATATATATCCAAATTTGATTTAAACTGAGACATATTAATGGTAAAGAGCGTGTAGGTACGTGTTGATACTTTAGGATCTGAGGAACGAGTGACTCCGTTTTGAAAACAACTAATCAGGTAAGTTACCTGATTACCTGTAACCTGTAAGTGCCCTCTTTTCTTATCTTATCCAGGTAACGTGAACAATAAAACATATTCGGCCTTGCAAAAGCCTCTACGCAAAACAATACCCAGGTAAAAAAGTAACATAGCAGGTATGTAGGTATAAAATTACCTAAGCTATTAATATTACAATTACATTTTGTATCGATGGAATGAAGTACTAGTATTACAATATTGCTATTTAAGTATTCATTCAAGCGTATTTAAACCAAAAAAACCACAAAAGAAAAAAAAATTTGGAACGCCTGCCGTTTTTAAACGGGCAGAGATATGGAGTAGATGATTTCGAACAAAATGCAAGGAATTATGTGTTCTTTAATCCCTTTAAGGTTTGGTTTTAACGTCTCTGCCCGTTTATGAAATAAATAAAGAAAACGATTTTTCTCCATACAAAAAAAAACTTAACATTTTTTTTCTCGGAAACGGGCAGGTATATCAAAAAAACGTATTCTATAAAATAGGCTTAGAATCACTCAAAGACCTTAATTACAAAAATCAGATTGAAATTCGTACTTCGACCTCTATGTCCCTGATTTCATTAATTGGAACCAGTGTGCAGCACCCGCTTCACGAAACTATCGTGTGAGTGAGTGTATCAGTAAAACACTTTTCCATTGCGCTATTAGACCAGGCGATTCATTGATCGATGTGTATTAAGCAAACAATGGTTTTAGTTCCTAATGAAAATAATTGCTTTTGGTACTTTATCGTGTTTCTAGTATCACGAAGTAATGTTTTAATGAATTTAATAAGAAAAACAATCATATTTTTATACTTACGTGTGAAATGAGATGCCATCTTTCGTATAATTCACAATAGAGGTGTTATTTTTGCAAACAACCACTGTACAACGCGGCATTTTGTAAAAAATCACGAGCAGTGAAGACGTCGCAAGTTGACATTCGACTAATGGCCGAAACTGGCAACAAGCCGCTTTGCGGCTAGATGCGTTCGCAAGCGCCACGCCTCCTTGCCATATCTCCTGTATTTATGACATCTGTGGTATAAACCCTATTATAACGTGTTTTGTCTCTTTTGCTCTTCGCAAAAATGGCGTATGTCAGAAAGTGACAAACCATTTGATAGCTATCTGTTCTTAGAACGCGTTTATTAATATGACCCTATTACAACAGCTCTCAAGACTCAAGACTCACACATAGTGCGGGTGCGGGCTAGGCGCGGTTCGAACCGGATGCGGCTTGCACTTTAGTTAGCCAATTGGGCCTTTGAAAAAAAAAAATTTTTTTTATGTATTTTAAAACTTTATTATTAATAATATTGATATTTAATGCAAAAAACTTAAAAAAAATATTTTTTCAATTAATTATAAACAATTAAAAATTGAATAAAAATCACGTGACTATAAACGCGCCATAATTGGTCACCGTGGTTGTGACGTGATGATGTATAGCTATTTAACCATAAGTACGTACAGCGTTTACGGCTATTACACGTGTAACCGAATGGGGCTATACATTATGACGTCACACCGCGCTCGGGTTTGTTCGGGAGTTGTCCGAGTGTTTTCGGTACTGGATTCAAAAATTAATTTTTATTTTGAAATAACTTTTGAATTATTGCGAAAAAAATAAAATAAAAATAGTTTTGTTATAAAACTAATATATAATCTTTCCATTTATCACAAAAATTTCAAAAGCCCAATTACGTATATAAAACTCAAAATATTATCATAATACATCAAAAACATCAAGTAATTATGAAAACAGTTACTACCTAAAATAATATAATGGCCGGTTCACATTATTCCAGTCCAGCAATCCAATCCAGTACTGGAATGCTACTGGAATAATGTGAACCGACACTGGAATGTACCCATTCCAGTGAGCATTCCAGTCCAGTGACTGGAGAGACCGTCAACTTTTCATTCCAGCTCACCTAATCCAGCGCCACTGGAATAGTGTAGACGGCCATTCCAGTTGCAATCCAGTGCTAGATTGAACGTTGAACAGTGAATACGAGTCAATTGTTTTGGGGACCAATCCAGCTACTCTTAAAAGACTGGAACAATGTAAACGATATGCTCCAGTCCAGCACTGGACTGGATTAGCTCGCTGGATCACTGGACTGGAATAATGTGAACCGGCCATAATACATATTTATACCTACTTCTAGAATTAAAGTTAAATAAAAACTGTTTATAAAGCTATTTATTCACGAGGCAACAGTTAGGTTGATAAAATCGAGAGAATTTGCTTTTTTATACTAATACTCGTATAATACAGGTGAAGAGTTCGTTTGTTTGAACATGCTAATAGCTGAAAGTACCAGTCCGATTTCAATAATTCTTTTTGTAATGGATAGCCACATCAACGGGAAGGTATAGGCTATTTTTCATTTTCACAAAGTTCTAAGCTTGTTTCATGAAATCTAACTAACTGATACTATTACAATTACGTACACAAATACTTTATTTAAAATTGACACCCAGACGTCGTCGCCAACAACTATGTCTTCACATATTGTTGACTCCGGGCGGGAATCGAAACCGCAACCCCGGACACAGTAAGCGCTCTCACTTGTCACTGTGCCAACGGGCTTGTTAATGAATAGGTAGCTTTATGCCTATACTTTTTTGCGCTAATTTTGGCTATCTTGTGAGAACGCCAGTCTAAAATGCTTGTACAAGTTTGTAGCAAAAACTGTATCGTGATTATTTTTTCTTAAATATCATTGTACGATATGTTTAGTTTTGGACTGTTTGTATGTTCGTTTAAATGTGATTCTGTAGGCACATTATCTTGCTTAATAAAATAACTTGATTTGCTAATTTTGGAATGTCCTAATTGGGTACTTATGGGCGCGACCCACTAGATCTGGGAAAATGACGTCTACAAAAGTTTCTCACTAGTGCCATCTATTGTTCGCGGGTGGAACTACCAGAACAGCAAGTAGACTATATTTTTTATATTTTTTCAGTTTTAAGATTATCAACAGCCTCCGTGGTCTTGTGGTTTGAGCGCCCGGCTCACGACCCGGAGGTTCCGGGTTCGATTCCCGGTGGATCTCACAAAAATCTCTTTGTGAGACTTTCCCCAGTTTGGTTAGGGCATTGCAGGCTGTATCACCTGATTGCTCAAAAAGTAAGATGATTCCGTGCTTCGGACGGCACGTTAATCCGTCGGTCCCGGTTACTTTCTACGGATAGTAGTCGTTACACGAGCCATGTCAGAGGCCTTTGGCAGCTCAATAACTCTGACACCAGGATTGGTCAGATTGACCATCCACTCGACGAAGAAAAAGAAGACTATCAACAGCAAGGTATTAACTACAAAACAATAGAATTAAAACTCACAAGCCAAAAACAGATACCCACGAATAATACTATGATCTGAGAACCTTACCTGTACACAGACTAAGAACTTCTTCACCAGTGTGGGGGTGAACTTGGCGAAGTGTGTAGGGGTCGCCACTGACGCGTCCAGGATGTAGACGTCACCAGCCACTCCTTCTTTCTCCTCAAAAAGCCTGACGTCTCCCATCATCAGAGCTAGCTTGAAGGCATCCGCTACGTTGGGCGTTTGAGCGTCTTTGTCTAGACCTTGACAAAAAAAAATGGTGTTGAAGATCATTGGTTTGTTAGTATAGTACCTTTGAGTATAAAAGTAGGTAGAAAATATTGTCGCATCGCGTCGTGGGTGTAATGGTTTTATATTATTACTAGCAGCGCCCCGCGGTTTTACCCGCGTTGTGCCCGTTCCCGTGGGAATTTCGGGAATTTTTTTACATAAAAACCTTCCTCTTGAATCACTCTACCTATTACAAAAAACCGCATCAAAATCCGTTGCGTAATTTTAAAGATTTAAGCATATAGACAAACAGACAAACAGACACGAAACAGAGACGACTTTATTTTATACTATGTAGTGACTAGCAAGGCCCCACGGTTTTACCTTCGCTGTGTCCGTTTCAGTTGGATTTCCGGGATGTAAAATAGCCTAAACCTTCCCGTTGAATGTGGCTATCCATTACAAAAATAATAATTCAAATTGGATTGTTAATTTCTCAGATACGCGCGTTCAAAAAACCTCTTTAACTTTATTATATTTGTTCATATAGATTAAAAACGTATATAAATTAAATATATATACTAATATATTTTTAATCGTTTTTAAAAGAGGTAAAATTTGTAAGTTTGTTTGTTCGAGGTAATCTCGGGAATTATCCGTCCGATTTGAATAATGCTTTTTGTAATAGATAGCCACATACAACGGGAAGGTTATAGGCTATTTTTCATCCCGGAAATCCCATGGGAACGGGCACGACGCGGGTAAAACCGCGGGGCACAGCTAGTATATTATACGAGTATGTATAAGAAGAAATATTTACATACCTCTCATCAAAACCACTCTTCTGCCTTCAGGAGTTAAACCAGGTAGAGGTGGCATTTGCCTGTAACAATAAACAATCAAATATAAGGCCTGTAACTCATTACAGGTCAAAGGCCTCTTCTATCGGTACATTACAGGTTAAAGGCCTCTTGCTAACTTAACACTTAGTTTAGGTGGTTTCTACACACCGGATAACTTTCCCTGGGTTCTACTCACCGGATACCTCCAGTACCATCCTATTTAGTGAAATTAAGCATGCCTGTGCATTTTTATATTTATAACAATTACAATATAGTGATATTTCATGACCGTCGTCTCACAGACGAATGGTTCGTTACTACAGACATGAATTTTAACAAAGTATTACAAACTAGCAGCGCCCCGCGGTTTTACCCGCGTTGTGCCCGTTCCCGTGGGAATTTCGGAATTTTTTTACATAAAAACCTTCCTCTTGAATCACTCTACCTATTACAAAAAACCGCATCAAAATCCGTTGCGTAATTTTAAAGATTTAAGCATACAGACAAACAGACAAACAGACACGAAACAGGGACGACTTATTTTATACTATGTAGTGATGATGAATTTTCCGAATTTTAACAAAAAAAAACTAATTAATTTGATAAAGAATACTGTATTAATTCCACTATTTCCACTACTGGGGTGCCCATTTTATGTCCTATTGTTTCGAACAAAAAAAAATAGTTTTATTTTTCTGCAATAAATTATATTAAAATATATCATAAAAACTTGCGAGTTTATGTAAGTAGCTGAAAACACGTTAACATTGCATTATGATGTTCTGTTATTATAACGAAATTAGCACATCGAGTGGAGTCGCATGATATCTAAATGTCTTTTAATGATTCTGTTTGTTATTTTGAAAATTACAGGTAAAACATACCAAAATGACGATAAAATAACGACAAATATATTTAAAAGCACTACAAAAATACCGCTTAACTTCTTATCTAGACTAATATAATGTAATAAAGAGGTAAAATTTGTAAGTTTGTTTGTTTGTTTGTATGTTCGGAGTAATCTCAGGAATTATCAGTCCGATTTGAATAATTATTTTTATGATAGATAGCCACATTCAACGGGAAGGTTATAGGCTACTTTTCGTCCCGAAATTCCCACGGGAACGGGCACAACGCGGGTAAAACCGCGGGGCGCTGCTAGTAAACAATAAAAAGATTTCGTCAAATAATATCCTGCTTAGAAGCTGCTCCTACTTTTTGAAGTAGGTTTAGGACTTTATCTACACTAATGTTGTAACTTTCTACTTATGTTTCCAATACTTGACTTATAATTACTACTGTTATAGCGCAGACAACTAAAACACTCAATTTAAGCAATTGCACATGATGTTATAATATCCACATCGATATCGTAAAATCTCATTATAACATCGCGCACTGCGCGGCGCGCGCCCTGCGGCACTGCGCGGCGCGCGCTCTGCGGCCCTGCGCGCGCAGCTGCGCTCTCATTGGTTAGATTTTAATGGCGGCAAGTTCACTGTGACAATACACGTACCTACGCGTGAATTTAATGTTTCGCAATGTGTTTTGTTTTTAAAATTTTGTTTGATTAATTGCATTAGTGAAGATAAAGTAGTGTATGCAACTGCATATAACCCGGGTATTAAAACACTCGTTACTATTATGAAACTCGCTGCGCTCGTTTCATAAACTCACACTCGTGTTTTAATACCCTTCTTTATATGACAGTTGCATAAACTACTATTACAACATAAAACACTAGCAGTGCCCTATGGTTTTATCTGTCCGGAATTTAGGAATAAACAATAGCCTGTTGTATGTCGTAAGGGTATGTTTCCATTGAAGCGGAGCGGAGCTGTACGGAGCTTAATTGACAATTCTGCGCATTCTTCTTCTTCACCGAGTGGATGTCAACCTGACCAATCCTGGTGTCAGAGTTATAGAGCCGCCACAGGCCTCTGACATGGCTCAAGTAACGACTACTATCCGTAGAAATTAACCGGGACCGACGGCTTAACGTGCCCTCCGAAGCACGGAATCATCTTACTTTTTGAGCAATCAGGTGATTCAGCCTGTAATGCCCTAACCAAACTGAGGAAAGTCTCACAAAGAGATTTTTGTGAGATATCCCCACCGGGAATCGAACCCGGAACCTCCGGGTCGTGAGCCGGGCGCTCAAACCACAAGACCACAGAGGCTGAGGCACAGCGCATTACGAAATAATGATGACTGTCTATGTGTTGTGATTGGCTGATTGAAATTTGACATCTCCGCTCTACTTCAAAGGAAACGCTTATTCAATACCTAATAAAGATATATATTCTTTTAAAGTATTTGTGTATGTATATGTAGTAGTATCAGTGAGTTAAGGAGGGTCCACATTTGTATCATATCGGTGTATCCCGATCAGCGTATCGTATCGAGTATTTGTATCATAAATATGGACGCTCATTTTGTCCATGTCGTATCATTAAGGCGTATTTGGTAAAACCCGGGTCCATACTTATCAAATGCTGTATCATGTCAGTGTATCGGCTTTACCTTTACAAATATGGACGCTTCATTTTTTTCTTCCGATCCTCGTATCTTGTGTTCACAAAATGGCAGGTCCAACACGGGAAATGATCGTTGAAATGCATTCACGTTCAAACTTGTTCGATACGACGCGTATCATTTCGGAAAAACCGAACCAGATGGTTCGCGGTGTATCACGTATCGTATCACGATACAGTATCGTGATACAGTATCAAAATACGTCCATACTACCGATCGTGATACGCGTATCGGATACGAGGTGTATCAAGATACGCGATTAGTGTGGATTGGGCCGTATCAGATACGGCGTGTATCATTAACGGGTATCATCTTACGTCCAAACTAGCGATCATGATACGCGCCGAGGCCACGCAACGGAGATACGATACACCGAAATGATACAAATGTGGACGCGGCTTTAGATTCCATGAAGCAAGATATATCACTACATAGTATAAAATAAAGTCGTCTCTGTTTCGTGTCTGTTTGTCTGTTTGTCTGTATGCTTAAATCTTTAAAATTACGCAACGGATTTTGATGTGGTTTTTTGTAATAGGTAGAGTGATTCAAGAGGAAGATTTTTATGTAAAAAAAATCCCGAAATTCCCACGGGAACGGGCACAACGCGGGTAAAACCGCGGGGCGCTGCTAGTGTTCCTATAAAGTATTTGTTTATGTATATGTAGTAGTATCAGTGAGTTAGATTCCTTATAGCAAGATATATGTTCCTATAAAGTATTTGTGTATGTATAAGTAGTAGTATCAGTGAGTTACATTCTATAACACAAGCTTAGAGCTCCGTTTGGGTCTAATTAACCATGTGCGAATTTGTCCGGATATATTATTCTATTATTTTTGAAAGTAATACAAAACTTACACCATATTCAAAATCTCCTGTAATTCAGGACGAGTGACGTCACGGTCGCTGAAGAACTCTGGGACCGCTGCTCTCATGGTGAAGTACATGTCCAGTTTACGCTTGGTCTTCTCCAGGGAGAACTTGCACCCTCGGAGGAAGGTCATGATACGCTGGTCATCTGTCGAAGAAAGGAATATTGTAAAGAAAAGTCATAAATGACCAGTAGAATGGACAATGGAGTTTTAAAGTACATTATAACAAAATCCAAGAATCCTCGCTATACTACTTCCCAAATAACTCCACCCCTCTTCATCAAACTACTTCCCAATTAACTCCACCCCTCCTCATCAAACTGCTTCCCTATTAACTCCACCCCTCTTCATCAAAATAATTCCCAATTAACTCCACCCCTCCTCATCAAACTGCTTCCCTATTAACTCCACCCTTACCGAACTCGTCAGGCAGATGCGGCTCTTTCTTCAGCCATTCCTTGATGTGCGCCAGGTCCGCCTCCCTGGTGTCTACATTCTCGTTCAACTCCTCGCGGATCTTCTGCCACATTTCACCAGCAGGCTGTTCGAGCGACATCTTGGCTGCTTCGACTGGTTCTGTTGACAAAATAAAAAAATGTGTGTTGAAAATGTTGTAATTTTCATTTCGATTAGGTGTTGGGAGATGCCATGAAAACAGTGTCAAGTGGGGGGTTTCTCAGAGAACGGAAATTGTGAATGTGGCGCCATCCAGAATATGAAACACTTATACAATGCCGTAACTGCCCCATGTCCTGCACTATGGAGGATTTATGGAAAGCCAGTAACAGTGCGATAGAGGTGGCCAAATTCTGGTCAGGACACATATAAGTATTATATAACAAACAATAACCATATTGACTCGGTAAGAAGAAGAAGTGGTCAACCTTGGTGTCTGAGTCTTTAGGCGGCGGCCTCCGACATTTGCGACGGCAGTTGCTATGCAACCAAAACTGATTTTAATTTTGTTTGATTTAAAAAAAAAATGAGCTAGCAGTGTCTTGCGGCTTTACATGTTTTTGGGAGTAAAACTAGAATTCATTCATAATCAATTTTTTTTGCTATTATTATAAATACCCGGTTGTATCCGGGTTGCATACTTTTCCGTATGAATAAAAGTATATTTATGGGGTTAGAATATTTGCAGACTTCAATCTAGCTCTGTATCAATTTATCACACCAATCGGTTCAGTAATGTTTACATGAAGCAGTTTGCATCAGTATAAATAGCTTTTTGTATTTTTGTGTAAATTAACATGAGGAAAAAAACATCTCGAACCATCAAAAATTGTAGAGCAGCAACACTTGCAATTAACTATTCATATTCATTTAAAAACTTGATCCCTAAACATAAGAATTGTTTTGTATTTGAGTAAAAAACACTATTAAATGTTGTCTATTTATTTCTAGAACATTCAAAGACAATGATTTAAGTGTTGTTTTGTTATAAACTAGTAATTATGAAAATTGCTGTTTTTGTTCAATCTCTTTTGGGATATTCATTATGGGCATGTGTTAAAATTAAATTAATTATTTATGCCTAAAAGTTAGGAAGTGTGAATCTGTGCCATCTGTGCCATCAAAGCTCCTAAGCGGTGAATACACGACAGGCAACGTCGGGTCGAGCTTCTACTTAGTTACAGTAGGTTATTTTAAACGGTTGGTTATCGTAACATAGTTACGATCGTTAAAAAGTTCACAACAACTAATCTGTTAAAAAAGTAAAGTAAAGACTGTAATGTCCCACTGCTGGGCAAAGGCCTCTCATCTCACTGAAGATATCATTACAGTGTACAAATACAAAACGTTGTTTCATCACCTAAAAGATAGTCTGTTAATTATTAGGCTACCAGTAAAAGATCACTGTTCTCATTTTCATACGTCCGTTATGGCTAAATTTTGTTTTAACGTTAACTGAGACGTAAGCGTAAGTTGAAGCAATACGCTTTAACTCAAGCAGCCTACAATTAGTAAAATATACATCGTATCGCAGCTACCTAAGAATGAGGCAGTAACTTCACTACGCGGCCTCTGGGCGAGGCAGCCTGAGACCCGAGGCTGCCTTAAGTATATACTGGCTCTAAAGAGACGATACATACTAGGGTATCACTATTATTGTACTAGGATCGGTTCCCGTGGGAATTTCGGGATGAAAGTAACCTCTAACCTTTCTCTTGATTATAACTATGTTGAACAAAATGATTTTTTAAATCAAACTGATAGTTCTAGAAAACCTTGTTGTTGAATGTGGCTATCCATTACAAAAATAATTATAAATAGGATTGGTAGTCTCTGAGATTAAATCGTTTGAATGAAAAAAAAAAACAAAGAAAATATTGTGTTTTTGCTATAACACTTCCTGTACATTTTTCACAGCCTAACGACATCTGTTGATTTATTTCCAAACTAATTCATCATAAAATAAGGTTGCATTACTAAAAGCCTTCATCACAACTTAGTTCCACATTCAATGCACAGATGGCGCTTATACCAATCTCGAAATAGAAATTGCGGCTAATTTTATTTAACGGCGTTGATAATTTGACTGCTAATGTATTATTTATTAGCATAAAATAGCGATATAAATAAATAATAACATAGGAGAGTAAAAAAAGCGGTGTATGATGTTTTTTACGCGCAGTTTTAACCTAGATAGGCACTGACTTTCAAATATAATTGCATTGGTTATAACGGTTCTCGGACCGCTATACTCTTTAATAACTACGAACGAGGAAGTCACGTACTTAACTTCCAAATTGCTTGGATGAGTCATGCATTTCTAACAAAACTAATATACTCGAAGTAGCTACCTATAAATTGTAACTTAAGCCGTCGGTCCCGGCTACTTCCTACGGATAGTAGTCGTTACATGAGCCATGCATGTCAGAGGCCTTTGGCGGCTCAATAACTCTGACACCAGGATTGGTCAGGTTGACCATCCACTCGGTGAAGAAGAAGAATCGTAACTTGTAAAGGTAGCTGTTATATTAAGATTGTAAATAGAATGAAAGCAGTAAGACTAATATCCACGGTAAAGGAATACTCGTATCTCTTCTATTTTTCAGCTCTCCTTTTTATATTGAACTAGCTGTGCCCCGCGGTTTCACCGGCAGCGCCCCCGTTCCCGTGGGAATTTCGAGATTTTTGTTACTTGTCGAGTCTAGTTTTGGTTCTGAAGAAGCCGTTTCTGCTGGTTTTTTTTCATTGTCAGTGGATGAGACGTCGGACGTGGTTTCAGCTATTTGATTCGTACTATCTGGTACACTAACTGGTTTGGAAGATTCAGGTTTATTTATAGTACTATCTGGAGCGGATTGTTCGTCAGAATCTACTTTTTATTGTGTGCTAATTAAACAGGCTTCTTTTTAATATCATATTTCGCCCACAAAAATTTATGTTGCCTTCTAAATTACTAAGTCAGCCACAATTAACGAGCATCTAAATAATACTATCTTAGCCACTAGTTATCTTCTAAATAAAAAAAAAATAACTCTAACCTACCGAATAGTACCTAAGCCACTAGTTATCTTCTAAATAAAATAAAAAAATAACCCTAACCTACCGAATAGTACCTTCGCCCGCGGGCTGAATTGACCCGTATTATTTAAATGCTCGTTAATTGTGGCTGACTTAGTAATTTAGAAGGCAACATACATTTTTGGGGGCTATGTCATTTTCCCGTTGCTTAGTTATAAAATTAGAAGTTTAATCACGTGTCCAATAAATAATTTTGTGGCTAGACTTATAATTTCCCCTTTTTATTTACTTTTCTTATACATATAAGGAACGCATAAAAAAATTATCATCCAATTTGGAGCAGTCGTTCTGAAGTAATGCGCGGACATACATTTCGGCAATTCATTTTTATTTAAGTATATAGAAGTTGAGAAACTTTAAAAAAAAAATCCACACGACTTCTTTACTCAACTCTCAACTTTAAATTTGAAAAAATTGGAGTCGGTGTTGAGGCACCTAGTCTGGAGTCAACCTTAAAATGTGTCAGGAATTCGACTAAATAGATTATCTCTATCTTTTTAATTACTAGATTTTGAAGTCGGGTATTTTTTTTGAAAAAGGTTTTTATTTGACAAAATAAAAGCATAAAGTTGCATGACCCATCATCTGATCTAGATGGAATAGAGGCTAATCTGTACCCTCTACTCCTAAATCTTACCTTCCTAATAACTAAATTCAATAAACGCGCAAATCTCTGGAACTTTTACTCGGATTAAAAAAACTATTTCTCTATATGATAGTGACATTCAACAGACAGATTATAAGGCTATTTTCCATCCAAAAAATCGCACAGTAACGGAAAAAACGCGGGTAAAACCAGAGTATCCGCTAGTTTAGTTACGTAGTGCCACTTGCAACCGTGTAAGTTACTTGGTAAGACTCGTAAACAACTTTCTTTCCAGCTCTGTATTATAATAATGAACAGATTTAGGCTAGATATTGTATTAAGTTCCTCCTTTCTCTGTATAAGGGTACTTTTCCACCAGAGATGTGCTATGCAGCTATGCTGTGATGATGTGAAATCTTCGCTACGAAAATATGTGACTGTTTCCACCAATACTACGCTAGGTATGTAGCTGTGCGAGGAAGATGCGCTACGAAGATGCGCCGTCGCAAAGTAGCTGTGCAAGAATAAGGCATCTATCGCACGCATCCATAGCAGACATCCATAGCACGCATCCTTCCATATACAAAACATATCTTAGTTATGTGCACTACCAATCATATTCATTGGTGCGTTTGATATCCATCAAACGCATCAAACATATCAATAGCATCGTAGCATAGCACATCTCTGGTGGAAAAGCACCCTAAGGGTTGCCTCGATGCAGGAGTGCTTGGAATTAAATCAATTGACTTTTTTTAGTAAAGCTTGTGGCGTTGTTAGACTAATCGATGTTAGTTCATTGCGATTGTTAAGCAACGTGCAGCTCGGCTTATACTTGGATGGGTGGCCGATAGTAACTTCTATCTGAGCGCTACCGTGTTTCAGTTCAGAGGACTCGTTAAATTGTCGTTGCCGGTTGTTTCATTCGTCTAAAACTCCCGACACCACTCGAACTTCCTTACTTAAGAGTTCCCATGAGCCATACTTGTATAAGTAATTGCACATTGTAATAGTGTTCATCATGGTCTTTTGAAGAAGTTATAGCAAGCATATCATTAGGTATGTGTAAACACAATATAACAGCAACAATTTAACGTGCCGTCTGAAGCACGGTAGCGCTCCGATAGAAATGCCACTATCGGCCACCCATCCGAATAGGGGCCGAGCTGCACGTTGCTTAACAACCGCAATGAGCTAACACACTTAGTCTAACAACGCCACAAAAAAAAAAGTATTAGCCTGTAATGTCCCACTGTTGGGCAAAGGCCTCTCGTCTCACTGAAGATATCAGTACAGTGAGGAGGTTTCAGGCGTAATCACCACGCTTGCCTAATGCGGGTTGGTGGTCTCAAACCCGAGCCATGTTTGAAAAGTAGGAAACATGTTTTCGCTCGACCTGGGACCACAAGCTTTACTAAAATGCTCAAATGATTGGTGTACGTTGCTTTACATTTACGATCTTCTTCATCGAGTGGACGGTCAACCTGACCAATCCTGGTGTCAGAGTTATTGACCCGCCAAAGGCCTCTGACATGGCTCATGTAACGACTACTATCCGTAGAAAGTAACCGGGACCGACGGCTTAACGTGCCCTCCGAAGCACGGAATTAACATCGTTTAGTTCAACTACGGCACGGGCGCTGATGAGATAAAACTAAAACTAGTAAAATAGTTATTATTGTTTTAGTTAGTACTAGCAGCGCCCCGCGGTTTTACCCGCGATGTGCCCGTCCCCGTGGGAATTTCGGGAATTTTTTTACATAAAAACCTTTCTCTTGAATCACTCTACCTATTACAAAAAACCGCATCAAAATCCGTTGCGTAATTTTAAAGATTTAAGCATACAGACAGACAAACAGACAGACACGAAAAAGAGACGACTTTATTTTATACTATGTAGTGATAGTATTGATATAAAGTTATTAATTGTCGACCGAATATCGTGTAATGATTGTCTGTTAGTGGCCGAGCGCTCTCATGTTGTTGACTTGATACGTTTTCTCTCTCGGACATTACCCTCTACTCATACTGACATAACTGGGCTATTTACACGCAACTTTACTTAAGATATTTATAGTATTAACGCGATAGTTTTTATCAGTAAGTACTGATCAGTATCAGTATAGATTTAAAGTAATCTTTACTGATACTGATACACTTAATATTAAAAATTGATAATAATAACATTTGTAATTTTGGTTGTTTGTATGTTCGGGTATGTAGGGAATTAACAGTCCGGTTTGAATAATTTTTTTTTATGGATAGCCACATTCAACGGGAACGTTTAATCCCGGATTTCCTACGGGAACGGGCACAGTACAGGTGCTTCAATGGGTGTATGAATTTTGAAAAAAAAGGCAGGGTTTTTTAAAAATATAGACTTGTAAAATTTAAAAATGTTAAAGCTCCGTCTGAACCAATTTTCACCAAACATGAAAACACCGCAAAGAAACTAGCTTTCAAATTAAAAAAAAGTGCATCGAAGTCGGTATATTCGTTTGAAAGCTACAATGGCACAGTAGACACAGTCTTCATATTTGGACTTAGCTTAAAAACTACTAAATATATTTTCATGCATTTTTCACTAACAGTGTTTCAAGAAATAGTTCATTGTTCTTAAGGATTTTTTATATTTATAGATATTTGAATTTGGAATCTTCATGAACCAAAGACAAGCGAAGTGGTGTAGGCTGTTTTAAGTGGAAGGTTTTTATCCCAAATATCATATTAAATTTAATACTCTTATCCCAGATTTTTACGAAATTTTTAGTAATCGAAAGAGGAGGATTAGTAGTATCATAACCGTACATAACTGAAAACTTGATTTCAAACGGACATAACCAAAAAAACATGATTACAAAACTATCCCACAATTTCACTCTCCGCACTCAATCACTGCACAAAAAAATCCTTCAAACAAATAAAATAATATTCACCTTGAAATTTGAAAACTAAGTCACAAGCCAACTTCTCAATCACACACGCACTTTTCGGTAACGTGATGGCTACTTGCAGAGTTAAAAATATTGAAACGTAGCGCTGTCTAACGCGCCTTTAAAAGTGTACTAAATTTAGCGAGTGCGGTCTTTTTATGATTTCGTCACGCGATCTGAACGTGAATGCAATTGCAAAAGGAGGGGTGGAGGTATATGACACTCTTTCTGTTGGTAAACGTTTGGGTGGAGTGCGAGCGAGTAAGTTGGAGTAAGTGGCCAACCCTGTGGTCTTGGAGTTTTTAGACCGCCCAAAGGCCTCCGACATGGTCTGCCGATTGCAACGATCGGGATCAACAATAAAGATACGAGCGAGCGAGGTACTAGGAGTATATGAACTGAGAAGATGTTATTGGTTAGATAGGAGTAATGGAAAGGCATATGTCAAAACTTCTTTATGTCACGATCTGGAGGTTCCGGGTTCGATTCCCAGTGGGGATAATATCTCACAAAAAGCTCATTGTGAGACTGTCCTCAGTTTGGTTAGGGTATTGCAGGCTGAATCACCTGATTGCCCGAAAAGTAAGACGATTCCGTGCTTCGGAGGGCACGTTAAGCCGTCGGTCCCGGTTACTTTCTACGGATAGTAGTCGTTACATGAGCCATGTCAGAGGACTTGGCGGCTCATTAACTCAGATACCAGGATTGGTCAGGTTGACCATCCACTCGATGAAAAAGAATGCATTACAAATTTTTTTTCTGTTATGTTTCAATTTTGACAATGCCAATGCCGTTTTTGACAATATCAATGCGTTGTGATTGGTCGACAGTCGCCGCACAGCACCGCTCTGCTTCTATGGAAACGCACCCTTACTTAATTAAGTTCAGACTGTCAAACTCGCTATAAGAATGACCCCACCTCATAATAGTGTGACCGAGAAACAAGCGATGCGTCATACTCATAGTCAATTCTACGAGAAATTAATAATTTTAACAAACTTACTGCTTACTGTATACCACAGATAAGATCAGATTGTTAACAAGATTCGTTACCTTGTAAATAAATACTTTACTTTGTTTTAGTTACATTTTACGGTTTTGAATTGAAACTTCATTTACGGATACACTTCGCTTTTATTTTACATTTTTATCTGACGTTTAGGCCCCTTTACAGGAATCGTGGTCACAGAAGACAGATGTTATGAGTTTATACAAGAAAAAGTAAAAATATCGGAATCACCGCCAAATACATTTTGTTACTTAAGGAACGTTACGATTTACGCAAAAAGAGCTTACAGTGTCTTGAGATCTTGCAGTGTTGAAAGAAACCAGTAGTTTTTACGAGTATTCGCTTTGGTAACTTAGAGCAGATTACACAGAGATTCCTAATTTGATTTAGTGCCCACATATCTATACTAATACTAGCTGCGCCCCGCGGTTTCACTCGCTTTGTACCCGTTCCCGCGGGAATTTCGGGATGAAAATAGACGTTGGCCGATTCTCAGACCTACTCAATATGCTCACAAAATTTCATGAGAATCGGTCGAGCCGTTTCGGAGGAGTACGGGAACGAACACTGTGACACGAGAATTTTATATATAAGATTATAAAGAGGTAAAATTTGAAAATTTGTTTGTTTGTATGTTCGAGGTAATCTCAAGAATTATCAGTCCGATTTGAATAATTGTTTTTGTAATAGATAGCTACATTCAACGGAAAGGTTATAGGCTGTTTTTTATCCCGAAATTCCCACGGGAACGGGTACAACGCGGGTAAAACCGCGGGGCGCTGCTAGTGTATAATAAACAAATGACGCTCGTTTTAAATAGTGTTCTATTTTGTGCAATATAAAATACAAGTTTGAACGAACAGGTTTCGTTTCCTAAACGTATTTTGTTAAAACATCGATTTGAGAGTTCTTGTGTGTTCGGCGAGTTTACAAGCAGCGAGCACCGAACTCTACAGATAAAAGAAACGTATGTGACGTTCTCTATCGGTCTCGGTCACAATCTCTGTCGAACTCTAGTTTGTAGCTTGTAATATCGATTAATGCCATTGATCCTGTAGTGTTAGCTTAAAAAAATAACCAGCAGAGTTGCTTCCTTATTCTTCTCTGCTGATGTTTTTCCGAGAGTGTGGAACGTTCAAAAGAGCCTCTTTGGGCCTAAAAACTGAATAAAAATATTTTTCTTTGACTTAGAAGATTATCAGATAGTTTAGGGTTGTAAGTTTAATAAAGCGAGTGTACTAGACACTCGCTTTATTAAATTGACGCGTGAATAAAAAATATTAATGCATGCTATTTGTGTAATATCGAGATTCTCAAGAATTCTGTGGACATGTGAGAATGTCAGCTCAGCTCCATACAAAAGACTTCAACGCGCTCAAATAAGTGTGACATTTTTTTCATTGAGAATTCAGTCTTCAATCATGACGACTAACTAGTGAATCGTCCATTAAATCGACACTTAAATAATTGACGAAACTTTTCATACATTAATGTCAAAATCACTCATTAAATCTCTACTGAGGAAGCATTTGCGGTCTCTGAGTACGCGCGTATGCGATGTAGTCTGTTCATTGCGATTGTTGAGGAACGTGCAGCTCGACTCCTACTTGAATGGGTGGTCGATTATTTCTATCTGAGGCTATCGTGCTTCGGAGGGCACGTTAAGCAGTCGGTTTCGGTTGTTTCAATTGTTAGAACATGTCGACGGTCTTTAGGCGGTCTAAAAACTTCTACACGAAGGTTGACCGCTAACCTGTTCGAAATGAATGAATGAATGACCCGCGAGGGACTTTTTGTCCCTTGAAATGTGACTCTTATATCTTGACTCCATCTTATCAGCTGACAGTTTTCTCGTTGTGATTGTTCCTAATAAGAAATAAAAAAAGAAAATATGTATTTTTTTTCAATTACCGTCGTGACATGTGAATTTTTAAAATTAATTGAATGCAGTTTATTTTTCTCTTAAAAACAATAAGTTTGTTTTGTTTAAGTACAATTCTCTATTTTCATTAAGTATATAGAGTACTGTAGCTTTTGATGCCATTATTTTGACTCAAATTGTACAATTTGACATATTTTTACCATTTTTGAAAAAGACATAATATGAACAAGCTTTTAGAAAATGCACAATAGATTTGTGGAATTGTCAAATCCTCTTTTATATGACGCGTTTTGCAATGCAAATCTGAAGTTAATGTGAATGAAGTTTAAACCTTTTAGAAAATGTAATGAGTTTTACTGTTTCCACTGTCTAAGTAAGTTTAGGTGAAGAGCAAAATTATTTTTACCTTTTGCTAAACATACGGACTCAGAGACGTCGAAAACTTCCTTATTAGAGATTTAATGAGTGATTTTGACATTTGTCATGTTGGAAAAATTACGTCAATTAGTTAAGTGTCTTTTTAATAGATGTCTCTGAGTGAGGTAGATAGATTTCCATTGTCAAAAGGGAAATGTTCAAATCTATTGACAAATGGGTATGTAGACAAATGGTCATTCTTCCAGTGTCAATTGCTTGTGTGAGTGTGATATCTATAAATTATACAAAAACCAGTGTCAGTCACTGTAAAGTCAAGGTAGAGTCCCGTTGGATTTACTTCGAAGTCGTGGCGAGCGACGTTACAGCAACGTAGGCACGGACGGGACGTCTATGCTATACTTTTCCTTTATTTCAAAGGAAAAATTCCAGGGGGCGGTTAAAAGTCGAATCAGAGTCGTGCTGAAGTCACTGCCACGTCACGAGTCACTGCAGAGTCGAGACGTGGTCGTTCTTTCTTTAACCATATTTTTTAAATAAAAATCTAATTCAACTTTATCATAGTACAATGATAAAGCACACTCCACACGATGACTCATCAGCCGCTCATAATGCCGCGGTTTTCTCTGCCCGCATTTATTTCACAACGACAAATGACAGCTCGTCTGTACCCGCCATTAACTGTCACAATTACGTCAAATTGCATTTTATACTGATCTTTTAGATTGATAATGTATTTCAATGTAGATGTGATGGTAATCAACAACATGAGATTTGTATTGATTGAAATAGTTTTAATAGGTTTTTAATTGTTTAGAATACTTTTTTAAATCTATTTAGGGTGTGTTTAAATCGTTGACATTCGTTATATGCGTTCGTTAATCTTTTACAATTGTTTACACTGTTAAACGTCTGTCAAATCGCTGTTCCATAACTTAAATTACAGTCTGTTAAAGTTATTCGGGTGACCAGTAGAAAGACACGATATTTCATTTTCTTATGTCTATTTAGAAGTTTAGACAGACTTTTGTGAAAACGTTTACTGACAAATTTGCTTCGATCAACAATACACAACTAGATATCGGGTCACGTACAAAATCAAAGCTAAATACTGTCAGCGTGAATGACGTGTGACAGCTTATTTTGTTTACTACCGAACGTTTGTTTCAGAACGTTTTAAAACGGTTCGAAGTTCAACCTAATTACAACCATGACACCTAGCAATAAAGCAGCAAATCTTATGAATAAAATAAGGTCTCACTTTTCAAATGAGGCCTTATTTACCGAGACGTATTTTTTGCGCCTATCCGACATCTTGTTGTGTATTGTTGATCGAAGCAAATTTGATTAAGACGATCGTGAAATAAAACAATTAGCTAAATAGATAAAATGAAATTAACATACTTGCTATTAAACTCGCTGACTACCAGCTTGTAGCGCTTGTGGTGTAGTTTGACTAAGCGATGTTAATTAATTGCCATTGTTAAGCAACGTGCAGCTCGACCCCTACTTGGATAGGCCGATTGTAGCATTTCTTAAATAAAATTAAAATGTCGTTAAAATGTCGGTCTCGGTTATTTCAATCGTTAGGCCATGTCGGAGGTCTTTAGGCGGTCTAAAAACTCCGACACCAGGGTTAGCCACTACCCTTCTCAAATTTACCCAAGTAAAATGCGACGCCTAATGAGAGATAGTCTTCTAATAGCTTAAATGATTATGATAATTAATGAATTTAAAAACCTACAAATTTCCCAAAACTTAAAACAATCCTAATTGATATTGAACAAAAGCGCAAATTCAAATGAAAAAATCAAGTATATTAATGGTTTGAAAACATTTTTTACGTTCAGAAAGTGTGACGGATCATTATTAAGTAACAAAAGCCGCTATTGTTTTGGCTAATTTAAAAATATTTTGGAGAAGCCATTCCTCTTTAATTTATTGCTTATTTTTTGCAGTAATTACGTGTTTGACCAACTATATTCTACCAATTTGATAATACGAGATTAATTGAGTATAGGAGAGACTAGGACCGTTCAGTGGTTTTAACGTATTGTTCCCGTTTCTGCGGGAATTTCAGGATGAAAAATCACTACATAGTATAAAATAAAGTCGTCTCTGTTTCGTGTCTGTCTGTCTGTTTGTCTGTCTGTATGCTTAAATCTTTAAAATTACGCAACGGATTTTGATGCGGTTTTTTGTAATAGGTAGAGTGATTCAAGAGGAAGGTTTTTATGTAAAAAAATTCCCGAAATTCTCACGGGAACGGGCACAACGCGGGTAAAACCGCGGGGCGCTGCTAGTAGCCTATAAACCTTTCCGTTAAATGTGGCTATCCATTACAAAAATAATTATTCAAATCGGAATGGCAGTTTCAAAGATTAGCACGTTCCAACAAATTAAATTCAAAACATCAAACACTTTAACTTTTATAATAGTTTAGATTAATGAGTTTATTTTTAACATTTTTCATACTTATCATTTTGTATGAAAAATTACCTTAATGAGTTATTAGAGTACGTTATATCCTACTGCGCAAGCGAGGAGGTTTTTCGCTGCAAATACAAAAAATAACGATTATTAATAAAATCATGTTAAAAAGTAGAAAATCCCACTGCTGGGCAAAGGCACTGAGTATTTCGCAAGAAGACTATTCTTTGCCCAATATATCTATCTATATATATAAAAACTAGCTGCGCCCCGCGGTTTCACCCGCGTTGTACCCGTTCCCGCGGGAATTTAAGGATAAAAAATAGATGTTGGCCGATTCTCAGACCTACTCAATATGCTCACAAAATTTCATGAGAATCGGTCGAGCCGTTTCGGAGGAGTACGCGAACGAACACTGTGACACGAGAATTTTATATATAAGATGAAACCCGTTTTCCTTGGTCGCGGCATCACGCGTGAATGGCTGGACCGATTTCCACGGTTTTGCATTCGTTGGAAAGGTCTCGGGCTCCGTGAGGTTTATAGGGAATAAAAATCAAAATTCCCACGGGAACGGGGACGCTGCGGGTGAAACCGCGGGGCACAGCTAGTTTTATATATAAATTCAGATACGAATTTCCTGGAAAATTTGTACTATAATTAATTTGTGAGTTAACTACACATATTGTAATTCTCCAATTAAGATTTTTATCGAGTACGAAATAATGTGTAATATTTAAGGTTGTTATCGTTTCATTGCGATTCTGTAACGGTTTTTATAATTAATAATTAGTATTTGTTGCGTGTCATGAAATTTTTGAGAATATTCTTACTTCATGTTTGTTTCAAATTAATTAATTGTAGTACTCATCGCGTAGTTTGACTGAGCGATGTTAGTTCATTGCTGTTGTTAAGCAACGGGCAGCTCGACCCCTACTTGGATGGGTGGCCGATAGTGGCAGTTCTATTTGAGCGCTACCGTGCTTCAGAGGGCACTGAAGAGGGCACTTGGTCTGGGTGTCATTTATATAATAGCACGAGCACTTTCAGCGCTCCGCGGTTTTACCCGCGTTGTGTCTGTTCCCGTGGGAATTTCGGGAATTTTTATACATATAAACGTTCCTCTTGAATCACTCTATCTTTTTTTTAAAACCGCATCTTAATCCGTTGCGTAATTTTAAAGATCTTAGCATACATAGGGACAGACAGACAGCGGAAGGCGACTTTGTTTTATACTATGTAGTGATACATAAACTTAAGTAAGTACCAAACTAGTGCAGTGCATTAAACTCATTAAAGAAAACTTATCTCGAACATCACGCCACTAGAAATTAGACAATACAGGTGCGCATGCGATTATGTAAGTGTTGCTAAATTCGGCGCCAGTGTTAACCAACTTACTACGATTTTTCATTGATGCGACCAATGTTTATGTATTTTGGCGGATTTTTTTTACTTAATAGTTCAGCTGTTGGCATCTTTTGTCCCTAATCTTATAATATTATATAAATGAATCGCTGAATCTGTTAAGCTAATCTGTTGTTAATCTGCTAAGCGCATAACTTCAGAACGACTGCACCAAATTGGATGATTCTTTTTTAATGTGTTCCTTATTGACAGGACAATCTCAAAATTCCCACGGGAACGGGGGCACTGCGGGTGAAACCGCGGGGCACAGCTAGTTAAATATAAAAAGGGCACTTTTCTTTTCTGATTGTATTATTACTTTATTTCTTGCTCGTGGCGTAGTTTGTCTAAGCGATGTTAGTTCATTGTAATTGTTAAGCAACGTGCAGCTCGGCCCCTACTTGGATCGCTACCGTGCTTCGGAGGGCACGTTAAATTGTCGGTCCTGATTGTTTCAATCGTTAGACCGTGCTGGAGGCCTTTAGGCGGTCTAAAAACTCCGATACCAGGGTTCGCCACTAACCTACTCGCACTTAGATACTTTTTATTTCTTAAAATTAGGTCCATAGTTGCCGCCAAAGTAGTTGATTGGATGATGTTTTTATATTAGCATACTAGCTGTGCCCTGCGGTTTTGCCCGCAGTTTACCAGGTCCCGTAGGTATCTTGGATTTTTTTACTTAATATCCTATTCCTGATCAAGATAAATATTTTTTTTTTAAAAGAATCATTAAAATCAGTCAGAACTTTCACGAGTAGTTAATGACGTAACTAACACGACTTTCTTTTATAGATTTTACCCGGGAGTGCTTTAAATCTACATCTTTCAGTAAATTATACTTTTATTTTATTAAAAGTTAAGTTGTGTTCAAATAATATTAAACGCGCCTATTGTTTTCTGTTAATCTATTCAAATACCACAGAGTTCAAGAGAAAGATCAATGTGGTTGTGAAGTTGTCATAAATGTCATAATTACTTTACAAGAGGCAAATGTCATTTGACAGAGTAATTTGACTTGTTAATTACAGTTTGTAGTACAGTAGTCGGTTATTCTATTAGCAGAGAATATTTGTACATTTGAGAGTACAGAGAATATGAAACATTCTCAATAAACACTTTTATAATAGTGTCTTTCTTTGATAACATTCGTTTGGGGTGTAGAAATGAAATAGTCACGTGTCAAAGATTATATCAAATTAATGAGTAGTTTAAAAATATTTAATCGCTTCTAAACAGAGTAATTTAATAATAAAATTGATAACAGAGTGGTGGGAATGGGGAGAGGCTTTTTTCCAATATCGGGATGATACGGGATAACAGTTATTTTTGTTATCTTTTATACCAAAGCTTTGTAGAAAGTAAACGAAATTGTTCTGTAAAATGAGATAAGAAGTAGTAAGTATTAGTTAATCAATAATGTCCCACAGCTGGACAAAGGCCTCTCATGTCACTGAAGATATCAGTACGGCGAGGAGGATTAGGAATAACGCTTGCACCACGCTTGCCTGCTGCGGGTTGGTGATCTCAATCCTGATGATTGAAAAGTTATAAACCATGTATTCGCTCGACCCGGGAATTGAGCACGGGACCCTAGTCTTAGCAGGCGAATGCACACTACTAGACCACCGAGGCCTCGAGAAGTCAAATTCAATTGTATTATTGTTGAGTAAATTTTTATACCTAGTTATTCAATAATTCGTTTCAAATAAAAAATCTGTTCCAGTACAAATTTTTCCCCCAAAAGTACCAAATTTCCCTCAACCCATAGTCACCCTACACATATTTAGTAGTGCGTGAATAGTTGCGTGCGCCATGCACTTGCTACTAATATCACCCTTATTCCTTTAGCCTTAAGGTCTACAAAGTCGTCCTTGAAGATTTACAAAGACAAATATTATTGCGAAAAGTTTTAATTATTCGTTAATTAGACGTATGTTTACCTTTAATGGTATGATTTGTAATATGTTAAAGGGTTATTGTTGCGAAAATCTTAGTAGTATTAGCCTATAATGTCCCACTGCTGGGCAAAAGCCTCTCATCTCACTGAACATATCAGTACAGTGAGAAAGATTAGGCATAATCACTATGCTTACCAAATGCAGGTTATTGATCTCAAACCCGAGCCATGTTTGAAAAGTAGAAAACATGTTTTCGCTCGACCTGGGAATTGAACCCGGGACCTCAGTCTTGGCAGGCGAGTGCACATACCACTAGACCACCGAGGCGAAAATCTTAATACCTATTGTTTTTAACCTCTAATGCAAAGAGGGGTATTATAATTTTAACGTTGCTCAAGACCCGGAGGTTCCGGGTTCGATTCCCGGTGGGGATATCTCACAAAAATCTTTTTGTGAGACTTTCCTCAGTTTGGTTAGGGCATTGCAGGCTGAATCACCTGATTGCTCGAAAAGTAAGAGATGGTTCTGTGCTTCGGAGGGCACGTTAAGCCGTCGGTCCCGGTTACTTTCTACGGATAGTAGTCGTTACTTGAGCCATGTCAGAGGCCTTTAGCGGCTCAATAACTCTGACACCAGGATTGGTCAGGTTGGCCATCCACTCGATGAAGAAGAAGAAGAACGTTGATATCTTTATGTATGTTTGTCTGCGACAGGCATCGTATTGACGTAGCGTTATCTGACGTAGTGTTATAGGCAATTTTATATGTATAATTTTAGTTAAAAAAAAAAAACTCTTTTTTGTGATGTCTGTATAACAGTAATAAACCGCGTGCATCTAGTTAAAGTTCATTATTTTGTTTCTATAATACTAATTGTTTATATAAACTGGATTGCTTGAAAGCTGTATAATGTAAAAACGCAAATTGTCATTTTTCAGGTGTGCAAAACATTTTTTCAATTGATAAAAATCTACCTCGTGTTGGACTAAGAGGTTAAGCAAAATATCGCGCATCTACTGGGATGGTTACGTTAGATAGTGGCATTCGAGTACTACCATGCTTCGAAGGTCATGTTCTTTTATCTAACATCCCTTAAGCTATGCTTGTGTAGGTAATTGTACATACACATTGTCTCGCATCATGTTTCGCGTCAAACTCCTGTCAAAATTGCCTTGAAGTAGCGACAGCATGGTAGGTTTCTGTGAACGGAAAAAAGTCATTCGATGGTTATTTGCAGTGAGGTATGTCAAATTAATATAAACAAGTATCTCGCCGACTGCCGTATATAATATAGTATTTTTTAAACTTACACGATTTGAACCTCTCGTGGTCGCGGGTGAACGAGAGGTGCAATCCCCTCGAAACGTAGGGAAATAAAAAGTAAGTTATTACTTGCTTTATTAACTTTCTAACGCGAAAAAACCCATGTGAGTACGTTTACTATTATCCTACTAATATTATAAATGCGAAAGTTTGTGAGGATGGATGTATGTATGGATATATAGATGTATGTTTGTTGCTCTTTCACGCAAAAACTACTGAACGGATTTGGATGAAACTTTACAGTAATGTAGGTTATACATCAGAAAAACACATGGGATACACTTTTTCCCGAAATTCCCGCGGGAACGGGTACAACGCAGGTAATACCGCAGGGCGCGGCTAGTTGTTTATAAATTCTATTAGTTTATAATTTTGTGATAAAGTTCTAGGACTAATAGTTACGCAAAACACAAAGATATGTATCTATTCCCTTTCCTTAAGTATGGTTCAGGGGCACTCGTAAATTAAAACAACTATATCTGTCTCTCCTACCTACCCAAATGTTTATCACCACTGGTTGGCAAATATTTTCAAGACGTTGGATTAGAAAGTCGGCGTCGGTTGGATTCATGTTCATTAAATCTAACTGCTTTTTGCGAAATTCGCTTACCTTTTTGTGTGTATTTTTGGCGTGACTAACGGTATAGCTTTGTCAAAATGTGGAGCTGTAAGAAAGAAGTGGTGAAAAACTCTTCGATTCTGATGTATAGCCTATATTACTGTAAAGTTTCATCCAAATCCGTTCAGTAGTTTTTGCGTGAAAGAGCAACAAACATACATCTATACATCCATACATACATCCATCCTCACAAACTTTCGCATTTATAATATTAGTAGGAAGGATAGGATAGGATAGGAAGTAGGATATTACTGAAAAGTTTCATCCAAATCGGTTCTGCAGTTTCCTCACAAACTTTCGCATCACTACATAGTATAAAATAAAGTCGTCTCTTTTTCGTGTCTGTCACACTGTTTGTCTGTCTGTATGCTTAAATCTTTAAAATTACGCAACGGATTTTGATGCGGTTTTTTGTAATAGGTAGAGTGATTCAAGAGGAAGGTTTTTATGAAAAAAATTCCCGAAATTTCCACGGGAACGGGCACAACGCGGGTAAAACCGCGGGGCGCTGCTAGTTTATAATATTAGTACGATAGGATATCAAATTAAAAAGCCCGAGCATACTATACTCCAGACAGTCTATGGACTGACTTGTTAGATGCAGACAATTTATAAACGAGAAGACCGTCTAACTACAGTTCAACAACTGGCTTTGCTACGTTTAATTGTTAGATATACAGTCGACTCTCGTTAATTCCAACCTGCGATAATTAGAACCTCTCTATAATTCAAAGTTATCACGAGTTCCCTACAAAATCTCTTTATATTTCGAACTAAATCAATACTTTTTATGCACTTGGTAATTCGAACGAAAAAATCATTGCTATATAATAAAACGACGCGTTAATTCGAACTCATCGGCGTCCAACACTCGACAATTCAAAGTTGCAGAGAGAAAGAGCGACAAGTTCAAACTTGTATTATAATAAAACGACGCGTTAATTCGAACTCATTGGCGTCCAACACTCGACAATTCAAAGTTGCAGAGAGAATCAACATACACGAACCATTTGATATTTCAAACATTCGATAATTCGTAATATTTTAAGAGTCCCTCAAGTTTCGAATTAACGAGAGTCGACTGTACTTGCCGTACGAGCGACCCATCGCCATACTTGTAGTTGTAATACATATAAACAAGCGTCTTTTTGTGCTAAATTGTCAGTACCGTCGGCAAGTCCATTGTTAATATTGATTTGACATATCTCACTGCGAATAACCATCGAATAGCTTGTCTCCATTTAATCAAATCTACCATGCTGTCGCTACTTCAAAGATAATATTGACAGAATTTTCATGAGGTCCATGATGCACACTACGACAATGTGCATGTACAAGTAACCTACACAATTATGACTCAGGAGCGCTCGTGAGGTAAAACTACTATTAACAATGTCAATCTATATTACTTTGGCAAGAGGTCAATGTACCCACCAATCACATCAAACGTAGTATAACACAGTTCTACTGAACATTACTATCAAGTCTAAAAAACTGTTGTAAATTCCCAAATGTAGTACATTTTAAAACGTGCATTGGGGTCTTTAAATCGTGCTGGTAGCGTCATTTCGCACTCGTGTTGTTTCTAAGCGGTCTCTTGAGCCTTTCACTGAGTGAAGCCGCCAGAGAGGTATTCAGGAATCTCAGGATAGGGGCAGGGGCAATAATAATGATTATTGTAGTTATTGGTACAGTATTTGATTAAGAATAATAATTAATTTTAATACTTTAACAGATTTATGAGTTTCGTTCAGATTTAGTAAGCTAACGGCGGTATAACTAAACAAGAGCGAGTAGTTAAAGAAAGTTTTAATATGATGCTACTGAGCCCACAGTCTCTCATTGAAGCAAGTTTTTTTTTTCATTTATATATATACTCGTACTCTAGATCAAGGCTGCTCAACCCCAGGCCCGCGCGCCACAGTGAGACCCGCGAAAGAATTTAGAGTGGCCCGCGCAAGTGTGGTTTAAAAATACTTTATTGCGCTTTTACTGAGAGTGACTGAAACAGGAAATGTAAGTGGCCCGTCGTTAACGAGTGAATCCACCGTTATCCCGACTCTTCAAAAGGTTGAGCAAGTTGCTCTAGATATATTCATTTTATAAAGAGAAAGACCTTGTCCAAATTTTATTTACGCGACCCAAACTAAATCTGGGATAAAGTAGCAAGCGTGATTGACATAACGTTCACACTAGCGCCATCTATTGGATCGCGTACCCACCGCGCGGTACAGTGGTATTGGTATAAAGTTAGGTATATATTTGTAATTAGTTTACTGACACTCAGAGACGTCCAATAAATGGACACTTAACTAATTCACATAATTTTTCACACATTACATGTCTTCTTCATCTTCTTCATCGAGTGGATGGTCAACCTGACCAATCCTGGTGTCAGAGTTATTGAGCCGCCAAAAACCTCTGACATGGCTCATGTAACGACTACTATCCGTAGAAATTTACCGTCTTCATCGTCTTCTTCGTAATCATATTACTTTTCGGGCAATCAGGTGATTCAGCCTGCAATGCCCTAACCAAACTGAGGACAGTCTCACAAAGTGATTTTTGTGGGATATCCCCACCGGGAATCGAACCCGGAATCTCCGGATCGTGAGCCGAGCGCTCAAACCACAAGACCACGGAGGCTGTTAAATGCAAAACATGTTATTACATGTCAAAATCACTCATTTAATCTCTGAGGAAGCATTTGACGTCTATGAGTACGGGCGTCTATTTTACCCCCTGCTAGTCCTCACTACGCCCCTGTGTTACTGCACTCACCGAAATTGCAGCTGTGTTTTGTTTTATTTCCATCTTTGTTGTTCATTTCCCGTTAGATTTGGTTGGTATTTGTAGATCAAAGAGGCAGATAGTGTATGAACTGTTTATAGCTAAAACTAAAAATAAAATACGATCTACCTGCTACTAGTTACTAGCATTGCGTCGTGGGTTTGCTTGCTCTTTTTTAAAGCACCTGAAGAGCTGTGACATGGTCTATCAATTGACGACATTGATCGACAATTGAACGTGCCCTCCGAAGCACGAGCGCTCAAATGGAAATAACACCATCGGCCACCCATTCAAGTAGGGGCCGATCTGCACGTTGCTTAAGTATTGCAATGAGTTAACATCGCTTAGTTAAATTTAAGCCACGAGGGCTACAACAGTGTAAGGCGTTCCATTATTTTGACTAGTTTTGAAGAACAAACTCGGCGGGGTTATTTTTATGATATTGTAGATTGCTATTATTTTAATCAAGGCGTCAGTTAGTTCCTTGCTGTTATAATTTCAAAAGGCGCTTTACTTCGACTCTAAGAAGTAGATCAGGATATAAGTTAAATTATTCAATAAAAAATGGTTACAAAAGGTACAAAAGGCATATAATATACAAACTTTAAATATTTTACAGGATGACTTAAATTATTGAGAATTTTAGGATATTAAATTTACGAGTACATTGAGTGTTGCGAGGATTTAGGGTGGTTACAGACTAGCGTTATAAATGCGCGTTTTAAGCGCAAGAAACACATACTGTGGGTGTGGGCCGAGTGCGGGTCGCGTGATGTTGTGTTCCTTGTATATGTATGAAAGG
Organism: Cyclophora albipunctata; assembly: GCA_963082685.1. Lineage (NCBI taxonomy): Eukaryota > Metazoa > Arthropoda > Insecta > Lepidoptera > Geometridae > Cyclophora > Cyclophora albipunctata. The sequence continues at coordinate 6,059,941 of OY720133.1, forward strand.
TCACACAGACCCGTTTCAGGGCCAACGTTCGATTTTCAAAATTCGTATAGGCGCGTATACGCCCTTCTTTTGTCACATGCACAACAAGTAATCATAAGCTTATTATAAGCGACTACAACTCAAGGACTATAAGTATGCAAATAGTATGCTAAAAGTATGCAAAATATGTTATAAACTAGTGGTGTATCCCACAAGTTCACTGATGTAATCAAATCTGTACTATTTTTGTAAAAGAGAGAAAAAAACGCATACTCATAGGCATACTCACAAAACACGCTTAGAAGCGCTAGTCTGAAACCACCCTTTTTCACTAAAAAATAATTTCTTTCAGGCATTTTTATGGTTCACTTGTAAGCTCCTATAAGCTCCTTGCATACTGTCTTCCAAGTCCAGTTCATCATACTTATTCAAAGATCTACAGGAGCTGGTTCTGATCATGTCATACGAGCGGTGTGTAGGCCGCCTCGCAAGGTCTATCTGCAAAGGTCCTATGGCGGTCTTTTGGCGGTCTTTCGACGGGCTATGTTCGGGCTTCAGTTCTGTTGCAAGGAATTTGCTTTCTTCTGATTGCAGCCATTTTGAATTTGAGAGCAGTTTTTTTGTCCATTCATCTGTAAAAAGGGTTGTAAGTAACAAATAATAGACAAAGATGTAAAAATTTCCCATTTCAGTGGGAATTTAGGGATGAAAAATATCCTATCACCTTCCCGTTGAATGTGGCTATCTATTACAAAAATAATTATTCAAATCGGACAGGCAATTGCCGAGATTAGCTTAAACATACAAATAAACAAACTTACAAATACCCCTTTATACTATTAAATTATAGATACAAAATAACGTGAATTAGTTAGGCCCATAGCACACGGCGTATTTTATACGCGCAGGCGACGCGCGTATTAAAACTCGCGTTTTCAGCGCCATAGACGCTGATTGTTGCGTTTGCATTGATGATACAAGCGCGCATGAAACGCGTACAAATGAGCAGTGTTGTCTCAACCGACGCCATTGACTGGAGGAGGCTCTGGTCAAAACGCAAAGGCTACGAGCGGCAACAGCGCGTATACGCGCAGGAGACGCACGTTTCATGATTACCCCGTGTGCCTAGGTTACAAGGTTGCGTTCAAATCTCGTTTGGGCCTTAAGTGCCAATATAATGAAATTCAGGTTACCATTAAGATCCTTCATAGCACCAGCTTTTCCTCCGTATTCGTAAGGGAATCCTTCAACTGGGAAGTATTCTCCCAGCATCTGATCCAGACGATCGGAACCCGAATGAATATGGATCTTCCGGCGCCAGAGATAGAGTCCAATGTGCAGTAACAAGAGAGACATGGTCTTAAGCTTCTCTGTGTTTATGATATGGATTTCGGAGAAGCGATGCGGGTAGGCGTTCTAGAAAAATAATTAAATGAAAAAAAAATGGAAAAAGGAGTCCAGTACAAAGTCAAGGAAATAAAAGTTAATGAATGTAAAGTAACGGGCCAAAATAATCCTGTTTCTTGAGATTTGATAAAGTATAGTTTGGGACATGATAAAGTCCCTTTTTTAGTTCACAACAGCACCATAATTCGGGGGCAAACCGTCTTTAATTTTAGGTCTAAATGTCCGTTATATGGGTTTAAATTGTCTCTTTTGTGGGTCAAAAAAGACCCTATCTTTATATCAAAGACATCAGTTTATATTCTGCCTGGGATAACAGAAACCTTTTGGACTAAGAAAGAAGTCCCAATTTTACTAATATTATAAACTAGCAACGCCCCGTGGGAATTTCGGGATGAAAAATAGCCTATATATAACCTTCCCGTTGAATGTGGCTGTCTATTTCAAAAAGAATTATTCAAATCGGACTGATGATTCCTGAGATTACCTCGAACATACAAATAAACAAACTTACAAATTTTACCTCTTTATAACATTAATATTAAAGTAAATATAATTAAAACTAACACCCACCCTTATACACCAAATAAAGTCCTTCCAGTAGCTACCCTTGAAGTGGTTCTTCAAATGTGAAGGTTGAAGGTCGCTGACGTCAATGAAGACTACTTCATCACCAGCTGATGTATCTTCATGAAGCCTGGAAGTGATTTGCTATTAATATTTTGACAGGCATTGTACAATAAGTTGATTGCTATTCGTATTTTTAAAGGCGCAATAATATTTTCAGAAAAGATTATAGTTTACTAGCCACGCCCCGCGGTGTTACCCGAGTTTTACCCGTTCCTGTGGGAGTTTCGCGATAAAATGTATACCATATGATATTCTGATGTATAACCTATATTATTGTAAGTTTCAACCAAATCCTCTTATCTCACTGAATATATCTGTACAGTGATCACACGCTTGCCTGCGCGTTAGTGATCTCTAACCCGTGCCATGTTTGAAAAGTAGGAAACATGTTTTCGCGACCCGGGAATTGAACCCGGGACCTCAATATTGGCAGGCAAGTACACATACCACTAGACCACCGAGGCGAGGAGTGACAAGTGCAAATATTAAAACACCTTATATCCATAATCATTAACCATCTGGACAGCAGTGCCTTGGCCGACAGAGATCTGGCGGTTGTCGCTGGCGCCGGCAGCCGGATGATGGACACTCTTCGGCCACTCTCGGTCCTCACTTTTAGTGGTACTATGTAGCTGGAAGAAGAGAGTACAAGCTGTATAAAAAAAAAACTCACACAATATTTTTCTAGAAGTCCTCTCTGACTGTCTTGAGAACATAGAAGTTAAATTAAAATCATAACTTCTGTTCTCAGTGGACTATGCTTAACAAGAAATCAATCTCTTCAGCTTTAATATTTTAGTATAGATTATTGGATGCTTCCTTAACGAATTCAATATATTAGTTAGACCCACGTTAGACCATATTAGATACCTTTAAAGGCTCAAAATCTCCGGCACTATGGTTGGCCACACATCTCTAGAAAATATAGCTACCCCATAAATTAAAACTAATAAAAAACCCCATATGGGTACGTTTCAATAGAAGCGGAGAAGAGCGGAGCGGTGCGGAGCCCGATTCACCAATCACAGCGCATTGGGAGTGTCAAACAACGCATTGACATTGTCAAAATTGTCAAAAAACGCATTGACATTGTCAAAATTGTCAAACAACGCATTGACATTATCAAAATTGTTAAACAACGCATTGACATTGTCAAAATTGTCAAACAACGCATTGACATTGTCAAAATTGTCAAACAACGCATTGACATTGTCAACATCTTATCGTAATGCATTGTGATTGGTCAGCTAAGCACCGCACAGAACAACGCATTGACATTGTCAAAATCTTTCCATATTATCAGCTGAGCTCCGGACAGCTCCACTCCGCTTCAATGTAAACGCACTCTAATGATCTACTGCCTCCGTGGTTTGAGCGCTCGGCTCACGATCCGGAGGTTCTGGATTTGATTCCCGGTGGGGACAATAGCTCACAAAAATCTCTTTGTGACACTGCCCTCGGTTTGGTTAGGTTAGGTTAGGTCCGAAAAGTAGGATGATTTCGTGCTTCGGAGGGCACGTTAAGCTGTCGGTCTCAGTTACTTTCTACGGATAGTAGTCGTTACATGAGCCATGTCAGAGGCCTTTGGCGGCTCAATAACTCTGTCACCAGGATTGGTCAGGTTGACCATCCACTCGATGTAGGAGATGATCTACTGCGAAAAAATAATTTAACTCACGCATCCTGACAACTAGACAGTATATCCTCTTCATCCGGATGTCGTTTCTGCCACAGCTCCACACCCCCCGGCCCCCTGGCCGTGTAATACCTCCTCGCGCGTCTGTTGGCTTCTTCCTCATCATTGCAAGTGGATAGGAACAGGTTGATGGTGGCCAGTTCTGACGGAGAAGGTGGTCTTGCGAGGTTGTCGCGGGCCCATCGTTCGGAAAACGACGCTGCCGTCATCCTTGCTGGAATGGGAAGAAATTGCAAATTATTTATTATGCTCACGGTTTTTATTTATAGTAAACTAGCCGCGTTGTACCCGTTCCCACAGGAATTTCGGGATAAAATGTATCCCATATGTTAATCTGATGTATAACCTACATTTCTGTAAAGTTTCATCCAAATCAGTTCAGTAGTTTTTGCGTGAAAGAGCAACAAACATACATCCATACATACATCCATCCTCACAAACTTTCGCATTTATAATATTAGTAGGAGTAGGAAGTAAGATCTTTTTATTTAAAGTGCGTTGGAATAGTGGGAATCTAAATGTGGTGCCAAGTCGCATAGTCCCAAGTCTCATATGTCCCAAGTCACATAATATGTCCCAAGTCTCATTTGTAACATTATTTTGTTTAAATTCTATTTTTTCCCAGCTAATATGTATAATAAATAATATACCCGGTCCCGGACAATTTTCATTCGTTCCAAAAGTCATTTGCCTTAAGTTTCATTTGTCCCAAGTATCACTTGAATAATTCAAATCTGTCTCAAGTCTAAATTTTCCGAAATGTTATTTGTCCCAAGACTCATTTATCCTATATCGTCTTTGTTCCAAGTCTCATTTGCCCCAATGACTCATTTGTTACAAGTCTCCTGTATAGCTATGAGTTCTATATTAATATCTCAACCCATATTTCGCCTAATTGCCTAATTAATACCAAACAGTCGCACCATTCAAGCAATAAACAACAAAAAACCATTTAGTTTTGTAACAACATCAATCCTTACATTGTCATTCATAAAAAAACTAGGAAATAGAATTGCAAATGCGTCGTAGTAACTATTATATCATCTATGGCTGCTAGATCGTGTGATGACGTCACAAAGATTAGAATTGTCAAGACAACCTTGAAGGTGCTTTGTATGGATGTGGCAGTTTTGGATTTGTACTGACATCTTAAGCTCTTTGTAAATATAATAGTTTTAAAGTGCTTCGGAGGGCACGTTAAATTGTCGGTACCGGTTGTTTTAATCGTTGGACCATGTCGAAGGTCTTTAGGCGGTCTAAAAACTCCAACCCCAGGGTTGGCCACTAACCTACTCGGACTTATTTGAGTTTTTTAAGGGTCAATATAATGAATTTCAGATGAACCATGTTTAAAGAAAAAAGTCGCAATCGTTCGCGGCACAGACATAGCAAGCTGTTGTCTGTGGTTCGCGCTCTGTAAGTTTTAAAAAAAATGTTCGATCAGTAAGTAAGTTGGCCAACCCTGGTGTCGGAGTTTTTGACCACCTCAAGACTTTCGACATGGTCTGACGATTGCTACAACCGGGGCCGACAATTTTACGTGCCTTCCGAAGCACGGTAGGTCTCAGATGGAAATGCCACTATCGTCGATCGGCCACCCATCCAAGTACGGGCCGAGCTGCACTTGTTTAACATCATTTCGGGATATTTTTTACTTACAAGATAAATAAAATAATAAAGATTAATCAAAATCAGTCCAGCCGTTCTACAGTTATAAATAGTGTAACTAACACGACTTTCTTTAATACCTACTAATAGATTTATTGTCAATTGTATTGTAATGACATAATTATATCCGTCTTCCAAATTCATGACATTGTTTTTATGAGAATAAATGACAAATATACATTTGTAAACTAGATTCATTTTTTGCCAATTTTTTGCTCTAAAAACTGTAAAATAAAAACAGTAGTACAACATTCTAATTACTATTGTCATTGTCAAACGAAGGCATTGAACTGTGATTCATAACAACAAAGGAACAAGTAAGAAAGGAAAATTTGAACAGTTAGCAAAGGCAGTAGATTAGCAACCTTACGATCATATTGTAAGATTAAACAAAACTGACTCACGGCCATACTCAGAGACTTCAATCAATAATACACAACTAGATATCGGGTCATGTATGTACAATATCAAAGCTAAATACTGTCCGCATGGATGACGTGTGACAGCTTATTTTGTTTACTACCGAACTGAAACAAAAGTTTTAAAACAGTTCGAAGTTCAACCTAATTACAACCATGACACCTAGCAATAAAGTAGAAAATCTTATGAATAAAATAAGAGCTCACTTTTCAAATGAGGCCTTATTCACCGAGACGTATTTTTTGCGCCGACCCGACATCTAGTTGTGTTACACAACTGTGTGTTACACAATGTGTATTGTTGATCGAAGCTCAGAAACGTCAAAATCTATTTAGTCCTTATATATGTTAAAAAAACAAAAGCTGTTTTACCCGCGTTGTGCCTGTTTCTGTTGGAATTTTAGGAATTTTTATACATATAAACCTTCCTCTTGAATCACTCTATCTATTTAAAAAAACGGCGTTAAAATCCGTTGCGTAGTTTTAAAGATCTAAGCATACATAGGACAGACAGACAGATAGCGGAAAGCGACTTTGTTTTATACTATGTAGTGATAGTGAAGTGGAATATATTTGCGACATCACAGTTATGATATTTTTTATTTCTAATAATTTAAAAACTTCATGGTTTAAAAAATCATGAACAACAATGTTAAAAACGAACGAGTATTCCGCGTGGCATTATAAACTGTTGCATAGCCTCACATTTAAATAATGTTCGTGCACTACTAATGTCAAGGAGGTCCGTGATATAGCGTGGTATTTGAACTCTATTGTTCGAAACCTCCTTTGTTTAGCTCCTATTGAGTCTATGGTCTGTTTTTAAAATTGGAATTGTGAGTCACATTTTTCTTAAAGATTTGAATTTAAAATTGGAGTTGTGAGACATAATATTATCTATAGCTCAAATAGTTACTCACTGAAGATATCAATACAGCGAGCAGGGACAAGCAGTGCCCTTCGGTTTTACCAGTAATTTATCAGTTTTAGTAAAAAATTTGGAAAGAAAATTACTTTAAAACCTTCCTCGTGAATCACTCTGTCTATCGGTGAAACTCGCATGCAAATTTGTTGAGTAGTATTTGGGCTTATCGCGGATACACAGATTACTAGGTGTTCCGCTTATTAATAGAATAATAGTGTAAAAAAAATATAGATTGCGGTTACGTTATTTTTTCAGATTTGGTAGGATCGCCTAGGTATATATACATTTTGATGCACAGGAATAAATCTTCCTTCTCCATAAAAGTAGTTTATAGTATAGATAGACTTCATTAAATATGTTTTTCACATTTTTGACCACATACCATAAAGAAAAGATTAGATCACATGACAGTTGTTTACAGATATAAAACCATAGATAAAGACTAATCTATAGCCAACATCACCATGATTCTTACCGCGAATTGAATAATTTTGCATTTGTTTTTGTCTATACCATCAATAAGTATACTAATTAAGTAATACTAATAACATTTTGCTGAAGAATTTGAATTTTTTTTCTTTGAACATTTTAAAACAGTTCGAAGTTCAACCTAATTACAACCATGATACCTAGCAATAAAGTAGCAAATCTTATGAATAAAATAAGTGAGAATAACGCCTCACTTTTCAAATGAGGCGTTATTCACCGAGACGTATTTTTTGCGCCGACCCTACATCTAGTTGTGTATTGTTGATCGAAGATTGACATTGTCAAAATCTTTTCGTAATGCGTTGTAATTAAGATAGTAAGATAGTAAGATCATTTATTCCTCAAAAACTTAATCTAAAGCTAAAAAATTGGTTCGATTGAGCTCCGACTGCTCAGCTCCGCTTCACCATTGAGACTTAACTGGTTTTTTAATATGCGTGTATGGAAACGGGTTATACCTAAAATGTATTTTTGATAAAAATTAAAGGGTGCTAATTAAACAGGCTTCGTTTTAATATCATATTTCGCCCCCAAAAATGTATGTTGCCTTCTAAATTACTAAGTCAGCCACAATAAACGAGCATCTAAATAATACTATCTTAGCCACTAGTTATCTTCTAAATAAAAAAAGACGTGTGGCACTCGGGGACTGCCGCGGTAAAGCTATTGCATAGTTATTTTTTGTATCACTAGATGGCGTTAGTGGGGAGCGTGAGGTTTTTTCACGTGAGGTTTTTTCATTACGGAATTTCTGGATTCGGTCCCCGCGCTCAAGGCCCGCGATAGAAGCTATGCAATAGCTTAAAAAATAATAACCCTAACCTACCGAATAGCACCTACAACGCCCGCGGGCTGAATTGACCCTTGGGTCGAGTTTCTATAGAATATTTAGTGGGCGTTGTAAAAAATACGAATTAGTTTATTAGAGGCTATGTCATTTTCCCGTTGCTTAGTTATAAAATTACAAGTTTAATCACGTGTCCAATAAATAATTTTGTAACTAGACTTATAATTTCCCAAAATTAAAGGAAGTTCAAAGTTAAATACCTATATGTAACCTACGTTAAAAGCTGTGCGTCAGTAACAAGTACCGTAGAAGGCCATTACCTGTCTGGAACCGATTTCCTGCATCCGTAGTGATGGGAAATTATCGGCCAACTCGATTATCGGTAAAAGTTGCTCCCATCTCTATTGTATAAACGGATTTCATAGACAATTTGTTACACTTGCAGGTTCTGTGTTGTTTGGATTAGCGAGTTGGTGAGCTGCTTGTTGGCGAGTTGGCTAGTTCAATGTAACACCAGCGTTATACATTGTTTACGTAATTTCAAATGAATAATACTTTACACTTCCATAGCCGACTTCACACATTTCGATGAGTTTTCCATAAAAGATCATTTACGTTATTGGACACTAATTTCACTAATAAGTGGTAATTATTGACGTTTTCTCATTACCAAGTTTTGTTACAGATATTATTTGTTTGTTTATTTGTTTTTATGGTTAAATATATCTGATTTACATCAGAAATTATTTTTACAAAATATTTTTCAGGAAAAAGAAAAACCTTATTTTACATCTTAATTAATCAAATAGTCCAAAGAAATGTTCCAAAGAGGTTAAATAATTTTAAAGCAAATAAAAAAAACTATTTAATGTTACTTAAACTTTTTCACATCAAAAGCTATATTAAACTCATGAAAAACTTCTAATATTATCAACAAACAAAGAAAAATACAGAAAAAGCTCCAAAATAATATACGACTAAAGGTAATTAAAAAATATGAATAATTTGTATCTTAAAAATCCCATTATACTAAATGAAACGGGTCTGTATCGCGTTAGAATATATTATAACGTATTTATTAAAATACGTACAATTTAGTATAATGAGTGTAAATGAGTGTAAATGTGAGTTTGAAAAGTATATTAAAAATCCCACCTCCCAAAATCGATTAAAAACAAACAATAAAGTAATCTATAAAAGTAATTTAAAAATATATTGACAAACACCAAAAAGTCCACATTATTAAAAAATAATGCCAAAAAAACACCAAAAAGTTCAAATACCAAACAAAGAAAAACTACAAACACCGTGCTCATAAGTTCCGAACGTAATTTAAAAAAAGAACGTATAAAACATACCACACGTCTTGTCACCACTCGTTTCGCGCCAAACTGACTTCTTTGAACAGAATGAATGTTCCTTGTTTACAATGCCTTGACCCGTAATCACATTTACAAATAAAGATGACTACACACTGTCGACAAAACGAGATCAGTCTTTTTAACCAAAGAGTGTCTTTAAATATTTTTGCAGGACATTTTCTAAAGATTTAGGTATTCGTTTAAGGTAGGTCTTTTGTAGCGAAAAACTAGGCTATAACATATAACATAGGTGTAATTAGTTTAAATATTTGGCCTAATAGGTTGGTTTGGTTTAATAACTTTTAAATGGAACCGAGTTTGAACTAGACAGAAACAAAAACTGTCATTTGAAAAAAATGAAAATAAAATTTACTTACAATCACATTCCGATTTTAATTAAAACTACCAGTATTATTTTAATTGGTTTAAATTTAGAAAAACCTATTAGTATCTCAAACTACAGTTGCCTAAAGACTGAATCTGTCATACACAAATATGAATGAGGTAACATAAAACACACGAAATAAGATGCTACTACTCACTTTTGAAGAAATATGTCCTAGAATTTCTTTATTGTAATTTCTTTGTTTCACTCTGTTGTGGGAAAAATGTCACAAAGGTATGTCTGAAGATTTTCTGTATGACAGTTATTTTTTTGTGACAATATCATAGTAATTTCTATGGAAAAAATTACTCAAATATGTCCGCAACGCAGTAACTAAGTTCGAGTTTTTAGACCGTCTAAAGGCCTCCGACAGGTCTGACGATTGATACAACCGGGACCGATAATTTAACGTGCTCTCCGAAGCACGATAGCGCTCAGATAAAAATGCCACTATCGGCCACCCATCCGAGTAGAGGCCGAGCTGCTCGTTGCTTAACAATCGCAATGAGTTAACACTGCTCTGTCAAACTACGCCATGTGCGCTACAGTAACTTCACTCGTTCGTGACAAACTAGTCTATTTTTTGCTGTAATTATAGATGGCATTTTCGACTTCTTTTGGTTGTTTATTTTAAGGTATCTACTAAAATCTTGAAATATTATAATTACTTTGTTTGATGTTAAATATCGACTCTAATTAATCTCGATAATTTCGTGTCTGTATACTCCTTTACAATTGATCACATCACAACAGCTGATCCATGTTATTGATTCTTTATTTATAGCAACACAGTGCAGTGCCTTTTTGCGTGTAGAATTTGATAATTTATTGGTCTGGGCTTCGATCAACAATACACAACTTGATGTCGGGTCAGCGCAAAAAATACGTCTCGGTGAATAAGGCCTCATTTGAAAAGTGAGGCGTTATTTTATTCATAAGATTTGCTACTTTATTGCTAGGTGTCATGGTTGTAATTAGGTTGAACTTCGAACTGTTTTCGGTAGTAAACAAAATAAGCTGTCACACGTCATCCACGCGGACAGTATTTAGCTTTGATTTTGTACGTGACCCGATATCTAGTTGTGTATTGTTGATCGAAGGGTCTGGGGAACTAATTGTTGAAATTATTTGAGTCTACAATTTGCAGTGGGCAATTTTAAATCGTTTGACTCATTTATTCATTTTAAGTGGGTCAGAGGCCATCCCTAAACTTTTTTAATCAATACTAGCAGCGCCCCGCGGTTTTACCCACGTTGTGCCCGTTCCCTTGGGAATTTCGGGAATTTTTTACATAAAAACCTTCCTCTTGAATCATTCTACCTATTACAAAAAACCGCATCAAAATCCGTTGCGTAATTTTAAAGATTTAAGCATACAGACAAACAGACACGAAACAGAGACGACTTTATTTTATACTATGTAGTGATTTTACGCAAAAGGTCGGTTCTTAAATCACGATTTTTTTAACAATTAAAGGTAAATACACAGTTAATCTCAACGAAAGCAGTTTTTCAGGATTTCCTGAAAATAAATTTATATTAATATTATAAAGAGGTAAAATTTGTAAGTTTGTAGGTTCAAGCTAAACTCGGGAATTATCAGTCCGATTTGAATATTTCTTTTTGTAATAGATAGCCACATTCAACGGGAAGGTGATAGACTATTTTCATCCCGAAATTCCCATGGGAACGGGCACAACGCGGGTAAAACCGCGGGGCGATGCTATTAAATAATAAAAATATTTTGTGTGAGCCTTGATTGAACACCATGTGAGACGTGAGTCATATTAATCGGTCCATCCGTTTTCGGGCAATCGTTGAACACACATAAAAAAAGGTTGGGATTCTGCTCCATATTTTGAAGTCAATTACTACACTGTACCTCATGTATCCATTGTTCATGACTACATCATATACTGAAATTTTCTAAAATGTATTTTTGATTTCCAAAAATTATTTCGGTATACGTATGCTAGGTCTCGACGTCAGACTATAGTAACCTACCTTTTAACCCAAAATTTCCGCTCGAAAAACTAGCATACTGCATCCACAAATGGATTTCAAATGAGATATTTATGTATTCCACCTTCCATTTTACGTCTATATCTGTCATTAGTATGCGTGTCTTCTCTCTACAGGATCATTTATCGTGTAATTCGCTTCGTTAATAATGTATGTGGTGTGTTTAACTCGTCTCGGAGACTGCCTGGTGCAAATTGTTGGTTTAATTTTGCAAGTGTATTAAAATTGGTTACGAATTTTGATGCTATAAAATCAAATGGAGATTTTCAATTTTATGTTGATTTTTTAAAGATTTGTTATATAAAAACTAGCTGCGCCCCGCGGTTTCACCCGCGTTGTACCCGTTCCCGCGGGAATTTCGAGATGAAAAATAGATGTTGTCCGATTCTCACACCTACCCGATATGCACACAAATTTTTTAATGAGAATCGGTCGAGCCGTTTCAGAGGAGTTCAACCACGCACCCCGTGACACGAGAATTTTATATATTAGAAGATTCTTAGCAGGTATTAAGTTTCTACTAGGTATTAACTAGTGGTGTATTTTATAAAGCTATGTTAACTCATTGCAATTGATAAGCAACGTGCAGCTCGGCCCCTACTTGGATGGGTGGCCGATAGTGGCATTTCTATCTGAGCGCTACCGTGCTTCGCGGAGCACGTTAAGCCGTCGGTCCCGGTTGATTCAAACCTTTAGACCACGTCGGACGTCTTTATGCGGTCTAAAAACTCCGACACCAGGGTTGGTCACTAACCTTTTTCATATTATCTAGCTATCTATAATAATAGAAATATAAGTATAAAGAGATACAATTTGAAAGTTTGTTTGTTTGTTCGGACTTATCTCGAAAATTGCCCGTCCGATTCGAATAATTATTTTTGTGATAGATAGCCTCATTCAACGGGAAGGTTATGGGCTAATTTTCATCCCAAAATTCTTACGGGTACGGGCACAACGCGGGTAAAACCGCGGGGCGCTGCTTTTCGTTTATTTGTAAACTGTTAGGTGTAGCTACAATCGATAAAACTTCCAATTAAGGAGAAAGTGACGAGAACCCGGGAAAAGGAGGGCGCATGCGTGGGAATTAGTTGCCAGGTTTTGACGGGTAATTTGGACTGTTTTTGGGGTAAATTATGAATGTTTGAAAAGATAACATATGGTTTGTTGTAGATTGTTCATTATTTTAATTTGTATTATTTAATGTATATTATTTTATTGTAGTTAAAATAAATGTTTTTTTTTTAATTTATTTTTGATTAATTTATTTTTTGAAAAAAAGTTTTTTTTTTAAGTGTTGTGATTAAGCCTAGCCCTTCTCACTGGATTGATGTCTTTGATGTGATGAGAGGCCTTAGCCCAGCAGTGGGACATTACAGACTAAAATTATTGCTATTTACTTTTTCGTCATGTCATTTTTCCTACTCACTATTGACTGATATATTCAGTAAAATGTGAGACCTATTTTTTTTTACAATAGCTACTTTTCAAAATATTATTATACACAAAGATAGGTATAGTTTTTAAAAACAACAACTTACCCTACAAACGTCCTTTTTCAAATCCGAAATATATATTTTTCTAAATCCGTTCACTCACTAAGACTGGACACACGCGACTAATTGGCTATCTCTACAATTTCGCCAATCCAAATTGGTATGGTATTAATTTATTCATATACAAGTTTTTACTGCGACTTTGATTGGGTAATAAAATCGTTATGTAGCTCTAGAAATGGCGTTTGATGTGGTCTTGTATTTTGTTATTGTTGAATGTAGAATAAGTATTTGGTCAAAGTCAATTATATTTTGTTTTTTTCGTGTTATTTTGAGAAAAATTATATTTTTAAGTACAATTAAGTAAGTTTTATTTTGAAACGTTTACGGATACACTTCGCTTTTGTTTTACATTTTTATCTGACGTTTCGGCCCCTTTACAGGAACCGTGGTCACAGAAGACCCTTAAAAATCAATAAGAAAGCTTTAGCCTATAATGTCCCACTGCTGTGCAAAGGCCTCTCATATTACTGAATATATCTCTCATATCAGAACAGTATACAATATCTACGCGTATCATGTGAATATAATGTTTTTAAATGTATTTTTTTTCAATTTTGACATTTATAAGAATGCATATTTTTTCTTCATGTTCAAAATGAATTGAAGCGAAGCATAGGCTTTCAAAAAATTATATTTTAAACATTAAAATATTTTTTTATATGTCTTAACAACAATAAAAAAGTATTTACATACAAACAACCAACCTCCTAATTTATTTATATATAAATATATATACAAAACCAATTTTTATATAAACAAATTACCATAACGTGTAAATCAAATCAGCTTTCACCGTGTTTTGATCGCAGTTCGATCGTGTAACTTTCGTTATCGGAAGTATTTATAAAATACTAGGCGTTGCCTCATGGTTTTACCCGCGTTGTACCCGTTACCGCGGTAATTTAGGAATAAAATGTATTCCCTGTGTTATTCTGATGTATAACCTATATTACTGTGAAGTTTCATCCAAATCCGTTTAGTAGTTTTTGCGTGAAAGAGTTACAAACGTACATCCATACATCCATCCATACATACATCCATCCTCACAAACTTTCGCGTTTATAATATTAGTAGGATTCAAATTGACTATAACATAAAATGTTATATAATCATTGTTATGTAAAATATAGATTATTTTTGATTTATTGGTCTCATTCAGGGGTCTTAGCATGTTTTGGTTTTACTTTTCAAACATGTCTCGCGGATGAGATCACCTGCAGTAGGCGCGTGGTGATTACGACATCCTCCTCACTGTACTGATAATTGAGGTGAAATGAGAGCCCTTTGCCCAGCAGAAGGACATTACAGGCTAATTAATACTTGATAATGACTTATTAAGGATGGGTCTCAAATATTTAATTAGTCATTAAGAGAAAAAAAATGCAGCAAAATATAAGAAAAATATATTAAAAGTTTTAATTAAAACTTAAAAATCTATACTATTTGTAAGTTTGTTTGTTTGTATGTTCGAGCTAATCTCGGGAATCATCAGTCCGATTTGAATAATTCTTTTTTCAATAGATAGCCACATTCAACGGTGAAAAGTTATAGGCTATATTTTATCCCAATACTCTTATGGGAACGGGCACAACGCGGGTAAAACTGCGGGGCGCTGCTAGTAATTTATGTAGGTAATGTAAAATAGGCATCTCAGCTGATGTTCTATTGAGAGTAATTAAGTAAAGGTTTAATGACTGTGTTTATGTGTTAATTTGGTACTCAATTAATATGTATGCCATATTAAAATAATACAAGAATTTAAACTATGTATTTATATTATTTAGTATTATTACATAAAAAAATATGATTTCATTTAAATAAACTGCCTGTTTGTGTTTGCAAAATAATTCATTTTATTTGCAATTTTATTTTAGGCTTAAGTATTATGTAACGCCTACTTTTATCAGATTATATAAATATTTAAAACGACATAGTAAAAAAAAATATTGCGAATAAAATTTCTAACAATGGCAACACCAACCGAAATGTCACTCAAAAGAAAACTGGAGCGAAATAATCGACCTTAAAATTTGTTAAATTTTTACACATTTATGAATGAAAATGTTAATGTTATCAATTAGAAATGTTATAAAAATCATAATAGTTAACAAATACGTAAAAATATATTAAAATATTAGTCTGAAAAGTACAATAAATGTTGAGAATTATAGATTAATGTTTGTTAGTGAATCGTTGTTATGTAGGCTTCAATTATCATATCTGTATGACAGTGTTTTGAGGTTGTGGAACTACCTATATTAAACTAAAAGGTACGTTACATAGTCATAAGTAAGTAGATACATTTTTCTTGAAAGATTTACTGAAATATTTCTTGTCTCGCTCTAAAAAGAGCATTTTTCATAGGTTACAAAGAGTAAGCTGTACTGAAAATGTATGTTTAATTTGGAACTGTTGAATCAATTTGGTTTATTTTTGAACTGGTATTTGTGGCTGGCTTTACTTGCAGTTTTAAATATTCTACTAATATTATAAACTAGCAGCGCCCCGCGGTTTTACCCGCATTGTGCCCGTTCCCGTGGGAATTTCGGGATTTTTTTTACATAAAAACCTTCCTCTTGAATCACTCTACCTATTACAAAAAACCGCATCAAAATCCGTTGCGTAATTTTAAAGATTTAAGCATACAGACAGACAAACAGTGTGACAGGCACGAAAAAGAGACGACTTTATTTTATACTATGTAGTGATGCGAAAGTTTGTGAGGATGGATGTATGTGTGTATGTTAGTTATTCTTTCACGAAAAAACTACGCCATGGATTTGGATGAAACTTTACAGTAATATAGGTTATACATCAGAATAACACATGGAATACATTTTATCACGAAATTCCCGCGGGAACGGGTACATGCGGGTAACACCGCGGGGCGCGGCTAGTGGTGGTATAAATCTACGAGTATAGCACCCATTTTGATAGACGTCATTCTAAAGTTATCTAAAAACGTATCTCATAACATTTAACATTATAGGTAACTAGCAGTGCCCAGTTTTACCCGCGTTGGGCCCGTTCCCGTCAGAATTTCAGGATGAAAAATAGCTTATAACATTCCCGTTGAATGTGGCTATCCATTACAAAAAGAATAATTAAAATTGAATTGGTAGTTTCTGAGATTAGCGCGTTCAAACAAATTATTCAGCTTTATTATACAGGGTGATTTCGGGGTCGTGATCCCAACCATTTTTTTCTGACTCAGTAAATAAATGATTGCGATGCTACCTGTATTTATTTTAATTTAAACAAAGATGATTCGTTATTTACGTATTTTTATTTAAAAATTATTATTGACTCAAAATGCGTGATCACCCTACTTTTAATATTAATTGACATAAGTTTTCTTGGGAAATAGTAGGGTGACCATGATCTCGAATTATCGCAGTTTTTTTTGCTGACTAAAATAAGTCGCTGGTGTACTGTTAGTCCTAACCTATCGTGATGCTTAGGAGAAAGTAAGTTAAATGCTTCTTTCTTGCTCCACGACCCCGTAATCACCCTGTATATAGATTTTATTTAACTTCAATTTATATTAATATTTAAAATTATGAACCTAGACCTTTTAGTTTTGATTAAACTACAGTCGTGGTCAACTAATTAGGGACATGCAAGATAGTGAAGAACAATAACCGGTTATGTACATACAAATATAAAACCCTATTGATTTCTCAGTAACTATTATTTGCATAATTTGGTCCGATTATTATGCTTTAAATGGCTGTAAATAAAAGAATAAATAAATAGAAAAAAGTATTTAATATCAAAGGTTGAATATGTATTCAATTTTAAGGTATAATTCTGTAGCTGGACATTTAATTAAGGACAGTAAACTATAATGAAAAATAGAGTTAAACAAAACTAATAATCTGCAGTATTATAATACCTTTAACAGCTCCATTTTATTACGTGTAAAATCAGTACCCAGTAGCAAAACCTTTGTTAGTAATTACCGCTTGACACCGATGTGGCATAGACATTATCAGTTTCTGGCATGTTTCGACAGGAATGTTTGCCCATGCCTCACAAAAAGCTTCATTAAGTTCATCTAAAGTTGTGGTACGATAAGTGGCTACTTTTTTCTTGATTTCGTGCCAAAGGTGCTCGATTGGGTTAAGGTCCGGGCTATTTGCTGGCCAATCTAGCACCGATACTGACTGACTGGTAAGAAACGACTTGACTGAACGGGCGGTATGTTTCGGGTCGTTATCATGCTGAAACGTCCATATAATAGGGAGATGCTCCTCAGCATAGGGAAGCATCGTTTCCTCCAATATTGCCTTGTATTGATGTTGGTCTAAGTTACCCTGAACTTTCCTCACAGGTCCCACTCCACGTCCAGAAAATGAACCCCACATTTTAATGTTTCCACCGCCATGTTTCACCTGCTTTTTTGTGAATCTTGGATTCATTTCCGCTTTTACTGGACGCCGTACGTATTGCCTTCCATCTGAAGAAATCAAATTAACCTTGGTCTCGTCAGAGAATAATACATGTTGCCATTGGGCGTAGGTCCAATGTCCATATTTACGTGCAAACGCCAAACGAGCATTTCTATGTTCTTTCTTCAACAACGGTACTTTGCGAGCCACTCTTCCGAACAACCCTGCTTCTACCAGACGTCGTCGAACGGTCCTCGCTGAGACACCAGCTCTTTCGTCTGTCCCAAACACTTCGTATTTAATTAAAATAGAGCCTAGAAACGGATCTTTCTTAGCTAACCTGGTTATCATTCTATCTTCTTGCGGAGTTGTTTTTCTCGATCTTTTTGTTCTGGGCACATTTAAATCTGTGTTATTGCGTCTGACATGTTGCACTGCATTGTATACCATAGTTTTTGAACAATTTAAATGTTCTGCTATCCTTCGGTATGGCCAACCATGCTCGACAACAAACTTCATGATAATTTTTCGTAGTGTTGGATCGCAACTTTTATTTTTACCCATTTTTCTTAAAAATATTTTTCAAAACTTAAAATAAATATCGGGATTGCCGCCAAAACTACCACGAAACAATAAGAGAAGAAGTAAAAAAGTATTGAGATTCAAATTTTGAAAATAGAACGCAATATCTCAGTGTCCCTAATTAAATGGCCAGCCAGCATTATTTGAACAAATAGCACTACGATAATCTATCAGCTATACTGTAAAGAGGTATAATGTTTAAGAAGTTGTTATTGTTTGTATAATCGGGCACATAAATGACTAATTATACTTACATGTAAGAGATATGGAATATGGTTTAGACTCGTTGGAAAATAAAAAATAAATTCACAATTCGCTTTAACCAAAGAGTGTCCCTAATTAGTTGACCACGACTGTATATCAACATTAATAAGCTTATTTTAAAACTAGGTATGTCAGTTATTTCAAAATAGAAAATATCGGTCGAAGTATTAATAATTCATCACTACATAGTATAAAACAAAGTCGCTTTCCGCTGCCTGTCCCTATATAATATGCTTAGATCGTTAAAACTACGCAACGGATTTTGACGCGGTTTTTTTAAATAGATAGAGTGATTCAAGAAAAAGGTTTATGTGTATAACATTATCCTGAAATTCCCGCGGGAACGGGTACAACGCAGGTGAAACCGCTGGGCGCTGCTAGTAATAAAATAAAAACATTGACACGAATTATTCCGTTTTTGAAATCGATTCGAAACAAAAGAACAACGCCCTCGAAACTTCAAAATGGAAGAGAAACAAAGAGATTAAAACTTGTAAAGCATTCGATTTATAAAACCGATACAAACAGTCCCAGTCTTTTCACCTCATTTTTCCACCCCCCTATTTACCCCCTTTCCACCCTCTTTCACCCTCAAGGCACAAAACAATGTGAACTAAGATCAAAGGTATTTGTAATAGATACAACGAAGGTGAAAATAAGAAGATTCTGTTGAAATGAAATTGATATCTTTATCTACTATATTAACAGCGCCCCGCGGTTTTACCCGCGTTGTACCCGTTCCCGTGGGAATTTCAGGATGAAAAATAGCCTATGCAAAACAAAACACTTTAAAACACTATTTAAGTTACATGTCATTTATGAATAAGGCGGTATGCGTTTAATAGTGTGTGTGTGTATGAATGTGTGTGTGTGTGTGTGTGTGTGTGTGTGTGTGTGTGTGTGTGTGTGTGTGTGTGTGTGTGTGTATGTGTGTGTGTGTGTATGTGCGCGCGTGCGTGTGCGCGTGTGTGCGCGTGTGTGTGCGCGCGCGCGTGTGTGTGTGTGTTTGTGTGTGTGCGAGAGTGAGAGTGTGGGTGAGTTTGTGTGTCCAAAACGAATAGTCCATTGGTATGTTATGGTGCGAATTTTATTCCGTAAAATCTGACATGATAAATAAATATAGTTGTAAGCTACAATTTCTTGTGTTGGGTACTTATTATTTATTTTATTGTTGTTTTAGTAAAAAGGATGCGTTATAAGAGAAGATCATCTCAAACGTCAAGATCTACCCGACATTCAGACAAGAAGTATACTATACGTGAGTACTTATACATATATAACTAGCAGCGCCCCGCGGTTTTACCCGCGTTGTACCCGTGCCCGTGGGAGTTTCGGGATGATAAATAGCCTTCCCGTTGAATGTGGCTATCTATTACAAAAAGAATTATTCAAATCGGACGGGTAATTATCGAAATTATCTCGAACATAAAAACAAACAAACTTACAAATAATAGATTTTTGAGTTCTAAGTAAAATTTTTAATATTTTTTTCTAATTTTTTGTGGCATTTTTTCCTTTTTTCGTAATTACTACTTAACTAATTGAGACCCAAAACAAGTATCAACCTGAGATTTTGTCGAAAATACAAACAAACAAACTTAAAAATTTAATTATAATATTAGTATTATTACAAACAGCCAAAGACAAGCCAAGACATCAAATAACCAGAAGTCTATTTTAAAACACATTCTCTATGTCAGACCAAAACATATTGTGTAAGCATCATTCTAATGCGGAAATGCGAATAAAATGTAAATACACAAAATATTATTGCGTAACGGCTTTTTATTGGTTTGTTGTTCTATACCGGCTAGGACCGGTCAATTTCTTGTATATAAACTAGCAGCGCCCCGTGGCTTTGCCCGCGTTGAGCCCGTTCCCGTAGGAATTTTCAAAAATCCTTTCTTAGTATGCACTTACGTCACTTGAAGAACCTTCGTTCCCGTAGCTTTCTTTCGTAGCTGCCTTTCATGTTTCTAGGTCTAGCGGTTGAGGCTGTGCGTTGATTATCAGTCAGTCAGGTCAGGACTTTGAATCTATAATTTGTAAGTTTGTTTGTA
Organism: Cyclophora albipunctata; assembly: GCA_963082685.1. Lineage (NCBI taxonomy): Eukaryota > Metazoa > Arthropoda > Insecta > Lepidoptera > Geometridae > Cyclophora > Cyclophora albipunctata. Next base: position 6,080,558 of record OY720133.1, read on the forward strand.
TGTTTGAGGTAATCTCGGGAATTATCAGTCCGATTTCAATAATTCTTTTTGTAATAGATAGCTACATTCAACAGGAAGGTCATAGGCTATTTTTCATCCCGAAATTCCCACGGGAACAGGCACAATGCGGGAAAAACCGCGGGGCGCTGCTAGTTTTATAGGTATATATTATACTAAGTATTATTAATGCGAAGTTAACGCATGTAATAAACAGTGGGTGTTATCACTTTAGATTGGAATTTGACAATGATGTATTAGTAATAATTACCAACTGTAATACCTTTTTGGATAGCCTAATAAACAAGGAAGTTTTATGTGTTATTTGCAAGCTTAGTGTCATAGTGTTTTTTTAAGAAAAATGAAGATCTTTGGCTCTAAACGTAAAAAAATAAATTTATAAAAAAAACTTTATTAGTCATATTTTTTTCATAGCAAGTATTTTTGAATGTTTTATTACTTCTTAAGCTTTATCACTTGATTACCATACAAATAAACAAATAAAGACCGAACATTGAATAGTCCCATTTTTAATTATTTTGTTAGAAACCTCTAAATTTGGGTATCTTTCCAAAAACAGCTAAATTCCAAATATCTTGAAAACCATTAACTTTCGGCCATACATTGGGGCGGTTAAATTTGTTGCATATATGCCCCCCTACCTGATCCCGGCGGGAATACGTCGAGTTACCAATTATAGCCCTGTATATAGATAACTGATGTTTTGTGTGTATTTTGAACTCGATATTAAGTATTATATTTTAGTAAGTTTATAAGCTGGCTAGCAGCGCCCGCGGTTTTACCCGCTTTGTGCCCGTTCCCGTGGGAATTTCGGGATGAAAAATGGCTGAAAATTTTACCATTGAATGTGGCTATCCTACTTCGATGGAAGGTCGATAGTGGCATTTCTATCTGAGCGCTACCGTGCTTCGGAGGCACGTTAAGTTGTCGGTCCCGGTTTTTACTATCGTTAGACCATATCGGAGGCCTTTAGGCGGTCTAAAAACTCCGACACCAGGGTTGGTCACTGACCTACTTAAAATTAGTTACCACACCTAAAAGCAGTTGGAGTATTTCCCCCTTTTAACACTAGTAGATTTGTCAGTATTTTACTATTCCAACGATTTAAAGTGAAAGGCAAGGCAATAGATTTGGCAAATAGGCAATTAAAAGAACATGAATTGCAAATCGGCAAAATTTGCAATAAAATAAACAGTTTTGTAGCGTGAAATGTAACCGTTTTTTATTACTTATTATGAAAGACTTTTTGTAACTTTAATTTGTGAATGTTTGTTAGTTACATTTCAAACATGAGTCAGGTTTATAAAAAATACTAAAAGGTATCATCTTTCAAAAAAATTTGACTACCTATAATCGTACTGAAACTGAAATAGTATCAGTTGACGAAGGCAATAGGAATACATCATCTGTGAAAATGTCAACTGTCTAGCTGTCACCGTTCTTGAGATACAGCCTGGTGACAGACGGACGGACAGCGAAGTTTCAGTAATAGGGTCCCGTTTTTACCCTTTGGGTACGGAACCCTAAAAACATGAGATTTCTTGTAGCTTAGACTTGCCCATACTGATCGTTTTAAAAAAGTCACGCTGTATATTCAAAATGTTTTGAGAGGAAACACAATGGCCGTTTTTCCATACAAACGTAGTCCCATATTTTCTCTCTGGATAATACCGGTAGAGTCATATTTTTTTTCCTGAGTGTCCCTACTACTATTAGCATGTCCCTATGATTTCCTTTTTTTCATAAATTAATTATTAAAAAAGATACAAAAGTTCAAAAACTTAAAAAAATGGCTGGTTTTTCCGCAGAATTCAAACACCCAGAAAACAAATTTGACTAGATTATATAATAAAATGAAAACATAGAAACACAAATCAAGCCCTATTTTATTTTTAAATGAAAAAAAGTACTTAAATCGGTTAAGTTTTGGAGAAGGAATCAGGGGACTTCTTCTTCTTCATCGAGTGGATGGTCAATCTGACCAATCCTGGTGTCAGAGTTATTGAGCCGCCAAAGGCTTCTGACGTGGCTCATGTAACGACTACTATCCTTAGAAATTAACCGGGACGGACGGCTTAACGTGCCCTCCGAAGCACGGAATCATCTTACTTTTCGGCCAATCAGGTGATTCAGCCTGCAATGCCCTAACCAAACTGAGGACAGTCTCATAGGGACTACGAATCGATGATTTTTTGTAATTTTAATAGGTATTTTTTAGTTGGTATCAGTTGTCTCTATCGCACTTCATAGTCCGCTTGTTCGGGCACAGTGCGACAGCAATAGATTTTAGAAATACTTATTTTTCTTTTCTCTACTTCTTGAGGTTTCCTCATAAGCCAATGAAAATAATTTGACATAGTGATAGATAGTTCAGAGTACCATTATCCCGATTTTTGACGCGGTTTTTTTTAAAATAGATAAAGTAATTCAAAAGGAAGGTTTATATGTATAAAAAAGTCCAAAATTCCCATGGGAACAGGCACAACGCGGGTAAAATCGCGGGGCGCTGCGAGTGACGTATAAATAAGTCATGCCATCCACTTAGTTCTTAGTTTGTAGTACAAGGGCGAATACTGATTTCTTAATAGGTCTAGGAAAAAGTTGTTCTACTCATATTTTATTGTAAGGAATGGTGCGATTGTTTTCGGTCCGTTAAGCTTAGATATCTGGCCCCAGTCCAAATCCACCCCGACTTTACGACGCCGATATCGTTCCTAACTAAAGGTACTTCTTACTAACAATTCCTTTTGGTTTTGCTCACGTTGTGTCCGTTCCTGTGGGAATTTCGGGATGAAAAGTAGCTTATATCCTTCCCGTTGAATGTGGCTATCCTATACATAAAGAGTTACCCAAATCGGATTGGTATTTTCTGAGATTAGCGCGTTCAAACAAACAAACTCTTAGCTTTATTACATTAGTACTAGCTGTGCCCCGCAGCAATCCTATTCCCGTGGGACTTTCGGGATTATTATTAGTCATCATCCTTTTCCTGACCAAGATATCTATAATATAAAAATGAATCGCTGAATCTGTTGCTAAGCGCATAACTTCAGAACGACTGCACCAAATTGGATGTTTCTTTTTTTAATGTGTTCCTAATTGTCAGGACAAGGTTTTTATATAAGAAAAATAAGGTATAAAAATCTCAAAATTCCCACGGGAACGGGGGCGCTGCGGGTGAAACCGCGGGGCACAGCTAGTATAAAATAAAAAAGAATCCCTAAAATCTGTGCAGCCGTTGTCTAGTTATAAATGGGATAACTAACACGACTTTTTTTATATGGATAGAAAGATAACGAAATACCTAACTTTATCCAAATAAGCTGATATTAAAAACAGATGAAAAAACATATTCTGTAAAAGAACATTTATTTCGAAAGTTAATATTGTTTTGGACGCTAGCCAGGAGCTAGCGCGGCGTTTTTATAAACAAAATAATTTGAGTGCACGTATCAAAACTGAATAACCAATGTCGAAATGGAATATGGAATTTGCTCTCAAGTTTGATAGGACTAGGAATAGGTAAACTAATGTAAGTTGGAGTAGATAGTGGCCACGAGAAACGACCATTAAATTGACACTTAGTTAATTGACGTTTATTTCATACATTTCATGTTAAAATCTCTCATTAAATCTTTACTAAGGAAGCATTATTTGAATCTTCTACTTCTTATCGAGTGGATGGTCAACCTGACCAATCCTGGTGTCAGAGTTATTGAGCCGCCAAAGGCCTCTGACATGGCTCATGTAACGACTACTATCCGTAGAAAGTAACCGGGACCGACGGCTTAACTTGCCCTCCGAAGCACGGAATCATCTTACTTTTCGGGCACTGCAATGTAATGGTCGTCTTTTTCTCAGTTTGGTTAGGCCAAACTGAGAAAAAGACGACCATTACATTGACACTTAACTAATTGACGTATGTTTCATACATTTCATGTTAAAATCACTCATTAAATCTTTACTAAGGAAGCATTATTTGAATTATTCGAACCTAAATCCTAATTTGATTTGGATACTCGTAGGTTAGCCTATTCTTGAGTTATAAAATTACAACGAAAAGTGGCATTGATTTTTATACATATAAATTACTCAAGGATTTCACCCTCATTTCTCCCCTCACTGTACTGATATCTTCAGTGAGATGATGCCTTTGCCCAGCAGTGGGACATTACAGGCTCATACTTTACACTTCTACAGTAAACATGATTACACAAACGAGTTCCATAAACAAAAACAAAACAAATAAATACCTATTTCCCTTAAAACTATTTTCAATTTCGAACACATTCGCGAATATCAAAGGGGAACCTTACCAACGTTCTTGGTTGCAAATAAAATGAAATTCCTGTTACATTTTACAGGGATTTTCACTTAAGAGACTCGTTGTTACTTAGCATGAACTTGGCACAAACACCGTTTGGTTTACCCTAGTATTTTCTACTTTGTTAAATTGTTATTCGACAATTTTCAGTACTGAAGTAGTGAAATGTACTTAGTAAGTGTGCTCTACTGATCTTTGCTTTCAAGTAGGGTCTGAAAATGTGGGTTTAACGGAAAATACCGAGATATAACAATCGATCCTAATCGTCTTATGTGCTTACTAGCAACTTCCCGCGGTTTCACCCGCGTTGTACCCGTTCCCGCGGGAATTTCGGGATAAAATGTATCCCATGTGTTATTCTGATGTATAACCTATATTACTGTAAAGGTTCATCTTATTGCGTTCGATAGTTTTTGCCTGAAACTCAGTCATTAATTGGATGCCCATAGAGGCATTTCTATCGTACGTAAAATTGTCGGTCCCGGTTGTTTCATTTTCCGCTCGTTTAGCTTGATTTTTAACAGCCTCCGTGGTCTAGTGGTTTGAGTGCTCGGCTCACGATCCGGAGGTTCCGGGTTCGATTCCCGGTGGGGATATCTCACAAAAATCACTTTGTGAGACTGTCCTCAGTTTGGTTAGGGCATTGCAGGCTGAATCACCTGATTGCCCGAAAAGTAAGATGATTCCGTGCTTCGGAGGGCACGTTAAGCCGTCGGTCCCGGTTACTTTCTACGGATAGTAGTCGTTACATGAGCCATATCAGAGGCCTTAGGCGGCTCAATAACTCTGACACCAGGATTGGTCAGGTTGACCATCCACTCGATAAGAAGAAGAAGCTTAAATTGGAGGCCTTTTGGCATTCTAAAACTCCGACACCACGTTTGGCCTCTAGGTAGTTAGTTTACTTCACTTTTATGAGAAACAAAAGCTTCTGAAAATTCTTACAAAACCACGAACTATACGAGTAAATATTAATTACTAGAAGTGCCTCGCGGTATTACCCGCGTTGTCTCCGTTCCCGTAGGAATTTCGAGATGAAAAATAGCCTATAGCCTTCTTCGATAAGTGGACTATCCAACACTGAAAGAATTTTTCAAATCGGACCAGTAGTTCCTGAGATTAGCGCGTTCAAACAAACAAACAAACAAACTCTGCGGCTTTCTAATATTAATATAGATTACTTTTAATCTAGAAAAAGTCTAAAAATAGTACTAAAGATGCTAGACCTGTTATCTTAACGTAGTTTATTGCAAGGTTACTGAGCATTTTTCCCTCCGGGGATCGTTAGGGGTAGATCACTGAATAGAACCATTAATTACTACCCTCTTTTGTCGCAAGGGATGTGTGGGGAGAAATTACTTTAATTACAGAGATGTGAGAGTTATTATTATGATGTAAAGAAGGATTTGTGAAATTATTTTCTAAGTGATAGGAAATGGATTTGATTTATTGTTTGACGTGTGTTCGGCTCGATATCTTTATGATACACTAGCATTTCCCGCCCCGTTTCTACCCACTTTGTGCCCGTTCCCGTGGGATTTTAGGGAAGAAAAATAGTTTATAATCTTTCCGTTGAATGTGGCTATCTACCTATTACAAAAAGAATTAGTCGAATCGGACGGTTAATTCCTGAGATAACTCCGAAGATACAAACAAACAAAATTACAAATGTAACCACTCTATATTAGCATGGATATTACCTACACAGTATTTATAGTTACCTACAGTATACGAGATTGTAGTAGAAAAAAATATAGAGCATAATAAGCTAGATTTTTGTGTTTATATGAACGTTCTAATCTCAGAAACTATCAGTCCGATTTGAATAATTCTTTTTGTAACAGATAGCCATATTCAACGAAAAGCTTACAAGCTATCTTTCATCCCGAAATTACCACGGGAACGGGCATAACGAGGGTAAAACCGCGGAGCAGTGCTAGTAAAGAATAACATCATTCACTTCAACAAATGTAATATATCGGTTGAAATAAGCGGTTGTCATAGCAACGAGAGATTTGGCACCAAGCCAGTATCTTTGACCTCTCGAAGTAGGTGATGTCTTGAAAACAGAGATGAATTGCAGAATGTTATACGCCTTTTCCTGCATCGAAATGTAAGTAAAAACTTGCATTGATGCCAAGATAAAAATTCGTAGAGTTTTGTGGCGATTTTGAATTTTTTATTGACTGCAAAAACAAAAGAGTTTCTTAATTCTACTGTTTTTTTTTGGCTATTTATTACCAGTGGAGGCATCTATTGAATCGAAACTTAACTGATTGGCGTAATTTTTAGGGTTCTGTACCCAAAGGGTTAAACGGGACCCTATTACTAAGACCGGAAATTTCCCACGGGAACGGGCACAACGCGGGAAAAACTGCAGGGAGCTGCTAGTATAAATATAAAAAGCTTAATCATAAAGCTTTTTCTATGATAGTTAAAATTAAACTATTTCAGCAGCCATGTTTGATGGTCCCTTGAAAAGTAATTTAAAGGGAAGTGAACCCAGAATCTCAATTTAAAAAGCAACACAATGACAGTAAATTAACGTTTAAAAATCGAATAAAGTAAGAGCTTTTTAATCGTAAAACGAATCACACATATTTCAAATATTTGAAAATCGAACAAGAAATATTAGTGTTCATTCAAATTAAGCGTTTACAGTCGTCCGTAATGTATGAAAAACAAAAGAACATCCGTGCGCCCGGAGAGACAGCATCGCCGCATGAAGTAGGACGATTAAACGTTTAAATTGAAAGACCTTATTCATTTAAATACCAACCTTACATCTGACAATTAATTAATTCGAAAATCGAATTCGGCTTATTTACGTTAAAACGAACCTACATCTATATTTAATTTCGACCAATAGGAATCGCTATCGGAAACCAATCAAAAATCGTTTTCAATTTACAAGACACACATACAGGTGAATCTACAAAGTATGTAATCAGAATTAAAAGTATAGGTATACCGGGATTAAACAGGGGCGTGAAACTCATGACACAATAATCCCAAGGGAACTCCGAACACCGTTCGGGAGAACGTCAGTTGAATCCGAGCCTTTGACAACGACAGACGCGTGTGTTTGAGCGAAAAATTTACCGCGAAATTCGTGAGCGAAAATTTGCTATTCCATAAAAATCATCAAACTTGTGTTATTGGTTATCAAAAATTGTGTTCTTTTTTGGGAGATTGATTGTCGTTGAAAAAGGTTTTAAAAAAGTTTCGTATCGAATATCATTCGTACAGTGCCGATAACTATCGTATTTTGTACAAAAATATTAAACAAGAGATTGCCAAAAAGCTAGTGAATATTTTTCGTGTTAAAATGTGAATTATTTTTTATGATGTGGGTGTGTTTTTTTTATTGTGATAGTTGAAATGAATAGATTGGAGGGACCATCTAGACAGGACAAAGATGACGAGAAATCAAAAGGGAATTGCACGAAGCAAAACAAAATATTGGGTGTGTAATTTTGTTTATTCATATCATGTCACAGTTCGAGTGACAGGCGACGGTTACGGATTACAGCGTCTAGCAAAAAATGGATTATATTTCGCTTCGTTTACAGCAAAACAAACTCTAACTGCAGCATTCAGAGTCATCGTTAAATCGAGACTTAACTAATAGTCGTTTTTAAAGTAGGAAAAATAAATATATTAGTAACTAGCAGCGCCCCGTGGTTTTACCCGCGTTGTGCCCGTTCCCATGGGAATTTCGGGATGAAAAATAGCCTATAACCTTCCCGTTGAATGAAATCTATTGGAAAAATAATTATTCAAACCGGACTGGTAATTCCCGAGATTAGCGAGATTATGGAACATACAAACAAACTTACAAATTAACCTCGTTATAATAATATAATACGATTTTGAAACGGATTTGGATGAAACTTTACAGTTATATAGGTTACACATCGGAATAACACAAAGGATACATTTTATCCCGAAATTCTCGAGGGAACGGGTACAAAGCGGGGTACGACTAATCGGCTATATACTAGCCGCGCCCGCGGTGTCATCCGCGCTGTAACCCGCGGTAACAAACATACATGCATACATCCATCGATACATCCATCCTCACAAACATTCGCATTTATAATATTAGTCTTCTTTTAGTGGATGGTCAACCTGACCAATCGTGGTGTCAGAGTTATTGAGTCGCGAAAGGCAAAAGACAATCTATACTTATATTATAAAGAGGTAAAATTTGTAAGTTAGTTTGTTTGTTTGTTTGGTTGTTTGTATGTTCGAGGTAATCTCGGGAATTAGAAGTCCGATTTGAATAATTATTTTTGTAATAGATAGCCACATTCAACGGGAAGGTTATAGGCTATTTTTCATCCCGAAATTCCCACGGGAACGGGTACAACGCGGGTAAAACCGCGGAGCGCTGCTAGTATAATATAATATTAGTAGGATATACTCGTATAATATGAAATCTTAGTGAAGCGTAGTTGGATCAGTAGAGCATAGAACCGTGAAACAAACTCGTAACGACACTTCTTCTGGTCCAAAGTAATTGTGAAGGATCATATGTAATACTTTTGGGAGAGGCGAAACTTTATTACATCGTTTAGGGCTATAAGCAAAAAATATGGCGGATTTCTGGGCGGTTGGTTTTGTCTATGAATGCTTTGGTGGTAGAATCACTTCATAGTATAAAACAACTAGCAGCGCCCTGTGGTTTTACCCGCGTTGTGCCCGTTTCCGTGGGAATTTCGGGAATTTTTTTACATAAAAACCTTCCTCTTGAATCACTCTACCTATTACAAAAAACCGCATCAAAATCCGTTGCGTAATTTTAAAGATTTAAGCATACAGACAAACAAACAGACAAAAATAGCGACTTTGTTTTATACTATGTAGTGAAGTCGCTTTCCGCTGTCTCTCTGTGCCTATGTATGCTTAGATCTTTTAAACTACGCAACGGATTTTGATGCGGTTTTTTAAATAGATAGAGTGATTCAAGAGGAAGGTTTATATGTATAAAAAATTCCGATATTCCCACGGGAACGGGGACAACTCGGGTAAAACCGCGGGGCGCTGCTAGTATCACGTAAGACATTAAGTTAATTGTTCCAATCGTTAAACTGTATCAGAAGCCTTAACGCGTATATACTAGCCGCGCCCTGCGGTTTTACTCACATTGTGCCCGTTCCCATATGAATTTCGGGATTAAAAATACCCTATAAACTTCCCGTTGAATGTGGCTATCTATTACAAAAAGAATCATTCAAATCGGACTGACAATTCCCGAGCGAGAGATAAGCTCGAACCAAACAAACAAATAAAATTACAAATTAGGAAAAAAACTAGGAAACGGATTATATATTCTTATAAAGTATTTGTGTATGTATAATGTAGTAGTATCAGCAGGTATCAGTTAATTATATTCCATAACACAAGCTTAGAGTTTACTTTGGGTCTAATTAACCATTAAAATAATAAAATGTTAAAAAAAAAAAAAAAAACAATATTGTACATCTTTATAATATTATTAGCAGTGCCCCGCGGTTTTACCCGCGTTCCCGTGGGAATTTTGGGAATTTTTATACTTTTAACCTTACTCTTGAATCACTCTATCTATTAAAAAACCTGCATCAAAATCCGTTGCGTAGTTTTAAAGATCTAAGCATACATAGGGACAGACAGACAGACAGACAGACAGCGGAAAGCGACTTTGTTTTATAGTATGTAGTGACGTATAGATAAACTTCAATACCAGGTTAGGCCATTAACCTATACGAATACCTTTACCTACCATACTTAGTAAACATAACCTAATTCTACCAAAATACGCCGATAAAATTAGTCGTCTACGAAATGAGTACAAAGTTCATGAAACGTTGCCGAACAAAGTAAATTGAATTCCGCATGAGGAAAATGAAGGACCGAACGTTATTTGTAGGTGCTGTAGTTTGGGGTTCGACACCGGATACAGAACCCTTGTAACGGAATTAGGGAGCGTGCTCAATTATACATACAGGGCTTGATATTTTTATCTACAAGAACATATATTTTTATCGTATATTTCTTTCTCTTCGAAAGAGCCATTGTCATCAATAAAGACGTAAACACACTTGCTTAATCAGAACACTAGCTTGTTTCAATTGTGAAGGATAAATTCTTGGATAGGTAGCCGTAAGTGGCAGCTCTAAACGCTTCCGTGCTTTGGAGGGCACGTTAAGCAGTCGGTCCCGATTGTTTACTTTAGACCATATCAGTCTGTTAGGCGGCTTTTAAAGACTCCGAAACTAAAATTAAGTGACATGTTTAAATTATATTATAAACTCACAACAGGCCTATAATACAGTGAAAACCCTTCCTAACAACAAAATTAAGTCGCAAGTTTCAATTATACCAAATAATTTTACAGACAAAACCAGGGCTAGGAGGCCTCCAAACTCACAACAGACTATAGGCCTCTACCGTACAGTGAAGACCCTTCCTAACAACAAAATTAAGTCGCATGTTCCAATTATACGGAATATTTTTTGGTCCGAAGAGAAATGCGTTTGTTTTGGCTAACGGATAACAAGGAAATATTTCATTTTTGTGTGCCCAGTTTGGATAGAAAGGGCTGTTTTATGAAGGGTTGTATTCTGAACAAATATTGGCTTTAAACATTAAAGTTTAACTAGTGTTATGATACAAGCGATGGCGACGGGCGAGAAGCGATTTTTTTAAAGAATATACTAGCAGCGCCCCGTGGCTTTCCCGCGTTGAGCCCGTTCCGTAGGAATTTTCAAAAATCCTTTCTTAGTGTGCACTTACGTCACTTGAAGAACCTTCCTGCCAAATTTCATGTTTCTAGGTGTAGCGGTTGAGGCTGTGCGTTGATTATCAGTCAGTCAGTCTGTCAGTCAGGACTTGGAATTTTATATATATATAGATAGATTGAGAAAAAGCTCTTTACTTAACTACTTAGCAGCGCTCGTGGCGTAGTTTGACTAAGCGATGTTAGTTCATTGTGATTGTTAAGCAACGTGCAGCTCGACCCCTACTTGGATGGGTGGCCGATAGTGGCATTTCTTTCTGAGCGTTACCGTGCTTCGGAGGGCACGTGAAATTGTCTGTCCCGGTTGTTGCAATCGTCAGACCACAGCGGAGACCTTTAGGCGGTCTAAAAACTCCGACCAGGGTTGGCCACTGACCTACTGGAACTTAGTGTTTTTTAATATCGAAAATTTTCATCAACTTTTATAGTTAAACTAGCAGCGCCCCGCGGTTTTACCCGCGTTGTGCCCGTTCCCGTGGGAATTTCGGGATAAAATGTAGCCTATAGCCTTCCTCGATAAATAGACTATCTAACAGTGAAAGAATTATTCAAATCGGTTCAGTAGTTTCTGAGATTAGCGCGTTTAAAAAAACAAACAAACAAAACAAACTCTTCAGCTTTATAATATTAGTATAGATAAATGAATATACCCGGACAAATTTGCAAACGGTTACATATTCCCAAAGTAACCTAGGCTAAGAACGCACAGGTAGGCGGCTTCCTTGGCGCCTAGAGCCTAGTGGCTTAAATGTTTTAAGGGCCAACACTTTGTTGAGCGTGCGCGTGTGGTTCACTTTTGTATGAAACCGCACGCTGCATGCGCACGTCACGGGCGCCCGCGACGGTTCACTTTTATATGAAACCACGGCGTGCGTGCTTAACGCAGTGTCGGCCCTTAGTGTTTTTCAACTTTTGTAGTTAACTGTACTTAGTTGCTACCTCACAACCATAATCCTATCAATCCATTGCAGTCAGTACCCTCAACTTTGCGAACACTCAAACGGTGAACTAAAGTAGCTAGTATCGTAACAGAACTGTGAACTTCTCAAGAGGTGACTTTGTTAAGAGTTTCACAACTTTCAGGAAAGCTTCTCGAATCTGGATGTGATTTATTAGGTCACTAGACGTGCCCTGGCTTTTCTCCAGTTTACACGGTTCAGTGGGAGTTATGATCGTTTGAGTAGAAGTTTTATGCTTCGGTGGGAGTTTTACACGTTGCAGTATGAGTTTCTGACGATTCAGTGGGAGTTTTACATGTCACAGCACAGAGGGAGTTTTAAAATTTTCAGTAAGAGTTTTAAAATGGCCTTTTTTATGTACGAGTATCTATACTTATATAATAAAGTTAAAGAAGCTGAAAGATTTTAAAAACTGCCAGTCCGACTTAAATAATTATTTTATTTAATTCGACAGGTTAATATATTTATTTACTGAAATTTCTATAAAAACGGACACAGCGCGATCAGTCTTTTTTTAACAGTGACGTTAAGTCCCTATGAGATCATTTTGAAGAAACCTTTGAAAAAAGTATTAACCTGTAATGTCCCACTGCTGGACAAAAGCCTCTTTTCTCACTGTACATAAGTACACTAGGGAAGATGAGGCGTAATTATCACATAGTTAAATAAATCAGGAAACAAACATTTTGTTTTTATTAAACCTTATATTATGCGTAACCACAGAGCAAAGAATCACCACGCGCTCCTACCGACGCGCGGCGTGGCGGTGATTTTATGCTTTGTATGCTTAACTAAAGCTGGGCAAAGGAATCCTTATTATAATTTTCTGTCCATCTAAAGTACTTAAAAATACACACGCACCGCGATCCGCGGACGCGGCGAGGGCGCGGCGCGGAGGGTATTAAAATTTGCTTCCCCTGTCTCTACCCTTCCCGTTTTCTTCGGGGAAATGTCTGTAGAATTGTGGGACTCTTTCCGATTCGATCACCCTTTTACGGGGATCATTTCGGGCCGAGAAATACCCACTGAAACTCCTACTATTTTCCATTGTCAGCGGCTCACTGACAGCTAGCCAGTCCGACGTGTGCTTGGACACGAACCTCTTCCCGACTTCTCTGCGGGCTATACACGATCAATATACTAAATGAGACGGATCTGTATTGTGTTAAATAATATAACGTATTTTTGTAAAATACGTACCCGACGTTTCCAGCGAATTACACTCGAGCGGGATGACTCCAACTAAACTCTACAAAAATACGTTATATTATCTTACGCGATACAGACCCGTTTCATCACGACATAGTATAAAACAAAGTCGCTTTCCGCTGTCTGTCTGTCCCTATGTATGCTTAGATCTTTAAAACTACGCATCGGATTTTGATGCAGTTTTTTTAAATAGATACAGTGATTGTAGAGGGAGGTTTATAAGTATAAAAAAATCCCGAAATTCCCACGGAAACGGGCACAACGCGGGTAAAACCGCGGGGCGCTGCTAGTTTAGTATGATGAGTGCAAATCGTGAGTTTAAAGACTATATACACGATCAAGTTCAACTTGATCGTGCGTTGAAGTTCTACTTGATGGTGCATCGAGTCCTTTTCAAACTTGACGGAGAACTTGATCGTGTAAGGCCAGCGTTAAATTCGGTTGAATAATAGAGTCAGAAAATGATATTTATTCTGTCTGAGGTTATAAAACCTCCCGATACATTAACCTTACAAACAAAACAACACTGTTTAACCGTTTGGAAACATCGTTGTTACAGACACACACACATAGACATTGCTTACTTACACACAACAACAGCCTCCGTGGTCTTGTGGTTTGAGCGCCCGGCTCACGACCCGGAGGTGCCGGGATCGATTCCCGGTAGGGATATCTCACAAAAATATTTTTGTGAGACTTTCCTCAGTTTGGTTAGGGCATTGCAGACTGAATCACCTGATTGCTCGAAAAGTAAGATGATTCCGTGCTTCGGAGGGCACGTTAAGCCGTCGGTCCCGGTTACTTTCTACGGATAGTAGTCGTTACTTGAGCCATGTCAGAGGCCTTTGGCGGCTCAATAACTCTGATACCAGGATTGGTCAGGTTGGACATCCACTCGATGAAGAAGACGCACGACATACAGACAAGCGCCTTATCTTTCAGTTTTGTACAAGTACAATTGAAACATATAGTTACTTCTCTTTTTTCATATAGTTTATATTCTAACCCCCATTATGATTTTCCTCAAAGATTAAACCGTGTAAACACCTTTCTAACAAAGAAAACTAAATTAGAAACGCATTATTCTGTTCTGTACCCCTAGGGGTAGAGTTCGACCTGGTTTCCAGTCCTTCCGGTCTGTTCCCTTGTGGACAGATTGCAATGATTGTTCACGGTTCATTCTTTAATAGCTACGATGACACTGACACGAACTACATAAGTTTCATCGCTATAGCGATGAAACTTTTACATTGCGGATTAAAATTAAATATCTCTTAACTTGCAATGTAAAAGTACATATATAAAGAAAACTGGTAGCCAGCGCCGGTTACAGGCACCGACCAGCGCTGGTACATCGGTCACGTGGGACTTGTCAACGACGCTCAGCGCTTGTCAGTGCTTGTCAATGTCGGAGGCTGCGGGTTTGATTCCCGCCCGGAGTCAACAATATGTGCAGACATTGCGCTGTTTGACTAGTGCTGGTTGCTTTCTTTCTGTATGCGCCCTTACCCAAGCCACCTCTTTGAAAAAATAATATTTAACCCTAAATATACAAAGTAATAATACTCGTATAATACACCCGGACAAATTCACACACGGTTAATTAGACCCAAAGTAAGCTCTAAGCTTGTGTTATGGAATCTAGACACGCGGCAGCGTGTCAAGCCAAGTTCAAGCAAAGGAACGGCTAGCCAGCGCCGAGTGTAATATTACACGAACCATTTGGTGCCACTTTTGACCCTTCTATAACTCAAAACCTATTTAACGTAAACACATGAAACTTCGTGTGTTTAATTATATCTATTAGGACATCTAGAAACCCAAATTTCATGAAGCTAGCTCAAACGGTTATAAAGATATGAACGTCAGAAAGTCGTAAATTTTAGTATTGACTGACTGACTGACATATAGTACCTAAACCTAACCTACTTCCAGATGACCTAGAAGGATGAAATTTGGAATCTAGCTCGGTAATTGTGTGTAAGCGTAAGAAAAAATCTAAAAATATAAAATAGTTAAAAAATAGGGGGGGTCCCCATACAAAAAATATATTTTTTAATTGTAGCGTTGGAACCGTTACTAGCAGATATTTGAAACTATCCCAATATATGTATTATTATATTTGCTATTTAACTGCAATATAAACGTAAAGTTAACTAAAAAATAAGTGGTGTCCCCATTCAAAAAAACTTAAATTTCGCGCTAAACAACCGGCCAACGGTGTGTCGTCGGCGGCGCGCGGTAGGTACTTATGACGCGGTCGGTCCACCGTCGCCCCAGCCAATCAGCGTCACGCTCTGATGAATAGTACACAATTATAAGCGGTAGCGATTTGGTAAAAATTTTGCGGGTCGGTTGGTTTATACCTGCATGATAGTAAAGCGATGTATTATTGTTACCGATATAATGTATGTATTGACTAATTTAAGAATGCTGGTTGAACTCGCTCGCGCCTTGCACTTGTAGGCTAAGGACTCACGAAGCGGTTTTCACCCGTGCCCGCCGCGGTTGCGGGCCCGCAGCCTTTGTAGAATACAGATATTTATGTAAAAACTTAAAGCACATTTCACGACGCGTTTTACGCCCGCGGCGTGTGCGATTGTTTGCGGGTCCCGCTGCTCCAGCGGTCATCTTGTACCGGCGGGCGCGGGTCGCGGTCCCGCAGCCGCGGCGGGTTGCACCCGCGCGTTCTGCGGTCGGTTGGCGGGCGACCGCGCGTGGACAGCGGGGGGCGGGGGGGAGGTTAGAAATCCGACGCCATTTTGCAGTGACTTGTTATTACTCGTTTTTTAGTAGTTTCTGGTGTGTGTCCATGATGGTCTGGAACTCAACTGATCGTTTAACCGCCCGTCTTGCGATTATCAACCGCCAAGTTTGCGGGCGATAATCGCAACCGCGACGGCTGCTTAACCGCACAAAACTCCGGTCTCGTGAGTTTTGAAAATAAAACTCCATTCCGCCACCGCGGCGGGCACGGGTGAAAACCGCTTCGTGAGTCCTTACTCGTACGCGGGGGCAGCGCGCGGCTCACAAGCGCTATACGCGATACAATTTAAAATGCGAACGAACCAAAGTACCTATGCAGCGGAAACGCAAGAAAAAACAATAAATATCAATACCTAGTTTTCTTTACAAAAAGTAATGATATCCCACCAAAAACATAAATGTAAAAAAGGAGAGCCAAGTTCAATACAAAAATTATACATGGCTATGGGCTTCGCTGCAAAAAGAATGGAGATCTAAATGAGGGCCAAGTTCTAGGCAATATCTCAATATGTATTTATAGGAACAAAATAACATTATGAACAAGTATTAAACTCTATTTCTTCTCTTTATTCGATACCTATGACAATTGCTGTTATTTAAAAATGTGAGATCTTAAAGTGGGTTAGATTTAACTTGGCCAGTTTGTTGTTATATGTTGAATAACTTTATGAAATGACTGCTGTAATGAAAACTGGTCAAGTCAAATCTAACTCACTTTAAGATCTCACATTTTTAAATAACAGCAATTGTCATAGGTATCGAATAAAGAGAAGAAATAGAGTTTAATACTTGTTCATAATGTTATTTTGTTCCTATAAATACATATTGAGATATTGCCTAGAACTTGGCCCTCATTTAGATCTCCATTCTTTTTGCAGCGAAGCCCATAGCCATGTATAATTTTTGTATTGAACTTGGCTCTCCTTTTTTACATTTATGTTTTTGGTGGGATCTAACTCACTGATACTGATAAAGTTATCATATTTCTGCAAAACAACGAGCATGTATTGGGCTCAGAGCAAATAAATATATTTAAGCGAGTGCTTTGTAAGTGAAATGAAGCCAGTTTTGTAAATAAGAGTAAAGCTGTCACCCTACATCCAATCCAATTACATAATATTATAAATGCGAAAGTTTGTGAGGATGGATGTATGTAACACATGGGATACATTTTATCCCGAAATTCCCGCGGGAACGGGTACAACGCGGCCAACACCTCGGGGCGCGACTAGTCTTATTATAAAACCAAGTCTACAAAAGCTGTCTGTGTGTATTGATTTTCTCAAAACGGATTCCACCAACAATAGATTCTAGATATTTGTGACGACTTTACATAATTTTCTCTCTACTTAATTATTGTCTACTTTTCTCAAAGTAACGAGTACAACGCGGGTAAAACCACGGGGCGCAGTGCCCCGTGGTTGACTAATAAATCAAACTAACATGGTGTAATTTGCCTTGAAGTACTAAGTAAAACTAAACGTTGTAATAAAAAAGTATTTTCGAGTACGTTAGCGGCCAACCCTGGTGTTGGACTTTTTAGACCGTCTAAAGGCCTCCGACATGGTCTAACGATTGAAACAACCGGGACCGATAATTTAACGTGCCCTTCGAATCACGGTAGCGCTCAGATAGAAATGCGACTATTGGCCACCCATAAAAGTAGAAGCCGAGCTGCACGTTGCTTAACAATCGCAAGCTACGCCACGAGCGCTACAATGTTGTAGTGGAGGCGTAGTTTGGTTGTGAGGCAGATGTCACTCGCATACAACGTAATTTAACGTCCTCTGTTACATTCGCAGAGCACGTGCTGAATTTTTTATTTGGTTTGAGGGTTTATGTTTAAAATTCGGGCCGTTCGAGGTATAATACTTGTGCACACAATTGTACGTGTAATTGTAAAAAGACCTTACTTAAAATTTATTTTAGGATATGCAAATTGTATTCAAACAAAGGATTTCAAATGGCTTGGCGTTAATGTATGCTAGCTTTATTGCATGGGTACTCTTGTATTCAATCCGCTTTAAGCTTTAACGTGCTGATTATACTCTATTTTTTTTGGATTGGCACAAAATGTGGACCAATGTCGTCAATTTTCCAGCCGAAGACGATTGCTCCTGGAGAGGAAAAAGGTTTAGTAATTTTATTTCATTCTTACCCTATCTCTAAACCTTTTTCCTCTTCAGAAGCAATCGTCTTCGGCTGGAAAATGGACGACATTTAACCACATTTTGTGCCAATCCAAAAAAAAATTGATTATACGTCTAATCCTCCTCGCTGTACTTATGTTTTCGGTGAGAGGCCTTTGTCCAGCAGTAGGACATTACAGGCTAATACTTACTTTTACTTTTGAGCTTTATAGCTTTACACTTTAGGTTGAAAGTCGCGTGGCGGCAAACTTCCTTCTGTGGTTGTAATAAGATCTAATCTGCTGTAGCTGCGGACGGCTACTGTCTCGCGATTGACACTCTATTGTGAAGGCGACTTTATAAGAAATTCTTTAATAAACGTCAATTAAATAAGTTTTTTATTCTTATAGCTCCCGACGTAAAATCTTAATTATACTAGATTATCGCACTTGTTAAGCGACGTGCAGCCCGATCTTTGCTTAGATGGGTGACCGATAGTCACATTTCTATCAAAGCTCTACCATGACGTTAAATTGTCGATCCTGGTCCTTCAAATCGTTAGACCATGATCAAGCCTTCAGTTGATCTAAAATCTCCGACATAGACTTGATCACTAACTCAAACTTATTTTATCCCAAAATTCCCATGGCAATGGGTACACTGCGAACTAATCTAATTTTATCCCGAAATTCCTGCGCTAACTGGTACATTGCGAACCGATGTTATTTTATCCCGAAATTCCCATGGCAACGGTTATACTGCGAACCAATCTCATTTTATCCCAAAATTCCCTCAGCAACGGATACACTTCGATCCAATCTCATTTTACCCCGAGTATTCCATAAAAACTACTACAAAACGGATAGAATCCTACTCTAAATTACACCACTCAAGAGTCGATAGCATTGTTTAATTTCCATTTCAAAGGAGTGAGTGAAATACATATTTTAAAGTTCCCTAATGGACTCCTAATGGAGTCAGTCGGAGGAAGATAATTTATGATTTCTCTTCAATATTATCGAGGATTTTATCTTTGACATTTTCTTTGTAAAATTGCGACGGTATTAGATAGCTTTGTTGCCTTCTAGAAGACGATTAGTTGTGGATTTGCCATTTTATTAACCCTTTTTACGTGCTTTGCACCTGTGTGGCAATTTTGGGATTAAAGGGCCATGTCTATTGAACCGAAACAGAGCTGTGTGGGGCTCAACGACCAATCACAACGTCTTGTTTTTGTCAACATCTTTTCGTATCGCTCCGCTCCGCTTAGATGGAAACATTCCCTAAACAGGGTATATAACGCCGCGAACATGAGTTGAACCAAATAAAGTAAGTTCCTGTGTAGTTGCCAACCCTGGTGTCGGAATTTTTGGCGTGAAAGAGTAACATACATACCGAGGTACGTACATCCATCCTCAAAACTTTCGCATTTATAATATTAGTAGATAGGATTGTAAGAATTTTAACATGCCTATTCTATACGTTTCCTTTCAAACATTGCCATACTTTTAAACGTAAATTTTCTCAATACCCTATTGTTTTTCCAGTTCATAGCTCGTTTAGTATTTTGTTCGTGTATTTTTAAACTGTCCGTTTGAATTTCGTTTTGTGAATGAAAACATTGGACTGTAATACTGGGAAATGTTGTTTTTAGTTTTGTGTGGGGTTTTTATGTCTTTTTAAACTGTAGTGAGAAATTTTATTCTGTTGTGTATTGTAAATTTTACGGCCACATACAAAGGGAAGGTTATTATTTATTTTTTATTCCGAAATTTTCAAAGCTCAGCTAGTAGGTAATATACATACGAAAGTACCTCAGCTTGTCTATCTGTAGTTACGTATGTCTGTCTGTTATATTATATGTTCTTATGTTCAAACTATGGATACCATTTTGATTGTGAAACAGACCTAGACAATACTAAATCTTTTCCCATTATACAGCGTGATTTCGGGGTCGTGATCCCAACCATTTTTTTCTGACTCAGTAAATAAATGATTGCGATGCTACCTGTATTTATTTTAATTTAAACAAAGATGATTCGTTATTTACGTATTTTTATTTAAAAATGATTATTGACTCAAAATGCGTGGTCACCCTACTTTTAATATTACTTGACATAAGTTTTCTTGGGAAATAGTAGGGTGACCATGATCTCGAATTATCGCAGTTTTTTTGCTGACTAAAATAAGTCGCTGGTGTACTGTTAGTCCTAACCTATCGTGATGCTTAGGAGAAAGTAAGTTAAATGCTTCTTTCTTGCTCCACGACCCCGTAATCACCCTGTATATGTATAGAACTAGCAGTGCCCCACGGTTTCACCCGCGTTGTGCCCGTACCCGTGGGTATTTTGTGATGAAAAATAGCATCTATCCTTCCGTTGAATGTAGCTATCTATTACAAAAAGAATTATTCGAATCGGACTTATAATTCCCGAGATTAGGTCGAAAATAAAACAAACAAACTTACAAATTTTACCTCTTTATAATATTAGTATAGATAATTGTCTTGGGAAATTGGCCATATTAATTTATATTTCAGGGTTTGTTCGTTGGAAACGTAAAAAAAAGTAAAGTAAAGTATTAGCCTGTAATGTCCCACTTGTTGGGCAAAGGCCTCTCGTCTCACTGAAGATATCAGTACAATGAGGAGGTTTCAGGCGTAATCACCACGCTTGCCTAATGCGGGTTGGTGATCTCAAACCCGAGCCATGTTTGAAAAGTAGGAAACATGTTTTCGCTCGACCTGGGAATTGAACCCGGGACCTCAGTCTTGGCAGGCGAGTGCACATACCACTAGACCACCGAGGCGTTGGAAACGTAACAAAAATAAATTGTCCAGAGCGCAGAAAACTCGTAAAAACATAAAACAATTAAGGGGAAACAATAGTCTAAAAACTAGCACCATAAAGGAAAACAGTTTGAAAAAACTTCAGCAGTATTTTTAACAATATTCTCTTTGTCTAGTACATTTCACTCATTTTATACAATTTGAAGCATCTTGGGTGCAATATGGGTACCTTTTAGGTACCTACTTATTTTGATTTCAATGTTGTTATCAAAATTATAATAAACTAGCAGCGCCCCGCGGTTTTACCCGCGTTGTGCCCGTTCCCGTAGGAAATCCGGGATAAAATGTAGCCTATAGCCTTCCTCGATAAATAGACTATCTAACAGTGAAAGAATTATTCAAATCGGTTCAGTAGTTTCTGAGATTAGCGCGTTTAAACAAACAAACAAACAAAACAAACTCTTCAGCTTTATAATATTAGTATAGATTTCACTAGATATGTATTTTTCAAATCTTGTTTTAAATACATACTAGCAGCGCCCTGCGGTTTTACCCGCGTTGTGTCCGTTCCCGTGGGAATTTCGGGTAGACAAATAGCCTTTAACCTTCCCATTGAAAGTGGCTATCTATTACAAAAATAATTATTCAAATCAGAATGGCAGTTTCTGAGATTAGTGCGTTCAAACAAACAAACGCTTTCAGCTTTATCATATTAGTATAGAGTCTCTTAAAACCATTAAACTGACCACTAAATTGACACTCATAATTGACATAATTTTTCATACATTACATTTCAAAATCACTCATTTAATCCTTACTAAGAAAACATTTGACGACTCGTGAGTACAAACGCCAGACGGTAAACTAATAATTATAAGCCTTTGCTGTTATAATTGTAGCCGGTATGTATATGGTCGCAAGGTATACATAACAAATACCACAAATATAGCCCTTGTATATTTAGTAAATTTAACTAAAATAGATTGTGTAGCTTCAGAGCCTAGAGTTTGGGTGTAATGATCTAGTTTGATTTAACTTATTAGACACACTATTCAATTAGGAATTTAGGTACAAGCCCTATTTAGGGTCCTATTACTTACGTGAAGCTATGCGGAGGTAAAATTTGTAAGTTTGTTTGTTTGTATGTTCGAGCTAATCTCGGGAATTGCCAGTCCGATTTGAATAATTCTTTTTGTAATAGATAGCCACATTCAACGGGAAGGTTATAGGCTATTTTTTATCCCGAAATTCCTACGGTAACGGGCCCAACGCGGGTAAAACAGCGGGCCGCCGCTAGTAACCTACATTACTGTAAAGTTTCATCCAAATCATAAAACCAACTTTACAGTAATGTAGGTTATGCATCAGAATAACACATAGGATACATTTCATCCCAAAATACCCGCGGGAACGGGTACAACGCAGGTAACTCCGTGGGCGTGGCTAGTTGATTTGATATAGAAACTATTTTAGGTTACTTTTTCGAATCAATTTCTTCTTTATTTCGTGGTCGTGTACTAAATTTCTATCCTGCCAATACTTTACACCCCAGTAGACATATTAAATTAAGACAGAGTGTCTATTAGGAGAGGAAACATTGGAATTGTTAGATAAAGAAGAATTACGAACTTTACGGACATGATTTTTTTTTGTTTAGTACTGGCAATCTGCCATAGCAGCGCCCCGCGGTTTTACCCGCGTTGTGCCTGTACCCGTAATAAATTACGGGATGAAAAATAGACTATAACCTTCCCATTTAATGTGGATATCTATTAAAAAAAAGAATTATTAAAATCGGACTAATAAGTCCTGAGATAACCTCGAACATACAAACAAAAACAAAACAAAACAAACTTACAAATATTATTTCTTTATAATATTAGTGTGGATAATTCTACTGTACATGTCTATGTCACTGAACTCCTCCTAAACTGAACAGATTTGAATGATTTTTTTGTAAGCGTTTAGGTGGCACCCTGGATGGTTTAGATTCACACTAGCGACATCTATTGGGTTATGGGTGGAACCACCGCGTGGAACAGCTAGTCCTAACTAATTCCTAACTAATATTATAAATGCGAAAGTAACTCTGTCTGTCTGTTACGCTTTCACGCCAAAACTACTGAACAGATTTGAATGAAATTTGGTACACAGTTAGTCCAGAGCCTGAGAAAGGACATAAGCTTTTTTATCGCGAAATTCCTGCGGGAACGGGTACCTACATCGCGGATAAAACCGCACAGGACAGCTAGTATATTATTTATTTGTTCCAGAATTGGACTTGGATTACTTGGAGCGAGGTGGCGGCGGGTCGCTGACGGCGGGCGGGGCTCCTAGCGTGGAGCCGAGCCCCGACAGTCTGGATCTCATCAAGGTGGTGCTCCTCGGAGCGCCTGCAGTCGGCAAGACCAGTATTATACAGGTAAACAGGAGTTTGATGCAAGTAAAGAGCAGTATGAAATAGGTAAAGAGGACTTTGATACAGGTTAAGTGCACTATGATGCAGGGAAAGAGCACTTTGATGCAAGTAAAGACCAGTATTATACAGGTAAAGAGGACTTTGATGCAGGTTAAGTGCAGCATGAAATAGGTAAAGAGCATTTTGATGCAGGTAAGAGCACTTTGATGCAAGTAAATAGCAGTATGAAATAGGTAAAGAGCAGTATGATGCAGGTTAAGAGCACTATGGTGCAGGGAAAGACCAGTATTATACACGTAGCACGAGCGCTCGTGGATGATGGATCGTGCTCGCTGGATAACTCAAACGATGACCACGAGCGGTGTAATCCGCTGGAAACGTCGGGAACGTATTTTAATAAATACGTTATAATACTCGTATATTCTAACGCGATATAGACTCGTTTCATTTAGTATTATGAGTGCAAATCGTGAATTAAAAAATATTTCCTAAAAATGTTCTAACATTTATTTTAAGTCGTAAGAGCTTCATATTACGCCTTCATACACAAAAATCCGAGTCATATTTCCCCCATACACAGTTAATGTACAGTACATTAAGCCCATTAACAAAGCATACAGTATTACCTGCCTATTCATACTAAAATCGGATACAACATCAATTTCGCGTAGCATACTCTAAAATTGATGAAAATTGGATTCCATATAGCTGCCATGTTTGCGATTCCATGAATATATTACAATAAGTAAAATAAATCATTTGATTGCCTTTCATGAAGATGACAGCAATATTTTTGGTTTATTTTTTGTGTTCGGATATTGGATGTTGTGTAAAGGGTGGGTTATTGAGCAAAATTTTTGTTGCGACTAATGGTTTTTTGACACCTACATCGTTTAACGTAGGCTTTGTGCTTTTGGATCTCAAAGCAAAAAATCAGTTTTTTCTATATCTACTAATATTACAAAGAGGTGAAGTTTCTAACTGTGTTTATTTGTCAGGGGTAATCTCAGAAACTGCCAATCCCATTTGAATAATTATTTTAGCAATGGATAGCCACATTCAACGGAAAGGTTATGGGCTATGTTTCATTTCGAAATTCCCTCGGGAACGAGTACAACGCTGTTAGTTGTTATATAAAGACGCTTAGTAGTGGCATGTGCACTTGCCTACCAAAACTGAAGTCCTATGTACGATTCCTGAGACCAATGGCAAAAACAAAAGTAAAAGATATAATTCTCTCTCTCTCTCGCTCTCTCCTTACGTCAATCTTGGAAGGTCCGGACACCTCCCAAGCATTTCTTCTCATCTATCTAAGTAGACTACAGCATTGCTAAATCAGTGTTTCATTTTGTTACAGCAATTTGTCTGGAGCGATTTCTCCGAAGACTACCTCCCAACAGACCGCAAACACACCTTCTACCCATCGGTGATCATCAACGAACACCTTTACGAAGTCAAAATCACTGACGTACCTGTAATACCATACTTCCCAATCAATTCTTACTACGAATGGGCCCACTATCGCTTCTATGGTCTTCGGAACGCGACAGCATACATCCTAGTCTTCGATCTTTCCAACGTCGAAACATTTCAGTACATCAGAACTCTACGGGACCAAATGGTTGAGAGCAGAGATATGAGAAATGTTCCAGTTTTGGTCGTTGGAAATAAGCAGGATCTACTGTGCAGCAATACGCCTAGCGCTGCATCAGGCTTGCAGCAGCTAGCGATCGCTGAAAGCGCTTGCGGAGATTCTAGAGAAAAACGACGGAATATCGTTAACTTGGTCAGGAAACATTGGAAGTGTGGGTATGTGGAGTGTTCAGCGAAGTATAATTGGAGAGTGATTGCTGTTTTTAAGGAGTTAATGGAGATGATAGATGCTTTGGAATGGAGCGGCGGTGGGAGATCAGTGGAACCGCCCCCAGACACGACTGCAGGCGGCTCTACGGATAACAAATGTGTGGTTGCTTAGCATTTCAGGATATTCATGACTGTTGTTCTTGTTATCTGTGTGCTGAGCAAAGTTTTCAGAGCAGATATCATTAAGTGGGCTGAAAAGTGATATTATGACTTCTGACGTGACAAAAGTACTCTAAAGCCGAAAATGTCGGGAAATGACGTAATTGTTAACTTAGATCTGTCAATGTCAAAGTTTGACAGCTGTGAATCACGTGATTATCGAGTGACAGTTGTCTATCTGTCAGGTGTCAAACTTGACGTTAGCCGTTGTTATGTGGTTCTTGAGAGAGCAATGGAGTGTGTTTTGAAAAGAACTTTGATACATTGTCTAGGAGTTATAATTTTTGTAAGTTTTAAATGTTAAGCTAATGTTACGGTTCGTTGTTATTGCATTGTCACATATTTTATGGATAGTTTTTTTTGAAAGATTTCTGAAAGATTCTAGTTATATTTTTTATATAATCACCTTCAATTCATTTTTCAAAATGATAAGCTGCATTTCCATAGCGGTCCGGAGCCGCATTCATCAATCACAGCGCATTGAAATTGTCAAACAACGCATTGACAGTGTCAAAATCTTTTCGTAATGCATTGTGATTGGTCAGTTGAGCTTCGCACAGCTCCGCTTCGCTTCAATAGATCGCACCCTTAGTGCCAAACCACTTACAGAACATTTTGTTCAAAAACCGAAAAGCGTGTAAAGGGTTATCTTGTCTGCTACAAAATTATTAAGTACTTTTCCCAAGCGGCTATTTTTGGTTGTTCCAAATTAATTTCTCATTTGAAAGGTTTTTCTTGCTTATCGACTTATTATGGATGAACAGTGAACACCTAATTTGAACATTGTGAAATGATAGGGCAGTTTCTGTTTAAGAAAGGATTTTTCCGAAATATAAATTGACATGAAATATGACATTTGACACATGCTAGACTTGACGGCCCGACGCGACACCATGTCACCGTTTTTGTATAAATATGTACAGTCAGCTGCAAAAGTGGACGAATCAATATTACAAAACACCTCTATGTTCAGCTGCTTGTGTCAGATTTTGGTGTTGACTGTTTGCAAATATTTAGTTATAAATTTTTACTTACAGGCAAGTATGGCTAGGAGATAAAAACTTGTAAAAAATATCATTGTAAAATGTGACTCTATTTTAATCTTAGATTGCCTTTCCATTAAGCGGAACGGAGCTGTGAGGAAATCAACTGACCAATCACAACGCATTACGAAAAGATTTTGACAATATCAATGAGTTGTTTGACTTCTTCTTCTTCTTCATCGAGTGAATGATCAACCTGACCAATCCTGGTGTCAGAGTTATAGAGCCGCCAAAGGCCTCTGACGTGTCTCATGTAACGACTACTATTCCGTAGAAAGTACCGGCACCGACGGCTTAACGTGCCCTCCGAAGCACGGAATCATATTACTTTTCGGGCAATCAGGTGATTCAGCCTGCAATGCCTTTCCCAAACTGAGGACAGTCTCACAAAGTGATTTTTGTGAGGTATCCCCACCGCGAATCGAACCCGGAACCCCCGGATCGTGAGCTGGGTGCTCAAACCACAAGACCACGGAGGCTGTTAGTTGTTTGACAAACACAATGCGCTGTGATTGTTGAATCGGGCTCCGCTCCGCTTCAATAGAAAGTAGCTTTAGTTTTTGTTCTTGTTATTTAAAATCAAAATTAAAACTATATATTATTTCCAGGGTAAATGTTTACACTTTTCTATCTATTTACTATCATTACTATAAGTCTTGTAACTGACATGAAAATAAGCTCAGTCAATGTAACTATCCTTATAAATTATCTTCGAGAAGGGAGGGTTCCGTACAATATTATTTATTTTTACAAATTAAACTAAAGTTACTGAAAATATGCCACGGTGCCGTGACAGACTAGTGATTATTTAAAACTAGGAGCGCCCCGCGGTTTTACCCGCGTTGTGCCCGTTCCCGTGGGAATTTCGGGAATTTTTTTACATAAAAACCTTCCTCTTGAATCACTCTACCTATTACAAAAAACCGCATCAAAATCCGTTGCGTAATTTTAAAGATTTAAGCATACAGACAGACAAACAGTGTGACAGACACGAAAAAGAGACGACTTTATTTTATACTATGTAGTGATAAATAAATATATAATTTAATTAAATAAGTTTTGTACTGAAATCAAAGCCGTTTTCTACTTGCGTGATAAGCGAGTAGCTTTAGGTTTCCTGTCAATTGAAACGGAGCGAAAAACGGAGAGACAATAGGATTAAATAGTAACCAATAAGATTGCCTAAAAGCTCCGCTGAGAGATTTTAATATATATACCAATAATATACCCGGACAAATTCACACACGGTTAATTAGACCCAAAGTAAGCTCTAAGCTTGTGTTATGGAATCTAATTAACTGATACTACTACATATACATACACAAATACCGTCGTCGCCAACAACTATGTCTGCACATATTGTTGACTCCGGGCGGGAATCGAACCCCCAACCCCCGACACAGTAAGCGCTCTCACTGCCACTGTGCCAACGGGCTTGTCAATTTTATGCAATCTCATTGGTTAATATAATAATTCTCCATTTATCCACTCTGCACCTAGCTCCGCTTTCATGGTCAGGCTGCCTTATGGCCAAATTTAAATTTATTTTTTTGTTTCATCGTGATTTATTCTGAAATAGTCTGATAAGACTATAGATAGAATTTTTGAAATCACTTTGTTCAATATATTTTTATTTGAATACCATTTTAAATTGATACGGAACCCTCTTGTAAATAGTTGCCAAATATACTTTAGAATTACCTAGACATACTCTGTGTTGTGCTTTTT
Source organism: Cyclophora albipunctata (assembly GCA_963082685.1). NCBI lineage: Eukaryota > Metazoa > Arthropoda > Insecta > Lepidoptera > Geometridae > Cyclophora > Cyclophora albipunctata. The sequence goes on from OY720133.1 coordinate 6,108,744, forward strand.
CTACCTGTGTGCTTCCTCGGTCTAGATAGGTCTTTAAAAGTCTAGATTTTAATTTAGCCTAACCCCATGTGAAATCTGGTTGAAATATGTTGCTGTAGATATAGATATAAAATGTAGATAATATTTTAATGTCGGTTTACAGTAACTTGCAAAATAGGTGACATAAGTTTTTATGAAAAAAATTTTGTTTATGTGGTTATAAAAAGTTCATTCGTTTTAAAACTAGCACTGCAGTGCTCCGCAGTATTAACTACATTGTATTCGTACCTTTGGGAATATCAGGATCAAACAAATAGCTATGGGAGTGTCTGTATGAACTACTAAAAACTATCCTTTTTAATCTGACTACATATTATCTATCCAAAAACAATTATTCAAATCCGATGGGTAGTTTAAATAAACCAACAAAACAAACTCAACGTTATCAAAGAAAGTTGTATTAGTTACATTACTTATAACTCGAGAACGGCTGGACCGATTTTGATGATTATTTTTCTATTTTATTTAACCTGGTCAGATATTATAGGGTAATAAATAACAAATATCCTGAAATTCCCACGGGAATGCGCTGCGGTTGATGTCGCTGGGCACAGCAAGTATTAGTATAGGTAGATTCTTTTATTAACATTCTCAATTTGAATGAATTTCAAATAATATTTTTTTGTATTCAAATAAGATGGTATAGCCTAATAAAGAGTCCAGAAGTGTATGTGGATGTTAAAGCGATTCAATTAATATTGTAAAAAGTATTGATAATAGTTATTTTGTTGTTATTCGAATGTTACTCGGTGCAATAAACAAGTTGTGAGTATTTTAAAAATGAAGTTTTTTATTTTATTTCCTGTTTGATCCCCATTCTTCCTTATCCTATGGGTGATGCAATCGTTTTACTATTTGGCAATGAAATGCCGGGCAAACATATAAACGAAGACATATATCTCTACTCTTGCCGAGAGATTTGGTAGAGAAACTGATGTTACCACTAATATATTGCCAAATAATTCGACGTTGCAACACCTTATTCATTCGTTCAATTCAACTGGTTTCATTCAACTAACTCTGTTATGATTGGGTGAATATTGTATGACAAGTACAAGTTCTTCAATCCACGAAATAGAGAACAGAGTAAGTTCTTTCTCTTCTGCTTCCAAAACTACTGAACGGATTTGGATGAAACTTTAAAGAAATATAGCTTATACATCAGAGTTACACATGGGATACATTTTATCCCTAAATTCCCGCGGGAACGAGGGTGATAGCGCGGGGCGCGGTTAGCCATATACAAAAGCGAATGGTATCCGTAGACGTTCACAGATACAATTCACTTTCCAATTCCAAACTTGTTCCTGCCGAAACCTCACGTCTACTGCATCCATCTACACTGTGGCTAAAGTCCTTGAGGATAACAGATCTCTTTGTGAACTCCAAATCTTATTAGATTTAGGGAACAATAAAGAACGTGGCTTGAAAACATTTGCCTGAAATAAGCTCAATAGAAAGCTACGACAAAAGGTTTGATTTATAAAAGTTTGTGGAGTGTACTGTTGTGTTATGTCGGAAGAAAAAACAGGAAAAACTATAAAAAATATTGATAATAAAGATAGTTATCGATGTAAGTTCATTGTGATTGTTAAGCAGCTCGGCCGCTACTTGGATGAGTGGCCGATAGTGGCATTTCTATTTGAACGCTACATTAAATCGACTCTACTACATATTTGACGTAATTTTTCATACTTTACACTTCGATCAACAATACACAACTGTCCGCGTGGAAGACATGTGAAAGCTTATTATGTTTACTACCGAACTGAAACAAAAGTTTTAAAACAGTTCAACCTAATTACAACCATGACACATAGCAATAAAGTAGCAAATCTTATGAATAAAATAAGAGCTCACTTTTAAAATGAGGCCTTATTCACCGAGACGTATTTTTTGCGCCGACCCGACATCTAGTTGTGTATTGATGATCGAAGACATCACATGTCAAAATCACTCATTAAATATCTTCTAACGAAGCATTTGACTGAGTGCGGGCGTAACAGATACAGATTTTTTCTGTAAGAAGAGAGCCTGACCTGATGATCTGTAACACAGGTATACTATACCTATACATTCTCTTACATCACAGAGCATAGAAGCACCGCCGGGCCGGCAGGAGCGCGCGGTGCTTCTATGCTCTGTGTCTTACATCTATAGCGTAATGTATATTGTTTAATTTATGAAAGCATTATAATTAAGCTATTTTTATGAACGAAAATAAATAAATTATTATTTATTATACCTATACTAGCAGTTCCCGCGGTTTTACCCGCGTTGTACCCGTTCCCGTTGGAATTTCGGGATGAAAAATAGCCTATAACCTTCCCGTTGAATGTGGCTATCTATTACAAAAATAATTATTCAAATCGGACTGATAATTGCTGAGATTACCTCGAACATACAAACAAACATACAAACAAACTTACAAATCTTACCGGGGACTTTGTTAACACGCTTTTATTTTTTTTTATTATTAGCTTGGCCTGTATGTATGTACGTATGTAATGAAATCTTTGAACATCATTTTCACCAACTTCCAGAAGTCTGATTAATTTGAAACTTTGCATATGTATCAAGGACCGATGACAATGCAATAATTTAATAACAGTTTCCCGTTATCCTTAATGGATTTGCCAGATTTACTAAAAAATATTACTTCATATAAAAGACATCAACGGGCGCTCGCTGTGGGACGGAACGGGAGTTCTGTTTTATTTTACTAAATGGTACTAGACACTAACAGCGTCCCGTGGTTTTCCCGTGATGGGCCCGTTCCCGTGGGAATTACGGGATGAAAAGTTGCATATAATGTTATGCTTACTAAAAAATAAAAAATAAAATTATAGTTTAAAAAAACTAAAAAAACACGCTTTTATTGCAAATTGAACTAAAAACTAGAAAATAATTTTTCTCCTCAAATCAAAATTATAATAAAATTTAAGTTGTAACACAATGATTTAATTCAGAGTAAAAAAGCGTGGGGTGCTTAATATTTTTAAATATTACAATCATCATTGGTAACTATCTATGAGAGGATAGTTATGAACTACATTAAAATGCACCCCACGCTTTTTACTCTGAATTAAATCATTGTGTTACAACTTAAATTTTATTATAATTTTGATTTGAGGAGAAAAATTATTTTCTAGTTTTTAGTTCAATTTGCAATAAAAGCGTGTTTTTTTAGTTTTTTTAAACTATAATTTTATTTTATCTATTAGTATAGATAAAACAACCCCGGCCGCGTCTGTCTGTTTGTCTGTTCGCGATAAACTCAAATACTACTGCACGGATTTCAGTTATTTAACGAACACACTGCCGTCACTTCGGTTAAAGTACCTGTAAAGTTCCCTGAGGAACACCAAGATAAAAATAGACCAAAAAGTTATCTTTTGAACCAATCAGTTCGTTAGTAAAGCGCAGGAAAGTCTATTCACCAGCAAACTACTTCGATACGTCGAAAACAAATAAAAAAACTATCGCCAACATAGACTGATGCACGTTTATCTAAATAGCGCCCCGCGTTTTATCCTCGTTGTTCCCGTTCCCGTGGGAATTTCGGGATGAAAAATAGTTCATAGCCTTGACGTTGAATGTGGCAATCCATTACAAAAAGAATAATACAAATTGAATTAGTAGTTTTTGAGATTAGCGCGTTCAAACTAACAAAATAGTAGCTCTTCAACTATATTATATTAGTACTAGCTGCGCCCCGCGGTCTCACCCGCGTTGTACCCGGTCCCGCGGGAATTTCGGGATAAAAAATAGATGTTGTCCGATTCTCAGGCCTACCCGATATGTACAAAAAAAAATTCATTGGAATCGATCGAGCCGTTTCAGAGGAGTTCAACCACGGTACCCGTTCCCGCGGGAATTTCGGGATGAAAAATAGATGTTGGCCGATTCTCAGACCTACTCGATATGCTCACAAAATTTCATGAGAATCGGTCTAGCCGTTTCGGAGGAGTACGGGAACGAACATTGTGACACGAGAATTTTATATATTAGTATAGATATGTTATAGTATTATAGTATTTGTATATTCCTCTTTTTGTCCCAAAATTCCAATAGTTTACATTTCTAAAGGCTTCGTTATAAAGCCCATCAACCTCTCCGTAATGTAATATCTCCAGCCACAAAGGCTGCATCATCTACATTTTCCTAAAAACATAAATATTCCCTAAGGTATGGCAATTTTGCGAGGACCTTGGACCCCTACTATACACTACTGTCGTTATTGTTAAGTAAACGTTTTATAGTAAAAACTCACACTGGTTTTTTCGGAGTAAAAAGTTTATAAAGCAAGTAACTTTTAATTTTTTATTTTATAGTTTTTATATAAAACCTGCCAAGTGCGAGTCGGACTCGCGCACAGAGGATTCCGTACTTTAAAAAACAGCAAAAAATCATGTTTATTGTATGGGAGCCCTTGAATATTTGTTTTATTTTATTTTTAGCATTTTTTTTATAGCGGCAATAAAAATACATCAACTGTGAAAATTTCTATCGTCTAGCTATCACCGTTTTTGAGATACAGCCTGGTGACAGACGGACAGACGGACGGACAGCGAAGTCTCAGTAATAGAGTCCCGTTTTTACCTTTTGGGTACGGAACCCTAAAAAGTGCTTCACATTCATATAGACATCTTTACGTTACATATTTCGATAGTAAACTCATAGTAAGGCTAGGGTTACACAAGGCTCAGATTTACTATGTATGCAAATAAGGCTGATGTTAAGATGTGTATTCTATACGGTTTCGGTGGAAACGTATTGTGCCCTCAGCTTTATCTCACGATGAAAAGGATACGATCTTTTTGAATACGTTGTAGGATAAGAAAACTTTGTGGAAAGGAGCTGCGTTTATATTGAAATAATGGTTCGTAGTACGTTTTTATCATAATATAACAGCCTCCGTGGTCTTGTGGTTTGAGTGCTCGGGCTCACGATCCGGAGGTTCCGGGTTCGATTCCCGGAGGGGACAATATCTCACAAAAATGTCTTTGTGAAACTGTCCTCAGTTTGGCTAGTACATTGCAGGCTGAATCACCTGATTGCCCGAAAAGTAAGATGATTCCGTGCTTCGGGGGGCACGTTAAGCCGTCGGTCCCGGTTACTTTCTACGGATAGTAGTCGTTACATGAGCCATGTCAGAGGCTTTTGGCGGCTCAATAACTCTGACACCAGGATTGGTCAGGTTGACCATCCACTCGATGAAGAAGAAGATCATAATATAAGGAAAGTATTAGGTGCACTTGCCTGCCAAGATTGAGGTCCCGGGTTCAATTCCCGGGTCGAGCGAAAACTTTTTTGTTTCTTACTTTTCTAACGTGGCTCAGGCTTGAGAACACCAATCCGCATCTGGCAAGCATACTGATATCTTCAGTGAAATGCGGGGCCTTTGCCCAGGAGTGGTACAATACAAGCTAATACTTTTACTTTTTTTCTGTGTTTAGTAATACACTTAAAAGTAAACAAAAATAATACGATTGCCACTTGTCTAAGGTTTAAAATATTTTAGTATGACAAAGTTCTACAGGAGTATCCCACTCCATACACAATGAATAAACGGTGAACTGTTTCAAAGTAAGCGGAGGTTGTAAATTGAAACCAGCACCAATTCGACAGCGAAGCGAAACGGCGCGGTTGTCCGCTGCAACCATCACAAGAGAACTGGGTACTGTTAGGGAAAAATGGTTTAATGCTTCTTTAAGATAAAAATGTAACCATCCTTCTAATATTGTAAATGCGAAAGTTTGTGAGGATGTATGTATGTATGTTACTCTTTCACAGAAAAACTGCCGGACAATATAGTTATATTCAAGACTAGCAGCGCCCCGCGGTTTTACCCGCGTTGTGTCCATTCCTGTGGGAATTTCTGGATGAAAAATAGCCTATGTTACTCGTGGATAATGTAGCTTTCGAATGGTGAAATAATTTTTAAAAACGGTCCAGTAGTTTTTGAGCCTATTCATTACAACCAAAGTTTTCCTCTTTATAATATTAGTGTAGAAAAAGTGTACAGGCTCTATATTTTATCCCGAAATTCCTACAGAAATAAACGCAATGCGGGTTAAATCGCGGGGCGTTGCTAGTAACAACTAAAAGAGCTTTTTTTTAGCTTAGTAAGATTAACGACTATACATACCTACATGTCCGAAGACAACAGTAATTTAACTTGACAGTACCACTCAACCAATTTCCAACCGAAAATAAACTCTACATCTTCCCAATAAGACTGAAATTCAACCATCACTGTGCCCAGACCAAAATCAGTTTGTATCTAAAATCGGAGTTGAAATTCCTAGAGTAGGTAGCCTAAATGTACTGGACCGTTACAGCCTTATCACACTTGCGATTTACAAGCGTATTGAAAGCGAAGCGTACGCGCGGCGTGTTCGTCGCGTACCCGTAACCAATTCGCCGCGAGTGCGTCGCGATTTTGCCGCGATTGCGTAACGAATACGCTGCGCAGCCGTCAGTAAATCGCTGAGAGTGATCTGAGTCTTGGACAGTCACTTACATAATGGATTACGACGAGGAAACACTTCTGTTAGCTTTATTGCTTCGAAGAAATAAGATACGGAAACAAAATCAAAAAAGAATCCCAAAAAATTTCGTTCCTATCTGCGCATGTCAAGACTTACATTTTACGAGTTGTTAAATGTGATCCAAAATGATATAAGACGTGCAAACTCGCGTTTAAGATTGTCAGTGTCACCTGAAGTGGGTAGAAATGAATTTCGATGACGAATGTACGGCATGATGTCTCAACTCTTGACGCGGCGAACTCGCTGCGCAGACGCGGCGTATTCGTCACGCGGTCGCGGCGTAATCGCGACGCCTTCGCGGCGAATTGGTTACGGGAACGCGACGAATACGCCGCGCGTACGTTTCGCTTTCAATACGCTTGTAAATCGCAAGTGTGATAAGGCTGTTATTAATCGGATTTCAGTGTAGTAGCTCACTGTAAGTTATGAAAATCGTAGAAACGTAATGATATTTCGGGATTTACTATACTGCAAATAGTAAATATAATAGTTTAGGTATAGATTATATAGTAAATGGTGTTTTAGATATTTTTCAGATGTTTTTAATGATAAAATAGGGGGTAGTGTAAATGTGCTAAAAAGGGAGTGGAGGTGCAATGACGGCGAAATAAAATGGAAAAATTAGACCATTTCGTACTGTCTTTCATATACTGAAATTATTTTCGTAAAAAAACTAAAACAGTTGGTACAGTTTCGTTCAGAAGTCCATTACCAGTCGTTCACTGTACATATAAGTACTGCTGGTATCTCTGAGTACGTACGAGCGTAAGAGTTGTCTTTAATGTCCTCTTTTTTGGATTTCAATGTCAATTTTTTTTAAATAAAATACTTTGAATTACTATTTTTTGACAAGACTGTAAAATAAATTCATTGTAACTCTACTAGCATTGATTATATTTTAATTTTATTTTCAGCCTGACTTGTCCCACTGCAGGGCAAAGGCCTCCCTACCCTCTTTCCACCTTTCTCTATTGAGTGCTAGACTGGGCCAATCCTTCGTGAAGGTGTCGAGCTCGTCTCGCCATCGCCTCCTCGGTCTGCCGCGACGTCGTTTCCGATCTTGTGGGACCCACTGAGTGGTGACTTTGGCCCACCAATCATCTGACAGATCCATGCGGCAGATTACAAAAAGAATATTCAAATCGGATAGGTATAGCGTTCAAACAAACAAAATACTTCAGTTATATTATATTACTAAAGATTATAAGTAAGGCGTAAAGCAATAACCTCTAACAACTCAACATTCTTCTACAAAACCTCATTTATTGAAAACATAAAACGAACACTCAATTCTTCTATCCAATAGTAATCTCTACAAAACCTCGTCGAATCAAAATCGCAAACGTTTCTCCCCACAAACCTAGTTACTAGCACAATCAATTCTATTCAAAGAAACTTCGTTTCGGACAATCAGTACAGACGGTAACAAAACTAAAACGTTTGGGAAATTGTTAAACCAGACCTTTGCTTTACCCTTATAAAGGCCACTCACGCTACGGTTTACCGGAAAGGTTACCTGTGCAGGTTTACCTGTAGCGTGTATGGGGACGCTCCGGTGTCGGTACGGTTTACCGGAGCGGTCTTCCGTTCTATTTGCGATGGCATCGAGTGAGGTAGACGACGCACTAGCACGGCTAGGTCTATTTAGTTGACTTCCTGATGACTGACGGACCACCTGCACCGTGCGCTGTGCCGGTACGCACAAACGCACAGGTTCACCGTATCTATAGACTGACAAAAGACATTTTTTGTGTGTCCAACAAGCCAGTCAGAATACTTTGTAATAACTTCAGCGGGCAGACTCTAACACGTTAGAAACCAATGTTACTAGTAATAAGATTGATCTCTTGGGAAATTCAGAAAGGCGAACAAATGCGAATAGCTTTAAATGCAAATCTGGTTAGTTTAAAACTATTCCTATTTTAGAACAGAGAGTTACGTATGAAGTATAGAATATTCCATATTACCCGTGTATTCCATTTTCAAAGTGTATTCCATATAAGACGAAGTTCATATTATGTTATTCAAACTTATCCTACTCTGCTTTATGTCTAAGCAAAGACTAAAGTTAATATAGAGTGTGTTAAGTTTATCTTTGTATTTATGGTCTTCCAGGTTATTTCAAAATATAGTTTCTATCTTCAAAAAGGCTTCTGGCGGTCTAAACACTTATTGTCGCACTCAGAGACGTTTTACGTTTACAGGGTATTAAATTAAAAATCCAGGGAATAAAATTACTTAAAATAAATATATATTGGATATTATAATTAAATTACCTTTGAGGAAAACTAAAATATACCACATAAACCACAAAATCAAAATACTTTTAAAGCTACCAGGAAAACAGTATCTCACTATACTAAACTAACAGCACCCTACGGTTTTACCTGCGTTGTGCCCGTTCCTATGAGAGTTTTGGGATGAAAAATCGCCTTTGACCTTCCCGTTGAATGTGGCTATCTATTACAAAAAGAATTATTCAAATCGGACTGGTAATTCCCGAGATTAACTCGAACATACAAACTTACAAATTTTACCTCTTTATAGTATTGGTATGGATAATTAATTTCAACTAGTAACGCCTACAGCTATTCTGTATTTTTTCCCAGAAACTTTATTCTTCTCTGCCTACACATTCTGAAACAATAACTCGAACAAAATTAAAAGACATTAATTCAAGTACTAGCAGCGCCCCGCGGTTTCACCCGCGTTGTGTCCGTTCCCGTGGGAATTTTGGGATTTTTTTTACATATATACCTTCCTCTTGAATTAGTCTAATTTTAACTATTTAAAAGTTTTAAATGGTTTAAAAGAACTGTGTCAAAATCCGTTGCGTAGTTTTATAGATCTAAGCATACATAGGGACAGACAGACAGCGGCAAGCGACTATACTTTAATATAAAAAGAGGTAAAACTCGTTAGTATGTTCGAGCTAATTTCAGGAACGATTTGAATAATTATTTTTGTAATAGATAGCCACATTCAACAGGAAGGCTATTTTTCCCAAAATCCCCCTGGATAACAGCAATAACGCAGATAAACCACTGCTAGATGCTATTTTCATCCCGAAATTCCCAAGGATAACAGCCATAACGCAGGTAAAACCCCTGCTAGTATATCATAAAGTCGATTCAAAAAGGACTTTTTTTAATCTATACATTCATACCTATAGTTCAGGGATCATATAACTGAACCTGAACTATAACTATAGTAGAACTATAGTACTAGAACTAGTAGGTATGCCTAACAACACTCAAACGAGTAAGCTTGACACAGAAAATCCACCACAAGCTATTCCATTCCCTTCTCTATTCCGGTCCCATACAAATGCGAGTATAAGTACATCAATCCCTTAAGGCGTAGGGAAGCCTTATATTTTAGGCTAATATTCGCCGGTCAGGGAGGCAGGTAATCCTCCGGGATGGCGGCGCCAATATTGCCAATAACAGCTCCTGCCCGGGGCTTCGCTGACGGCATTTGGGTGAAAGTTAGGGGAGATTAGCGGGGTGTGTTTTAACCCCAAATAGACATGAGGCACTTTGTTTAATTGTAAACTGTACATGTCCTGACATGAGATCGATCATGATTATCACTACATAGTATAAAACAAAGTCGCTTTCCGCTGTCTGTCTGTTCCTATGTATGCTTAGATTTTTAAAGCTACGCAACGGATTTTGATGTAGTTTTTTTAAAAAGATAGAGTGATTCAAGAGGAAGGTCTATTATTATTATTATTATCAGCCGTTTGTGTCCCAATGCTGGGCAAAGGCCTCTCCCCATTCCTTCCATGTATCCCTGTTCTGGGCCACTTCTCTCCAGTTGGTCTGGTATGCGTCGAGATCGTCCCGCCACCTGCGCCTCGGTCTGCCGCGTCGCCTGCTCGCTGGATCTGGCTGCCACTCAGTGGCTGTTCTGGCCCACAGCTCTTCTGGCATGCGGCAGACGTGGCCGGCCCAGTCCCATTTAAGTTTAGCGGCTTTGTGAGCTACATCAATGATCTGTGTCCTGGAGCGCAGTTCGGTGTTGCGTATCCTGTCCGTACGCTTTACACCCAGGATGCTGCGCTCCATCGCACGTTGACAAACTTGGAGTTTATAGACTTTTTGGAAGGTGTATAAGTATAGAAAATCCTGAAATTCCCACGGGAACGGGCACAACTCGGGTAAAACCGCGGGGCGCTGCTAGGGTGTGATATGTCTGTTACACTTCGACGTTTGAATTTCTGTATAGATTTTGATGAAATGGGATTATAATAATTTTTTTGTTTTTAAAAAATACTTCAGCCCCCCGAGCACAACGAACGTGACAGAAAGCGACATGACATGACATAATAAATACTTTGTGTTGATTGGTGATACATTGACGTAAAATTCGAATTTTAAACATTCCACCAATCCAGTGACAGTATAATATCATATGTTTTGTCGCCTTCTATGACATTCGTTGTGCTTTCCCGATGAACAGGTTCAACTATAAACCGGCCAAGTGCGATTCCGAATCGCGCACGGAGGCTTCCGTACATTAAAAAACGCAAAAAAACTTGAGAGGTGTCAAGGGACACCCGGATGGAACGAAGTTTATTTATTATCAACAAAAATAATTGTCGCGACACCACACGGTTCAATGCGAAATAGAAAGACGAAACGAAAATATCTGGCTTGCTTTCTATAAGAGAGAGAGAGAGAGAGACAGAGAAACATGCGCGTCACGCGTCTGTCTCTCTCGCGCATGTTTCTCTGTCTGTCTCTCTCTGGCGTGCGCAAGTTTCTCTGTCTGTCCCTCTCTGGCCTAAAAAATGTCGTTACCATTTTTACCGTCTAGCCCCCTTTCGCAACGTGCGATAAGGAACTTCGTTCCAAAATCACGTTTGTTGTATGGGAGCCCCTCTTGAATATTTGTTTTATTTTTAGTATTTGTTGTTATAGCAGCCATAGAAATATATCATCTGTGAAAATGTCATCTGTCTAGCTATCACCGTTCATGAGATACAGCCTGGTGACAGACGGACGGACGGACGGACAGCAAAGTCTCAGTAATAGGATCCCGTTTTTACCCTTTGGGTACGGAACTCTAATAAAACGTTATAAATCGCTTCAGCTTATATCTCAGACCCTCAACCACAGCCTTAAAGCAAAATTAGGTTGAACTATGAACCGATATCTATAGAAAACCTTTTATAAAACTTATAACGGTGTAATGTCTGCCACTTGAGAGCTGCCATATTATTTTATTACATCCTTCTTTAACCGTATAAGGGCGGTTATAGAACAGCGTTTTATACGCGTTAAAGTTCATTTTTGGAAGCGTATGAGAGTGATATTAGGTACGTATAATATACATATAATACTACTAGTGGTACGTTCAAAAGAGCCTCAATGGGCTAAAACCCGCGTTGTGCCCGTTCTCGTGGTAATTTCGGAAATTTATTATACTTTGAATTATACATTGAATTTATTATACCTTCCTCTTGAATCATTCTATCTATTTAAAAAAACCGCATCAAAATTCGTTGCGATTTTTAACAGCCCCTTACAGTTGTATCTTATTCACATATAGGTAATAAACGATGAGGTTGTTTCATTGTAGAATTCAAGGCGCTTATCTCTTACGTCTTAAGGCTTCTTCTTCTTCATCGAGTGGATGGTCAACTTGACCAATCCTGGTGTCATAGTTATTGAGCCGCCAAAGGCCTCTGACATGGCTCACAGGGCTGACACTGCGTTCAGCGTGTGCCCGTCGCCTACGGTTTCATACAAAAGTGAACCGCCATGTGCGACAGTCGTACGCTTAACGTGTTGGCCCTAATAGCCACTTAAAAAAAAACATTATAAGCTACTTTTCAACCCAAAACTCCAACAAACACGAGCAAAACCATGCGATACTGCTAGTGTAAAGATAATACCCATAGAAGTTGTTATTGTACCGACTTAGAGTGCCATAAACAGAACTCAGAGGTGTCAAATATCCATTTTGTAGAGACTTTGTCTCTGGTTAGAGGTCTCTAGAGGCATTTTGTATTTCATGGTAAGAAGATAAAAGAGATATTTCTCAGTTACTATCGTATAATATCTCTTATAAACGGATTTAACCTTTACCATATATTTTCCCGCGTTGTGTCCGTTCCCGTGGGAATTTTGGGATAAAAAAAAATAGCTTATAACCTTCCCATTGAATGTGGCTATCCATTACAAAACGAATTACTCAAATTGGATAGGTAGTTTAAGTTTATAAACCTTCCTCTTGAATCACTCTCTCTATTTAAAAAAGACCGCGTCAAAATCCGTGCAGTAGTATTTGAGTTTACCGCGAACAGACAGACAGACGCGGCCGGGGACTTGGTTAAATAATACGTAGTGATTTCCGCGGTAACAGGCTCAACATAGGTAAAACCGGGTGTTAAGTATTTCGCTCCACCGTGGGTAAAACCGGAAGCTCTGCTAGTTAATTATAAGTACCATGGTCATAGTAATTAGAGTAACAGATTAATTAAAATTATCATAAAAATCGAACCGTAGATTATAGGTAATGTCAAAGAGTATATTTATTTAATTGGCTTTAAAGCTAACTATTCACGGTCGAACATGTTTTGACTTCACTACATAGTGTAAAAAAAGTCGCTTTCCGCTGTCTGTCCCTATGTATGCTTTGATCTTTAAAACTACGCAACGGATTTAGATGCGGTTTTTTAAATAGAGTAATTCAAGAGAATTCAAGAAAAAAGATTAAGTTATTCAAATAGAACTATTTTACAATTAAATATAAGCACTTCGTTCTGACATGTTGGTTTGTGAATAGAATCCTTCATTTGACATAAATAATGACAATTAATTAATGAATTTTTTCGATAAGCTAAATAATATGTAGTGATTACACACAGATTATTCATATTAATAAAAAAAACGGCCAAATTCGAGTCGGACTCGCCCATGAAGGGTTCCGTAGCAGCAAATAACATAATATAAAACTTCTTCTTGTAGTTCTTGTAGTTAGAAGATTCGAGTTGATTGAATGAAAGGTAAATTGCTGTGTACGATTAATAATAATAAATAAATATACCCGGACAAATTCACTCACGGTTCAATTAGACCCAAACTAAGCTCTAAGCTTGTAATATGGAATCTAACTCACTTATACTACTACATATACTCGTACATACACAAATACTTTATGAATATATAATACTAGCAGCGCCCCGCGGTTTTACCCGCGTTGTGCCCGTTCCCGTGGGAATTTCGGGATTTTTTTTACATAAAAACCTTCCTCTTGAATCACTCTACCTATTACAAAAAACCGCATCAAAATCCGTTGCGTAGTTTTAAAGATTTAAGCATACAGACAGACAAACAGTGTGACAGACACGAAAAAGAGACGACTTTATTTAAACTATGTAGTGATAATGACGCATTAAAAAAACTACTTACTAGATCTCGTTCAAACCAATTTCCTTCACAGACAGACAGACAGACAGACAGACAGACAAACAGACCAATTTATAAGGGTTCCGTTTTTTGCCATTTGGCTACGGAACCCTAATAAAAGATTATATTATTATTGAAATACATAAAGTACGTTACTTACTCTTTATTCGCGCTCTACTGTGTTCTGTAGAATGAAAATAAAAACATAACATTTTGAAATATTTATTTTTAAATAAAAAATGATTTATACAACAAAAGTAATAATTTATTTTTCAATAATTTTAAATGGATTTTTATTTGTTTATTCAGAGGAAGGTAATTATTAAACTATCTTTACTAAAACAATAAATAGAAATAGTTTGTTTTTTAGTTTGTTTGAACGTAGTTATCTCAGGAACTACCTATCCCATTTCAATAATTCTTTTAGTGTTGGATAGCTATATTCAATAGGAACGTCCTTTGTCATTTTTACCCCGAAATTTCCCCGGAAACGGGTACCACGGGGCTAAAATCACAGGGCATTACTTGACTATAATTGATTTTGACAAGCCCGTTGGCACAGTGTGGCAGTGAGAGCGCTTACTGTGTTGGGGGTTGCGGGTTCGATTCCCGCCCGGAGTCAACAATATGTGAAGACATAGTTGTTGGCGACGACGTCTGGGTGCCAATTATATATTCTTATAAAGTATTTGTGTATGTATATGTAGTTAGTATCAGTTAGTTAGATTCCATAACACAAGCTTTGAGCTTAGTTTGGGTCTAATTAACCGTGTGTGAATTTGTCCGGGTATATTATTATTATTTTGTTTTACAGAAGAGAAGGTGCCTGGTCTTGAAATTATTGGAGGGCATGAAATAAAGATTGGGGAAGCTCCTTACATGGTCTCAATAAGACAAAAGCATGGCGACAAATACAAACATGTGTGTGGAGGTTCTATTATAAATGAACTGCATATTTTGACGGCTGCTCATTGCTTTGATTCGTAAGTATTAAAACACTAGTTGACCCAGCAAACGTTGTTTTACCATATGAATTACTAGACGCGATACGACAATGTTATATATTAGACTAGCAGCGCCCCGCGGTTTTACCCGCGTTGTGCCCGTTCCCGTGGGAATTTCGGGATTTTTTTTACATAAAAACCTTCCTCTTGAATCACTCTACCTATTACAAAAAACCGCATCAAAATCCGTTGCTTAATTTTAAAGATTTAAGCATACAGACAGACAAACAGACAGACAGACACGAAAAAGAGACGACTTTATTTTATACTATGTAGTGATTCATATCTAAACAAGAAAATCACCAGCTTGTAAAGTCCCACTGCTGGGCATGCTGGGCTTAATCTCACTGAAAATGAGATGCCTGTCAATCCCGTCGGCATAAAGGGATGTGAGAGCGCTTACAGTGTCGAGGGTTGCGGGTTCAATTCAACGGAGTCAACAATATGTGAGGACATAGTTGTTGGCGACGACGTTTGGGTGTCAATCACTACATAGTATAAAATAAAGTCGTCTCTTTTTCGTGTCTGTCTGTTTGTCTGTCTGTATGCTTAAATCTTTAAAATTACGCAACGGATTTTGATGCGGTTTTTTGTAATAGGTAGAGTGATTCAAGAGGAAGGTTTTTATGTAAAAAAATTCCCGAAATTCCCACGGGAACGGGCACAACGCGGGTAAAACCGCGGGGCGCTGCTAGTTATGTATATATTCTTACAAAGTACATTCAATATTAAATTCTTACAAAGTACTTGTGTGTAGTAGTATCAGTTGGTTAGATTCCATAATACAAGCTTAGAGCTTAGTTTGGGTGTAATGGATGTAATAAACGGTTGGTTAACGTTTCATACGTTCGTTAAAAATTTAATTTTTACGCCGGTAAGTATCTCATAATTTCAAGTTTGTCATAGTTCATGTTTTTCGAGCAGCCAGTATAAATCTACGATTTTTCATTTTCTCAAGTTTTCTTTCGTTTAGACTAACATTTCATGTTAACGTTTACTGGTGGGTAAGCGTAAGCTGAATCAACCTGCCTTAAATAATTAATGCTTCAATTTTTTACAGAGGCGGAGAGTTCAGAGTGTTCTACTCCTCAGCTGATTTGAATGGGAAGGCGAAAATTCGCCAAATTTCCGTCATAAAACAACACGAAAAATATTCTAGAGAAAATTACAGGCATGATATTGCAATCCTTAAGTTGGCCAAGCGAATGAAGTTGACATCTTTCGATGCTGAAGCGATTCAATTGCCAATTAAAAATATTGATTTGAAAAAAGGCGATACGGTTAATGTCACTGGTTGGGGATCGAATGGTGTAAGCATTTTATATTTTACTAGCAGCGCCCCGCGGTTTTACCCACGTTGTGCCCGTTCCCGTAGGAAATCCGGGATAAAATGTAGCCTATAGCCTTCCTCGATAAATAGACTATCTAACAGTGAAAGAATTATTCAAATCGGTTCAGTAGTTTCTGAGATTAGCGCGTTTAAACAAACAAACAAACAAAACAAACTCTTCAGCTTTATAATATTAGTATAGATTGCGTGAAAGAGTAACAAACATACATACATCCTCACAAACTTTCGAATTTATAAAATTAGTAGGATTCTGCTACGGATTAGAAACAAAGAACGTTCGTTTTAAATAGTGTTCTATTTGATGCAGCATAAAATTCAATTTCAAGTAAACAACGAAAGGAGAAATAGATATTGAATTTCCTCTTGTTTTTTCTTCAGCAACGATACTCTAGCCGAATGCTCCGACAAGTGACTGTACCGATAGTGGACTTGGAGACTTGCAGTGAAGCTTATTACAGATACAATATAAAAATTACACAAGAAAATATATGCGCGGGGGATGAGAATTTGTCTTCTTGTTTGGTAAGTGAGCTGGTAGAGTAATGAGAGATTATAAGTTACTTGCACCGCCTCGCGGTTCCACCCGTTTTATGCCCGTTCCCGTAGGAATTTCGGGATGAATAATAGCTTGTAACCTTGTCGTTGAATGCGGCTATCTATCACAAAAAGAATTATTCTATTCGGTTTGCTAGTTTCTGAGATTGGCGCAAAGTAAACTCTTGAGCTTTATTATATAAGTACTAGCCGCGCCCCGCGATGTTACTCGCGTACCCTTTCCCGCGGGAATTTCTAGATAAATTGTATCCCATGTGTTATTCTGATGTATAACCTATATTACTGTAAAGTATCATCCAAATCCGTCTAATAGCTTTTTCGTGAAAGAGTTCCATAGATCCACTACCAGTGCCCCGCGGTTTTACCCACGATGTGCCCGTTCCCGTGGGAATTTAGAGATTTTTTATACATAAAAACCTTCCCCTTGAATCACTCTATCTATTAAGAAAACCCGCGTCAAAATCCGTTGCGTAGTTTTAAAGATCTAAGCATACATAGGGACGGACAGACAGCGGAAAGCGACTTTGTTTTATACTATGTATTGATACATACATCCATCCTAACAAACTTTCGCATCTATAATATAAAAAATGAATCGCTGAATGTGTTGGTAAGCGCATAACTTCAGAACGACTGCACCAAATTTGATGATTCTTTTTTTAATGTGTTCCTTATTGTCAGGACAAGGTTTTTATATAAGAAAAATAAGGAATAAAAATCTCAAAATTCCCAAGGGAACGAAGGCGCTGCGGGTGAAACCGCGGGGCACAGCTAGTTTATAATATGTAATAATATTAGTAGTAAAGATTACGTTTATCCTGTTTCCAGGGCGACGGTGGAGGTCCTGCCACTATCGGGCGCACTCAGTACGGGATAGTTTCCTTCGGGATAGACTGCGGGAATCCAGACTTTCCCGAGGTTTATACCAACATTCTGGAGTATAGGGGCTGGATTGATGTTGCGTTAAAAGATATGTAGGTTTAGTTACCTATACATAGAACCACAAGGATAACTGTTTTCATTTCAATACATAGTAGACTTAAAAAACCGGCCAAGTGCGAGTCGGACACACGCACGGAGGGTTCCGTACATTAAAAAAAGGGCAAAGATTCACGTTTGTTGTATGGGCCCCCTTGAATATTTGTTTTATTTTATTTTTAGTATTTGTTGTTATAGCGGCAATAGAAATACATCATCTGTGTAAATTTCAACTGTCTAACTATCACCGTTCTTGGCATACAGCCTAGTGACAGACGGACGGACGGACGAACGGACGGACTGACGGACGGACGGACTGACGGACGGACGGATGTAATAGTGATAGGGTTCCTTTTTTACCCTTTGGGTGCGGAACCCTAAAAAAATATTAGCCTGTAGTACTCCACTGCTGGACAAAGCCTTCCATTTCACTAAAGACATCAGTATAGTGAGGAGGATGTCGTACCACGCGCCTATTACCAGAGCCATTTTTGAAAAGTAAGTAAATCGAAAAACGTAAATTTTTTAGTGAATTTGATAATTGTACAGGAACACCAACTGTACTATAAGTGTGATTAGTGATGTTCTACATTGTAAAGACTAACCGCATTATTAAAATCGATATCACTACATAGTATAAAATAAAGTCGTCTCTGTTTCGTGTCTGTTTGTCTGTATGCTTAAATCTTTAAAATTACGCAACGGATTTTGATGCGGTTTTTTGTAATAGGTAGAGTGATTCAAGAGGAAGGTTTTTATGTAAAAAAAATTCCCGAAATTCCCACGGGAACGGGCACAACGCGGGTAAAACCGCGGGGCACTGCTACTTTAACATAAACAGTGATTTAAAGTGTTTTGTCTATTTCGCTCTTTGGCAAATAGTGTATGTCGGAAAGGGACAAACCATTTGATAGCTAAAGTACTGTTAATAAGCGTTCATAAATAAGGCCCTAAAAATCAAATTTGTAACTTATAACTAAGAAATAAAACCAATATATAATTTTACTAATATACGTACTTTTATTATTTTTAAATTATATTTTACTGCAGCGCCCCGCGGTTTTACCCACGTTGTTCCCGTGAGATTTTCGGTATGAAAATTGCCTATAACCTTCCCGTTGAATGTGGCAATCCATTACAAAAAGAATGACTCAAATCGGACTGGTAATTCCGGAGATTATCCCAAACATACAATAAAATTACAAGTTGTACCTTTTTTATAATATCAGTATAGACTAGCCGCGCCCCACGGTTTCACCCACATTGTACCCGTTCCCACGGGAATTCCGGGATAAAATGTATTCCATGTGTTATTCTGATGTATAACCTATAATACTGTAAAGTTTCATCCAAATCCGTTCATTAGTTTTTGCGTAAAAGAACAACAAACATACATCCATCCTAACAAACTTTCGCATTTATAATGTTAGTAGGATTAATCATTCCCTTAAAACGAATATTTAATCCGATTCAGTGCCTAAAACATCTAACAAATATAAACTGTCAAAAATGAGCAAAATAATAGCCTTACCAAAAAATGAGATCCATTTTTCAAAAATATGGAATACGATACATCTTTCCCGTATAATTTTTTGCGCGCCTCATTTTTATGACAGTTAATGTAATACGTTGGTAACACTGAGTAATTCCTTGTTTGTTAATTTTAGAGCTCTTTCTCTCTTTCTTCTTCTTCGTGTTCATCCATGCTGCTACGTACCTACGTTTTGTATGAAAACAAAAGAACATTCGTGCGGGTGGACGTTTGCACACTGCGGCGCGGAGTTGGACGACTTAAAACGCTTAAATTAAATGAGCTTTTAGAGAAATTTTTGACAAAAACGTTTGTAGTGTTGGATCATAATTTTGTTAGCGCCGCGGCTGTATTTTTAAACCCGTGATGCAGAAAACAATACAGGCTGTTTTGTAAAGAGTAAAGTTTTATCTAAGACTAGCAGCGCCCCGCGGTTTTACCGCATTGTGCCCGTTCCCGTGGGAATTTCGGGATTTTTTTACAAAAAAACCTTCCTCTTGAATCACTCTACCTATTACAAAAAACCGCATCAAAATCCGTTGCGTAATTTTAAAAATTTAAGCATACAGACAAACAGACAAACGAACGACAAACAGACGCGACTTTGTTTTATACTATGTAATGATAATGAAGTACCTAATACTGCTTTATTCATTCATCTCGAGTTTGTTAGTGGCCAACCCTGGTGTCGGAGTTTTTAGACCGCCTAAAGGCCTCCGACATGGTCTAACGATTGAAACAACCGGGATAATTGCTCTAAGTAATTTGTAATATTGTAGTTTTTTAGCCGAATAAATTTATTTGTATTTGTATTTGTAACCGACCGCTTAGCGTGCCCTCCAGCACGGTAGCGCTCAGATAGAAATGCCACGGTTAATAAAGGATATAGACATAGGTTATTTACTTAAAGTAACAGAACGAAGCTTATTAATAAAGAAAGATACCTATACCAAAAGCAAAGTAAACAGAACAGAATAGATTGGCGTAACGTAAATAAACTTCACTACATAGTATAAAATAAAGTCGTCTCTGTTTCGTGTCTGTTTGTCTGTTTGTCTGTATGCTTAAATCTTTAAAATTACGCAACGGATTTTGATGCGGTTTTTTGTAATAGGTAGAGTGATTCAAGAGGAAGGTTTTTATGTAAAAAAAATCCCGAAATTCCCACGGGAACGGGCACAACGCGGGTAAAACCGCGGGGCGCTGCTAGTGTATAAATAAGAGAGTCGCCGTCACCTTGTCTGTTTGTCCGACAATTTAGTTAGAATAAACGTTGGGTTTGAGGTGAATTGTCTAGATTTCCCTAAGGATCGCTGGGTAACTTTGTTTTAATATATTTGCAGGCACTTTCTCGTTTAACTTTATAAATAACTAGCCGCTACCGGTGTTACCCGCGTTGCACCTGTTCCCGCGGGAATTTCATGATTAAATAAATCCCATGTGTTATTCTGATATATAACCTATATTACTGTTAAGTTTGATCCAAATCCGTTCAGTAGTATTTGCGTGAAAGAGTAACATACATACATCCATCCTCCATAAACTTTCGCATTTATAATATTAGTAGTTATTCTTCTTCATCGAGTGGATGGTCAACCTGACCGATCCTGGTGTCAGAGTTATAGAGCCGCCAAAGGCCTCTGACATGGCTCATGTAACGACTACTATCCGTAGAAAGTAACCGGGATCGACGGCTTAACATGCACTCCGAAGCACGGAATCGTCTTACTTTTCGGGCAATCAGGTGATTCAGCCTGTAATGCCCTAACCAAACTGAGGACAGTCTCACAAAGAGACTTTGGACTTTTATACTTACAGTTGGCTTCTATTAAAGTATCATAGTGCTCTTTTGTTTGTAAAGTAATTTGATCGCGCGTATATTTTTCTCTCACGAGCTTCTATGTTATATTTGTGTGAGTAAATGTACTTACATGTACATTATCTTAGAGTGTATTTGTCCGCGTCAAAATGGCCTTTGAAGTATTGAGCGTGATGGTGTGAGTAAAGTGGGGTAAGGGCTCCCACACAAAACTGCGATGCGATGCGATGCGAATTCGCATCGCAGGAACTTGCGATGCGAATTTCTGCGATACGAACTGAAAGAGGTATATCTATTGCCATTACTACAGTACAAAGAAAAGAGATGAATATATTAAATGTGAATCGCTAATTAATGGACCAGCATCGCAAGTTCCTGCGATGCGAATTCGCATCGCATCGCATCGCAGTTTTGTGCGGGAGCCCTAAACGGAGAAAAGTTGTTCGTGTGAGTTATGTCAAATGCACTTTCATTAATTCATTCCGAGTTGGTTAGTGGCCAACCCTGGTGTCGGAGCTTTTAGACCGCCTAAAGGCCTCCAACATGATCTGACAATTGCAACAATCGGAACCGACTGTTTAACGTACCCTCCGAAGCACGGTAGCGCTCAGATAGAAATGCCACTATCGGCCACCCATCCAAGTAGGGGTCGAGCCGCACGTTGCTTAACAATCGCAATGAACTTACATCGCTTAGTCAAGCTTTAAAAACATATCTTGACTATGGTACCGATAGTTAAGACGAGTGTCTAGTTTATACTTCTATTATGTACTTCTTTCTAATATATAAAATTCTCGTGTCACGGGGTGCGTGGTTGAACTCCTCTGAAACGGCTCGACCGATTCTCATGAAATTTTGTGTACATATCGGGTAGGTCTGAGAATCGGACAACATCTAGTTTTCATCCTGAAATTCCCGCGGGAACGGGTATAAAGCGGGTGAAACCGCGGGGCGCAGCTAGTAATGTTATAAAGAGGTAAAATTTCTTAGTTTGTTTGTATGTTATAGTTAATCACAGGAAGTACCAGTCCGATTCGAATAATTCTTTTTGTGCTGGATAGCCACATTCAACGGAAACGTTATAGGCTATTTTTCATCCCGAAATTCTTACGGGAACGGGCACAAAGCGGGTAAAACTGCAGGCGCTGCTAGTCTATAATAATATACTAAAGATGAAGAGTTTGATATTTCGCTTGTTTCTATTCGATTCGATTCGATCCGATTCCACATTTAGGTTAAGGTTAAAAAGAAAGGTTATTGACTTCTTTTCATCCCGAAATTCCCAAGGGAATGGACACAACGCGGGTAAAACCGATTCACGGCTTGTATTTAAAGAAAACAATATATATTTATCGATTAGTATAAAATAAAGTCGTCTCTTTTTCGTGTCTGTCACACTGTTTGTCTGTCTGTATGCTTAAATCTTTAAAATTACGCAACGGATTTTGATGCGGTTTTTTGTAATAGGTAGAGTGATTCAAGAGATAGGTTTTTATGTAAAAAAAATCCCGAAATTCCCACGGGAACGGGCACAACGCGGGTAAAACCGCGGGGCGCTGCTAGTTACTCAATATAAAACATCATATATTTTCGTCTTTTATGTATAAAAATACACGTCTCTATTGTTTTGTTTCATAACAGAAAAAGAAGGCTGTCTATTTGTTTCATCTGTCATCGGTTATTGACAGCTGTGTCATTTTATATTATTTTCGATATGTGCCCAAATATTGGGTGGATATTGCTATGTGACAGTAAAGTGTATACAGGGTGGATGGGGTGTAGCAATACAAGGGTAAGTTATATAAAAAACAACGGGTTGTACTCTGAGGATGCCGGCAGAAGTGAAAACTTGAATATTAACGTCAAAACTTCTTACCAATTTTCGATCAGGTCACGTGTCCTGACGCGAGTAAAAATTTAGAACTTGACAAACATAAAATTTGATACATCGTCAGTGACCACTCAAAAACATGAAGCGATTTTCACTTCAAGCGCCAAAAGCGTTAAATATGCGTTCGAATTACGATTAAATATTTGAATAATATCAGCTGAATTTCAAGAATATTTAAAATCCGCTGAAACGCTTGAAAAAGCGCTCTCGTGCTCATGAATGAATGCTTTAAATAATTCTAAAAATATTCTACACTTTTTTCATTTGGTCCAAAGATATTTGAATAACTTTCGAGGCGTCTAATCCTCGGGATAAAGACTTTTTAATAAAGTGAAAGAATTTATGTATTAAGTCTTTAAAAGCAGGTATTCTCGCGGGTATTAAATACTTTGGTATCGAGCTTTGAGGCGAATAACGGCTGAAAAGAAATAGGGAAGAAAATGTTGGTGTTTGATATTTTTATCTAATTTGACGCCGCCAGGGTCACAGTAAAAGAGGTTGAGTGCACTAATCTCCATAGTCCCATGACTACGTGGTTATAGGATACGAGCAGCGCCCCGCGGTTTTACCCGCGTTGTACCTGGTCCCGTGGGAATTTCGGGATGAAAAATAGCCTATAACCTTCCCGTTGAATGTGGCTATCTATTACAAAAAGAATTATTCAAATCGGACTGATAATTCCTGAGATTACCTCGAACATACAAACAAACAAACTTACACATTTTAGCTCTCTAGAACATAAAGTACATAGTACTCGTATAAACTATTTTTTTTACATTCGTCTTTACTATCGGTACCATAGTCAAGATTGTTCAAGATCATTGTTTACGTGCGTTTGACATACCTACCTCTTTAAATTATATCTTGTCTTATATATAAAATTCTCGGGTCACAGTGTTCGTTCGCGTACTCCTCCGAAACGGCTTGACCGATTCTCATGAAATTTTGTGAGCATATTGAGTAGGTCTGAGAATCGGCCAACATCTATTTTTCATCCCAAAATTCCCGCGGGAACGGGTACAACGCGGGTGAAACCGCAGGGCGCAGCTAGTCTATTTATAAAAGAAAGTCGTGTTAGTTACACTATTTATAACTCGAGAACGGCTGAACCGATTTGGCTGAAAATTCGTGGGGAGGTAGCTTAGAACCAGGAGACGGATAAAGGACTATTTATCCCGTATTTCCTACGGGAACGGGTGCGCTGTGAGTGAAACCGCGGGGCACAGCATTATTAGTATAAATTGTTAATTTCATCAAAATTGTTATATTTATCAAATCGGTCGAACGGAAAATTGAATTGTGTCCCATTAGCACGGGCGAGAAGTTTAAAATTAAAAAAGTTTTCCTTTCATTGGTTCGTACCGATTCTGATGTTCACAATGAGACAGCTTTATGTTTTTTGTCGTTACTTTTTAGGGTACCGCGGAACGGCTTTAATTAACCAATGTACGGAACCTTCACCAAGCGAGTGTATATTCACAATAAGGGTTACAATCATAAACGCTTATTAACAGCATTTTAGCTATCAAACGGTTTGTCCCTTTCCGACATACGCTATTTGTATAAAGAGCGAAAGAGACAAAACACTTCAAATCAGTGTTTTAGCTAAATATCATTACATAGTATAAAATAAAGTCGCGTCTGTTTGTCTGTCTGTATGCTTAAATCTTTAAAATTACGCAACGGATTTTGATGCGGTTTTTTGTAATAGGTAGAGTGATTCAAGAGGAAGGTTTTTATGTAAAAAAATTCCCGAAATTCCCACGGGAACGGGCACAACGCGGGTAAAACCGCGGGGCGCTGCTAGTTATTTATAAATAAGGCGGTTAATCATTGACGGTTTTTTAAGTCTAAACGAACACTATTCATTTTGAATTGAAACCACGTTTACGGATACACTTCGCTTTTATTTTACACTAGCAGCATCCCGCGGTTTTACCCGCGTTGTGCCCGTTCCCGAAGGAATGCCGAGATGAAAAATAGCCTATAATCTTCCCGTTGAATGTGGCTATCCATTACAAAAAGAATTTTTCGAATCGGGCCAGTAGTTCCTGAGATTAGCGCGTTCAAACAAACAAACAAACTCGGCAGCTTTATAATATTAGTACAGATTTCGTGTAAAGCCAAACTCACTCTGTACTGACTGACAGAGTGAAATGAAAGAAAGTATTATCCCAAAGGAATAGAAAGGGTGATGAAAAACAAAGCTTAAGATAAAACACTTGTTAAAACATAAAGCTTTCAAGAATTCTTCCAACAGACATCAAAATGAAGTTCGAAGCAACTTCTAAAGACTTCAACATTTACCAACTTCAAAACAATATTCAAAAATTATTTTGCGGTGCTTTCAGACAATTTTCAGTAAAAGATAAAACTTTCTCTGTAACATTAAGGTCTACCATATAATATCATAAATGCGAAAGTTTGTGAGAATGGATGTATGTATGTATGTTTATTACTCTTCCACGAAAAATCTACTGGATGGATTTGGATGAAAGTTTACAGTAATATAGGTTATACATCTAATTCTTCTCTTCTCATGTACTAAACACTGTTCTCTTAAACCTAATGAACAAACACAATAGGTCTCATAATGTATGACCCATGATAGGACCCGATATGAACGATGGGTCTTAATTTACCACCTGCTCTGTGGTTGAAGTTACGAACATACTACAATCTAACTACTTAACTACATATATACAATTTTGTTTATGTGTTCTAGTCTCGGGAAATATCTGTCCGATTTGAATAATTCTTATTGTATTAGATAGGTTTAAAGAACTTTATTTATCATAAGAACTAATACATGGTTCACATAAAATGAGATACAGAGAATAATAATAAATGTGTAGGTTAAGCTTCAGGTGCATAGTCTATGCCTAATAATAAACTATTTATGCTTAAGATAAAACTAAAAATAAATAAAACTTAACATAAAACTAAAATTAATCAAACTTAAAATGAAGCTAATACATAACTACGTAACAAATTCTTGTACTGGTTAATATTTTCACATTTAGATGGTCACGTCAAACAGAAAGGTTATTGCTATTTTTCATCCCAAAATTCCTAAGAGAGCGATCACAACGTATGGAAGACCGCGGAGCGCTTCATCGAGTGGATGGTCAACCTGACCAATCCTGGTGTCAGAGTTATTGAGCCGCCAAAGGCCTCTGACATGGCTCATGTAACGACTACTATCCGTAGAAAGTAACCGGGACCGACGGCTTAACGTGCCCTCCGAAGCACGGAACCGTTTTACTTTTCGGGCAATCAGGTGATTCAGCCTGCAATGCTCTAACCAAACTGAGGGCAGTCTCAAACAAAGATATTTGTGAGATATTGTCCCCACCGGAAATTGAACCCGGAAACTCCGGTATGTGAGCCGAGCGCTCAAACCACAAGACCACGGAGGCTGTTCATAGTAATAAGCCGTGTCGTTTCAGTAAGTGCATATCCATGCTATTTGAATCGAAAACGAAAACCTATAAAATACTATTACTCGTAGATACTCGTACAAACAAGAGAATGTTTTTTGAATACTCTCTGTTTTAGCCAACTTAAAATAAATTATTAATGTAATACTACGGAGTTTTTCGCGGCACAGAAGGTGGTTTTAGTAAGTGAAAGTGGATTGTACCAGTCGTGGTCACGGGCGGACTCCATTATTATAAAATATTTGTGTATGTTTATGTAGTAGTGATATCATGTGTGTATTAGTGAGTTAGATTCCATAATACAAGCTCAGAGCTTACTTTGGGTCCAATTAACCGTGTGTGAAATTATCCGGGTATCCTACTATCTTACTAATATTATAAATGCGAAAGTTTGTGAGGATGGATGTATGGATGTATGTATGTATGTATGTTACTCTTTCATGACGAAACTACTGGACGGATTTGGATGAAACTTTACAGTAGTATAGGTTATACATCAGAATAACACATGGGCTACATTTAATCCCGAAATTAATATAATACTACAATTAATCTAATTTCACCTATTTACAAAACAAATTAAACTTTGCTGAGCTATCAATTTGTGCCATTAAGCTTTCGTTGGGTAATTTCGCATTTAACACAGGAACGAATTAAGGGTAGGCAGGTATAAGTACGAGTATGTGGGTAATTAATTAATGAAGACAAATGGACGGGGGTAACATAATATAAAGAAAAAGGTATATATAGATAGATAGTAACTTATATTTAAATATTTACCTTACGGTCATTTATTCATTTCGTAGGTTAGTGGCCAACCCAAGTGTTGGAGTTTTTAGACCGCCCAAAGGCTTCCAACGTGGTCTAATGATTGAAACAACTGGGACCGACTGCTTAACGTGCCCTACGGTAGCACTCAGATAGAAATGACACTATCGGCCACCCATCCAAGTAGGGGCCGAGCTGCACGTTGCTTAACAATCGCAATGAACTAACATCGGTTAGTCTACAACAGAATGTACTTAATTACGAAAAGTATATATATCATGTACCGAACCAACCGTGAACTCTTACTAAGTTCTGCTAGCTTGGTACTTTATTCAACTAAACTCATAGCTATTCATTATATGAACCATACTACTCGTATATAGTGTATTTGTTACCTCTTGGTGTCTTCTGTTCGCCTGGTACTTATGAAGAATTGGAGAGGCGATGGGGTAAGTAATTATTAGGGGAGGCTTTGACTATGAATGAATGGAAAATAAAAATGTATGGGATCTCTTATAGATGGAGGTCTCTTATAAACATAAGTCCAAGACAATATTATGTTCAGATATATTGAAGTTACGGTCATCGGTATCATTACCTTTTGGCAACGGATTATTAATCCCACAACTGGGCTAAAGGCTCTTTCTGGCTAAAGAAATCAGAACAGTGATGAGGATAACTATATTTAAAAAAATGTTTTTCTTGACTCGAGCGTTGAACCCGGGACCTCAGGCTTGGCAGGCGATTGTACTAAAATCAAAGGATCCTTGAAAATCTATTAAAATCATGATTAACACTTGGCTGAAACTGCTGTACAAAGATACATTCAACGCATAACCAAAAAGCAAAATTCAATTCAAAATCAAAGATGCAATTTCTATTCCAAGACCGGAAATGGAAAGTACTTTGATTAATCAAGCGACATACCGTTTGACTTCCTGTAACGATTTATGCTTGCAAGGAAATTGCTTTCATCTTATTTCAAGGGAAGTTAGTTTCGATGGAATAGAATTTATAATAAGTTTCCCGAGTTTAGCTTAACGTATACAATTTACTATTATATAGAGATGTGTTTAAATGAAGTCGCATCCATTGTGATTTGACAGTTATATATTTAAATAGGTAGAAAACTGAAATTTCAAATATTTTAGTGATGACATTCGTTTAATACTGTGCATCGATTGGTGGAACGCTCTAAATATTGTACCAGTCAACATTAATAATTAATCATTTTATAGTAATATTTGTCATTTTTAGGGTGGTGCCACGGTGCGGTGCAGCGTCGGCGACGGCAGTGGTAGGTATGTGAGAGTGTTTCAGTGTTTACTATGTCGGGGGTTGCAGGTTTGATTCAACGGAGTCAACAATATATGGAGACATAGTAGTTGGCGACGACGTCTGGGTGACAATTATAATATTCTTATAAAGTATTTGTTTATATTATATGTTACGGCTAATACCCGAAGTACGGCTACACCTAGTTTTAGCCGGTTAGAACTAGGTGCATATATATATCATTTTAATGAAAAGAGAGAGTTTAAACATGAAAAAAAAAAATAACCCTAACCTACCGAATAGTAAGTAATTCGGTAGGTTAGGGTTATTTTTTTTTTCATGTTTAAACTCTCGCTAATACCCGAAGTGCGGCTACACCTAGTTTTAGCCGGTTAGAACTAGGTGTAGCCGCACTTCGGGTATTAGCCGTAACATATATATGTAGTAGGATCAGTTAGTTAGATTCCATAACACAAGCTTAGAGCTTAATTTGGGTTTAATTAACCGTGTGTGAACTTTGTCAGGGGTATATCATCTATCTATATATCTACATACTCGTATATACCTATATCTATCGTCGCCGTCACCGCCGCTGTACCGTGGCATCACCGTGGCATCCTCATTTCTCACCATTATTGTTCTTAGGGGAAGTTTATCTATAAATACCCTTATTCCTCCCCTGTATTATAAACACAAACGTTTAATTAAAAGTAAAATTACTTCCAAGTTCAAAATATTCACTTCCAAAGACTTTAGAATGATTATTCATTTGTTACCGGTTATAAACTTTAGAGAGACTGTTTCAATTAAAATTGATTTAATTTTGTTTATTTAACTAAAACGTGCCTCGCGGTTTTCCCCGCGTTGTGCCCGTTCCCGTGAAAATTTCGGGATGAAAAATAGCTTATATCTTTTCCGTTGAATGTGGCTATTCGGTACAAAAGGCTATTATTATTATATTGAAATCAGATTGGTCGTAAACGGGGCGCTGCTAGTAAATTAATATCTTTGATAGAATTGTGAAAATTGTGTCTTTGTTCTTTTTAATTTAATGTCTTTTGGCAGCTGACAAAACATCGAGATCTGACATTACTTTATAAAGGAATAGCCGCGCCCCGCGGTATTACCCGCGCTGTACCCGCTTCCCGCGGGAATTTCGAGATTATAATGTATCCCATGTGTTATTCTAATGTATAATCTATAGTACTGTAAGTTTGATCCAAATCCGTTCTGTAGTTTTTTCGTGAAAGAGTAAGAAACATACATACACATACATTTCTTTTTATTGTCACAAAATGTGGACATCGTCAATTTTCCAGCCGAAGACGATTGCTCCTGAAGAGGAAAAAGGTTTAGAGATAGGGTAAGAATTAAATAAACCTCTATACCTCTCTAAACCTTTCTCCTCCTCTTCTCCTTCACCTATTCAAATCATATCAAATTAATTCTATCAAATGTAACACACACATCAGTTCACATCACATAATAATGATCTTGCTAAACATATTTTATGTCCCAATCTTAATACTTATTCGGCTCCAGACAAATCATAAACATTACGAAATTGTTATTTTAATGACGTCGTAAAATAGCAGTAAATATCATTTTCATAACGATTGAGGGTAGAATATTAACAAACATTTTGTTTGTACTTAGCATAAAGAAGAATATTCTAATATTATACACTAGCAGCGCCCCGCGGTTTTACCCGCGTTGTACCCGTTCCCGTGGGAATTTCAGGAATTTTTATACATATAAACCTTCCTCTTGAATCACTCCACCTATTACAAAAAACCGCATCAAAATCCGTTGCGTAATTTTAAAGATTTTAGCATACAGACAAACAAACAGACAAAAGTAGCGACTTTGTTTTATACTATGTAGTGATAAATGCGAAAGTTTGTGAAGATGGGATGGGAATAGATGTGTGTATGTTTGTTACTCTTTCACGAAAAAACTACTGGACGGATTTGGATTAAACTTTACAGTAATATAGGTTATACATTAGAACAACTCATGAGATACATTTTATTCCAAATTTCCTACGGGAACGGGTACAACGCGGGCTACACCGCGGGCGCAGCTCGTATTATAAATGCGATATATTGTGAGGATGGATTTATGGATGTATGAAAATGTTTGTTACTCTTTCACGAAAAACTACTGGACGGATTTGGATGAAATTCATCAGAATAACACATGGGATACATTCTATCCCGAAGTTCCCGCGGGAACGGGTACAACGCGGGTAATACCGTAGCTAGTTAATTAGTAAGCTCTTCTGGGCAATATATTTTTCGTGTTAGGTTTTTTGGTCTGTTGCAGAAATGTGTTTTCAGAATTCAGTCCTGTCCTGTACTTCTCGCAAATTACTTCACAATTTCGTAGCGGAAATTCGTGTCCAATTTCAGCGCAAAGTAAACCAACCTTCTCTTAGTACCTGTAATAACTCAAGCGAAGTCCCCTTAATGTAACCACGAGGTGAAATATCCTGTACTATGTGAAACTACATCTAAATTGGTGTAATTAAGCGTTTATGTTAAAACTTCTGGCTTTGGGTTACTGTTAATGTTTCGAGCTTGGTACTAATTACTGTGTTGTACGGGTAATCGGTATTAAATGGTTCTATTCCATCTGAAACTAATCTCGGAGCTCTATGACCAATCACAACGCTT
Source organism: Cyclophora albipunctata (assembly GCA_963082685.1). Taxonomy (NCBI): domain Eukaryota; kingdom Metazoa; phylum Arthropoda; class Insecta; order Lepidoptera; family Geometridae; genus Cyclophora; species Cyclophora albipunctata. The sequence goes on from OY720133.1 coordinate 6,140,042, forward strand.
AATGGAAATACTCCAGCCTCCGTGGTCTTGTGGTTTGAGCACCCGGCTCACGATCCGGAGGTTCCGGGTTCGATTCCCGGTGGGGAAACCTCACAAAAATCGCTTTGTGAGACTGTCCTCAGTTTGGTTAGGGTATTGCAGGCTGAATCACCTGATTGCCCGAAAAGTAAGATGATTCCGTGCTTCGGAGGGCACGTTAAGCCGTCGGTCTCGGTTGCTTTTTACGGATAGTAGTCGTTACATGAGCCACGTCAGAGGCCTTTGGCGGCTCTATAACTCTGACACCAGGATTGGTCAGGTTGACCATCCACTCGATGAAGAAGAAGATGGAAATACTAGCGCGCCCGCGGTATTACCCGCGTTGTACCTGTTTCCGCGGGATAAAAAGTAGCCTATGTCCTTTCTCAGGCTCTGGACTAACTGTGTACCAAATTTCATTCAAATCGGTTCAGTAGTTTTGACGTGAAAGCGTAACAAACCAACTTACATTCACATTTATAACAGGACTAGCCGCGCCCCGCAGTTTCACCCGCGTTGTACTCGTTCCCGCGGGAATTTCGGGATAAAATATATGGCATGTGTTATTTTGATGTTTAACCCTTAGTACTGTAAAGTTTCTTCAAAATCCGTTCTGAACTTTTTGCGTGAAAGAGTAACAAACATTTTCATACATCCCTCCTCACAAAATTTGGCATTTATAATATTAGTAGGATTTTGACACTCCCAACGCGCTATGATTGGTGAGTTGGACTCTGCTCCGGTCCACTCTGCTTCTATGCAACCGCTCCCTAAGGGCTCCCACACAAAACTGCGATGCGATGCGATGCGAATTCGCATCGCAGGAACTTGCGATGCTGTTCCATTAATTAGCGATTCTCATTTAATATATTCATCTCTTTTCTTTGTACTGTAGTAATGGCGATAGATATACCTATTTCAGTTCGTATCGCATCGCAGTTTTGTGTGGGAGCCCTAAGAAATATATTTTTATCTGAAGTTTTTTGCCATCAATAATACGGCAACAGTCAGTTTAATAAATAAAATGAATTATGAATTAAATAAACTATGTTTAATTCATAAAATGAAGTAAGATCTTTAAATAAAAATAAATAACGGTATATGTTGAAGTTTATTTAATGAAAAAATATTACTTATACAAGTGTATTAATACTAATAGTCCATCGAAAAGTTACATTTGGGGTTGCGTTTTTTAGAGGACGCAATTTTATTTTTTTGATGTGTAGGGGGGGTCAGTGTAAAGCTAAAAACAAGTTTGTGGGGTCGCCACCCTTGTCCCACGGCCGCCATTTTGAAAATAGGGGTTGAAATGGTTTTTACGATATATCTCTTAAACTATTAATTTTATTTAAAAAAAATTGTTAACATTTTTGTTGCAAATTAAATTCTCTACAACTTTGGTCCAGTAACTTTTTGTCGTAGAACTATAAATAAAAAAGTTATAAGCGAAAATGTTCAGAAATTCGAAAAGTAAAAATAAAAGACATAAGGGACATTACAGCTGCTGCTGATCCTAATACCGATCTATCGGAGGTCGTAGTTCGATTAGGTGGGTTCCATTTACTCATGTCGATCATAGGTGCGATTGGATATATCATGTCTGGTAGTGGACTCAAGGATATCTTCAAATTAATTTATGCTGAGAACTGTGTACATCACATAATGTCTGGACATGCTTATGGTAGGGCTGTACCCCACAAACTTGTTTTTAGCTTTACACTGACCCCCCCTACACATCAAAAAAATAAAATTGCGTCCTCTAAAAAACGCAAGGTTAGGCCTAAAAAATGTAACATTTCGATGGACTATAATTAAAAATATATTTTCAAATAAAGTGATTTAATCACAAAGAAAAGATAAAAATAATATTTATTTCCTTTTGTTAATCACAATTATGAGTTCTGTATTAAAATAAAATCAAATTTGCTTCAAATATACAGGGGGTAACGATAAGTGATATCACTAATGTCAACTGCATATCACTACATAGTATAAAACAAAGTCGCTTTCCGCTGTCTGTCTGTCCCTATGTATGCTTATTTCTTTAAAACTACGCAACGGATTTAGATGCAGTTTTTTAATAGATAGAGTCTTTCGAGAGAAAGGTTTATATGTATATAAATTCCCGAAATTCCCACGGGAACAGGCACAACGCAGGTAAAACCGCTTGGCGCTGCTGGTTAAACATATAAGGCCTTATTAAACGCGGTGTAACTAAAACACTATTATAATGTGTTTTGTCTCTTTTGCTCTTCAGAAAATTGCGTATGTCAGAAAGTGACAAACCATTTGATAGATAAAATGTTCTTAATAAGTACGCGTTTTTTAATATGACCCGTACAGTAAATCTTCAAGATAAGAATTTTCAATATTTTCTTGCTCAAAAAAGTAAAGGAGTATTCGAGTGAGATTACTTATCGTTTCCACCCTGTATAAGTATACTAAGTCTACGACTTACAAAGTTGCATTCGTGAATCATTTTATAAAAATGTTTTGGACAAATTTTGGTCCTCATTTTTTAAGTTTTATGTGTACTCTCTTTAAAATAATTATTATAAGTTATAACTTAAAATCTTTTAATAATTTGTTAATAATCGACTTAAAAATATGGATACTTAACTTTTACATACTTAAAGTATACTCGTACGTGTATGTTTTTAGAATAAGTTGTTTATTTTTCACAATCTTAAAGTAATTTAAGCCGCTTCACTACATAGTATAAAATAAAGTCGTCTCGAGACGACTTTATTTTATACTACACGAAAAAGATCTTTTTCGTGTCTGTCTGTTTGTCTGTCTGTATGCTTAAATCTTTAAAATTACGCAACGGATTTTGATGCGGTTTTTTGTAATAGGTAGTGATTCAAGAGGAAGGTTTTTATGTAAAAAAATTCCCGAAATTCCCACGGGAACGGGCACAACGTGGGTAAAACCGCGGGGCACGGCTAGTTTTTTATAAACCCTCTTCAACCAAAACACTGTTAAGAAGTGTTTTGTCTCTTTTGCTCTTTTGAAAATAGCGTAAGCCGGAAAGGGATAAACCATTTGATAGCTGAAATGTTGTTAATAAACTTTTATGAATAAGGCCCTTAGTATTTTACCTAATTTAATATTATACTTTATTTTATTATAATAGTTCTCTAGACTCTTGGCAATCGGATCGCATTCTAATTAGTCCTCTCAAACTAAAGTGTATAGAAAGTCTCGTAATCGGTCGGCAAGTCGGACGATTAAATACGCCTAAATTATAAACGTCTTTACGCCCGTAGCACACCTCCACTTGCGATAACGATGGAAAAGACATGGCGTAACAATTTCGCCATGTCTTTTCCATATGTATGCGAAGCGGAATATTAGCGAAACTGCCTGTTCTAACGCATAGATTTGACTATTTCTATCTCTTTCCCCGCGCGGTTTCGTGGGTTTGCTCAGAACGCCAGCCACACTTCCGCGCTCCGGCCGCCATTCAAACTACACTTGATCTCAGCGGAATTCATCCAGGCGGTTCCCGTACTCGTATTTCGCAGCGGAGGTGTGCTACGGGCATTAGATAGTAGACAATCGAAAAAAATGCAAATCGATTGCCACTTGTCTTTAGTTTCAAATGATACGTTTATATGATAAAAATACTTATATTTTATTTTTAATCTAAGATGATATTGAAATGACTTGAAACTCTTCCATAGAAAACTTCATTTAAGTTGCACCAACACCATGAAGTATGTCACCACAGCTCCAAGAACCTGGAAAATACTCCAATATATTAAAAATTAGCTATGCCCCGCGGTTTCATCCGAATCGCCCCCTTTTCTGTGAGAATTTCGAGATTTTTATTACTTATTTTATTTTACAAAAACCTTTTCCTGAAAGTAGTACCAGTTAGTGCAGTATAAAGAAGAAGAGCTCAAAAGAAAAATCATTTAAACTCTATTTTTTTTGGATGGTCACAAAATGTGGACCAATGTCGTCAATTTTCCAGCCGAAGACGATTGCTCCTGAAGAGGAAAAAGGTTTAGTGATTTTATTTTATTCTTTCCCTATCTCTAAGCTTTTTTCCTCTTCAGGAGCAATCGTGTTCGGCTGGAAAATTTAAGACATTGGTCCACATTTTGTGACCATAAAAAAAATTAGTTTATAGCTTCTGTTCTCAAACTTACCGAGGCGAACAAATCAAGTGATACAGTGAAGAACTTGGCTCCTGAAATGCTCATCGCCTTCTGGCACTGTTGGCACACGATCTGCACGAAGGTCTTCGCCTCCTCGGAGCCATCATACCATTGACAAGAGTACGCCGCCTCCATTACTGAAGAACTCTGGGCAAAGACAATTTAGTAATTATTACCATGTTATTATTAATGCTATATGGTCTAGTGGTATTTGCATTCGACTATCAAGATTGGGGACCCTAGTTCAGGGTTCAGTTCCCGAGTCGAGTTTAGTTCAAGATGAGTTAACATTGCTTAGTCAAATTGAGAAGTTGGAAATTAGGATAGGGGTGCATTTCCACCGGAGCTATGCTATACTACATTGCTATGCTTCGGTACGATTGACGGATAATGACATAGCAACATAGCCTGTATTTAGTGAAAATACACACAATAGATAGTGAAATCCATATCCAACAGTTTTAGCGAGAAAAAGAATAAACAACCATCCATCTTTGAAACTATAGTTCCACTCGTAAAAGAATGACTACATCTGTCCATTCCACCACCTATAGTTCCACTCGTAATAGAAAGCACAACATTGACTCACCTCTTCAATCAGACGGTTGCCAAATATACAAAAATGGAACACCTGTCCGAGGGTATAACTCAAATATCCAAGGGTGCTGAACGCATATACGTTTACGCCGTTGATCTGTTAAGAAAATACAACGAACATTTAATGTATACTAAATATAATAAATCTGAGTTTATTAGCTAGACGGTTGAAATTTTGACAGATGATGTATTTCTATTGCCGCTATAACAACAAATACTAAAAATAAAATAAAACAAAAATTTAAGGGGGGCTCTCATACAACAAACGTGATTTGTTTCTGTTTTTTAAAGTACGGAACCCTCCGTGCGCGAGTCCGACTCGCACTCGCCGGTTTTTTAAATACTTGTCTTAATTAGAAACAAAAAAACTTAAACAGACTTCATTCGTTTTCGAATAAAGGATAAATGAGTGAACACGGCTCAGTAATAAAACTTTGTAATTGAAATGAACATTCATCAAAGTTAAGTGGCTCGGTACAATTGAATTAATGAATATCATTCATCTCCGACGAAACGAATGGGATTGAATAAAGATGAGTGTATTTTATTTAAGACGAGACTTTGACATTAATTAAGTGGGGTAGTTATTTATATACAATAATTCTATACTTCTAATATATATAGCGGCGCCCCGCGGTTTGACCCGCGTTGGGCCGGTTCCCGTGGGAGTTTCGGGATAAAAAATTGCCTATAACCTTCCCGTTGAATGTAGTTATCCATTACAAAAAGAATTATTCTAATCGGACTGGTTATTCCCGAGATTATTAACAAACAAACAAACAAACTTATACCTCTTTATATTTAGTATATATGATATAGATTATAATCTAACAGCGCCCGCGTTTTACCCGCTTTGTGCCCGTTCCCGTGGGAATTTCGGGATGATGAATAGCCTACCTTCCCGTTGAATGTGGCTAACCATTATAAAGAGAATTATTTAAATCGAATAGATAGTTTCTGAGATTAGCCCTTACATACAAACAAAGTTAGAAAGTTTACCTCTTTATAATATACTAGCAGCGCCCCGCGGTTTTACCCGCGTTGTGCCCGTTCCCGTGGGAATTTCGGGATTTTTTTTACATAAAAACCTTCCTCTTGAATCACTCTACCTATTACAAAAAACCGCATTAAAATCCGTTGCGTAATTTTAAAGATTTAAGCATACAGACAGACAAACAGACAGACACGAAAAAGAGACGACTTTATTTTATACTATGTAGTGAAAAGCACTAACCTTTGTAGCTTGGTAGGCGAGTAGAGTCAGTGTGATTGTTGAGACTAACATATGAAACAGGAGCGCAGTTCCATAGGTGTCCCCGATCGAAGCCACTAGCCTGAGGATACAAGTAAATTAATATCAGTAGGTTGAAATAACTAAAAATATTCGATTGTCTACATTGTTAACTTTTAAATGAGACATTTTTCGTCTTCCTGGGGTGTTTAACTCGATAGTAATGATTAAATCAGTACAGGCACCTGAACTTCAAGATAAGACTTCAAGATAAACAGAATGACTGCTATTTTACTATGGAGGGGGGTAGATAATTTTATTAATGTGATTTGTCGATAAAAATCACCATATTATTTTACCCCCCTTAAGGCTCTCCGACACCGGTGACCAGACACATTGTATATTATTATTTCTTTAAACTAGGTAAAACTTAAAAACGGACAGTAAACGGACATGTCAAAATTTTAATACGAATGCTATTTAAATGCGAATATAATTAAAAGATAGGTACTTGTAAAGTTCTATAACTTATTAATAAACAGTAAAAACAATTATCAAAATCTGTTCAACCGTTCATGCGTGATGCCGTGACCTAGCCACATAGAAATTAGGATTATATTCTCACTAGCAGCGCCCCGCGGTTGTGCACGTTCCCGTGGGAATTTCAGGATGAAAAATGACTTATAACCTTCCTGTTGAATGTGGCTATCTATTACAAAAAGATTTTTTCAAATCGGACCAGTAGTTCCTGAGATTAGCGTGTCCAAACAAACACTCTGTTCACCTTTATAATATTAGTATAGATAAGATAATAATATTAATAGCTCTCCTTGTTATAAACATACCCTACTACCGCTAAAATGGAGTTCCCCGTACAATCTACTCAATAAATCTGTATTACTTACCATAAAAACTAATTACTTAAACTAAAAGCCAATAAACCGGTCATAAGTACACAACACTTGCAATGTCAATAATCGTTTGCGATATATAATTTCACGCAATTATGCCCTACATTTACCGCTTCAAGATCATTAACATATACTGGCAAGGCTTCGCGGTTCTACCCGTAAAATACCCATTTTGGTTAAAGATTTTGGAATTTAAAGTATTCCATGATATTTGTCTTAAATGTAGCTATCATATAGTGAAAGAATTTTGAAAATCTGATGTTTATTGCCAGAGATAAGGACGATCAAACAAACAAATTAAAACACTAAAGTTTGGGCTTTATGTATATATAGTAGCAGCCCGCAATTTTGCCCTCATTGTACCTGCTCTTGAAAAGATTTTGGTATGAAAAGTAACTTGTAACTTTCTCGTGAGTGTAGCTATCCAAAACAAAAAGAAAAAATTTGAGAGGTGTCAAGGGACACCCGGATGGAACGAAGTTTATTTATTATCAACAAAAATAATCGTCGCGACACCACACTGTTCAATGCGAAATAGAAAGACGTAAATATTTGGCTTGCTTTCTATAAGAGAGAGAGAGAGAGACAGACAGAGAAACATGCGCACGCCACACGGCTTACAATAACTTACTATAGCAAAAAGTGTCGTTACAACTTTTCGTCTTAATTTTTTCCGTCTAGCCCACTTTCGCAACGCGCGATATGGAACTTCGTTCCAATAAATCGAATTAGATTATTATCTTCAGAGAAAAACGCGTTCAACAAACGGACAGAAATTTAAATTCTTCAGCTTTCTTATATTAGTAGAGCACAGGTGCATCGATCCACACCATATGCTATGGTTCACATAGCAATGTCATTATTATTGACACAATGGCCTTTAAACTTTCTAGACCTTTCTAGGTTTAAGGCCGAAGGTTTTGTTTCTTTACTTAATAGTTTGGTTTAGAATATCAAACTTACTAAGCAAAGATTGATTGTATGTTTAATAACCTGAACACACTTTAGTTCAGAATGGAATTACAGTCCTGTGGTCTATGGAAACATGTGGTTTGTTTGTATGTTCGAAGTAATCTCAGGAATTATCAGTCTGATTTGAATAATTCTTTTTGTAATAGATAGCCACATTTAACGGGAAGGTTATTTTTCATCCCGAAATTCCCACGGGAACGGGTACGACACGAGTAAAACGGAGGTGTAACGCGGGGTGCTGCTAGTAATAATATAAAGAAGTGTTCATTATACAAAACTTTTGGTCTGCCACAGAATTTTTTGTCTACCACAGACTTTTTCCCGGGTTCAATTCCTAGGTGGAGCGAAAACATGTTTAGTACTATTCAAACATGCCTCGGGTTTGAGATCACCAACGCACATAAGGCAAGCGCGGTGATTACGCCTAATCCTCCTCACTGTACTGATATCTTCAGTGAGATACAACAAATTTGCTTTCGACACGGGATTGAATGCGGGACCGCAGTCATAGCAGGCGAGTGCACATTCCACTAGACCACCGAGGCGTTTCAAATGTAATCTTCTAATACTCACCTCACAACATGCTTATGTCTCTCCACCCAATACTTGATAGCTGATCGAGCCAGCATCTCCTGCTTCTGCGTCAATCCGTTTGGATTGTTCAGGTTGGATTGCCCGAAGTTCTGCAGTCTACCGCCAGCACCTCTCAAGTTCATACCGAAGTCCTGCTGGGTGGAGTATATGCCGCGGATGTCCAGGTCAGTTGTTTCAGGTATTTTTTCTGATTTTTCTGGTGGAAGATGAAAGGAAATGTTGAAAAGGATAAGAAAATGATCGTGTCTGTGGAACAGTGCTGTGACATCGACTTGCTTGGTTCGTTTACGGCTAGTGCCAATGTCAAAATTTGATTTGCTGGAATCAAAACTAGACGATGCCATAGTACAGCGATAGCCGAGGCACATTTTTTTTATAAGAATTTTTTCGTTATAATTTTATAACTCAAGAACGGAACCTATCCAAACCAAATTTAGGCTTTGTTTGGACTATTTAGTAGATGGTTTATGTGAAGTTTGCACAAAATCGGTTGAGAGGTTCTTCAATTCAACGCGGGTGAAACCGCGGGATGCAGCTAGTACTAGTATAAGAACAATTATCCACTATAATTTTTCCAAATCAGATTCTTGGTATCCATCTTTTGGTCCTACCTGAAGAGTTAACCCGGAACAGCTCAGCAGTGTTAGGTCTATAAGTGTCCAGAGACGCGCTGAGCTCCATCAACGGCTTCATGATAGCCTTCAGATGCTGGAGCTGTTCGCAGGCGAAGATCAGCCAGGAACAGAACATGACGTCCATCAGGTTGGCCGTGATCATTGAGAAGAGGAGCCAGTAGATCTGGAGCAATGAGATGAAAAAGTGAAGTGTTTCACTGCAAGGCTGTACCATGAAAGATACCTGATAATATTAGTACAGTGAGGGCAATGGGTAGTGTTTTTGCTTCTGCTTAAATATAAAAAATAAAGTATATAGCCTGCGACGTCCCTCTGCCGGGCAAAGGCCTCTCATCACACTGAAGATATCAGTACAGTGAGCTCGATTAGGCATAATCACCACGCTTGCCAAATGCGGGTTGGTAATCTCAAATCTGAGCCATGTTTGAAAAGTAGGAAACATGTTTTCGCTCCACCCGGGAATCAAACCCGGGACCTCAGTTTTGGCAGGCGAGTGCACATACCACTAGACCATCGAAGTAGTTCTGCTTTAATATAATACCAAAAATAATAAAAATTCAGGACAACATGCCATGTCAGAGGCCTTTGGCGGCTCAATAACTCTGACACCAGGATTGGTCAGGTTGACCATCCCCTCGATGAAGAAGAAGGACAACAAAGTGTATAATCTCATCTTCAAGTTAAACTAATGTTCACCTGGAAAACAAAAGCGAAGATGTACATTGCTCCGTGCATAGCGTCGAAGGGGTACCAGGCTTTCAGAGGCAGGCGAGGGGCGTCGATGGAGAGCGTCTCATTGGTTTCCTTGTTGGTGATGTAACGGACAGATTCGCCGAAGAAAGTTAGCACTATCCAAGCTGGAACAGAAGGTAAGATTAATATGTTACTCTTTTACGCAAAAACTACTAAACGTATTTGGATGAAACTTTACATTTTACTCCCAAATTCCTGCAGGAACGGGTACAACGCGGGTAACATTACGGGGCGCAGCTAGTTGATAAGTTAGAAAACCCAAACAGCAGTCTTAAAAACTGTACTCACAAACAACTGAAAGCACAGTCATTCCGCAGATGAAGTAGAGAAGTCTCCTCATCTTCGTCAGCGAGAGCTGATGATAACGAGCATCGGACTCCGTGAAGAGTGGATGACTGTTCGACTGGTTCCAGACAGCCAGGGTCCTAGGGGAAAAGGGAGTTTGGATTAACCTGATGAACCGTATTTCTAAAGAGTTTCACACTTCCTTCATACATTCCGAGTTGGTCAGTGGCCAACCCTGGTGTCGGAGTTTTTAGACCGCCTAAAGGCCTCCGACATGGTCTGACGATTGAAACAACCGGTGCCGACTGCTTAACGTGCCCTCCAAAGCACAGAAGCGCTCGATTAGGAATGCCACTTTCAGTCACCCCATCCAAGTAGGGGTCGAGCTGCACTTTGCTTAACAATCACAATGAACTAACATCGCTTATTCATACTACGCCTCGAGTGCTTCACACTAATGAAATGCTTCACACTAAAGCCGAAGCATTTAATTTTGTTTGTTTGTTTGAACGCGTTTATCTCAGAAACTACCAATCCGATTTGAATAATTCTTTTTGTAATAGATAGCCACATTCAACGGAAAGGTAATAAGCTATTTTTTATCCCGAAATTCCCACGGGAACGAGCACAACACGGGTTTAGCCGCGAGGCGCTTTATTACATTTGTATAGATGTAATAAAATATCAATTTGATTTATTCATGAAAAAGCAGATATATCAAATTGAGAACCCTCTTCCTTTTTTGAAGTCAGTTAAAAAGAGATAAGTATTTAAATGAATTATGCATCGCGATTTTATACGCGTAGCATGAAATGGCGTAAACTCTAACTCAACTATTGGAGATAAAAACTTTACGACACTTGAAAGTTATATGGTGACAGAGGCGTGATAAAATACTATAAACTTTATATGTGGGCGAATAGAATTTATATTATTTAATGTTTACCCTTGATCCGTTGAAGCTGCCGCTAAGCTACATTATTCGGTTAGATCTTTTTCGATTGCAACCCAAATTCGGTCACCGACCAATAATCTTTTTTTTTAAAGTATTAGCCTGTAATGCCCCTCTGCTGTACAAAGGCCTCTCATCTCACTGAAGATATCAGTACAGTGAGGAGGATAAAGCGTAATCACCAAGCTTGCCTAATGCGGGTTGGTGATCTCAAACCCGAGCCATGTTTGAAAAGTAGGAAACATATTTTCGCTCGTACCGGGAATCGAACCCATGACCACAGTCTTGTAAAAAGGTATTCGCTGGCTGTCAGTATAAAGAGTAAGTGTTGATGTAGTCGGTGAACTAATTCGGTTTACTAATTCGGTCAAACTATAAGTGGTTGGTGAATTCGGTGACCGTTGTGTTAAGAGATAGCTTGACAGACAGACTGACTTTCGCACTTAAAATTATAAAATGTTTGTTTGGATGAAACTTTACACCAATATAATAATAATCCGAGTCAAAGGATAAATGTTATCCCCAAATTCACCCGCAGAAACGGATAGAACTTAGGTAAAACCGTGACGCGCTCCTAGTAAACATACAAATACAATGGATGAGAGAGCTGGAATAAGGGCTGAAACTGCGTTAAGCGGGTGCCCGCGCGGTTTCATACAAAAGCGAACCGTTGCGAGCGCCCGTTGCGTGCACCCGTCGCGTGCGCCCGTCGCGTGCGCCCGTCGCGTGCGCCCGTCGCGTGCGCCCGTCGCGTGCGCCCGTCGCGTGCACCCGTCGTGTGCGGTTTCATACAAAAGTAAAACGTCGCGTGCGGTTTCATACAAAAGTGAACCGTCGCGTGCGCCCGCTTAACGCTGATTCGGCCCTAAAGTCATTATAGCTGGAATGTCGAAATAACTCTGAAAAGCAACTGACATTTACATTAGTTATTTACTTCTTTGTTCTACGAGTAGCATACGTTCCTTATGCCCCATTTAGACGGGGAGAGTTTCTCGTCTCGAAGATACAATTATCGAAGGAATATAAAACATTTTTTTCGTCTAAACAATCGCTCTCCTCGCTCGTTGCCTTGGGCGACAATTGCCTTGCAATGGAATATTATTATGTCCGTGTAAACAGAATTTCAAAGCAAAAATCGTATTTCGAGATTTTATTAAAACGATTCAAGCTGATTAGTACGATACTCGTATCAACTTGAAAATATGTCACAGGAGATCGTGTTTATACAAGTCGAGACTCTCCTAAGCAAGAATCTGCTTACTATACTTTTGTTGTGTAAACAACCATAGGCAATTATCGCCTAGCGATAAGTCATATGCGAATCTCGTATGACATAATCGTAGGCGAGATTTTAGTTCTTGCCTGTATGTAAACATTTTGATACGATTGTGTTATGGCGATTATTGCTTGTGATAGTAGCGTATGGTTTCTCGTAAGGAAACGTACGAGAAACTCTCCCCGTCTAAATGGGCCTTAAGTTAAAGATTTCTTTCCGAATACCTTTATGAATGTCGAAAGAGATTCCAATACAAAGAAATACCTGTAGTTGTATTTCTTAAGACAAAACCAACTGAAGCTTTGTGTTGCGACGTACTGAATACGTGGTTTTAAAGGGCGGTCCACACACGTCAGAAATACGTAAAGTCAGGGCTGATACGTTGTCTATCAATGAATTTAACATTTCAGTTCTTTTCAAGATCGCAAGAGTCATAGTGCAATGACAACGATTGTTTTTATCTGTATTCTAAGTTTAAAAATAACACATAATTGTGTACTAGCAGCGCCCCGCGGTTTACTCGCGTTTTACCCGTTCCCGTGGAAATTTCGGGATAATATAATAGCCTATAACCTTCTCGTTGAATGTGGCTATCTATTACAAAAAGAATTATTCAAATCGGATGGTAGTTACTGAGATTAGCCCGAACATAAAAACAAATAAAATTAAAATTTGTAGCTTTTTTTAATATTATAGTATAGACTAGCAGCGCCCCGCGGTTATACCTGCGTTGTGTCCATTCCCAGGGCAATTCCAGGAATTTTAATACATATAAACCTTTCTCTTGAATCACTGTATCTATTAAAAGAAATTGCGTCAAAATCTGCGCAGTAGTATTTGAGTTTATCGCAAACAGATAGACAGACTTTGTTTTATAATATGTAGTTATGAGCTGATGTTTGATTTTTTAATTTTTCGCTGTCACTGCATCATGGCTGCATCCTTATACGTGAAGAACTTAGTTTTGAAAATTAAACAGAGAAGCCAATCCTCTGTATAGTTTTAAACGTCATTAAATGCAGAAAGCGGCTTATTACTAACGAACTTCCTTCTATTTTACTGACTAGCAGCGCCCCGCGGTTTTACCCGCGTTGTGTCCATTCCTGTGGGAATTTCGGGATGAAAATTAGCGTATGTTACTCGTGGATAATGTAGCTTTCGAATGGTGAAAGAATTTTTAAAAACGGTCCAGTAGTTTTTGAGCCTATTCATTACAACCAAACAAACAAAGTTTTCCTCTTTATAATATTAGTGTAGATATGTAGTGTAGATTATATCACTGACATGACGCGTAGTAGCTCGTGGCGTAGTTTGACTAACCAATGTTAGTTCATTGCGATTGTTAAGCAACGTGCAGCTCGACCTCTACTTGGATGGGTGACCGGCATTTCTATCTAAACGCTACCGTGCTACGGAGAACACGTTAAATTGTCGGTCCCGGTTGTTTAAATCGTTAGTAGGAGTTCTTAAGGAGGTCTAAAAATTCTGATACCAGATTTGGCCACTGACCTACTTGAATTTACTTTACTGACGTGACACTCAATTCACTGACGCGTGTAGTTCAACCTTTACTCAGTTCACTCAAAGGAAATATTTTCATTGTCTCCGAGCTTTCTGTGGGCTTTTAACCTCGCGGTTTCAAAAGCTTTTCTGGGACATGTTTATTCACATTTTCATTACCCTTTACAAGCTTTTATTTGACTTGCAATGTTTTAGAAGATGGTACATTCAGTAAATCAGTGAAAATCTGAATAATGTTTTCAGCGCTCGTGACGTAGCTTAGCTAAGCGATATTACTCATTGCGATTGTTAAGCAACGTGCAGCTCGACCCCTACTTGGATGGGTGGCCGATAGTGGCATTTCTATCTGAGCGCTACCGTGCTTCGGCGGGCACGTTAAATTGTCGGTCCCGGTTGTTTCAATCGTTAGACCATGTCGGAGGCCTTGAGGCGGTCTTAAAACTCCGACACCAGGGTTGGCCACTAACCTACTAGAACGTACGTACTGATTTCTCGTTAAAATATCGATTCTGGTTTTCATCTTTGTGTGTCCGTTGTGTGAACTTTTACAAAAGTCGGTAGGTTAAGTATTAGCCTGTAATATCCCACTGCTGGGCAAAGGTCTCTCATCACACTGAAGATATCAGTACGGTGAGGGGGATAAGACGTAATCAACGCGCTTGCCAAATACGGGTTGGTGATTTCAAACCCGAGCCATGTTTGATAAGTAGGAAACATGTTTTCGCTCGACCCGGGAGTTGAACCCGTGCCCCGGAGCTCCGTAAAACACCGCTCCGCTTTAACGGCCACAAAAACGGGACAAATGTATCCACATGGATATAATTTTTAATCCATCATTACAAATGAGATGTTTCGCGTGGTTACACATTCCCGTGTCTCAATGTATCAAGCTCAAAATGTTGCTCGGAGTAACATACAAACCGCGTAACAGATTAAAATACATCCTACTTCCTACTAATAATATTATAAATGCGAAAGTTTGTGAGGATGGATGTATGGATGTATGTTTGTTGCTCTTTCACGAAAAAACTACTACACGGATTTGGATGAAACTTTACAGTAATATAGGTTATACAGGGTGATTACGGGGTCGTGGAGCAAGAAAGAAGCATTTAACTTACTTTCTCCTAAGCATCACGATAGGTTAGGACTAACAGTACACCAGCGACTTATTTTAGTCAGCAAAAAAAACTGCGATAATTCGAGATCATGGTCACCCTACTATTTCTCAAGAAAACTTATATGTCAAGTAATATTAAAAGTAGGGTGACCACGCATTTTGAGTCAATAATAATTTTTAAATAAAAATGCGTAAATAACGAATCATCTTTGTTTAAATTAAAATAAATACAGGTAGCATCGCAATCATTTATTTACTGAGTCAGAAAAAAATGGTTGGGATCACGACCCCGAAATCACCCTGTATATCAGAATAAAATATGGGACACATTTTATCCCGAAATTCCCGCGGGAACAGGTACAACGTGGGTAATACCGCGAGGCGCGGCTAGTCCAACGTGGCTAGTCCGAATTTCGGGATAAAATGTATTCCATATTTTATTCTGATATAAAACCTATATTACTGTAAAGTTTCATCCAAATCCGTTCAGTATTTTTTTGCGTGAAAAGTAACAAACATACATCCTCACAAACTTTCACATTTATACTATTAGTAGGAACCTATATTTCTCATCATCTTACAAGATCACTTTAACAACGTAATAAAATAATCAATACAAAATAATTGATTTTACGACATTCTTAAGAGTAAAGTGGGGTAGTTAATACACGAGTAAACAAACTCTGTCCTTCGTGTCTGTATTTAGCCTATCATCCCCTAAATGCGGACATCTAAATAATTCAAACACTTACAAATAAATTATTTCATTAAATTGAAGTAATAAAACGAATTGCTAAGGCCTTCATACACACAAGCGTTTTTAAAAACGCGGTTTTAATTCTCTGACGCATAACAACGTTAAAAGATTTTTTCTTTTATTGCAACAAAATAAAGAAGTTTTTACCCGTTTCGTACGTTATTCCTTATATACAATGTCAAAGATATTTTTACATGCCTTAAAAAGTATTAAAATGGGGCAAATTCACTACTAACCGCCGCACTCAGAGAAGTTCGTTAAATCGACACGTAAATAAAACGTATTTTCTCACACATTACATGTCAAAATCACTTATTAAATCTCTACTAAGAAAGCATTCGAAATCTCTGAGTACGGGCGTAAGTATATATTCACACTACTTGGTCTTCTGGTCTTTAGGAATAAAGTTTAAAACGTCATCTCAGTATTTAAATAAGCGCTATAAAAGTGCGTTAAAATAACGCAATATTAAATAACGTCTGGTCTTTAGGAATTGAGGTTCAAACATCTTTTCATTATTTAAATGAGTGCTATAAAAGTGCTCAATATTGCATTAAAATAACATAATGTTGCGTTAAAAAAACGCTATATTTAGCGACTAAAATAGAAAACGCTCGTGTGAATCGGCCCTAACATCAATACCAAATTTAATTAAAATTGCTTTCGGTTTCGATTTCATTTCTTATTTGAAGGTATTTCACTTTGATCCTGAATTTAAAATGGTTCTTCAATTTGATATTGCCTTTATGTTAAGTGGGACTTGCATTACCACCTTTCGCTTCTTTTATTACGGAAATTATAAAAAACCGGCCAAGCGCGAGTCAGACTCGCGCACGGAGAGTTTGTTCGATGGGAGCCCCCCTTGAATATTTGTTTTATTTTATTTTTAGTTTAGTTTAGTTTATTTTAGTATATGTTGTTATAGCGGCAATAGAAATAAATAATCTGTGAAAATTTCAACTGTCTAGCTATCACCGTTCTTGAGATACAGCCTGGTGACAGACGGACGGACGGACAGCAAAGTCTCGGTAATAGGGGGCCCTTTTTACCCTTTGGGTACGGAACCCTAAAAATAGATTACACAAACCTTAGCCCAGACTGTTTAAAGACTGTCTATAGAACTTAAGAAGTGCACGATGATGACGCCTAAGGTGTTCCGGTAGCGACTGTAGCAGCAGACAGCAAGGTTCAACATTGCGTTAAGCGTGCGCCGGTCGCGTGCGCCCGCCGCGTGCGCACGCTTACTATTCCACGGTTCACTTTTGTAATATGGAACCGCGGCGTGCGCACGCGCTTAACGCAGTGTCGGCCCTTACTACCGACCGCAAGCACCACTACTGGCTTCTATCCATCTATGAAATTTCGAGCGCAGCGCCGCTGCTGCTTGCAGTGGGCAGTTGCTGACTCCTGCTGCGGTCGGTACCGAAACCTTAACAGTCATTTTTATTTTTTGGTTGCATACTTTTTTGTCCATGCGCCTGCCTAGATTAGGGTCCAAGGTCCAATTCTTGGGTTGAACTCGGGTTTGAGATCACCGCAATACGCAAGATTGGAGATGGTGACTCCGCCCAAAGGTCCATTGTTCAACAGTTCCAGCGAAACTGTACGAAGGACTACTGAGCAATCACATGCGTAACCAAAAGATTTCGACAATGTCAATTCGTTATTTGATAATCCCAAAACGCTGTGTTTGGTTATTCTGGTTCCGCACCGCTCCGCTCGTCTTCACTGCACTGAATTTAGTCAGTAAGATGAGAGTCTTTTGCCCAGATATTATGAACATTGTAGGCTTTACTTCACTACATATGTAGTATAAAATAAAGTCGTCTCTTTTTCGTGTCTGTCACACTGTTTGTCTGTCTGTATGCTTAAATCTTTAAAATTACGCAACGGATTTTGATGCGGTTTTTTGTAATAGGTAGAGTGATTCAAGAGGCAGGTTTTTATGTAAAAAAAAATCCCGAAATTCCCACGGGAACGGGCACAACGCGGGTAAAACCGCGGGGCGCTGCTAGTTACCATTAAAAGCTATTTGGTCTGTTACACTAACCTAAAAAAAATACTAAATTGTCTGGCCTAGTGTAAACTATTTTAAACTTACCTATAAAAACTCTTTGCATTCACAGCGAAGTAGAATAGCTTTATAATCGTATGAGTGAAGAACAGGATGGTTATGGTGTTGGCTGTCAGTTCGTTGACCTCTTCAGAATATTGCGCCATGTTAATTCCCATACAAACAAAATGTATGAAGATTAGGAATGCATGAACTGAAGCGTAGACTTTACGGAGAAGCGCTGACATGCCCGCATTGTCTGAAAGATATCGTTGATGTTACAGCGTGTAGATTGTACGAGTTAGCTAGTGGAAGGTTAGCCAGCCAATAGGCCAGTGGTCGAGCGAGTTATTTGACGACTGGTCTCTTAAGTTTAAGCGATTACTACCCATTTTGAATTGAAATTACGTTTGGAGATACACTTCGCTTTTATTACTTTTATACACATTTAGAAGACTGACAATTTTTATGATATCTACTCTTATATAAATAAAAATCAATCATGGTTCGTTAGTCTCGCTAACACTCGAGAACGGCTGGATTAACTGATTTTTGGTTTGAAATGTTTGTCGTAATCCAGGGAAGGTTTAAACGGTAAGCATTGGGGCAAGCAAACCGCAGGGCACGGTTAGTCTTCAATAAGATTTACCTTTGCCCAGCAGTGGGAAATTATCGAATACTTTACTTTACTTCATGAAACAGACCCCTCATGTACGAGTATACTAACGAGTATGATTCAAAGAAAAAATCTCTAAAATCTAAAATCTCTTACCATCATAGTAGTTGAAGAGAAAATGTCCTGCAGCCTGCATCAACTTGATGTTGGGCATCAGGTCGGACACCAGGCCCTGAGCTTTCACTTTGGCCATCATCTAAGAACAAAGAAAAGTACTGTAAAAGCCTGTATCATCTTACAGGACATAAGCGTTTAGATAGCTGCGTGTGTGGAGCTGTCCAAACCATGTCTCACTAACTACTGGTCCCAACAGCCCCGTTTCCTGCACTATTGAGGATCTTTGGAAGGTAAATGACAGTGCAATAGACCTGGCCAAATTCTGGTCTAAAAATATTAACTTAAAATAACCATCTTGACTCGATAAGAAGAAGAACGTTTGAGTTATGGAAAATTTATCGAATTTACTGTTAGATCTTACAGTGCGTTTTAAAAGTGGAGC
Organism: Cyclophora albipunctata; assembly: GCA_963082685.1. Lineage (NCBI taxonomy): Eukaryota > Metazoa > Arthropoda > Insecta > Lepidoptera > Geometridae > Cyclophora > Cyclophora albipunctata. The sequence goes on from OY720133.1 coordinate 6,159,058, forward strand.
AAAGGGGTGCGAAGCCCAATTGACCAATCACAACGCGTTTCGTAATGCACAGTGATTGGTCTATTAAACTACGCACCACTCCGCTCCGCTTTTATGAAAATGCCTGCTGTATAGTAACTAACTAGAAACATAGAAGACTAAAATACCATCGATGACAAAGTTCAGACAAGTTACCGTTTAACATATTGATTATTATGTCAAAATCGATAAAATTAACCGGTTTTTTTATTGGCACAAAAAAAAATTAAAAGAGACGACAAGGGCGTAGGGGAGGCGATGCACTGGAGCGCATCGCCTCCCCTACGCCCTTGTCGTTGGCGCACATGAGGTCATTTAGGGTGCAATTTTGAGGGTTCAATGTTTCATGTTATTAAAAAAGTTCGTTAGTTGCATCGTTTTTTTTATGAAAGAGGCTTCGCTTATTTATCAGCTATTAATACTATTAAAAACTAAAGGTTAAATTACAAAATTATATTACATAGTCTTATTTAAACTTACACGATTTGAACACATAGTAAACGTACTCACACGGGTTTTTCGCGTTAGAAAGTTAATAAAGCAAGTAATAAGTTACTTTTTATTTCCCGACGTTTCGAGGGTCAGTTCAGCCGCGACCACGAGAGGTGCAATCCCCTTACCCCTTACCCCAAAATTATATAACGTTTAAAAAATATTACCATTACATTTTTCCGTAAGTACTTACAAAATTCTGTAACCGCTTTTTGAAATATCAATTTATATTTTCATACTAATATACATAAATCCCCGAAGTTCCTTTTTATTGCGGTAAAATATTATTTTAAAACTAACAAAATGAATTGAAATACCAACCTTGAAATCTCAAATTAATTACAACTGTTCCCAACAAAAATTATTACTGAAATATTTTTCAATCTATCCACAAACTATATCAAGCCCATTTTTTAACCAACAATTAAAAAGGAGACACGTGCGTTCGTCGCACAATCTAAATTGAAATGATAGATTATTTTCAGTGTCATTACATTTGCAGTGACGTATCCTTAGTCAATAATATAATAGAGACGAACAGTCTGTTTGTCACAATGTCTGTTAGTTATTTGTGTCACATTAATATTCTATAATAATAATATACTCGGACAAATTCACACACGGTAAATTAGACACAAACTAAGCTCTAAGCTTGTATTATGGAATCTAACTAACTGATACTACTAAATATACATACACAAATAAGAATATATAAATATACAATTTTACAAAAAACACAAAAGTCTGTATCGATTAAGTCATAAGAAATACAAAAGCCTGTATCAATTAAGCCATAAGAAACACAAAAGCCTGTATCGATTAAGTCACAAGAAACACAAAAGCCTGTATCGATTGAGTCACAAGAAACGCAAAAGAATGAATCGATTACCTAAGTCATAACAAATACAAAAGCCTGTATCCATTAAGTCAAGAGAAACACAAAAGCCTGTATCAATTTAGTCTAGAGACACACAAAAACCTGTATCGGTAAAGTGAAGAGAAACCCACAAAAGCCTGCATCGATTAACTTATGAGATACACAAAAGCCTGTATCCATTAAGTCACAAGAAACACAAAAGCCTGTATCCATTAAGTCACAAGAAACACAAAAGCCTGTATCGATTAAGTAAGAGTTACACTAAATACTCGGCTTAAAGCGAGTAAAACCGTTAACCGATACTAGTATCAATGTGAATCGACACATGGTACCAAGTTGTGTGTCTTCATTTAAATAATAAATGTCGGTTACTTTTAATTGTGTCTGATCGATAGAATGTGTCTTATTTGTTTTCCAGTATTTAGATTATCATCTCCATTCCAATCTAACTAGCAGCGCCCCGCAGTTTTACCCGCGTTGTGCCCGTTTCCGTGGGAATTTCGAATTTTTTTTTACATAGAAACCTTCCTCTTGAATCACTCTACCTATTACAAAAAACCGCATCAAAATCTGTTGCGTAATTTTAAAGATTTAAGCATACAGACAAACAGACACGAAACAGAGACGACTTTATTTTATACTATGTAGTGATATGTAGTGATTGCAGCATTTGATTTGAAAGCTGATGTTTGTATTTGAATAACACGGAAATTGCTCATTTCATGGAAGGATTCAATTTTATAACCTTGCGTCTAGACACGTAATATTTTCTAGAATTGTCAGGTTCTTTTTCAATTGGTTTCAAAATGGTTCTATTCCTGAATGATCCCTTCATCTTCTACGTGTGATAACATGTTATTATGATGTATTGTTAAATATTTTTGTACTGGTTTCTTAAGTTTAAGCAAACACTACTCATTTGTGGTGTCTTCTGTGAGCACGGTTCCTGTAAAGGGGCCGAAACGTCAGATAAAAATGTAAAATAAAAGCGAAGTGTATCCGTAAACGTAATTTTTAATATATTTGTATTTTATTAATGTCAATTTTTCCACTGTGAAAATAAATTAAATAAATACAATTTTGATCCCATTTCTGATTTCTCCCGTTCTCAACGGATATCATTCATAGTTCATTCTATACCCATTTAATCATTTTCATTAGTTATTCCATTCTCATTTGATCCCCAAGCAATCTTCTTCCAAAATCGTTCACGTTGAATATTATTCATTAATTTAAAAGTTTCAAATAGGTTAGTGGCAAACCCTGGTGACGGGAGTTTTTTAGACCGCCTGAAGGCCACTGATACGGTCTAAGGAATTAAACTACAGGGACCAACTGCTTAACGTGCCCTTCGAAGCACGGTAGCGCTCAGATAGGAATGCCACTATCGGCCACCCATCCAAGTAGGGGTCGAGCTGCACGTTACTCAACAATCGCAATGATCTAACATCGCTTAGTCAAACTATACCACGAGTTGAAAATAAACAGCTTTAACAGAATTATTGGATTGGATGCAAAATTGGCGTAGCAAAAGTTTAAATTCGTAGCAATGCAGTTCCGTAGCATGTTTTGTTCGTAGCACATTGTCGTAGTCACGTATCGAATTCGTAGTCTTCTCGTAGCCGTTTCGTAGCAAACCAAATTTACACAATGTATATTGAGAAAATATTTTTGTTCTGTAAGTAGGTACTTTATCCTTAGCTGGCATATATACTAGTATATAATATACATCTAATATATTAAATTCTCGTGTCACGGGGTGCGTGGTTGAATTCCTCCGAAACGGCTCGACCGATTCTCATGAAATTTTGTGTGCATATCGAGTAGGTCTGAGAATCGGACAACATCTATTTTTCAACCTGAAATTCCCGCGTTAACGGGTACAACGCGAGTGAAACCGCGGGGCGCAGCTAGTATATATATAATTTATTTAGTTTGTCGCTTAGATAGAGCAAGTTGGCAATGACCAAGTTTACTTGACACGTGTGACGACTGACGACACACAAATACTTAGGGCCTTATTCATGATCGTTTACTTAAAGCATTTAAGCTATCAAATGGTTTGTCCCTTTCCATCATACGCAATATTCCAAAGAGCAATAAAGACAAAACACTTTAAAACAGTGATTTAGTTTTATGAATAAGGTGGATAAACGCTTAGACGCATATAAATATTTTATACGATCACCCTTGAGCTATTACTTGGGTAGGTATTTGTACAAACATACATATTTTTAACCTATTGTCTTAGTGTGCATCATGGTGCGCGTCAAAATCCTGTTATAATTCTCTTTGGAGAACATCATGGTAAATTTGAGTCATCATAAATTTAAGAGCAAGGCTCTTGTCGGTGAGTCCGATGCAAACTTCTCCATCTACTCCTGTTCAGTGCAAGTTCCTTCACACCTCTATAAAACATGACAGACACTTTTTCTTTAATCTGACTCATGTAACTATGATTCTAGGCCTTCCCCTACGTCGCTTTAAATAGAGAAAAATCACAGGATGTTTATATAAGAGGAAGCTGTGATATTATTTAATACTAATTTATACTCCAGCTAATAACGGCACCGCCGCCCCAATTAATTAACACGGTTAATCTGCAGGGGTATGAATATTGAAAATTTCACGGAGGGAGGTAAGGGGGGTAATGGGCTTAAAACAGCTGATTAAAATCTAATACCTGTGTTTTACTGTGCCAACATTGCTCGTTTACTGTGTTTACGTGCAAAAGTTTGTGAGCAATATATGTTGTGAAGATTGTTGGTAACATTTGAAGTTAATAAAAGAACTTCGAAAAATGAGAAGTTTTAAAATTGGAATGTTTTAAAATTTAAGTTTGGAATGTGTTACCTTTGAAGCGGAGCGGAGCTGTGCTGAGCTCAATCAGCCAATCACAACATAATATTTTTTTTAAGGGGAACTACGATTACTCATGCACTTCGCTTTTATTTTACATTTTTATTTCACGTTTCGGCCCCTTTACAGGACCGTAGTCACAAAAGACTTTGACAGTGTCAAAATCTTTACGTTATGCATTGTGATTGGTCAAATGAGCTTCGCACAGCTCCGCTTCGCTTAAATAGAAACACACTCTACTATAGATAATACATAAAACAAACTATTTTGAGTCACTAAACTACTCGAAATGAAATTAATCAAGTATCAATCACAGAGCACTTGGTATTTCCATCTGAGGCCTACCCTGATTTTGAAGAGTCATTTGTTTCTGTCGGTCCAAGCTGCTTCATTTATTACACTGTGTTGAATTACAAGACAGTTAAGTACTCCAACACTAGAGCTGGTCTCTAACCTACTCGTAATATTGTTCTGTGATTGTACACAAAGATAATCTATGAACCTCAACTTTCCTTTTTTCCTGAACTCAGCTTAAAGTAATCGAAAAGCCAATTGTCACAGTGGCATGTGAGTGCGCTTACTGTGTTGGGGGTTGCGGATTCGATTCAATCAAGTCAACAATATGTGCAGACATAGTTGTTGGCGAGGACGTCTGGGTGTCAATTATATATTATTCATATAAAGTATTTGTGTATGTATATGTAGTAGTATCAGTTAGTTAGATTCCATAACACAAGCTTAGAGCTTAGTTTGGGTCTAATTAACCGTGTGTGAATTTGTCCGGGGGATGTGCGGGTAAAGGTAGAACTCTGTCCTATACAGTCTAGAATTTGGCTCCTTTCTTTTTAAGTAATACTTTTTCTCACTTGTTTGTTTGATTACTAGCCATGCCCCGCGGTATTACCCGCGTTGTACCGGTTCCCGCGCGAATTTTAGGATTAAATGTATTTCATGTTCTATTCTAATGTATAAACTATGTTACTGCAAAGTTTCATTCAAATCCGTCCAGTAGTTTTTTCGTGAAAGAGTAACAAACATAAATATATCCATCCTCACAAACTTTCGCATTTATAATATTAGTAGGATTTAATTTGGGCTTTTCTGGTAGTATTAATATAACTGTACCATAATTTTGGCCAAACGCTTCAAAATCTCAAAATAAAGACCCGAAACTCATCCTTTCAAATCTCAATTCATTGTTTCAAAGCCACCATCCCAAAGTTTCATTTACATTGAAAATGCTCCTGAATCTTATCTCCAAGGCAATAGGATCTATATCCGCATAAAATTCAGAAATTAATGATAATAAGTTAATAAACTCTAGAGCGGACACCATTTCGATTTTAATTAGAGAGAAACAGAGATTTAATTAGAGAATGGACGTCTTGATGGCTCCTTGTTTTCAACCCCTGCAGCAAAGAGGGTTGCAAAAGATATTTCCAATTTGCTGCGTGTGTATTTTTGATAGAAATGCCGGGGGTGCGTAGATACATAGGGTAAATATGGCAGGAATACCCTATCTTATGTAATAATATTGGTCATCCGTGAGAAAAATATTTTGTTTGTGTTGACAACGTCAAAATATGTAAGAATTCTAAAAGTATTGCACAGTTAGGAGCCTAACTTTAAAATATGAATAAAAATATCCTGCTAATAATATAAATGCGAAAGTTTATGAGGATGGATGTATGTATGTTTGTCTCTTTCACGAAATAACTAATATATGGATTTGGATGAAACTTTACAGTAATATAGGTTATACATCAGAATAACACATGGGATACATTTTATCCCGAAATTCCCACGGGAACGGGTAACACCGCGGGGCGCGGCTAGTGTATAAATAATGCTTTTAACAAATTTGTTCATTAGTCGTCTGAGTGAACTTCAATCAAATATAATTGACTTTATTCGACTAAAATTTAAATTGTATCAATTTGAAGTGTCTATTTCTCTGTCAGTTTAGAAATTGTTTTGACTTTGACTTCTGTAGTATTTCATAAAATTGCTCTAAAGCTTTAAAATTGCACTCTATTTGAGAAAAAATATCCAAAATTGCAATAATATCAGAACATTTTTTTAAGTGAAAACTTCTTTAGCGTGTTGCGCACTTTCTTTGTGATAAGTAAAAAAAATTAAACTCGCGTCAGAACACGTGACCTGATCGAAAATTCGAAATACGTTTTGACGTTAATATTCAAGTTTTCGCTTCTGCCGGCACTCCCGAAAAGCAACTCGTTGATTTTTTTTATACATAATCTGTCAAATATCAACCAACTTTTAAGCCGCGTTTCCATTATGCAAGTGACTTGCATACAAGTTGCAAGTTGCATGCAAATTGTATAGTGGAAACCACAACTTGCAAACAAGTTGCAACTTGTATGCAATTAGGTTTGAACTTGTACGCGCAACACTCAAGTCAGCTTATTTGCATACAAGTTGCAAGCGCATGTGCTCGTGTAAAATGACTGCTAAGTGGGATACTGAGAAAACAGTAATATTTATTGAAGAATATCATAGACATGATTGTCTTTGGGAACCACAGCACGTCTCCTACTCATGGTGAACACTGTACAACTAGGAAAACTAACTTGTATGCCACTAAAATCTTGTATGCAAACTCCTTGCACACAAGTGTGACGTCATACATGCATGCAAGCACTTGCATAATGGAAACGCTCCTTTAATAAGAAATCATTTGACGTCTGTCATCATTTCGAGTAGGTTAGTGGTCAATTCTGGTGTCAGAGTTTTTAGACCGCCTAAAGGCCTACGTCTCTGAGTAAGGTAGTTAGGACGACTGTGTATTAACTGCGGCGCGTAGTCGGACGGTTAAAACGGCTTAAATAGCAAAAGGCCTTATAGTTACATATTTCACTAAATAAATAAATATACCGGACAAATTCACTCACGGTTAATTAGACCCAAAAGAAGCTCTAAGCTTGTAATATGGAATCTAACTAACTGATACTACTGCATATACATACACAAATACTTTATATGAATATATAATTGGTAAGCTTAAAGTTATTACATTTTAAGCTATAACTGACGCAACTTTTTAAAGAAACAACATAAGTAATAATACCTTACTTAAACCAAGAAATTGTCATTACAAAACACATTAAGTTAATGTACTACGGCATAATTATGATAACACAGCGCAAAGGAAATACAGCTCTATCTTCATACAAATAAGAAATAAAATCCAACTCACAAATACCTTCAGAATTACCGCTGATACACGACTTTATCAACCCGTTTATTACACAAAATAACATACTCTATATAACCAGTGAAAGAAGACCTCTGAGCCGTCGAAGTCCCTTGTGTTTTCAAGGCAAAGATAATTTTGTTAAGAAGAGTAGGTGTCTGGGGAAAATGGTTGTTAATTATGAAGGGAGGGACTCTAGATCATGTGACAAGTCTGAAATATAGTCGTAAGGTTTGATCGAGACTAGTTTTATGGTTTAATGAGTTTTGGTATCTTTATGCGACACCTAAATACTGTTTTAGGCTATTAAATGGACACTTAGCTAATTAACGTTCATTATCATACAGTACTGTATCCGTAACAGCCTCCGTGGTCTTGTGGTTTGAGCACCCGGCTCACGACCCGGAGGTTCCGGGTTCGATTCCCGGTGGGGACAATATCTCACAAAAATCTCTTTGTGAGACTTTCCTCAGTTTGGTTAGGGCATTGCAGGCTGAATCACCTGATTTCTCGAAAATTAAGATGATTCCGTGCTTCGGAGGGCACGTTAAGCCGTCGGTCCCGGTTACTTTCTACGGGTAGTAGTCGTTACATGAGCCATGTCAGAGGCCTTTGGCAGCTCAATAACTCTGACACCAGGATTGGTCAGGTTGGCCATCCACTCGATGAAGAAGAAGAAGTACTGTATCAAAAAATCACACTTTAAAACTCTGCTAAGAAAGCATTTGAAGTCTCTGAGTGCGGACTGCAATACAGAGTAAATATAGGTGATACATAAAGCACTCCGCAAAGAGGTATTAAATTCCTACGGTACGTGAGTTCAGTACGTGACGTCGTATGTGGGAAACCAATTCTGTTCGCCGCCATTTTCTTTGAGTTTAAATTATTTCTCTGGTATGAAAAATGCCTTGGAAAGTTTGTTGTTTATTGTCTTCTTGGAAAGATAACTTTGGTTTATTATCTATGATTTGGAAATATATCTTTGGTTTATTGTCTATCACTTGGAAAGATGTGTTTGGTTTATTTTCTACTAGCACCGCCCCGCGGTTTTACCCGCGTTGTGCCCGTTTCCGTGGGAATTTCGGGAGTTTTTATACATATAAACCTTCCACTTGAATCACTCTATTTATTTAAAAAACCGCGTCAAAATCCTTTGTGTAGTTTTAAAGATCTATGCATATAAAGGGACCGACAGACGGACAGCGGAAAGTGACTTAGTTTTATACTATGTAGTGACAAAACTAAAGAGTTTGTTCGTTTGTTTGTTTGAACATCCGACGAATCCTATTTTAATAATTCATCTTGTAATAGATAGCCACATTCCGTACTAAATATTAATAATTCAATAAGGCCCTTATTAATAAACGCGGTGTAACTGAAACACTGTTACACTGTGTTTTGTCTCTTTTGCTCTTCGGAAAATTGCGTATGTCAGAAAGTGACAAACCATTTGATAGATAAAATGTTCTTAATACGTGTTTATGTGTAATGCCATAACTGATCTAAACAAACAAGATGGCGACCCCATTGTCAAAAACTCTTCTAACAGGGCCCTCAATTAATCAGTAGATTCCTGAGCCCTGAAATATTGGACATCTGATACTGAGCTAAATTAATGACGTTATTAGTTACGTCTAAGTGCTGGTAAGAATCTGCACAGACGGGAGTAGACAGTTTTTAGACTGTCATGTCTGATGCACAGTCTTTATCAATATTAATGATGTTATTAGTTACTTCTAAGTGCTGGTTACAGTCTACGAAGACGGGACTAGACAGGTTTTAGACTTTCATGTCTGATGCACAGTCTTTAGCAAATATATTAATGACGTTATTAGTTACTTCTTAGTGCTGGTTAGAGTCTGCACAGACGGCAGTCTAGTCTGTTTTAGACTGTCTTGTCCTATGTCATTACGGTCTTCAGTGAGTGTAACAGCAGTTGTCAGTACAAATTCTTGGTATACATATAAACCTTCCTCTTGAATCACTCTATCTATTTTTAAAAAACCGCGTCAGAATCCGTTGCGTAGTTTTAAAGATCTACGCATACATAGGGACACACAGACAGACAGCGGAAAGCGACTTTGTTTTATACTATGTAGTGATTTTTAAATTGACTTAGCGTCTAAATATCCTACTAATGTTATAAATGCGAAAGTAAGTGAAGATGGATGTATGTATGTATGTTTGTTTCTCTTTCACGCATAAACTACTGAACGGATTTAGATAAACCTTTACAGTAATATAGGTAATACATCAGAATAACACTTGGGATACATTTTATACCGAAATTCCTGCGGGAACGGGCACAACGCGGGTAAAACCGAGGGTATAGATCAAAATTATTTAATTTTAAAAAATGCTGGTTGCATTATCTGTCAATGCACAATAGCACTTCCGGTTACAAAAGTTTAAAAATTAGTCTTTAATTAACTTTAACATGTAGAACAAACAAATAACATTGATTAAACGTAACCATTAATTTCCACAGCACGTGTTAAGTATTACACGTTGAAAAATATTAATAAAATATGAAGTTGGAACTTCAACTTGGCGCCACGCGATTGGTCGAAATTAATTATTCTCCTTCGTTGTGCTTTGTAATTGGTCAATTGAGGCTATGGTTTATAATTAATGTTCATAAATGGATGGATGTGGGGTGTTAGTCAGTCGTCTAGGTTGTCTTCGACATACTCATAATTATGTTGAACTTACTTCCTTATCTAAAAACATATAAAAAGTGGGTAAAGTGGCCTCACTCATAATGTACCTCCATTCTTACATAGTAGAGGTCTTTCGTCGATAGTTATTACGTGGCACTATACCCATTTGGGTCTGTTCTATGTACTGTCGATGACTTAAATGTGTTTACGCTTAAAGAAGTGAAAATGTGAATGAATACATATTCAGGGTATCTTTATTAAAACATGCGATAAAATAAGTTGACAAAAGAGCGAAGTGGAGAAGAAAAATAAGGAAGGCTGACCTTACCACCATGTGGGACACAGCCAGGAAGAGAGAGAGAGATTCATTGCGAGTAGGTTAATAGTGTCGATGGTGTCACAGTCTTTAGACCGCCCAAAGGCCTCCGGCCTTCATAGCCACCATGTCATCGATTTTAGTGAGAGTAAAATCTACGTGTAATGAATATATATATATATTTCCATATTCTTCGTTCATAAGTAACTATATAAAAGATTGGTATTCTAGAAGACTTTTGAAGACTGACAGCCTAGTCTCCTTCAAAAACTTAAATAAAGATTTTATTTTAATCGTAACATTGCGAACAGCTATGAAATAAAACAAATGTTCAAAATTCTTTGAAAAAATCACACACGCAATAGACAGAAAATAATACAACTCTCAAAAAAATAAATGTAATTGTCTTACAAAGATTTAATTTCTAAAATGTACAGTCAGTTACTTTGCTGTTTGTACGTTCTATAATTAAAAATTCATGAAAAATGTTCCAAAGGAATCTTTAATAGCCTAAAAGGACTTTTTTAAATTTATTTCAGAATCGTGACCAAGTTACTTGGACAAACACTGGGAGAGAAGTGTCCACTTTAATTAGTCACACCAATTATCATTTGAATTTACTTTTTATTAATGAATCGTGCTGAAAGCTCTTGAGTGTCCGAAAGCTTGAAGAATTTCACAGGGGCGGATTTAGGCTGAAAGTAAAAAAGTAATTTTATGAATTTTATTTGATGTTGAGTTGAATAAAATAAATAAAATAACATAAATAAAATACATCTTAAGTAAAGTTAAGTATTACTGTTACTGTTAGCCGGTATTGTCTCTGTTGGGCAAAGGCCTCCCCGCCATTCCCGCCAGTCCCTCTTACAGGCGACAGTTTGTCTCGCCACCGTCTGCGTCGTCTGCCGCAACGTCGTCTCGCTGTCAAAAAGTAATTATTGTAATTTTATCCTTTGGCCTTTGCCCAGCAGTGGGACATTACACGCTAATACTTTACTTTACTTAAGGTGTATTCATTTATAATTATTTTATTTATTTTATTAAAGCACTGAAAAATATGTACCTCCATTTTCTATTACAAAAAGCCCCCAATACCCAATCCTGAGTACGCCCCTGTTCAATTCCATCCGCCGTAATGAGGATGACGTGAAGGGCCCTCGGCCCGAACCTCATTCGATGGACTCAGCAAAATGTGCAACCAGCACTCGATTCTCAACCTTACTCCCTACAACACAAGGTTCAACGGTTAATACTAGCCCCAGATAAAAATATGGCAAGCTATTGAGTCTCCAGTTATTTGTGAATGGTTCTAGAAGTCTATAATTAACTGAATTCAATGTGTTGGCTGCTTTTAATTGGTGGTACTTTTGAAAGATTTTTGCAAAATTTCTGATTTTCAAATTTCAGTTTCAGTCCGTTTACATTTTCAAAACAAATAGCACGTTTCAGTTGGAATTGCTTTCTAGTTTTTAACTCCGTAGTTTTATTTCCCCTTCAAATAAAAGACGCAGGATTTTTATTTTTGAATACTTTATTAGGACACTCGAACGCCTCGGTGGTCTAGTGGTATGTGTAATCGCCTGCCAAGACTGAGGTCCCGGGTTCAATTCCCAGGTCGAGCGAAAACATGTTTCCTACTTTTCAAACATGGCTCGGGTTTAAGATCACCAACCCGCATTAGGCAAGCGTGGTGATTACGCCTGAAACCTCCTCACTGTACTGATATCTTCAGTGAGACGAGAGGCCTTTGCCCAACAGTGGGACATTACAGGCTAATACTTTTTTTTTCATAAGAACACTAGCAGCGTCCCTCGGTTTTACCCGCGTTATGGCCGTTCCCGAGGCAATTTCCGGATGAAAAACAGCCTATACCCTTTGTGTTGAATGTGTCTATCCATTACAAAAAGAATTATTCGAAACGGATTGGTAGTTTCTGACATTAGGGCGTTTAAAGATAAACAAAAAAAACCTTTTGCTTTATAATCTATAATATAAAAATGAATCGCTGAATCTGTTGCTAAGCGCATAACTTAAGAACGACTGCACCAAATTGGATGATTCTTTTTTTAATGTGTTCCTTATTGTCAGGACAAGGTTTTTATATAAGAAAAATAAGGAATAAAAATCTCAAAATTCCCACGGGAACGGGGGCGCTGCGGGTGAAACCGCGGGGCACAGCTAGTATTAGTATAGATAAGACAGTCTAGAGACTATCAAGCCTTAGTGCCATAAAACCATTTTTCTTAACTAAGAAAAACTAAACCCAAATTAAACTCTTTCAACTTTTATAAAAATATATTATCTCGATCTAACAAACTGAAATTCTGATTAAAAGTTCCATTAAGAAGTTGAAACTGCTCTATTTGAGTTATGTCTAAGTCAAGTTATAACAATGACAGGATTATACAAACTAGTTATACGGAGAGAACGTAACAAACTGTAGTCTGTAACCTGAGGGAATTTTTGGTTTAGTTTTAAACATTATAGAGGTACGGTCGGGGAACTAAATTATAATAAAATCAAGGATTTTTGTTTGAAGTTTTGTCATTCATTTGTTTTATGTTACAATTACGGAGCATCAGTCATCAGTTACCAGTTCATCATAACTGTCCTACAATAATTTCAAAAGGAGCTAGCTTCTTCTTCTTCATATTATATCCTCGCAGAGCTCCCACAAAAGCTTTGCGGTTCCATGGAACATACTTTTAATATGGCTGCCCTACGCTATAAAGTGACATTATAAATTGTCTAACCACTTTTTACTCCAACAGTACTCTAGTTAGCGTTTTATTCGCAAACTTCGGAAACAAACATCAACCCTATTTAAATGGTAGGTTTAATTAATAAATGTTTTCGTTTGTTTTCTGTATCTGTTTTAGATTAAACTGTTTAATTAGAGGTACGAGTTAACAATTGTCAATAATGGCGGTTGAACGTTCCAATCCTGACTGAATTAAATTAAAATCGATTCATTTGTTTTGGAGTTGCTGTGCCATGGACTTGGACATATGGACATAAAGTTGTAACACAATTTTTTTTGGTCAAGGGTTTTAATCTATATGCATAAAATTAAAGTCCTGACTGACTGACTGTCTGACTGACTGACTGATAATCAACGCACAGCCTCAACCGCTACACCTAGAAACATGAAATTTGGCAGGAAGGTTCTTCAAGTGACGTAAGTGCACACTAAGAAAGGATTTTTGAAAATTCCTACGGGTACGGGCTCAACGCGGGCAAAGCCGCGGAGCGCTGCTAGTTAAACATAAGCTAAAAACCGCGGCAAGAAAACAGGCTATCAAATAAAAAAAACTGCTTCAAAATCGGTCTATCCGTTTGAAATCACGACAGACATAGACGTCAAACTCATAACCACCCTTCTATTGCGTCGGGGGTTAAAAAGATGGTTTTTCCATCAGAGGTAAAAAACACACAAATACTAGAATAAAACAAATAACCAGAAAAACCCACATATCGTTATTTTATCGCGAACAAAAATATGTAGATATTCTACCAAAAATACAAACGTGCTTATGAGAAATTTCATCAAAATATATTACTACCTATACGATCGTAAGACGTAAAATATTCAGCGAAAAAACGCCGTGCGGGTAAAATAACGTTGTATATGATACTGGGTATACCCCGTGGGTTTACCCGCGTTATACCCGTTCGGGATAAACCCATGGGGATATCACGCCGATTTGTGACTTTCTAAATAGAACACAGAATTACAAAAATAAGTTTAAAGTTTATTTTTCAGTCGCCAGCGTCATCCCTGCCTTATACAAAAGTTCGTCAAAATCGGTTCAACCGTTTTCTTGAAATCGAAACACACACACAGTTTTGCATTAGTAGTGATATCGCAAATGCGTATTCAAAATCTAATCTGTTTAATGCTAGATACATCAAAATCGGTCCAACCAACCAAAAAAAACGTGACACACCCTTCCATATTTGTAAAATTAGTAGTAGTACATCCATTAACATGTCTTCAATTTCTAAGTTATTTATCAAAAACGGTCCACCCGTTTTAGCATGAAAATACAAACATACACTTTCACCTACATAATATTAGTACGGATGTAAATGTTCGTATGTTTAGATGAATACATCATTTTGTTTCCGCCTTAATGTAAACCTTTGTGCTGGATGTTTTATCAGGAAGTAGCTAAATTGAGTTTCAAGGCAAATGAAGCGAATGAGAGTTTTATATACCAACTAGCAGCGCCCCGCGGCTTTGCCCGCGTTGAGCCCGTTTCCGTCGGAATTTTCGAAAATCCTTTCTGTGTGCACTTACGTCACTTGAAGAACCTTCCTGCCAAATTTCATGTTTCTAGATGTAGCGGTTGAGGCTGTGCGTTGATTATTATCAGTCAGCCAGTCATTCAGGACTTTGAATCCTACTAATATTATAAAATGCGAAAGTTTGTGAGGATGGATGTATGTATGGATGGATGTATGGATGTATGTTTGTTGCTCTTTCACGCAAAAACTACTGAACGGATTTGGATGAAACTTTACAGTAATATAGGTTATACATCAGAATAACACATGGGATACATTTTATCCCAAAATCCCTGCGGGAACGGGTACAACGCGGGTAATACTGCGGGGCGCAGCTAGTTTTATATATATAGACAATAATGTCCCGCGGTTTTGCCTGTATTGTACCCGTTTTCGTGCGAAATTTTGGGATAAAGTAGTCTATGACACATTCCTCAGACACTATAACTACATAGTATAAAACAAAGTCGCATTCCGCTGTCTGTCTGTCCCTATGTATGCTTAGTGCTTGCCCACGTTGACTCGCGGGCGCGGTGGCGGGCGCGGTCACGAAATATCAAACATATGACGTGATATCCAAGTGTTCACGTTCAAAACGCGAGTGCGGTGTAAGTAGCGAGCTAACTAGCGACTAGCGCGCGCGGCGCGCTCCACAATGGTCCGAAAATCGCTCGTAGTGGACATAGGCAATCGCGAAAATTTACTTCGTATTTTTAATATTTTTATTGCGTATTTGGGTTTTGCTATTAAATACAAGATGTTTTTATAGATGGTAATTTTTGATTAAACCTTATATTTTTCGAGATATACGTCATTGAATTATTTTTTGTATGGAAAAAAACACATTATTTCGAATATCTTGAAAGTCTCAAAATGTCTCAAAATATGGTTTTCAGATTTGGATATCACTATTTTAGTGCTAAATTAAAAGCTATATGCCAACCCTCGATTTGCCCCGATTTTTGAGAAATTTCACTTTTCATTCTCATTTCCACACCACCCCAGAGGTAGAGAATAAAGTGCGTTATTTTTTAAGTGGTGTCCCCAAGAGGCATATTCCACTCACACAGACTTAAAAACAAGCACTTAAAAAAAGTAAATTACACAAATCAAATTTTCCTGTCATTGTCCTTCGATGATAGTTTCTACATTTATAAATTCAATGTTTTCTTGCTCATCATCTTTATCAAAACTATCAGGTAATAGCAATGCTTTCGCGTCTTCTGAAAGCATTTTATGTACACGAATTATTTTATGCCTCTTTGTTGATATAAAGGGATCAGAACTAATCAACAAGTTATTAATAATATCCTGATTACAAGCAGTCCGGTTAATTTTACGTGAATGACTTTCACGGTACCTTCTGAAATCTTTGTTTCTAGACTCTGCAGCTTCTTCTGATAGTTTTCCAATTGGAACATAAAATGTTTGTTTCCATGCAAAGAATACAAAAAAATGATTTTGAAGCCCTATGTCCCAACTTTGCAAAATCGGACCACTGGCTCGCTCCAATTTCAAACGCTTGAGACGTTTGTGTGTGTTCACGTCAAACTAGCGCGGTGGCGCGCGCGATTTACTCGCGACGTCAGGTAAGTTCAACCCATGGACTTATTACTAAAATCAGGACTGAATCAAATCAAATCAAATCAAAATTATTTATTTGTTCGAATACGGGTTACATTGTTTTTTTAAAACTCATATTCCGCCTTTTGGCATACGAATTTAAAGAAGAAACTTATAGCGTAAACATAAAGTAACTAATTATGTAATAATATTATTATATAAAAATAAAAAACATAAACATAACTAACCATAAACAACTATAAAATATACAAACAACTATGAAATAACTATAAACAGGAATCATTTAGGAAATCTGAGACAGAATAATAACATTTTTCTAATAATAGTTTACTTAAATGAGATCTAAATTGAGTGACAGCGGAAGGTCTATATATACAAATATTTAAAATTACTCCTGTCACTTAGAAACGAATAGACAACATTTAGTGTGAACTCACCGCGATACAGACCCGTTTCATTTAGTATAATGTTTCCTGATATGTTTACGACCTCTGACAAAACGTCACATTCGCGCGAACGCCTGGCGGTTAACGTGAACACGAGCTCGCGACGTTTCCCGCGCCCTCCACCGCGCCCGCGCCCGCGCTTTCAACGTGGACAAGCACTTAGATCTTTAAAACAACGCAACGGATTTTGATGCGGTTTTTTTAAATAGATAGAGTGATTCAAGAAAAAGGTTTATATGTATAAAAATTCCCGAAATTCCCACGGGAACGGGAACAACGCGGGTAACCGTAGGATGCGGCCAGTGATTGTATAAACAAAAAACGATCGCGGTAGCAACATTTTTGTTTTTACTTAACATTATTTTTCTTCCTAATATTATTTTTTTGAAATACCGCGGTTATAAAAGCGAAAGATCATTCGTCGTAAAGATCATTGACATTTTACGAGGAACACTTATTTTTTATTCGGAAAGATAAACTTTATTGCGAGGTATCGAATTTTTTATTGAATTTTTTATATTTATGAAGACTCTTTTTGTCTTAGCCTTTTAGATATTGATGCGTTTGTTTGACACTCCTTTTAATAGACAAAAACCTAAAGAGGTTTTGATTTGTTCAACAACTTAGGTTATGGAATCAACTTCTTCAACAAAAAAGCTTATTTAACTAACACTCCTGTTATCGTTTTTATAAATTCGTCGTGTCGTAAAAGATGTCCAAACGATTTATAAAAACGATAACAGAAGAACACATAGAGGCAAAGAGAGGAAGAGGAAGGCCAAGAATGGCCATATGCAGACCAACTGAAGGAAAGAGCAAAAGTCGTGTCGTACGAACAGCTGAAGAGGATGGCAGATGACAGAGGAAAGTGGAAAGAACTCCATCGACAAGAGCCCAGCTCTTAAGTTTAGAAGAAGAACTAACACTCGTACTCAGACACGTCAAATGCTTCCTCAGTAGTAAAAATGAAATGAAAAATAGATGTTGTCCGATTCTCAGACCTACCCGATATGCACACAAAATTATATGAGAATCGGTCAAGCCGTTTACACGAGAATTTTATATATTAGACTAGCTGCGCCCCGCGGTTTCACCCGCTTTGTACCCGTTCCCGCGGGAATTTTAGGATGAAAAATAGATGTTGGCCGATTCTCAGACCTACTCAATATGCTCACAAATTTTCATGAGGATCGGCCAAGCCGTTTCGGAGGAGTAGGGGAACGAACATTGTGACACGAGAATTTTATATATGAAATATATCAGAATATTTTAATTAATATAATTTATTTTTTATCCTGAAATTCCCGCGGGAACGGGCACAACGCGGGTGAAACCGCAGGGCGCTGCTAATACGTTATATATTCCAGCGATACCCGTTTCATTTAGTATAATGAGTAAGATTAGTTCATCTAATAAGATGATTAAATTAGTATGTCACTTCTTAATACCCAACTAAGAAACTCTATTTACAAAGCCATCCCTAATGTTTGTTCATAATTATTTCAGGCGATCCCTGTTGAATCTGAATTAAGACGAAATCCCAACGGCACTTTAAGAAAATGTAATTAGGACTGATTTAAACTTTATCGTGAAATGAAAATAAATGAAACTTTTATAAGACTAACTAGCTGCGCCCCGCGGTTTCACCCGCGTTGTACCCGTTCCCGCGGGAATTTCGGGATGAAAAATAAATGTTGGCCGATTCTCAGACCTACTCAATATGCTCACAAAATTTCATGAGAATCGGTCGAGCCGTTTCGGAGGAGTACGCGAACGAACACTGTGACACGAGAATTTTATATATTACTAGCTGCGCCCCGCGGTTTCACCCGCGTTGTACCCGTTCCCGCGGGAATTTCGGGATGAAAAATAGACGTTGGCCGATTCTCAGACCTACTCAATATGCTCACAAAATTTCATGAGAATCGGTCGAGCCGTTTCGGCTGAGTACGGGAACGAACACTGTGACACGAGAATTTTATATATAAGATAGTGTTGCGCGGTTATATCCTCGTTGTAACCATTTCTGTGGGAATTTCTGGACGAAAAGATGCTTGCCTTGAATGACAAGACAAGACAAGATAAGACAAGATACTTTTTATCTATACTAATATTATAAAGAGGTAAAATTTGTAAGTTAGTTTGTTTGTTTGTTCGGGGTAATCTCAGGAATTATGAGTCCGATTTGAATAATTCTTTTTGTAATGGATAACCACATTCAACGGGAAGGTTTTATGCAATTTTTCATTCCGAAATTCCCACGGGAACAGGTACAACGCGGGTAAAACCGCGGAGCGCTGCTAGTCCTTTATAAAGTATTTGTTTAGGTACGTATATGTATAAGTATTAGTTACTTTATTTTGGTTCTAATTAACCGTGTGTGAATTTGTTCGGGTGCTAGTGTATTTATTTATAACTTGCGTATCAAAACACATCATATATTGACCAATCTTGTCATAAGTAGTCAGTTTTACTCGCCCAATTACAAATGAGTGCTTCAATCAAGAATACACGAAACACGAGGGAAGTTGCCACAATTTATTATTACTCAGATAAGATAACTTCCGCAAAAGTTTTTCCGTTTCCCTTGATGAACATCTTTGAAGTTCAGGGACGGATTGAGGACATATGGCGTGAATGAGGTATGTTAACTAATAATGCTGAAGTATTAAACTTTTTGTTCTGTCTATGTAAACGTACTGATTCAACTAATATTATAAATGCGAATGTTTGTAAGGATGGATGTAATTCTGTTGTAAAAAAATTCTTAACGGATTTGGATGAAACTTTACAGTAGTATAGGTTATACATCGGAATAGCACATAGAATACATTGTATCCCGAAATTCCCGCAGGAACGGGTAGAATGCGGGTGAAACCGCAGGGCGGTTCTAGTATTTCATACATGTCAATATCATTCATTAAATTTCTCTACGGACGTTTGACAGTAGACGCCAATATAATTTTATTGCGTTTTAAATTCACTCGTGTGTACAGTACAGTAAACTGGTTTGATCTACCACACATCGTGAGGGCATCAATTTTATAGACATACCATTCTGGCCAAAAGCCGTATAACCGCAAATGCGGTTACAAACTTCAGCAGTTCAGTTTATAAATAACTTATTTGAATTTACTGCACATTTTCACCTATTTTGCACTAAATATTTGGCAGGTCTTAAATTGGAGTAATGATATATTAAACATTTAGTTTGTGGTTTAATTTGTATTAAATTAACTCTCTGATTTATCTCACTTTATAATGTAACTAGCAGCGCCCCGCGGTTTTACCCGCGTTGTGCCCGTTCCCGTGGGAATTTCGGGAATTTTTTACATAAAAACCCTTCCTCTTGAATCACTCTACCTATTACAAAAAACCGCATCAAAATCCGTTGCGTAAGATTTAAGCATACAGACAAACAGACACGAAACAGAGACGACTTTATTTTATACTATGTAGTGACTAGCAGCGCCCCGCGGTTTTACCCGCGTTGTGTCCATTCCTGTGGGAATTTCGGGATGAAAAATAGCCTATGTTACTCGTGGATAATGTAGCTTTCGAATGGTGAAAGAATTTTTAAAAACGGTCCAGTAGTTTTTGAGCCTATTAATTACAACTAAACAAACAAAGTTTTCCTCTTTATAATATTAGTGTAGATTAGTGTAGGTAGTGTAGATGTGTGTTGAGGGAGTAAAGATACTTTTTCCACCAGAATCGTGGTATCGTTTCAAATGTAGTAAAGCAACGTCTAATAGTGATGGTGGATAGATCCTAAAGCTGTGTGTACACTACACTATAATAGCATAAGCTGTTTGGTAGCATTCGCAGTATAATTTACAATATAACAGCATTCATTTTAACAAATAATGAGCATTATTATTATTATCCAAAAAAATATAAAACAAAAATAAAGCTAAAATTTTGGAACAAAACATTTTTTTTTCATTTCACCTGAATCCACCCCTGCACATTAATGTCAAAACAACGTGACTCGCTATACGCAATACAGAGGGATGTCACGTATGGCTTACTTAGTACCTACCCCATGCGTGGTTCGCATCCCAACGTCCGGACAATATGGGAGAAAGTTAGGGTAGTTTTAAAAAGAAAAGGGTCTTGAAAGGGAGGTCTTGAGAAATAATGTTTAGCGACCCGCCCTCGTTTTCGTTAATTACGATTACGTTAGGTATGTTGGTGAATTATGGGATAGAGATCTTTCTCTAGAATTTCTCCGCTTGTTCGTGACAATCGCTTGAAAATTCAGTAGATTTAGATTAGAGTGAATTTCCTTTTGAAGCAGAGTAGAGCTGAGCGGAGCTGAGCGGATCTGAGCGGAGCTGAGCGGAGCTGAGCGGAGCTGAGCGGAGCTGAGCGGAGCTGAGCGGAGCTCAATCTATGCGAAGTCCGATTCACCAATCACAGCGCATTGGGTGTATAAAACAATGCATTGACTTTGTCAAAATGTTTTCCTTATAATATAATACACCCGGACAAATTTAGCCACAGTTAATTAGACCCAAAGTAAGCTCTAAGCTTGTATTGTGGAATCTAACTCACTGATACTACTACATATACATACACAAATACTTAATAAGAATATATAAGTAATTGACACCCAGACGTTGTCACCAATAATTATGTCTTCACATATTGCTGACTCCGTTGAATCGAACCCGCATCCCCCGACACAGTAAGTGCTCTCATTGTCACTGTGCCAACGGGCTTGTCAATGCCAATGCATTGTGATTAGTCAGTTGAGCTCCGTAAAGCTCCGCTCCGCTTCTCTGGAGAGGCACGCTAAGTTTTCTGTAGATATAAGTGTAAATATACTACAGATCTCAAGGGAATCGATCTCATAATCGTATTTTTAGAATCCAAGGGATTGCATTGCGTAATCACATTTTTGGTGTCCCAAAAGACCTTACTTTACGATGACGAAGCATCATATAATTTAGTACTCGGATTTAGAGATTTTTGCTATCGAATCAATTTTGTACCTATGAGGAAAAATCTTTTAACTAATCTCGATTTAAAGGTTTTCACAGACGAGATTTGTGGAGTCAGTTTCGGTCGCCGAACTTTTCCGAGTTCCGTATGAGCCTAAAAACGAAACTCAGAGACATCAAATACTTCATTAGTAGACATTTTATGACGGATTTTCACATCATGTTTCTGTTATTAATCGTGATTGCTAGACAGTTGAAATTTTCGCAAATTTTCTTTGTCATTATAACATGAATAATATTTAAGTGACGCTCAAATGCAATGAACTTGATTTTTAACCGCAACTACGACTAAACAACTGAACCAATTTGTACAAAATTTAGTACAGAGTTTGTCTTGTCCTCAGGAAAAGATAAAGCCTACTTTTTATCCTGAAATTCCTACGGGAACAGCGTATGCGGCCGGTGAAACCGTAGGGACAAACTAGTTTACTCGTTAAAGTGATTTCATATTCAAGTCATGTTTCAAAAAGAATGTATAAAAATTTTCTCGTTTAATTCGTCTTAATCTTTCTTAATAAGTACTTGTAATTCTAAAACCTTAGTAAAGTTAAAATATATTCGTTAAAATTAAGGGCAGGTAAGAAACACTTCCCTTAACCTTCGCCTTTGAAAGAAATTGCTTTAAAAAAAAAGATAAAAGGCGTTTTAAAAGTTACGCTTCCCGTTTTAATTCGAAGTTAATTTGTTTTTTAATTCCGGTACAATCTTTGGGTATTAGATTGGACATGGTTTTAATCTAAATATTTTTTAATGAATACAATCTCAGTAAAGAATTTAAACGCGTCAATAAGGCTGTTTGCTTTGTTTAAAACAATATGGGACGTAATAATTTTACGCGTAATAAGAACAATTTAGCTGTCAAATGGTTTGTCACTTTCTGACATACGCAATTTTCCGAAGAGCAAAAGAGACAAAACACATTATAACAATGTTTTAGTTACACCGCGTTTATTTATGAGTCGGTATTTGTTAACAAACTTAAAGATGCAATTATATAGAGTCGTTCACTGCATGCAACATGTGCTGACAGCTACATTGTAACTTTGCCACGAGCGCAACCTCATTATTTTAATATTACAGACACTCCAATTTTATTTATATGTATACGTACGAGATATCTTCACAAACAATAAATCATATTTCAGTCTTTTAGGAAACTTTATACTCTCGCATATTGAAGAACAAAACAAATATCTAAAGACATTTCAGCGGAGAAATAGGTTAGGGTGTTTGTTCACTTATATGATTTGGTTAAACCAAACCGAATATAGGTTCGAAGCCAACCCTTTTGTGTCGTTGGAAAAATGCCCTTGAGTAAGTAATTCTATTCAATAAACAGGGAGTTTACACACAAAATGGGCAAATCTCTTAATATCCACGACGAAAAATCTATCGTATTGGAAGTCTAAAAATAACTATACCTAGCATGGCCTCTAAAGTAAGACCGCCAAAAGGCCTTCGATATAGTCCATCTATTAAACAAGCTGGACCGATAATTTAACGTGCCCTCTAAAGCACTCGCGCTTCTAACCTCTTAAAATATTAAGTCATTGCATTGTTACGTTACAGTGAGCGTCAACCTTAACCAATATCCGACATACGTATTGAATATTCGGAATATTGCGTAAACTTCATACGTAAGGGTGGAATTTCTGTAAGCAAGGGATGATATGATGTCTGTCTCAAAGGGTGATTACATTGAATATGTTCGTGTATTGGACTCCAATTGAAATAAGAATGTGTATGTATGTATGTCTTTGATATTGTTGCTATGGTAACAGGTAAACTGAAATTTAGTTTGAGCAATGCATTACTAAGAATTTTTATATTTTTTATTGTCTTTTAGGTTTAATAGTAAGTAAGTTAGCGTAGGTAAGTGGCCAACCCTGCTGTCGGGGCTTTTAGACCGCCTCATGGCCCCCGACATGGTTACCGATTGAAACAACCGGGACCGACAATTTAACGAGCCTTCCGAAGTACGGTAGCGCAGGCGAGTGAGGATACCAATAGACCACCGTGGCGTTTATAAATAGTACGGTTTTTGAAATCTTCACTACATAGTATAAAATAAAGTCGTCTCTTTTTCGTGTCTGTCACACTGTTTGTCTGTCTGTATGCTTAAATCTCTAAAATTACGCAACGGATTTTGATGCGGTTTTTTGTAATAGGTAGAGTGATTCAAGAGGAAGGATTTTATGTAAAAAAATTCCCGAAATTCCCACGGAAACGGGCACAACGCGGGTAAAACCGCGGGGCGCTGCTAGTCTATATATGTGGGTTGGGGAGGTATTGGTTTTCGAATTAAAATGAATGATTAGCCAGTTGTTTTTTGATTTATTTCTTTCTTCTTAACATAAACGTCTTTTCTCCTTAATCTGATTGCGTCGTGTGTCTCTTTTTTTCTTATCCCTCTCATTCTTAAAACGTTCCAGTCTTTAGCTCAATCTACGTTCCATTCCTCCACTATAAAAGAAAGTCGTGTTTGTTACACTATTTATAACTCGAGAACCGCTGAACCAATTTGGCTGAAAATTGGTGGGGAGGTAGTTTAGAACCAGGAGACGGATATAGGATACTATTTATCCCGTATTTCCTACGGGAACGAGTGCGCTGTGGGTGAAAGTTGAAACCGCGGGGCACAGTAAGTTTTAAAAACTATTCAAACTTTTTTCGACGAACTTTTTGCGCTCCAAAACCGCCTAACACCCTTCACAATAAAACAAATCTCTTACACTGACATACACTTCATTACTGTCAAATCCAAGCCAACTGACGTTGACAGATGTTAACCAAGTTGGTAACTTAGCGAACTTAGTTTTAGGCAAGTTTTAGGTTAAGTTCTCGACTTTGATTTAGGTTTTGACGTGAAGTAACTAACATTTGTGATAAATGGGTAACTTAAGTAGTTTAGTTACGGCAGTTAAGGGTTAAACGCAATTTTGAAACGGGATTAATGTTGGTGTGATGTAAAGCGATTTTATTGTTAGTTATGTTCACCAACCCGCATTTGGCAAGTGTGGTGATTATGCCTAATCCTCCTCACTGTACTCATCTTCGAGATGAGAGGCCTTTGCCCAGCTGTGGGACATTACAGACTTTACTTAACTTTTTGTTATGTTCATGTGTTAGCGTGCGTTTTCGTTGAAGCGGAGCGGAGCTGTGCGGAGTTCAACTGACGAATCACAATGCGTTACGAATAGATTTTGACAATGTCAATGCGTTGTTTGACAATCACAATGCGCTGTGATTGGTGATTCGAGCACCGCTTTGCTCCGCTTATATGGGAACGCTTAGAATCGAATTAGGATCGTTTTCAATTCCTAATTAGGAATTTCTGAATCATGAATAAGGCTATTAGGTACATTTTTGAGTAACACCGCAAGGCGCGGCCAGTAATCTTATATATAAAATTCTCGTGTCACAGTGTTCCTTCGCGTACTCCTCCGAAACGGCTCGACCGATTCTCAAGAAATTTTGTGAGCATATTGAGTAGGTCTGAGAATCGGCCAACGTCTATTTTTCATCCCGAAATTCCCGCGGGAACGGGTACAACGCGGGTGAAACCGCGGGGTGCAGCTAGTAATAAATAAATATACCCGGACAAATTCACTCCTGGTTAATTAGACCCAAACTAAGCTCTAAGCTTGTAATATGGAATCTAACTAACTGATACTACTACATACATACACAAATACTTTAAATGAACATATAATTGACACCAAGACTTCGTCGCCAACAACTATGTCTTCACATATTCTTGACTCCGGGCGGGAATCGAACCCGCAACCCCCGACACAGTAAGCGCTCTCACTGCCACTGTGCTATCGGGCTTGTCAAAATCCATATATAATCCATATATATAATAGAGCCAAGTGGCTTCTTTTGAAAATACTTCACATAATCCCAGTTTCAACTGTAAACTAAGTTGAAGTGAAGCAGCCATTTTATTTCGCGAGACGGTACAACTTTTAGCGAGTTTCATAAAAGTTTTGTACTTTTATCTTCGCGGTGAAGGTTTTTGTATGTGGTTGTTTTATTTCACGGCGCCCCTGAGCTGAACTTGTAGTTGTATAGAGTTTGACAAGACTGTTGGCACAGTGGCAGTGAGAGCGCTTAATGTGTCGGGGGTTGCGGGTTCGATTCAACGGAGTTTACAATATGTGAAGATAATAGTTGTTGGCGACGACGTCTGGGTGTCAATTATATATTCTTATAAAGTTTTTGTGTATGTATATGGAGTAGTATCAGTTAGTTAGATTCCATAATACAAGCTTTAGAGCTTAGTTTGGGCCTAATTGTTGTCTCCACTGTGATGTGTTACTCTGATATAACTACGAGTAAAATTTATATATAACCTTACTGTAAAATTTCACCCAAATATGTTCAACAGTGTTTTCGTGAAAGAGTAACAAACATCCATACATCCTCACAAACTTTCGCATTTATAGTATTAGAAGTCTTGTACAATGAAATGTTGCCAAGACATAGGATTTTTTTCATAAATGTTGCCATAACAACAAGCAATTAGACCTAAGTATGATTTAAAGCATTTTGTGCATAGCAAGTATTTTTAAAAGCAATCTGCACGCAACATTCAGCAATGTACCAATTTAATACGTGCTTGAATTACCCGACCGGGTAATTTCGCCTCTCAGCTTATTTATATTTAACGCTCATCTTGATTCTTTAATCTGGTACACCATTCAAAAACTCGTACCCATTTGGGCTCCCACACAAAACTGCGAATTCGCATCGCGTCGCAAATATCTGCGAATTCGCACGAACGCATCGTAAGAATTTCCGATCTGCTTCGCATCGCACATTCCTGCCATATTACGTCATCCTTGGTGACACCATTTTAGTCCGTTCTGAGACATTTTGTTTTACTTTACCTGATAGTCAGTCCCAGCATTTCCAAAGGCATAACAGGAATTCTTCCCTTGTACGATCGTTTTAGAAGGCATGGTGATAATAAACTCAAAAGCTCTTCAAATGAAGATATGCTCATTCTAAAATAATAAAAAAAATATCTTCTTCAGTTCTCAACGCATAGTACTTTTGAGTAAAATAGTTCACATCAGAGTTCATAATTGTAATAAATGGATGAACCCAGAATCTTCTTTTTCTTTTATATCTATTTAACAATAACAGCAGTGCAATAATCTTTTCGCGATCCATCTTACGCTTCCTAAAAACACGTCCAGTACGGCTGACTACACTTGAAGGCATGGTCGCCCTACCAAACCCTACGCAAGTTCCTGCGATGCGAATTCGCATCGCATCGCATCGCAGTTTTGTGTGGGAGCCCTTTATCCGGGCTGCTCGTTCACATTATATCCGGACTTTTGCCGGATTCCGGAAACCGGGTGTTTAAGACTCGTTCATACTTCTTGTCCGGCTACACCTGGATCCGGCGAAAAAACCGGACTGGATTTTTGGGAACGAACTATAGAGCGGGTGCGGGCCGTTTGACGTTGTACTCCTTGTATTTGAATGAAAGGTCAAACTGGCCGTTGTGGGTCCGCTGCCATATGTGTGACTCTCGCCATGGACTTATTATTATAAACTGGACTGAGCTCCAGCAGCCGAAAAACGAGCCGAGCGAGATGTTGAGAGCCGATGTTGTTTGTCACTTTCTAATAGGATGACCACACTTTTTCGTTAGGTGGGACAAATATTATAATGAAACTAGCTGCGCCCCGCGGTTTCACCCGCGTTGTACCCGTTCCCGCGGGAATTTCGGGATGAAAAATAGACGTTGGCCGATTCTCAGACCTACTCAATATGCTCACAAAATTTCATGAGAATCGGTCGAGCCGTTTCGGAGGAGTACGCGAACGAACACTGTGACACGAGAATTTTATATATAAGATAATATTTGTTTTAAAAAATATAATGAGCTTAGCTTCTTTATAGCTTACTAGCGGCGCCCCGCGGTTTTACCAGCGTTGTGCCTGTCCCGTGGGAATTTCGGGAATTTTTATACATATATACCTTCCTCTTGAATCACTCTACCTATTACAAAAAACCGCATCAAAATCCGTTGCGTAATTTTAAAGATTTAAGCATACAGACAAACAAACAGACAAACAGACAAACAGATAGACAAAAATAGCGACTTTATTTTATACTATGTAGTGAATAGATGGTGCTTTGTGAATTTGAAATCGAACTATCTACTGAGGTGAAACTAAAAAAAGATAGTCCGATTTTACTTATAAAAGCATAATGTTTAAATAAAAGAAATTGTTGTAATTTAAATAATTTTTTATTAACACTTAAAAAATATTACTTCATATAAAAGACATCAACGGGCGCTCCGTGTCACAAGTTCTGTTTTATTTTACTAAATGGTACTAGACACTAATAGCGTCCCGTGGTTTTTTTGATGGGCCCGTTCCCGTGGGAATTACGGGATGAAAAGTTGCATATATTTGCCGTCGTGAGTTGGCAGTATAAAAGTCTTCCGGCTTAAAGTGAAGGTTGCACACAATAGAGTTCTTGGTTAGGTTCAGTGATACTGGTACTACATCCTTCCATAGTTGTTTAATTTCTTCATTCTTCGGAAAACTATCACATAAATAAATGTTAAAGAAGATAAAATAATATAAATATACTTGGAAAAACAAGCAATAGCAAATATGTGTAAAAGTATTTTAACAGAATCTGACAAGAGAACAATAAAACAAAATCAAGTGTCAGTCAACTCAACACATAGAGAAACTTTACAAAGCAGTTTCTATTTCAACAATAAAAACTTTTTATGGTGAACGAGCTTACTCGACATTATTTTAATTAGGTTATGTCCTTCACAGTGGGAGAACTCCAAAGGCGTGGAGCGGGAGTTTGGTGGTGCTGTTTTTTAAAAAGGGAGACAAAACCCTTCTTAAAAATTACAGACCCATCTCGCTCCTGAGCCACGTCTATAAGCTGTTCTCACGAGTTATCACGAATCGTCTCGCCAGGAGACTCGACGAGTTCCAGCCTCTCGAACAGGGAAATATATAGTAACCCATTTTTAATCCTCATAAATCATTCGAGGAGTGATTGCTTGCACTTATGGTCACCCTACATAACACATTTACAATTTTTCCCTTATTTGGCTTACCTGTGAAAGGATATCCCGCAACCACCATAGGATTCAGATTTACAGAAACGAATACAGCAGTTTTTAACCATTTCAATAAGCTAATCTCTCAAAATTGCATAAAATAAAAAGAATTCAAAGTCACCATGACAAATTCAAAGGATTACTAGAGAAATAATTAATAATTTTACCAAATAGTTCAAAATAATTATGGCTAATAAATAATAAGTATTATAAAGCTAAGTAAGTAATTAATAAATTTTATCTAATTCAATATTTACTTTATATGTAATATAAGGATAAGCTTAAAGTCAGCGTTGTGAAATAATTTTCTACCAACATGCTACCAACTACCACTTTTCGATCGAATGGCAAGTGTTAGAAAGGGATAAACGACCTCGGTACTAGCTATCTCTCTTGGCTCGTTTTGCCTCTGTCTATGTTGGTAACCCAAATTGAATCATAATGTAAAGGTGTAAGGTGTGCTTTCGTATTTTTCATTTTTAACAGTCCTCAGTCCAGTTTATAATAATAAGTCCATGACTCTCGCTTTATTTATGAAACACGTCAATTAGTTTACTCTCGATTTCATTTACGTTTCTGAGTTTGACAGTCTGCAAAGTTTTATTAAAATCTGAGCATCTAACAGCTATAATGGTTATCTCTCTCTTTTTATCACTACATAGTATAAAATAAAGTCGTGTCTGTTTGTCGTCTGTTTGTCTGTCTGTATGCTTAAATCTTTAAAATTACGCAACGGATTTTGATGCGGTTTTTTGTAATAGGTAGAGTGATTCAAGAGGAAGGTTTTTATGTAAAAAAAATCCCGAAATTCCCACGGGAACGGGCACAACGCGGGTAAAACCGCGGGGCGCTGCTAGTTATAATAATAATCATAATAATCGTCATTCCTATGATCCAGTCTTTTTCTTGCACTTCCTACAATAGCCCCTTATACTTCTGCAGAGACATATTCGTAGCCAAGTCGTATGGTCGGGAATGTATCCCTGCAGTTGTGATTCATTACATTAAGCATCTCCAAAGGACCTCTACGAGTTGCTTGGCTTGTCCCGAGACTCTAAGGAAAAACACTATAATAATATACCCGGACAAATACACACAATGTTGATTAGATCCAAACAAAGCTCTAAGCTTGTATTACAGAATCTAACTAACTGATACTACTACTTAACTATACAAATACTTAACTTAAATATATAATTGACACCCAGACGTCGTCGCCAACAACTACGTCTTCACATATTGTTGACCGGAGTCAACTGGCTGGCTGGCTGGCCGGGCTGACTGTGTCGGGGGTTGCGGGTTCGATTCAACGGATTGAATCGAACCCGCAACCCCCGACACAGTCAGCGCTCTCACTGCCACTGTGCCAACGGGCTTGTCATTTAAACGACACTCCTCTGTTTGAAAAACCACAAACAGTTCGATCAGAGAAACCTTCCTAATCAATATTCGACTCGTTTGAAACCACACCATTGCGTTAAGGCTGTGGTCATAGTGATAGGTGACG
This sequence comes from Cyclophora albipunctata, assembly GCA_963082685.1. NCBI lineage: Eukaryota > Metazoa > Arthropoda > Insecta > Lepidoptera > Geometridae > Cyclophora > Cyclophora albipunctata. The sequence goes on from OY720133.1 coordinate 6,189,435, forward strand.
CGACGACGTGACAGCGATTTTTCATTTAATGACACTTAGGGCACGCCGTCAGACAAAAAGCACCCCTATGCAATTACTCGAGTATTTATACTTATATAATAATCTATACTAATACCTAATAGCTGTCCCGCGCGTGGTTCCCCCCGCGACCCAATAGATGTCGCTAGTGTGAATCTTAACCATCCAGGGTTCCACCCAAATGCATACAAAAAAATAATTCAAATCGGTTCAGCCGTTTAGGAGTTCAGTGACATACACACATTCAGTAGAATTATATATATATAAAGATTCTAGCCGCGCCCCGCGGTGTTACCCGCGTTGTACCCGTTCTCGCAGGAATTTCGGGATAAAATATATCCCATGTGTTATTCTGATGTATAAACTACATTACTATAAAGTTTCATCCAAATCCGTTCAGTAGTTTTTTCGTGAAAGAGCAACAAACATACATCCATACGTACATCCATCCTCACAAACTTTCTCATTTAATAATATTAGTAGGAAGAATTAAAGCCGAAGAGTTTGTTTGTTTGAACGCGCTCTCAGTCTCAGAAACTACCAGTCTGATTCGAATAATATTTTTTGTAATGGATAGCCACATTCAACGGGAAGATTATAAGCTATTTTTTATCCCGAAATTCTCACGGGAACGGGTACAGCGTTCCGCTCCGCTCTGCTTCTACAAAAACGCACCCTTACCCAGAATCGAGTCATTCCACCCCGTCCTGGCCATAAACCAGCGTTTAATGAACGTTTAAACCCATTAATCATTTCCATTTCATCCCCCATTGACGCGTCTATAGGATAGGTAGGGGTGGAAAGATATGAGTTTATTTTTCAGCGGTTGATTACCTGTTATAATTGACGAGGTCGTTGACATAGCGAGTTTACGAGCTACGAGCCGGTGATCTGTACAGACTGTGCTTGGATATGTGTATTAGATATGATTATAGATGTTTTTTATACACAACGCACCGCTTCAGAGATATTTGCGAAAGATTCAAAAGTGACCTTTCTTCAGCCACTATATGACAAAGCACCTTTTCGATTCGACGCGGTCCACATGTCACCATTTCCAACAAATGACAATGGAAATAGATAAACAACCCCTTCCAGGTACCGAATTCCGGGAATCCCTACAATCACCTAGGTCGCCAAATGTACATAATTATTATATACTAGCAGCGCCCCGCGGTTTTACCCGCGTTGTGCCCGTACCCGTGGGAATTTCGGGATTTTTTTTACATAAAAACCTTCCTCTTGAATCACTCTACCTATTACAAAAAACCGCATCAAAATCCATTGCGTAATTTTAAAGATTTAAGCATACAGACAGACAAACAGTGTGACAGACACGAAAAAGAGACGACTTTATTTTATACTACGATGTAGTGATGTTTTGTCCTGTTTTTCTAACAATTACAGTCTTATCCAAAATAAATAAAGTAGTATTCACACACGCAGCAAAATTGAACTCTTTTTAGGGTTCCGTACTCAAAGGGTAAAAACGGGACCCTATTACTGAGACTTCGCTGTCCGTCCGTGTGTCACCAGGCTATATCTCAAGAACGGTAATAGCTAGACAGTTGAAATTTTCACAGATGATGTATTTCTATTGCCGCTATAACAAAAATACTAAAAATAAAACAAAATTAAAGGGGGGCTCCCATACAACAATCGTAATTTATTGCCGTTTTTTAATGTACGGAATCCTCCGTGCGCGAGTTCGACTTGCACTTGGCTGGTTTTTACATTACGTTACTGTTTAAAAGTATACCGAACAAGTTAACACCATCTCATTCCTCCTTACGGTTATTGTAAGAACAAAATGACTCTGCCAATATTTCGTCCATTAAAAGAAAGCAGAAAGTATCGTCCCTTGATTCGGATATCTTCAAAGTTTCGCCTCAAAATTACTTTTTAACGACTTGGCGAAGATAGCGCCTTACATTTTCCCAGATGTATAATTATTATTGGTTAACTTCACAAGTTCAAAGGCGTTGGATGCTGAAATTGAGATTTATTGTTATAGTTATCGGAAAAGTAAGCTTTGTTTACAGTAGCAGTTACAGGATCTCTTCACTGCATAGTATAAAACAAAGTCGTTTTCCGCTATCTGTCCCTATACATAGGGACTTGCTTAGATCTTTAAAACTACGTAACGGATTTTGATGCGGTTTTTTTAAATAGTTAGAGTGATTCAAGAGAAAGGTTTATATGTATAAAAATTCCCAAAATTCCCTCGGAAATGGGCACAACGCGGGTAAAACCGCGGAGCGTTGCTAGTTTACAATATATTATGTAGTCACCTAAATGCAAGACACACATAGTGCGGACGCGGGTCACGTGACTTTGTATTTCTTGTGTTTGTATGAAAAGAGGAAATTCTAGAGAAAGAGTTTGTGTATAGTTTTCTTGGCATAATTCTCATAGGGACGGGTACAACGCGTGTTATACTGCGAGGCACTACTAGTATTGAATGTATTTACTTATATCTATACTTAATATTATAAAGAGGTAAAATTGTATTTTTGTTTGTTTGTATGTTTGGGCTTATCTCAGAAACTATAAATCCGATTTGAATTATTCTTTCTGTATTAGAAAGCCACATTCAACGGGAATATTATTAACTACTAGCTGCGCCCAGCGGTTTCACCCGCTTTGTACCCTTTGCCGCGGGAATTTCGGGATGAAAAATAGATGTTGTCCGATTCTCAGGCCTACCCGATATGTACACAAAATTTCATGAGAATCGGTCGAGCCGTTTCAGAGGAGTTTAACCACGGTACCCGTTCCCGCGGGAATTTCGGGATGAAAAATAGATGTTGGCCGATTCTCAGACCTACTCAATATGATCACAAAATTTCATCAAAATCGGTCAAGCCGTTTCGGAGGAATATGGCAACAAAAACTGTGACACGAGAATTGTATATATTAGATAGATTTTTCAACCCGAAATTCTAACGGAAACAGACATAACGCAATTAAAACCGCGGGACACTGTTAGTATTTATAATCAATTAAATGTTGTCAATTAAAGAGCTTTATTACAAAAATTACAAGCTTAGCAAGTAAAAGTAAGCTGATTTCAATATTTATGGTTTGCACTGAAATTCGACTTCCGTCCGGCCGCTGTGTCGAAGGTTCCAGCGTTATACTGGCCGAGACTTGCCAAACCATTTGCCTGCAAATGAAAACAAACAAATAATATACATTCAGTGATGTCAAATGCTTATAGTAGAGATTAATGAGTGATTTCGACATGTAATGTAAGAAAATTACGGCAATTAGTTAAGTGTCGATTTAATGGACGACTCTGAGTGCAGCTGTTAGATCTGCTATAGCATCAACGAATGAAACATCAGAAGAAATCAGAGACGTCGATTAATCGAGCTGGATGCCAAGCGTGATCTTCTGAAAGCCCGACCACCAGCGGCTTTCCATTACAACTACAGAGACGGTGCTCTAACGTGCCCCCAGTGCGCGCGGACTTTCGCCAACAAAATCGGCTACGGGAGTCATGTTAGAGCACATGCAAGACACGGAAGCTAGGAGTAGAAGCGGTCGCCGTGGCCGAAATCGGCTGGAGGACTATATACGAGTATACTTAACTAATCAACATAATGTTTCGGGTCGCGACTCGTGGTCCCACTAATTTGACCCACTGGTGGGACAGTGTGTCGATTTAATGGGCTCGTGGTCCCACTGTTTGGTGGAACCATCAGTCAACGTAATGCAGTCGCTCGTGGTCCCACTGATTTGGTCATAAGGGCTATAACACAAATATTTTTTTGTGAAATTAACAGAAAAGTGGAATTTATGGGTCGCAACTCGTGGTCCCACTAATTTGACCCACTGGTGGGACAGTGTGTCGATTTAATGGGCTCGTGGTCCCACAAAAAAAAATAACCCTAACCTACCGAATTGCATGTATTTACGAGTACTTTGAGTATTTTCTTTGAGATTTAGAAGGGAATATTGTGAATTGCGACTAAAAAGGCCAGTATCTCAAGTGGCCAGTACCTGAAGAACTCACTTATTCAAGTATTTACTCTACGTGTATAAACTTGATGCAGTGGGGCCACGAACCTACGATTTTAACTATGACTGGTAGTCCCACTAAGCAGTGGAACCACGAACCCATGATTTCAGGGATAGTGGGACCACGAGTAATAGTGGTACAATCCCAGTGGGACAACGAGTCGTCAAGTAATGTTTCATACATAACATGTCAAAAACACTCAATAAATGTACAGGAGTAAATGCAAAAACAAGGTAAGTAGTTAAGTTTTTTGTTAATAAGTAAGTCCAACCGTTTTCCTAAACCAATAACATAATAACGAGACGTTATTTCGTTTTTTTTTTTTTTCGCTGTCTAAAGAAAAAAGACCAACCTTAGCCCTTTTAAGCAGTTCTTTCTGCGCTGCCGCCCTGTTCTCATCCCGCCCCGCCCAAGTCTTCCACACGGAAGCTTGCAGCGCCCGCCCGTAACTGAAGCTCAGCGTCCAGGGTGACTTCCGTGCGGCCATGTTGATAGCATTCAGGTTGGCCGTGGCGTCTTCCTCGCTCTGACCTCCGGAGAGGAATGTTATGCCTGGAAAAGGATTTTTAAAGAATTGAATTGGATTTTGAAAGTAATTGAAACCTTTTTTAAATTGGTTGAAATGGGATCGGCTTTTACCGGCGTTGTGCCCGTTACCACGGGAATTTTGAGATGAAAAATAGCCTATAACCTTTCCGTTGAATGTAGCTATCTATTACAAAAAGAATTATTCAAATCGGATAGGTAATTTCAGATATTAGACCAAACATACAAACTTAGAAATATTACCGCTCTATATTATTAGATTTTGTTTTTATTGTTTTTTTGTTTGTTTGAACGGGTTAATCTCAGAAGTTTCCAATCTGATTTAAATAATTCCTTTTCAAAATGGATAGCCACATTCAAGGGGAAGGTAGGCTTGTTTGATCCCGAAATCCTCACAGAGAAGGGTACAACGCGGGTAAACTCTCAGAGCACTGCTAGTGTTGTTGTGCGAAAGTTTGTGTTGTCAGATTTGAGTGAAATTTTGTACAAAGATCCTACTAATATTATAAATGCGAAAGTTTGTGAGGATGGATGTATGTTTGTTGCTTTTTCACGTAAAAACTACGTGACGGATTTGGATGAAACTTTACAGTAATACAGGTTAAACATCAGAATAACACATGAAATAAATTTTATCCTGGAATTCCCGCGGGAACTAATACAACGCGGGTAACACCGCGAGGCGCGGCTAGTTAAACTATAAACTACTTTTTCTCCTCAAAATTCCCACAAAAACGGGTAGAAAATGGGTCAAACTACGGGTCAATGTTCATGCGTCCCTAATGCCCCAAATTCTATCAAACAAAGCTTGCTAAAGACCTTTGTCTTAGAAAGTTTTGTCCCTATTTAAACATGGAGGTTCCCTTGTTAAATAGTTTACACAACATCTGTCTGACTACCCGTAGTTGGTAGGATTAACTAAATATTGGACTCTATTGAATGGATAGAACGCTTGTGTTGAGGCAAATTATACTACGCTCATATCGGCGTAGTATTAAAAAACTGATATTAATGTAATTTTTTTGTAATATTAATAACTTTATTTAATTTTATTATTTCATTAATCAAATTTACCAAAATAGTATCGCTGACATTGTTTGTTATAATCATTTAATTAGTTATCCAGTAAAAAAAATGTCACACAGCTAATGGCTCTCATCTCACAGAAGATATCAGGAAGATATCGGTGGACGTATAATCACCACACGACTTAATGCGGGTTGGCAATCTCAAACCCGAGCCATGTTTTCAAGTAGGAAACATGTTTTCGCTTGACCCGGGAATTGAATCCGGGACCTCAGTCTTCAGCTTCACATATTAGCATAGAGTATAGATTCCTACAGGACCGTAACTCAATCCTGAATCAATTCAAGAAATAAATCACTACATAGTATAAAATAAAGTCGTCTCTTTTTCGTGTCTGTCACACTGTTTGTCTGTCTGTATGCTTAAATCTTTAAAATTACGCAACGGATTTTGATGCGGTTTTTTGTAATAGGTAGAGTGATTCAAGAGGAAGGTTATTATGTAAAAAAATTCCCGAAATTCCCACGGGAACGGGCACAACGCGGGTAAAACCGCGGGGCGCTGCTAGTAAATAATAAATATAAATATACCCGGACAAATTCACTCAAGGTTAATTAGACCCAAACTAAGCTCTAAGCTTGTAATATGGAATCTAACTAACTGATACTACTACATATATATACACAAATACTTTAGAAGAATATATAATTGACACCCAGACGTCGTCGCCAACAACTATGTCTGCACATATTGTTGACTCTGTTGAATCGAACCCGCAACCCCCAACACAGTAAGCGCTCTCACTGCCACTGTGCCAACGGCCTTAAAATTACCAACATGCTACATCCCCACTCGCGTCCAACCTCCACAAAAGCTTCAAAGACACCTACCAGGGACAGCAGCTGGTACCGTTCTCAGGAAGGCAGTAATTGTGGCGTCGGCCACGTCCTCCGGAGGGCTGCGGGCGCGGCCCTGACCTGGAGTCACCTGGACATAGATAGGTGAAGTAGGTGGAATACATTAGATAAGTGAAGGAAGTACAATAGAGGTGGGTTTTGAGTTGAGTGGAAGTTATCCAGTAGACTTATTTGATAGATAGGTGTTCAATTGGACGGATTTGGATGAAACTTTACAGTAATATAGGTTATACCTACATTAGAATAACACATGGGATACATTTTATCTCGAAATTCCCGCAGAAACAGGTTCAACGCGGGAATGATAGTCAATTCGGCCAATTGTAAGATAGTCAATGCGGTCAATTGTAAGATAGTTACTTCGATCAATTGAAAGATAGTTAATTCGATCAATTGTAAGAGAGTTAATTCGACCAATTGTAAGATATTTAATTCGATCAATTGTAAAATAATTACTTCAATCATTGTAAGATAGTTCATTCGATCAATTGTAAGATAGTTAATTCGACCACTTGTAAGATAGTTAATTCAATCAATTGTAAGATAGTTAATTCGATCAATTGAAAGATAGATAATTCGATCAATTGTAAGATAGATTTTGTATTATTTTATCTATCAGATAAATAACATAATCTGAAGATTGAATAATCAGCCTCGAGTGTATATCAAGTATGTTTTAGTAACGGTTCAATTATAGGTAAACGGTTCTTCGATTAACGTAATAGGAATTATGTAGATTTGGTAACGAACAGAATAGGTAATAGACTTAGACTAGAACTAGGTTACCTAGTAAGAAACTAACAACTAGGTTGTAAAACATTATCTAGTCTAGTATGTACATACAATTAACTACATAACAGCCTCCGTGGTCTAGTGGTTTGAGCGCTCGGCTCACGATCCGGAGGTTCCGGGTTAGATTCCCGGTGGGGAAAATGTCTCACAAAAATCTCTTTGTGAGACTGCCCTCAGTTTGGTTAGGGCATTGCAGGCTTAATCACCTGATTGCCCGAAAAGTAAGATGATTCCGTGCTTCGGAGGGCACGTTAAGCCGTTAGTCCCGGTAACTTTCTACGGATAGTAGTCGTTACATGAGCCATGTCAGAGGTCATTGGCGGCTCAATAACTCTGACACTGGATTGGTCAGGTTGACCATCCACTCGATGAAGAAGAAGACCACATAAGTATAACTCAAGGGCGCTTGAATGTATGTATACCTAGTATGTCCCAGAAAGAAAGTTCGTGTAGGTTAGTGGCCAACCCTGGTGTCGGAATTTTTAGACCGCCTAAAGGCCTCCGACATGGTCTAACAATTGAAACAATCGTGACCGGCAACTTTACGTGCCTCTCGAAGCACGGTAGCACTCAGATAGAAATGCCACTGGTAGACCAAGTTCTTTAGGCGACCAAAAACTAAGTCTTTCAAGCGATCTAAAAACTCCGACGCCAGGATTGGCCACTAACTTGAACTTACTTACTCTAAATACATTTTATCTTTAGGTATCTCTTTTCTTAATACAGAAATAGAGCGAGAGAGATGTCATTCCAATTCCAATCTAAAAAAAGTTCAATTATTTCAAAGTTCATTCGACAATTTAAAATAAGAACAAAAATCTTACCATATTCGGCTTGAGTAGCGATCCCTCAAGGAAGACGTGATGATCGCTAAGAGCTTTGTACACCGCAGCTAACACCACTTCGGTAACTTTCTGAGCTCTTAATATGTCATGATCCCCTGGTATCGAGCGCAAAGAAATTGTGTTAATAAAGTTTTATTTTGAAGGTTTAAGTAGGTGTAAGAGCGTTACCACATTATCCGATCCGATATCGGTATCGGACGCCGATCCGATATCGGGGTAAGTAAAATGTATGAAATATGTACCTGTCTTTCATATTGTCCGGCCCGATATCGGATATCGGAGCCGACACCGATATGCTGGCGGCACCATCGGACGCCCGTGAGCCATCGGACGATAATGTTTGTATGTGTGCTATACGTGTATCTAAATTGTCTCTGTGTGCGTAGAGCCCGATGCTAGATTACTAGTTTGGTTGTCATAATTAAAAAACTTTCTAGGTGCGTTTTGTAGCTTGCTAAAAATTGTATAAAATGCTCCCTCTGAATATCTAGCTTCCACAATGGGATGTATCCAATACTGTCTGTGGACAGATCTTTTTTTGCGTCTCAAATATAATAGATACAGCAAATAAAGTTTTCTATTATAGTCTGCCATGATGACCTGCACGCACTAAGCTATCGAGCAAATGGCCGTATCGGAACGATTTTATCGGAAATATGTGAAAATAGCACATGGTGTCTATCGGCTATCGGATGTCGGCTATCGGTGTCCGACACCGATATCGGATCGGATAATGTGGAAACGCTCTTACGGTAGGACCCAGTAACCTACTAAAGGTGCGATTACATTAACGCAATATGCGCTGTTAGTTTCACTATGATTTTTTTTATAAATTTTAATTGTGGTTTTCTATCACATCGTAAATGTCTTTCAATCGAAATTGTCGGTCTTCTGCTATCAAAATTTTATATTATTTCACATAGAAACAAGGACAAAACTTGGGATCTATTTTCCCATATAGCTATCTTAGATAGGTTATAGAGAACGACTGAGCAAGTTTAGAAGCTGCTAAATTATTTTTTAAGAAAATGTCATACATAAAAGTAATGAATATCGCAAAATCCTTCCTTAGTGCTCACTTACATCACAAAAAACTCTTGTACCAAATTTAAAGTTACTAGTTAGCCAGTCATGGTTATCTTAAATTCTTATCGTGACCAGGATTGGTCAGGTTGACCATCCACTCGATGAAGAAGAAGAAGATCGTGATATTTTTATTTTGAACTCTCATCAAAAGGAATTGCATGATCGGCAATCATGTGGTTGCTTGCACGACAAACGTAGCTATCATTCGCGTCACCGATCATCGGTGATTGTGAAGACGCTTGAACATTCCCCAAACTTACCATCAAGCAAAACGTCAGGCTCAACAATAGGCACTAATCCTTGACTTTGACAGATAGAAGCATATCTAGCCAAGACTGTAGCTGTATCATTAATAGCTTGGACTGAAGGAGTGTTTGGACCTATCTTCAAAGGAGCTCGCCATTTGGCGAAGCGGCAACCTTGCTTTTTGTATTCGGCGCAGCGTGTTGCCAAATCGTCTAAGCCTGGAAGAAAGGGTTGATTAGTGAGGCTTAGTGTTTACAGATGCACTAGGTTTTTAAGATATATGAAGTTTTAAGCAGTTTAGTACTCTGTCACATTATAAAATTTTACAATTCTCATTGACATATTAATAAGCATTAAAGAGGGAATATTGAAACCACCGGGATTGTTTCGTCATCGTATTCTTAATTCAAAAAGCACCCTATGTTTCTCGTATGGTCTTTCCTAGGCGTTTGTGATTAGTACATATCACTGATGTAAATATTGACAAGCGTGATGGTAAGCGCAAGCAGTCTTCCTAGGGTAGCATAGGGACCCTCAAGAAGCATCATCACAACCCAATCGATAAATCTATAATCGATTCTACGCGAATAAGTCATGCGCGCTTGTTATCTGTGGGCAAGCGCATCTCTAGTGTCTTACAAGAGAACTTTGAATGGCGGCGCGTCGCTCCGACCAACTTAAAACTAATAAATACAATTAAACGTGTCTACTGTGTTGTGTCACAAATATAAAGAACTGCTTAAGTGTGTGCATATCAAGGACTAAAAGATCGAGCTGGGAATCAAAGGTAAGGCTGCTTGTATTGTCTTATATTTTGATCAGTCTAATGTCTCCCACAAACGCTTGGTAATTCAAATACGAATTGCCATCCCTTATGTTATTTAGAGAAGTAACCCTTCTCGTAACATTATTTTGGTGCCGAAACCAGGGAACTGCTTTAGATAGTAGTGATCGTAAAGATAGCGAGAAACATTTCATTAACTTTCGTAATTTGCACAAATGGCTGACCGAATGGTCACCATAACAAATCAGCTCAAATCTCGTTAGGTACTGAATATTTCTCCAAAGTATATGAACAACACGTTAGAACAATTAATTCTGTTTGTCCTGGTGTATTTATTTTTATTCGAAATCGAAAATTGATGAAAAAAGTAACAAACATTCTAATCCGTCTGCCTAGGTATTTACCTACGCGCCTTGGTGGCGCCGGTCATTTACGTAGGTACTAATTCAATCCGTTGTTTGCGTACTGTTTCATCTTGGTAGCCCGATGTTCAAAGTTCCACATTCAAGTCAGCGATTTGTATCAATCCATTCATAGGTAATACTTTTGTTCCGTAGGTACGATGTTAGTATAATAAGTAAGTAGTACATGTAAAATTCAACGTTTCATTCGGTACATGTTATTTTCATTACGTACATTCTATCGTCACAACAGTTATAAATAGGTATAACTAAGCTACGTGAACAAACTGCAGTCATCTAATTATTCGTAGGTAATCGTAGTCAGGTACAAATCAATTCAATCCGTAACCCGTAGTTATCATTTTGGATTACATTCGTTCAAGTTTATTAGGTAATCATAATAACAAAGGTATTTCGTAAATTATTATTCTGTAGAATTCACAAATCGAACTTAGTGAGAAATCTAATCAACTACCTACAAGTAAAAAATAATATTTGTGGGGTAGGTAGGTAACAACTAAGGTTGTGCCCTAACGGTCTGTAAACTAATCGATAGTTATTTTGATATCGATTTTCGTTATTGAAAATTATTATTTTATTAATCGATTCGGTTTGTTTTGCATAATCGATTCTAGCCATGGCTTACGTACCAAAGCGTGGTGTTAAGAAGATGTCTAAGTCTAAATCGATTGAAAATCCTGGTCTTACGTATGCCGACTTGCCCGTATTACGACGTAAACGGACTTTAGCATTAAATCGATTGCGGAAAACGTTGGAAGTTGCTCGAATCGTGAAATCGGATCACTCACGTTTAGATGAATTTAGCGTACATTATGCAGCGGTAACTAAACAAGTTGATAATTTCGAGGAAGCGCATTTGGATATTTTGGGTATTATTGAAGATTCCGACATGGAGAATGAAGACGAAATTCGTACCGAATTCGATGATATTCATTTTGAAGTGCTCACGATACATCGAACCCTTGTCCCTTCTTCATACGTTCCAGAGGAATTGCCAGCTGTTCAGATGTCGCGTGCTTCAGCCATCAAACTTCCTAAGATCGACTTACCACGTTTTTCAGGATGCATGAAGGATTTCAATATGTTTTTTGATGCGTTCAATTCGCTCATTCATCGGAATGAATCATTGTCGGACTCGGATCGCATGCAGTATCTTCGAGCGAGTCTATTCGGGGACGCATTAGGACTTATTCGGACCTTCCCTATACAGGGTGCATTTTATCAAGAGGCGTACAAGACATTAGTAGCTCGGTATCGTGACAAACGTGAACTCGCCTTTACTTGTTGGCGGGAAATGCAAAACATTAACTTAAAGATTAACTCACCTACAGAATTTAGACGCGTGTTAGATCTTTTCAACGAAAACTTGATAATTCTAAAAGGTCTTAACTTACCGACAGACCACTGGGACTTTGTTTTGTGTTATCATTTACTATCAAAGTTAGATTCAAAGACGCGTTGCGCCTTTGAACAATCGCACCCGACATCGGAGATACCTCGTTATCGGGATCTCAAAGATTTTTTAGAAGCAAAATGTGATGCACTCGTTCGTGATACTCACTTTTCAGGTAATCGTGAGTCTCAATCATCAACTAGTAGTAGTAACCAAAATGATGTCAAGTCAAACAACAACAACAAAAAGATAATGTCGTCGTTGTTATCAAATTCAGAGAAGACAACATACCAGCCAGAGGATACCAGATCTTCTGCACCTTCAACCACTGCGCGAGGGGTAGCTTCTAAGTGCTCTTTCTGTTCAGAACTTCATACCATTTCGCACTGTAAATCATTCGCTGCAAAAGCAATTCAAGAGAGACGTGACCTCGCGAAAAAGAACCGCTGGTGTTTTAATTGTTTGAAACCTTCCCACGTGGTTCGCGATTGCAGGTCGACCTTTACGTGCCAGAAATGTCATCAGAAGCATCATACACTCCTGCATCAGGAATCCGATGTTCATCTTCCTGAACAGACGCCTTCAGTCAGTGAACCCGTTCGTGTGTTGACGAACGTGGGTGATAATTCGGTTGTTCTTCTTTCTACTGCCGTTATAAACATTCGTGATTCGTCGGGCGACTACCAGCCTTTTCGCTGTGTTATTGACACTGGTAGTCAGGCTCATTTCATTTCAGAACGTGCAGCAGACAGTCTAGGACTTGACAAACGCATGACCTCACGCCAGGTTCGTGGTGTAGGTCACTCGTCAGCCCCCATTTCTGGAGCTGTTCAACTTCAGATAGGTATTAACGGTCAAGCGGCTTTCAATATTGAAGCGTTGACTATACCTAACATTTGCGGAAACATGCCTAGCGTCAGGCTCAACAAATCGTCTTGGCTTCATATTCGTGGTCTCAATCTGGCTGATCCAGATTGTGACAAACCTGGTCCAATTGACATTCTTCTAGGTGCTGAGATCTTCCCTTCTCTGATTCTTCCAGGAAGTGTGAGCGGAGGACCGAAGCAACCATCGGCCTTAAATTCAGTGTTCGGATGGCTTCTTCTAGGAAGTGTTGGCGAAACGCAAGCTGAATCAAGTTCCAATTCGTTTTTCGTTACAGACGACCAGCTTTCGCAGGAAGTCAAGAAGTTCTGGGAATTAGACAATCTTCCAAGCGCCACCAAGTTGAGTGAAGCAGATCAACGTTGCGAGCAACTCTATTGTAACACAACGACTCGTGACTCAACTGGACGCTATAGCGTTGCTTTGCCCTTCGTAGAGGACAAAGATCCGTCGTTTCCAGGTTCACGAGAGTCCGCTCTTCGGCGTTTTCATTCGTTGGAACGTAAACTTTCCACAGATCCGGTTCTCCTAGAACAATACTCGAGTTTCATGGCTGAGTATATTCAGTGCGGCCACATGAGTCGTGTGCCCACTAAAGATTTGCAGAAAGGAAAGTATTACATCCCCCATTTCTGCGTTCTTCGTCCTGACAGCGTCAGTACGAAGCTTCGCGCCGTCTTTGATGCGTCAAATCGTGACGCAGTCACTGGCGTATCGCTCAACGAAACCTTACTCGTCGGTCCAAAGTTACAGGCTAACATTTTGGAAATTCTTCTTAGGTTTCGCTCCCATTCTGTTGTATTCTCAGCCGACGTGTGCAAAATGTACCGTCAAATCCTTGTTCACGATGAACATCGTGATTTTCAAAGAATCTTCTGGAGATTTCATCCAACCCAACCGATTTTGGAATATCGACTGAACACTGTGACCTACGGCGTCTCTTCATCACCCTTTCTTGCTTGTCGTACCGTCAAACAGCTCGCTGCGGATGAAGGTAGTGACTTGCCTCTCGGCAAATCCGTCTTAACTACTGACGTGTATATCGATGACGTTGTCACAGGATGTTCTAATTTCAACCAGGCCGTCCAAACTAAGTCGGAAGTAACGGAGCTTCTAAAACGTGGTCACATGGAGCTGCGCAAATGGGCCAGCAATGACCCTAGATTGCTGTCTGATCTTCCTCCTGAGCATTGCCTTACAGATAACGTCTCCATGGACGTTGAGAAGTCGAATACTCTCAAGATTCTAGGTTTAAAGTGGGAACCAAATTCTGATCATTTCTTGTTTGAAGTCAGGCCTCAAGATCGTGTTTGCAGCAAACGAAATATTCTCAGCGAACTCGCAAGGATCTACGATCCACTCGGTTTTCTGTCGCCGTTGACTTTCTTCGCGAAGTATCTAGTCCAAAAATTGTGGGTTCTTGGAATTTCTTGGGATGCTGATCCTCCTGAAGACATCAAACGACTATGGAGTCGCTACACCGAAGAACTGCCCTTCATTCAGAATCTCCGAATTCCGCGTTATCTCTCCGTGTCAGAAATTAAATCGTGTGAACTTCATGGGTTTGCCGACAGTTCTCAACGTGGATTCGCTGGTGTGGTGTTCCTTCGAGTCATCGACCTGGATGATAACATTAAGGTCTTTTTTGTGTTATCAAAAGCTAGGGTAGCTCCTATCAAAGTTGTGTCCCTACCAAGACTTGAGCTTTGTGCTGCCGTTCTTCTGGCAGACTTACTCAAATTCGTCAGCGAGGTTTATCAACCTCTTCTGCCCATCTCAGCAATAGTCGCGTGGTCAGATTCGACTGTCGCGCTCTCGTGGATTCGATCGTCTTCTTCACGTTGGAAAACATTCGTAGCAAACCGTGTCAGCCATATTCAGGATGCGGTTCCTGGCGCACAATGGCGCCATGTGAAATCGGAGGACAATTCCGCGGATATCGCCTCTCGTGGTCAGACACCGGCGGAACTTGTCAATAATTCGTTATGGTGGGCGGGGCCTAGTTGGCTCTCTCAAGCCGTTCAGTCGTGGCCTTCCTCAGTTTCAGATCCTCCTGAAGAAGAACTTCGTGTAGAGGAGAAAGTACAGGTTCTCCTTTCGAGTGATATTCCTGCACATCCCATCGATTACTTGATGTCTCGTTACTCGTCAGTTCGTAAAATCCAACGTATCGTCGGCTTATGGCTTCGCTATACTAATAATCTCCGCTGTAAACTTAATCGCCGTTCTGATCATCCCTTGACTCGTGCAGAACTTCACAACGCGTTATTAATAATAGTGAAACGTACTCAGTTTCTTCATTTTAATGAAGACATCACGCGATTACAGGAACGCAAGCTTCTTTCAAAACCAATGCGTAAGCTTAATCCATTCATTGACAGCCTGGGTGTTCTCAGGGTGGGCGGTAGGCTGTCAAGATCGGGATTAGAATACAGCCACAAACATCCCGCATTGCTCCCGAGACAGGCTCCACTAACTTATATGATCATAGACGCGCTCCATCGTGAAAATTGTCACCCTGGAATCAATACGTTACATTATTTAGTTAGTCAGCAATTTTGGATTTTATCAGCTAAACGTGCTATCCGACACCGTGTTTCAAAATGTTTGAAATGTTTCAAAACAAATCCTACTCCTCTCGAACCGTTTATGAGTGATTTGCCTGCAGTTCGCGTGAATCAGGTAAAACCTTTCAGTATCGTAGGCGTGGACTACGGAGGTCCTTTTCGAGTAAAATCAGGCAAGCATCGCGGTGCCAAGATTAGCAAGGCTTATCTTTGCCTTTTCGTTTGCTTTACGACTAAAGCAGTACACTTAGAAGTAGCTACTGATTTGACGTCAGAATCATTTATCGCCGCACTTCGACGCTTCGTCGGTCGTCGTGGACGAGTCCAGACGATTTATTCCGATAGAGGAACCAACTTCGTTGGTGCTCAACGTGAGCTCTCCTCGTTCATGCAGAAAGCTGCTCATACTGAAACTATTGAATTCAAGTTTAATCCCCCCTCCAGCCCACATTTTGGTGGAGTGTGGGAGATTCAAATTAAAGCGGCAAAATCAACCTTGTATCGCGTCATCAACAATCAATCGTTGACGTTAGATGAACTCATTACATTATTCGTGCAAATCGAAGCAATGCTCAATTCCCGGCCCCTTTATCCGATAAGTACCTGTGCAAATGACATGACTGTGCTTTCGCCAGGTATGTTTCTGACTTTAGAGCCACTGACCGCTGTTCCCGATGAGGATCTTACCTCTGTCAACATTACTCGTTTAGGACGGTGGCAACTCATTCAACGTTTTCAACAAGATTTTTGGAAGCGTTGGAAGAATGAGTATTTGCATTCGTTAACTCAAAGGGCCAAATGGACTAAGCCTTCGCAACCCCTGGAAATCGGTTCCGTGGTTGTCATCAAATCGGAAACTCCGCCTCTCCATTGGCCTTTAGCTCGTGTAGAACGGTTGCACAGCGGTCCAGATGGAGTAGTACGCATCGCGGACCTACGTTTACCTAATGGTTCTTTTCTAACTCGACCGCTGGCAAAGATCTGTCCTTTGCCAAACAATACGGATTAGAATAGGTAGAACGTTAGTTTTCTCATTAGTTAAGTTAGTATTAATCTAAACAATAAGTTTACTATTCAGTCACATATCGTTGTTCATATACTTGGATAGTTATCGTGCCTTATGTAGGCTTCATAGTACAGTAAACATTCAGCACGCTCGGGCATAACTCCCTTTTGTTGTAATTAATTCGTTACGTTGCCCTAAGCATATCGTTTTATAGTTAAATATTCGTACCATACCGTTCAATGCATTCTTGAAAATACGACTATGTATTTTGGTGGGCGGTATGTTTCGTCATCGTATTCTTAATTCAAAAAGCACCCTATGTTTCTCGTATGGTCTTTCCTAGGCGTTTGTGATTAGTACATATCACTGATGTAAATATTGACAAGCGTGATGGTAAGCGCAAGCAGTCTTCCTAGGGTAGCATAGGGACCCTCAAGAAGCATCATCACAACCCAATCGATAAATCTATAATCGATTCTACGCGAATAAGTCATGCGCGCTTGTTATCTGTGGGCAAGCGCATCTCTAGTGTCTTACAAGAGAACTTTGAATGGCGGCGCGTCGCTCCGACCAACTTAAAACTAATAAATACAATTAAACGTGTCTACTGTGTTGTGTCACAAATATAAAGAACTGCTTAAGTGTGTGCATATCAAGGACTAAAAGATCGAGCTGGGAATCAAAGGTAAGGCTGCTTGTATTGTCTTATATTTTGATCAGTCTAATGTCTCCCACAAACGCTTGGTAATTCAAATACGAATTGCCATCCCTTATGTTATTTAGAGAAGTAACCCTTCTCGTAACAGGGATCATAAAATTTAACGTACTGAAGCACGGCAGCGCTCAGAGAGAAATGCCACTATCGGCCACCCATCCAAGTAGGGGTCGAGCTGCACGTTGCTTAACAATCGCAATGAGCTAACATCGCTTAGTCAAACTACGCCACGAACGCAATGGATCATAAGTCCAACTTATGACATAAACGCGCCTAGCGGTGTTACCCGCGTTGTACCCGTTCCCACGGGAATTTCGGGATAAAATGCATCCCATGTGTTATTTTGATGTATACCCTACATTACTGTAAAGTTTCCTCCAAATCTGTCCAGCAGTTTTTTCGTGAAAGAGTAACAAACATCCTCAAAAACTTTCGCATTTATAATATTAGTATTCTGATTACCTTGAGTAGTAACCTCATCTTCAGACAAGAACAAAGACACCACATCTTTGTCAACCTTGACTCCTGGTATGATGTTCTTCTGTTTGAGGACTTCAATGAAGGAGATTCCTTTATCAGTCTTCTGGTGGATGGTCTCATCGAAGAGGATCACTGCTGATATGTGTTCTTCTAGATTCTGAAATAAACAATTAATGAGGATTTAAAAGAATCCAATAATTAATAAGTACTCTTTTACGAAATAACTGAATTAATCCTAACTAAACTTCACTACATATAGTAGTATAAAATAAAGTCGTCTCTGTTTCGTGTCTGTTTGTCTGTTTGTCTGTATGCTTAAATCTTTAAAATTACGCAACGGATTTTGATGCGGTTTTTTGTAATAGGTAGAGTGATTCAAGAGGAAGGTTTTTATGTAAAAAAATTCCTGAAATTCCCACGGGAACGGGCACAACGCGGGTAAAACCGCGGGTCGCTGCTAGTTATATTATAAATGCGAAAGTAACTCTGTCTGTCTGTGTGCCTGTCTGACTGCCTGTTACGCTTTCACGCCAAAACTACAGAACCGATTTGAATAAAAGTTGGTACACAGTTAGTCCAGAGACTGAAAAAGGACAAAGGCTACTTTTTATCGCGAAATTCCTGCGGGAACGGGTACAATTCGGGTGAAATCGCGGGGCACTGGTAGTTACATATAAGTCACAGAAATTGTTGACACATTTAATTTTATCATCAGAAAGCATTTTGCAAAACGGTTGAAAGGCCTCTCATCGCACTGAAAATATCAGTTCAAACCCATAGTTACTTTAGTAACTTTAATTAAATTAACGCCAATTAAATTCTTGCAAAAATACGTACAGCTAAAATTTAACACCTACATTCCATTTTAAAATCCCGAATTTCAACAGCTCAGAGCGTAATACCAGTAAATTCGAGTTAATTAAAATTGAGAGTGACCTAGTCTTCCGTGAAATTAACCAATGACATATGTCGTATATTTTTCAGTGGAATTCGTGCCGAGAATATTGATATTGGAGTGTTTTTGGGACTCAGGTTCGGGTTTTTTTAGTTAGCATGTGCTTCGGAGGGCACGTTAAGCCGTCGGTCCCGGTTACTTTCTACGGATAGTAGTCGTTACATGAGCCATGTCAGAGGCCTTTGGCGGCTCAATAACTCTGACACCAGGATTGGTCAGGTTGACCATCCACTTGATGAAGAAGAAGAAGAAGTTAGCACTAGTCCTGGTTGCTTCAATCAGATCATGTCGAAGACCTTTTGGTGGTCTATAAACTCTGACACCAGGGTTGGTTAACCTCATACATTATACTTTCTTACTTAATTCGGTGATCGAATACGGCTGCAGCTAGCGACATTTTCACAGCTGCAGTCGTTTGCCGAATGCAGCCGAATTCTTTATTTTTTACGGTCACCGTATGTTGCGTGTTGCGAACGGTTTAATCACAAAATAGATACATTTTGTGACTTAAAATGTGTATTAGCCTGTAATGTGAGAGAGATCCCAAGGCCTCCCGCCTTTGCCCAATAGTGGGATCTCACTGAAGTTATCAGTACAGTGAGGAGGATTAGGCATAATCACCACGCTTGCCAAATGCGGGTTGGTGATCTGAAACCCGAGCCATGTTTGAAGAGTAGGAAACATGTTTTCGCTCGACCCGGGAATTGAACCCGGGACCTCAGTCTTGGCAGGCGAGCGCACATACTAGACCACCGAGGCGGAGACCACATTTTGTCACTTAACTTAATAATATTCGGCTTTTAGGATTTCCATTAAAGCGGTGGGGAGCCCGATTCACCAATCACAGAGCATTGGGATTGTCAAACAACGCATTGACATTGTCAAACAACGCATTGACATTGTCAAACAACGCATTGACATTGTCAAAATCTTTTCGTAACGCATTGTGATTCGTCAGTTGAGGTCCGCCCAGCTCCGCTCCGCTTGAACGGAAACACACCCTTAACCTTCCAGTTTCAACTAATAAATATATTTATCTACACTAATGTTGTAACATTCTACTTATGTTTCCAATACTTGACTTTTAATTACTACTGTTATAGCGCAGACAACAAAACACTCAATTTAAGCAATTTAACATGATGGTATAATATCCACATCGATATCGTAAAATCTCATTATAACATCATTATAACGCGACCAATTAACCTGGCGAGCCTTATGTCAAAATCCTCATACAAGTTGTATAAAATTTTGATATTAGGCTGGCTTTTGAAAACAGTTGGGTTATACGTGGCTCGCTCCTGATTGGCCCTGCGCGCGCAGCTGCGCTCTCATTGGTTAGATTTTAATGGCGGCAAGTTCACTGTGACAATACACGTACGCGTGAAAAACTATTGTCAGCTTTAATTACTCTTGTTGTTTGATTAATTGCATTAGTGAAGATAAAGTAGTGTATGCAACTGCATATAACACGGGTATTAAAACACTCGTTACTATTATGAAACTCACACTCGTGTTTTAATAACCTTCATTATATGACAGTTGCATAAACTTCTATTACATTACATAGAAATCATAAACATAATATTAAATTACGTAGTTTCCTACGAAAATGTTTTGAAATGGTTTTGAAATTAACTTTAGAAATTGTTCGCTACAACATGGCTTCCTAATTAGGTACTCTGTACTTCTTGTTTTATCTGATTTTCGAACGCAATGTTTAATTAAATTAAAACGTTTGGCAGAGTTTATCAAATAAATAAACGAAATATTGACAGCCTCCGTGGTCTTGCGGTTTGAGCGCTGGGCTCACGATTCAGAGGTTCCAGGTTCTATTCCTGGTGGGGTCAATGTCACAAAAATCTCTTTGTGAGACTGCCCTCAGTTTGGTTAGGGCATTGCAGGCTGAATCACCTGATTGCCCGAAAAGTAAGATGATTCCGTGCTTCGGAGGGCACTTTAAGCCGTCGGTCCCGGTTACTTTCTACGGATAGTAGTCGTTACATGAGCCATGTCAGAGGCCTTTGGTGGCTCAATAACTCTGACACCAGGATTGCACTGAATAGGAATAGATGGAGAAGTCTGCATCGGACTCACCGACAAGATCCTTGCTCTTAATTTTATGATGATGATGATGTTTGACAACTTCGATGCATTGTGATTGGTCACAGCTCCACTCCGCTTTGGAACTCCTTAACTCACCTCAGTGGTAAAGAGAAGCTGTCTGTATCTCCTTCTGTTCTCTTCTGTGTTCTTCAATCCAACGTTAGACAACAGCTTTCCAATGCCCTCTGTGAACATGAGGTTATGGGATGCTATCACATTGTTAAACACCTCTTACTATCAACTTCTTCTTCATCGAGTGGATGGTCAACCTGACCAATCCTGGTGTCAGAGTTATTGTACCACCAAAGGCCTCTGACATGGCTCATGTAACGACTACTATCCGTAGAAAGTAACCGGGACCGACGGCTTAACGTGCACCGAAGCACGGAATCGACTTACTTTGTCGGGCAATCAGGTGATTCAGCCTGCAATGCCCTAACCAATCTGAGGACAGTCTCACAAAGAGATTATTGTGAGATATTTTCCCCAATGGGAATCGAACCCGGAACCTCCGGATCGTAAGCCGATCGCTCAGACCATAAGACCACAGAGGCTGTTACTATCTAATTGAACATACTCATTCACTTACCATTAGCTTCATCCACTGCTAGTATTCCCTTGCCAGGAGTCACGATAGCTTCAGCTGTTCTCTTTAGCTCTGCTTGAAGTTTCGCGTCAGGGTACGAAAAGTAGGTGGTCATTCTGAAAAGCATGAAGTTTGATGGATGGATGGATGTATGTTACTGTTTCACTCGAAATGTAAGCATTGTTCGATATGGTTAACTAGCTGTGCCACGTGGTTTGACCCGCGTTGTACCCGTGCCGTCGGGAATTTCGAGATAAAATGTATCCCATGTGTTATTCTGATGTATAACCTAAATTACTGTAAAGTTCAATCCAAATCCGTTGAGTAGTTTTTCGTGAAAGAGTAAACAAACATACATACTTACATCCATCCTCACAATCTTTCGCATTTTTATATTACTAGCAGCGCCCCGCGGTTTTACCAGCGTTGTGCCCTTTCCCATTCGAATTTCGGGATGAAAAATAGCCTATAACCTTCCCGTTGAATGTGGCTATCTATTACAAAAAGAATTATTTAAATCGGACAGGTAATTCCTGAGATTAGCTCGTACATACAAACAAATTTACTTTTACCTCTTTATAATATTAATAACTAGCAGCGCCCCGCGGTTTTACCCGCGTTGTGCCCGTTCCCGTGGGAATTTCGGGAATTTTTTTTACATAAAAACCTTTCTCTTGAATCACTCTACCTATTACAAAAAACCGCATCAAAATCCGTTGCGTAATTTTAAAGATTTAAGCATACAGACAGACAAACAGACAGACACGAAAAAGAGACGACTTTATTTTATACTATGTAGTGGTAGTGATAATAGTAACTAATAGTATTAAGTATTATAGTATAGAATCGAAGGTTAACCGGTTATTATCGATTAAGGTTAACCGCTTCTCCCCCGTGCCCTTTCTTAGGTAAAAGATAACCAACACTAGAAGGTAATTAAAGTCAGAAAACCCCCTAAAACCCCTCCTTTGAGAAAGCTATAACTACTTGTACACTAGGTAGTCAATATCTATACTTTTAATATAACTAGCAGCGCCCCGCGGTTTTACCCGCGTTGTGTCCGTTCCCATAGGAATTTCGGATTTTTTATACACATAAACCTTCCTCTTGAATCACTCTATCTATTTTAAAAAACCGCGTCAAAATCCGTTGCGTAGTTTTAAAGATTAAAGCATACATAGGGACTGACAGACTGCGGCAAGCGACTTTGTTTTATACTACGTAGTGATAAAGCTGAAGAGTTGTTTGTTTGAACGCGTTAATCTCATAAACTACCAATCCGATTTGAATAATTCTTTTTGTAATAGATAGACACATTCAACGGGAAGGTTATAGGCTATTTTCCATCCCGAAATTCCTACGGGAACGGGCACAACGTGAGTAAAACCGCGGGACTAGTATAAACGTAAACTTACGTGGTAGTAAGGGATCCTACAACTCTGCCAAGATACAACTACTGATCAACTACAAAATATTTTGACTGACTTAATTCTTACATAACAAAGATAACTTATACTTATTACCGCTACGAATTGTGTTCTTAGAACGTAAACAAGTGTGATAAAGACTTATCTAAATAACCTTTTATGATACTCTTAACAAAGTTAATCTTTATAGTCGAGTAGGTACTTTTGTTGGTTTGTTGGATCGTACATCACTACATAGTATAAAACAAAGTCGCTTTCCGCTGTCTGTCTGTCCCTATATATGCCTAAATCGTAAAAATTACGCAACGGATTTTGATGCGGTTATTTTAATTAGATAGAGTAATTCAAGAGGAAGGTTTTTAAGTATAAAAAATCCCGAAATTCCCACGGGAACGGGCACAACGCGAGTAAAAAACGCTGGGCGCTGCTACTAAATAAATAAAACTAAAAGTTAGTAGGTAAGTTGGTAGGTCAGTGGTCAACCCTGGTGTCAGAGTTTTTTAGACCGCCCAAAGACCTCTGATAAGGTGTATCGATTGAAATAAGCGGGACTGACAATTTAACCCTCCTAAGAATGGTAACGCTAGATAGTTAGTACCTAATACCAATATTGGCCTGGCCTGCCATCCAAGTAAAGACCAAGCTGCACGTTGCTTAACAATGAGTGACACGATGAGTTAACATTGCCACGAACTAAGTCATCTAAGTAAATATTCTGTTTGAGAGTGTAAGCGCTTCTAGGTTAGTATAATTGAGAGATATTGATTCCTTGCGATTGTTAAGCAACGTGCAGCTTGATCACTACTTGGATGGGTGGCAGATAGTGGCCTTTCTATTAAGATATAAGCTTTCCTTAACAGGGTACGGTTAAATATCGTTCCCGGTCGTTTAGACGGTCTTAAAACTCCATAGTGTAGGCTAGCATTGATCTACTCTAACTTTTACAGATAGGTCCCCAGGAAACCTAAATACTTAGTATTTGCACTTTCTTTCACTGCCCACTCCCTAAAAGCTACTGGGTTACTGAATTTTGGACGCCTCCTAGGCAATTATAGTGCTTTATTTCCTCCTGGGTCATGGATATACATTATTATCAAACCTCTTTGCATAAAAAAATAGACATAGAGTGGAAAGTAGCCAGAGTTAATACCACAGACCACGAAACAAGGTTAATACTATATGGTTTATGACCAATATGACCATTAAAAAAACACTAAACTAGTTAGTGATGTTCTAAGAAATATTTTTATCTCAGTTTAATAGTTCATCCTAAAAGAACTATGAACTATTTACAGCGCCATCTCTTACAATTAAATTGAACTAAAAGCACAGTCTACTACTCAGTAGCATTTAAAAATCCTTGACATAAGTGTACAAGTAGTTAAGGCGATTTCTGCTAGATGGCGCTGATATTAATTCAAATACTGTCATGCGCTATCAGTAGACCTTCAAACGACCTTTACGTTTGTCCTCTTCGAAATAAATGTCAGTTTGGTACTTCTTACTGAGTAGCCAGTTCGGGAGTGTCTGTGTCTTTAGAAATAACTAAATAAAAATGTAAGTACAATAGTAATTGTTTTTCTATCCAACGTATTATTAAATCATTGAAGTGGCGATAGTTTTTAATAAGCATTTCTTTCTAAAATTGCATTAGAGGTTAGACTCCAATAAGAAATTGAAATGGTTGTGTAAGTCGTAAGTAAGAATTTTTAGAATTTCACCAAAAGAGGCCTAATTTCATGAATAAGATTTATATTTTATGCGATATTTTTGTAGAATAGATGGCAAATATGAGTATTTTATTGTGAAAAAAAGACATTTTCCTCTTTCGTAATAAAACTGATATTTGCCGATTTATGTTGGGCACTATAATTTACTGCTCTATGGCAGTTTAGTTATTACTGGATAAGTATTTAATTTGATGGCAATATAAGGTTTGTAGCGGTCTATTTACATACCTACTTAGATTATTATATCCATAAAGATATCCTTTTACTTTGAACACACCGCTTAGTAAATATATTTTTGTGGACTTGGCATAATTACCTATATCATTTGCATTAATAAAAACAGAACCTTTAGAAGGTAACAAGTAAGGCAGTTACTTATTATTTACAAAATTGCATACCTACCTACTTAGTTGAAATGAAAGCTTTGAAGAAAAATGTGGAATATTTTATTTTTACATGACCTTTCAAGGTCAACCATGGTTATCGTTTGACCTTCGTTCGGGATTTACATAAGATAATAGATAAATTTTGAAAAAACATTTTCATATTACATATTTTTTCATATTATTTTCTGCAATCGTACATAATATTATTTAAACATAAACACATATTCATGTTAAGTAATAAATTACGGTTCAAACATTATCGGCAATGTGTGGTCATCCCGTCACTAAAATTATACCTACAGAAAATTATGTCAATTTCAGTTATGTCAAAAATGGCAGATTAGATAATTAAAATTCACTGAATATATCTGACTGATTAGATTGAATTTTCTAAACAATTGTTTAATAAATAATTCTTGCTGTGTGGTCGGGTCGATGTCCTTAATTAATGGTAAGCCAATTTTTGATCAATACATTTAAATCTAATTTATTTAACCATCTTTCTAAGTAATTCGGGATACTGGATTATTGAAGCTATCAAAACAGTAGCTAGAATTCATGATACAAATTATCCTATTAGATTCAAATCAATTCGCAGTGATCTATAATAATAATACTATAAAGAGGATTTGTTTGTTTATGCATTTGTTTGTAATTTAGAAAGTGTCTTCATAATTATTATTGCAGTCATTAGAAAGGTATATGTTATATACATTTAATAAGTACCTTCTCTGCATATCTATGTTTACGGGTAGATAGTTAAGTAACAATCTTAAATCTTACTACAAAATATACATATACTAGCAGCGCCCCGCGGTTTTACCTGCGTTGCGCTCATTACAGGGAAATTTCAGGATGGAAACTAACCTATAACCTTTCCATTGAATATGCCTATATATTACATATAATAGTTATCAAATCATGCTAGAAGTTTCTGAGATTACCGAGTTCTCTCTATCTCTCTTTAACTTAAGAGCTGGGCTGTTGTTGTCTTTCCATTTTTCTCTATCTCCTGCCATCCTCTTCAGCTGTTCATACAACATAAAAAAAGTTATCGAGTTCAAACAAACAAAAAATCTAACTGCAGCTCTTTTATATAAAGAAGAAAGAAAGAAAGAAAGAAAAACATTTATTCAGACGATCACACAACAAGGAACAAAAAAAAACAAAGCAAAGACAGAAAGAAAACAACAGATATTACATATAGAACAATTACACGGACAGAACTACTGTGTGAGGTCTGAATAGGCCTCGTCTCAGCGTAATGCCGCCACGATCGTGTGACCCTGGCAGCGCTGATTTTCAGACGAGGCCTAGAGGTACGCCACTATTAAAAAACAATACATATACCTACATATAAAAACATAATAATAAATACATCAATATACTACATACAAATACCCCAAAGTAATCCCATTACATATACATACATAAATACACAATGTAAAGTGTAAACTAAACATAAACCTAATCGTCATTCATTCATTCATCGTATCAAGCAGCTAACAGCTATCTGTGGTCATCTGTCACGCCATTCACCAATCACTCAGGTCGCTCACTCACTCGAATCGAATCAAACACGCAGCCATCCACCATCCATCCATCCACCCAACAAGAAACAAAGGAAAAAATACCACGTGACAGGTTATGCCACTAAGAAGAAACGACATACATTATTAATAGACATTCAGAATCTACGAACATTAAGAATCAACAAACGTTGAGATTCGGCAAACATTAAGAGCGGCCACGACTATATCAGTTAGTATATAGATTAATATACCTACATGATTCGTCTGTTGGCTCGTATGTACCTATTAGCTATCTTAATTAAATATCTCATTGAATTTGACCTTTGGCTTGTTTGAAATAGATTCAAATAAGAATATGATAATGACATTACCTAATTTGTTTTGAAACAAACTGTACCTATAAGATATAGGGTGTCACAGACATTGTAACATAATTGTATGGTTATTTTGTACTGTGAGAAGCAATAATGATTTAAATTTGAATAAATAGAAATGATGGCCCCGATAGAAATATTTCTTTTGTTGTATAAGTTCTATCTTCTATTCTTCTGTTCTCGCCTTCTATTGTATTATTAATAAGACACAAGTTATGCTACTGCATGCTTTATTTTCAACTAGCTGTGCCCCACGGTTTTACCCACAGCGCACCCCTTCCCGTAGGAAATACTAATATCCTATATCCGTCTCCTGGTTCTAAGCTACCTCCCCACTAACACGACAATAGTATAACTAACACGACTTTCTTTTATATATACATTTTAATACACTATATTCCGTGGTGTTGAACCGTCTTTGACTCTATATTTACAGTAATGTCAAACCAATTTACGAATGTCAAATTCATAAAATTCAAAGTCAAACATGTCTTGCCAATTCTAATTTTGAATTTGGTTGAAACCTTAGGTTGAAACAAAAATGTTGTTGACAATTTGACAGATCTCACTCTGTATTTAGATGGAGTATTTTTATTATTTTTAAGCATAAATTAAAATGTCGAGTATATAAGTGCATATTTTTTATTTAAAATTGAAAATCAAATATAAAAATGCCTCCTAAAGGGAAGGGTAAAAAGAAGGGGCCTCCGGAGTCAGGATGGAAGCCCGGAATGGGAACCAAAGGTTTACATACTTTGTATTTGTTTTTACCTACTCTTGTATTATAAAGATACAGTCATTTAGTACTGCCTTATTCAAAAACACTCTCTACCTAACTAAAACACTGTTAGTGAGTGTTTTGTCTCTTTTTCTCTTTGGCAAATAGCATATGTCAGAAAGGGACAAACCATCACTATCACTACATAGTATAAAATAAAGTCGTCTCTTTTTCGTGTCTGTCTGTTTGTCTGTCTGTATGCTTAAATCTTTAAAATTACGCAACGGATTTTGATGCGGTTTTTTGTAATAGGTAGAGTGATTCAAGAGGAAGGTTTTTATGTAAAAAAATTCCCGAAATTCCCACGGGAACGGGCACAACGCGGGTAAAACCGCGGGGCGCTGCTAGTTTGGTAGCTAAAATGCTGCTAGTAAGCTTTTATAAGTTCTTTATTCTTTAGTAGACACCACAATTAAGAGTGTCTTTTTTTTATTCTAGTTAGTTATACTCAAGCATTATACATGTGTCCTAAATAAAGCTGTCAATTCTGGTATCCCAATAGTTTCTAAATCGGTTTAATTGTTATTACGATACAAAAAATATATATTTAAAACAATTTACATTACTTTAGTGGTAACATTATTTAGGGTATGACATCAAGAGATGTCAGATTGTATGGTTTTCTGTGTTACAAGGATCTATTTTTGGTCCCAATTTACTTCAGACTTTAGAGCATGATGTACAAACTTTAGAACTTCCAACTTAGGGTGCAGTTTCGTTGAAGCGGAGCGGAGCTGTGCAGAGCTCAATTGATCAATTTTAATGCATTGAAATTGTAGAATAAGGCATTTACATCTATTATATAAAAATAAGTCGGGTTTTCCTCCCTAACGCTATAACTCCAGAACGCACGAACCGATTTCCACGGTTTTGCATTCGTTGGAAAGGTCTCGGGCTCCGTGAGGTTTATAGGGAATAAAAATCTCAAAATTCCCACGGGAACGGGGCCGCTGCGGATGAAACCGCGGGGCACAGCTAGTTGTTCATATATTTTCGTCATGCGTTGTGATGTGTCCATTGAGCACCGCATAGCTCCGCTCCGCTTCAATAGAAGCGCACCCTTAACCAAGGTGACACACCTCCTTGTTCAAAGTGGATAAAAATGATGCAATACATTTATCATAGTTAATGCCCTGTTTTTGAAAGTTGTTTTTGTATTTTAATCTCCAAGTGGCATGAGTTTTATTTTCTCAATTTTACCGATAACAGCGCAGATATTGTATTGTTTTTGATAAGTCTTACTTGAATTTGTTTACTTTTGATAAATGATAATTTTTGGTGCTTAAGTGTTGGGGACAAGCATGGTTTTATCAGTTTGTTGACGGACTTTAAAGAGATTGGTACTGTTTTAAAACAGCTTTAATATATAATTTATTTATTAGTCTCTGTTGCTTTAACTGATATTAAAATGGTGTTAATTAATAACTAAACGAAACGAATTCTGATTGGAAAAAAGTGATTTGCTGCACTTGCAAATTGTCATATGCGTAATTTTTAGTAAATTTTAATTTTAGCTTTTTTTTATTATCCAAACATAGTTTATAGGCGGAGACCTTGTTTTTTTTTAAATGTATGCCTATATTAGCATTGTTCTGGGACAGAGTACAAGTAAACCTTTGCCACCAGGAGTAGCCACTGACCTCCTAAAGTTTGGTCAAGCATCTAACTCCATCTTTTGTTGCAGCAACAATGAGCACATACTTCCAATACCCGACTCCTGAGCTTCAGGAGGAGCTGAGGAAGATTGCTGAAGCGATCACCGTTACTGGCAAGGGTATCCTCGCCGCCGATGAGTCCACTGGTAAGGAACATCTTGTTGTTTATGCTTGCCTGGTACTTTTTCGGGGAGATGGCTCTTAATTGTGTAGATTTATTTATTACATGTAAGTACTACAATAACTATTTATTGAACTTCTTTCACTATAAATTTGCCTGGTACTTTTTTTAAAGGCAGTAATATCAGTAGGTTCCCAATTAGTTCAATTATATTTTTTATTTCATTACTTTAAAGGTCAAATTTGTTTGCACAGGCACCATGGGCAAACGCCTTCAAGACATTGGCGTCGAGAACACCGAGGAGAACCGCAGGAAGTACCGTCAACTGCTCTTCAGCTGTGATACAGTAAGTTGAACCTTATTATAAAGAAAACACGTTAAACCGTCGGTCCCGGTTACTTTCTACGGATAGTAGTCGTTACATAAGCTATGTCAGAGGCCTTTGGCTGCTCAATAACTCTGACACCAGGATTGGTCAGGTTGACCATCCACTCCATGAAGAAGAAGAATAAGGAAAACAAAAAAACTAACTAGTTGTGTATTTTACTTGTCGAGATATTTATACAGCGACAAATGCCCGCGGGCTTTGCCCGGGCTTAACCGCATTACACCCGTCCCTGTGTAAATTTTGGAATAAAAAGTAGTCACAAACCTTCATCCTTCAATCATTCTGTATATGGGTGAAAAGCGCATGAAAATCCGTTCAGTAGTTTTCGAGAAAATCTATTACTTATAGAAAGCCAGCTTTTTGGGACATGTTTTAAAATATGTAGTATAGATGCACTTACATCTTCATTGACAAGAGTCCAGCTTTAGGTTTATGTATCGCACTTGTTATTTTTTTCGCCTGTGAAGATTAACAAGTAACATGTTTACATTTCAAAATCATAAAATTCAGAAAACAAATATGATTTTATAAATAATCAAAATCTTCATATTAGCCTTTAAATGTATATTGTTTCTCTTTACAATGGAATTAAAAGTAAGTAATACAAATAAAACTTGAGTGATATATCTTCCAAAATCCATCTCATACAATTAGCCACTTTTGGGATGCAACATAGCTCCCATACATTCCAACACTTCGTGACAGGACTCACATTCGCATATAAACCTGTTTGTATGTAGTTGTATGAGTCAGTCACCTCTTGCATAATGATTACCAGTTTTTGACTAATTTGGCGGGTTCGTATTCGTCATATTCGTCCGAAAAAAAGAAACTGTATAAGTTTATATCCACGCGGACAGCATTTAGCTTTGATTTTGTACGTGAACCGTTATCTAGTTGTGTATTGTTGATCGAAGGTCAATACGGGAACTTACGTAGAAACTAATCGAATTTACTTTAATTTATGCTAAAAATGCTAAAAAATATCGAGTGGATGGTCAACCTGACCAATCCTGGTATCAGAGTTATTGAGCCGCCAAAGGCCACTGACATGGCTCATGTAACGACTACTATCCGTAGAAAGTAACCGGGACTGACGGCTTAACGTGCCCTCCGATGCACGGAATCGTCTTACTTTTCGGGCAATCAGGTGATTCAGTCTGCTAACTATGCCCTAACCAAACTGAGGGCAGTCTCACAAAGAGATTTTTGTGAGATATTGGCCCCACCGGGAATCGAACCCGGAACCTTCGGATCGTGAGCCGAGCGCTCAAACCACAAGACTACGGAGGCTGTATGCTCCCCTAGTACACTCAAACTAAATCTCCAATTCTTCTCACCAGTCTATCTCCGAAAACATCTCCGGAGTGATCCTGTTCCACGAGACCTTGTACCAGAAGGCTGACGATGGAACACCCCTGGTCCAACTCTTGGAGAAGCGAGGAATCATCCCCGGAATCAAGGTGGACAAGGGTGTGGTGCCGTTGTTCGGATCTGAGGACGAATGTACTACCCAGGGTAAGTGCTGTTTTAGAAGTTGATGGGGTAGGTAGAGTTATTTGGTATAGGTGGGTTGGATTTTGGGTATAGGTGGGATGGGTTGGGTATAGGTGGGATGGTTTGGGTATAGGTGGGATGGGTAGGGTATAGGTGGGATGGGTAGGGTATAGGTGGGATGGGTTGGATATAGGTGGGTTGGATTTTGGGTATAGGTGGGCTGGGTTGGGTATAGGTGGGCTGGGTTGGGTATAGGTGGGCTAGGTTGGGTATAGGTGGGATGGGTTGGATATAGGTGGGTTGGATTTTGGATGAGGAATGAGCCTATCCATTATAAAAATAATTATTCAAATCAGATTTGTTGTTTCTGAGATTATACCTTACAAATAAACATACAAACAAACAAAGTTATAAAGTTTACCTCTTTATAATACTAGTATAGATATAAAATAATCGAAAAGTCTTAACTTCAAAGGATATATAAAGGTCATTACTATCATGTCCTTAGTAACCTAATCCCCACTTATAACTTTATATGTATCATAACTTTATATATATCGCATATAACTTTATACATACGCCTTTGATGATAATGTCAATTGGTTATACTTAAAGTAAAGATAAGCGCGTAATGTCAAGTTTAAATCTATATATATAAAATTCCAAGTCCTGACTGACTGACTGACTGATAATAAACACACAGCCTCAACCGCTACACCTAGAAGCATGAAATTTGGCAGGAAGGCTCTTCAAGTGACGTAAGTGCACACTAAGAAAGGATTTTCGAAAATTCCTACGGGAACGGGCTCAACGCGGGCAAAGCCGCGGAGCGATGCTAGTATATATATAAAATTCCAAGTCCTGACTGACTGACTGACTGATAATAAACGCACAGCCTCAACCGCTACACCTAGAAGCATGAAATTTGGCAGGAAGGCTCTTCAAGTGACGTAAGTGCACACTAAGAAAGGATTTTCGAAAATTCCTACGGGAACGGGCTCAACGCGGGCAAAGCCGCGGGGCGCTGCTAGTACCGTATATTATCAAACGTAGTATGGCAACGTAATAGTTCGTTTACATTAAGCCATTTTGACCGAATGAGACTGAATTCTATATTTGACGTAATTTTTAATAATTTACTTGTTAAAATCACTCATTAAATCTCTACTAATGAAGGATTTTCCTTCTCAGAGTGCGGGCGTAAGACTGTTATATAATATCCTTACTAAATTAATATATAATTATATATCCTATACTAATCTTCTTCTAATATATAAAATTCTCGTGTCACAGTTTTCGTTGCCATACTCCTCCGAAACGGCCCGACCGATTCTCATGAAATTTTGTGTACATATCGGGTAGGTCTGAGAATCGGCCAACATCTATTTTTCATCCCGAAATTCCCGCGGGAACGGGTACCGTGGTTGAACTCCTCTGAAACGGCTCGACCGATTCTCATGAAATTTTGTGTACATATCGGGTAGGCTGAGAATCGGACAACATCTATTTTTCATCCCGAAATTCCCGCGGGAACGGGTACAACGCGGGTGAAACCGCGGGGCGCCGCTAGTAATATATAATCACTACATTATTTAAAACAAAGTCGCTTTCCGCTGTCTGTCCCTATCGACGGGGAAGTGCGAACAACTCCTAACTTACATTTTTTACGAAAACGACTTTTGAATGCAGTTCGATAGAGAATGAATTTGCGCGTCTACTGATATATGAATTAAGTTGAAATTCGCAAAATTGACGTAGCTAGGCATCGAAGAAACATCTCTTAAGTTAAGGTCCAACATAACCTGATTAATTTTGGCAGGAAATATATTCTAACTTACAAATGGAAACATCTCGTAACTTCATTTAAAATAAAACTTTGAGCTAATATCTCCTATCTTCATACGCAAGTACAGTGTTCCCGCTCTAGAGCGAGACAAAAACGGTGCGTCTCTCGCAGTGTGAAAGGGACACCGGCTTACGTGCGCGAACGTCTCGTCACGTAGTGCTGTGTTTTTAATCTATTTGCAGAGTTTTTGATTGTTTTTGAGTAAATAATAGTCAATTACTATGTAAATTGTGCTGGACGACACATATTTTACTTGGATTCAACAACCTACCTCATAGAGTTTTTTTTTACGTAACCTCGCTGTTCCCCTGCAGGGCAAAGGTCTCCCCCAATTCTTTCCGTTTATCTCTTTCCATAGCCAACTCCTTCCAATCCTTATTAAAATCGCCCAGCTCTTTCCGCCATCGAGTCGGAGGCCAACCTGGGGGCCTGGGGGCATCCTGGAATTTCCATTCCGTTGCAATCTTTGCCCATCTGTCCGGGTGTATCCTGCTTACGTGACCAGCTCAATTCCATTTGAGCTTGGCAGCTGTAATTCCCACGTCTGCAACGCCTGTCATGGAACGCAGCATGGTGTTTCTGACGCGGTCTTGTCTCTTGATACAATGCTGCGTTCCATTGCACCGTAGGGAGGATGGGCAAGATGCACAGTCATGTCAATGAGTTTGCGCTTCAGAGAGATTGGCAAATCTCCCTTCATTAGCGTTTTCATGGACCAGTAGCTTTTCCAGGCGTTGTCTATTATTATTATTATATTAGCCTTGGGTGTCCCATTGTTGGGCAACGGCCTCCCCCCATCTTTTCCACTTCTCTCTATTTAGAGCTTCACGACGCCAACCAGCCAAAAATCCGTTTAGTTCATCTCGCCATCTCCTTTTTGGTCTGCCGCGGCATCGCCTCTTTGGGTCTGGGTCCCATAAAGTCTCAAGACTCATCAGGCCTGCGACAGACATGTCCAGCCCAGTTCCATTTTAGCTCAGCAGACTTGCGACCTACATCGGCGACTTTTGTGCGGGAGCGCAGTTCGGTGTTTCGGACTCTGCCCGTCAGCTTGACACCCAAGATGCTGCGCTCCATCGCCCGTTGGCAAACCTTGAGACTGGACTTCTGCGAATCTGTCAATGACCAAGTTTGTGCACCGTATGTGAGCACAGGAAGTATACACATGTCTATTAATTTTCGCTTAAGCGACATTGGAAGGCGTCCCTTCAGGAGTTCCGCTAGGGCCCAATAGCTCAATAGTTGTCTATGCGACGAGCAATTTCTGCATCTTGCCTGTTGCCGAAAGATGCTAACTGGCCCAAGTAAATGTACTCATTGACATAGCTTACTATTAAACTATTATCTATAAACAATTAGAGTCATTAAAGAGATTTTTATTTTTTTATGCCGCTTTCTCATTTTGTTCTCGTTGATTTAGTTTTAGAAGTGGGACTGTTTTTATTTAAGCTTATCTTTGATTTTTTAAAGGATGTTTTATCAATCAATGTTACAGTAATTATAGGATTATAGTTTCAAACACTACAGCAAAAATTGCAATGGATAAACATTGATTTCTCAGAGTTATAACAGTGTTTCATTTTGAAAATACCTCCTATCTTAACCGATATAGTGACGATGATGTTGATATTTGAAAGCCAATAACTCCTATCTTCAAAAAAATCGCCTAGTTTGAATATTTGGTCGATGTTTAGTAATTTTTAGATTCCTTTGTTATATTATTACCTAATATGATTGAAAACTTCAACGAGAAATGATAATTTTAAATGATTTCTGTTACTTTTTTGAAGTATGGAAAATACTCCTATCTTCAAAATTTCAGCCACACGAGCATGGTGATACCTCCTATCTTACATTATCTCGCCAAATACTTATTCCAAACAAATTTTGATTATTACCTTACATGCGGGTCCATTTAAGTATAAAATTGCCATTTACACATTTTTTCTTAAACCGCTGGGAAAAATAAAAAACGGTTTTTTTCGCCTCCTGTAAAATTTGGTTTTTGTAAGTTAGGAGTTGTTCGCACTTCCCCGTCGCTATGTATGTTTAGATCTTTAAAACTACGCAACGGATTTTGACGCGGATTTTTTTAATAGATAGAGTGATTCAAGAGGAATGTTTATATGTATAAAAATTCCCGAAATTCCCACGGGAACGGACCAAACGCGGGTAAACCCGCGGAGCGCTGCCAGTCTTTAATAAAATCAAAGTCTAATCAATTTTGGAGGCACGGCGCTGTATAATTAGACTTAATGTGATTTAATATTGAAACAACATGTTCGTGACACTGTCTGACCTATCGATCGTGTTATCAAAAGGGGCTCGGCAAACGATAGTGAACAAACGTGATTTTATGTTATATAAATGATAATATAATTATCATTTACGTGAACCAGTTGGATTGACCCCTCGTTGTTTGGTTGCTATATGATAAAGGAGATCTTGAATTACTGCTTTTATATAATTGACTTATGGGATTCCTTCTATTTTAGAGTATGTATACTGGATATTTTTTTGCCCATTATTAGGTAACTAATTCTTATAAAGACCTAAAAGCTAAAAAACAGAAATATCATACTTAACACGTATAAAACGTAGGTTAGTGGCCAATCCTGGTGTCGAATTTTAGACCGCCTAAAGGCCTTCGATATGGTCTAACATTTGAAACAACCGGGACTGACTGCTTAACGTGCCCTCCGACGCACGGTAGCGCTCAAATAGAAATGCCACCATCACCACCCATCCGAGCTGCACGTTGCTTAACAATCGCAATGAGTTAACATAAACATAAACAAACTAATAAACATGTTTCTTCCCTCCCAGGTCTCGATGACTTGGCCCAGCGTTGCGCCCAGTACAAGAAGGACGGTTGCCACTTCGCCAAGTGGCGTTGCGTGCTCAAGATCGCCCGCAACACTCCGTCTTTCCAGGCTATCCAGGAGAACGCTAATGTCCTAGCCCGTTATGCCTCCATCTGCCAGAGCCAGCGTATCGTGCCTATTGTTGAGCCCGAAGTGTTGCCCGATGGTATGTATTGACTTCTGTTTGATTATGTTTGCCTGGTACTTTGCGTTACAGAGTATCTGGGAAATATATGTAAACTTACCCGAAAATTTACCAGGTGGTATGTAAAGGCTCTTAACCGGATATGTTACCCTGGTACTTCGCCCACCATTTTTTTCTAGGAATTGTTACGACTGTAATGTATGATGGTTTGTATTGGCTCTTAGTAGGTTATGTTTGCCTGGTATCTTTCCTTATATATAGCCAAATTATCTGAAGATCTACCTGGTTTGTGTTGACTCCTAGTTGGATATGATGTCCTAGTACTTTTAAATTATTTACATAAGGCCATTTTTGATTGTGTGCCTCTTTTGACTTCTAGTTACTTATGATTGCCTGGTAGTACAGATTAATAACATTATATATACATGGCCAATCTATAAACTACCAAAATATCTTAATTTGCCTACCAAAATGTGTCCAAAATCTGTTAAATTTTATTTTGAAATTTCATCAATTTCCTTTGCTAAATCGATTACTATCTACTTTACAGGTGAACACGACTTGGACCGCGCCCAGAAGGTGACTGAAATCGTCCTCGCGGCGGTGTACAAGGCGCTGAGCGACCACCACGTATATCTTGAGGGAACCCTTCTTAAGCCCAACATGGTAAGGAAATACTCCACTCCTATCCAATACTAGCAGTGCCCTGCGGTTTCACCTGCGTTGAGCCCGTTCCCGTGGGAATTTTGGGATGAAAAGTGGATGAATAGAAGTCTTTTTTTTAATATGGCTAATATGGCTTACAAAAATAATTATTCAAATCGAAGGAAATTTGGGATAAAAAGTAGTCAATGACTTTCTTCTTGTGGCATTCCACTACAAAAATAATTATTCAAATCGGACTGATAGTTCCAAAGATATGTGCTGTACACAGTTCTCAGCATAACTTAATTTGAAGATATCCTCGAGTCCACTACCAGACATGATATATCCAATCGCACCTATGAACGACATATTATGAGCAAATGGAACCCACCTAATCGAACTACGACCTTCGATAGATCGGTATTAGGATCAGCAGCAGCTGTAATGTTCCCTTATGTCTTTTATTTTTACTTTTCGAATTTCTGAACATTTTCGCTTATAACTTTTTTATTTATAGTTCTACGACAAAAAGTTACTGGACCAAAGTTGTAGAGAATTTAATTTGCAACAAAACTGTTAACAATGTTTTTAAAAAAAAATAATAGTTTAAGAGATATATCGTAAAAACTATTTCAACCCCTATTTTCAAGATGGTGGCCGTGGGACAAGGGTGGCGACCCCACAAACTTGTTTTTAGCTTTACACTGACCCCCCCTACACATCAAAAAAATAAAATTGCGTCCTCTAAAAAACGCAAGGTTAGGCCTAAAAATGTATCATTTCGATGGACTAATTACATTTCAAATGATTCTTTTCAAACTGCACTAGAATGTCATGAGATAATAGAGGGAGAGGAGAGGGAACATGATAGAACATCTCAGACGACAAGACAAATACATAAATAATATCATGGAAGGTAAAGTCGAAGGAAAGCGAGGTATGGGAAGGCCTAGAATCAGTTACATGAGTCAGATTAAAGAAAAAAGTGTCTGTCATGTCGTATAGAGATGTGAAGGAGCTTGCACTGAATAGGAATAGATGGAGAAGTCTGCATCGGACTCACCGACAAGAGCCTTGCTCTTAAATTTATGATGGTGACTGTCAAGTGTCATACGACTGATAAATTGCAATGACAATTTCAGTAATTTGTGTCTAAATTAGAATAGCCTTATTTAGTCTTGGGTTGGCGCCAGACGCGTGCGATTATTTCGCCCAGTGTCACATGCTTATATTTTCATTCATATGAATGTTTGACTCGAGGCCATTGCAATGAGAGTTATTTATAAAAATGTTTTTGATTATTTAATAAAATGGAGTTGGAATGTGTAATCTCTGATAGTAAAATTGCAATTTTACTTTTCTCCTAATACTAGCACCCGTTCCCGTGGGAATTTCGGGATGAAAAATAGCCTATAACCTTTCCGTTGAATGTGGCTATCTATTACAAAATTCAAATCTGACAGATAATTCCTGAGATTACCTCGAACATACAAACAAACAAACTTACAAATTTTCCCTCTTTATAATATTAGTATAGATGTAATGACATAATAATTACATTTAATTTTCCCAGGCCATTGAATGTACTAACGAAAGGGCAATACTGGCACATGACAAAATTGAGCCAGTCTTGAGCAATCAGGCTATACCTATGTCAAAGTCAAATATTTTAATTCAGTTTTGGACCCAAAGAGGCTCTTTTGAACGTACCACCCATTCGGAAAAACATCAGCAGAGAAGAATGGGCAAGAAACTGGGCTGTTGTTTTTTAAATAATATGATTATAAAAAATAATCAGCAGCTAAAATAATTACGATATTGTCAGGAACGCGACATCCTTAGTAAAACAGGCTATACTTTCATTCTATATGGTTATAGTCTCTATAATACATGGTGTGTTGTGCTGACAGGTGACAGCCGGTATGAGCTGCAAGAAGGAGTACACCCCGATGGACATCGGCCGCGCCACCGTCACCGCTTTGTTAAGGACTGTGCCTGCTGCCGTGCCCGGTAAAATATAAAATTATATCTAACTAGCAGTGCCCCGCGGTATTACCAGCGTTGTGCCCGTTCCCGTGGGAGTTTCGGGATGAAATATAGCCTATAACTTTCTCGTTGAATCTGGCTATCTATTACAATAATAATTATTCGAATCGGACTGGTAATTCCCGAATAAAAGTAAAGTAAAGGCCTCTCATCTCACCGAAGATATATAGTACAATAAAGAGGAATAAAAGGTTAAGTTTTTTGCCATTTGGCTACGGAACCCTAAATAATGATATTTTGGAATCATTATTCCAATTTTTTTTTTTTTACTAATTTCCTCTTTCGACCCTTTCAGGTGTGACCTTCCTCTCGGGCGGTCAGTCTGAAGAAGAGGCGTCAGTGAACCTGAACGCCATCAACGCCGTCGAAGGGTTCAAGCGCCCCTGGGTGCTGACGTTCAGCTACGGGCGCGCGCTGCAGGCGTCAGTGCTGAGGGCCTGGGCCGGCAAGACGGAGAACGTGCTCAGCGGGCAGATGGAGCTCATCAAGAGGGCCAAGGTCAGTTGATGAGGGGTTGGTAGGGGGTTGGTGGTTTGTTGATTGAATGTTGATGGTGGTGGTGGGTGATGAAGGGGTGTTGGCTGTTCTGATGATTGATGATTGATGTTCGGTCTTCCATGTTGGTGATGAAATAATTGTGAATGAGATGATAATGATTGCACGATCTCCGGTGATGCATGATAAAGCCATTATGGGATATTATAATGACATAATTTATTGTATAAGTATATTTTTAATTTATTATGCATTAAGGGTAAATCAAAGTATGAAGCTTTTGTTAATTTTTTTATAAATTTTCGCTTTTAAAAAGTTTATTAGCATGTTTGGTGAACTCAAGAAGAGACAGTATTTTTTAAATGCTCTATCTCTCTCTTATTCGTGAGATAGAAAAGGAGAAAACATATGTTTGTGTGGCGAGCGGTATATTCACTTTATTTCTGTATACCGAACTGGTGACTTCGGTATTTCGAACTTCGGTGTTGTATAATGGGACTTGGCCTTTAAATACAATTTATTTTACACAAGGTAATATCTATTTTCTATTTATCTATTAGTATCTGTCGATTCATACAAAGTATTTGTGTATGTGTGTATGTATATGTAATAGTATTAGTTAGTTCGATTCCATTATACAAGCTTTGAGCTTAGTTTGGGTCTAATTAACCATGTGTTATTTATTTTAATAGTATCTTTAATTCATAGGTGCGTTTCCATCCAAGCGAAATTGTAATTGTCAAACAAGACATTGACATTGTCCAAAATGTTATCTTAATGCGTGATTAGTCAATTAAGCTCCGTAAAGCTCTGCTTCGCTTCAACGGAAACGTATATGCATGACTAAAGCTTTTAATAAGTTGCATTTTCACTTAAGACTTCTAAGCTGCTCTAAGCGAGCGCTCATTCGTTTTTGCAGTAACATAAGCGAGCGAAAATTATGTCAGTAATGATCGACTGAATGGGAACGTGTTCACTTACTCATTATATTTATGTTTTTATTTTCATTGAATGATGACACGTGTTTTCTATTTTGAGTAAACATCTGTAGAACATCAAACATTTGTAAAAACTAAATTTTTGCTCAAATTACTAAGTGAAAATGCAGTTAAAATATACGCTAACTTTGATTTTTAGTAGCATGTGTAGAGAATGACAGATGATAGAGAAGAGTGGAAAGAACTCCATCGACAAGAGCCCAGCTCTTAAGTTTAAAGAGAGAGAGAGTGTAGTGTAAGTAGATTATATTAGTATTAGTTTGCTTTTTGTGTCTAATACGACGTAATCAATTTCTACGAAAAGTCAACATAATTACATAAAAGCGAATATAAATAATATTTTTTTATTTATTCGTCTTCGCTGTTCTTATAACTGACTTATCAGTGAATTACTTAGGGTGCTATTGCATTGAAGTGGAGCCGAGTTCTATCAACCAATCTTCTTCTTCTTCTTCTTCTTCATCGAGTGGATGGCCAACCTGACCAATCCGGTGTCAGAGTTATAGAGCCGCCAAAGGCCTCTGACATGGCTCAAGTAACGACTACTATCCGTAGAAAGTAACCGGGACCGACGGCTTAACGTGCCCTCCGAAGCACGGAATCATCTTACTTTTCGGGCAATCAGGTGATTCAACCTGCAATGCCCTAACCAAACTGAGGAAAGTCTCACAAAGAGTTTTTTGTGAGATATCCCCACCGGGAATCGAACCCGGAACCTCCGGGTCGTGAGCCGGGCGCTCAAACCACAAGACCACGGAGGCTGTTATAATGCGTTGTGATTGGTCGATTGATCTCCGCTCCGCTTATACATTTGCTACAGGCTATAAAATGTCAAATGTCAAATGTCAAATTTTTAATTTTTTGATTAAAAATATATCAATATGCTGACTTTACGTATAAAGTTAATAATAAAATAATAACCATTTGTGTACGCAACTAATCTTTGTGTTGTTTTTTTATTTAACGCACACTCACTCATCGGCATCATACTCCTGCGCACAAAATCCGACCAATGACCGTTCTGCAATTCGTGTTTGGACCGACCAATCAATGAACTCGAATTTATGTCTGGATCGCAACATTTCTTTGGACCAATCATTGAAAACTCATCAATTATGGACTAATAATTATTTGAATCATAATTATTAAAATACGTTTGGATTTGGAATGGTTTTCTTCAAATTATTTTTGAACATCTTCAAAATTCCTTTGGACCAACCCCTAAATTTATTTTCAAAAATCAGGCTAATGGCTTAGCGGCTACAGGAAAATACGTAGCAGGTTCGATCCCGTCGTTGGCAGCATCAAAGTCAAACTTCGTGAAAGCACATGCTTATTAATTTAATTTAAAAAAAGTTATATAAGTATTTTTAAAACCTAATAAATGTTATTCAACTGTTAAATTTGTTATTTACTAATCAACTGTTTAATTAAACCTTGAAAATTTTAAAACAGGAGATATTATACTTCATTATTTTTAAAAATGAACTTGACAAATATGATCATCAAAATGTTGTCAAAATCAAAATATTGACAACCGAATACCGGTTGAGTATTCGCTTATGTATCTCACATTGGATAAACTGAAATTCTAATTTAATAATGGTTTTTAAATAATCTAATAAATATTCTAATCATGTTTGTCATCAATATAACATCATAAAAATTAAAAATTGATCTAAAACGCTAGTCTATGAAAAAACGTATTTTGACGCCATAAATCCTAACAATGATTAATCATTTAAGAGATAATCATTAAGTACAAAAATATTTAACAATTTCTTCATTGTTCCATTATTTTGTAGACCGTATTAACATTTGTGTTGTACCAAATTATATCTTATTTTTCAATCGTCAGATGAACATATATTAAACTAACGAATACCTTTGTATGTTGAAATGTATGTAGACATGCTTAAATCAAAATATATTATATTTATTATTAATATATATTTAAAATATATATCTCTGATTAAAAAACATCTGAAGATTGAGAAACTGGTCGTAACCTAATATATAATACTAATATTGTTTTAATAAAATATAATCATGTGTTTTTGTTTTATTAAACCCATGTTCACACTCATTTCAAGTGTAGCTAATTATGTATATCTAAATATGTACGTAAAGTGTGTAAATAAATATGCTAAATATGTAATTTTGCAGAGGTTTTCTGCACGTGTTTTTGTAATAGAAATCGCTCTCTCAGATTACCATTGAGATGTATGATTATTTTTGTATGATTAATTGCGTTATTTATCCCGAATTTCTCACGGGATAGGTATACGAATCACGTAGTAGAGTATATGTTTAATATACATTAATATGCATAATATATATTAATAACTGGTATAAGTAGATAGTTTAATAGTGCATATACATATGTACATACTTATAGCAAGACACGCACCGTGAATAGGCAAGGCATACATGGACACACCTAAAAATCCTATCCTTTTAATATTATAAATGCGAAAGTTTGTGAAGATCGATGTATCTTTGTTACTCTTTCACGAAAACACTACTGGACGGATTTGGATGAAACTTTACAGTAATATAGGTTATACATCAGAATAACACATGGGATACATTTTATCCCAAAATTCACGCGGGAATGGGTACAATGGGGGTGAAACCGCGGGGCGAGGCTAATTTTAATAAATACGTTATATATTATATAACGCGATACAGACCCGTGGCCACCAGTCGGTTTCCGCTGTCTGTCGGTCCCTATGTATGCTTAGATCTTTAAAACTACGCAACGGAGTTTAATGCGGTTTTTTTTAAATAGATAGAGTGATTCAGGCGAAAGGTTTAAATGTATAAAAATCCAGAAATTCCCACGGGAACGGGCACAAGGCTGGTAAAACCGCGGGGCGCTGCTAGTTAAGTATAATGAGTTAAAAAATTTGAGTTGTCGTTGGTTATCAGTCAAATTCATACACATTTTAAATCGCGTAAGAAAGAAACAGATTTTAGTTTTGACTAGCTGTGCCCCGCGGTGTTACCCGCGTTGTACCCGTTCCCGCGGGTAACTTATTTATGCCTTGACGGCTGTTACTAATTAGAGTACTATGACCTACTCCTCATCTGACCTATCCATAGGTCATAGGTAATCTACATAGTTAATTGACATACAAACACTGCGATGTCAGTTCATTGTGATTGTTAAGCAACGTGCAGCTCGGCCCCTACTTGGATGGGTGGCCGATAGTGGCATTTCTATCTGAGCGCTACCGTGCTTCGGAGGGCACGTAAAGCAGTCTGTCTTCAATCAATCGTTAGAGCATGTCTGAAGTCTTTAGGCGGTCTAAAAACGATTTATGCGACTAGGGACTACAAGGTAAA
Source organism: Cyclophora albipunctata (assembly GCA_963082685.1). Taxonomy (NCBI): domain Eukaryota; kingdom Metazoa; phylum Arthropoda; class Insecta; order Lepidoptera; family Geometridae; genus Cyclophora; species Cyclophora albipunctata. Next base: position 6,233,112 of record OY720133.1, read on the forward strand.
ATGACGAGGTATAAAAATGTCTACTTTCTGAAAATTAATTCGTCTGAGTATTATAAAGCCAAGGTATACAAACGTCTTAATCTAATAAAACCGATGTATAAAAATGTCTACAATTACAGGAAGTTTGGTCTAAAATGAAAAATGACAACGTATAAAAATGTAGGCCAGTTAGTACGATCTATTCCGATAAAAAAAAATAACCCTAACCTACCGAATAGTAAGAAAATACTAAAGTAGTCATTTTTATACTTCGACAATTTTATTCATTGTCAGTTATATTTTTCACCAATTATCAAAGCGACATTTTTATACATCGACATACATATACCATGTCAATATTATACTGGGACGAAATAAGACCAGTAGACATTTTTATACCTCGTCATTTTACCTAGTCGCATAAACGTTGTGGCACCTATAGTGCACTTAGGTGTTAAATAAATTTAGTGCTTAGTTTTATTTATATGTTTTAAAGTATCTTTCACTGGTTTTCCCTAATAAATAAATGAATTAATTAATAATAAATATATCCAGACCAATTCACACACGGTTAGTTAGACCCAAACTAAGCTCTAAGCTAGGAATATATAATTGTCACCTAGACGCTCGTCACCAACAACTATGTCTGCACATATTGTTGACTCCGTTCAATCGAACCCGCAACCCACGACACAGTGAGCGCTATCACATGCCACTGTGCCAACGGGCTTGTCAATTACATTTTGTCAATCACATTTTTTGAATACTAACATCACATTTTTTTGTTACAGGCTAACGGCCAGGCTTCTCAGGGCAAATACGTTGGAGGCTCCGTTACAGGTGTGGGCGCTAAATCTGACCTATTCGTAGCCAACCACGCGTACTAGACACTGATCGATTTGATGACCTATCCGTTATCGATTATATATTGAATCGATTTTGATTAGACGACCGTTTTCAACAAAAATCGATTCTAATCAAACGTTATGTTTGAGTGTTGTAACGATGTTTGTATTGGTGTGTAATAATCGATGAATCGATTTTCATGTAAGTAATCGATTATCGATTATTTACAATATCATTGACTATACTATAGAAAGGAATCGATATAAAAATACTTTTCCATACAAACTAAATGTAATATCTATTTATATAAAAACGGTCGATTTTAAACAAGTCAAATCGATTAATGTTATCGTTCGTTGATAATCGGTTTAGGTTAATATTTCGATATAGTTGAGTAGCTTATTGTTACAAGGTTCTAAGTTTATATAATGTAGTTGTTGATGTAGGACCGTGTAATATTAAGTTTGAGACGATTAACTCATTGCGCTATCGATATAACGAATAGTGGAATTGAATGATTTTATTTTGTAGTAGTAATAATAATAGGGTATTTGACTGATATTAAAAGTGTACAATTTGAGAGATGAATTTAGTAAAATAACTAAAATTATGATCAAAACTGAAATAAGAATCTAAATCGATTAATGAAATTATAAGCTCTTAAAGATTCTCTGCTGTCCCTTTCTTGCAAAACGATTTTTTGTATGCGACGTCTATGGCGGTACAAGCTTGTGACGTCACAGGCTGTCTCTGTCTAATCAGCAACTTTGCCGCCTGTAACTCTGGGAATAATAGCGATTTATAAGAACGGATTTTATGATCTAATACGTGAAAAAAAGATGAGTTAATAGAAAGAATAAAAAAATACTGTCAAATACCCTATTGAAGTTGAAATATTAACGTTATTGAGTATAAAAAAGCGTTGATGTAAAATCTATTCTAGATAATCGTTATGTAATATATTGGTTAAGTAATACTCTATTTAACCGCTTAGAATTTTGCTGTAGCTCAAATATATGAAAAAAAAATGTTAAATTATTCATGGTACATATAAATATTAGAATGTATTTGAAATCATAGACAAAGTTTGACCACAGACGTAGAATTGGAGGTAATTATTTAAAGTTTATTATCTATGGTATGTATTGTTGTTTTTAACAGTTGTAATTTATTTATTAATCATTTAGTTGTAATTTTTTGATACTTTAAGAGTACATATTATATTTTCAATCAGGTATTTTAGAATTGTTTCTTTTTGTACCTTATGTCTGAGATGTTTAGATCCACATTCCTTTGAATCCTCATCCCTCCCTTGAAGACTTTAAATAAAGTAAGTATTTTTAGGCCCATCACAGACGACAGACTATCCGTGACGCACTTTTTAGTCTGTGAAAATAGAACCTATGTAATTATATGCAGTAACGCACACGACGCGCAAAAATCCGCGACAATCCGCGACCGAATTTTTGTGCGCCGCAGACTCGATCGCACAAAAAGTCTGTCGTCTGCGATGGGCCTTAGGCACTTTTTCAATAGATCTATACTCTGTGTTCCGTTTTGGTCTATTCTAAGCCACTTATATCAAATGTATGTAACATAACGACGGTAATATCCATTAATCATATCAAAAATAACGCTCGTGGTTAGTTCATTGCGATTGTAAAGCAACGTGCATCTCGATACTTACTTGGATGGGTGGCCGATAGTCATTTACGTCATTTATCTTATATATAAAATTCTCGTGTCACAGTGTTCGTTCGCGTACTCCTTCGAAACGGCTCGACCGATTCTCATGAAATTTTGTGAGCATATTGAGTAGGTCTGAGAATCGGCCAACATCTATTTTTCATCCCGAAATTCCCGCGGGAACGGGTACAACGCGAGTGAAACCGCGGGGCGCAGCTAGTTATCTATAAATTCTCATACAATGACAAGTGTTGCCATTTCAAAGGCTCGCAGCCTACACTGGTGGTGTGTGTGATAGTGGCATTACTATCAGAGCGCTACCGTACTTCGGAGGGCAAGTTAAGCAGTCCCGGCTTCAATCGTCAGACCATGTCGGAGGCCTTTAGGCGGTCTAAATACTCAAACACCAGGGTTGGCCACTAACCTACTTGAAATAAATGGATGAATTTAAAATAGCATCGCAATTCGCAACATAGCCTTACTCTGATGGAAAGCTTAGCTTGTAATGTTCCAATGCTGGGCAAGGACCTCTGATCTCAATGAAAATATCAGTACAGTGAGGAGGATTAGGCGGTAATACTTTGGTTAAATAAAATAAATTATGCTTCCACTGTTGGGCAAAATTATATACTTAACTAGCAGCGCCCCGCGGTTTTACCCGCGTTGTGCCCGTTCCCGTGGGAATTTCGGGAATTTTTTACATAAAAACCTTCCTCTTGAATCACTCTACCTATTACAAAAAACCGCATCAAAATCCGTTGCGTAATTTTAAAGATTTAAGCATACAGACAGACAAACAGACAGACACACGAAAAAGAGACGACTTTATTTTATACTATGTAGTGATATTTCAAACGGTATAACCGATTTCGCCCGTACTCAGGATGTCAAAGGCTTTGACAAATTTTATTAACATCGGTATAGCAGTTTAGGCAATTTTCAATCTTAAAATTCCCACGGGAACAGGCATAATTCTTGTGTTTATTTTTAGTTTGCAGTGCCCTAAGAGGGTGTGATGTATTTGGTACATTATTGCAAATAAATAAAGGAGATGATTCAAATCGTACCCAAAAATTAAAGTGGCCGGCCAATGAAAAAAAATATTTTTATCGTATGGAAAATGATGTTTTAAATATTTTTTATCAAGACGGTAAATGTCTACGACCAACTTTTGAACCCTATAGGCGACATCAAAAATCATAAATGAGCATATCAATATAGTATCATCAATATAAATAATTGTAATAAACTATAAACAACGCTAGATCGCCTTCATATGCTTGGAACTACCTGTTTGTTCTATATATATGCATAAGCCCTTAATTGAATACATTCTATATCTTTACAAAAACTACATTATGCAAGTGTAGTTAGACTTATGTACGTTAGGTACAGTGTAAAATCTAACGAATCTCAAGGGACCGAACATTTTTTTATCGTTGATTTCTATATCAAATAACTTAAAAAAATTGATCATAGCTTTTAGTTGTCAAAAGAAAAAATGTTTAGAATGTCATTCCCTAAAATATACATACATTTTTTTTTTGTTGGCCGGCACTTTATTTTTTGGGTACTTTTTGTATGCAACTTGAATCATCTCCTTTGAATTTGAATCATAACGCGGGTAAAACTGCAGGGCGATGCTAGCAGTATAATAAATACACATATAGGCGGAGGCTACTAAACCTTTTCAGTTCTTTCTGTGTGATTTTGTAAGTCATGGAAACCGATACAACAGAAGATTTTCCCCGCGGTGAATAAAAAATTGCTAGGGCGGTTTATATAGGTACCTTTAGGCCAAAATTCTAACGAATAAACAGCGAAAGTAAAACCTTAGTATTGCTTATCACTACATAGTATAAAATAAAGTCGCTTTCCGCTTCCCTCAGGCTGAGAACGACAACTTCCTAAAATGACAACTTCCTAAAACGACAACTTCCGAAAACGACAACTTTTTAGAATGACAACTTCCGAAATCGACAACTTCCGAAAACGACAACTTCCGAAAACGACAACTTCCTAAAATGACAACTTCCTAAAATGACAACTTCCGAAAACGACAACTTCCGAAAACGACAACTTTTTAGAATGTCTGAACTGGTCTACATGATTTTTTCAGTAGCAGCTCGTCTAATTAGCTATTGGTCTATATAACGTTCCGCGGGCTGAATGACCCCTTTCGATTTTTTGCGTGGGTGAGTCGTTCCACCTGTCTGGCCAACTGAGCCCGCGGGTTCAGTCGACCACTCTCTTCAGTAGGTTAGGGTTATTTTTTTTTTTTTTTTTACGTAAATGATACAAAAAAAAAATAACCTTAACCTACCGAATAGTAAGAAAATTGTTTTTACGTACTATTCGGTAGGTTAGGGTTATTTTTTTTTGTATCAGAGCAAAGTTTATAATGTATAAATTAGAAATTTTTGACATTTCACAACCGAAATTAGTCAGCCCCTTAGGTATTTTAGGAAGTTGTCATTTTAGGAAGTTGTCATTTTAGGAAGTTGTCATTTTAGGAAGTTGTCGTTTTAGGAAGTTGTCGTTTTCGGAAGTTGTCATTTTAGGAAGTTGACGATTTTAGAATAGACGTTCTCGGAAGTTGTCGTTTTAGGAAGTTGTCATTTTAGGAAGTTGTCGTTCTCAGCCTGAGGGTTCCGCTTTGTGTCCCTATGTATGCTTATATTGTTAAAACTACGCAACGGATTTTGATGCGGTTTTTGAAATAGATAGAGTGATTCAAGAGGAAGGTTAATTTGTATAAATAATCCCGAAATTCCCACGAGGACGGGCACAACGCTGGTGAAACCGCGGGGCGCTGCTAAGTACATAAATAAAACGTAGGTAGGTAGCGCTAGTGACGTAGCATAAGTTGGCAAAGTTAACCCATTGCGATTGTTAAGCAACGTGCAGCTCGGCTCCTACTTAGATGGGTGGCCGATAGTGTAGTAAGTACATACGTCTCCGTGGGTGTCGATGAGTGGGCGTTACCGTGCTTCGGAGGGCACGTTAAATTGTCGGTCCCGGTTTTTTTATCGTTAGACCATGCCGGAGGCCTTGTGGCGGTCTAAAAACTCTGACATGAGGATTGGCTATTGACCTACTCGAACTTACCTTAAATAGACTTATTAGGTAAATACCCTAAGTCAACAATGCTGAAAGGAAAATTAATATGAATCCAATGGAAATATTCTAGATTCCAGTCTAGATAGATATTATGCATACCCTTTGATTGTGTTTGATGAAGCGGCTACGAATCAGTCTGAAAGTTGTGTCTAGCATCACTGATCGCATAATAATTATGTAATAGCTACTGTTTAAGGCGTAATAACGCCTTTGACATTTTTAATAGCAAAATTCCTGGTACAAATAAAATGAAAATATTAACGCCTTACAGTTTTTTAATAGCAAATCAGTAAGCTACGCAGTAAGCTTCTTTCATGTAGGAGTAAAAGAAATAACTGGGTTTTATCTAAATACTTATATTATTTGATTTAATAAGAAACATTGGTGGCGTGGCGACGTGTCACCATGCGCCGTCACTCAATATCATAGTCTCAATTTATAGCACTTATGAAATAGTTTGACTAAGCAATGTAAACTCAACTCAATTGTTAAGCACCGTGCAGTTCAGCCTACTTGGATGGTAGCCGATAGCTCTATATGAGCTCTACCGTGTTTGGAGGACACGTTAAATTGTCGGTCCCGGTTGTTTCAATCGTTAGACCATGTCGGAGGCCTTTAGGCGGTCTAAAAACTCCGACACCAGGGTTGGCCACTAAGGGCCGGCGCTCACTGCCGGCATGGCACGGCATGGCACGGCAGGTTGTGTAGTGGCATCCCGCGGCGTGCTGCGGCATCCCGCGGCGTTCCGTGGCATGCCGTGGCATCCTGCTGAAAGCCCAGCCACTCTGGCATCCATCACTGCGCCCCACCGAAATGCTGCATAAGTTTCAACCTTATTTCAACTAGCTAGCAATCATAATTCCTCGACCCCAAAGTGACCCATACGTCTCGCGGGATGCAATGGCGCGCCGGGGCATCCCGTGGAATGAAACAGCATGACACGTCATGCCGTTGCATCCTGTGGCGTGTCGCATCATGCCGCAGCATCCTGCGGCACGTCACGGCATCGTGGTATCAAAATAAAGTAACATAATTTCTAAACTCATTGAAATAAGATTCAAAATAACTTGATTAGTAATAAAATCCTTTGCCATGCCATGCCGTGCCATGCCGGCAGTGAGCGCCGGCCCTAACCTACACGAACTTAGTTACTTAACTTCTGTGATCCATGTCTTAGATCCCTAAGACAAAGTTTTATTAATAATTTTAAGTAAAGTTGCTTAAAATTTTAGTGTTTTTTTAAGGTTCTGGTCATGATAGTACTTCTTCTTCAACAGCCTCCGTGGTATTGTGGTTTGAGCGCCCGGCTCACGATCCGGAGATTCCGGGTTCGATTCCCGGTGGGGATATCTCACAAAAATCTCTTTGTTAAACTTTCCTCATTTTGGTTTGAGCATTGCAGGCTGAATCACCTGATTGCTCGAAAAGTAAGATGATTCCGTGCTTCGGAGGGCACGTTAAGCCGTCGGTCCCGGTTACTTTCTACGGATAAGTAGTCGTTACTTGAGCCATGTCAGAGGCCTTTGGCGGCTCAATAACTCTGACACCAGGATAGGTCAAGTTGACCATCGACTCGATGAAGAAGAAGAAGTACTCCTTAAGTAAAAGTCCCTTAATATTTTTAAACAAAAAAAAACAGTATTAAATGGAAATATTTTACTAATTACAGGAGGTAAAAAGAAATAATTTCGGATTGAATTGAAACCCCAATCGGCGAATTAACTGAGTGAAATTACGCGTCAAACGGACGTCAAATGAAGCGTGACTGACGAACAAGGGACCTAAGAACATACTCACAACCTATTAGGTAGGTGATCTAAACTTCTTCTTCTTCTTCTTCATCGAGTGGATGGTCAACCTGACCAATCCTGGTGTCAGAGTTATAGAGCCGCCAAAGGCCTCTGACATGGCTCTTGTAACGACTACTATCCGCAGAAAGTAACTTGTTATTTTCTTTGTTTGTATGTTCGGGCTAATGTCGGGAATTACCAGTCCCAATCACATAATTATTTTTGTAATGGAATATTGGTATTATAAGAATCCAATTGAATAAGTTATAATATAATAATAATAATAATATACCTGGACAAATTCAAACACGGTTAATTAGACCCAAAGTCAGCTTGTGTTATGGAATCTAACTCACTGATACTACTACATATATATACACAAATACTTTATAAGAATATATAATGAACACCCAGACGTCGTCGCCAACAACTATGTCTTCACATATTGTTGACTCCGGGCGGGAATCGAACCCGCAACCCCCGACACAGTAAGCGCTCTCACTGCCACTGTGCCAACGGGCTTGTCAAAAGTTAGTTAATGAAAATTGAGAGGGTTGCATCAGCTTACGCTTAATCATCAGTAAACGTTACACACAATGTCAGTCTGAACAGACGTAAGAAATTTAAAATCGTGGCTTTCTACTGACAGTCCGAATAACTTTAATGCCCGGGATACACGAGGCTAGTTTTTCAAGCCAGGATAGCAAGCTAGTGTCGGTAAGCTAGCAAGCTAGTACTTCTGGCTTCGTGTAGACAAAACTAGCTTCATTTCTAAGCTAGTAAACTAGTAAGGTAGTTGAAAAGCCAGGACAGTTTTTAATAGGATGGAGTTCTATTTTTTAAGCTAGTAGCGCCCCCCACCACTGATTTTACTATCCTGGCTTGTGTACTAGCTTCATTTGGCCGGCGAAGCTAGTTTAAATGTGTGGTAAAACGTGTGGTTACCTCGGTCACAGCAATAATACTAGCTTAAAATAATATAGCCTCATGTAAACAGAACTAGCATATTCCAAGCCAGGTCAGCTAGCCAAGACAGTTTAGAAGAGAACTAGCTTGCTATCCTGGCTTGAAAAACTAGCCTTGTGTATCCCGGGCATCAGGCTGAGAACGACAACTTCCTAAAATGACAACTTCCTAAAACGACAACTTCCGAAGACAACTTTTTAGAATGACAACTTCCGAAATCGACAACTTCCGAAAACGACAACTTCCGAAAACGACAACTTCCGAAAACGACAACTTCCGAAAACGACAACTTCCGAAAACGACAACTTCCGAAAACGACAACTTTTTAGAATGTCTGAACTGGTCTTCATGATTTTTTCAGTAGCAGCTCGTCTAATTAGCTATTGGTCTATATAACGTTCCGCGGGCTGAATGACCCCTTTCGATTTTTTGCGTGGGTGAGTCGTTCCACCTGTCTGGCCAACTGAGCCCGCGGGTTCAGTCGACCACTCTCTTCAGTAGGTTAGTGTTATTTTTTTTTTTACGTAACTGATACAAAAAAAAAATAACCCTAACCTACCGAATAGTAAGAAAATTGTTTTTACGTACTATTCGGTAGGTTAGGGTTATTTTAGTCAGCCCCTTAGGTATTTTAGGAAGTTGTCATTTTAGGAAGTTGTCATTTTAGGAAGTTGTCATTTTAGGAAGTTGACGATTTTAGAATAGACGTTCTCGGAAGTTGTCGTTTTCGGAAGTTGTCATTTTAGGAAGTTGTCGTTCTCAGCCTGAGGGTTTCACAACATCATAACAATTTTCGCAACTTCTTTGTAATCGATTTAAAAATTGAATAGTTTATGACAAAAAAGAGTTTTATATGCTTTTACGTTACATGATTCATGAACGTTAATTATATTTAGATACATAAACTAACAACTCACTATCTAATAATATTTCTCACACATTCATATACTAATAAAAAATTGTACTAGTGGTAATTCATAATGATATGAGAGAGCCTGGTGACCTGCCTTACCTTTTTCAGGCACTAGTCTCTCACAAACTTAGCTATGTAAGAACATTACGTAAGTTTTACCAAGTGTAAGTTAAGCTAATTGTGAGTGGAAAAATAAACATTTATATCTTATACTAGCTGCGCCCCGCGGTTTCACCCGCGTTGTACCCGTTCCCGCGGGAATTTCGGGATAAAAAATAGATGTTGGCCGATTCTCAGACCTACTCAATATGCTCACAAAATTTCATGAGAATCGGTCGAGCCGTTTCGGAGGAGTACGCGAACGAACACTGTGACACGAGAATTTTATATATTATACTAGCTGCGCCCCGCGGTTTCACCCGCGTTGTACCCGTTCCCGTGGGAATTTCGGGATAAAATGTAGCCTATAGCCTTCCTCGATAAATAGACTATCTAACAGTGAAAGAATTATTCAAATTGGTTCAGTAGTTTCTGAGATTTAGCGCATTTAAACAAACAAACAAAACAAACTCTACAGCTTTATAATATTAGTATAGATTTCCAATTTTCCCTCAAAACTTATTAATTTCACACTCAATAACCCAGAATGCTCTATTTACTAGAAAATTATACGAATCTCTTCACTTATTGTTTGTGTCAATTATCAGAATTTATAGTGTCAATGTTCGACGCTATTGCTAAAGTTTGGAACACACGAGCGTTTAGCTGGCAGATTTACTTGTATATAGGACTGTACACACCTTAGGAGTGTTTAGGCAGTGTCTTGAATAACCCCTTGCATGTATCAAATAATCAGTCATGATGTGTTTGTAAAGTAGAATAAGTTGGTCTGCCTCCATATAACTGGAACCATATTGACACGACGAAGAAGAAAAATAATTGGCTTGCATACGCCAATATAAACTTGCACTTGCTGTTACTTGCATGCAAGTGACTCGATTTTGCAGCCGTGTGTTTCGAGCTTTAAGTCCCAATTCACCTTAACACTACCAGGGGTCAATGACTTCGAGGAGCTTTCGTTTTAATCTCGAAGATAATGTTGGTTTTGTTTTGTTTTGTTTACAAGTACCTAAATTACTTCGCGGTTTTACGCCCGTTCGTAGTTCGTATTTATGTTGGAGTTTTTAACGCTATTGTGCTTTGGAGGGCTCGTCAAATTGACAATTCATGTTTCTTTTCAATCATCCAACTTTTAATATCAACATAAATCAAATATAAAATGAATCGCTGAATCTGTTGCTAAGCGCATAACTTCAGAACGATTGCACCAAATTGGATGATTCTTTTTTAATGTGTTCCTCATTATCAGGACAAGGTTTTTATATAAGAAAAATAAGGAATAAAAATCTCAAAATTCCCACGGGAACGGGGGCGCTGCGGGTGAAACCGCGGGGCACAGCTAGTACTTAATAAGTTTACTAACCAGGCGATGCTTGGGGAGACCTTCGCCCAGCTGTGGAACAATACAAGTTAGGAAAAAAAACTTTATAAATGAAATCGGTTCATGATTTTCAATAATATCGCGTCACGTCAAAACACAGTTAGCTCCTTTGAAATCGGTTAAAAATATTCTAATGACTTATTTCCTTTTGGTCATAAAAGGTAACTTATACCAATATATAAAAATTCCACCCGTTTTAACGAGAAAATACCACTAAGACAACATAAATCACAGACTTTCACATTTTCATATTAGTCAGAAGTAGGTAGGTGCCTAAGTTATTATGTTCGCCTGGTACTATGATTTATAGATATACTTTTGCTCATAATTTTGAGTAGTTTTCACTCTCTGCTTTTCATCCATTGGATTTGTACTTGTTTCTGAGGGAATTTTGGGATAAAAAGTAGTATATTTCGGACTATAAAAAAACTCTGTACCGTTGAAGAATTAACAATTTCTCAACAATCTATCTGTACTAATATAATCCCACCAAAAACATAAATGTAAAAAAGGAGAGCCAAGTTCAATACAAAAATTATGCTTGGCTATGGGTTTCGCCGTAAAAAAAATGGAAATCTAAATGAGTGCCAAGTTCTAGGCAAAGCCCCAATACATATTTATAGGAACAAAAAAACATTATGAACAAGTATTAAACAGACCCAACGAAAAATCCCGACTTATTTTCTTACTGTATTTCTTTTCATTATACATATATAACCACACAAATTAGTTTTCAATCAACTTGAATGCAATTTACGAACAAACAATAATTAAAGCTCAAATGAGTGCTTTTGACCCCTTGACCTCAACTTTACGAGATTTAAATTATATTGCTCTGTAAGTACGAAAACCATTCAGTCGTAAATCAATCTCAATTAATTTGTTTGTGTCGCCTAGTTTGACCAAAAACTATGTTTACCTATTCTGTCTTAGGTCTAAGCTAACACTATTATATTTTAGTGTAAAGTCACTCTCACGGTTTCTTTAAAGGAGTCGAAACGAAAAGCGAAGTGCATACGTAAGCGTAGCTTCAAAACCTATATGTTTAAAGTTAGGAGCGAGTTCTAAAATCTAGTTTCTAGAATTTTTAAACAGGCTAAAGTGTAAGTTCGAGTAGTGCTGTATCCAAGTTGGAATTTTTAGGCTTTTATCATGGTCCAACGATTGCATAGAAACAGGACTGACTTAACATGCCTTTTGAAGCACGGAAGCTCAGATAGAAATGCCACTACCGGCCACTAATCTAAGTAGACCTGACGCCGTAGCTAGCGCCGTAAAAGTGCACTTTTACGGCGCTACCAGCCGGATTTTGAAAAATCTTTTTGGACATGATAGCCTCACTTGATCTTCAGTGAGATGGGAAGCCTGTGTCCAACAGTGGGAAATTACAGGGTCACTCCCTTGATGATAGTCGCAAAGACTTAGCCCTAGTGCGGAAGTCAATCTATGGGTGCTAGGTATTTATTTTACTACTAGCAGCAAACCGCGGTTTTACCCGCATTGCGGCCGTACCCGTTCCGGAATGGAAATAGTCTATTATAACTTACCTGTTTGCATGTGGCTATTTATTACAAAAAGGATTATTTAAATCGCATCAGTTGTTTCTTAAGATACTCGCGTTCAAACAAACAAAATACAAAAAATTAAAACAATCTCTTCGTGTTTATATTAGTGCCTGTAGATAGATAGGTCATCAGTAACTATTCTTCTTCATAGAGTGGATGGTCAACCTGACCAATCCTGGTGTCAGAGTTATTGAGCCACCAAAGGCCTCTGACATGGCTCATGTAACGACTACTATCCGTAGAAAGTAGCCGGAACCGACGGCTTAACGTGCCCTCCGAAGCACGGAATCATCTTACTTTTCGGGCAATCAGGTGATTCAGAGGACAGTCTCACAAAGAGATTTTTGTGAGATATTGTTGTCCCCACCGTAACTATTAACAACGTGGTTAAAACCGCGATATACCACTAGTTATAGACGAAAAAAGAATACTTAGTAGTTAGTATAGAGCACTTTATTATAAACTAGCAGCGCCCCGCGGTTTTACCCGCGTTGTGCCCGTTCCCGTGGGAATTTCGGGAATTTTTTTACATAAAAACCTTCCTCTTGAATCACTCTACCTATAGGTACAAAAAACCGCATCAAAATCCGTTGCGTAATTTTAAAGATTTAAGCATACAGACAAACAAACAGACAAAATAGCGACTTTGTTTTATACTATGTAGTGACAACAGATCTAGACTAAACGAGATGCAAAGGGTGTTACTCTCTCGATTGTTGCCAAATGGGTCACAAAGGTCGACGGCACGATATACAACACACCGTGCAAAGGTCATTTGAAGTCCCAGGTGAAAGTACATTTACACTGTGTAAATACGCTGTGCAAATGTTCAGGATAAAATATTTTTTTTTAGACAAGCCCGTTGGCACAGTGGCAGTGAGAACGCTTACTGTGTCGGGGGTTGCGGGTTCGGTTCCCGCCCGGAGTCTATATGTGAAGACATAGTTACGCGTCAAATTAGGCCACGAGCACTACATAACAATTTGCTGATTAAAAACGCTTACATTGAAAAATAAATAATTTTGGAAAAAATACTTAATAACCCTTGACTTTATTTTTTGAAAATATGTGACGTTAGTCATAATATTGAGTAGGACGACTTAACACACAAACTTTTTTTTTACACATATAAAAATGTTTTATAATAAATCTTTCTCTTTTTCAGGTTAAACTGAAGTGAATGAAAGTGTGAAAGAAGTCCTAATTTTAATTAATAATGATTGTTGTTTATCATTATGATTGTGGTTTATAATAAAATATATACTCGACATTATGACAGTTGTTTTATTAAATTTGATACCTATATTTATTTTGTAGTAAGTACTTTTCCTTTTGGCAGTGTTGAAGCGGAGAGAGGCTTCGGAGCAGAGAAACGGAGAAATGCCCTAGCAGCGCCCCGCGGTTTTACCCGCGTTGTGCCCGTTCCTGTGGGAATTTCAGGATGAAAAGTAGCCTATAACCTTTCCGTTGAATGTGTCTATCCATTACTAAAAGAATAATTCGAATCGGATTGGTAGTTTCTGAGATTAGCGCGTTCAAACAAACAAACTGCAGCTTTATCACTACACTAGCAGCGCCCCGCGGTTTTACCCGCTTTGTGCCCGTTCCCGTAGGAAATCCGGGATAAAATGTAGCCTATAGCCTTCCTCGATAAATAGACTATCTAACAGTGAAAGAATTATTCAAATCGGTTCAGTAGTTTCTAAGATTAGCGCGTTTAAACAAATAAACAAACAAACAAACAAACAAACAAACAAAACAAACTCTTCAGCTTTATAATATTAGTATAGATAGTATAAAATAAAGTCGTCTCTGTTTCGTGTCTGTTTGTCTGTTTGTCTGTATGCTTAAATCTTTAAAATTACGCAACGGATTTTGATGCGGTTTTTTGTAATAGGTAGAGTGATTCAAGAGGAAGGTTTTTATGTAAAAAAAATCCCGAAATTCCCACGGGAACGGGCACAACGCGGGTAAAACCGCGGGGCGCTGCTAGTTTAGTATATGTTAGGTACCCTTTTCTCTGAATGTAACGCAACCATGAAAATAGTCTAATTATAACCGATACCCCGTAGTGTCATTTGCACCATTGGCCAGCACCATTAATTGGGCAAACGACACTGTCATGTACCGTTTACACCATTGATGGGGCAAATGGTGCAAATGACACTATTAAAAAATATATTTATTTTGCCTCAAGGCTTTCCTCGAGCTATCGCTCTGTTTACTGGCCATCCGCCCCGCCCCGAGACCCTCAGGGAAGAGATGAGGGACCTCTTTACCAAAATGGTCACTTTCCATAAAACGGCTGTTTTTCCATAATGTCTACTTCTTCCCAGCCTAAATTTAAACTCCTAAAATCTTTGTAGTCCTAGTACTTTTTTGTTTTTCCATAATGTCTACTTCTTCCCAGCCTAAATTTAAACTCCTAAAATCTTTGTAGTCCTAGTACTTTTTTCAAAAATGTAAATAAATTACATAAATCATAAGGGTTTACTGAGCCCGCGGGTTCAGTCGACCACTCTCTTCGGTAGGTTATGGTTATTTTTTTTTTTTACTGAACTGTTACAAAAAAAAAAAAGACGTGTGGCACTCGGGGACTGCCGCGGTGAAGCTATTGCATAGCATTTTGTATCAACTTATGCAATTATATTTGATATCTCTTCTCTCTCACCCCACCCGCCTCCTCTCTCTCACCCCCCTCTCTCACCCCCCTCTCTCACCCCCCTCTCTCACCCCCCTCTCTCACCCCCTCTCTCACCCCTCTCTCACCACCCTCTCTCACCCCTCTCTCACCACCCTCTCTCACCACCCTCTCTCACCCCCCTCTCTCACCCCCCTCTCTCACCACCCTCTCTCACCCCCTCTCTCACCCCCTCTCTCACCACCCTCTCTCACCCCCTCTCTCACCCCCTCTCTCACCACCCTCTCTCACCCCCTCTCTCACCCCCCTCTCTCACCACCCTCTCTCACCACCCTCTCTCACCACCCTCTCTCACCCCCCTCTCTCACCCCCTCTCTCACCACCCTCTCTCACCCCCTCTCTCACCACCTCTCTCACCCCCTCTCTCACCACCTCTCTCACCACCCTCTCTCACCACCCTCTCTCACCACCCTCTCTCACCACCCTCTCTCACCCCCCTCTCTCACCACCCTCTCTCACCCCCGTCTCTCACCCCCTCTCTCACCACCCTCTCTCACCACCCTCTCTCACCACCCTCTCTCACCCCCCTCTCTCACCACCCTCTCTCACCCCCGTCTCTCACCCCCTCTCTCACCCCCCTCTCTCACCACCCTCTCTCACCCCCCTCTCTCACCACCCTCTCTCACCACCCTCTCTCACCACCCTCTCTCACCCCTCTCTCACCACCCTCTCTCACCCCTCTCTCACCCCCTCTCTCACCCCCCTCTCTCACCCCCCTCTCTCATCCCCTCTCTCATCCCCCTCTCTCACCACCCTCTCTCACCCCCCTCTCTCACCCCCCTCTCTCACCCCCCTCTCTCACCCCCCTCTCTCACCCCTCTCACCCCCTCTCTCATCCCCCTCTCACCCCCCTCTCTCACCCCCCTCTCTCACCCCCCTCTCTCACCCCCTCTCTCACCCCCCTCTCTCACCCCCTCTCTCACCCCTCTCTCACCACCCTCTCTCACCACCCTCTCTCACCCCCCTCTCTCACCCCCCTCTCTCACCCCCCTCTCTCACCCCCCTCTCTCACCTCCCTCTCTCACCCCTCTCTCACCCCCTCTCTCACCCCCCTCTCTCACCCCCCTCTCTCACCCCCCTCTCTCACCCCTCTCTCACCACCCTCTCTCACCACCCTCTCTCACCCCCCTCTCTCACCCCCCTCTCTCACCACCCTCTCTCACCCCCTCTCTCACCCCCTCTCTCACCACCCTCTCTCACCCCCTCTCTCACCCCCTCTCTCACCCCCTCTCTCACCCCCTCTCTCACCACCCTCTCTCACCCCCTCTCTCACCCCCCTCTCTCACCACCCTCTCTCACCACCTCTCTCACCCCCTCTCTCACCACCTCTCTCACCACCCTCTCTCACCACCCTCTCTTACCACCCTCTCTCACCCCCTCTCTCACCACCTCTCTCACCCCCTCTCTCACCCCCTCTCTCACCCCCCTCTCTCACCACCCTCTCTCACCACCCTCTCTCACCACCCTCTCTCACCACCCTCTCTCACCACCCTCTCTCACCACCCTCTCTCACCACCCTCTCTCACCCCCCTCTCTCACCCCCTATCTCACCACCCTCTCTCACCCCCTCTCTCACCCCCTCTCTCACCCCCTCTCTCACCCCCTCTCTCACCACCCTCTCTCACCCCCTCTCTCACCCCCCTCTCTCACCACCCTCTCTCACCACCCTCTCTCACCACCCTCTCTCACCCCCCTCTCTCACCCCCTCTCTCACCACCCTCTCTCACCCCCTCTCTCAACCCCTCTCTCACCCCCTCTCTCACCACCCTCTCTCACCCCCTCTCTCACCCCCCTCTCTCACCACCCTCTCTCACCACCCTCTCTCACCACCCTCTCTCACCACCCTCTCTCACCACCCTCTCTCACCCCCCTCTCTCACCCCCTATCTCACCACCCTCTCTCACCCCCTCTCTCACCACCCTCTCTCACCCCCTCTCTCACCACCCTCTCTCACCCCCTCTCTCACCCCCCTCTCTCACCACCCTCTCTCACCACCCTCTCTCACCCCCCTCTCTCACCCCCCTCTCTCACCCCCTCTCTCACCACCCTCTCTCACCCCCTCTCTCACCCCCTCTCTCACCACCCTCTCTCACCACCCTCTCTCACCCCCCTCTCTCACCCCTCTCTCACCCCTATCTCACCCCTCTCTCACCCCCTCTCTCACCACCTTCTCTCACCCCCTCTCTCACCCCCCTCTCTCACCACCCTCTCTCACCCCCTCTCCCACCCCCTCTCTCATCCCCTCTCTCACCCCCAACGCACAATCGCACACAACGCCGTGTCGAAGACTGCCGAACTGAAACGACGTTAGACGATGCACGGCCTTCAAGCCACACCTCCTTCCCGTCGGATCGGGTAAGCGTGAGGTTTTTTCGTTACGGAAATTTTGGATTTGGTCCCCGCGCTCAAGGCCCGCGATAGAAGCTATGCAATAGCTTAAAAATAACCCTAACCTACCGAATAGTAAGAAAATTGTTTTTACGTACTACACAAGACCCGTACAAAAAGCGATCAAAGGAGGTTAGGGATCGGAATAGTATCATTTGCACCATCAATAATGGTAGCAATGGAGCAATGGTGCAAACGGTACATCATAGTATCATTTGCACCATCAATGGTACTGGTCAATGGTGCAAATGACACTACGGGACCGATACTCTTTCAAGGCTCTTCATTATTCCAAAGCCCTTGGACCATCAGATCAGATTCCAACCTTCGCCGAAGGACCATTGAATAATTAAGATTGAGGCGCCCTTGAGACAATGTTGTCCTTAATTAGGATAAAACGATAATTATAAAATGTTATTGTAGTCTTACTATGCCGCGGTTTCACCCGCGTTGTACCCGTTCCCGCGGGAATTTTGGGATAAAATGTATCCCTTGTGTTATTCTGATGTATAACCTATATTACTGTAAAATTTTATCTTAATCTGTCCAGTAGGTTTTTCGTGAAGAGAGTAACAAACATCCATACATCCATCCTCATAAACTTTCGCATTTATAATATTAGTAGGATAGGATTATTTAATATCTAGGTAATCTTGAACTAGGTTTTTCGCTCTATTTACTAGTTCTTTAAGTATCGGATATCTTATACTAGGTAATAATATTATAAAGCTGAAGAGTTTGTTTTGTTTGTTTGTTTGTTTGTTTAAACGCGCTAATCTCAGAAACTACTGAACCGATTTGAATAATTCTTTCACTGTTAGATAGTCTATTTATCGAGGAAGGCTATAGGCTACATTTTATCCCGGATTTCCTACGGGAACGGGCACAACGCGGGTAAAACCGCGGGGCGCTGCTAGTTGATAATAAGGCTCTGGACACATTCGTACAATTCCACATTCGTACAATTCCACATTCGTACAATTCCACATTCGTACAATTCCACATTCGTACAAATAGGTGCTATAAAACCGATAACTATGGAACTAGTAAAAAAAAAAAATAACCCTAACCTACCGAATAGTAAGTATTTGTACGAATTTGGAAAACAATTTAGGAAAAATTGTACGAATGTGGAATTGTACGAATATGGAAATTGTACTAATGTGACCTCACACGATAATAAAGGCCAATTTGACAATCTCCAAGTAAAGTATTGTTGGAAAGATAAAACGTTTTTACAGAACGAAATATTTTTAATTTATCTCATACTAGCCCCGCCCCGCGGTGTTACCCGCGTTGTATAGATTCCCGCGGGAATTTCGGGATAAAACGTATCCCATGTGTTATTCTGATGTATAACCTATATTACTGTAAAGTTTCATGTTAATCCGTCCAGTAGTTTTTACGTGAAACAGCAACAAACATACATCCTTACATCCATCCTCACAAACTTTCGCATTTATAATATTAGTAGGATTAGTAGGACTATCAACGCCCAATTCTTTTTGTAATATTTATCATCCCGAAATTCCCACGGGAACGGGCACAAAAGGTTAAACCGCGGGGCGCTACTAGTATACTTAAAACAATTAGTTTGTTTGTTTGTTTGTAAGGGCTAATCTCAGGAACTACCGGTCCGATTTGAATAATTCTTTTTGTAATAGATAGCCACATTCAACAGGAAGGTTACAGGCTATTTTTCATCCCTATATTCCAACAGGAACGGACATAACGCGGATAAAACCGCGGAGCGTTACTAGTAAGTTATAAACAAAACCCACACATAGGTAAGATACCTCTCAAATATCAATTCCCACGGTTATTGTATCTTTAGAGGTAGAGGCAGGTTACCGACCTATCCGGGAAATGGCAAAAAAATGTCGTCCGGAATCACCCCTGTAGGTAGCCACCCTTATGTGTCAATGTGTGTGTGAGGTAGGGCTGCCATGCCACTGTATAGTTTGTAAGGTTTATTACAGGTTACTTTTTAATTTATTGATACTTAGCATCGGACTCACCGACAAGAGCCTTGCTCTTAAATATATGATGATGAAATATTTTTTATTTATTTATACTTTTTCCTACATTAGGTAAGCGTGGTGATTACGCCTAATCGTTCTCACTTTACTGATATCTTCAGTGAGATGAGAGGCCTTTGCTTTTACCCGTTCCCGCAGAAATATCGGGATAAAATTTATTCCATGTGTTGCAAGTTACAAGTTATACATAAGAAAAAGGTTAATACATACGAATGTATAACCTTTTTCTCGTGAAAATCCTTACAAACTTTCGGATTTATAATATTAGTAAAATACTTTTTATACTGGTAGACTAGTTTTAATGTTTATTCAAAATACTTATTAAAATAAAACACGTTATTCGATTAAATTTAACTTTTATTCATTTTTTTCTAAATTTTATATTCTTCCAATAAAAAGGTGGCAACCCTACGGGTATAGATAGCCGGTAGTGTATTGATATCGGTATCGTATTGATCGGTTCGATAGAACTCTTCGGCAGTTATGGGAGCCTGGTACTTTTCGAACGGTTTTCGATTATCGGCGATTGCCAATATGTTTCGATTTGCGACTATTGGGATTGGAAGCCATGTTGTTTTAGCGAACCGTCGAACATTTGATTGTATTTAAAAATTTTGGCGGGAATATTTTTTGAGTAAGTAAATTATTTAAAATCACAGAATTTATATTGTAATTGTAACTAATAATTATAAATTAATAAAATGATTAATTATGAAAGCGGAATGTTATTTAAACAGGCAAGGCCATGTTTCCTTTTAAAATAATCGAAACAAAACAAGAAAACGGAATATCACTTGAATCCATTTTGTATCGAGACCACCCATTACGACTATTCAAATGTTCCCAATGTGAAATGAGCCGCGTCGTAAGCCAACCGTCTCAAGTACAAACGTGGGAAAA
This sequence comes from Cyclophora albipunctata, assembly GCA_963082685.1. Lineage (NCBI taxonomy): Eukaryota > Metazoa > Arthropoda > Insecta > Lepidoptera > Geometridae > Cyclophora > Cyclophora albipunctata. Next base: position 6,253,506 of record OY720133.1, read on the forward strand.
TGAATTCCTTACCAAACATGTTCGCCTGGTACTATCCAGATCTGTGTTCCCGAAATTCTCACGCTCGCATCCCATTTTTAAAACAAAACCACATCTTTCGCTTTCAACCTAAAAACATCCTTAGTACTCTGCATTCACAGTTGAAATTTCATTCTTAGAAGCTTAAAATGAGATTTTATAGCCTGAAGCAGGGTATCAATTCCTCTGTCAAACTAAAACCAACCCAATCCCTACCCTACCTCACATAAATAAGAGTTGATTATTCTCTAGCAATGTTTTAACCAAGAAAGAGACAGCACTATGTATCCCGTTTATGTCCTTGTCTTGCGGGTTCAACGTACGTAAGGCATATCCGTTCTAAAAGGATAACAATGAGCGTTGGAATGTGGTACCTGCTTGTTAATATGATCGCCTGGTACGTGTGGAGGTTTGGAAGCCTTGATGGAGCTTGGGAGATGCCATGGCTTGCCATTGGAGATTCCAGAGGAATTTTAAGAAGGTTTCGTTCAAAATGGCGGATTGGACTTATTAGGTATTTTGAAAAATATTTTTCTTTTATGAAGTTGGTGACTTTCAACTCTTTGAAAGTCTGTCGTGTCAGATCTAAATGAAAATTAGTACATAGATTAGAGTCTGAATTACCACAGCTACTTTTCACCGCCAGTTAGTTCAATGCGATTGTTAAGCAACGTGCTGCTCGGATGGGTGGCCGATAGTGGAATTTCTATCTGAGCGCTACCGTGCTTCGGAGGACACGTAAAGCAGTTAGTCTCGGTTGTTTCTATCGTTAGACCATGTCGGAGGCCTTTAGGCGGTCTAAAAACTCCGACACCAGGGTTGGCCACTGACCTATTCGAAATTAATGAACCCTAAAAATCTCTGTGGGCTCTGTTAGTATCACTACATAGTATAAAATAAAGTCGTCTCTTTTTCGTGTCTGTCACACTGTTTGTCTGTCTGTATGCTTAAATCTTTAAAATTACGCAACGGATTTTGATGCGGTTTTTTGTAATAGGTAGAGTGATTCAAGAGGAAGGTTTTTATGTAAAAAAATTCCCCAAATTCCCACGGGAACGGGCACAACGCGGGTAAAACCGCGGGGCGCTGCTAGTTAATAGTAAGTTTATCCGCGGAACGAGTTACGTTCAAGTAAACAAACTGATTTCAATTTGAGTTTGTGTTGTCGTAGTTTCATTGGCTTCAGTAGAAAGGGTAATGGGCTTTAAAAATTAATTTAATAGGTTATAATTATTTCAAAATTATTTCGCTTTCCTTTATGAATACGTAGCCGCGGTTTCACCTGCATTGTACCCGTTCCCGCGGGAATTTCTGATTAAAATGTATCCCATGTGTTATTCTGATGTATAATCTTTAAAACTATAAAGTTTCATTCAAATCCGTCTAGTAGTTTTTTCGTGAAAGAGTAAAAACATTAATACATCCTCACAAACTTTCGCATTTATAATATTAGTAGGAAGTTACTTAATCGGAACATTTAATTGAATCGACTGAAGTAATTCTCTTCAAATGTTATGACCTAACGGTAGGTAGGATTTATAGGAAATTCAATTTGTAGTTTGCAGTACGGTAATAGATTCGATTATATTACCGTGCTAGTGCTAAATCTACTAATATAATATTATAAAGAGGAAAACTTTGTTTGTTTGGTTGTAATGAATATAGGCTCAAAAACTACTGGACCATTTTTAAAAATTCTTTCACCATTCGAAAGCTACATTATCCACGAGTAACATAGGCTATGTTTCATCCCGAAATTCCCACAGGAATGGACACAACGCGGGTAAAACCGCGGGTATATAATTAATGCTATAGGGTATATAATTAACCAATAGGGGCAATTTAATAAACGCGTATTATGAACATTTTAGCTATCAAATGGTTTGTCACTTTCCGACATACGCAATGTTCTTAAGAGCAAAAGAGACAAAATACAGTATAACAGTGTTTTAAGTTACATTGCGTTTATTATTTACTAGCATCGCCCTGCGGTTTTACCCGCGTTGTGCCCATTACCGTGGGAATTCGGGATTTTTTATACATATAAACCTTCCTCTTGAATCACTCTATCTATTAAAAAAACGGCATCAAAATCCGTTGCGTAGTTTAAAAGATCTAAGCATACATAGGGACAGACAGTGGAAAGCGACTTTGTTTTATACTATGTAGTGATAAGGTGGACTCTCCATCCTCGGTCGAAGATCCAGAGGCAGACCCAAGACAAGGTGGACGGATGTAGTGTCCAAGGATATGGCTGAGTGCAAGATTTCCGATGACGACGTCGACGAAAGAGCGAAGTGGAGGAGAAAAATAAGGAAGGCTGACCCCACCACCATGTGGGACACATAGCCAGGAAGAGAGAGAGAGAGTGATAAGGCGGTAGGAGTTTAATAAGATAATAATGTATTAGTATTTGTATATCTACTAGCAGCGCCCTGCGGGTTTACCCGCATTGAGCCCGTTCCAATGGGAATTTCAGGATGAAAAACAACTTATTATCTTCGTCTTTAAAGTATTTTTTTCTGAAATTTCAAAAGAACACAAAATATGTACGGTACGTCCTTACAAATCTTCTAATTTATTAATTGACTAGCCGTGCCCCGCGGTGTTACCCGCGTTGTATCGGTTCCCGCAGGAAATTCGGGAAAAAAGTATCTCATGTGTTATTCTGATGTATAACCAATATTACTGTAAAGTTTCATCCAAATCCGTCTAGTAGTTTTTACGGGAAAGAGCAACAAACATACATCCATACATCCATCCTCACAAACTTTCGCATTTATAATACCTATTAGATAAGATAGAGCTAAATTTACCTAATCTCCATTTACGTAATTTAAGTTAAATTGAATATTAATTGATGTTTACCTTTTTTGGAAAGCACGTTAAGCAGTCGTTCCCGCTTGTTTCAATTGTTAGAGCATATCGGAGGCCTTTAGGTGGTCTAAAAACTCCGATGACAACCTACTCTAAACTAAAGTTGAATAGTATTAAACAAAAACACAGCTAAAATTAACTATCAAATTACTTTTATAACAATAACCTATCAAGGTTTTTGATTTAAATCTCAATATTATCTAATTAACTTCACAATACAAACATAATTATCAAAAATAGCCTAAACCGGAAGCTATCAGCCATTTATCGACGATTGCCGATAATGGTCAACTGATCGGAAAGTACCAGGAGGTCATACGTTACGAAGAGCTCTTCCGAACCGATCAATACTTGCCGATAGATGCCCCAATGTTCCCTGTTCGGTAAAGTACAGGTGTGCATTAGTGTGTGTGAAGTATGCTCCATGTGTGAAAAAGTTCAGGTTTATTACAAAAAGCCTGTTGCTTTACTTGTTAAATTTAATGTATTTGATCTATGATTTTGAATGCTTTTTATGGTAACAATTATTTTGAAATTAATGATGAATGATTTATTATTCTGTGCTATATATTTTTTAATCATACCTACTTGAATCACTTACTTCACTACATATTATTAAACAAAGTCCCCGGCCACGTCTGTCTGTCTTTCTGTTCGCGGTAAACTCAATACTACTGCACGGATTTTGACACGGTTTAAAAAAATAGATACAGTGATTCAAGAGGAAGGTTTATATTTTATGTATAAAAATTCCTGAAATTCCCACGGGAACGGGCACAACGCGGGTAAAACCGCGGGGCACTGCTAGTATTACTTAAACCTAAACATCTAAACGAAATAACTAGGTAAACAAGAAAAGTATTGTGCAAATTATAATATATGTTTTTATGTTCATAAATTACAGATCAACAATTTTCAATATAGATAAAATTTATGCGAATATCATTCATTCATTCACAATTCATAGCAGGAAGAGATTGAAAAATATCGGTGAACTACCAAGGTCATATGAATTAAAGGAGCTGAATGGAAACCGGAGTAACCTAGTTTCCAAGTTTTCCTTCACAAATTGTTTCATGAATGAATGCTTATTCAATCAATGTTATTTGTTACTAGTTATGTACTCTTGGTACTTCTATTTGATAAAATGAATAAAAAATTACAATTTTGAAAATTGTTCAATTTATTTTCAACATCCCACAAAGTTAGAAATATCTGAAAAGTTTATTTTCTATTCAATTTATTTCCAAAAAATTTGTTTTGCAAAGAAAATACTCGTATTTGTAATTTGCCTACAATAAAGTAATCAAAGTTTTCAATATTAAATTTTTTTCTTATTTCCATAAAAAGAAGTTGATTTGGGTAAGTTTCTTTCGAGGGAGATGAACTGGGGTTGTGAACTCTTTAGTTCTATGCACCCCTAATATCGGGGGCAAAATTCTCGGAGTTCAAAACAATTGAAAGTCTTCCCAAAGTAAAAGGTACTTGTTGAATTGAACACAAAAACATTACCTTCTATTTTTGAAGTTGGTTAAATGCCTGTAAAAGTTTGACAAGGTCATTGACTTTCCTTTTATAATATTTAACAAAAAAATATTAATATTATGATTCTTGCGATTATTGCAAGCAATTTAAACTTCGGGAAAAGTTTTAATTAATTTTGTCAATTCTATGAAAACGGTACTTTTATTAAACTTTTTGAATTAAGTTTAAGTTCAAGATAACGAAAGTGCATTGATAACAATTTGAACATATCAACTTAATTTTGACTAAGTATGTAAAAAAGCATGTAATAGTAGTTTATGCAACGTCATATAAAGAAGGGTATTAAAACACGAGTGTGAGTTTATGAAACGAGCGCAGCGAGTTTCATAATAGTAACGAGTGTTTTAATACCCGTGTTATATGCAGTTGCATACACTACTTTATCTTCACTATTTAATGCAATTAATCAAACAAAATTTTAAAAACAAAACACATTGCGAAACATTAAATTCACGCGTAGGTACGTGTATTGTCACAGTGAACTTGCCGCCATTAAAATCTAACCAATGAGAGCGCAGCTGCGCGTAGGGCCAATCAGGAGCGAGCGAGATCTTACCAAAGAGTTTTGTGTATGTAGTTTCGACGAAGTTTTCACGTATAACCCAACTGTTTTCAAAAGCCAGCCTAATATCAAAATTTTATGCAACTAGTATGAGGATTTTGACATAAGGCTCGCCAGGTTAATTGGTCGCGTTATAATGATGTTATAATGTTATATTATAATGATATTATAACATCATGTGCAATTGCTTAAATTGTGTGTTTTAGTTGTCTGTGCTATAACAGTAGTAATTATAAGTCAAGTATTGGAATCATAAGTAGAATGTTACAACATTAGTGTAGATAAAAAAGTTTAAACGGTCTCTTGAATCTCTTATTAGAATCAAAATGTACTTTTTATACATTTAGTATAATGAGAACAATTATGTTGTTTATATATTTTTTCTATGTGATAGCCATATTAATGAGAAAGCATAAAAAATCTTTTTATCCCGAAATTCCCACGGGAACAGGTACAGCGCGAGTAAACCCGCGGGATGTTGCTATATTATGTGAGTACGTGCAATTGAAACGGTTGTCAATGTTTTACGGCAGAAATACTGAACCTATTTTGATAAAATTTTACAGAAATACAGCTTAAATATTAGACTGTGAATGTGGCCAATTTTTGTCCTAAAATTCCCACAAGATAAATAATTCCCCCCCGTTTTATGAATGGGAAATAATTTTCGTAACCCAATTTGCTTTTAACAATCCAATCCTATGGTACCATATCGTAACGATTTCTCAAAATAGAATATGGATCATGAATTTATATTTAGAAATAAGTGTTCCTGCTTAATCCTACTAATATTATAAATGCGAAAGTTTGTATGTATGGATGTATGGATGTATGGATGTTTGTTACTCTTTCACGCAAAAACTACTGAACGGATTTGGATGAAACTCTACAGTAATGTAGGTTATACATCAGAATAACACATGGGATATATTTTATCCCGAAATTCCCGCGGGAACGGGAACAAAGCGGGTAACACCGCGGGGCGCAGCTAGTGTTTGATGTTTGAAAAAACAACTTACATATTTTTTTAGTTCAATTTTGTTAGTGTTGTTGCATTGTAGATTCTAGAAGATCTATTTTAATTTTATTATTCAAAGGAGATTTAGCTGCGGGTTTCAAATATGTTTATATTTTTTTAGAATACTATACAATTATTTTATTTATAAACGAAAATTAAAAATAAATTTTATACTTGCAAAAGTTTCAAAAGCACAATTTTTTTGCAGATGTCAGGGCAAAAAATAGTATGTAGCCAAAATGACAATGCTTAACATAAGATTTGAATTTAATTTACCTACCGAACTTCTTATTTATTGCAAACTTGTAAAAAAAATTGCCATCACATAATATGTATCACCTTATTTTATTACAAAAATTATTTCAAATAATTTTCGAAATTAAAAAAGTCGCACATCTCTTAGAATAAATTAAAACAAGCAAATCAACTCCAGCGGAATTCCACTTTTCCCGGAAAAATTTCTTCGCATTCCGTCTCAAGTACCAGGCGGACAGAAACCGTTAGGAGTTCTTTACGATTCTGCAATACACAGATTACGGCAAAGCTAGTATGACAACTGTCCCATAAGAGGGTTACGGTGAAGGTGAATGGCCTTTCTCTGGGGAAATCCCTGAGGATTTGTGTGACAGCAGTGAAAATGAAAAGGATATAGTAGTTAGTTTAAAAATATATATTTTTCTTGACAATATTTTTGGATATAAGATATGAAAAAGGTTTGCTTTAGAAAACCGAAGGGAATTGGTTTAAGCGAGGTTTTAAAACAAAAATAAATGGGACTATCCGTAACTCTCTCAATTGATTTCTAGATTTATCAATATGTTTTAACCTCTAATGCAAAAAGAGGGGTATTGAGTTTGACACGTGTATATGCCTGACTGTGGCAGGCAAGCTATTAACAAATCTGAAGAGTTTAATAAATGAAAAAGTGATAATTAAAACTATACTAATATAATGAAGCTTATTAAACATGTTTCTTTTCAAAAATGGCTCGGGTTTGAGATCACCAACCCGCATTAGGCAAGGGTGGTGATTACGCCTAATCCTCTTCACTGTACTGATATGTTCAGTGAGATAAGAAGCCTTTGCCCAGCAGTGGGACATTACAGGCTAATTCTCACTTATTAAAGTAAACTTAGTGTTTATTTTTTTGTTTAAACGCGCTTAACTCTGAAACTACATGTCCGTTTCGAATAATTCTTTTAGTATTGGATAGCCACATTTAAGAGGAAGCTTAAAGGCTTTCCCGGGAGCTGGCACTAACTAGGTAAAGTCGCAGGGCACGGCTAGTTCGAAGTAAAAAAATAATACCCAAAAGAAAACTCGGAAAATATGTTAAATGTATTTTAAGATAGTGTTTCTGGGTCAAACGGACCCCGAGATCTTAACCGATTAACACCCGGGTAAAGTTTACGACACAATTTGGATCCCATCTGGCGCGAAGGGGTTGGATAATAAAAAGAAACAATATCCGAGTCGTGATATGACTCCTCGGTGGTCTAGTGGTATGTGCACTCGCCTGCCAAGACTGAGGTCTCGGGTTCAATTACCAGGTCGAGCGAAAACATGTTTCCTACTTTTCAAACATGGCTCGGGTTTGAGATCACCAACCCGCATTAGGCAAGCGTGGTGATTACGCCTAATTGTCGTCACTCACTGTACTGATATCTTCAGTGAGATGAGAGGCCTTTGCCCAGCAGTGGGCTTATTACAGGCTATGCTTTTTTATCCTAATCGTAAAGATATCGGATCACGACAATTTTTCAAAATTCAAGAACAATCACACTATTAGAAATGAGAGCCTTCTTTTTTAAATCGAGTAAAATATACAAATTATTTTGTTAAAATTCTAAGAGTTCCCGCAGGAATTTTGGGATTAACCCTATATTACTTCAAAGTTAAAGTCAAATATTTTTATTCAGTTTTGGCCCCATAGAGGCTCTTTTGAACGTACCACCCATTCGGAAGAACATCAACAGAGGAATGGGCAAGAAACTCTGCTGGTTATTTTTTTTAAAATCAAGGTATAATACTGTAAGGATACATCCAAATTCGTTCAGTAGTTTTCACCCTAACGAACTTTTTCATTTTTATATTAGTCTTCTTCTTCATCGAGTGGATGGTCAATCTGAACAAACCTGGTGTCAGAATTATAGAGCCGTCAAAGGCCTCTGACATGGCTCATGTAACGACTACTATCCGTAGAAAGTAACCGGGACCGACGGCTTAACGTGCCCTCCGAAGCACGGAAGGGTTCGTTAAAGTAAAATTATGGTCTTAAGATGGTCAAATACAGACTAGTCTAGACATTATTTAGACTGCCTAATTCAAAGCAGGAAAGTCTGCTGAGTCAATTTAAAACAATATTTGTTAGTACAATATGTTTACAATTACAGTTTTTTTGTATATTTTTGCTGAAATTCTTTTTCATTCTTCAGAAAACATTATTTTTACAGGAAATTGATTTCTGTTAAAGCACTTACATTCCTAAAACATTACTATTGTAATATTTCCCCTTTTCGAAGGAAGACCGTTAACCTAAAACCAGGGCAAGGGTCGTAAATGAGGGATGAAATATATTCATACCCCTAACCCTTTGATGTTATGTTTTTTCATTTATATTCATAGGTAGCATGGTTTACCTTATAAGTATTTTTAACCGACTTAAAAAAGGAGGAGGATGTTTGTATTTTTTTTCAATAAATCATTCTTTCATTCATTTCGAATTAGTCGTCAGGCCTTCGACTTGGTCAATCGATCGAAACCACCGGGACCGACTGCTTAAGACGACGTGAGTCCAGCGCTTAGCTGCTACGGAGGGGGTGGATGCGGGGCCTGCGGTCCGACCGCGGGCGATCTCCCGCTCGCGCGTAGTTTGCGCGCTAAGTTTGAATATGTCACTCATTGAGATGCCACAGTGTAGTGACTACAGTAAAAAAAGCCCATCAAGCAAAACTAATCGTAGATATTACGAAGGTTAGTATTATATTGTAGGTAGCCTTGGGAAAAATAACTAAAAAGAGATAAAAGGTTTAAAAAAAATATCGGTCTTATCACTGGGTGAAATCATTTTTATTGTCTAATATTACGAGCAGAAATATTTTTAAGTGTTTGAATTTCCAGGTTGGTTCGACCTAAAAATATATTTCAATAAGTTAAGTAGTATAAAATAATCGTAAAAATACCAAAATAAAATGTGCATGCCACCGAGTTCATAAGCCACGTCTTAGGAGACAAGTCTTGTCCTATACTCGGAATTTTAATTCGATTCCAGATTTGACATTAGCTACTGTCATTTTGTGAAATAATGATACCACATATAATAGTGTAGTGATGTGATGAAGAGGAAAAAATGAGTAGGCTAGATATGTTAATTGACAATATCACAGACACATTTATAATAAATGTTACAGAAAGTGACAGCGATAGCGATGACGGCGACAATTTATAAAATAAATTATTACCATTATACATCTATCTGTTTTATTTGTCATGTTCCTTCATGATCACATTTTTTTATTTATTTCACACACAATTATAAAAGAAAAGTCTAAGATCGTTAATTAATCGTCAAATCTAAATTATCGGTTCAGAAATATTTAATTTCCTGTTATACTTAGTTTACGAGAGTAAAATTATAAGCGAGAAGAATCGATCCAGAAATATTCCATTTCCATATCGAATAATTTCGCAACGTCACTATTTAGTACTTGTCATAATGTTGCAACACTGAAATTGTCAAATCTGGAATCGAATTAAAATTCCGAGTACTTATAGGTATCCCCACTACCAACATTGCAGCTGTATAGTTGTTCTGCTGATATTCTTATACTGTGACACAACATATTTTTTTGTTTTTTTTTCAAAGCAATAATCTACTAAATCTATAATAGTCCGGTCAATTTATACATTCGATGTTACATAAAGTTCCAACAAGCTGTAAATCAGGAAAATTGTTCAAAACATAATTATAAACAATGTCTAAAAGCTCCCTATCATTCCCGTGTATGGATTTTATTTTATTCAAGGTCAAGGGTAAAAAAAAGAGTTTATCGCGATTTTCAGCAAAACGGTAAGTTTTATCATAAAAGTACCTGAAAAAATAAAAAAGCTTATAAAATTCTCTATAACTTTAATTCTATCCACTTATTACATATTCCCAACCGTTATTGAACTACACGCTCTAGAAATGTAAAATTAAGGACCTCGGGCAGGTAACTATGGAGCCTGCCCCAATGCTCAACAGTGACATGACCTACCGAGGTCCTTAATTTTTACATTTCTGGAGCTTGTAGTTCAATAACGGTTGGGAATATGGAAAAAGTGGATAGAATTAAAGTTATAGAGAATTTTGTAAGCTTTTTTATTTTCTCAGGTACTTTAAGAGAAAACTTACCGTTTTGCTGAAAATCGCGAAAAACTATTTTTTTTACCTTTGGACCTTGAATAAAAAAAATTCCATACACGGAAATGATGGGGAACTTTTAGACATTGTTTATAATTATGTTTTGAACAATTTTCCTGATTTTCAGCTTGTTGGGACTTTATGTAACATCACTCTAAATTTTTGGTTTAAATTGACCGGATTATAATTCAGACAGTTCTTATTTATATTAAAACCTCATTTTCACGCAACCGTCATAGTTCAAATTTATTACTGCGAAAAAAGTTTTAAATTTTGCATCTCCGCGCTCCAGCAAATATTTGGCATAGGTCCGTCCTCCACAAGCGCTTGAGCGCGACTGATCACGCCTCGCGTCACCCGCAACACGGCAAATTCTCTATTTTTTTTAGGTATTTTGAAATTGTGTTTAAGAATGAAATGAAAGGTTACAAAAAAATACCTAATGCCCTAGCTCATGCTACGACCTATATTATAGTTGTTTTTCTTTGGGAAAAATCTGTTTATTTTAGCCATAAAATTATTTTTAAATTAATAAAAGAGGCAACTTTGTGATTTTTTTCTATCGAGGGAAATTAATCTAATCGTGTACTGAAATACCTTTGCCACTAGAATATATCCTCAACTTTAATATAATAGTTTTTTTGAATCAAAATTGTGACAATTTATATGAAAATAGTTGGATGGAAAAACCGCGTTTTGCGAGTTGCTGAACTCACGTCACCTTAACGTGTTCTCTGAAAAAGTTAAAGAAAGATATTCCGTATGTTTACATTCCGTTTTAAACCAATTTAAAAAAAGGGATATCTATATCGGTTAAGTTGAAAAGTTATTTTCCTGTCTAGGCCAACTGATAATTAAGTAGGTTCGTGTAAGTTGGTGGCCAACCCTAGTGTCGGAGTATTTAGACCGCCGAAAGGCCTCCGACTTGGTCTATCGATTGAAAAAACCGGGACCGACAATTTAACGTGCTCTCCGAAGCACGGTAGCGCTCATATAGAAATGCCACTATCGCCCACCCATCCGAGTAGGGGCCGAGCTGCACGTTGCTTAACAATCACAATGAACTAACATCGGTTAGTCAAACTACGCCACGAGCACTACAACCAATCGATGACGTTTAAGTCAAACATACATCCTACTATCCTACTAATATTATAAATGCGAAAGTTTGTGAGGATGGATGTATGTATGGATGGATGTATAGATGTATATTTGTTGCTCTTTCACACAAAAACGAGTTAGCCGTCGATTTCGATATAAATGTCAAGGAGTGACTTGGACATCTCTTCAAGGGCTTTCAAATGACATAAGTTATGTCATTGTTGAGCAATACCATCAGGGTCAACTGCACATACACCCAGTGTCGATATTTCGATGGTCGAAAACACCGCGTTGGCGATCGATTTCGATATAAGTGTCAAAGAGTGACTTGTACAACTCTTTAAGAGCTTTCAAATGACATAGGTCATGTCACTTTTGAGCATTAGGATCAGCGTCGATACTTCGGTATGGCATAGCCCAACTCCATTCTTCGGTGGTCGAAAACACTAAGTTGGACGGCGATTTCGATATAACTATCAAAGAGTGACTTATAAAACTCTTTATGAGCTTTCAAATGATATGTGTCATGTCACTGTTGAGCAATACGATCAGGGTCAACTGCACATTATTGCACATACACCTAGTGTTTTTTCTCCGGTGGTCGAAAACACCGAGTTTGGCGTCGATTTCGACATAACTATCAAAAAGTGACTTGTAAGAGCTTTCCACAGAGCTTTCGAATGCGTAAGTCATGTCACTGTTGAGCATTCCGTCCAGGCTCCACAGCACCTCCAGTGGTAATTCTTCGGTGGTCGAAAACACCGAGTTGGCCATCGAATTCGATATAACTGTCTTGGAGTAACTTGTACAACTCTTCAAGACCTTTCAAATGACATGGGTCATGTCACTGTTGAGCATTGGGGCAGGCTCCATAGTTACCTGCCCGAGGTCCTTAATTTTGATATTTCTGGAGCGTGTAGTTCAATAACGGTTTGGAATATGGAAAAAGTGGATAGAATTAAAGTTATAGAACATTTTATAAGCTTTCATTTCAACATACACTTTTTTTTGCTACATTGCACCGTTTTTCAGATATTCGCGAAAAACACTTTTTTTGACATTTGACCTTGAATAAAAAAAATTCCATACACGGGAATGATGGGGAACTTTTACACATTGTTTATAATTATGTTTTGAACAATTTTCCTGATTTTCAGCTTGTTGGGACTTTATGCAACCTCGAATGTCTAAATTGACCGGAGTAGAAGGTTATAAGATATTTTTCATCCCGAAATTCCCGCGAGAACGGACACAACGCGGGTAAAACCGCGGGGCGGTGCAAGTACATACAATACATGAAATTAGTCTTCAAGTCACGTTGTATTAGCACATGGTCTTTGTATGTGTTTTCCGTAGGTTCTTTACCGAAGTATACGGGCACCTACATAATTATCTACACTACTCTTTTAAAGAGGAAATTATGTATTTTTGTGTGTATGTTTGTAATGAATAAACTCAAAAACTACTTAATCGATTTGAATAATTATTTTTGTAACGGATAGACATATTCAATAGGATGGTTATAGGCTATTTTTCATCCCAAAATTCCAACGGGAAAGGGCACAACGCGAGTGAAACCACGAGGCACTGCTAGTATACTGTAAAATGTTTTAATGTACTATTAAATTTATCTTTAATTAATTTGACTGTAGGGGTTACCCGTTAATAAGGTTTTGGGTATTAGAGCTTGAGACAATTTTAGGCCAGACAGTCTTTTAGGCTGTCTTTTAGACTGTTCTCTGTCTGTTTTTCCCCAAATACTGTGTTTTGTCTACGAGGTTAGTATGTGTTGTGTATTATTTTCTGGTACTAAGATTAATGCAGTCTGTCGCAATTTTAATTGCGTAGTTGTTTCAAAAGATTATCTATAAGTTCGTTAAAAACTTTAATATTGACATTAATATGTTAACGTTTACTGGTGCGTGAACGTTAGCTGAAGCAGCCTTTAAAAAATAGCTTGTAATGTCCCACTGCTGGGCAAAGGCTTCTCATCTAACTGAAGATATCAGTACAGTGAATCAGCTTTAAAAATATTTGAAAAAATAGTTTTTTAGTCGTATTTATCAATAAACATTCTGTGAAACAACAAAGTTAATTGTAACTAGCAGCGGCCCACGGTTTTACCCGTGTTGTGCCCGTTCCCGTAGGAATTTCGGGAATTTTTACACATATAAACCTTCCTCATGAATCACTCTATCTATTCAAAACCGCGTCAAAATCCGTGCAGTAGTACCTATTTGAGTTTGTCGCAACAGACAGACAGACACACAGACAGACGCGGCCGGAGACTTTGTTTTATAATTGTAGTGATTTAAAATTAAATACAAGGAAAAATTCACAAAAACGTGACAGTAATAAAACTTTTGGGGAAATCTTAATACGTGCGTAAATGGAAGTAAATAATGCGTAATTATGTACATTGCGTACGAAACACACGTAGAGGTGCGTAGAGGGCGATAGGTCTTGCTCGTCGGCCTCCAGAGGCCTATAGATAGACTACTAGTAGCGGCCTCTTGAGGCATATAGTTGTCTAATAAAATGGTATAAAATATTTACTTGGTCCAATTTATTTCGGGTCCAGTCGCCGGAAGCCTTAAAATACAGGCTACTTTTTAACCAAAATTCCTACAGGACTTTGCAAATAAAACCGTAACAGAAACGTACAGTTAGATAGTAATGTATCATTATTTTAATAGTTTCTAAGAACTTGTAACTCAATGATACAAACGAAAGCATTTCTTAGTAAAATGATTGACATACTTGCAACCTACGTACTTACTATTTAGATCGATTGTCTGGAGATGATTAGAATAATGCTTTGGGCCTACTTTGGGTTCACTTAGATGGTAGATACTTGGAAATACCTATAATAGGTACCTTAAACAAAACTCTATTTTTCAGAGTGTAAAACAACAATGAGAATTTGTACTAAAATAATAAAGTTTGATGTATTTGTTTTAACGCAAATTTCGGAAATTACCCATCCAATTTTAATAATTCTTATTGTATAAAAACCTTGTCCTGACAATAAGGAACACATTAAAGAAAGATTCATCCAATTTGGTGCAGTCGTTCTGAAGTTATGCGCTTAGCAACAGATTCAGCGATTCATTTTTATATTATAGATTAGTTAAAAAAAATTGGCCCATAATATCCCACGGATGGAATATCGAAAATAACTTTTTTGAAAATCATCCCAAATAAAGATTACGGTTGGTTGGTTTTTTAAATTGCTTCTTCTTTGTTATACTTAGTATAACAGTTTCGCTTGGTGACTCATAAATCCCACGCGAGCTCTCATAAGTAGAACAATATAAGCTAAGTATTGTATAACTAGCAGCGCCCCGCGGTTTTACCCGCGTTGTGCCCGTTCCCGTAGGAAATCCGGGATAAAATGTAGCCTTTAGCCTTCCTCGATAAATAGACTATCTAACAGTGAAAGAATTATTCAAATCGGTTCAGTAGTTTCTGAGATTAGCGCGTTTAAACAAACAAACAAACAAAACAAACTCTTCAGCTTTATAATATTAGTATAGATACACAGAGAGATACAAACATACTTTCAAGTTCATAGAACTAACACTTTTCTTATACGGGGACCAGTGAAGTTAAGTTGTATGTACTCTATTTTTTTGGATTGGCACAAAATGTGGTTAAATGTCGTCAATTTTCCAGCCGAAGACGATTGCTCCTGAAGAGGAAAAACGTTTAGTGATTTTATTTCATTCTTACCCTATCTCTAAACCTTTTTCCTCTTCAGAAGCAATCGTCTTCGGCTGGAAAATTGACGACATTTAACCACATTTTGTGTCAATCCAAAAAAATAGATTATATAATTCACACAGACATACATACTTTCAAGTTCATAGAACTAACCAGTGAAGTTACGTTGTATGATATTGCCCAATTTTATTTTGATGCGTGCGAAACGACAAAAAGAAAAAAATACTTTTTTAAATTAAATACTTAGCTACTTAAATTACCCTGTGACTTCACCCGCAGCGCACCCTTGGGAATTTCGGAATAAAAAGTAACCCATACTCATACTGTACTAACTTTGAATTAAAATTTCATCGAAATCGCTTCGTTTGGTTTAAGCATAAAAGCTCAAAAGACAGACAAAGTTACTATCAATTCCAAAAAGAATTATTTAAATTGGATTGGTAATTACAGAGATTGACTCGGATATACAAATAAACAAACTTACAAATTTTACCTCTTTATAATATTACTAGAATCGCCCCGCGGGTTTACCCGCGATGTGCCCGTTCCTGTGGGAATTTTATACATATAAACCTTCCTCTTGAATCACTCTATCTATTTAAAAAAACCGCGTCAAAATCCGTTGCGTAGTTTTAAAGATCTAAGCATACATAGGGACAGACAGTGGAAAGCGACTTTGTTTTATACTATGTAGTGATAATATGTATCAATACAATTTTAATTCATTGGTCCTTCTTGTAACGATGACACACAATCACACAGAAATACCACCGTTATGTATAATAGTTAGATAACACAACGGTTTCTCGTAATGGATCAACGTAACTCTCTGATACTGGGCTCATTTTAATGGATTTCAACTTAAGATAATATGAAGACCTTGGAAGAGCGAAGTTAATGACTACATAGTATAAAACAAAGTCGCTTGCTGCTGTATGTCTGTCCCTAAAGTCCCTATGTACTCGTATGCTTAGATCTTTAAAACTACGCAACGGATTTTGACGCGGTTTGATAAATTTTGACCAATATTGTGGGCGTTTCCTTTCCTATTATGCAATGTTCCTTTTGATAAAACTGGTGAGTTTGACGACACTAGTTTACGTAGAAAATCTGTCACACGCTAATTACATTCATCCTAGCAAGTAAACTAGCTCAATATAATATATCTACTCTAGTACCTTCCTTATGAAGTACTAGGAAAACATAATAATCCAGTAGTTAGAATGAAAACAGTCATTATAAGTACCTAATTAAATCGTCACAATGATGTGCAAAATTACACGGTTTGAATATCGAATGAACTGAACTACATTTCCGCCTCTAGATAACTAAAATGTAAACAAAACACATGCGATGTTATTGACCTTGTGACTTCATAGATGACGTCACACTAAAGGCTTGCTAGGCATCAGTATTTGCTAAATTTCGCAATAGTATACATGGACCGTGTGGCCTAATGGATAAGGCGTCGGACTTCGGATCCGAAGATTGCAGGTTCGAGTCCTGTCACGGTCGATTATTATTTTATTCTGGTTGATTTTTGTCAACATTGAAATACATAGTTTATTTTCTTTTTCTTAAATGGATATTTAAGGCTAAAAATGGTTTGATTTGAGTTGTGATGTGGAGTGTATTAAGTAAAGATTTGTTTACTATTTTTGTCCAAGTTATTTGACTTAAAAATACTGTGTTGAAGAATAATATAATTTCTAAACGCACTGGGAAATACTCCTACGTCACTCAAATAAAAGATATTTTTTCAAGAATTGTTTCTAATTAAGTGCCACTTAACTTAAGTCGAGTCTGAGTATGGGACATTCGCCACTTAAGTAAATTTTTCACCTTGTTAGTAAAATAATTCCCTGAGGTGTCCCATTGCATCTAGATGAATGAAACTAGCGATCTCTGCCGTTTGTATGTTCTCCTAGTACTTAGTTCCAGAATGGGCGAAGTAGGAATGGATGTCGCTTCCCTAAAGGCGAGGAATTCCCGAAAATCTTCCAGAATTTTATTGTGGACGTGAAATAAGATTTGTTTAAAAAAAATAACCTTTTTTTGCTAAAAATATTAAAAAATATTGTTTTTGTTTAAGTAATTCTAAGTTATATAAGTATTTAGGTGGTAGGTTATTAATTTTGACCACTTTTTAAGTTAACCTTTATATGCAGAAATATGAAAAAAACCTTTTTAAGATCTGAAATTCTTCTCGTCTATGCCAAATTAGCGTTCAACCTCTTTTTGCTACAACCTATTAAAATTACGTGACCTTTATGTATTAGTCATATTTTATATTCTGTTTTAATTGTAATGTTCTATTTTAATATATGTATTTAGTTTATAACTTCTTCCAATTAATATAACAGCGTCTCGTTTTAAATAAAATAAATAAATAATAATGTATAAATATAATCTATGGGCATGACCCCATGCCAAGACCGCAAAATAACACATGACAATCATGAAATGACTATAAACTTGACCGTTATGATAACAGCTGATGCAATCTGCCAAAAATTCCGTTGTGACCTATGTGACACGTAATTTGTTATACAAAAGTTTGAGGCAATTTATGTAGTATTTTTTTAATTTTCAGACTTTTTTGAATAACTTGGCTTTTGTCTAAGCTTTATTCTCTTGCTGTTGTTTTGTCCCTTTTGCTCTTCGAAACATAGCGTATGTCGGAAAGGGATAACCCTTATAAAGCTTTAATGCTGTTAATAAGCTTTTGTGAAGACTAGTTAATTATTTATTTCGCGGTTTTACCCACTCACGGTATTTTTAGAAGAATAATCGCCTATATCTATATGTTACGCTTCTGTTAAACCACTGCACCGATTTTATGTGTTTTAGCGTAGATATAGAGTAGTCTTTAGAGGTGGATATAGGCTACTTTTAATCCCGTATTTCGCACGGGAACTGCACTGCGATTGAATCTTCGGGAATAACTAGTTTATAAGTAAATTTATAAATTCTAATATAAACAGCGTTGCTAATCATTATTACCTTCGCAGAATCTTTGTTATTTTTTTTTATAATAATGCGTGTGACCCATTCAATGAAGTAATTAATCTGTACCCAAAAGAGATACATAATAGAAATATTCCTATGACCGGGAAACTCTAGGGTTATCGATAAAGACCTTGTTTGACGCGGCATTGGCGCCTAACGTGTTTATTTTTGTCACAAATTACGTATTATTTATTATTTTGATAAGGCAATAAAAATAATATCATAATAATAAATTTATATTACGTTTTTATTAAAGCATGTTTTCGAATTACTTTTCGAACATGGCGAACGAAGGAGTGAGTAGTGATAGTATGACATCCTCCTCACTGTACTGATATCTTCAGTGAGACGAGAGGCATTTGCCCTGTAAAATGTTACAGGATATTTATTCTTATAGTCCGAAAACTCCTTTAGTTTGCTTCGAACCAAAAATAAACCGAAAAATATGAGTTTCGGATAATTCATACTTAAAATACTAGGATATCATAACTGCATAGAAGGTTGTACGGTTAATACTTTCCTTTCATCTATTATTTACCATTTAATTTAAGAGGTTGACTTTTGGCATTAAAATGAGTGAAACCGGTAATATAACTTAACGACATAAAAATTAAATAAATAACCGTTATAAATAATTATATAGTTAATTTCAAGAGATGTTTAAATTAGGTAGGTACAAGTAGATAAATAAAACAATAAATATTGTTACAAATGAATACTTTGGCCGTACAAGTAAAACAAAACAAAGATATTCCCTGAATAGCTACCGGACCACAAACTTGCTGAAAGTTTTTCTCACTTAACCTAAAAACCCGTTTTCCGAAACGTATTAGGACGTCCCTAGCGAAACCGGATATTGTTCCCGAAACGAACCGTACTATCCCGTATTCCGACCCTCTTTGTAACGGAAAGTACTAGGCTCCCATAAACGTAAGAAACTACCAAACGGAATTCCAGGAACATTCAAATTGTCGGATATTGAACCTTATTTCACAAACTTATTATTCCTCTTACGAAATTCCCGCTTCCAGATTCAAAAAAGGAACGCAAACAAGTTGAACCTTATGTTGAAGAAGTTCGAAATCAGAATTGCTTGTTTATCTATTTATGGACTTTGGACTTTGTTTTGTCTCCCACGTGTTTCATTTCAATTTCCTTCGAACAATCTGTGAACTCTAACTCTTGAGCTTAAGAACTATGTTTCTGTATCAATTTATGAGTCATACTGTTTGGCCTGTTGTGAAATATAGACTTTATTGTAACCGAATAAGGATCTTGTTTGGGTATGTTTTAAGGATGTTTCAGTTTACTCTTGATGTATTCTGTTCGCCTGGTACCTCGGTCATGCGTTGTCGTTCCGAGTTCGTGTCCGATAGGGGATTTTCGTGATGGATAATTTCATGTTTTCATGGTAGATGGCGGCTGTTTCTATGTAAATTAATGGAGTGTGAATAATAAAATTTAATGAAATTGTACATTATGTACAGAATTCACCTTTAATATCCCTTCTTGGGCACTTTTATTTGATCTTATAATTTAGAACTTTGCTTTTTAACAGTAACTTTCGAGTTTTACTTTATTACTTAACTGAAATAATAGTTACTAAGGCCGCTGATTAATATAATATTGAACTTAATCAAAGTATGATTTAGTAAAGATTTTTCACATGAAAATGTGAGAAAAATATTTTGACGTTTTTAAATAACACAGGTACATAATATTTACGAGAATCCCTATCCCTACTTAATATTATAAAATTTATATTCACATTTAATGTGAATGTAAGTTTGTTTGTTACGCTTTCACGCCAAAACTACTGCACCGATTTGAATGAAATTTGGTACACAGTTAGTCCAGAGCCTGAGAAAGGACATAGGCTACTTTTTATCGCGAAATTCCTGCGGGAACGGGTACAACGCGGGTGAAACCGCGGGGTGCGGTTGAAAATTCCATTTCTGTTAATATATTTTGACAAACAATATTCTGTAATTCCATCAACCCTAGTTAGATGGCGTAACTGAAAGTAAACCATATTACCAATCTGAACTACTAGGACATCATAAACATGACAGAATTCTATCACAATATCGGGCCAATAGAAATACTATTAACACCATAATTTACTAAAGAAATAGGCTTCAATTAGCCTCTTTGTATTTTGGGACGATTTGGTGATTTTTATTTGACCTAGGACATAAATAAACATGTTCTAGAATTCTAGTTTTATTTAACAGGCTGTGGTTTTAGCCGATGCGCAAAAAGGAGGTACTCAATTTGGTTTTTTTGGAAACTTCAGTGGTTTCAAAGATAGTCTATACCCCTCTATACTAATACTAATAAAGCTGAAAGAATTTTTTGTTTATTTGAACGCGCTTATCTGAGGAACTACTTATCCATTTTGAATAATTCTTTTTGTAATGGATAGCCACATTCAAAAGGCAGGTAACATGCTCGTATTTAAAAAACAAATCTTGTTCAGACTGTAATTTTGTGTTAACGGTTACAGGTACGTGATCGTAAGCTGGACCAACTCTTAGTCAAGCTACGTTACGAGCTATTTGCTTTATTTTGGACTAGCAGCGCACCCGCGTTTTTACCCGCTCTGTGCCCGTTCCTGTGGGAATTTCGGGATGAATAATAGCCTATAACCTTCCCGTTGAATGTGGCTATCTATTACAAAAATAATTATTCAAATCGGACGGATGATTCCTGAGATTACCTCGAACATACAAACAAACAATCTTACAAATTTTAGCTCTTTATAATATTAGTTTAAGTCGTCTATGTTAGGTGGTAATATAGTCACCGCTTCTCACGTGACTTTACGTCACGTGGTAAAGATTATCTTCAGCCCGATTTGATATCACGTGATGTCCTAAACGTGATAAAGCTTGTTCCATATACTATACTAGCAGCGCCTTGCGGTTTTACCCGCGTTGCACCCGTTCATGTGGGAATTTCGGGATACAATATATCCTATAACCTTGTCGTTGAATGTAACTATTTATTACAAAAATAATTATTCAAATCAGACTGGGAATTTGACAAGCCCGTTGGCACAGTGGCAGTGAGAGCGCTTACTGTGTCGGGGGATGCGGGTTCGATTCCCGCCCGGAGTCAACAATGTGGTAAGACAAAGTTGTTGGCGACGACGTCTGGGTATAAAATTATATATTCTTATAATTTATTTGTGTATGTATATGTAGTAGTATCAGTGAGTAAGAATCCATATTACAAGCTTAGAGCTTAGTTTGGGTCTAATTAACCGTGAGTGAATTTGTCCGGGTATATTTAAAAAAAAATCGAGATTAGCTCGAACATATAAACAAACTTACAAATTTTACCTCTTTATAATAGTATATAGATTGATATATATGGAACGACCTATCATAAACATTGGATAACCAAAATGGGAGATGATTTAAAGATAGTTATACATTAGATAGTCTAATAATTACAGTATCTAAATATATAAATATCTAAATTTTCTAAATAATAATCTCTACATAGTATAAAACAAAGTCGCTTTCCGCTGTTTGTCCCTATGTATGCTTAGACCTTTAAAACTACGCAATGATTTTGACTTTCATTGCTATGATACTTTCAGTCTGAATGCCCAATACCAACAACATTACCCTCAGTTTTCAAAGTAGGTTAAGCGCACGTGTGCACCTTTCATTAACAGACTGCAATCAGAGAGTATTCACGTGTCTAGTCATCTATATCGGACCATAATTCTATCTTCATCAAATTGGGTCAAGGAATTTTATTCTCCATTCATTGCCGTTCCTATTATTAGTAACAAATCCCCGCTGTTCTACTCGCAGTGTACCCGATCTGTAAGAATTTGGGAATAAAATGTATCCCATGTATTATTCTGATGTTATACCTGTATGACTGTAAAAAATCATCTAAATCCGTTCAGCAGTTTTTGCGTGAAAGAGTAATTCGAAATGCGAAAAGTGAGGAACATATAATATGTTTTTTTACTCTTTCACGAAAAAAACTATTAGATTAAACTACAAAAAAATCAGAATAACATATGGGATACATTTTATCCTCAAATTACCGCGGGGACGGGTACAACGCGGGTAACACCGCGGGGCGCGGCTAGTTAAGCCGTAAAACAAGTAAGTTACATCGCTGGCGTAACGCTTTCGTTTACCTTACGCCCCGTCGAGGTCAAAATGGCGACAATTAAGGTTATAGGACCACTTTTACACCGGAAGCAAATGGCAGCATTCGGTGACGTATACTTTGAGTAGACTTAAGGTATACAAATAGGGAACCCCTTAAACGAAAACGCCTATGTGTACGCTGTTTGCCTGCTACATTTTTATGCCCAAACCACTAAAAAAAATTGATTTTAAAAATACTATTGATAAACAGCCTAAAGCCTTGAAGATTATCCTGACATTTGCACGGAAATTGGACCTTGATTTCGTACACAGTTTGGCACGAAACTAAGCTTTAAGTTTCAATAATAAGTAATTATAAGCACAGCCTCCGTGGTCTTGTGGTTTGAGCGCCCGGCTCACGATCCGGAGGTTCCGGGTTCGATTCCCGGTGAGGACAATTTCTTACAAAAATCTCTTTGTGTGACTGTCCTCAGTTAGGGCATTACAGGCTGAATCATCTGATTGCCCGAAAAGTAAGATGATTCCGTGCTTCGGAGGGTAGGTGAAGCCGTCGGTCCCGGTTACTTTCTACGGATAGTAGTCGTTACATGAGCCATGCCAGAGGCCTTTGGCGGCTCAATAACTCTGACATTGGTTGGTCAGGTTGACCACCCACTTGATGAAGAAGAAGAAGCACAAAATTAGGCGTTTATACTTGTATTGCTATAAGCTTTAATTCGCATTCGGTGTAACATACAGTCGTGTTATGATTGACTCAATTGTTTTGCCATCGTTCGGTCTTGAGGGCTGAAGGTCTGTGTGCTTTGGATCGTCTTTTCAGACGTTTGTGAAGGTTAGAGAAAGCTTATAATATAATAATATAATAATCTTTTCATAGGTATAAACTATGACAAACTTAAACAATTAATACTAAAATTAGAATTTATTAAATATTTAAGGAGGCTCATATATCGAAGCTCATATACAACAAATGTGATTTCTTTGCCGTTTTTTATTGATGATCGCGCGAGTTCGATTCGCACTTGGCCGTTTTGTGGTAAACTTTTATTTTAATTAAATTTACAAGAAACTTAATGTGATTTATTTATTAATATAACTGATAAATCTTGATTTTTAAAGACTTATTTGTTGAACAGCAAATCTTAATAAACCCCAACGAGGTTTAACCTAACATAATTAATTCCAACCCCTTTTACTTCAAACTATAAAATGGAAGTCCAAAGTAGTAAAGTGGGGTAAAATTAACCGAGCCCACTCTAATCCTATAGAACTGCGGTTAACCCCACTAAAACCTAATGACCTTTCGAGTTACGCAATAAAAACTTTGTTCAAACTTCCTAGAACTGTCGTGAAAAGTTATGGAATTCTATCCGTTTCGGATATCCGAAATAAAATTATCCGTATTTTTTATTGGTTCGATTGGTACCTATAGATTTTTTAATGCGTAACTGGATATCGGATATCTGAAATAAAGCTATCCGTATTCGTAATTAGTATGATAGATCCTATGTTAAATCCGTATCCTTGAGGATATAGTTTTTTTATATTTGAAATAAGGATACGGATAGTATTTTTGTATCCGACGGGACATGTTTTTCTTTTAGTTTGGCCGGAATGTCAATATAATCATCCCTTTTAATTTTGTAACGTCTATTACCGAAATTATCCGAAACTCAAGGTAAGTCCTAAATAAATAAATACCCATAAATATAATTATTCTTAACTAACGGACAGTCCTGAGTAAGTATCCGCAACCCACAAAAATATTAAAATATCCGTATCCGAAATTCCGTATCCGTAA
The DNA here is from genome assembly GCA_963082685.1 of Cyclophora albipunctata. Taxonomy (NCBI): domain Eukaryota; kingdom Metazoa; phylum Arthropoda; class Insecta; order Lepidoptera; family Geometridae; genus Cyclophora; species Cyclophora albipunctata. Next base: position 6,277,701 of record OY720133.1, read on the forward strand.
CATCCCTAGTTCAAATGAACTATTAGTTCACAACGACCTACGCATGTATGTATGAATAGTGCACTTCATTCCACGTGCCTTGAAGATGCATTCGTGTTACGGTTTTGTTATATAAAGCTAATCTATAATCTATAATATAAAAATGAATCGCAAAATGTGTTGGTAAGCGCATAACTTCAGAACGACTGCAACAAATTGGATGATTCTTTTTTTAATGTGTTCCTTATTGTCAGGACAAGGTTTTTATATAAGAAAAATAAGGAATAAAAATCTCTAAATTCCCACGGGAACGGGGGCGCTGCGGGTGAAACCGCGGCGCACAGCTAGTAGTATAATAAAGCTGAAGAGTTTGATTTTTGGAACGAAGTTCCTTATCGCGCGTTGCGAAAGGGGGCTAGACGGAAAAAATGGTAACGACATTTTTTAGGCCAGAGAGGGACAGACACAGACACAGGACAGACACAGAAACATGCGCAGCGCATGTTTCTCTGTCTGTCTCTCTCTGGCATGCGCAAGTTTCTCTGTCTGTCTCTCTCCCTCTCTTATAGAAAGCAAGCTGGATATTTTCGTTTCGTCTTTCTATTTCGCATTGAACAGTGTGGTGTCGCGACGATTATTCTTGTTGATCTATACTAATATTATAAAGCTGAAGAGTTTGTTTTGTTTGTTTGTTTGTTTGTTTAAACGCGCTAATCTCAGAAACTACTGCACCGATTTGAATAATTCTTTCACTGTTAGATAGTCTATTTATCGAGGAAGGCTATAGGCTACATTTTATCCCGAAATTCCCACGGGAACGGGCACAACGCGGGTAAAACCGCGGGGCGCTGCTAGTAATAAATAAACTTCGTTCCATCCGGGTGTCCCTTGACACCTCTCTTTTTGTTAGTTTACGGGCTATAATCTCTGGAACTACCAATCCGATTTTAATAATTCTTTTTGTAATGACTAGTCACATTCAACGGAAAGGTTGAAGGCTATTTTTTATCCTGATATTCCCATGGGAACAGGAACAAGGTTGATAAAACCGCGGTGCGCTGCTAGTTATACATACATTCAAAGTGCATATTTTTACATTGGATATTATGATTTATTTTGATACCTATACTTAATGTACATAACCTACTTTCTATTGTTTTTGCAAACACCCTTACGGGGTGTCACTTACCTATATGACTAAATTGCAAATTAAATTACCTAATTTTAAACTAGCAGCGCCCCGCGGTTTTATTCCCGTTGTGCCTGTTTCCATGGGAATTTCGTGATGAAAAACGTAGCCTATATAACCTTTCCGTTGAATCTGTCTATCTATTCCAAAAAGAATTATCCAAATTGGAGTAGCCATTCCCAAGATTAGTTCGACTTCGAACATACAAACTTATAAAAACAAAGAGTGCCATTATATAAACAGGTTAAAACATGTTTCTGTTAAGTCTATTTCTGTTAAGCATCGAATCTCGGAACATTTCCGCGACTAACCGAACCGTAAGCCAATGATCTTAAACAAATATCAATATTTATGGAACGAAGAATCATTCATCGGCTAATTTTACCTCCGTGATTATTTCGACACATCCTGACTCAATTATGCACGTTTGTTTAGAGACGAGGAGAAAATCTAGAAGTTTCTACCTCTTTAAAGTTTGACTAGTGTAATTAGTTTGACTGCACTACTATCTAATATTATAAAGCTGCAGAGTTTGAACAAACTTTATATATTTGTTTGTTTGTTTGAACGCGCTAATCTCAGGAACTACTGGTCCGATTTGGAACATTCTTTCAGTGTTTGATAGTCCACTTATCGAGGAAGGCTATAGGCTATCTTTTATCCCAAAATTCCCAAAGGAACGGGCACAACGTGGGTAAAACCGCAGGGCGCTGCCAGTAATATTATATCCCATTTGGATGTATGAACAGATGTATGTATGTTTGTTACTGTTACACGCAAAAACTACTGAACGGATTTGGATGAAACTTTACAGTAATATAGGTTATATATCAGAAAAACACATGGGATACATTTTATCCCGAAATTCCCGCGGGAAAGGCAACAATGCGGGGCATACCGGACGCTAGTAATTAGTTATTGTATCAACGTGTTATATAAACAATACTCGTATTTTTAAATAAACTCTACACTAGTTTAAACATTATTTTGACACTGAGTTTTCATAAACAATTCTATGAGAAACCATTTCTAAACATTTTAAAATAATATCCGATGGCAGTAGAATATTTTAAATTGTTAGACATAACTTTAAAAATACAACCATACTAATATAATGAAGCTCAAGAGTTTGTTTGTTTGAATACGCTTATCTCAGAAACTACCAATCCGATTTGAGTAATTCTTTTTGTATTAGATAGCCACATTGAACGAGAAGGTTTTAAGCTATTTTTCATCCCGATATTCTTACGGGAACGGGGATAGTGTGGGTAAAACCACGGAGCGCTACTAGTGTAGGCGTAAAATCTAACACCAAGATTCCTCTGTTATCAAATCTGTTTAAGTGTAGGTGGTGGTAAAACATCCATCCATCTATCTGTCCTTTCACAATATCAGAAGAAAGTACAAAAAACTGTCTGTCCGTTTTGAATGCATCTACGAACAAACATACCCAATTAGAGGAAAACTGACAATGGTTGTTGATACTGACGTGTACAAATTCTTACACATTGTTTCTTTATTATAGACAAAATCGCATTTCTTACCGTTTCCTGGTTGCCTGGTACTTGTGCATCGATTCTTAGTAACAAAGTAAGTAAATTATCGATTGCTTGTTATGTTAAGCAACGGCTGATGCAAGCGTTAGACTGATGGGTGAATTTTGTAATAAGTTAGATAGATTACTGTTATAAATTAATTCATATGAGGATGTATGATACTACATAGAGTCCATAAATTAACAGAGATCGCATTCGCCAAAACCGAAGTCGGTTATGAAGGCCCCGCGATATTACCCGCGTTGTACCCGTTCCCGCAAGAACTTCGGGATAAAATGTATCCCATGTGTTACTCTGATTTATAACTTATATTACAGTAAAGTTTCATCCAAATCCGTTCAGTAGTTTTTGCGTGAAAGAGTAACAAACCTACATACATACATAATCCTCACAAACTTTCTCATTTATAATACATATTAGTAGAATATATTCTAAATATTGTCTCTCTCATCTGGGTTAAAGCACTTTAATCTGATTACGACTAACTATATAGTGAGTCGAGAACGGAATGTTTCAGGATTTCACTGGAGAATTCCATCATCCATAACATCAAGGTTTTCATAATTTTATATCATTAATGAAATAATCCCTAAGACGAGTTAATGTATGTTATTTATAACATACCACGTAACGTGTGTACAGTTGTGGACTGTTAAATAGGCATACTCTAAATCTGGTAGTAAAATAAATGACACTGCAGCATGGCTTGTATTAGAACTGATATTTTGAAGCAGATGTTCTCAATCCAAGTGTTTATTATAATTACCTCACATATGCATCGATTAAATACCCGGACAAATTCACTCACGGTTAATTAGACCCAAACTAAGCTCCAAGATTGTAATATGGAATCTAACTCACTCATACTAATACATATACATACACAAATACTTTATAAGAATATATAATTGACACCCAGACGTCGTCGTCAAAAACATCTTCACATATTGTTGACTCCGGACGGGAATTGAACCCGCAACCCCCGACACAGCAAGCGCTCCCACCGCCACTGTGCCAACGGGCTTGTCAATTAAGGACTTATTACAGACAAATCTTGTGTTTGTTTCAAAAATGGCCTTATGTTTTTTCATTTTAAAAACAATTGTTTGTCCTTTGTAGTTTTTAAAGTCCTTTTTAATTTAATTAATAGAAACACTTGATAAATTGAACTCCACAGAGCTCCGCTCCGGTATTATGGAAACGAACCTTTATGGGAAAGTACTATTAAGCTTAAGTAGTGTATAAGTTACGCATGTTGTGGTATAGAGAGTGCATTTAGGTGTTTAATTTAGTGCTAAGTTTTGGAACGAAGTTCCTTATCGCGCGTTGCGAAAGGGGGCTAGACGGAAAAGTTGTAACGACACTTTTTGCGTTAGAGAGAGACAAACAGAGAAACATGCGCACGTTTCTCTGTCTGTCACGTCTGTCACGCCACGTCGCTGTCACGTCTGTCTGTCAGTTTTAATGTATCTTTCAAAGGTTGTCCATAAATAAATAAAGGCATTGTCAGTGAGTTTGATAGGACCCAAGCGAGCGAGTAATTTGAAATGTTTGATACCTTTACTGGGTATTTATAAACATTAAAGTAATTTCCGATTTATAGACCTTAGTAGTATTGTAACTAACGTTCACCTAGATTCGAACTCCATAACAAGCTAAAATATGAGCAGACTGTCCATTAAATAGCGTACTACTGTATTTACATGTCATCTCTACAATGATTTTACGTTTTAACACAAGCCATGCACGATATATCATTTCATTTTCCACAACGTAATTGAAAATTAATAATGACTGGGAAATAGTATAATCTATACCTATACTAATACCTATAATAAGAACGCGCTTATCGCAGAAGCTACCAAACCGATTTCAGTAATTCTTTTTGTAATGGATAGCCACATTCAACGGGAAGGTTATAAACTATTATTCATCGCTAAATTCTTACGGGAACGGGCCCATCGCAGGTATAACCGCCGGGCGCTGTTAGGAAATATTATTTTCCATTGTCAAATGTATAAATAATTAAATGCTACTCAGAATTTGTCAAATCCTGTTGATATGGCGTCGTATGATTCAGCCAATGAATGACCGAATGTTAAACACATAATCGTTTATTGAACCAGTTGGGTAAAGCTAACTATTCAGTAGACAACTCGTCACACTAATGTTATGTAATGATAGTAGCAAAGTGTATCTGTCTCATGTTATACATTTGTATTTCAAAAGCGAATAAATAGGTGCAAGAGAGAACGCTCTCAGCTATACACAAAATAGATATTCTTAAAATTGAAATAAATGAACATGATTGATGTATAAAATCTGTCTATGTCGCAAGGAAGCTGAGAAAGATATAAAACCTCAATGAAATTATTTATTTTAAAAGTTAAATATCATTATCGCTACGAAGAAGAGAAATATATAATAAGAATCCTTTCAAATTACGAGGTAATCTGTTTTGAAACAATTTCATTTTACCGCTTATTCATTGTTCATTGTCTCTTCTCTCACAACCAAGCTCAAAACTGACAGCTGTCATCTGTAAAACCAACATCAATTGTTACACCGTGAATACTCCGCCTTATATGTAAAGTGTCAAATTGAGAAAGAATTTTGTGACATCGTGACGGTTTAATTGACACATCGTACACACCCTTTGTTAATTATTTATGTCATAAATAAATATATGAATGACACATAATGTAGATCTTATTGTGAAATCATTTATTTGGTTGTCAAGAATTTTTTTCCAAGCAATGTTTACGGACATCCTGTAGTAAAATCGTGTAAATTACTCTAACCACTGTACTCAGAGACGTCAAATAAATCCTTAGGAGAGGAGAATGAGTTCTGACAGTAATTTTCATAAATTATCCTAATACTAATATTATAAATGCGAAAGTTTGCGAGGATATGTTTCGTACTCTTTCACGCAAAAACTACTGGACGGATTTGGATGAAACTTTACAGTACTATAAGTTACTAGCTGCGCCCGCGATGTTGCCCACGTTGTACCCGTTCCCGCAGGAATTTCGGGATAAAATGTATCCCATGTGTTATTCTCATGTATAACCTATATTACTATAAAGTTTCATCCAAATCCGTTCAGTAGTTTTTGCGTAAAAGAGTAACCAACATACATCCATACATCCAAACTTTCGCATTTATAATAAAAATTAGGAAATAGGATACATCAGAATAACACATGGAATATTTTTTTTCCTGAAATTCCCTCGGGAACGGGCCTAACGCGGGTTACACTGCGAGTCACATCACAGCTAGTATTATATAAACAAGACTACAGTCTCCCACAAATATATTGGTAACAATTTGAAGTATTTAAATGTAAGGTTAAACTCGTAAAATACAGAGGTATTCTGGAAATATTCCGCCCACTGGAGTTAGGTAACTCTGCTTGTGGTTAATATTGGAACTAAACCGTGAAATTCAGGTTTACTATTACTGTCTTGATCTTCATCTATCTAAATAAAACTAGCAGCGCCCCGCGGTTTTACCCGCGTTGTGCCCGTTCCCGTGGGAATTTCGGGAATTTTTTTACATAAAAACCTTCCTCTTGAATCACTCTACCTATTACAAAAAACCGCATCAAAATCCGTTGCGTAATTTTAAAGATTTAAGCATACAGACAGACAAACAGACAGACACGAAAAAGAGACGACTTTATTTTATACTATGTAGTGATAGTGATGATTCAAAGTCCTGACTGACTGACTGATAAACAACGCACAGGCTCAACCGCTACACCTAGAAACATGAAATTTGGCAGGAAGGTTCTTCAAGTGACATTTTCGAAAATTCCCGCGGGGCGCTGCTAGTTTACGATATAACTACATAGATCCTAACTAGATCGTATCGTCTTTGGGTCTAATTAATAAACGCTGTGTAACTAAAACGCTGATGTGTGTTATCTCTTTTGCTCATTGGAAAATAGCGTATGTCAGAAAGGGACAAACCTTTGGCTTAAATGTTCTTAATACGCATTTATTAATTTTGCCCACAGGGATTAGTGGCGCCCTCTATGGTATACCGACTTCTTTGCCATGACTGTAAAACCTTACAGTCATGGCAAAGAAGTCGGTATACCGTAATGTGACGTAACTATTTTACTTTACGTAATCGATCGTGTTCTTGAACTTGAAATCAATGATTGTGCGTGACAATGCGATGTAAAGTTATTGTAAAGAGGAGTGTACATTTTGCACGGTTTTGGCTCAACTGTAAGAAAAAAAATGTTAGGTTTTAACAGAAATAGCAACTTTTTTACAGTGACTTTGTAAAGTACTTTGTGACAGAATGTTGATGAATTTTGAATAACCACCTTTTTGAAATTAAAAGTAGCTGCATCCCGCGGGAATGTCGGTATAAAATGTATCCCATGTGTTGTTCTGATGTATAACCTATTATTACTGTAAAGTTTCATCCAAATCCGTTCTGTACTTTTTCGTGAAAGAGTAACAAAGATACATTCTACATCTTCACAAGCTTTCGCATTTATAATATTAGTAGGAAGTGACTAAGTATTTTGATTAGGTTGTTGGTTTCATACCTACGACTGAATAACATTTAAAAAATGTATTCTAGCTGTAAAGTTAGATTTTTTATTTATTTGAATTCGCTCATGAACTGCCATATTTTTTATTTTGGAACATCATTTTTACATTCCAAAATAAGGCTTTATGCTACTTTTCGTTCCAAAATTCTCACGGGAATAGATACAATACGGGTAAAATCGCAAGGCAATGCTATTTTGATTCGCAATTAAAGTTAAATAATATTCACTACACCAATCTATTCCAATTTACTTACTTACGTTTGATGTAAAAGGTTCTTTATGAATGATTTATTTTTAGATTAATCGTTCGGTTACTTTATTTGGTAATGTAAATATCGAAAAATTTATGGACTTCGTTTATTACGGTTATAGATCTGAGGTAATAAAAATATTTTTATTTTTGTAAAGATGTTTTTTTTATTCGACATTATTTCTATTTTTGTAACGATGTTTTTTATTTGACAATTATTATTGAACTACTTAGCTGTAGGGTTACTCCTGCGGTCTGTCCCAATAAGCTATATACAGTTGTGGTCATATAATTAAGAACGATTTGAAGTACTACAAGTTTTTATTTAAATCATCTAAACTAATAGTATAAAGAGGTTAAGTTTGTTTGTTTGTATGTTCGAGGAATTACCAGGCCGATTTGAATAATTCTTTTTGTTATAGATAGCCACATTCAACGGGAAGGTTATAGGCTATTTTTCATCCCGAAATTCCCACAGGGACGGGAACAACCCGGGTAAAACCGCGGGGCGCGGCTAGTCATGTCATATACAGAGATATGTACCTTCTGAGAAGCAACTAGTTATGTTATAAAATAGCCACAATAATAGAGCAACGTGGCTTAGGAATAAAGAATTAAATTGCTAACTTTTCTTCTCAAATTTAATTTATTTTACCAAAGTAACACATTCAAATAGTACTGAAACTGGACAAATAATTATAAATAAATAGCCCAGAAAATTATTTTATGATAAAAAGAATACCAAAATGCCCATGAATAATTTAATTATTTTCTTGTAATCAAAACTTCACTGATCGAACACTTCTAAAAAGAATTATAGAACGCGAGCAAAGCCGCGGGCGAAAGCAAGTTTTATTAAAAATAAAACAGATTAAAGTCTTCCTTTTTATGTAAAGTCTGTTATATAAAACATTTATTGAAAAATATTTTAACAGGTGCTGAAACTTACAATAATTATATAAAAAGAGTCTTCTTCAGATGACCCGGATCTTGATATAATCTATGCTACACGCGTTATTAATTGCTGACTTTAAAAACTGCTGATTTTAAAAACTGCTATGATAGCAAAAATTACAATATATACTAATACAATAAAGCTGAACAACTTGGATTCTAGTCTATCTGTTTTCTTTGGATATAGGTACTCATCCGATTTTAATGATTCTTTTTGTATATGATAGCCACATTCGAGAGAAAGGTTATAAGTTACTTTTCATCCAGAAATTTAAACAAAAACGGGTGTAATACGGGTAAAACCGCGGGGAAGTGCTTGTGTTTTGTTACTAACTAAGCTGATTGTAACCTTTGACTTGAGTATTAAAATAGATTATTTTATTTTCCGGAAAGAAGGTCAAATGAATCTATATTTAGAAATATTTGAGTTATTAAATATTTCTCAATTAGTTTTTGCTAATTCATAAGATAATGGTGATTACATGTTATTAGTTATTATTAATTAGACGTAGATAAATTCTTTCACAAACTAGAAAGTCGTTGACAGTAGCAAGTTTGAAAACTTCAACTCAACAAATTCCACAGACAAATATTGATTTTTTATTATACTACTCGTAAATGAAACAGGACTATATTGCGTTAAAATATGCAACGTATAGGTAATACGTAAGTAACACGTACCCAACATTTCCTCCCGTGACCACGAGTGGTGTAATCCACTCGAAACGTCGGGCACTTATTTTGATAAATAATTCTAACGCGAGACCCGTTTCATTTAGTACTTACTAGCAGCGCCCCGCGGTTTTACCCGCGTTGTGCCCGTTCCCGTGGGAATTTCGGGAATTTTTTTACATAAAAACCTTTCTCTTGAATCACTCTACCTATTACAAAAAACCGCATCAAAATCCGTTGCGTAATTTTAAAGATTTAAGCATACAGACAGACAAACAGTGTGACAGACACGAAAAAGAGACGACTTTATTTTATACTATGTAGTGATAATGAGTGCAAATCGTGTGAGTTTTAGGGCAGACACTGCGTTAAGCGTGCGCACGCCGCGGTTCGATACAAAAGTGAACCGCCGCGTGCGTACGCGGCAGGCGCACGCGGCAGGCGCACGCGGCAGGTGCACGCGACGGGTGCACGTTTAAAAGAGTGTTGACACTAAAATGTATGAATTTTGTCATTTTGAACGCTTGATAAAAATTCTTCCCTTTCCAAAATGTTTCTCGTTGTACTACTACACTTGTTAGTACTTAGTACTAAAAACAACTACCCCTGTTACTGAGGTACAGTCCATGGCCCCAATATGTTTACCATATACATACTAACTGTAACACTACTTAAGTTTTTTAATTAAAACTGGCAAATTCACACACAGTTAATTAAACTCAAACTAAACTTAAGCTTGTATAATGGAATCTAACTAACTGATACATTTACACACACTTGATATTACTTGATATTAGCTTAGTTTAGGATTCACACTTGAAGTTAGAACTTAGTTTGGGTCTAATTAACCGTGTGTGAACTTGTATTCATTTTATTCATCCTTCTTTTTAAACAAAATTAAAAGTCAGTTTCTCAGTTCATTGGATTTAAAACGGTTGTGAAATCATCAAAAAATTGCATCAGACCTAAAAATCGTGTGGCGATATCCGCGCATGCGCGAGTTAACGTGATATTGATTCAACTAGGTAATCGATACTCGATGTTACATATCGAATAACGTGCAGTAATATTGATTAGCTATTTATTAGCAGGTTGATTGCACTTTTAAACAGGTGATGTAGAAATATTTTTATACCTAAAAAAATATTTATTGCTATGAAATATTTACTAATATTATAAAGAGGTAAAATTTATAGGTAGTTAGTTTGTATGTTCGGGCTGTTTATGGGAATTACCAGTCCGATTCGAGTCATTCTTTTTGTAATGGTTAGCCACATTCAACGGGAAGTTTATAGGCCATCTTTTGTCCTGAAATTCTCGCGGGAACGGGTACAACGCGGGTAAAACTACGGGGCGTTGCTATTCTATATCTTTACTCATACCATAGTTTTCTATTTTCTGTTTGTAAACGCATTAATAAATAAATAAATATACCTGGACAAATTCACACACGGTTAATTAGACCCAAAGTAAGCTCTAAGCTTGTGTTATGGCATCTAATTCACTGATACTACTACTTATACATACACAAATACTTTAGAATATATAATTGACACCCAGACGTCGTCGCCAACAACTATGTCTGCACATATTGTTGACTCTGTTGAATCGAACCCGCAACCCCCGACACAGTAAGCGCTCTCACTGCCACTGTGCCAACGGGCTTGTCAAAATTAATCTCAGACTGATTAGGATAATTCGTTTTGTAATGGAAGGAAGGTTATAGATAATGTTTTATCCTGAAATTCCCACGGGAATGGACACAACGCGAATATTCCCGTATAATATGGCTATCCGTTACAAAAATAATTTTTCAAATTGGATTGGTAGTTTCTGCGATAAGCGCTTTCAAACAAACAAAAAACAAACAGTTTAACATTACTTTAATTAAAGAACTAGCAGCGCCCCGCGGTTTTACCCGCGTTGTGCCCGTTCCCGTGGGAATTTCGGGAATTTTTTTACATAAAAACCTTCCTCTTGAATCACTCTACCTATTACAAAAACCGCATCAAAATCCGTTGCGTAATTTTAAAGATTTAAGCATACAGACAAACAGACAAAACTTTGTTTTATACTATGTAGTGATACAACACTTTCCAAACCAAGCCCGCTCGTTGTGTGTAACAAGCTTTAATAAATATCATTGATTTTATTCTCTTGGTATGTCATCCACTTAATAAATGTCATAATTATTTACTTAAATAAAATGTCAACTTATTAATTAAGAAATAAACTATTTTGTTCGTTCTACAAATAATTACATTGTTGGAAAGTCAATTGATTTCCTTCCTGCTTTGCACTTCCGGTGAGCCTTTTGTTTTTCAAGGATTGTTTGTGGGTTCCAGAGATTGTAGATGCTGGACTGTCATTCGTAGAGTCGCTCCTTATATAGAGCGAATTGGCGAGTCATTCATTCATTCATTCATTCACCCTGGTGTCGGAATTTTTAGATCGTCTAAAGGCCTCCGACATGATCTGACTATTGAAACAACCGGGTCCGACTGCTTAACGTGCCTGCCGAAGCACGGTAGCGCTCAGATAGAAATGCCTCTATCGACCACCCATCCAAGTAGGGGAAGGTCGGAAAGGGACAAAACATTTGATAGCTAAAGTGCTGTTAGCGTTTATGAATAAGGCTCTAATACTATTAAAAAAACTATCTTTAAAAAACCGACTTCAAAACTAAAAAAGCAAAAAATAACTCTATAATCATAATATGAGCACTACTAAGGTAGTAATAATCACTACATAGTATAAAATAAAGTCGTCTCTGTTTCGTGTCTGTTTGTCTGTTTGTCTGTATGCTTAAATCTTTAAAATTACGCAACGGATTTTGATGCGGTTTTTTGTAATAGGTAGAGTGATTCAAGAGGAAGGTTTTTATGTAAAAAAATTCCCGAAATTCCCACGGGAACGGGCACAACGCGGGTAAAACCGCGGGGCGCTGCTAGTTACTAATATATACTCGTATAGTATTGTTATTTTTGGAGTCGGTGACAGAGTACCTACATACCTACATAAAACAAAAAAAAAAGACGTGTGGCACTCGGGGACTGCCGCGGTGAAGCTATTGCATAGCATTTTGTACCAACTTATGCAATTATATTTGATATATTTGATATCTCTTCTCTCTCACCCCACCCGCCTCCTCTCTCTCACCCCTCCCGCCTCCTCTCTCTCACCCCCTCTCTCACCCCCTCTCTCACCCCCTCCCTCTCACCCCCTCTCTCACCCCCTCCCTCTCACCCCCTCTCTCACCCCCCTCTCTTACCCCCCTCTCTCACCCCCTCTCTCACCCCCCTCTCTCACCCCCTCTTTCACCCCCTCTCTCACCCCTCTCTCACCCCCCTCCCTCACCACCCTCTCTCACCACCCTCTCTCACCCCCCTCTCTCACCACCCTCTCTCACCCCCCTCTCTCACCCCCTCTCACCACCCTCTCTCACCCCCCTCTCACCACCCTCTCTCACCCCCCTCTCTCACCCTCTCTCACCCCCCTCTCTCACCACCCTCTCTCACCACCCTCTCTCACCACCCTCTCTCACCCCCCTCTCTCACCCCCCTCTCTCACCCCCCTCTCTCACCCCTCTCTCACCCCCCTCTCTCACCACCCTCTCTCACCCCTCTCTCACCCCTCTCTCAACCCCTCTCTCACCCCCCTCTCTCAACCCCTCTATCACCCCCTCTCTCAACCCCTCTCTCACCCCCCTCTCTCACCCCCTCTCTCACCCCCTCTCTTACCCCCCTCTCTCACCCCCTCTCTCACCCCCTCTCTTAACCCCTCTCTTACCCCCCTCTCTCACCCCCCTCTCTCACCACCCTCTCTCACCCCCTCTCTCACCCCCCTCTCTCACCCCTCTCTCACCCCCTCTCTCACCCCCCTCTCTCACCACCCTCTCTCACCACCCTCTCTCACCACCCTCTCTCACCCCCCTCTCTCACCACCCTCTCTCACCCCTCTCTCACCCCCTCTCTCACCCCCCTCTCTCCCCGTCTCTCACCCCTCTCTCACCCCCCTCTCTCACCACCCTCTCTCACCCCCCTCTCTCACCCCCCTCTCTCACCCCCCTCTCTCACCCCTCTCTCACCCCCCTCTCTCACCCCTCTCTCACCCCCCTCTCTCACCACCCTCTCTCACCCCCTCTCTCACCACCCTCTCTCACCCCCTCTCTCACCCCCAACGCACAATCGCATACAACGCCGTGTCGAAGACTGCCGAACTGAAACGACGTTAGACGATGCACGGCCTTCAAGCCACACCTCCTTCCCGTCGGATCGGGTAAGCGTGAGGTTTTTTCGTTACGGAATTTTTGGATTTGGTCCCCGCGCTCAAGGCCCGCGATAGAAGCTATGCAATAGCTTAAAAAAATATACCGGCCGAATTGAGAACCTCCGCCTTCGGTGTTTGAAGTCGGTTAAACACGATAGTTTATTGTTTGTTACTCTTTCACGTAAAAACTACTGAAATTAAAATTGGCTCAGAGATAACACCCACACTCAGAGACGTCAAATACTTCTAAGTAGATTGAAATGATTAAAAAAATATATATAACATGCCCCACTTCCCCAGGTTAGATCTGCAGTTGGTCGCTGCAGATCTAACCTGGGGAAGTGGGGTACGATAGATCCGTGTCAGACCCAGTGCGACTGCGGGGCGCCCGAACAGACCATGCAGCACGTTCTGACCTGCCCCTCGAACCCTGAAAGCTGCACACTGAGTGACCTCATGTGCGTCAATGACAAGGGCGTAGGGGCAGCGAAGCACTGGAGCGGTCTCATTTAAAAAGTAAATTTTTGTGCCATCGACACGAAGAAGAAGAAAGACGAAAAGAGAAGGTTAATTAGACCCATACTAAGCTCTAAGCTTGTTATATGGAATCAAACTAACTGATACTAATACATACATACACAAATACTTTATAAGAATACTAGCAGCGCCCCGCGGTTTTACCCGCGTTGTGCCCGTTCCCGTAGGAAATCCGGGATAAAGTGTAGCCTATAGCCTTCCTCGATAAATAGACTATCTAACAGTGAAAGAATTATTCAAATCGGTTCAGTAGTTTCTGAGATTAGCGCGTTTAAACAAACAAACAAACAAACAAACAAACAAACAAAACAAACTCTTCAGCTTTATAATATTAGTATATTATAGATATAATTGACACCCAGACGTCGTCGTCAACAACTACATATGTCTGCACATATTGTTGACTCCGTTGAATCGAACCCGCAACCCCCGACACAGTAAGCGCTCTCACTGCCACTGTGCCACGTGAATGAATAAGTATATATATAGATGTAGATTACAGTGGGTATAGTGTTACCTTCGTGGTACATACACACAGAGATACAAAGAAACATCAAACATAGGCTCCTCTTGTTTGGCGGTAAAAAATAATAATTTGGTAAATAACTGCCTGTAACTGTACTGATGTCTTCAGTGAAATAAGAGGCATTACCCAGTTGTGGGACATTACAGGCTTTAATTAATTAAAATAACAGCAAAAGGGTAATCATAATAATTATTAAAGGCAAGTATTAAACCAATATCAAATAAAAAAACAAGAAGAAAAACGTATCGGCCGTGATCTGAAAATTTCCATGAAAACGTTGAATGAAAACAATACAAACAACTGTTCTCTGTTGAGGATTACTGTAATTACTCCGAGGCTGTTAGCGTCGAAGGTTACCAAAGAGTAAAGAAGAGAGAGATGGTGGAACAGAAGCGACGCAAAGAGGTTACTATGTATATTGCAAAGATAATAAGAAAATTTCGACACGCATTAACACAAACCATGGCGTAATTTGACTAAGCGATGTTAGTTCATTGCGATTGTTAAGCAACGTGCAGCTCGACCACTACTTGGATGGGCCGCCAATAGTGGCATTTCTATCTGAGCGCTACCGTACTTCGGAGGGTACGTTAAATTGTCTGTCCGGGTGGTTGCAATCGTCTTTGGGCGGTCTAAAACTCCGACACCAGGGTTGGCACTAACCTACTCGAAAGTCGATCTTACGCAAAAACTACTGAACGGATTTGTATGAAAATTAACAGTAATATAGGTTATACATCAGAATAACACATGGGATACATTTTATCCCGAAATTCCCACGGGAACGGGTACGGGCGCGGCTAGTAAATAAATAAAAAGCATTAGATAGCGTCCCTTCTGTACTTAAATTCCCTACTCAATGATGATAGGATTTTCTTTAATTGATATTAATATTGGCCGTTTGACGTGTCCTTGGGCAATGGATAATGATGTTCATTTATTATAACACAAGCGGAGTCCTGAGGGTTCTCTCGTGATTCATACTTGTGGGAATTTCGGGATAAATTGT
This sequence comes from Cyclophora albipunctata, assembly GCA_963082685.1. NCBI lineage: Eukaryota > Metazoa > Arthropoda > Insecta > Lepidoptera > Geometridae > Cyclophora > Cyclophora albipunctata. The sequence continues at coordinate 6,293,215 of OY720133.1, forward strand.
ACATTAGCCTTGTGTTTGCAGCAACGGTAAGCGAAAGTCTAGTAAATACAAAAAATAGAATAAAAGGCACCTTGTTTTTTTGGTGGGAAATTCGGGATAAAACACACATCAGCTCTGGTTTGCGATTGCATTAACGTTTAGCGAATTTACGGTTTAAATTGGGATATAAAGCATCTTATTTGGTGTTAATTTCGGGATTAAAAATAATTTTGAGATCTATTCATGTGTCACCACATCCATTATCCAATCGGGATGAAGTTATGCAAGCCAAATGACTATAACCATATTCTGTGCTACTTTTCATAATAACTGTTACATATTCTATGGCTACACATAGTGACTACTAAGTAGTCTGGGAGACGAAGTATGTCCATCATAATTAATGAGTTCACAAGTGACCCAGTGACCCGTAACGTCCCTTATTCACCACCAAGAGGCCTTCGAACGAGATATTAATTTATATAGACCCATAAAAGTCCATTTTATTATGTTTCAATATTTCCGTCATTGTCTCCTGGACTATAAAATAAAAATTATGCTGTTGACTCTCCGACTATAAAAGACTAGCGGCGCCCCGCGGTTTTACCCGCATTGGCCCGTTCCCATAAGAATTTCGGGATAAAAAATAGCCTATAACCTACCCGTCGAATGTAGTTATCCATTTCAAAAAGAATTATTCAAATCGGACTAGTCATTTCCGAGATTAGCTCGAACATACAAACAAACTTACAAATTTTACCTCTTTAAAATATTAGTATAGATGGGAATTTTCCTGAAATAAAATTTGATTGGTGTCAATTAAAAAGGTGTCTGCTTTTGTTATGGTCTGATCTAATGAGAAACCGTAAAGATCGTTTTACACAGCTAGTGTTGCAGGTCGGCGGTAGGTCGGTTATTATGAATCGGATGCGAGTCGGACGCGGGTCGGATCCGGGTCGGATGCGTGTCGGATGCGGGTCAGATGCGGGTCGAATACGGGTCGATTACGGGTAGAAACTATAAAACCTGTTTCACACAACAGGCGGATGTGGGTCGGTTTCGAGTCAGCTGCGGGCTACGAGTTGAATGCTGATCGGGTAGTATATCCATGTACATATAATTTGTATGATAGGTTTCACAACGGAGTTAACAGCCTGCGTGGTCTTGTGGTTTGAGCGCCCGGCTCACGACCCGGAGGTTCCGGGTTCGATTCCCGGTGGGGATATCTCACAAAAATTTCTTTGTGAGACTTTCCACAGTTTGGTTAGAGCATTGCAGGCTGAATTACCTGATTGCTCGAAAAGTAACATGATTCCGTGCTTCGGAGGGCACGTTAAGCCGTCGGTCCCGGTTACTTTCTACGGATAGTAGTCGTTACCTGAGCCACGTCAGAGGCCTTTGGCGGCTCAATAACTCTGACACAAGGATTGGTCAGGTTGGCCATCCACTCGATGAAGAAGACAACGGAGTTGAGATCGGGTCGGGCTAAGCCAAGGGAAAGCGCGTCGAGTGCGTGAGTTACGCACTCGACCCGCAAGCGGAACGCTTGGCCCGCGCCCGCTCATTGTCTGAATCGACAAAATTCCAATTAAATAAAGTAATTTTGTGCATTAATTACGAAAATCGCTTACACTTATAAGCATAGTTCCTCTTAATAACTCATCAGTAATAACTACTGTATCAAGCGATTTTCAGCCTTAAATCATCTGAAACCATGCTGTGTTGAAGAATAATAAATAATTAATCATCCAAGCAATCATTTCTGGTAATAAATTGCGCGCCCATCAAGTACAATATTTTTTGTTCGTACTTGAGATGTTTATGTGATCTTTTATTTGGTAAAACATGGACATAGGTATTAATCTTTAAGGGTGTTACCACACTGATCGATCGATCATGGATCGACAGCATCGATGAATGATCGAATAGATTAGGTAAATGCGCGCCTGCTTCAGAGGGCACGTTAAATTGTCGGTCTCGGTTGTATCAATCGTTAGACCATGTCGGAGGCCTTTAGGCGGTCTAAAAACTTTGACATCAGAGTTGGCCATTGACCTACTCGTACTTGATTACTTACTTACTTAGCAACATCTGTAAACACATAAATTTTCATTCAAAAACCAAACTAATATGTCTGATTTTCCACCCAAAGATAATGATTTCTATAGATGAAAATGATTGACTTATCATTCCATTCTGACCCCATCACTGAGCATTTAATCCTCTATAATAATATATTATATTGTTTCTTCTTTAATAGTATATCAAATTACTAATATTATAAAGAGGTAAGTTTGTTTGTTTGTTTGTATGTTCGATTTGAATAATTCTTTTTAATAAAGATAGTCACATTCAACGGGAAGGTTATAGGCTATTTTTCATCCCGAAATTACCATAAGAACGGGCACAACGCGGGTAAAACCGCTGAGCGCTGCTAGTAGATTATACGTCAACTAACAATTAATTCATACCATACGTCGGTTCCATAACATACACTAACTTTCCTATTTATAATATTAACTTTTAGATTAACTCTCTATTCTATATTTAGATTAAAACGTCCGTTTAAAAAACCGGTTGTGGAGGCGGCTTTACTTTTATTTATTTATAGAAGACTAGCTGCGCCCCGCGGTGTTACCTGCGCTGTACCCGTTCCCGCAGGAATTTCGGGATAAAATGTATCGCATATGTTAATTTGATGTATAACCTACATTACTGTAAAGTTTCATCCAAATCCGTTCAGTAGTTTTTGCGTGAAAGAGCAACAAACATACATCCATACATCCATCCTCACAAACTTTCGCATCACTACATGGTATAAAATAAAGTCGTCTCTGTTTCGTGTCTGTCTGTCTGTATGCTTAAATCTTTAAAATTACGCAACGGATTTTGATGCGGTTTTTTGTAATAGGTAGAGTGATTCAAGAGGAAGGTTTTTATGTAAAAAAAATCCCGAAATTCCCACGGCCCACGGGCATGGCTTAACTATAATAGTTAGACATATGCCCTCGCGAACTTATTTGTTCACAATGATATGTACTTTGATTGTGTAGAACATTGTTTTTGTGTATCATCAATAGATTTAGTAGCGCACGCCAATAACCAATTTTTTAGGCATATTTTTCATACCTTAGGTTACATATACCCGCGTTGTGCCCGTTCCCGTGGGAATTTCGGGATAAAAAATAGCCTATAACCTTCCCGTTGAATGTGGCTATCTATTACAAAAAGAATTATTCAAATCGGACTGATAATTCCTGAGGTTTCCTCGAACATACAAACAAACAAACTTACTTACAAATTTTACTTCTTTATAGTATTAGTATAGGCTAGCGAGGCGCTAACCTTGGGTTACATTAAATTTGCAATTTGAGTACGGATCCCTATTGTTTTTAAAGATAATACCTAGCCTAGGCCCAAAAAATTTTTTAAATCGCATGTATACTTTCGAATATTATCTCTTACAAACAAAGAAACTTTACCTCTTTATAATCTATGCTAATATTATAAAGAGGTAAAAATTGTAAGTTTGTTTGTATGTTTCAGCTAATCTCGGGAATTACCAGTCCGATTTGAATAATTCTTTTTGTAACAGATAGTCACATTCAACGGGAAGGTTATAGGCTATTTTTCATCTCGAAATTCCCATGGGAACGGGCACAACGCGGGTAACACCGCGGGGCGCTGCTAGTATTACAGTATAGAGACATTTTCGTACTTATTCCTCAGCCTTCTAATTATAAATTTCCAAATCCAAAACGCATACTCATGTTTCGCTCGACAACTCAATGTAATTGCGCCATAAGGAAACTTTAACAGTCACTTGCTAACTAAGCTACAGTAAGTGATTCTTATTACCGTTACATCGTGTCATTAGACCATTGTTTATATCATTATACGGCGATCATTCCACCGCATTTGTTTTCAAGACTTGTGACGTACTGCAGGCGAGCTATTCGACGCGAGGCGAAGCGATAGACGAGTAAGCTGAAATAATACGAAAGTTTTAAATTGCTTTGAGCCTGGAACATTTTTAACTCAATGATAGTATAGAGCGCTTGTCAAAAGTATTTTAGTATTGACAAAGGCCTCTCATCACACTGAAGATATCAGTACAGTGAGGAGGATTAGACGTAATCAACACGCTTGCCTAAAACTATACTATTTTATTTTTGACAGTTAAATAAATAAATAAAATAAATATACCCGGACAAATTCACTCACGGTTAATTAGACCCAAACTAAGCTCTAAGCTTGTAATATGGAATCTACCTAACTGATACCTACTACTACATATATATACACAAATACTTTATAAGAATATATAATATAATATAAAAATAACGAAATAAAGAAAATAAGAAGCAATCATTTGAAAACTCCAACGCCTTAGGGTCCCTTCCCGTCCCCCCGTCCGGTCCCTTAGGGTAAAACCTTCGATGTGATATTTTATACAATCATGGTTAATATTTGTCCTTTTCTCCGCTCCGCAGCCTCGCCCCGCATCATTGGACAGGCACCCTTATCCTGGAGCTTTAATTCCAATTATAGCATTACATATCATAGCTCCACACTGGTAGCTCACCCTACCCCATTACCACAAAGTATTGAAGACAATGGTCCGATGTATTAATTACACCACATTGGAACAATCAAGGTTCTATTGTAAGATCTTTTACAGACAAGGGATGTTTGGATTACTAACTATGGATAAAGTAGGTATTCAATAGTCTTCTATACAAGAAAACTAGCAGTGCCCCGCGGTTTCGCCCGCGTTGTGCCCGTTCCCGGGGGAATTTTGGGTTGAAAAATAGCCTATAACCTTCCCGTTGAATGTGGCTATCCATTACAAAAAGAACTATTCAAATCGGATTGATAGTTGCTGAGATTAACGCGTTCAAACAAACATAAAATTAAACTCTTCCGTTTTATTATTTGACAAGCCCGTTGGCACAGTGGCAGTGAGAGCGCTTACTGTGTCGGGGGTTGCGGGTTCGATTCCCGCCCGGAGTCAACAATATGTGAAGACAAAGTTGTTGGCGACGACGTCTGGGTGTCAATAATATCCTATCCTACTATCCTACTTAATATTATAAATGCGAAAGTTTGTGAGGATGGATGGATGTATGGATGTATGTTTGTTGCTCTTTCACGCAAAAACTAATGAATGGATTTGGATGAAACTTTACAGTAAAATAGGTTACACATCAGAATAACACATGGGATACATTTTATCCTGAAATTCCCGCGGGACCGGGTACAACGTGGGTGAAACCGCGGGGCGCAGCTAGTAATATTATAAACTAGCAGCGCCCCGCGGTTTTACCCGCGTTGTGCCCGTTCCCGTGGGAAATTCGGGAATTTTTTTACATAAAAACCTTCCTCTTTAATCACTCTACCTATTACAAACCGCATCAAAATCCGTTGCGTAATTTTAAAGATTTAAGCATACAGACAGACACGAAAAAGAGACGACTTTATTTTATACTATGTAGTGATGCGAAAGTTTGTAGTGATGCGAAAGTTTGTGAGGATGGATGTATGTATGGATGGATGTATGTTTGTTGCTCTTTCACGCAAAAACCACTGAACTGATTTGAATGAAACTTTACAGTAATGTAGGTCATATACCAGAATAACACATGGAATACATTTTATCCCGAAATTCCCGCGGGAAAGTGTACAACGCGGGTAACACCGCGGGGTGCGGCTAGTATTCTTATAAAGTACTCGTATTTGTATATGTAGTAGTATCAGTGAGTTAGATTCCATATTATAAGCTTATAGCTTAGTTTGGGTCTAATTGAACCGTGAGTGAATATGTCCGGGGATATTTATTATTATCATTGTATAGATTACAGATACTTTTCCCAGATAAAAAGTAGTCTTTAATTTCGGTTTTTCTTCTTTTTATGCGTGTAATGTAAGTACCAGCTAATTTCTATGCATTTACGTCACAAAGACGTCAAAACTTTCTTAGTAGAGATTTAATGAGTGATTTTGACATGTATGAAAAAATATGTTAATTAGTTAAGTGTCTATTTAATGGATGTCTCTCAGAGCGACAGTAGGTCCATGAAAAGTAATGAATTTGCAGTAACAAGTACAAGTTAATATCCTGATATGAGCACATATATAACTAGCTATAGTTTCCACCAGTATAAAGCAGTCACGCCATCCATGATGATAAAAACGTTATATTTAAATCATTCAATGGTCATGTTGACATCTCATGATTTCAAAGCAGGAAAAATGTTTATGATTCAATTTTTCAATATGTTTCATTTTATCATTGCCTTGACTTGTTGATGAAGGGTCCACGGTGACTTTTTATGCGAGATTTTGAATTGTGATAAATAAATCCGAAACGAATTTTAAATAATTGAAAGGGGTGGTACGTTCAAAAGAGCCTCTATGGGGCCAAAACTGAATAAAAATATTTGACTTTGACTTTGGGTAGATAAAGTTATATAATTAACCTTGATTTTAGACCTACATATTTAAATATCATCAACTTCAAAATAAACTGCTTTTTCGACTAACAATTGTTAATTAAAAGCGAAAGTCCAAATCAAAATTTATCTTCATTATATTCCTAAAGATAATGCGAGGGTGTGTCGTTATTTACTATAAATAAGCACTATATACTATAATAAGCAACATTCCTCGCTTACTATCAACAACGTAATAACATCTACATATTATTTACAATAATAATTAACTTGATTTATCTCATTTCGTGACGTCTCGGTGGGCTCGCTCTGCGTTATCAAATGATTTGTCATTTTAATTATGTACTTACATACTCGTAAGAGCATCGCTTGGTTTTACTCGAATGAAAGATAATGTTGGAATGAAGGAATGTATTTTGCATGTAAAGTAAATAGCCTGTAATGTCCCTCTGCAGGACAAAGGCCTCTCATCTCACTGAAGATATCAGTAACTAATATTATAAATGCGAAAGTTTGTGAGGATGTATTTTTGTTACTCTTTCACGCAAAAATAACAGAACGGATTTGGATGAATCTTTACAATAATATAGGTTATACATTTGAATAACACATGGGATACATTTTATCCCGATATTCCCGCGGAAACGGGGACCTGCGGGGCGTGGCTATAAAATCAAAATTTCAAAACTTTGTCTTTAAGATTCCCTGTCTCGCAGTTTGTTAACTTGCTCAGTGTCGACGATGCTTTAGATTTTTTTCTATTTATGCGTCCGCGAGACGATCAAGTGCACTTGACAAGTCGCAAATGAATAAAACTTGTCAAGTCGCGTCAAGTCGCATCAAGCTCAAGTTGGTTCAAATTTGTTGTCAAGTTATCATCAAAATTATTGTCAAGTCATGTCCAGCACGTAGATACTTGACGGGAATTGTCAAGTCAACGCTGTAAACGATCAATATTCACTTCAAGCCCGTAGACTTGTCAAGTGCACTTGATCGTCTCGCGGACGCTTAAGTGTGTGTTTTTTTCAGGAAAATATATTTTAGAATAATCCTACTTCCTACTTCCTACTAATAATATAAATGCGAAAGTTTGTGAGGATGGATGTATGTATGGATGGATGTATGGATGTTTGTTTGTTGCTCTTTCACGCAAAAACTACAGAAAAAATTTGGATAAAACTTTACAGTAATATAGGTTAAACATCAGAATAAAACATGGGATACATTTTATCCCGAAATTCCCGCGGGAACCGATACAACGCGGGTAACACCGCGGGGCGCGGCTAGTTATACATGAGTAAAAAACTGATTTTTTTTTATCTCATTGATAAGGTACATATAGACAAATAAACCCTATTTTTATATGAATATTAATAATCTTTATTTAGATCACACGTAGTGGTGTGATGTTTGTTATTTTTAACCAACTTCAAAAAAGAGGAAAAGGTTATCAATTCGTGGTTAAATGCCTGTTACGCTTATACATCTAAACTACTGAATCGATTTTGATAAAATACGGAGTGACTGAGTAACGCGATCGGAGACAGCTGTCAACTAATTAGGTGACCAATCGACGGAAAATCTTATAAAGAACGAAATGCGTGAGAAACTAAAAGATTGATTGGACCTTGAAAAAGGCGATAGCTTCCAATTGTCACCTAATTAGGTAACTGCGGTCAGCGGACGCGACGGTCTAAGGTTTCTTTGAATTTAAACGTTATTAGTTGAAGTCGAGATGTTTTTTGTGAAACTCGCAGTACTACTGGCAGGTTTATTTTAACAAACTGTCATATAAGTTATGAATTAACGATTGTATATAACAAAAACCGGCCAAGTGCGAATCGGACTTGCGCAGGGAGGGTTCCGTACTTAAAAAACGGCAAAAAATCACGTTTGTTGTAGAGGGGGCCCCTTGAATATTTGTTTTATTTTAATTTTATTTGTTGTTATAGCGGCAATAGAAATACATCATCTGTGAAAATTTCAACTGTCTAGCTATCACCGTTCTTGATATACAGCCTGGTGACAGACGGACGGACGGACGGACAGCGAAGTCTCAGTAATAGGGTCCTGTTATTACCCTTTGGGTATGGAACCCTAAAATTTTAACAGCACAGCATTTAGTACCTTAAACTTAATTTTGACGTACTCGTACGTAGGAGTAGGTTACGATAGCCAAAATGACTAAAGGTACTGACAGACGTGCTCAAAAAAAGCATGCTAATAAGCTTGCTTAAAATTAGCATGCTCTGCAAACTGTTCACATTTGCCAGAAATAAGCATGCTTGTTTAATTTAATTACATCAATTAATTGCATAAAACATGTTCAGACGTGCTCGGATCACGCCCCCCTACCCGCGCCTCAGGTAGCATGCTCGAAAATCAAACGTTGTTTGATTTTTGAGCATGCTCTAAATAAGCATGCTCATTACATTACACACGTGCTACTAATGAGCACTTGCTCAATAAAAGCATGCTTATGTGCTAGTAATGAGCACGTCTGGCAGTACCTTAAAGAGTGTTGAGTTCTACTATAGCTGTTACACATGTCAAACATATAACACCTTTTTACTTAATTGCGTAAACATGGCTGTTATGTATCAAAGTAAATAAAAATAAATTAATAAGCACCTACGATTCAGTATATACATACATGTTCATACATAATAAATAAACATGTTTTCTTGTGCCTATTATTAAAAAAAAATTAAAGTATAATATAGTCTGTAATGTCCCACTGCTGGGCAAAGGCTTCTCATCTCACTGAAGATATCAGTACAGTGAGGAGAATGGGGCGTAATCACCACGCTTGACTACTGCGGGTTGCTAGTCTCAAACACTAGCCATGTTTCAAAAGCAGAAAACATGTTTTCTCTTGACCCAGGAATTGAACCCGGGACCTCAGTTTTGGTAGGCGAGTGCACATACCACTAGACCACCGAGGCGCTGTCTGTATATAGCAAGCCGTAAAATTGTAAACTATCATCAAATAGGGCGCTGATTGGTCATAGTATAAAACAAAGTCGCTTTCCGCCGTCTGTCTGTCCCTATGTATACTTAGATCTTTAAAACTACGCAACGGATTTTGACGCGGTTTTTTTAAATAGATAGAGTGATTCAAGAGGAAGGTTTATATGTATAAAAATTTCCGAAATTTCCGAAAACGCGGGTAAAACCGCGGGACGCTGCTAGTTAGATTATAAGCAACAGCAACAATATTACGGTGACATATGTGTTTTAACTATTTGCATATAATATTATACATGTTCACATAATAGTAAACATGTTGTCATGTTGTTATAATATACATGTATTTCAATATAAAACACGCATTTTCATACGTAACGGTATATGACATTTTCAGGAACGTAGAATTGTTTACGTTAAATTGTCGGTCCCGTCGATGTTGTAGCCTTTAAGTAGTAGCACTCGAGTAGCTTGACTAAGCGATGTTAGTTCATTGCGATTGTTAAGCAACGTGCAGCTCGACCCTACTTGGATGGGTGGCCGATAGTGGCATTTCTATCTGAGCGTTACTGTGCTTCGGAGGGCATGTTAGTCAGTTGGTCGCATTGTTTGAATCGTTAGACCATGTCGAAGGCCTTTAGGCGGTCTAAAAACGTTGAAATCTGGGGTGGCCGTTAAGCTACTCGACATTAATTAATGAATCCTGGAATTCTCTTAGAAACGGGCACTACGTGGGTAAAACTACAGGGCGCTGCTAATTTTAGTTTTTCAAATTCAAATTCAAATGTCTTTATTATATCAGATCATTACAATCATTTAAATTTATAATGGTTTAAAGTGGAATTAATATCCGTGGGAAATTCGTTATCAGACATTCTTTCAGTATTTAAAGAATTAAATCTTTTGTATACTTAAACAATAGGTATTTAGAATATAGATTTATCTACACTAATGTTGTAACATTCTACTTATGTTTCCAATACTTGACTTATAATTACTACTGTTATAGCGCAGACAACAAAACACTCAATTTAAGCAATTTCACATGATGGTATAATATCCACATCGATATCGTAAAATCTCATTATAACATCGCGCGCTCGCTCCTGATTGGCCCTGCGCGACCTGCGCTCTCATTGGTTAGATTTTAATGGCGGCAAGTTCACTGTGACAATACACGTACGCGTGAAAAACTATTGTCAGCTTTTACTCATGTTGTTTGATTAATTGCATTAGTGAAGATAAAGTAGTGTATGCAACTGCATATAACACGGGTATTAAAACACTCGTTACTATTATGAAACTCGCTGCGCTCGTTTCATAAACTCACACTCCTGTTTATTAACCCTTCATTATATGACAGTTGCATAAACTACTATTATTTATTTAATTTCAACTATAAGTACAGACCAAATACTTTTCTCATTGACTTTTGGAGGAAATTAGTTGACTAATTTCAATTTTGTGAAGGGAGAAATTACGTCCATTAGTTAAGTGTCGATTTAATGGACGGTTATCTCTGAGTGAGGTTCTTCTTCTTCTTCTTCATCGAGTGGATGGTCAACCTGACCAATCCTGGTGTCAGAGTTATTGAGCCGCCAAAGGCCTCTGACATGGCTCATGTAACGACTACTATCCGTAAAAAGTAACCGGGCCTTAAGTGAGGTAAGACTTGTCCTATTAATAGATATATGAATTGATTTTTTGATTTTATAACATTCATAGTTTTATAATACTAGCCGTGGCCCGCGATTTTATGAGCGTTGTTCCCACGGGAACGGGTACAACGCGGGTAAACCTGCGGGGCGCGTACCTATAGTTATAGCTAAATTCGCACTGAAACACGCACACTGCGGGTAATACCGCTAGCCAATAACCATTTCCACCGCGCCTAATAAATGCAAATTTTTCATTCCATTTGTAACTGGCCTTCAGAATTTCCTCAAACAAATCTATACTCATATTATAAAGCTGCAGAGTTTGTTTGTTTGTTTGAACGCGCAAATCTCAGGAACTACTGGTCCGATTTGAAAAATTCTTTCAGTGTTGGATAGTCCACTTATCGAGGAAGGCTATAGGCTATTTTTCATTTCGAAATTCCGACGGGAAGTGGCACAACGCGGGTAAAACGTGCGTGATAAATAATGGAGACGGCGATATTTAATTAGGTTTTAATTAGAATTCATTGCAGTCACGAGATGAGGAAACTGATCTGTGAAATTACTGTACTAGCTACTTCATTTAAATTGAAACACGTTTACGGATACACTTCCCTTTTATTTCACACTCCACCGCCTCGCGGTCTTACCCGCGCTGTTCCCGTTCCCATGGGAATTTCGGGAATTTTTATACGTATAAACCTTCCTCTATCTATTTAAAAAAACCGCGTGTAAAATCGTCAAAATCCGTTACGTAAAATGAATCCCGGGATAAAATGAATTCCATGTTTTATTCTGATGTATGACTTACAATAAACATACAAAAAGCGGAGGGCACGTTAAGCCGTCGGTCCCGGTTACTTTCTACGGATAGTAGTCGTTACATGAGCCATGTCAGAGGCCTTTGGCGGCTCTATAACTCTGACACCAGGATTGGTCAGGTTGACCATCCACTCAATGATGAAGAAGAAGAAGATTAATTTTAATTTAAAAGATTGTTCCTCCTTTTTTGAAGTCGGCTAAAGAGAATAACCGTATTAACTTATAATAGACTGTTTATCTTCAAAGTACTACAGGCTCATTGAAGTATTTTGTCTCTGTAATCTTTGGGTCTTAGGATCCTACCTTACATTGACAAGCTTTTACGGATTTACATAGTACATGACTACTTACCGGTTGTCCTAATTACTTTAAGGGGTGTGCCATGTGTAGCGACAGCGACTAGCGATGTGAAAACCGACTTAAAACAAAGTTGTGAGAACTACCACCTTTTTTAAATCCTACTAGTATTATAAATGCATTAATTATGTGTCCCTCCTGTTGTTAAACATCTACTCGTGGCCTTTACGATTGGATCTGTATCCCCCTCGCATGCCTCTCCAAAAGACCGGGCTTGTCCCGTGACTCCGAGGAGAAACATTACGAGTATAAATGCGAAAGTTTGTAAGGATGTATGTATGTTTGTAACTCTTTCACGCAAAAACTACTAAACGAATTTTGATGAAACTTTACAGTAATATAGGCTATACATCAGAATAACACATAGGATACATTTTATCCCGAAAATCTTCCGGGAACGGATACAACGCGAGGAGCGGCTAGTCGGTTGTAAAGGTAACGAATATGTAAGAATACCCTTTCATATACAGAAAGAATTTTCGAAATCGGTTCAGTTTGAAGGTTGGTTTTTAGCTGGAATAACTTATTATCAGTAGGTATCTAACGCATTTAGCATATATTAACTACTAGCAGCGCCCCGCGGATTTACCCGCGTTGTGCCCATTCCCGTTGGAATTTCGGGATGTAAAATATCCTATAACCTTCCCGTTGAATGTGGCTATCAAGAACAAAAAGAATTATTCAAATCGGACTGGTGATTCCCGAGATTAGGTCGAACAAACAAACTTACAGATTTTACCTCTATAAAATATTAGATCTCATTGTCATACATTATGTTAGTTTAGTGTAATGCTATGAATACAAGAAATTACAATTGATTCAAATAATATTGGTACTGATAACATCATTGCGATAGTATAGCCATGGTAACAATTTTCCTAATAATTACTTCGAATGTAGGTTTCAATATATTTTCTACTAATAAGCAACTAGCACATAGTTTCAAATAGGCTAGAATCTATACTTATACTAGCAGCGCCCCACGGTTTCCCGCGGGAATTTCGAAATAGATGTTGTCCGATTCTCAGGCCTACCTGATATGTACACAAAATTTCATGAGAATCGGTCGAGCCGTTTCAGAGGAGTTCAACCACGGTACCCGTTCCCGCGGGAATTTCGGGATGAAAAATAGACATTGTCCGTTTCACAGGCCTACCCGATATGTACACAAAATTTCATCAGAATCGGTCTAGCCGTTTCAGAGCAGTTCAATTACGCACCCCGTGACACGAGAATTTTATATATTAGAAGATTATAAAGAGGTAGAGCTTCTGACTTTATTCGTAAAGGCTAAACTCAGCAGCTACATATCCGATTTGAATGAATCTTTTTGTAGTAGATAGCTGCATTCAACGACTAGGTTATAGGCTATTTTTCATCCCGAAATTCCCACGGGAACGAGCATAACGCGGGTATAAACGCGGGGCGCTGCTAGTTCAATTTAAAAACGAAATATGCTATAATTATGATGTAACGTTAATACAGTATATCTTTCTGTTTGTGCCAATTTCTGTGTGAATTCTTATCTTGTATTTGAATATTTTTGTGTGCCTAGTGCCTAACTACATTTTCTTATCAGTACCTACATGTACAGTCAATTACAAAAGTTGATGTACACATTACGAGTAAATTTTTATACAGACACCTCTATCGATGTTCAGCTAAATGTAAAGTATATGCCTGTAATGTCCCACGACTGGGCAAAGGCCTCTCAGGTTAAGCTACTTATGAAAAATTGTGGTTGTTTTTTTTGCAAATTACAACGAATATTTTCACCTTGTCACTGAGGTCCTGGGTTCAATTCCCAGGTCGAGCGAAAACATGTTTCCTCCTTTAAAACATGACTCGAGTTTGAGACCACCAACCCGCACGGTGATTACGATTATTTTGATTATCCTAAAATTACTTTTGGAACTTTTAAATGATCAGGTGTTTTGTAATATTGAATGTGTTCATCAACTTTTGTAGTTGACTGTACTTATCTACCCGTGCACGGGTTTTCACATAATATAGTAATACTGTAGTAGTGTTTATTTGTGTTCTTAAATACTATGTTTTTGTAAGAAGCTTATCTAGATGACCTAAAGATGCTGTGGTTTTGTGTTTGGTTTTCCTTGAGTTGCATAGGGGTGCCACGGTACAGCGATGGCGACAGTGGCTAGTACAATTTTGTGTATTTTTTTGTAGTAAAATCGCTGGTCGCTGCATCGTGACACTAGTCTTATGAATAAAAGGTTCTTTCCAAATAAAACGACAATTGATCACTTCGATACGAATTATATTTTATATAATACACGTTATCAGGTAGTAAAAAGTCCCGCTCAGCGGAAAGGTACATTGGACACATAATAATTTAACTTACAACTAAATCAGTCTAACTGTCGCGCCGTGCGCGCTGCGGCTTAGTCTAGTATCACAGATGAGTAGAGCGGTGGGGAGGGGGGGCGCGCGTCGCGGCGCGCGGGGGGGTCACTCGTCCGAGGCGGAGGACAGCTGCGTGCTGCCCCCCGACGAGAAGGAGCCGCGGCCCGCCGCGCCCACCGCCTCGCCCCCCGGCGTCAGCGTGCGCAGCAGCTCCAGCGCGGCCCGGGCGCGCTGCCCGTCCGCCGCCGCCGCCGACGCCGCGCCCGACGCTCTCTCCCACGCGCTCTTCTCGGGCAGCAGCAGGCGTCTCGCTTCCCGCTGCACGCGGCGCGACCGCAGCGCGAACAAGAACGGCCCGGCTGCAGACGCCAGTAGCAGCAGCGCGAGTGCAGGCGTGCGCGCCGCCTCCACGCCGAGCGCCGCGCACGCCGCGTGCGGCACGTGCAGCGCCACCAGCGCGCCCGTCACCAGCCCCACGCGAGCCGCGCGCGACTCCTCCCGGTACCGAAACAATGACGCGTTGGAAATCCTGCACCGGATCGACGTGATGCGCGACCCGTTCTGAGACGGCTGCGGCGAAGGACGCTGCACCGCCAGCAGCGGCGCCGCCAGAGAAGGCGCCGAGCTCACTGAGGGCAGACCTTTCTTCTCTTCATTGCCTTCCTTCTTCGCGTTGCGGAGACTGGCGACCGAAGGGCAGCGTATCGGTCTCTCAGGAGGTAGCAAGAAATGCCCGAACTTGCGGTCGGGTTCGGGCGCGGTCGTGTCGGCTCCGTCGATTCGTAGCGTGAGTCCGTCGGCCTCCTCCACCAGTTCAGGCAGGTGCTGCGGCTCGTGCAGCTGCAGAGCGCTGGCGCCGTGCGCGCGCGCTCTCAAGCCGGACGACCGCGCTGCGCTGTAGATCCTCGCGTACATGAAGCAGACTATCCCAATAGGCGCACAGACTCCGAGGACCAAGTAGACCACGTAGTACGCCAGCTGTACCGCGTCGATAGCGGGCTCTTGTGGGTAGAAGTGTTTCAAGAGAGCGATGATCGCGCGCATGGTCGCCGCTGCGCCTGCCGCTATCCAGGTAGCGGAGCAAAGCGCTGCAGGGCGGCGCTGCAGCAGCCTAGTGTGGCAGCGCAGCGGGTCGGTAACGGCGTGGTGCTGGTCGAGCGCGATCAGCATGACCGCGAGCAGCGCTGCAAGGCTGCAGGCTGCGGCCGCGCAGTCACCCGCCTCCATCCACCAGAAGGCCGCTTCCTCCCATGCGGTGTGCTCGCCGAACAGGGCGGGCGCGAGCAGGGAGGTGGTGAGGAGATTCGTAGCCAGGAGGTTGATCACAAACCTGCAACAAAGAGATACATACGTTAGAATTTATGATAACATACATTATATACATTCAAAATACATTAGGCCTTGACTAGTTAATAATACATTTGGACCGATTCAAAAAGGAAGAAGTTCTCTAGTGGGAGTTCTCTAGTTCGTTGCAGTCTGTTGATGTCTATATTAAACCACCTATCTTATATCTTATACATTTTATAAAACTCTTTTTTAAAGTGCTTGTTAGATAAGTAAAAGTACCAGGACTACATAAAAACGATGAAGATAAAAACCAATCAACTCGAATAAGCATACCCAAACTCAAGACTTCTATAATTAGACTACATGAAAGTGACACGTCCTCTACATATTCACTCTCTTAAAATCTATTTGAAAAAGACTAAACTATAATTTACTGTATCCAATCCAATATTAACTTAACCAAGTCAAAAATAAAGGTACCTACGCAATCCTACCAAAATACTTACTAAATCAACCATAATATTTCCTCTGAATTTGGCATACTGTTTGTAGTGTCGAATTTGCGTCGAACCGAAATGACATATTGACAATAAAATCTGAGTTATTTGTCTGTTTTGTACAACAAAAGGTAAATGTTTAGGTAGCTTCGAGTCAACAAACGAATGAAAATAGGAAAGACTTTCTCATATTGACACTGTACGTGGAATTTTCCTCACGGTTTTGCGTACTGCGTTAACCATAGACACTAAAGTGTCATAAATTGACATCATTATTTGTGACATCGTACCGCCTACAATATCTTCAATGAGAAATGAAAAATTAACAGAGCGGTAATTTTGGTTCCTCGCTAAATTAACTTTAATTTGATTAAAATATTATTGGAATGACTATAAAGAAAAGAGATAAATTAATGATTTCCATTTTAGTTTTCTTTGAGTTGTTCTAGTTTGTTCTAATGTATGACACAAGAAAACTATTTCAAATAATTTGCGTAATATTTGTTTAATTATTTAAATGTTTCGCGACGCACAATTTAGGAACTTGGCGTTCCGTCATATTTGTGTCATATTACAGTTAGTGTCATATTTACAGTTGACATTTGATACGTCTGTGTTGTGACCATGTAAAATGTATATTTGCCAGACTATTGACGGAAGTGTTTACGGTTTAGTTTATACTTTAAAATCTCGCGACCTTTGATTATAACCGGTTTTGTTTCCGAATTACTTTGTTAGTTATATAAATAGTTGGATGACACTTAGATAAGTATGTCACAACACAACTGTGTCACAAAAAAATTGTGAGTTACGCAATAGATATTCCCTACTGATTTGTTTTAGTGTCTAATAAAATTATTTTTAAATCATTTTTTTATTTCTTTTAAATATTCAAACAAACTATTCTGCTTTATTAATAACTAGTAAGTATATTACTTAAATTAATTTGAAATTTAAAATACTAACTAAAATTATACCATTTTGTTTCAGAACAGCAATACACAACAGATTAAAAATTCATGAATTTCCACATGACATTAAAAAATAACCACAAACAAGAGAGTTTGACACAGATAAAGAAAACTCCATAAAAATACAAACAGCATAAACCTTGAAAAAAAAAGAATTATGCATTCTGCATTTAATTCAATTCCGCTAAGTTAGAAATTGCATACAACCCGACATAAATATTGCATCCGATTTGATTTTCAGATTGTATGTAAAATGTATATAAATTCTTCAGGGTTAGATTCAATGTCATGATGTCCATTATAATTGCTCCCCAAGGGCGAATGTTACCATATATGTAAATGTTGGAACAATCGGGATTAGATTGATACATATGGGATACAAAATTTTGCCAGGGAGATAAAGATATTGGAGATACATTGGTACATCTCTACGTTGAATTTCTAGAAGATTCTTTCATGTATTTATTTATTTTTATGAGTTTTTATTTAGCATAGTAGTTTTAGTTTTAGTATTGCCTGAAAAAGGTTACGAGATGTGATGTAGCATTCACAGCGAACATCGAGCAATTTTAGAAGTGAGAATTTCTTTAGCTCGCGTCAGGACATGTAACCTGATTGAAAATTTGTTACACGTTTTGACGTTTTTTCACATCAAAGAGCTGCTCGTTGCTCGCTTCGCCCAAAATAACGCTTAACTTTAATTTTCAAAGGTTTTATTATCATAAAAATTCACTTTTCAGTCTAAACATAATCTTGCTACATCTACACCAATTTTCCTACAGGAAATCTCGCTAAACCATTGATAACTCGCCAGTGTAATCTTTGCATAATCTTAAGTAGAAAATGCCTATAAATTATAACATTTACCTATTACCTTGACCAACTTACAAAATAAATGCAATTTTTCATTGTTGCTTTAAACAGAAATTAAGTGATTAAGTTAACAAATATGGACGAAGCTGTTACATAACTAAGTGATGGCGTACAGTCAGTAAAGATGGTAGTTAACTACATTTAAAACATTCTATAGTCGAGATTATTCTTTAAGTATACTTAGAGACGTCAAAGAATTATTTAGGAGGCTAATGAGTGATTTTCGATATGAAATGTAGGATACACCCCGCAGTGTTACCCGCATTGTCCCCGTTTCCGCGGGAATTTCGGGATAAAAAGTATCCCATGTGTTATTCTGATGTATAATCTATATTACTGTCAAGTTTAATTAAAATCCGTTCAGTAGTTTTTGCGAGTGATTCTTGATATGAAATGTAGGATACGCTCCGCGGTGTTACCCGCGTTGTACCCGTCCCCGCGTGAATTTCGGGATAAAAAGTATACCATGTGTTATTCAGATGTATAACCTATATTACTGTAAAGTTTCATCCAAGTTCGTTCTGTAGTTTTTTCGTGAAAGAGTAACAAACATACTCATACATACATCCATCCTCACAAACATTCGCATTTATAATATTAGCAGGATAACATTATTTCTTTGAAGATATTTTAACAAGCACTTTTGTAAATGGATTAATCGTAGTATAGGTCATGAATTGACATTTCGTAGTGTACTTATTTTGAAGGATTTGCAACATGGTAGCTTTTGGAAGTTGCCTTGATCTTCTGAGGTCAATCCCCATAGCATAGCTAACTCCGGCGATTATGGCGGGTTCTAATAACCTATTCTAGTATCAGTATCAGTAGCAGATATGACATAATATGAAAATAAATGTCAAATTTTGGCGGCAATCTACAATTAAATATGGCGTCTGTAAAATATGGTCTTATATGTCAACATAGACAATAATTTACTTCTACAGACGAAAAAAGGTTCAGTGATTTCATCTTTATTTCTTAATTCATCAATAAATGACTGTTTTCTTCTGTAGAAGAATGTGTCTATATTTGGAAAGTCGGCCATATTATTAAGTTTACATAATGAGATAAATAGAAAGATTGTTTATAGATTCTCACTGTACTGATATCTTCAGTGAGATGAGAGGCCTTTGCCCAGCAGTGGGACATTACAGGCTAAAACTTTACTTTTTTACTACCTATATAGATACGATTAGTTATATTGTTAATCTATTAACTGACTAGTTTAAACTGACTTAAAAAGGAGTAAAACAGATTGAATTTGTCTGAATCTATGTCTAGATTTAGTTATTCCTAGTTATTTTTCCCAAAAGTTTAATGTCGTTCGTTTTTCCAAGAAGTTCTTATAATTATATTCTCTATGATCATAAATATTTTCTCAGATGCGCCGGCCTTGCGATTTTTAACGGACAGATAAAATACTTATTCAAAGATAAATCCACAAATAATTATATCCGGAGTATAAAATTTAAGTGTGTCAAGACTTTACTAAATAAATAATATTTTGTAGTGCACTGTAGTACTTGGGCAGTCGAGTTTGACGCGAGCTGTTTACGCGTCGTCACTTGTTTTTGAATGAATGAAATGATTGAGTGTAGTATTATAAATGCGAAAGTTAGTGAGGATGTATGTATGTTTGTTACTCTTTCACGCAAAAACTACTGGACGGATTTTTATGAAACTTGACAGTAATATAGGTTATACCTCAGAATAACAAATGGGATAGAATTTATCCCAAAACCCATAAGTAGTAGTGATTATTTTTTTTGTTTGTTTGCCTGCAGTAATCACTTTTTTAATGTCAGTAAATGGTCATTCATAAATGTAAATAAATTGTCTTTAGTCAATGTCTTGAACGAAAAACCGTGTTTTACTTTTCGTTGTAGTCCAGCATGCTTTCTTTGTAGTACATCTCCGCTGCTAACCAACTACTACCTCTCAGACTATAAATATTATTTTCACATATCGCCACACCACCGCGGTTTATTGTAAACCATAAAGCTTTCCAAACATATCTGGTTGTCGTAGGTAAATCTATAGACGATTTACAAAGACAAAAATATTAATAGAAATAAATAACGTAATTTCTTAGTAGTGACTAAGAAATTAAATTTAATTCTCCAGGAACTAGGTGTTCATGTATTAGGAAAATCTATTTTTTTAAACCCGTTGATATTTTTCATTCTTTTGGTGACAGTACATTTTTCATTATTTTTCTGACGGTATTATTAAGATGCTAGTTATTATGCCACATAATATAATTATATTATGAATAAGGAGTTTGAGAACGCAAAGAAATGTACTTTATATAACGAATTAATTCATAATTCAAATTCAATTAATTCGAACAAATAAAAAAAACTGTTTATACATAAAACCTCAATTCAAATTCCATTTATTCCAAAATCAAATCAAACCATTCATAAAACCTCAATACGAATTTGACTATCGAACGATTCTCAATTCGAATGAAAAAAAAAACAATGACCGTACGATTCCGAGCGTAATCTTTCACCATGTAGGTTAGCATTACATTTGACCTCTTTTGTACAAAACCATAAAGTTAAGTGCGGAAACAAACTGGCCAATCTAATATTGACGTAAGGTTGGGTAGCCATAGAATGCGAGGCTATGCGAGGAGAATGTTGCCAATATTTACCAAAAAGATTAAACGTATTTTGATGTAAAGATAAATTGAATATGGAGCTTTGAAAATCAGAGTTTTCTATTGGTCTAGTACAAGTATTTTTCGAAAAATATTTTCTTCAAGTTTTTGGGATTATTCTGTACTGTCATCCAGACCAAACGCGAATGCAAAATTTCAGCTTAATCGGTTACCGGGACTTGGATTTAACTGGAAAGATTTAATTACTTACAGACAGACAAGTGAAACTAAATAAAAATTCTTGTAAAAATATATATTTGTTCTAAATATGATGTTTAAACACCGATATCCATTATTTCAGTGGAAACACACCCTAACTACTTCTTACAATGTTATAAACATATAGGACTACACTTAAAAGACCGAACGCCAAACAAGTACTACTTTTCCAATGGCGCTACTATCGCAAGTTTCAAAGAAGAATGTACCGCAGTGTATTAGTTCCGAATTAATCCGTAATCAAACTTGTCAACATCAATATATCAACATATCAACAACTTCAGTTGTTTTTTCGACCAATTGTGTCACAATTCCCAGAACAGTGGGAAATTAATTCATTTTATTAGTTTCATGAGATACTTCATTGTTTTTAACCTCGATTGTTCGAGACTGCGTGCTATTAGTATTTTGACGCGGTTTTTTAATAGATAGAGTGATTCAAGAAGAAGGTTTATATGTATAAAAAAATCCGATATTCTTACGGGAACGGGCACAACGCGGGCAAAACCGCGGGGCGCTGCTAGTTTACTTATAAACGTTAGTTTATCGTATCCATAAACAATCAAGAGTAGGTTCCATAGACAACGATGAGTATTTATTTTTCCGGTTACGATTTCCGATTATTCAGCCTTCTTCCATAATATAGTGTTGACATTCCAGGGATAGTATTATTTACATTAAACCACGAAGGTTATATTATTTTAAATACTCCTATATCATATTTTCAACCTTCTAAAGTGATGAAAAATGAGATAGCCAAGAAAACACTCCATTTGATAATAGATTTAATAGGTTGTTGATATAAAAATAATACTTTGGAGCACAATTAGAAAAACAAGGTTTTTCTGACATTAATTTCGAGGCTGTAAAATTTCAAGACTTGGAATTCGAGACTGTCAATATTTCGAATTCAAGACTGTTAAAGGTTTGAGACTAGAAATTCAAAACTGTAAAAAATTCTAGACTTGGAATTCAAGAATTTGAGAATTTGAGACTTGGAATTCAAGACTGTCATGAAAAAGGTTATTATAAAATTGAAAGCAAATATTTACTAATAATATAATTTGACAATTATTGTATTGATTAACAAAAGAATATAACTATTGATAAGCAAAACACAATTCTGTGTTTAATTTTTTTAATAAAAAGGACGTTTTACAGATTAGTCATAGCATTTTGATAATAATTTTGAGTGTTTACGTATTATGCACGTAGTTATAACTTACGCTATCGATAACGGAGGAAGTCGCAAATTAAATTTATCATTTCGGGACAAATACTTCTTTGACATAAAGAGAAATGTATTTGGATGACAGCTAATATAACGGAGTGTCAAATTTAATTTAATTTTTATATATTTGTCTAAGTATCACTTTTTTTAAGTTATGAAGAGTTAAATTAGATAGTAAAATAATATCATGATATTTTTTATGAAAAATGACAGCTGTCAAAAAAGTATGGAAATTTAATAATCACTTAAATGACATTTGAGTATTTGCGATCCCAGATTAGTAATAAAAATAGGTTTACTACAATCACATTGTTTTACGAACAAAGACTTAAAACTTTCAGTTTTATTTCAAAACCTACCTTCATTGTTACAGATTGTACATATCATCGGACACAGGAAAATAAACTCTATTTCACGACTCATAAAACTCATGTTTACTTGTAATTAACATTTTAATGAGATTTTGCAGGAAGTGGCCACTTCCATAGAGGCACAAACAATAGATGTTTAAGCATCGATTACTGATTTTAATTAATAGATTAATAAATAGTTGCTTTATTATCTGTGGAAGGCTGTTCTCTAGTCTCTGGTCTAAGGTTTTCCCGTATATGTTTATGACAAGGTTAAGTTTGCTAATAACCACTTTGTGAATAAATAAATATGCTCATTTTGTATCATATTAATCATCAGCATATTTATAAGCATATGTCTATTTTGTACCCAGTTAAGGGTTTACCCAAAAACCCAGTTCTAACACGTGTGTTATTAATCGTAAACTATATCTATAGGTAATGAGCCAATGACATCATGCAAAATCCATATACTTTAACAAAAATAGATTAGCTTTATGTCACAGATTACTGTATAAAAAACACTACCAAACTTTTTGCTACAAACCTCAATGTAAAACCCACCTAATTAATCCACGTATAAAAAAACAATTAAAACAGGCCATCAAAACAAAACAGTCCCAACTGTCAATTTGACACCAAAAATGGCGCGAAACAATACATTGATAAAACTAATGGGTTGTTAAAGTTCACTAATTTGTCGCGTGCCAGATGTCAAATGGAAACTTTTTGACGGCGTGACCACAATCACACAACAATCACATTTTATACTAAATTAAACGTGAAAATATATAAATAAACCATTAAAAACTAATTTGGTTACGAATTTGTTTGATTCATAATTCAAACCGGATACGAGGAATGTTTTTAAGTTTAAAATTACAATCTTTGTTATTGCATTGTTAATTTAATTTAGTCTAGTTAAACTAGTTTAAGTTAAAATGTAAATTTTAAATGCTTAAATTAAACTAAAAATTATGTTTATAATTATTCATATTTCGTTAATAAACTTAGTTTTTTTCTCCGCCGCAGTTTTTATTGTTCAAACACATTGTCAATGTGACGTCATTTTGACATTGACATTAAGTTTCACAACGTCAAATGTATGACTGACGAAATAGGTTATTATAGCGATAGTGTTAGAATATTTTACTATAAAATAATGTTGTTAATTTTATTTTGTTAATTGTATTTTTATGTTGCTGCTATTTCCTAATTTCATAACATACATTTAATAAACTAGTACATACAAGAGAAATGTCGCGCTGTTTTACCCGCGTTATATCTATTCTCGTTGGAATTTTGGAATGATATGTACCCTACGTACCGTTATATAACCTTCTTCTTGAAAGTGGCTATCAAATACTAAAATAATTATTCAAATCGGGCCAGCCGCTCCAGAGATTATCGAATCCAAACAAAAATCAAACTCGTCAGCTTCATCATACTAGTATACAGGATACGTCATTTATAAAAAAAGTGTATTAAAAATTAAAGCCACGTCTCGTCTTTGTCTCGAGTTAAGTAATAACTAAATTATTCAATACCTTACTCCGTAGAAGGACGTATCACTTACAATGAAATTTGTCCGATTGAGAACAATAAAGTTCATTCATTCGAACATTCTGGACATGTTCGTTCAATGACATAATTTAAATAATAACCATTTGAACAAAATTGTATCCCGCAATTCCGAAAAACTGGAAAAACCGCGGTAGCTACCAGTGCATCAGTATAATTTAATACGCAAGATGAAGTAACGAAAACTAATAGGACATTCTTGATTTAACTTGGTGACATTATACAGGTTAGTCCATGGTGATGTGGACTATCAAAACTGACAAAAGGGGCGGCAATTTCATCTGTCAAAAATGACAGCTGTATAAATAATATTGATAATTCTCTTTGTGTTAATGAAGATTGTTTTTTTTAAATAATGATTATAGGATTAATGGATTAATAATGTTTTTAATTAGAATCGATAATTTTGTTTTATTTGAAGTAGACAATAATAAAAAGAGATTATTTAAATAATCTGACGGACCTTTTTGTTATAAAAACTTATCTTTTTTCACATTACGCTTCTACTTTTTAAGCATTTAAATCAGAAAATCTTTATTTTTAAATAGTTATTGTAAAAATAGGCATCATTTACATCAAGCGCGTTTTGACAACATTTGTCAACGTTTGTCAAGTTTCTGTCAAATTTGCTGACTCGCAGCTTGTACACTAGCCACCAAACGGCAACATATTAATCATAATCACAATATCGAAGTGTTTGCACGCGTTGATAGTCACTTGTTTGATCAGCTGATTGCTACATTATTTGTGTTATACATTCTTGTGGATTATGTCTGTCTGTTTTTAGAACTTTTTTACAATGTTCTATTTTATTACTCTGTTTATAATAGAGTAGTGGAGTTTTTTTGGATGAGAAAATACAGTAAAAATCTAAATTAATACTTTCTTCAACGATACGTGTTTATGACAGTTGTCACTTTGGTAAAGTTTTGACTAAAAAAATAAAATAAATTATATAATTTTTTTTTCAATTGTATGTTAAATGACATGTTGCAATTTAAAAAATAAAATGACAATCATATTTCAATTGATTATTATTTTCAAACCTACAATTTGACTTTTTCAATTCTCAATGACATACCGAACTCTTTGAAATGTCAAAATTTATTCCAGATTCAAAGTCACATGACAGCTCACAACTACACAGCAAAATCAATTCTCACCCGTCGTATTTAAGAACCATATTCCATTGAAACGAATATAGATAATATTTAACTGATAAATCGATAACCTAACTGTCGCTTTAAACTTCGTTTTGTATTTGTTCAGGTTTTGTTTATGACCTAAAGTCTAGATTATCTATGCCTGGAATAGAACTCTAAAGTTTGGCTGGCATAACAATGGACTATATTTACCTTTCAAAATGGTTACGTTAAATTTGTAAGTAAATTCTTCGGTAAGTTAATTCGGTAACCGAATATTCGGCGTCGGGGAAGAGCGCAGCTTAGTTATTCGGTATTCGACCAAATCACTTTTTTATTAGTAAAAAATCAACATAGTACATTGTGCTTTAAAAAAAAGAAGTGTCACGATGACATTTGTCAGATTTTTCATGTCATTTCCCCTTTGAAGGCCTCTCACTTACTGAAATTATCAGTAGGTTATTATCGTGCAAATAGATTCTCATAAAGCAGCGCCATATTTGAGAAGTAATTCATACTTTGCATACATACTTTACCTGAAACATAATCGTACTTTTACTGGCAAATTACACTTTTGACACTTTTAAAAGTAAAGTTAAAAGTCAAATTTTTTATACAAAAAGTCACTTTTATGACCTTTGCCATAAGGTGGTGATTAAACTTCTCCACTGTACTAATATCTTCAGGGAGATGAGAAGCCTTTACGTGGGACATTACAGGCTAATTAATATTTTTTTTAATTTTCAGTGTATGACAAGCCTTTCCATTACAAAGTAAATTCGAGTAGTTAAGCAGCCAACCTTGGTATCAGAGTTTTAGACCACCTAAAGACCTCCACCATGAAACATTACTACTTAATAGGTTAATTAAGCGAATACCTTTTACTCTTTCCCGCACTTTTTCCTGTCAAAATGGCCGTCAGTTTGAATTGAAAAAACAATGTAAAATGATTGCTCCATTGTACCCTTCTGCGGAGTGCTGTGTTTGTGACAATGTACCGACGTAATCGCGATAAAGGTATGCCTTTCCATTCAACAGCTGACCGTAAGGTTTTATTGATAAGAGTCGAGTGTACAAAGTACGACGATTATGACAAGAATGGAAAACAAGAAAACGTAACTTTAACGATGGAGCCTCGTTGGTTAACGTCAATATTTTGAAAAATAGAATTTCAGATGACAATACTTTGAGCCTGAGTTTTGACAGGTGTCATGACAATAAGATTTTAGTAAAATTTATGTCTAAGTGACAGCTGTCAGTATATTATTTTTTGTGTAGTATTTATTTTTTGTGTAGTAATTTACTCTTCAATATGATTAAGTTAAACAACGAAGAATACATAATTTTAAAAAAGTATGTAATATATATTATAAGTAATGTTACACTAGCTTTCTCCTGAATGTAATCGTTCACAACCTAAACATTAAAAACATAATAAGCATTACATAACTATTTAAAAATAGATAAACCGGTAACTCATTTAAAATGCACGTCAAAACCAACGTCACTTTGTCTATGGCTTGTCTACAAACCACTTTTGTCTATGCTCAAAACATAGTTGTTCCTTTCACCTTTATAAAAACAAGCTCAATACAAAAGTTTAATAAAATGTTATGTCTAAATTATTAACTTCCGCTATAAATTAGTTTGAATCGATTAACAATCAATTTGCCGCTTTATCGATATTTTTCACGCTAAGGTTACAATCTGATTTCTCTAATACGGTTTTGACACAAGACCTGACTTGGCAGAATAATCTTACATCTTAGCCAGTTTCATGCGAAACAAAAAAAAGTGATGTTCTTATACAATTTGAAAATGGAAATGCATAGAAAAGTTCTCTTTGGTATTCAGCTGTGTCTTAAACGTCAAAAAGTGACCAAATTCTACAGCCTACTAAAATTATAAATGCGAAAGTTTATGAGGTAAGTATGTGTGTTTGTTACTAATTCACGCAGAAACTACAGCACGGATTTGGGTGAAACTTTCCAGTAATATAGGTTATACATCACAATAACTAACTGATACTACTAAATACTTACCGAATAACGTGGCATCTTAATATTTCCCACGCCAAGACAAATGACGTAACAATAAAAACTACAATGCTTACGTAAAGTCAACCTTCTTACTTGAAACTATTTTACAAATGTTACTCGCTTAAACTATTATTCCACGGAGTAAAACCTCTGTGGTAAAACCTACGGTTTAAATTATTTAAACTCATTTCGTTGTGAACTGATGTAACGTACCGTCCTTCATTCACCTAGTATTATGAAAAGTGGCGTTTGAAGAAGACTGAATGACCTAATTTGAAAACTGACTATTAAAATGTAAGCAAACATTTTACGTAATATGCTTTATTATGGCGTTTTTACACTAGCTGTGACTAAAAATGTTGGCACAAATATCATCAATTTATGTTGGCACAGACATCAACAATTTTGATAAGAAAGCCTTCCATTTCATAAAATAATTTTTGGTATGACAGCTGTCATAAAGGGCTTCAATGTCACTATAGGTAAGCGTTTGTATGTTTGTCATATACATAAACATATACATAAAGTCCCGAAAAAGGACTAATTTCAAAATTCAAAAAGGTCATTGTTCTTTTTTATTCCAGATATAAATCAAAGTCAAAGTCCGAATGTCAATGTCAAAACTTTGTTTGTATTTGAAAATGGAACGTCGCGTCCATCAACGCAAACTTTAAAAAAGTTGCCTTCAAATGAGATTCCATTTTTCAACAAACCATCTTATAATATAAATTCTATTAAAAAGACTTAAAAAATCTTTTTTTAAATAAACAAAAGCGTTTGTTTATGAATTGAAGTCAAGTGAGATATTTTACATGAATCACGAGATTGGGTCAAGAACATCCGAGTGTTTGAAGCGTGGTTTTAATTAACATGATATAAACAAAATATTCTCCTTAGGTGTCAGACGCACTTACCACAGATACTACAGATTGAGATTCAACCTCTTTCACTTATACTTACAAACGTTTACTTAATTTAATCTATTATTGTGCGTTTTCTGAGTCATTTGAATTATCGATTCTTGATTCTAATTTTAAACATTACCATTTTTAAATTTAAAAGCTGATGAAGAGGATTTTTGTTCGTTGAAATCTTAAAAAACTATCAATAAGACTAAAAATGGTTTTGTTTATGAAATAAAAGAAAGTACACGACTTTTATTTACACTATTTTATAACTCGAGAACGGCTGAACCAATTCTAATGATTCAATTTTAATGATTCTAAAGTATTAAAAATCTAGAAATTCTCACAGGAACAGGAGTACTGCGGGCGAAGCCGCGGGGCATAGCTAGTTAAACATATTATTATTCAGATAACTCATAATTTTAAGATTTTTTGTAATTATCACGGTCAGATTTTCCTATGCAATTTAAGCTAATACCAAATATTTGAACGTCTAGATTAAAACACTTAGGTTTTAACTTAGGTCATAAACTTAAGTACTTACGCTTCACTGATCAATTAGGCCAATGTTGACACCGCACACAACTCGATGGGGTACTCAGGGACGTTGCTAACCATAGACAAACATAGACGACTCACCATAGAGTAAAATAAAGGAGGTTGCTATAAAAATAATGAGAGATGGGTTGGACTCTATAATAGAACTTAGCTTCTTATTTAAATGGGATCAGGTATAATACGGGTACACTGTGGGGCAAAACTAGTTTGGATAATCATTAGTAATGATTAATTTAGCCAACGCATCACTACATAGTATAAAACAAAGTCGCTTTCCGCTGTCTGTCCCTATGTATGCTTAGATCTTTTAAACTACGCAACGGATTTTGATGCAGTTTTATAAATAGATAGAGTGATTCAATAGGAAGGTTTATTAGTATAAAAAAATCCGAAATTCTCACGGGAACGGACACAATGCGGGTAAAACCGCGAGCGCTGCTAGTTTGATATAAAACAAATTATATTTGTCCTTTCTTGTATACAATTAAATGCGTTCACTTTTCAAAGTTAATAACCTTACATTGACAGTTACCGTCGATAATTAAACTCATTCTATTTAGATTATCCCCGCAGGTAAATCCGCCATTTTGATTACACGAAGTCATAGACAAAGAAAAAATTGTGACGCCATAGAGAAGTAAAGGCGATGTGTAAAATAGCAAAGTAAATAAGTCTTTAGAGAACGATTAAGCATAATATTATAGAATCTGCGACAATTGTGTTTTTTTTTCTAATCGTGAGAGCTACTCTATAGATTATAGAATCCGGATTGTCTCTGTCACGATTATCATTAATGGTTAATTGACGCAAGCATTCATAGACAAATTGATTTTCTTGGACATTGACAATGGGAGTTATTTTCTTTTTTCAGGATATTTTTAATAATATGTTTTGTTTTCTTATTAATCTTAGATCAATTTTCATGCAATTTTCTATTATGTTACTATGGGAAAAGTATAAAGTGGATAATGTTTGAAAATTAATACCTAGAAGTAAACTTTACTATGGGCTCTATCAAATTAATCGTTTTCATTCGTCTAGCATTGACAAGCCCGTTGGCACAGTGGCAGTGAGAGCGCTTACTGTGTCAGGGGTTACGGGTTCGATCTCCGCCCGGAGTCAACATTAAGTGAAGACATAGTTGTTGGCGACGACGTCTGGGTGTTAATTATATATTCCTATAAAGTATTCGTGTATGTATATGTAGTAGTATCAGTGAGTTAGATTCCATTACACAAGCTTAGAGCTTACTTTGGGTCTAATTAACCGTGTGTGAATTTGTCCAAGTATTTATTTATTATTATTATTAGCTACGTTTTCTATGAAAAACAAAAGAACATTGACGGGCGCACTACTGCATCGCGATACCGGACGTCTAAAATAGCTTTAATTGAAAGAGGCCTAACAGGAAAATATTTTCTATCTGCTAATAAAATCGCCCAGTATCTTCAATCTGTTATTCATTGAATTTCATTGTAGTAATCTAACATGATGTAAGTTCAAGGCATAGTTTTATGGCCGAAGATATACTTAATATCTATACGTCAGAAACCATAAATTTCTCATATTCTCCACAACTTCCTTAAAACAATAAAATCCATAGACAAAAGGAATGCTTTACGTGTTACCAATATTCTAAAACGGGTTTGCATGCAACTGTATCGTTAATAACCGCCAATAAATCATGGCCGCCAACCTAACCGATGGAAGTATTGACAATAAAATATCTATTTTTGGTATTTCGAGCTTTCTAGTTCCTTTTTTGTAATAAATTGTAAAAGGTTAGAGCCGTTTATTATGATTCCATTGTCTATAGTTTGTTCGAGAGTGTTCTATCTGAATCCCAGTTTTACCCGCAACTTGACGTGTAGGTTTATTCAAGAGTGTTCTTAGCTATCTGTCATGCATGAGGATTTAATCAAATTGTGTCCGTTCCTGTGGGTATTATGGGATGAAAAGTATCTTGTAATTGTTGGTTTTGAATGTAGCTTCGTATACAAAGATATATTTTGCAAATCGGATAGGTAGTTTATGAAATAAGTGCGCTCAAACAAACAAAAAATCAAACCCTTTAACTTTATTATATACTAGCAGCGCCCCGCGGTTTTACCCGCGTTGTGTCCATTCCTGTGGGAATTTCGGGATGAAAAATAGCCTATGTTACTCGTGGATAATGTAGCTTTCGAATGGTGAAAGAATTTTTAAAAACGGTCCAGTAGTTTTTGAGCCTATTCATTACAAACAAACAAAGTTTTCCTCTTTATAATATTAGTGTAGAAGAACTAGTAACGCTCCGCGGTATTACGCGTGTTGTTCTGTGTAAATTTCCGAATAAAAAATAGCCTTACACCTTTCCATTGAATGCGGCTATCCATTACAAAAAGAATTATTAAAATCGGATTGGTATTTTCTGACATACGCGCGTTCAAACAAATCAATGCTTCAGCTTTATTATAGTAGTACATATATTAAAATTGTGTGTGCAATAATTTGGCAAGAGTTACATAGGCCAAGATCTCGACTGACGGCCGAATGATTCACACGATGTTATTTAGGAAACTTGCTCTATTAATTTTGAAGAGCCACTTATATTTTTTTTTGGACTAACCCAATTTAAATAAAATTTTAATTGTCTATGCCATTGTATTTTTAGAGTGACAGAACAAGTTTTAATTTTGATCAGTCAAAAATGACATATACAAAAGTGTATTCCTATTTCAAGCAACATTTAAAAACAGAAAAATCAATGAACTCTTAAATCAAGAAGAATTATTATCAACATAAAATATTTTAGACGGACTTTGGACTTTAGACGTCCAAGGAGTTTATTTTCTTTTTTTCGTAAAGGAACAAGTCCATTGCAAAGCGCGTCTTCGTCATCGATGTTTAAAAAAAACAAGTCACTTCCTACGTCATATTGACGTATTCGGCAAATTGACGTGCAAAAATAAAACCAATCGTTTTGTCAAATTGTAAATATTGACATAATTTAAAATCGACAAATAAGGTCTTGACATTGTTTTTAGTTTTTACGTAGTTGAGGTTTAAAAATAGATGGCCGTTATATTTAATTGTATATATAACAGCGAGTTGTTAATATATTTTAATATATTTGAGTTTATTTACCTCCTCACTGTACTGATATCTTCAGTGAGGTGAGAGGCCTTTGCCCAGCAGTGGGACATTACTGGCTAATACTTTACTTTTTACTTCGGCTTTTTTCATCTCCAATTTTTTTTTTGTTCGTTTTTTTTGTTGTTATATTATTCACAAATTAACTCTATAAAGTAATAATTTACCCGCCAATTCATAAATAAACATTCAACAAACTGTTTACTATACAAATATTTGCAGGTATGTGTCTTCATTATACTACTAATTTCTTTTTTATGAATTGAATTAAAATAAATAAAATAACGCGGAAAAGCCCGTGCGAAACCACCGTGCATTTTGTTTAAAATTAAAAGTTATTATATGACATTAAAATGCGTTATAATTGAATACTATTACAATAAGTCAAGTTCCTCGTTCGTTATCTCTGTGGGCACGAATAAAGATTAAGACTTATTCGACATTATTTATGGTTTTTACGTTTTTGAAATAATTCATCTTCATTCAGAGTTCAATTTGCGGTTATCAAAATAAAATGATATTTTTTTCTTTATAATTAGGTTTTTTTTATTGTAAGTTTTTTTATTAACAAAATGTTACTTGTCATTTTAGAGAAGAGAAGTCTATTAATAATAATATTTCATGAACATTTTTGTTACAAACAAAAGCAGTTCCTTTCTCATGATTAATTTGAATTTGTAATTCCATTTGACACTTGACATTTGACACTTCGGAGACATTTTGTCACGCCGCCATGTTGTCAGTTTTTAACACGAGTATAAACACGATACTAATAAATGAAACTGAAGTTTCAATTAATCATTAAGAAAAAAAGATTTCTTTTATTGTATTCACGTATATTTTTAGTTTTCCTTTATCAAAGTCATTTATTAATTGCTTTTGCAAAAAACAAGACAAGGTACCAAAACATCAAATAAGAAATTCTGAGTAAGAAACTCATTGTTTATAAACTTGTCAAAAAAAACAAATCAATAATTTTCAAAAGATTTGAGCCAGCAGAATAACACTTTTTGCATAAACAGGGTTAATATTTACATTTGTTTCTGGACATAAAAAGAAAAAACTGGGTTAAAATGACGGAAGAAATTATTGTCTATGATTAAAGGTAAATTTTGTCTATGATCTGATCTACTTCCGTATGATTTTACTGCCCACACCAAAACACCATCGGTCTTATTAATAACGCGTATAAAGAACAGTTTAGCTATCAAATGGTTTGTCACTTTCTGATATATTCTTTGCTTTAGTTACACCGCGTTTATAAATAAGGCCCCATAAAATTGTTTTAAAAAAGTTCATTTACCTGGACCATTGCCATAGACATAAAAAAGCAATTAGAAATCCTAATTTCTCCGCGTCTCTTCTATAATCTGTTTACTATCGTGACAGATGACAGTTGACGTCCACGTTTAAATTTAGAACCACTAATTCGCAATTTAAAAAACCTTTTGATGTGACAATATACTCTTAGTTTTGGAATCAATTCAAATTGGTTTTTAATTTCAGTAAATAAATACATTAGGACTGTTGCGAAATTTGATTGCTTTGCGGTTAATAATACTTATTTGTGACATTTATAATCAATCTATCGTCTATGGTATGGACTAATAGTGGTATATGCATTTACAAAACTGGGGCGGTTTCCGGGTCGAACAAAGCATAATATATCCAATTTACTACTCATACCTTAGGTTTGAGATCAAGTAGCAGTAGGGGCGCAATGTGATACGACATTCTCCTCACTGTACTAATATCTTCAGTGATGCTGCCTTTAGCGTGGGACGTTATAAGACTTACTTTAAAGAGCAGTGGGCAAAGTTATATGGAACTTGATCCAAAGGTCTCAGATGAGAAATATCAGTCGATAGAGGATAGTCGACTCTACAAGCATGTCGAGAGGTATCAAAATCCCGGGAGAGCCTCGCCAATAGTTAATTTAACTCTGTCTTATGAATATGTACATAGTTTTAAACATAATATAATACAAAAAATTAATTTATTTTTATATGTAATCGTTGTCTTTTCAGAGGCAGTTTTCTAACGCACCCAATAAAGTAGACTTCAAGACTTCATGTTTCAATATATACTTGTTTTACTGAAAATAACGCCTCGGTGGTCTAGTGGTATGTGCGCTCGCCTGCCAAAACTGAGGTCCCGGGTTCAATTCCCGGGTCGAGCGAAAACATGTTTCCTACTTTTCAAACATGGCTCGAGTTTGAGATCACCAACCCGCATTTGACAAGCGTGGTGATTATGCCTAATCCTCCTCACTGTACTGATAACTTCAGTGAGATGAGAGGCCTTTGCCCAGTAGTGGGACATTACAGGCTAATACTTTTACTTTTTTACTGAAAATAGATTATAGAGTTTCATGCCTCACCATACATCAAACAGTACTACCCTGTTCTTCCTGCATCGTTAGTTCGTGGTATGACACATGTCATTCTAATTTTATCGCCATGCGGGTGGCAGCACTGCATTCCATATTCAATTGTCGTAGGTTGAATTAGATAGTTCGGAATTTGTATTTCGAACAGGATTTATGTTAGGTTTGTGGTTATAGAACCTTTGTGGTGTGGTGCGTGGGTTTATAGTTTTTAATTTGTGGTGGTTAAAAGGAGGTGTGTAATGTGTAACATGGAGCCAGGAATAAGACTCTGATTGCATTCTATGAAAAAATGAATGATCCTTTTTTATTTTTAGGTGTTTACTTTGATTAACGTAAAAAAAATAGGTAGAGTTAACAAAAAATACGATTTTATAGGACCATTTGATATGTACGTACATAGGTATCGATTTCTTGAATTTAAAGTTAGGGTACTTATACAAACCAAGTCCTTAAAAAACCGTTGTTTTGAGTTCATAAAACACAAAAAATATTAATCTTTGTATTACTTAAGTTTGCTTAACAATTTACATAATCTATTAGTACATTCTATATCGTAATCGCATGTAATATTACTAACAATAACATTAACTCATAGACAATAAAACCAGCCGTAACCATAGACTAATTCAACGACACCTGTCAAAATGACAAATGGCTTCCATTTTAGAAGCGTCAAATTGCCTGTCACCCACGTTTAACATGTGAACCATTTAAGATATAAAGGGATATATTATTATACAAAGAACTAGCAAAGAGATTTGGATTCACCTGTTATACTATACATAGGTATCTATAATATAAAAATGAATCGCTGAATCTGTTGCTAAGCGCATAACTTCAGAACGACTGCACCAAATTGGATGATTCTTTTTTTAATTTGTTCCTTATTGTCAGGACAAGGTTTTTATATAAGAAAAATAAGGAATAAAAATCTCAAAATTCCCACGGGACCGGGGGCGCTGCGGGTGAAACCGCGGGGCACAGCCAGTCTACTAATATGTATAATAAAGCTGAAGAATTTGTTTTTTGTATTAACTACGCTAATCTATGGAATTTTCAGGCGAATTAGAGTCGGAAAGAGACAAATTTCAACCAAATAATATATAATATATATATATATATATATATATATATATATATATATATATATATAATATATATAGATAATTCTTCTATGAAAAGAAAAATATTAACTGATTTTATTCCACTCTCGCCTTCTACTAAACCTTTTACCTCTACAGACGAATTTGTCTTTGGATAATCGGCCATATTCGTTTACACTAAAGTATGAGAAGAAGTACTACATACATACGGACAGATTTTCGCGGT
This sequence comes from Cyclophora albipunctata, assembly GCA_963082685.1. Taxonomy (NCBI): domain Eukaryota; kingdom Metazoa; phylum Arthropoda; class Insecta; order Lepidoptera; family Geometridae; genus Cyclophora; species Cyclophora albipunctata. Next base: position 6,328,985 of record OY720133.1, read on the forward strand.
AAAAATATCATTCATTCATTCGATCTGTATGAGTCAGATGAAATTCATTGGAATGTGGGCGTTGCAACAGATTAATTTGATTAATGTAATTCACATAGAGAATTTAAATCAACTTTATTACCTCTCGATAAGGTCACAGATAAGTGCGTAGTTTGTATTGGTTCAATAATTGAAATTTATGAAGTGAGACTAAACATGAAAATTTGACAAATGTCATTAAATATTTACTCTAAACTACTATTAAATTTTATAAAACTATAAAATACTATAAAATATTTGACAAACATGTAAATTCAAATTATTGTTGACAATAGTTAATTACCATTATAAGGTGTTTAAGTCTACGCCATAGATTACGTATTAGTTAACGTTACCGTAAATTATAAGACAAATGAACTCTAGTTCACATAGCAACGATTACGTAAACACACATGTTATTAACATACTCAGTACTTATTGAAATAAAATGTACCTTAACAATGGGTAAGAAATCATAAAATTAACCATGCAAGTACGTAAAATTAAAATACCAATGTTTATTTACTAAGGTTCAGATTGAGCGATAAAGAAAGCGAGCGATTTGAGGATGAGCGAGCGAATATTATTAACGCGAAAGTTTGTGAGGATGGATTTATGTATGTATGTTTGTTACTCTTTCACGCATAAATGAGTGAACGGATTTGAATGAAACTTTACAGTAACATAGGTAATACATCAGAATACCAAATGGGATACATTTTATCCCGAAATTCCCACGGGAATGTGTACAACGTGGGTAACAGCGCGGCCTGGCTATTTTGACGTTTGCGTTCTATTGAAATACCTAGCAGGTTTGTAGCTTGTTAGCTTGTTAGCTCGATACCTTAGTTGTTTATGTCTGAAATTACAAGTCGGATGGAAAATCGTTTTATTATGATAGCATCATTTAAGAGAAAGGTTAGTGGAAACTTTTATAGGAATACTTTCTCGTGAACGCATCGACGCAAAACCGCCATTTTGAAATCAAAAAGAATATCAATCTGTTTAAAAACGCATAACGTCAAATCATTCCAAATATAAAAATTGATTGTTATTAGTTCGTTCGTTCTATTTCGAATGAACATTAAACTTGGAACGTTTTAACGTAATTGAAAACAAATATTTTTTAATTTGGTTGATTACATAATGACACACCAATTCTTTTTTTAAACTAATGATTGTCGATCATTATTTACTCATGTTTTTTTTGGTTCTCTAAATAGTTTTTATGCCTCAAATAGGTACTTTTTTTGAAGATTTTCTTTTCATTTGTGAACGGCGAAAAGCATATCAATTTACATAAAACTTTATTAACATTTTTAAAAGTCCTTGATGTCTGATACAACTTCGACAGTTAAGCAAACTTTAAATGAAACATAACTATCAATTTAGTTTTTTCTGTTCGTTGGTGTTCGAGAATGATCTTTTGATACAAATCTTTTTATAAACCCAACGCAAATCAGGTCCATAGTAGTAACTTGAACCTGACAATCTAGTTAGACATGGCGCGATAAATAATTATTATTGAAAAACGTTACAATTTTATTGCGGAAGCTTCATTTTGGCGATTCTAGAATGTTTATAATTGGATTTATTGTTATTTACACATTTTTTTCATATGTTTAAATCAATTATGAGAGAAAATGAACAATCTCCTTTACAAAAACACTTCATATTTCACAAACCTAATGACACTATCAATTTACCGCCATTTTTCAAATCGGATTCCATTTTCTTTTTTTAAAACACCTGTCAATGCATTCTACTTTTTAAATGGCTGCATTAACATATCTCTCCAGCCAGTACTGGTATTACTTTGCGTTCCATTCTACGCCACAACCATTTAGATTATAGTGAAATGTTAGAAAGTCAGCGATAGGTCCTACTGTCATTAGGTTGCACAACGGAACGGTGCACTCAAGTTTACATAGGCTTAAAAGGTTATTTGCATTTTGTTTAACAGAATTTTAAGGTGGAATTTCCATGGCTAATAGAGTTAGGTGCATTTTTATCTTTATTATAAATGTTTGTCTATGAATTTATTTATGTTCATGCTATTTTGAATATTTTAAATGTATTTTATCTAATGTTTACGTTTGTTTTTATCTATTAACTTTTATTTACGACGGTCTACAATGTAATAATTATCTCATCCTTTTTTAACGTCGGCTAAGAACCGTTTTTAATTTTATACAAAATATTTACTTTATGATGTGTATTTGTTGATGATTAATTTTAATCGGTGGAAAGGAATGCAAAAGGTCTTCTAAATTCAAAAGATTAAATTTATTTTTATTTTTGTCGGTGGCCGCTTTGTTTATTCATTTTATTTGCGGCCAGTGTTTGTTTATTCGATTACTTATGAGAAATCGATTTATTGATGGATCAAGATCGATATATGTTCTTGTTTCCATAATATTGATTAATTCAATCGAATTCTTTACATAGTTAGTTAATTAGTAATATTTATCTATCTATTTTAAAAACATAATAAAACTAAAGAGTTTTATTTTTTGTTTGTTTGAGCGCGCTTATCTCAGGAACTATCAGACCGATTTGAGTAATTCTTTTTGTATTGGATAGCCACATTCAGGAGGAAGGGTATGGGTTATTTTTCATCCCGAAATTTTTACTGGAACGGGTGCAATACGGGTAAAACCGAGTGCTTGCAGTAAATGATCTGTAATTTTGAAGTCTGCTTTGTATAACAATAATAATTGTATGTAGTACATTTTTATCGAGTTATTTTAATCGAAATAAAATTTAATTCCAATATTCAAACATAAAAAGATAAGAAAGTTATAAGAAAATTAAATTGTTATATTTTTATATTTTTTTTTGAAAATAAATTTTATTGAACTACTTTTTATTATACGAGTTCTAACTATTTTAAATCGAGAAACGATCAGAAAGTTTTTTAACGTAAATTTTGCATATTTTTGAGTTCTTAAAAGATAAAGAACCCCGCACAAAATGTTCGGTAAAAATCTTTCGGTCGATTTGGCTGAAATTTTGAGATAATGTAGTCTTTAATACTCTAATTAACTGTGTGAAGTTACAACTTCAATTAATGACTAGTTTTTAAAATATGAGGTTTTTTAAATATACTTGTCTACGAGTAGGTACGTAGTGTTCAAGCAGTTGAAGTAGGTAGATAATTACAGTTGCATAATTAGATATCGTTTTTTATCTATAAAGTACGAGTTTGAATGTCGAACGGCATACAGAACTGATGCGAAATGTCTGAAGTAATCAATCAGTTTCAATCTAACTCAAAATAGTAAAATATGCATTTTGCATTTCGCCTAGTAAAATGGCGTTCAGAAACAGAATTCGTTGCTATATATGCGATGCTGCCTTAGTGCCACGAGTAATGGTGCGATTGGTTAGAGAAGACGGAGAAATGTTGATTGAGTTAGCCAAGCAAAGACGGGATGAAGCTGGTGGTTTACCAGTAGACATTGATGGTGACACACGTATTTGCAATAATTGTACCTTTCAATTATTCGGGACATTCAGATACTGAATGATGATCCCCAGTGTTTGCAGTTAAATATTTTACAGCAAAGAACTACGCGTGCTTGTTTTGTATGCAACGGCGTTGACAATATACATCGATTATCACCAGAGTGTCGGGTTAATATTTTTGCGAAAAGGAACATCTATGTGCCGGTTAGGTACGTGTGCTGCAGAGGACATTTAGATGAAAGAGGTTTTCTGACTGAAGATATTCTAGTGGAGCTGAGGTATATTAACAGACCGTTTATATTAAAAGGAAATGAGCACGAACCATTGGTACATGCGGTCACGTTACAGCAATATTATGGTTTTTAGGTTTTGCCCGATATGAAGAAAATGTCAAGTATCCGTCATTAAAAACTCTTCATACCATACTTAACACCCTGTGAGAAGGTAGGATTGTGAGGCTAATCAGGTATTAATGTTACGGATATACAATAATTAAGCAAAGATTGCTAAAATGTACTTTAACTAATAGGAAATATATGCGTACCTATAAGTAAAAAATGTTGAACATAAAAATACTCACATTTTAAAAACTATAATAGTCATTAATTGAAGTTGTAACTTCACACAGTTAATTAGAGTATTAAAGACTACATTATCTCAAAATTTCAGCCAAATCGACCGAAAGATTTTTACCGAACATTTTGTGCGGGGTTCTTTAGATTTCGCATAAGATTTATTAATTAGGTACTTTTTATTTTAAATTACTAGCCCCGCTCCGCGGTATTACCCGTGTTGTATCGGTTCCCGCGGGAATTTCGGGATAAAATGTATCCCATGTGTTATTCTGATGTATAACCTATAATACTGTAAAGTTTCATCTTAATTCGTCCAGTAGTTTTTACGTGAAAGAGCATTAAACATACATCCATACATCCATCCTCACAAACTTTCGCATTTACATATTAGTAGGATTTTCTATTTTTATAGTTTCTTCTAACGCTATATTAAGACAAAAAAATATCAGATTTTATCTATGTCACTTTTTTATTTTTGGCATAATATTTTTAGTTTGCATAATCATAATATCTCTTCGCATAATCAGGTCATTGGCATACTAATGCGTCGCTAAGGGTAATCCTTTAGACAAAATTCCGTTACAAATGACATCACCTACAGGTGGCATAGCGTAGTAAAATAAAACTAGCTTAAAAGGAATATTATGTCACTTTATAGCTAGCTATAACTGAGGTATAGAATTTATTTCAAACACGTGTAAGTCTATACCAGCATAACAATGGCGAATGGTTTTTTTTTTGAACGCGGTTGTCTCAGAAACTTCCAGTCGGATTTGAATTATTATTTTTGGTTATTACCCGCGTTGTGCCTGTTCCCGAAGGAATTTCGGGATGAAAAAAGCTTATAACCTTCCCGTTGAATGTGGCTATCGATTACAAAAAGAATTATTGCAATCGGATTGGTAATTTCATAGATTCGCGCGTTCAAACAAACTCTTAACCTTTATTATACCTACCATATACCATCTATAATCTATTTCATTTGGATTGCTCCTGAAGAGGAAAAAGGTTTAGTGATTTTATTTCATTCTTACCCTATCTCTAAACCTTTTTCCTCTTCAGAAGCAATCGTTTTCGGCTGGAAAATTGACGACATTGGTTCACATTTTGTGCCAATCCAAAAGAAATGGAGTATACACTATAATATTATAAACTTACAGAGTTTGTTTGTTTGAACGCGCTAATCTTAGGAACAACTGGTCCGATTTGAAAAAATCTTTTTCTAATGGAAAGCCACATTCAACGGGAAGGTTATAAGCTACTTTTCATCCTGAATATCCCACGGGAACGGGTACAACGCGGGTAAAACCGCTGGGCGCTGCTAGTTATAGATATAGGTAATTTTATTTGGCTAGTACAATTCATATGGTTAACGATGTCTATTACATACAAGTACACCACGTGACACTTTCATATGGTTAACGATGTCTATTACATACAATTACACCACGTGACACTATGATTATATATGTATATAGAAGCCATGTAAACACACTTTGTTTGTGCACTAATGAATGCAAAACATACAAACAAACTATAATAGGCTATTAGTGTTATAAGGCAGTGCACTTTGTATAGCTACAGGTAATATCACTGTGCAATTTATACGTCAGTTTTTTCTATCACTACATACATACATAGTATAAAACAAAGCCGCTTTCCGCTGTCTGTCTGTCCCTGTGTATGCTTAGATCTTTAAAACTACGCAACGGATTTAGACGCGGTTTTTTTAAATAGTGATTCAAGAGGAAGGTTTATATGTATAAAAATTCCCGAAATTCCCACGGGAACGGGCACAATGCGGGTAAATCCGCGGGGCGATGCTAGTACTAATGTATGAACAGGTTGACTTTTGTTTGTTTGAATGCGCTAATCTCAGAAACTGCCAGTCCAATTTGAATAATTCTTGTTGTATCAGATAGTTATATTCAAGAGGAAGGGTATTAGTAATACTTTATCCCTAAATTCCCACGGGAACAGTTACAATTCCGGTAAAACAGTAGATCACTGGATATATTTTTGAATAACACATGACATTATTTTATAATGCTATGTTTAATTCAATTATTAAACTAATGTAGGTTATATTTACCCAACTATAACAAAGGGTGTTATGAGTTTGTTTTATTCGTAATAGAATATTCCTATTGATACCCACGCGGTGTCAGTCTGTCAGATAACTGACTCTATTTTAAAATGGTTGTGCAAAGTGTAGGTTTATAAGCGACTTCAGAAAAATAAGTTCTGTGTTTAATGTGTGTGATGAAGGATGTATTATTACACATAGCTGACGATTTTTAAAAAATACTACCCCAATTTTAATTACTCTTTTGTTGACTTAATTTTTTTTGTACTTTTTGAAAATCATCTTAAGAAGAAAAATCTATAAGGGTTCTTTTTTTACCATTTGACTACGGAACCCTAAAAGTAGTTAAAAAAAATGTTTTTAAGTGTTTTGCCTCTTTTGAGTTCACTTTTGAAGTTAGTGTTTTAAGTCGTTTTATTCTGTACTATCGTATAATATTCACTAGCAGCGCCCCACGGTTTACCCGCGTTATCCTCGTTCGCGATCAAGCAGACAAAAAAACACTCTTCAGCTTTATTATATTAGAATAGATTACTATATTCTGTGGTCTTCTTCTTATTCATCGAGTGGATGGTCAACCTGACCAATCCTGGTGTCAGAGTTATAGAGCCGCCGAAGGCCTCTGACATGGCTCATGTAACGACTACTATCCGTAGAAAGTAACCGGGACCGACGGCTTAACGTGCCCTCCGAAGCACGGAATCATCTTACTTATCGGGCAATCAGGTGATTCAGCCTGCAATGCCCTAACCAAACTGAGGACAGTCTCACAACTCTATTCTGTGGTACTAGATACCTATACTTGGTAGTAACTATAATCTAATTTATGTCAGTACTACACGTCCTTATCAATGAAACGCGTTATCAAATAATAATTACCCGTGAGTAATTCAAATTATTCGTACAGTTTTATGATTCACGGCGAATTGCTTTTATTTTTTATTGGCAGTATAAAAAAATATTTTGATGGGCATAATAAAAGTTTGATTAAAATTATTTTGTTCTTTTTTTTAAGAATTCAAAGTTTTTAATTATTTAAGTGTCTGGTTTGTCTTCATTATAATGTGGAAAAGGTATTTATCTACACTAAATGATGTTATAATATCCACATCGATATCAAAAAATCTTATTTTAACATCATTATAATGCGACCAATTAACCTGGCGAGCCTTATGTCAAAATCCTCATACTAGTTGTATAAAATTTTGATATTAGGCTGGCTTTTGAAAACAGTTGGGTTATACGTGAAAACTTCGTCGAAACTACATACACAAAACTCTTTGGTAAGGTCTCGCTCGCTCCTGATTGGCCCTACGCGCAGCTGCGCTCTCATTGGTTAGATTTGAATGGCGGCAAGTTCACTTTGACAATACACGTACGCGTGAATTTAATGTTTCGCAATGTGTTTTGTTTTTAAAATTTTGTTAATTTTAGTGAAGATTAAGTAGTGAAGATAAAGTAGTGTATGCAACTGCATATAACACGGGTATTAAAACACTCGTTACTATTATGAAACTCGCTGCGCTCGTTTCATAAACTCACTCTTGTTTTAATACCCTTCTTTATATGCAGTTGCATAAACTACTATTTTAAGATCGTTTTGTGTACAATTAATAAAGATTAATAAAAAATAGAGTATTTTTTTTCAATGACAAATATTTTTTAAATGTCATGCATGTCATTATTATAAAAAAGTGGTATCTACAAAAATGAGTTACTAAATGTAGTTGTATTTTTAATAAAGGTAAATTAAAAATTCATCATTGCGGTAAAACCTCAACGCCAAAAATAACCTGATACAAAAAAAAACAACAAAAAACGCATAATGCAATGCTTAAAATAACCCATTCATTGCACTTATTCGAGTTGTTTTCAAATAAATCATTTTGTATCTCTCTTATCAAATGGAAGAAACCAAAGGACGGTACATGAACCGGCCTCAACATCAATAAATCTCGAGGGAAAACAATTATTGCGCAAAAAACAGCATTATTACTAATTAATAATTATGTATCATAATGATTTAGGTTACAATTTATTTATGGCGCCACGAAAGAGGCGGACATAGACAACAGATTTTTTTTTTTTAAGAACAGTATAATGAGAGACAAAGCTTAATGTTCTTTTTTTGAAAAAATCGGTTGTTACCGCCTACGTATAGAAGGTACAAAGAGCCTAGGAGCATAGGTGACCAGATTAGAGTATAGATAGTCTTTTTTAAACTTACACGGTTTGAACACATAGTAAACGTACTCACACAGGTGAGTTCACCCGCGACCACGAGAGGTGCAATCCCCTCAAAACGTCGGGAAATAAAAAGTAAGTTATTACTTGCTTTATTAACTTTCTAATACGAAAAAACCCAGTATAGATGACTAAATTGTGTTCATAAATCATATTTTCAACAGAATAGCTTTTGCTTTTATAAACCATAACTGTGTGATCTTCTAAAGAAGATTACAAAATCATTGCGCATTCTAACAGTGTCCGCTCAAAATTTGCGACCCACTAATGTCAATTAGAATTAAATGTAAGATACTGATACTAAAATAATACTTAACATTTTCATAGACCAACTGTACTTACTTCTTAGTTATAAAAATCACGCTGATTGTTTTTATAACTTTAATGTAATATGAACTTTATTACACATTGTGATAAGAAGTATATTACAATACAGGGTTTTTCCGTTAATCAAATTAATCATAAAACAATCTGACGCATCTATTTTTGTTACAGATTTTAACAAAAGATATTGTTTTAATACTAGTATTCTATGCTAATATAATTCAGCTGAAGAGTTTGTTTGAATGCGTCATTCTCAGAAACTACCCATCCGATTCGTATAATTCTTATTGTAACGGATAGCCACATTCAACCGAAAGCTTAAAAACTATTTTTCATCCAGAAATTCTTTACGGAAACGGGCACAATGCGGGTAAAACCGCGGGGCGCTGCTAGTTATACTATAGTTGTAATAAAAGATTATATAATAAAAGAATAAAATCGCCTTTATATCCTTTTTCTTGAATGTACTGTAGTAGCTATAAAATACAAAAATAATTATTCTAATTGGACTCAGGTTTCAGATAAACAATCAAAAGACCAAAGTCTTACTATATTTTATTGGTATAGATTGAAAAGTTTTATATAAATGTTCTTTTTTGTATAAAGGGCCTTTATCCTGCAGTGGGATATAATAGGATAACTTTTTTAATGTAAATACCGAAGTATATTTATTATATAATAAATAGTGTCCGACCGAAATTTCGGTTTCGGTTTCGGTTTCGGCCGAGTTTCGGCCAAAAATCAAGTTTCGGCGGCAGTTTCGGTTTCGGCCCAAAATTGGCCGAAACTTTTGCCGAAACCGAAACTGATTACGGTAGTTGTCGTGCACGCTCGCCTAATTTCGTTTCTCGCGGCAACGCTCTGGCGGGCGCTGGCGGCCCTGTTCGGGAATTGTCGTGCGCCGTTCGGAAAGCTCTGTAGCAACACAACTTAGTCAGTGCGTTATCGCCCGACGCAAACATTCTTTAGAGGTTATGTTTTGTTTTCTAAATAGGTGTTATGATTATCTTTGTTGAGACTGGAACTAAGAGTATAATAGTAATTTTAGTAATTATTATTTTTATATAAGATGTAACTACATACATAAAAGAGATTGATGATTCTTCTAAATACAAACAAATAAAAACCAAAGTATTAATTAATATGATTTCAAAATAACAATACGTAGTAGTATTTAATGAAACAGTTACAAATAATTTGATTATTTATTGATAACTGATAAACATTTTTATACTAAATGAAACGGGTCTGTATCGTGTTAGAGAATTTAACGTATTTACTAAAATACGTACCCGACGTTTCGAGTGGATTACACCGCTCGTGGTCACGGGAAGACTGGCTGGAGAGGCGAATATTCACTGCACAATATTGTTTTTTCCAATTACCCGCACAAACTACCCGCACTTAATGTTTATCACCAAATTGTTAGTCATTAAGTTGGCGACACACCACGCTCACTACATCCGAATTTTCGGTCAATTTTTCGTGATGCCGACGACCATTAATTACCGGATTCCACATGGACGAGAGCTTAAAACCACTTTCCCGGTTGAAATTCAAGTGTTTTTTGATTTCCACCGCTTCACGAACAATCCTGGAGTAGTAATGTCGTTCCGTGGAAAGGATTTTCGGCGCATGCAACTCAATCCAATGGTTTGGTCCTGATGATAATAAATGGTCGGCAATCGCGGACTTTTCAACCTGGCGGTTTTTGACCGCTGCGATATGTTCTCTGACCTCTCCGCTATCGTGCGCTTGGTCTGTCCAATGTATGAACTACCGCAGCTACAGTCAATTTTATAGACGCCTGGAGTCTGGTAAGGGATCGTGTCCTTCGGTGACCTCACTTGCTGTGCTATTTTCGACAAAGGAGTAAATATGGTGTTTATGGAATACGATTTTAAAATTCCATGTGGAATCCGGTAATTAATGGTCGTCGGCATCACGCAAATTGACCGAAAATTCGGATGTAGTGAGCGTGGTGTGTCGCCAACTTAATGACTAACAATTTGGTGATAAACATTAAGTGCGGGTAGTTTGTGCGGGTAATTGGAAAAAACAATATTGTGCAGTGAATATTCGCCTCTCCAGCCAGTCTTCCCGTGACCACGAGCGGTGTAATCCACTCGAAACGTCGGGTACGTATTTTAGTAAATACGTTAAATTATCTAACACGATACAGACCCGTTTCATTTAGTATAATGAGTGCAAATCGTGTGAGTTTAAAAAGTTTATTGATAAACATTTTGCTATGAGAACTAATTTATTTTTCAATATAAATATATTATTAATATATTTTTATATTATATTAAATAAATGATTGCAACAAAATTAATATACTTACTGTGTTTCTATTTCATGTCCTAATTAATGCAGAATAATGGGTAAAATGCACAATTTCAGTATTTTACGGAATTTTATACTTGACCACGTGAGTTTCGGTTTCGGTTTCGGTTTCGGCCGAAACTGAAGCCACGGCCGAATATTCGGTTTCGGTTTCGGTTTCGGCTGGAAAACCAGTTTCGGTCGGACCTTAATAATAAATTAACTAACTCAACAAAGAAAGTATTTTTCCGTACAGATTAGATTATTATTTGCTAATTATAAACATAATCTTTGGTAATACTGATACGTGATACTATTCGGTTTTTAATAATATGTTATTATGGAATCATGTTTAAGTCACACATATCTAATTATGTTATTAAAAAGTCAGGTAAAGGTAAGTTTTATTTTATTACACATATTTGATAGTTAAATAAGGGCTGTCAACTATGTGCCTGTTTCATGTAACCCGACTACACTTATTCAGAATTAATTTAATAATTATGATTATTCAAATTTATCTTGTTAAATTTTAATTAAAATTACATCCCAATTACCTAAAGCTGGCACATAATTGACAGCACATATTTTATAACCGATATAAGCACTGACATTAAATAATCTAGAGATAAGTACATCTTTTTTTTTAATTGTTTTGCCTACTAATATCATAAATGCGAAAGTTTGTAAGGATGTATGCATATTTGTTACTCTTTCAGGAAAAAACTATTGGACGGATTTGGATTAAACTTTATATGTAGTAAGAAAGGATATACAGGAATAACATATGGGATACATTTGATCCCAGAATTCCCGCGGGGACGGGTACAACGCGGGTAATACCACGGGGCGCTGCAAGTAATAAATAAATAAGTAAAGTAGGAACTTTTCATAATATGAGTAAAGCCGTGGTTTCATACTAGTCAATACATGATCTCATTTAATAATACTAGTTCTGTTAATCCTACTAATAACCTAATATTATAAATTAATTCGATTGTGTAATGTCAGAATATTTACAATTACGTAATATACTATTACAATATATTACACAAATTATTGTAATCAAGTTTGTTTTAAAAAAACAATTGGTTATGAAACTACATTTACGGATACACTTCGCTTTTATTTTACCCTTGCGCCCCGCAGTTTTACCCGCATTGTGCCCGTTCCCGAGGGAGTTTCGGGGTGAAAAATAGCCTATTACCTTCCCGTTGAACGACGCTATCCAATACAAAAAGAATTATTCAAATCGGATTGGTAGTTTTTGAGATGTCTATGTAGCTACACTCACGTTTTGTCGTGATCAAAATAGCAGTTAACAATGAACAGAATAGCACTATTGCAATGAACAAAATATCACTAATGCAATGTACAAAATATCACTAATGCAATGTACAAAATATCACTAATGCAATGTACAAAATATCACTAATGCAATGTACAAAATATCACTAATGCAATGTACAAAATATCACTAATGCAATGTACAAAATATCACTAATGCAATGTACAAAATATCACTAATGCAATGTACAAAATATCACTATTGCAATGAACAAAATAGCACTATTGTGTTAGGTTCAATAAATTATTAACAGAATTTTATATGTTTTAAAGAAAAGAGGTTTATATGTTTATGAAAAGAGGTTCGGTTACATCGCAAACTTTTTATGTTTATGAAAAGAGGTTGGGTTACATCGAAAACTTTTGGAGAGAATAAAATAAAAGGGCGGGAGTCTTGATTGAACTCTAGAAGGCCACGGACGTGTGAAAAAGGAATTTAAAGAATTAAAGGATTGTAAGGATTCAAGTGTAAGAATTAATTAATAATAAGGTAATTATAACGATATAAAGTTTATATATCTTTATGTTAAATTCAAAGGAATGTCTGTTATGTTCATGTACTAAAATGTGTGTGTAAATATATTTATGTTTTAAAGTATACAGTGGTTTTATATATTCAATTACCCATGGAATAGAATGGAAGTAGCCTCATTCGGTTACAATTGTAATATACAAAATATCACTATTGCAATGAACAAAATAGCACTATTGCAAGGAACAAAATAACACTATTGCAGTAAACAGAGTAGCACTATTGCATTGAAAAAAGCACTATTGTACCTAATGAACAAATTAGCAATATTGCAGTAAACAGAGTAGCAGTATTGCAACGAACACAATAGCACTATTACATTAATGAACACAACAGCACTATTGCAGTGAACAGAGTAGCACTATTGCAATGAACAGAACAACAATATTGCAACATCGAACTGCTACACGCAACAGAACAATAATTTTCAAAACATAAAGTCATTGTAGCCAAGGTCAAAGAATGGCTCACAATACATATTATCAAATTAAATATATATACCTAGTTTCCTATTTGGAACGTACAAGATAAAAATACTTAATGATAATTGTTTCACTACCGTAATGAGGTATTTATCAAGTACAGTGGCGGGTGTTGGAGGTCGACCTTTGGAGTGTTTAGTTTTAGTCGAGGGTTATGAGAGTGGTCGAATTTGTATATATGTACGTTATTAAACTGGTAGAAAGAATCTGAATATTTGAAAATGTACTATTAACTATGGTTTAATTGATGAGAAAATAGTTAGACACTTTACGAAATTAAAACTGTATTATCGAATCATTCATTAATTTCGAGTAGTTTAGTGGCCAAGCCTGGTGTCGGAGTTTTTAGACCGCCCAAAGGCCTCCGACATGGTCTTACGATTGAAGCCAATACAACAAACAATAGAATCACCAGTCTAATAATCTTTTATGGTCATTCTAACAATACCTGTCTGTAAACATTCTTTAGGCTAGACAGTAAAGTATTTTAAACAAAACTGTTTTGTCTCTATTTTGACTAGAACACTGTCTAACAACAGTCTAGACAATACAAACTGAGAAGACGAACTGTCTACGTGCTCAAGTTTTGAAGTAGAGCAAAGGGCTTATTAGTAACTTAGCTGTTAGTACTTTTAACAGTTCTCAGTATTTGACACGAACCGTGTCAAAACTCAAAACATCATTCCTCTTAATAGTATTTTTATCTGTACCCCATCTATACTAATGTAATGACAGTAGAGTATCATAAACTAGAGAGTTTTTTGTTTATTTCAACGCGACAATCTCTCGAACTGTAACCTGCCGGATATGAAAAATAACTTTTTGTCTATTCCATACTGTTATCTATAATATAAAAATGAATCGCTGAATCTGTTGGTAAGCGCATAACTTCAGAACGACTGCCCAAATTGGATGATCCTTTTTTTAATGTGTTCCTTATTGTCAGGACAAGGTTTTTTATAAGAAAAATAAGGAATAAAAATCTCAAAATTCCCACGGGAACGGGGGAGCTGCGGGTGAAACCGCGGGGCGCAGCTAGTCTAATATAATATCACTACATATTATAAAACAAAGTCCCCGGCCGCGTCTGTCTGTCTGTTTGCGATAAACTCAAATAATACTGCACGGATTTCGACGCGTTTTAGAAAAAAAAGGAAAAAGTGATTCAAGAGGAAGGTTTATATGTATAAAAATTTCCGAAATTCGCAGGGAAATGGGCACAACGCGGGTAAAACCGTAAGGCGCTGCTAGTAATGTAAAAAAAAATAAAGAGTTTGTTTGTTTGAACGCGCTAATCTCAGTAACTATCAGTCCGATTTGAATAATTATTTTTGAAATGGATAGACACATTCAACGGGAAGGTCATAAGCTACTTTTCATCCCGAAATTCTTACGGGAACGGGCATAACTCGAGTAAATCTGCAGGGAGTTGCTAGTTTAATAAGAATAATTCATACATTTGCTTTCTATATTCCGTACACAAAACCACAGGTCGCAACTAGTCATAATTACGAAGAAATTAATATATTACAGTTTGTTAAAACCACTACTTCAGTAAACAGTACTTTGTACTCAAACTGTGTTATGATAATTCCGACCTTATTTCCATTGGAATATAGACCAATTTAATTGGGCCTGAGTGTCAATATTTAACTATGTTGATTGGTACTCAATTTGATTGTTTGATTACGGCTGAGGCGATTGTCAATTGGGTTCGTTGTCAAGGGGAATTTTGGAGGCAGAATTGACACTGATTTTAAGGCCTGCCTTTTGAATAATAATCGTTTTATTAAGGAACTAGCAGCGCCCCGCGGTTTTATCCGCGTTGTGCCCGTTCCCGTGAGAATTTCGGGAATTTTTATACGTGTAAACCTTCCTCTTGAATCACTCTATCTATTTTTAAAAAACTGTGTCGAAATCCGTTGCGTAGTTTTTAAGATCTAAGCATACATAGGGACAGACAGTGGAAAGCGACTTTGTTTTATACTATGTAGTGATAGTGAAGCTAGATGTTAATTGTATTTTTTCTCAAGTTAGATAGAGGCCTTTGCCCAGCATTGGGACATTATAGGCTGATACTTACTTATTGTTTTACTTATTAGCTCAAAATCTGTAGATTTATTGTGATTAAAATATTGATGTAAGTTTTTTCTCTTTTTGGGTAAAATTTCGACTAAAACAATTAAAGAAAATACTTTTAAAAATATAATGATATGTGTCTTTTAACCGACTTCAAAAAAGGAGGAGGTTTCTCAAATCGAACGTATATATGCTTTTAGCCTGTAGCTTTTTTATATAACTTGCGTGCAAGTAATTTTTAGGAGAGTTAAATTTTAAAGTAATAAATTTGTCAATTTTTGTAATGGTATTTGCCTGTACTATTACGCTCTAGAGCTTAATTAATGCCTACTTCATTAATTAATCCGGCATTAACTAAAAAGTTATTGTTTGCCCATATCTTTAGACTCTAGAGGCCCTATTAATAAACGCGTATATAGAACAGTTTAGCTATCAAATGGTCAAAAAGCGGCCATCTTGAAATAGCTATAGCGATTAACTAACAAATTAAAATTAAAAGTCAAATTAAAATCTCTTTAGTTGAACTTAAGTTTGTAAACAAACTTATCATTAATCATTACAATCATTACTGTGATATTAATTTAGAAACTAATAAAAATATGATTACTCATCGCCTAATCTACAAATATTGTGCTAATATGGTTTAAATAATTTATAGTTTTTTGACGGAAAAGTCACGTTTTTTAAAGGATTTTCCTCGAATTTTAATTAACGACTTAATAACTAGTAGTGGTAGTATTTTATTCAGGTATATATATGACAACTTCGTAATATGTTTTTACGTCTGTCAATGTCTAGTAATTGGATAAAATGATACCGATCCTACTAATATTATAAATGCGAAAGTTTGTGAGGATGTATGTATGTATATGTATGAAGGTTTGTTACTCTTTCACGAATTTTTTTTACAGTAATATACATCAGAATAACACATGGGATACATTTTATCCTGAAATTCCCGCGGGAATGGGTACAACGCGGGTAACACACGGGTAGTTTTTTATATATTTATTTCGAGAGTCCTTTATTCTTCAATGATTAGCTCTGTCACTTATCTAAGTATATATTTACTGCCTCACTACATAGTATAAAATAAAGTCGTCTCTGTTTCGTGTCTGTTTGTCTGTTTGTCTGTATGCTTAAATCTTTAAAATTACGCAACGGATTTTGATGCGGTTTTTTGTAATAGGTAGAGTGATTCAAGAGGAAGGTTTTTATGTAAAAATAATATTTGTCAGAAACCTACGCAACTTTGATCTAAAACAGTAAAGGCCTTATTCATAAACGCTTACTCGCAGCTTTTAGCTATCAAATGGTTTGTCCCTTTCTGACATACGCTATTTTCTAAAGGGCAAAAGAGACAAAACATTCACTAACAGTGTTTTAGTTCGAGAGCGTATATGAATAACGCCCCGCGGTTTTACCCGCGTTGTGCCCGTTCCCGTGGGAATTTCGGGATGAAAAATAGCCTATGTTACTCGTGGATAATGTAGCTTTCGAATGGTGAAAGAATTTTTTTAAACGGTCCAGTAGTTTTTGAGCCTATTCATTACAACCAAACAAACAAAGTTTTCCTCTTTATAATATTAGTGCTGTAGATTACATACAGGTGTTATAATACTCCGTAGGTAATCATAGACTTGTTATTTTTTGTTTGATCACTAGTTCTCAGAAACGGCGCAGCCTATTTCTGAGTACGGTAATTACTTTGTCCTAAGACCTTTTCTTGTTAACGTCGAGACTTTAGTTATTTTGTGGCTTTACTTAAATCACTACATAGTATAAAATAAAGTCGTCTCTTTTTCGTGTCTGTCACACTGTTTGTCTGTCTGTATGCTTAAATCTTTAAAATTACGCAACGGATTTTGATGCGGTTTTTTGTAATAGGTAGAGTGATTCAAGAGGAAGGTTTTTATGTAAAAAAAATCCCGAAATTCCCACGGGAACGGGCACAACGCGGGTAAAACCGCGGGGCGCTGCTAGTAGGTATAATAAAGCTGCAGAGTTTTTGTTTGTTTGTTTGAACGCACTTATCTAAGAACTAAACCCGATTTGAATAATTATAGTTGTAATGGATAGTAAGATACTCATGTTGTGCCCGTTCCCGTGAAAATTTCGGGATGAAAAATATCCCACTATCTTCCCGTTGAATATGGCTATCTATTACAAAAATAATTATTCAAATAGGTTTGGTAGTTTGTGAGATCAGCGCGTCCAAAACAATCAGACTCTTCAGCTTTATCATATTACTAGCCGCGCCCCGCGGTGTTACCCGCGTTGTACCCGTTCCCGCGGGAATTTCAGGATAAAACTTATCCATGTGTTAGTCTGATGTATAACCTATATTTCTGTAATTTTTTTTCGTGGAAGAGTAACAAACCTTCATACATACATACATCCTCACAAACTTTCGCATTTATAATATTAGCAGGATGGTACGGTGCCGGTTCCCGAAGGAATATCGGGATGAAAAATAGCCTATAACCTTCCCGTTGAATGTGGCTATCCATTACAAAAAGAATCAATCGAATCGGATGGGTAGTTTCTGAGATTAGGTCTGACAAACAAACAAACATACAAACAAAGTGAGAAGCTCTACCTCTTTATAATCTTCTAATATATAAAATTCTCGTGTCACGGGGTGCGTAATTGAACTCTTTTGAAACGGCTCGACCGATTCTTATGAAATTTTGTGTACATATCGGGTAGGTCTGAGAATCGGACAACGTCTATTTTTCATCCCGAAATTCCCGCGGGAACAAAGCGGGTGAAACCGCGGGGCGCAGCTAGTATTAGTATAATATATTACCACGATATCCAATACGTTTAATTTTCAACATTTAATTGAACGAGTTATTCTAATTAATAGAATATTTATACTTTATTTATTTATTACCTACGCCTGACCTTAACACACCTTAAGGTCGAGTTGAATCAATTTAGGTACGAGATGCTCTGATAACCGCACTATCCGGGTAAACGCAAGATTCTACTGTTTACTCTTGTTTTTTCGACGAGAATAGTATCAGTGAGTTAGACTCCATAACACAAGCTTAGAACTTATACTTTGGGTCTAATTAACCGTGTGTGAATTTGTCCTGTAAATATTAATTATTTAATAGCCGCGCCCCGCGGTTTCACCCGCGTTGTACCCGTTCCCGCGGGAATTTCGGGATAAAATGTATTCCATATGTTATTCTGATGCCTGTATTGCTGTAAAGCTTCATCCAAATCCGTATATCGTTTGTCCGATGGTTTTACCCGCGTTGTGCCCGTTCCCGTACGAATTTCGGAACAAAAAATAGCCTATAACCTTCCCGTTGAATTTGGCTACCTATTACAAAAAGAATTATTCAAATCGGACCAGTAATTTCTGAGATAAGCGCTTTCAAACAAACAAAAAACTCTGGACCTTTATATATAATATACCTAGTATATTTAGTTATCGAAGTTAGAAACAGAATCTTTCCACCAATTGCTTTGTAATTTTGGTACCGTTAAGATTCATTTTTAGCATTTGCAATCTCGTGACCTCAACAATATCGAATAGGTAACAACGTGGAATCGTTCTAACTTTCTTAACCCATATGCGCCTGCCGTACTCATTTGGGTACGGTCAAAAATCTACCCCCAATTTTGAAACTAAATAAGTTTAGTGGTCGTCGAAGCTTTTATTGTAAAGACTAGTTGTGTGTTATTAATTTAAAACCCATAATTAAGATTTATATCGTTCGCATTTTATTTTATTGAGCTTTTATTTGAGTGTTTTGGAAGCATCATCATCATAAAAATGTAAGTACTTTTTTTTCCCTATTTACTTTGGTATTTTTTAAATTCTTTTATATAATCATAACAAATATATTACAGAGTTCATAAAATAACTAAAAAAAGTCACAGTATACACATATATGGAAAGTTATGTACATATTTACGTTGGTGTACCCATTTGAGTACAACGGGCATATAACATATCAAAATATCGTAATTTTTTACAGAAACCCAAAATGGCTAATAAGTCCCTTCCTTCAACCCAGGACTATGTTGGTCTTCAAGAGGCTATAGAAGCTATAATGAGAGAAGATGACTTGGAAGTCGAATTAGTGGCCATACCTCCTGAACCCAGTGTATTGACTGACGAAGAAGAAGGGGATGACGATAATATCGTTTCCCACGTAATGCCGAGAGATATTCCTGGACGTGTCGAGGTTTTTACTAATAGAGATGACGATGATTGGAGCAGCAGCGATGAAGAAACCTTAGCCTCCGTCTCAGCTAAGAAACGCCGAACCAATATACAAGATCCTCGTTGGCGCAAATGCGACTCCACCTACGACGACTCATCAATATCTTCTGATAATACAGTGCTGGAACGACAAAGACAATTGATTGCTGAACTCAAAGATATGAACCCAATTGCAATTTTTGAGAAATTATTCGATCAGGAAGTAAGGGAGCTGATTATCCATTATTCTAAATTATATGCTGCTCAAAAGAATAAACATGATTTTGTCCTCTCTGGTGATGAACTAAAAACATTTTTCGGAATTTTGATATTGACTGGGTATCATACATTGCCAAGAGAACGTCTTTATTGGTCTTTAGACGAGGATTGTAATGTGCCAGTGGTTTCTAAAGCGATTTCGAGGAATAGATACCTTGAAATCAAGAAATTTTTACATTTTTGCGATAACTCCATTGCTACAGAAACATCTGACAAGATGTTCAAAATACGACCTCTTGCCGAAATTCTTATGAAAAAATTCATGCAGTGGGGTGTTTTTCATACTAATTTATCTATCGATGAATCAATGGTAAAGTACTTCGGTAGACACCCATCTAAACAATTCATTCGAGGAAAACCAGTCCGTTTTGGATACAAAAATTGGATGCTGGCGAGCGCTGATGGTTATGGTTATGTTTTCGACATTTATTGTGGGAAATCCCAAGTTACTGGCAGCGGTAATACCGAACCTTTAGGCACGCGAGTAGTAAAAGGTCTTTTGGAAAAACTCAAAACAGATCCTCGGCAGCACATTGTGTTTTTTGATAATTTTTTTACCAGTTTTACTTTACTACGTGACTTACGCGACTCGGGCTACCGTGCCACAGGCACTGTCCGTGAAGGAAGAACTGGTAAATGCCCTCTTCTACCAGTCAAGGACATGAAGAAGAAAAATCGTGCTGATTATGATTATCGATTTGATACGGCAAATGAAATTCTTTTCGTGCGTTGGTTAGACAACAGCGTCTGTACTATGGGCACCAACTATGACACTGTTCTTCCTTTGGGAAAAGTAAAACGGTGGAACTCGGTGGAGAAAAGAAAAACCGATGTCAATATCCCAAATCTATTTGTGACCTATAATAAGGGCATGGGAGGAGTCGATCAAGCTGATCAATCGATATCTTTATATCGCACAGCAATACGCGGGAAGAAGTGGTGGTGGGTGTTATTCACTTATTTTCTGGACCTGTCTTTGAGCAATGCATGGCGTTTACAAATGCTGTGTTGTGAGGTAAAGATGGATCAGCTGCAATTTCGCCGTAGCATCGCAAGACACTATCTACGGCAAAATATGGAGACACCTGCTCGGCCATCAGCCTCTGTGGTCCCGTCACTGCAGTTTGATGGTCGTGGTCATTACCCGGAAAAGCTGACAAAGCAGTTGCGGTGTGCTGTTTGCCATCTTAGAGCTCGTTGGCAATGCAAAAAGTGTCAAAAAACATTATGTGTTGAGAGGCCATGTTTTGAAAATTTTCATAGTGAATGAGCCCAGTGTACCCATTTGAGTACGGCATTTTTTTTCTTACTAAATAAAAAAAAATTACAAAAATTCCTTGCTTTTTTATTAAAACCCCTTATTATCCCCTATTATACACAGTTTATTTAATTTTCCTATGACCACTTTAGGTTTGGGCACAAATGGGTTAATTTAGGAGCAAAATCTAGATTTTTTAGCTTTTTAGAAGCAAACCATAGACATTTGTGATTCAGAGATTTATTGATTCTATATTTGAATTCGTTGTGTATGTAATCTATACTAATAAAGGTGAAGTTTTTATTTAGTTTTGATTATTGTGTGTTTGTTTGAATGCGCTTATCTCAAAAATTATCAATCCGACTTGAATGATTCTTTTTGGAATAGATAGCCACATTCATTAGAAAGGTTATAAGCTATTTTTCATCCTGAAAATCCCGCGGGATCGGGCATAACGCGGGTAAAACCCTTAGTAGAATATAATCAAGTTTAGGAGTTTGTCTCTTGTTTGGTTTATTTGAATGCTTCTATCTTTGGAACTACTAGAGGGATTTTCAAAAAAAGTTTTGTATTTGATTGCCACATTCAAAAGAAAGTTTATAAGCTACTTTTTATCCCGAAATTCTCCCTGCAACGGGTATAATGCAGGTATAACCACGGGGCTAGTCGATACATATTTATAATCGACTGGTAATAAGGTTCTATATTTAAACTTGTTATTAATCTAAAAATAACCTCCTTTTTTGTGAAAACTTTTTGTGCATACTTTTTGCCATATTTGGGATTGACACCTATCAATAAATAAGAGATTATAATGGATTAAATTCTTCATTATTTTCAACGGAAAAGTTTACAAATTACAGCTAACATTTTGGTACATTGTATCTTTTGATTTGATTAAATTTGTTAAATAAAATAAAAAAAAATTGTTTTCTTTAACACCTTATCACATTAAATTATCCACACTGAAGGAATTTTAAGTAGGTATTAAACATAAATCCTACCAATATTATAAATGCGAAAGTTTCTGAGGATATGTGTATGTTTGTTACTCTTTCACGCAAAAACTACAAAACGGATTTGGATGAAACTTTACAGTAATATAGGTTACACATCAGAATAACACATGGGATACATTTTATCCACAAGAAAGGCCACAATGCGGGCATTATAATAGCGTAACTAAATATGTACGAAACATCAAATCTTTGACACTGAACCAGTATTGCGTAACTCTAAAAAGCAATAAATCATAATATTAGTGGTTTTAAACAAACAACCAGGTGTAAAGACCGACGCTAATACACTAATAAACTAATAATAAACAAGATTTTGGCTCAGACCCAGATGAAGGGATACCGTACTAATATCAAGCAGAATTTCTGCAAAAAGTTTGCATTTGATACCAACCTTTTTGAACCAAATTGAAAAAGTTAAAACCTCTTTTTTAGACTTTTGCGTAATTGTAACGGTTTTTAGAGAAACAAATATTATTTTATACCTGTGGGTGTCTGTCTGTTTGTCACAGGACTAGGAGGAGTTCTAATGACTGTTAGTCATAGTTTTTTTTAGTTTTTTAGCTAATGAACAACAATAGAATCAGTTTTTTTTTAAATAGCGATTTTAATGCTTTTTTGTATTTAAAACTTAGTTATATAAAGTTTATTTTGCATATTTAAACTTAATCTGAGACTTTTGTTGACACAATAGTCGGGATTTCCGAACAAAAACGTGTTAAGTAACTTTTAATTATTCTTTTTTTTTGAGTTAGTCCATTTTGTTATAGTTCGGTCGAAGTTCATTGTCTTAAGTTTAAAACAAAAGGAAGCTAGCTAAACAATTTGAATTTAGAAACTGTTCTACTTGCTTTACTTTTAATACCTATTTTTAAATTTAGAATCATGTTCTTAACAATGAGTTGAATTACTTTTAATATTTTTAAATTTAGAATCATGTTCTTAAAATTGCCTTACTTTAAATACTTTTAAAGTAACTTTGCATTGCCATAAAGCTGTCGAAACACATAGTTCACGTTTACTTAACATAGCCCTGATATCATTACAGTGTCGAAAGTGTTCACTTTCGTTTTTTTGTAACACGAACAACAGACTATCTATCAAAAACATCTTTTAGAATTAATGTACGCTTACTCTTTGCATTTATTTCGAAACCGGTTCGCCTTGGGTTTGGTTTGCATCCTGAAGTACCAGGCGAGCAGAAGTATTGAAGAGTGTTGCACTTACCGATTTGATATTGTTCGAAGTCCAGGCCGCCTGCAGAATACAAGCAGAGCTAGCGAGTTGGCTGCAGTTGAGACGAGGAACAGCGCTAGGAGAATGATCTCCTCCACTAATCTATCTCTCGCATCCATCATCGCTTGTCCAGCAGACAACAAAGGTGATAGTTCCATATAAATTTCATCACTAACACAATCCAACACTAAACAGTTACACTGCAATTTGTCAGTCGCGTAAAGTTTATTTTTTGGAACACGCAGCGAAATCACTGCGTCTTTCCCTCACAGCTGCTAAGTGACAACTGACTGAGAACGTTCGAAGTTCGAAATACTCGAGGCGGTACACAGAATTACACGTAGTTACTATAGGCACTGCCGTCACAGAATACTTAGCACTTACTACGGCTATTCTTAGCACAGAATACAGCATAGTTTCTATCGCGATTTTTTCCATTGAATATGGTATAGTAACTATGGGTTCTCTGTCCATAGAATACTATATAGTTAGTAATGGCGTCACAGTATATTATGAGGTTAATTAAATAGTACCTCTAGGACACAGAATATAACGTCGATAGCAAGAAAACATGTTGTCATAGATTAATGACATAAGCTACTAAGAAAATGAATTTATTTTACTTTAGTGACGTATTTTCGATTGGGAATTTCAAAATGGTTTAACAGATTACGGCAAAGTCAGTTATTAATATTATTAAAAGTAGGTATAACATTCGAATGATTTGATAGAGGGGATTTTGTCTGACACCGAAAATGGTATATTTTGAAAATAACGAGATCGTGTTTAATATTTTTTTTCAAAATGTACCTATACCGAAACGATTATAACATTGTTATCATTATATGACTTTTTGTTCAAAAAAGCAACTATACTACATATATCTCCAACTATGTACTTAATACGAGGGCGGGTCAATAAGTCCGTGACTTTTGCAATAAAAGACAGATTTTTTTATTAAAAATATATTTTATTTTTCAACGTAGTCTCCCTTGAGCTCTATACACTTTGTCCAACGCTTCTCCAATTTTTTTATCCCTTCCAAAAAATATGATTTGTCGAGGTCGTCAAAATAGGCCTTTGTTTGCGAGATGACTTCATTATTGGAGTCAAATCTTTTTCCACCAAGCCATTTCTTCAGGTTTGGGAACAAGAAGTAGTCGCTCGGAGCCAAATCTGGAGAATAGGGCGGATGAGGGAGCAATTCATAGCCCAATTCATGGATTTTGGCCATGGCAATTGCACATGTGTGCACCCTTGCATTGTCTTGGTGGAAAAGAACTTTTTTCTTGGCCAAATGAGGTCGGTTTCTTTTTAAATCGTCATTGAATCGGTCCAATAAGTTGGCATAATATTCCCCATTGATTGTTCTTCCCTTTTGAAGGTAGTCAATGTGGATTATCCCGCGTGCATCCCAAAAAACAGTCGCCATAACTTTATTGGCCGACAATCCCACCTTGGCCTTCTTTGGCGCCGATTCACCCTTGGAAACCCACTGTTTTGACTGTTGTTTGGTCTCTGGTGTGTTGTGATGGATCCACGTTTCGTCCACGGTTACAAAACGGCGCAAAAACTCCTCCATATTACGATTAAACAATGCTAAACCTTCCTGTGAAGTTGTTACACGATTGCGTTTGTGGTCGACTGTGAGCAAACGCGGCACCCATCTTGCGGACAGCTTTCTCATGCCTAAGTGATCATTCAAAATTGAAACCACTGAGCCATGCGAGATCCCTACTTCTTCCACAATCTCTCGCACTTTCAGTCTTCGGTCGGCCAACACCATATCGTGAATTTTTTCGAATGTTTTGGGTGTAGAGACCTCAACTGGGCGTCCAGGACGCTCGGCATCTTTAGTGCTTGTACGGCCACAACGAAATTCAGTAAACCACTTTTTTACCATGGAAATCGATGGTGCAGAGTCCCCATAGTATTTATCAAGCTTTGCCTTGGTCTCGGTAATGGTTTTTTTTCGCAAGAAATAATGCTTAATAAGCACACGAAATTCACTTTTGTCCATTTTCTCGTCAAATTAGTGAGTAGTCTGATAAAGATAGCTGTAAAACACAAACTAACTGACGCAGCAAGTTCAAATTTTCAGAGGAGTCAACTGACAGATGCCTGTTGACGGGACCAGTATTATTGTTTCAGTAAAGAGGTCGGAAATTCAAAAAGTCACGGACTTATTGACCCGCCCTCGTACCTATATGTTTTGGAAAAGGAAAATTTTAATACTTTAAGCAATATGTAATGTATGAAAAACTAAACTCGCCGCGCGGTGTTACCCGCGTTGTACCCGTTCCCGCGGGAATTTCGGGATAAAATGTATTATTCAACTATTAATTGAAACGTACATTAATGCCATTATTATTAATTTAAACGGGAACTTACGTACGACGGAGGCTACTTCACCCACCTCCTGATGAAGGTCACCGTACGTGACCGAAACGTGTTGAGGAACTCTCAACAGTAGCCTCCGTCGTACGTAAGTTCCCGTTTAAATAAATAAAAATGTATTATTCATCATACCTACCTATATTATTACAACTAGCAGCGCCCCGCGGTTTTACCCGCGTTGTGCTCGTGCCCGTGGGAATTTCGGGAATTTTTTTACATAAAAACCTTCCTCTTGAATCACTCTACCTATTACAAAAAACCGCATCAAAATCCGTTGCGTAATTTTAAAGATTTAAGCATACAGACAGACAAACAGTGTGACAGACACGAAAAAGAGACGACTTTATTTTATACTATGTAGTGATGTATGACCTATATTACTGTAAAGTTTCATATAAAAAGGCGTCTGAAAACCAGCTGTACCGAGACTACGGCCTCGGTACAGCATTAGCTGAGACGCCTCCTATTCCTACATTTTTTAATTCTTTTTATTTTAATTTTGTACTTTGTCTTTTCGTATTCTTGTAATTGTAGCAATAAATGATTATTTTATTTTATTTTTATTTTTTAAATCCGTCGGGAATTTTTTGCGTGAAAGAGTAACAAACCTACATATTATCATCCTCACAAACATTCTCATTTATATATTAGTAGGATTAGGATTTCGTCAATTAGTTAATTGTCGTCTTAATGGGCGTTTCTGAGTGCGGCATTTAGTATTAAATCCGTGAGATCAGAAGTCTAGGACTTGCGTAATATATCACAGTGCTATCTTATCTCAGGACTTAGTTAAGCTTCTAATTCCTAGGATTTATCTGAAGTAGGTCTACCGTAAGCATGTTAGTCATTGATGATACTTTTTCATAATTATTTGTAGTTAAAACTCCTTTTATATTTCGTACCATGCCCCGCGATTTAACCCGCCTTGTGCCCGTGAGGATATTTCGGGGTGAAAACGGGGTTTATCCTATCCTACTAATATTATAAATGCGAAAGTTTGGAAGGATGTATGTTTGTTATTCCTTCACGATAAAACTACTGGACGGATTTGGATGAAAAGTTACAGTTATTTAGGTTATTATAGCTCAGAATAACACATGGGATACATTTTATCCGGAAATTCCCGCGGCAACGTACAACGCGGGTAATACTGCAGGGCACGGTTAGTGTAAATATAAATGTACCTATATATTTATTTTATTTACAGCCTTTGGCGGCTCAATAACTCTGACACCAGGATTGTTCAGGTTGACCATCCACTTGATGAAGAAGAAGAAGCCGCCAAAATGTTACTTTTGTTATAAGCTAACAAAAGTATGACAATGTAAGGCTGTGTTAACTGAAGTAACGGACTTACTTATTCTTCTTCTTCTTCATCGAGTGGATGGTCAACCTGACCAATCCTGGTGTCAGAGTTATTGAGCCGCCAAAGGCCTCTGACATGGCTCATGTAACGACTACTATCCGTAGAAAGTAACCGGGACCGATGGTTTAACGTGCCCTCCGAAGAACGGAATCATCTTACTTTTCGGGCAATCAGGTGATTCAGCCTGCAATGCCCTAACCAAACTGAGGACAATATCTCACAAAGAGATTTTTGTGAGATATTGTCCCCACTGGGAATCGAACCCGGAACCTTCGGATCGTGAGCCAAGCGCTCAAACCACTAGACCACGGAGGCTGATAACGTAATAACAATGTAAGACTGTGTCAAGTCTAGTATCTAAGTCAAGTTATTAACAAAACATTTCCTTCAACCCGATAACCGGCGGCGTCAAAATACCGCCATAAAGAAACTATTTAACAAAAATCGTGACTGGAAGTCCTACTAATAATACATATAAGTACAAAACTTTGTAAGGATGTCTGTATGGATGTTAGGCTGAAAAAAACCACACTAATTATCAAGAAATTTCGAGTAATTTAGTCTAGCAGCGCCCCGCGGTTTTACCCGCGCTGTGCCCGTTCCCGTGGGAATTTCGGGAATTTTTTTACATAAAAACCTTCCTCTTGAATCACTCTATCTATTACAAAAAACCGCATCAAAATCCGTTGCGTAATTTTAAAGATTTAAGCATACAGACAAACAGACACGAAACAGAGACGACTTTATTTTATATGTAGTGAAGACCTAAAGTGTATCCGTAAACGTAATTTCAATTCTAAATTATTGTATTAATTTTTTTTTTACAAAAATTGTTAATGGCAGTAAACAGTAAAGTTCATTAGTACATTAATTTGCACGACACGTGCTGGGCTGCACGTGAGCGACAAGTGAGCGAGTGTTTCGCAATCAGTGGATCAATCATGCGCCCGCGCATGCGGCGCCGGCACTCATTGAACGGAATTGACAATGTATTGGATAATTTTTTAGGTATTTGTTGCTAGTGATTGACTGTAATATAAGCGTATTAAGAACATTTTAGCTATCAAATGGTTTGTCACTTTCTGACGTACGCAATTTTCCGAAGAGCAAAAGAGACAAAACACGTTTTCATTGAAGCTGCGGCTTGCTTAGCGTCCAGAACCTTGTGGCTTGCATAAGAGTAGCCGCGTTCGTTTCATTGTTTACCTTAGCGATGTTAGCTCATTGCGATTGTTAAGCAACGTGCAGCTCGACCCCTACTTGGATGGGTGGCCGATAGTTGCATTTCTATCTGACCGCTACCGTACTTCGGCACGTGAAATTGTCGGTCCCGGTTGTTACAATCGTCAGACCATGTCGGAGGCCTTTAGGCGGTCTAAAAAGTCCGACACCTACCTACTTCAACGTACTTTAGTACTACTATACAAGCCACAAGACAATCATTGCTTAGTGAAAATGATTTATATTAATCAACTCTATTTACACATACATAAGGGTGAGTTTCCTTTGAAGCGGAGGTGAGCTGTGCGAAGCTCAAACGACCAATCAAAACGAATTACGAAAATAATTTTTTCCAGCTAGTAAACTCGCTATTTAGTAGCTTGTAAACTCGCACAATGAAACAGCTATCTACATAACAAAGCTATGATAACAATCACATTACGACCCATTAAACGATATTAACACGACTACTATTTTAATATTGCGGAAGAATAAATAGCGCATAAGTATGCTGTATAATGTAGAAAATGTCCCTAATGGACCAATAGAAATAGCGCAGATTCGTTCGACATTCAAATTGGACGGTAATTCAGCATGCTTGGGATGCTAAGGGTTGAAATTATTGTTATTTGAATAGCTTTTTTATTATGATGCTTTCTTTAGTAGTCGCAGTTAGAAAATAATTAGTTGGATATGGACCAATCAATGTGAATAGTAGCAAGTTTGTATATACTAATACTAGCAGCGCCCCGCGGCTTTGCCCGCAATAAACCCGTTCCCGTAGGAATTTTCGAAAATCCTTTCTTAGTGTGCACTTACATACGTCACTTGAAGAACCTTCCTGCCAACATGTTTCTAGGTGTAGCGGTTGAGGCTGTGCGTTGATTATCAGTCAGTCAGTCAGGACTTTGAATATTATATATATAGACTAGCAGCGCCCCGCGGTTTTACCCGCGTTGTGCCCGTTCCCGTGGGAATATCGGGAATTTTTTTACATAAAAACCTTCCTCTTGAATCACTCTACCTATTACAAAAAACCGCATCAAAATCCGTTGCGTAATTTTAAAGATTTAAGCATACAGACAAACAGACTAACAAACAGACAAAAATAGCGACTTTGTTTTATACTATGTAATGATTAGGAAGAGGTAACATTTTTAATTTTCTTTGTATGTTCGAGGTAATCTCGAGTATTACTCGTCTGATTTCAATAATTATTTTTGTAATAGATAGCCACATTCAGCACGAAAGTTATAGACTATTTTTCATCACTAAATTCCCATGGGAACGGGCACTACGCGGGTAAAACCGCGGGGCGCTGCTGGTCCTGTGATATAATATATGTTTCGACATTTTTGTGCATACTAAATTGATAGAAGATACATTATGTTAAAAACTTCATAGCTGTAAACTATAAAAATCAAATCCCACTAATATTATAAATGCGATAGTTTGCGAGGATAGATGTATGTATGTATGTTTGTTACTCTTTCACGAAAAAAACACTGGACGGATTTGGATGAAACTTTACAGTAATATAGGATATACATCAGAATAGTATATGGGATACATTTCATCCCGAATTGCCCACGGGAACGGATATAACGTGGGCCACTGCTCGAAAATACATAAACAATAGAATTATCTCACAAGGATATGAACTCTACTAGTTGTCTATCACGGAAGTACCCTCTAATGTGATGTTGGAAAATTTGACGGTTCCATTTTCCTGACTCTATCTTACGTTTTAGATGTAAGTTTCCATCTACGTGCGTTTAGGTTCCGCGTACGTGTGAACTGTCAGATTGTGTTACTGTGACATTAATTACGATATTAATTTACTTATTACTAATCTAAACTAATATTATGAACAGGTAAAATTTGTTTTGTTAGTTTGTGTGTTTGTATTTTCGAGCTACCCTCGGAAATTATCTCTGATCTGATTTGAATAATTCTTTTTGTAATAGATAGCAACATTCAACGGGAAGGTTATAGGCTATTTTTCATCCCGAAATTCACATGGGAACGGGTACAACGCGGGTAACACCACGAGGTGCGGCAAGTCTTACATATAGAAAAAGTCCCTTAAAGCTGTCTGTCTCTATGTAATTGATTTTCTGGAAAACTACTGAACGGATTTTCATATAATTTTCACAAATATACAGAATGTTTCAAGAGGAAGGTTTGTGTCTACTTTTAATACCAAAAATTTCACAAGAACTTGATTTGATTTTGGTTTCACCGGAACGTCTACCACAAGGACTACCCGTCCAAATCGAATAATATTTTGTGTATTAGATAGCCACAATGAAGAGAAGGGTAGCTAGAGATATTTCTTATCCCGAAATTCCCACGGGAACAGATATAACAATAATAACAAATACAATCGTTATCACTATTTATTTATTTATTTTATTGCACAAATCAAAGTACAACCCTTACACCCAATAGTGCAAACAAATTATCTCTTAATCTAGGTTGCATCCCAAAATATCCATTCCTATTATATAAGAATCCCATTTAAAAAAATATCAATGTTGCATTTGACAAGAATATAATGCCAAATATTGTTCTAATAAAATCACGTTTGACAAATGACGTTATAGTCATTACTCATTTCAAAGAATTCGAGTAACATGACCCGTTAGACGCCCTCTAACGCCCATTACAAGTACTGATAATCAGGTATGCGTGATGCATTTGTTTTCAATTGGAATCTACGCAATTTTATTATTAACTAGCAGCGCCCCGCGGTTTTACCCGCATTGTGCCCGTTCCCGTGGGAATTTCGGGAATTTTTTTACATAAAATCCTTCCTCTTGAATCACTCTACCTATTACAAAAAACCGCATCAAAATCCGTTGCGTAATTTTAAAGATTTAAGCATACAGACAAACAGACACGAAACAGAGACGACTTTATTTTATACTAGCAGCGCCCCGCGGTTTTACCCGCATTGTGCCCGTTCCCGTGGGAATTTCGGGATTTTTTTTACATAAAAGCCTTTCTCTTGAATCACTCTACCTATTACAAAAAACCGCATCAAAATCCGTTGCGTAATTTTAAAGATTTAAGCATACAGACAGACAAACAGATGACAAACAGACGCGACTTTGTTTTATATTATGAAATGATGATACAAACCTTTATTTCTCCTCACTGTACTGATATATCTTCAGGGAGATGAGAGTCCTTTGCCCAGCTGTGAGACATTACAGGCTAATACTTATACTGTATATACTCGTACTTAGGGTCTTATTCATAAACGCTTACTAGCAGCATTTTAGCTATCAAATGGTTTGTCCCTTTCTGACATACGCTGTTTTCCAAAGAGCAAAAGAGACAAAACACTCATTATCATTGTTTTAGTTAGAGAGCGTTTACGAAAAGGCAGTTTTAGTATACGTAAGTCCGTTCCGTCAGTAATTAAATCGACGCATTAAATATTTTGAAAAAGTCCGTAATGACGTGTTAACCATTAAGGTTTTTTAAATAAAATATTTTAATTCTTATCTTTACCTTTTAAGGAGTTTTTAATGACACATTAATTAAAGAAAGACAAGTGATTATTGAGTTAAGAACTTCCTATTATTTGTTGTTAACACCTGAACAATAAGGAACCCTTTCTACTAGAGTTAAGCTATGCTATACTCTATTTTTTCTTACTTGCCCCAAAATGTGGAGCAATGTCGTCAATTTTTCAGCCGAAGACGATTGCTCCTGAAGAGAAAAAAGGTTTAGTGATTTTATTTCATTCTTACCCTATCTCTAAACCTTTTTCTTCTTTGGATGAAACTTTACAGTAATATGGGTTATATATCAGAATAACACATGGGATACATTTTATCCCTAAGGGTCAACACCGTTAAGCTTGCGCCAGGCGCGTGCGCCCGCCGCGTCCTCACGCGGCGGTTCACTTTTGTATGACACCGCACGCGACGGGCGCACGCGACGGTTCACTTTTGTATGAAGCCACACGCGGCGGGCGCCCGTGACGGTTCACTTTTGTATGGAACCGCGTCATAGGCGACGATTACACGTAAAGTATTTACTGTGATCCGTCAATACAGTATTTATTGATGGATTTCAGTATTTACTGATGGATTAATACACCAGCCTACACGTACAGTATTTATTACGTCAGTATTGTGTCCGGTCTCCTGCTGTTTACACGTCTAAAATGGATCACGATCATAATCCGACGGATCATCATTACAGAATCAAGAAATCTAGAAATCCATCAATAAATACTGTCATCCATCAATACATTAGGTTACACGTTCAGTAAATACCACGATACGTCATATTTACTGATGGATCACAGTAAATACTTTACGTGTAATCGTCGCCTAACGCAGCGTCGACCCTAAATTACACACAACGGTACAACGCGGGTAACACCGCGGACCGCTACTAGTATATAATATAAAACAGTTAACACCAAAATATACGAAAATTACAGTTTTCAGTCGTCTTCCTGTCCAACTGTAATATAACAGTTCTTGATTCTGTGTCACGGACTGCATAATGTATTTTTCCCAAAATCTCGTTTTTGGGTCGCCACCGTCTAGGTAGATTTGATTCAGTAATTTCTGGAGCTAAGAAAACACAGGTTGAAATATTAGCATGTATATTTTTTAAACCCCGACGCAAAAGAGGGGTATTATAACTTTGATAAACATAGGAGTAAGATGATTCCGTGCTTCGGAGGGCACGTTAAGCCGTTTCGGTCCCGGTTACTCTCTACGGATAGTAGTCGTTACATGAGCCATGTCAGAGGCCTTTGGCGGCTCAATAACTCTGACACCAGTATTGGTCAGGTTGACTCCACTCGATGAAGAAGAAGATAACTTTGATGGCCATCTCGTATATAAAACGTTTATTAAATCGACACTTAATTAATTGTCTTAATAACTAAACTAACTTTGTCCGGGTAATATATCGCTATCACTACATAGTATAAAACAAAGTCGCTACTTTTGTCTGTTTGTTTGTCTGTATGCTTAAATCTTTAAAATTACGCAACGGATTTTGATGCGGTTTTTTGTAATAGGTAGAGTAATTCAAGAGGAAGGTTTATATGTATAAAAATTCCCGAAATTCCCACGGGAACGGGTACAACGCGGGTAAAACCGCGGGGCGCTGCTAGTATTATATATGAGGGGTTAATATAACGCCTTGATGATCTAATGGTATGTGCACTCGCTTGCCAAATCTGAGGTCTTGGGTTCAATTCCCGGGTCGAGCGAAAAACATGTTTCCTACTTTTCATGCTCGAGTTTCCGTTCACCAACCCGCATTAGACAAGCGTGGCCTAATCCTCCTCACTGTACTGATATCTTCAGTGAGATGAGAGGCCCTTGCCCAACAGTGGGACAATACAGGCTGATACTTATTCTATTTATATATTTATAAAAGACTTCTATTATTATTAATTTTCATTACATAATATATTTATATTTATGCAACAATTTTGTTTAATTAACTTTATTGTTTTCTCTGTTTATCATTGTTATGTAAGGTGTATTTATCATAATAATTACATAATACACATGTCAAGGTATTCAAGGTATTTTTCTATAGTTACTAGCCAAGACCGCGGTTTTACCCGCATAACAAGCCCGTTGGCACAGTGGCAGTGGGAGCGCTTACTGTGTCGGGGGTAGCGGGCTTGATTCAACGGAGTAACAATATGTGAAGACATAGTTGTTGGCGACGACGTCTGGGTGTCAATAATGTATTCTTATAAAGTATTTGTGTATGTATATCCGGTGTTGCAACGTCGAATTATTAAATAAATAAATACACTGCACAAATTATATTAATAGCAATATGGGTTTCTCTATCAAAGCTCTCGGGAAAAGTAGAGATTTATATTTTCACTTGTATGAAAAACATTAAAAATAAACTTACATACAAAACCATGTCAAAAGTTAATCTGTAATTTGAGATATTCAATCGATTCGAAGAGTAGTCTAGATTCTAGATCTAGAAACTAAAAACATTACTGTCTTTAGACCACCTTCTTTGACACAAAGCTGTCTATCGCCAGTCTAACAAAACAACAATTGCCACTACAAATTGAGTCTTACTGACAAAAAAATCAATTAGACATCTTGTCTCTAGTGTCCTTCATAGACTGTTATAGAGCATAGAATAGTCTAACAGAGTGTAGTCTAACAGAGTGTAGTCTAACATAGTGCAGTCTAACCGAGTGCTGTCTAACAGAGTGCAGTCTAACAGAATGCAGTCAAACAGAGTACAGTCTAATAGAAAACAGTCTAACAAAAAAACCGTTTACCATAAAACAGTCTAACGACAGTCAGAACTAAGGTCTGCGAACTCTTACACGAGTTTTTGTTTTAAATTCATGCAAAGAAATAGAGAAACAATAAATAAAACTAAATAGTTCAAGTTTACGCCTTGAATATAACACTCGGTGTTAAATTTCATTCAAGTGCTACAAAATATAAATAAGAGGTGGTTTACATGAGGTCCAATTAGCGACTTGGTTGGAGAGGCGAAACTCGCAACTTTACAGAGATATTTCAATAACGCATGGTCACATTAGCGCCGATAAATGTATTTTTTTACAAAGATGTTATTTTATTTCAGTGTGTTTATAAGCCCGCCCTAATGCGTTAAATTGCTAAAACATTACGGCAAGCCCGTTGGCACAGTGACAGTGAGAGCGCTTACTGTGTCGGGGTAGCGGGTTCGAGTTAACGGAGTCAACAATATGTGCAGACATATTTGTTGGCGATGACGTCTGGGTGTCAATTATATATTCTTATAAATTATTTGTGTATGTATATGTAGTAGTATCAGTGAGTTAAATTCCATAATACAAGCTTAGAGCTTACTTTGGGTCTAATTAACCGTGTGTGAATTTGTCCGGGTATAAATTATGTATTATGTATTACGAAGTCTCAGAGTTTAGCGCATTAAAACAAACAAACAAAATCTTACGCTGTATTATAGAGGTATCGATAACTATGTGGAATTACATTCACTTAAATGGTACATTAATTTCACATCGAACTACTGTCGAACTGTATCTGTATGTTGTAATACTTATGTATATATGTAACTGTATGTCGAACTGAACATCGATCTGTATGTCAAATGGAAACATCGCCAATGCAATATATCTCCTAAAAGCTTCCGAATATTTTACCTTCGAAAAAACGAACTGTGCAGTGTCCAACCTCATGTAAACGAACTCTTATACCATGTCATTCGAAATACGATAAAATAGTGACATACGTAACTATTAATAGTACATACAATGCGAACTGTTAATTTGTCTGTTCAGCAAACGTGACTGTCAGTCGAGATTTAGAAATGAAACTCATTTTGACGTTACGTTTCAATTTAAAAGGTTTTATTTAGAAGAAGTTTTCAAAATTTCTTAAGTCATAGATAAGACACTCGTAATTATCCAGGTTATCAATTTTGTAGCGCTTGTGACGTAGTTTGACTATGTTAGTTCATTGCAATTGTTAAGCAACGGCAGCTCGGCCCCTACTTAGATGGGTGGTCGATAGTGGCATTTCTATCTGAGCGCTACCGTAGGGCACGTTAAGCAGTCGGTCATCGTCAGAACTTGTGGGAGGCCTTTAGGCGGTCTAAAAACTTTGACACCAGGGTTGGCCACTGACCTTCTCGAAATGAATGAATGAGGTCACCAATTAAGGATGCGTTTCCATTGAAGCGGAGTGGAGCTGGGTGGAGATCGACCAATCACAACGCATCCCAAAAGATTTTAATAAATACTTTTTATTCTTAGAAACATATATTATAACTAGCAGCGCCCCGCGGTTTCACCCGCGTTGTACCCGTTCCCGCAGGAATTTCGCGATAAAAATTAGCCTACGGCCTTTCTCAGGCTCTGGACTAACTGTGTACCTAATTTCATTCAAATCGGTTCAGTAGTTTTGGCGTGAAAGCGTAACAGACAGACAGACAGAGTTACTTTCGCATTTATAATATTAATTAGGATTAAAAACGATAAGGGTGCGTGCTAAGTTTATGCTGTTAGTCCTTTTTATAATAACGCTGTAAAATGTAATGAAATAATGTTATCTAAGGTTGTATTGCTTTATTAATGTTGTACACTGACTGATACTGACGTCACCAAATTGGCCCCAATGGAAGATCAGCGCCAGCGTTAGCTAGCATGCTGAATTGGGGACCATTTCACAACATGATTTAATTTATAATTTTTGTACTTTTTCCGTGTTTTCTTTCTTATTTACTTTCTTATTTTTGTACTAGCAGCGCCCCGCGGTTTTACCCGCGTTGTGCCCGTTCCCGTGGGAATTTCGGGATTTTTTTTACATAAAAACCTTCCTCTTGAATCATTCTACCTATTACAAAAAACCGCATCAAAATCCGTTGCGTAATTTTAAAGATTTAAGCATACAGACAAACAGACAAACAGACGCGACTTTGTTTTATACTATGTAGTGATATGATATCGTCTCTTTTATGTTGTGAATAAACTATTTCTATTCTATTCTATTCTATTCTATTCTATTCTCTATTGAAGCGGAGTGGAGCTGGGCGGAGATCGATCGACCAATCACAAAGCATTGTAATTGTCAAACAAGGCATTGACGTTGTCAAAATCTTTTCGTAAAGCGTTGTGTTTGGTAGATTGTGGTGACAACACGATGGTAGTGGCATGTGCACTCGCCTGCCAAGACTGAGGTCCTCGGTTCCATTCTCGGGTCGAGCAATGACATGTTCTCTAGTTTTCAAACATGGCTCGGGTTTCAGATCCCCAACCCGCATTAGGCAAGCGTGGTGATTACACCTTCCTTACTGTACTGATATCTTCGGTGAAATGAGAGGTTTTAGACCAGCTGTGGGATATTACAGATATTATAATACATTACTTCATTCACTGTCAACGATTATGCACCAGACATGACCATAAATCGATCATAAACAAAATCATTATTTTTTTAAATCCATAGATGAGATTATAGTCCAATTAACTCAAAATACATTTTCAAACTTATTTTGGTGAAAAAATGCTTTTAACTGTGTTTACAGTCTGTGAATCAAAATTGTTTGAATCAGTCACTCATTGTGTTTGCTTTTCAAACTGTTTGATCGATTCAAGACA
This sequence comes from Cyclophora albipunctata, assembly GCA_963082685.1. Lineage (NCBI taxonomy): Eukaryota > Metazoa > Arthropoda > Insecta > Lepidoptera > Geometridae > Cyclophora > Cyclophora albipunctata. Next base: position 6,366,593 of record OY720133.1, read on the forward strand.
TTATTCTACCACATACTTTCTTTGAAGGTTAACCATAGAGTAAGTGGTGAGATGAGATGGTTCATAGACTGTGTTACATTGTCCATGGTTAAAAATAACGTCAATTACTTAAGTGTCGATATAATGGATGTCTCTGATTGAGGCAGTAAGTTCTTAATTCATTTATTATACAAGCCCGTTGGCACAGTGGCAGTGAGAGCGCTTACTGTGTCGGGGGTTGCGGGTTCGATTCAACGGAGTCAACAATATGTGCAGACATAGTTGTTGGCGACGACGTCTGGGTGTCAATTATATCTATACTAATATTATAAAGCTGAAGAGATTGTTTTGTTTGTTTGTTTGTTTGTTTGTTTGTTTAAACGCGCTAATCTCAGAAACTACTGAACCGATTTGAATAATTCTGTCACTGTTAGATAGTCTATTAATCGAGGAAGGCTATAGGCTACATTTTATCCCGGATTTCCTACGGGAACGGGCACAACGCGGGTAAAACCGCGGGGCGCTGCTAGTGTTCTTATAAAGTATTTGTGTATGTATATGTAGTAGTATCAGTGAATTAGATTCCATATGTAACACAAGTTTAGAGCTTACTTTGGGTCTAATTACCCGTGTGTGAATTTGTCCGGGTATATTTATTGGAACGAAGTTCCTTATCGCGCGTTGCGAAAGGGGGCTAGACGGAAAAAATTAAGACGAAAAGTTGTAACGACACTTTTTGCGTTAGAGAGAGACAGACAGAGAAACTCTCTCTCTCTTATAGAAAGCAAGCCAGATATTTTCGTTTCGTCTTTCTATTTCGCATTGAACAGTGTGGTGTCGCGACGATTATTTTTTGTTGATACATAATAAATAAACTTCGTTCTATCCGGGTGTCCCTTGACAACTCTCAAGTTTTTTATTATTCAATCATTTATATATTTTCATTTATGTTTTTACTCCGGTCTTCCGTGATCGATTTTGTAACGTTTACTCTACGAAAAACCCGCAATAATATTTACTTGCACCTTTTTAGTGAGTAATGTACGTGTAAGTGATTAGACTGATTGATATTTCAATGAAAGCGATGTTTAGGTCTGACCAAGGGTGCGAGATTCGGTTCCTGGTAAAAAGCAAAAATAGCAAAGTATACTAATGACTACTTTTTATTTTTAGAAACATATATTAAAACTAGCAGTGCCCCGCTGTTTCACCCGTGTTGTATGGGTTCCCGCAAGAATTTCGCGATAAAAAGTAGCCTAAGTGCTTGCCCACGTTGAAAGCGCGGGCGCGGGCGCGGTGGAGGGCGCGGGAAACATTGCGAGCTCGTGTTCACGTTAACCGCCAGGCGTTCGCGCGAATGTGACGTTTTGTCAGAGGTCGTAAACATATCAGGAAACATTATACTAAATGAAACGGGTCTGTATCGCGGTGAGTTCACACTAAATGTTGTCTATTCGTTTCTAAGTGACAGGAGTAATTTTAAATATTTGTATATATAGACCTTCCGCTGTCACTCAATTTAGATCTCATTTAAGTAAACTATTATTAGAAAATTTTTATTATTCTGTCTCAGATTTCCTAAATGATTCCTGTTTATAGTTATTTCATAGTTGTTTGTATATTTTATAGTTGTTTATGGTTAGTTATGTTTATGTTTTTTATTTTTATATAATAATATTATTACATAATTAGTTACTTTATGGTTACGTTATAAGTTTCTTCTTTAAATTCGTATGCCAAAAGGCGGAATATGAGTTTAAAAAAAACAATGTAACCCGTATTCGAACAAATAAATAATTTTGATTTGATTTGATTTGATTCAGTCCTGATTTTAGTAATAAGTCCATGGGTTGAACTTACCTGACGTCGCGAGTAAATCGCGCGCGCCACCGCGCTAGTTTGACGTGAACACACACAAACGTCTCAAGCGTTTGAAATTGGAGCGAGCCAGTGGTCCGATTTTGCAAAGTTGGGACATAGGGCTTCAAAATCATTTTTTTGTATTCTTTGCATGGAAACAAACATTTTATGTTCCAATTGGAAAACTATCAGAAGAAGCTGCAGAGTCTAGAAACAAAGATTTCAGAAGGTACCGTGAAAGTCATTCACGTAAAATTAACCGGACTGCTTGTAATCAGGATATTATTAATAACTTGTTGATTAGTTCTGATCCCTATATATCAACAAAGAGGCATAAAATAATTCGTGTACATAAAATGCTTTCAGAAGACGCGAAAGCATTGCTATTACCTGATAGTTTTGATAAAGATGATGAGCAAGAAAACATTGAATTTATAAATGTAGAAACTATCATCGAAGGACAATGACAGGAAAATTTGATTTGTGTAATTTACTTTTTTTAAGTGCTTGTTTTTAAGTCTGTGTGAGTGGAATATGCCTCTTGGGGACACCACTTAAAAAAAACGCACTTTATTCTCTACCTCTGGGGTGGTGTGGAAATGAGAATGAAAAGTGAAATTTCTCAAAAATCGGGGCAAATCGAGGGTTGGCATATAGCTTTTAATTTAGCACTAAAATAGTGTTATCCAAATCTGAAAACCATATTTTGAGACATTTTGAGACTTTCAAGATATTCGAAATAATGTGTTTTTTTTCCATACAAAAAATAATTCAATGACGTATATCTCGAAAAATATAAGGTTTTATCAAAAATTACCATCTATAAAAACATCTTGTATTTAATAGCAAAACCCAAATATGCAATAAAAATATTAAAAATACGAAGTCAATTTTCGCGATTGCCTATGTCCACTACGAGCGATTTTCGGACCAATGTGGAGCGCGCCGCGCGCGCTAGTCGCTAGTTAGCTCGCTACTTACACCGCACTCGCGTTTTGAACGTGAACACTTGGATATCACGTCATATGTTTGATATTTCGTGACCGCGCCCGCCACCGCGCCCGCGCTTTCAACGTGGGCAAGCACTATGTCCTTTCTCAGGCTCTGGACTAAATGTGTACCAAATTTCATTCAAATCGGTTTAGTAGTTTTGGCATGAAAGCGTAATAGACAGACAGACAGACAGAGTTACTTTCGCATTTATAATATAATAATAAATAATAAATAATAATAATATAATATATAATAATTAGGATTAGGATTAAAAACGATAAGGGTAAGTCTCCATTGAAGCGAAGCGGAGCTGTGCGGAGCTCAACTGCCATCACAATGCATTACCAAAAGATTTTGACAATGTCAATGAGTTGTTTGACAATCTCAACGCGCTGTGCTTGGTGAATCGGACGCATTACGAAAACATTTTGACAATGTCAATGCGTTGTTTGACGCGCTGTGATTGGTGAATCGGGCTCCACACCGCTTCAATGGAAACACACCCTTACAGGAAATCGCTCACCGCATGAAATATGCAGGGACAGTAGTGTGTTTAATCGAGTTTTTAGACCGCCTAAAGGCCTCTGACATGGTCTAACGATTGACACAATCGGGACCCACTACGTGCCCTCCGAAGCACGGTAGCGCTCAGATAGAAATGCCACTATCGGCCACCCATCCAAGTAGAGAGCGAGCTGCACGTTGCTTAACAATCGCAATGATCCGACATAGCTTGGTAAAACTACGTCACAAGCGTTGCCCACGCATTCGTTTAATGTTACTTTGATTACAGCTTGTATTCGATGGAAAAGTTTTTCTATCGTAGTGGGTGTGTCTTTCAAAAAGATTTAATATTTAAAAATGTATAAAATTGATCGCGGTTGCATAAATAAATATTTATATTTGGACCAGGCCCCCGATGTACGCAGTTACATAGTTTATATAGTTTGTGCTATGACAATGTATATTTGGGAACGTAAAGGATGGTGCATACTTGAGTGTATTATCGCTATTGATTAGTACATTTCTTGATTAATACATTTTCTGTGATAGGAATAATCTAAACTGATATAATAAAGCTGAAGATTTTCATTTTTTGTTTGTTAACGCGCGTATCTCAGGAACTACCGGTCTGATTAGAATATTTCTTATTGTAATGAATAGCCACATTCAACGGAAAGTCTTCTTCTTCTTCTTCATCGAGTGGATGGTCAACCTGACCAATCCTGGTATCAGAGTTATTGAGCCGCCAAAGGCCTCTACTACTATCCGTAGAAAGTAACCGGGACTGACGGCTTAACTTGCTCTCTGAAGCACGGAATCGTCTTACATTTCAGGCAATCAGGTGATTCAGCCTGCAATGCCCTAACCAAACTGAGGGCAGTCTCACAAAGAGATTTTTGTGAGATATTGTCCCCACCGGGAATCGAACCCGGAACCTCCGGATCGTGAGCCAAGCGCTCAAACCACAAGACCACGGAGGCTGTACGGAAAGTCTATAGGTATTATTCATGCTGAAATTCCCACGGAAACGGGTACAAAGTGGGTAAAACACGGGGTACTGCTAGTATTAATTTAAATACAATATAAGAGTATACAGGGTGATTTCGGGGTCGTGATCCCAACCATTTTTTTCTGACTCAGTAAATAAATGATTGCGATGCTATCTGTATTTATTTTAATTTAAACAAAGATGATTCGTTACTTACGTATTTTTATTTAAAAATTATTATTGACTCAAAATGCGTGGTCACCCTACTTTTAATATTACTTGACATAAGTTTTCTTGGGAAATAGTAGGGTGACCATGATCTCGAATTATCGCAGTTTTTTTTGCTGACTAAATAAGTCGCTGGTGTACTGTTAGTCCTAACCTATCGTGATACTTAGGAGAAAGTAAGTTAAATGCTTCTTTCTTGCTCCACGACCCCGTAATCACCCTGTATACAATCTGAAATAGCAGTTTCTGGCAGGTTGGAAATCCTACTAATATTATAAATGTGGAAGTTTGTGAGGATGTATGTACAACTATTTGACGGATTTGGATGAATTTTTACAGTAATATAAGTTATACGTCAGAATAACACATGGAATACATTTCATCGCAAAATTCCCGCGGAAACATGTATAAGGCAGGTAACACCGCGAGCCACGGCTAGTTTAATTATATTTGCTCATTCCAATGTTACGCGACAGACAATACGCAGCTTATGTTCAGACCAATGTACACCTACCCTAAACACACCCCAATTTTTATTTTACTTTTGTAGACACAACTTATTAATATGAATTTCGTTCCATATTAAAACATTTAAAACATAACCTTGACCGTCAATGGAAATATATTTTTTGGTTATTTCTTAACTTATTCTAATATTTTTGTCTGTGAATATACTTCTGGTTTTTTTCTATAGATATTTTTGTTATTTGCCTTGACAACCAAATGCGTTAACTTTTTGCGCCTTGACAAACCCGTTGGCACAGTGGCAGAGAGCTTACTGTGTCGGGGGTTGCGGGTTCGATTCCCGCCCGGAGTCAACAATATGTGAAGACATAGTACATAGTAACTATTACTAAACTAACTATTCTATGAAATTTCGAGCACTTGCTGTTTGCAGTCAGCAGTTGCCTCCTGCTGCGGTCGCTAGTGAAACCAAACCTTTAGACGCTTAAACATTGAAATTAAAAATGATAAATAATTAACCCATTATCGCCCAGATTACTTGACCTCTTCCGAATTTGATGAAATTTTAATATATTGTTAATATAGGTTAGATTTATATGAAAACATCGAAATTTAAAAAAAAAATAATGTACTTTTGGAAATATGGGGTGATGCCATATTGCACCACTAGCCTAATATGTTGTCTTTTTATAAGCTACTACTACATTAGATATGCCTGAAACTTATGTAGTTATTATCTTGTCTATATATATTTTGGTAATTGAAACACAAATCCAGAAGGAACTTCTTTTATTATATATATAAATATGTCGGAGCGTGGCATCAGTGGCGCCACACCAGATAGCGGTTTATAACGTCACTACATTATTTTTAGTCTGTAGAAGTTTAAGAGTAGTTTGTAAATTCAGTTGACTGATGGAATCGGTAGTGTTGTTATTCCGTGACGTGAGTTCTACCTTCGTGGTGTAGTCTGTGGTATGAGAATAGACTATGTTAAGTCTGTGGTGTTACGCACTATGACAGATGACAGTTGTTCGATAGAGGGATGTGAGCTGGTTTGGTATTCTGTGGCAGTGAGTGAGGGAGTGAGTCTATGATAAGTAAAGATGGCGTACATTAGACGTGATGGGACGAATGGAGATGGTTGGATGGCGATTACATTGGAAGGTAGATTGGAGGAAGGATGTGTTGACGACATCACGATCGTATTGCGAATCGAGTATAGGATTAGGAAAAGATTCTATGGCGTGGACAGGACGACTATGGGGTGTAGGGAGGTCGTTTAGGTTCCATCAATTAATTGAATCTAGACGTATCCTAACTGTAATGTGTAATCCATGATGATCGTGTGTAAAATACAAGCAATGTCATTGTAATGAAGTCCTGTGAGTTATTATTTCAAGATCAAGACCTAGAAATCCTAAGATGTTGGATTGACAGTATAATGCTCGTGCTTATCCTGATGTGACATGTCCCCAATATCAAAAGTGGGGTAAATATCGCTGTTCAGCCGACATCAGAAGTGGGATCAAGATCGCTATTGCCCACCGAGCGTTCAGCAGAGAATGATCAAGATCGCTATTGCCCACCGTGCATCTAGCAGAGAATGATCAAGATCGCTATTGCCCACTGTGCTGAATATCATATCGCCATGGATTGTGTTCAAGATCAACCACGGAGCTAGGCTTATGATAAGATGAAAGAATATTGAGAGCTGCAAGCTGAGCTCGTTAGTGCATGTTATCGACGACGACGGCGACGACGACGGTGACAACGACGACGAGGAGATTGCACTGACCTGTACTATAGTGCGAGATTGAAATTCATGTACCTTCCCCTGGATTATGAAGCTCGTAGTATTCGGAGATATGGCTGAATCATCATTCCGCCAAAAGCGCTACTGTCATCCGCCAAAAGCGCTACTGTCATGCGCTTTACGTAATGTTTATTTTGCAATTGGTTATAAAACTTGGAATGTTCTGTGAGTATAGTTAGTTAGTTTTCTACTCTATTGTGGAGTTAAGAAGGTAATTATGAGCTTCCGAAAGAGTCAAGTATAATCTTGTACGTAATGTGATATGTTCTAATATGTTTTCTTATTTTCATGTTGGTTCAATGCTGGTAATTATTGTGAGCATTGATAAACCTCGTCCAGGGAAGAACGTGGTTCTCTTCTCAATCCTGTTACCTGAGGAATATGGGGGATTGCGGTAATGATTGGCATGAACTGGCGTATTGAAGTATCTTAGTTGGGAAATATCCGGTGAGCTATTTTGTGATATTTGAGTCAGTTAACATTGAGAGTTTTGTAGTGAATCTTCGTACCACTTGATAAAGTAGAAAGCTTATTGAAAGTATTTTGGATGTTTATCCAGTTGTAAAATATGAGAGTATGAGTAAGGGTTTCTATGTGACTTATTGAGTTCAATGTTCGAAGTCGGCGATGGTCTTGGTCTGGATTGACCGTACTGAGGAGTGGTCTGCTGAGACCGTGTGTTGTTGAGCAATGTGATTGCTCGTCGGCTGGTTGCCGTGACTAGACGTGACTAGACAAGCTTACTGTTACTTACTCATGGCTCATATTGTAATGTGCATTTGAGATTAATAGTCTATTGAAGTTAAAGTTGAAAATGACGAGGTACCTGGTATTCATGTGTTACATAGCATTGATGATTCCCGATTGATAATAATTGTAATTAACTTTTGATTGAAATCAAGAATTTTAAGGAAGAACAAGCTTCTTAATAGTCAGGTTGACCGAGCGAGTGCAAATTACTGTGGCCGCGAGGTTTAGAGGAAAACGAGTACACAATCTAATGTCATTGACTGGTATAGGAAAATGCCTGAAGGGCAAGTACCCATTGTTAGTGATTCTGAGCCTTGTGAGGATGAAATGTAGTCACTTTTGACTGTGTGGTAACTAGTTGTGCGTGTCCTCTTGAGTCTGGGTGGTCACGGGGATGATCACGGGTGGTCACTGGGATGACCACAGGAGTGACTGATCACAGGGATGATCAGGGCTATGGGTGATCACTGGGATGATCACGGGAGTGACTGATCACAGGGATGATCAGGGTCATGGGTGATCACTGGGATGATCACCGGAGTGACTGATCACAGGGATGATCAGGGCTATGGGTGATCACTGGGATGATCACGGGAGTGACTGATCACAGGGATGATCAGGGTCATGGGTGATCACTGGGATGATCACGGCCAGTCACAGGGATGACTGCGTATTAGGGCTACGGGGATAGCCGGACAATAGAGACACACACACGCACACACACTTGACTTTTACTTTAATTTGAGATTAATTTGATTTTTAATGGGTACTTGTGCCTGACGATGTTCTAGTATTATGTTGAGATAAGCAATGTGATTATGAACATTGAGATAGTTAAAATTGTTGATGGGAAAAGAATAATAGTTTGAGCTTTACTAAGTCTTTCGTTGAAGTAGTTAATTAGGTCAGGAGTGACCGAACGATGGTGATCGGTACACGTTGAAAGCTTTGAACTCTAAACGTACTTACAAGTATGCACACGATAGATTACGAAAGATGCCAGTAAGTCATGTACCAGTCGAAGTTGATGTTAATAGTGATCCTGATGAGGATAAGTAAACTTGTTTTGGTGGAAACTCGAGTAAGGGCTCTATCGGCCGTATTGTGTTGGACCGTACCAGAGGTTGTCGTGTAGCCGTAGCTCAGTAGAAATCGGTGTCTACATTGTAGTCCGTGAGTACGCGGTAGCAGGCAACTCTGGCGGAGGTCGGGTTCTGGAGGAACCATTGAGTCCAGGAGTAGACTCGGCGGCTGTGAGAGCAATTGCGATTGCTGGACGGCTCGAGAGCCGTGGCGATAGAGGGGCTTACTAGAGTGAAGTTTCGATTTGTGTGGTTAATTAAATTGTGTTAATTTGTTATTACAAGCGACAGTGGTACATGGCTCTGGTTGATATTTTTTACATGGCTCTGGTTGATATTGATCGTGTTAGGAAGATGCCTGTGGGGCAGGTAACAGCTGACTCAGACGAAGGTGGAGACAGTGAGGTTGATTAAGTTGTTGATTGTTACTGGTTTTATGTCGGTGGGTCAGTCTGAGACCGCACCAGAGTGCCGTAGCTGTAGCCCGTTAGAAATCGGTGTCTACTACTTGTAGTAGTCCGTGGGTAGGCAGTAGGCGGTAGCTCTGGTTAGTGTGGTCGGGTCTTGCCTGGTAGCGAAGACCGTAGAGTCATGGGACGACTCGGCATTCCGAAATGGAAGTGCATAAAGGGCAAATGCGTTTGCTAAATCTTGTGTTGTGACCACGAATAAAGCTCAGTAGTAAATCAATTGTGTTTAAATTGTTGGTTGTGTGTGAATAATGAACCAGAGTCTGTCACTGTTACTGGCCCCAGGGTTTTGGTAGATGAAACGTTATCATAATTTACTTTGTGATTTCTTACGCTATTTGATCATATTGTTAATCTGAATTTGAGTTGTTAGTAATCATAGTTAGTAATTTAAAAGAAAAACTATACAGTTACGAAGTTTCTTTATTTGAGCTGTTTGTAGAAATATGATTGGTCAGAAGTGGCCGAGGCGAACAAATACTCTCGTTGGTTATTTCTGTGCAGGTTAGCCAACACACGAGGACGTGTGCTAGCAGGATGGCCGTGTCGGAGCGTGGCATCAGTGGCGCCACACCAGATAGCGGTTTATAACGTCACTACATTATTTTTAGTCTGTAGAAGTTTAAGAGTAGTTTGTAAATTCAGTTGACTGATGGAATCGGTAGTGTTGTTATTCCGTGACGTGAGTTCTACCTTCGTGGTGTAGTCTGTGGTATGAGAATAGACTATGTTAAGTCTGTGGTGTTACGCACTATGACAGATGACAGTTGTTCGATAGAGGGATGTGAGCTGGTTTGGTATTCTGTGGCAGTGAGTGAGGGAGTGAGTCTATGATAAGTAAAGATGGCGTACATTAGACGTGATGGGACGAATGGAGATGGTTGGATGGCGATTACATTGGAAGGTAGATTGGAGGAAGGATGTGTTGACGACATCACGATCGTATTGCGAATCGAGTATAGGATTAGGAAAAGATTCTATGGCGTGGACAGGACGACTATGGGGTGTAGGGAGGTCGTTTAGGTTCCATCAATTAATTGAATCTAGACGTATCCTAACTGTAATGTGTAATCCATGATGATCGTGTGTAAAATACAAGCAATGTCATTGTAATGAAGTCCTGTGAGTTATTATTTCAAGATCAAGACCTAGAAATCCTAAGATGTTGGATTGACAGTATAATGCTCGTGCTTATCCTGATGTGACATGTCCCCAATATCAAAAGTGGGGTAAATATCGCTGTTCAGCCGACAAATAAGTAATAAAATTAATTATTTCATCGTATAATTTATTTCATACTACATATTTCAATTAATAATTTTCATCGTCTTCGTCTTCGAGAATAGCAAGTGCGTCGTGCAGTGTACAATTTCTGTAAGGGAAAAATAACTGTATGTAATAAAAAATAGCCTGGTAACAAACTAACGGACGGGCCAACAGACATTCATACTTACAGACCGAGACACAAACAAAGACACGTTCAGCCAAATACAGACAGACAGATATTCATACTGCGGGACTGACAGGTATATACAGAAAACAGACAGAGAGTCGATCACACATAAAAAAGGCATACGGCCAGACATACAGACAGACAGACAAACTGACTACAGATAGACATACTAAGAGACAGACATACCTACAGACATACCATTCACAGAAATTCAACAAAAAGTGATATTGTATTCGGCTAGAGATGCCATATTGCATCCACCGCATTTACAACTTCATAAAAACAAAATGGACACCAAATCACACTGTATTCAACTGTTTTCTTATTACATACTTTCATACGAACAAACCAAAACCGATAATAGCACGGAAAAGTACCAAAAACAATAAAAAAAATTACTTACTTGAAAATGGCATCCATGTTTTGGCGCAATTATTTTTACACTGAACTTCTCTTGACGATGGTGCATCCAAATCGGGCTGTAATTGGATAAAACAAAAACCAATCCGCAGCTTCGTCTCAATAGTAAATAAATAAATAAATAAATAATTCAAATCACATATGTTTTACCGAGAATGGCGCGATTATTTGAACTACTATTTAGTGATGCAATATGGCATCGCTAGCCGTTAATGGGTTAAAACCACATCATAAGCAAGAGTAAAATCACAATCCTCTATAGTCTTTTATCACAACTTGACCCTACATGACCCCTATTCATTACACCAACGCATGTCCGAAATAGAGGAATTTACCTCAACAATAAGAGCCTATAAATTGTACGGAATATCCCTTAATGTTGCCTGAACAAATAAAAAGGTACGAATGCCCACTATAAAACAAATTACCGTAATAGATCCAAGGATTTGGGGAATACAGGACACTGCAAAGGTCATTGGCCCTTAGATTTGATATGCAAATACATGTGCAAATTTTGTCTGTCTGTTTCGACTAATCTTTGAAATGGCAAGACCGATTTTGACGGGACTTTTACAGGCAGGTTTTTAGAAAAAAAACAAAATTCCTCACGGACAAAGTCGCTAGCACAAGTAGTATAAATAATCCTATTTCTTAATAGAAATCAAAGCGAAACGAAGCGTCAAATTGAAATATTAGCAAAATCTCCGTAAAATTATATAACAACTCCGGTACAATGATATTCTACTGGACAGACATAACTAATCAGACACTTTAACATTACAAAGAACTCTTCAACAACTTACGATTTTTAATGACATTAAATCATAGTGTGTACAAGTAAGTTTTTGTTTATAAAAGGGCACGAGTTAAGATGCTATAGTGTTGTTGTTTATATACGTAGATGGCAACCAAACACTAGACTTCTACACTAATACTAGCCGCACCCCGCGGAGTTACCCGAGTTGTGCCCTTTCCCTTAGGAATTTCGGGATGAAAAATAGCCTATAACCTTCACGTTGAATGTGGCTATCCATTACAAAAAGAATCATTCAAATCGGATTGGTAGTTTACTGTGGCCGTAAGTCGCAGTGTCGCCTGCGGCTGCAGCCGACACTGATAGCAGCGCCCGCCATTTTACCCGTGTTGTGCCCGTTCCCGTGGGAATTTCGGGATGAAAAATAGCCTTTAACCTTCCCGTTGAATGTGGCTATCCATTACAAAAAGAATCATTCAAATCGGACTGTTGAATGCCGAGATTCTACAACATAGAAACAAAAAGTTACAAATTTTACCTCATTATAATATTAGTATACAGACTATGGTAATTGAAATGGTTTTCTAGCAGTTTCAATTCTTGGAAACTGGAATGGCTTTCTAGATAGTTTAAGTAATTTATTAGTTTCAGAAATATTTACTTATGTAGGTGGACATTTAATACCATATTATTAATATTAATACACTATTTCTCGTACACCTCCCACGCAGACGTAACTCATTGTTGTACTTATGATATGAATGAAAGGATTTCTTTGTTGCTATTTATATTAGTTTTATAGAACAAAGGATGAAATCTATATCCTACTGACTAGCTATTGCCCGCGACTTAGTCTGCGTAGAAGAAATGGTTTTAATAGGATATTTAATTAATGATTTTTTAGTCATGAATTTTGTCATTTTTTAACCCCGTTATTGGATTAATTGCAACATAGAACACGTCTTTCATAATTGTTTATGAATTATAAATAAGTAGAAGCGATTAAGGAATCGCTTTAACTCATTGACCCCCTTTTTTTACTGCTTTGTGGGTAGAATTTTGGAAAACCCTTTCTTATCGGATGCCTAAGTGATATAATGACACCAAGCTATATACCTACTACTAGCAGCGCCCCGTGGTTTTACCCGCGTTGTGCCCATTCCCTTGGGAATTTCGGGATGAAAAATAGCCTATAACCTTTCCGTTGAATGTGACCATCTATTACAAAAAGAATTATTCAAATCGGACTGATAATTCCTGAGATTACCTCGAACATACAAACAAACAAACAAACTCGCAAATTTTACCTCTTTATAATATTAGTATTTAATAGACTAGCCGCGCCCCGCGGTTTTACCCGCGTTGTGCCCGTTCCCGTGGGAATTTCGGGATTTTTTTTATATAAAAACCTTCCTCTTGAATCACTCTACCTATTACAAAAAACCGCATCAAAATCCAAAATAATTTTAAAGATTTAAGAATACAGACAAACAAACAAACAAACACGAACCAGAGACGACTTTATTTTATACTATGTAGTGATACTCCGCTTTATCGATCACTATCTGCAACCCGTGGTTTTCCCTATTTGTGCACGTTCCCGTGAGAATTTCGGGATGAAAAATAGCCTATAACTATACCTTCCCGTTGAATTTGGCTATCCATTCTAAAAATAATTATTAAAAAGGGATTGGCAGCTTCTGAGATAAGCTCGTTCAAAAAAACAAAAAAATCAAAGTCTTCAACTTTATTATACTAGTATCTAAACATTGGTTTTAGTAAAAGTATATTACGGTTGATGGTTGTTCCCGTTCCCGCGGGAATTCCGGGATTAAATTAATCCCATGTCCCATTCTGATGTATAAACTATATTACTGTAAAATGTCATCCAAATCCGACCACTAGTTTTTCGTTAAAGAGTAACAAACATACATACACCCATACATACATCCTCACAAACTTTCGCATTTATAATATATTAGCAGCGCCCTGCGGTTTTACCCGCGTTGTGCCCGTTCCCGTGGGAATTTCGGGTTTTTTTTTACATAAAAACCTTCCTCTTGAATCACTCTACCTATTACAAAAAACCGCATCAAAATCCGTTGCGTAATTTTAAAGATTTAAGCATACAGACAAACAAACAGACAAAAGTAGCGACTTTGTTTTATACTATGTAGTGAAGTAGGATAAGTATTAGTATAGATTGTTTCTGTTTTTTCGGTCCACTTACAGGAACCATATTAACAGATGACTTAAATAAAACGTCAGAAAAAAATATTAAAGTTTTCACTCACAGTCAGTAAGTTGCTTAACTTTTCTATCTTCAAAATACACCTCTATCTCTTGCAAAGTCTTATCAGTTGTCTCCGGCAAGACAAAATACAATACTACCAGTGTAACACCCATACACGCGGCCAGAACCAAAAACGCACCATACATACACAACGCAGCAATCATATATGGAACTATTTTCAAGAACACCGTAGTCAACACATTTGATACTGTGTGAAATAAAAAAGATGCTATAGCTTTATGCTCTAAAGGAAACAGTTCGCCACTTAACGCTAAAGGTATACAGGTGGCTCCCGAACTCCCAAAAGCAACGTACAGTCCAAACAGAACTAAAGAAACTAAGGAATAGTCTTCAGGTATGACGCCGTCACTGACGAGGTACAGCGACACACACGCCAGAGTCAGCACCACTGCTGTCGCGGCGCCGGTCGAGAACAGCAGGGTCCGCATCCTCATCACCCGGATCAGGTAAGACGCTGACATTCCACTCACTATGACCAAAACGTCTAGAATAATGTTGTAGTAGTACGTATTGACTCCTGAAGGAATTATTTCTGATATTAACTGACTCGCGTAGGAAGGAAAGATGTGTCGGCCACTGGTTTCAAGTAAAATTAATGCCACGACGCTTACCCCAAGGGGTTTTAAGAAGTTTTTCTTCTTACATTTCAGCAAGAAGTCTCGGAAGCTCTCTTTGAAAGTTTTGTCAAGAGTTCTGTGACGCTGCGCTGCTATCAGGTTCTCTATCTCTTTTTGGTGGTTTCTTCTGTTGTCCCTCGCAGCCAGTAGAATACTTCTCTACTTTTGTCTTCCTGCTTGTTCTCTGCCAGCCAAGAAGGACTTTCTGGAGAAGCGTAGGCTATTATCAGACAGAGAATGAATGGGACAGCGTTGATGAGCGCCAGCGTCCGCCAGCTGGTGTAGTGGCCGACTGCGTGCATTATGAGGCTGCCGACGTTCAGGGCTGCAGTCGCCATGTTGAGGAACATACCTCTGTTCTTAGGACTCACATATTCTCCTACAACCGCCACTCCAATTAAGGTAGTACAGCCACTAATGAACAAGAGGACTCTGCCAGCCATCAGAGCCGGGATGCTGCTAGTGAAGTAGCTCAAGATCAGCCCAATGATGGCGGGCACGGAGCCGATGATGACTGCTCTCCGGCGACCGAGCCGGGCCATGGCTATCGAGGCAAACAAATTCCCAATCGGACTAGATATCACACCAACGGAAGCTGGAAAAAAAACGATTTGTTATATGGTGTACAATAAAGAATCTATCACCTATGCACTTCTATTCCATTTAATTGTTCCAACTATTGAACGCAGTTTTCACCAAAGACAGTAAGCACTGCTACTTTCAGCGTTCGTTGCGTATTTATTAGTTTAGCCAAGTGATCGTTACTCTTTGCTATTGTTAAACAATGTGCAGCTCGGCCCCTAATTGGATGGGTGGCCCATAGTGGCACTTCTATTGAAGCTGAGTCGGTGCCGGTTGTATCAATCGACCATGTCGGAGGACCTACGCAATCTAGAGACACAGACACCAGGGTTGGCCACTAACCTATCCTACTAATATGTTTGTTACTCTTTCACGCAAAAACTATTGAACGGATTTGGATGAAACTGTACAGTAATATAGGTTATATATCAAAATAACACATGGGATACATTTTATGCCGAAATTCCCGCGGGAACGGGTACAACGCGGGTATCAATGGGGCGCGGCTTGTTCGAAATAAATAAATAAATCCATACCGAACCATGTTGAGGTGTCCAGGTCCATTTTGACGTCCGAGTCTGGTTCCTGGATCGCAGCCAGAAAGCAGCTGGTGAATCCAAGTGCCATGCCCATTCCGAGCTTTAAAAGAAGTAGTGGGAGAGATACCCATGTCTGAAAGGTGTGAAGGCATGAAGAATGGACATCACTGGTACAATAAGCTCAAGAAACGCCCGTTTGATTAACAGTTAAAAAGTTGTCTTTACTGATATCTTTGGTCTTTGCCCAGCAGTGGGACATTACAGGCTAATACTTTTACTTATTGCTTATGTCACTTACTTGTTTCACTGTCGGAGTCAACCATTTGTGGGTCAATAACATTTTAATACAAGATTACCACAAGTAATAACCTCTGAACACCACAGCCAAAGTCCTCTCGTTCACTGAAGATATCAGTACATAGAGCAGGATGCTCTTTAAGCACTGATAATTTTATTTTATTTTGTTTTATCGATGACACTACTGGACTAGACTTTTAAACTGTATCACAAATACTTTGGTTATTAGTATAGGTATAAACCAAATGTATCATGTGATCTCATTATAAAGGTATGTTTTCGGTAGCGACAGCAACGGCAGGCAGCAACTGCCGACCGCAAGCAGCACTATCAGTTTCTATGACTCTATGAAGTTGTGAGCGCGGCGCCGCTGCTGCTTGCTGCGACCGTCGCTACCGAAGACACACCTTAATCGTACGTACATTGAAGTTTCCATTGTAATGTAAACCGATTCTTTTGTATAATTCGTTACGTTGGTAGTAATTAACAACGTTATGGCTCGTGTTCTCGTTAATCCCAATAACTATAATAATATTATAAAGCCGAAGAGTTTAATTTTGGATTTTTTGTTTCATTGCTCGCTTATCTCAGGAACTACCAATCCTATTTGAATAAATCATTTCGTAATGGATAACCACATTCATCGGGAACGTTACCCGACCTGTCCCCGTTCCCGTGAAAATTGAAGATGAAAAATAACCTATAACATTTCCGTTCAACAATCAGACCAGAAAGACAGAAAAATATCAACAACGGTTCAATTTATGTTAGAAAAATGTATCTTTGATTGAATTGCTAATTTTGACAGCTGAGACGCTTTACCAAAGCCGCAAAAGACGCTCATGGTACGAAATGAATGAACGAAAACATCTTTAGTATGACAAATAGCGAATCAGTTTAGGTAATCTGCTAAGCAACTACAATTTGTCACTCATTGATGTCATGGTACGAAAACTGACAGCGAACTAGTTTAGGTCCGCATTTGTATCGCGCTAAGAGGTCATGGTATGGCTCATGTGTTCTTAAATCTATACTAACATTATAAAGCTGCAGAGTTTGTTTGTTTGTTTGAAATCGCTACTCTCAGGGACTATTGGTCCGATTTAAAAAAATATAGTTTCCGTTCCGTTTCCGAAGGAATTTTAGGACGAAAAGTAGCCACTTTTCGTCCTAAAATTCCTTCGGAAACGGGAACAACGTGGGTAAAGCCGCGGGGCGCTACTAGTTACTTATAAATTCGTTCAGGCTTAACTTTTAAAATTCAAGATCACTTTTATTTAATAATTGAAATTTCATCACGCTTGTCTAATACGGGTTGATGATTTCAAACCAGTGCCATGTTTTAAAGGAATCATGATTCCGCACGACCTGGGAATTGAACTCGGGACCTCAGTCTTGGCAGGCGTGTGCACATACTACTAGACCATCGAAGCGTTAAATATGAATAAAAATGTTTTTTGTCTGTCACGAACTGAGCCGAAGCAAATGTTCACCATGACAAACTTGACTCATCAATATACTTCTTTTACATTACAATGAATACTTCAAACACATAAGATCTATGCCTCGTTAACATTAGAACGCTACTGAATTCGGTTAACCGAATTTGGTTACCGAATACAACAGTATCAGTAGAACCGTGCTTAACCGAATTGGATTGCTAATTGGTGGACCGAGCGCATCATCAGCAAACGGATTAGATTGAATCGGTTAACCGAATTTGGCTTTTCACATTTGGTTTTCAGAATTTGGCGATAGTGTTGTGACAAAACTGTTCGCATTAACAGTCAAGTTACGAACGTTATCACGAACTAGTGGCCAACGTAGTACTTATGGCCAACCCAATACCGAATACTAATAACTTGTACGTACGACCAACCGAATACGGTAGAACGAATATCATATTCAGACTGCAGCTAAATACGGTTAACCGAATACCCGTTTACATTAGTCGGTTACCGAGTAAAGCCTGCTAAGTTCTACATAATTCGGTCTCATCGATTAATGTAAACGAACCATTATAATGAGATCACTTGACACCTATTTTTGGAATATTGGCTAAAGTCTTTTCAAACGTTTAGTAAGAAATACAAGTAGAACGTTAAGTGCCGCTGAAAATTAATACTGAAAAAAAACTCTTCTCTGTACTGATATCTTCGGTAAGAGGCTTAGGTATTGGTCTTAGAGGCCAATTTCAGAGGCCATTTACTCGAAGAAATCTCTTTGAAAATCTGTG
Source organism: Cyclophora albipunctata (assembly GCA_963082685.1). NCBI lineage: Eukaryota > Metazoa > Arthropoda > Insecta > Lepidoptera > Geometridae > Cyclophora > Cyclophora albipunctata. The sequence continues at coordinate 6,384,940 of OY720133.1, forward strand.
ATCGAATTAATAATGTTATTACCGTACAAATGGTTGACCACAGAAGTGAAACAGGTAAGTTTCGAGCTAGAGTATATACTATAGTCTAGACTAGATTAAGGACAATTTTGCAGAGCAAATGTTCGGTCAAAATAGATATCAAACACAGGCAGGCAGCACCGCTGGTTCTTTAGATCTCCAATATTAAATTCTAAGGCGGAGTGGAGCTGTGCGGAGCTTGAATAGAAACGCACCCGAAGAGCGGCGACATTGGGGTCTGCGATCGCTGACTCGCTAGAATGCATTTGCGCGACCGCAAGCATTGTCTTAAATACTGTTTCTCGTGCAATTTTGGAAGCGACTGCACTGTGCTGTGTTATACTTTGTGCAGGTGTGTCGCGATATCGCACTCGGAATAGCGACCACAGGCAGCACTGTCTACTGCTGCCGCACTGCTACCTGCAGCTATGGTTTGCGGCCATTACTAAATTGTACCTTTAACGCTGTTTGCGATCATGAGAACTCAAAAAAATACCCTTATTCTTTCAGACATGGGTGTCTCTCCCACTTCTCTTCAGCAAAATGGGATTGGGCATGAGTTTGGGTTTCACCAGCTGCTTCCTAGCTGCGATCCAGGAGCCAGACTCGGAAATCAAAATGGACATGAACATTTCAACATGGTTCGGTGAGGATGACACATGATGGTGACAGTATACAGGCACCATTATGATGATTTTCGACCTGAATCCAGAATTTAGAAAAAATACGCTCAAAATTGCAAGGAATTTAACGAATACTACACATTTAGATTTTCCTAAACGATATTTTTAGTAATATTCAGATATTTCAGCATGTGCCGACCTTATAAATAGATGGTATACCAGCGTAGTAAGTTCTGCGGTTTACCTTCTTTAAACCATCCCATCTATCTATACTAATATTATAAAGCTGAAGAGTTTGTTTTGTTTGTTTGTTTGTTTGTTTGTTTAAACGCGCTAATCTCAGAAACTACTGAACCGATTTGAATAATTCTTTCACTGTTAGATAGTCTATTTATCGAGGAAGGCTATAGGCTACATTTTATCCCGAAATTCCCACGGGAACGGGCACAACGCGGGTAAAACCGCGGGGCGCTGCTAGTTGGGAATATCGGAAGTCTATTCGATATGTTGTCCTTTGCTCACCAATGAGTAAGTTCAATAACTTCCTTGTCACAGTTATACTGAATATTTTCTTATCTATTGCAATATCTTTTTTTGGTAAACAACATTAAATAGTTTGATACCACTTAAAGAACCGGTATTTTATAATTTTTCAGTTTCTGCGGGCTCTATAACCGGACTGATTGGGCATATGTTTGCCTCGATAGCAATGCCCCGCCTCGGAAGACGATGGGCATTCGTCATTGGCACTGTGCCTGCCATCATTGGGCAGATTCTTATGTTCTTCACTGACAACGTCCCAGTTCTGATGATCGGCAGAATTCTGGCAAGCATTACTGGATCTAGCAATGGTTTTATTGGATTGGCGGTTCTAGGAGAATATGTGAGCCCTAAGAACAGAGGCATGTTCCTCAACTTGGCGACTGCAGTCATGAACGTCGGCAGCCTCATAATGCACGCAGTCGGACACTTCACCAGCTGGCGGACGCTGGCGCTCATCAACGCTGTCCCATTCATTCTCTGTCTGATAATAGCCTATGCTTCTCCAGAAAGTCCTTCTTGGCTGGCAGAGAACAAGCAGGAAGACAAAAGCAGAGAAGTGTTCTACTGGCTGCGAGGGACAACAGAAGAAACCACCAAAGAGATAGAGGACCTGATAGCAGCGCAGCGCCATAAAACTCTTGGCAAGACTTTCCAAGAAAGCATCCGAGACTTTTTTCTGAAATTCAAGCAGAACAACTTCTTAAAACCCCTTGGAATAAGCATCGTGGCATTGATTTTGATTGAAACCAGTGGCCGACACATCTTTCCTGCTTACGCGAGTCAGTTAATATCAGAAATAATTCCTTCAAGAGTCAATACGTACTACTACAACATTATTCTGGACGTTTTGGTCATAGTGAGTGCAATGTCAACATCTTACCTGATCCGGGTGATGAGGATGCGGACCCTGCTGTTCTCCACCGGCGCCGCGACAGCAGTGGTGCTGACTCTGGCGAGTGTGTCGCTGTACCTCGTCAGCGACGGCGTCATACCTGAAGACTATTCTTTAGCTTCTTTAGTTCTGTTTGGATTGTACATCGTGTTAGGAAATTCTGGGGGCAACTGTATACCCGTGGCGTTATGTGGCGAACTGTTTCCTTTAGAACACAAAGCTGTGGCGTCTCTTTTATACCAATGTGCGTTTACCTTAATGATGGCACTGGTCTTGAAAATAGTTCCTTATATGATTGCAGCGTTCTGTATCTATGGAATGTTTTTAATTCTGGCTGTTTGCATGGGCGGTGCACTGATAGTGTTGTATTTCGTCTTACCAGAGACAACTCATAAAACGTTGCAAGAGATACAGGAACACTTTAAAGAAAAAAACCATAAAGAACTGAAAGACTGTGAATCAATATAATAAAGAGAGAATATTGTACTTCGGAAGTATGTTTTAATTATTGCAGAGAAAATGTTCTTGAAATTTTTAAAACGAGTTTAAGACGCAATATTGATAAGAACACATTTTGTTTCATTACTTATAAATATGTGCATACTATTGTTAAAGGGAAATAAAGTTTCTAACTTTGTTTGTTTGTTTGAAATCCCAAAAACTATCAATCCAATTTGAATAATTATTTTTGCAATGGACCTCCATTGAACATACACAGGTTATAGGCATTTTTTATCCCAAAATATTCGGATAAAACCGCAGGACTTTGCTAGTAGTACTATAATAAAGCTAAAGAGATTGATTTGTTTGTTTGTTGCTGCCTTCAAGCAAACAAAAAAATCCAAAAATCGAACTCATCAGCCGTATTATATTAGTAAAGATATTTGGATAGACGAGAACACGAGCCGTAACATTGTTCATTACTACCAACGTAACGAATCAGATAGAAGACTCGTTTTACATTACAATGGAAACTTCAAATATACGTACGATTAAAGGTGTGTCTTCGGTAGCGACCGTCGCAGCAAGCACCAGCGGCGCCGCGCTCACAACTTCATAGAGTCATAGAACCTGATAGTGCTGCTTGCGTCGGCAGTTGCTGCCTGGTGTTGCGGTCGTTACTCAAAACATACCTTTACAATGAGATCACATGATACATTTGGTAGATACCGATACTAATAACCAAAGTATTTGTGATAGTGTTTAAAAGTCTAGTCTAGTAGTGTCATCGATAAAACAAAAAAATAATATTATCAGTTCTTAAAGAGCATCCTGCTCTATGTATTGATATCTTCAGTGAACGAGAGGACTTTGTCTGTGGTGTGTAGAGTTTATTACTTGTGGTAATCTTGTGTTAAAATGTTATTTACCCACAAATGGTTGACTCCGGAAGTGAAACAAGTAAGTGACACAAGCAAAAAGTAAAAATATTGGGCTGTAATTTCCCACTTAGTTGAGACTCTTAGTAATATCCCACTGCTAGAAAAAAGTCCAGCATCTTCTCACCATCTCATCACACTGAGGATAGAGTACAGTGAAGAGGTTAGAGTGAAGAGGCGAAAAATAACAGGAAGATCGAGGTTAGTGGCCAACCTGATGTCACAGTTTTCAATCCGCCAGACTTCCCACATAGTCTAACGATAGCCGAATACTGAATCAACCGAATACCCATTTACATTAGTCGTTTACCGAATAAAGCCTGCTAAGTTTTACCGAATTCGGTCTCAACGATTAACGTTAATCTATACTAATATTATAAAGCTGCAGTTTGTTTGTGTGTACACTAATCTCAGGAACTGCTGGTCCGATTTGAAAAATCTTTTTACGGGAAGGTTATAGGCTAATTTTCATCCTAAAATTTCCACGGGAACGGGTACTAGGCGGGTAAAACCGCGGGGCGTTTCTAGTGCCATTACAATGATATCACTTAACACCTATTTTTGGAATTGTAAAAGAGTTTTGTATGAAATATAGTCAGAGTGAATGAGGCTTCATGAATCTATTAGATATGGTTGGCCAACAAAGAGGCCAATACAATTACATGAAGATGAAGGTATAGGCTTACTACTGTATGCCTGATCAGATGAGATGAGTCACTGAAGATAGCAGTACAGTATAGAGAATAGGTGTTATCACCACGCTTGCCTAATGCGAGCTGGTGATCTCAAACCCGAGCCATGTTTGAACAGTAGGAAACATGTTTTCGTTGGACCTGGAAATTGATCTCAGAACTACAGTCTTGGCAAGCACTGCACCGGCCAGTAGACCACCGAGACGTTATCGAGCAAAAGGACTCAAGGCAAAGTCAAAGTCAAAGTCAAATATTTTTATTCAGTTTTGTCCCCAAAGAGGCTCTTTTGAACGTACCACTCTTAAAATTACCCTTATATCAAAAATTACCTTTCAGACATGGGTGTCTCTCCCACTTCTCTTAACCAAATTGGGATCAGGCATGCATTTAGGTTTCACCAGCTGCTTCCTAGCTGCGATCCAGGAGCCAGACTCGGACATCAAAATGGACCTGGACATTTCAACATGGTTCGGTGAGAATGACACATGATAGCGATAGTTTAACATCTAACTATTCGGCATCATACATTCTCAATTTCGATCTGAATCCAGAATCTGAAAATCATATTCAGAAAGCTCAAAATTGCAACGAATAGCACACATTTAAATGTTTCAGATACAACATTATTAAGAACGATAATTTTTCGACATGTGCAAGGCAAAGTTCCCGAAATACAGACACTGAATTCGGATCGAGATGCAGCATGTAGGGTCGGCCTTAAGATGTCTTCGTAAACTGCACGCAGTTGCAACCTGCGTCTCGACTTAAGACTAAGTGCTTGTCCACGTTGAAAGCGCGGGCGCGGGCGCGGTGGAGGGCGCGGGAAACATTGCGAGCTCGTGTTCACGTTAACCGCCAGGCGTTCGCGCGAATGTGACGTTTTGTCAGAGGTCGTAAACATATCAGGAAACATTATACTAAATGAAACGGGTCTGTATCGCGGTGAGTTCACACTAAATGTTGTCTATTCGTTAATAAGTGACAGGAGTAATTTTAAATATTTGTATATATAGACCTTCCGCTGTCACTCAATTTAGATCTCATTTAAGTAAACTATTATTAGAAAAATGTTATTATTCTGTCTCAGATTTCCTAAATGATTCCTGTTTATAGTTATTTCATAGTTGTTTGTATATTTTATAGTTGTTTATGGTTAGTTATGTTTATGTTTTTTATTTTTATATAATAATATTATTACATAATTAGTTACTTTATGTTTACGTTATAAGTTTCTTCTTTAAATTCGTATGCCAAAAGGCGGAATATGAGTTTTAAAAAAACAATGTAACCCGTATTCGAACAAATAAATAATTTTGATTTGATTTGATTTGATTCAGTCCTGATTTTAGTAATAAGTCCATGGGTTGAACTTACCTGACGTCGCGAGTAAATCGCGCGCGCCACCGCGCTAGTTTGACGTGAACACACACAAACGTCTCAAGCGTTTGAAATTGGAGCGAGCCAGTGGTCCGATTTTGCAAAGTTGGGACATAGGGCTTCAAAATCATTTTTTTGTATTCTTTGCATGGAAACAAACATTTTATGTTCCAATTGGAAAACTATCAGAAGAAGCTGCAGAGTCTAGAAACAAAGATTTTAGAAGGTACCGTGAAAGTCATTCACGTAAAATTAACCGGACTGCTTGTAATCAGGATATTATTAATAACTTGTTGATTAGTTCTGATCCCTATATATCAACAAAGAGGCATAAAATAATTCGTGTACATAAAATGCTTTCAGAAGACGCGAAAGCATTGCTATTACCTGATAGTTTTGATAAAGATGATGAGCAAGAAAACATTGAATTTATAAATGTAGAAACTATCATCGAAGGACAATGACAGGAAAATTTGATTTGTGTAATTTACTTTTTTTAAGTGCTTGTTTTTAAGTCTGTGTGAGTGGAATATGCCTCTTGGGGACACCACTTAAAAAAAAACGCACTTTATTCTCTACCTCTGGGGTGGTGTGGAAATGAGAATGAAAAGTGAAATTTCTCAAAAATCGGGGCAAATCGAGGGTTGGCATATAGCTTTTAATTTAGCACTAAAATAGTGTTATCCAAATCTGAAAACCATATTTTGAGACATTTTGAGACTTTCAAGATATTCGAAATAATGTGTTTTTTTCCATACAAAAAATAATTCAATGACGTATATCTCGAAAAATATAAGGTTTTATCAAAAATTACCATCTATAAAAACATCTTGTATTTAATAGCAAAACCCAAATATGCAATAAAAATATTAAAAATACGAAGTCAATTTTCGCGATTGCCTATGTCCACTACGAGCGATTTTCGGACCATTGTGGAGCGCGCCGCGCGCGCTAGTCGCTAGTTAGCTCGCTACTTACACCGCACTCGCGTTTTGAACGTGAACACTTGGATATCACGTCATATGTTTGATATTTCGTGACCGCGCCCGCCACCGCGCCCGCGAGTCAACGTGGGCAAGCACTAATGTTTAACCAATTCTTTTTAAGCTATTGCATAGCTTCTATCGCGGGCCTTGAGCGCGGGGACCAAATCCAAAAATTCCGTAACGAAAAAAACCTCACGCTTACCCGATCCGACGGGAAGGAGGTGTGGCTTGAAGGCCGTGCATCGTCTAACGTTGTTTCAGTTCGGCAGTCTTCGACACGGCGTTGTGTGCGATTGTGCGTTGGGGGTGAGAGAGGGAGTGAGAGAGGGTGGTGAGAGAGGGGGGTGAGAGAGGGGGTGAGAGAGGGGGGTGAGAGAAGGTGGTGAGAGAGGGGGTGAGAGAGGGGTGAGAGAGGGGTGAGAGAGGGGTGAGAGAGGGGTGAGAGAGGGGGGTGAGAGAGGGTGGTGAGAGAAGGTGGTGAGAGAGGGTGGTGAGAGAGGGTGGTGAGAGAGGGGGGTGAGAGAGGGTGGTGAGAGAGGCTGGTGAGAGAGGGGGGTGAGAGAGGGGGGTGAGAGAGGGGGTGAGAGAGGGTGGTGAGAGAGGGTGGTGAGAGAGGGGGGTGAGAGAGGGGGTGAGAGAGGGGGGTGAGAGAGGGTGGTGAGAGAGGGGAGTGAGAGAGGGGTGAGAGAGGGGTGAGAGAGGGGTGAGAGAGGGGTGAGAGAGGGGTGAGAGAGGGGGGTGAGAGAGGGTGGTGAGAGAGGGTGGTGAGAGAGGGGTGAGAGGGGGGTAAGAGAGGGTGGTGAGAGAGGGGGGTGAGAGAGGGGGTGAGAGAGGGGGTGAGAGAGGGGGGTGAGAGAGGGTGGTGAGAGAGGGGGGTGAGGGAGGGGTGAGAGAGGGGTGAGAGAGGGGTGAGAGAGGGGTGAGAGAGGGGGGTGAGAGAGGGGGGTGAGAGAGGGGTGAGAGAGGGGGTGAGAGAGGGGGGTGAGAGAGGGTGGTGAGAGAGGGGGGTGAGAGAGGCGTGAGAGAGGGGGGTGAGAGAGGGGGGTGAGAGAGGGGGGTGAGAGAGGGGGTGAGAGAGGGGGTGAGAGAGGTGGGTGAGAGAGAGGGGTGAGAGAGAGGAGGCGGGAGGGGTGAGAGAGAGGAGGCGGGTGGGGTGAGAGAGAAGAGATATCAAATATATCAAATATAATTGCATAAGTTGATACAAAATGCTATGCAATAGCTTCACCGCGGCAGTCCCCGAGTGCCACACGTCTTTTTTTAAATAAGTTAAGGTTTTACCCCCTTTAAACTAGTCCCATTGGGAATATCGGAAGTCTATTCGGTATTTACTGTTCTGCTTTGCTCACTCACTTAGCGCAATAACTTCCTTGTCACAGCAATTAGTATACGTTCTTATCTATTGCAATATTACAATGAATTCCTCTATCTATTGATTAACATCACTCAATAATTGGAATCACTCACACAACCGGTATTTTTCATATTTCAGTTGTTGTGGGGTCTTTGACTGGACTGATTGGCCATCTGTTTGCCTCGATGGCCATGCCCCGCCTCGGAAGACGATGGGCAGTCGTCATTGGCAATTTGCCTGCCATCATTGGGCAACTTCTTATGTACTTCACTGACATAGTCCCAGTTCTGATGTTCGGCAGAGGTCTAGCAAGTATTACTGGAGCTAGCAATGCCTTTATTGGATTTGCAGTTCTAGGAGAATATGTGAGCCCTAAGAACAGAGGCATGTTCCTGAACTTGGCGACTGCAGTCATGAACGTCGGCAGCCTCATAATGCACGCAGTCGGCCACTACACCAGCTGGCGGACGCTGGCGCTCATCAACGCTGTCCCATTCATTCTCTGTCTGATAATAGCCTACGCTTCTCCAGAAAGTCCTTCTTGGCTGGCAGAGAACAAGCAGGAAGACAAAAGCAGAGAAGTGTTCTACTGGCTGCGAGGGACAACAGAAGAAACCACCAAAGAGATAGAGGACCTGATAGCAGCGCAGCGCCACAGAACTCTTGACAAGACCTTCCAAGAGAGCATCCGTAACTTTTTTCTGAAATTCAAGCAGAACAACTTCTTAAAACCCCTCGGGGTAACCATCTTGGCATTGATTTTGATTGAAACCAGTGGCCGACACATCTTTCCTGCTTACGCGAGTCAGTTAATATCAGAAATAATTCCTTCAGGAGTCAATACGTACTACTACAACATTATTCTAGACGTTTTGGTCATAGTGAGTGGAATGTCAGCATCCTACCTGATACGGGTGATGAGGATGCGGACCCTGCTGTTCTCGACCGGCGCCGCGACAGCAGTGGTGCTGACTCTGGCGAGTGTGTCGCTGAACCTCGTCAGCGACGGCGTCATACCTGAAGACTATTCTTTAGCTTCTTTAGTTCTGTTTGGATTGTACATCGTGTTAGGAAATTCTGGGGGCAACTGTATACCCGTGGCGTTATGTGGCGAACTGTTTCCTTTAGAACACAAAGCTGTGGCGTCTCTTTTATACCACTGTGCGTTTAGTTTAATGATGGCACTGGTCTTGAAAATAGTTCCTTATATGATTGCAGCGTTCTGTATCTATGGAATGTTTTTAATTCTGGCTGTTTGCATGGGTGTGGTGCTGATAGTGTTGTATTTCGTCTTACCAGAGACAACTCATAAAACGTTGCAAGAGATACAGGAACACTTTAAAGAAAAAAACCATAAAGAACTGAAAGACTGTGAATCAATATAATAAAGAGAGAATATTGTACTTCGGAAGTGTGTTTTAATTATTCCAGAGAAAATGGTCTTGAATTTTAAAAGTGAAGCCTAACCGAGTTTAAAGGTTGAAACATATTTACGTGTCGTGGCGTGTCGTGACGGTGAGCGTGCACACTAATCTGTCGTGTCATGGCGCTGCACTTCCGTGAGAGAGAACATTGGCGAATTTTTCTTTTAATGATGCGCCACGAGCCACGCAGATAGAAACACATGTGCATGTCGTGTCGTGTCGCGCCATAACCCCCACCACTGCTCTGGCGCAATCGGCCGCGAGCTGTCGGCGCCACGACAGAACGCGTCACGACACGACACGACCTACAAATGTGTCTCTAATCCTACAAAATACATGAAACCGATATGCTACTGGCGCGTCACGACACGTAAATATGTTTCCACCTTAAGGGTCAATACTGCGTTAAGCGTGCGCACGCTTCGGTTCACTTTTGTATAACACCGCACGGGTCGGGCGCACGCTACGGTTCGCTTCTGTATGAAGCAACACGTGGCGGGCGCACGCGGCGGGCGCACATGGCGTGCCCACGCGGCGTACGCACGCCGCGGGTGCCCGCAACGGTTCACTTTTGTATAGAACCGCGGCATGCGCACGCTTAACGCAGTGTCGACCCTAAGACGTAATTTAAGAACACATCTGTTTACATACAAATATGTATTTAAAAATATGCTATTAGCGCGTTCAAACAAACAAAAGAATCAAACTCATCAGCTTTATTATAATAGTACTAGCAGCGTCCCGTGGTTTTATCCGAACATTTTGGGATTAAAAATAGCCTTCCCGTTGAATGTGGTTGTCCAGTAAAAAAATAATAATTAAAACAGGATTGATAGTTTTAGACAAGAGCGCGTTCAAACAAACAACAAATCCAAAAATCACTCTCATCTTTAGTATATTAGTAAAGATATTTGTATAGACGAGAACCCGAGCCATAACATATGTTCATTACTATAAGACAAAAGACTCGTTTTACATTACAATGGAAACTTCAAATATACGTACGATTAAAGGTGTGTCTTCGGTAGCGACCATCGCAGCAAGCAGCAGCGGCGCCGCGCTCACAACTTCATAGAGTCATAGAAACTGATAGTTCTGCTTGCGGTCGGCAGTTGCTGCCTGCTGTTGCGGTCGCTACTCAAAACATACCTTTATAATGAGATCACATGATATATTTGGTAAATACCTATACTAATAACCAAAGTATTCCATAAAGTGTTTAAAAGTGCCGTGCCAGTGTCGTCAATAAAACAAAAATAAAATAAAAATAATCAGTGCTTAAAGAGCATCCTGCTCTATGTACTGATATCTTCAGTGAACGAGAGGACTTTGTTTATGGTGTTTAGAGGTTATTACTTGTGGCAATCTTGTGTTAAAATGTTATTGACCCACAAATGGTTGACTACGGCAGTGAAACAAGTAAGTGACACAAGCAAAAAGTAAAAGTATTTTCTTGTAATGACAAAGACCGTAGATATCAGTACAGTGAGAAAGATGTTGTACCACACTTGACTAATGCGGGTTGGTGATGACAAACCCGAGCCATGTTTGTAAAGTAGGACACATGTTTTCGCTCAACCTGGGTATTGAACTCGGGACTTCAGAAAATATAATTTGATGCCTCCCATCCAAGAAACTGCTTGTTGCTTAACGATCGTGGTGATTACACATCGGTTTATCAAACGAGCGCTTCCCGACCATATTGTGATACCAGTGATGTCCATACTTCATGCCTTCATACCTTTCAGACATGGGTATCTCTCCCACTTCTCCTCACAAAGCTAGGAATGGGCATGTCACTTGGCTTCACCAGCTGCTTCCTGGCTGCGATCCAGGAACCAGACTCAGACGTCAAAATGGACCTGGACACCTCAACATGGTTCGGTACGGATTCATTCATTAATTTATTTTGAAAAGGTTAGTGGCATCCCTGGTGTCAAAGTTTTTAAACCGCTTCCGATATGGTCTGTTGAGCGATTGTTTAACGTGTCCTCCAAAGCATTTTACAGCTTGAATAGAAATGCCACTATGCCACCCATCCAAATAGGGGCCGAGCTGCACATTGTTTAACAATAACAATGTGTAACAATCACTTGGCCTAACTACGCAACGCTGAAAGTAGCAGCGCTTACTGTCTTTGGTGAAAACTGCGTTCAATAGTTGGACATATAGAAAAACATAGGTGATAGATTCTTTATTGTACACCAAATAAGAAATCGTTTTTTTCCAGTTTCCGTTGGCGTGATATCCGGTCCGATTGGGCATTTGTTTGCCTCGATAGCCATGGCCCGGCTCGGTCGCCGGAGAGCAGTCATCATCGGCTCCGTACCCGCCATCATTGGGCAGATCTTGACCTACTTCACTAGCAGCATCCCGGCTCTGATGGTTGGCAGGCAGATTCCTCTTGTTCTTTAGCGGTTGTAATACCTTAACTGGAGTGGCGGCTCTAGGGGAATATGTGAGCCCTAAGAACAGAGGCATGTTCCTCAACATGGCGACTGCGATCCTGAACGTCGGCAGCCTCATAATGCACGCAGTCGGCCACTACACCAGCTGGCGGACGCTGGCGCTCATCAACGCTGTCCCATTCATTCTCTGTCCGATAATAGCCTACGCTTCTCCAGAAAGTCCTTCTTGGCTGGCAGAGAACAAGCAGGAAGACAAAAGTAGAGAAGTGTTCTACTGGCTGCGAGGGACAACAGAAGAAACCACCAAAGAGATAGAGAACCTGATAGCAGCGCAGCGCCACAGAACTCTTGACAAAACTTTCAAAGAGAGCATCCGAGACTTCTTGCTGAAATGTAAGAAGAAAAACTTCTTAAAACCCCTTGGGGTAAGCGTCGTGGCATTAATTTTACTTGAAACCAGTGGCCGACACATCTTTCCTTCCTACGTGAGTCAGTTAATATCAGAAATAATTCCTTCAGGAGTCAATACGTACTACTACAACATTATTCTAGACGTTTTGGTCATAGTGAGTGGAATGTCAGCGTCTTACCTGATCCGGGTGATGAGGATGCGGACCCTGCTGTTCTCGACCGGCGCCGCGACAGCAGTGGTGCTGACTCTGGCGTGTGTGTCGCTGTACCTCGTCAGTGACGGCGTCATACCTGAAGACTATTCCTTAGTTTCTTTGGTTCTGTTTGGACTGTACGTTGCTTTTGGAAGTTCGGGAGCAACCTGTATACCTTTAGCGTTAAGTGGCGAACTGTTTCCTTTAGAGCATAAAGCTATAGCGTCTTTTTTATTTCACGCATGGGCAAGTGTGTTGAGTACAGTGTTCTTGAAAATAGTTCCTTATATGATTTCTGCGTTGTGTATGTATGGTGCGTTTTTGGTTCTGGCCGCGTGTATGGGTGTTACACTGGTAGTATTGTATTTTGTCTTGCCGGAGACAACTGATAAGACTTTGCAAGAGATAGAGGTGTATTTTGAAGATAGAAAAGTTAAGCAACTTACTGACTGTGAGTGAAAAAAGTAAAATATTTATATGGAATGGTTTAATTGATAAGCTTCCGTATTCAGATGCCAAATGCTTCTTTGGTTGGGATATTTGCATGAAAAATTACGTTAATTATTTAATTATCAATTGTCAATTATACAGATATTCTTAAAAATAATTTTTGTATGTATAAGTATACAGTAGCATCAGTGAGTTAGATTCCATAACCAAGCTTAGAGCTTACTTTGGGTCTAATTAACCGTGTGTGAATTTGTCCGGGTATTATTATATATATTATTACGAGTATAAACATCTTTTTATTGAACATCTCTGAGTTTGGCTATTTTTTTATTCTGACATTTCATTTAGTAAGTAATAATAATACTTATACTTATTTACTTTCACTAATACTAAGCTATAGATACTGTACTTTTTAAACTCACACGACTCGTGGTCACGGGATAACTGCAGTTATCCCGTGACCACGAGAGGTGTAATTCGCTCGAAACGTCGGGTACGTATTTTAGTAAAATACGTTAAATTATCTAACGCGATACAGACCCGTTTCATTTACTATAGATACTGATATAATAAAGCAGAAAATTCTGATATATTTGTTTTTTCTACTAGCTTATCTCGTTATTATATCTTAAATCAAAATAGCGCAGTAATAAATGCAAGACACGTGTACTAGCCATCAATTGAATGGGTGCAGTCTCGAGTGTGGTGACGCGATAGCTCCTGTGCCAACATGACGTGTATAGTGCCTGGATAATGTAAGGTATTCATTGTTATAATTAAGGTGCGATAGTGCATGCCTCAATGGTCTAGTGGCATAACCACACGCCTGCCAAGGCTGAGGTCCTGGGTTCAATTCCCGGGTCAATGAAAGTTCCAATTTACTTTTACGGATAGTAGTCGTTACATGAGCCATGTCACAAACAAAATATCTCTCCGGCTATATTATAAGTACTAGCTTTGCCCCGCGGTTTCACCCGCAGCGCCCCCGTTCCCGTGGGAATTTTGAGATTTTTATTCCTTATTTTTCTTATATAAAAACCTTGACCTGACAATAAGGAACACATTAAAAAAAGAATCATCCAATTTGGTGCAGTCGTTCTGAAGTTATGCGCTTACCAACAGATTCAGCGATTCATTTTTATATTATTAGAAGATTAGTCAAGGCAACAAAGTTTATTACTGATGTCTTAAGTAAAGTATAACCGCCTTATTCATAAACGACATTTCACTGAAACAGTGTTTTGTCTCTTTCGCTCTTTGGCAAATAGCGTATGTCGGAAAGGAACAAACCATTGGTTAGCTAAAGTGCTGTTAATAAGCGTTTTTGGATAAGGCCCTTAGCCTGTAATGTCCCACTGCTGGGCAAAAGCCTTTTATCAGATATATTAGCTGTACAGCGAGGAAGAGGCCCAAGAAGTGTTTAAAAAACTTACTAGTAATTACACACTATATATGTATATAAAATTCAAAGTCCTGACTGACTGACTGATAATCAACGCACAGCCTCAACCGCTACACCTAGAAACATGAAATTTGGCAGGAAGGTTCTTCAAGTGACGTAAGTGCACACTAAGAAAGGATTTTCGTAAATTCCTACGGGAACGGGCTCAACGCGGGCAAAGCCGCGGGGTGCTGCTAGTCTCATTAAAAATCGTAAGTTGTGGAAGAATTCTTTGTAATGTTAAAATGTCTGATTAGTTATGTCTGTCCAGTTGAATATCATCGTGCCGGAGTTGTTGAATAATTTTACGGAGATTTTGCTAATATTTAGAGGCTTCGTTTCGCTTTGATTTCTATTAAGAAATAGGATTGTTTCATACTAGCTGTTCTCGCGACTTCGTTCGTGTGGAATTTTTGTTTTTTTTTTTAAAGCCTAAGTTACTTAGAAGAGCCAGTAAAATTCCCGTCAAAATCGGTCTAGCCATTTCAGAGGTTATTCGGACCAAACAGGCAGACACAATTAATTACTCCTTAGAAAATCAGCTACCTACCAGTAAAATTCCCGTCAAAATCGGTCTAGCCATTTCAGAGATTTGGCGGAACAGACACATATTTTTGAAAGTTTTTTTTATGTGTATGTGCTCGTACCATACAATATTCATATGCATATAGTAAAAAGCGGTTATTTTATATTAGTTCTAGCTGACCCAGCTTTCTTGGTTTCAAACCAACCATATGAAAATTAAGGGGTGGACCACCCTAATCACTATAAACTGAGATGTAAGCTATCCTATCTTTCAAGTTGGATCAAATTGCACACGGTGTGCGAATCAAATTTAAAATCGGTTCAGTAGTTTAGGAGTCCATCGCGGACAAACGTTGGCACAGTGGCAGTGAGAGCGCTTACTGTGTCGGGGGTTGCGGGTTCGATTCCCGCCCGGAGTCAACAATATGTGCAGACATAGTTGTTGGCGACGACGTCTGGGTGTCAATTATATATTCTTATAAAGTATTTGTGTATGTATAAGAAGTAGTATCAGTTAATTAGATTCCATAACACAAGCTTAGAGCTTACTTTGGGTCTAATTAACCGTGAGTGAATTTGTCCGGGTATATTTATTTATTATTATTTATTAATTTTATATATAAAGATATATATATAGACGTTGTGTTTGTTATTTTTCTTACCGCCTAGGCGCCTGTCTTTATTACTCGATATTATATTAATTCACCCAGATACTCGTATGTAACACTAACAAAAGACAATTTGTGTCTATAAAGGGAAGAAAAATGGGATTTTTGCCCCTTCACCCCTTTCGTACGATAAGGGTTAACCCATTTAGGGGTAATTCTGATAATTTAGGTTATATCAACACGCTACGGGTAATAAGTTACACAAAATATAGTATTTTTGTTCTGTGCCAAAAATGTTTGTTGCTTACATTGTATTTCTTATGAACAAGATAGATTTTCGGTTTAGCCTGGCTTTTATTCTGTGATTTTTGGGGGTTGGTAGTTCTAGTCACTCTTTACTTTATAAGCCAAGGGGGGGGGGGGGGGGGGGGAAATAGATAGATATATAGATAGATCTATTTTTTAACTGCCGCCCTCAAAGTCGTTCTTCTTCTTCTTCATCGAGAGTGGACGGTCAACCTGACCAATCCTGGTGTCAGAGTTATTGAGCCGCCAAAGGCCTCTGACATGGCTCATGTACGACTACTATCCGAAGAAAGTAACCGGGACCGACGGCTTAACGTGCCCTCCGAAGCACGGAAACGGCACCTTTCAGTAAGATTACTCGCTCAGTTCCCATATCTACGAGATACTTCACTACATAGTATAAAATAAAGTCGTCTCTTTTTCGTGTCTGTCACACTGTTTGTCTGTCTGTATGCTTAAATCTTTAAAATTACGCAACGGATTTTGATGCGGTTTTTTGTAATAGGTAGAGTGATTCAAGAGGAAGGTTTTTATGTAAAAAAAATCCCGAAATTCCCACGGGAAAGGCACAACGCGGGTAAAACCGCGGGGCGCTGCTAGTAATATTATAAAGAGGTAAAGAAAAGTTTCTTGTTTATTTGTAAGTGCTAATCTCAGAAACTACCAATCAGATTCGAATTATTCTTTTTGTAATAGATAGCCACATTCAACGGGAAGGTTATGGACTATTTTTCATCTCAAAATTTCCACGGGAACGGGCACAAAGCTGGTGAAACCGCGGGGCACTGCTAGTAAACAGATAAACTATTAATAAACCCATGTCCATACTGACCGCAGTAAAACAGGGTAAGTTATGCGCTGTAGTTTTCCACGTGAACTCAAGTTATCAAGTGATAACGGTAGCATTGACCGGGAAATGGTATGGAAACTTATGTGGAGGTAAGTAAGTAAGTACAGGTTGGTTTGTCAGCGGTTAGTGTGTGTAAAGTGCGGATAATAATATTATATTGTAACCTAAGAGCAATATTATTTACAGTGTGCTCGGACCTTAGTCGTAAAGTGATGATTATTTTACAGGGTGCACGGAGCTTAGTCGTAAAGTGATGATTTCTTTACAGTGTGCACGGACTTTAGTCGTAGTGATGATTTATTTACAGTTTGCACGGACCTTAGTCGTAAAGTGATGATTTCTTTACAGTGTGCACGGAGCTTAGTCGTAAAGTGATGATTTCTTTACAGTGTGCACGGACCTTAGTCGTAAAGTGATGATTTCTTTACAGGGTGCACGGAGCTTAGTCGTAAAGTGATGATTTCTTTACAGTCAGTGTGCACGGACCTTAGTCGTAAAGTGATGATTTCTTTACAGTGTGCACGGACCTTAGTCGTAAAGTGATGATTTCTTTACAGTGTGCACGGACTTTAGTCGTAGTGATGATTTATTTACAGTGTGCACGGACTTTAGTCGTAGTGATGATTTCTTTACAGTGTGCACGGAGCTTAGTCGTAAAGTGATGATTTCTTTACAGTGTGCACGGACTTTAGTTGTAGTGATGATTTCTTTACAGTGTGCACGGACCTTAGTCGTAAAATGATGATTTCTTTACAGTGTGCACGGACCTTAGTCGTAAAGTGATGATTTCTTTACAGTGTGCACGGTGCTTAGTCGTAAAGTGATGATTTCTTTACAGTGTGCACGGACCTTAGTCGTAAAGTGATGATTATTTTACAGTGTGCACGGACCTTAGTCATAAAGTGATGATTTACAGTGTGCACGGTGCTTAGTCGTAAAGTGATGATTTCTTTACAGTGTGCACGGAGCTTAGTCGTAAAGTGATGATTTCTTTACAGTGTGCACGGAGCTTAGTCTTTAAAGTTTAAACTGAATTGCGAGGTTTAATTAATGCAAGTCAAAGTTTATTGGTTTTCGTTTTTTAACCCCCTACGTAAAAGAGGGCTTATAAGTTTGACTACGATGTCTCTATGTGTATGTGTGTGTGTACGTAGCTCGCAATCGGATGAACCGATTTCAATGCGATGTGTTTTATTTGTCAGCCCGTTTCCTTGTTTCTTAGGTTTGTTTGGTAAAAATCTGTCCAGCCGTGTTTGTGTAGGGAGATGTTTACTTACCCAAAAGAGTATAAGTTTGACGTCGATGTCTGTTATTTATACTAATACTAGCAGCGCCCCGCGGTTTTACCCGCGTTGTGCCCGTTCCCGTGATAATTTCGGGTTTTTTTTTACATAAAAACCTTCCTCTTGAATCACTCTACCTATTACAAAAAACCGCATCAAAATCCGTTGCGTAATTTTAAACCTTGCTTTATCTTTTATATAAAATTCTCGTGTCACAATGTAAGTTACCATACTCCTTTGCAACGGCTTGACAGATTTTTATGAAATTTTATATGCACAGTAGGTTTGAGAATCGGCTACTATATTTTTTTCTAATTGTGATAAGGTTTGTCCATCCCTAACATAATTTTTAT
Organism: Cyclophora albipunctata; assembly: GCA_963082685.1. Taxonomy (NCBI): domain Eukaryota; kingdom Metazoa; phylum Arthropoda; class Insecta; order Lepidoptera; family Geometridae; genus Cyclophora; species Cyclophora albipunctata. Next base: position 6,403,057 of record OY720133.1, read on the forward strand.
TCTTTTGAATATTTATTTTTTTGATTCAGCATTCAAAATACATACAACCCTAAATTGTCACCCTTCAACCTCTATTTTTCCATCGCGATTTTAAACGGCAAAACAACGTTTTCCGGGTCAGCTAGTAAAAATAATAAAATTGACACCCAGACGTCGTCGCCAATAACTATGTCTTCACATATTGTTGACTCCGTTGAATCGAGCCCGCAACCCCCGACATAGTAAGCGCGGACAAATGCCACTGTGCCAACGGGCTTGTAGACTCATCATTTGTTTGCTTTTGCAATAGAATGGATAAAAAATGACCAACAATGAACAACAATGCTTCATTCGCAATCCTAAAATAATATCATAAATCATCTTATTAATCACATTATATTTTTAAGCGTACCTTGAACTCAATCTTTCTGGAAAAGGCCAATTTTCTGCCAAATATCTTGTTCATGGAAAAAGTCTATTTTAAATGAATATTTTATACAAACAGCAACGTCTATAACTGGCTATCTCTTTTTCAAGTTAAAAACAGACTTCAAACCATTGAGTCCTAATGTACTGACGTATTTGGGTGTAGCCAGGATATAGTTTCGGAGGAGAAGGGAGAGGTAGGGGTTAACAGCGAGATGAGAGAATGAGACGACACAATTGACTTAATTCAATTATACATTACTAGCCGCGCCCCGCGGTTTCACCCGCGTTGTACCCATTCCCGCGAGAATTTCGGGATAATATGAATCTCATGTGTAAATCTGATAAATTACCTATGTTACTGTAAAGTTTCATAAAAAATTGTTGAGCAGTTTTTGCCTGATACATCCATCCTCACAAACGTTAGCATTCATGAATAATATGAGTAAGACAATAATGCTGTCAAATCAAATGTTTCTGATTGTACTACCGATATCAACTCCTGAGTGGAAAGGTGCCAAAAATAATGGATATGATGCTTAAAGAGCTTTTATGATGCTTAAACAGCGCTCCACGGTTTTACCCGCGTTGTACCCGTTCCCGTGGGAATTTCAGGATAAAAAGTAGCCTATAACCTTCCCGTTGAATATGGCTATCCATTACAAAAATAATTTTTCAAATCGGACCAGTAGTTCCTGAAATAAACGCGTTCAAACAAACTCTGCCTCTTTATAATATTATACATAGTGTAGATTTTGTAACATCACTCATTTTAAATTAGGATTAGAAATGGTTGAAAGACTTGTGTGACGCAATAGGGAGTTCAATAGAACCAGAAGTTTTTTGAAACTCGCTCAAAGAAACGTCTCACTAACCAGGATCGAAAACGTAAACCTCAACCAAGAGGCACAACGCAAACAAAACCGTGCAGCCAAAAAAAGTACGTTCGGTTAGTGGCCAACCCTAGTGTCAGAGTTTTTAAGGTCAACACTGCGTTAAGCGTTCGCACGCGGCGGGCGCACGCGGCGGTTCACTTTTGTATGAAGCCACACGCGGCGGGCGCACGCGGCGGTTCACTTTTGTATGAAGCCACACGCGGCGTGCGCACGCGACGGTTCACTTTTGTATGAAGCCGCACGCGGCGGTTCACTTTTGTATGAAGCCACACGCGGCGTGCGCACGCGACGGTTCACTTGCGAGGCGTGCGCACTCTTAACGCAGTGTCAGCCCTTAGACAGTCGGTCCCGGTTGCTTCAATCGTTAGACCATGTCGCCTTTAGGCGGTCTAAAAACTACGACACCAGGGTTGGCCACTAACCTACTCAAAATGAATATGTACAAAACAAGCTACGCAAACAGTTTCCTACGCCTATCCACCTACGTCACTGCGCATACCCAATTTAGCAAGACGCGATACACGACACTATTACCCATCGACGAATTCGTTTCGAAAACGTGACCACTTCACGTGAGAACCATCGATAAATCATTCTATCACACGACAATCCGATTACGTTTGGAATTCGACAAACTTCGATAGGATCCATAATTTCACATGACTGTAAATTGTTGTGTTTGTTTTGCTGTTTCAGTGAATTGATTGACTGTGGTATGGCGTAGTGATGACGATGGCAACCTGAAAATAGAGCACTGAATTTTGAGTACAAAATATAACTGACTCAGAGACGTTCATTAAATCGACAATTAACTAATTGAGGTAATTTTTGATACCTACTTATCATATCAAAATCTTTTGCTCGAGCGCAAGTGGCGTTGAAAGCTGCGAGTTGATGCCCATTAATAATTAGCTATTTGACGTTATTAAGCTATTGCATAGCTTCTATCGTGGGCCTTGAGCGCGGGGATCGAATCCAGAAATTCCGTAATGAAAAAACCTTACGTAAAAAACCTAAAACGTAACGCTCCTCAAACATTGCCTACGTATAAGCCCAGAACACAACGTTAACGCGATGCAGACATTCAGCACACTAACGCCATCTAGTGATACAAAAAATAACTATGCAATAGCTTTACCGCGGCAGTCCCCGAGTGCCACACGTCTTTTTTTTTCATTTATAACGTGTCAAAATCACTCATTGAATCTCTACTAGGATGTATTTGATATCACTGAAAAAGCAGTGATATCAAATTTTCAATGATCGACTATGTCTTCACTTATTGTTGACTTCTCCGGTCGGGAATCGAACCCGTCGGTATTACCCATCACAAAAAAGTGCACAAAGCCCCTAAAGAAGTTTTCACTTCAAAAAAATCTATTGATTTGTAATCGGCCGCTAAATCAGTTTGACACAAGCCCTAAGATTCTAATTGTCAATAAATCTCTCCCCCTGACGTAACCTCGTAAACTCGTTCATTCACTCATTCATTCATTCACTCGGTCATTTCGTTCGCGAATGACACGAATGGCTTGCGTTCAAGTATTTCGAAACTGGATTTGGAACGAGTTGGCTTATTTTACTGACTTAAATTCGGTTATAAAGGGGTCTTGGCGAAAGGTTAATTAGGAGATGAAAAATAATAGTTTATGGTTTGTTTTTGGGACAGTAGTACTTGCTTTTGTTCCTATTTAAATACTACCCTACTAATATTATAATTTAGCAGCGCCCCGAGGCGGTGTACCCTTTCCCGTGAGAATTATGGAATGAAAAATAGCCTATAACGTTGACGTTGAATGTGGCTATCTATTACAATAAGAATTATTCAAATCGGATAGGTAGTTACTGAGGTTAACGCGTTCAAACAAACAAAACAAAATAGCTTTATTATATTCGCATAGATGCGAAAACTTGTGAGTATATATGTTTGTTGCTCTTTCACGCAAAATCTATTGAAAACTTTACATCATAATATGTAATGACACATGGGATATGTACATTTTATCCCGAAATTCCCGCAGGAACGGGAAAAGACTGTGAGTAGCTACTGGTTGTATAACAATGAAAAAACGGGTCTTATAATTTGTGTTATTCCATTTATCCATTTCAGAGAAGTTTTACGGTTTCACTACATCATAGTTGAATAGTGAGAGATAGACCTTACCCCAACAGTTGAATAATATAGGCCGTCTTTATATTCTTGAACATCCATCCATCCATCCATCAAACCATCACATCTCACATTTAATTCACTAGGATACCCCAAAACCAATGACTCATACTCTTCTAAATATTAAAGCCATGTGGTTTTCAGTGCAACATTTCACAATTCTTTATACTGCATGGAATTCAAGATATTCAGGTCAGTTTTACTGAACTAAAGATAACCTCTACTATGCCATTAGTTGAACTAATAAAGATCTTAAAACAATAATAAAAATGTATTTTTGTGTGTTTGTATTGTGTGCACCTACTATTAGAATTGGAATGTAAAATTCATGAAAAGAGTTCTAAAAGTAAGTTATTACTTGATTATTAACTTACTAAAATATATCTCACAAAAATCTCTTTGTGAGACTGTCCTCAGTTTGGCTAGGGCATTGCAGGCTGAATCACCTGAATGCCCGAAAAGTAAGATGATTCCGTGCTTCGGAAGGCACGTTAAGCCGTCGGTCCCAGTTACTTTCTACGGATAGTAGTCGTTACATGAGCCATTTCAGAGGCCTTTGGCGGCTCAATAACTCTGACACCAGGATTGTTCAGGTTGACCATTCACTCGATGGAGAAGAAGAAGAAGAACTTACTATGTGTTCAAATCGTGTAATTAAAAAAAATTATTAACAATTAAATCGGTGTCTGTTTATTATGATCGATACTACGACCTGTTTGACGTAGTTTTTCATACATTACAAGTCAAAATTGCACACTAATTAGCGCTTAAAATGTTTAAAGAACAAATGACGATCGTTTTAAATTGTGTTCTATTTTTGGTGAAAGGTAAAATACAATTTTGAACGGACAGCTTTTGTTTATTAAACATATTTAAGTACCAACTAGATTTAACAATTTTTGTGCAATCTGTCCTAAATCTCTATTATGGAAGAATTTGACGTAGAGACGTCACAGACGGACGGACTCAGAGGAGTGCGGCGGAAAGTGTAGACCAACGGGAACTGTGCAGTGTGTCCTTAAATAGCAAAATATTATTACAGACAGATAAAACTAAATAATCGCGTAGTTTGACTAAGCTATGTTAGTTCATTGCAATTGTGAAGCAACGTGCAGCTCGGCCCGTACTTGGATGGGTGGTCAAATAGTGATATTTCTATCTGAGCTACAAGGCTGTTTAATTTTTATATGGCAAAACAACGGCTAATAATATAACCTAGACTGAAAATAATAGACATTTCTACAAAGTCTATAAATACACAGAATGTACGCAACACACTTCATGATTATTACTAACAACGTCGATATTAATTGTCGTTATAAGTCTAACTAAGGGCCCGTGGAGACTTTACTTTAGACAGTTTTTAGACTGTCTTATGTAAGGCTAACGTCGAGGTCCACGACAATGCATTTTTCATATTTCAATTCTTTCCCACATATAGAAACAAAGAGAGAGAGAGAGAGACCTCTTTGTAGAAAATAAAAATCAAATAATCGCTTAATCGATAACTACACTTAGATTGACTAAATTTACTAAGTCAAACAAGTTAATCTGAATCTAAATCAAAAAGTATTTTTAAACTGACTGAAAACGGCCTTCCTGGTGCAGACAAGTCATTCTAAAGGTTGTCTGAATAACATTCCACTTCATCGAATAAGTTATTTTAACTGTCTAAAGACTAGCTAGACACTCCAAACAATATCTGGATAATCTAAAGGCTGTCTAAACTGTCTAAAGGCTGTCTAAACTGTCCAAAGACTGTCTCGAACGAGTCAGTCAAAACTGTCTGCAATAAAAACAATACAAAAAGCATTAGGCTGTAATGTCTCACTGTTGAGCAAAGGCCTCTCATCTCACCGAAGATATCAGGTACAGTTAGTCTGCAATAGTCTTAAAGAAATAATTGCATCTGCTACCATTAACTAACCAGCCTATTGTCTCTGTAGGGAAATCCTGAAACCGGTTTCATTGGTTACGGAACCGATTCTATTGTTCGTAACCATGAGAACATAACTCTGAGCGATTAGAAATACGTGCTTATTGAATAGTTATACAAGGATTCCTAGGAATAGTTGACTAATTGTGGGGTAGGTATTTACCCACGATTAACGATTGTGGGGTTAAAAATACCCTGTGCTAAGATTATTTAGTAGTAGTAGTATTAGCTTGTAATGGCCCACTGCTGGGCAAAGGCCTTTCATCTCACTAAACATCAATACAGGAGGGTTAGGCATAATCACCAAGCTTACCAAATACGTGTTGGTGTTCTCAAATGCGAGCCATGTATGAAAAGAAGGAAATATGGTTTCGCTCGACCCGGGAATCGAACCCGGAATCTTAGTCTTGGCAGGCGAGTGCACATACCACTAGACCACCGAGGCGTTATTGTTTAGGTAACTGGGTAAATAGTACCCAGTGTAGGATATACTTCAGAGGGCACGTTAAAATGGCGATCCCGGTTGATTCAATCATTATGTTTTTTACTCTTTCACGCTTAAACTACTGAACGGATATGAAAGAAACTTCACATTACGGGTTATACTATACATCAAATATATTTTATCCCAAAATTCCCGCCGGAACGGGTCCAACGCGGGTATGATCGGGAGTGGCTACTCTACTAATATTATAAATGCGAAAGGTTGTGAGGATATAGTATGTATGTTTGTTACTCTTTCACGAAAAATATACTGGACGGATTTGGATAAAACTTTTCAGTAATATAGGCCATACAATAGAAAAACACATGGGATACATTTTATCCCGAAATTTATGCGGGATCTATTATTACGCGAGTGACACCGTGGGGCACGGCTAGTAATACATATTTTATCCCAAAATCACCGCGGGAACGGGTACATGCGGGTAAACTCGGGACTCTCGGGAGTCGCTACTAATAATGAAAATTGTGTAAACATTCATAACAAACATTTCCATTGAAATCTTCCATAAACCCAAAAATAACACCCTTACCAACCAGGACCTTGCTAGAGGATTATTTTCCTAATACCGTTTATTTACTTTCAATGGGACACGGGAAGATCCTTGCTTTCAAGGATAGCCTTCGTGGACTATTTTCTATTTACAAAGAGGTTTTATTCTATAGGAAAATGTTTGCGAGCCTCCTTGATGTACTTGTTAGTACTGTTATATAGTCTGTACCTGAATAAAGACCGATTTGAGAGTCTTCTTCTTCATCGAGTGGATGGTCAAACTGACCAATCCTGGTGTCAGAGTTATTGAGCCGTCAAAGGCCTCTGACATGGCTCAAGTAACGACTACTATCCATAGAAAGTAACAGGGACCGACGGCTTAACGTGCCCTCCGAAGCACGGAATCATCTTACTTTTCGAGCAATCAGGTGATTCAGCCTGCAATGCCCTAACCAAACTGAGGAAAGTCTCACAAAGAGATTTTTGTGAGATACCCCCACCGGGAATCGAACCCGGAACCTCCGGGTCGTGAGCCGGGCGTTCAAACCACAAGACCACGGAGGCTGTTAAATGTTGAATTGAGAGTAAAAAAATATATGATGTCCTTGGCTGCAATCACTACTCCACTGGTTTCTAAAGTTTAAGCAAACACTACTCTTTTTTAAATTGAAATTATGTACGTTTACGGATACACTTCGCTTTTATTTTACACTAGCAGCGCCCCGCGGTTTTACCCGCGTTGTGCCCGTTCCCGTGGGAATTTCGGGATTTTTTTTACATAAAAACCTTCCTCTTGAATCACTCTACCTATTACAAAAAACCGCATCAAAATCCGTTGCGTAATTTTAAAGATTTAAGCATACAGACAGACAAACAGAAGACAAACAGACGCGTCTTTGTTTTATACTATGTAGTGATTTTTATCTGACGTTTCGGCCCCTTTACTGGAACCGTGCTGTATGTAAAAGAAGATTGTATGTAATAAAAGCGAAGTGTATCCGTAAATGTAGTTGCAATTCAAAATGAGTTAGTACTTAATATGCTTTCAAACTACTTACTTAGTATTTTTGTCTCATTTTCATCACTACATAGTATAAAATAAAGTCGTCTCTGTTTCGTGTCTGTTTGTCTGTATGCTTAAATCTTTAAAATTACGCAACGGATTTTGATGCAGTTTTTTGTTATAGGTAGAGTGATTCAAGAGGAAGGTTTTTATGTAAAAAAATTCCCGAAATTCCCACGGGAACGGGCACAACACGGGTAAAACCGCGGGGCGCTGCTAGTAATAAATAAATACCACAAATCTTTAATGAAATTCGGGCAAAAAGAATTCGAAAATGATAGTTGTCATTTTCGTACACAATTTGCTTGTTTAACTTTAATTTTATTGGAATAATTTTCAATTGACATATTTGCGTGTCCTTGAAGAAAATCGGCTTTCATTTTGAATGAACTATACCAAAATATTTTTTTACATGCTCTATGGCGCACTTTAGAGGACTTCCTTACATTTTTGTCTATTTACATTAGCTATAGAAAGTTATGAAAACATGTGTTCTGTGTTTATGATTTATCGTTTGTTATGCTTTTTTCGTAACAACAAATATTGTTCAAGGAATTCTTATTGTTGAATGCAATGTTTACTTTCATGAAAACATCTCCTTTTTAACCGACCTAAAAAAAGGGGTGGCCGTTTATTTTTTGTATGATTTTTGATTTCGTCTTTGATTATAAACTGATTTATAAAACTACTAGCTGCGCCCCGCGGTTTCACCCGCTTCGTACCCGTTCCCGTGGGAATTTCGGGATGAAAAATAGATGTTGTCCGATTCTCAGGCCTACCCGATATACAGTACACAAAATTTCATGAGAATCGGTCGAGCCGTTTCAGAGGAGTTCAACCACGGTACCCGTTCCCGCGGGAATTTCAGGATAAAAAATCGATGTTGACCGATTCTCAGACCTACTCAATATGCTCACAAAATTTCATGAGAATCGGTCGAGCCGTTTCGGAGGAGTACGGGAACGAAGATTGTGACACGAGAATTTTATATATAAGAAGATAACACTTGAATAGAACCTTATTTTGAATTTTAAAATCGCTAAGATATAGTAACCTTCATGGAAAGTGTAAAGGCAAAAGTATGCAACATATTTCAATCTCCAAAGAGTTTTCAAATCACAAATGAACCTTTCATTCGAATTGACCAAAAAGTTTTCATCAAATTCATACCTTATCTGTCAATCCTTATTTTCTTTCTAAAAGTATTAGGGGTGTGACTGGTAGTAATCTAACATTGAAGGTAAAATATAACAAAGCTCAAGAGTTTGTTTGTTTGTATGAACACGCTAATTTCAAAAACTACCATTCCGATTTGTATAAGTTTTTTCAACGGAAAGGATATAGGCTAATTTTCATTTCGAAATTCCCTCAGGAACGGACACACCGCGTATTAATTCGCGAGGCTGGTTGAAGATCAAATATAAGAAAGCTAAAGAGTTTGTTATATAATAATGTTTTTGTATACGATAGCCAAAAATGGAAGGTAATCACTTAGATTATAGAAAGTACTAGATGTAGCATTCAAATGTATTTACAAGCTACACGCTGTGTCCAAAAACAGAACAAAGTCCCTCGCGTAGTGTTGTTAGCTCTCGCATTATTTGCCCATTTTTGGGGTAAATTTTGGGAGATTCGGAGGTAATATGATAATAGAATAAAAATTGTCCTTTTCTTTATAACTATGTACCTACCTGATTATCTCAAGAAATAGATAGGTATATTAAATAAAACACGGTGTTAAGGTGGATGTTTGCACACTTTTATCGGGTGATGGAAAAATTATATATTTTTATTTTATTTTAAAGTATTCGGAAAACTTACAGCTAGCTACAAGAGTTACATAAAAAAAGAATAATAACTTAGGGCCAATTACAATTTTTCACTATCTAAGATGGCTAATATAGAAACATAATTTTATACCCGCTCCCCCTCTCCCCTTCTACCTCACACGCACACCAAAAATTTGTTTAGAAATCCTATAGACTAACATACTTACTATTTAATAGGATTGTTAGGTTAGGTACATAGGAGCCGCACTTACGCTTTATACTTTCTTTTTTCAAGTTGGTTATTTTTTATTATATTACTTATTAATATTCTACAACGAATTAAAGCCCTCAAAAGGTAATAAAAAGAAGGGTAAATCAAAACTCTTATATTGGCAACACTAGCATAGATTGACGCATCACTCTCTATGACAATTGAAATCTGAGAAAATAATTAAATATTTAAATAAGACGATACCTAAATGCGATACTTACACGTGAAATGTGATCCCATCCTGTTTCTTTTTCAGACCCACTGCATTTTTACAGGTAGGAATGACACAAGACGGCATAGTTTCGTGAAATTGGTCACGGGTAAAACACGTTAGCGCGTTCCGACGGTCACAAAGTGACTGATCGGTTGCGCATCAAACTACACTATTTAAGGCTAGTTTGAGTAGCTACAGTATTATGCGCGCTCACGGGTTCTGGTTATTCTGTATTCTGAGGGTAATCACTACATAGTATAAAACAAAGTCGCTATTTTTGTCTGTTTGTCTGTATGCTTAAATCTTTAAAATTACGCAACGGATTTTGATGCGGTTTTTTGTAATAGGTAGAGTGATTCAAGAGGAAGGTTTATATGTATAAAAAATCCCGAATTCCCACGGGAACGGGTACAAAGCGGGTAAAACCGCGGGGCGCTGCTAGTATAGTATATATTATACCGAAATTATCTCATTAACTAGGTGTCAAGGGACACCCGGATCTGTGCCCGGATGAAACGAAGTTTATTTATTATCAACAAAAATAATCGTCGCGACACCACACTGTTCAATGCGAAATAGAAAGACGAAACGAAAATATCTGTCTGTCTCTCTCTAACTCAAAAACGTAACGTTGTAACGACACGTTACAACTTTTCGTCTTAATTTTTTCCGTCTAGCCCCCTTTCGCAACGCGCGATAAGGAACTTTGTTCCAAAAGGATACGAACTATTTTTTATTTCAATACTCTCTCAGGCACCTTTACATAAAGGTTATATATTTTTTAATAGATTTTTTCTTCCAAATACCCACTTAAAGAGGAAAAACGCGGGTAAAACCAAGACACAATGCTAGTTCACGATAAGATTGAGTGAAAGCAGAATGGACTAGGTACAATGAACTCTCGGCACTTGGGTATAAAATATAGGATCTTTACGACATAATGCCAAGTGACATGACTATCATTAGTCAATCCTCTTTACTGTAATATCAGAAAGGGCTTTGCCCTGCAGAAAGTTCTGGGCTATTTTAAAACGAATTCAAAAAACGAAGGAGTTCATTCTCAGTAGAAGTTTATGTAATTTTCTTTTTGTATGTTTGTTACCTGAAAATATCTCCACAATTTATGAACAAATTTCAAAATTCAGTTTATTCGTATGAAAGGGTATACTTACGGAATAGTCTTGTTTTAATCGATTAGAAAAACGGTAGTAGTTCCCCTAAAACTAAATTCTTTAGCTTCAATCTCCTCGAAATGAAATGGATGTATAAAAATGGATGTAAATAGTAGTCTACTATATAAAAATAAGTCGGGTTTTCCTCCCTGACGCTATAACTCCAGAACGCACGAACCGATTTCCACGGTTTTGCATTCGTTGGAAAGGTTTCGGGCTCCGTGAGGTTTATAGGGAATAAAAATCTCAAAATTCCCACGGGAACGGGGGCGCTGCGGGTGAAACCGCGGGGCACAGCTAGTATAGTATAGATTATACTCGTATTATATAGATTACTAGCAGCGCCCCGCGGTTTTACCAACGGTGTGCCCGTTCCCGCGGGAATTTCGGGATGATAGCTTATTACCTTCCCGTTGAATGTAGCTATCCATTACAAAAATAATTATTCAAATCAAACAAACTTACAAATTTTACCTCTTTATAATATTAGTATAGATTAAAAAGAGTCAGTCAGATGAGAGACGTTTGCCCTCAGTGGGATTTGAAGCTAGTACATACTACTTCTATTGAATAAAATTAAACAACGTAATTCTCTCCAAAGAAAAATTATGTAAATTCGAGTAGATTAGTTGCCAACCCGCCGTTGTTAGACCGCCTAAAGGCCTTCGACATGGTCTAACGATTGAAACAACGGGACCGACGATTTAACGTAAATGTTTCTTAACAAAGGAGTTTACATAAGGTATTTACAGATAACGATACATTTAGTGCTGGGATCTCGAGTGGCGGCGGATGCAACACTCCATCGTTTCGGGGTCGTCTCGGTAATGGCGGCGCTAGTGATGGGCAAGGGTGTGATAGTTTTTTATCGATATTTTTTGTAAATTCAAAAAAATAATCGACTAATCACAACGCATTACGAAAATATTTTGACAATGTCAATTCGTTATTCGTAATTTTTTTTCCTCCTCACTGTACTGATATCTTCGGTGAGATGAGAGGCCTTTGTCCGGCAGTGGTACATTACAGCCTAATACTTTTGCTTTTTATTTTGTAAACTAGCAGCGCCCCGCGGTTTTACCCGCGTTGTGCCCGTTCCCGTGGGAATTTCGGGAATTTTTTTACATAAAAACCTTCCTCTTGAATCACTCTACCTATTACAAAAAACCGCATCAAAATCCGTTGCGTAATTTTAAAGATTTAAGCATACAGACAGACAAACAGTGTGACAGACACGAAAAAGAGACGACTTTATTTTATACTATGTAGTGATTTTATTGTGCTCCGATTTCACACTGCAGTACGTTGCTACACCTGATCTTATGTTAGATGCACATCTTAGCGCTCCTGGTGTAGTTTGACTAAGCGATGTTCGACGATCATTGCAGCTCGGCCGGTACTAAAGTTTATCTGCGACAACGAATGGCGCAATCCACTCAAAACGTCAGGAAATAAGAAGTAATTTACTTGCTTTATCATTACATAGTATAAAACAAAGTCGCGTCTGTTTGTCTGTATGCTTAAATCTTTAAAATTACGCAACGGATTTTGATGCGGTTTTTTGTAATAGGTAGAGTGATTCAAGAGGAAGGTTTTTATGTAAAAAAAATCCCGAAATTCCCACGGGAACAGGCACAACGCGGGTAAAACCGCGGGGCGCTGCTAGTAAATATTAAAACGGGAATAAAACCCCTCCGAGTACGTTTAGTACCGTGTGTGAATTTGCCTTGTAATATTTATTACTAGCCGTGCCCCGGTGTTACCCGCGTTGTACCCGTTCCCGCAGGAATTTTGGGATAAAATGTATCCCATGTGTTATTCTGGATGTATAACCTATATTACTGTAATGTTTCATCCAAATCCGTCCAGTAGTTCTTTCGTGAAAGAGTAACAAACATCCATACATCCATAGAGCCATCCTCACAAACTTTCGCATTTATAATATTAGTAGGATTTAATGATAGGAAAACGTCACCCACATCGATATCGATAATTTTTTTTAAACTTCTCGCCCATCCCTAACAGACAGCACTCAGACATAAGGCTGAACATAACGCAGTATAATCGAGATAACTCGATCGTGAACGACCATTGTTTATTTATTGTAATCGATTAATATAAACGATTTGTTTAATAAATATTATACTCATGATTCATAAGGTAAAGATTAGACTTAAAGATTCTTTCCTCCTTGGTTTAATACCGGCTTGAAGATGCTTCTATAACTGTCAAATTTCATAACTGTGGTTTCATAGGGTTCACACGCACACATGGCTAATTAGCTGAAACTACGCCTGATGGTTCGCTCGACCCGGGAATTGAACCTGAGACCTCAGTCTTGGGAGGCGAGTGCACATACCACTAGACCACCGAGGCGTCTTTCCATAATTATCTTTCTCAAACTTTACCTCTTCATAATATTAGTGTAGATGTTTTTACAAACTTTTCCCATTTTCCTAGATTTCGGTCGATGACTCCCAAAGTATCTTTGTTTAGACACTCATATAGATGTATGGAGTTTTAGATCAATGTGGATGTCTTTGAGTTATATATCATACTAGTCGCGCCCCGCGGTTTCACCCGCGTTGTGCCCGTTACCGTAGGAATTTCAGGAATTTTCATACTTATAAACCTTCCTCTTGAATCACTCTACCTATTACAAAAAACCGCATCAAAATCCGTTGCGTAATTTTAAAGATTTAAGCATACAGACAAACAGACAAACGACAAACATACGCGACTTTGTTTTATACTATGTAATGAAGCTTATTAACAGCACTTTAGCTAACAAAGGGTTTGTCCCTTTCCGACATACGTTATTTGCCAAAGAACGAAAGAGACAAAACACTTTTAAACTCTGTTGAAGTTAATATCGTTTATGATTGGTATCTAAATATTTGTCGAAGTCCAGCGAAAGTTTAATAAAAACATTTAATTGGAGCAAATCCGCGGGCCACAGCTGCAGCAAAAATAATTATCTGTATCCACAATACTTCCGCGCCCGCGGTATTAAACGCGTTATACTCGTTCCCGCGGGAATTTCGGAAAAAATTATCCCATGTGTTACTCTGATGTATAATAACCAATAATCACTGTAAAGTTTCATCTAAATCCGTCCAGCAGTTTTTTCGTGAAAGAGTAACTAACATACAAACATACATACATCCATCCTCACAAACCTTCGCATTTATAATATTAGTACGAAGATGTTACCCTTTCATGAAGTTACGTTCACGAGTGTACGCCAGCGATCTGAATCTGCTTTGAGGGCGTTGGTCTCGTGTGTGCTCGAGGCTGCGTCCATCTTATACGTGAAATACGTGTTGTACCTGCGCATACGCACACTAACGCAACGCGACTTCATTGCACCAGTTACGTCAAGTTGTTCTGATTTGTTGATGATTATAAGTAGGTTTATGAATGACGACTTCAAAATTTCTCAATTCCACCTTAAAGCTACAGAATGGATTACGATGAAACTTTACAGTAATATAGGTTATGCATCAGAATAACACCTGGGAAACATTTTATCCCAAAATTCCCGACGTGTACAACGAGGGTAACACCGCGGGGCGCGGTTACTTCAGAATATATTTCACAATCTCAGATAAACAAATTGGGATGGCCTATCGATCCGGCCCTGAACCATCAATCACTACATAGTATAAAACAAAGCCGCTTTCCGCTGTCTGTGTCTATGTATGCGTATATCTCTAAAACTAAGCAACGGATTTTGATGCAGTTTTTATTAAAAGATAGCGTGATTCAAGAGGAAGGTTTATGTGTATAAAAATTTCCAAAATTCTTACGGGAACGGGCACAATGCGGGTAAAACCACGGATCATTGCTAGTCTTTAACATAAACCAGATTGTTTATATAATAATAACATAAATAAGGCGAGCATCCCTGAGATGTTATTAACCCACTGAATCCTTGCGCTATTTTAAGATAACATATTCTTTAAAGTACCTTTAATAAGGTCGAAACCTATTTATTTACAATGAACAACCTTGTGAACCATTTTATATGACTTTGACATATTTTCGAGTAATTATAATAGTCCTTTTAATAGAGATTTGTTTTGATAAATCTGGGACACTATTGTTCACATAAATATATAGTCTAGAGAAATCGCGTCTGTGTTTTAATTTAACACCTTACGCAAAATGTATGTATACGTATTTCTATGTCGCTCTCAAACGGGTGGATCGATTTTGATTGTAAATTGAATTGAAAGCTAGTTCCATACATATGTATATACATACGTTCATACATACATACATCCTCACAAACTTTCGCATTTATAATTTAGGTAGTAGGATATTATTGGACTATTGCACTAATTTGGTCCTACTATTTTTCGTTCGTTGATTTGTTAACGTGATTTTGATAAAATTTATGTTATCTCATGGCTATTGTTAAGCAACGTGCAGCTCGGCCCTACTTGGATGGGTAGCCGATAGTGGCTTTTAAATCTGAACGTCACCGTGCTTCAGAACGTTAAACTGTCGCTCCCGGTTGTTTTATACAATCCTTTCATACAATCGTTAGACTATATTGTCGGAGGTATTTTGGCGGTCAAAAAAAACTCTGACACCAGTGTTGGGCACTGACTTACTCCCACTTACTTTGATGAAACTTTACAGAAGTAATTTAAGTTACACATAAGAATTACACATAGGATACATTTTTCCCCAAATCCCGCGGTACATTTATCCCCAAATCCCGCGGTACATTTATCCCCAAATCCCGCGGTATTATGCGGGTGAAACCGTGAGGCGCCAGTACTAAATAATCCAAATCTTTAACCCTGTAGATAATTACACATGGGATACATTTAGACACGCGGAAGGAACTGGAGGACTTCGACAAAGAGTGGAAAGAAGTGGTGAAAACTAGATCCAGGTGGAAAGAATTGGGGGACACCTTTGCCCAGCAGTGGGACACAACAGGTTAAATAAAAAATTAAAAAATACATTTATCCCCAAATCCCGTGGGTACGGGTACTATGCGGGTAAAACCGCGACTACTTAGCAGCGTAAGTACTAACAGTTCAATTCTACACCAAATTCCATTCATGACTCATTCCGTTTCGTTTGTTTACAATAACAAAGTTTAGACAACATTGGTGTATTTCCATGTGTCGTGTTGTGAGCTTTCAGACGTCATGTTTGTGGCTCTGTGTAGTGTTCAAATAAACCGCTGTTGAGGTAGGAAGGAGGTAGGGTGAAATGACCAGTAACTAGTCACTTGAGCATTTTCATAACCTTGACACTTGAATTATGTCAAAATAAGTTGGTTAATTTATTGTAATACTATTTAATACTGTGTTATTTTTTATGCCATTCAGGGTTTTGAATGTAAAATAAAATATTGTTTTATACACGGTGAGCCTTAATAACCCGAAAGATTTAAACCAACGATTTTAGAGCCTAATTAGAGTATATAAAGTTATATAACGTATAGTCCAAAAACCCATATTTTAAGAGATATTAATTATTTCAAGTAAACCACAAGTAAGAAAATCTCAATTGTAACACACCCTAAAGGCGTGACGTAGCCACCTACTACTTTTACACGCAGACGCACTAACCACATGGTTGATGCATCGTATGATATCGGAGTGATTCGTTAAGTGTCATGCTCGCTCCTCAACTGTTTCTCAACTGAGATTAATCAAAACTCGCTCACTCTCTGAAGTAAAGGTTTGTTTACAAAGAAGCGATCAATTAATATGATTTAATTTGTACTGAAATAGTAGTTTAATTAAGACACATAATTGGACCCATGTTGATATAGCATTATTTACTCGTACTGTGGTCACAAATACTTCGTTTAAATCTTTCGGGTTATTAAGGCTCACCGTGTATAAAAATATTATAAAATAAAAATACAATCACTTTTTACCAGTAACTGGCCACTTAGGATAGGTTATATCTATACTAACACAACATTTCAATTCACAGTATATTATTATGACGAAAAATATTAATTTTACGCATACAACTGACAAGAAATGAAAAATATACGACATAGGAACTTTTTAGTTCATTAAAACGAAAAATCAATAATAATTAAACTAGGTACTAGATGTTCTTTTAAAAAATAAACTTAGTACTGAAGCCCTAGTGGGAAAAATTAAACTTTTATAAAAGTTAAATGACTAGGCAATTATTTTATACGTAATTATGTAAGTAGTTTAAATTAAATATTTCTTTTATTTAAATCATTTTCCCCTACAAAGTACATAAAAGTGATTATGATTGTGATTGCATGTGTTTGTGTTATTATACTAACACTAGTTGTGCCTGCGACTTCGTTCGTGGGATTTAACAAAAAATTGCATAAGTTAGTCCTTATTACATCAGCCAGTAGAAGATCTATAGGTACTTATATAATAAAGCTGAAGAATTTGATTATTGTTTGTTTGAATATCTAATCCTGAATATAAACGCGCTAATCTAAAAAAATACAAAACCGATTTGATTAATTATATGTTTAATGAATAGCCACATACAACGGGAAGGTTATTTTTCATCCCGAAATTCCTACAACGTGGGTAAAACTACGGAAGAAATAAAGTATCAATCCAATGAGGGTGTTCTCAAATTTCACCCACTAGGCGGCAGCACTGAGATGAGGTCCAGAAATCTGTCAAAAGTCTCATTTTCGTAAAAGCCCTCATTCAATAACTCTACTAATAAATGGTATCCTGTTGTACTTACAGCCTAATTAATAATGACGTAACAATTAACTTCCCTAACGACAAGCAAAACAGTTAATAAAATAGGAAATCAACTTCAAGGATTTCACCGACATTTTTAAACAAAAACGCAATAACTTTTAACTTAACTGATGACCAAGGAAGAAGAAAAAGGTCACCAAACTTTTTTTATTCGTACTTCTTGAACCGAACCTTTTTTAAAGTACGAACTTTTTTTAAAGAAACTTTTTTATCGAATTATCCAAGATGGCGACAAACGAATTGAACAAAAACAGCTGTTTACATTAATGAGGAAGATTTTTTGTTTATTGTTTACTTAGTTTGTATTGAAAAGAAGATTAACGTTTATTAGAAAAAATAGAGCGAAGATAATCAATTTTGTTGGTAATTTAATAGTTATGCAGGTTTTTATGATTCTGTGTTAAACAGTGAAATAAATTCCACGTTCGTAACCAGTTACGAAATATAGGTTACGAACTCTACAAAGGAGGTATATAAACAAAAACAAAACCTAGAACATAAATTATAAAATATTATAAAAGTTTTGTAAACATCTAAGCCACAGTCTAAGCTGTCAGTTGCAGGTATAGAAAATACTTACGAATATTAATACAACTACCTACATCATAACATGCTTAGTTGTTAAGGGGATGACTGCGTGAGAAAGACAAAGAAAATGTCTATGGTCTGTGAATTTAAAAATAGAATAAAATGTGTATGATGTTTGAATTTAAAATATATTTAGGAAAAAGGGTAATTGTCTAGTTGGTGTCCGAAGACTCTCAGACAGAACTGAATCGAAGAAAAGAAAGGGGGAGGCCTATGCCCAATAATGGGACAATTAGGGCTCATATAATATTAATATTATTTATCGCAGCGCTCATGACGTAGTTTGACTAATGCCCGGGATACACGAGGCTAGTTTTTCAAGCCAGGATAGCAAGCTAGTTCTCTTCTAAACTGTCTTGGCTAGCTGACCTGGCTTGGAATATGCTAGTTCTGTTTACATGAGGCTATATTATTTTAAGCTAGTATTATCAAACAAAACGCGTGGTTACTGCTTACGAGTCAACTTTAAACTAGCTTCGCCGGCCACATGAAGCTAGTACACAAGCCAGGATAGTAAAATCAGTGGTGGGGGGCGCTACTAGCTTAAAAAATAGAACTCCATCCTATTAAAAACTGTCCTGGCTTGTCAACTACCTTACTAGTTTACTAGCTTAGAAATGAAGCTAGTTTTGTCTACACGAAGCCAGAAGTACTAGCTTGCTAGCTTACTGACACTAGCTTGCTATCCTGGCTTGAAAAACTAGCCTCGTGTATCCCGGGCATAAGCGATGTTAGTTCATTGCAATTGTTAAGCAACGTGCAGCTCGACCCCTACTGGGATGGGTGGCCGATAGTGGCATTTCTATCTGAGCGCTTCTATGCTTCGGAGGGCACGTTAAGCATTCTGTCCAGGTTGTTTCAATCGTTAGACCATGTCGGAGGCCTTTAGGCGGTCTAAAAACTCCGACACCTGGGTTGGCCACTGACCTACTCGGACTTACTTTCACAATAAGTTTGGGAAAAAACTTCAATTATAAGACACAGATAATAATAAATAAATAATAAATATACCTGGACAAATTCATACACGGTTTATTAGACCCAAAGTAAGCTCTCACCTTGTGTTATGGAATCTAACTGGTACTACTACATATACATACACAAATATTTTATAAGAATATAGTTATAATTGACACCCAGACGTCGTCGCCAACAACTATGTCTGCACATATTGTTAACTCCGGGCGGGAATCGAACCCACAACCCCCGACACAGAAAGCGCTCTCACTGCCACTGTGCCAACGGGCTTGTCATATAGATAATGGACCGTCAGGAATTGGTTCCGACACGTTAAGCAGTTGTTCCCGGTTGACACTAGTCTACTCGAAATGTATGATGAAACACTACCCTTAACTCCCGTGGTAGTCTTAATAAAGCTTTACGTCATACATAACAAACGACTGTCACAGATATCCAATGAAAATGAATAATTTCTTAACAATTTTTATGAGACTTGGGTAAGAATATAATAATACTAGTAGCGCCCCGCGGTTTTACTCGCGTTGTGTCCATTCCTGTGGGAATTTCGGGATGAAAAATAGCCTATGTTACTCGTGGATAATGTAGCTTTCGAATGGTGAAAGAATTTTTAAAAACGGTTTAGTAGTTTTTGAGCTTAGTCATTACAACCAAACAAACAAAGTTTTCCTCTTTATAATATTAGTGTTGATATATCAAGCGTCAGCTCCATTTCCATTGAAGCGGAGCGGAGCTGTGCGAAGCTCAACCGACCAATCACAGCGCATTGAAACTGTCAACTCATTGACATTGTCAAAATCTTTTCGTAATGCGTTGAGATTCTTCGATACACAACTAGATATCGGGTCACGTACAAAATCAAAGCTAAATACTGTCCGCGTGGATGACGTGTGACAGCTTATTTTGTTTACTACCGAACTGAACATAAGTTTTAAAACAGTTCGAAGTTCAATCTAATTACAACCATGACACCTAGCAATGAAGTAGCAAATCTTATGAATAAAATAAGATCTTACTTTTCAAATGAGGCCTTATTCACCGAGACGTATTTTTTGCGCCGACCCGACATCTAGTTGTGTATTGTTGATCGAAGTTGTGATTGGCCAGTTGAGACCGCACAGCTCCGCTCTGCATCAATAGAAACGCATAAAAATCCGTTGCGTAGTTTTCCCGCGGGAACGAGTACAACGCGGGTGAAACCACGAGGCGCGGTTAGTATATTCATATATTAAATCTAATTACGTCCAAAATAATTTCAGTGCGCTGTAAAATAGTGTCCTTGTTACTGGAGTTTAGTGAACTGTTCGTCATATTATGATCGAGTGCGCTCATTATGTTCTCATTTAAATAACAATATTTTTTTTAAATAACATTGAAAGTAAATCAGTACTTGTGTACTTTGTTTTTAACCCATGACGCAAAACAGGGGTGCCTGGGGGGTGTGAATGCATAAAAAATTTAACTTGAACTTTCTCCTATGAGCAATATTCTTTACAGTGTGCAGGGACCTTAGTCGTAAAGTGATGATTTCTTTACAGTGTGCACGGAGCTTAGTCTTTAAATTTTATACTGACTTGCGAAGATACTAATACAAAGACTATACAATTGCTATATATATCTATTGCTTCTGTACTTATTTTAAAAAGAGGACGATTTTTTCCTGTTTTACAAAAAGTGGGCGCAACCCTACTAAATCTGGGAATAATAATCAGAATCTACAACATTTTCATACCACCGCACGGAAAAGTTAGTAAAATCATAAATCCAAGCTGCAATGCATTGGCTACATCTCACTGTAACTGCATTCACCGTCGGTATCGGGAACAAACGCAAATAAATTCTACCGCCCTGACTCACTGAGGATATACGAAAATAAATCATCTATATTTATAAAATTCAAAGTCCTGACTGACTGACTGACTGACTGATAATCAACGCACAGCCTCAACCGCTACACCTAGAAACATGAAATGTGGTAGGAAGATTCTTCAAGTGACGTAAGTGCACACTAAGAAAGGATTTTCGAAAATTCCTACGGGAACGGGTTCAACGCGGGCAAAGCCGCGGGGCGCTGCTAGTTTTATATACAAGGACTTGTTTCAATCTGTAAATTCTGTAATCCTACTATTATAAATGCCGTTTGTGAGAGATTTGTATGTTTGTAACTCTGTCATGAAAAATGATGATGTAAAAATGCTCACCTTCTCGTTGAATATGGCAAAAATGGTTGTTTCTGAGATTACGCAATTAGCGCAGAGACAAAAAATCCAATTCTTTAGTTTTATTATATTAGTATAGCCAGATATTAGTAGGTTTACATCTTCGATCAACAATACACAACTAGATATCGGGTCACGTACAAAATCAAATCTATATGTATACTGTCCGCGTGGATGACGTGTGACAGCTTATTCTGTTTACTGCCGAACTGAAACAAGAGTTTTAAAACAGTTCGAAGTTCAACCTAATTACAACCATGACACCTGGCAATAAAGTAGCAAATCTTATGAATAAAATAAGAGATCTCTTTTCAAATGAGGCCTTATTCACCGAGACGTATTTTTTGCGCCGACCCGACACATCTAGTTGTGTATTGTTGATCGAAGATTTACATAGAGTATGGAAGTTCTAGTAGGTCAGTGGCCAACCCTGGTGTCGGAATTTTTAGACCGCTTAAAGGCCTCCGACATGGTCTAACGATGCAACAACCGGGACCGACAATTTACCGCTCCCTCCGAAGATAGAGTATTAAGATGATATTGTCTGTGGTTGGATAATCAGCCATATTAATTTACATGTCAAATTCGTAAAAAGAATTGTACATAGGAACGAATATCAAAACATGTCAGATAAACGTAGAAAAATGTTTTTACCACGATTTAGGTAAACTGCTGCTGTTATTTTGATAAAAATCTATCCATTTTGATGGCACGTGTGGTAGCCACGAGTACACATTAATTTATTACACACAGACAGACAGAGTGACTACACTCAGGGTTGGAGGAAAACCCGAAATAATATTGTAAACGAGTCATTTGTTTTGTACCAAACTTCGCAGTTTATTGATACTTTAAAATAAAGAACGGTATTACCTATACATGTTTTATACCTTTAAGGAATGAAACTGCGCTAAGCGGCACCCTCGCGGGCGTTCGTCCGCGCATCGGGGCCCGCCTCCGTGCGACGGACGTCCGCGCCCGGGTGCCCGTTCGGGAAATACCACGCGCGGGCCAGTAACCCAGTTTCAGGCCTTAAATATGGAGTTTGAAATCAAGCACGAATGGAGATTACGACATCTTCCTAACCATCCACCACCATACTTCTTCACTGTACTGATACTATCAGTGAGATAAGAGGTTCTCTTCTGTAATGTCCTACTACTGGGTGACCTGTGGTTATACCTGCATAGTGCACATTCCCGTGACAATTTCGATATGAAAAATAGCCTATAACCTTCTCGTATTCAAACAAACAAACAAACAATCAAACTTCAGCTTTATATTATTAGTATTAGTTTCAAGATCGCTTTTCATTTTTGATATATTGTAGGTTGATTTAAATATTAAGTTACAATCAGTGTCGCATATTTTCAACCGCCTTCAAAAACCGAAGGAGGAGGTTCTCAAATCTGATAATAATATCTATAGTCTTCTTGTTTTTGTATTATATTACGAAACCAATTTAAAAAATCTTCAATTTATGAAAGCACTAGCCCTGTCCCGCTGTGTTACCAACTTTGTACCCGTTACCAAAGGAACTTCAGCATAAAATATATCCCATGTGCTATTCTGATGTATACCTAACCTATATTCCTTTATAGTTTAATCCAAATCCGTCCTGTTGTTTTTTCGTGAAAGAGTAACAAACATACATACATTTTATCCTCACAAACTTTCGCATTTATAATATTAGTTAGTAGGACTTAAGTCTTCCAAACAAGACCTGAATCTAAATAACCTAACATGTAACAGAACACTATAATTACGTGTCAGAGCCAACAGAGATATTTATCACCCTAACTGTTAAGAGATATACACCGCTTTTAACAAGTCGGGTTAGCGGAACAAAGAACATTGGAAATACACTTGATTCACAAAGATGTTGTTAATGTGTTTTCAAACGTCTTGTAAATTAATTATTATTTATTTGATGATGTTTTAATGTCCATATCCAGTCCATGAAAATTAAAGTTTCCTTGAAACGTTGTCATATTCAATTCTACTAATATTATAAATGCGAAAGTTTGTGAGGATCGATGTTTGTATGTTTGTTACTCTTTCATACAAAAACTACTAAACGGATTTGGATGAAACTTTACAGTATGGTACATGCTTCTTTAAAAAAAAAAAAAGACGTGTGGCACTCGGGGACTGCCGCGGTGAAGCTATTGCATAGCATTTTGTATCAACTTATGCAATTATATTTGATATATTTGATATCTCTTCTCTCTCACCCCTCCCGCCTCCTCTCTCTCACCCCTCCCGCCTCCTCTCTCTCACCCCCTCTCTCACCTCTCTCTCACCCCTCTCTCTCACCCCTCTCTCACCCCTCTCTCTCACCCCCCTCTCTCACACCCTCTCTCACCCCTCTCTCTCACCCCCCTCTCTCACCCCCTCTCTCACCCCCCTCTCTCACCCCCCTCTCTCACCCCTCTCTCACCCCCCTCTCTCACCCCTCTCTCACCCCTCTCTCACCCCCCTCTCTCACCCCCCTCTCTCACCCCCCTCTCTCACCCCCCTCTCTCACCCCCCTCTCTCACCACCCTCTCTCACCCCCCTCTCACCCCCTCTCTCACCCCTCTCTCACCCCCCTCTCTCACCACCCTCTCTCACCCCCCTCTCTCACCCCCCTCTCTCACCACCCTCTCTCACCCCCTCTCTCACCCCCTCTCTCACCCCTCTCTCACCCCCCTCTCTCACCCCCTCTCTCACCCCCCTCTCTCACCCCCCTCTCTCACCACCCTCTCTCACCACCCTCTCTCACCCCCCTCTCTCACCCCTCTCTCACCCCTCTCTCACCCCCTCTCTCACCACCTTCTCTCACCCCCCTCTCTCACCCCCTCTCTCACCCCCCTCTCTCACCACCCTCTCTCACCCCCTCTCTCACCCCCAACGCACAATCGCACACAACGCCGTGTCGAAGACTGCCGAACTGAAACGACGTTAGACGATGCACGGCCTTCAAGCCACACCTCCTTCCCGTCGGATCGGGTAAGCGTGAGGTTTTTTCGTTACGGAATTTTTGGATTTGGTCCCCGCGCTCAAGGCCCGCGATAGAAGCTATGCAATAGCTTAAAATAAACACAGCTATGACTGTGGCTATGATTACAATCATTAACAATTTCTACCTCCATGGTGCAGCCTTACTATTACCTAAAAGAACGAAAAAGTTAATATTATTTATATATTCTGTGGTGACACGAAAATGTCAAACACCTACTCGATCTAACAGATATTTTCTAAAATACATAAAGGTTGAACTTAAAACGTTTGTTGTTCCAGAAAATGTCCAGAAAGCAATTTATTTAATTTATTTAAATTAATTTCATGTTCCCATTCAGTTGGAACCCAATTTGTAGCTGTTGTTATCGTCCCCATTTTGAAATCCGTTAGCGGCGACATTTACAATGTTTAAAAAAATTATAATTTAACATTTAGGACTTTGGAACTAAGGCAGATAATCTCATTGGAAAATCATAAGCTAAGAACATTCGATTAAAAAACCATAACATTATGGTGCTGAGCTGAGCTGTTAAGTATACCTATTATCCATTAAATAGAGGCAGCAGATACTTCGCTTTTCCGTGGTTTTATCTCAATATCCAGCAGTATAGTTTTAGCTAAATACTCGTAGCTAGTCGAAACTGAACTCCGCTCCGCTTGGAATAAAGCTGAAGATTTTATTCATCGTTTGCAATCTCTGAAAGTACCAGTCATATTTGGAAAATAATCTATACACATCACATAGTATAAAATAAAGTCGTCTCTTTTTCGTGTCTGTCTGTATGCTTAAATCTTTAAAATTACGCAACGGATTTTGATGCGGTTTTTTGTAATAGGTAGAGTGATTCAAGAGGAAGGTTTTTATGTAAAAAAAATCCCGAAATTCCCACGGGAACGGGCACAACGCGGGTAAAACCGCGGGGCGCTGCTAGTTCAAGATAAAGGTGATGGGCTGCTTTTTACCCCGTAATTGCAACGGACAGGGTACAACGCGGGTAAAACCGCGGGGCGCTGTTATAATATCTAAGTATGTCAAATTCGAATTTCGTAGCGGTCGACACCGTCGAGTTGGCGACGTTCTATTTTCAAACATCATTATAATTTCCAATCGTGGAACGGTCACAGAGTGCGCTAAATATTTAATGGCCGACTATAAAAAAAATATAACTCATACTTAAAAAGAAAAAAATAATAATGTGAAATATATTATTATTCCTGAAGAACAATATTTTTAAATTATACTATTTAAGAAATATCCCATAATATTGAACCATTGTAGACTAATATTTAGTGAATCGCTTGAAATACAAAAGGTTATTTTTAAACAATGTTTAACAAGTTATATAACTAGACTAACCTCTTTTTTAAAGGTAATATTTAATGGCAATACTAATTTAACAGACGAAGCTGCAAAAAAAAACTATTTCCACTGAAACCGTAAAACTTTTCAAATAACGTTCCATTTGAAATTCAAATCAATTGACCGTTAGGAGAAAACGGCGGCCATTATTCAGTTTTTGGACGCATTACATTGTATTGCGAATATCTAGACGATGTTTACGAGAAACAGACCCAAATACTTCTCATAAGGTTTTATTCGTGGGAAGAAAATTCCAGGCCTATTGCTGAGGTAAGAAGTTTATCTGACGTTAATCTACAATAGAGTAAACTAAGATTGAATAAGTTATGCTAACGCTGGTGTCGGAGTTTTTAGATAGCCAAAAGGCCTAGGGCAAAGGCGGGTATTTTGGCAGGAATACATTGATAGCCAAGTGTACTTACTATATTGTAGTCATTAAATATATAAACTAACTTATGTTAATGTACTGTAATCATCTTGTAATGTAACATAGTTAATTCTGCTGCAATTAAAGAGGATTAAATATAAATTTGATTCAATTATTGTAGTCATATGTTAGCTCCACCAATATTATTGGTTCCTTGCGTCCCAAAAAACCGTTCAGCCCAAAAATTGTATTCTACCTATGATAATAAATTAAAATTAATTATATGAAACAAATAAACTCAGTAAAAAAATCCCAATCGAAAAAAAAATACAACACAAGAGTACCCGCGAAGCATCACTAGTCTATTAAAAACAGATAAAACTTTAAGTCCTTCAAATCTCTCCACGTGTAGACCATAGATAAATAGAGCGACTCAATTTGTTTTCCATTCTAAAGCATCGACAACAGACTTCCCGCGGCGAAAATTATGATTTCCCTCAATTTCAAGCCTTGAGACTTCACGTGTATGTTTAGGGTTCTCTATCCAAAGACAACAGGAATAACTTGGCCTTATTTACTTAACTGAGATGAGAGGCCTTTGCCCAGCAGTGGGACATTACAGACTAATACTTAGTTACTTATTTACTTAACAGTCCGGTCGATCCGTTCGCATTTGTCGGCTGTCGGGTCCGGAGTTTAATCAAACGCCTTAATAACAGAACATTATTTAACTTTCATTATAGAACACTAACCCGCATCAAGCAAGCGTCACTGCACAGATATATTCAGTGAGATGTGGGTCCTCTGCCCATCTGTAGGACTCCATCTATACTATAAAGTGGTAAAATTTGTAAGTTTGTTTGTTTGTTTGTATGTTCGAGGTAATCTCAGGAATTATCGGTCCGATTTGAATAATTCTTTTTTTAATAGATAGCCACATTCAACGGGAAGGTTATTTATCATCCCAAATTCCCACGGGAACGGGTACAACGCGGGTAAAACAGCGGGGCGCTGCTAGTACTAAATAAGTTTTTACCTATCTAAGATTTTTCAAACTTTGATAATACTTAAGAAATTTCAGGTTCTATAACAAAGAAAAAGCTCACTAAGTGCTTAAATTCTTTTGAAAGACTGTACATTACTTAAGCGTGTGATACACTAGGTCGGGTACGGGCCCGTTACGGGTCAGTGTAACGCCTTTGATACAAAAACAAGGTCATGAGACATCGTCACGAGACCCGTACCCAGCATGCACCCGCACTATGTGTGTTACACGCTTTAGGTAAAATATGAACTAATAACTGCGCCCCGCGGAGTTACCCGCGTTGTACCCGTTCCCGTGAGAATTTCGGGGTAAAATGTATCCCATGTGTTATTCTGATATATAACTTACTAGCAGCGCCCCGCGGTTTTACCCACGTTGTGTCCATTCCTGTGGGAATTTCGGGATGAAAAATAGCATATGTTACTCGTGGATAATGTAGCTTTCGAATGGTGAAAGAATTTTTAAAAACGGTCCAGTAGTTTTTGAGCCTATTCATTACAAACAAACAAAGTTGTCCTCTTTATAATATTAGTGTAGAAGTGTAGATAAAGTTTCATCCAAATCCGTCCAGTAGTTTTGGCGTGTAAAAGTAACAAACATACATAAATAAATCCTCACAAACTCGCATTTATAATATTAGTAGGATTTTTATACTGAACCCTTTATTAATACTCACTATTGGCCGATTTATTTTCGCCTGAAAATTGACATATGACACGCTTCAGTACGCGTGGACGCCCACATACTCATTTAGATGCAGGATTACAATTTTTTAATGTTATTGGAAATACAATTAAGGTACTCGTATTGTGCCCAAATTAGAATTCTTGTGATGGTTATCATAGATATACACGTGGAAAGGTATATTATGTTGATGTTGAGCGATTTTGAATTGAATCTAAGTTTACGGATACACTTCGCTTATATTTTACATTTTTATCTGACGTTTCGTCCCTTTACAGGAACCGTTGAACCGTGGTGACGCACCCGCGTGGTGATTACGACTTCCCCATCATTGTACTGATATCTTCAGTGAGAGATCTTTGCCTGTAGTGGGATTTAATATGCTTACATATAATGAAAGACACAAAGGAATAATAAATATTAATTTATTTGACTCACCATCGTTTTTAACACGTCAACTGCTATGCCGGTTACATGTATGGCAATGAATGTGTTAATATAATAAGATA
Organism: Cyclophora albipunctata; assembly: GCA_963082685.1. Classification (NCBI taxonomy): domain Eukaryota; kingdom Metazoa; phylum Arthropoda; class Insecta; order Lepidoptera; family Geometridae; genus Cyclophora; species Cyclophora albipunctata. The sequence goes on from OY720133.1 coordinate 6,431,449, forward strand.
TAAATAATTTCAAACTAACAATTTATCTTATGTCGGAGGTGTTAAGGTGGTCTAAAAACTCCGGCACCAAGGTTGGCCATTCATTAATTAAAACTACTGGTCGGATCTGAATCAAAATTGGCACAGTAACAGATTAGAGTCCGGAGTAACACATAGGTTACTTTATATACCAAAATTCCCACGTGAATGTGTACAACGCGGGTGAAACCGCGGGTGCTGCTAGTTCTTAATAATCTACAGTGTACCGATCGTTAGCATCAATAAAATAATTATTTTGATTATTTTTAGCTAAATTATCAATTTGAACATTTTTATTGTAAGTTCTGTTTTCTTCACTTTTCATTTTTCTACCGTATAAATACTCTTTCAAAGCTACATACTTTTTGTACAACCTATTATCTATTGGCTTATCTTCAGAGTACTCTTCGCTGATTGGCGGTTGATTTTCAGTATCATCTTGAATATCAGAATACTGATTAGCTATTGGTTGATTAGCTATGTAACTTGGATCGTCGTCAAAAGACTCATCTGTGATTGGATGGTTAGATTCTTTAGTGTTTTCTTCCATCGGCCGATTGGCTATGTAGCTTGGATCTTCATCACTTACTGGCCAATTTATGTAATAGTCGCGTTCTTTATTAGCGTTCTGATCTATTGGTTGATCATTTTGGTCCTGACTATAATTGTTTTCGTTTTCAAAGTTCTCTTCTCTGATTGGTTGATTCGATTCGTCATCATAAGTATAGCCTTTTCCTATTGGTTGTTCAGCTACAGAGTTTAGTTGATTATCAGCATACTCATCGGCTATTGGTTGATGTGCTATATAACTTGGTTCATTACTTTCTTTATCCAATTTTACGGAATCATCAAAGTCTAAATACTCATTTATTTTTCCAGTCTCTTGTTTTTCTTCATAGTCCTTTACATCTTCAATTCCTTCTGAATTTTCTTCTTCGAAACCTTGAATTTGATCATTTTCTATTTGAGAGTTAGTGTTTTTATTCTGTTCTGTATCTAATTTGTTTATTTGACTTGTTCCATCTGTTTCTTCATCTAGATCTTCTGAAGCATCATTGAGGTTGTCTATCGCTTGCTCTCTCATTTCGTAAACATCACCTAATCGTTTTATTTCAGGGTTATCTTGCAAACTACTTGCTTCAGAATTTTGATCTAACTCATCTGCGTAATCTTGTATATTTGAATAATCTTCTTTGAGTTTTTGTATGAATTTATCTTGTGACATTATCTCAGGAGCATTATTTTCTTTTGTGTCATCTTTCCAATCCAAATTGTCTTCATACTGTATACTGTCACTATTATCTTGAGAATCACTTGATTCTCGTTCATTACTTACAGTATCTGAATCGCTTACTCTATCTCTTTCCATCATATCTTGATCAGCACTATCTTGTAATTCTTTATCTTCATTGACATCGCCGTTTTCACTATTTTCACTATCTTGTCCGTTATTTAGTAGACTGTCATCTCTTTTTAATGTATCTATTTTAATCTGAGTTTCGAAAGCAACCCCCGCTTTTCCTGTGAGCACAATCACCACATAATTATATCCAGGACCTCCGTCTGTTATTACTGCTTTCAAGTCGTTACCATAATCCATTCCAGTGACCCTTACATGTGTGATTTCTTCTACATTACCTATGGCTGGGTATCTGACAGCTAAAGAACCGCCACTTTTATTAATCCTTATTTTTTCTGTAACTGTATTATTACCTTCTTCGCCTACTTCAAGAAGAAATAAGTAAGGATTCGCGTTGGCTATGGTGACTATGTTTAAAATTAGAATTGCTACCTTCATGGTGGTTTGTTGACTAAGTCCGTTCGGTTGGCTGCACTGTTTTATATAAAATGGCGATCACGGTTCGGGTGTTGTTTTTTTGAAGCTTTTTTTAATGGCAGTGATTTTGTGTTTGCAGCCGTGACCAGATCGATAATGGTTGACTTTTGATAAGGAAATTAGTCTTTTTTACTGTAATTGGTTTTAAATTGTTTTGTTGTGGATAGTTTACGTTTCAGTACATATCTTTTGAAGTATTTAATCTATTGTATTATTGAAGGAAGTAAATTAAAAAATGTTCTATAATAGTTTGATGCGCATATAAAATATAAAATCTAGTAATCAGGGGCGTAGCTACCGCCGTATCTGCCGTATCAATTATACAGGGCCCCCGGGCCACGGGGGCCCCCAAGGAGAATGAATATTTAAAATTTGATTTTTATTTGTAAAATGGTTAAATTATGTTATGATAAATAAATATTTCTTTTCACAATATTTTTTTTCTTTTGTGAAAAATCTTTACCCCCAAACAATATAAGGGCCCCCAAACATTTTTTTATACGGGGTCCCGCCAATGCACGCTACGCCACTGCTAGTAATACATTTGTTTGAAAGCGCAAATGTATGAAGCTATGTTCAAGACACAAGGTGAAGGTTATAGGCTACTTTTGTTCATTAACAGCCTCCGTGGTCTAGTGGTTTGAGCGCTCGGCTCACGATCCGGAGGTTCCGGGTTCGATTCCCGATGGGGATATCTCACAAAAATCACTTTGTGAGACCGTCCTCAGTTTGGTTAGGGCATTGCAGGCTGAATCACCTGATTGCCCGAAAAGTAAGATGATTCCGTGCTTCGGAGGGCACGTTAAGCCGTCGGTCCCGGTTACTTTCTACGGATAGTAGTCGTTACATGAGCCATGTCAGAGGCCTTTGGCGGCTCAATAACTCTGACACCAGGATTGGTCAGGTTGAACATCCACTCGATAAGAAGAAGAAGATTAAAATCCCCACAGAACGAGTCAATCCGGGAAGCAATGCTAGTCTTACTACTGAACTGACGACAAACCTCTAATGATTCATTATGAGAGGTTAATGAGAGATTTTTGACCCGTAATGTGTTGAAAATACGTCAATGGTAGTAATAGTACGTAGCTAATATTCGCTCTAACGCCCGTACTCAGAAACGTCAATAAATGCTTCCTTAGTAGAGATTTAATGAGTGATATTGACATGTAATGTACGAAAAATTACGTCAATTAGTTAAGTGTCGATGTAATGGACGTGTCTGACTGCGGTAGTCTTCTTCTTCTTCTTCTTAGAAGAAGAGACTGCGGTAAGAGTAATAGATGAAGAAATTCAAAATTAAACCACCTTCCTGAATAACTAAACATATAAACTCGACAAACACACGGAGACATCAAGTCTACAGAACATAATCTAAATAAAGAACACGCGAATTTAAAAATAAAATAAACTTTTTAATTTAGTGTCACAGCTTTGTGTCAAGTGACACTAACCTAAAAGATTTGAAAAGAGAAAATAAACATTTCTTGCTAATAGTGACGCAAACTCTTTGGTTCCCAATTTAAATTCGGAATTGGACGTCAGAAGGAAATAAAACTTTTAGCAGAATGATAGGTTAGGGCGCGCGTCCACGAGCGACTATTTTGTGTTTAAATCTTCGATACACAACTAGACAACGAGTCACCTACAAAATCAAAGCTAAATGTTGTCCGCGTGGATATATACTTAGGGCCTTATTCATAAACGTTTACTAGCAGCATTTAAGCTATCAAATGGTTTGTCCCTTTCTGACATACGCTATTTTCCAAAGAGCAAAAGAGACAAAACACTCACTAACAGTGTTTTAGTTACTCAACAATCGCGATGAGTTAACATCGCTTAGCCAAACTACGCCACTAGTACAATAATAATACTTACCATTTGTTTCTCACTTTGAGCAAATGTTTCATCTCTTACATAATATGTAATAGAATAACACAGATCTCATTCGCTGTAGCCGAAACCGGATACGAAGGAAAGGAAGGAGGACGAAGGAATAATAGAAGCTACGAACTTGTATGATAGTGTACCCACGTAGTGAGAAGTCAGTTAGAAAGACAGTTTTGTCTACAGTCAACTGTCGCCCTGTCTTAGTTGCTATGCAATTGGGCTTTTGAAAAAAAATTTTTTTTGTGATAAATGGAAAGATTATATATTAGTTTTATAACAAAACTATTTTTATTTTATTTTTTTTCGCAATAATTCAAAAGTTATTTCAAAATAAAAATTAATTTTTGAATCCAGTACCGAAGACACGCCGACAACTCCCGAACAAACTCGAGCGCGTGTGACGTCTTAATGTTAATTAATGTTAATGAAAAGAGGTTCGGTTACATCGCAAACTTTTTATATGTTTATGAAAAGAGGTTCGGTTACATCGCAAACTTTTGGAGGGAAAGAGAATAAAAGGGCGGGAATCTTGATTGTAAACGCTGTACGTACTTATGGTTAAATAGCTTTATCATTATGACGTCACAACTACGGTGACCAATCTTGGCGCGTTTATAGTCACGTGATTTTTATTTAAATTTCATCAATTTTTAATTGTTTATAGTTAATTGAAAAAATATTTTTTTTAAGTTTTTTGCATTAAATATCAATATTATTAATAATAAAGTTTTAAAATACATTAAAAAAATAATTTTTTTTTTTCAAAAGCCCAATTGTACTCAGGTGACGCGTGCAAAGTGTGCTCCGCTGAGTCCTGGGTCTTCGCAAAACCTTTGTGAGAGCATTTAATTTATTTTAATTCGTACCCTTCGAAGGGACGCCTCGGTGGTCTAGTGGTATGTGCACTCGCCTGCCAAGACTGGGGTCCCAGACTCAATTCCCGGGTCGAGAGAAAACATGTTTGCTACTTTTCAAACATGCTTCAGGTTTGAGATCACTAACCCGCATTTGGCAAGCGTGATTATGCCTAATCCTCCTTTCTGTACTGACTGATATCTTCAGTGAGATGAGAGGCCGTTGCCCAGCAGACATGGGAAATAACATGAAATATTTTACCCTCCAGACAAAAAGTAGTTAGTTACGAGTACATGAGGTCAATCCACAGAGTTCACATAGAATTTTGATCCCAAGCCAGCCACTGTGAAAAAAACTTTACAAAAATAAAACAATCAATTAGATCACAGCTTTATTTCGTCCGATAATGCTACAAATCACATATATAATATTAAACACACGCCGATGCAATTTATCACAACATTTTATTATTATTATCAACACATTTATTTTATAAATCTGCTACATTTCATAGTTTTTTAAAGATTTCATAATATTTCTGTTTAAATAACGCTACGGTAACGGCCAGTCCCATTAGAGCGATTGCAGACTATAGTGAAGATAGACTGACTTGTTATACACAGTTAAGACTGTGTTTAGTCAGTCCTACAACAATTGTCGTACAATAAAATTCTTTAGTCAGATAATCAAAATCAATCATTAATTGCGGATTGCACGAAAACTCTTAAATCTATTTAGGATATAATTTTGACAAATCCAAATAATTTTAACAATTCTAATCAATACTTTACATAAAAGATGAACACATAGCTAGTTTTAATCTTTTTTTTTCTCCATATAAGTTTATTTATGAGTACCGCTTACCTCTATGTATATACACTGGACTGGCTGTTACTATACAAATGACAGCTAATTTTGTGTGGCAATTTGAAGCGCCCTTGTGGCCCCTGCGAGTGTCCCGAGAAGTAATTTTGACGTACACTGCAAGGAAATAGGGTACCACAGTCGACTTATGTCATAACTAATTTTAGTTCCATGGACTTTCTTATCTGCCTACAGTGGCCTACAGCGCCAAAATGGCGACACTCAAGTAGGCACAAAATTATTATGACTGCAGCCTGTCCAGTGTATATAATAGAGGTCAGTGATGAGTATACATAGGCCTTATTGGATTCTCTTACGGAGTTTAACATGTATGGGTGATTTTACATTCAAAGACAATTAATTCTATAGACTAGAAGATGAAGGAAAAAGGTTCACTGATTTTATGCCATTACTTCTTACCTCATCAGTGATCACTGAACCCTTTTCCTCTACAAAGGAAATTAGTTGTCTTTGGTCACATTTGATATCCCGTAAGAAAAACATAAATAGATACATTTTGAAAGGTTTAAAAAGAAAATAGATTATATAGATAGAGTATCGAAGCGATTCCAATTTCAAATTGAAGATTTCGAGAAGTTTCCTTCATTGAAATAAAAGCAATTACGTTTATTTACATTAAAAATATAGTATTTTCATTTAAAATATGAGTTTATTATAGATTGTTTCTAATGAAAATACTTGGCACGGGGAATGTAAATATTGGTGGAGTCGAGGGAAGTATAAATTAAATGGGGTTTGATGAAAAATTTACGGAATATTCGACACTACTTATAATTAGGTACATTCATCTTGTGAGACCACACCGAGAAATTTAAACTTAGAAATAAATAATATCTTTAGATTTCATAGGAAAACTGTTCCCTCCCACCTGTCGGATATCGGGCTCAGATTTAAAAAGACGTGAGATTTCATTTTGAATGGAAACTTCGTATACGGATACACTTCGCTTTTGGACCAAGAGCCCGTGAACCCCAGACCTTCGTTATTTTATAAAAGCTGAAAGTTTGTCAGCGCATGCTCCCAACACAGGTAAGAACGATGGACTATTATGAAGTTTGGGTTATCGTGGCTTTGGCAGATAAACGGTACTAAAGGTCAATGGTCGAAAACACCAAGTTGGCCATCGATTTCGATATCACCGTCAAAGGGTGACTTGTACAACTCCTCAAGAGCTTTCAAATGACATAGGTCATGTCACTGTTGAGCATTAGGATCAGCGTCCATGGCATAGGCCAACTCCAATCTTCGGTGGTCGAAAACACCAAGTTGGCCGTCGATTTCGATGTCACCGTCAAAGGGTGACTTGTACAACTCCTCAAGAGCTTTCAAATGACATAGGTCATGTCACTGTTGAGCATTAGGATCAGCGTCCATAGCATAGGTCAATTCCAATCTTCAATGGTCGAAAACACCAAGTTGGCCGTCGATTTCGATATCACCGTCAAAGGGTGACTTGTACAACTTGTCAAGAGCTTTCAAATGATATAGTTCATGTCACTGTTGAGCATTAGAATCAGCGTCCATAGCATAGGTCAACTCTAATCTTCAATGGTCGAAAACACCAAGTTGGGCGTCGATTTCGATATCACCGTCAAAGGGTGACTTGTACAACTCTTCAAGAGCTTTCAAATGACATATGTCATGTCACAAAAATCACACTTTATTATTTGATGAATTTAGATCGGTATTTTACACACCTTTAGTACCGTTTACCTGCCAAAGCCACGGTAACCCAAACTTCATTATTAGTCCATCGTTCTTACCTGTGTTGGGAGCATGCGCTGACAAACTTTCAGCTTTTATAAAATAACGAAGGTCTGGGGTTCACGGGCTCTAGGTCTATTTTATTTTACATTTCTATCTGACGTAAGTGTATCGGTAAACGGAGTTTCAATTCAAAATATTCGCTTAGACTTAAGAAACCAGTCCGTGAGATTTCGTCAGATTTTGTCCCCGATTTTGAGTAAATAAATAAATAACTGTGGCACCGACTCCCTATCCATAAAATCCGAACCATCACCGACCAATGGAAACGAACTCTTACGGAGTGCTATGGTGCAAACGTTCAATAACTTCTCTAGTTGCCATCGTCGTCGTTGCACTGTGACACCCCTTATAAGGAAGCTACCTATTACAGAAAGTCGTTCTCTGACAGCAAAAAGCAATGACCGTAAAAGTGTAAAAAATACGGTAGTTGGCCATATTTAATGAGTGACAGCACCTGTCACCTAATTAGATGACATTTGGTGACAGGAGTAGATTGTAACAAGTTCGGAGATCGCATAGGCGAACGACTTAATGTACTCCTTCTTATTATAAATTGTATAAGTATTATAGAATATTTTAAAAGTGAAATAACATTATATTTCTTAAATATTAATTCTAGAGTTTGAGATTACAATTGTTTAATTTGAGAAACATTAAGCACGATTATTAAATCTTAGACTATATCATATTGTCAGGGAGTAATATTAAATTATACATAATAATAGGAATTACAAAAATACTTAGAATCCTTAAACATCACAAATAAGATTCGTAGCTTCTCTCTACTACTGCTTCTATTAAGTAAACGACGGGAAAGATTTATTTTTGATTCGAAAAGTGATTTCATAGTGAGTAGGTTATTCTATAGTAAAACTTGGGTATGGTTACATCATAGGTAAACTTTCGTGTTTTTTTACTTAATTATTTTTTTCTTATACATACAAAGCACCAATTTTTAAAAAGATTTTTTTCGAAGCAATGACAAATATTTCAACAACAAGAACGTTTTATTACCTAAGATAAGCTATAGACAAAATATTTTATTTTTTACAAGATGGCCATCGATCGATCAACTATTAAATAAATGTTTTATGACTTTTATGAGGCACAAACATACATTTATCCACATTTAAATATCATACGTATTTGATAAGCTATACATATATTTTACTTACATCTATTAATTTTAAAATTTATCCATAAATTCCTTTTTAGTTATTCATGATTTTAAAAAACAAACCACTTTAAAAAAAATATATTCGTGATATCTAGTCTATGGATTCCAATAAAAAGTAGATACAGGGTTTGTGACGGTCACCGCACTACAAAGCCGAAACTACAAGTAAGTATAATTTCTCTACAGATGCCGCCGTGAGGCCCTTTACTGTCATTATTTGTATTTTTGTAACTTATGTACGTACTACCAACATAAATTGCAATAACATAAAATAAACATTACACACTGGATGGTGCAACACTTAACCTACATCTCCCAACGAACAACGCATAACATCAAAGACTTATCGCAAAAATGATCTTATTTGCTTATTCTGTTGATTCAATGCAGTCTGGGCCCGATCAGCCGAATGCATCATCTGGTCAAGCTTACTCATCTGCATATTGACTTGTTTACTTATATCAACTACAGTTGCTTTGCTTACCAAAGATGTGTTGTCTAGCACTTCCATGTTCTCTAGATCTTTGAGTGCGGAGTTAATGTCACAGTTGCTATCATTATCGTGGCCAACTGGATTTGGTTTTCGCGCGCGCGGGGTCATCTCGTTGTCGTTGGGTCCAAGGCCTTCGTTTATGGAGCCAAGCTCTGACCGTGGAGGTATGTAATCTTTGTCGTAGTTCGTTTGACCCACATAACTGGGTTCAGTGGAGTATGATAGATTGTCTTTAGATGATAGTTTTATGCGGAAAAAGTTTGTAAGGCTGCCGCAGACACCCTGGACATGGAAATTAAGTAATAACTTCAACTAACTTTAACTAAATTTATAAAACATAAAATTTTCCTAGAAATCAATTTCGTAAAGTATTCAACGTCTAAAATCTGTAATTTTACTCTGATTTATTTACTTTTCTCTCTAAAACTTTAAATTCTTATTGTCCTAAAATGTTCAGTAAAGAAAAACAGCTTACCTTCAATTTATTTAGTTTAGTTTGAGTAGAGTCCAGAATCGTGTTTAATTCGGTTAGCCCGCTGGTACCTTCTTGAATTTGTTCACCTAACATTGCTGTGTTCTGAAAATATTATATAATTTTGTCTTTCAGTATTGTTCATACAACATAATTATTATCACACAAACATTGATACGAGTAATCCGATCCACCGCTACACCACCGTAGAATTAAAATAAGCGCCTGAATTATTGTAAAAGCAATGTAAAAACCTAAAAAATATTTATGTTAGGCGCTAATTTCTCGGATGACAATAATAATTATTCGAAACTAAACAATTATTATGTTGATAATTAAAACAAAATAGTAAATAAAATAAAATAATAATTCGAATTCACGTTTTGTAAAAACGAAAAAGGTTCATATTAGGCTCACCAAAGAGGAATTACTACATTAGAACTTACCTCAGCAGCTTTAATTTCAACCTCCTCAAATTCTGTCACATCCAGATGTTTATTTTTTTCTAAAAACTCTTTTTTATCGGGCAAAGGCTGGCCAAATAATTCCGCCCTAGTACACGCATCTTCATAAGCTTTAAGAGACATTTTCACAGCTATTTCTTAAACTATTCTGACGAAATAATGCTCCAGACTCCTTAAAGGGCTGAAAACAAAAGACCTTGACCTAAATATTCGGAGATTTGAAGAAAATTCTGTGATTTATTATTATGAAAGCGTCATAGTCTGTAAACTGGACTGTGGTAGTCTGTTGAAAATATTGATTTTTCTCTTTGACTGTAACATAGCATGTCTTGTAGTTTTTGTTGGGTCTGTGGTACGAATTGAAATTGAAATATCTATTACCTCTTTTGTTTTCTTTGTAATTTATTGTTGAAAAAGGTATAAAATAAATAAATGTGTGTTAGCATCAGTTTAGCGTACCTATCGGCATACCGTTCATTTTATTTATCTGTAGGATAGGAACTGTATGTACCTGTGGTAGGTACTTTGTTTCCTGGTCTGTGGGTACATTGTCAATTTGTCATCTGTGCATACCACCTACTAGTGCAATTATTTACATATTTACTTTTATATTCGTTATCATTTATTTTAATATTATCACTGAACAAATAAAATATACAAATAATAAACGAAGCGTGAAAACCAGAACCTAATTGTGGTTATGTGATAAAACTATTTTTCATTGATTTTAAACATATGGTGTGATAAAGAAAATTTGTTGCGGCCATTTGACAATAAAAACAAACGCATACTCATTGATTTTTGCAATGTCCAGTCATCAGCCAAAGTGAAAATAATTAAATTACTGGTCAGTGTTCACGCAGCATCCGTAGAAATAAGTTCGTTTTGTGTCAAAATGGATCCATTTCAAGGTAAGATGCATAATTTTTTTTTGTTAAGCTTGTAGTAGTTCTAATTAATTTTACGCATAATGTTAGATTAGAAACAGTCAATTAATTATGTTTCTTTTAATGAACGTAATATTTCTAAATTCCCGCGCTTACACCTTGTACTGCCATTTAACTGACATTCAAGACAATAAATAAGTAGTACGTCTTAGCAGCTTAGACTATAAGAAAATACTTTAGCAAAAAGTAATTTTAAAGCTAATTATTTACCTAAAATTAAGACCGTTTTCTCAAAATATCCATTTAATTATTATCCATATAACTAATAATAAAATCATTGCAACCAAAATGAAACGTCAAAAAATATTTTTTTACTGGCAACATTCACATTATTTGCAAGTCAGCTGCTGGCTAGCGAGTTCAACGACCGAATGAGTGAACCCAACGACCTGTCATTTTGTCAATGGAAATATGAATGAGGAAGAAAGAGAAAGTGAATTTTCGAGTTATTAACTTCAATATAAGTAAATAACGAAAAAGACATTATTGCGGTGTGAAAAAGCTTATTTTAGCGTAACTTAATGAGTTTTATTTATACCCGAGAAGCCGGTAATCGAAGCAACTTTTTATTAAAGTATTTTCATATTTTGTGCTCGCCATTTCGTTTTTTGTTGTTAAAATAATAGTTACATGCTTGTTAAATTATTAACTCCAGTTAACTTGAGATGTGTGTTGAGTGCAGTTGTGAATAATAAAATATCGTATTGCAAAATGTCGTCAGGTAAATAATTTATGAATTAAATTTTAATGTATTGTATTCGTTATTTTTTTTTTTATAATTATAAACTTTATGCAGGTATTATACTTTGCCCATAATTTCCCTAAACATTAATCGTTTTTTTAAATAGTAAATTTTATGGAACTCCATACATAATTAAATAAGGTTGATATCAATTCAGTGTTAGGTAGTTAGTTCTTATCTTTATTTATTAATTATCTTTTACAGTAAATACAACTTGATACTGAACAAATTATGCTGTCCTTTGTCTTTCTACCTTCATTATTAAATAATCGACGCCAAAAAGGATATCCAGTAGTTTTTAAAATCATTACCTTAACATTTTCACCATTTCTTGTTTTTATTCTGCCATTTTTTAATTCTCCAAATAGTTTGTTAAAATTCCAAAAAGATTCGTTCCAAATATTGATTTTTGTAAAAAGGTTCTATAACTCCTAAACTCTTTAATCTTCTCATCAATACTGTCAAATTATTGTCAATAATTTATCAAAACCCGATATGAAAACTGTGAACTTGTAAAAAATTCTTGTTTTAATTAAAATTACAATCCAAATCTATCATCATGAAATGAGAAAATTATTAAGATTTTCATTACAAACCGTGAAAATTAACAGAAATATATCAAATACTGTCCATAAGAAACGTGAGTGTGATTTATTTGACACAACTCATAAATTAAAACTGTAAAACTGGAGGTCCCCGATGGAGACCGATCACAGACAACGGCCGGTTTGTATTTGAATAGAATAGATCATATAGATCATAGATATTAAAGTTCCTGTAGACCATAGATCATAGTTTCCTCTAATATAACCACTGCATCAATCTTGAGAAACAGCTAAGTAGCGTTGCCCGGAGTCACACCTGGGCAACACAAGGTGAGCCACCTCCATTCACTAACAGTACAGTAATTATGAAGGATTTTATTCATAAATGCTTAATCAGCATTTTAGCTATCAATTTTGTTTTCATTGGTTTGTCCCTTACTATGAGACTAAACACTTTACAACAGTGCTTTAGTAATAGTATGGTTAGGAATAAACAGGTAAGTATTTATCTGTATTTTGTAAGCAATAAATATTTATTCATTTATTACATCATGTCGACTTAACCATATAGATTATTTGTCAGCGACATTAAATTTGGATTGAACTGAATGAAAGTGGAATTTCCTAGAAAATTTTAAAGTTTCTGTACTGTACTCTATATTATCAGTGAGAGGAGAGGCAGTTGCCCAGCAGTGGGACATTATAGGCAAAAAAATTTAAATTTCTGAAAAAAAATGATGCTATTATTGGCACTTGCCCAGCAGTGGGACATTAAAGGCATATAGTAAACATATTGAAAAAAATGCAGTTATTCTTATCTTTTAAAATTGTTGACATGGTTCACAAGAACATATCCTATCTCTAATAGTTTCAGCCTTAGCCCACACTGACCGATTAAACAAGCCCTGTATACTCAAACCCTCTGTTCCAGTGCCCTTATCTCTGGACACCGTAGCCAAGCTCCGCAGCACATACTATGCCGACGCTAAGAATGAACTCGCCCAGAATGTGTGCACCCGGTTCGATCCATTTGAGGTGGCCATCAGTAGGAAGAAGGCGGACAGCTCGCTACATGTGTATAATATCAAGGTGAGATTAATATAGTATTGTATTGTCCATACTAATATTATAAAGAGGTAAAATTTTTAATTTTGTTTGTTTGTATGTTCGGGCTAATCTCAAAAACTATCAAGCACATTTGAACAATTATTATTGTAATAGCCACATCAGTTTACTGTTGGCTGCTTCTTCCACATTTAGCCACATTCAACGGAATGGTTATAGGCGATTTTTCATCCCGAATTTCCCACGGGAACGGACATTATAGCATCAATAGTAGAATAGGATGGTAATAACCTTTAAGGTGAAGTATAGCTGTTTTTAATTTACAATTATTAACACATTAGATTGTACCTATATCTATGAATCAATAAAGATTTATTAATTACTAGCCGAGGTTAGCCCTGAGGTTTCACCTGCGTTGTGCCTGTTCCCGTGAGAATTTCGGGATAAAAAGTAGCCTGTGCCTTTGGAGCCATGAAAAGCACTGGGCACTGATAGTGATATAGAACTATGCTCTATTATACACTGTTACTTAAACAAAATATAATCATAAATAGTTCTAATCACTACATAGTCACTACATAGTATAAAACAAAGTCGCTACTTTTGTCTGTTTGTTTGTCTGTAGGCTTAAATCTTTAAAATTACGCAACGGATTTTGATGCGGTTTTTTGTAATTGGTAGAGTGATTCAAGAGGAAGGTTTTTATGTAAAAAAATTCCCGAAATTCCCACGGGAACGGGCACAACGCGGGTAAAACCGCGGGGCGCTGCTAGTATGAACTATTTTGAATTGAAACTACGTTTACGGATACGCTTCGCTTTTATTCGCTTCAGTCTTCTGTGAGCACGGTTCCTGTAGGAGCCGAAACGTCAGATAAAAATGTAAAATTAAAGGGAAGTGTGTAAACGTACATAGTTTCAATTCAAAATGAGTAGTGTTCGCTTAAACATAAGAAACCAGTATATTAAAACTAGACAAAACACTAATAAATAATACAATAGGTACTTAGTATTACTGAATGATACATTATCAGAGGGTGCTTAGTATTACTGAATGATACATTATCAGAAATACCATAATTTTGTTGTTTTACTAGTCATGTGTCATGCATGTCATACAGAATATGTATACTTTATGGATTTCAATGGTATGCCATAGTTCACCTTACTTATTTTGTTGTTAAACAAAGGCTTTTTAATCAAAACATTTATGGCGTTGTATGACCAGTATGACTAAGCGATGTTAACACATTGTTAAGCAACGTGTGACTCGGCCACTTCTTGGATTGGTGGCCGATAGAGCCATATCCTTTTAAGCGCTTCAAGTATTTGGAGCGTACGTTTAATAGTCGGAACCGGTTGTTTCAATAGACAATGTTAGATGCCTGTAAGCGGTATAAAAACTAATATTTATAATTAGTGTCTTTGTGTGCTTCGCTATCAGTAAACTTGGCAAGATAAATATCTATATTCATTTAACATACTTCACTGCGAATAACCATGAATTTTCGCCGTTTAACATACCATACTTTCGCTACAACAAAGACAACTGACCCGATTTTGATGGTCCAGGATGCACACTAGCCGCTCCGTTGTCCCGTCAACCAGTAGTTGACAAAAAAATGCACCTCAAATTGCCCCGTCAACTAGTGGTTGACAAACTCGCGACCGACCAGGTAGTCGTTTAATTTTGTTAATATTTCGGTTCTTGTTTGCTAATGGTTTGTTCAAACTATTTTAGTATGATCTGTGTTAAATTGTCTATCAAACGAATGCAAAACATCACTCTGTGGCATAACAAAATATTATTGTATAACATGTTGAAGTTGTCAATGTCGCGAAATTTGGATTACGTCAGCTGCGGGTGACATTGTGACTTTTCATTTCAATAATTTTAATACTGTCGGTGGTTAGATTTACGTAGTGTTTTGTTATTTAATTAGATAAATTCAGTGACTAATACATAGAAACAAAGGTATCACCGTTGGACACAAAATTTAGCCTTTTCTAAACCAGATAAATTTTGAAGTACATGTTGGTGTTTGTTTTGCTCGGTGACTAATTTTAATCTCATTTTTTTTATATATTTTGGCTGTTTTATGATACCAAGTGCGATTAATATGTTAGATCAATGTAATCTCCAAACGGAATAGTAAAAACATGAAGCCTAACAGTGGTATTTTGTGCATTTGTGATATGTTAAAAAAGTTGAACGACGCCGACGGCCGCCATTTTGGCCTCCGCTAGCACACTTTTGTGCCGAATTAAAGAGCTGTAAGTACATTATTTTGTATGGGCAGGTGTATGGTTTTATGTTTTATCCTAATCTATTTAAAATAAACATTGTTATTTAAAATAAAAAACCATATGTCATCGATTTAATTTTTGAGATATTATCGTCTAAACACAAGTCGTGCTCGAAAACGAGAGCTATATTTGTGTTCAGCGACTCGTAATTCTAGACCGTAGTTGAATACTAATAAACAAAATACATAAATAAACAGCTTCATTCATACTTAACATGAAAAACATAACACTTGATAGTGTTTTAGTTAAAAATTGAGTCACAATTAATGTTTTTGTGAAAACCGAGCCGCGCGGAGCGGTGCCGCGCTATGTCTAGACACATCGGGACAACATAGGCGGAAAAAAAAGTGTGCCTGGGGCAAGCGAGCGGCTAAGGCAATATGTATGGACGATTACGTACACAAGCATAGCTCAAGGGCGCTCGTGAGATAATATCTATACCAATCTCACAGCGTATCTACACTTGAACTTACCTCACTACCAATCTCATAACCAATCTTACCAACACTATTTGAAGTTAGTTAGTTATTTTAAGATTGGGAATGATGTAGTCACTCCCAACCTCACTACCAATCTAACAAACTTGAACCTACCTCACTACCAATCTCACAACCAATCTTCGAACCTCTCTAGAAGCATCTCACATCTCACAAGTTCCCTCACCCGACAGATAGAGAGCGAGGGTAAGCCGGTGACGAACCAGGAGAACTCCGGCCGCTGCTGGCTGTTCGCGGCACTCAACGTGATGCGTCTGCCCTTCATGAAGAAGTACAGTCTCGAGGAGTTTGAGTTCTCGCAAAGGTACTGCAAATGAGATAAAACTGTTTTAGGTAAATAGTTGTATGGAGTATCTTCGGTGAGATGAGAGGTCTTTAGGGCCTTATTCATAAACGCTTACTAGCAGCACTTTAGCTTCTTCTTCTTCATCGAGTGGATGGTCAACCTGACCAATCCTGGTGTCAGAGTCATTGAGCCGCCAAAGGCCTCTGACATGGCTCAGTTAACGACTACTATCCGTAGAAAGTAACCGGGACCGACGGCTTAACGTACCCTCCGAAGCACGGAATCATCTTACTTTTCGGGCAATCAGGTGATTCAGCCTGCAATGCCCTAACCAAACTGAGGACAGTCTTACAAAGTGATTTTTGTGAGATATCCCCACCGGGAATCGAACCCGGAACCTCCGGATCGTGAGCCCACGGAGGCTGTAGCACTTTAGCTATCAAATGGTTTGTCCCTTTCTGACATACGCTATTTTCCAAAGAGCAAAAGAGACAAAACAATCACTAACAGTGTTTTAGCTAGCGTTTATGAATAAGGAATTTAGTCTTTAGAGGCCCAGTAGTTACAGGCTAAGTACTTACTTACTTTCTTTAGTTATTGGCGGCTAAATTTTGAAAATAGCTCAAGGTCTTTCGTCCGAACAACTTTAACAGACTGCCATTTAATTTATGAAACAATGCTTTGTGTAACAGCGTAAACAATCATGTAGTTTTTAACGAACGTATGTAACGATAACCAACTGTTTGAAGCAATGAAGCAGTACGTCATTATTCGCAAAACTTGATGTCAGTAAAACACTTCTTCTTCTTCATCGAGTGGATGTCACCCTGACCAATCTTGGTGTCAGAGTTATTGAGCCGCCAAAGGCCTCTGACAAGGCTTATGTAACGACTACTATCCGTGGAAAGTAACCGGGACCGACGGCTTAACGTGCAACACTGGTAAACCTTTAGTCATATAGCCTTTTGATGGCACTCTGTTCAATTCCAGCTACCTATTCTTCTGGGATAAGATCGAGCGCTCCCACTATTGGTTGAACAACATCGTCTCGACCGCCAAGCAGGGGGAGGCATTGGAGGGGAGACTCGTCAACTTCCTGTTGAAGGTAATACCTGCAGACCTGAGGTGCTAGCGAAGAGACAGGTATTTCTCGAAGATAAGAGATATGTTTCTCTTGGCTAAGAGGCGAAGAGATAGAAGATAGTGAAGATTATCTCTTAACTCTGAGGCGATAATCTTATCTCTGCTGGTTTTAAATTATTATTATCAAAATCGTTAAGATAGCACTCTAAATAATAAATACAGTTGTTAATTAAATTATGTTAATGTGCAATACCCTCTACGCAAAAATGGCTGAACCGATTTTTACCAAATATAGTAAAGAATCGGAATCAGTCCGTGTGTCCCTATAAAGTTATTTCTTTATGCAACATACATTTTGACGACCACAAAGACAAAAACTTTTTTTTAAACTTCTCTATAAAAGACTCGTTTTCCCACAGGACCCAATCAACGATGGTGGCCAGTGGGACATGATCGTGAACCTGGTGAACAAGTACGGCGTCATGCCCAAGAAGTGCTACCCGGAGTCGTTCAGCTCGCGGCGCAGTCTGCACATGAACGCGCTCATCAAGACCAAGGTAAGAAACTCAGTATCGTACCTCACTGACGATTAATCGATCTGAATGATTAATCATCGTAACGATTACTAATCTCGCTGAAAATTAATAAAATACTAAATTTAATTGATTTTTGATTAATGGATTGGTTATTCATCGTAACTCGAGAATGAATAAATTGACCGAATAATATTTCAAGAAAGTAATTCATTCGAATGATTTTCGAAGTAATCACTACATAGTATAAAACAAAGTCGCTACTTTTGTCTGTTTGTTAGTCTGTATTCTTAAATCTTTAAAATTACGCAACGGATTTTGATGCGGTTTTTTGTAATAGGTAGAGTGATTCAAGAGGAAGGTTTTTATGTAAAAAAAATCCCGAAATTCCCACGGGAACGGGCACAACGCGGGTAAAACCGCGGGGTGCTGCTAGTATTGTATAAATTAATTCCCTTTCATGTAATGAAAGAGTTATCTAGACTAGACTTATATAATAAAGCTGAAGAGTTTGATTAGATTGCCAATTTTCATCCCGCAATTCTCACGGGAACGGGCACAACGCGGGTAAAACCGCGGGTCGCTGCTAGTATTGCAATAAATATACTATTTCAAGAATAAAATAATGAAAAATTAAACTGTGACTAAACGGTCTCAATACCAAAGTACCATACATGTTAACATATACCTTATCCCCCCTCAGCTGCGCGAGTACGCCAAGGAGCTTCGCGACGCGGTGGCGGCCAAGGCGACGGACGCAGAGCTGCAGAACATGATCAACAAACAGATCGCGGTCATATACAATATCGTCGCCACTTGCTTAGGTAAGTTAATGATCGCTTCATCTTACTTCTATTCATATTATAAAGAGGTCATATTATAAACTAGCAGCGCCCCGCGGTTTTACCCGCGTTGTGCCCGTTCCCGTGGGAATTTCGGGAATTTTTTTACATAAAAACCTTCCTCTTGAATCACTCTACCTATTACAAAAAACCGCATCAAAATCCGTTGCGTAATTTTAAAGATTTAAGCATACAGACAAACAAACAGACAAAAATAGCGACTTTGTTTTATACTATGTAGTGATTTTTATCAACTGTTTCGGCCCCTTTACAAGAACCGTGGTATCAGAAGACTTACGTTATTGTGTCACTTTCCAGGCACCCCTCCGGAGACGTTCACTTTTGAATACTACAACAAGGAAAAGGCATATAACTCCTTCGGCCCGTTGACGCCGCAAGACTTTTACAATAAACACGTTAGACCGCTCTTTAATGTCGATGATAAGGTGAGATGTAAACAAAAATCTAAATTAATGTATACCATTTCATATTACAATCATTTGTGTCCATTTGTGTGAACATGTCGGAGGCCTTTAGGCGCTTTGAAATCTCCGATACTCGAAATGAATGAATGAATGAACAATCATTTGTTATGAATGAACAATTGTAATGAAAATAGTGTGAGACGACCTTCTTTAAACGAAAAAATATCTAAAAACATCAATAAAATAATGACGAGTCAAATATACCCGGATTGTAATTTATCAAAATTAATAAAAAAGTCCTATATTAAATCAAAGTTAGACACCTTTACCTCGCATAAAGAGAGTTTTGAGTTTTGTATATTATATTTGTGTGTCTTTAAAGAATGCTATGAATTACAAAGTCAACTGATTTTCATTTTTTAAAACAATGTATATATGAAACGAATGAACCCTTTACCTGTGACTTCCCAGATGTGCCTGGTGAGCGACCCGCGCGAGTCGAACCCGTTCGGGCGCCTCTACACGCTGCAGTGCCTCGGGAACGTCATCGGGGGCCGCCAGACCGCCTACAACAACCAGCCCATCGACACGCTCATCAAGTGACTACTACTACTCGACTCTATCATATACTAGCTGCGCCCCGCGGGGTTACCCGCGTTGTACCCGTTCCCGCAGGAATTTCGGGATAAAATATATCCCATGTGTTATTCTGATGTATAACCTATATTACTGTAAAGCTTCATCCAAATCAGTTTAGCAGTTTTTGCGTGAAAGAGCAACAAACATACATCCATATAACCATCCTCACAAACTTTCGCATTTATTATATTACTAGCAGCGCCCTGCGGTTTTACCCGCGTTGTGCCCGTTCCCGTGGGAATTTCGGGAGTTTTTTTACATAAAAACCTTCCTCTTGAATCACTCTACCTATTACAAAAAATCGCATCAAAATCCGTTGCGTAATTTTAAAGATTTAAGCATACAGACAGACAAACAGACAGACACGAAAAAGAGACGACTTTATTTTATACTATGTAGTGAAGTAGGATCTATGAAATCTTTTCGTATTTCGTTGTGATTCGAGCTCCGCTCCGCTCCGCTTCAATAGAACCGCATCCGCATCCTTACTATAGTCTTCTTCTTCATCGAGTGGATGGCCAACCTGACCAATCCTGGTGTCAGAGTTATTGAGCCGCCAAAGGCCTCTGACATGGCTCATGTAACGACTACTATCCGTAGAAAGTAACCGGGACCGACGGCTTAACGTGCCCTCCGAGGCACGGAATCATCTTACATTTCGGGCAATCAGGTGATTCAGCATGCTATGCCCTAACCAAACTGAGGACAGTCACTCATAGAGTTTTTTGTGAGAAATTGTCCCCACCGGGAATCGAACCCGGAACCTCCGGATCGTGAGCCGGGCACTCAAATCACAAGACCACGGAGTTCCCGTTACTGTCGTCATCGTTCTGACATCTTCAGTGAGATGACAGTCATTTGCCCTTCGTGGGATATAACAGGCTGATACTTTTACTACTTACTGTATTGTATTGTTACAGGGTGGTTAAGAACAGTATCGAAGGCGGCGAGGCGGTGTGGTTTGGCTGCGAGGTCTCCAAGAGATTCGAGAGGAAGAACGGCTTGGAAGACTTGGACGCGTGAGTACATTTCATTTCCCTACGAGCTCTGCCCCGCGGTTTCACCCGATACACACCCGTTCCCGAGGGAATTTCGCGATTTTTATTACATATAATCCTATTCCTGACCTCGTTAAGAAAAAAGAAAAAAGAATCTTTCAAATCTGTCCAGCTGTTATTGATTTATAAATGGTGTAACTAACACAACTTTCTTTTATATAAATACTAGCTGTGCCCCGCGGTTTCACCCGCAGCACCCCCGTTCCCGTGGGAATTTTGAGATTTTTATTCGTTATTTTTCTTATATAAAAACCTTGTCCTGACAATAAGGAACACATTAAAAAAGAAACATCCAATTTGGTGCAGTCGTTCTGAAGTTATGCGCTTAGCAACAGATTCAGCGATTCATTTTTATATTATTACTAGCTGTGCCCCGCGGTTTCACCCGCAGCGCCCCCGTTCCCGTGGGAATTTTGATTTTTATTACCTATAAACCTCACGGAGCCCGAGACCTTTCCAACGAATGCAAAACCGTGGAAATCTGTCTGAAAACGGGTTTCATTTTTATATACATATATAGATAGATAGAGTATCATCTCGTCTTGCTCGCGGCCTAGTTTGACTAAGGCGATGTTAGTTCATTGCGATGTTAATTAACGTGCAGCAAGACCCCTTCGATAGTTGCATTTCTATCTGAGCGCTACCGTGCTTCGGAGGGCACGATAAACTGTCGGTCCCGGTTGTTCCAATCGTCGGACCATGCCGGAGGCCTTTAGGCGGTCTTATATCTCTGACACAACCGGGGCAAGCATATATCTTTCTTCTTCTTATATATGAAATTCTCGTGTCACAGTTTTCGTTGCCATACTCCTACGAAACGGCTTGACCGATTCTCATGAAATTTTGTGAGCATATTGAGTAGGTCTGAGAATCGGCCAACATCTATTTTTCATCCCGAAATTCCCGCGGAAACGGGTACCGTGGTTGAACTCCTCTGAAACGGCTCGACCGATTCTCATGAAATTTTGTGTGCATATCGGGTAGGTCTGAGAATCGGACAAAATCTATTTTTCATCCCGAAATTCCCGCGGGAACGGGTACAACGCGGGTGAAACCGCGGGTTATTACTAGTATTATATAAGTAAACTGATGTGATTCCAGGCACGACTACCGCATCGTGTTCAACACGGAGGTGCAGGTGGGGCTGAGCAAGGCCCAGCGGCTGCAGTACGGCGACTCGTGCATGACTCACGCCATGGTCTTCACCGCCGTCGGCACTGACGTGAGTGTATTACAAACATAGTGATTGTGATTATACAAGGTGCTCATTCAATAAATTGATAAATAACTAGCAGCGCCCCGCGGTTTTACCCGTGTTGTGCCTGTTCCCGTGGGAATTTCGGGATGCAAAATAGCCTATAACCTTCCCGTTGAATGTGGCTATCTGTTACAAAAAGAATTATTCAAATCGGACTGATAATTCCCGAGATTACCTCGAACATACAAACTAAAACAAACAAAATTTACCTGTTTATAATATTAGTATAGATATAGATTAATGAGTACGTCACACACGTAAATGGAAATAATGATTACATTCAGTTCGATTCCAAGTAACAAGAGTCAAAAATAAAAAATCATTAAATTATTTCTACCAGCGGGCTTTATTTTAAAAAGATCAAGACAGTAGTAAAGTATTAGCCTGTAATGTCCCACTGCTGGGCATAGGCCTCTCATCGCACTGAAGATGTAATGTCCCACTGCTGGGCATAGGCCTCTCATCGCACTGAAGATATCATGTCCCACTGCTGGGCATAGGCCTCTCATCGCACTGAAGATATCATGTCCCACTGCTGGGCATAGGCCTCTCATCGCACTGAAGATATCAGTACAGTGAGGAGGATTAGACAGATATTTTGAAAATATAATAAAGCTGGTTATCCCGGCGCGTTTTGAAGATAAAATACTGTGTTTTATGTTACTTTTACTTCATTCATTCATTCATTAATTTAGAGAAGTTTAGTACAATTGTTAAGCGACGTGCAGCTCGACCCCTACTTGGATAGTGGCATTTCTATCTGAGCGCTACCGTGCTTCGAAAGGCACGTTAAGCACTCGGTTGTTTCAATGAGGGTTTTCTGAAAAGACACCCACTAGGCGGCAGCACTGAGACGTGAGGTACAGAAATCTCAAATCTCAGTCAAGTGTCATTTTCGTGAAAACCCTCATTGTCAGACCATGTCAGAGGCCTTTAGGCGATCTAAAAACTCCGACACCAGGGTTGGACACCTACTAACCTAACCTAACCTACTCGAAATTCATTCATTCATTCATTCATTTATTTATTTATTTATTTAAAACTAGCTGTGCCCCGCGGTTTCACCCGCAGCGC
Organism: Cyclophora albipunctata; assembly: GCA_963082685.1. Lineage (NCBI taxonomy): Eukaryota > Metazoa > Arthropoda > Insecta > Lepidoptera > Geometridae > Cyclophora > Cyclophora albipunctata. The sequence goes on from OY720133.1 coordinate 6,454,607, forward strand.
CCCCGTTCCCGTGGGAATTTTGAGATTTTTATTCCTTATTTTTCTTATATAAAAACTTTGTCCTGACAATAAGGAATACATTAAAAAAAGAATCATCCAATTTAGTGCAGTCGTTCTGAAGTTATGCGCTTAGCAACAGATTCAGCGATTCATTTTATATTATAGATTGAAATGAATGAAAATTTGAAATGAATGAATGAGTGGCCTGAGTTGTGATCAATTGAAGTAATGTTCGATGACATTGTTGCAGGCTAAAGGCAACCCGACCAAGTTCCGCGTGGAGAACTCGTACAGCGACAAGGACTACGACAAGGGGTACCTGCTGCTCACCGAGCCCTGGTTCCGGGAGTTCGTCTTCGAGGTGGGGAACAAACATTGTATAGTACCCGTTCCCGCGGGAATTTCGGGATAAAATGCATCCCATGTGATATTGTGATGTATATCCTATATTATTGTTAAGTTCCATACAAATCCGTTCAGTAGTTGGAACGAAGTTCCTTATCGCGCGTTACGAAAGGGGGCTAGACGGAAAAAAATTAAGACGAAAAGTTGTAACGATACTTTTTGCTATAGTATTGTAAGCCGTGTGGCGTGCGCATGTTTCTTTCTCTCTCTCTCTCTCTCTCTCTCTCTCTCTCTCTTATAGAAAGCAAGCCAGATATTTTCGTTTCGTCTTTCTGTTTCGCATTGAACAGTGTTGTGTCGCGACGATTATTTTTGTTGAGTGTATACAGGTTTTTTACTTCGTTCCCTCCGGGTGTCCCTTGACACCTCTCAAGTTTGTTTGCGTGAGAGAGTAACAAACATATACATACATACATCCTTACAAAATTTCTTCCGCTTCCGCTACTATGGAAACGCACCCTAAGAAAATGATTCTTTATGTGGGTTCTGTAGTCTACAAGGAACCCTTATTTCGGCTCGGTTATTTGTATACTAGCAGCGCCCCGCGGTTTTACCCGGGTTGTTCTCATTCCCGTGAGAATTTCGGCATAAAAAATAGTCTGTAACCTTCCCGTTGAATGTGGCTATCAGACACCAAAAATAACTATTCAAATGAGATTGTGATTACCGCGTTGAAATTCTGAGATTACCGCGTTGAAACAAACAGGAAAAACTCTTCATCTTTACGACGTAATTATAAGTATCATTTCCTTCCGTGCAGGTGGTAGTAGACAAGAAATTCATCCCGGCTGACGTGCTGGAGGTGTTCAAGCAGCAGGCGATTGTACTCCCCGCCTGGGACCCCATGGGCACGCTCGCCTGCCCGCGCTGCGACCGCCTCGCCGAGTGAACAGGACGCTATACTATTCATTGCACCAAGGACTAGACAATACTATTATACTAATCATTACGCCAAGGAGTAGACAATACTATATACATTATACTCTATTCATTAACAACACGAAATTGACGACGAAACACGAAAAGAAGACGGTTGTTGTACACATAACTACTCTATTATCTATTAACTACGCCAAGGAGTAGACAGTACTATACATTATACTCTGTTCACTGCAGCAAGGAGTAGACAATACTATACATTATACTCTATTCACTTCATCCACACGGATAACGGAGGGACGGCGGTTGTCTTAGACAGAATACTACAATACAATATACTGTTCACTGTAGCATCACGGAAAACGGCGTTTGTTTTGGTGCAGTAAACGCTTGTGTCGTACTTAAAATTAGATTTCAATTGTAATAGTTGTTTGCGTCGTGGATGTTTTTCAGATTAGGTAGAAATTGTATTTTGGATTGACAGCCGTCATTGTGGTGTTCCGTTGATTACAGTATAATAATATACACGAAAACTTCGTCTGAATTGTTCGTCATTCCCGTATGACATTAAAAGTTGTCACAGAACATTTTGACGTCGTCATATTTGCGTTGACAGTCGAAAATCATGATTGTCATGTGCAAGGATTATCATTTAAGATGTCATTCCGCCATTTTGGTACTGACATCTGTCATTTTGACGTTGTCACATGTCAAACGTATATTACTATAGTACGCACGAACAGAGTCGAGCCATAAAAGCTTTAGTAAAGGCGAATTCGACCGTAACAGTGGAAATAATAAATTGTCTTTGGTTGGTATCGTAATGTCATTTTGAATGTCTATGTTTTTGTCCTTAGTTTTGGTATCGTCGATATTAATAGTAATTGTCCTGTGAAGTGTAAACCGTACTTACGTATAATGTAGTGTTTTGTGCTCAATTGTATTTTGTTGGTGCAAATATTTTTTTATAATACGCGATTATGATGTATTTTATTAACCGACTACAAAACCGAAGGAGGAGGTTCGCCATTCGACTGATTTTGTTTGCAGTTAAAATTTAATATTTGATCTGAAATATGATCTCATTTTTGGAAAAAAATATGAAGCCTGATTTTTGAGGGGAAAATAACCAACAACTGATGGTCCATAAAGTCCATAGATAATGTCTGTATTGTCTGATCTACAGACAATGTCATGTTTTTTTAATAACTTACAAATCCAAATAGTTTCTATAGTTTGTGTTCATAAATAGTTACCATAGAGCATAATAAAGTGCATCTTAAAATGTATTTTATAAAAAGTGTTTTTTTATTTTTATATCAATTGTCGTAACATTGTCGAAGTAAACGTTTATTAATCATTATCTCATTTTGTTTTATTTCTATTTAATTAATTTTAATTAGTTACTTACTAAAAACGTCCAGTGGTACGTGCACTCGCCTGCCAAAACCGAGGTCCCGGGTTCAATTCCCAGGTCGTGCGAAACATGGTTCCTACTTTTCAAACATGGCTCGGGTTTGAGATCACCAACCCGCATCAGGCAAGCGTGGTGATTATGCCTAATCCTCCTCACTGTACTGATATCTTCGGTGAGATGAGAGGCCTTTACCCAGCAGTGGGACATTACAGGCTAATACTTATTAAAGGCTCATACACATAAAACACGTATGACGTCGCATGGTAGCACAATGCGCCGTGTCGTATCCTTCGATTCTACGACGAGCAAGTAAAATGACTGCAACATATAAATATTTCTTCCTCTAATGTCTCGTTAATTCATTATAAGATCATAAACAAGAATAAATATTTCAACGACATCCTATCGTGTTGCACGTTGCTGTATGTCGCTTGGTCGTCGCAGATTCTGACGGTTCGACGTCGCATCGAGAAACGATGGCGCGTCGTATGATGCGACTTCGTTTTGTTCGGACACCATCAAGTTTATTTAAGCTTCACCCGCGTTATGCTCATTCCCGTGAGAATTTGGGGATAAAAATTAAGTGCGGGTAGTTTCGGGTAATTGGAAAAATCAATATTGTGTATGCAGTGAACATTCGCCTCTCCAGCCAGTCATCCCGTGACCACGAACGGTGTAATTCGCTCGAGACGTCGCGTCGGGTAGGTATTGGAGTAAAATACGTTAAATTATCTAACGCGATACAGCCCCGTTTCATTTAGTATAGTGAGTGCAAATCGTGTGAGTTCAAAAAGTATGTAAACATACATATTATTATTCAATTCAATACACTCATAAGGTACATAAAGAAAATCATTAGGGGAAATACGGACAAAATGACAGGGTGTTTTGTTTTTTAATCATAAATCTTTATTTATTGTAATTATAATCAGTCTCATACATTTTCAATCATCTTAGGTTTATTGACTAACATTAAAACAGTCTTTTACTTGAATAAGAACGATAACAAATTAGATATTAATAAAACAATGGACGAATAAAAAAAACCATTTTGTCCGTATAGTACGGACAAAATGACACACGAACTATGGGTATAATGACATACCACAAATTTACGAACAAAGTTCACAAATAAATCTCTTTGTCTTCCCTGAGACATCAGCACATGAAGCGTGAGCCCAACTAAAACAACTCATGCACCGTAACCAACTTTCTCCCGGCTTGGACCGCGAATAAAGGTCATTGCAATAAATGCATGGTGGGCAGTCATCGTCGTCCTCGTTTTCGGCAGCAATATCTTCAATATCAGAGCTGGAATCGATGGTTTGAGCAGTTCGACGCTGCCTCGTTGGCATCTGTCTTTTTTTTGGTGCTTCTACCACTGTGCTTTTGACAGTGGATTTTTTGATGCTATTACCTATGTATATACCTATGTCATTTTGTCCAGCCTAGAGGTATGTCATTTTACCCAAATGTAGGCAAGAAACATTTAATATCATAAGTAATTAAAACAGTTGAAATTTCTTTTAAAACCAATACTTATCACAAGCCTATAACATAAGTCTTCAAGTTTAGTAAACAAAATAACAAATATTAACATAAAACTCACCAAAAACCCGGTGCAATCCATATATAAATATTTTTTTTGGCGACAAGGAACACGTTCCGACTCGCAACTTCAAACAGAGTAACCGAATGGCGCTGGGCACCTCGCAGGATTGCTAACATAACCGTCGCCACGTGTAGCTAGGTTCGTGAATTCGCTACAGCCCGCCAAATTTGAAATAAGCCCACTATGTCGTTTTGTCCGTATATGTCATTTTGTCCGTATTTCCCCTACACATTTACAAATACATAGATACACACAACAATTTAACAATAATAATATATTAGGAATAATTAAGTAAATTAAATTAACATAAATATATATTAAAATTATATACATCCTCACTAACTTTCGCATTTATAATATAGATTCAATTTGCATAAAGGCATAAATTAGATGAAAATCTCAGAGCTTCGTTACTAAACAAACACAAACCATAAGCACATCGGACTTGGGTTTTTAATTTTAATTAATTTAATAACATGATTTTATTAGTAGCATAATTACTTTGAATAATAAGATAATTTTTTTTACACAATTCGTTTTTGTTTTACTTAACATCAGTTGTCTCAAGTGAATTACTAAAATAACAAGTGTTATTGACATATTGTTTTATTGTTTTAGTAGAATGATTTTAAATATGGTCCGAATATTTAGTTTCTTTATATTAATTCGTTTAGTTACAACAGAACAATTTGAAGAGTATTCCGGTAAGATTTTTATTTATCTCCTTTTCTTCAAAATAGTAGCCTATCCCACGAAACTTCACAACAAAAATCTTAACATAATAGCGTCATACAACAAACGATCAAAATTTTCAAAGTACGAGTATGTAAATAATTTCTTTTAAAAGTGTTCGTGTCTAAACACACTATTGCCGAAAATACGCGACTGAAGTTCGGCGTTATTACGCCTGCAATGTATTTTCAATTACTAATGACACACTATACCGAAATTACGTCGCGTTATAGCGTACAGCCGAACTTCAGTCGGGCGTAGGTTCGGCAGCGATTCGGCGGCAATGTTTTGTTAGCAACACATTATAAGCGACCGAAGTTCGGTGAGCCATGCGACGATGCATCAAGACCACAAGAGACATAAGAGTTTTTAAACATTCTCTTTGTTACGACGCCATGACAACGCTCGAGACACTGAATACCCACAAAAAATTACACAATTGAATGTCTGCCGCGTAATTTCGGCTGTTATCGTGTGTCATATCAGCCGAATTCGTCGGAACGTAAAATCAGCCACGGAACTTCGGTCGCGTATTTTCGGCATAGTGTGTTTATAGACACTTACCGGTAGGTAATTTTTGCGTGATGGACATCTATAGACCGACTTTAGCTTTAACTAAACGACTTTAAGTTCAAAAATAGCGGTAGCGTCAACCGCATTCACTTAGTTCCCAGGAATTCAGTATGTTAAATATCTTTCTCAAAGTCACGAACAGAATTAAATTAAATTAAAAATACCCCTACACAAAATCAGCTGTATTTTTTTATAACGCAACTAAGAACCACTACAAAGAACCTGGCTTCCGAAGGGAACTATTCACTACCTAAATATGTTTTAGAAACAAAAGCTATTCGTTCAAAATTGTTTTTATATGGCAGGAAATAGAACACAGATTTAAAACGAACATCATTTGTATATTTATACGCTAATTAAAATAATTACGAATGCTCCTGCTGAAATCCTCCCATAATCTAATAAAATTAACAGCCCGTAACGAGTAGATTACATTATGTATTAACTTTTTATTGGTTCAATTATAAACATAGTTTTAAACCGTGGTTTTAAGTTGTTTAATTCGTAATGTTGAATATTTTTTTCTTACCTTCCGATATGAAGGATCAGTGGAACAAAGTGTAGTGGTGGATGCTGGGCAAAGGGGTTGTAGATCTCCCTATTACTCCCGCAAGTCAATGTCAAGGTTAAGCTCTCAACCCAAAACCTTCTACCCTCAACAGAATCACAAATCTATACTAATAAAGTAAAGCTGAAGAGTTAAGATCGTACCGTGCATCGTGGCACATTGCGATATCGTGTCGTGGATTCCCACGATACGACGTCGCTCGTGTTTGTCTGTACTTGTCCTAAACAAAATCCTTATTCTCACCAATATCGAGGGGCCAAACCAATAAGACTATGCGATCTGCCACTGCGACGAATATTCCTCATTCACACCATTCCCAGTGTCTCGGAACGCGGCCCTGCCCCCTCTATTCCACCTGGACGACTCTTCACGCTGTCTCTCGCGAAGGGACGGCCTTTACTGCGAAGGGGAGTTGGAGCTGATACCGCTCATACAGAATAATACCCAGTACCGGTTGATACAGGTATGCTTTGTTCTGATGGTGTTTAATCCAGAAAGTTTTTGGACTGGTTCGAAGTTGGGAATAAATCCCAACGAGTCATACTGTAACGTTCAGAGTATGGTGTGACTGGTTGGATTTTTTTTAAGAAAGATCTCCCAACGTGTTACCGTATGACTAGTTGGGAATCATTTTACAAAGTTCACCCAACGAGTTACAAGGGTTCGAAGCACTCAAGTCTGTTTTTATACCATGTCGGAGGCCTTTAAGCAGTCTAAAAACCCCAATACCAGGTACCAGGGTTATCCACTTACCTACTCGTACTTACATTACTACTTTAGTCTATCTTATATTAATCGATAAAATTCTTTATTCAGCAGACAAAAATACCTGTATACTACTCCGTTCGAGTAGGTTAGTGGCCAACCCTTGTGTCGCCTCCCAACCAAGTAACAACAATCGCAATGATTTCCTTTACAATCGCAATGAGTTAACATCGCTTAAGCCTAGTTCGCATTAAGCTAGTAATTTAGTCTAGTAGCGAGTAATTTAGTAGCTAAACATGTCTGAACACCAAAAATGTAGTCTAGTAGGTTAGTAAGTAATTAAGTCGAGTCGATCCATTTCATTCTATTTTTGACGGGCGAGTAGCACCCCCACCACGCGTCCGTTCTCACTAGTTCGCCGGCTAAACAAGTCCGAACCTGTCGAATTAGTCGAGTACATTAGTTATCGCAAAAATGTCGTAGAAATGTAGACTGTTCATTTTATAAAACACCACTCACTTGTAAACTGTACTCGAACGAAGTGCGAACGATTTTGGGGCAGTAGCGAGTATTTTAGTTACTAAACTACTCGCTACTCGACTAAATTACTAGCTTAATGCGAACTAGGCTTACTACGCCCCGAGCGCTACACTATTACTATCTACCTACAATTTTTGTCGACAATGAACAAAGGATAAACTATCACAGTCACAGAACCACACAGCCTAACGCCCGTATTCAAAGACGTCGAATGCTTCCTTAATAGTGATTTAATGAATGATTTTGTCATGTAATGTATGAAAGTTAATTATGTCAAATAAGTATTGATTTCAAACGAATATGAGTAAGGCAGTAACTGAATTGAATTCCCTTTTCCACAGGAGTACACATCACAACGATACGCCTTCCACCGATCGTTAATCCACCGAGGTTACTGCGTGTCTTCTCGCTGTCCTTCTAAAGGGAAGAATAGTACAATTCGCTTTGAATCTTGCGTCGCGCAGTATACTAAGCGATGGTCTTTGAAACCAAAGTTGCGGACAGTTAACTGTGTGACTGGACACGGGTCAATGGAAGTTACGACGAGTGAATCTCAGCAAAGCTTTCTGACAGTTTTGTATGCTATCCTGTTTCTGAATGTGGTGGGAACAGCTTATGATTACTGGTGTAGTGATAGTAAAAGTAAGTAATGAAATTGTTCTGTTAGCCTCCGTGGTCTTGTGGTTTGAGCGCACGGCTCACGATCCGGAGGTTTCGGGTTCGATTCCCGGTGGGGATATCTAACAAAAATCTATTTGTGAGACTGTCCTAAGTTTGGTTAGGGCATTACAGGCTGAATCACCTGATTGCCCGAAAAGTAAGATGATTCCGTGCTTCGGAGGGCACGTTAAGCCGTCGGTCCCGGTTACTTTCTACGGATAGTAGTCGTTACATGAGCCATGTTAGAGGCCTTTGGCGGCTCAATAACTCTGACACCAGGATTGGTCAGGTTGACCGTCCACTCGATGAAGAAGAAGAAGTTCTGTTAAAACATATCGTTACTGCGATCGGCTGCGTCTCGCCCCGCACTGCGAGACGGTTGGTGACGGATCGATCTAGCTCCCGAGGAAGGTCACAGTATGTGGCTGAAACTGTCGAGTATATTATACATTTGACATACGCAAACGTACGTATCCCGTTTTTAAGTAATTATGTGTTCAATGTACGTATCCTCTCCTACTAATATCATAAATGCGAATGTTTATCTCGTATGTATGTTTGTTAACCTTTCACGAAAAAACTACAGAACGGATTTGGATGAAACTTTACAGGAATATAGGTTACACATAAAATACATTTTATCCTGAAATTCCCGCGGGAATGGGTACAACACGGGAACACTTCGGGACGCGGCTAATCTTTTAATAACAAAAAGATTATAGATTCTGCCGAACTAACTTTAACTATGCAAGCATTACCTTAGCCTTCTCAATGTTTTTTCAAGAGAACGATCTCATCACTGCGTGGTCGTTACGCGCCAGTCTGAACAGACTGCTGGCCACATACGATGATGGAGACCCGCGGCTCAAGAACTTGGGGGCCATGCAGGGCATCAGGTGAGATTTCTTCTGTATATTGTATATTACAAGTAATTTACCTTATCAAATAAAGTGTGGAATGTGGAATATGCAGGTTACTGCACGAATATCATTATTTTTCGTAAAACGTATGACATTTGTAAAATCTTTGTTTTGTTAAGAAATTTCCTTAATTGAATAAAGTTTTATGTGAAGAATATGGAATATTAGCATGGACGAATATCATATTTATCTCTCACTAGCAGCGCCCCGCGGTTTTACCCGCGTTGTGCCCGTTCCCGTAGGAAATCCGGGATAAAATGTAGCCTATAGCCTTCCTCGATAAATAGACTATCTAACAGTGAAAGAATTATTCAAATCGGTTCAGTAGTTTCTGAGATTAGCGCGTTTAAACAAACAAACAAACAAAACAAACTCTTCAGCTTTATAATATTAGTATAGATTTAGTAAATCAAAAGAAAGACTTTTTTTAAGTTTATGGTTACAACTACAGCACCTAGACTAGGTATTAGATAAATTTACTATGTCCAAAGATTTTTGCCGTTTTACCGGTCTGAAGAAATCACCTCATTTGCTTGCCAAATCCTTTAATATGTTTCAATGGAAAAGCTTGACTTTTCTCCGCTTCGCTCAGCTCCACTCCGGTTCAATGGAAACACAAACTCGGTGCAAATAAAAGGGGTGCAGATCAGATAATCAGTGATAAGACAAGCCATGACCTTTCAGTTTAACTTCAGGCCTGTATTTTAGCTACATACTTGGTCTTTTTTCAGAGTGGTGGCATTGCTTCTAACGATGTGGGGACATTCATGCATGTTCCCATCTTTTAACTACGTTACGAATCCGTATTTTCTAGAAACTGTAAGTAAATTACTGTCTGAATAACAAGTTTTTTTTAATTGGCTTTCAAATAAAAAAGAACACATCGAAATCGCAATGCAATGCAATATGAATTTAACCCTTAATTCGACGCCGTCCAGTATACTTCCCGTTGAATAAAAAAAATTCTACATCAAAAAATAGATCATATTATCTTAGCGTTAGTTGTTATAATTGCACTTTGATCTACCAACTACCTTGTCAAAAATCTGCAACGCGTACACATCGACGGAATACGCGGAAAAGCCGGCGAAATGGCGGGAAAGGAAGGACTCGGGGCTTGGGCTCTCGGTAAGTTGAATTTTATTTGATGTTTTACGGCTTATTTCCTATATATATTATTGAAAACCGAAAGATAACAGACGTGGTAAGCTACTAATAATATTATTATTATCTTTTTGAGGGTAGGTTAGTTTTTACGACGCCCACAATATGTATGTCCAGTATATTTCCCGTCGTCGAATTACTAGTAAAGTAATTGCTAAATACTATGTCCAGTATACTTCCCGCTGTCGAATTTTGAAACGAATAAAATATTTAGAATTTTTATATAAAACATAGTATTTCACAAATAATTGCAATAAATCACTACAATTATTGTTTCGTTTTTCGTAAAAAGTAGTATTTTTAGGAGTCACAGATAAATTTTAGTATAGCACTACCTAAAAATTATATATATATATATACTAGCCGTGCCCCGCAGTGTTACCCGCGTTGTACCCGTTCCCTCAGGAATTTCAGGATAAAATGTATCCCATATGTTATTCTGAAGTATAACCTATATTATTGTAAAGTTTCACCCAAATCCGTTCAGTAGTTTTTGTGTGAAAGCAACAAACATCCACCCATACATCCATCCTCACAAACTTTCGCATTTATAATATTATTAGGAAGTAGGATAGGATATATATATATATTATATATATTTATTATTAATAATATATGTATATCCTATTCTACTTCCTACTAATATTATAAATTCTATCCTACTGTATTCTTTTTTATTCTATTCTACACTATTCTACTCTATTCTACACTATTGTACTCTATTATACTCTATTCTATTCTATTTTATTTTATTCTATTTTATTTTATTTTCAGAACTTCAAGTCTAGAGGATCAAAAAGTGATGTTTTTATACGATACTATATTTATAAACTAAAAGGCTGATTGTTTTTGAGTAAACTGATGTCTAGTGTTGATTATTATGAAGAATTTATAGATACTTAATTATTATGTTCAAAATATAAGTTAGTTTTTGTAGTTTTAAAGTTTCTAAGTTCCTACTAGAGTTTTAGGAGTAAAATTGTGTAACTATCCTGATTTTCTAAAATATAATGATAATTTTTCTAAGAAATCACCTTGTTTCTTTTATTCTTTCTATTCGACAATGGGAAGTATACTGCACATGGTCTGAGTTCATTGATTTTCTACAAACTCGACAAAGTCCATTATAATGGACATAGGTTTTTCAGGGAACTGAAATAGGTAGATTTTTGAGGGCATTTTTTTGAGGGCCCCTTACAAGCTAAGAACCAAAATCTGTAACGATTTTACAAATTTAACTTAAAAAAAATTCCGTCGAATTAAGGGTTAATGTATTATTATTTTAGACATTACTGTCCCACTGCTGGGCAAAGGCCTCTCCTCTATCCCTCCATGCATCCCTATCCTGGGCCACTTCCCTCCAGTTGCTGAGATATGTGTCGAGTTCATCCCGCCATCTATGCCTCGGTCTGCCGTGCCGCCTGTTTGCGGGATCTGGCTGCCACTCAGTGGCTGTTTTTGCCCACAGCTGTTTAATTTAATTTATAGATCTTAAATATCGTTTCTCTTTTCTCTCTTTTCTCTTTTTAATAAATATACCCGGACAAATTCACTCACGGTTAATTAGACCCAAAGTAAGCTCTAAGCTTGTGTTATGGAATCTAATTAACTGATACTACTACTTATACATACACAAATACTTTATAAGAATATATAATTGACACCCAGACGTCGTCGCCAACAACTATGTCTGCACATATTGTTGACTCCGGACGGGAATCGAACCCGCAACCCCCGACACAGTAAGCGCTCTCACTGCCACTGTGCCAACGGGCTTGTTTCTTATTCAGACTAACATCACACAGAATTCTATGCAATTATGCTTTCCTGTGTGTTTGTTTGTTCGAATAAACTTCTTGAATAGATGTTTATTCTTTACATTGTCCGGATCCGGACATCCGGATTGTTATCCGAAGTTGGGAACGGATTATTACTATTACACTATTTAAACTATCACGATATGAACACATTATAAACACTAATCTAGACGGGACTTAAGGTGGGTAGGTTGCGCCCCTTCAACCAAATAGTGTAAACAACACTCGCAATCCAGTACCCTCGTGAACACGGCCGTTGCGACACGACCGGAACGTTGAGGTATGCATTAAATGTTTTTATTCGCGATTAAGTCCCGTCTAGATTAGGATTATTACTACTCTTCTTCGGCTAGAGATGTATTTCACTGGTATCTTAAGTGGTAACTTTATTTCCAGATCACGTCTCAATATCACGGGATAATAATCACTCACGGAACTGCAATCATCCAGATATTTATATTATTATCGTCGTTCCTCACTGGCTACAACATCCTACTGGTCTCCAAGAAATACCAACTTCAATTGAAAATGGTTCCACTTTTTGTTCTTAAAAGGATTATCAGGTATACAAATTAGTCTAATCGATCCAATTTATGTTAGAGCTCTATTTTACAATACACTAAATATCACACGTTAATAGGTTTGATGTTGATGCGACACGATGGCCGAATCGGGTCTGCCAAAATAATTAAAAATGACTTAAACAAACCAAGTCAGTCATATTCGAGATATTAAAATCATTGATTCCATCTCTAGTTAGGTGAGTTATGTTATGCTCATCGAACAACTACAGAATGCCAAATTGAAATCTTCAAACTCACTCAAGTCTGTCAAGATTCTCAGTTGAGTGAGTTTGATCACTTCGAAACTCAACTTCGAAACCTCATGTCACATCTCATCTCACTGTTAGATGAGATGAGATTTTAAGTTTATTTTATAGAATAGCCTCACTGGAAATTTAACACGCTTTAAGTATCGCAGCGCTTATTTTTCGCTATTATTTAAATACGTGTCAACCTGACCTATATGATTGATAAGATAAGTACAGCCCGGCAAGTATAACTTGGCGCGGCTGGGCGCCACTGTGTTCCACTGTGTACTTTTATAACTGCTTCTCTTGTACCACTATTTATCACTTTAGGCATGATGATAGCACAGTAGTTAGCAACATATTCGCAACGATGTTTACTATGAACTCGGAAGTGTCAAAGTGAATTTTCAAGATGGCCGTTTTAGTTCCTCAAATCGCCACCGCCAGCTTATACTTGCCGGACTGTAAGTTTTTAATAAGAAAGTCTTCGTTTCGTATAGAATATCACCCGTCCATTTGCTAGTGATCGGATACGCCGCCACATGGTGGCCACTGGCCCGTGAAAGTCCTCTCATGACGTCAGTAGTCGGGGCCGAGAGCGCCATCTGTCGGAGAAAGTTCTGGAGTCACGTGTTCTTCGTCAACAACATGGTGGATGCACAGGAATCGTGCTTGTTGCCGACTTGGTAAGATATCACTACATAGTCACTACATAGTATAAAATAAAGTCGTCTCTGTTTCGTGTCTGTTTGTCTGTATGCTTAAATCTTTAAAATTACGCAACGGATTTTGATGCTGTTTTTTGTAATAGGTAGAGTGATTCAAGAGGAAGGTTTTTATGTAAAAATAATCCCGAAATTCCCACGGGAACGGGCACAATGCGGGTAAAACCGCGGGGCGCTGCTAGTATAAAATAAAGTCGTCTCTTTTTCGTGTCTGTCTGTCTGTATGGTTAAATCTTTAAAATTACGCAACGGATTTTGATGCGGTTTTTTGTAATAGGTAGAGTGATTCAAGAGGAAGGTTTTTATGTAAAAAAATTCCCGAAATTCCCACGGGAACGGGCACAACGCGGGTAAAACCGCGGGGCGCTGCTAGTTTTATTATAAACTAGTAGCGTCCCGCGGTGTTACCCGCATTGTACCCGTTCCGGCGGGAATTTCGGGATAAAATGTATCCCATGTGTTATTCTGATGTATAACCTATATTACTGTAAAGTTTCATCCAAACCTTTTCGGTAGTTTTTGCGTGAAAGAGTAACAAATATGTACATATGTATGTACATCCATCCTCACACATTTTCGCATTTATAATATTGGTAGGACATTGCTTGTAATTGCGTACTGCCGCATTTAGAGATGTTTATTAAATCGTCGTTTAACTAATTGACGCATCTTTTCATACACTAGGTACATGTCAAAATCACTCATTAAATCACTACTGAGGAATTTGACATCTCTGAGAGAAGTTCTCTCAGAGAACAGGCGTTGGAGTAAATTTCCTTGTCATACTTTTATTATTGAGAGAATATTACTAAAAATTATATTACTGCTGAGGCCTCTTTATCTATACAAATATTATATAGAGGTACTCGTAAAATTTGCAAGTTTCTTTGTTTGTATGTTCGTGGTAATCTCAGGAAATATCAGTCCGATTTGAATAATTATTTTTGTAATAGATAGCCACATTCAACGGGAAGGTTATAGGCTATTTTTAATCCCGAAATTCCCACGGGAACGGGTACAACGCGGGTAAAACCGCGGGGCGCTGCTAGTTCACTTATATGAAGGCAGTTTGATGAAATATTGTGGTCATTTGCAGGTTCCTAGCTGCAGACATGCATCTGTACATATTAGCGTGTGTCCTTACAATAGTGATGATACCGAGACGTCAGCACGCGTTGAAGATGTACGCTGCACTAGTCGGTATCTCGCTTCTATTCAACGCTGTCATCCTTACTATAAAAGGATGGCGTCCGATTATTTTAATCACTAATCCGAAGTAAGTAAATTAATTTTTTATTTACTACTATGATTTTACTGATCTTTTAAATGAGGTTTGCATACCTACCTATTCATAGCATTTAGTAACAGCATTTACGCTGTCAAAAGGTTTGTCCCTTTCCGACATACGCTATTTTCCAAAGAGAAAAAGAGACAAAATACTTTATAACAGTGTGTTGGTTAAAGAACGTTTATGAATGAACTAGCCGCGCCCCGCGGTGTTACCTATATTGTATCCGATTCCCGCGGAAATTTGGAGATAAAATGTATCCCATGTGTTATTCTGATGTATAATCTATATTACTGTAAAGTTTCATTCAAATCCGTCCATTAGTTTTTTCGTGAAAGAGAAACGAACATGCATCCTCACAAACTGTCGCATTTTATAATATTAGTAGGATAGGATTAAAATATGTTCGGAGGGCACGTTAAACTGTCGGTCCCGGTTGTTTCAATCGTCAGAATGTCGGCCATTAGGCGGTCTGAAAACTCCTTCACCAGGGTTGCCCACTACACGAACATACTCGTACTATATGGCAGTAAACTTTAAGTACTGCCAGATTAAAGTAAGCCAAAAGTCTTCTCCGAATATTTGCCAAGGTATATTTTCTCCGCCAGCTCTGTACGCAGTCTGTTCCGCTATGAAGAGTCTGTCTTCAAGTTCTACATGTCTTCATGGGCCGCGCTGCCGACTTGCTTCTTAGGACTGTTCTTGGCACATTTACACTACGAACTCGAAGAGAAACAGTTTGATTACTCGAAAGCTGTACCCGTAAGTTGTTTATGGTTCTTTGGATTAATTTACCTTTGCTGGCCCGGCTAGCACGAAATGATGAATACTGTGTTTTTGTTGGTGACACATTAATGGAAAACTCGCATTTCAAATATTCCGCTTATACGAGTATCTACACTAATATTATAAAAAGGAAACCTTTGTTTGTTTGGTTGTAATGAATAGGCTCAAAAACTACTGGACCGTTTTTAAATATTCTTTCACCATTCGAAAGCCGAGTAACATAGGCTATTTTTCATCCCGAAATTCCCACAGTAATGGACACAACGCGGGTAAAACCGCGGGGCGCTGCTATAATTTATAATTTATTAAAAAAAACGCGTCAAAATCCGTGCAGTAGTATTTGAGTTTATCGCGAACAGACAGACGCGGTCAGGGACTTTGTTTTATAATATGTAGTGATTTGTGTAATATGTATTGTATTAGTATCAGGTAGATTCCATAATACAAGCTTGTTAATAGTGATAGTGTGATACTTTGATCAACAATATCCAACTAGATGTCGGGTCGGCGCAAAAAATACGTCTCGGTGAATAACGCCTCATTTGAAAAGTGAGGCGTTATTCTCACTTATTTTATACATTAGATTTGCTACCTTATTGCTAGGTGTCATGGTTGTAATTAGGTTGAACTTCGAACTGTTTTAAAACTTTTGTTTCAGTTCGGTAGTAAACAAAATAAGCTGTCACACGTCATCCACGCGGACAGCATTTAGCTTTGATTTTGTACGTGACCCGATATTTAGTTGTGTATTGTTGATCGAAGGTGTGATAGTGTGGATAGTGTTAATAGTGAGTTTCTATTAAAACGGAGTGTACCGGTGCGGAGCCCGATTCACCAATAGCCGCGTACCCACCTAGCGCACAGGCTCGCGCGGCAGCCTCGGTGTCCAGATCGCGAGCGATGGCTCCCGAGGCAGCCTCAGTAGTTTTGTTCAATTTACACGAGGCCGCCTCGCGAGGCAGGCTGATAAGTCCGCGTATATTCAGCTGCAGCTATTTTCCTAGCTTCGCGCGCGAGCCAAAACATAACCGTTCCCACCTAACACACAGCGCTCACCGAGGCACCTTTGAGCGCGTCAAGTTTACCGACAACAGATGGCTCGGGGCCGAGCCGTGCTCAGCCGAGCAAACGCGCGCCCGAGGCAGCCCGAGGCACGTCCACACCAGCCGAGCATTTGGCTCGCGAGGCTGCCGCGCGAGCCTGTGCGCTAGGTGGGTACGGGGCTAATCACAGCGCACTGACATTGTCAAATCCTGTTCATTACGCATTGTGATTGGGCAGTTCAGCTCCCCACAGCTCCGCTTCGCTTCAACCGAAACGCGCTCTCAAGCTTAGTTTGGGTCTAATTAACTGGGTCAATTTGTCCGGCTGTATTTATTTATTAAATGCTCCATTTATTTATTTTATATTTATTTGCTGTACTGATATCTTCAATGAAATGAGAGGCCGTTGCTCAGCAGTGGGATATTACAGGCTTATACTTACTTACATTTATTTCAGTGGCTGAAACGTCTGTACACGTTGATGGGCCCAGCATCCGTTCTCTGGACGGTATTCCTCCCGAAATATGTTCGAGACAACAGCAATAGTCTCTTGATGGCGATCTATGCGGTAATAGAGAGGCCGGCCGTTTGCTTGTTCGGATTCTCTGTCATGTTCGGTCTTTTCAACTTTGAAGGTAAGATAAATATTGTTGCTTCATGTTGAGGTGGTTTTTAACCGACTTCAAAAGGACGAGGTTCCTCAATTTGACCGCATATATGTTTTAAAAAAAACTTGAGAGGTGTCATAAATAATCGTCGCGACACCACACTGTTCAATGCGAAATAGAATGACGAAACGAAAATATCTAGATTGCTTTCTATAAGAGAGAGAGAGAGAGAGAGACAGACAGAGAAACATGCGCACGCCAGAGAGAGACAGACAGAAAAACATGCGCGGCGCGCATGTCTCTCTCGCGCATGTTTCTCTGTCTGTCTCTTTCTGGCGTGCGCAAGTTTCTCTGTCTCTCTCTCTCGCGCATGTTTCTCTGTCTGACTCTCTCTGGCGTGCGCAAGTTTCTCTGTCTCTCTCTCTCGCGCATGTTTCTCTGTCTGTCTCTCTCTGGCGTGCGCAAGTTTCTCTGTCTGTCCCTCTCAGGCCTAAAAAGTGTCGTTACCATTTTTTCCGTCTAGCCCCCTTTCGCAACGCGCGATAAGGAACTCCGTTCCAATAAGTTCATATAGGGTAGTGGGCAACCATGGTGTAATTTATTTAGATAAGGGAAATAAATAATGTTGAAACTTGAAATCCCTTACGTTTCTTGTTAACTATACACTAATAGTGTGTCGGCAGGCCCCCTCCGAAGGCTCCTGAGCTGGCGCGGCTGGCGCGCGGCGGCGCGCCTGTCGCTCCCCGTCATGCTGACCCACTGGTGCATCAACGCAGTCATCGCGGCCAAGCCTCACGCGTACGAAGTCTCGGATTTCAGTATTGTAAGTATTTGAGTAATACGAGTTTATGATATAACTAGCATACGTTGTTTTGCGTCAAAATTGGTAAAGTAGTAGTAAAGGTCTTACTTAGCCCACTTATACGACTCCGCTCCCGCCCGGCAAAAATAATATAATTCAAATATAGGCTTAAAGTATTGCTCTTTAGATATATTTTACATTGACAACATAAATTAGCTGACCGCTGTCAGACTGCTCGGTGTCGTTCACCACGTGTTGCAAGCAAGCGGTCTGCGAGTCGACTGCTGGGTACCGTGACTGCTAGCTGTCGCCTTAGTTCAAAGCGGTGTTGGAGAGGAGTCGTATAAATTGTACTATGTACGATAAGCTATTGTTCATCCCAAAATTCCTACGGGGACGGGCACAGGCCGGATAAAGCCACGGAACACTACTAGTTTATAAATATTCTTGTTGCAGTTGTGTGACTTGTCAGCCACAGTAGTGTTTACACTGATGACGTCACTAATGTTGTCATTGTTCGTCGAGATACCGGTGCAGAGGTTCATGTCAAGAGTGTTATTTTAGATTTTAGTTAGTGTTATTTTAGTTTATAAAGAGAATTACTTATGACCATCAGATACCTTCATTCAAAGTACTAATTGTCGTAAAAATCATTAGTCTATTGTACTTATAGCCTCTTGTCATACGAGAGTTCGATGGTACCTTCTGCAGTTGACCAGAGGAACAATTCCATAGAGCATAGTGGAAGAATCCAAACCAACAATTATCAATTAATAATTTTACAATCATAAGTATAGCAAAATGAAGGCGTGTGACTTATTCATATTATAGTAATAACTAATTGTGACTTTTTTAAAATAAATAATTATACATGTTTTTTATAAATAAATATAAATTATAGTTTTCCCTTTTTGTCCATTTCACAGTACATAAATTTTCATACAACAAATGTGAGATATGTTATGTGATACATATATATTATAAATGCGAAAGTAACTGGGTTTGCTGTTTCCAGGATTAATAATACTTCCTAATTCTTATGGCCACTCAAAGTAAGGCAGAAAAATATTTATCTTTATGAATATAATACGGCTGAAGAGTTTGATTTGAGGTCTGTGTGAACCAGCTCATCTCAGAAACTACCCGACAGATTCAAATATTTATATCGAATAAGCATTAAAAAAATTGTAGGCTATTTTTATCCCGAAATTCCCACAGGAACGAGCACAACGCTAGTAAAACCGCTGATCCTGTTATATTCAATGGCCTCATTCATTTTGTTAAAATTTACTTAAATGGACTTGCAATAAATAGTTACATACATAATTAATTAATAATAAGAAACTAAACCAGATGGCGCCACTGCGCTGTAACTTGTGAACACAATTTCCGTAGCGCTAATTATGAGAATATAAACCTTGCAATCTCTGAAATTGACTGGCCTGGTTTAATAGGCACTCTACCGCCCACGGAGGCTGTCGACGTGTTTTATAATGAGATTCATAGCATAATAAAAAAACATATACCTCTTGTGGCCTACAGATCCTCTGACTTTCCTTTAAGGTTTACACCATCGCTAATAAAACTTTTCAAGAAAAAAAACCAAGCTTGGATTAAATGGAAAAAGGCAACCTCCCCCATCAATAATAATACTATCATTACCAATTCATCTATTAATTACACTACTGACAATAATCAATACATAAAATTTTCTGACCTAAGAGCCGATTTCAAGAAAAAATGTGATGAACGCTACAAGATCTATATGTCATCTATCGAAAGCAACATTACTACCAATATAAACCATTTTTGGACATATATTGGAAACCATAAATCCAAAACCGGTATCCCGTCTTGTATGAGTTATAAAAACAAGAAATTTAACGAGCCTCAAGCCATATTACCTTTTCTCTGATTTTTTCAAATCTGTGTTTGAGCCTAGCTGTGTTCCGCCTAACTGGGAACCGCCACTATTAGCAGCAGATAATAACGTTAACTTAACAGACATCGAATTTGCTGAAGCCACTGTTACTAGTGAATTAAAACTTTTAGACATAACTAAGGGACCTGGGCCAGATGGTGTGTCGCCTATTTTCCTGAAAAGTACTGCTAATAGTATTTGTGTGCCACTAACTCTGATATTTAATAAATGTCTCAGCCAAGGCGTATTTCCTGATGTCTGGAAATGTGCCTATATAACTCCCGTTCATAAAGGCGGTTCCAAAAATAACGTTGACCAATACAGACCTATCTCGATATTATCAACCTTGTCAAAGCTCTTCGAAAGGTTGGTTCACAACGTCATCTATCCCATACTTCACAGGATAATTATCCCGGAGCAGCATGGTTTTGTCAAAAGGAGATCTACTATTACAAACCTTCTTTTATTTGCTAGTGACCTCTTTGAAGGCATAGACAATAATGAGCAAATAGATACAATTTACACAGACTTCCAGAAGGCATTCGATAAGGTCGACCATTTGTTACTTCTTCTCAAGATTGCATTTAACGGAATTCGTGGTAATTTGCTTCGTTGGTTCCAATCTTACGTAACAAATCGCACTCAAAAGGTAGTAGTCAAAGGATACTCCTCTAAATCCGTTCCCGTCACCTCAGGCATTCCTCAAGGCTCAATTCTAGGCCCACTTCTTTTTATTCTATTTATTAATGATATCTATAAGTGTTTCTTGTATTCAAAATTCTCATTGTATGCGGATGACCTCAAAATATATAAAAAAAATTATAACCGATCATGATAGCTCGCTTCTTAAACAAGATCTCGACAGATTATCCGCTTACTGTTCTGCAAATAAATTAAATTTCAATTTACATAAATGTAACTTTATCAGTTTTACTAAAAAGCGTCACCCTCATAAAACCAATTACAGGCTTTGTGGTACTGACATAAGTGGAGTATCTGCACAAAGAGATTTAGGTGTGTTGCTAGACAGTAAGCTTTGTTTTGATCAACACGTTCAAAAAAATATAAGCAGAGCATTCAGTATGTATGGTTTTGTGTTGAGATCGTCTGCCGAATTCAATCGCACATCTACATATCTCTATCTTTATAAAACTCTCATCCGCCCTCTGCTAGAATATGCTGTTCAAATTTGGAACCCCTACTATAAGAAATACATTGAGGCTATCGAAAAGGTTCAATATAAATTCCTTCGCACTTTTCATTTCAGATGTTACCGTCGCTATCTTTCCTATCATGATTTATTAAAAAAATATAATTTAACATCGTTAGAATCCAGACGTATCTATTTAGAGTCCATAACTCTTTATAATATTGTCCATAGTAGTTTTGACTGTATTGATTTGACGAGAAAAATTTGCTACATTGTCCCGAGGACCTGCCTGCCGCGTAGAGTCCGTACCCGTTCTCTGTTTGCCCTCGATATCTGTCGAACTAATTCGGGATTGCGCTCACCTATTCGTCGCATGATTGAGACTAACAATAATGTGTTTTTGGAAATCGATATATTTTGCTGTCCACTATGTAAATTTAAAAAATCAGTGCTCACAGTTCTAATTAACTCCACTGAATTAAACTAGTTTATATTTTATTATAGTATTGTAGATTTTTACCATTGTATCCTCTAGTGTTGTAATTTTAATATGTAACTAATTAATCTGCGAATAACGTTGTTGGTTGCATTATTTTTGTATCATTTTTGTATTCTTAGGCCCTTCGCACATGGAGCTACTCAAAAAGAACTAGTCACAAACTTAAATTACAGTGCCACCAACTTAACTGTTCAGGTGGGCAAAATGGGAACTACAGCCGCGTCATATTGAATCTCTCTCTTAGTTAGGCTTTATATGATTGATATTGTAGTTTCTTAAATTTTAATGATATCTATAGACTGACTTGCAAGACATGTTTTAATTACCTTTGTTTCTTGGTGAATTTCTTATATTATGGCAAAACCAAATTCTCCACTAGCGACGCTGTCAACTGAACAGATAAGATGGTGGGACTGTACTAACGAGTTGCCTGAGCGTCACAGCCCATACATGTTCTATGGAGGTTCGCACACGACGCGACTAGTTACTAACTGGTCAGAAACGCGTTAGCAACCGATCACGCGCGACGCGTCGTACCGGTCTCCACGCTACTGGTTTCCCAAGTTTCTTTGTTTTTTGTGATAAAAATGAATGAAAAATGTAAACAGAAATAACAGAAGTGACTGAAACCTTACAACTTGAGTAGCGTCGTGTGCGAGATACAATTTGTAACTGGTTTGTAATCGTAATTACTGATTAGTTCAGTCATTTTTGAGTAGCTCCATGTGCGAAGGGCCTTACTCTTTTAAGTTTTATAATGTTACTGTTTGTTATTCCTAAATAAACAAAAAAAAAAAAAGCGGTCATTTACATGGCACGATTTTAACGTCACGACACGATTACGACATCGGATAACAGTTTGTAGTAATCTCTACGCTCTATGCTCTATGACTATCATTAGAAACAGACGGCTAATAAGTCTGTGTATGGTATAAAATGGAAACATTATGTGGACAATGGCCAGAGAGTTACGTTCTCAATAGGGTTTCACTTTCTACTACGAATTCTTAGCACGAATGAAACGTGTTTTGAATTAAGCAGAAAACTCGCCGCTTCCCTATAACCTTGCGAAGTTCCTTGTTGAAAAATATTACTTCCTAATTCCTATTGAAATTAATTAAGAAAAATAAAAGTTACGTCAATTAATATTTTTGTAATTAAGTATTTTTTTGGTAATTTGTACCATTAGGTATAGGTACATAATTCAAATTACCTCAAACTATGATTTTTGTAATAAGTATATAATTATTTTGTTTAGCTAAATTGTGTTTTTTATTTAAATAGGAGCCTGTTGGTTTGACTATAAGAGTACTTTTGTTTCTCGAGAGGTAGGGGCAAATTTAAGATTTATGTTTGGAAAAATTGGGACTATACTCGGAATTTTAATTCGATTCCAGATTTGACAATTTCAGTGTTGCAACATTATGACAAGTAAGTACTAAATAGTGACGTTGCGAAATTATTCGATATGGAAATGGAATATTTCCGGATCGATTCTTCTCGTTTATAATTTTACTCTCGTAAACTAAGTATATCAGGAAATTAAATATTTCTCAACCGATAATTTAGTTTTGACGATTAAGTAATTAACGACCTGAGACTTTTCTTTTATAATTGTGTGTGAAATAAATTAAAAAATGTGATCATGAAGGAACATGACAAATAAAACAGATAGATGTATTATGGTAATAATTTATTTTATAAATTGTCGCCGTCATCGCTATCGCTGTCACTTTCTGTAACATTTATTATAAATGTGTCTGTGATATCGGATACAAAATATCGATTCGCAATGAAATAAGATATTCGTATCACTACACTACACTATTATATGTGGTATCATTATTTCACAAAATGACAGTAGCTAATGTCAAATCTGGAATCGAATTAAAATTCCGAGTATAGCTAGATTCGAAAGTTTATAAGCTTTTAGCGATACGCTTACAACTCTAACCATTAAGGATAAGTAAAGCGATCTAGAAAGTCTTGCTAGCTATAGTTGTGGCGATTTGTCGCCATATTTCTCAAGACGTCACATGACAGCTCATTTCTTCACAAAAATCGCATTATAAATTCACTATGCAATTCATTTTATAACCCATACTATTCCAATAATAAATTTATTGCACTATTGTGACTCAATCTACTTTAAATTCAGGCTGTTTTAGTTGTGTACAAACAATGGTCGAATGTTGTCATGTCAACCAACGTGGGTTGCCAAATGTCACCCCGGTGCCATCACTGTGCTTGCACCGAAGACACGGCGCAGCTCCTGCTCGAGATGTGCCCGGGGGCTACGGAGGCGCGACAAAACCTTGTTGCGATCGTTGGAGGTGACCTCTCCTTGCTGACCCTCCTGTCCAAGATGGTCACTGATGAGAGGTGCTGGTAGGCGGTGGTTGCATTTTGTGACACCGCTCTCCTCGCAAGAGAACAGGCAGAGCGGGCCCGAGAGATGGATCCCCTCTCGCACCCGCTCCGGCGACGGCGGAGAAGGCGGAGGCGATTCTTCTGAGCCGCCCCGTCCTAACCGCAGGACCTCGTAGATCGGAACTGGGAGATCCGATTCTTTCCTCCAACAAGGGGAGGTTTACTGACCTTTTCTCCTAGGAGCGAGGCCCCCAAAGGTGACGGTGGCGCGCTCTCGTGCTCCTGAGCGCGCCGCCTCAGGAGGGATAGGGGATGCTATTCCTTTCCTCTCCCTCCCTGAAGACGTGCTTGCCTCCGAGGGCAAGCAGGCGGCATAGGTGAGCTGTGGTACGTGAGTGCGAAAGCCGGACCCACGGCATCACCTGCTTTACCGCTGACGCAGGAACACAGTGACGGTTTTAGTGGGTATTACCCGCCGCCGATGACTTAGTTTAAAAATAATATCAAACATACATTCGGGAAAAAAACATCATACGTTTTAGGTTTTTAATACAATGACGTCTCAATTTATTAAAATAATTAAATAAATTACCTTCATAAGAACCTATTTATAATTAGGAAACAGAATTTACAACCATAATTATCCATTAATTATATATTACGTTAAGTCATTAGTTAGTGAATTCGTAATGTTTTCCCACAATTATCATTCGGATAAATACAAAATTAGATAAGCAATCAAATTGCTCATCCAGTAGGTAAGGCATAACGTTTTCAAATTCAAATTCAAATTCAAATTCATTTATTTTGCGAATAAAGGTACAAAGTTGTTACAATTGTGAGTGAGGTTTCTCTTTATCCTGCCTCATATGTGAGGCGTGCAAATATTAAGGTACATATACATTACAACAAAACTCTTAAATTTGTGAAAAATTACAACAAATAATTAACTAACAGTATGTACAATCTCTATATAACAAATACTGTATTTTCATTCAGAATTACAATTATTATAATGTCTTACATAAGTATCATGTCATTAAAAGAAATTAATTAATTAGAATCACAAAAATTACATAGTCTCAGTCATAAATTCATTTAAATTATAATATGCCTTATTTATTAAAAAATCTTTCAATTTGCGTCGAAATATATTTATGTTTTCCACTTGCTTTATAGCTATGGGTATTTTATTATACACTTTCGGTGCCATACAAAGTACACTATTACCCATGAGACAGGTGTAGTGACTGGGAATACATAGTCTATTACAATGTCTTGCACTGGTCATTGTTTTGTAAAGGTGCATATTTGTCCTTACAAATATTCCCATCTCATAGATATACAGTCCAGTAAATGTAAGAATCTTAAGTGATATAAAATATGGTTTACAGCTTTCCATTGGTTGCAACTTACAAATAGCCCTTACACATTTTTTTTGAGCTTTGAATGCATAATCTTAGTGTACAGAGTTTCCCCAGAATATTATTCCATACCGGAGGGTCGCGGCTACATATGCTTGATAAGCAGTCACAACTGTAGATGTATTAACCACCTTCGCAAGCATGTATAGCACATAAGAGTACTTGCTTACTTTGGTGCAAACACTCTCTGTGTGAGCTTTCCAGTTCAAATTACAATCTACATTTAACCCTAAAAATTTCGTTACTTCAACTTCTTTTATCAGAACGCCGCCATGTTGCACGTCAATTGACGTAGTTATCCTAGACCTATTACGGAAACGCATTAATTGAGTTTTGTCCAAATTAATAAGTAAATTATTATCATTTAGCCAATTTATTATGTCATTGAGAGTATTGTTTATGTCATTTTGTAACACAGGCAATTGTTTATTAGAAAAAATTACTGTGCTATCGTCAGCGAATAAAATCATTGGAGATGTCACCGTCAAGGGAAAGTTATTAATATAAATCAAGAATAAAAGGGGCCCTAAAACACTCCCTTGTGGCACTCCATAGTGAACTTGTCTATAGTTTGACTGATATTTTACCTCTAACTTTAATTTAGGGCATATCCTCGTGATAACTGTTGCTTGTTCTCTGTTGTTTATGTATGACATTATTAAATCCAAGACATTACCCCTAATACCATATGCCGCCAATTTAGATTTTAAAATAGAGGGATCAACATAGTCAAATGCCTTTTTGAGGTCCATGTATAATGCAAAAACATAATCCCTTATATCCATTTTTGTTACTGTTGCTCTCATAAAGTTATAAATTGCCGTATTAATACTTTTTCTCTTTCTGAATCCTACTTGTTCTTCGGCTAATATATTATATTTTTCTAAATAATTGTAGAGACTGTTGTAAATTACTTTTTCAAATATTTTTGAGATTGTTGGGATAAGAGCAATAGGTCTGTAATAAGACATATTTTCTCGGTCTTCCTTTTTAAACAAAGGTTTGATAATGGTTTTCTTAAGTTTGTCCGGGTAAATACCATGTATGATACATAAATTGAAAATATGACACAACACAGGAGCTATTGTTTTGGAAACGTATTTTAAAACTTTTGTTGAAATGTCATCATATCCGGTACTTTTCGTATTTTTCAAAGATCGTATTATATTCTCAATGTCATGTGGGGTAGTAGGGCTTATAAACATAGAATTAGAATTAGTATATGTCATGTTATGCTTAGGTCTATTATTATTCAGTCGAGAGGGTTTTATCTGGTCTATGTAGAAATTATTAAATTCATGTGCTATGTCAAGTGGATCGGAGATTATTTTTTCATTTATATTCAATTGTTTTATGTCATTTGGTATCTTCGTTTTGTGATTATTAATTATGTCCCAACTTGCTTTTGCTTTATTCTCTGCTGTATTTATGTAATAGTTATTTTGTGATTTTTGTGTTAGTTTAATAATACGATTTAGTCTTGCAGAGTAATTTTTAAACTCCTCTCTATCTTTAGGTGATTTCGTTTTTCTAAATTTCCATAGTAAGTTACGTTTTCGTCTCGCACAGTGTTTTATACCTTTACTTATCCATGCCGGTCGTTTCCGTAACGTTATTTTAATCTTTTTATTTGGGAAACACATATAATACAGTTGAGAGAAAATGTCATGAAAACCATTAAATGCAGTATTTGGATTATCACTATTGTAAATGTCATTGAATGTCAATGATTTTAGATGATTATTGAATTTTACCAAGTTCTCATTACATATATCACGTCTCTCAATGTACCAATAGTCTAAAGCATTTTTATTCTGTTTAATTGGAAATTTAATAAGTTGAGCAGTATGGTCTGATAACGCAAATTCAATGACTTCGCTATCAGTTCCACGGATGTTGTGAAAAATGTTATCTATGCAGGTACCACTGGCTAGTCTCGTAGCAGTATTTATAGCTATTTTTAAATTATGTTCGTAAAGTATATTTGTAAGTGTATTAGAGATATTATTATTCTTCAAAATTTCAATATTAAAGTCGCCACAGACCACGACCTTTTTCTTTTTAACACGCTTTTATTAGCTTGGCCTGTATGTATGTATGTATGTATGTATGTATGTACGTATGTAATGAAATCTTTGAACATCATTTTCACCAACTTCCAGAAGTCTGATTAATTTGAAACTTTGCATATGTATCAAGGACCGATGACAATGCAATAATTTAATAACAGTTTCCCGTTATCCTTAATGGATTTGCCAGATTTACTAAAAAAATATTACTTCATATAAAAGACATCAACGGGCGCTCGCTGTGGGACGGAACGGGAGTTCTGTTTTATTTTACTAAATGGTACTAGACACTAACAGCGTCCCGTGGTTTTCCCGTGATGGGCCCGTTCCCGTGGGAATTACGGGATGAAAAGTTGCATATAATGTTATGCTTACTAAAAAATAAAAAATAAAATTATAGTTTAAAAAAACTAAAAAAACACGCTTTTATTGCAAATTGAACTAAAAACTAGAAAATAATTTTTCTCCTCAAATCAAAATTATAATAAAATTTAAGTTGTAACACAATGATTTAATTCAGAGTAAAAAAGCGTGGGGTGCTTAATATTTTTAAATGTTACAATCATCATTGGTAACTATCTATGAGAGGATAGTTATGAACTACATTAAAATGCACCCCACGCTTTTTACTCTGAATTAAATCATTGTGTTACAACTTAAATTTTATTATAATTTTGATTTGAGGAGAAAAATTATTTTCTAGTTTTTAGTTCAATTTGCAATAAAAGCGTGTTTTTTTTAGTTTTTTTAAACTATAATTTTTTATAGCAGAAGTTATGTAATAGATTCCATAATTTTTGGAAAAATAGATCATAGGCTTCACTATTATTATGTGGTGGCCTGTATATACATATAACAATTAAATTATGATCAATAAGTTCCACAGCACAACTTTCAATAACGTTGACAACACTAAAATCTTTTGAAATTGAAATTTCCCGATAATTTTGACCATTACGAACTAGTATACACGCCCCTCCACGCCTATTTTTTCTTGTACATGATGTGGCAACGTTATAGTTAGGAACTTTAATCATTTTTGTATCGCTATTAATCATGTTATGTTCGGTTATGCATAGCAAATTGACATCTATTGTCAATGAGTCTAAATTTAGCATTAGTAAATCAAGCTTGTTAACCAACCCATTAATATTTTGATGCAGTATACTAAAGTCATTACGTGCGAAAAATAGGTGAATCAATAGCATTGTTCTGAGGTGAAGAAGTAACCATTTCGGGTGTAGGTACAAAATCTGTCTGTGTACTTTGATTGCTCGTTATACGAGTAGTTGTTTTTAGTCTTTGCGCTGCATGTTCTAAAAAGTTGATTTTATAATCAACGCGAAGCACCTCTCGTAATATCGATCGGCCCAGGTTGATAGAAAAATTATAATAGTTTGAGGGAAATCTGCGGTAATCCATGTTAACATACGACATATTATCAAATTTACCACATACAAATCTTAACTCATAGTTTAACTTTTCAACTCTTAGATGTTTATTGAACGGAATCTCTAAAAGTATAGCATTGGTATTAAATAGTGAATTACTTACATCTCTTACACAATTTTGAAATTCGAAAGGATTACGGTCGTTTATACCACCCAATATAATTACAATGTCATTCTTTGTCAGATTATATAATATTTCATTTTTCCAATTTATTACATCCGCAAAGCGTGCACCTGGTTTCCAAAAACATTGAACAAAGTATTTACTACCGAGATTTTCTTGAAGGAATTCTCTCATGTTCCGTCCTTGCTGATCAGCAAAAATTACAACACGACGTCTATTGTAATTTTGATTAGATTTTTCATGAGATAGATTTCTACTTTCCTTTATAACGTTCGAGTCGTCTTTCTGAGACTTAGATACAATTTCTGGCTTACTGGATATTGCATTTGAGGTGGTTGTCGATTCTTCTGCTGCCTGTTGGTCATCTTTAGCATCTATGCGCTGCTTTTTTGCGGTTACATTTGGCACTGAAGTCGGGGCGGGAGAATTTGTTGGAGTGCTGCTGGTGTTTTTGTTCTTTTGTCTTTTGCGATTCATAGATGGAGTAACACTTTTTCTTGTCGCATGCTGAATTTGTGTATTTTATAAAGGTCTATGACTTTATGACATTTGTCCAATTCAGATTTTAGCCGCATTGTTTCACCGTTTAAGTTGTCAATTTCTTCATGTGCGCTCTGTAGCTCAATAGTAAGCCTTTCAATGGTTTCTTTAAAATCGGTTATGGTTTGCATCTCAAATACGGAAGTGTTTGGTAGGCTTGTTATAGTGGCGTTAAATAGCGATGAGTTATTTGAGATATTACATAACGATGTTGACTTCCTGATCTTCCGATAAGTTATGTTTTCCGACTCCATATTTAATAACAATATAATTCTATTCAAACGAGGCACCGTATTAGGCAAGTGCGTTTGAATGCAGCACGGCCGATGCAACAACAACGATTCAAACGAGGCACCGTAGCAGGCAAGTGCGCTTGAACGCAGCACGGCCGATGCACCAGCGACGATGAGTCAGAGACGCGGGCGCACTGCGAGTTGTCGTAGGTCAGGGACAAAGAGTCGTTAATTAAAGTTTTTGAACTTTTTATGTTTATAACTTTTAATCCAAGAAGAATATTTATAATCCGATTGCACCGTTCGGTAGATCACTTTATTAACTACACGTATATCACATTTGTTTTTTGATGTAATCACTTTCAACCGGAAATTTCACTTGGTTTTTACGGAATGAAATTATACACGTCTTCCTTTATTTAAATTTTTGGACGAACTTTTGTTCATCCTAAATACAAATTCAAAATAAGCAAGATATTTTTTGTATCCAAAATTCACTGTTCACGTAATAGCCTAAAATCATTTTTTAAGCGACAATCGACTTTTCACGATATGAGAAATACTACCTTTTATCAAATCTATACTAATATTATAAAGCTGAAGAGTTTGTTTTGTTTGTTTGTTTGTTTGTTTGTTTAAACGCGCTAATCTCAGAAACTACTGAACCGATTTGAATAATTCTTTCACTGTTAGATAGTCTATTTATCGAGGAAGGCTTAACTAAAAGTAATGACAAAAAATACATAACATTTTTTGAAGTTGATCAAAAAAAGGATTCCGATATTGAAAACCTCCTCCTATTTTAAACATGTTTATCTACACTAATGTTGTAACATTCTACTTATGTTTCCAATACTTGACTTATAATTACTACTGTTATAGCGCAGACAACAAAACACTCAATTTAAGCAATTTAACATGATGGTATAATATCCACATCGATATCGTAAAATCTCATTATAACATCATTATAACGCGACCAATTAACCTGGCGAGCCTTATGTCAAAATCCTCATACAAGTTGTATAAAATTTTGATATTAGGCTGGCTTTTGAAAACAGTTGGGTTATACGTGGCTCGCTCCTGATTGGCCCTGCGCGCGCAGCTGCGCTCTCATTGGTTAGATTTTAATGGCGGCAAGTTCACTGTGACAATACACGTACGCGTGAAAAACTATTGTCAGCTTTTACTCTTGTCGTTTGATTAATTGCATTAGTGAAGATAAAGTAGTGTATGCAACTGCATATAACACGGGTATTAAAACACGAGTGTGAGTTTATGAAACGAGCGCAGCGAGTTTCATAATAGTAACTTCCTTATATGACAGTTGCATAAACTACTATTAAAATATTCATTCAATTGTGGTTTACTTTTTATTAAACATTCTCAATTATTTTACCAATATATACTTTATATATTTTACGCTTTGCACTGCTTTTCATACTAGACGAACTATTTTGCAACGGGGCTCGTACAATATAAATTTATTTTCAGCTCAATAGTATATTAGACAAATCTTAACACATTTATTTACGCGCTTTGTCACAGGCTATTCTCCGTCTACGATACTAACCTACTCGAAATGAATGAAATGAATGAATGATTTGTCAAATGAAACTAGGTATTTCAAAGGCACATTGATCTTTGCAATAAAACCCATAAAAACGTGTTTGATTCGATCCTTCACACGTGATATTATAAGTAACTCTAATTTGGCCTAATTTTATAACGTTTTATTAATCTTTGTAAACAAATTCTTAAAACCCTTTATTAAGATTAACGTACCCTTTCTAAAAGGTACCTAAATAAATTATTTATTTACCTTCACTACATAGCATAAAATAAAGTCGTCTCTTTTTCGTGTCTGTCTGTTTGTCTGTCTGTATGCTTAAATCTTTAAAATTACGCAACGGATTTTGATGCGGTTTTTTGTAATAGGTAGAGTGATTCAAGAGGAAGGTTTTTATGTAAAAAAAATCCCGAAATTCCCACGGGAACGGGCACAACGCGGGTAAAACCGCGGGGCGCTGCTAGTATTTTATAAATAACTAGCAGCGCCCCGCGGTTTTACCCGCGTTGTGCTCGTTCCCGTGGGAATTTCAGAAATGTTATATACTTGTCGGTGAACAGCGATATTCACTCCACTTCTGATATCGGGGAGCATGTCTTCTCTTCCGTTCCGATTGTCGGATGACATAGTGTAGGCGTATGTGGGTAATCGTGCAAAAATGACAAGACGCGCAGATATAGCAATCACAAAATGTAGTTTATTTCTAATTATACAATAATTAGTTGAAGATAGCACTGAAACGGAGAGACAGTTCCGTGACGTCCGTTCGGTAGCGAGGCGCAACGAATAATGATCGCTGCCGCTGCTATCGGTTGACTTCACGACTCTGTCAGGCGCGCCGACGCGCCTTCCATCACAGATTACTAAATAGCTTCCGTTTCGATGTTGAATGACCGGTTACGACATACTTCTATACGATATACCTCTTGAATCAATCTATCTATTGAAAAACTGCATCAAAATCCGTTCCGTAGTTTTAAAGATCTAGCTAAGCATACACAGTGACAGACTATGTAGAGAGGTATTTAATAAATTTGGGAGGATATTTATAGATGTTAATTATTTTTAAAGCGATTTGTCAAAATTAATTTATTGACGTTTGCAGTGGTAGATCCAGTATTTTAATTCGGTTGATACCCCAAAGTTTAGGTGATTAAAAATAAATAAATGTTAGTCTCTGATATAGCGAACACTGTTGCTATACAATGTGTAACATAATACCCCTATAAGTACCGAGGCAGGGCATTCTACTCGTCATGGCGAACTACGTTTATTCTACCCTAATTGATATTTCCAAGTTTTTCATTCATGTATTTACTTTTAAAGTTTCCTTCAGAAATACACTATCACAAGGATGAGGCAACCCTACAACAGCTGTTTATTTGACCTTTCACTTTGAACTCTAGACCAAAAAACCAGAAATCAAAAATAGACAAAACATAGGTAGAAAAGTAAAATATTGACATTTCAAAGAGTATTATTTAAAGAGGCCGTCATCAACAGTAGCTCTTAAGAGGCCCATACACGGTGAGATTTATCTGTACGATCCGTCGCGTCAAACCGATCGAAACGACGAATCGATGGTGTATGTCAAGATCGTTAACGATTTACTTAATCGAAAATGATGTCGGAAATCGCAACCAAAACATTAATTTGAACACGTCCTTAACATTCAGCTTCAAACAAGTAAATGATCGATCGTTACGACCAGTCGTTTCGAGTATGAGCGACATTTTTGATGCAATCAATCGTCACGATTTTCATCAGATCGATCGTATAGACGAATCGTGCCGTGTATGGGGCCCTTTAGATACGCTATGAAACGAGGTTGGCAATCGATATAATATGATTATTTATGGGTAAAGTTTATAACCTTATTATTGCTCAGCTCTTGACAGCTCTTGAAAGCTGCCAATATGTAAACAACTATTTTTAAGCTGATAAATATTTTTGTAGGATTTAAATATTGTCTTCTTATGAAGTGATGTGTGGAGACTGTGGAGTGTCTTGTCTGTTGTGTACCTAGTGTTGTGTAAACTTAATCAATGATAACAAAATCGTGTCAATATTCAGTTGTTAAACCAGTGATACAATCGTACCTACCTAGTTGTTTTTTTATGTGTGAAAACTAGTGTTATTTTTTACGATAGTGGCACACACATCAAAGCGCACGTCTTTCCTAAAGGCATGTGCTGGTTTAGGGTGCGTCCAGATCTAGCGAATGCGTCGCAGTCCGTAAATAAAGGTTCGTAAATAAAGGCATTTAGGGTTGTCGCAAATTTCTAAGATTAAAATAATTTTACTTTTGTATGGGAATTTTAAATACGATGTATTCTACCTTTGCACACGTAAAACAATTTACATGCTTTATCGAAACAAACCGGCTGAGTACTTATAGGGCCATACATATACTCCTTGTATAATGTAGATATCCGACCCGTTTCAACAAATAAAGGTCATTAATATGTATATTATGGACCTCATGACGGAGGTATGGGGCCCTACGATGGAAAAAAACTGGTAATCGAACGAAAAGTATTTGAATAACACGTGAGGCAGTTAAAGCAACCTTTTGGAGGTCACGTTTTTTTTCCTTTAGGGGAAATATTTAAGTATATAATATAAATACCAACGCGGGTAAAACCGCGGCGCGCTGCTAGTGTTCAATTAACAAATGACGTCGTTTAAAACAGTGTCCTATTTCGTGCTGGATAAAATATACAATTTTGCTTTAGTCTCGTAAACATAGTTTAGGTCTAAACAGATTTAAGAGTTCTTGCGCAAGCCGCCCTCGTTTAAGGGTTTTCTACATAGGTGCACACAGTCAGTGGAGCAAATTGCTGCAGCCAGCTTTTATTTCTCGATAATCGGTTGAAGAATGCAACCTGTACATAGAGAGAAAGAAATGGATAATCAAACAGACGAGATAGATCGACAAACGAAATCAATGTTGTACAAGCTGTGATCGACAGTATGGAGCTTCATTCAGGCTCCGCGGTCGCTCCTTCTTAAGCGCCTATAGTTAAAACTTGTTCAGAAAATGAAACAGAATTAATAATGTGAGAACCACGGGAAATAAGATTTCTTGTCTAAGTCAAAAAGGAAAATATTGACCCAATAATGTTTGTTAAATGTTAATTTACTGAATAAGATCAATCATTTTTTATTCTTCGAATTTGTAATTTCCTCCTTTTTAAGTTGGATAAATTTTGGCAGAATGTTGAAAAACGCAACTTTACAATATAAATTTTGACATTGTTAATAACTGTCATTGTCATATCAAAATGTCCATTCTCCCTCTCCCTCTCCCTCTCCCTCCGAGAGTGAGAGTGAGAGGGAGAGGGAGAATGGATCGCTCCCGCTCCCGCTTCCACTCCCGCTCCCGCTCCCGCTTCCGCTCCCGCTCCCGCTCTCGCTCCCGCTCCCGCTCTCGCTCCCGCTCCCGCTCTCGCTCCCGGTCCCGGTCCCGCTCTCGCTCCTGCTCCCGCTCCCGCTCTCCCTCTCCTCCTCAGAGAGTGAGGGTGAGAGGGAGAGTGAGAGTGAGAGTGAGAGGGAGAGGGAGAGTTTGAATTATCTATCATTACTCAATTAATACAACTGAGACCGACAATT
The DNA here is from genome assembly GCA_963082685.1 of Cyclophora albipunctata. Lineage (NCBI taxonomy): Eukaryota > Metazoa > Arthropoda > Insecta > Lepidoptera > Geometridae > Cyclophora > Cyclophora albipunctata. The sequence continues at coordinate 6,489,625 of OY720133.1, forward strand.
TAACGTGCCCTCCGAAGTCCTTAGTAAAAAATGCCACTATCGGCCACCCATCCAAGTAGGGCAGAGCTGTACGTTGCACAACAATAGCAATGAGTTAACATCGCAGAGCTACACTACGCCACGAGCGCTACAGCTTATTTAAAGCTTATCTATCTATTTAGTTCCCTGTCTTTTTTCGTCAAATTTTGAAAAATACGTATTTGAATAACCTCCCGTTTTCCGATTAAATTAAAATAATGAACACAATGCAAAGGGGTGGCTGAATGCTGAATGCTGAATGCTGAGCCTTCTCCATTTGCTAATTTTAAGATATTCTGAAACTTTTGCCCTTGTACTTTAAGTTTAAAGCAATATATATATTTTTTTATTTATTTAAGGCATATGTCACCGGAAAATTCTAAACGCCGTCAGTTCAAAAGCTAACTGGGAATATTATAAACTGTCGACAGATTGTGATCTGTACAAACCATTTACACATACTTTTTTTTTTTATGACAATGACAAGGACAAAAATAGGAACTTGTACATTTTATTAATTTAAAAACGTTTTTAATGCCATTAATTATGAAAGGAGACTTACATTTTGAATCCTAGTCAGTCCGCGAACCAAAAATCTGTTAAATTACACTATTGTTTATAAGAGACTTTTTCAACGAATTGTGGACGTTAACAATCCTGCCTCTTAGGTTGACTGTCGATCTGTCGCACGTCCGTTAAATCGACACTTATGATGAAGTGGTAAGACCAGAAGCGTAAAATATCGCGACAGAGTTGTGTTAGAAACAGTTTTTGGATATCAACCGCTAAAATCCATGGAATGATATTCCTACTGTCGTAAAGGTAAAAATATGCTTTGTATTGTCAAACCGGTATGATTGTCAGTACATCAACCACTGTTATATGGTCAATGCGCTGACAAACAAACAAATGGCTCAGGGGCAGTCAGCTTATTTGTAATGGGGCTTTTAAAAAAAAAATTTTTTTGTGATAAATGGAAAGATTATATATTAGTTTTATAACAAAACTATTTTTAATTTATTTTTTTCGCAATAATTCAAAAGTTATTTCAAAATAAAAATTAATTTTTGAATCCAGTACCGAAAACACTCCGACAACTCCCGAACAAACCCGAGCGCGTGTGTGACGTAAAAATGTTATGTAGTTTCACTGGTTAGATTTCACCACTGAGTTTTCACTCGTTGTAAAGGATATCACTATCTATGGAACTATTAGTTTTATACCTATGTTTATGAAAAGAGGTTCGGTTACATCGCAAACTTTTGGAGGGAAAGAGAATAAAAGGGCGGGAATCTTGATTGTAAACGCAGTACGTACTTATGGTTTAACATTTTTACGTCACCACTACGGTGACCAATCTTGGCGCGTTTATAGTCACGTGATTTTTATTGAAATTTCATCAATTTTTAATTGTTTATAATTAATTGTAAAAATATTTTTTTAAGTTTTTTGCATTAAATATCAATATTATTAATAATAAAGTTTTAAAATACATTAAAAAAATCAAAATGTTTTTTTTTCAAAAGCCCAATTGTATGACCTATTTTAATATATATTTATTTTAATTTAATTTACTTAATTATTCCTATTATATTATTATTGTTAAATTGTTGTGTGTATCTATGTATTTGTAAATGTGTAATGATTTTCTTTATGTACCTTAAGAGTGTAATTGCTTGAAATAAATGTATTGAATTGAATTGAATTAAATTGTTATACACTTCGAAACACGATTAGAGTGATTTGCCTCGATAGAAAAAAATCGTGAAAATCGTAAAAAATCGTCATTTTATTGAAATTTTACAGTTTCACGGCGATTGTAAAGAAAAAACAAGTACAAAATTTATATTTTCATAAACCTTACATCAAATCCCATATGGTAGTACAGATGGTTTTTCTCTGAAATAGAAGTTAGTTTATTCAATGAAATAAAACATAAGTATAGAGCTCGCGTATGACGGTGCTCTAGTCGCTCAGTCGGCCGCGGGGCTTTGTTGGGAGTAGACACGTACTGCTTCGTCGCGCTCGCTCGCTCTGTACGAACATCGCAAATAATATCTTAGGTGCAGCGCAGACGACAGACTATCCGTGACGCACTTTTTAGTCTGTGAAAATAGAACCTATGTAATTATATGCAGTAACGCACACAACGCGCAAAAAGTCCGGCTCACATAAAATCCGTGTAATTCGGGCAGACCGCACCGCGTCGCGCCGCGCAGTTCCGCACAAAAAGTGTGTGAAAAAAATTGATGATCTTTCCGAAAGTACCCAAAATTTTCTGTTTCTTCTTTTTTTTTCTGTACTTCATGTACAAAATAATACTTCGCGATCTCTGCACGATTTCCATAGCGTCTACGTCCCTACAGCTCTGCCGACAGAATGATCGAAGATGTGCGTCGTGTGCGTTGATTGTGAAAAATCCGCGACCGACTTTTTGCGCGCCATGCAGACTTTTTGAGCGCCCACCTTTCAGGTCCACAGATAATTTTGACGGTGAACTTGTTATACTTCCTGAGGATACATTGAACTACGAGGAAATTAGTGGCAGGAGAATAGTGGACATCGGCTATATTTTTTTTATTCGGCCATTAAGCACGTGGAATGACGCTCAGAGGTGCCGAAATCAGTAAAAAAAATGATTTTCTTTTGTTTGGTTTTCTTTAATTTCTAATATAGTTATTTTGACAGAATTCGTATTTCTTATTTCTTACACTACAAAAACATTACTATCTCCCCCTCCTCTTTACTTAATGTTTGGAGCTCGGAGAGTTGTTTGGAGCCCCTAAGTTCGTACTATCCTAAAAGAATATAAATGCAAACTAGTAATGCAGAATTCTCAACAAATACAATGCCTTTTGTAAATGAGAAAGCTTTATTGGTTTCATTTAATTCTTATCCCTTCACTTAACTTTTTTCCTTTACAGAAAGATTTGCTGTGGTTAGGAAATCTGCCTCACTAGTAAACATTAATATTCTTTTAAGATGATACGAATTTTACTGTGTTACTGTTAAGTATTGGTATCGATACAGGAAAATATCGATACCGACACCTATGAAATATGTTTTCTATGTATCATGTGTATTTACAACAAAAAAGTATAATATGTAGTATATCCGTTGTCTAGTAAGCATAGTACATACAAGCCTACTACTTAGTTTGGGGCTAGATTGCGCTGTGTGTAAAGTCGTTCAAAAAAAAATGCAGGACTATGCACACAGCGTCATCTAGTCCCAAACAAAGCTTAAGCTTGAATTACGAGGGCTAGACAACTGATAGAATACACAAAGTACTTTTCATTTGTAAATACATTAAAAAGACACCCAGACCATAATAATATGTGGTTCACACAAATCGAGAATCGAACCCGCAACCTTCTGCATCGTAAGCGGGCGCTCGCCCGACCACGCTACAGAGGCCGTCACGTACCTACGTACGAATATACGGTGATCCTTTCACTTCTACTCATACTAGTGAAAAATAAATTGATATCGATAGATAACAATACCGATATTACCGATAACCGGTCAAGTGTACGTTGACCTTAATTTCACGTCAACTCATTCATACTGATGAAAAATAAATTGGTATATGTAAAAGACAATACCGATAGCCGATCAAGTGTACGGGGACCCTTATTAGATTTCCAGTAACATCACTACATAGTATAAAATAAAGTCGTCTCTTTTTCGTGTCTGTCTGTTTGTCTGTCTGTATGCTTAAATCTTTAAAATTACGCAACGGATTTTGATGCGGTTTTTTGTAATAGGTAGAGTGATTCAAGAGGAAGGTTTTTATGTAAAAAATTCCCGAAATTCCCACGGGAACGGGCACAACGCGGGTAAAACCGCGGGGCGCTGCTAGTAAATTTATAAAAATGATAGGTCCGCGAACATAAAGCGCGGGGGGAAGATGGTTGCCCCGCGCCAGCTCCCGCCGCACTTCATACCTCACCCCCTCAAAAACGCGATGGGCGTGTTCACACTTCATCTTAACAAATTGATGTAATGTTTCATACATTACGAGTCAAATCACTAATTAAATCTTTACTAAGGAAGCATTTGACGTCTCTGATTATGTTCGAAAGAAATTAGTTTATAATGTCTGTTATTTTTTAATAATTTGATTTGTTTTCCTGATTCAGTCTTCTTATATGTTTTTTTCCGGGAAAGATTTTTATCGGAGACCCGTTATAATATAACCCAAATTAAAGTGTAGTTTTTTAAAGTAATAAAGTGACTCAGAGGATAACCGTGTTTGCAAATTGACGTTAGGATTGTCTTCTACTAAAAGAGATAATAACTAAAAATTAGCTTTAAAAATATCATATCATTAATTTAATAATTAGCAAAAAGTGCATCATATTTGACAGATGTCGTCTATAAACCCTAATTTGATCATTCAATCAAACCTCAAGGTTATTGCTAGTCAGGAGGCAGGTGCCTGCGTAGCCAGTTCGCAGTGGAGGACCATCTTATGAATTATTCAGCGTCTATGACGAGATTTAAGTCTATACAAGTTTCAGTCGTCCAGTCCGTTTGAATCCCTCGCTTACCCTAATCATTTGTTTTCGCAACGGCTTTCGAGTCACATGGATAAATATGATTAAAAACTTTTTCGTAAAACCGTTTGATAATAAATAAAATCTTTTTCGTAAAACCTTTTAACAATAAATAAAATCTTTTTTCGTAAAACCTTTTGATTGACAAGTAAAAGAAAACTTTTTGTGGTAAACTTTTTAAAGAGAACTTATAAACTTTTTAGTAATAAAGGAGAAATAGATCTTTTTTTAAAGCTCAATATTGTTTGTTAAGTTTCAATGATTTAAATTGCTTTTTTAAATACATTTTATGGTTATTTCCAATTGTTTTTTGGAGTGATTTTTAACCCTTGCTTGATGGAAGCTTTTGTTTTAAAACTTTTTAATAATTAATTAATTAGTACTGTTCTATGTGTGCAAGTTGTACATTTTAATAATGTATGTGTTATTGAGTTTTCTTGTGTTTGTGGGAGGGGTTACATCAAGATTTTTAAACGGTAACCATTGTTTGCATTTTATTTGAAATTTTCGGGTTTCGGCCATTTTTGAAGTGAAAACTTCTTTTTCGGCGTTTGCACTTTTTGTGTTGGGTAAAAAAAATTATACTCGCGTCAGGAGACCTGACCTGATCGAAAATTCGTAAGACGTTTTGACGTTAATATTCAAGTTAAATGTGCCACTGAATGTTTTGCCACTGCCATTCGATTAAAATCCGGGCCTGACACCGTGCACCGGCAAAATCGGAACATTAGGCAAAATACTTTTTTTAACTTCTTATCTAAGTAAGTTCTTTTAGGTTATTGGTATCAAAGTTTTTAGACCGCCTAAAGGCCTCCGACATGGTCTATCGATTGAACCAACCGGAACCATAAATTCACGTGTCCTCCGAAAAATTATTGACTTGTAATAAAAGTAGCCTGTAATGTCCCACGGCTGGGCAAAGGCCTCTCATCTCACCGAAGATATCAGTACGTGAGGAGGATTAGGCATAATTACCACGCTTGCCGCAGCTGATCTCAAACCCATGCCATGTTTGAATTTTTTTTTTTAATTTTTGAAATTGATATACCTAAATATCCATAAATAAGTCCATAAATAGCTATTCGTTCACCTTGCTCAAACTCAAAGGCTGAACCAATTTGAGTAGTTTTGATATTGAAATAGGTAAGAACGAAATAAAATCACTAAACCTTTTCCTCTTCAGGAGCAATCGTTTTCGGATGGAAAATTGACGACATTGGTCCACATTTTGTGGTATAGGTATTTCAAAGGCGGATATGCACATTGATCTTTGCAATAAAACCCCAAAAACATGTTTGATTCGATCCTTCACACGTGATATCATAACTCTAATTGGGCATAATTTTATTACGTTTTATTAATCTTTGTAAACAAATTCTTCACGTCTACTCAGTGCAAAAATTCGGACTAAAGAGATAATTCTTGTTTGCATTTGCTGTTGCTATTTAAAGGCATTTGTTAGTCTGTCAATGATACATAAGCCAATAAATAAGCAAACAGCAAAATGTTATATATTCGGCAAACAAAAATGTGCGGAAGTGGGTTTAAAATGTACTTAGGTATTGGTGCGTTAAATATATTGTTTATTCTTTATACTAATACTAGCAGCGCCCCGCGGTTTTACCCACGTTGTGCCCGTTCCCGTTGGAATTTCGGGAATTTTTATACTTATAAACCTTCCTCTTGAATCACTCTATCTATTTAAAAAACTGCATCAAAATCCGTTGCGTAGTTTTTAAGATTTAAACATACATATGGACATACCTACAACAGACAGACAGCGGAAAACGACTTTGTTTTATACTATGTAGTGATTAAAGCTGAAGAGTTGTTTGTTTGGACGCGTTAATCTCAGAAACTACCAATCCGATTCGAATTATTCTTTTTGTAATAGATAGCCACATTCAACGGGAAGGTTATAGGTTAATTTTCATCCAAAATTCCTGATATGAAATAAAACTTCAATCTGTCAGGTAATTGTTGATTTGCGTATACGGAGAAAATCTTAGTTTGTTTGTATTACATGCAATATTAAATCCATGATTACATATTACATGTATCTTTGCAATCTGAGCATGTATCGATGACGTTGACTCGCTCGTAATTAGCTCAATCAAAGTCAACAAAGCAATGACTACAGTGTAATAATAATAACATAATAAGTATTTTGTACCATCTTTATTTTTCCCACGTACATGGAAAAATGACACAAGGAAGTGAGTATGTAGCTTCGGTATTGGAATCTCATCTAAACTAATATAATAAATAAGAAGAGTTTGTTTATTTGAACGCACTAATCTCGGAAACTACCAATCCGATTTTAATGATCCTTTTTCTAATAGATAGTATAATATCTCGTTAAATGTGTATTATACCTAAGTATAATACACATTTAACGAGATGGCTATCTTTTATCCCGAAATTCCCACGGGAACAGACACAACGTGGGTAAAAACCACGAGACGCTGCTAGTTTAGTTCTAACAATAGAGTAGAGTTAATTTTTGTTTATTTGAACGCGTTAATGTATGAAATTACCACTCAGAATGGGAAAAAATATTTTGCATATGATACCCTCATTCAATAGGAAGCTTATAGGCTACTTTTCATCCCGAAATTCCCACGGGAACGAGTATAAAACGGGTAAAGTCGCGGGGTACGGCTAGTTGAAGTATTTCCAGTGTACGTAATCAGAATAATTCTGTTTTTAATAAGGCTGACTCAATTTAGTAACAATGTAATAAAAACGCAGCATTAATTATTATAATTACTGCATTATTCTTTATTATTCTGAACTTTATTAACAGCGTCCCGCGATTTTATCCCTGTTAAAACCGATCCCGTAGGATTTTTTGGTAAAATTAAAGGTTAAAATTATTCTTCTTGAACGTGGCTATCCCATCCAAAATTAAAACATTAGAATGTCTCCTCTTTTTCTTATCTTCATTTCTAATAGAGAAAGAGAGAGAGAGAGAGAGAGAGAGAGAGAGAGAGAGAGATAGGGAGAGAGGAGGTGTCTTGTACTTGAGATGTCTCAAACTTTAGACATTACGCTGGGAACGCGGATATAACCGCGGGTGAAACCACGGGTGTGGATTTAGTCTTATTATATATTTACCTACCCTTAACGGATGATTGGACGATTACGAATCATTTGTTGCGAGGTACGTCGTACGTAAGCACGGCTTTATGTTTATTTTCATTTGATAATAATACATTCTTCCATGGTATTCAACTGTCATTGAACTGTGCCTACCTTAATTATTACGATGATTCACGCGTTGCACAATAATATAATCATTTTACCTTTTACAACATTTTTATAATAGTTTAGTCACGTACCAACTCCGCCAGTGTAACGTTGTGTTAGACTACTAATTATCAATATATCACGGATACGTAAATCGTCAGGAAGTTTTATTCTGCTACTCCCACATTACATCCTTCACGCAAGACTCAAGTAGCAAATTGTCTCCAAGAGGCAAAGTGGTGACCCCGACGTGATTTGATCGGCGTGCGCAAGGAAATATCAGAAATGACGACTGAAGGGAGAGCACCGGCACCCGTCAGCACACCGACCGAGCTAGCGACCGTCACGGTTTCTTCACGAATACCGGAGTTTTGGTGCGACCAAGCTCGTTTGTTGAAGCAAAATTCAACTTAGTGGTCACTTATCTGGCTGCTCTTGAAATACGATGATACCGAAGAATTGCTTCAAGTTGTTAGTTAGAAGAACACACACACAACCATACACAGACATACCCACACACACACACACATATCCACACACACACCCACACAAAACACTCACTCACACACACACACACACACACAGGTATTAACACTATTATATTTTTTTATTATATTTAAATTCAATAGCAATTAAGTTACTCTTTGTATTATGGAACCTAGTCTTATGTTCCGGTGGTGGGCGATGATGCTTGCGCCCAAGCTCTGCTTTTGTGGGCGTCATCGTTTCTTATTGTTATTTTTGTCATATCTTTTATGTTCCTAATAAACTATTTTAATTTTTTTCATTTTTAACTTATCTGGGAAAGGACGTGATTCAACAGGTCAGCGACATCTTGCTACAACAACCGGCGACGAAGAAATATGAAGCCCTTAAATCGAGATTATTAGCTGTGTACGAAGAATCCGAAAATCGCCAGCTGCAGAAACTTTTGAGTGAAATTGACCTCGGAGATCAGAGGCCATCGCAGCTCTTGCGGCACATGCGAGACTTAGCCAGAGGTAAAATTCCCGACGAGACGCTTAGTATCATGTGGCAAGGACATCTGCCATCTCCAGTACGCGCAGTTCTCGCGGTTACGGAAGTCAAGGACCTAGAAAATTTAGCCACCATCGCCGATAAGATAATGGAAACCACGCGTCCATTTCAAGTAGCTGAAGTTGCCAGTAAACCAACTGTGAGTACTCCAAGTGACCTATCAACATTGCAAGCACAAATTGCCCAACTAACTGTACAAGTAATGGAGTTGCAATTGTCCCAAAGATCCAGAGCAAAACATAGAAGAAATTATAGCAATGATTACAATCGCTATCGTTCAGTTTCTAGCGGCCGTAATACGATACGGAGCAAGTCACGGAGCGTCGACGGATTATGTTATTATCATGCGCGATTCCGACATAGAGCTTACAAATGTTCAGAACCGTGCTCATGGAAAAATCAAAATATTCAAAAGTCGGAAAACTAGACACGGTACAGTCAACGGCGGATGTCTGTACCATCTCACCATCCCACCGCCTCTGCGTGACCGACCTCAACAGTGGCCTACGTTTTTTGGTGGATACCGGAGCTAACGTGTCTGTTCTACCGGCGGTAAAAAAACCTTTTTCTAACCGCAATATTGATAGTTATAAACTTAACGCCGCAAACGGAAGTGAGATACTGACTTATGGGACTAAGAACTTAGTGTTAAATCTGAAATTACGCCGACCTCATTCGTGGACATTCATACTGGCGGATGTGAAGCAGCCCATCCTTGGAGCAGATTTTCTCGAACATCACAAACTACTAGTGGATTTGAGTGGTCAGAGATTAATTGATTCAGTGACAAGTCGAAACGTGATTGGGTCTATAGTGAGTTATAATCAAGACGTAATCAAAACAATTGATGTAACAAACCCGTAATATGACTTTTTATCAGAGTTCCCTGACATCGCCAAACCTTTGTGCTTCAAGGAAACCCCCAAACATAGTAGTAGAAGATCCGAGCCTATATCGACCTTCACCGAGCTGATAATAGAACGAAACATATTTTATCATGAATTTAGTATATTAGAAAACATGTTAAAAATGGGTTTGCCTAAAAAATCCTGGGCAGACTATTTTTAATTAATATTATTTTTGTATTTATACTGTTTTGAAATAAAATTTTAAATCGTAATACAAGATGTCGAGTCTATCTTTTTTGTTATTTTTTAATTTGAATTTTCGGCTGTCCACTTTGTTCCTATTTCCAGAAAGAGCCAAAAAATTTGAAAGTAAGTAATTGATATTTTTATTGTCTATTAATGGATTAAAGATATATTATTATGGTTATAACTCAATATATTGATATTATATTTTTTATTATCCTGATGTTGCAACATTTAATTTAAAATCATTTTTTGAAAAATAATTAAAACTCTCTCTGGCGTGCGCAAGTTTCTCTGTTTGTCCCACAGAGCATAGAAGCACCGCGCTCTCCTACTAGAGACGCCATTAACAACAATACCCGTGCGGCGAAGATGCGCTGAACTCAACTTCAGGCGCAAGCCGCCGTCAGTCTCTGCTAGCACGTTGTGGAGTGAATATTATCAAAAAAGCGGTAGAAATGCCTCATTGTGCAGTGATTTGGTGTCATAATCAAAGTAAAAACGTAAATAAACAAAATTCTGGCGTATCGTATCATAAGTAAGTTATAAAATGCAACTTTTAGCTGTTTAAAAAATGCAATCGAGGTTATTTTGAAACACAAAACCTCAAACGTAACCATGGTAACCATTAAATTAAAATGCGCTAGTGAGGTGACGCATTGGTTGGCGTAATGTCGATAATGCGTGTCAATCGTATCCTTGTACTGAATCGATATTGTAGAATTGATATTTTTTACTTATATTGAACCCAGACTAGAGATTTATGTTTTGTAGCTAACTAGTAAGTAATATTAAAATAATACAAACTATTATTTAAGGTTTCCTAATGATCCTTACTATTGATTGAATAAAAGTTTGACCACTAAATTGATTCTTATTATTTTCACGCCTAGCATACCTATGTATTACATGTATTATCATTATCATATAATAAAAAACTAAAATTCCCTAATCCTAAAATTTTAATAGTCATTAGTCCGATTTCTGCTGATAAAAAAAATATCGATAAAAACATCGACTCATATCGACATACCCATCTCTACATACAATACAGATACGTCAACTTTGAAGTAAAGCGTGTCATGATGTGAGTGAACGGTAACGCCTTCCGACACGCTAAGTTTGTATGAAAAGTTTTAAGAAAGGCGTCTCTAGTAGCAGAGCGCGGAGCTTCTATGCTCTGTGGTTTGTCCCTTACTGACCTAAAAAATGTCGTTACCATTTTCCGGCTAGCCCCCTTTCGTAACCCGCGATAAGGAACTTCGTTCCAAAAAGTAGGTGCACACAATATGGGTATGTTGTCGGTATTAAAAACCAGCGGTCGGCTACATTTGGGCCGCACTTGTGAAGTGAGCGAAAATTGTACTGGAAAAGTTTACTTGTAACGTAAACAAGAGACGTAGAGAAGCTTATACATTTCAGAACAAGCGAGCGCCAAGAAAGAAAAGTGTTAACTTGGACGGAAGACGTAGAGAAGCATGTTTATGAGTGTATGTAATCGAATTTGTGAAATATATTTCGTTCAGTATTTTATCAACGACTTTCCTTCAATTTTCATAAATTAATTTGAAAATGTTCGCGAATTATATTTCGACTTTTGGTGGGTCTGTGGACCACATTTTGTCTTCCGCGGACCACCAGTGGTCCACGGACCACTGGTTGGGAACCCCTTTAAACGAAAACGTGAAGTTGATCGATTCGATTTGCTAACTCGCATCGATAACTCGCACTAAGCACAAAGGTGGTAATAAAAAAGGCGTTTTTTTGGACGAATTTGCTTCACGAGCGAGAGAATAAGACATAAATACATCCATCCTCACAAACATGTAGGATATCCCCATAATTTATTTGAAGCCCATCAATAATGCTCTCTTCTACCCCAGATGAGGAGTACTACGAGCTTCCAGAGCTGTTCCATCTGGATGACTACGACGAGTGTCTCTCCCGCCCCGACTCCCTCTACTGCCTGGGGACCTTCCACCTCACGCCCTCCAAGCTGCCCAACAAGCTGTACCAGCTGATGGAGGCGAGTTCCTGGTCTCCAGGCCTTTATTTAATCACTTCATTATTTTGCGCTATACTGCTTCGGAGGGCTTTTAGGCAATTTAAGAACTCAATGATTGGCAAAATTGATTTCACTGTTTAGTAGTTAATCTATTTCGTGGGTTAACGCCCAAATTCAGAGACGTCAATAGCCGGATCCACACCGAGTGATCCAAGTGGATCGCCAATTCCTGCGATCCGCGATCTGGAAGCATGAGGCATGGATCACGGATCGTGTCGTCTGGACCTTGCGGATCTCGCCGCCGAAAGACTGAGGCGCCTGTGCTAGTAACAAAAACCGACAACTGACGGATCGCTCGCGGCAAGGAGAGCGCGCTCCTGCCGCGCAGTTTGGATCGCACGAGGCAAGTACACATCAAACGATCCTATGGAGCGCGCTCCTGCCGCGCGCGATCGGAGCGCGGTGGATCGTTCGGTGTGGATCCGGCTAATAGCTTACTTAATAGGCGCATCGCTAACAGAAACGAAAGTCGAGGCGCGGGCGAGCGCGCCTTTTATAAAAATATCTTTGTTTTCCATTGTTTTTATGTAACTGCGCTAACAGAACAAGAGTCGAGGCGCGGGCTAGGCGCAGGCGAGGCGCGGGCGCGGCGCGCGCCCCCTCCGCAACGCTTGCTCGCCTGTCCGCCATTTTGTGACATTCTATTTCTATCAGAGGAGCGTTTACACCGACTCGCACTTGACCGGTTTTTTATGAAATTTGGTATTTCGATAGTATACTCTCTCATAACTTGGTAAATAAGTACTTACCATAAGAAGGTAGATTTTATCCGGGTAGGTACTACGCGAGCGAAGCCGTGAACAGAAGATAAAAAGTAGTTAGTTATAACTTTTAATGGTAATCTTAATTCAAATTCAAATTCAAATTTATTTATTTGCCATAATGTACCTAAATACATCACACCCTGTTAGGGCACTGCAAACTAAAAATATTTAAAAATAACTTAAAAACTAACTTAAGAATGAATAGTAATATCTAATAAAATAATCAAATAAAAATACAGGAACAAAATATAGCATACTATCAGGGCTAACATTACAAAATACACTTATACACTCTATTCATCAAAGTAATCATTTAGATTTGGCTTTGCCTATCAAATAACTTTTCAATTTTTGTTTGAATTTGATTATATTAACTTCTTGTTTTATGTGTTTAGGAATTTTATTGTAAATTTTTATTGCCATTACCTTATAATACAGAAAGTACTAGAAGTAGCATTCAAATGTATTTACAAGCTACACGCTGTGTCCAAAAACAGAACAAAGTCCCTCCCGTAGTGTTGTTAGCTCTCGCATTATTTGCCCATTTTTGGGGTAAATTTTGGGAGTTTCGGAGGTAATATGATAATAGAATAAAAATTTTACTTTTCTATATAACTATGTACCTACCTGATTATCTCAAGAAATTTATTTTATTTTAAAGTATTCGGAAAACTTACAGCTAGGTACAAGAGTTACATAAAAAAAGAATAATAACTTAGGGCCAATTACAATTTTTCACTATCTAAGATGGCTAATATAGAAACATAATTTTATACCCGCTCCCCCTCTTCCCTTCTCACACGCACACCAAAAATTTGTTTAGAAATCCTATAGACTAACATACTTAGTATTTATATTTAATAGGATTGTTAGGTTAGGTACATAAGAGCCGGACTTACGCTTTATACTTTCACTTTTCAAGTTGGTTAATTTTTATTATATTACTTATTAATATTCTACAACGAATTAAAGCCCTCAAAAGGTAATAAAAAGAAGGGTAAATCAAAACTCTTATATTGGCAACACTAACATAGATTGACGCATCACTCTCTATGACAATTGAAATCTGAGAAAATAATTAAATATTTAAATAAGACGATACCTAAATGCGATACTTACACGTGAAATGTGATCCCATCCTGTTTCTTTTTCAGACCCACTGCATTTTTACAGGTAGGAACGACACAAGACGGCATAGTTTCGTGAAATTGGTCACGGGTAAAACACGTTAGCGCGTTCCGACGGTCACAAAGTGACTGATCGGTTGCGCATCAAACTACTCTATTTAAGGCTAGTTTGAGTAGCTACAGTATTATGCGCGCTCACGGGTTCTGGTTCTTCTGTATTCTGAGGCCATTACATACCTAAGGACCTGAACTATAAATTGATAAATTAGAGGTTGGTAGAGCTAACCTATCTCCATGCCTTAAATTAAGATGTTTGGTATAACAATCTTTAGATTGAGGAAACATTGATAAATTGTTCTTAACAAATACTGATATTTCATATATATATAAGCTGGTTATGGTAGGGATATTTAATTTTATGAATTGAGGTTTTGCACTGTCTGTATTTTTTATGTTTGTTATAACTCTAATGCATTTTTTTTGTAATTTAAATATTTTGTGTGCGTCCGTGCTATTACCCCAAAGTAGGATTCCATAGCGGATCCACGAGTGGGCGTAGGCGTAGTATGCACTAATAGTTGTTTTGGTGTTAGTGGTCTTTTTTAATTCAAGTAGAGCGTATGTGAAACTAGACAATTTACTACATATTTGGTTTACGTGGGTTTTCCAGTTGATACACGAGTCTATGTGGAGACCTAACAATTTGAAACTTTTAACGCATTCTAATTTATTATTGTTGTATGAAAAATTTATTTGTAATGGTTTTTTTTGGTAGGGGTGAAATTGCATAATTTTAGTTTTTTGTAAATTTAATTCTAAGTTGTGGGATTCTAGCCATTTTACTATTGTGTCTAAGATTTTATTTAATTCGCTTTCCAAATTGAAGTTATCTTTATTTTTATAGGGTAACAATACTGAAATATCATCAGCAAATAATATACTAATTGCATTAATTATTTTTGCAAGATCGTTTATATAGATGAGAAATAGTAAACAGCCTAAGACACTACCTTGAGGTATGGATTTGTGTATTTCTTTTTTATCCGATCTGATTCTTAATATTTGTCCAGTCTCTTTATCATATCTTAATTGGATATAATTGCAATTCGCGTGTCCATCTAAACGCGCCGCCTTTATCGCTCGTTTTTAAGTATGAATGAGACCGCTTTTTTATATTCACATTGAGTATTTGTATAAGCGCAAGCACGTCTTCATCTTCCAAAGACGACATGTTGAATACATTCAAACGAGGCATAAACGCCGCTGCCTCGACGCTTAGCACATTCGCCTGTTCGCCCGCGCCTCGCCTGCGCCTCGCCCGCGCCTCGACTTTGCTGAACGTCAATTAGTTAAGTGTCTTAAAGTCTGTCTGAGTGCAGCATATGTCTGTTATATCGGTTATATCAATTTGTGTCAATAGTATTTCAATTGAGATTCCATAGAGTATTATCAAACTTTGTTATGTTTGTTTTCGTTTCGGGGCCTAGCCTAGCGCTAGACTAACGGAATTCGTAAAGTATAATAATAGTTTATTTTGCGATTATTATTAACTAGCAGCGCCCCGCGGTTTTACCCGCGTTGTGCCCGTTCCCGTAGGAAATCCGGGATAAAATGTAGCCTATAGCCTTCCTCGATAAATAGACTATCTAACAGTGAAAGAATTATTCAAATCGGTTCAGTAGTTTCTGAGATTAGCGCGTTTAAACAAACAAACAAACAAACAAACAAAACAAACTCTTCAGCTTTATTATATTAGTATAGATTTCAAATAACAAGTTATCCAGATTAGTCGTCCGCCAAGAAAGATCCCGTTGGAATTTCGGGATGAAAAAAAGCCTATAACATTCCTATTGAATGTCCTATTGAATGGCTATCCATTACAAAAATAATTATTCAAATCGAATTGGCAGTTTCTGAGATTAGCCCGAACATACAAACGGGTAAAACCGGGGGCACTTCTAGTTGAAGATATTTTGCTAACTAAAACCTCAAAATCCAATACCACCCCACATTTCTACCGATTTCAAAAACAGTACTAAATTCAATTATTTCTTCTTTCCCAGGAATACACAGAAGAAACATACACTTTCAACCACACACAAATACACCGAGGGATCTGCGTGACCTCTCGCTGTCCCGCTCTTAACAACACCCATCTCAACCGGACAGCTTCTTTCCAAGCCTGCATCTCCGAGCTCGTGGCCTCAAAGTCCCTGGATGCGGAATTGACAACCTTCTATTACTGCCACGAGCCAAAAGACAAGGAACCAACAGTGCCTGATGCAGGACAGGTCATCTATTTGACCGCGATCTGTGTTTTGGTGTTGTTTAACATTGTAGGCACGTTGTACCACATGAGGACGAAAGATAATCCTAAAAGTAAGTCAATTTGACTGTTTTCTGGTATAGGCTTGTACTACAGATGAATATATAAAACAGTGCAGTCTGCAGCTTGCAGTCTGCGGTCAGTCTTTTACTTGTACCTTTTAATAACTGTGGCCCGTGACATTACTTTGTGGGTCTGTACGGCCTTACGTGGCCATAAAGGTTGAATTTTTTTAAACGGGCGAGGGTATAGAATTCGATAGAAATTCAAATCGGAAACTATGAGGAATCGCAGACGCTAATGAAAGCCGATTTTGTTGCAAACTAAAACTACACCATCGGATATTTAATTAAACAATATTCCTACCCATTAATTCCCCGTTGGTTTACTTCTGTTCCAGAAATCCAAGCGCTCATGGCGTGGTCCGTCATCAGTAACTGGAAGCTGTTGACCAGTTCCGATGACTCCGAGGAATCATCTCTCAGAGCTTTACATGGGATCAGGTGAGGATGTCAAACAATGTCTCTGGGGCTCTGTTTTATTTGCTCCAGGCTTGTATTCGTAGCATCGTAAGGAGATGGCGAAAAGATAAATATAGAGAGAAAATTTAGAAATAAGACAGGGAAATTTAGAGGAATTATAATAACAGTTATTACTTTATTATACAAGTATAGATAAATATTCAGTCGCATGCACCATGGAATTATGGTACACTTTTTTGGAGACCAATTAAGATATTTCTGTTTTAAGTAAAGTCCTAAAGCAAAATGTGACCATGAGAAATAAGATTGAACATTAATAACTAATCAGTAATCACCAACCCGTATTTTGCAAGCGTGGTGATTACGCCTAATTTTCCTCACTGTACTGATATGTTCGGTGAAATGAGAGCCCATTGCCCAGCAGTCCTGTGGGACATGACAGGCTAATTACTTTTTACTTTTAGCAATAACTCAAATGCTTTTTGTCCCCAGTGTGTGTATAGCTATAGCAACATGCCTGACGCACGCCGCTGTGATATTCTACACCGCCTACATCGATAACCCAAGAGTTTTGGAAATTGTGAGTACCTTTTAGAAACTATGTCTTAGGATCTTGTCTCCCAACAACGCGAGTCTCAAGTGATTTGTGTTTCGTAAGCGTATCCTACGCGTCGCTTGTGAGTAGCCGCCATACATATTAAGCTAGTTTCGCACACTACGACACGCGTCGACGACGCGTTTGATATCAGTCGCCCGCTACCCAAGTCGTATACGAGTTGCATTACAAAATGGCGGCGGAACACACTTTTAATATCAATTTCGTTCCGGAGGTCAAAAATCCATGTTTGTATAATTATAAGCTGCACAAACAAACAAATTTACGAATTTACCTCTTTATAATTAGTATAGACTAAAAGCGCCCCGCGGCTTTATCCGCGTTATGTCTGTTCCCGTGGGAATTTCGGGAATTTTTATACATAAAAACATTTCTCTTGAATCACTCTATCTATTTTAAAAACCATGTCAAAGTCCGTGCAGTAGTATTTGAGTTTATCGCTTTGTTTTGTAATATGTACCTAGTGATATTCAAGTCAATATCAATATTATAATTACTTTACCTTGAAATATCTTCTATCCCAGATCTTAAGCCACCCTCTCAGCATGATGTTCCAAAACAGCACAGCCATAGAGCAGATGTTCGTGGTGAAGGCAGCGTTCCTCTACGCGTACCAGCTCCAGAAGAACAACCTGAAGAACAAGCTCAGCTGCAAAATGATTCCCTTGTTCATAGCGAAGAGAGTAGTCAGGTAAGATTATTGCTACTTCATTACTTACCTTCGCTGCTTAGCTAATGTATCAAAAATATGACACTTGTTGAAGGTGCCTAATAAATTGCTTGCCATTTTTGCTCATAATAAATATGATCCTATTTTACCCATTTTTTTTTTTTTTTTTACCCATTATAATCCTCGTAAACCCTGAGAAGTAAAGTTTAACTCTGCACTGCTACCCATCAAAATTATCTCTATACTCTACCCATATATATACTCTCTATGCGGACTCATACCCGTATGCCTGGCAATGATCCTTGGCAAAAGACTTACCTCTAACCGTTACCTTGAAGACTCCTACCCATATACCTAGAAATAATCTTAACTCAGTACCGATCATACATTAATATACTAAATTATATCAAAACATTATATACATATACATTATGTTACCTTCTATTTTCACTTACCAATCCTAAGGGTCTAGACAGACGGACTGCAATTCAACTGCAATCCGACTGCCAAATGGCAGTTCAGATGCAGTTTGAATGCAGTTGGCTCGACTGCAATCAAACTGCACGTCGACGGGCAGTTGGCGTGCAGTTGGATTGCAGTCTGAGTGCAGTTACAACGACAGACTGCAATCCAACTGCACGCCAACTGCCCGTCGACGTGCAGTTTGATTGCAGTCGAGCCAACTGCATTCAAACTGCATCTGAACTGCCATTTGGCAGTCGGATTGCAGTTGAATTGCAGTCCGTCTGTCTAGACCCTTAGTGACCTCTCAGTTTCGGCTGTGCCTGGAACTGATGATTGTGCATTACTAACTGACTCTATATGTTGTATCCCCCGCAGACTGCTCCCCGTCAGTCTAGTAGTAGTAGGGTACGCGGCGACGTGGTGGTCCCGCGGGGGCGGAGGCCCGGCGCGCGCGGTCGGCGCGGGCGCGGAGGCGGCGCGCTGCAGGGACAAGTTCTGGACGCACGCGCTCTTCGTCAACAACCTGGTCGAGCCCGAGCAGCTTTGTGTGGTGCCTACCTGGTGAGTGAGGATTGGGTCTACAAAAGATATTTTTATAGGTGGCCTTTGGATATTGGGAACGTCTGGATCGAAGACTGACTTAGTGGCAAAACAGTTTGAACTGAAGTAAAACAGTCCTTTTTGGATACTACGGTGCTGTTTCCAGAGTGGAAAAATGTTTGGAACGAAGTACAGCAAAATTTACGTAACATTTTTGGCAAAGAATTTCCTATATCCTGCCTCAAAGATGGACCTAACACAACTGTCCCCTCGGAGAACTAATTTAAACATTACTGAGTGATAATAAATTGAACCGAAGTACAGCAAACCCTTCTCAAAATCGTTTTACTCCTCTCATAACAACATTCCAGAAAACCAGTAACCTACAGGCTATTACAGCAGCCTTAAGACTTTCAGATATCTTGCCCCTTATCCAAATTATGAACCTGGTAACAAGAGGGCCATGAACCTAACTGACCACTAATCAACTCAAACTCCTTAATAAATTATCGTCAGGTCCCTAGCAGTAGACATGCAGATGCACATAATGTCCTCGTTACTGATGGTTCCACTGCTCGTGTTCGGCGCGCGAGCACTGCTCGTGCTCGGCTCGCTGTTCGTGCTCACCTGCGCTCTCAACGCGGGGCTCGCGTACATATATGACTGGATGCCAATGCTTTACATCACTGTGTCGGCTGAGTGAGTACAACTCTATCTGGCTGTTATTCAATGCTAGGTTTTTTTGCAGAAAAGACGTGGATTGCCCTGCATACTACTAAAGTTAGGCTGTTATGTCCCACTCTTAATCAAAGTCTCACTGTATGTCGCTGACTGAAAATGTCGGTGAAGATATCACAACTTGGCGGGGGCACTGCCGTGCCTCCAGATCATGCTTGCCTTCTGCAGTTGATCTCAAATCCTATTAATATTATAAATATCCTATTATAAATGCGGAAGTTCGTGAGGATGGATGTATGTATGTATGTTTGTCGCTCATGCAAAAACTACTGCACGGATTTGAATGAAACTTTACAGTAATATATCCCGAAATTCCTGCGGGAACGGGTACAAGGCTGGTGAAACCGCGGGGCGCAGTACTCTATAAGTTTGGCCCCAAAAGCATCTTTTGAACCTACCACTATGACCCCAGGAACCTCCGCACGTTGTTCCACGACGTGCCGTCGTTCGCCGGCCTGTACATCTCGCCGTGGGGCAGCATGCCGGCCTGCTTCCTCGGTCTCATCCTCGGATATGTGTACTTTAGCCTCAAAGATGGACAGTTCGTCTTGGGCAAGTATAAGGTGCGTGCTGCTAGTTTCAGTACTCTATCTGAGAGCGCTTACTGTGTCGGGTTGGGGGTTCGATTCAACGGAGTAACAATATGTGAATACATAGTTGTTGGCGACGACGTCTGGATGTCAATTATGTATTCTTATAAAGTTTCTGTAGTACTATTTAGCTAGATTCCATAATACAAGCTTAGAGCTTACTTTGGGTGTAATTACCCGTGTGTGAATTTCTCCGGGTACACTTTTTTAAAATGTAAACTCTTGGTAGATGAAACCTTGATACATGAACAATATAACTCCAAATCTTTGGTTTTGTTTTTGGAACGAAGTTCCTTATCGCGCGTTGCGAAAGGGGGCTAGACGGAAAAAAAGGTAACGACACTTTTTAGGCCAGAGAGCGACAGACAGAGAAGCTTGCGCACGCCAGAGAGAGACAGACAGACACACGACCTTCCATATCTAACAGTGGCTTCTGAAAGCGTCCTCCGTGGCAGCCTTCGTGCTGATGTTTGGGTGGATGCTGCTGGGCTACTTCCTGCAGCACATCCGGCTGAATGTGTTCATGGCGGTGTACGTGGCGCTCGAGCGCTCGCTCTTCCAGCTGCTTCTGCTCGTGTCGTATGTCGTCATCAGCGTCGTTTGTGGTAAGTCTTGGGGTGTGTTTAACAGTTACATCAACATCAATATGTACGTCAACGTCAACTTCAGCATCAACATCATCATCAATATCTATTACTTTACTTTAGTAAGTAAAAAAGCCTGTAATGTCCTACTGCTGGGCAAAGACCTCTCATCTCACTGATGATATCAGTACAGTGAGGAGGATGAGGCATAATCACGACGCTAGCCAAATGCGGTTTGGTGATCTCAAAGCCGAGCCATGTTTGAAAAGTAGGAAACATGTTTTCGGTCGCCCTGGGAATTGAAACCGGGACCCCAGTCTTGGCAGGCGAGTGCACGTACCACTAGACCACCGAGGCGTATTACTTTATGTCAGGGTTCCTGATCCGGTTCCTGGCGTGGCGCGGCTGGCGCGCGATGTCGCGGCTGTCGCTGCCCGTGATGACGGTGCACTGGCTCGTCAACATGTCGCTCGTGGGCGCCGCGCCCAAGCCGCTGCCCACCTCCTTCGTCGAGATCGTAAGTACACCGCATACAACTGACACTTACAACATGACATTACTTTACTTCATTTCATTTCATTTACGTTAGTGGCATAAACGAAGCGGAGCGGAGCTTTATTGACCAATCAAAATACGTTACGTTACGTAATTTTGACAATCCTAAGGCGCTGTGATTGGCGATTCGGGTTCTGCACAGATCCGCTATTCTTCAATAGAAACGCACCCAGTCTACTAAGAGTCTTAACTGGCTGGATCATCCTAAACCTAACTTAATATTATAAATGCGAAATACTCGTAACTCTGTCTGTCTGTTACGCTTTCACGCCAAAACTACTGAACCGATTTGAATGAAATTTGGTACACACCTAGTCCAGAGCCTGAGAAAGGACATAGGCTACTTTTTATCGCGAAATTCCTACGGGAACGGGTACAACGCGGGTGAAACCGCGGGGCGCTGCTTATGAAATATTTTTTATCCAGGGTATGCACGGAGTGACCACAGCCGTGTACACCTTCCTCCTAGCCATCCCGATCACCGTCCTCATCGAGTTGCCGACCAAGAAGACATTCGACCTGCTCGCCTGAACGAGCGCCTCATGAGCAAACATTATGACCAACGCCAAAGATTTACATCAACTTGTGTTTTTAATTAAGGTATTTTAACTGCATGCGTGGATGGTGTGTTGCTTATTGTGTAAATTGCATTTTTTCTTACGAAAGTTTTTTGCACCTAGAGAGTAGAATTGATAATTGAATTTGGAGATATTATACATGTTTTTAAAGTCACATGGTAAATGAAACGGGTTTGTATGGCGTTAGAGTATCTCTCTCTCTTCTTGGTTATGTGTCCCACATGGTGGTGGGGTCAGCGTTCCATATTTTTCTCCTCCACTTCGCTCTTTCGTTGACGTCGTCATCGGAAATCTTGCACTCAGCCATATCCTTGGACACTACATCCGTCCACCTTGTCTTGGGTCTGCCTCTAGATCTTCGACCGGGGATGGAGAGTTGTAGCGCCAGGTGTAGGTGACCTCCACTTAAACATACATTATAATTATAATTATATTTTATTTACACACAATAATATATTAAAAACCACTTACATACATCACACATTCATATCCCAGTAACATAACATTCATAACACAAATAAATAATTTCTAACCAAATGTAAACAAACAATAATTCGGCAAGCAAACCCGCGCGATATGCGTTGTTCCGAATTTGTGCAAATCTTGCATTTAAGTTAATTGTGGAATGTGAAGCCACGCGGAGGCGCATCGCGCGCGCGCAGTCGATCACAGCGTATGCTACGAGAGACACATACAACTCGTTCTCACGCGCACTCGCGTTTTGCCCACGCGTGAACTGTTCACTTACTACTTTGATTAATTACATGATATGTATTATGTGCTACATTGATCCTGTCTTGCTATCCTTCTAAAAACTAAAATAGTGTGTGTTGTGTGTGGCTAATAAACTTTGGCAATTCATCTTTGTGGTTTAATTCAACCAATATTACCACGCACACCCCCTAAAACTGGTGACCCCGTAACAAACTGAGGAACACGGAAGACAAGGAGCATTTCGCAGCCTGGATGTCGGCGTCGAGTGGTTCAGATACCACCGGTAACGTGGACACGCGTCCACGACGCCACTCCAAAATCAAGATGGCGTCTCCCGTCGTGCCCGCTTTAACAGTTGCAAGTAATCCAGTGAGCATAAGAATACCACCTTTTTGGCCTGAAAAACCAGCAATTTGGTTCGCACAAGTAGAAGAACAGTTTGCAATCATGCGCGTGACAGACGAAGCAGCCAAATTCTACCACATTTTGGTTTCGCTCGACCGTCAGTATGCTGCTGAAATAGAGGACATCCTCACTGGTCCTCCCAATTACCAACGCCTCAAAGAGGAGTTAATCAAAAGGTTGTCTGCGTCAAGAGAAAATAAAGTCAAACAACTTTTGACCTACGAGCAGCTAGGTGATCGCAAGCCGTCACAATTCCTTCGGCATCTTCAACATCTCGCCGGTCCAGATATCCCTCAAGAATTTCTCCAAACAATCTGGACGAGCCGACTACCCGTTTCACTTCAGCCTATCGTTGCGTCACAGCCTACCCTGGGTCTTGACGCACTCGCTGAACTCGCTGACCGCGTCCATGACATCGCAGTGCCATCTCATCAAGTTGCTGCAACCTCAACGGTACCGTCATCATCAATAGCTGTTGAGGAGCTCACACGCCAGGTAGCTCAGCTGACGCGCCAGGTGAGCGCTTTAACTATCCAATCGCGACATCGACCTCGACCCACCGAGCGCCGCAGAGATGCGCAACGCAGCCGATCGACGTCACGACGTTCAGCGTCGAACTACCGCAAGTACCCAGTTTGTTGGTACCACTCACAGCATGGTTCCAAAGCTCGTCGGTGTATCCAGCCGTGCGACTACAACCAGGGAAACGAGAGAGGCAGTCAGTGATGGCGACTGATGATTGCCACAACCCCAGCTCAGGTCGCCTCTTCATCACGGATCGTGGTTCACAGACACAGTTTCTAATAGACACTGGAAGTGACATTTGTGTGTACCCGGTTTCAGCCCTTAAAAGGCAACTTTGTAAATCAACATATCAGCTCAGTGCTGCCAATGGTTCGACTATCGACACTTACGGCTACATGCAATTAAATTTGAATTTGGGTCTGCGGCGTGATTTTCCGTGGCGTTTTGTTGTTGCTGACGTCACAAAAGCAATCATAGGCGTAGATTTCCTTTCTCACTATCGTTTGGTTGTTGATGTTGGCCAACAGAAGCTTATCGATAGTCTAACCAATGTTAGCACTGTAGCTTGTTTAGATTTAAGCGACAATGCTGTTTTAAGTGTTAAGGTAGCTAGTTTTAATGGTGATACTGTGTATCATAAAATTTTGTCTAATTTCCCGGAAATTACACGTCCTTTTGGAACTCCTCAAATCGCAAAACACAATACACAACACCACATTCGCACCACACCAGGTCCACCTGTATCATGTTCTCCTCGCCGTCTCGCGCCTGATAAATTGAAGGTAGCTCGTCAAGAATTTGACGCTATGATTGCTAGCGGTATCGCACGTCCTTCTGACAGCCCTTGGGCATCACCTCTTCATCTCGTGACTAAAAAAGATAATGGGTGGCGTCCATGCGGCGATTACCGCCAATTAAACGCTCGTACTATACCAGATCAGTATCCGATTCGTCATATACAGGATTTTTCGCAAAACCTGTCGGGTTGTACTGTATACTCGAGTATCGATTTAGTGAAAGCATATAATCAGATTAGTGTTAATAGGGCAGATATTCCGAAAACTGCAATAACAACACCCTTCGGGTTGTTTGAATTTTTAGTCATGACATTTGGACTTCGTAACGCAAGTAAAACCTTTCAGAGATTTGTTGATGAGCTTACTCGTGGCTTAGACTTTTGCTGGCCTTACCAGGACGATTTTCTTGTGTTCAGCCGCACGCCACGTGAGCACGAAGAACACTTGCGTCAACTTTTTACGCGAATGAGAGAATTCGGTATATTAATCAATCCGGCCAAGTGTGTCTTCGGTGTGTCTAATATTCAATTTCTCGGCTACGAAATCTCTGAAAGCGGCACCAAACCTCTGGACAGCAAGGTAAAGGCAATGTCTGATTTCCCTCTACCAAAAACCGTCCGAGAACTCAGACGATTTTTGGGCATGGTAAATTTTTACAGGCGATTTTTACCCAACGCCGCTCAGATTCAAGCACCCCTGAATGCTTTACTGTCCGGATCGGTTAAGGCATCCGATCCGATTGTTATGACTAAAGAATCATCGCAAGCGTTCGAAAACTGCAAGAAGAGTCTGTGCAATGCAGCACTTTTAGCTCATCCTGATTCGCAAGCTAAATTAGGATTGGCCACTGACGCCTCAGACACGGCGATAGGTGGTGTCCTGCAACAGCTCAAGGATGGAGACTGGCAGCCATTAGCATTTTTCTCTCGCAAGTTAAGCCCGTCACAAACGAAATACTCTCCGTATGACCGTGAGCTCCTTGCCATTTACGAGAGTATAAAATACTTCCGCCATATGCTGGAAGCTACTCACTTCACTATCTATACTGACCACAAACCTCTTTGTTACGCATTCAGTGAACGTAAAAGTAACTGCTCACCACGTCAGTATAGACACCTTAATTTCATCTCGCAGTTCACCACCGATATCGTTTTTATTGCTGGTAAGGACAACGTGGTTGCCGACACACTATCACGCGTCGATGAACTGCAGGTACCAGTTGACCTTGAAGTGATGGCTGAGCTCCAAGGTTCAGATCCAGACCTTGCGGAACACCTCAAAGGTGACACTTCACTTCGCCTTACACAGACGAATATACCTGGGAGTCGTACCGTTCTGTACTGCGACGTCAGTACACCGACACCCAGACCTTTCGTCCCTAAACAACTTCGAATGCAAGTTTACAACAGTCTCCACTCCCTCAGCCACCCCGGTGCAAATGCTACCGCCAAACTCGTTGCACAACGTTTTGTTTGGCCACTGATGCGAAGGGACTGCCGAGAATGGGCTAAGTCATGTTTGGCATGCCAGCGCTCGAAGGTAACGAGACACGTTGCCTCACCTTTAGGTACGCACGATTTACCTTCAGCACGGTTCAAACATGTACATCTAGACCTAATCGGCCCACTACCATCATCCAATAATTATCGGTACTGCCTCACAGCCGTCGATCGCTTTACGCGATGGCCGGAAGCTGTGCCTATTACCGATATTTCCGCGGAAACAGTGGCCAAAACGTTTATTTCCTGTTGGGTGGCACGATATGGTTGTCCTACCGAGATCGTAACCGATCGAGGCGGACAATTCCAATCGGCACTGTTTCAACAGCTTTCTCAGTCCATCGGTTACGATCACCGTAGGACAACGAGTTATCATCCGCAATGCAACGGATTGGTGGAGCGTTTTCACAGGCAACTAAAAGCTGCAATTACCTGTCATGCAGACACCAAGTGGACCGAATCACTTCCACTTGTGTTGCTAGGCATTAGGAGTGCCTTTAAGGAAGACCTCCAGACTTCATCAGCTGAGTTGGTGTACGGTGAACCACTTCGTCTCCCTGGCGAATTCTTCGGTCACGATATTGCGTACTACACCACCGACATCACCGATTTCGCGGCTCGGTTGAAGTCCTTTGCGGAAAATATTCGTCCGGTTCCCTCCCAACACCACTCAAATCGCAGAGCTTTCGTATTCCAAGATCTAGCTACATGCAGTCACGTATTCCTTAGGGAAGAAGTGATGCGTGGCTCATTCCAGCCTGCTTACACTGGTCCATACGAAGTGCTCAAAAGAAGGAGTAAAACATTTATTATTCGCGTTAGGAACAAAGATCTCACAGTAACTATAGACCGCCTTAAGCCAGCCTATATACTAGACGTTCGTGTACCCGTTCCTCGATCCTATACTGCAACTCCAGAACGTGTCCCTGTTCATCCACCGCAGGAAAAGACCGCGCTAACAACTACGCGTTCAGGTCGTACAGTACGGTTCCCTGACTTTTATCGCCCTTAGTCGGTCTCTGGAGGGGGATGATGTAGGTGACCTCCACTTAAACATACATTATAATTATAATTATATTTTATTTACACACAATAATATATTAAAAACCACTTACATACATCACACATTCATATCCCAGTAACATAACATTCATAACACAAATAAATAATTTCTAACCAAATGTAAACAAACAATAATTCGGCAAGCAAACCCGCGCGATATGCGTTGTTCCGAATTTGTGCAAATCTTGCATTTAAGTTAATTGTGGAATGTGAAGCCACGCGGAGGCGCATCGCGCGCGCGCAGTCGATCACAGCGTATGCTACGAGAGACACATACAACTCGTTCTCACGCGCACTCGCGTTTTGCCCACGCGTGAACTGTTCACTTACTACTTTGATTAATTACATGATATGTATTATGTGCTACATTGATCCTGTCTTGCTATCCTTCTAAAAACTAAAATAGTGTGTGTTGTGTGTGGCTAATAAACTTTGGCAATTCATCTTTGTGGTTTAATTCAACCAATATTACCACGCACACCCCCTAAACCAGGTTCCCCACGTAGTCCGGCGGTCTTCTCTTCACGTGGCCATACCACCTCAGCCTACTCTCTTGCAGCTTGTCGGCGATGTCGCGAACGCCCAGACTGCCTCGCACGTACTCGTTGCGGATCTTGTCGAGCCTGGTGACACCGCACATCCACCTCAGCATCTTCATCTCGGCCACTTGGAGTTCTATTGGTTTGTCAGAGTCGGATTTGGTATCTACGTCAGTCAAACTGTATGGTTATTCTGAACATAGATTGAACGTCATGGGTAAAGTGTATTTAAAAGTGGTATGCAAGGGAAATAGTTATTTTTTGAAATTTATTACTATTAGATACGAACTCGGTCCCAATATTAGGTAGGCGCGGATGCGAAGAATTATACTTAGTGAAAAGAGTAGATTCGGTGCGAGAGGTGAATAACAGCATTAAAATATTAGATGAATTGAAAGATGTATTTGAAGGAATGGGTTGTTTACCAGGAGAGTATAAAATCCAATTAAAAGAAAATGCACGTCCGGTTATTCACCCTCCTAGGAAATTACCGGAAGCTATCAAAGAGCAAGTTAAATTGAAACTAAAACAAATGGAAAGTGACGGAATTATAAGTAAAGTAGAAGGGCCCACGGATTGGGTGAATAGCATGACGGTTGTTCAGAAACCAAACGGTGATATTAGGGTATGTCTGGATCCGCAGGATTTAAATAAGGCGATCCGGCGCGAACACTTTAAACTGCCGACCTTCGAAGAGGTGATAGCGCGGCTGGCGGGATCCGCCGTGTATAGCACGCTAGACGCGAAACATTCATTTTACCAAGTTAAATTGCAAGATACAGATGTATGTACTTTTAATACTGTGTTTGGTAGGTACAGATTTTTAAGAATGCCTTTTGGAATCTGTTCGGCTTCAGAAATATTTCACCGTAAATTATACGAATATTTAGATAACCTCGAAATTTGATTCAATTTGTTGATGACATATTAATTTACGGCCCTA
This sequence comes from Cyclophora albipunctata, assembly GCA_963082685.1. Taxonomy (NCBI): domain Eukaryota; kingdom Metazoa; phylum Arthropoda; class Insecta; order Lepidoptera; family Geometridae; genus Cyclophora; species Cyclophora albipunctata. The sequence continues at coordinate 6,518,164 of OY720133.1, forward strand.
ACAAAGAAATCCATGATCAGAGGCTACAAAGAGGAAGATCAAAGTGACTTTCAGTTGGCATACTTAGAATATGTAAACACACCTATTAGTGATGAGCAGCCTTCGCCGGCGGAGTTATTGTATAGCAGAAAGTGAAAGTGAGAGTAGGCAGGAGGTGGGAATCAGGAATTGTAGAAGCCGTGGTAGGTGTGCGCTCATATCAAATAAAAATGGGTTCAGGATATAGTTTAAGACGTAACAGAAAGCATATCATAATCGATTCTGACAAACAAAAAGCTAGTTCTCTTAATAATATGTCATTTATGTACGATGATATTGTGACGTCTAATTTCTACAATAATACCGCATCCCCCGCGCGTCTCCAGCGTAGCCCGGAAACCCGGTCTCCACAAAGTAGGCTGCCTCCAACTTCGACCTCTAATAATAATCAAACTCGTTCCGGCAGGCAAGTGATTCCTCCTGACCGATGGACCTGTCCGCACCCGTTACGCAACCGTGCCGCACCTCTGTGAAATGTAAACAACTTTTGATACTATGTTTATGATTTGTGGTGATAATTAATTATGAGTCGTATAATCTGTACACAACTACTAACATAGATATAAGTACCTATCAAAAACAACATAGATGTAGCGAAAATTATTGTGTAAAGATAATAAAATTAGAATCGGATTATAATACTAGTATGTCAATAATGAACATGAAAATTATATAATAATGAATACCTAAGATTTATATTGATAATTAAAACATTTTATCTACACTAATGTTGTAACATTCTACTTATGTTTCCAATACTTGACTTATAATTACTACTGTTATAGCGCAGACAACTAAAACACTCAATTTAAGCAATTGCACATGATGTTATAAATTATAATATCCACATCGATATCGTAAAATCTCATTATAACATCGCGCCCTGCGTGGCGCGCGCCCTGCGGCCCTACGCGCGCAGCTGCGCTCTCATTGGTTAGATTTTAATGGCGGCAAGTTCACTGTGACAATACATGTACGCGTGAATTTAATGTTTCGCAATGTGTTTTGTTTTTAAAATTTTGTTTGATTAATTGCATTATATAAGATAAAGTAGTGTATGCAACTGCATATAACACGGATATTAAAACACTCGTTACCATTATGAAACTCGCTGCGCTCGTTTCATAAACTCACACTCGTGTTTTAATACCCTTCATTATATGACAGTTGCATAAACTACTATAATGAATACCATTACATAAAGCAAAAGCATTATATAGATAAGAGAGTAAAAAGGATATTATTATGTATAGAAGGAAGGATAATAGGAAGGTAAAAATAAAAATAACATTATTGTTTGTCTCAATTGAGATTTAATTTCATAGTTTTAAGGCATGTATTTGATAAATATTCAATGTGTTTAAATAACAATGTTCATTTATGTATGTGGATTAAATTGATTTTTATTAATTGAATTAAATAAAATAAGAATCGCAGCTAGAGCTTACTTAAGTTTGGTTTCTTTAATTATTTGGTAATGCTTATTTTAAAAATAAAATACCGGTGTATCTTAATTATTTCATTATGGAAGGAGATTGTAGGGTAATGTAAATATCCATGTTATCTTTTTGTAATGAGGGTAGTCCTAAAAAAATCAGTCTTGATACTAAACTTGTGTTGTTATTACGCTCCTGCAAATATTAATAACTAGCAGCGCCCCACGGTTTTACCCGCCTTGTGCCCGTTCCCGTTGGAATTTCGGGATAAAATGTAGCCTATAGCCTTCCTCGATAAATAGACTATCTAACAGTGAAAGAATTATTCAAATCGGTTCAGTAGTTTCTGAGATTAGCGCGTTTAAACAAACAAACAAATAAACAAAACAAACTCTTCAGCTTTATAATATTAGTATAGACTAGCAGCGCCCCGCGGTTTTACCCGCGTTGTGCCCGTTCCCGTAGGAAATCCGGGATAAAATGTAGCCTATAGCCTTCCTCGATAAATAGACTATCTAACAGTGAAAGAATTATTCAAATCGGTTCAGTAGTTTCTGAGATTAGCGCGTTTAAACAAACAAACAAACAAACAAACAAACAAACAAACAAACAAAACAAACTCTTCAGCTTTATAATATTAGTATAGATTTTACAAGCAGCTGGTCTAAAGTACAACTGGGCGGGACACGTCTGCCGCATGTCGGATGATTGGTGGGCCAAAGTCACCACTCAGTGGGTCCCACAAGATCGGAAACGACGTCGCGGCAGACCGAGGAGGCGATGGCTCGACACCTTCACGAAGGATTGGCCCAATCTAGCACTCAATAGAGAAAAGTAGAAAGAGGGTAGGGAGGCCCTGCAGTGGGACAAGACAGGCTGAAAATAAAATAAATAAATAACATCCTCTTATAGTAAGGATGACAGCGTTGAATAGAAGAGAGATAACGACGAGTACAGCGTACATCTTCCACGCGTGCTGACGTCTGGGTATCCAGTGCCGGATTAGCCACGTAGCAAGAGTAGCAAATGCTACGGGCCCCGCGCATTTGAGGGCCCCGCGCACTTAAGTTTTCTGACCATAAAAAAGTACTATTATTAAAGAATTATATTAGATTTAGTCACAATTACCAAGATGAAAAGAATTGCAGTACCTGCCTCGCTACAGAAACATTTGATGTACCTATCATCGAGAGATTTTCTTGTGATTTCGACTTTTGTCCAGAAAGAGTCGTTCTTGTAGATATTAGAGTGTTTCTATTGAAGCAGAGCTGTGCGGTGCTCAACTGCCATCACAATGCATTACCAAAAGATTTTGACAATGTCAATGCGTTGTTTGACAATCCCAATACGCTGAGTTTGGTGAATATTAGATATATCGGGTTCCGCACAGCTCCGGTCCGCTTCAATGGAAACGTATCCCTAACAGTCTGTATAAAGGATGAACTATTTTTTTATTTATACTAATATAATAAAGCTGAGTTTGTTTGTCTTAACACACTAATCTGAGAAACTGCCAATCCGATTCGAAGAATTCTTTTTGTAATGGTTAGCCACAATATCATCCCGAAATTCCTTCGGGATCGGGCACAATGCGTGTAAAACCGTGGGGCGTTGCTAGTATTTCTATAGTTTGAATGATGACTGTATCGAATGTTTACAGTTTTGAATATTATCAATCATGGGTAATTTGAGATTAAAACTAGCTTTAAAACTAAAACCAATAACTAGTAAATAATATAGTCTTGTTATAATAATTAAATAACAATTTATTAACAGCACCACAAAGGTAAGAATGTAAGAATGCTTCGACTATGGCCGATCGATTTGTCCCACTGGTGGGTTAGAACAGAAAATTGAGTGAAATAATTTGTCCCTCGGGTCAGAAAATAACATTGCTTTGGTCACACTGTATTTTAGTGTATGTGGTATCGGTAACGCAAACTCCCAATTTTTCTTTCCATAATTGTTTTAAAAAATGTCGACATTTTTACCGCCTTATTCATAGACCTAAACATTTATATTTAACTGAAACAGTGTTTTGTCTCTTTCGCTCTTTAACAAATAGCGTATGTCGGAAAGGGACAAACCATTTGATAGCTTAAGTGCTCCTAATAAGCGTTTATAAATAAGGCCCTTATGCTATTTCGAGGCCATGATTAATTTCTTTAAAATCAGTCAAGATTACATTTTAACTTTCCTTCATCTTTTTATTAATCTAAACTAATGTTATAAAGTAGGCTTTGAAACTACCAATCGGATTTGAATAATTATTTTTGTAATGGATAGCCTCATTCAAAGACAATCTATAAGTGACAACACTCCAAAACTGTCCGAGCATCGTTGTCTTTATTACATTGTTATTATATCGCTTGCAATGACACTTGCTCGAATGTAGACGTTATGCCACTTGTTTCAGTGTTCAACGTCGCTTGTACGCAAACTCGGCGCACTGCGTCATGCGCCGAGTTTTTGCGCGGACATTTTGTTTGTCTGATTGTGACTCTATAGGATTCTAACTCAATGCCTCTTTTGTATTAAATAAACGAGATGGGAATCAGAAGAACTTTTTAAAATATATACGTAATCTTATGAGTGCAAACAAATTACACATAGACTCGAAAAAGTATTACATAGTCTGTAATATCCCACTGCTGGACAAAGGCCTCTCGTCTCACCGAAGATATCAGTACAGAGAGGAGGATGTCGTAATCATCACGCGCCCTGCTGGCTGGTGATCACAAACACGAGCCATGTTTGAAAAGTGCAAGCAAAAAATTGGGACTGCGTATATGCATTAGTGGGATTTAATTTAATTAAATTTTTCCGCTTAATTCAATATGATCATGCCCAATTTAATTACTGATTTATTTTAGTTGTAAAATCTCATTTCCTTTCTCTTTATACCGTGCCACAATAAAATACTCATTTGGTATACCAATATCGTCTTTTAATCGATAAACCATACTATAAATTACAATACAAAATATTACACCACTGTACAACTAAATTAACATACTTATCTTAACCAAACACACTACAATACACTTATCTACTATAATTTATTGTTCCTTACGAGAGTTGGAACTGAAACAAAGTATCACGACTGATTTTCAACCAAAGACAATTCTTCCTTCAGTGATGAATGAAATTAAATCACTAAACCTTTTTCTCTTAAGAAGGAATCGTCTTTAATCTCTCCAAATTCAACATACTTTTTAAACTCACACGATTTGCACTCATTATACTAAATGAAACGGGTCTATATCGCGTCAGAATATACTAGCCGCACCCCGCGGTGTTACCCGCGTTGTACCCGTTCTCGCGGGAATTTTGGGATAAATGCAACCCATGTATTACTCTGATGTATAACCTATATTACTGTAAAGTTTCATCCAAATTCGTCCAGTAGTTTTTTGGTGAAAAAATTGGCAACTTACATGCATACATACATCCTCACAACCCGTACGTAGTAGTAGACCGTACCCGTCGTTTTGAGCGGATTACACCGCTCGTGGTGACGGGATGACCTTACATCATCCCCTTGTGTCATCTCGTGACCACGAGTTCGCTCGAAACGTCAGGTACGTATTTTAATACGTTATACTCTAACGCCATACAAACCCGTTTCATTTAGCATAATAAGTGCACATGTGACTTTAAAAATATGAATAATATCTCCAAATTCAATTATCAATTCTACTCTCTAGGGGCAAAAAACTTTCGTAAGAAAAAATTCAATTTACACAATAAGCTAATCACCATCCACGCATGCAGTTAAAATACCTTAATTAAAATCACAAGTTGATGTAAATCTTTGGCGTTGGTCATAATTCGAAGACTCGTTCAGGCGAGGAGGTCGAATGTCTTCTTGGTCGGCATCTCGATGAGGACGGTGATCGGGATGGCTAGGAGGAAGGTGTACACGGCTGTGGTCACTCCGTGCATACCCTGGATAAAAATATTTCATAAGCAGCGCCCCGCGGTTTCACCCGCGTTGTACCATTTCGTGATAAAAAGTAGCCTATGTCCTTTCTCAGGCTCTGAACTAACTGTATACCAAATTTCATCCAAATCGGTTCAGTAGTTTTGGCGTGAAAACGTAACAGACAGACAGAGTTACTTTCGCATTTATAATATTAGTTAGGATTAGGATGATCCAGCCAGTGAAGAGACTCTTAGTAACGGTGCGTTACATTGAAGCAGAGCGAAACTGTAGCCCAAATCGCCAATCAGCCAATCGCCAATCAGCCAACAGCGCCTTATGACTGTCAAAGGGAAGATTTTGACAGTGTGTTGTTTGCATTGACATTGTCAAAATCTTTTCGTAACGTTTTTAGATTGGTCAATAAAGCTCCTCTCCGCTTCGTTTGGCCGCTCGCGTACTCCAAATAAAATTATGTAAAGTAATGTCATGTTGTAAGTGTCATGTTGTGTGCGGTGTACTCACGATCTCGACGACGGAGGTGGGCAGCGGCTTGGGCGCGGCGCCCACGAGCGACATGTTGACGAGCCAGTGCACCGTCATCACGGGCAGCGACAGCCGCGACATCGCGCGCCAGCCGCGCCACGCCAGGAACCGGATCAGGAACCCTGACATAAAGTAATACGCCTCGGTGGTTTAGTGGTACGTGCACTCGCCTGCCAAGACTGGGGTCCCGGCTTCAATTCCCAGGTCGACCGAAAACATGTTTCCTACTTTTCAAACATGGCTCGGGTTTGACCACCAAACCGCATTTGGCAAGCGTCGTGATTATGCCTTATCCTCCTCACTGTACTGATATCATCAGTGAGATGAGAGGTCTTTGCCCAGCAGTAGGACATTACAGGCTAATACTTACTAAAGTAAAGTAATAGATATTGATGATGATGTTGATGCTGAAGTTAACGTTGACGTACATATTGATGTTGATGTAACTGTTAAACACACCCCAAGACTTACCACAAACGACGCTGATTACGGCATACGACACGAGCAGAAGCAACTGGAAGAGCGAGCGCTCGAGCGCCGCGTATATCGCCATGAACACCTTCAGCCGGATGTGCTGCAGGAAGTAGCCGAGCAGCATCCACCCAAACATCAGCACGAAGGCTGCCACGGAGGACGCTTTCAGAAGCCACTGTTGGATATGGAAGTTCGTGTGTAGAGGCCAACCCTGGCGTCGGAGTTTTAAGACCGAAAAGCTCCGAAAAGTGACGGCATGGTCTGTCGATTGGAACTGCCGGGACCGATTTTGCGAGCTCGGTATGCACGGTAGCGCTCATATTATCGAAAAAGCCAAAACGTCCGAATTAAGAACCTCCTCCTTCAGTGTTTGAAGTTAGTTAGAATTATATAAAAAACAATACCAAAGATTTGGAGTTATATTTTTCATGTATCAGCGTTTCATCTACCAAGAGTTTACATTTTAAAAAAATGTACCCGGACAAATTCACACACGGGTAATTACACCCAAAGTAAGCTCTAAGCTTGTATTATGGAATCTAGCTTAATACTACTACAGATAATTTATAAGAATATATAATTGACATCCAGACGTCGACCCAACAACTATGTCTTCACATATTGTTACTCCGTTGAATCGAACCCGCAACCCCACACAGTAAGCGCTCTCACATAGAGTACAGAAACTAACTGAAACTAGCAGTACGCACCTTATACTTGCCCAAGACGAACTGTCCGTCTTTAAGGCTAAAGTACACATATCCGAGGATGAGGCCAAGGAAGCAGGCCGGCATGCTGCCCCACGGCGAGATGTACAGGCCGGCGAACGACGGCACGTCGTGGAACAACGTGCGGAGGTTTCTGCGGTCATAGTGGTAGAGTCAAAAGATGCTTGTGGGGCCAAAACTTATAGAGTACTGCGCCCCACGGTTTCGCCAGCTTTGTACCCGTTCCCGCAGGAATTTCGGGATAAAATGTATCCCATATGTTATTCTGATGTACTTATACCCTATATTACTGTAAAGTTTCATCTAAATCCGTGCAGTAGTTTTTGCGTGAGTGACAAACATACATACATCCATCCTCACGAACTTTCGCATTTACTAGTATAATATTAATAGGATTTGAGATCAACCGCAGAAGGCAAGCATCATCTTGAGGCACGGCAGTGCCCCCGCCAAGTTGTGATATCTTTACCGACATTTTCAGTCAGCGACATACAGTGAAACTTTGATTAAGAGTGGGATATAGCAGCCTAACTTTGGTAGTATGAGGGCAATCCATATATTTTCTGCAAAAAAAAACTAGCATTGAATAACAGCCAGATAGAGTTGTACTCACTCAGGCGACACAGTGATGTAAAGCATTGGCATCCAGTCATATATGTACGCGAGCCCCGCGTTGAGAGCGCAGGCGAGCACGAACAGCGAGCCGAGCACGAGCAGTGCTCGCGCGCCGAACACGAGCAGTGGAACCATCAGTAACGAGGACATTATGTGCATCTGCATGTCTACTGCTAGGTACCTGACGATAATTTATTAAGGAGTTTGAGTTGGTTAGTGGCCAGTTAGGTTCATGGCCCTCTTTTAACACGGTTCTTTAATAGGACAAAGTGCAAAGATATCTGAAAGTCTTAAGGCTGCTGTAATAGCCTGCAGGTTACTGGTTTTCTGGCATGTTGTTATGAGAGGAGTAAAACGATTTTGAGAAGGGTTTGCTGTACTTCGGTTTCAATTTTTTGTCACTATGTAATATTTAAATTACCTAGTTCTCCGAGGGGACAGTTGTGTTAGGTCCATCTTTGAGGCAGGATATAGGAAATTCTTTGCCAAAAAGGTTACGTAAATTTTGCTGTACTTCGTTCCAAACATTTTTCCACTCTGGAAACAGCACCGTAGTATCCAAAAAGGACTGTTTTACTTCAGTTCAAACTGTTTTGCCACTAAGTCAGTCTTCGATCCAGACGTTACCAATATCCAAAGGCCACCTATAACAATATCTTTTGTAGACCCAATCCTCACTCACCAGGTAGGCACCACACAAAGCTGCTCGGGCTCGACCAGGTTGTTGACGAAGAGCGCGTGCGTCCAGAACTTGTCCCTGCAGCGCGCCGCCTCCGCGCCCGCGCCGACCGCGCGCGCCGGGCCTCCGCCCCCGCGGGACCACCACGTCGCCGCGTACCCTACTACTACTAGACTGACGGGGAGCAGTCTGCGGGGGAGGAGAGATATGGAGTTAATAACGGTTACGGGGCACTTTTGAGACACAGGCATACTGCACCACATACTGCAGCCAAAAGAGATTACCTTTGAGATACAGGCTACAGTATTTCTCATATTGCAGCCCAAAGTGAGAGGTCACTTTTGAGACACAGGCTGCAATTTCCCCCATAGAATAAGAATAAGAATAAAATACATTTATTGCCAAAAGTTAAAAATCTATACTAATATTATAAAGCTGAAGAGTTTGTTTTGTTTGTTTGTTTGTTTGTTTGTTTGTTTAAACGCGCTAATCTCAGAAACTACTGAACCGATTTGAATAATTCTTTCACTGTTAGATAGTCTATTTATCGAGGAAGGCTATAGGCTACATTTTATCCTGGATTTCCTACGGGAACGGGCACAACGCGGGTAAAACCGCTGGGCGCTGCTATTGAAATATACACAGAGATTTACAGAGAATAAAAATCCACAGAGAATTCCACATAAAATAAATACACAGAGAATTAAAATCCAAGGAACTTGGCAAAAGGCTGCAACTCAGCTGTTGTTGTGCGGAACGGATCCCGCACGGCGCTGGTTTTCAGTTGCCGCCTGCTCTCTGAGATGGAGGGCGGAAGCGAGTGACAGATAGATATTAAGGCTAGCAAGTTGAGATCAAAAACATTAACATAATATCTACTCTTCAAACATAAAAAATAATAACAATAATACAAAAAAGTGAAAAAATAAAAATGAAAAGTTGACGCTATGTGTGCGTGTGTGTGTGTGTTTGTGTGTGTATATTGTGTAGTGTGTTTTGGTTATCCTAAACATCATAATGAATATAATAAGGTTAAATCGTGAAATAATCTAGTTAGTTAGAAATAATTTAGTTTTAACATCTCGCTATAGGCATGTCGCACGTTCACCGCTGCTATCTGTCTTCTTGACGTATAAAAGAGTTTGTACTTATTTTACCTCTTAAGGGAGGTGGGAGGTCGTTCCAAACTGCAGCCAAAAGTAAGAGGTCACTTTTGAGACACAGGTTGCAGCCAAAAGGTACAGCAACAGCTGAGTTGCAGCTTTTTGCCAAGTGCCTTGTATTATCTCTTTATGTACCTATGTAATTTCTTTTTTTGGCAATAAATTTCTTTTATTCTTATTTTTATCTGGAGCGAATGGTTAGTAATAAAGTAACAACCATCTTACCTGACTACTCTCTTCGCTATGAACAAAGGAATCATTTTGCAGCTAAGTTTGTTCTTCAGGCTGTACTTCCGGAGCTGGTACGCATAGAGAAACGCTGCCAACACCACGAACATCTGTTCCATGGCTGTGCTGTTTTGGAGCAGCATGCTGAGAGGGTGGCTTGAGATCTGGGATAGAAGATATTTCAAAGTAAGGTAATTAATAATGATATTGACTTGAATATCACTAGGTACATATTATAAAACAAAGTCTCCAAAGTCACGTCTGTCTGTCTGTTCGCGATAAACTCAAATACACTGCACGGACTTTGACGCAGTTTTTTTTTAAGATTCGAGAAGACGGTTTCTAAGTATAAAAATTCCCGAAATTCCCACGGGAACGGGCACAACGCGGGTAAAGCCGCGGGGCGCTGCTATTCTATACTAAATTTAAAGAGGTAAATTCGTAAATTTGTTTGTTTGTGCAGCTTATAATTATACAAACATGGATAATTTTCCACCTCCTGAACGAAATTGATATTAAAAGTGTGTTCCGCCGCCATTTTGTAATGCAACGCGTATATACTCGTACGACTTGGGTAGCGGGCGACTGATATCAAACGCGTCGTCGACGCGTGTCGTAGTGTGCGAAACTAGCTGAATATGTATGGCGGCTACTCACAAGCGACGCGTAGGATACGCCAACGAAACACAAATCACTTGAGACTCGCGTCGGGAAGGGCCTAAGACATAATTTCAAGGTACTCACAATTTCCAAAACTCTTGGGTTATCGATGTAGGCGGTGTAGAATATCAGCGCGGCGTGCGTCAGACATGTTGCTATAGCAATACACACCCTGGGGACATAAAGCACTTTAGTTATTACTAAAAATAAAAAGTAATTAGCCTGTAATCTCCCACTGCTGGGCAAAGGGCTCTCATCTCACCGAAGATATCAGTACAGTGAGGAGAATTAGGCGTAATCACCACGCTTGCAAAATACGGGTTGGTGATTAGTTATTAATGTTCAATCTTAATTCTTATGGTCACATTTTGCTTTGGCACTTTACTTAAAACAGAAATATCTTAATTGGTCTCTAAAAAAGTGTACTATAATTCTATGGTGCATGCGACTGAATATAATTTATCTATAGTTACATAATAAAGCCGAAGAGTTTTTTTTGTTTGTTTTAACGCGCTAATATCAGAAACTATTTGTCCGATGTAAATAATTATATTTGTCATAGATAGCCACATTCAACGGGAAGGTTCTAGACTATTTTTCATCCCGAAATTCCCACAGGAACGGGCACAACGTGGGTAAAACAGCAGAGCGCTGATAGTTCCTCTATATTTCCCTGTGTTCTTTATTTCTCTATCTTTCCTCTTTATCTTTTGGCCATCTCCTTACGATGCTACAAGTGTAGAGCAAATAAAACAGAGCCCCAGAGACATTGTTTGACATCCTCACCTGATCCCATGTAAAGCTCCGAGAGATGATTCCTCGGAGTCATCTGAACTGGTCAACAGCTTCCAGTTACCGATGACGGACCACGCCATGAGCGCTTGGATTTCTGGAACAGAAGTAAACCAACGGGGAATTAATGGCTAGGAGTATTGTTTAATTAAATATTCGATGGTGTAGTTTTAGTTTGCAACAAAATGGGCTCATAATTTCGGATTTTGATGTCTACCGGATTCTTCACCCTCACCCGTTTAAAAAAATCAACTTGTATGGCCATGTAAAGCCGTACAGACCCACAAAGTAATGTCACGGGCCACAGTTATTAAAAGGAACAAGTGAAAGACTGACCGCAGACTGCAAGCTGCAGACTGCACTGTTTTCTAAGAATCTATGAAATTTATTCCAAGCGTGGCGTTATTGCGGTTTGCAGTTGTGGCGTGCGTGCTGCAGCCGCAGACTGCGGTAACAACCCTTAATGTCGTTTGCAGTGTGCAGATGTATCTATCTGCAGTCTTTTAACATTATGACGTTTACAAGAAAACAGTCAAATTGACTTACTTTTAGGATTATCTTTCGTCCTCATGTGGTACAACGTGCCTACAATGTTGAACAACACCAAAACACAGATCGCGGTCAAATAGATGACCTGTCCTGCATCAGGCACTGTTGGGTCCTTGTCTTTTGGCTCGTGGCAGTAATAGAAGGTTGTCAATGCCGCATCCAGGGACTTTGGGGCCACGAGTTCGGAGACGCAGGCTTGGAAAGAAGCTGTTCGGTTGAGATGGGTTTTGTTAAGAGCGGGACAGCGAGAGGTCACGCAGATCCCTCGGTGTATTTGTGTGTGGTTGAAAGTGTATGTTTCTTCTGTGTATTCCTGGGAAAGAAGAAATAATTGAATTTAGTATTGTTTTTTAAATCGGTAGAAATGTGGTGGTGGTATTGGATTTTGAGGTTTTTTTAGCAAAATATCTTCGACTAGAAGTTTTACCCGTTTGTATGTTCGGGCTAATCTCAGACCAACTACCAATCCCGATTTGAATAATTATTTTTGGAATGGATAGCCACATTCAATAGGCTATTCTTCATCCCGAAATTCCAACGGGAATGGGTGAGCTGCGTGTGAAACCGCGGGGCACAGACAGTTATGTGATAAAACGCTCAATCTTAAGTATACAATGTACGAGTACCTCTCAAGTACTTATAAGTTATTTCATTATTATACATTTAACGTGTGTCCGTGCCATGTGACATTTTTAAAACTCTTTTAGCATTATCAAATTCCAGTTCGATCCGCCATGAATATTGATACATTGAATAAATACTCGTCTGTTAGTACCTATACTTGTGTGCCTTTTGAATCACTGATATGGTAGATATAGGATTTTTATTATGTTTGTTTAAGGCGGGCTTATCCAAGAAGTTTAGGTATTTCGCGCTACCTCAGCCCCCGCATTTGAGCGCGCGACTTATGTATTAAAATTATTAAACGCGGGGGGAATTTTTGGGAGACAAATGGCGTGCGTCCAACCTCGAAGACGTCTTGACGGTCACTGGCCGCCCGGTGCGAGCGCCTGAACGGATAGATTTTGATAGTTTTCTTTCACAGGGATGAATAATAACAAAATAATAATAATTTTTTTTTACAATTTTTTAGTAAATAAAAAGCCCTATCTTTTGATATTAATTTGACATTATTTCAAAAAGAAACCTTTTAGTACCAACCGTTTGAAATATCGATTTAGTGTTATCTTTATGATTTTTTTAATCGAGAAAATTATTATTATTCACGTTTCTATATTTACAAAGTTCTAGTATATATGTTCAATTTTAATAAAAAAAATATTTATTGTGCAATTTTTACATTTCTGTAGAGATACAGTTGTTAAAACATCCAAAAGTTTCGAATAAGCCCGCCTTAAGGAATTATGCGACAAATTATTTTGTAACGGACTTCCCAAATCTTATGGAGATGATGACTGATAATCGGTAAATCTGATAGATGAATTAGAGCCTGCGACTGTTGTGACTATATTGGGGACTATTGTGAATATAGTGGGGACTATTGTGAGTAAGGTGGGGACTATTGTAACCATATTGTAAGTATAGTAAGGACTATAAATACAATAGTTTTCAGACTGATTTATTAGACTCGAACAAAAGTGTAACTTCATTCTAACGACAGTTGTAATACAAATTATTTAGTTTAACAGAAATGTCTTGTTTCTAGAGTCCTCCTTCATTATGTTTCCAGAAACTGTCTAAGACTGTACACAATAATATTTACTTTACATCGTAATAGAAACAAGTATGTATAACACCATCATTATGAAACGTTATTGGAACGAAGTTCCATATCGCGCGTTGCGAAAGGGGGCTAGACGGAAAAAATGGTAACAACATTTTTTAGGCCAGAGAGGGACAGACGGAGAAACTTGCGCACGCCAGAGAGAGACAGACACTCAAACATGCGCGGCGCGCATGTTTCTCTGTCTGTCTCTCTCTTATAGAAAGCAAGCTAGATATTTTCGCTTCGTCTTTCTATTTCGCATTGAACAGTGTGGTGTCGCGACGATTAATTTGTTGATATTAAATAAACTTCGTTCCATCAGAGTGTCCCTTGACACCTCTCAAGTTTTTCAATGTAAAGGAGATATGTCAAATTTGATGTTATATATTTGTTATGTTTTATATTTTTTGTATATCAAGTTAATCTTTATTAATTAACTAGCCAAGCCCCGCGGTGTTACCTACGTTGTACTTGTTCCCCGCGGGAATTTCAGAATTAAATGTTTCCCGTTAGTTATTCTGATGCATAACCTATATTGCTGTAAAGTTTCATCGTAACCCGTCCAGTAGTTTTGTCGTGAAAGAGAAACAAACATACATACAGCCTCATAAACTGTCGCATTTATGTTTAGTAGGATGTAAAGAAGATAATTATGCCAGATTTTATGTTCAAATAGTTTATTTGTATATCAAGTTTTATTGTATATTTTATGTTAAATGCCAAATATCTTTCTTGGCGGACGACTAATCTGGATAACTTGTTATTTGAAATTAATAATAATCGCAAAATAAACTATTATTATACTTTACGAATTCCGTTAGTCTAGCGCTAGGCTAGGCCCCGAAACGAAAACAAACATAACAAAGTTTGATAATACTCTATGGAATCTCAATTGAAATACTATTGACACAAATTGATATAACAGACATATGCTGCACTCAGACATACTTTAAGTCGACACTTAACTAATTGACGTTATTTTTCATACATGTCAAAATCACTCATCAAATCTCTATGGCAGGTCGCTAACAGCTAAGTCGAGGCGCGGGGTCGGCGCGGGCGAAGGGCGAATGAGTCGGAGTAAACGCTCCTCTGATAGAAATAGAATGTCACAAAATGGCGGACAGGCGAACAAGCGCCGCGCCCGCGCCTCGCCTGCGCCTCGCCCGCGCCTCGACTCTTGTTCTGTTAGCGCAGTTACATAAAAACAATGGAAAACAAAGAGATTTTTAGAAGAGGCGCGCTCGCGCCGCGCTCTCGCCTCGCCTGCGCCTCGACTTTCGTTTCTGTTAGCGACGCGCCTATTAAGTAAGCTATTGACGGCTCTGAATTTGGGCATTAATCCACGAAATAGATTAACTACTAAATAGTGAAATCAATTTTGCCAATTTAGTTCTTAAATCGCCTAAAAGCCCTCCTAAGCAGTATAGCGCAAAATAATGAAGTGATTAAATAAAGGCCTGGAGACCAGGAACTCACCTCCATCAGCTGGTACAGCTTGTTGGGCAGCTTGGAGGGCGTGAGGTGGAAGGTCCCCAGGCAGTAGAGGGAGTCGGGACGGGAGAGACACTCGTCGTAGTCATCCAGGTGGAACAGCTCCGGAAGCTCGTAGTACTCCTCATCTGGGGTAGAAGAGAGCATTATTGATGGGCTTCAAATAAATTATGGGGATATCCTACATGTTTGTGAGGATGGATGTATGTATGTATGTATGTTTGTTACTCTTTCTGAATGTGGATATCCACTATAATAATTCATATATACTCAAAAAAAATAAAAGTAAATCATACTCTTCAACGTATAGATTCAGTGACCGCTATTTTGTACGGACGAGCATCTAATTCATTGATTGTGATTGGAGTGGAAGAGATAATAAGTTAGTGATTAATTCGACAAGTTTACGTGGACGTTTCTTACTTTAACTTGAATATCTGGTATTATTATTAGGTCAATAACATTGCAAAATACAAAAAAAATGTTTTTACCATTGAATAATTAATCTAATCAATCTACTAGGTAACCGATTATTTTAACAGTTTAGTTATTTCTATGTAAAAAAAATATAATATACTTGAATCGTCGACATAAAACGGGAAAACTTAGAAACTCCAAGGTGCCAGCAAATTCAAAAATGCTTTGGGTGCGTTTCCGTCTGAAGCGGAGCGGAGCTGTGCTGAGCTGAGCGGAGCTGAGCGGAGCTGAGCGGAGCTGAGCGGAGCTGAGCGGAGCTGAGCGGAGCTCAACCGACCAATCACAGCGCAGTGAAATTATCAGACGAGGTATTGACATTGTCAAAATATTTATACAACAAACTAAACAATTTATTTTTAAAAGTCTTCGCCGAATATGATTCCGATGAATAGAAAAGATCCTCTGTTAAGTAATTTAACAAAAATATTCCATCAACAGAACTAAAACCGGTAGTGAGGAGACAAGCAACAAATCATAACATCATAATATTGACATAATCCATGTGCTGTGATTAATTAACACTTAAATAAAAGATTACCGTGTCAAACAAATAAACTATTTTAAGCTTTTACAGTAGCCTGTAATTTATTTGGCAGATGAGCTCATGGCGTGAACATCACAATTTGAATTTATGAATAATTTAAATTAAATTGACTGGGATAGATGGACAAACAAACATTGATCTTATACTTTGAGAGATTTTTTATCCTAAGGTCCGATTTTGACCACCACACGGTTTTTGTGCATATATTTATCATTATAACTGGCAGCGACCCTCGGTTTTACCCGCGTTGTGCCCGTTTCCCGAATTTTTATGCTTATAAACATTTCTCTTGAATCACTCTATCTATTTAAAAAAATCCGTTGCGTAATTTTAAAGATCTAAGCATACATAGGGACAGATAGACAGCGGAAAGCGACTTTGTTTTATACTATGTAGTGATATGTTGCGTCAAAATTCGGCATCTTACCCTTTTTAAAACGTTTAAAAAAGCCTAAATTTTCTTCAATTTCCACAATTCAAGTCATTTCCCCTTGACCCATAAAAATAAAAACACTACAAATCTGAAACCATTTTTTAAGCAGATCTGCTAATTTTACTGACATGTACTGTACTAATAGGTATAATCTTTACGGCAGTTTGCGAATTTTTGATCAAATTCTTCGAGGACACATGGCATGATTAGGCAATTATCTATTTACGTGTACTGTTATTTTGTGAAGAGGCAAACGTCAAGGTGCGGCGCCTCCGCGGTGCACGTTAGGGAAGCTTTCAAACTCTCCTTTTAAAAGAACAACAAACATCCATCCATCAATCGATCTTGACAAACCTCTGCTCAAGATTTATTTATAAAGTTACCATCGTTAAGTATTCAAAGTGAAAACAAAAGATAAACAATCATTAAAATAAATAATACAAACATTATGTATCGTTTGTTTTTCACACATCATGTCAAAATTCGAACTGCTATGAATCAAACTCAAACCTCCTAATTAAAATCAGTTTCGACTATAATTAAATTAAAATAAACTAAAAGTAGATCTGCAACAATTGAGACGGAATGATTAAATAATTGCTTTATTGCGAGTGAACCAACAAGTCTGCAACAGACAATGGGTAAATGAAGAACCGATGTATTCACAGTTGTTGCGATCCTGTTATGACGTTCGGCGAAAATCCACCTTGAAACTGTTATTTAGGCAAGTCATAACAAAGTAAATACGTGTTGAAGTCTTATCTCACTACACGTAATTGTTCATCTACCCTTCAACACGTATTTACGAACAAATCTATGTTGCATTAACGGTTCGATCTTCTCTTGTGAATAATCGTTTGTCTCACGAATCACTACACAATGTAGACCTTAATTTCACAATTTAATAGTAATTGAAGGAGATGGTGTGTACTTATAGTACAGTACGTTTAATATCTGGTAATCTGCTAATTGTGTCAAGTGCGATGCGCTTTTAGCATACGCATTTCATTAAATAACATAATGTCCGTTAGCGACTGTTCTATTTATGGAACGAACAATTATATTTAATTGTGTGTGAGTTTTTTATATTTTGTTACTTGATACGAGTACACTGATGAGGTTATTGGAACGAAGTTCCTTATCGCGCATTGCGAAGGGGGGCTAGACGGAAAAAAATTTAACGACACTTTTTACGTCAGAGAGAGACAGACAGAGAAACATTCGCGCCGCGCAATTTTCTCTGTCTGTCTCTCTCTCTCTTTTATAGAAAGCAAGCCAGATATTTTCGTTTCGTCGCGATTATAAATGTGATGGGTGGTCGTCGATATTGAATGTTAAGCAACGGTTGTCGCGATTATAAATGTGATGGGTGGCCGTCGATATTGAATGTTAAGCAACGGTTGTCGTGATCATGAATGTGATGGGTGGCCGTCGATAGTGAATGTTAAGCAACGGCTGTCGCGATCGTGAATGTGATGGGTGGCCGACACTTTTTGCTATAGTAAGCTATTGTAACCCGTGCGGCGTGCGCATGTTTCTCTGTCTGTCTCTCTCTCTCTCTTATAGAAATCAAGCCAGATATTTTTGTTTCGTCTTTCTATTTCGCATTGAACAGTGTGGTGTCGCGACGATTATTTTTGTTGATAATAAATAAGCTTCGTTCCATCCGGGTGTCCCTTGACACCTCTCAAGTTTTTTTATTCTCCATGGTTCAATGACAGTTGAATACCATGGAAGAATGTCATGTATTATTATGAAATGAAAATAAACATAAAGCCGTGCTTACGTAGGACGTACCTCGCAACACATTATTCGTAATTGTCCAATCCTCCGTTAAGGGTAGGTAAATATAATAAAACTAGCCCTACGCCCGTGGTTTTAACCGCGGTTATATCCGTGTTCCCAGCGTAATGTCGAAAGTTTGACAACTTGAAAGTTACCGATGAAAAACAAATCAATTTTTGACACCCATACTGAAATCCGCAGCCAACATGGTGTTTTTGATGTGTCTAACGAATATTTGCTCTATATCAACTCCGAAATTCATTCTTCAATGTCAATAACACCATTGGCACTAATGTCAAGTGAAAACACCATGTTGGCGATAGATGTCGACATGCCTGTCGAAGAGAGAATGAAATAACTCCACGAAAGCTTTCAAATGACTTATGTTTCATCACTGTTGAGCATCAGAGTCAAAGTTTCTCAAGATCTTTTACCTAAAACCACTAAATTACTACAAGTAAATTACATTAATCACCTTCTTAAATTGTATTTGTTTAAAGTTATTTTATGGTTGAGTGATTGAAATGTCTGGGGGGAAAGGTTAACTGGGGTAATTAATATATGTAATTAAGAAATAAGTTTCAACTTTGTTAGGAAGTGCGAGCAATATGTCGATATGGCGGAAGAGCTAAGATACACGCCAAGACAAAGGTTGTGTGTTCGTTTTATTATATTTAAAGACATCTCAAGTACAAGACATCCCCCTCTCTCCCTCTCTCTCTCTCTCTATCTCTCTCTCTCTCTCTGTCTCTCTCTTTATCTATTAGAAATGAATATAAGAAATAGAGGAGACATTCTAATGTTTTGATTTTGGATGGGATAGCCACGTTCAAGAAGAAGGTTAATTTTACCAAAAACTCCTACGGTATCGGTTTTAACACGGATAAAAACGCGGGACGCTGTTAATAAAGAATAAATAATGTAGTAATTATTATAATTAATTTACATTTACAGCTTTTACAATGTAACATAATTGAGCCAGCCCCATTAAAAACAGAATTATTCTAACTACGTACACTGGAAATACTTCAACTAGCCGTACCCCGCGACTTTACCCGTTTTATACTCGTTCCCGTAGCAATTTCGGGATGAAAAGTAGCCTATAAGCTTCCTATTGAATGAGGTTATCATATGCAAAATATTTTTTCCCATTCTGAGTGGTAATTTCATACATTAACGCGTTAAAATAAACAAAAATAAACTCTTCTATATTGCTATAAATTAACTAGCAGCGCCTCGTGATTTTACCCACGTTGTGTCTGCTCCCGTGGGAATTTCGGGATAAAAGATAGCCATCTCGTTAACTGTGTATTATACTATCTATTTGAGAAAGGATTATTAAAATCGGATTGGTGGTTTCTGAGATTAGTGCGTTCAAATAAACAAACTCTTCTTATTTATTATATTATTTTAGATGAGATTCCAATACCGAAGCTACATACTCACTTCCTTATGTCATTTTTCCATGTACGTGGGAAAAATAAAGATGGTACAAAATACTTATTATGTTATTACACCGTAGTCATTGCTTTGTTGACTTTGATTGAGCCAGTTACGAGCGAGCCAACGTCATCGATACATGCTCAGATTGCAAAGGTATGTTAAATATCTACTCTATTTTTTTTATTGTCACAAAATGTGGACCAATGTCGTCAATTTTCCAGCCGAAGACTTCAGACAGATTGCTTCTGAAGAGGAAAAAGGTTTAGCGATTTTATTTCATTCTTAACCTAGTTATCTCTCGTCTTCGGCTGGAAAATTGACGACAATTTGGTCCCCATTATGTGCCAAAAAAATAGAGAAAAAACCTTGAGAGGTGTCAAGGGACACCCGGATGGAACGAAGTTCAATGCGAAATAGAAAGACGAAACGAAAATATCTGGCTTGCTTTCTATAAGAGAGAGAGAGAGACAGACAGAGAAACATGCGCACGCCAAAGAGAGACAGCGGCGTGCGCATGTTTCTCTGTCTGTCTCTCTCTGGCTTGCGCATGTTTCTCTGTCTGTCCCTCTCTCTCTCACAGCGTGCGCATGTTTCTCTGTCTGTTTCTCTTTGGCGTGCGCATGTTTCTCTGTCTGTCTCTCTCTAACGCAAAAAGTGTTGTTACAACTTTTCGTCTTAATTTTTTCCGTCTAGCCCCCTTTCGCAACGCGCGATAAGGAACTTCGTTCCAATATAAACTAAATGTCGTTGTCAGAGACGTCACTCAAATCAGCATGCAATTAACTGCAATTACTGATTGGCACGTTTTGACAAACAAAAAGACTAAGACAAACTCTTCAGCTTTAATCACTACATAGTATAAAACAAAGTCGCTTTCCGCTGTCTGCCTGTTGTCTATACCTATATACCTACATATGCTTAGATCTTAAAAAACTACGCAACGGATTTTGATGCAGTTTTTTAAATAGATAGAGTGATTCAAGAGGAAGGTTTATAAGTATAAAAATTCCCGAAATTCCAACGGGAACGGGCACAACGTGGGTAAAACCGCGGGGCGCAGCTAGTAAAGTATAAACAACATAATACGCACCAATACCTAAGTACATTTTAAACCCACTTCCGCACATCTTTGTTTGCCAAATACATTACATTTTGCTGTTTGCTTATTTATTAGCTTATGTATCATTGACAGACTAACAAATGCCTTTAAATAGCAACAGCAAATACAAACAAGAATTATCTACAGAGGAAGCGAATTCAGTGTATTTTAGCACATTTGGGAAACCCGATTCGTGAATTTCAAAATTTCAAATTCAAAAATAATAAAAAAATAGTCCAACATGGCTCGGGTTTGATCAGCTGCATTAGGCAAGCGTGATGATTACGACGTCCTCCTCACGTACTGATATCTTCGGTGAGATGAGAGGCCTTTGCCCAGCCGTGGGACATTACAGGCTACTTTTATTACAATAATTTTTCGGAGGACACGTGAATTTGTGGTTCCGGTTGGTTCAATCGACAGACCATGTCTGAGGCCTTTAGGCGGTCTAAAAACTTTAACTTAAATAAAAATTAAGGATGAAGTTAAAAAAGATACAAAGTATTTTGCCTAATGTTCCGATTTTTTCGGTGTCAGGCCTGGATTTTAATCGAACGCCCCAGTGGCAATTTTTTTTTATTTGCACTTATCGGTCTCCATTTTGTGTCGGTGCCGATAAGAAAATCGAATTATTATATAAGAAAATTATTTTCAAATAAAATGCAAAAAATGCTTACCGTTTAAAAATCTTGATGTAACTCCTCCCACAAACACAAGAAAACTCAATAACACATACATTATCAATATTTATAACTTATACACATAGAACAGTACTAAGTAATTAATAATTAAAAAGTTTTGAAACAAAAGCTTCCATCAAGCAAAGGTTAAAAATCACTCCAAAAAACAATTGAAAATAACCATACAATTTCTAAAAAAAAGCAATTTAAATCATTGAAACATAACAAACAATATTAAGCTTTTAAAAAAGTTCAATACTCCTTTATTACTAAAAACTTTTTAGGTCTCTTTAAAAAGTTTACCACTAAAAGTTTTTATTTACTTGTCAATCAAAAGGTTTACGAAAAAGTTTTTATTTATTGTTAAACGGTTTTACGTGGGTTTTACGAAAAAGATTTTATTTATTGTTAAACGGTTTAACGAAAAAGTTTTTAATCATATTTTTCCATGCGACTCGAAAGCCGTTGCGAAAACAAATGATTAGGGTAAGCGAGGGATTCAACCGGACGACTAAGGTTGGATTTCACCGTTAGTATCTAAAAACGCGTTTAACTAAACTCGTTTATATGTAAACGCGTTTATATATCGAGTAAAATCTCGTTTATAGCCAAACCGATTTCACCGGCTTTTTGGAGTTAAATTTTGATCGTGTTTACGTAAACGAACATTTACCACAGATTTACATAAAATCATAGACAATAACCACAGAGTGCAACACTCCCGCGGCGGGAGTGTTGCACTCTGTGGTTATCCGCCATTAGGATATGACAGTTTATTATATTATTCATTCCGTTTCTCCTCGTCTTGTCGTCGAGTTTCGTGAGTGTGCTTGTGGTATTTTCGAGTGATTTTCCTGTAATTTTACAACTATTGCGTGTTTCCTGGACTCCGAATTCACAACAGACTGTTTTACTTGGCTTTGCATACTGGACTCGATTTCGTGCGCGATCTATTTACCTTGGCATTGTTTACTGGACTTTTGGTACCCTTGCGGCATATAACTATGTCGAAAAGGAAGGGCGAAGTTATGCCGAACATTGGCGCGAAAAGAAAAAGAGACCCAACTTTTGGCGCCAGCGAAAAATTGACGCTTATTTCCCTGGTGGAAAAACATTTCGACGTTGTGGAGTCCAAAAGAACGGATGCTGTCAGCATGCGTCAGAAGGCAGAGGAGTGGCGAAAACTTGCTGAAACATTCAACGCCACATCCAGCATCCATCCACGAGAGCCGATTGTACTAAAGAATTGTTGGGAAAATTTGAAAAAAAAAGCAAAGCAGGAGTTAACCCGACAAAATCAAAGTTTTATAGCTACAGGTTAGTCCAGATTATATATTGTATGTATTTTTGTTAATACTCTCCATATTGCATGTATGAAATATTTGAAATGATCAATATTTACTTTTATACTTAGGAGGAGGACCACCAAAAAAGCCCAATGAAGACCCTGCTATTGATCGTGTGATCGACCTAATTCAAACCAGGGTATCAGGGTTCACCAACATTTATGACTCCGATGGTACAAATATTGGTGAGTTTTATGTAAATACATAGATTACAGAACTAGGCTCTCCTACAGCTTAGATTTAAATAACCTGTTATTACTTCAATTCAATTCACTTTAAACACATCAACAGCATTACAGATTTAATTATATTTTCCAAAAGTGTGTTGTGTTTGTATAGTAGGTACAATGATTAAAAACATGCTAATTAAAGTTGTCCTTTCAGCCTCCAGTAACACTGATGAAGCAATGGCTGGGACTTCTCAGTCAGTGATAGTGATGAGTGGTATGTATTATTCTTACAGCTTGAGATATAAATCTCCTGCATGTATTTGTTCTATAAAAGAGTCTGAATTAAAAATTTCACTAAAAATCACTTGTTTACTTGCATTTGTGGCATTTATCTGAACTAGCTTGAATTTAAAATTTAATTTGGCAAGCATATTAATATTTTTGGTTTTTCAGATGCAGTCATTGAAAACCTGCAAGCTACAGAACTTGTGACCACTGTGACTACTGTAAGTACCTACCTAAACTTGGTGAGAGAATTAATTTTTATTTATATAGATTTTATAAAGTTGTGCTATAAATATACTAGTGGTTTGCTTTGGGCCCCAGGTCGGGTTAAAGTCCAGATCTAACTTAAACCATCCAGGAACACTCAACAGCCCTTACGGAACAGTTCACAAAGTACAGTTAGAAATAAAAATAATTGTAAAATTTTGATTAAGATTTCTATTTGCAGGACTGGGCCGAATACACTCCCACAATGCTGAGGAATACAATAAATTCCAACTTAAGAGCCCTGAGCCCAAGGCAGGTGGAATTCGAGGATGCAGTGCAAGAGGAGCAACAGCCAGCGTCTGCAACTCCTCTCCCTAGTTCAGACTACCCAGTCCCAACACCCCAGTAAGAAATTATTTTTAATGGAATTATCTACTAGCTTTGCCTCACCTTTTCATCTACATGAAAATGATGATAAGAAGTAGTCTGTGTGTTGTACTCAACATATGACAGAAACCAATATCCATCTGTCCTCACAAACATTTGCATCGCGATTTGATTCACATTCATAAGAACAGCAATTTTAAATCACTTTGCAGAGTCCAACACCGTGCTCCATCAACAAGTCGCAGGAGGCCAACGCTGAGGCGCGATGAGAATTTATCGGCTCATAGGATCGCGACCTTATCTTTGGCCAACACCCAGGCTACAGAGGAGCATGAAGTGAAAATGAGAATTTTAAGACTCCAGGAGGAGAAGGAAAAAGAAATTTTGGAACAGGAGCGCCTAAAAACCAGGCAGGAAGAAATAAAATTAAAAATTTTAGAATTAGAACTTTCTAAGAAATAAAAGAGTTTGTATACATAAAAGCATTTATTTCATTTTAAGTATTTCCTTAATTATAAAAAAAAAAATGAGGTCATTAATTTATAGTCCATTTATTGATAACATTGAATTTATCAAGTTGATTGATGTGATAATATATAATTATCATTTAATAAGTACTCTATATTCCATGTTAATAGACTTCATCTTGATAATCTGAAAAAATAATATTGATCAGCTTTTTAACTATAAAAGTTACTGAAGTGTTTGGTGAATCAATCTGAGATAGTCATTATTATAATCTGACGTATGGCCATGTCTGACTATCCCAATAAAATATGATTTCCTCATAGCACTGAACTAACTGACTGATAGTATTACAACTACTTAAAATGATTTTACAAAAGCATTTATTTATAGAGTTTTTATAATATCCCATTTAGGCACAATAGGATAAAATGTGGGGGTTGGAATCTAGGAGGGTGTAAGTATAATCAATCAGGGAGGTAGGTAGTTTGAGTAAACTTACCTAGCAAAATAGTTGGTCACTATCTCACTGCGCCTTCTGTAATTCGGGTTTATTCTTTGTGCTCGTTGTATATTTCCATTATTAATATTACCCAAGGCTAATAGAGCATCCCATGAAGCTGAATTTATTATTTGGTTATCATTAGGAGGCATACTTTCCCCACTTCTTCTTGCAATATTGTGCAAGATTGCTGTGGCGATGATTATTGGAAAAGAATGCTCTACTGTAACTCCTAAACCAACAGCCATTGCTGGGAATCTTTTTTTCCAGACACCAAACAATCTTTCTATACAATTCCTTGTTCTTATTTGAGATTCATTATATAAGTTTTCAGGATCATTATTGCATTGTTCCAAAGGAGTCATCATGTACCTATTACATGCATACCCTGCATCGCCTACAAGCACTGCATTTCCATATTGGCCCTGTTCAAACATGGCTCTTCTATAACAATTGTTGAAAATGTATGAGTCATGTGTACTTCCTGGCCATCGAGCAACTATGTCAGTGAATTCCAATTTGGCATTGCAGATTGCCTGAATGTTGAGTGAAAAATAGTGTTTTCTGTTACGAAAGATCTCTGGGCTTTCCCCGCCTGTAATAGAAGTATAGTAAGTACTACATGTTACCAAAATGTTATTGGGGTTTGACATAATAATACATATTAATCTACCAACAAATAGGTAAATAATCTTAAACTAACCAGGTGATTTGATGAACTTCACATGAGTGCAGTCTATTGCACCTATAACATAAGGAAATCGAGCTCTCTTATAAAATTCAACTTGTGTCTGTTGGATCTCGTTTGGTAACTCAGGAAAGTAAATGTGCTGCGGTCGAAGTGAAGCAATGGCAGCACTGACTCTGTGCACAATTCTATGTGCTGTAGAAGTACTAAATCCACATAAATCGGCAGCAGTCATTTGATAACACCCAGTTGCGTAGAAACGCAGAGCACAAAGCAACT
The DNA here is from genome assembly GCA_963082685.1 of Cyclophora albipunctata. Lineage (NCBI taxonomy): Eukaryota > Metazoa > Arthropoda > Insecta > Lepidoptera > Geometridae > Cyclophora > Cyclophora albipunctata. Next base: position 6,544,005 of record OY720133.1, read on the forward strand.
GATTAATAGGAGACACGCTATTGTTTCTGAAATCAATATGAACATCGAATTAACTAGTAATACCATTAATAACCTTACTTACGTAAGTATCTGATACAGAACGCATTGTTACATGAGTAAACATATGTGTTGATGCTTACATGTTTGAAGGAAACTCGATTTTATCTTCAATAGACTCCAATACCGACAGAACAGTTGGTTTTGTGAGACGAAATCTTGTAACGAAGTCTTTGTCATCAAGAGTATCAAAACATTCTTCTCTGACACGAATCCACCTTGGACGACGAACAAATAGGTCCTCATCATCACTACTATCTTCGAAGGCTAGTGCTAATGCTCTTTCCATTGTTGATGTGCGCAAAATTATTGTCAGTATTCTCCAAAACGTATAAAAAAGAAATGCAACGACATTGACAGTTCTTAAACTCGTTTATAGACGTTAAACCGCCAATATCGGGCGTTCAGGATTTTAAACGAGTTTTGCGTTAACTGCGTTTTTTTCATGCTGGTGAAATGTAAAATTGTCAGTTAAGAGCTTAAACGTGTTTATACATCAATTAATCGCGTTTTCATTCAACGGTGAAATCCAACCTAAAACTCGTACTTAAATCTCGTCATAGACGCTGAATAATTCATAAGATGTTCCTCCACTGCGAACTGGCTACGCAGACACCTGCCTCTTGACTAGCAATAACCTTGAGGTTTGATTGAATGATCAAATTAGGGTTTATAGAATCAGATGACACCTGTCAAATATGATGCACTTTTTGCTAATTATTGTCATTAAAAAATAAATACATGGTATAATATTTTTAAAGCTAATTTTTTGTTATTATCTCTTTTAGTAGAAGACAATCCTAACTTCAATTTGCAAAGACGGTTGTTCTCTGAGTCACTTTAATAATTTAAAAAATAACAACGCTGTATGTAATTTGGGATATAACGGGTCTCCGTGTAAAAAAAAATAAAGGTATAAAAATCTTTCCCGGAAAAACCATATAAGAAGACTGAACCAGGAAAACAAATCGAATGATTTAAAAATAACAGACATTATAAACTAATTTATTTCTAAAAACAGTATAATTTAACTGATTTTTGGTTCGCGGACTAGGATTCAAAAAGTAAATCTCCTTTCATATAATGGCATTAAAAAGGTTTTTAAATTAATTAAATGTACAAGTTTCTATTTTTGTCATTGTCATTGTCATCAAAAAAAATGAAGTAGGTTTGTACAGACAGATCACAATCTGTCGACAGTTTATAATATTCTTGATTATAAGATTATTTACCGACGGCGTTTTGAATTTTACGGTGGTGTTAATATGCATTAAATAAATAAAAAATATTATGTATTGCTTTATACTTAAAGTACAAGGGCAAAAGTTTCAGAATATCTTAAAATTAGCAAATGGAGAAGGCTCAGCTCAGCATTCAGTATTCAGCCACCCCTTTGCATTGTGTTCATAATTTCAATTTAATCGGAAACCGGGAGGTTATTCAAATACGTATTTTTCAAAATTTGACGAAAAAAAGACAGGGAACTAAATAGATAAGCTTTAAATAAGCTGTAGCGCTCGTGGCGTAGTGTAGCTCTGCGATGTTAACTCATTGCCATTGTTGTGCAACGTACAGCTGTCCCCTACTTGGATGGTTGGCCGATAGTTGCATTTTTTTCTAAGGACTTCGGAGGGCACCTTAAATTGTCGGTCTCAGTTGTATTCTAAACTAGCAGCGCCCCGCGGTTTTACCCGCGTTGTGCCCGTTCCTTTGAGAATTTCGGGATGAAAAATAGCCTATAGCCTTCGTCGATAAGTCGACTATCCAACACTGAAAGAATCTTTCAAATCGGACCATTAGTTCCTGAGATTAGCGCGTTCAAACAAACAAACTGCAGTTTTATAATATCAGTATACCTAGGTTATTATACGAACTTACTGTAGGTCATACAGGTCAGTGGCCAACCCTGGCGTCGGAGTTTTTAGACCGCCTAAAGGCTTCCGACACGGTCTAACGTTAGAAACAACCGGGACCGACTACTTAGAAAAAGAATAGCTTGTAACAACTACATCTATACACACATAATAAAGCTAAAGTTTTTTTGTTTCTTTGCACGCGCTTATCTCAGGAACTACTGGTCCGATTCGAATAATTCTTTTCGTAATGGATAGCCACATCCAACGAGAAGGTTATAAGCAATTGTTCATCCCGAAATTCCCATGTAAACAGGCACAACGCCGGTAAAACAGCGGGGCAGTAACTACATAAAAATCGAAACAAGCTCACGTGTTTAAGATGCGTATGCATAAAGTTGTATTTTATAAATACAATTTTTGTAGAGGTTAAAAAGGTCGACATTAATTTATCCACGATTATTATTATTTTTAATGTTGAGAAGGACTTGTCTATAGACGGCAAAGGTCCACAATGGTTGACTAAAATAAAATTGTTTGTTAAACTACATACTAATAGCGCCCCGCGGTATTACTTATGTCTCTCAAGAGTCTCAAGTAAGACCCTTTCCCAGCATTCTAAAGACTTAAACAAAATTTGACATTTTTCGTGTTCGTTCGCGTTCTTAGTGTCAACGAACCGCTAAAAGTTCTACAAACTTGTTTTTAAATCTGACAAATACAAAAACTGAGCTTCTTACAAAAGTCATATAGTCATTTCTACTTATTCTGAAATTCGCAATAAAACGGGTACGCATCGGGTGAAACTACGGGTATGCTGTAGATAAGACTACAGGGAAATCTAGCATTTAATATATTTTCAGGTACCTAGGTATTTAATATACTTATTTTATTCCATACACTACTACCTAATTAGTAAGTTCGCAGCGTAGAAGAATAAAAATTAATGCGTCTTGTCTCGTGTGTCGTTTGTCACGTGTATTCACATGGGTATATTATGATAAAGGTGCACGTGCATCGGCACGTAACACCCATTTAAAATGAGTTCGAATCATTATAAATTATACATCAGAGAGTGAAATCATATACTAGTACATATTTATTTTGTCTTTGAGTCGGGTAGTTGTATATTCGGACAAATATCCCGACAAATTCACACATGGTTCGTTGGTCTCAAACTATGCTCTGGGCGGGTTGCTTCAAACGGTTGGCTATCGTAACATACGTTCGTTAAAAAGTTTTTATTTTTTAATGCTGTTATAACTATATCTGTTAAATACAAAATGTTTTTTCATAACTTAAATAACAGTCTGTTCATCATTCATGCAGCCAATAAAAATATTTGATTTTTCATTGTCTTACGTCTGTTAAGAGTTGAGTCTGACATTTTGTGTTAACGTTTACTGGTGCGTAAACTTAAGCTGAAAAAAACCCACCCTAATATTTTAATATGCTTCACGCCATTTGTTTCCACAATAGACGAACAGCGGCAACGACTTTTGCCCAGCAGTGGGACACTACAGACAAAAGACGAAACAAATAATATATAATAAATAAATTAATATAAATAATCTCATGATGACTTAGCTTTGTCAATAGTCATCTACTTACTTTTTAAGCAGTTATGTACCTAGATTTTTCACTAACGTAAGTCCAACATAGTTAGTGTGAATTGTTTGTTACGCTCAAGTACGCTAAGACCTTTACAAACGTATCAACCTTACATTGTGCCAAAAACGAGCAAATTCGCAGAAAGAACTGGTTACACTAGAGACTTTAATGACATAAATAATATGTTAAAAAACCAGTCAAGTTCATAAAACAAAACATTAAATTATGTATCTGGTACTTATCATTACTATAATGTGGAAACCCACGAAAATAACAAAGTACTCTGTGAATAATGCTTTTGACTACAACAAAGGGAAAAGCTAACTAAAGTAGGTATATATGTATATAAATATCTGTGGCTTCTGGTTGTAGATAGGTTTTTGTTTTTTGCCGCTAATTTAAGGTGAATAACTTTGTTATTCATCATCACTACATATAGTTCAGTCGGGGTAGACATAAAACTAGCCTGAAATAGAAAAAAATCCGGGGAGCGATTTTCTTTTTTTAAACGTCGGGGTTGGTGGTTGGGAGTATAAATCTCGATTTTCGAACTAATCCCGGTAGAGGGTTCGCCGCCATCTTGTTTTAAAGTTCAATTTTTTCGTTTTTCTGAAATAACTCGTTAATTTTCAACTTTAGAGCAAAAATGGTTATCCAAAGTTGTTGGAAATTTAATTTTCCACAAGTTTGGCCATTATCATTTTTACACTAGGATCAATATTTGCAGAGTTATACTACCAAGTTTATCGAAATAATCGTAATGGGTGGAATTTTATTTTCTTCAACTTTTGTTCTCGCACTTTTCACTCGACGATCAATATTAGTATTTTTTTTATATTAGCCTGTAATGTCCCACTTGTTGGGCAAAGGCCTCTCGTCTCACTGAAGATATCAGTACAGTGAGGAGGTTTCAGGCGTAATCACCACGCTTGCCTAATGCGGGTTGGTGATCTCAAACCCGAGCCATGTTTGAAAAGTAGGAAACATGTTTTCGCTCGACCTGGGAATTGAACCCGGGACCTCAGTCTTGGCAGGCGAGTGCACATACTACTAGACCACCGAGGCGTTAATATTAGTATACATCCAAAAAAAAGTACGTATATTATGTAGCTGTACCTGGGAAGGGTCCTTCAGGTATGTATCTGTCGGAGTTTTATTGACGATTTTTTCGATAAACTTGGTAGTATAACTCTGTAAATATTGATCCTAGCGTAAAAATGATAATGGCCAAACTTGTGGAAAATTAAATTTCCATCAACTTTGGATAACCATTTTTGCTCTAAAGTTGAAAATTAACGAGTTATTTCAGAAAAACTAAAAAATTGAACTTTAAAACAAGATGGCGGCGAACCCTCTACCGGGATTAGTTCGAAAATCGAGATTTATACTCCCAACCACCCACCCCGACGTTTAAAAAAAAATCGCTCCCCGGAATTTTTTCTATTTAAATGTCTGCCCCGACTGCGCTAATAGTATAAAACAAAGTCGCTTTCCGCTGTCTGTTTGTCCCTATGTATGCTTCTTTAAAAGTACCTAAGCAAAGAATTTTGATGCGGTTTTTTTCATAGATAGAGTGATTCAAGAGGAAGGTTTACCTATATGTAATACAATTTCCGAAATTTCCATGGAGACGGGCACAAAGCGGGTAAAACCGCGGCGCGCTGCTAGTATTCCATAATTTTGTTGTAAACGCCTCGGTCTAGTGGTACGTGCTCTTGCCTGCCCAGACTGAGGTCTCAGGTTCAATTCCCAGGTCGAGCAAAAATTTCCTGCTTTTCAAATATGGCTCGGGTTTGAGATCAACAACCCGCTTTAGGCAAGCGTGGTGATTACGTTATCCTCTCACTGTACTGATGTCTTCAGTGAGATGGGAGGCCATTGCCCAGCAGTGAAACATTGAAGACTATTACTTTTTTGTATTCAATGAACCGATATGATAAAGTACCGAAAATATAGTTAGTTGTAATATCCAATCCGAATCCATACGCCGGAAGATGAAAAAAAAGTTGCAGACCTAAATATCCATAAATAGGTGTCAGCTATTCGTTCACCTTGCTAAAGCTCAAAGGCTGAACCAATTTGGGTAGTTTTGATCTTGAAATATTTGAGGAAGCTCAGGGAAGGTGAGAAAATATTTCCTTATTCATACAACTTTTAGTGGCCAAAGTTTGCCAGGTAGATATATATTTTGAGCAATAAACACAGACCTAACCTAATATGGAGTACATACTTACAAACTCTTTAGCAGTAACCTACTTGTTGTTTTATTTGTCCTTCACTAAACCTTTTTCCTCTTCAGGAGCAATCGTCTTCGGCTGGAAAATTGACGACATTGGTCCACATTTTGTGCCAATCCAAAAAAAAGGAGTATAGGTATTTCAAAGGCGGATATAAGCACATTGATCTTTGCAATAAAACCCCAAAAACATGTTTGATTCGATCCTTCACACGTGATATCATAACTCTAATTGGGCCTAATTTTATTACGTTTTATTAATCTTTTGTAAACAAATTCTTAAAACCCTTTACTAAGATAAACGTACCCTTTTTAAAAGGTACCTAAATAAATTATTTACCTATTTACTTTATTTTAATAATAACTAGCAGCGCCCCGCGGTTTTACCCGCGTTGTGCCCGTTCCCGTGGGAATTTCAGGATTTTATATACCCATAAACCATCTTCTTAAATCAATCTATCTGTTGAAAAAACTATTTTATAGATCTAAGCATACATAGTGACTGACAGACAGACAGCGGTAAGCGTTTAATACTATGTAGTGATTATTTGTTAAAAACGCTCTTATTAATTTAGATAGAGAGGTATTTATATGAATTTGGGTAGATATTTAAAGATGAATTATTTTTAAAGCGATTTGTCAAAATAATTTATTGACGTTTGCAGTGGTAGATCCAGTATTTAAATTCGGTTGATACCCCAACCCAGTTTAGGTGATTAAAAATAAATAAATGTTAGTCTCTGATATAGCGAACACTGTTGCTATATAATGTAGGTATCCGACCCGTTTCAACAAATAAAGGTCATTAACCATGACGGAGGTATGGGGCCCTACGATGGAAAAAACTGGTAATCAAACGAAATGTATTTGAATAACACGTGAGGCAGTTAAAGCAACCTTTTGGGGGTCACGTTATTTTTTTCCTTTAGGGGAAATATTTAAGTACCTATGTATGTAAATATACCAACGCGGGTAAAACCGCGGCGCGCTGCCGTTTTATTAAGTTTTATTAAACATAAACAAATGACGTTCGTTTAAAATACTATCCTATTTCGTGCTGGATAAAATACAATTTTGAACAAACAGCTTTAGTCTTCTCTTAAACATAGCTTAGGGCTTAGGGCTAAGGTCTAAATAGATTTATGAGTTCTTGCGCAAGCCGCCCTCGTTTTAAGGTTTTCTACATAGGTGCACACATTCAGTGGAGCAATATGCTGCAGCCAGCTCCCATTTCTCGATAATCGATTGAGGAATGCAATGAGGAGGATGTGGATGAGGAATGTACATAGAGAGAAAGAAATGGATAATCAAACAGCCGAGATAGACTCGACAAACGAAATCAATGTTGTACAAGCTGTGTTTGACTGTACGGAGCTTCATTCAGGCTCCGCGGTCGCTCCTTTTTTAGCACTTATAATTAAAACTTCTGGTCTGGATTTCAGAAAATGAAACATAATTAATAATGTGAGAATCACTGGAAATAAGATTTCTTGTCTAAGTCAAAAAGGAAAATATTGACCCAATAATGTTTGCTTAATGTTAATTTACTGAACAAGATTAATCATTCTTCATTCTTCGAAATTGTAACTTCCTCCTTTTATAGTTGGATAAATTTTGGCAGAATGTTGAAAAACGCAACTTTACAATATAAATTTTGTCATTTTTAATAACTGTCATTGTCATATCAAAATGTCAAGTGTCAATTTCAATTATCGTATCGTCAATCACAAGATTCGCAAGTTGAAAGCGCTGTTTTTTTGTGAATTTAATTATACAACATACAATATGCTTTGTATTTGAAAACGTACAATGAAATAAAGTTAACTTTCATTTATACTTCCTACCGAAACGTTATACTCAAACAAAAAAATATTATAACCTAGAAAATGCAAGTTGTTATAAGTATAATCCTTTACGGAAAACCTTTTACAAATTGTGTTATTTCTGAAGAAAATACTACATTTTCCAACAGAGAGTCTCTTCAGCTAATAGGTTTGAAGGAAAACGAACGCTATGGAGTTGAAAATATCGAAAAAGTAAGAAATAAAAAAGGTGTGAGTCTATCCTCAAATGCATTGTTTTTGCAGCCTTTTTTCAAATGTATGGAGTCGGATGAGTTTAGAATAAACTTTTTAATTAATGTGAATAAAAGATGTGTTTGTGGTTTTGGAACTGTGCCGCTAAAACTCAAATTAGAGCCTCCAGACCAGGAAATTATAGACTATGCTTGGTAAGTGATTATTTTCGTTATATTTTACCCACCTTTTACCCTTTCCCGTGAGAATTTTGGTATAACGAAATAGCCTTGACTACATAAGAGAATACAAAAGAATTATTCAAATAGGACTATTAGTACCGGAGGTAAAAATAAAATCCTTCATTATATGAAATGTGTGTATTATAAATCTCGTTTTTTCTATTCCAGGAATGAAAGATTACTTAAGTTAATATGGACTAAAGTAGAGATAGAGAATGCATTTTCGTGGCTATCAACATTAGGAGGCGCTTACTCTGCCCTCGGAGACTATTTTGAACATTGTGTAAGTATAAATAATAAATATTTACAGGACAAATTCACACACGTTTAATTTAACTCAAGGCTTGTAATATTAAATCTAAATGACTGATACTAACACTTAATATACAAAACCAATTTACTTTATATGAATATACCTAATTGACACCCAGACATCATCACCAACAACTATGTCTGAACATATTGTTGACTCCAGGAATCAAAATTTATATTATGTTTGATAGTACAACACCAGTGAACTTTCAGACAGTGACAGACATACTAACAAAACACTATAAATATTGCAATACTCATTTCAGGCAGAAGAAGCCGGCCGAATATCAGTACGACAATACAAACTGTCAAAATTGCTTGGTGACGAAGCATTAGCTGCCCGAAGCCAACTGTACTCAGCATTAGCATTCGCTCAGAAAGGGTACCTGAAAATATCAAGACAAATAGTGAGAAAAATAAACGATTTCGCCTTGAGAACAAAAGACAAGAGGCTCAATAGAATGTGCCAAGGAGTGTGGACTAAACTGAGGTATATGAGGTCTCTGGTGCTGCAAGGGAAATGCAGTGGTGACTTTATCAGTGTCAATAATTCTAGCAAGTGATTTTTAATGCATTTTGAGGTAACATACATCTTTGCCCACATTTTTTTCGGAGGGCACGTTAAGCCGTCGGTCCCGGTTACTTTCTACGGATAGTAGTCGTTACTTGAGCCATGTCAGAGGCCTTTGGCGGCTCAATTACTCTGACACCAGGATTGGTCAGGGTGACCATCCACTCGATAAAAAAAAAATTATTAGGCTTACAGTCAAGTTTAAAAAATTTAAAGTTTTCTGTTGTAAACTACGATATTTTGCTCAGATATTACTTTTAACAGTGATTTCTATAACAAACTAGCAGCGCCCCGCGGTTTTACCCGCGTTGTGCCCGTTCCCGTGGGAATTTCGGGAATTTTTTTACATAAAAACCTTCCTCTTGAATCACTCTACCTATTACAAAAAACCGCATCAAAATCCGTTGCGTAATTTTAAAGATTTAAGCATACAGACAGACAAACAGTGTGACAGACACGAAAAAGAGACGACTTTATTTTATACTATGTAGTGATACATCAGAATAACACATGGGATACATTTTATCCCGAAGTTCCCGCGGGAACCGATACAACGCGGGTAACACCGCGGGGCGCGGCTAGTTAATAGTAATAGTAATAGACAGCATGATAGTAGCAATACTATCTAACTTTTTAAACTCACACGATTTGCACTCATTAATCTCATTATACTAAATGAAACGGGTCTGTATCGCGATCTAACGCGATACATTTAGTATCTTACTAATATTAAATGCGAAAGTTTGTGAGGATACGAGTATTATGTATGTATGTTTGTTACTCTTTCACGCAAAAACTACTTGACGGATTTGGATAAAACTTTACAGTAATATAGGTTATACATCAGAATAACATATGGGATACATTTTATCCCGAAATTCCCGCGGGAACGGGTACACCGCGGGGCGCGGTTAGTAGGTTTATACACAGGTCTAGATCGGTGGGTCAAGGAGGGTCTAGACTTTTCTGTCCTGTGGCATTTATTTAAATTTAAAATTGTAAACCACACCACACATACAGACACCCTGTATAAAGTGTTTATTTATATTTCTTTGCGCTCCTGTGTACAACGCAGTTTGTTATTGGATACCTCCCTAGTTCTTTGTGAGTTTAACAACTTGAATCTAGTAAACGGAAACTTTTAACCGACTCAATAAATGAGAGGAAATGAATTGAGTTGCGTTTACAGTTTATAAAATATTTGAACACTTACCGCCTTATTCATAAACGATATTTAACTTAACAGTGTTTTAAAGTGTTTTGTCTCTTTCGCTCTTTGGCAAATAGCGTATGTAGGAAAGGGACAAACCATTTGTTAGCTAAAGTGCTGTTTATAAGCGTTTATTAGCCCTTAGTATTAGCGGGATTGCACAAGAACTTTGAAATCTATTTAGTGCCTAAATATCTTTAAGAAACAAAAGCCGTTCGTTCAAAATTGTATTTTATTTAGCACCAGATAGGACACAAATTACAACGACGGTCATTGCGCCCAAAAGTTTGTATTTGAAAGAAAAGTCGATTTAACGGTTACCTTTTTTGATTTTCGGTTTTGTCATAATATTTAAAACTTTAATTTTATATTGTCTAAGCTTAAATTACCGAAACCCAATTTAGACTATTAAACGCCAACCTAAAAGCATTATTCTTCAACAGATTTCCTTTAAAATAAAGAAATCTGAAAGTTCTTCACAAGATTCCAGTAACTGGTTGAAATAACGTTACGGTTAAAGTAATATTGTGTAAAATTACCCGGTTTAGGGGCAATACCCCGGAGGGTAATGTTTCAAACACATTTTTGGGGCAAGTTTGCCCAAGTTCAGACAATGTGGTAAATTAAAAACTTTCCGAAGAAGGTTGGTTTTAATTAGCAATGTCTTTAGGTACTTTGTGCCTTTTAGGGGTCTAATGTTTGATGTTTGACCAAATCAGATTTCTTTTTTAGACAAGCCCGTTGGCACAAGCTTAGAGTTTATTTATTTATTTATATGTAGGAAACAAACAGAACAATAATACATATAACAAACTCTTAAACTAAGAAAAACGCAAGCCAATCAAGTTTCCACTATTTGGTAATATGTATCTACTTCCAAAAATTAACATAGGGAGTTAATAATAACATACACAAAAAAGTAAGTCTTCTTCTTCATCGAGTGGATGGTCAACCTGACCAATAAAAGTAGTGTCAGTGGCCAACCCTGGTGTCGGACTTTTAGACCGCTTAAAGACCTTTGACCTGATCTATTGATTGAAACAACCGGTCTATAAACTCCAATAAAACTCCGACACTAACCTACTCGTCCTTATTCACTTTTAAATACAATTTTTAAACAAACCATTAAACGTAAAACATTTTAATACTTGTTTAACTTTAGTGTTTTAGTTGTTGTTTTTCCATACAAATTATTTAAAAAAATTATGGGGTGGACCACCCTTAACATTTAGAGTATGAAAAATAGATATTAGCCGATTCTCAGACCTATTGAATATGCATATAAAAATCGTTCAAAACGGCTTGACCGTAGAAGTAACTAACATTGTGACACGAGAATTTTATATACAAGATAAGTTATTTTATTTTATATTGTTAAATACTTGTAAACTATTTCAATCAACTCTTAATTTCGTTCTATTTTTGCCCTATTTCGGGACAAACTTACCGTAAAACAGGTATCCGATTATCCACACATCACGCCCACTGAGTTTCACCCATAAGTGTAAAATATGTATTTACCACCACCTCCACAGATTCTACGTACCTTATCACTACATAGTATAAAACAAAGTCGCTATTTTTGTCTGTTTGTCTGTATGCTTAAATCTTTAAAATTACGCAACGGATTTTGATGCGGTTTTTTTTGTAATAGGTAGAGTGATTCAAGAGGAAGGTTTTTATGTATAAAAATTTCCGATATTCCCACGGGAACGGGCACAACGCGGGTAAAACCACGGGGCGCTGCTAGTTAATGTATATAGTAGGAAAGTATTTATTAAACCTTGTTACTACAATAGCACATATAATTAAAGTATAGCTCTATAGTATAAGTGTATGAGACGCGACGTGGTATACTTACAGCATGTCTTGTGGAACGGAAAATACGTAGATATTTGAATACTGGATGTATTTATAATATAACTAGCAGTGCCCTTCAGTTTTACCCAAGTTGTACCCGTTCCCGTAGGAATTTCGGGATGAAAAATAAGCTTTAACCTTCCCGTTGAATGTGGCTATCCATTACAAAAAGAATTAATCGAATCGGAATGATAGTTTCTGAGATTAGCGCGTTCAAACAAACAAACTCTTCAGCTTTTTTATATTACTATATATTAGTTATACTCGTAGATAATCTATATTATGTATAGCAGCGCCCCGCGGTTTTACCCGCGTTGTGCCCGTTCCCGTGGTAATTTCGGGATAAAATGTAGCCTATAGCCTTCCTCGATAAATAGACTATCTAACAGTGAAAGAATTATTCAAATCGGTTCAGTAGTTTCTGAGATTAGCGCGTTTAAACAAACAAACAAACAAACAAACAAACAAACAAACAAACAAAACAAACTCTTCAGCTTTATAATATTAGTATAGATTAGTATAGATGTGTATTTAATTAAGTTACAGCGCAGTGGCGCCATCTGGTTTAGTTTCTTATTATTAATTAATTATGTATGTAACTATTTATTGCAAGTCCATTTAAGTAAATTACAACAATATGCATTAGGCCATTACTAGGAAATATTTACGACCAGCGGTTATACGAGCGATGTGCTCGATCCTGTGGGAATTTTGGTATAAAAATAGCCTACATTTTTTTTAAAGGTGTATCCAATATTTGAATCTGTCTGGTACTTTCCGAGATGAGCTGGCCAAACAAACATAAAATCAAACTCATGGTTTATTATATTCGTAAAGATAAATATTATTCTGCCTTACTTTGAGTGGCCATAAGAATTAGGAAGTATTATTAATCCTGGAAACAGCAAACACAGTTACTTTCGCATTTATAATATATATGTATCACATAACATATCTCACATTTATTGTATGAAAAGTAATATACTGTGAAATGGACAAAAAGGGAAAACTATAATTTATATTTATTTATAAAAAATATGTATAATTATTTATTTAAAAAAAGTCACAATTAGTAATTACTATAATATGAATAAGTCACACGCCTTCATTTTGCTATACTTATGATTGTAAAATTATTAATTGATAATTGTTGGTTTGGATTCTTCCACTATGCTCTATGGAGTTGTTCCTCTGGTCAACTGCAGAAGGTACCATCGATCTCTCGGAATATTATTGACTGGCCGCGCTGTCGCCCTCCCCGTTGAAAGAGGCTATCCATTACAAAAATAATTATTCAAATCCGATTGTTAGTTTCAAAGCCTACTTTATAACATTAGTTTAGATTAATAAAAAGATGAAGGAAAGTTAAAATGTAATCTTGACTGGTTTTAAAGAAATTAATCATGGCCTCGAAATAGCCTAAGGGCCTTATTTATAAACGCTTATTTATTATTAGGAGCACTTTAGCTATCAAATGGTTTGTCCCTTTCCGGCATACGCTATTTGTTAAAGAGCGAAAGAGACAAAACACTGTTTAAGTTAAATATAAATGTTTAAGTTTATGAATAAAGGCGGTAAAAATCTCGACCATTTTTAAAACAATTATGGGTAGAAAAATTGGGAGTTTGCGTTACCGATACCACAAACACTAAAATACAGTGGGACCAAATCGATTGTTACAATGTTATTTTCTGACCGGTGGGAAAAATTAAGCCACTCAATTTTCCGTTCTGACCCACCAGTGGGACAAATCGATCGGCCATAGTGGAAGCATTCTTACATTCTTACCTTTGTGGTGCTGTTAATAAATTGTTATTTAATTATTATAACGAGACTATATTATTTACTAGTTATTGGTTTTAGTTTTAAAGCTAGTTTTAATCTAAAAGTAATCATGACTGATATTCAGAACTGTTAACATTCGATCCAGTCACCATTCAATCTATAGAAATACTAGCAACGCCCCGCGGTTTTACCCGCGTTGTGCCCGATCCCGAAGGAATTTCGGGATGATATTGTGGCTAACCATTACAAAAAGAATTCTTCGAATCGGATTGGCAGTTTCTGAGATTAGTGTGTTAAGACAAACAAACTCAGCTTTATTATATTAGTATAAATAAAAAAATAGTTCATCCTTTATACAGACTGATAGGGATACGTTTCCATTGAAGCGGACCGGAGCTGTGCGGAACCCGATATATCTAATATTCACCAAATTCAGCGTATTGGGATTGTCAGACAACGCATTGACATTGTCAAAATCTTTTGGTAATGCATTGTGATGGCAGTTGAGCACCGCACAGCTCTGCTTCAATAGAAACACTCTAATAATTACAAGAACGACTCTTTCTGGAAAAAAGTCGAAATCACAAAAAAATATCTTGATGATGGGTACATCAAATGTTTCTGTAGCGAGACAGGTACTGCCACTAAATACGGCGATATGGTCGGGGCACGCTACCGCGCCATGCGACAGCGATCGAGGACCTTTCTTTGCTCGATTTGGTCATTTTCAGATATTTCAATATCTGCGGTGGCTTAGTGTGCGGTTGAAGGCGAGTAAGCTGTTAGTTCGGACCTGTAAGTAATAATTTTCATTTGTCATACGTGCATTTAATGAATGTATAACCCGCACACTACACAGTACAGATGATTGCAAAATAAATATCTAGTGCTCTAATACATATCTAGCCGTCGACTTTAGGGGGGTTTGCGGGTTGGATTATCAAGTTAATATTTTGGGGGTTATTTGGACCAAATGACTTAGACGGGAGGGCCGATAGTAGCAGGCTTATCTCATAACAAGCGTGTATCGAAGGGCACCTTAACTGTCGGTCTCGGCTGTAAGCTGTTACAATCCTTAAACCATGTCATCACCTTCAGGTGGTCTAAAAACTCTAACGAGGTAACCTCTTTGCGTTTTTAGCGACATCTATACAAGAAACTTTGTACTAAAAATAAAGTTAACGCCATCTAGTGTTGAGTAGTGGTACTAAACTAATCTTATGCTGCCATCTAGTAGTGAGTAGTTAAACTATTTTTTTAAATTTATATGGCAATACTGTAAGCAAACCATAGATTAAATAGAATTCGGAACCAGGTACCAACATGTAAAAAAATACTGAAGAATTTTAGTTCCGCCATTTTGATTTCGGCTGCTCGAAAGACAGCCGGTGAGAACTAATTTATTTCGATATTTTATTCTTCTACCTTAAAATTGTGACTAAATTTGTGTTGATGAAGTGAACAGTGCTACAATAAACATGGCGAGATACGGTCAGAGACCGGAAAATGCTCTCAAACGAGCCAATGGTAAGTCCTAGTGCCGTATCACACACCACGTTGCACTTTCCATAATCCACATATTGATGTAATGACCTTTCGCTATTAATTAGGCAGAATATGCTATTAGTACAGCTATCAATACTTCCAGATTATAGTAATTTCATATAAAATAATTTTTAGGTACATTACAACATAAACATTGCATTCCATGATACCTGGCATAACCAACAAAAACGATAATGTAATGTACCGACCGCTCATATCGAGATATTCGAAACCCTAACTATTGATAACAAAAATACCGTGCTTTTGAAATATATTCCAGTATAAACATCTTACAGACATATTACAATAGAAGTAACCATCGGTCTGCAAATCGATATTACTGATTTGGAACTTTGCCAGCAGTTTCATTTTGTAATATTCTTGAGGGTGAATTTCTCATGATCTATGCTTATCTTTAGACAGAAAGATGCCTCTTACATGCTCTTTTCGTACAAAAGTACACAAAGACATACCTCTAAACACAATACCGGCTACTATCGTCTGTATTGGCGAGTGACCTGGCCTTTTAGTTCCTGTATAATTTTTTTAATATTTTGGTACATTATACCTATTCACAATCTTAGATGCCCGCAATGCAGCTTTATATAGTGAAATATTGTTGCAACTGATAATATATTTGATAGGTACCTAAATTTAGTTTCGGCCTTTTCAAAAACTTTTACAAAAAAACCATTTCATTTGTCTAACAAATAAATAAATAGTACAAAAAATATCATATTATTTATACATAGGTATTTTATGTTACCAAATTCTTGTGCTAACTGCTCTAACTTTCTTAATTATCATCTTTTGTTGCTTCATCAGTTCATATCCAATCACAATTCTTCTAAGGTGTTCGCCAGTACAACACAGCACTAAATTATTCACTCACAGGGAAAGCAAAACTATTTCAGTATGGTGGCTAAAATAACCATTTATTTCCACATCTAAAATATACAATTTACAAAAATAAGGAAAGAACAAAACAATTTATGATGCAGAGGAGCAGACTCAGTGTCCACTGAGTCGCTGGTACAACACAGCACTGATTTTCAGTCCGTCCAATAAATAAATAATATAATCTCCCACCAACAGAGTTTATGGACTTGGACAAGCCTGCCCGGGCTCTTGACACCCTCCAAGAAGTGTTCCGCAACAAGAAATGGGCGTACAACTGGTCAGAGTCGGTGCTGGAGCCGATCATGTTCAAGTACTTGGAGCTTTGTGTGGACTTGCGCAAGTCTCACATCGCCAAGGAAGGCCTGTTTCAGTACAGGAACATGTTTCAATCGGTCAACGTTGGGTCGCTCGAGCAAGTTATAAGGTGGGTGTTAAGTCTACTGTCTACTGATTACACTACTTAAATGATGATAGCTTAAATTTTAAGCTATCATGATATGAACACATTGTTAACACTAATTTAGACAGGACTTAATCGTAAATAAGACATAAAATTTCTTCAACGTTTCGGTCGTTTTGCTACAGCCTATGACAACACAACCTTAATGTTGAGATATGCATAATTTTTTTAATTCTCAATTAAGTTCCGTCTGATTAGTTTTTACCGTCTACTAAATCTACTGTCGCCCATAGAACAGGGTATCCTAGTTTGAGAGACAGGGACTCAAAACTAATGGAAAATACAACTAGTGTAACTACCCTTAAAACATACAATGTGCAGTACTAATTTATTACCACCCTAGGGCTTAATAGAAGTAAATGTGTTTTACCATAATTGATCATGCCTCAGTCATAGACAGCAATTTTGTAATAGCAAATCAATTTCATTTTCCAATTTTCAGAGGTTACCTCCGAATGGCTGAGGAGCGTACCGAGGCTGCCCGAGCTCAGTCAACGCAAGCGGTGATTGAGACCGATGATCTGGACAACCTGGCCACTCCGGAGAGTATACTCCTCAGTGCAGTGTCAGGGGAAGATGCGCAGGATCGCTCCGATAGAACTATACTGACGCCATGGGTTAGTTGACGTAACAAAAATGCCACTAACATTCCCCTACATTACTTGAGTTGAACTACATACATTGTTAGATCATAGGAACTAACAAAAAACCTATTTAACAACCTAAATTATGTAGCACTAGCCGTGCCCCTTGGTTTTACCCGCGTTATACCTTTCCCGCGGGAATTTCAGTAATAATGTATCCCATGTGTTATTCTGATGTATTACCTATATTACTGTAAAGTTTCATCCAAATCCGTCCAGTAGTTTTTTCGTGAAAGAGTAACATACATACAGTCATCCTCACAAACTTTTGCATTGATAACATTAGTAGGATATGTAATGTATATGCATTTAATTTTCCAGGTGAAATTCCTATGGGAGTCCTATTGCCAATGCCTGGAGTTGCTCCGCACCAACGCTCACGTTGAAACCCTGTACCATGACATCGCTCGAATGGCGTTCCAGTTCTGCCTCAAGTACTCCCGTAAGACTGAATTCAGGAAGTTGTGCGACAAGCTGAGGAAGCATTTGGAAGACATCTGCAAGCCTAATGTAAGTATTCACTGTCAGTTTGATGGAAATAGATTTTAGAGTTAAAATTAGTTTACAAAAGTAAGTGATTAGATTTACAATCCAATAATATTGCCTTGATGGTTGTCAAAGTAAAAATAAAAGTTATTTTGATTTCAAAACAGTAGACGTCACAAACTATAAGGTATAAAGAAGCCTCTCTACCTTAACAAAGAAATATTGCAGAGAACAGAAAATGAAAAAAAAGTTTAAAAAAATAAAGTTCACTAGCAGCATTTGAGCTATCAAATGGTTTGTCCCTTTCTGACACACGCTATTTTCCAAAGAGCAAAAGAGACAAAACACTCACTAACAGTGTTTTAGTTAGAGCTTTTATGAATAAGTTAAACTGTAATTTCCCAATGCTGGACAAAGGGCTCACCCTTATCTCTTCAGTGAATTGTTTCAGGCAACACATGAGATGTCAAAATTGCAATAAAAACTGGTGATTTTACAGAAATATTTTTTTACAGGTACAAACAGGCAATGTGAGCATCTCGAAGCCCGAGACTCAGCAGCTCAACTTGGAGACCAGACTGTTCCAGCTGGACAGTGCTATTCAGATGGAATTGTGGCAGGTGGGTTGATGTCGAATGATTGTGTTTTCAGCATAATCCTTTGATCAAATTTATGTGTGTATGATTAATGTTACGTAGATATAACTCTCACGCTGGCTGCAAAATTTAGACAATTTGAAAGTAATGTTAACTTTCTACAAAAATTTTCTTATCATTTTAGAAAAACATTTTTTGAAATTATCTTAGAATGGAACTATTCTGTAACATTAGTAACATACCCTTTCATATACCAAAACGAGTTTATAATCAGTTCATACACATCAAAGATGTGATGCAACAAATGTACAATCGGGTTTTGAAGTATGTTAAAAACCGATTCGGTCAATTAATGTATGCTTTTAAATATAAATAAATAAATAAATATACCCGGACAAATTCACTCACGGTTAATTAGACCCAAACTAAGCTCTAAGCTTGTAATATGGAATCTAACTAACTGATACTATTACATATACATACACAAATACGTTATAAGAATATATAATTGACACCCAGACGTCGTCGCCAACAACTATATATTTTTATTATTAATTAAAATGCGATGTTTAAATGAGAAATTTGAATACGGTGTCGGTTGGTGACAAATTCGTGAAAATCCATTCTGTAGTTTAAGGTTAATTCATGCATAGCAGGCCAGACACCCAGAAGACTTTATTAAATGTGAAAATTACCAACTCTAACTCATAATATTGTCTTCCAAACTACACCAAATTAATATCATATTGACATCCGCAGGAAGCCTACAAAGCGATCGAGGACATCCACAACCTGATGAACATGTCTAAGAAGACACCGGTGGCCAAGACCATGGCCAACTACTACGGCAAGCTGGCGCTCGTGTTCTGGAAGGCTGGTCACTGCCTGTTCCATGCCGCGGCGCTGCTGAAGCTGTTCCAACTGAGCAGGGAAATGAAGAAGAATATCACTCAGGAAGAGTTGCAGAAGTAAGTGGATATTTAGGTTTAACTACCAGCGCCTTGCTGTTTTTCCTGCTCACTCAAAAGGGAATTTGCAAAATTCAACCCCTTACAGGGAACGGACACCCCCTTTACATGATACTAGCAGCGCTCCACGGTTTTACGTTGTGCCCGTTCCCGTGGGATTTTCGGGATTTTTTTATACATATAAACTTTCCTCTTAAATCACTATCTATTTTTTTTAAACCGCGTCAAAATCCGTGCAGTAGTTTGAGTTTATCGCGAACCGACAGACATACATATAATCGATAATCTTAATGCACCTGTTTAAATAGAAATCCATACCATTAACATAATATTAGTCTTACTAAATGATACATGTTATAAATTTTAGCCTCTGATTTAATCGGCCTGACAGCTCAATGGCTCAACAGCTGGCACCGTAAACTAGAGGTCCGAGGTTCGAATCCTGCCAAAGCCTCGAAACTATTTCATGTTTCATTATCAAAATAAGTCACTTTACTAGTGTTGACTAAGTTATTCATTCATTAAATCATTCATTGATGAAATGGACAAGTTACTGTAATTAGTATTGGTTCATAATGTTAGTAATATTAGTAAAATCCTCCGACATAAATCCCACTCGCGTCGTGTTGGTGGCGGCGAGTGGTAGGCCTCGGAGGGACAGCACGAGTCGGCTTGACGCGACAGCGCGTGCGCACCGCACGCGCTGTGTTAATTGAAGCCTGCACATTATTTATACACTAATTAATTTTAGTTAGTCCTTATTTTTTCCACCTATAATCATATTCAAAAAAGAATAAAGCTCAAATAAAAATCACATATTTATATGTATGATAAATTGCAATAAATAAAATACTTTTTAATCTCACACGATTTGCACTCTAAATGAAACGGGTCTGTATCGCGTTAGATAATTTAACGTATTTTACTAAAAAATGTACCCGACGTTTCGAGCGATTTACACCGCTCGTGGTCACGGGATGACTCACTCAATACTTAAAATTATCTAGTATAATGAGTGCAATAAATAAAACTTCTAAAATGAAAACTATGCAATTTAACAGGCATGTTTATTCGCGCCCTAACATTTATGTAAATCCAGACGGAGCCCCAATTAACTATGTCAATTAATATTAATTGAATGTCTTAAAAACAGTAAGTAAGGAGAGTATTAGCAGTACCCTGTAAGTCCCACCGGCCCGTGTCCCCCAGGATGGCGTGCCGCGTGCTGGTGGCGGTGCTGTCGGTGCCGCTGCCGTCGCTGCACCCCGAGTTCGACCGCTTCGTGGAGACGGACAAGAGCCCCGTGGAGAAGGCGCAGCGCCTCGCCGTGCTGCTGGGGCTCGCGCAGCCGCCCACGCGCGCCAACCTGCTCAAAGGTACCCTATACTTTACTACGCCCTGCGCGCTTCTTCTTCATCGAGTGGATGGTCAACCTGACCAATCCTCGTGTCAGAGTTATTGAGCCGCCAAAGGCCTCTGACATGGCTCATGTAACGACTACTATCCGTAGAAAGTAACCGGGACCGACGGCTTAACGTGCCTTCCGAAGCACGGAATCGGACATCATACACTTTTTTTTGCTACATTGCACCGTTTTTCAGATATTCGCGAAAAACACTTTTTTTTTACCTTTGACCTTGAATAAAAAAAATTCCATACACGGGAATGATGGGGAACTTTTACACATTGTTTATAATTATGTTTTGAACAATTTCACTGATTTTCAGCTTGTTGGGACTTTATGTAACCTCATTTTTTGGTTTAAATTGACCGGATTATAAGTAGCTTTATTAGTTACAGCTTTAATACTATGATGGATAGACTGTATTGTGATATCTTAGTAATATGTTATACCCCTCTTGATCAAATTAAGCTATCCTACCTAATCTCTTATCATTCTTTAATACATAAGTAACATATACACTTACATTAAGAACCAAATATTCAATCAAGTCATCCGATTATATCTAACAATTCTGTTGACTACGATATGAGCACTACACCCCGAGTACCCAGCCAGTAGTAACAGTGCTCGCCCGCAGACGTGGTGCGGCTGAACGTGGTGGGGCTGGCGTCGCCGCAGCTGCAGCAGCTGTACGGCTGGCTCGAGGTGGAGTTCGACCCGCTCTCCATCTGCCACAACGTGCACGGAGTCGTCAAGGCGCTGCAGGACGAACCTAGTAAGTACATCTATACTTATAATATTATAATGAGGTTAAATTTGTAAGTTTATTTGTTTGTATGTTCGAGGTAATCTCAGGAATTATCAGTCCGATTTGAATAATTCTTTTTGTAATAGATAGCCACATTCAACGGGATTCAATTCAACTGCAGAGTTTGTTTGTTTGTGTGAACGCTAATCTCGGGAACTACTGGTCCGATTTGAAAAAGTATTTTTGTAATGGATAGCCACATTCAACAGGAAGGTTATGGGCTATTTTTCATCCCGAAATTCCCACGGGAACGGGTGAAACGCGGGTAAAACCGCGGGGCGCTGCTAGTTAGTTATACATTTATTGTCTGTGTGATTGGGTTAAATAGATTTATTAAAATTTGATAATATATTCTTAATTCGTGCCCGTTCCCGTGGGAATTTCAGGAATTTTCATACATATAAACCTTCCTCTTGAATCACTATCTATCTATCTAAACCGCGTCAAAATCCGTACAGTAGTAGTATTTGAATTTATCGTGAACAGACAGACAAACAGACGTGGCCGGGGACTTTGTTTTATAATATGTAACTGATATATAAAATTCTTTCGATGTATGAAGTGAATCAATGTATGTATGTAGGGCCAATGTATGTATGTATGTATCTATCAGCTTGAAACATCACATCTCACAGAAGACGAGACTTTTTTTATGAGACAGTTATTTACTAAAGTTATCCGCAATATATAAAGTAAAACCCTCCGACATAAATCCCACTCGCGTCGTGTTGGTGGCGGCGAGTGGTAGGCCTCGGAGGGACAGCACGAGTCGGCTTGACGCGACAGCGCGTGCGCACCGCACGCGCTGTGTTAATTGAAGCCTGCACATTTTAATATAACAATAAAATACTATTTACATCGTACCCAGCTAGACCTTAATATATTTGCAATATTTTGAATTGAAACTACGTAAGGATACAATTCGCTTTTATTTTACATTTTTATCGGCCCCTTTACTTAAGAAACCAGTATATTTGCAATAATTAATAGAAACTGCAATAGATCTGACTTGGAAATTATCTGTATTAGTCGTCTTAACTTCATTCAATATTGTCCAAACTATTTAAAGTTCAGTTTGTCAATTTAAACATGCTATTCTTGTTTATAAAACTTGTTGGTTCCTTTTCAATTTCGTCGATTACCGATCATCGTCTAAATTGATTCACTTGATCGCGGTGACAGGTGATTGTCGGTTTTTCTTCGTGGTTTTTCGGGTTCCCATCAAAGGGAGGACGCGTGTAGATTATTGAATGAATGATCGGTGATCGTTTGCATACTTGCACGATGGTCGTGACGATCACATGACATGACCATCGGCAATGTAGATAATGCTTTAGATAGAAGGGTAATTTTCAATGGCATATTCTAACATTTCTACGTAATTTATCAACAAAAACATTTCTCTCTATAAGACCTTCTTTGCTTACTTCAACATCATAACTACTTCACCCCTAAATAGCCCATTCTATTCCCTCAGACTCGCCCCTCGCCCAGTACACGGCAGCGCTGACTGACGTAGCGCTCGTGCGTCTCATCCGTCAAGTGGCGCAGTGCTACGCGTGCGTGCAGTTCTCGCGGCTGCTCGAGTTGGCGGGCACTGACGACCTGTTCCACCTCGAGAGACTGCTGGTGGACTGTGTCAGACATAATGATATGCAGATCAGAGTCGATCATGCTAACAAGTAAGTGTGTAGTTTGTAAAATATACTAGCAGACCCAGCAAACGCTTTTTTGCCATATAAAAATTAAGGGATGGACCACTATAACTACTATAAATTGAGATGTAAGCTATCCTATTTTTCGAGATGGATCAAATTGCACACGGTGTGCAAATCACATTCAAAATCGGTTCAGTAGTTTAGGAGTCCATCACGGGCAAACACGTGACACGTAATCTATTTATATAAAATTCAAAGTACCCTGACTGACTGACTGATAATCAACGCACAGCCTCAACCGCTACACCTAGAAACATGAAATTTGGCAGGAAGGTTCTTCAAGTGAAGTAAGTGCACACTAAGAAAGGATTTTCGAAAATTCCTAAGGCATTCCTAATTCCGAAGGCTCAACGCGGGCAAAGCCGCGGGGCGCTGCTAGTTTTTATATATAAAAATGTTATACTCATCTGTGTATAAAAGTAAACAAGGCGTTTAAAATTGCTGCGTCGATAACGAACGTGATTTAAAAGCTGACCTATCGAATAAGCTAATCTATTAGCAGTGGTTCAATCTGCTTCGTACTCGTTCCCTTTGGTAATTTCGGGATAAAACATAGCCTTTTCCTATGTATATTTCCTATCTGTACCAAATTTTGTGGTTTAGGCGTGAAAGCATAAAAGAAAAAGTTACTTTCGCATTTATAACAAGTAAGAACGTTATTTTGCCTCATCAAGAAACTGTTAATGCATGACTTTGTAAAGACAATGACTTCATTTCATAAAATTTTTAGGAATTTCTTCTGTTAAATTTCATCTTTTATTAACCATTTCTTTATTCTAGGTGCGTCCACTTCGGCGTGGAAGCGGGTGGCGGTGAATGGTGTTCGTCCGCTGATGAAGCTTGCGGCGGCGCCATACTGCAAGCCACGCCGGCTGAACAAGTTAGTATTTATACCTTGTTATGTGAGCAAGTCACAAAGATTTTGTTACAAGTAATTGAAATTAACAGTGCGACAGATGCATATTGTTGTTCTTTGTCTGGTTTTATGGTTAAGAAGTAGTCACTCTGAAATAAGCTTTTGTCTAAAGTGGTCTGGGAAATTTAAAGATTATGTCAAACAGATAAGAATACCAAATTCTGTGAACAAGATTCATTTATTTCTGTTTTTTGTTATTTTACCATCAATTTTTTAGTATCTACATCATAAAAACTCATAATTATAAATTTTATTTTTGAACACAAATCTTACCAAAATAATTTAAATTGATATAACTAGTACTAGAATGTTTGTTGTCCCGTGATATAATGAATGTATACTTCAGGTGCGGTCGCAGCTGGTGGTGGCGGCGGGCGTGCTGTCGGCGGCGGTGGCGACGCTGTTCCCGGCGCGGCGGCGCGGCGAGGCGGAGCGCGCGCGCCTGCAGATGGTGCAGCACTACCACGAGAACAAGCACGCCGAGCACCACCGCGTGCTGCAGCGCCACAAGATCATCGAGGAGCGCAAGGAGTACATCGAGCGGCTCAACACCGTGCGCGAGGAGGAGGAGCTGCGGTCAGTCTCCACCGCCGACTTCCCGATCAATGTGGCTATCTATTACTAAAATAAACATCCGAATCGGATTGGTTAGAATGCTAGCAGTGTCTGTGGGGGACAAAAAGTACCCTATAGCCTTCCCGTTGAATGTGGCTGTCCGTTACAAAAAGAATCATCCAAATCGGATTGAGAGTTTCCGAGATAAGCTCGTTCAAACAAACAAAAATCATACTCTTTAGCGTTATTATATTTGTATAATGTTTTTGACTGAAAGAATAATAACATCCAATCAAGTCCACTAGCTTTCGCATTTATAATATTGTACTATAATAGTGAACTAGTACAAAGATTAGTAGTAGAGCATAAATCCAAACACAAACCATAGAGCTTAGTTTGTATCTTGCAAACCATCACTTCATTAGTCCTGTACACATTAAGTTACTTATTTATCTACTCCTCACCCACAGCCGCCAAGAAGAGCTAGTCCGTCAAGCGGCCGTAGCGGAGGCGAGACGTCAGGAAGCGGAGAGGGAGGAGAGAGAGAAGAGGCGCGCCGAGTCCGAGCTCGCCGCCATGAAGGAGAGGCATCTGCGCGAGAGGATGCATCACATCTCGCAGACCGCGCACGGGCAGAAGATGCTGCAGAAACTGGACGAGGAGGTGAGACAGGAAGGGACAGAAAGATTGAGATACACAAACTCGTAGTCGTGTACTTCTTCGCCTCGGTGGTCTAGTGGTATGTGCACCCGCCTGCCAAGACTGAGGTCCCGGGTTCAATTCCCGTGTCGAGCAAAACATCTTTCCTAAGTTTGACTCGAGTTTAAGATCGCCAACCTGCATTAGACAAGCGTGTAGATAACGCTACCTCCTCGTTGTACTGATATCTTCAGTGAGATGAGAGGCCTTTGCCCATCAGTGGGACATTACAGGCTAATACTTATACTTTTTTTTACCCTGGGGTTGTGAGTTTGTGTGTGTCATACAGATTAGAAACATTTGGCGAAGTGAACAGCCAGTCGCAAAATACAAAAAATACTCGACAGCCGTATTCAACCCTAATTATATCATTATAAGGCTACTTACTACGCACTATTAAAATGTCCTTTATGCCAAAAAACTGTCTACTTGTTTACGAATATACAAATCGACGGCTAATACCTGACTACTTGTCTAGGAATATACAAATCAACGGCTAATACCTGACTACTTGTCTAGGAATATACAAATCGACGGCACACTTATTTGTTCTAACAGGACCTCAAGAAAATGGACGCCGAGGCGATCGCCCAACGCGAGGCTGAGGAGCTGATGAAAGAACGCCGCGAGCTGCAGATGCGTCTCAAATCACAGGAGAAGAAGGCACGTTGTTACTTTATTTTGCGTAGAAAAGACTTATTTTCCCTAGATTTCCATTTTACCTATTATTATATTCCGGGTTCATTCCCGGTGGGGACAATATCTATAATACAATATTATAACTGCCCTTTAGTTAGGGCATTGCAGGCTGAATCACCTGATTGTCCGAAAAGTAAGATGATTCCGTGCATCCGAGGGCACGTTAAGCCGTCGGTCCCGGTTACTTTCTACGGATAGTAGTCGTTACATGAGCCATGTCAGAGGCCTTTGGCGGCTCAATAACTGACACCAGGATTGGTCAGGTTGACCGTCCACTCGATGCATACATACAGGAGCCATATGTAACAACTACTATCCGTAGAAACACACACACACCCTAACTGTTAAATAAATACTTAATAATGTATATATTGTATATAGGTGGACTACTTCGAGCGAGCCAAGCGTTTGGAAGAGATTCCTTTACTGCAGAAGAGTCTGGAGGAGAAACAAGTTCAGGATAAGGCGTTCTGGGAGCAACAGGAGAAGGAACGCATTCAACAACTTATCGGTATGCCGTGATGTTGAATTAAACTACGTTTATAGATTCACTTCGCTTTTATATTACTTTTTTTGTCCGACGTTTCGGTCTGTATGTTATTCTAAACTAAAAGTTTCTTTCTCTGCTAGTTCTGTTTTCCACTCTTATACATTAAAACAGTAACATACATCCTCACAAACTCCCGCATAAAGTTTTCCAAACCATTTTACCACTCATCGCCTTTATTCTATTGTATTTGCGTTATTAGTCATAAGGTTTACCAAACCATGTGCTTGACCTATAACCCGTGAATTCCCAGAGGCCCGCAGCCGCGACGTGTCGACGAGCACGCGCCTGTCGCGCATGACGGGCGAGCGGGAAGTGTTCGTCGCGCGGCTGCGCACGGAGCGCGGCCACGCGCACGACCAGCGCCTCGCCGCCTTCAAGGAGAAGCTCGCGCACGAGCGGGAGAAGAGGCGGCACGAGAGGAAGCTGCAGCGCGTCGAGAACAGGAAGCAGGAGGTACCTACATATGTTGTTATTTATTACTGTGCTAAATGCACCGCGGTTTTATCCGCACTGTGCCTGTTCCCGATTGAATTTCCGGATGAAAAATAGTGGCTATCTATTGCAAAAAGATTTATTCAAATCTAATTGGTAATTAGCGCGTTCAAACAAACAAAATATCTAACTTTTCAGCCCACGTGGCGTTGTTTTACTAAACGTTGTTATCTCAATGCGATTGTTATGCAACGAGCAGCTTGGTAGTATTCGGATAGGCGGCTGATAGTGGCATTTCAATCTGAGCGCTACCGTGCTTCGGAGGATACTTATTACTATCGGTCCCGGTTGTTTCAATGGATGACCATGTCGACCATGTCGAAGGTCGGTCGACTCGAACTTACTTACTTTACTAAAAAATAAAAATTAATATCATAAAAAAATTATGCTATTTAATTTTCAATTTTCCCCACAACAGTACGCACAAATGTTGGCTGAGAAGCGTCGCGCTGAAGAGCGCGCGGCCGAAGAAGCGAAGCGACTGAAGGAAGAAGAGGAGAAGAGAGAGAAGGAGGAGAGAGACCGCAAGCAGCAGGAGGAGCTCGCCGCCATCCGGGAGAAGAAAGAAAGGTTAGTAAGAGAAGTGTTCTACTGCTGGGCAAAGGCCTCTCATCTCACTGAATATGTTAGTACTAAGATTAGAACTTTGTGATGTATGTATATACTAACTTCGATTAGATTAGTGGTATCCCTGGTGTCTGAAGTTTATAGATCGCCTAAACTGAAAATGGAAATACGTGCGTCAGTCCATGGAAATATTGAGCTTTATCATATTATAAGATTTTGAAATTGTCTTTGATATGTTTAGAAGACATTGTTTATGTTTTAATATGATACGACGCTTAAAATTGTCGTGGCCGAATGTACTTCTTTTTATTCAAAAACTACCCAATACTCGTATAATATTTAATCATACCTTCATTCCGCAGAGAACACCAAGAGATGTTAGCGCGTTTCGAAGCCAAGGCGCGCGCTAAAGAAGCTGAAGTTCAGCGGAAACTGGAAGAACAGCGCGCCGCGGCCGCTTCCTCGTCATCCTGGAGGCGCGGCGGAGAGCGGGGCGCGGAGCGGGGACCGGAGCGGGCGCCGGAGCGGGCGGCTGAGCGCGCGCCCGAGCGGGAGCGGGCGCCGGAGCGGGGAGCGGAGCGCGCCGCCGAGCGGGACGACGCGTGGCGCGCCGAGCGGGACCACGCGCCCGACACGCCCGCCAAGGAGCCGTGGCGAGCCAGTCAGTATACCTATCTCTACAGTAATTAAATCTCCATCTGCGTTTTCACTTAGTATCCATTAGTTACCTATCTGTACAGTAATGAAATCTCCATCTGCGTTTTCACTTAGTATCCATTAGTTACCTATCTGTACAGTAATGAAATCTCCATCTGCGTTTTCACTTAGTATCCATTAGTTACCTATCTGTACAGTAATGAAATCTCCATCTACGTTTTCACTTAGTATCCATTAGGTTAGCGTTTAGTTAAGCGATGTTAGTTCATTGCGATTGTAAAGCAACTTCATTGTAATTGCAGGTCGCGTCCGCCCCGCATCACCGGAGCGTCGGCGCGAGGAGCGCCCGCCGCCGCGCGACGACAAGCCTAGAGAGGACAGGTACATACATTACAATACTGTACGAGGACGTGTAATTTGTATGTGAGAAGAGGTGCGTTACAAAGAGATATTGACCTGAAACGCATTGTGATTGGGCAATTGAAATTCTCGCCGCGCGACTTAAATGGAAACACACCTTAATAACTACAAAAATGGCTTCTTATTATCTAAACTCGATGTCTATACTTACCCATACTGACCTATTTATAGTAACCCTATAACTAAATTGTTTGGAATAGGGCCTGCTATTTTGAGTATACTTTATCAATTAACATACCCAATTTTTCTACCCAGACGTGAAGACCGCCCGCCGCTCCGTGACGAGCGCCCAGTGCGTGACGAGAGACCGCGCGATGACCGCCCCGCCAGAGATGACCGCCGGGATGACCGCCCGAGGGAGGAGACGTCGGCGTGGCGCAGCGCCCGGCCCAGGGACGAACCAGAACGGGAGAGGTAAATTATAATAATACTAGCAGCGCCCCGCGGGTTTACCCGCATTGTACCCGATTCTATGGGAATTCCGGGATGTAAAATAGCCTATAACCTTCCCGTTGAATGTGGCTATCCATCACAAAAATAATTATTCAAATCGGATGGGTAGTTTCCGAGATTAAAGAGGAAGGTTATACTGTATTTTTATACCGAAATGCCTATAGAAAGTGGCACGGGGACTCTTTACAATATTAGTTTGGTATAGATAGATGTACTTACCTTTTTATGTTTGTCTCTACATTACGATGTATTGTTGCAGGCCGCGCTACGGCGGTCGCTCGAGCGGCGGCCCCGACAGCGGCGGCAGCTGGCGCCGCGGTCCCGCCGACCCGCCGCCCGCGCCCACTGTAAGTAAACAAACATACATATTACATACTAGCCTAGCAATCCCTATGAACCCGGTGCCCGATCCCGTGGGAATTTCTGAATTAAAAGTAGCCTAATACTTGTAGCTCGCGGTCTTGTACCCGTTCTAGCAAGAGTTTCTGGATAAACATCCCAAATGTTATTTTGATGTATAATATCTTTAACATTATTACAGGAACGCGCCGCGGCTTGGCGTAAAGACGCTCCTAGAGACCGAGAGCGCGGCGAATTCACTCGCGACACTCGTGACACACGCGACACCAGAGACTCTCGCGACACTCGGGACAGGCGTGACTTCCGCAGAGATGACAGAGATGGGCCAAGGAGAGACGATAGAGATGGCCCCAGGAGAGACGATAGAGACGGGCCGCGACGGGACGATAGGGATGCACCGAGACGGGACGAAAGGCGTCCGCCGCCCGCCAGGCGTGATGAGAAACGTGAGTATATATTGGAATAAACATGACTTTTAGTACCTATACGCACTGTCGACTAGTCGCCGGCGACTCAGTCGCTCGGGCGACCAAAACATAGGGCGAGTCGCCTGGGCGACCGACGACCAAGTGCGTAACCACCTATTTAAACTGTAGTAAGTCACAGTCGACAGTTGGTATAGGTACTTAATAAGGTAGTGTCGGGGTAATGCTTTAAGAAGACTTCTTTATGTGTCACTGGCACTAAATCAAACCAGCCCAGAACTGCATCGTCTGTAACCCTGTTGAAGTCGTATGTACATCTAACGGGCATAGAGAGCAAGCAGGTCAGCAAGACCGAGTATGTAGTGTTCGAGTAGGTTAGTGGCCAACCCTGGCGTCGGAAGGTATCAGACCGCCTAAAGGCCTCCGACATGGTCTAAAGTTTGAAACAACCGAGACCCATAATTCAACGTGCTCTCCGATCTTGGTAGATACCATCACTATGTTACGTTGCTATGCTAAGTTTGATGTGATTTGTGAATATTAAGTGTAGCATATCAGTGGGATAACAGGCCTTTGCCCAGCAGTGGGACATTACAGGCTAATACTAGCATAGCATAGCCCTGATGAAGACAACCTCATATTACCCATGGCCTCATCAGACAGAACGCTGGTATTTTGCCTATAGCTTTCTAAATGCAGGCTTAGATCCTACGATATGTATTTTAATCAGTGACACCGTGCTTCGGAGGGCACGTTAAGCTTTCGGTCCCGGTTCTTTCAATCTTAACACCATGTCGGAGGCCTCGAAATGAATCAATGAATCGGTAATCACCAAAATGTTTTAAACTAAACATCTTTTCGTTACAGCCCGCGACCCCGACGGTGACGACTGGCAGCCTGTCACGAGGCGTTAATACACACTTATTGATTATAATCACCTATATTATATGCACTCAGGCTAGATATTATAGGGAACTATTGGGATGGCCTGCCTTTTACACAAGAAACTTCATTTCAAACAATATTTATAACTAACCTGCAGTTAAAAGTGTAATAGAGAATTTTATATGTACTATTGGTTTTCAATAAAGAAGTTCTCATTTCACCAATTTTTTGTCAAGATTACAAATCCCTTTATATTACTAGTTGTTCCCGTGGTTGCAACCGCATTCCTGAGGGAATTTCGTGGTTATTCCTGTATTCGGGACTGAGATTCTAAAACTAATATATTTATATCTGTTCAGCCGATTTGAGTTATAATGGTGTAACTAACATCGTTTATAACTTTTTGATTTTGACCAGTGGTTTGCCATGCCAGATAAACATATTAAACATATATCTATCCAAGTGCAAAATATATAAATGTAATCATTAATTATCATATAAACATACATACAAAACATAGTGCCTGTAATCTACATTTTATACATACAAAATGCTATTCATACATTTTTGAAATTTGATTTTCATGTAGTCGCGATTGGTTTAAGATTATTAAAGTATTTATATCTATATAGAAACTTTTTATCTAAAAAAAGGTTTTTAAAGACAAGCTTTTATGTATATCTTCTATAGTGCTTTCAAACTTAATGTTTGTTAAAGCTCAATCAAAGATCGGAGAAGTTATTTAACTTAAAATATCTAATGAAAGCTTGTCGCTTTGTTGATTTCAGACTAAAATGAATTTATAGGTATGTAATTACATTTCGTTATTAAAATATTACTATCATATTGTTATCGTTTCCAATATGCCAATAAAAAATTAGTATGAAATTTCTTCAAAGAAAACCTTTTTAACCAACTTCAAAAAAGGAGCAGGTTCTCAATTCGGTTACTGTCAGTGATGATAATTTCTGTATTTAAAAGTACGTTTCTGCTTTACTATGTAAACTGCGAATATAAACCTTATATTAACGGTATATGGGTCATTTTTACGCATTTTGTGTACTACCTTGTCTCTTTCTTTATATTTTGGCGGTGTAATCATTATTGTAGCTAGAATTTACTTGTTCTAATAAATGATGATATCTATCAATTTTGTTGTTTTATTCACCTGCCTAAGTGTAGGGCCACATCTGCGGAACGTACGGCGCCGAACCTTCCGCTAAATACGCTCGTAGTGTATTTCAAGTTATCTATGACACATCAATACGCGGCGTAATTTCGACTGATGTGTCATAGAGCGGAAGGTTCGGCGCCGTAAGTTCGCAGATGTGGCGCTACACTATGAAAGAAGAAACCCCTGTACATATCTATACTAATATTATAAAGCTGAAGAGTTTGTTTTGTTTGTTTGTTTGTTTGTTTGTTTGTTTGTTTGTTTGTTTAAACGCGCTAATCTCAGAAACTACTGAACCGATTTGAATAATTCTTTCACTGTTAGATAGTCTATTTATCGAGGAAGGCTATAGGCTACATTTTATCCCGAAATTCCCACGGGCACGGGCACAACGCGGGTAAAACCGCGGGGCGCTGCTAGTACAAAATACAACCCGTATACAAAATGAACGGGCGCGACCTCGCTAAGGAAAATAACGTATCATTAAAATGTTCACACTCGCGTCATCTATTGGATCGCGGGTGGAAGCACCCACGGAACAGCTAGTATTGCTACAGCTAAATTGTTGCTCAGCGCATTAAAGATTTATTATATTAGTTGGGTTCTAAAATGCAATGCAAGATTGAACGAAATGTGGCACTCGTAAAGTCGTAACTACAGATCTTCACACCATTCACCATCGCCAACAAGTTCAATCAATGGAAATTAAACCACAGGCCGTCGATAGCTTTATTAATATAATCTTCGATCAACAAAACCCAACTAGATATCGGGTCACGTACAAAATCAAAGCTAAATACTGTCCGCGTGGATGACGTGTGACAGCTTATTTTGTTTACTACCAAACTGAAACAAAAGTTTTAAAACAGTTCGAAGTTCAACCTAATTACAACCATGACACCTAGCAATAAAGTAGCAAATCTTATGAATAAATTAAGTGAGAATAACGCCTCACTTTTCAAATGAGGCGTTATTCACCGAGGCGTATTTTTTGCGCCGACCCGACAT
This sequence comes from Cyclophora albipunctata, assembly GCA_963082685.1. Taxonomy (NCBI): domain Eukaryota; kingdom Metazoa; phylum Arthropoda; class Insecta; order Lepidoptera; family Geometridae; genus Cyclophora; species Cyclophora albipunctata. The sequence continues at coordinate 6,577,147 of OY720133.1, forward strand.
CTAGTTGTGTATTGTTGATCGAAGAATATAATTAAAATCTTCACTACTATACTGAAACATCAGGTATAAAGATTTTCAAAGGAAATGAGTTATTTTGTAGCATCCGTGAGTAGATGAACTTAATCTGCAGGTAATTGTTTAACGATCAAGGATATTTTCATCTCATTAGTTTAATTTGTTTATGTTTGAGATAAAGGTGAACCGTTCCCACAGTTGGGATTAAAAGTAAGTTAAGATTAGAATGTATAATTTTACTAGCTGTCCCGGCAAACGTTGTTTTGCTATAGACAAAATTAGGGGTGGACTACTTAACATTTAGGGGATGTATAGATTGTTGTCCGATTCTCAGACCTACCCTGCACATAAAATTTCATGAAAATCGGTCAAGCCGTTTCGGAGGAGTTTAACTCCAAACACCGCGACACGAGAATTTTATATATTAGACTAGCTGCGCCCCGCGGTTTCACCCGCGTTGTACCCGTTCCCGCGGGAATTTCGGGATGAAAAATAGACGTTGGCCGATTCTCAGACCTACTCAATATGCTCACAAAATTTCATGAGAATCGGTCGAGCCGTTTCGGAGGAGTTTAACTCCAAACACCGCGACACGAGAATTTTATATATTAGATTTATTGAAAGAACTTATTTTTTTATACCTATATTCTAGTCTAGACTATAATGGATCTAGCTAGGTTGTTAAACTAAGATAAGTAGTTTCAAACGGTTGGTTACCGTAACATTCGTTCGTTAAAAAGTCCACGACGACGTACGCTGTTAATAAATGTAAGTAAAAAACAAAGGGTCGTTTCATAACTTAAATGACAGTCTGTTAAAGTTATTCGGTCAGCAGAAAGCCACGATTATTCATTTGCTTTATGTCTGTTGAGACTAGCGTTTTGTGTTAACTTTTACTAGTGCGTGAACGTAAGCTGAGGCAACTCGCTTAAGATACATCCACACCCAATAAAAATCCTAAAAGCTACTCAAATCCGAAACTACTTACCTACTAAATGGTATATGCATCTCAATATTTTGTAAATCAAGTGATTCACAATGGAATCGACAATCGTTTTGGATTTGTGTGGTTCAATATCACAATACGCGCGACAAATAACCATAACAATATGTTTAAGCCCGGTTTCCACTGCAAGCGGAGCGGGCTCATTAATGACTCCGTTTAATTACCATTGCGTTACTGGTATAGACGCATAACACCTCAGTCTTAACAAAAACACGCAATGGGCAGCCAAACGGAGTCATGGGTCCGTTCCGCTCGCAGTGGAAACCGGGCTTTAGGGTGCGTTTTCATTAGCGGAGCGGAGCTGTGCTGAGTTCAACTGACCAATCAGAATGCATTATGAATAGATTTTGACAATGTCAATGCGTTGATTGACCAAGAAGTTCGATGCGTCGACACGTAACGTGCAGCATGATGCGTGGCAGTGTGTAATCGTATTAGAGTTTGACCAATAATACAAGATTCGACATACAAATACCTACAGTCTTTTCCATAAACGCACTTTAACTATAACATACTGCTATAAAGCGTTATGTCTTTGCTCTTTGTAAAATAGCGTATGTCGGAAAGGGAAATACCATTTCACAGCTAAAATGCTAATTAATTTTAGCTATCTAATGGTTAAAAACGTATCTTAATAAAGAGTTGGTAGTTCTATTGAGAGTTAGTAGATCGATCGAATTCGGTTCTTCTCGGTTAGAAAAGTGATACCAAAATATTTTTTAGCATTTTTACCCAAAAAATAGTAGCCTCTATACCTTGAGTAATAATTTAATAATAACATCTTGCTAAAGTTTACGATTTCTCCACATTAAACAGTATCAATTAAATACAACGACTTTTCTAGAACGGAAACACACACTTAACTTTATAGCTGTTTATTCACTCTATGGCAGAAATACACCACCACAATTATTCATCGAAGATTACGGCTTTTAGTTTAGGCGTTTGCGAATAGTGCAGCGGTATCTAACTACTATAGCGGGGGTACCACGGTGCAAGAACGACAACGACGAAACGAGATTTTTATATAGAGGTAAGGTAGGTAGGTAGGAGGTATATGAGCTCTTGCCTCTTTTAAGCTTATACTTTTTTATTGGGTATAAAATGCCACAATTTCAGCAAATGCTGTTTCAATGTCAAGGATTAATACTATGGATAAATATTGTAATGTCTCCTTTCTACAAAATATACCTACTATACTCTACTATTTATGGAACCTCTACTATCCCTTAATGTTACAAAGTTATGGGAAGCCCTTTAAACTGAAAGAGTTTAGCAATCGTTACAGAAAGTGTATAAATAAACTCATATTTTCTATTTGAGGTTTGAAAAATATTGAAAAATCACGAATTCAAAATCTATGATGCTTCTTGAAGTCTGTCTCAACTGTAAACAACTCGAGCTAGACTAAGCACTTGTTTCATCGCTAATAGTTGTGTTAATTTTCCGTGACAATTTGTACACCCTATTATGTATTTGGGTTAATACAAAATTAATCGCTCTTCTGCCTCGCTTATGTCATTTACAATTTAACAAAGGTATGAGGCAAAATAGTTTGAAGTAGACTAAAAAGTCGCAACGCGGCGGTCACATAATGGCATAATAACAACGGCCAATGGCGGGAGCGCGTGAAAGTTTTTTTTTTTCAAACCTTGCGGCTGCAGTCACCGCCTCGCTCGCGCCGTGCAGCCACGCGCGTTCGAAAACCGAATTAAAAAAATAAAAACCGGTCAAATCCACAGTTTAAAAATAAATAACGAAATTCTTAAATAGAAAGTGATTTGTGTTTTAATGAACTATTGAGGGATTAAATATTTTGCCGTGAATTATGAACGTGAGTATTTTCGCACGATATCTACTCTTTTGAAAGTTATGCCCTCTGTTTTTAAGTTCGTTGCGATTTCGTTTATCGTTGTGTTGACAAAGGATATAAAGTAGATCGGATCCGGTTTGGACCTCATTACTCTTGGGTTGTTGTTTTTTTTAAATAACTCGTTATTTAAGTTATTAACCCTTAACTAGCCAACCAGTTAGAAACGGGAAGTTGCGAATATTAATTTTCTAAATTAATTTACTACTCGATAGTCGAACTTTTATTTGATTTTAATTGTTTCCTTTTCATTTGTTGCTTGTGTACCTATGTTAATGTGGAGTGTAATTAATAATTTATCTAACTATCTGTCTTTTTAAATTTCTCAATGGAATCATAATAATTTGTAAACATATTTTGTCTGTCAAAAATATTGAGAATTAAAAAATGACTTTAAATTCGTTACCAAATCAACCCTTTGACGTAACATCCCTCCCTAACCAAGATTGAATTCTAATTTTACCTTTAACCAAAAATGGCTTAATAATAAATAAAACATATACAAGTACCCCTTCAAATGCCATTTATTACATTATAAAAATGCCTATTAGATATCGTATTTCCGTGCAAACGTCCTTAGGTAGGGACTACATTCTTGTTCATTTGAGGTCGTTGTAGAAAGTAGATTGAACTAGTACTAACAACTGACACTAACATAAAGTACGATATTTTCTACTTTATCACCGACTTCAAATAAGGAGGTTTCTAAATTCGACCAAAAAAGCATAGGTTTTATAACCGACTTCAAAAAAAGGAGGTTTCTAAATTCGACCAAAAAAGCATAGGTATATAACCTATGCTTCTTTTGTTGTTAAGATACTTTTTAAACTCCTGACGCAAAAGTTTATTTGGCGTGTCTGCCGGTCTCAGCCGCCCATTAAATCGTCAATTAACAAATTAACGTATTTTTTCTTATATTATAATCTCAAAATCAATCAAGGAGGCAAGACATCTACCGAATAAAAAGACAAAGTCAAATTTTAATCTACTTTTTTGATAACATTTTCGTCTATCTGTCTGTTCCGGCTAATCTCTGAATTGCAGGACCGATTTTGACGGACTTTTACTGGCAGGTAGCTTATGTAGGTAATAAGGAGTAACATAGACTACTTTTCTAAAAATCCAAAATCCCAAACGAAGTCGCGGGACACACACAGCTAGTGATAAAATAAAAGTCGTTTAATTTCCTTTCCGTATCACGAAGAAAAGTAATTATGTACACAAACATAAAACAATTACAAGTTTACTCAGTAACATTGTACTAACCACTGTCTGTTTTCAGAGAAAACTTTGTTTTGTAAACATCGTGCTCTTGCGTGTTTTGTTTTCAGCTGGCATTCTAGGGATATCGTCGTATCTGACGCATTACGTGTAAAAATACTAACTGCCGTACTCATAAATGTCCATTAATCGACACTTAATTAATTGTCGTAATTTTTAATACTTTACATGTCAAAATCACTCATTAAAACTCTATATATATTAGGTAAGATTTTTGAGACTGACGTTTCTGAGTACGGGCGTAAGTAATTCATATTTTAAATTTAGGGTAAATCAGTGAAAAACTCTAATTTTAAATATTTCACCAATCAACACACAGTCTTTATTATATCCTACTAGCCACGCCGCGGTTTTTCCCGCGTTGTGCAAGTTCCCGCGGAAATTTGGGATAAAAAAATCCCATGTGTTATTCTGATCTACCTATAACCTATATTACTGTAAATCCGTTCAGTAGATTTTTCGTATATATACATACATACATTCATCCATCCTCACCAACTTTCGCATTTATAATATAGGTATGTAGGAAGGATGGAAAATATTGAGGCCAATATATAATGTAGCATACATACAATAACGTAGGTGCAATTTAGACAACAAAAATATGCACTTACTTCCTTCATAAAATTCCCAACAAATATGTTTCATAAACAATAAATTATTTTGCAATAAACAAAGTATGTTTTCCTTTTAAATATTTGACGTGACGTTATTTAAAGGAACATACACACTTTCCTGCTACGCAACCGTTTCGTCGCCTGTGGCTACGAAAAGGGGAAAAGATAATACTTTTACCGGTTAAGGGTTAGGTTAGGTTAGACAAATAGTCATTAGAAAATAACCGCTTTTGGATCGCAGGATTTAGGTCATGTTGAAAAAAAAAATATTATAACCTACCTATTAGTTTTTTATAACCCACTAGCAGTGCCCCGCGGATTTACCCGCGTCGTGCCCGTTCCCGTGGGAATTTTTATACATATAAACCTTTCTCTTGAATCACTCTATCTATTAAAAATAACCGCGTCAAAATCCGTTGTGAAGTTTTAAAGATCTAGGCATACAAGAGGACAGACAGACAGCGGAAATCGACTTTGTTTTATACTATGTATGTAGTGATTTAGCTAGTACACACGTCACCAACCACCAATACACAGCTTGTTAAAAAAAACAACGGGTTGCACTCCAGGAGTGCCGGCAGAAGTGAAAACTTGAATATTAACGTCGATCAGGTCACGTGACACCGTGGTAGGTAGGTAACATTTTTTATCCATAAAAAGTGCATAACACCGCTAAAGAAGTTTTCACTTCAAATAAAACTACCAATAGCATAAAGAGAATTCCTAAATCACTACATAGTATAAAATAAAGTCGTCACTTTTTCGTGTCTGTCACACTGTTTGTCTGTCTGTATGCTTAAATCTTTAAAATTACGCAACGGATTTTGATGCGGTTTTTTGTAATAGGTAGAGTGATTTAAGAGGAAGGTTTTTATGTAAAAAAATTCCCGAAATTCCCACGGGAACGGGCACAACGCGGGTAAAACCGCGGGGCGCTGCTAGTCAGGTATATATAAAAAACTGAATCTTTTTCGTAGTAATGGTATTAAGAGTTCAGATCACACTTCTTTGTGGTTCAGGTCCTCAGTTATGACTGGTCATACTGACTCACCAGACCATCTACTGATATTCGGAAGTACGACGGTCAGAGTTGAATCATACGTTTGGAATTAAAGACGAACATTACGATAATATTATTTGTTATGCTATTTATATATGTGATGTAGATAATTATAATATAATATAATATACCCGGACAAATGGACCCACGGTTAATCAGACCCAAACATTTTATATCTAACGTTTCGGCCCCTTTACAGAAACCGTGGTCACACGTGTGACACTTTTACAAGCCCGTTGACACAGTGGCAGTGAGAGCGCTGTGTCGGGGGTTGTGGGTTCGATTCCCGCCCGGAGTCAACAATATGTGAAGACAAAGTTGTTGGCGACGACGCCGAACGTCTGGGTGGCAATTATAAACTCTTATAAAGTATTTATTATGTATGTACATATGTATATGTAGTAGTATCAGTTAAATTATATATACAAGTATAGAGCTTAGTTTGGGTCTAATTAAACGTGTGTGAATTTGTGCGGGTAAAAAAAAAGTTTATGTCACTAAAAGCCTCTTTTGAAGTAATAATTGGTCGATAGTCACTTTGATAAAGATCTAAATCATGAGAATTCAATACATTTCAAATCAACGTTAGATTATTTTAGTCTTCTATCTTTTTATCAAATAATTTCACAACGTTTCCGTATAAATGTCACGTAGAATGATTACGGCTGCATGTAAACAGTGGCATAATGTAAGAAAGTAAAGACTACGTTATGCAAACTCTTTAATTAATTAAAAACAATTAACTGACGGGTCTGTTGATTTATTCAGGTATTCGCTGTACTGTTAGATATTCTGTGGAAGTGTTCGTCTGCTGAATTTATCGGTTTTTGCGTATTATTGAAGTATTTATAAACGCAGATTATAGAAAAAAGGTTTTGTAATTTTTTTCTGGATCCTTGCAAACGTCTGATTATTTATAAAATATTGAATTTAAAAGTACTTTAACTCAGAAACCGGGATCTCAGAAACGGGATAAAACTTAACCCTGTACTGCGAAATGAAACAAAAGTTGTGTTGCTAAATTCGGCAATAACCGTGCGTTAACAAATGGAAGGTCAGACGAAATCGTGACATTTTAAATTGTTTTTTGTTTGTTTAAACGTTGGCAGTTGTAAATTTATAAGCAAAATGGCACACATACAAATATTTATGTCTGTCCTTTTGGCAAGAGGTTTACGTCTATGCGTGGCAATAGACAAGAGAATCTAGAGGGACCGCTTCCCTTTGCTCTCCACTCCATAGAAGATTGAATGGGTGTACTATTTTTCTCTTTTTTGTGTCGGGGTTTAAAAAGGGGCCAAGTTAAAGGCTTAATTTTCTTTTTATATAAGAATACACAAGGAAAGGCTCTATCAAACGAAATCTATATTAATACGAGCTGCGCCCCGCGGTTTCACCCACGTTGTAAAAATAGATGTTATCCGATTCTCAGACCTACCCGATATGCAAACAAAATTTCATGAGAATCGGTCGAGCTGTTTCAGAGGAGTTCAACCACGCACCCCGTGACACGAGAATTTTATATATTAGAAAGATTATAAAGCTGCAGAGTTTGTTTGTTTGAACGCGCTAATCTCAGGAACTACTGGTCCGATTTGAAAAAGTCTTTCAGTGTTGGATAGTCTACTTATCGAGGAAGGCTATAGCCTATTTTTCATCTGGAAATTACTTCGGGAGCGGGCACAGAGCGGGTAAAACCACGGGGCGCCGCTATATTAGATACAAGCACCAAGCTAAGCTTCTCAAGCAATTTGCACAGTTTCTTTTGTTAGAAAGTGGTTGCCATGGAAACGAGACTAGCAATCTCTCTCTCCATTAGTTATGATCTGATCGATATGATAAGTGGGTCAAATGGTAATAACAACTTAAAACCAGTAAACGCCAAGGTGAAGACATATTTTGTTGGTAAAAAAATATAGAATTGTAAGCCTCGGTTGTTTTTATTCATTTCAAGGTAATATCCAGGGGTTAAAAGTCTCCAAGGCCCAATGTTTAACCCCTAGCGTCCGTCCTGATTTTGTTCAATCGTTAGACCATGTCGAGGCCTTTAGGCGGTCTAAAAACTCTGACACCAGGGTTGGCCACTAACTCGAACTTAATTATTACCTACCCGTTTAGTTGTGGACTTGTCTCCGAGAGAGTCAGATATCTACGTTATTTCTTTACATAACTTCTAACTTACGTTACGCTGACAAAACCCTGTTACGTAGCGTGTAGCATCTCTTTTCTCATAGGTTTTTAGACAAAGATTACATCTAGGCTAGAGCAACCGTTCAGAGGAATGTTCCCACGAAACTGTACATAAATATCTGTGTATTGCGTTAAGTAACATCACAGTTTAATCGTCTTCTACCATTTTTTTAAGTGAGGAACTGTTTATATTTTACTAGCTGCGCCCCACGGTGTTACCCGCGTTGTACCCGTTTCCCGCAGGACTTTCCGGATAAAATGTATCCCATATGTTATTCTGATGTATAACCTACATTACTGCAAAGTTTCATCTAAATCCGTTCTGTAGTCTTTGCGTGAGAGAGCAACATATATCCATCCATACATACATCCATGCTCACAAACTTTCGCATTTATAATATTAGTAGGTCGTACTAGCCAAATTCGTACTCAAATCTTTAAAGCCAACACTGCGTTAAGCGTGTGCACGCCGCGGTTTTAATACAAAAGTGAACCGTCGCGGACGCACGCGGCTACTACATATACTTACATCAAAAATACTTTATGAAAATTGACACCCAGACGTCGTCGCCAACAACTATGTCTGCACATATTGTTACTCCGTTAAATCGAACCCGCAACCCCCGACACAGTAAGCGCTCTCACTGCCACTGTGCCAACGCCGCCAACGGGCTTGGCGAATGAGAATGTATTGAATGAACATCATATAATGACATCTATATTAATATTATAAAGAGGTAAAATTTGTAAGTTTGTTTGTTTGTATATTCGAGCTAATCTCGGGAATTACCTGTCGATTTGAATAATTATTTTTGTAATAAAGAGCTACATTCAACGGGAAGGTCAAAGGCTATTTGCCATCCCGAAATTCCCACGGGCACGGGCACAACGCGGGTAAAACCGCGGGGCGCTGCTAGTCTATCATAAAGTAACTTCGCATTTATAATGTTAGTAGGACTGAAATACGAAGAACCTGAAAGATGTCGGTTACGACACGGTGTCCGAATGTTAGCAGTTTCCGTAAGAGTTGTAAAAGCTACGCAACTCAAATTGTTAGGTGTCTGCAAGTGTGTCGCAAACACGGTGCTATCATTTCCTCCATCCATCTATGATGTATTTATTTCATTCATGTTTCCTTTACATTTCACAAGGAATCCTAGCAATATTATAAATACGAAAGTTTGAAGATGTATGTACCTATGTATGTTTGTTACTCTTTCACGAAAAAACTACTGGACGGATTTGGATGAAACTTTACAGTAATATAGTTGGGTTACATCAGAATAACATGGGATAAATGTTATCCCAAAATTCCCACGGGAACCGGCCCAAAGCGGATAAAACCGCGGGGCTTGTAAACAATAAACAAAGTTTTGCATTCAAGTCAAGTCAAATATGTTTATACCCTAAAGAGAATGTCAAAGGACCTTACACATAAAACTTTCGTAACCGCAAAATCGTTATTGCTCTAGTTTGGTTCCCCACAAGAACGAGTTCTTAGACCGCCTAAAGGCCTCCGACTTGGTCGTAGGCACTTGCTTATTATTAATACCCCTTGGATATAGAGGGTTGGAGGCTAGAGCCTTTTTGTTTATGATTAAAACCTGGCAATTCGGGTAAATATATGAAGCTGCTAATCACTACATAGTATAAAATAAAGTCGTCTCTGTTTCGTGTCTGTTTGTCTGTATGCTTAAATCTTTAAAATTACGCAACGGATTTTGATGCGGTTTTTTGTAATAGGTAGAGTGATTCAAGAGGAAGGTTTTTATGTAAAAAAAATCCCGAAATTCCCACGGGAACGGGCACAACGCGGGTAAAACCGCGGGGCGCTGCTAGTCTCCTATATTTATAAAAATTACATGTCACGTTGTTTTTCCGCGATGGACTCTTAACTGCTGAATCGATTTTAAATTTGATTTGCACACCGTGTGCAATTTGATCGAACTTGAAAGATAGGATAACTTACGCTTAATTTATAGTGATTAGGGTGGTCCACCCCTTAATTTTTATATGGCAGAAGAACGTTGACCCACGGACAATTTAAGGGTATGGCTCATGTCCTAGTTGACACGGACAACCGAGCGGATATAAACTATAACCTACATAACTGAACTAAACTTATCTAATTAATATCACATCATTGAACGTAAGATGCAGCTCACGAATTCGGAAGTCTAAAAATGAACTTCAGTTTATTTATAGCCACTTTGTTAAGTCAAGTTGAGGTCACATGGAATCGTATTGATTTACTTCCACGAAGGTTTACTTCCCATAGACAACAAAGGATCTTTTTGTTTTAGCAATGAAAGGCTCTATTTTATTGGTTAAATTTATATTTTCTACTTAGGTACCTACTTACTGAAATTCTAAACTTATTTATTTTTGTGCTGTCCGCGACAATTTACGTTTTAAAAGTAAGTTCGTGTAGGTTAAGGGTTAACCCTGCGGTGTCGGAGTTTTTAGACCGCCTACAGGCCACCGATTTGGTCTATCGATTGAAACGACCGGAACCGACAATTTTACGGGTACGTCTTACAATAAATGTTTAGTTTTCTATTGATAGTTAAAAAAATAAATGATAGATAAATGGGAGAAAACTATGTTCCATACTTTATTATCAAAGCTTAGCTTTCACGATACGTCTCAGTCTGTACCCTTATTAAGAAGTTAGAGGTAAAGTTTTTAACTTTGTTTTCAAGGGCTAATCTCAGAAACTACCGATTCGATTTGAATACTTATTTTTGTAATGGATAGCCACATTCAATGGGAAGGTTATAGGGTATTTTTCGTCACAAAATTCCCACGGGAACGGGCACAAGGCGGGTAAAACCGCGGGCGCTGCTAGTGGTTTCATATGCGTCATAAAAGTGTTCGTACGAACGAGGCTATAGGACTTAAATATAAAATAGCAAAGCGCATTAACTGCAAATTAAGGTTATTTTCATTTTAAACGGTTTATTAACACTGAACGTAATATATTCGCATGATCTAAATACCTAATGAACAGAATCCTTAATTAAAGTTAATTGCGTAAGTACGTTTATTAATGTTTGTCCGTCATTTATACAACAGCAAGTATACTTTATTTATAGTATGGTAAGTATAGTACTCCTGTTATTTCAATAGATAAACCATGTTGGAGGCTTTTAGACGGTCTAATAACTCCGACACCAGAGTTGGCCTCTAACCCTCACAAACTTACTTCGCACTAGTACTCCCGTGTGCCAAAAGTCGATATTCAAGTGCTTGTATGAAAAATTACCTTTAGCAAGACGCTTTATTAAAAAAACAAGTTTGAGGGGTTAGTGGCCACGCTGTTGTCAGAATTTTTAGAGCGCCTAAAGACTTCTAATGATGACAGACATGATCTGACGATTGGAACATCATGGCCGACAATTGAACGTGCTTCAGAGAGATTCACGATACCTGCCGCTTAGACAGAAATGATAATAAATTAGCCTAGTAGTGTCTAAGCTGTGGTCTCACCAGGAAATAACAATTTGCTTAGCTATTTAACAATAATGATCCATTTAATCGAACGACACAGTATTACAAACGCATTCAACCATAAACACCTCTCGATGACACTTCCATGTAGAGAGTAACGAACCATAGACAGTAAACATCATTCAAATTTAGACCCTAAACATGAGAGAGTAAAGAAGTTTTTTCTATAGTTAGGCATAGACAATCAAATGCGATCATGCAAGGATAAGTGAACCTTATGATGGTAGTATAGAGCTGTTATTTGGTTGTGTAAGGTGAATGTATGTGCAATGCTTGTCCGAGCGTGTCGCGAATTAATTTGTACGAGTTTTCGATTTATACTTGTCTTGAAATGGGAAGTACGATAACATAATAACATTATTAAAAGTAACGAGGCTATAAAGTCTTCATATCGTAAGTATGAAGCAGTGCTAGCAGGGCCCCGCTGTTTTACCCACGTTGTACCCATTCCCGAAAGAATTTTGGGAATAAACGTAGGACAGCTTTCTTGTCAATTGACCTCTGTTATTTATGGTTGGATTTCATAATTATCTTTTGTTTGAACAAGATTTATTGCGAAATCGTCACTAAAAATTTTCATATTTCATCGTTGGATATTTTTTATAAGTACCTATATAAAAATGTACAAAAAACTTTACTTAAGTACTTAAGTTACTATAAGTAGCTATCTCTCACCATTAAAAATAGTTTAAAAAGCGCCACAAAACAAAAACATATAAATGCCTACAAATATACGTGCCTGTTGTAGAAAGTCGGTTACCTAATTATTGCACGGAAACAAAATTATTACAACGCACAGCTATTACAATAAGTGTGAGAACAAGTCTATATCAATTATAAATAAAGATTATATCACTTCCTATTATTGTTCCAAATGATGACCGGTCTCTATGGAATAATAAAGTACAACAATTTCGCATTTATTTTTATTTATTTTTTTTTTTTTTTTTTTTTATTTATTTAATAGACACTACAACAATATAATCACTTTGCACTTACAATTAACTTATAAAATAATTTATGTTCTGAGTGACATATCTTTACAGTAGCGTACAACATTCTATGCTTTATAAATCAAACTAACAAAAGAAAAAAACTGAATAAACATTAAAAAAGTAAACAGATAAAATTAAATTACTTAGAAAAAAAAGAAATAAAACGAACTTAGTATAAACTATGGGTACTAGAGGAACATAACAAGAACAAATTAAATAGGTACTTATATGTATGAATTTATTACATTTACTTATTTAAATGAGATCAAGAGTGCTCGGAGCACTCTTTAGCTATGCGCCTGAACTGGTTGAAGGAATTGTGGAAGATGTCAACGTGCTGGTTATCAATTAGCAGTTTGCTATAAGATTTAAAGAATCGATTGAGAGGAGAGAATTTACCTAGGTTGGTTCTATGAGAGTGTGCTGTAAATGGTGAGGTGATGCGGGAGCGTGGCAAGTTAAGCGGTACTTTAATGTTTATTTGACTCAACAGCTGAGGAGCGTCGAAAATACCTTTTACTATTTTATATAAAGTTAGGTTTTCGTGAATTTGTCGACGCTTAGATAAAGATTCTATTTTAAAGTGAGAGAGACGGGTCGGGTAATTTGAACGATAAGGGCACTGGTAATCTTTGAAGGCTAAGAATTTCGTGAATTTACCTTGAACTTTTTCAAGTCTGTTAATATTAACGCTGTAATGAGGATTCCATATGACTGACCCGTACTCTAATAAACTGCGAATATATGCATTGTACAGACTAATATACGTGGAAGATTTCTTAAAGTTACCACAGACTCTCTTGATGAAACCGGACAACTTGAACGCTTTTGTTACAATATTATTGATATGAGGTTTAAAGGTAAGAGAACTGTCAAGTGTTATACCCAGATCGCGGATTTGGTCCACCTCTTGAAGCTCAATGTCACCAATAGTGTATTTGGGTGAAAGTTTCAGTCTTTTTCTTGTAAAGTTAATACTGAAGCATTTCTCGATGCTCAGGCCCATTCTGTTTAGGTCACACCAAGTTTTTATAGAATTTAAGTCAAGTTGGAGGAGAGCTATATCGTTGGGGGATGAGATTTCTCTGTAAATTTTTAGATCGTCAGCAAAAAGAAGATACTTACTATAAAGGATACAAGATGTTATATCGTTAATAAAGAGCAAAAACAGAATGGGCCCGAGATGCGAACCTTGTGGTACCCCCGTAGTTGCATTAAAAGTGAATGATGTGTATCCGTTAACTATAACTTTCATTATACGATCTGTGAGATAAGACTTGAACCATAACAGAAGTTTACCATGTATTCCATAATGTTTTAATTTATATAATAAAATTTCATGAACTACTTTGTCGAATGCGCTTTTGAAATCGGTATAAATAGAATGGATTTGCGAACCTGAATCTAGAATCTGTGTTAAATCTGTAATATAAAGAAGAAGATTTGTGATAGTAGACCTATTTTTACAAAAACCATGTTGACTATGAGACAGAATATTCTTGATATGCAATACAAATTCGGGAAATACTATTAGTTCAAAAATTTTAGAGAATATATTTAATATGGATACAGGTCGGTAATTTTTTATATTATTCTTATCGCCCTTTTTGAAAATAGGAACTATGTTAGCAGATTTCCAAGCGGATGGAAATACAGATGTTTGAAATGATGTTTCAAATATTAACTTGAGAGGCAATGTTAAATTTTTCTGAGTTTTCTTTATAAATATTGGTGGAATTCCGTCCGGACCCGCGCCTTTACTAATGTCTATGGATTTGATAATATTATAAATAGACTGTTCATTAACTGTTATATGGGATAGTAATTGTTGGGAAAAAGCAGAGTCAAATACTTTCATGTCGGTAGGTGGGTCCAAATCATGGGAATAAATAGAAGAGAAATGTGTAGCAAAAGCATTACTGATATCATCGCCGGTGCTTGCCGTCAATGTGTCAAGTTTCATTTCCGTGGGTATATCGGAACTTCCAGATCGTTGTTGCTTTACATAAGACCATATTTTTTTTGGATCCTTTCGCATTCTACCTTCTAAATCATTCATATAATTTGCATAACATGATGACATATATTTTTCAGCACGTTTATTTAAATCTTTGAGAATATATTCATCTCTGGGGTTCTCATATTTTTTATAGTTAAGTCTCACCTTCTCTTTTTCACAAATCATTTTTATCAGAATTTTATTATACCATGGAGGATGTTTAAAACTACGGCGTTTTGTCTTTGGAATAATCTCATCAATAATACGATACAAGATACTATAAAATTTTGAAACCATAGCGTTAACATCATCACAATTACCTAATTCAAAAGACCAATCAATTTCTCTTAATCTAGCATTTACAAGGTTATAATTAGCTTTTCTAAAATTATGAGTCGCAAACATTTTAGGCTTTATGGTTTTATCAGTGGTTTTGAAACCAATGTCAATGTCTAGAGCTGGATGATGTGCATCAATTACAGATAAAGGGTCAGAACTTTCTATAATATTAATATTAGGGAAATTTGCTAATACCAAGTCCAGACATCGGTCATTTAGGTTTTTTATATGATTGAATTGCAATAAATTATTCAGTGACATATGATCCACGAGAGCATGACCAAGGCTATTATCGTAATTAGATGGTACTATTGTCTTATTATTCAAATCTTTATTCCATAACAGAAAACCCAAATTGAAATCACCTAATATGAGAGTATCAATAGGATTGGATTGCATTACAAGACTTACATTATCTAAAAATGACTCTAACTTATCAACTACAATAGGCGGTGGAAGATACACAGCACAAATTTGAAACGAGATCACATTATCACCATCTTTAACCTTGACTGAAACCCAAATGTCCTCAGCTGAGCTTTCATAGTGTTCGATTCTTCTAGAGTGGATGGACTTGCGAACAGCAATGAGTACACCTCCACCTTTTGCACGAGAAGACGCAGTGGATTGACGATCTCTTCTATAAATATTATAGTTAGCATCAAGAACTTCATGATCATAGACAGTGTCGTCAAGCCAGGTTTCCGTAATGACAATGATGTCGTAGCTATTCCGCGAACATGCAAGATTTATGTGATTAAGTTTTGTTTTCATTCCTCTGATATTTTGATAGTAGACTGTGAATTTTGATGGAAAAATCTACGGCATTGGATAAGTGGAATATCGAAATTTAAATTCACAAATTGTTGAGAGAATTATAGCATGTGATTTGCTTCGGAGATGAGTTGTCGTCTTTTCTCACAAAGATGCGTCCATTGCGAACCCACACATACTTGTACTTATGCTCGCGTGCTGCCGCCCTAGTTTGAGCATGAAGAGTCTTGTTTGCAGGTGATAAATGCTCCGAGACAAACACTGCTGCCTTGTTTCCGCCAAAACCTAAGTGTGTAACGTTAAGTTTATCATTGGCATTATTCCTATTGTACTTCTTAGTAGCTGCAATGACTTCGTCTCTAACACGGGTATTGGGCAGTTTTACTATAATGGAACGCGGTAAATTGCTGGTTTCATTCATCTTCCTCACACGGGAACAAGACACGATATCTGCGTCTTGCAATGGGCGAGAAATGACCGTGCACAGCTGTTTCGTTATAGTCACTATATTTTCGTTCTTGTTCTCAGGAATTCCGTTTATTTCTATATTAGTAGAACGAGAGTGTTGCTCGATCAAGTTCAGTCTTGTATTGAGATCATCCACTTTTTTGGAAAGCTGGTTATTCTCCTTGGACAGCTGCTTCACAGAGTCATTGGCCACCTTCAGCTCTGCTTGTATGCGGTCGTAGTCTGCGCTAATGAATTCGATGCAGGATTTTAGGTCGCTGAACTTAGCTAGATCACCTCGAATAGCAGCCAATTCTTTAGAAACCGCCGATTCGATAGAAGATTTTATATTTTCCACAATAGCTGATCTAATTTCTGACTGGATAAGTCTCAAAAGTTCAGGATTTACGTAAGAAGTAGACGGTTCACTCGCAGTAGATGCTTGTTCGGTCTCGCTAGTCTTGGTTGCAACAATAAAATTATCCAGTAAATTGTCAACCCTGGTATGACCCGGTCTAATCGGCGTGTCGGCATTAACTCTTCTACGTTGGGAGGTATTACATTGGGGACAACACCAACAGTCCTTATCGTCTTTTGTCATGGTTTTGAATCGCGTGGATGGTACATTGGCACATTCTATATCGTAGATCGCTTTACAAGATGGACACGTGAGAAACTGCTTATTTGTTATTGCTTTAAGACATCCGTTGCATGTTTGTTTCGGCGCCATGATCGAATTGTAATTCTACCAAATTGGTAGATTTTTTCAACATACGGCAACACTATATTATTTTTGTGTGAAACGGAACGCACTTGTTTGTTGTTATTATGTTGGTATACTTGTAACTTGTGACTATGTTCGTAGTGGTAAAGATATATTTGAGGTTATGTTGTGAATATGAAAAATTGGTTTAAAATAGTACAAGAACTCAATTAAATGAATGTTTCAGTAGCACAATGTGTGAAATGTTGTATCAGGTATATTTTAAACACTTTTGTAGTTTCTGAAGTTCACTATTATCACTGAAATCACTTAAATTAGGGTCATTTCGCCGGTTTCGCGACCACAGAAAATTGCAAAAAGAAATATGCATGTAACGAAACGCATGTTCAACAATTTAAATTTCGAAGATACGAATTAATCGGTAATTGATATCCGGTTTCCGAGTTACGGTAAGTGTGCACGGTTCTTAATATTACCTAACCTATATATTTTTTTATTTACCGATATTTTGTAATCCTAGTTGGAAAAATATGATTTATGGCTAGACCTTAAATGAATCCTTATTAAATGTTCCAAATAAATGTTCAAAATGCTGCTATTGTTCTAAAATTATACACTAAGTTTGAATTTCAATTTATGAGAACTTCTTTGGTTTCAAGTTTCAACACACGTAGCCAAATAAATCAAGCCCTTAGCCACTTTTTAAAGAACTTAACATGTCCCATTTCCAAAGCTTATTAAAAATTCTTGAAAATCAAACAGAAATGAATGATCTAGCATTATTATAATTGAGTAGAAAGACGTGTAAACTAAACGTTGGCTGCATGAATACCAATACCAAGCCGCACTTATCTCGCCCTCGAGAGAAAACTAAACTTGTCTATGATAGATAATAAATAGTTATTCCGTGGTTTTCACTAACCATAGTTTATGCTTTTAGAAATTTAAATTATCGTTCGAAAGACATAAGACTATAGATCTGTGCTATCGATTATTAATATGGAAATAAAGTTTTTGTTTACGTATGTACTTAATAAGATTGGAATTAAATAAAACTATTGTTTTATTTAATAATTTTGGTATTGTTTTGTTTTATTTTGCATGTAAGATTTACGTATTCACGACTTTTACTCTATGGTGAGATGGGAGGCCTTGGCCCAGCAGTGGGAGATTATAGGCTACTAATACTAAGTATTACTACGACTTTTGAATATTTTCACAAAAACTTTGGAATCGAAGCTAATAAGTAAAAAAAAAACCAATTCTAGCAATTTTTTATTTAAAAAAAAACAACACCACAGCATAAAATTGAAAGTGAAGAGAAAGTTCGCCAAAAAGTTTTGATAAAAATATCTGTTTCGTTGAATGAAAAGAAATTGACATTTGATTGACAAAAACTGCACCCAAGTTGTCAATCTTATCTTTTTATTCAAACCAATTATCAACCAAACCGAATAATCGATTTATTGATCGATTGATGATCTTATTATGATGATTCTTATTTCTTTCTGTGTAAATGATTTTTGAAATGTTTTATATTATTTTTGGATGTTTTTTTTACGCTTAGCAAAAATAGTAAATCTACCTCACTGTACTGATATCTTCAGTGAGATGAGAGGCCTTTGCCCAACCGTGGGACATAATACTTTACGTTTTTAAATCAAAAATAGGGTTGAGATCAGACCTTTAACGTACCACAGACATAACCATTATTAGGTCTTAAGTAGGAAACTACATACGAGTATTAACATATCCATATTCACGTTAGATATGTAATAATTATAAATTATGCACTTATAATTAGGAAAATATTTATATTTATGATAATTTTTCACCCATACTTTTTCAACCATATTTTTTTACATAATATTACAATGATTAAATAACTTTAATATCTATGGTACCTACTTTAGATAATAGACAAACGACAGGCTTTATTCCATTACAGGGCAAAGGCCTCTGTCTCACAGTACAGTGGCATTATATCAGTACAGTGAGGAAGAATGGGCGTTATCAGAATCTACGTGCTTGGTTAATGCACCTTGGTGATCTCAAACCCGAGCCATATTTGTAAAACATTTTTGAAATAAACCTCTTTGTTTTTTTTACTGACCTGTCACATGAAAAATATACAGTTTTGCGCCTGATCGTGCATTGTACATACATTAAAATTTAAATTTAGAAATTCACAAACCTGCCAAAATTAGCGGTCATTTACACAGTACGATTTAACGTCACGAGTAGTCACGACACGATTACGACATCGGATAAAAGTTTTTAGTAATAACTGTCTATGCTCTATGGCTATCATTAGAGACAGACAGCTAATAAGTCTGTGTATGGTATAAAATGAAAACATTATGTGGACAATGGCCAGAAAGTTACGTTCTCAAAAGGGTTTCACTTTCTACTACGAATTCTTTGCACGAATGAAACGTGTTTTGAATTAAGCAGAAAACTCGCCGCTTCCCTATAACCTTGCGGAGTTCCTGCTTGAAAAATATTACTTCCTAATTCTTATTGGAATTAATTAAGAAAAATAATAGTTACGTCAATTAATATTTTCTTAATTAAGTATTTTTTTGGTAATAACCATTAGGTATAGGTACATATTAAAATGGGAGCCTGTTGGTATGAGTTTAAGAGTACTTTAGTTTCTGAGAGGTAGGGACAAATTTAAGATTTATATTTGGGGAAAAAGGACAAGCTGGATACGAAATGAGTTTAAGCTTTTAGCGATATGCTTACAACTCTAACCATTAATAGGATAAGTAAAGCTATCTAGAAAGTTTTGCTAGCTATAGCTGTGGCGATTTGTCGCCATATTTCTCAAGACGTCACATGACAGCTCATTTCCTCACAAAAATCGCATTATAAATTCAATATGCAATTCATTTTAAAACCCATACTATTCCAATAATAAATTTATTGCACTATTGTGACTCAATCTACTTTAAATTCAGGCTGTTTTAGTTGTGTACAAACAATGGTCGAATGTTGTCATGTCAACCAACAGGGGTTGCCAAATGTAAAAATTATTCCTGTTCAAATTGAATAGGTCGATTGATTTGGATTCCTCTCACGCGTTAACTGACCTGCGCCTCGTTGCAATAGACAATTGTTTGTGGCGTGTGGCAATGAGGTGGTCATAGTTTGCACTCTACATACATTATCGTATTGTTGATTGTTCGTTATTATAGTGACGGACTCGTGGTCACACCGTTTTGTTACACCAGTGTAACTACGAGTAATTTATTTTCCTCGTGGTCACACTACTCTAAAAAGGATCGCACTTGACTGAATAGTAGGTGTGTAGTGAAGTGCCCGATAGATAAATTAATTACGATAGACAACCGTAGGTTAGGTTAGGTTAAGTTTATATCAGGCCCGAAGGGCCAAAATAAGGCGGAAATAGGAGCTCCGCGCAGCGGAGCTCCGTCGACACTATTATGGCACAAACTGGAACTTCAAAAGTTATATTATATTATTAACATTAAATTATATTATTTATTGAGTCTATTTTTTTGTTTGTGTAAAGCCTGTTTCATTTTAGTTTTTGTGTTTTTGTGTCTAAATGCCATTACTATTTTTGTTTCGATAACTACATTAGTAGCGTATTGATCGGTACCTACACTGTCACTTTCCCGACACTAGTAGTGTAACCACGAGTCTTATGTTTCATTAATTACTGTTGATCACACCGCACAGTGTGACCACGAGGAAAATAAATTACTCGTAGTTACACTGGTGTAACAAAACGGTGTGACCACGAGTCCGTCATCGTTATTATAGTAGTGGAATTACTCTAAGGGCCAAATTCACCGTTTTTATCTCGGACCACGGTCAACTGAACTCGATTTTAGTGAATCAATATTGAAGATTTGATCTCAATTTAGCTCGTTACTAGGATTAAGTTGAACTGAACGAATTCAGCTGTAACGATGAAATTGATGTTCGTAATGATAGATGTCAATCCAATACAATTTGAATCTAAAGTCAAATATTATACCGAAATAAAAAGTTTTATTTCCGACGACTTCCGATTATTTAGGATACTACTAGAAGTATAGACAAACACACGTAAAACCTATTAACATGCAAACGCCAATCAAGCTTATAACACTCCTCATTTTCATAGACAAAAACGTTTTTTACGATCATAGAACATTTCCTAACTCGCCAACTTCGTAACAAGCAACGAGGCGTTAAATACACCCTTTATGTGAAAAATCTCGTCACAATGTAATGATTTATTAACAATATAATCAAAATACTGCAAGAACAGGGTCTAAACGGTTTAATTAATAATACTTTCACAAGAGATTGCGTGAGTTAAACACACGTAAAGATATCGTGAGAAAAGATTTGTCTTTTGTCTATGGAAGTACTTGGATTTTAACAACAAAATCATTTAGGTCATGGTGAGTAAGCGTAGCTTTCGTGTGGTGTCGATAACTTAGTAACTAAAGGGAGATCGCATTAGGAAACAGCTTCCATCCACTGTGTCAAAGGCATATACGTATGCAACGTATATCCTATATAGCCTAATCCTCCTCACTATATTGATATCTTCAGAGAGGCTAGAGGCCTTTGCAGTGGGACATTACAGGCTAATACTTTTAGTGACAGGGGTAGGGAGTCAATTGTATGGTGCTTTGCCACTGCAGCATAATGTGTAATAGTCTTTTTTAAACTTACACGATTTGAACACATAGTTTAAACGTAGTCACACGGGTTTTTTCGTGTTAGAAAGTTATTAAAGCAAGTAATAACTTACTTTTTATTTCCCGACGTTTCGAGGGGATTGCACCTCTCGTGGTCGCGGGTGAACTGAGGACATTGGAGTTACCGCTGTGATGATGAATAACTTTTTAACACGAAAAAACCCGTGTGAGTACGTTTAGATTAATGTGTAATGTAAACACCTATCGAACCTATCGTAAATATACAAAAGTTTAAGGAAGTAAGTTCGAGTAGGTTAGTGGTCAATCCTGATTGAGTATATAAACCGCCTAAAGGCCTTTAACCTAAACGTTAAAGGCCTTTAACCTAAACCTAAACGGCGTAACGATTAAAACGGCTGGGATAATTGAACTTATTAATTCCCTAAAACACCTATTTAGTTTAAAAATAATATCGAACAGACATTCGGAAAAAAACATCAAACGTTTTAGGTTTTTACTACAATGACGTCTCTATTTATTACAATTATTAAATTAATTACCTTCTTAAGAACCTACATATTTATAATTAGGAAACACAATTTATGACCATAATTATCTATTAATAATATTTTACGTTAACTCATTAGTTAGTGAATTCGTAATGTTTTCCCACAATTATCATTCGGATAGATAAAAAATGTGATAAGCAATCAAATTGTTCATCCAGTAGGTTAGGCATAACGTTTTGTTCATCCTAAATACAAATTTAAAATAAGCAAGATAACATTTGGTATCCAAAATTCACTGTTCACGCAGTATAAGCCTAAAATCATTTTTTAAGCGACAATCTACTTTTTAAACGGTTACCATTTCACCATTATGAGAAATACTACCTTTTATCAAATCGGTCAAAAACGGGACCAATCTCTAAGCATACCCTTTCATACACCGAAAGAATTTATGCAGTCGGATTATAAACGACAGGTGCATACCTACTTAACAAAACAGTTTAAAAAGTATACCTAATAAAATAGATGAAGATTTTTGAAATTGATCAAAAAAGGATTCCGATATTGAAAACCTCCTCCTTTTTTAAATATGTTTAAAGAATAAAACCTAACCTATGGTCCACTATAATACCAAGAAAATACCATAAACACGAAACCCTAAAACAACTCTTTACACCATACGATGCATGTCACGATCAAGCCCGTCATAACACAGATAAAATCTGCATCGCAGTTACGTCATTAAGTGTTAACAAGTCATCAACCTCTAATGATCGCATAGACACAGTTAACTTTACATTGACATTTATGTTTTGCATAAACGAACGATTCTTGGATATCATGCATTTTTAATGGTATTATTATTTATTAACTACCTATGAATTACAGTTATGTGCGAATAATGTAATCTTTTTTCTAACTAATGTTAAATGTGGTCAATTTTCTAGCCGAAGCGATTCCTTTTGAAGGGGAAAATGGTTTAGTGATTTCATTCCATTTTAACCCCTTTTAATCACTTAACCCTTGTTCTCAATGGAAAAAGTTGTCTTTGGTTGAAAAATCAGTCATGGCGGTTTGAATTTTATACTCGTAAGAAAAAATAGAATATAAACGGTAGCAATTTAGATGACTTATAAAATGTTACTTAATAAGAGTCCCAACGACTAACACAGGAAGATGCCAAACACAATTTCAGAGGCCAGAGGGAGATCACAGAAGGAGATGTAAAATGACAGGTCCATGACGGTTTAAATCTGGCCCTAACACAGAGAACAGACTAAAAGAGGGTTTTTTTTATAGATAGGGAGGGCTTTTTGTATTAAAAGAATGTAAACGTAAACATTGGAAAAAAAATCTAGTTTAAACAGAGTAAGTACAACCTTTAAAAGTAAACAAGTGACAACCTCCTATGAGTTGTAATTTATTTATTTACTCGAAACGATAAAACGAAACCAAACATTTTGCGAATAGCGGTAGATGTTTCCAAAAACCAGTTTTAAATTTCACTCTTTTTATAAGTGGGTCAGTGAGTGAGAGTTACTTATATGTTGAAGATAAAAACTCATAATTACACGCAGTAAAACTGCATTTAGGTATATAATATGTGTTTTTACTTTAAAGTACTTATAATAATTGCCCTTGAGGTCAAAATGGTTACCAAAAGTATGTCGGGCAATTTGAAAGACCTTATGATGGATATTTTTTCCAAAAACATTGAAATTTGTCGAGTGACGCTCGCTTTCAATAGAATATACTCGTTAGCTTGCATATTTTGATTTAGTTATGGTAGTACATTATTACAATACTCTCAACTTAAAAAGTCACTCAATGTCAACGACTTTTGAAACAAGTCATGCAAAGTGTGTTATGAGGTTTGAATTTCTAGTAACAAAATTTTCAGACACCATTTTTGTTTTTGCTCGTATTGAAATTTAACACCCGCCCGACGCAAATGACGTGTTTGTTTCAGTGTGTGGCATCAATATGTGTCCTTAAATAATGAACTGATTTTTATACCGTTTTTTTAAGATTTACATGGGGAGTGTCCTTAACTATGATTGGATAAAAATACAGAGTTTCATGGTTTTTTTTTCTCGTGAGAATTTTTTTCGTTTCACATTGTCAAACTTCAACTGTTTTGGTAACTACAAAAACTCTGAACAAATCTGGCTTTGTTTTGCATCGAATTCGAAAGCAATAAAATATTACGATAACATTTTTATGTTTCTATAAAATGCATTCGAATCTCGGTTCGAATAAATATTTCTAACGTGTAAAATCGATTGACCTTACTACCATTCTCTAAATAAACATTAAATCAATTTTTGTTGTTGGCAACACAAACATTCTAATTACCTAATCCAATACATTTTGATTGACCGTGAACGAAACGAATCATTATTGATTTATTCTAATTCATTTATCTTATGTAACTAAATTAACAAAAGTAGGTTCTTTTTATGTAATCGATTTATTTATTATTCTCTAGGCGTAGACAATGACATTTTTTTTCAATAAATAAAATATCCGAATATTTAAAAACAGTACAATTCAAAACCGCCTCTCTTTTGAAGTCGGTTAAAATATACTGAGATTACGCTCATTGTTATAAACTTAATTTAAACAATAGCGGAATCTAAAATACGTTTAGAAAAATAACGAATCAATAAATATATGTATAAATCGTTTAGTGTAAATAACCCTATTCCGCGATAGAAGAACATCCCAACTCTATGACATAATTCTAAATTCAAATAACGGATTTTAAAATACATGTAGAATAATGTAGGTACATCACAGTGTTGGGTTTTTTTATTTGGCACAAAATGGACCCAATTCAAATCTAGTTCGCAGGTCAATTAATTAGCATTTTAACCCTTAAACAAACAAGAGCCCCTGTGGCTGTTTAAGAAAAAGCGAGGGTGTTTTCTGGGTAATTAGGGGCCGCTGATTTCATTTTTGATGAAAAAAATATAAAAAAGGGGGAGGGAAGGGGTGTTTTTTGTGTGGTAAATAACCTACCATTATCCATTACCGACTTGTAAAATTTTACGATTGTGGTAAAATAGTTACCATTATCCAACCCGGTTTGAAAAAAATCTATACTAGTTGTTTTCTCTGGGTTTGCTTGTCTAATTTAGGTAATTTAAAAAACATATACATATTCACATTTCTTTTGTTCAATACATTATATTTCTTCTAAAGCATTCGACATAGAAGGAGTCTAATGGTTTTATGGTCTATCTTAGTAGGTAAATAAAAATAGTCGTTTTATATGTAAGACTTTTATTAATTATACTTATAAAAAATATGCACAATTCATAAACCAAAAAAACATATAGTTTTTATATTAGTAAAGAAAAATATGCACCATTCACAACCCAAAAATACAAACCCAATACAAACCGTTTCTATATTAGTAAATCCAATAACAGTTAGGCACGAATGAACAATGGTAGATAATTTACCACAATCACCCATAACTTCACATGATCGAAAACCATGCATAGATTACCAGAATTCTCAACCAAATGGATGCAAAACAACAACAATATAGCCTAGTTTATAAATCTGGATGCAAAAACCACTTACCAGATTTTTCGTAGAACAAAACTCAAATTTTTGTGGGAGCGATGCACAAATTTCAAATTTTTTTCGCCAAACTGCCGACTTGCCCTCTTTGACATTGACTTATAAGGACGGGTGACGTTTTTTAGTGAAATGTTGCCAGTAGTTGGATAAAAAACCCTTTTTTTAAAAAAAAAATCAAGTGGTATGCATTCTACCTTTGTTTTAATAAGGGTTAAAATATTAAATGTCAATTTTATAAGCCTACTAACCCACGTTCCTCCTTAATGAGTTGTTCTATTGCCTTAATTTAATTGAAAAATGGCTATGTCAAGAAGTTGATGAACAATATTAAAGCTAGACTGCGTTTTAACCACGAAGGTTTTAACTAACTTCGAAAAAAGGAGTTTTTGTTGTTTCCGAGCCCTTTCCGATTTACTTTTTCTTGACAGAGGTTGACAAAACCGAAAACGATTCCTTCATCTCACATTCTAAATTCAAACCAAGTTTCAAAGACTGGCAACTTACAAACTAAAATATTTTTTCTTTTTTTCAGGCGATATGGTGTTGTTTAATTCTGGCTGCTCTCTCATGGGGCGGCGCGAGTGGCCACGGTAGACTTATTGAACCACCCTCCAGGGCCAGCGCTTGGCGCTTCGGCTTCGACACGCCACACAACTACAACGACCACGAGCTCTACTGCGGAGGATTCTCCCGCCAGTGGAACAAGAACGGAGGGAAATGCGGCGTCTGTGGCGATGCATGGGACGCGAAACAACCGCGGGTCCACGAACTAGGCGGCCGCTTCGGCCAAGGAGTAATAGTCAGAAAATACGCGCCAAATGACGCCATAACTATCAAAGTAGAACTGACAGCGTCACACAACGGATTCTTTGAATTTAGAATATGTAATGAGTCGCAAGCGACGACCCAGGAATGTTTAGATGAGAACGTTTTGAAAATAGTAGGGGAAGACGGATCGAAGTTCTATCCAAGAGATGGAAATAAGATTTACGCCATGAACTACAGATTGCCTGCGGGCTTGGAGTGTGGACATTGTGTTATGCAATGGAGGTATATCGCTGGGAATAACTGGGGTAGTTGCGGGAATGGTACAGAGGCAGTTGGCTGCGGGCCTCAAGAGGAATTCAGAGCGTGTGCTGACATAGCAATAGGCACGAAGTTCACCACCACCACAAGAAGACCGAGACCTCCTTACGTGCCTCCGTCCAGAAAACCAACTGTTCCCACACCGGAAGAGACCGAATCTACTGGAAGCTCTTGGCGTGGATTCATTATTGCTATCGTCGCGTTGTTGGTCGCACTTGGAGTTTTAGCGGGAATATATTTGTACTACTACCGCGGGGGTATGAGGATCAAAA
This sequence comes from Cyclophora albipunctata, assembly GCA_963082685.1. Lineage (NCBI taxonomy): Eukaryota > Metazoa > Arthropoda > Insecta > Lepidoptera > Geometridae > Cyclophora > Cyclophora albipunctata. The sequence continues at coordinate 6,604,096 of OY720133.1, forward strand.
GCCTGCTTAAGTCGAAGGTTCCGGCGCCGGCGCCCGTCCCTCCTCCGAGACACAAAAGAGCCTCGTTGTCTCGAGAACAGCCTCCAGAGCTGTCGATCTCAAAGGTAGCCAGCACACCGGACTCTGGCTTCGAAACTGTAGACCTTAGAGCCAAGTAAATGAAACAAGACTTATTATTGCACTGTACTTGGCATCATAAAACACAAGGCGTTGAACAAGAAATGACTGCTAGTTACTTAATAGACTGAAGCATATCAGATTTTAAATACAGTTTAACTTATTTGGGATCTGTTTTCATTCTATACTCAACTTATATGTCACTCTCTCAAGTTTGAAAAGGGGTTCCAAAATGCAATTACATTTTGCCTTGTTTTGTACATGACATAACTAACTGTCAATACTGTCATTAAATATTATTAGTTCCATGGAGTTTGTAAGTATGTATTATCAAACTCTTTGATTTCTTCTAGTTTTCGCCGCCATGTTATGTGTTGCCAGTGTGTTCAGTGCGACCTTACTTTACACTGCCTTAATTTAATTATGTATCGAGTGATTGTATGAAGTGTGATTGAATTAATTATAACATTTTTAAATTTAAGACTTCATCGTGGACCGTTGTTAGGTAAAATGTTTTGACGACATTTTGTAAATTATATTTATGTTTGTAAATTAAATGTTACGAAATTATTTTGTGTTTTGATTTTGTCCTCGATACATCTATTTTATATTGGAAATGCGAAAGTGTTGTTGCTTTCACGACACATCCACTGAACCGATTTCGACACTAACTAACATTATACTATTTAAATAATATAATGTTTAGTATATTATTATATACTAGCCGTGCCCCGCGGTTTCACCCACGTTGTACCTGTTCCCGCGGGAATTTCGGGATAAAATGTATCCCATGTGTTATTATGTGTATAACCTATATTACTGTAAAGTTTCATCCTAATCCGTTCAGTAGTTTATTCGTGAAAGAGCAACAAACATACATCTATACATCCATACATACATCCATCCTCACAAACTTTCGCATTTATAATGTTTCTCCTCGGAGTCACGGGACAAGCCCGGTCTTTTTGAGAGGTATGCGACCCCTCGCATGCCTCTCAAAAAGACCGGGCTTGTCCCAAAGGGCCTCTACGAGTTGGATCTGTATCCCCATACAGATCCAACTCGTAGAGGCCCTTTGGAGATGTTTAATGTAATGGATTACAACTGCAGGGACACTCCCCCGACCACATCAGTACAACATGTCCGGGAATGTGCACCTGCAGAAGTAGGGACTATTGTAAGTAAAAATGAAAGAAAAAGACTGGGCTATGGAAATGAAGGTTGGATGGACTGGAAATGGGATATTGCAAAGAGGTCGGCACCTGCCATAACAAGTGGTGAACAAGTTATCGGCGGCAGGCCGTGGCTCGCCGCCCGCTGGATGGGCCCCCCGAAACAGCCGACGTAAAGACGGCAAGGGGGCAACATCGGTGCGGGCGACTCGGGGGTGTAGAGAGGTGTGCTGCGCTTTCTCTAAACGTTACTCGCGGCGTTATGCCCTTTAACACTTCCACCCCCGGATCACACAGCCGAAATCGACTGTGCCTCTAACGACCCCCCTCTGGCCGGCCGATGAAGGCAAGCCAGAGCCGAGAGTCCTGCGGGCCCCCTTGGGGTCCACTCCGACCGGGGAAGGCTCGCCGGAGACGAGGGCCCTGACCGACTCTCTGGGGCACTCGGGAATCACCCGTGGTGTCGCTACTCATCAACAGCTCGCCACAAGCTGCCCTGCGGGCGCATTTATAATATTATTAGGATAGTATAATACCTCAGTACATGGCCCTTTGAATTTATATGTTTGATAACTGGCTATGTGACGTAGGTTCTTTTGTAAATAGGTAGTTTAGGTACAAACTAATTTTCAACTTATAACTGAATAGCTTGAAAGCGACACTTCACTTTAGGCTTCGCACCAATTCCAACACCAACTTTATGGACAGCCGCGAAGAGAGTCCTAAGATACCTGAAACAAACAAAAGAAAAAGGATTAGTATATAGAAGAGAAGATAATAACAATTTATTAGCATTTTCAGATTCAGACTGGGGAAGTGAACAAATTGACCGGAAGAGTGTCAGCGGCGTTGCAATATTCCATCAAGGCAACTTGGTCAGCTGGAGCTCCAAGAAGCAGTCATCAGTCTCACTGTCCACGGCAGAATCAGAGTACTATGCAGCAGCGTTATCTGTAAGTGAAACAGTGTTCATTAGAGAAGTGTTAAAAGATTTGCATTGTGATAAAAACTTAGTTTGTTCATTGTTTATTGACAATCAAAGTATAATGAAAATGAAGAAGTGATGAATGACATCCCTTACAGAGAAGTTATAGGCTCACTTATGTATCTGGCTACAATAAGCCGACCAGATATAGCTTATGCCACTGGATTCTTAAGCAGATATATGACACGCCCAAGACCCAACAAACTAGAGCCTAGAGCGAAGCCCATGAGAATGATAGGATACTGTGGTTCAGGATACAGATTATGGGATCCGAAGACCAACGAGATAATAGAATCGCGAGATGTAAGATTTGATGAGTCTAACTACAGATATAGAGAAAGTGAAATGGCTACACAACCTGTTATCTATGATGAAGATGAGGAAAAAGAACCTTCAAAGTCTAATGACTCTAAACCGGATATGTCAAACATGGATATGACAAACACGGATATGACAAACACGGAGAATACAGAAGAACAAGCTGAAGGCACAGAAACAAGCCAGGAACAAGAACAACGTCCAAATAGAGAAGTGAAATTACCCAAGAAATATGATGACTTTGATATGACAAACATAGCATATGCACTGCTATCGGAAGGTCCTGTAAGCTACGAGGAAGCCATACAGAAAGAAGGATGGTCAGATGCCATAAACAAAGAATTGCAAGCACACAACAAGCTAAGAACATGGCAAGAGTGCGACCTTCCTAAAGGACACAAGGCGATAGATACAAAATGGGTATTCCGCACTAAAGCTGACAACACGAAGAAAGCTAGACTAGTGGCTAAGGGGTTTCAGGAAGAAACCACACAGAATGTATATGCACCTGTTGCAAGGATAACAACAATAAGACTATTTTTGAATAAAGCAGTTCAAGAAAACTTACACATAAAACAGCTAGATATACCTACAGCTTTTCTCAATGGTGAGTTAAACACTGACATATACATTAAATATCCTGAAGGAGTACAAAATAAACAAGAAGGAAGAGTCTTAAAGCTTAACAAAGCTTTATATGGATTAAAAGAAGCTCCAAGGTGCTGGAATGAAAAGCTAAATCGATTCTTAACAGATAATGGACTTAAACAATCACAAAGCGACTTCTGCCTATACACAGGTACAAATGTATACATACTTATATTCGTGGATGATATACTAGTGATTGGAGATGGAAAGAATATAGTGCAAAAATTAAAAGAAGAATTTCAAGCAAAAGATATGGGTACTATAAGCAAATTCTTAGGAATGGAAATATCTCAGTTTAAAAATAAGATGGAAATTAAACAAACACAAATTATAGAGAAGATTTTATTAAAGTTTAAAATGCAAGATTGCAAGGGATGCAATACACCAATGGAAGTCGGATTAAAAATAAATGAAAATCCGGTACCAAGAACCGAAAGAATAGGCCAGTTAGTATACTGTGACATAGGAGGGCCCGTGACGCCTGTCACTCAAAATGGTGAGAGATATTATTTAACAATAATTGATGACTACTCACACTTTATGGAACTTCATCCTCTAAGTGCTAAGAGTGAAGCGAAGGACTACATCATGAAATATATAAATATCATGAAAAATAATGGCAACAATGTAAGACGAATTAGAACAGACAGAGGTGGAGAATTTCTCAATGACGATCTTAGCTCGTTCTATGCAGAGCATGGAATCATTCAAGAGACTACATGCGCTTACACTCCACAGCAAAATTCTATCTGCGAAAGAATGAATCTAACCCTGGGAAACAAAGTCAGAGCTATGTTACTTGAAACAAATCTTCCAAAGTATCTATGGGGCGAGGCGATGAGATGTGCTGCCTATACTATAAACAGATCACCTACAAAGGCACTCCGAGGGGACACACCAGCAAAGATATGGTATGGCAACAATAATTTAGATAAAGTGAGAGTGTTTGGTGCGAAAGCTTGGAGCATGATCTTTCCAAGACCCAGCGCCCATGAGTAAGTCAGATTGACACAGGATAGCTTAGGAAAGTCAAAAATAAGACAAAATAAGAAAAACGTGGTCGACGGCCATAAAAAAGGTCACGCGTGTAATATAAGGGGTAGGCTTCTTACTTTCAGCAAATATATACAATGACGACGACAACTAATCACATCCCGCAACTAGAAAGTGGAAATTTTGAAAACTGGCTGTTCAGGATTGAGATGGCACTGGATGAAAAAGGTATCAAGGAAACAGTAAAAATCAAAACTGAGGATGCAACAAGCAAACACGATGCTAAAGCAAGAAATATAATTATCCAAGGAGTCCCAGACAAATACTTAGAATACATTAAGGGGGCTACCACCGCATATGAAATGGTAGAAAAATTGAAAGCCGTATTTCAGAGAAGAAGTACGCTGAGTACATTAACTCTCAGGCGAGAGCTCATAAACCTGAAATGCAGAAAGGAAGAAAATGTACAAGAATTCCTCAATAAATTCGAAAAGTTGATACAAGATATAGAAGCTAGTGGAACTCAAATAGATGAAAAAGAAAAGGTCTGCCAACTCTTACTCAGTGTAGAGAAGGCTTATCAAACTTTAGTAACAGCCTTGGAAATGTCAAACATAGAGCTCACAGTTGAGTTTATAAAAAGCAAACTACTGGATGCAGAGCTAAAAGAAAAAAGGAACCACACAGCATTCAACCAACCCAAAGGTGAATATGTGTTTCACAGCTCTTCAGTGAAGTGCTATAGTTGTGGAGGGTTAAATCATTTTGCCCGCAATTGCCCGAAGAAAAATGGCAACTATGTACACCAACCAACATCTAATAACTACAGAGGCCGAGGCAATTTTAGAGCAAGAGGAGCCAGAGGGGCCAGAGGAGCCGCAAATATAGGAGAGAGGCACAGCAACTCAAATGCCATATCATTTGTCGCAGCTCAAGCTGTCACAGCTGATACAGAGGCCCACAGAGAGGAAATCCAACTTGTAATTGATTCGGGATCAACCTACCATCTAATAAACAAAAGATATGAAGAGTATATGACCAACATAAAGCAAATATCACAAATTCATATAAGAGCGGCCAATGGAGGCATCATGACCGCTACATACAAAGGAAATCTTACTGGAATGTCTGAAGAAGGATATGAAGTCACTATAGAAGACTGTCTTATAATAGACAACTTGTCACACAATCTTCTATCAGTCCTGAAATTAAATGAAAAGGGTCTTCAAGTAATCTTTGACAAGGAAACAGCTTTAATAAAGAAAGGAAACATAAAAATACAAGGGGACTGTAATGGAAAGTTGTTTACTATGAAACTCAATCTAAATAGAACACATGCATTAGTATCAGGAGAAGATAATCTTTGGCAAAGAAGAATGGGACACCTTGAATGATTCCATGCTCTGCATAGAACGAGCTAAGATCGTCATTGAGAAATTCTCCACCTCTGTCTGTTCTAATTCGTCTTACATTGTTGCCATTATTTTTCATGATATTTATATATTTCATGATGTAGTCCTTCGCTTCACTCTTAGCACTTAGAGGATGAAGTTCCATAAAGTGTGAGTAGTCATCAATTATTGTTAAATAATATCTCTCACCATTTTGAGTGACAGGCGTCACGGGCCCTCCTATGTCACAGTATACTAACTGGCCTATTCTTTCGGTTCTTGGTACCGGATTTTCATTAAATACACATCGGCTTGCTTTTGCCTCCATGCATATCGTGCATTTTTCTTTATACCTTTTTCATCCAGTGCCATCTCAATCCTGAACAGCCAGTTTTCAAAATTTCCACTTTCTAGTTGCGGGATGTGATTAGTTGTCGTCGTCATTGTATATATTTGCTGAAAGTAAGAAGCCTACCCCTTATATTACACGCGTGACCTTTTTTATGGCCGTCGACCACGTTTTTCTTATTTTGTCTTATTTTTGACTTTCCTAAGCTATCCTGTGTCAATCTGACTTACTCATGGGCGCTGGGCCCATAACCTTTTGTTTGTTTCAGGTATCTTAGGACTCTCTTCGCGGCTGTCCATAAAGTTGGTGTTGGGCGTGTCATATATCTGCTTAAGAATCCAGTGGCATAAGCTATATCTGGTCGGCTTATTGTAGCCAGATACATAAGTGAGCCTATAACTTTCAATCATTTTAATTGTACTTTGATTGTCAATAAACAATGAACAAACTAAGTTTTTATCACAATGCAAATCTTTTAACACTTCTCTAATGAACACTGTTTCACTTACAGATAACGCTGCTGCATAGTACTCTGATTCTGCCGTGGACAGTGAGACTGATGACTGCTTCTTGGAGCTCCAGCTGACCAAGTTGCCTTGATGGAATATTGCAACGCCGCTGACACTCTTCCGGTCAATTTGTTCACTTCCCCAGTCTGAATCTGAAAATGCTAATAAATTGTTATTATCTTCTCTTCTATATACTAAACCTTCGCACCAAACACTCTCACTTTATCTAAATTATTGTTGCCATACCATATCTTTGCTGGTGTGTCCCCTCGGAGTGCCTTTGTAGGTGATCTGTTTATAGTATAGGCAGCACATCTCATCGCCTCGCCCCATAGATACTTTGGAAGATTTGTTTCAAGTAACATAGCTCTGAATTTGTTTCCCAGGGTTAGATTCATTCTTTCGCAGATAGAATTTTGCTGTGGAGTGTAAGCGCATGTAGTCTCTTGAATGATTCCATGCTCTGCATAGAACGAGCTAAGATCGTCATTGAGAAATTCTCCACCTCTGTCTGTTCTAATTCGTCTTACATTGTTGCCATTATTTTTCATGATATTTATATATTTCATGATGTAGTCCTTCGCTTCACTCTTAGCACTTAGAGGATGAAGTTCCATAAAGTGTGAGTAGTCATCAATTATTGTTAAATAATATCTCTCACCATTTTGAGTGACAGGCGTCACGGGCCCTCCTATGTCACAGTATACTAACTGGCCTATTCTTTCGGTTCTTGGTACCGGATTTTCATTAAATACACATCGGCTTGCTTTTGCCTCCATGCATATCGTGCATTTTTCTTTAGATAGGGCTAAGCCTAAGATTTTCATTCCACCATAGTTAAGGTGTCCCATTCTTCTATGCCAAAGATTATCTTCTCCTGATACTAATGCATGTGTTCTATTAAGATTGAGTTTCATAGTAAACAACTTTCCATTACAGTCCCCTTGTATTTTTATGTTTCCTTTCTTTATTAAAGCTGTTTCCTTGTCAAAGATTACTTGAAGACCCTTTTCATTTAATTTCAGGACTGATAGAAGATTGTGTGACAAGTTGTCTATTATAAGACAGTCTTCTATAGTGACTTCATATCCTTCTTCAGACATTCCAGTAAGATTTCCTTTGTATGTAGCGGTCATGATGCCTCCATTGGCCGCTCTTATATGAATTTGTGATATTTGCTTTATGTTGGTCATATACTCTTCATATCTTTTGTTTATTAGATGGTAGGTTGATCCCGAATCAATTACAAGTTGGATTTCCTCTCTGTGGGCCTCTGTATCAGCTGTGACAGCTTGAGCTGCGACAAATGATATGGCATTTGAGTTGCTGTGCCTCTCTCCTATATTTGCGGCTCCTCTGGCCCCTCTGGCTCCTCTTGCTCTAAAATTGCCTCGGCCTCTGTAGTTATTAGATGTTGGTTGGTGTACATAGTTGCCATTTTTCTTCGGGCAATTGCGGGCAAAATGATTTAACCCTCCACAACTATAGCACTTCACTGAAGAGCTGTGAAACACATATTCACCTTTGGGTTGGTTGAATGCTGTGTGGTTCCTTTTTTCTTTTAGCTCTGCATCCAGTAGTTTGCTTTTTATAAACTCAACTGTGAGCTCTATGTTTGACATTTCCAAGGCTGTTACTAAAGTTTGATAAGCCTTCTCTACACTGAGTAAGAGTTGGCAGACCTTTTCTTTTTCATCTATTTGAGTTCCACTAGCTTCTATATCTTGTATCAACTTTTCGAATTTATTGAGGAATTCTTGTACATTTTCTTCCTTTCTGCATTTCAGGTTTATGAGCTCTCGCCTGAGAGTTAATGTACTCAGCGTACTTCTTCTCTGAAATACGGCTTTCAATTTTTCTACCATTTCATATGCGGTGGTAGCCCCCTTAATGTATTCTAAGTATTTGTCTGGGACTCCTTGGATAATTATATTTCTTGCTTTAGCATCGTGTTTGCTTGTTGCATCCTCAGTTTTGATTTTTACTGTTTCCTTGATACCTTTTTCATCCAGTGCCATCTCAATCCTGAACAGCCAGTTTTCAAAATTTCCACTTTCTAGTTGCGGGATGTGATTAGTTGTCGTCGTCATTGTATATATTTGCTGAAAGTAAGAAGCCTACCCCTTATATTACACGCGTGACCTTTTTTATGGCCGTCGACCACGTTTTTCTTATTTTGTCTTATTTTTGACTTTCCTAAGCTATCCTGTGTCAATCTGACTTACTCATGGGCGCTGGGCCCATAACCTATTGGAATTAATTAATAAAAGCCCCATAAGTAAGTAGAAAATGTTTATTCACTTAGATAACAGCCTATGCCTACATCCGCCATTGCAGGTTCGGGAAGAAGAGATCGGGATTCAGAGTCCCGTTGACAGCTAACTTAAAGTGTCATTTTTGTCAGCTCCACAGACTAAATAATGAGTGAATGATTATTTCCAATAATTTGTTTCCTGAAATTCCTACAGGAACGTGTTTAAAGTAGGTCTAACTAAACAGGCTAAGTAAACATATAACCGTATGGGTCATTTTTTTGGTTCATATAGAAAAAAATTTGGTTGGAAAATTATCGGTCGAAGAATTTTCTAATCTAAGTCTACCACCAATTTTCCTAACCGCACCCGTTTTTATAACTTCTATTTAATATCTAGTCTGGTATAACTGGAATCGGAAAGGAAATGAACAAATAGCTGAGTATTAAACGGTAATTCAATTTACCCTATATGTAGAGGTATGTACATATTAAAGTGCTATGAACTATCTATTTACTCTGTGCAAATGAAAGTTGTAGGTATAAAATCGTGCAGTATAAAATACCTTAATTAAAATAAGTCAATGCCCCCGGAGTTTGTATAGAAAGGGAACTTGTTTGCTAAAGTTGTTTAACGATTTCGAAAATGGAATCTTTTAAATTAATACCTTTTTGTTGTCAAGAAAATTTTAATTATTATAAAATAAAATCTATCGGTAATCTGCAGCCCCTACCTATAAATTACTAAAGGTATAAATTTATGTTCGCTGTCTAAAAGTAGGTAGGTGCTAGTGATGCTTTTTTCAACGGAGCCTTGTTCTGAAACAAAATAAGTAGTTAATAGATATTAAACGCTAAGTAATAGATGCTCTGACGTCTATTTTAATTAAGTAAGTATTTCGATACCAATGTTAGGTACCTACCTACAAATAATACTACACGTTCGTTACCACGGTACGTTACACTACCAACTGATTTTTAAAAGAAATTAGGACAGTAATTAATTTCTGTAACTATATGTAAGGTACTTCCCTGTATTTTCAGTATTTGGTAAAAAATTACTTTCATTAAAAAGTTTTTGTTTTTAATTTCATTAATTTCATTAAAATGCAGTAAGTTTTCATTCCATGCTGCACTAATTTTGTTAAGCTTTTTAGTGAAAAGTATTACCTTCCACTTAATCTGTCGTTAGGTACTGTGAGATTAGGCATAAGTATATAGAAGTAGCTGCGCCCCGCGATGTACCCGTTCCCGAGGGAATATCGGGATGAAATGTATAAAATATGGATAAAATGTATAAATGTTACAAACATACATCCTCACAAACTTTCGCATTTATAATATTAGCAGAATAGGATAGCGGATAGAAAATTTAAGTTATAGTACCCTAGTTTGACGGTTCGGCGGTATTGGGAAATATGGCATCCATAGCAATCAATAATATATGCCTGTTTGTTTTATTAGCTGCTTTATTTATGTAAATTACCTAAAAGTTGTGTATTTCTAAACTTTCATCGGCAATACATTAGATTTACCAATAAACTATGAAATTAGGATGCCTGTCTAGATAATGTTGAAATAATTCATGCGTTTGAACACTAATTGCACTATTTCGTTGTGTTTCTTAACATAATTTGTAAATATAAGGTGAAAAATGCCAAATACCTATATTAATATGCTAATGGATGGTAATGATTTCATCTGGATCGCTTCACTTTCACTTATAATTCATGAATCATGATGCACCGAATATTTATTGATTTATGTGATTTTAAATTAAATAACAATAACTATTCATAAATTTTTTTGCCATAATTAAATACTACCCTCACCCACTTAATAGTTTTAGTGTAGCCCATGGAATAATGTCAGCGACAGAAGTCGTGGCATGAAATCGTCGCAGATTTTTATTAGATAAGATTAGATAAGAACTGTTTTAAATTGGAAACAACACTCAACAACCATATTATCAAATTAGATACAAAATTAAACTCACATCTTGTGTGTTGCGTCCTTATTGACGTGTCTGTTAAGAGTTTCAAATTTGGAAAAAAATTATCTCCATGGTACTTACTTAAATATACTCTATGGCAGCTATATAAATGCCAACTGTCAATGTCAAGAAAAAATAAGCAATCTGTGGAAAAATCGCAAAACAAACGTGCTGTGGAAAAGCTTAATTTAATATTCACAAATCGCATTTTATTTTGCGAAAAATAGTATTTTAATAAAATATGGCTGTAAGGCCATTACACATGCACGACGGGGGAATAGTGGAGCGTCGATTACGACCCATTTACGGTAAGCCTCGTCGTTTATAGACGTAAATATTCGTGCTTTACTCTGCGGGGAGGCTTTGTCTGAAAATTGCTGAATATATGTCTTTTTCAGACTGGTTGGACAATAGTAATAATAAAAAGGCGCTCCAGGAAGCCGAGAAGGTGTTGAAGAAGACGCCGACGCTGCAGGCGGCTCGGGCTTTGAAGGCACTGGCACTTTTTAGGTTAGGAAGGGCTCAGGATGGGCAAGCAGTGTTAGATGCCCTGGCAGAGGAGAAACCGAGCGATGACTCCACGCTGCAAGCGATGACAATATCGTACCGAGAGTCGCAACAACGTGAGTACCAGATAAGATAGACTGTGAGTCATAAAAACAAAGGATTACCAGGGGACAACCAACATCATGATAAGGTCTTTTGAAATCATACAATATTGATCAGCATCATATGTAATTGTATGTACTGTGCAACTGTAGGGCACACGCCTGACTATTTGTTTGAAATAAATAAAAGTAAATAAATATACCAAATATACCTGGACAAATTCACACACGGTTAATTAGACCCAAAGTAAGCTCTAAGCTTGTGTTATGGAATCTATTTAACTGATACTACTACATATACATACACAAATACTTTATAAGGATATATAATTGACACCCAGACGTTGTCGCCAATAACTATGTCTGCACATATTGTTGACTCCGGGCGGGAATCGAACCCGCAACCCCCGACACAGTAAGCGCTCTCACTGCCACTGTGCCAACGGGCTTGTCAATATGGCCAAAGTAAATGAATATATTATTCGTAAAGATTCATAGTATCATATATGAAGTTATGAGCGCTTATTTAATGTTATCATATATGTACAGCAAACTTTTCACTAAGTTATATTTTATGATTTGTTTAACACTATTGAAACTTTTTCTGAAGTTGCGATGGTTATTTTAAGTTAAATATGTTAAGAGCATAATTTGGCCAGGTTTATTGCACTGCCATTTTCCATTTTCTGCCCAGATCCTCCACAGTACATGACACGGAGCTGTTAGGAGTTTGTTTATTATGCATGAACAGTGGTCTAACAGTTTTAACAACAGTTCCCACATCATCAAAGTATTGCTTTAGGCGAATCTTTATAATATGCCTTACTATTGGGCCTGAAACTCAATAAAAAGTTCAGCATAAGAGTTGGTTTAACCATATCAAATAAATAATTTAATTACAGTGGATAAAGTATGTTCTCTATACGAAGCGGCCGTCAAAGCAGAGCCGTTGAGTGAGGAGCTACACTCACACTTGTTCATGTCATATGTGAGGGTTGGGGACTTCAAGGCACAGCAGCGGACTGCGATGGCTCTGTACAAGTTCGCTCCAAAGAACCCGTACTACTTCTGGGCTGTTATGAGCATTGTTTTACAGGTAGGCTTAGAAAATAATTTAATTGTTTGTTAGACTTTTTATATTTGAAGGTAGAATATAAATAAGTAGCTATATATAGAATGGCTGACTTGAACCAGTTATGAACAGAAAAACAAAAATTATAAAATAAAAAATTATGGATTTGTCTGCTTAATTTCATCGGTTGATAGTAAATGTAGTAAATACACCACCAGTATAAGGTAAAACAAGAGCTATACTGTGCTATGCTAGTATTGCTCTGGTAGAAATGCATACTAATATTATGGTCATGAAAAATCCCATAACTCCTGTAGGATCTAATATATTTCTAGGAATACTTAACTTTACCTTCTCATTACAATTACAGGGCAAAGCGGCCTCAGACGAGAAACAGAGAGGCATCCTCCTCGCTCTAGCACAAAGAATGATAGAAAACTTTATCTCCGACAACAAAATGGAGGCGGAACAAGAAGCCAGACTTTACATCTTGGTCCTAGAACTGCAGGAGAAATGGGAAGAGATTGTCAAGTTCTTCGACAGCCCTCTGTACTCCCAACTCGTTCCCGGATCCATCTACCAAGCCTACATACCATACTTGAAAAAGCTCGGACACTGGAAGCGACTCAACATGATATGCAAAGAGCTGCTGATCGAAAATGAGGATAGATGGGACTTCTACATGCCTTACTTTGATTCTGTGTTCGCTTTAATGAATGAACAGAATGGTGACGATGCAGCTATAGATGACACTCCGGAGAAGTGCCACGAGTTTCTAGGATTGATTATTGAAGTAGGGTGTGGGAAGACGTTGAGAGGACCTTTTCTAGCCCGTTTGGAGTTGTGGAAACGTTTATCTGTTAATGGGGATCCCGATTCATTGCTAGGTAATTATTTTAGACTTTCAAAAACTTGCAACAGCTCGGTGGTCTAGTGGTATGTGTACTCGCCTGCCAAGACAAGTCCCGGGTTCAATTCCCAGGTCGAGCGAAAACATGTTTCATGCTTTTCAAACTTTACTCATGTTTGAGATCACCAACCCGCAATAGGCAAGTTTGGTGATTATGCCTTATCGTCCTCACTGTACTACAGATATCTGCAGTGAGATGAGAGGCCTTTGCCCAGCAGGGGGACATTACGGCCTACTACGTTTTTTAAATTATGCTATTCTTGATCAAGATAAATAAAATAAGAATGGATTCATTTTCGGTTGAACTCTTCTCGATTTATAAGTGGTCTAACTAACACAACTTTCTTGTATACTTCTCCATCCAAAGCTTGCCTGGAAGAGATTATTTTTAGCAATAAGACTGCCCATTGTACCATTCATTCTTCTTGAACATCTTATTTCCCGAGTTATTTGTTTTACAATAAAATATTTATCTTATTCCAGGCAGTGGTGTAGCGCTGTGTTTGCAGTATCTCAGAGCATTCGCTCACAAGCCTTGTGCGGTCCCCGATTTGAGACCGTATTTGGCAATGTTGCCGCATAAGGAGAGAGAGGAGAAGAGCACAGAGTTCCTCACTTGTATGGGCATGGATGAGAATAGTCAGCCGGAGACGGTGAGTAAATCATTGTAATGAACTGACTATTGAAATTTGTCTGTCTCTCTTTTGCCACCAATTAAGTTACTGGATATCTAATATTGCATCCCTTATTAAACTAGCAGTACTTCGCTGTTTTACCCGCTTTCTACCCGTTCCCGTGGGAATTTCGGGATTAAAAATAGCCTTTAACCTTCCCATTGAATGTGGCTATCCATTACAAAAATAATTATTGAAATCTGACGGGTAGTTTCAAAGATTAGGGCGTTCAAACATACAAACAAAAAATCGAGCTATTCAGTTTTATGATATTAGTATAGATTATAATAAACTAGCAGCGCCCCGCGGTTTTACCCGCGTTGTGCCCGTTCCCGTGGGAATTTCGGGAATTTTTTTACATAAAAACCTTCCTCTTGAATCACTCTACCTATTACAAAAAACCGCATCAAAATCCGTTGCGTAATTTTAAAGATTTAAGCATACAGACAAACAGACACGAAACAGAGACGACTTTATTTTATAAAGGGTGTCCCAACAAGAACGCAAGATTTAAATTTGGCGCCATTCGAAGTGTCATTGTTTGACATTTGAACAATTGTTATTGTTTGCTAGTAGAAGGTACGAGGTTAGTAAAAATGGAGCGCTACACGAATGAACAACGCATTCTCATTGTGAAATTGTTTTACCAAAATGTTGAAAGTTTTGCGGCTACAGTTCGCAAATTGCGATCAATTTGGGGTCACAAAAATGCTCCAAAAGAGTCAACTGTAAAGAGATTAATGGATAAATTTGCTGAAACTGGGTCTGTTAGTGATGTAAAGACAACAACGTGCCTTCGACCAGGTCGATCGACCGAAAATGTCGCAGCTGTACGTGATGATGTCGCTCAAACTCCATCCACCTCAATTCGACACCGAGCTCAGCAAATTGGTGTCTCCAAATCCACTATGCAGCGAATTTTGACGAAAGATTTGCATCTTCATGCATACAAAGTTCAATTGACTAAGGAACTGAAGCCAGCTGACCATGGAAAGCGAAGGGAGTTTGTTAATTGGGTATTGGAGAGACAACATGAAAATCAGTCATTTCCCGGTCGTGTTATCTCGCGTTTTGGCGGCCAGAATTGGCCGCCTAGATCGTGCGATTTAACACCATTAGACTTTTTTCTTTGGGGTTTTTTGAAGTCGATGGTTTACGCGAATAAGCCGACGACGACTCAAGCCTTAAAAGAGGAAATTGGACGCTGCATTAATGAAATACCGCAGCATTTATGCAAAACGGTCATTGAAAATTTCATTAAAAGATCGCGTGTGTGCCAGCAAAGCCGCGGCGGTCATCTGCCCGATATGTTGTTCCATACATAACCTCATTCTGTCTACTTTACGATATAATAAAGTTGCACGATTTTTTTTTAAATATCTGTGTTTTATTTAAAATTTAAATCTTGCGTTCTTGTTGGGACACCCTTTACTATGTAGTGATCAGTCAAGATTGTTTCATTATCTTCCTCAGACGGACGAAATCCAACGCCACATATCTTGCATCTCGCTCTGGCGGCTCACCGCGCCGCCCCTGCCGCCCGAACAAGCTGTATCACTCGCTAACAAGCTGAAAGATCACTATCTCCGCTGCCTGGCCAAAGGACTGGTGACGGCTACGCTGACCGAGTTCTGCGCGGCGGATAGTTATGGGATATTGGCGGCGCATCATTATTTTTATGCTGGTAAGTTGTAAGATTTTGTTATTATATTAATAGTCCATCGAACAGTTACAGGGGTTGCGTTTTTTAGAGGACGTAATTTTAGAAATGTGTAGGGGAGGGGTCAGTGTAAGGGTAAAACCAAGTTTATGGGGTCGCCACCCTTGTCCCACGTCCGCTATCATGGAAAAAGGGGTTGAAATTGTTTTTACGGTGTATCTCGTAAACTATTAGTCTCATAAAGAAAACATTGCAGTTTTTGTTGCAAATTCTTGTCTTTAGTCAGTGAGTCCGATGCAGATTTCTCTATCTGAATAGTATGATAGACAAAATTTAGTATTATAAATCATCATCATGATAAATCATACTACATGTTGTTTATTCTCATACTTTATCAACCTTGAACACATTGCAGCGTCCCAATCCGAGGACTCCAGCTGGCTCCTGGAGGCCGTCAGCCTGCTGGAGCTGGTGCTGCACCACTCCCCCTCCAACTTCCACGTAAAACTGCTGCTAGTCAAGCTGTACCATATTCTAGGTAAGTTATTGTTACTACGGTACGTTTCTACTTGAGAGTAAAAACGAGATTTTTTGACGTTGCATGTGGTAAAGAGATATTTGTCTAAAAAGTAGAGATAAAACGGAGAGAACCGTTTATCTTCAATTGTAAGCTTGCCTCGCAGAATCCATTCGCATTTAATCTTCACTAGAGAGTAAAGAGTTTTTGACCTTGCATATAGTTATAGAGAAATTTGTCTAAAAAGTAGAGAAAACCATTGGTCGTGACGTGTATATTTGCCTCGTCTACTTGTATCTCTATACAACGAATATAAAACCGTTGTCGTCCGTGTGTGGTCGCGCAGGCTGCGCGCTGGCCGCGGACTCGATCTACCACAAGCTGGAGGTGAAGCACATCCAGCTGGTGTCGCTGGGCTGGCTGCACGCCGACCGCCTCGCGCCCGCCGCCGCCTTCACGCGCGCGCTGCAGCTGCTCGCCGACACTCGGGCCTTCCACACGCACCACGCCAAAGATGTAACCACTTCTCCTACAAATATTATAAATGCGAAAGTTTGTGAGGATGTATGTATGAATGTTTGTTACTCTTTTACGAAAAATTACTGGACGGATTTGGATGAAACTTTACAGTAATAATATAGGTTGAAGATATATCAGAACAACATATGGGATATATTTTATCCCGAAATTCCCGTAGGAACGGGTACAACGCTGGTGAAACCGCGGGGCGCGGCTAGTATATTCTCTAACGCGACACCGACCCGTTTCATTTAGTATGAGTGCAAAAGTGGGTTTAAAAAGTGTGTAAACGATTCCCTGTCGACAGAGTGTGGAGCAAGTGACGCACGCGTATAAGTACGGCACGTTCGAGAAGCTGTGCGAGGTGCGCGCGTGGGGCGCGCGCGTGGCCGCGTGCGGCGGCGGCGCGGCGGCGGCCCGCGCGCGCGCGCTCGCCGCGCTGCTGGCCGGCCCGCCCGCGCCGCTGCACCAGCCGCCGCCGCTGCCGCACCCGCTCACGTACGACTACACACCACATACCACGTGCCACGTACACACCCGCTCACGTACGAATACACACCACATACCACGTGCCACGTACACACCCGCTCACGTACGACTACACACCACATACCACGTGCCACGTACACACCCGCTCACGTACGAATACACACCACATACCACGTGCCACGTACACACCCGCTCACGTACGAATACATACCACATACCACGTGCCACGTACACACCCGCTCACGTACGAATACATACCACGTACCACGTGCCACGTACACACCCGCTCACGTACGAATACATACCACATACCACGTGCCACGTACACACCCGCTCACGTACGAATACATACCACATACCACGTTAACGCCACGTACACACCCGCTCACGTACGAATACATACCACATACCACGTGCCACGTACACACCCGCTCACGTACGAATACATACCACATACCACGTGCCACGTACACACCCGCTCACGTACGAATACATACCACATACCACGTGCCACGTACACACCCGCTCACGTACGAATACATACCACATACCACGTGCCACGTACACACCCGCTCACGTACGAATACATACCACATACCACGTGCCACGTACACACCCGCTCACGTACGAATACATACCACATACCACGTGCCACGTACACACCCGCTCACGTACGAATACATACCACATACCACGTGCCACGTACACACCCGCTCACGTACGAATACATACCACATACCACGTTAACGCCACGTACACACCCGCTCACGTACGAATACATACCACATACCACGTGCCACGTACACACCCGCTCACGTACGAATACATACCACATACCACGTTAACGCCACGTACACACCCGCTCACGTACGAATACATACCACATACCACGTGCCACGTACACACCCGCTCACGTACGACTACATACCACGTTAACGCCACGTACACACCCGCTCACGTACTGTACCATACGCCCATACTGCACTCGCTAAAGTACACAACCGCTTACATATAAACGCACACATCAAACACGAACGGGCAGATACGTACACATAACATATACACCCATTTATTGAGCTATTCACGTCAAACACGCACTTGCACCCATGCATAAACGTCGCGCACATACCCGTGCACGTCATACACACAATCGCTTACGAACAAGCACACTCTTACATACGTACATATACTCACACTAGCTCACATACGTACGCATCACGTGCATATTCACCCCTTTAACATTTCACACACACTCGCTCACTAATGTATCACTAGCTTACATACACACACTTACATTTAAGTACCTACACATAACACACATACACATTACTCATAATGCTTTAATAAACCCTTACCGCCTTATACGAACGATATTAATCTATATCACTGTTATAAAGTGTGTCGTCCCTTTTGCCCTTTTGGAAAATAGCATATGTCGGAAAGGGACAAACCATTTGAAAGCTTAAAATGCTGTCAATAAGCGTTTATGAAAAAGGCCCTTAGTATACATGTCAAACAAAATTAACCAAGTCTTTCTCTCCACAGGGACAATCGCGATCTCAATGTGATAGTAAACTTCCTGCCCCCACAACTACAGGACGTGAACGTTAAACAGCGTACTTTCGAACAGGACATCGCGTACTTGAGACTAAAGGACGGCCTAGTAACCTCCTTAGCGTTGTGCATAGAGGCGTCTGACGGTAGACCGTTGGAAGAGCGAATGGTACAGTGTAAAGAATTGAGGAGTTGTATCGATGCGTTCGGCACGGCGATGGAGAAGTGCAAAGAGTTGTACAGTGAGAAGGAGAAGATTAGTTTGACTGGGCCGCTGCCTTCTAGGATTATTTGTGAGTAATCGAACTGTCCTACTTGATATTATAAATGCGAAAGTTTGTGAGGAAGTATGTATGTATATTTGTTAGTCTTTCACGCTAAAACTACTGGACGGATTTGGATGAAACTTTACAGTAATATAGGTTATACATCGGAATAACACATGGGATACATTTTATCCCCAAATCCTTGCGGGAACAGCGCGAGTAACACTGTGGGGCGTTGCTAGTCTAAATATTAGCCTTTAATCTCCCACTACTGATCAAAAGCCTAACATCACACATTTGCGAATAGTATGACTCAAGAAAAACACTAAAAAGTAGTTACTTCTAACTAATTTAACATTGTTCCAGCATTCGTAAGCTCTCCTGTAGAATACGGTTCTCTCTACTCCCTTTCTCTTCAAATGGTGAGCGAGTTCTGCGCAGGACAAGCGACGTATGCGCACGCGCACGCAGCCGCGTTATCTGAGCGCTTGCCCGTCGCTCATAATGCCGCGCTCGCTTATAGTGATAAGCATACTGAGCCTGTAGAGTGGTTGGATCACTTGCATCATTATTTAGAGGTAATATTATGTAATAGTTTTTTATATATATAAAGTAACTAGCAGCATCCTGCGGTTTTACCCGCGTTGTGCCTGTTCCCGTGGGAATTTCGGGATGAAAAATAGCCTATAACCTACCTGTTGAATTTTTCAAATCGGACTGATAATTCCCGAGATTACCTCAAACATACAAACAAACAAACTTACAAATTTTACCTCTTTATAATATTAGTATAGATGTCCCACTGCTGGGCAAAGGCCTCACTGAATATATCAGTACAGGTGGATGTCGTAATACCACGCCTAATACGGGTTGGTGATCTCAAACCCGAACCATATTTGAAGAGTATGAAACATGTTTTCGCTCTACCTGGGAATTGAACCCGACACCTTAGTCTGGGCAGGCGAGTGCAAATACGACTAAACTACCAAGGCGAGTGATGCTATTATAAAAAACATTGATCTACTAATAAATTATATTTTTTCCCCAGTTCATCGGCATAATAATCTTCTTGCTCGGAGTTTGCCACGAATACATCACGCCGGCCAGCGCGAAGAAATCAAAAAAGAAAACCAACCATTCACCGGACGAGATCAAAACAGTTGAATTGTTAACCAAACTCAACCTCATTGTACAAAATAACATCATCTCTATAGATAACAGTGTCATAGACAAAATACCAAAATACACAACGAAGATAAGTCTCGAAAGTGAACTGGCAAAACTAAATATTAGCAATAAATACGTTTGTCCTGTTGAGGCGAAGTTAACTCAGGGTAGGCAAGAAGTTATAAGCGATCTAAGGAATGTTCTTAGAAAGAAAATTAAATATTTGAAAAGTCTGATACATTAGCTATGAGGCCTTATTTTCTTGTTTATTTGTAACCTCTTTTCAATGAGGTTTTGTATATGTAGATTGTTTCAATACTTACACCTCTATAATCTTTAGTAAATCTATTAAGTACACTGTTTTACTTATTGGCCTGTAAATCTCATAGGGTAAAGGCCATTAAGGCCCTTCGCACATGGAGCTACTCAAAAAGAACTAGTCACAAACTTAAATTACTAACGAGTTGCCTGAGCGTCACAGCCCATACATGTTCTATGGAGGTTCGCACACGACGCGACTAGTTACTAACTGGTCAGTAACGCGTTAGCAACCGATCACGCGCGACGCGTCGTACCGGTCTCCACGCTACTGGTTTCCCAAGTTTCTTTGTTTTTTGTGATAAAAATGAATGAAAAATGTAAACAGAAATAACAGAAGTGACTGAAACCTTACAACTTGAGTAGCGTCGTGTGCGAGATACAATTTGTAACTGGTTTGTAATCGTAATTACTGATTAGTTCAGTCATTTTTGAGTAGCTCCATGTGCGAAGGGCCTTAAGCTATCAGAACAGTGAGTGAATACTAACAAACTAAAATCAATTTGACTAAAGATATATGAGGTGTGATTATTTAAAGCATAAGGTCTAATGTGGCCTAACAAGAGTTCGTAAAACGTTTGATACTTTACATGTAGTTTGCTCAAAATGGGATATTGGAATTTGAACTCTACTTGAATAGCATATTGTCTTGTTCAGTGCCTTATTACATTTATTAGCTTACCTAAACCAAAGTTGTTCTTAGGTTTTGTTAATTTTGACAATAGACGATCTTCGGCTGTCATAATTTTTTGGTTCCATAGAATGAAATAATCATAATACGATAGAAAATCGATCTGCATATAAAATAATGGGATACTTTAGGGCCCGACTCGCGCTGTGACATAACTTTAATTCTCGTGATTTCCGTTTTATAACTTTCTATATAATTATTTCTAGTATGTTTATAGCTCCCATACATCAGAGTTAAAAGGTTTTTGGCGGCTCAATAACTCTGACACCAGGATTGGTCAGGTTGGCCATCCACTCGATGAAGATCAGAGTTAAAAATACACTGTATGTATTTAAATGTAGTAAAATTCAAGTGACAGCAAGCCTCCGGTGTCTTTAACCCTTTAGTCCGCCATGGTAACCGAGGTTTGGTAATCAGTTACCTATGAAGAAAATTTGCTCTTTCCTGATAATCCAGTTACAAACGAAGATTTTCCTTCTGCTTTCGTAATTTTTTCGTAACCAATTATTGTTAAAAATAGGTAGGTACTAAAAAATATTTAAAAAAAATAACCCTAACCTACCGAATTGCATGTATTTACGAGTACTTTGAGTATTTTCTTTGAGATTTGGGAGAACCTAACTTACTTTCGTGTGCCGAAAAGAACAAGTTTCATTATGTTAAAATCTTCGTTTGTAACTGGATTACCAGGAAAGAGCAAAATTTCTTCATAGGTAACTGATTACCAAACCTCGGTTACCATGGCGGACTAAAGCCTTTTAACGTACTGTTTGTAATACAATTTAATAAATCACGTAATTCGCGGGGTTACCCTACAACTTATTGAAACGATATTTAACCATATTACTTATAGTTTAGAGTTCAATTTCAATGTGACGTTTTGAGTTTATCAAGTGTAAAGTCTATGCGAAAGTCATATTTGTTGTGTCCTAAGTTATTGTGTGTATTTTATAATTAATTCCTGTAATTATTTGATGTTTGTGGTTGGTATTTTACATGAACAATAGGAGTTTAATGATGCTTTTCTATTAAAGCAGAACGGAGCTGTGCGTAGATAAACCGACCAATCAAAACGCATTGACATTGTCAAACAACGCATTGACATTGTCAAACAACGCATTGACATTGTCAAACAACGCATTGACATTGTCAAACAACGCATTGACATTGTCAAACAACGCATTGACATTGTCAAACAACGCATTGACATTGTCAAACAACGCATTGACATTGTCAAACAACGCATTGACATTGTCAAACAACGCATTGACATTGTCAAACAACGCATTGACATTGTCAAACAACGCATTGACATTGTCAAACAATGCATTGACATTGTCAAACAACGCATTGACATTGTCAAAATCTTTTAATAATGCGTTGGGATTCGTCGATTGAACTCCGGACAACCGCCCCGTTTTCACACATTCACATAGTGTTTTAGTAAATACTAGCTGTGCCCTGCGGTTTCACCTGCATTTTTTTCCTCACTGGTTACCGTTTAAACCTTCCATGGACTTTCATGAATATTTCAAGACCAAAATTAGCCAAATCGGTTCAGCCGGTTCTCGAGTTTTAAGCAGACTAACGAACAGCAATTAATTTTTATTTATATAGATAAGCTGTTCTGTCGAGGTTCGAAAACATATTATGTTTTCATGCAGCCTATGATCACTGAATGAACATAGCTAACTCAAGTGCTTTCATTTATAAGAACGAATGATTTATCGCTCGCTCATATAGTGAAAACGCGGCTTAAGCCATCGTGACTGCTCTATCTCATTCAATATCAACAAAATAAAGAGCTCTCTTTCTCTTTTATTCGTGTAAACTACCAACTGCGTAACAAAAAGCCATGTAAAGTAGCCGACATTTCAATTGGGAGACATGTGACACAACATGAACAAACGAGCGGGGCAGAGCGTTGCGGCTCCATTAAACAATCATAACGCATTGGAATTGTCTAAATCTCTTCGTAATGCGTTGTGATTGGTTAATAACAGCCTCCGTGGTCTTGTGGTTTGAGCGCTCGGCTCACGATCCGGAGGTTCCGGGTTCGATTGCCGGTGGGGACAATAGCTCACAAAAACCCTTTGTGAGACTGCCCTCAGTTTGGTTAGGGCATTGCAGTCTGAATGCCCGAAAAGTAAGATGATTCCGTGCTTCGGAGGGCACGTTAAGCCGTCGGTCCCGGTTACTTTCTACGGATTGTAGTCGTTACATGAGCCATGTCAGGCGGCTCAATAACTCTGACACCTGGATTGGTCAGGTTGACCATCCACTCGATGAAGATTGATTAATAAAACTCCGCCCACCGCCACTCCGCTTCTATGTAAATGCACCGTAGGATTCAAGAAGAATATTATAGCTTTACAAATCTAAAATCAATATTCTTACTCCCAAAGGTACAACAGGTTTGCCAATTGAAATGCCTCCTACTGTAAAGTTATACATGACATTAAATATGTATAAATACATATCTTGTGTATATAAATATTATATTTTAACGCAGCATATTAGATTTGCGGGTATTTTAATATTCGGTTGACGGTTGGATGTTTGAATAGACAATGTACAGAAATTGAAGTCTTATTCGGAAAGTATTTTTTTAGTTTGACTAATGTAGCTATGATTATTTTGTTTTGGATTTTAACTGGTTTTTCAAAGGTTTTGCTCACTATACATACTACATAGTGATGCATCATTATGATACACCATTATGAAATAGAAAAGGGTTACGGAAATAGTATGTGTCAGATTTTTGTGACAGCTAGTGTCATCTTACCAATAACTGTTTTTATTAATTCAGGCGAGTGCAATAAGATATTATAATTATAATAGTAAATAAAGTTGAGTAGGTTAGTGACTCAACTCTGGGGACGAATAGACCGCTTAAAGACCTCTGACATGGTCTAACGATTGAAGCAACCGTTATGTGCCCTCTGAAGCACGGTAGCGCTCAGATAGAAATGCTATTGATATAAGTATTAGCCTGTAATGGCCCACTCTTCACTGAAGATTTCAGTACAGGGAGGAGACCATTAATATAAAAAACCGGCCAAGTGCTCGGACTCGCTGACGAAGGGTTCCGTACCATTATCTATTAAAAATTATTAGTATCGAGCTAGAAACGGTAAAAAAAACACGTTTGTTGTGTGGGAGCCCCCTTAAATATTTATTTTATTTTATTTTTAGTATTTGTTGTTATAGCAGCAATAGAAATACATCATCTGTGATAATTTCAACGGTCTAGCTATCACCGTTCTTGAGATACAGCCTGGTGACGGACGGACGGACAGCGAAGTCTCAGTAATAGGGTCCCGTTTTTACCCTTTGGGTACGGAATCCTAAAAATGCCAATATAATCATAGCTACATTACGTAAACGCTTCGATATAGGATTTTAAATGCCTTTATATTAGACTGTCTTATCGTAAGGGAAATGAAGTCTTGTCACTTTATGATCGCAATAATGTAGTAGCCTTAACGCTGGTTTCACCATAATGAGTCTTAAACCCTTGTTTGGAAGAGCTAGTTTTGTATAACTGCTTCTGTCTTGTGAAGCCTGGGAATGAACAAGTCAAAACTACAGCAAAAGTCTTTTCAGTATTGCCAGACATACGCTCGCGTTAACTAAAGGCCTTAGAAGCAATTAAAATTAAATTTAATTGACCAAAGGATTTTTTTATCCTGCAATTTCCACGGGAAAAGAAAGGAACCCACAGTGCTCCTGTTATATAAGTAACTAGCAGCGCCCCGCGGTTTTACCCGCGTTGTGCCCGTTCCCGTGGGAATTTCGGGATTTTTTTTACATAAAAACCTTTCTCTTGAATCACTCTACCTATTACAAAAAACCGCATCAAAATCCGTTGCGTAATTTTAAAGATTTAAGCATACAGACAGACACGAAAAAGAGACGACTTTATTTTATACTACTAGCAGCGCCCCGCTGTTTTACCCGCGTTGTTCCTGTGCCCGTGGAAATTTCAGGATGAAAATAGCCTTTAACCTTCCCGTTGAATGTGGCTATCTATTACAAAAAGAATTATTCAAATCGGACTGGTAATTCCCGAGATTAGCTCGAACATACAAACAAACATACAAATGTTACCTCTTTATGATATTAGTATAGATACAGGCCAGACTCAACATACTCGTATGTAATTGAAAATTTTAGAATTACCTAAAACAAAATGGCGTGTAGTTGTGTCAGCTCCATACCCTCCTAGAACAAAATTCTGGTGCTCAATTGTTTTATGATTTTATTATTCACTTGGTAAGTTAAACATAAACAGTTTTTATAGACATTAATTTATTACTTACTAGCTGTGCCCCGCGGTTTCACCCGCAGCGCCCCCGTTCCCGTGGGAATTTTGATTTTTATTCCCTATAAACCTCACGGAGCCCGAGACCTTTCCAACGAATGCAAAACCGTGGAAATCGGTCCAGCCATTCACGCGTGATGCCGCGACCAAGGAAAACGGGTTTCATTTTTATATATGTTACGGCTAATACCCGAAGTGCGGCTACACCTAGTTTTAGCCGGTTAGAACTAGGTGCATATATATGTCATTTTAATGAAAAGAGAGAGTTTAAACATGAAAAAAAAAACCCTAACCTACCCTACCGAATAGTAAGTAATTCGGTAGGTTAGGGTTATTTTTTTTTTCATGTTTGAACTCTCTCTTTTCATTAAAATGACATACGGCTAATACCCGAAGTGCGGCTACACCTAGTTTTAGCCGGTTAGAACTAGGTGTAGCCGCACTTCGGGTATTAGCCGTAACATATATATAGATAGTGGGATCGTGTCCATACATTTTGTTAGCAAGCAAAGCTTTCCTCTTTAAAAAATGATAGATTTTTCTATTGTCATTAAATCATTGGACTGCATATTTTAAGTATGGCGTTTAATAACTCCCACACCACAAAGTAAAATACGTATTAGCCTGTAATGTCCCACTGGTGGGCAAAGGCCTTATCTCACCTTAGATCAGTACATTGAAGAGAATTTTGCATTATCACCACGCGTCTCTACTGCGGGTTGGTGATCTCAAACCCGAGCCGTCTTCAAAATGAGGTTCTCAATTCGTTGGAATCTTATTGGAACGCACTACTGCGGCGCGGAGTCGGACGACTAAAAACGTGTAAATTGAAGAGCCCTCAATTGTCATTACGTTTGTGCTGTGCTGTTAAGGTGCTGTTAGTCAATTAGACTGGACAACATATTAAACTTGAATGAATTTGTTTTATCAAAGCTTATGTTATTTATATGTATACTAGCAGCGCCCCGCGGTTTTACCCGCGTTGTTCCCGTTCCCGTGGGAATTTCGGGAATTTTTATACATAAAAACCTTCCTCTTGAATCACTCTACCTATTACAAAAAACCGCATCAAAATCCGTTGCGTAATTTTAAAGATTTAAGCATACAGACAGACACACAGTGTGACAGACACGAAAAAGAGACGACTTTATTTTATACTATGTAGTGATTTTTATTTCTCGAGTTCTAATGAAGATATTGGGCCTTATCATAAACGATTATTAACAGCACTTTAGCTATCAAATGGTTTGTCTCTTTCCGACATACGCTATTTGCCAAAGAGCGAAAGAGACAAAACACTTTAAAACACTGTTTAAGTTAAATATCGTTTATGCTTAAGACGGATTATGATTGCCAAGGTGAATCAAGTAGCACTTAAATGTCTGCCTAATAAATATAACGCATTTGTTTGTATAGAGTGACTCAATAATAATAACGAGACATTACATTCTGATTAATTATAACTTATCAGTACACTATGCTTGTTTTATTTTAGAAGTCGACACAATCTAAGCTTACGAAATGACGTTTTTAACAAGTTTGACAGAAAAATCGTTGAATAGGCTAGGGGACTTACTAAAATAATATATTTTTTCCAGTTTTGTTATGTATTAAATTAACTTAAATAGAAAGGAAGGTGGTATGTTATTCGATATTTATGTATCAACGGGAACTAAACCAATTATTAAACATCCATATTTGATTTGATTGCGACTGTTACAAGTTGGCTACGATTCGAAACCATCGTCAAGCCAAGTCAAGATTTCAATCGTATTAATATTATAACTGTGAACGTTTTTGAGGATGGATGTACTTATGTATGTTTGTTACTCTTTCATGAAAAATCTACTGAACGGATTTGGATGAAACTTCACAGTAATATAAGTTATACATCAGAATAACATATGGGATACATTTTATCCCGAAATTCCCGCGGGAGTGGGTACAACAAGGGTAACACCGCGGGGCGCGGCTAGTTTATTTGTAAGGAGATATATTCAAGTATCTCCACTCCCCAGTTTAACATCTTTAGACGCCGCCGCCAGTCTGTCGCGGGCTTTCTTGTACTTTCTTAACGCTGTCTCTGCTCCTATGAAATAAGATTAAAATATTGTATAGATGAACCTAATAATTATGTATTATGAAAATTGAATTGTTGTTGCAACTAACGAAGGAGGATTTAATCGACCAAAGTCAACCAGAATCAGGGTCTATAGAAGAGTCTTCTTCTTCTTTTCGAGTATAGAAGAGTGAAGTCTTCAAAAGAGTATCATAAGTCTACTAATATGTCGAATCGATAGTCCGATGTCGATAGTCCACCGAAAAATGTTTGAAAGTTCACAGAGGAGTCATTTGTTTCAACAAGAGACGATACCTATACATAAGTAAACTCAGATGCGTCTACAAGATATGATTGAAATAATTCCACAACAGTAAAAGGATAAGTCCACAAAACCGTCAGATAAGTCCAGAAAAGACAGATACATATACAAAAGAGTCCTATAAGTACACAAGAGTCAAAATAGTCAAATAAGTCAACAAAAGAGTCGGATAAGTAAAAAAAAGAGTCAAATACCTAAGTCAACAAAACAGACAAATAAGTAAAAAAAGAGTCAAATAAGTCCACAAAAGAGTCAGATAAGTCCACAAAAGCGTCAGATAAGTCCACAAAGGCGTCAGATAAGTCCACAAAGGCGTCAGGACCCAGATAGGTCAGCTTAAACGTCAGTTCTTAACTTATTTCTTACCCATCAACAATGCGGAGGTAGTGTTAGGCGTAGCGGCGCGCGGCGTCGCGCCGGGAGCGCAGGTTTGTTTCACGACGCGGTACTGCACGAACACCGACCCCGTTGACGTGTATGATGCGTTTGTGTTCTGTTTCAAAATGGAGATACGATTCTATCAATATAAACGTTACACGGGTCTTTTCGCGATGATACCTTTTTAGACATTACATTTTTAGGCAAGGAACGTCGTAAATAAATAAGTTATAGTATAGCCTACCCCTGGTTTTCCCTGTGTTCAACTTTCAATCAATCTACGTTACTTCTCGCCACCAATTTCAGTAAGGATGCCATCATTACCTGTATCTCCTCGCTGTCCAACACCCTGACATCGGCCAGCAGCCGGCACCCCCCTATGAAGAAGCGCCTCTGGTCGCCCCCCGGCTCGGCGGGGCGCGCGCAGCTCATCTCCAGCGCGCGCGCGCCGGCCCGCAAGGGGATGGAGCGGTGCGAGTACCCCTCGGTGCGGTGCCGCCGCCACCAGTCCGTGGAGATCACTTGCAGGTACAGGTGCGCGCTGGGCTCTGCAGTTATAATACTTCAATATTTTTAAAACAGTGTTTTAGTCATAGAGTGTTTATGAAGGCTTTTAGCCTGTAATGTCCCACTGCTGAGCAAAGGCCCTCACATCTCACCGGAGACATCACTGCAGTCTTAATCCTCCCCATTAGGCGTAATCACCACGCGTCTCTACTGCGGGTTGGTGATCTCAAACCCGAGCCATGTTTGAAAAGTAGGAAACATGTTTTCGCTCAACCACTGGATTTGAACCTGAGACCTCAGTCATGGCAGGCGTGCGCGCACAACACAAAGCCACCAAGGCTTTATTCATGACTTCTAAATAAAGGTCATGAATCATGAACTTACCGACCCCAATACTAGTTTCCATAGACAACTCGACGAGGTGTCCGTAATGCCACGTGTCGCCATCTATAGCTCGGCTGGTATGAGTCCTGCCTTCAACGCTGTCCTTACAAACTACGTTTTCTGGTAACTAAGAATGGAATAAAATGCGTTTGATTCAGTAGAGATATACCAAATAAATATCAATTTAAATGTGTTGTTCATCAAATGATATCAACTAAATAAAAGTTATAAATTGTTATTTATTCAAAAGTCAAAGACAATGAAACCTATTTCCCGCGCTTTTCTATGGTAGATCAATTATGTTGGTATGGCTGGAACCGGAAGTCAATAAAAATAAGGGAAATAGATAAATATTACAGTGCCGCGCAAATTCAGAACACACTGTTTAATTACTTACCTTAAAATTATATTCAATATACAAATCGTCTTCTTCAAACCCCGTAGCATAGAGTATCTCAAAACAGACGTTATAGAATACTTTGTCTATTGGCGGCGAAGTGAATGAAACCAAACTTTTGTGTTTCCTCTCCCATTTCTTTTGCAGTTTCCTTAACTGAAAGGCAGATATGGGGAATATTATCTTAGTCAACAATAACATCATCACTATCGGGCGGTGGGTTCGGTATAAACCATTTCTTCTCTTAAGTAATTAAGGTCGAATAGATTAGTGACCACCCCTGGTATTTTTAGACCGCTTAAAGTCCGACATAGCCTGATGGTTGAAAAAAATTTACGTGCCCTTTCAAGCACGATAGCTCTCAGATAGAAATGTATAAAATGTATTTAATACACAGTAAATACATATATGTATTAGCTGAAGGTTTTAAATATATTTTCCCTTTCAAGCTTACCAAAACCAACAAATCTTCACTATTTTCCGTCTCACCAAAATCGATGTCCACTTCATACTTATGGCCTAGCGGTACAGCTGCGTCATCTACGGTATACGGATTCAATTCCAGGTTGTTGACATCCGGTGTAACTATGATATATCTGTTTGTAATGTTGTAGTACAGTGATAGAAGAGTCGTCTCCTTTTTGAATAATAATTGGGAATCTCTGGAACAACATTTTCAAAGTTAAAACTAAGCAGATTTGGGAGTGTGAGTTAAGTAACATGATGGTATTATGTTGAGGACGTTTCAATTTAAAATGTAAAAGGTATGACGATCCCAAAAGCATTTGAGTTCCCCTTTACCTGCCCTCATCACGTTTAATTAAACCCACCCAAATTATTGGACAAGGCAAAAGCTTCCCTTTGATGCTATCAGTGCAGAAAAGAGGTTTATTACACTACTCACTCATTGTAATCAGAATTATCCAACACAACATGCATTGCACACCAATTTTCATTATTCTGCACATCTTTCTCACTTTTAAACAATAAATGTGATGATATTGACTTCCGGTTAAAACTCTGCTCAATTCTGCCAACTGCAGCACTCAAATTCAAACATTCCATTTTCGAACTTAGCTTTTTAATTTTATTATCCAGTGGCAAAGACTTGAAATAATCGTCATGGACGTATGAAAAAACTTTGCTAGGTGATATGTCTGTATTATTCAAGCTTTCATGGTATTGTAGCTCTGATTCGGATATACAGTTGTGGACATCGCTGTATCGGTGAATTTCCCAAGCACTAAACACCTTTTCTTGCCATTTAAATGTGTGCTCTTCAGTGGTGCTTTCCAAATTAACTCCATTTGATTCGTTAGTAAATTCTTCGAACTTTGGCAGCGATAAGATATCGTCTGGCGGTTTTAATTTAATCCTGGAAACAAAAATATTTTTTGCCCATTCCAGCTCTTGTTTTAATCTGATACATATAGATCGAAAACTTACTTGATAATCAGTTTTTCCACTGGTTCTTTTAGCCAGTAAACTCCTGAAAGCTTATTGCATCGCACAAAATCATTCATTTTATACAATTTTTACGTTTTTATTCATAAATTCCACAAAAGATGTGCTGTGCTAAGCACAGGTGCTAAGACATTAGAAAATGGTTTGTTTGTTTTTGTGTCAAAATCACCATGGCAACGCCACATAATGACAGTTGTTGGTGTCATTCAAATGAAGTTCTTGGTTATGTCACTCATCATTAGTGTCAACTGCCATTGTCATATGATAACTGTTGTCATTTATGTCACTGTCAGCTGTCAGTTGTGTGTATGTGTTGTGTTGGTTTATTTTAAAAGTTTGTAATGTTTGAATTAAAAACTTTTAGTTAATTATTCCTGAATTGCTTACAAATACAATTTACATCAATTGTAAAGCAATGATAAAAATAACTTCAACTTTCTACATCGAACGTAATCATCGCATAACTCTATAGTTCTGAAATTACAAAAATAACACGACCTGAATCACAGTCGCCTCGCAACCGAGGAACCTAAACAAATTACAAAACCAACTGATTCAGCTCGCTCAGTGAGTAACGGTACATCGATAGCACACGTCGTGTTTACTCAGAGCAAATACGGATGTGATTACACAAAGTTTTTATCACACAAAATCGAAGTTTATTCCACTTTATCTTATCTTTTCGCAAGGATAAACCGATCATGATTAATCTTTGTAACTGAATTTGGTGTAAAGTTTCAAGTGCAGCGTGTCAAAATAATATTTTAAGTATAATTTCAAGTTATTTTCGCTCGAAATGCCTTCACAAGATGAGACAATGGTTTCGATGCCGATGAGGCAAATAGGATCGGATAGTTACTGGAGAAGAGTATTCAATAAGGTAAGAATATTTTTATGATCATCTTTAATACCGGTTTTCGCGGTTAACTACTAGATTTTCCGGAATTCTTGCTAATTAACAATAATTATTACTGTTATGATTTTTTGTCGAGTCAGTTAGAACATTAGATCATAATCATTTCAATTCAAATTAAGAACAGAAAAAAAACCAACATAATCATAAGGAAATAGCTTTTTTTTTCTAACACCCCAAGTTTTGCTCATAAAAGAAAACATTATATATAACATATTTCTTAACGAGGAAGTTATTATTAAACAGATTGCACATTCAATTAGATAACAGTATACACTCAATACTATTATTTACCATTCACTTTCTCAGAACTATTTGGCTTGGCAAATGTCCAAAACTGTAATTTATACATTGTTTTTTTTTTTAAATATTTTATGGTGTTGCCATTATCTTATTCAGATATTTGAAATTTGAATGCTGGCTTAAAAAGTTAAACATATGAATTAATGTTAAAAATCAGAAAGATCTTATTTTAACTCACCTCAAAAAAGAAGGATGTTTTACCAGTAGTGCTTCGTTCGGCTTACGTATTCCCATGGCAATTTTGGGATACAATATATAAAATGTATCCCATATCTTATTCAGATGTATAATATAAACATATCTTATATATAAAATTCTCGTGTCACAGTGTTCGTTCGCGTACTCTTCCGAAACGGCTTGACCGATTCTCATGAAATATTGTGAGCATATTGAGTAGGTCTGAGAATCGGCCAACATCTATTTTTCATCCCGAAATTCCCGCGGGAACGGGTACAACGCGAGTGAAACCGCGGGGCGCAGCTAGTATTACTATAAAGTTTCATCCAAATCCATTCAGTAATTTTTGATTGAAAGAGTAACACACACCTATACATCCTCACAAACTTTCACATCACTATATAGTATAAAACTAAGTTGCTTTCCGCTGTCTGTCTGTCCCTATGTATGCTCAGATATTTAAAACAACGCAACAGATTTTGATGCAGGTTTTCTAATAGATAGAGTAATTCAAGAGGAAGGTTTATAATTATAAACATTCCTGAAATTCCCACAGGAACGGGCACAACGCGGGTAAAACCGCTAGTTCTTAATATAAGTAAAATGTTTCCCATTTAACAAGCTTAAAATAATCTATACCTAGATATCAAACTAGATAAGGTTAGATATAAGTTATCACTATCAGTCACCCAGATATGAGTTTATCTGCTATCCATTGTCTAACCACTTTGGTATTCATTATGTCACTATAAACAATACTCCTCATACCAATCACAATATTTGTACACAACATGTGTCAACATGATAAATAGTACTTTGATTATATTTATACCACCAAAACCATCCTGTAATAAAATAATTTAGTCTCGATGATTCCGTTTCTCTATAAGAAGTAAGCCAAGTCTAAGATCCATTTACTGTCATTAGCGCTTGTGGCGTATCCATTTACTGTCATTAGCGCTTGTGGCGTATCCATTTACTGTCATTAGCGCTTGTGGCGTATCCATTTTACAGTGCTGTGTCGCACCAGCGGCTCAGCGGACACTGAGTCTGCTCCTCTGCATCGTAAATTGTTTTGTTCTCTGTTTTATTTTTGTAAATTGTATATTTTTGATGTGGAAATAAATGGTTTAAATTATTTACTGTCATTAGCGCTTGTGGCGTATCCATTTACTGTCATTAGCGCTTGTGGCGTATCCATTTACTGTCATTAGCGCTTGTGGCGTAGTCTAAGAGGTAAGGTCATTGCGATTGCTAATCTACATGCTCTGGTCTCTACATACTTAGAGGAGTGGACGATAGTGGCATTACTATTTGAGTGCTACTGTGCCTCGGAGGGTATCTATACTAATATTATAAAGCTGAAGAGTTTGTTTTGTTTGTTTGTTTGTTTGTTTGTTTGTTTGTTTGTTTAAACGCGCTAATCTCAGAAACTACTGAACCGATTTGAATAATTCTTTCACTGTTAGATAGTCTATTTATCGAGGAAGGCTATAGGCTACGGGCACAACGCGGGTAAAACCGCGGCGCGGAACGTAGACTTTAAAAGAAGGAAACAGAGTGACTTAACTCCTAATTTGTAACAATTAGCAAACTACTTAGGCTCTTGTTTAGCGTGTCTGCAGCATCCATGCAACTTTCTATTACTTGATACCACTTTCTTTATATTTCATTCCAGTTATTTAACATTGTTTAGTATTCATTTTCATTGACATTCAGAAGGAGACAGGCAGATTTTACGTATTTCTTTTGTGGAGTGACCAAAACAAAAAATATATTACATTTGACAGTGCGATATTTGAATTAAGAATAAGATCTCGAAACGTACCTATATGGCGTGGACAGTACTATCACTCTCCGAACTTCAATCAATTTCCGCCCCTAACTTGTCGATCGCCAAATGCTCTCACAGTACTATTCCCGGGAATACAACTGTGAATCATACACGAATTAGTTCGAAGTCACCAATTTGTGGAACCACTCCGTTTATTGGCCATTTCTGGTCGTGACTAACACTGGAATTGATTGTCACTGGAATTTACTGTATATTCATTCATTCTTATTGAGTAGGTCAGTGGCCAACCCTGGTGTCGGAGTTTTTAGACCGCCTAAAGGCCTCTGACACGGTCTTACGATTGTAACTACTGGGGCCGACTGCTTAACGTGCTCTCCCAAGCACGGTAGCGCTCAGATAGAAATGCTGCTATCGGGCATCTATCCAGGGACCGAGCTGCACGTTGCTTAACAATCGCAATTAACGAAGTGAAGCTATCCATCACAAAAAGATTTATTCAAATCGGATCGGAAGTTTCTGAGATTAGTAAGTTCAAATTAACGAAAAACAAAAAATGAAACTTTATAAATAACTAGCAGTGCCCCGCGGTTTTACCCGCGTTGTGCCCGTTCCCGTAAGAATTTCGGGATTTTTTATCGTCAAAATCCGTTGCGTAGTTCTAAAGATCTAAGCATACATAGGGGCAGACAGACAGACAGCGAAAAGCGACTTTGTTTTATATACTTTTTAAACTCACACGATTTGCACTCATTATACTAAATGAAACGGGTCTGTATCGCGTTAGATAATTAAACGTATTTACTAAAATATGTACGTATAATGTATAGTATAATGACGAGTATAATGACTTTGTTTTATACTATGTAGTGAAACTTTATTCTTTAGTACCTATACTCGTAGATGATAATCGCCTGATTTTTCTTAACGATTAAAAAGTTATCACACTATGATTCAATATAGTCGAATAGGTATTTCCCAATCACAACACGTCACTAGGTATTATTTCTAAGTTAGATTTCCTCTTGATAGTTGAGACTTATAAGTTATGCTAAATTATGCACAAGTGTTCAAAATTTACGGAAAGACCCGCTATGTGTTTGAAATATTTCTTC
Source organism: Cyclophora albipunctata (assembly GCA_963082685.1). Taxonomy (NCBI): domain Eukaryota; kingdom Metazoa; phylum Arthropoda; class Insecta; order Lepidoptera; family Geometridae; genus Cyclophora; species Cyclophora albipunctata. The sequence goes on from OY720133.1 coordinate 6,639,402, forward strand.
TGTCGCTTATGTGTTACTGATACTTTTTATCTTTTATCTCGGCCCCTACCTAGATGGGTGGCTGATAGTGACATTTCTATCTGAATGCTACCGTGCAACGGTGGGCACGGTCGTGGGCCGTAAGGTGGTCTAAAGACTTAGACATCAGGGTTGTCTTCACATGAGGGTAAGGGGTATCACCCCTAGTTCTCGATAAATGAAATGGTTTAATATTTGTACAGATTTTTAGATGATTATTTATCAAAAGAGATTTATCCATATACTTGAAATCGGTTCCCCAAGGTACCCATTTGGGACCCGATTTAAGTACATAGTACACATTGAAGTCGGTTTTTAACTATTGCCTTATTTCCACTGTACTGGTACTGATATCTTCAGTGATAAGATATGACTTTGTCCAGCAGTGTGACATAACTATTCCTTTTTTGTTCCAGTACGACCGAGATAAAGATGGACGAATATCCTACTCAGAATTGAAAGGCATTATACAATCACGAGAATACGCGAACGACCTCCCCGAAAATGTGGTGGATAAAATTATGGAGCTGGCCGATAGAGACAACTCCGGGTACTTAGATTATAAGGAGTTTGTTGCTATGATGCATAATCCTGACCTGAAAGCGGTGTTCGGACATTTCGTGGCGAGATACGTACACTCAATTGTGCCGCATAGAAATCCTGTGGATACTACGGGTAAGTCCATTTTTCAAGTTTTAGGAATTAAACAGATAAAATGAATGCTTTATTTCTCTCCCTAATAGAAAAAATCAGTGTACAATTCAAGTTATAAATGACATTCTATTAGTTACCAAAACGGAGATGGCGAGACGAGCTTGACATGTACTTGTCCGGTTGGTGTCAGGAAGCTCTTGACAGAGCAGAATGGAAGAAATGGGGGGAGGCCTATGCCCAACAATGGGACACTTAAAGCTTTAATAATAATAATTAGTTACGTTATTCCATGTGGGAGCCTGGTATCTGTAATAGGAGACCTGTGTGATATATTACCAGCCTCTCAACCCTAGCTAGGTGTTGCAGTTAATACATAGTCTGTAACTTACAAATACATATCATATATTAATTTAATTAAAGTTGCTTTCCTATTGAAGTTGAGTTGAGATTCTCCTGGCATATCGAACGTGACAAGACATGATATGATAAATACTGTGCGTTGATTGGTCAATACTCAGTATTTACCATACCATGTCTTGTTGCTTTTGCTCGCCGTTATATGCTTAGCATGAATTTACCAATAACAATAACATTTTGACTTTCAATTTCGCTCAGCTCAGCGTTAAGGGAAAGCATAACCAGCACCTATTTTTTTTAAACTAGTTAGCTATAATCTATGTATAGTGTCTGTATTTCTACTCTCTTAAAAACCCTGAAACTGCTTTTTGATTTGGTATTCTGAACATATCTAAGCGTTCGGTCTTGCGGTTAATGAAAACACGTGAGCGAGCGATCATGTTCGTTCAATGATGCGCGTCTGGAGATGTTTACTTTCGCTCAACGTTCATTATCATATTTAATGAAAATACGTGCTTTCTTTGAGCGAGCATCGCCAACAGCGAACATCACCAATAGCGAATATTTGCTCAAACTAAAATGTTGTTCAGAATACTAAGCGAAAACGTAGCTTAACACGCTCTTCGCTTGCCCAAACCAACCAGCACAATACCAATCTGGGATTCGGTTTCGGGATTCGCGCTATTCGGCCAGAAGTTCCGTATCTCGAAGAAATTGGGCCTCAAATCGGAATGTTATGACTATTGCTTATACTGACAGAGATCGGAAACAATGTATGTACGTTTGTTCCTAAACCCAGTGAGAAGTAGTTAGGATAATAGCCTATATGATCTCACTACAAGGCAAAAACCTTTTGTGCACTGAAGATATCAGTACAGTGAAGAAACTTGTAGTATTTTTCTTTTAATCATGACAATTTCAACAAATATTATTTGGTTCGTTAAACATTCCCGTGTTTAGTCTATAGTTGTGATTATTCACATATGTCGAAATGTGTATTTTTTTTCGAATTTCCAGTAATAAGAGTATTTTTTTTCCAATTTTGGTCACGTTCAAAAACTATAGACTTTTCTGTAACGAGTAATTTTCTAGATTAATTATTTTCTGAGCTAAATTCTAGATTAGCATCAAAATCTTACATTTTATTAATTTCATTTCGAGTAGATTAGTGGCCAACCCTTGTGTCAGTTTAGACCGCCTAAAGGCCTCCGACATGGTCTAGCGATTGGAACAACCAGGACCGATTGCTTTACGTGCCCTCCGAAGCACGGTAGCGCTCAGATAGAAATACCACTATCGGCCACCCATCCAAGTAGGGGGCGAGCTGCACGTTGCTACTATTACTCCTTTGACAAGCCCGTTGGCACAGTGGCAGTGAGAGCGCTTACTGTGTCGGGGGTTGCGGGTTCGATTCCCGCCCGGAGTCAACAATATGTGCAGACATAGTTGTTGGCGACGAACGTCTGGGTGTCAATTATATATCCTTATAAAGTATTTGTGTATGTATATGTAGTAGTATCAGTTAATTAGATTCCGTAACACAAGCTTAGAGCTTACTTTGGGTCTAATTAACCGTGTGTGAATTTGTCCAGGTATATTTATTTATTATTTATTACTCCTAAAACTCGTAGTGTCTTTTGTTTTTGTATCTCCTCACTGTACTGATATCTTCAACAAACAAAATTCCTTTGTTCTGTAGTAGGATATTACAGGCTATGACTTTACAGTACAATATTAAATAAAGGGTTTAAATTACAGTAGGTAATCCTTATTATTGTAAAAGGTAGCTAATGTTTTTGCGTACAATAGGTATTGATAATGTTATCAAATAGTGTATATGACTCAGTAGTGTCTTAATGACGTCTTAACATAATATTATTATGATTAACCGTACATTTTTGTACTTTGTATGTGTAGAAGTTTTAACCATAGATAAAGTAGATTTTCATAGACTATGACTTATTGTAAATTTATGTAAATACATAGATGTAATTTTTTAATGTTTTAAATTAGAAATTATTAAGTAAATATATGTAATTAATATATATATATAATATAATAGCATGTAATTTTAACAGTAGATACGTAATCTATCATATTTTCCTTAAATTAACTTAAAATTGACTATCTAATACTATTTGTGTACTTTTCAATTAATGCTACGGGCTTAACTAGAGCCGAACACTGTACATATCAAAAATACGAGAAAAGATTTTTTGTCAAAGACTAATTATTTACGGTTACAAACAAAACATATTTACTTTCTCCCTCTAGCACAACGATGTGACCAAGTCTAACAAGACATGATATGATAAAATACTGTGTGCTTATTGGTAGATAACGCGATTTTCAAATGTTCGACCAATCAACACAGTATATAGATATCATATCATGTCTTGTCACATACTGACGCATTAATTGTGAATTTTACTAGAGAGGGCAGAGGCCAAGGAAAGGAAGGAGTTAAACAAGTTTTGTTTTATTTCGTAATAAAGCGAACACTGCACATTTTGTATTGAAATTAAGTTCACGAATGCAATTAGCCTTAATTTTATCATGAAAAAGGCTGAGCTGTATCCGTAAATATGGTTTCAATTAAAAACTCCTTGTATTAGTATTTATGGTATTCTACGAGTATATTCTGAAACGTATTCCATAGCTAGTTATGCCCAAATCTAAAACTAATTTGATTAATATTTAATTTATTATGACTAACTTTTGTACATAAATGTATATATTTTATTATTCTATAGATAAATGGACTGGATTCCAGCCGGTGGCCACAGCCGATAGCGGTATATTCTTTTTTCAAAATTTTGTTCCGTGTCTCATCATCATTGGCTCATTTCATATTCGGAACGCTTTCCCATTGGAGCTTTATGAATATCGTACGCTGTGTCTGAAATGTCATTGGTCATTTTTGTGAATAAACTTAAATTGGTTATTGTGTGGCTATGTGTTCTGTAAAATACATGTATTCGAGAAAAGCAGTTTTCGAATTCGGCGAAAATTACATTAGTTCGGAAGACGACTGGTATATTTTTAATTTTTGTAATAAATTCCGATTTATCTATAGGTACTCGTATATAGTAATGCTGAACAGTTTGTGTTTTTGTTTGTTTGAACGCGCAAATCTCAGAAACTACCAATCAGATTTGAATAATTATTTTTTATCGAACATCCACTTTCCACAGGCTTGTTTTAGGCTATTTTTCATATCGAAATTACCACGGTAACGGGCATAATGCGAGTAAAACCGCGCGGGCTGCTAGTTTAATAAATTGTTGATGCAATTTCTTACAAACCACGTCAAGTTAAATATTTCTAAATACACTAGTTTTTACCAGTTCGTATTAAACATTTTCAAACTGATTAAATATTTCTTAGAAGTGCATTTGTTTATATTAAAAAACAATGTTTTTTATTGTTTCTTTTGTTGTTATCTGTTAATACGTGAGGCTTCGCTGTGACGTCATAGTTGATGATTATTATTTATTTTATTAAACACCCTTGGGAAATAAGAAGCCTAGTTTATATGTAACTAGCAGCGCCCCGCGGTTTTGCCCGCGTTGTGCCCGTTCCCGTGTGAATTCGGGAGTTTTTATAATATATCTAAACCGTCCACCTGAATCACTCTATCTATTTAAAAAAACAGCGTCAAAATCCGTGCAGTAGTATTTGCGTTTATCGCACAGACAGACGCGGCCGGGGACTTTGTTTTATAATATGTAGTGATAAAAATTAGGCGAACCATGGTCTAATGATTTTGGGCCTGAATTCCTCTGTTGTCTAGTGATATGGAAAACATTTTTCTATAGTATCTATATCATCACTACATAGTATAAAACAAAGTCGCTTTCCACTGTCTGTTTGTCCCTATGTATGCTTCAATCTTTAAAACTACGCAACGCATTTTGATGCGGTTTTTGAAATAGATAGAGTGATTCAAGAGAAAGGTTTATAAGTATATAAATTCCCGCAATTCCCACCGGAACAGGCACAACGCGGGTAAAACCGCGGGGCGCTGCTAGTTAGAAATATTAGGAAAACCATCTATACAAAACACCTAGTAAACACAAACACTGGATTCAAATTAGTATTGCTCACCGCTAGATTAAAGGATATTAATATAACCGTTATTTACGTTCCCGTGGGTATTTCGGGATGGAAATAGTCTATAACATTCCTCTTGAATGAAGCTATCGAACACAAAATGAATTATTCGAATCGGACAAGTAGTTCCGGAGATTACCGCGTACAAACAAACACATAAAAAAATCTTCCTTTAATTCGTTATAAAAAAACGTTTTATTATATTAGTACCTATGAATAGATTTTATAATATACCAGCAGCGTCCCGCGGTTTTACCCGCGTTGTACCCGTTCCCGTGGGAGTTTTAGGATGAAACGTAGCCTATAACCTTCCCGTTCAATGTGGCTATCTATTACAAAAATAATTTTTCAAATCGGACCAGTAGTTGCCGAGTTTAGCGCGTTCAAACAAACAAACAAACTCATCAACTTTATAATAGAAGTATAGTAGACTAGCATATAGTTTTACCAGCGTTGTGCCCGTCTCCGTGGGAATTTCTGGATGGAAAATAGCCTATGACCTTCCCGTTGAATGTGGCTATACATCCTACTAATATTATAAATGCGAAAGTTTGTGAGGATGGATGTATGTAAGTCTGTCTTTTACTCTTTCTCGAAAAAACCACTTGACGATTTTGGATGAAACTTTACAATAATAGGTTACACATTAAAGTAACACATAGGATACATTTTATCCCGAAATTCCCGCGGGAACGGGTACAACGCGGGTAACACCGCGGGGCGCGGCTATTAGCAACAATATTTTTTCAATTTGTTCGAACAAACGAATACTCAGCTTTATTATTTTAGTACAGAATTGAAAACTCATGGTTAAACATTGGGATATATTGAAGTCACGTTCTATGACTCAAAACATTATATTAATGTTAGTAAACAAGCGCCAGTGGTAGTGTAAATACCTGATTTACAACTCATACATTCAAATATACACGAAAGGCCTCTCATCTCACTGAAGATGTAGTGAGGAAGATGTCGTAATCGCCACACTTGCCTTGTACGGGAGTCGTACACCCGGACCATGATTGAAAAGTAAATAAGACATACTACGATCTGAGAATTGAACCCAAAACTTTAGTCTAGGTAGGCGACTCCACATGCCGCTTAACTCTGAGATATTTAGTACTAGCAGCGCCCCGCGGTTTTACCCGCGTTGTGCCCGTTCCCGTGGGAATTTCGGTATTTTTTTTACATAAAAACCTTCCTCTTGAATCACTCTACCTATTACAAAAAACCGCATCAAAATCCGTTGCGTAATTTTAAAGATTTAAGCATACAGACAATCAGACAAACAGACACGAAACAGAGACGACTTTATTTTATACTAGCAGCGCCCCGCGGTTTTACCCGCGTTGTGCCCGTTCCCGTGGGAATTTCGGGATAAAATGTAGCCTATAGCCTTCCTCGATAAATAGACTATCTAACAGTGAAAGAATTATTCAAATCGGTTCAGTAGTTTCTGAGATTAGCGCGTTTAAACAAACAAACAAACAAACAAACAAACAAACAAACAAACAAACAAACAAACAAAACAAACTCTTCAGCTTTATAATATTAGTATCGACTATGTAGTGATATGTACCTACGAGAGTTCACGTAAGTGACCTTTGCCCTGTAGTGAGACGCTACTATAGTACTAGAAGTAAATTCGCGTAGGTAGGTTAGCGGCCAACCCTGGTGTCGGAGTTTTTAGACCGCCTAAAGGCCTCCGACATGGTCTAACGATTGAAACAGCCGGGACCGATAATTTAACGTGTCCTCCAAAAATAAAACATTAATAAATCATCGTCATTCGACAAAATACTTTTCCAATAACATACTCGTAAATACACAAACAACCACAACAAATAATTTCTTAGCATCATTTTAATTACTGTGCTAACGATTTCCTAAGCCATTTCTGAGATAACTTTAAATTACGAGTGATGTTACGTCATTGTGATCATTAGTGCAGAACGACCGCCAATACTGGACAATAGCCACTGGACAACGGATTTAACTGCACGTACTTTATAATACTCTGTTGACAGCTAAAAAGTAGGAAAAACCGTTCAAAATCACATTTTAATCCAAAAAAGAGATACAATTGACAGACATATGTGTTGACATCTGAAAAGTGGAGAAAAAATGTCTAAAAATCTTTTTTTAAACCAAGAAATAGAGATAAACGATAGAAATATGTGTTGACAACTAAAAAGTGGAAAAAATCGTCTAAAAATCTCGTTATAAACCAAAAAAAGAAAGAAAGTTATAGAAATATGTGTTGATATCTGAAAAGTGGAGAAAAAATGTCTAAGTGTGTAGTTTTGGTCGAAAGAAAGGGACAAAATGATTAAATTATGTGTAAAGCGGTTAAAAGTGTGGTACAGTTGTGACAAAGTGCAATTTTTGGCGGCAAAATGTGAATTATTGTTGTAAAAGTTATTGTTTGTGTTAATATAGAAAGTGTTTGTAGGTTCGATTTTTGTGCAAAACGATGAAATGGGGTAAAAAGTAATCAAAAAGTTTCATATAATTTTTTTTTTCTCTTTTACTCACAATGTGATAGGGTACACTGGGGTAAATTGTCTGTAGTGTTTTATTTCCAAAAAATGTAGTCCTATTTCAAAGATATGTTGTCATTAAAGTCGAAAAAGAATGTTAAGTGCAAATGCATTTTGAAAAACAATCTCAGTTTAAGAATAGCTAAGTTGGTTTGGGGCAAATCTGTGGAATGTCTCAAAAGGATTATTCGGTATTTGGGTATGTATATTACGAATATACGAAACTTATAAACATAGTCAATGAGAATTTTATTTACCAATTTTATGTCACTAGCAGCACCCCGCGGTTTTACCCGCGCTGTGCCCGTTCCCGTAGAAATGTTAGCATGAAAAGTTATTACAAGCCTTCTTCTTGAATTACTCTGTATTTAGGTGAAAATAGCATGCAAATCCGTTCAGTAGTTTTTGAGAAAATCGATTACATACAGATAGACAGGTTACGGAATTTTGTTTTGTAAATGTATGTTATATTATAATGTTATACACAAAAATACCTACTTAACTTTTTCAAGAGCTTAGTGTACTTCACCTAGTTACAAGTAAATTATCAAAATAGGATCATTATTTTAAATGCATACGTAGACTAGAATACTAATATTGCATTAATAACAGAATATACTATAAAAACCATATTTTTCCTCATAATTTAAAATGCACAACGTTTTAAAAATACTTAACAATTACATAACATAGACAATCATCTCATATCCTTGGGTTTAATAGTGAACCCGCTATGCTCTATGACATTGTGTCAAGGGCTTCTGTCAAAATTGACGTTTAATATGCAAGCAATGACAAAAGGGTAATTGATGTCAATTGCTCTTTAGATTGAGATCTTATATTTGGGAGGTTTTAAATGAACTCTATTCCAAATATGTATGATTCAAAGTCAAAGTCAAATATTTTTATTCAGTTTTGGCCCCATAGAGGCTCATTTGAACGAATTGAACGTACCACGTATTCGAATTCAAAAACCAATTGGTTTTGTAAATGTAGTTTCAGTATTGAGGGAAGATTATTTTATGATACCAGTAAATAACTATCTATCTACTAAAATAATAAAGCTTCAGAGTTTGATTTTTTGTTCTTTTCTTTGCTTGAACTTATGAACTAGCAGCACAGCATAAAAAAAGATTTTTCTTTTTCGATTATTTAGAACTAGCAGCGCCCCGCGGTTTTACCCGCGTTGTGCCCGTTCCCGTGGGAATTTCGGGATTTTTTTTACATAAAAACCTTCCTCTTGAATCACTCTACCTATTACAAAAAACCGCATCAAAATCCGTTGCGTAATTTTAAAGATTTTAGCATACAGACAGACAAACAGACAGACACGAAAAAGCGACGACTTTATTTTATACTAGCAGCGCCCCGCGGTTTTACCCGCGTTGTGCTCGTTCCCGTGGGAATTTCGGGAATTGTTTTACATAAAAACCTTCCTCTTGAATCACTCTACCTATTACAAAAAAACCGCATCAAAATCCGTTGCGTAATTTTAAAGATTTAAGCATACAGACAGACAAACAGTGTGACAGACACGAAAAAGAGACGACTTTATTTTATACTATGTAGTGATTTGTATGGTAATTAAGTGCCAGCCTGAAGATACAATACCGATTACACCCAAGACACTGAACAAGTTAAAAAGAAATCTAGACTGTAAATTGAACCCGAGAGAGCTATTTACCCGCAAAAAAGTTTTTAATAACGTTACCTAATTTTTATCGGTATTTGTATGTTCCAAACACCATTACTACAAGTGACAATCAATATTAGTATCAATGTTGATAAGATTTTATCATATCAAAGCGTTGGTAATCTATCGATATTGGGAAAGTCCAAAAAACATCACTTTTACTAAATAATAATATTACTTTTGCAAATACGTTCTCTGTACGTGAACACTAGCTATCTCTCCCCATTGTTTTATCCGTTTCCTTCAGGAATTTTGGGATAAAATGTAGCGTATTCATTAAACTCTTGTATAACCTATTATACTGTAAAGCTGTCATGAAATCCGTTCAGCTACATCACTACATAGTATAAAATAAAGTCGTCTCTTTTTCGTGTCTGTCACACTGTTTGTCTGTCTGTATGCTTAAATCTTTAAAATTACGCAACGGATTTTGATGCGGTTTTTTGTAATAGGTAGAATGATTCAAGAGGAAGGTTTTTATGTAAAAAAATTCCCGACATTCCCACGGGAACGGGCACAACGCGGGTAAAACCGCGGGGCGCTGCTAGTAAATTCATAAAATCACATTTACATATCACAATAATGACTATCGCAGACTGCAGTTCTAAGAATGAAATATCAATTAACTATATTATTTAATGCATTTATAATCTAAATACTCGTAATAAATGTAATCGTGTTTTGATAACGTTATCAGACAACATTATAAAGTTGATATTATTTAGTATAATAGTAAGGAAATGTAGGTCAACAATTAAAATTATGGCTTTAAGACCACACTGTAGGGAGAGCCCTTTCGCTCACTGAAGATATCAGTACAGTGAGGAGGATAACCGGGACACACCGTAGTGGGATTATATTATTTTCTATCATTTATTAGAGTAATATTATATGATAGAGTAATGTTATAAAATTAAATTGAATATTATAAAATTTAAAAAAAACCCCTGTGCAAAAACGACTGGACCGATTTTGAACAAAAATAACTCAGATCCACCACAAAGAAACTGGCTTTCAAATCGAAAAATCCGTATCTAAATCGGTCCATCCGTTTGAGAGCTACGGTTCCACAGACAGACACAATGACGTAATTTGTAAATATAGCAAAGGATTGATTGGTTACTGCGGGTAACCAAACCCGAGCCATATTGAAAAAATAATTGGAAACTTCGATCGACCTAAGTATTGAACCCTGACACTGGGTCTTAGCGGGCGAGTGGTCATCCCACTACGCCACTGACGTTTTTATTCTAGAAGGACTTCAATATTACAATTTGTGCCATCCATTGAGAAAATATTCTACCCGAGATACTATTTTACTAATACATATTTATTTTATAAGCTCTTCACATTATACCGCTTTTTCCTCATTCCTCATTATCTTCATAGACATTGGTGGAGGCTAATATAATAATACATATTATTATTATAATATATTTTGTATATTAATGTATTTTTAAGTGCATGATACTAATCATATTATTTTATTTTCTCTTTTGTCCTATTGTTGTGTGTGTGCTGCCTTACCCCGACATACCCTTCCATTTAATCTAAAAAATGCGATCAAATTACTTCTAAAATACTCGTTATCATTATGACATGTCCAATAAATATATTTTATTATTTTTTTCCTTAAATTTTACCAAACAATTTAAATAAATTGTTTCTTACATCGCGTCCTAATAACAACATCGTATAATCGCAAAATTTTATGAATTTGTCCAAATCATTTATCATCACCAAAAAAAAATATGGCTTCACAAAATCGCGGTTTTGTCCAAATCAAATAATGCTAAACAAAAAAAACATCGCGTATAAAAAATCGTATATAACAAACCCTAACGTATTGTCGAAAGGTTTGATACCAATTCGCCATCGTCCTCATAATGTACCGTAATTGGCGCATCTCGTCAAGTGTCGTAATTTCTAACGAATGTCACTCGTTGGACGCGTGATTCGATTACGCCTTGTTAAAATGTTGCCGTGGTGGGACCAATTTTCTTTACGACAATTTGATCAAAAATGCTTTGACATGTCGCTATAAAACGTAATATTCTTGAACTTACTAAACGTAATACTCTCGAAATAATGAAATTTATAATTCTTGGTAACTTCTTCCTTTTAATAAATATTTTATTTGGGTAATAAAAATATTTTTGAAACTACTTATTTTACCCAATATACGAGTACTCTATTCAAATAATTAACCAAAAATACAACAAAATAAACCAATAACCTACACTGAAAAAATATACTTACTGAAATATTTTTTATTAACTAATGTCTTTAAAAAATACACAAATTTTACTCACATACACAACACGCATCTGAAAAAAAAAACAAAACCATCCAACGTCAACCCTTCCCTACCCAACTACCCAATCCATCCACTACCCAACCCGCCCACTCCCCGGTCCAACCAACAGCGGCCCCAACAGCACAACAACCCCGAAGCAAAACTATCTTCACCTACTCAGATGGAACATACGAAGAGGAGTACTCTTGCTGGCCGCCTGCAGTCTGTATGATACTCATCTCCCTGGTAGAGATCGTCTTATTCTGCTATGATGCGGCGAAGGGGAGTACACAAGCCAACGGACCGATAGCACAGATATTTATATACAACCCTCATAAGAGGCAGGAGGCGTGGAGGTTTATTACGTACATGCTGGTTCATGTTGGGTGAGTTTGTCCATTATTTATTTTGTTTTGTCATAATTTACCATGAAACATATTTCTGCAGCAAACCGACCAGGCATTGCCGTTCCCAATTGTGTTTCTTGTACTCGTATACGGCCGGTCATGAGATTATTGCTAAATATTCTATTTTTAATCGCCAAAATCGAAAAAGGCCTTTTCACCAAGCTATACATTGTTCTGATACTTTTGATTTGATTTTTTGGTGGATACCAAAAGCATAGCAACCAATAGCTCTGATGAAAAGTCACTCTTAACTCAATTACTTAAAGGCAAACGTATTTAAACTTCAATATACTTCCTCCCATTACCATAACCCCATTCTAATGCAACCATCCATAACCAGATTCTAATTTGAACCATTCCTCTTTTATCTTCCAGGGTAGTCCACCTCCTCGTCAACTTGCTCGTCCAACTCTTCCTAGGAGTTCCTTTGGAGATGGTACACCGCTGGTGGCGCGTGTCACTGGTGTATCTAGCGGGGGTGGCGGCGGGCTCACTGGCCACCAGCCTCACCGACCCCTCAGTATACCTCGCGGGCGCCAGCGGGGGAGTATACGCGCTCATCACTGCGCATATAGCAACGATTATTATGGTACGGATGGTTACTTTTACTCCAAACGATTAATATTATTATGGTACTTTAAACGATTCAGTGCTTCGGAGGGCACGTTAAGCCGTCGGTCCCGGTTACTTTCTACGGATAGTAGTCGTTACATGAGCCATGTCAGAGGCCTTCGGCGGCTCAATAACTCTGAACACCAGGATTGGTCAGGTTGACCACCCACTCGATTTGTTTCATCGTCAGACCACGTCGGAGGCTTTGGGCGGTCTAAAAACTGGTTACATAACCGTAAATCTGATCGTTTTGGATAGCCACATTCAACGGGAAGGTTATATGCTATTTTTCATCCCAAAATTCCCACAAAAACGGGCACAACGCGGGTAACACCGCGGGTCGCTGCTAATTAGATGAATAAATAAACATTATAATTTTCCTTTCAGAACTGGTCGGAGATGGAGTTCGCGATCATCCAGCTGCTAGTGTTCCTGTTGCTGGCCGCGGCCGACATCGGCACGGCGGTGTACGACCGCTACTGGCGCCATCTCGACCAGAATATCGGATACGTGGCGCATTTGGCCGGCGCTGTAGCTGGTAAACCATTTATTCTTCTTCTTATTCTACGACTTGTTCTTCTTATTCTTTTTCTTCCTCTGCTTCTTCATAGCGAATCAATGGTTATTTCTCATATTGTGGTCCTGCCAAAATGTTGCCAGTTCACTGGAGTGGTCGGCTTTATTTATTTATACCTAGCAATGCTCTAAAGTTTTACCCGCGTTGGGCCCGTTACCATGGGTATAACCTATATTGCTGTAAAGTTTCATCCAAATCCGTCCAGTAGTTTTTTCGTGAAAGAGTAACAAAAACAGATCCATACATACATACCTCAAAACTAAAACACTGTTATAAAGTGCTTTTTCTCGTTTACTCTTTGGCAAACAGCGTGTGTCCGAAAGGGACAAACCATTTGATACCTAAATGCTGTTAATAGGTGTTTATGAATAAGCCCCCTTGACTTGAGCCTATAACATAACTATACTTATTCTATGTTTTTTTTATTTCTAGGTCTCCTAGTAGGTATAGGTGTACTAAGAAATCTAGAAAAAAGGAAATGGGAGAAGCGTCTGTGGTGGGCGGCGATTGTCATTTATTTCTCGCTCATGATCAGCGGAATACTTGCCAATATATTCTGGACGGCAAGATTTGAAATTAAAACTACTTAAGTATGGATAATTTAATACATGCCCCGCCTCATACCCGCTTTCTACCCGTTAATGTGGGAATTTCGGGATAAAAAATGACCTGTGAGCTTCAGCTTGAATGGGACTATCGAATAGAAAAATATTTGTTTTATATCAGACTGCTCGTTCCAGCGATAGCGTGTTCAAACAAACAAACAAAAAGTCTAAATCTTCAGCTTTTGTATAGATATCTTGGTGTATAGATTGATAAAACTACCCAAATTATTTATTATTTGAGGAGTATTACATTACCCGACTGGCGAAGACGAAAGGAGAGTAATGTTTTTGAACATTTGCACAAATGTAATTTAAAATTTAATCAGAGATTAAACATTTGTTGATGTGTCATATTCAGCAAATATTTAATCACAGATTATTTGAAGTTCGTTGGTAACAATAAGTCATCGATTTTGGGTGTCCCAAGTTTGTTTAGACTTAATTTGTACCTTAAAACTGGCGTGTTAGAGCTTATATTTGTCTGTCTACGATGTCTTGTTATTTGTGTAAAATAATGAACTCTGTTCCTTATACTTTAAGATTCAATTTAAGGGGTAAATATTTATTATTGTTGCACTAAGAAACGACATATGTTAAAATGACAATTTGAAGTCAGCTGTCATAATGACAATATGACGTCAGCTGTCCTAAAAATAATTTTGACGTCCTGTCAGATTGACAATTTGACATTTGTCGAAGTAATCATCTGTAATGGGTTGTTGATGTGTTCATGTGAATTTAAACTGTATCTTTGTGGCCTTAAGTATTATATTTGCATGTAGGTTATGATACCGTTGTTGCCTTTTTGTATTAAACTAGGAGTATTTTAATAATATTATTTTATTAACTAGCTGCACACCGAGGTTTTAACCAACCAAACCCCAATTTAATAACAAAAAAAAAATTATAAGTCTATGGTTATTTCAGACTATAAATCCACTTATCTCTGTGCCAAATTTCATAAAAATCAACTTAGCCTTTTAAACGTTGTTTATCAATTATCAAACAAACACCTAAACGCACAAATTCTCACGTTTTCTTTTAAGAATAATAATTCAATATTTATTTCTAAGCATCTAACGCTTCTTGGCATTGATATGCTATCTTCAACGAATTACGTATGAAATTACAGCTCTCTTAACGGATATCTTGAATGACATATGTCAATACAACGAAGACAACTAAAGCCTCGTATTCATGGTAAACATTTGTTGAGCAACAGTTTATAAACATTGTTGATGAAACGGGGAGAATGTTGATTAAACTTTGTTTAAATCGATAAAGGTTGTCCACACGCCAGTCTGCGTTTAAATGTTGCCCGAGGAGGTAGTTGCATTATTTTATCATTGCTCCACACTACTGCCATGTTTATAAACTGTTGCAAACTCGTCCACACGCGTCAACATTTGTTGCTAAACTGATGTTTACGCTCGTCGGGCGACAACTTGTCAACATGCCGTTGTCAACTCTGCAACACGCAGTGTTGCCAGCAACATGTTGACAGCAACTCTGCAACGTGTTGATTCAACTCTGTTGCTAAACAAATGTTTACCATGAATACGGGGCTTAAGGCTTGCACAAAAACTCTTAAATCTTTTTAGTACCTATATGTTTAGGAAACAAAAGCCGTTCGTTCAGAATTGTATTTTATATTGCACGAAATAGAACACTATTTAAAAAGAACGCAATTTGTTTATTAAACATATTTTCGCACTAAAGAAAATTAATAATGTTTGTGCAGAGCGTTATAGTATTTTAACTAAATATAGTCTTTTCGGTGTTATGGAACGTTTTAAGTCTGCCTTATTATGTTTGTAAGATACTACTAAAAGATACTACGAGTACTCCTACCTATAAGCACTAAGACCTATTTTTAAGAACTGCTAGCTAGTAAATTCTATTCGGGGCAAACCTAAAAAAAAATTGTTGCTTAAAAATATATACATACATATATACAAAGGAAATACATACTATAACAAGGAAAACCGAAAAATTAAAAACTCCTTGTTTTTTAAATCTGTTGAGATGAGCCATACACAATATTTTTATCATTAATTTCCAATACGTACAAATGCCATAATTTGCCTTCCTATAAATGCATAATGTTGCCATACTATTAAGCGGGATTTACATTACGAAACTAGTGTCATGCATGATGAAACTAGTTTCGTGAAACTAATTTCAGCACATGTGAAACTACTTTCGTTTAAATTATAGTGTCGTGAAATTATCAGTATCGCGGAGATAATGGCCCTGTCAATATCATAGCTACTGCTCCTGCTGTCTCTGAAATGCTGTCGCGACACTAGTTTCGCGTCGCATCTACACTATGAAATTAGTTGCATGACACTAATTTCACCTAAAAATCGCGCAGGGCACGAAACTAATTTAGTTTCACGAAAGTAATGCATGCATAGCGAAACTGAACGTTTACACGTGAAATTACTGGTGAAATTAGTGTTATGAAACTAGTTGCATGCCACTAGTTTCGTAATGTAAATCCCGCTTTAAATTCTATCAGTGCCTTCTCCCTGCTACCAGTACAGACTTTATCTGGGAATTATTTCAAAATATTGATGTTTATTCCATAATAACCTGTATACTACATATCAATAGGTTCTATTTTCATGTAAAGTAAGTTTAGTGTTAGAAGATGTAAATTATTTTAAAGGTTTGCGAGAAATTTTGTTTCAGTCAGTTAGTAATGCATCAAGTATTTCCTTATTTATAAGACTAGAAATGTTGCCTTGTAGTCTAAATATTCTAAGTAGGTAATCTTTAAGCAAAGCAAGGAGGTAGTCTTATGATTTTTAAGTATTATTGTACTGTTGGTAATTTTATAACAAACCTTTTTATTTAACACTAGCCGCGTCCCGCTGTTTTACCCGCATTGTACCCTTTCCCGTGGGAATTTCGGTATAACATGTATCCCATGTATTATTCTGATGTATAAACTATACTTCTGGAGAGTTCCATTCAGATCCATTTTGTTTTTTTGTGTTAAATAGTAATAATATACCTTTAAGGTGAAGCATGGCTGTTCTGAACTACAATGACTACCACCTAAGATTGTACCCATGTTTATGAATGAATAAATAATTTGAATTTGAATAAACATACAGACGTCTTCACAAACATTCGCATTTATAATATTAGTAGGATACTACGATTATTTATTTATTATTTTGTAATAGCATTGTTTATTGCTGCCTGAGTCATACATTTACGAAACTATTTTTTTTTTTAAATAACCTTGGCAATTTTTTTACAGGCTTTCTTAAACTATTGCCATACACGAAAATAAAGTATAATGTGGCATAATAATTAAAATTTAAGGCAATTTAGTAAAAAATAGGATTTTTTTGTAAATAAAGTATTGAGGTACTGGGCACATAATGTTTTTGGAATAATTATTATTCTTAAGCATATTCTTCTTTTAATTAAGTTTGGTGGATATACTTGTATACATAAGCGCAATGTCTTTTCGTGAATGTTTTTTATGTTAAATGATGTATTTTATTGCATTGACGTGTTGTGATACAAAGAAATGATAATATAAATACACTATTTTTTATGCAATTTCTTCTGTTTTATTTTATAATATTATGTCCTCCGAGTGAGGTTTTTAACCACCTTGTAAATAGATACCTATTGCAATCCCAAAATTAATAGATAATGTAGACATCAAAATTCACACTAAAGTTAAAATAGTTGCCACGAGTTTTGCATGTCGCAAAACATGATTAATGCTGTATATTGATTTGTAGAATATCTGAGTTATACATAAATAAACACGTGTTGCGGATGGCCCTCGAGAGATGGGCCCACATCACCACCCAGTGGGCCCCGACTGGAGCGCGGTGCCGCGGACGGTGGAGAAAAAGATAAAAGTCTGGCGGGATGACCTTGTCTACTTCGACAGCGAGTGGTGGGAAACCGCAAAGGCAAGAGAAAATTGGAAGCGTTTGGGGGAAACCTTTGCCCAGCTGTGGGACGATACAGTTTAAAAAAAAATCGCACAATATACGTTGCATTCGATCAATTTGTTGTGCTAGATACCTATATGAAAAAACAATATTAAAATAATGCCTACCCTATTGTAATTTAAGGGCTGCTGTTAAATTAAGTTCCTCCAAATCCATGGTTCCTCCAAAGTTTACCATGGAGTGTTATTCAGTGGGGTGGTTAAACTTATTAACTGGCAACATTACATAACTGTCAATGCCTGCCATTGCCAACCTGTCATTTTGCCACCTCGCCCGTTCTGTCACTGAGCTCAGCTGTCATACCAGTTGGCCTTCGCTTCGTTCGTCGCGCTCGGTCGGTCGGGGAATCAGTGTTGTGCATCGAATTGCAGTATTATTTTCTTATCATTTATTTATTAATAACAGTTATTCCAGCGATGCTATCGTCCATGTTATAGTATTTGTGCGTCGCGTAATTAGTGCTCAAACACCACCGCGCATGAGTACGTAACAATAAAACAAACAGCAAAAATGGAACTGTACTTTCACACGTGTGTTATAGCGATATTTTCTTTATTTATTAACGAGTGCGCGCCCCGTTCTATAGACGAGAATGACGAATCTTTTCTTAGTAATCCTAAGTATAATAAGTACGATGATCTGAATAGTTTATTTGATGAATTTGTGAAGACGTACCCGGATTTGTGTGAATTGTATTCAATTGGGAAGTCTGTTGAAGATCGTGATTTATTCGTGTTGAGGATCTCTGGGGATGTTAAAGTTGACCATCCGGAG
The DNA here is from genome assembly GCA_963082685.1 of Cyclophora albipunctata. NCBI lineage: Eukaryota > Metazoa > Arthropoda > Insecta > Lepidoptera > Geometridae > Cyclophora > Cyclophora albipunctata. Next base: position 6,658,034 of record OY720133.1, read on the forward strand.
CGGCCTGCGTTCAAATATGTGGCGAACATGCACGGTGATGAGAGCATCGGCCGACAGTTAGTGGTTTACTTGGCGCAATACTTACTGTTCAACTACGGGAAGAATAGTCGAGTGACGATGCTAGTTAACAGCACTGATATTCATCTGATGCCGTCACTGAACCCTGATGGGTTTGAGAAGAGCGAGGTGAGTGTTCTAGTTCCATTTCTTCATTCCATATCTTGTATTTCATATTCACGCCCTATAAATGTTGAACTCGTCAAGAAGTACTTTGTCATATTAAAGGCTTTAGAAAACGTTATTTGACATGTCAGTAGGTGTTGTATAAGTTTGAATGTGACAAGGTCCTAATGCTCAAGATTTTCCTGGCCTGACTGAATGTTGTAGAATATAAAACGTCTGTTGAACTTATGTTGGTAATAACAATTCTATTGTATACAACTACTTTAAACTTGGCTCCCCAATCTATCTATAACTAACAAGTGTGTATATTACTCAATAACTATATTATAAAAATTTGAAATATGGCTCATGTTTGAGATCATCAAACCATGTTTGGCAAGTGTAATGTCCCCATTACAGGCGTAATACTTTACTTTTATACCTGTTTTTACTTAGATTTTCTGTAAATGAAAATTTGATTCAGAGATTGGTTTTTAATAGTTACAAGTAACATATTATCAGCATGTAATAAACATACATTATAACTAACAGTGCTCTGCGGTTTTACCTGTATTTTGACCGTTCCCGCGGGAATTTCGGGATGAAAAATAGCCTATAAACGTCATGTTGAATGTGGCTATCTGTTTCAAAAGAATTATTCAAATTGCATTGGTAGTTTCAGAGATTAGCATTCAAATAAGTAAACAAACTTGATGATACAACAAAAAGATGATAAATATACAAAACACTAGCAGCGCCCCGCGGTTTTACCCGCGTTGTACCCGTTCCCGCGGGAATTTCGGGATGTTAAAAAAGCCTATAACCTTCCCGTTGAATGTGGCTATCTTTTACAAAAAGAATTATTCAAATCGAACTGATAATTCCTGAAATTACCTTGAACATACAAACAAACAAACAAACAAAGAAACAAACTTACAAATTTTACCTCTTTATAATATTAGTATGATAAAAGAAAAAACAAACATGCAGTCAAATTAAAAACCTTGTTCATTATTTTGCATAGATTTTAACATTAAATAACCATAACCACCCTTTATGTAACACATCAGATTAATTACCCAACAATTGAATTGAGAGCAAACTGCCCACTTTCGTTCTACATACTACAGATCATAGATTATACATTTATTGTCAATGGATTTTGTACTTTATGGCCTTGCTTTATGGTTTAATTACCGGCATCACTTTGGTTTATGTACATTGTGTAATGTATCTGCATGAATGTATAGTAATGTTATAAAGCTGAAGAGTTTGTTTTTTTTTGTAGATCAGGCTTAAACTCTAGAGGCTATATTAATAGTCACCGTTCCTCTTGAATGTTACTCACTCTGTATGTTATTGAAAACCTCATGAAAATCTGTTCAGTAGTTTTTGAGAAATTCAATTAAATACTGACAGCTTTTGGGGACTTACATTATTTTATAATATGTATTGATGAGTTAAAGTAGGATGAACAACACTATTTAATTACTAGCTAAACAGCTCAAGATATATAATGCACAACATAGTGCCAAATTGAACTTTATCGCTATAAAAATAAAGTACCTTCTATTATTGATTATTTAAAGAGTACTGTCTTCCAACTTAATGAAGTTACTGAAGAGATAATATTTCCTTTGAACTTAACAAGTTGATGAAGTAGCGAGTTTGAACCCTATGCCTCTGATATTAAGTGTTATCTGTTTGTTCCTTTCTTATCATTGACCTTGTATGAATGCAGTTTGTTTGTGGAATAAGTGTTTGACATTATGATTGTTACTTGACCCTGGTTTGACCTGTACTGTTAATATGTTAACTAGAATCTATTCTTTAAAAAAGACTGGGTACTTAAAATGAAAACATATGTACAAAAAATAATATATCTTGGTAAAAAAAAACTATAGTTACTAAAATACTAAAGGGGAAAAGTTAGATTTTTGTGTATTTGATAATCGCGCTAAATTGCGCTGATTAGAATATTTAATGCATAGTTCGATGGCGGGACGAACTCGACACATATCTCAGAAACTGGAGTGAAGTGGCTGAGGATAGGGATGCATGGAGGGATACGGCAATTGCCTTTGTCCAGCTGTGGGACAGTAATGGCTAAAATAATAAAAATAATTGGATTCATCCCGAAATTCCCACGGGAACGGTTAAGACGCGGGGAATACCGCGCTATTAGTTAAATAACATGTTTTCTTTAAGGTTGTAAAGTTTCCAATGATTCGCCATGGCATTTATGATTTGTTACTTTACCGTCATTCAATAGAAAGTGTCTATTGTAGAGAAATTGTAGTTATTGACGTAGAAACAAAAGAATTGATCAACTTACTTACTAGTACTATTTACTATTTAAAATAAGCAAGTTAGTGACCAACCCTGCAGTGCAAGCATATAACTGATAACAGCGCTCCACGGTTTTACCCGCGTTGTACCCGTTCCCGTGGGAATTTCAGGATGAAAAGTAGCCTATAACCTTCCCGTTGAATGTGGCTATCCATTACAAAAATAATTATTCAAATCGGACCAGTAGTTTCTGATATTAACGCGTTCTAACAAACTCTGCAGCTTTATAATACAAGTATAGAAGACATATCTCTTCTTTCTGGTAGATTTTAAGTCTCTCTCTCGAACGACAAAAATAGAACGCATGTTGCCGTTTGTAGACGAAATGTAAAGAAAACTCCCACAGATAATAAAACCATTTTAGCATTTAGTCTTCACTTGAGAGTAAAAACGAGAGTTTTTGACGTTGCATGTAGATATAGAGAAATTTGTCTAAGAGTAGAGATATGACGAAGAGAAAACCTTTGTCATCAGTTATATAGGGTTAATCAATAAATATTTCATTATTATTTATTACTAGCCGCGCCCCGCGGTTTCACCCACGTTGTACCCGTTCCCGCGGGAATTTCAGGGATAAAATGTATCCCATGTGTTATTCTGATGTATAACCTATATTACTGTAAAGTTTCATCCAAATCCGTTCAGTAGTTTTTCCGTGAAAGAGCAACAAACATACATCCATCCTCACAAACTTTCGCATTTATAATTTTAGTAGGATATGCATGCCGGGCTGGTGTCGTTGTTTTGACACCACTAACCTCTAACTTAATCGCGAAAAATTACTAACCTTTTTAAACTTTGATATCATTACGACGGCTGAACTGAATTTGATAACATAAGTTTGGGTATTTCCCTGATAAAGTAATCGTAAAAAAATGTTTATTTAATGTTTACATGAGTCATTGAGATTCAAAAGTTTTGAGACGATGTATAAACAATTATAAAATGACATCATAATTACGTAAAGAGTCGGTAAAGTATTGTATCTATTCAATCCTATCCTACTAATATAGGTAACTAGCAGCGCCCCGCGGTTTTACCCGCGTTGTGCCCGTTCCCGTGGTAATTTCGGGAATTTTTTTACATAAAAACCTTCCTCTTGAATCACTCTACCTATTACAAAAAACCGCATCAAAATCCGTTGCGTAATTTTAAAGATTTAAGCATACAGACAAACAGACACGAAACAGAGACGACTTTATTTTATACTATGTAGTGATAAACGAGAAAGTTTGTGACGATGGATGTTTGTTTGTTACTCATTCACGCAAAAACTGCTTTACGGATTTGGATGAAACTTTACAGTAAACTTACTTACATTATCAAGGAAATTTTCGCCGTAACTTATTTTTTACTAAAGTTTCTTTGAAACTCAATGCAATGATTTGCGACTCAAAAACAAAAGAAATAGCTCAATTACCTCCTAAAAAAAAGCTGACGGTAGGTTATATGTACATCTGAAAATAACACATGGGATACATATTATCCCCAAATTCCCGCGGGAACGGGTACAACGCGAGTAACACCGCGGGGCACGGCTAGTACTACATATCGGCGCGACATGGTGGTAATAAGCGTCCATAATTATTATTTAAATAATAATTACAGGCGTTTTCGCTTCGTTGAGACGGAAAATAAAATAAATAAATAAATAAATATACCCAGACAAATTCACTCACGGTTAATTAGACCCAAATTAAGCTCTAAGCTTGTGTTATGGAATCTAACTAAATGATACTACTACATATACATACACAAATACTTTATAATAATATATAATTCACACCCAGACGCCGTCGCCAAGAACTATGTCTGCACATATTGTTGACTCCGGGCGGGAATCGAACCCGCAACCCCCGACACAGTAAGCGCTTTCACAGCCACTGTGCCAACGGGCTTGTCGAAAGAGTATGATTTTAGGTTTTTTTTTGCTGGTAGTAAATATAATAAAGCAGAATATTTTTTTTGTTTGTTAGAACGCATTAATCTCACATTAAATATAGAGTAGATAATTGATAATCTCATTTAACGGGAAGGTTTTAAGGCTAAATTTTATCCCAAATTCCCACGGGGATGGGCATAACGAGGCTAAAACCGCGGGGCGCGGCTAGTATAATATAAGTAAGTATTTTAATGACATCTATGTTTTTAACATCTGTAACCTTCCATAGATGATAACGAAACTGGTTTTTCTAAAACAATAACACAAATTGACTAATTGAAGGTATTCGTTTTACCCGAATAGGTATTAGTTTTTGTGAAAAATCTTAGTTAAATACCTATAGTACGTATTCTCTGGTGGGGCAAAGTTGAATGATAAATGTCACTCATCATTTTTCGTTCATAGAAGACTAGCCGTGTCCCGCAGTGTTACCCGCGTTGTACCCGTTCCCGCGGGAATTTATTACATTTATATAACTGTAAAGTTTCATCCAAATCTGTCCAGTAGTTTTTTCGTGAAAGAGTAACAAACATACATACATCCATCCTGACAAACTTTCGATTTTTATAATAGATATAAGGATTTTTAAACACAAATATGTATATTAATTTCGATTTTTTTAGACTTTCTTACCAAAATAATAAATAGGATTCATTCACCGAAATACTTTTACAAAAAGATCTCTTTGTTATGTTATTATTTTAATAAAAAAAACAGTAGTTTAAATATTTTTCTATGATCTAAATAAGTTCTAGTGGTCATCCCTAATGTTGATAATTCAGACTTTTCTAATTAAGTCTGCGACATTTTATACATATCGTCATAAAGTTATACTAACAAAAAAATCTCCCAACAGGAAGGCAACTGCGAATCTTTACCAAACTTCGCCGGTCGAAACAACGCACATGGCGTCGACTTGAACCGCGACTTTCCCGACCAATTCGACCGCCATCGGTCGAATGACGACGACTACCTATTCGGCGGTCGACAGCCGGAGACTCAGGCGCTGATGAGATGGGTTATGAAGAAGCAGTTTGTGCTGTCCGGAAATTTGCATGGAGGAGCGATCGTGGCGAGCTACCCATATGATGATCTGAAGTAAGTATTGACTGGAACTAAACTAAGTACAACACTGTTATAATGTGTTTTGTCTCTTTTCCTCGTCGGAAAATTGCGTATGACAGAAAGTGACAAACCATTTGATAGTCAACATGTTCTTAATTACAGGTTTAATCCACAATCCCTTACCACTTACCACCTTATTAATAAACGCTCTGGAACTAAAACACTTTTCTAATGTGTTTCGTCTCTTTTCCTCGTCGGAAAATTGCGTATGTCAGAATGTGACAAACCGTTTGATAGCCAGCGTGCTTCGGAGGGCACGTTGAATTGTCAGTCCCGGTTGATTGAATCGTTAGACCATGTCGGAGGTCTTTAGGCGGTCTAAAAACTCCGACACCAGGGTTGTCCTCTAACCTTCTCGAACTTATTTAATTTTGAGCCATTTTAAATCACTTTAGTTTATTACTAGCAGCGCCCCGCGGTTTTACCCGCGTTGTGCCCGTTCCCGTGGGAATTTCGGGATAAAATGTAGCCTATAGCCTTCCTCGATAAATAGACTATCTAACAGTGAAAGAATTATTCAAATCGGTTCAGTAGTTTCTGAGATTAGCGCGTTTAAACAAACAAACAAACAAACAAAACAAACTCTTCAGCTTTATAATATTAGTATAGATAGATAACTCTTGAGTATCTCATCATTGTGTTCCTCAGGTCAGGCAAAGACTGCTGCGAAGAGAGTCCGACCCCCGACAACCATCTGTTCCACCACCTGGCGCAGACCTACGCTTCCAGGAACCAGGACATGGCTGCGGGGGACAAGTGTCCCCCAGACAACTTCGCAGGGGGCACCACTAATGGAGCGAAATGGTATTCGGTACAAGGTGAGGAACGGTGAAAGCTTTTATTGCTGGTTTCTTATGTTTAAGCGGACACTACTCATTTTGAATTGAAAATACGATTACGGATACACTTCGCTTTTATTTTACACTAGCAGCGCCCCGCGGTTTACCCGCGTTGTGCCCGTTCCCGTGGGAATTTCGGGAATTTTTTTACATAAAAACCTTCCTCTTGAATCACTCTACCTATTACAAAAAACCGCATCAAAATCTGTTGCGTAATTTTAAAGATTTAAGCATACAGACAAACAGACGCGACTTTGTTTTATACTATGTTATGATTTTTATCTGACGTCACTGAAAACAGTCAGACAGTGAGTCTTCTGTGAGCACGGTTCCTGTAAACGAGACGAAACGTCAGATAACAATCACTACATAGTATAAAGTAAAGTCGTCACTTTTTCGTGTCTGTCACACTGTTTGTCTGTCTGTATGCTTAAATCTTTAAAATTACGCAACGGATTTTGATGCGGTTTTTTGTAATAGGTAGAGTGATTCAAGAGGAAGGTTTTTATGTAAAAAAATTCCCGAAATTCCCACGGGAACGGGCACAACGCGGGTAAAACCGCGGGGCGCTGCTAGTGTAAAATAAAAGCGAAGTGTATCCGTAAACGTGCATACGAGTAGTTTCAATTCAAAACTTTTATTGTATCCTAGTTAAATAACTTTAACAAACGTAAACCCGACTACGATTGGTGAACGACCAATCTGTGAGCATATCTTTCATTAGCGGAAAGAATTTTCGAAATCAGTCCATACGATGGAGATGTCAGGTAACGAACATATAAAAAACATACAGCCAAATGAGAACCCCTTTGGATTTACATAAATCATCATCAAAACATCAAATTTCGGACCATTTCTATACTTCTTCTTCTTCTTCACCGAGTGGATGGTCAACCTGACCAATCCTGGTGTCAGAGTTATTGAGCCGCCAAAGGCGTCTGACATAGCTCATGTAACGACTACTACACTTAATTTTCCTTCCTTAGGAGGCATGCAAGATTTCAACTATCTCCACTCGAACTGCTTCGAAGTGACCTTTGAGATGTCCTGCTGCAAGTACCCCGCGGCGGCCGAGCTGGCGTCCTACTGGAAGAACAACAAGGAATCCATGCTGTCCTTTATGGAGGACGTCCATATCGGAGTCACGGGCCGAGTGGTGGACGAGACGGGGCGAGGAGTCAAGGTAAGGATATTGATTAATTCAAAGCATGTACTACTGGAAGGGCAACATGGCGTCGAGGTTGTCCTTCATAAAGGACATAGAAAATCTAATCTTGAAATATTAAATATTGAAATAAAGTGTAACGTTAAAAGGGACAATTGGTTTGTCTTTACTATTGTGACAAAGTACTAAAGGCCACAACATTTTCTTAGGCCTACTCACTTGGTGAATGACGCATTATATGATTGTACTATTGTTAGTACATAAATAAAACATGTACAATAAACAAATTGTCTAATCTAATGACAATAGCTGAATCACTTGATGTAACGTACGCATTAATCTCATATGGCTTTTATGACTCAAGCCGCCATTTACCAGCTCAAACGGATTTTGCAATTGTTAAGCAACGGGCCACTCGGTCCCTACATGGATGGGTGGCCGATAGTGGTATTTCTATCCGAACGCTACCGTGCTTTGCTTGTTACAATCGTTACCTACCATGTCGGAGGCCTTTAGCCTTTCTAACGCCTAGGTGGTCTAGCGGTATCTGCATTTGCCTGGCCAAAACGGGGTCCCGGGTTAAATTCCCGGGTCGAGCTTAAATATGTTTCCTACTTTCAATATAATTGATATGAATGTTGCAGGACGCGCGAATACAAGTGGAAGGTGTTTCGCATGCAGTGAAGAGTGTGGACGAAGGATACTTCTGGAGACTCCTGCTGCCAGGCAGTTATAACATCACCGTCAGTGCTGCTGGGTGAGGAATTATGTCTTTACTTCTTCTTCATCGAGTGGATGGTCAACCTGACCAATTCTGGTGTCAGAGTTATTGAGATGCCAAAGGCCTCTGCCATCGCTCATGTAACGACTACTATACGTATAAAGTAACCGGGACCGACGGCTTAACGTGCCCACCGAAGCACGGAATGGTCTTTCTTTTCGGGCAATTAGGTAATTCAGCCTGCAATGCCCTAATTAAACTGAGGACAGTCTCACAATGAGATTTTTGTGAGATATTGTCCCCACCGGGAATCAAACCCGGAACCTCCGGATTGTGAGCCGAGCGCTCAGACCACAAGACCACGGAGGCTGAGGATGTCTTTACTGACCAATATAGTACTACTAGCCGCGCCCCGCGGTATTACCCCCATTGTACCAATTCCTGCGGGAAATTCGGGATAAAATGTATCCCATGTGTTATTCTGATGTATAACCTATATTACTGTAAAGTTTCATCCCAATCCGTTGAGTAGGTTTATACATACATCCATTCATACATTATTAGGTTCCATAATATAGATACTGTTATTCTGACTCACCTCTTAGCAAAGGTCTCCCTCATCATCTTACAAGCGCGCCTCAGCTAAATGTGGATCCATTACTTGAATAATATTATTTGTTACTAGCAGCGCCCCGCAGTTTCACCCGCGTTGTACCCGTACCCGCAGGAATTTCGCGATAAAAAGTAGCCTATGTCCTTTCTCAGGCTCTGGACTGACTGTGTACCGAATTTCATTCAGATCGGTTCTGTAGTTTTGGCGTGAAAGCGTAACAGACAGACAGAGTTACTTTCGCATTTATAATTACTACATAGTATAAAATAAAGTCGTCTCTGTTTCGTGACTGTTTGTCTGTATGCTTAAATCTTTAAAATTACGCAACGGATTTTGATGCGGTTTTTTGTAATAGGTAGAGTGATTCAAGAGGAAGGTTTTTATGTAAAAAAAATCCCGAAATTCCTACGGGAACGGGCACAACGTGGGTAAAACCGCGGGGCACTGCTAGTATTAGGATAAAATCAAATTTCTAAAATCAAAACCCTTATCTAAATTGATTTTCAACCTCTTTGTTCAGCTATGCCCCCTCCACCCAATCGATCACCGTGACGGACGTCTCCCCGACTATAACCAACTTCACACTGCATCCTCAAAAGGCGGGTAAGTCTCTCAGACTACACGACAACTCGGCGGTACCCACACTAACCCACTTCTATGTGTTGGCGCTTAACTTACTCTTGGTGGCGATGGTTGAGGCTTAAATTTAAGTTAAATACAGAAAAAGGCGGAGCGGAGCGGTCAATCGACCAATTACAGCGCATTGAAATTGTCAAAATCTTTTCGTAATGCGTTCTGATTGGTCAATTCACGGTCCGCACAGCTCCGTTCCGCTTCAATGGAAACGCACCCTAATGGTCGGTTTCATATAAGCGGTACAGTGCGGTGCCTAATTGACCAATCATGAGCAATTGATTTTGACAGTTTCCATACGTTGTCAAAGCATTGTCATTGGTCAATCGAGCTTCATTACTCCTACTCAATTCCGCTTCTATGGATAATACACGTTTAGTACACCCAGAAGGTCAAATACGAACTGTCATATGGGGGTGGGATCGATAAGATTTTTCCGATAGATCTAAAACGAGCACACATAGATAGGCGTTCACACGAGTTTCAGTAGATGTCAAACTAATGACAGTGGACATTAGATTGAAACTGTACTCAGAGACATCAAATGCTTTCTCAGTAGAGATTTAATGAGTGTGTCATGTAATGTATGAAAAATTACGTCAATTAGTTATAAGTATCGATTTAATGGATGTCTCTGAGTGCGGCGGTAAGTGTAAGTAGGTGTCTATGGGTGCGTAAGTTTTCTATATATTAAGGATTTTTTGTCTTCGTATAATGGTTTATTCAACCTCGTTACAAAAGTTGTCATTAAAATCTTAGTGACAATTCGTGTCACTTCACGACCGAAATTGTGTCATTTTGAAGGTCATTTGGACGTATGTCATAATGACATATGCTAAAGACAAATGTACCGTATGTGAAGTTAGAAGTTATTTAATATTTTGATATTATATCATGGAGGTTTTCTTTCGTGTGTGTTTTTTTTAATTTTTATATTATTAAGATGTTGTAGGCCAATTAGGTTTTATTATTGTGCCAAATATAAAAGACTTGTTTAACGAAAGTATTCTAAATTGATCTCGAAATTATGTCTAAAATTATTTATTGTTGTGATTGATTATACACATTTTATAATAATTATTTAAAAAGTCATTAATTAGTTATTAATCTTTATAATTTGTCAAACTAACTATTGCCAGTCCAAAAAACTTTTTAAAGTATATCCTGGCAACACTATTTTAATCTTTATAAGGCTGTCTGAGCAATATTTAAGAAATGATTCACTTTTTAATGAATTCTTAAGATTAATAATTCATTGTAGATTGCCATATCCAATCTGTTAATAAAACGTATAGTTAATTAAAGTTAAGATTTTAAATTAGAAATAATTAAGTATAGCAAAGTAGTAAAAGAATCAATTAATAGATTACACCAGTTATCTTAGGTATTTTTCTGAAAGAACCAAATCAATTAAATAACTCTCACTAACGTCAACAATATTTGACATGTGTCATCTTGACAGTGACAGTTCTATGTTTACTTTTCCATTTATTTATTGATAATATGTAAACGAAGTCATAATAATGATTTAGAAACTATGCTTTAATTTTTTTACTAATATTTTAATGTTGCCATATTTGCCCTTTTATCAGATTTGTAAGTCATAATGGGACTTTTTAGTAGAAGTGTTCTGTAATTAGATGTCTGTGTTTTATATTTTGTAACTAACTCAATAAATTGCTATTGTTTAACTCTTAGATATTTCATTTCTACCTTCTTTTAGGCTGTTTCTAGTGCTTTGACTGGCTTTATTGACATCTGTCAGTCAATGCAAAATAAAGTTATAAAAGTATACATTGACTTTACTTTTGAAGGGACTTTACTTTCCACTTAACTTTACTTGTCAGAAGTAAAAATTTACTTACTTGACTTAGGCACTTTTTAACTTAACTTACTGGTTTCTTAAGTGTAAGAACTCTACTCATTTAAGCGAACACTACTCATTTTAAATTCGAACTACATTTACGGATACACTTAGCTTTTATTTTACATTTTTTATCTGACACTAGCTGTGCCCCGCGGTTTCACCCGCAGCGCCCCCGTTCCCGTGGGAATTTTGATTTTTATTCCCTATAAACCTCACGGAGCCCGAGACCTTTCCAACGAATGCAAAACCGTGGAAATCGGTCCAGCCATTCACGCGTGATGCCGCGACCAAGGAAAACGGGTTTCATTTTTATATATATAGATTACGTAACGTCACAGAAGGCTGATTTGTTATGCGTCTATAGACTCTCATCTACAGACGTCATATTTTTTATTTTACGAAAAATGTCAAATAAAAGCGAAGTATATCCGTAAACGTAGTTTTAATCCAAAATTAACTTACTTTACTGAACACGACCTGAAAGGTTGTATACCACCTGAGCTTTACTACATCGCCATGCTATGTTTGGTTTCCAAAAATATAAATCGTAGTATAGCAACGTAACAAAGCGATGGTCCACTTTTAACATTTTTTTTTCAATTAATTTTGGGTTTTTCCTCCTCTCTGTACTGATATCTTCAGTGAGAGGGCCTTTGCCCAGCAGTGGGACATTACAGGCTTATGCTTTACTTTACTTTGTTTATGCTATGTTTGGTTTCCAAAAATATAAATCGTAGTATAGCAACGTAACAAAGCGATGGTCCACTTTTAACATTTTTTTTTCAATTAATTTTGGGTTTTTCCTCCTCTCTGTACTGATATCTTCAGTGAGAGGGCCTTTGCCCAGCAGTGGGACATTACAGGCTTATGCTTTACTTTATTTGTTTTTTCTTTATTCTTTTTGGTGTTGGTTGTTTATGTATATATAAGTTGTGTTTTGTTGATTTGCCCGTTTCATGTCTATTCATTTTCTTTTGTATAAACAAACACTAACTGAAACTCACGTTTAATTTAAGTGTATATATTTCACAATAAATAACATATTTATTTAATTTATTTTATTTGTTTATGGTTATTTTGTTGACACAGATCTCTAGATCCACACTAATTTCATAAAGAGGAAAACTTTGTTTGTTTGTAATGAATAGGCACAAAAACTACTGGACCGAGTTAAAAAATTCTTTTACCATTCTAAAGCTACATTATCCACGAGTAACATAGGCTATTTTTCATCCCGAAATTACCACAGGAATGGACACAACGCGGGTAAAACCGCGGGGCGCTGCTAGTTATTTATATATATATATGTATATATAATAGGGGTGATAAGACCAACGTGCTATTCTCTGTAATGACCTGTCCGATTTTAATAATTCTTTTTGTAATAGATAGCCAAATTCAAGGGGAAGGTTATAGGCTATTTTTCTTCCCGAAATTCCCATGGGAACGGGCACAATGCGGGTAAAGCCGTGGGGCGTTGCTAGTGTAACTATAAAGAATTATTAGAATCGGATTGATAATTCCTGAGATTTGCGTATTCAATGTAAACGAGACTACTGAAAAGCATTCGATTTTTTTTTTTGTTTAATTGTTATAATAGAAATAATTTCAACTATCTGCCCATTCATGACTGTATAACGATTCCATAGTTTGTAATTCAAGTGTGTCACACAATGATGTCATAAAAATCACTATACGTGTAAAAAAATCATAACATTACGTAACATGTAAGATTTCTCTCGCGAAGATTGTTGATGGTCAGATAAGCTGACGATAGTCCTATCAAAATATTATGTACTAGTTGTTCCGCGCGGTGGTTCCGCGGTCCAATAGATGGTGCTAGTGTGAATGTTGTGTAGATCGCGCTCACGGTTTTTTCCTAAATTAAGTGGGGTAGCGCCCATACTTTTTGAGTATGAAAAAATCTTCCTTTACATAATAGATTAACTATTCCCTGTGGTTTCAGTCTTAGCGTACTCGATTATAGCTATGCCCTTGAAGAGATAAAGGGACAATCAATAATGTGATATTTTATACACTTTGTAGACCAACTATTACTTACTACCCTCTTTGTGCAAAATATCCCTTCTATACTCCCTTAAATTCCCCAAATAAAATCAATACCAAACACTTAAAACATTTAAAAAACTCAAATGAAACAAAGTACAACCCAAAAAGGGTACTTTTTGGGTTATACCTCCATACACCCTGATCTACTTTTTATACACCCCAAATCTAGTACTCCCCAAAGCACCCCATTTAATAAATACCATTCACTATACAATATACTCCCCCTAATTAAACGAATACAATCAAAAACCATCCAACATTCTCATCACTTTACTCTCCTTAAACTCCCCAATATACAATAACTACTCCCCCAAACACCCCAATATCATACATAACATGTCACCCGGGCAAATCTCCAGAACATAACAGATCGCGTCGTCATTCCATCGATGGCCTCTCCCCAGAGGAGTTTGTTCATCACAACTACACCGCCATGAGAGACTTCCTGCAAGACTTGAACACCAACTACCCAAGTATCACCAAGCTGGGGTCGGTGGGGAAGTCTGTTGAAGGCAGGGAGTTGTACGTGTTGGAAATTACGAAGGACCCTGGAAGACATATACCGGGTGAGTAGAAAAATTTATTACGTTTTAAGGTTCCGTACCCAAAGGGTAAAACGGGACCCTATTACTGAGACTTCGCTGTCCGCCCGTCCGCCCGTCTGTCACCACGCTGTATCTCAAGGACGGTGAGCTAGACAGTTGAAATTTTCACAGATGATGTATGTCTGTTGCCGCTATAACAACAAATACTAAAAATAAAATAAAATAATCAATGGGGCTCCCATACCACAAACATGATTTCTTGCCGTTTTTTAAAGACGGAACCCTCCGTGCGCGAGTCCGACTCGCACTTAGCCGGTTTTTTTCGTTTTATTTATTAATGTTTTTTATACCTCTTAACCTTCCAGGCAAACCCGAGTTCCGTTACATAGCGAACATGCACGGCAACGAAGTAGTTGGACGTGAGCTGTTACTCTTACTGTCCAAGTACCTGTGTGAACAGTACGCGACCGACGAGCGGGTGCAACGGATGCTCAACACCACTAGGATACACATCATGCCCAGCATGAACCCGGACGGATACGAGAAGAGTACTGAAGGTAGGAATGGAATCTCTACTTCTTCTTCATCGAGTGGATGGTCAACCTGACCAATCCTGGTGTCAGAGTTATTGAGCCGCCCAAGGCCTCTGACATAATATGGCTCGTGTAACGACTACTATCCGTAGAAGAGCTATTGTCCCCACCGGGAATCGAACCCGGAACCTCCGGAAACCGAGCGCTCAAACCACAAGACCACGGAGGCTGTTAGTTAATCTCTACTTGTGTATACTGTTCAAGTAGCTATGTGAACAGTATAGAGGGTGTTAAATTTTTAATGATTTGCACAGTTCACAATGTCGACAGTTTATAATCTTACTAGTTAGATTTCCGATGGAAATAAGTACTGTTCATATACCTGTGTGAACAGTTGTGAGTTTTTGTGTCCGTGGTGAACAGTATGAGTGATTGAACGAGTGAATGAGTGAGTGTTTCTGTGAGTAGTCTATTAAACGAACAAACTGCGAATCGGGAATGGATACAATGCGGGTAGGACAGTGAGGCGCTTCTAGTTAATTTATTATCACTTGTCTGTCACTCTCTTTGCGAT
Organism: Cyclophora albipunctata; assembly: GCA_963082685.1. Taxonomy (NCBI): domain Eukaryota; kingdom Metazoa; phylum Arthropoda; class Insecta; order Lepidoptera; family Geometridae; genus Cyclophora; species Cyclophora albipunctata. Next base: position 6,673,172 of record OY720133.1, read on the forward strand.
TTTATTGTCATGTATAGTAGCAGTACCAGTTTTAATGTTCCCGTGGGAATTTCGGGATGAAAAATAGCCTGTAACCATCCCGTTGAATGTGGCTATCCATTGCAAAAAGAATTATTCAAATCGGACTGGTAATTCCCGACACTACCTCGAACATACAAAAAACTTACTAATTTTACCTCTTTATAATCTTCTTATATATAAAATTCTCGTGTCACAGTGTTCGTTCGCGTACTCCTCCGAAACGGCTCGACCGATTCTCATGAAATATTGTGTGCATATCGGGTAGGTCTGAGAATCGGACAACATCTATTTTTCATCCTGAAATTCCCGCGGGAACGGGTACAACGCGAGTGAAACCGCGGGGCGCAGCTAGTATTAGTATAGATGTGAGACGATATGTTGAAAGATAAGGACAAACATATATTAGTCGATGTACGAAAGTTTAAAGCTTTGAGGACCGCATTACACAGTTTTGGATCTTTCTTATTGTTTTTCAGGTGATTTCAGCAGTCTCAACGGACGTCCAAATGCTCACCACGTGGACTTGAACAGAAACTTCCCAGATCAATTTGGTATGACTACGGTACGTAGATGTTTTACAATACCTTTTAATTATTATAATTCTTTTTGTAATTGTAATCTACATTCAACGGGAAGCTTATATATAAGCTATGTATTTTTATGTAACTTCGGTAACGTACGCTTTTTCTAGGACAACAAAATCCAAGAGCCTGAAACGATAGCTGTAATTAACTGGTCTAAATCAATCCCGTTCGTGCTATCGGCCAACCTGCATGGCGGGGCGTTGGTTGCCAACTACCCCTTCGACGGCAACCGCCCCATGGAGTCGGGACAAGAGAATCTGACGCCTGACAACGAGCTGTTCGTGCATCTAGCGCACTTGTACTCGGATGTGAGTTGAATGATATTGTTGGGTCATTAGTTGGCCGAATAATTGGAATGATGTGTTAGTTTATGTGTATTGGACTAATGTTAGGCGCAATTGTAGTAAGATGAAAGTTGGTGGTAATTATTGGCCCAATAGTTGGCCCAATGTCTTGACTAATGTGTATTCGACCAATTGGTATTGCATTTGACGCAATCGTTGTCAGTGTTGGGCCAATTTTAAGTGTAATTGGTGCAATTGTAGTCTTACAAGCAGGTGGTTATTATTGGCCCAATAGTTGCCACAATGAATGAGACTTACTAGATTTATGTAAGGTGGTAAGTAACTGGCCTAATGTATATTTTCAGACGCATCTCAAAATGCATTTGGGACATCCTTGCAAGAACTATTTGAAGGAGAAATTCCCTGATGGCACTACAAATGGTGCTAAATGGTATGTCTTACGATACTTAGACAATAACTTACAGAGCTTAGTAAGATCTTAAAAATAGTAAAACATAGGAATTTCATATTAATTCTTATTCGCCTTGATGGTCCGGTGTTATCTTCACGCGCCTGCCAAGACTGAGGTCGTGGGTTCAATTCCCAGGTCGAGCGAAACTACCAGACCGATTTGATATTTTACATCCCAAAATTCCCAAGGGAACGGACACAAAGCGGGTAAAACCGCGAGCCGAGCTAGTAAAGTATTAGCCTGTAATGTCCCACAGCTGGGCAAAAGCCTCTCATCTCACTAAAGATATCAGTACCGTGAGGAGGATTAGGCATAATCACCACGCTTGCCAAATACGGGTTGGTGATCTCAAATCCGAGCTATGTTTGATAAGTAGGAAACATGTTTTCGCTCGACCCGGGAATTGAACCTGGGTCCTCAGTCTTGGCAGGCGAGTGCACATACCACTAGACCACCGAGGCGTTTACCGAGCTAGTAAATAAATAAATATATAAAGGACAAATACACACACGGTTATTTAATCTGTCTTTTAAAAGATAAATAAATAAATAAATAAATACTTGGACAAATTCACACACGGTTAATTAGACCCAAAGTAAGCTCTAAGCTTGTGTTATGGAATCTAACTAACTGATACTACTACATATACATACACAAATACTTTATAAGAATATATAATTGACACCCAGACGTCGTCGCCAACAACTATGTCTTCACATATTGTTGACTCCGGGCGGGGATCGAACCCGCAACCCCTGACACAGTAAGCGCTCTCACTGCCACTGTGCCAACGGGCTTGTCAATATACCTTCAATTATACCTTTTGTTATTCTTCTATCAGGTACGTCCTCGCCGGAGGCATGCAAGACTGGAACTACCTTCACACAAGTGACTTTGAGTTGACCCTCGAGTTGGGATGTCACAAGTTCCCCTACAAGACTGATTTACCTGAATATTGGAAGGACAATAAGGAAGCACTTTTGAAGTATATCGAAGAGGTAGAATATTGACAGTTTATGACATTTAATCTATGCTCCATGCGAAAGTTTGTGAGGATGGATGTATGTATGTTTGTTACTCTTTCACGCATAAACTACTGAACGGATTTGGATGAAACTTTACAGTAATATAGGTTATACATAAGAATAACACATGAGATATATTTTATCCCGAAATTCCCACGGGAACGGGTACAAAGCGGGTAAAACTACGGGGCCAGATTTGCGTAGGGGTTTTTAAATTTTAAATTGTACTTGTATTGTGATCGTTTTAATATCCTAATCTTTTATCTCGTGTACATAAATTATTTCAATAACCTTTATTAATTTTCTTGCAGGTCCACAAAGGTATAAAAGGCTTCGTCCACAGCCACATAGGCCACCCTCTATCTAACGCCAGTATATCGGTGAGCGGTATCAACCACCCTGTGAAAACGGCGGCTGACGGAGACTACTGGAGGCTGTTACTCCCCGGGAAGTATAACGTAACGGCTAACAAAAGGGGGTGAGTTTTACCTGACTTTGAGGGAAAGGGAAGTTTCGACTAGATATTTTTTAAAGCTAGCTGTAGGCGCAGTGTATGCCGATTTTGACCTGATTTTTTTAGAAGCTAGCTGTAAGGCAGAGCAAAGGCCAATCGTAAATACGTTAAATAAAACTACTTTACATTTTTATTTTTGTTGATTGACAGTTACGAGAGCATAACTGAGGAGGTGACAGTGACGGAAGATGGAGCTGTCAGTGTCAACTTCACTCTGATGCCCAACGACCCGCAGCATTGGTCCTCCGCCTATGACTTCCGGTAAGATTCATAGATAGGCAAACTCCAGCGGGACAATTAAAAACTGAAGACTGAGTTTTCTCTTCCTTTTATCTCTACTTATTAGACAAACTTGTCTATGTCTACAAGTAACGTCAAAAACTCTCGTTTTTACTCTCAAGTGACGACTGAATCCATTGAAAATGTGTCTAACATGTCACTGTCATGCAATATCTAACAAAATAAGTGAATAAATAACCAGTCCAATTAATTAGTTCATTTCGAACGAATGAATTAATGTTGCACCCTTTTAACATCTATTGGCCACTTACCTATTCAAAATGAACGAATGAACGAACGATTGTACCCTTTTATAATCTATATTCCATATTTCAGTGTCCTAGACAACATCGTGAACACGCGATACCATACGCCGCTGCAGCTGCTCGCGTCGCTCGCCGAATTCGAGAACAAGTTCGGAGATATAGCCGAGTTCAAGGCAGGAGAGAACACGGTGACAGCCGCCTTCAAACAGCTCAAGCTGACTGACCAGGTATTGAATAAGACTTGTAAAACAAAATTAATAAATACAATAGGAGAAATTCACGACAATAACTATGTCTGCAAATATTGTTGACTCTATTGAATCGAACCCGCTACCCCCGACACAGTAAGCGAGAACACATGCCACTGTGCCAACGGGCTACATGCTAGCAATACTAACAACTTATAATATACGATTTTTTTTAAATAAATAAGTGTGATGTTAAAAAAACTATGATAATAATAAAACAACACACGATAAAACATTCGTCGATATTTCTTTACACTTACAATGAATCCGTTATATTTTTTAGCAAAAAATAACCGTTATATTTGACCTTGATTCAATAAAAATACAGAGTGTTATTTTTTCGTATATTACCCGATTCGATTCCCTGTTTAAGCAAATTTAAAAAAAGCATATTTTCAGAAAAATATGCAAAAAAAAACCAAGCACTTTAAAAAAAAAATATTAATGCCGTTTTTATTGTCACTAAAATCGATGACATCGTTCCTAAGAAAAGTTTATATTTTTATCCCCAGATTGGCTCACCAGAAGAAACCAAACTCCGGATAGCAATAACAAGCAGCTTCTACGGCTCGCAACCTTTAGGCAATGAGATGCTCCTTAACTTCGCTCGCCACCTCACCACCGCATACTCTATCGGCGAGCCCCAACATCGGCGCCTGTTACAGAACGCCGTGCTATACTTCATACCGAACATAGACCCGTTATTCACGAAAATAATAAACAACTACGATAAAACAGAAAAGTGTGACGTACAACCTTTGGAAGAAGAATTTGGCGACAGTTTATACAGCTATTTAACTAACAAGAACTTAAATCCTCTATCGAATTATACTAGAGAGAAAACCTTTATACAAATGCTTCAAGCCGAAAAGTTCGATTTGATGTTGGAGCTAAGCAGTGGTTCCGAAGACATTTTGTTCCCAGAATTAGCCGGCGTTTTGTTCGAAAAAATGGCTAGGAAGTATCAAGATTATAGAGTGACCAGCGATATGTATTCTTGTAGCAGAGTTAGTGCGAATCATGGCGACTTGATAGATATATTGAATGAGAGGTTTAATGTGCCTGTGGTGGCGGTTGGGTTGAGTTGCTGCAAGATGCCGCTGGAGGAAGATATAGCAATGGTTTGGAGGAATAATCTAGAAGGCATTATGAAGTTTGTCGAACAAGCGAATACGGGTAAGATTGTACTATAACCGCCTTATTAATGAACGCGGTGGAACTAAAACATTGTTACACTGTGTTTTGTCTCTTTTGCACTTCGAAAATTGCGTACGTCAGAAAGTGACAAACCATTTGATAGCTAAAATGTTCTTAATGCGCGTTTACTAATAAGGCCCTGTGAGTGTTAGGTTAGAGTGCGTGTGTGCGTGCGCACAGCTACGCTCCGCTTCAATGGAAACGCACCTTTATACATGACATATTTTTCAAGTAGGGCGCTATATATATATATATCTAATATAAAATTCTCGTGTCACGGGGTGCGTAATTGAACTCCTCTGAAACGGCTCGACTTCTTCTCATGAAATTTTGTGTACATACTATCTCTTTTCATCCCGAAATTCCCGCGCGAACGGGTACAAAGCGGGTGAAACCGCGGGGCGCAGCTAGTATATATATATATAGCGTCCTACTTAAAAAATATATTAAAGTTCCAGTTTCCTTAAGTTTGCCGTATGTCGTTACTTGTAGGGTTTGTTCCTTATCTGTGACAATATCTCATGGTGTAATAATTAGTTCGTTCCTGGCTATGACAATACGTTCACTGACAGGAGAAAGGAATGAGCCGATTTCAATAGAATTTTTTCTTTGAAAAGTTATTTCATCGGTTATTTTTCAATCGAAGGTACCATATCCAAAATATTCAATCCCGCAGGTATAACCGGGTTCATCCGTAACCAAGAGAACGCGCCGGTGCGCGACGCAGTCGTCGCAGTGACGGGCGAGTCGCGTCAGTACCGCGTGTCGCGGAACAACGCGCACTTCACGCTGATGCTGCCCCCCGGGGAGTACAAAGTGATCGTTCGGGCGCGCGGGTACGAAGACCAGGTCAGTACTCACTTCAGAAACACTGTACTACTATTGTAATAAAATAGCCCCGCGGTTTTACCCGCGTTGTGCTCGTTCCCGTGGAAATTTTGGGATGAAAAATAGAAAGTTTGTGAGGATGGATGTATGTAAGTTTGTTCCTCTAACACGCAAAAACTACTAAACGGATTTGGGTGAAACTTTACAGTAATATAGGTTATACATAAGAATAACACATGGGATACATTTTATCCCGAAATTCCCGCGGGATTGCGTTCAATGTGGGTGAAATCGCGAGGTGCGGCTCGTAACAACGCGCACTTTATGCTGCCCGCTGGGGAGTACAATCGTACGGGCGCGCAGGTATGAAGACCAGGTCAGCACACAATTTAGAAATACTGTACTGGTACAGTTTTTGCCAGGATAAACATATTTTTATGGTTGGATGGATGTTTAATTGATAAATCCTATGTATTGTGCATACCTTATATACAGGAAACTATTAGCCTGTTATGTCCCACTGCTGGGCTAAGGCCTCTCATCTCACTGAAGAAATCAGTACAGTATCAGTACATCTGACCTATTTACCTATTTACTATAAACGCCCCGCGGTTGTACCCGCTTTGTGCCTGTTCCCTTGGGAATTTCGGGGATTTAAGTCCTATGTTATAATCAATCAAATGCCCTTCCAGATTCTCAATTGGGTGGTGGTGGAGGGCGTGTTGAAGCAGAAGGACCTCGAGCTGGTGCGGAGCAACATTGCCGGGCTGCCGGGGGGGCAGTTCCAGGAGCTCGACCTCGACCACGCCGGGAACGCCATCTTTGTGACAGGTATTCAATGAACCAGGTATTATTGTTATTTTTGACAAGCCGCGCCCCGCGGTGTTACCCGCGTTGTACCCGTTCCCGCGGGAATTTCAGGATAAAATGTTTCCCATGTGTTATTCTGATGTATACCTATATAAAAAAAAATCAAAATCAAAATAGTTTATTCACATAGTAAACAATTTGTATTAGTACATTCCATGGCGTTTCGATCCCTACACTAGGCTGGGCCTGTGTCGTAGGAAATCTCCTTAGTTAACTTACAACTATTAACTACGTGCTAATTGCTAACATTATAGACAAAGGGTCGCTTTACGAGACAAAAAACAAAAAAATTAATATAATAAAAATTTGCTATATTACTGTAAAGTTTCATCCAAATCCGTCCAGTAGTTTTTGAGTGAACGAGTAACAAACATATGTATAAGGCAAAGGTATAGAGGCCGAAACGTCAGATAAAAATGTAAAATGAAAGCGTAGTGTATCCGTAAACGTATGTAGTTTCAATTCAAAATGAGTAGTGTTCGCTTATAATTAAAAAACCAGTATTAAAATTTATTTTTATTTCCAGGTTTAACCCTCGACCGCGACAGTCGTCCTTTGCCAAACGCAGAACTATCCATCACGCCGATCGGCTCAAAGATCCTGCTCGCTCGAAACTCTTCGGATTCTGTCGGCAGATTCGTCCTCTCGCTCCCTCTCGACTATAAAGGGAAAGAGATAGAGCTATGGGCGAAGATGGAAGGGTATATAAGCAAGGAGAGACATGTTATTGTGAGTATATACGTTATTGCGCTGTTGCGATTGTTAAGCAACGTGCCGCTCGGATGGGTGGCCAGTCAGTTAGTCTAAAAACTTCGAAACCTGTTTTGGCCATATATTTAAATGTACTTACAACGATCTCTACGGGCTATAATTAATAGCAGATCACATCGTTTCTAACTAAATAAATATCAAATTGCAATCCGTTCTTTTAGCTTTTAGACATTAATTTGCAAATTAAAAGCTCAATTATCTGAGACTACACATCCTGCGATATTACCTGCGTTGTGTCCTGTCCCGTGGGAATTTTAATACCCTATAACCTTCCTGTTGAATGTCTATTACAAAAAGAACTATGCAAATCGGATTGGTACTAACATACACAACAAAATTACAAATTACCTCTTTTAATATTAGTATATGTATACATATTTTTTTTAAATATTAGTTTATAGATTTGACAGCCTCCGTGGTCTTGTGGTTTGAGCTCTCGGCTCACGATCCGGAGGTTATGGGTTCGATTCCTGGTGGGGAAAATATCTCGCAAAATCTCTTTGTGAGACTGCCCTCAGTTTGGTTAGGGCATTGCAGGCTGAATCACCTGATTGCCCGAAAAGTAAGATGATTCCGTGCTTCGGAGGGCACGTTAAGCCGTCGGTCCCGGTTACTTTCTACGGATAGTAGTCGTTACATGAGCCATGTCAGAGGCCTTTGGCGGCTCAATAACTGTGACACCAGGATTGGTCAGGTTGAGCGTCCACTCGATGAAGAAGTATAGATTTAATGTTTTTATCGGCTGTTAGGCAAAAAAATTCGACGCGTGGCGATGCAGCCTTGCCGCACAATATTCTCTCCAGTCATCTGCATTAGTCTGCGTTAGCTAAACTTATATATTTTGTTGACAGTTGAGCAGTAAAGAGATGTTGACACCGAACATGTTGTTCAAGTTGGAGCCTGATGACAAGGTGCTGGGCATGCCGCGGCTCGTGTTCGTCATGGTGGCAGGTAATTACTAAAGTTTGTGATATATGTAGTACTAACTTTAATTCTTAAAAACTTTAAAACTTGAGAGGTGTCAAGGGACACCCGGATGGAACGAAGTTTATTTATTATCAACAAAAATAATCGTCGCGACACCACACTGTTCAATGCGAAATAGAAAGACGAAACGAAAATATCTGGCTTGCTTTCTATAAGAGAGAGAGAGAGCGCATGTTTCTCTGTCTGTCTCTCTCTGGCGTGCACATGTTTCTCTGTCTGTCTCTCTCGCGCATGTTTCTCTGTCTGTCTCTCTCTGGCGTGCGCAAGTTTCTCTGTCTGTCCCTCTCTGGCCTAAAAAGTGTCGTTACCTTTTTTCCGTCTAGCCCCCTTTGGCAACGCGCGATAAGGAACTTCGTTCCAAAACTATCCGACATCAATACTACTAACTAAAATGATAGAAATAGTTTTAGTCAACTACCTGATACCATAAAAGAAAAAGCTTTTGTACGATCGAATTGAGAAACCACCTCCTTTTTTGAAATCGTTATTCTTAACCCTCTTTCTTAAGTACTAGCCGCGCCCGGCGGTGTTACCCGCGTTGTACCCGTTCCCGCGGGAATTTCAAGATGAAAAGTAGCCTATAACGACAACGATCTTTACGGGCGATAATTAAGAGCAGATCACATTGTTTCTAACTAAGGCTCCCCACACAAAACTGCGATGCGATGCGAATTCGCATCGCAGGAACTTGCGATGCTATTCCATTAATTTGCGATTCTCATTTAATATATTCATCTCTTTTCTTTGTACTGTGGTAATGGCGATAGGTATACCTATTTCAGTTCGTATCGCAGAAATTCGCATCGCATCGCAGTTTTGTGTGGGAGCCCTAAATAAATATCAAATTGGAATCCGTTCTTTTAGCTATTTGACATTAATTTGCAAATTAAATGCTCAATTATCTGTGATTTTACTACGTATCCTGTGATTTTACCCTAGTGCCCTTGTGCCCGGTCCCGTGGGAATTTCAATACCCTATAACCTTCCCGTTGAATGTGGCTATCCATTACAAACAGAATTATTCAAATCGGATTGGTAATTTCTAAAAAAAGCCCTTACAAACAAACAAAGTTAGAAACTTTACCTCGTTATAAGATTAGTATACGAGTAGATATGGTCTGGACTTTGGCCGATTTTCCGAGACATTTTACCTGTTCCAGGTGTGGTAGGCGTGTCGCTGGTGGTGTTGTCTGCGTGGTGCTACAGCTGCCGCGAGCGCCGCGACGCGCGCGACTACGGGTTCACGCAACTACCCTCAGAAGACAAGAGGCTGCTGGCTGACGATCACTTCGGTAAGTATATGAGAGAAGAGTTGAAAGACTTATAACGTAAAGGATTGAATTTATTGTGTAATTTATAACCCATTGGTGCAGTGGCAGTGAGAGCGCTAACTGTGTCGGGGGTTACGGGTTCGATTCCCGCCCGGAGCAAACGCCTCTCATCTCATTAAAGATATCAGTACAGTGAGAAGGATTAGGCGTAATCGCCACGCTTGCCTAATGTGGGTTGGTGATAGTCGATAATATAAGCATTAACCTTCAATTATCGAATCATTACAGAAATAGTCCGCAAGCCGTACTTTGATGAAGAGGACATCCCCCCATCAGATACAGACTCCGAGGACGAAGTAGTTCTCATGAGGACCGACCGGGATTGGAAGCCGCTCACCGACGAATGAACGAACAACTTGCGAACTAACTCACTCAGTTATACAGATTATACATACGGTTTGTAGACTACAGATTAAATTAATGAGGATAATTTTTCATCCCACATTTCACACGGGAAAGGGTAAAGGAGCTTTTTTAACCAATCACACTGATTTATAACTCATATATATATATTTCTTTGTTACTATATATTTGACGGTTCTCTTTTTTAATTAACTATTTATTGTTTTATGTCAATTAATAGTTTGTAGCGAATAATCTCAATGGAATGAAGCAATATAATAATTAATAATATACTAAGATATGGCCGACATTTTGTCATTAATATATGTTATATTGACACAAATATTTTTACAAATGAATTACAGTAGAGGGCTGCTTGACTTACTTGTCGGGTTTTGAAGAGAGACAGATAGACAGTCGACTAGTAGAGCGTTATCTCTGTCACACGCTATCTATCATTGAGTTTGTAATTTACATAGCACGTAGCTATAGGTACGTAGTTCAGCTCTGAGGAATGCGCTAGTGATGTGACCGAGAATAGCGACAGTGGACGGAGTTCGATATTTTTCTTAGACACCTTAAAGTGGACGTTCAAACTGCTTGTATTTGTTAATATTTTAGAAAATTGTATTTATTGTATTTGTCCTAAAATTTGTTTTAAAAGTTTTGGTACAAAAATACCTACCCCGCACCTCATACCCCGACTGCACTCAGATCGCGCGCGTACTGTCAACGTAGGTGTCAACGTCGTTAGTTTCGAGCACTGTAATGACAAAAGAGACCGAATATTGACTATGAACAATGAATAATCGGTACCGTGAAATTGTCTTGATATATACAGCAATTTCATCAAAAAATACCATGTCAGAGGCCTATAGGCGGTCTAAAAACTTCGATATAAAGGTTTGGCACTGACCTACACAAACTAAGCTTAGTTTAGTAAAGCTTAACGTGCCGTCCGAAGCGAGGTAGGGCTCATAAATAAGTTCGAGAAGGTTAGTGGCCAACCCTGGTGTTGGAGTTTTATAAGACCGCCTAAAGGCCTTCGTGGTCTCAAAGGCCTTCGTCATATACCCGGGACCGACAATTTAACGTGCTCTCAGAAGCGGCCCTTGACATGGTCTGACTATTGAAACAACCGGGACCAACAATTGAACGTGCTCTCCGAAGCACGCGCTCATTGAAATAACTATGACTATCTCTCCAAAGGCTGGCAAGTAAGACTTGCTGTCTTCATCTGTACATACTTATAAAGTATTTGTGTATGTATATGTAGTAGTATCAGTTAAATAGATTCCATAACACAAGCTTAGAGCTTACTTTGGGTCTAATTAACCGTGTGTGAATTTGTCCAGGTATATTTATATTTATTTATATTTATATACCTTCTTAGTAAAATAAAAAGGTTAGATAATGGGTGTGTTTATTAAGTTTTAATGTATTAATATCGATTTGAATAGTTAAGAACTCAAAATAGACAATTTGTTATGATTTAAAAAAAAAGCAATATTTTAACTATTTATGGGAAATAATTTATGGCAATAAATGATTTTATATTTATTTATTACATAACAGCAATGATTGAATTTTATTATATACATTGTGGGGAAACTGCATTTAAATATGTGATTAGAATTAGGGATAATTGTAATCAAGTGAATATATTGTAAGAGTAAAAAAATACACAGAAATCAAAAACATTATTTGTATTAAGATTTAGTGATGTGCGGGATATTAAAGAAATTGTTTTAACATAAAATTCTATTTTTAACAAAATATTAGTGAACAAAAATATCAGAAACTTTTTTTACTCTATTTATGTATAAGTGATGTACCAGATATCCGAATATCCGTATCTACGGATATCCGTACTATATATCCGTGAATCTATATTTTAACGAACCGGCTCGTCTTTTTAGATTAGATCTCTACAGTAATTGGCAGTATTATGGTTGTGTATTTATTTATTCGTAAACTTAATTAACATTCTGTCCAAAGTAATATACATTCCTTATATACACTTTTAAATTGCAATAAAATAAACGACTTTTTTATGGAACACTATATTATCTTTGTGAAGGTTTTTTTTAAATATTTATTTAGTACCAAAAAGTAAATTGAATATATTAAAAAGAAATAAATCTCATTTAAATGTAACATTATGATAATTTAAGAATAAAAACTATATGTTTTTTTTTTCTGTATACATTTTTTTAATATGTGCCTTTATATACAAATTATATGATAAATATACATTTATTGTAATGTTAGTGAAAACATATATTTTTATAACTATGTGTTTAATATTAGAGCTAAAATATTAAGCAAAAATATCCAAAGGTCATCGCTCATTTAAAGACCCGGTACCCGAACCCGCAACCTGCGCGTGTCAGTTAGATGCATAAAAAGAAACCACAATTTGTGGTTTCTTCATTTCAACAACATTATTAACGTATTACTACGGGTTTTTTCGCGGAAATCAAAGTAAGTGTTTTTCCTTACTAAAACAACCTTTTGTGCCGCGAAAAAACACTTAGTAATATGCTATTATAGAAACCACACAAAATGAGGTATAGAGATACTATGACGTCACACTAAGCGGTACTGGTCGGGTAGATGAGCCAAGACCTTAAGTATTAGGTGCTCATTAAATCAATAATAAATTAGAAGTTGTGATAGGATGATAATTATATACAGATATTGTAATTTATATTAAATAAAATTATTTTTATTAGTCAATACATTTGCTTTATTTTTATTTGTTCCCCTCACTGATATGTTTAGTGAGATGAGAGGACTTTACCCAGCAATTAAAGATTACCTGCCCTATCGAAAATACTTTCTTTTTCTAAATTTCTCCACCGTTGAACTAAAGCTGTCCCTTCGAGATCTTTCTTCTCGGAGCGAAGGTGGTGAGTCAGAGTTTCACTTGGGAGCATCTACTGAAACCGTTTATTTATAGGGAGCCGTTGGATACTTACTTTTCACGCTTTTCTTTTCGAAAGTAGGTAGTAAAAGATAGTTTTCGTCCCAAAGGAACGCTATGTATCTAAGAAGATTTATTCATACTGGCAATACCACATTATGCAAAGTCAAGTGACTTGTAAGGTATGTATGTGTAATCTGTGGATTCAGTAATGAAACTAGTGAAGTGTACACATCATCAAGAGCCTACCGTACATATCGATAAATGGAATACAATTGTTTTGCTTTTAGTATTTCTTTATATCTACATTAATTAGATCATATTTATTCAGTTAAATAAAAGTTATAATTAAATTTATTAATCAAGTCCTAGTTCAAACAATAAAATATATTCATCGTGAAAAGTGAAGTAGGTATAATAATCGCAAAACATCTAGTCCGATCTGAACACGAGGCGTAAACCTGCGCAGAAGTGAAAAATGGGTATCAGCGGGGCCCCCCTAGCGGGGAACATGCCACGTGACCGCCCTTGACAAATCACAGCATAAAGCGTATTTTCATTAGTGTGCTTTCGTTCTCTGTGTGTCGTAGTCACGTTCGCTAGCTCCACCCACTGAGTACAGTCGCGCGCGATATTTTTGTTATATAAACTGTTTGTTAAGTTTTTTTGTTGATTTTTCGTTTCGTGTTATTTTTTATTTTGTTATTGTTTCTTGTTACTTGTTGTATTCTGTGTGTATCAAATGCCAAAAACTAGCAACAAAGTAATACGGCGTCAGGCTAGAAAAATGATTTACGATGTCCGTGAGTTTATGAAAAAAGAAGCAGAAGAAGGGATACAGATAGACCTCAAAGCAATCAACAAGAGAACCGCGGCTGCTACTAAAGTTTCGACAAAAACCGTTCGTAGATTGTGCATTGAGGCAAGTCAGTCTGACCTCTTAACGGTATTTCGGAGCCCCGGTAAAAAAAGGTCAGGAAAGAAGAGAATAACTGGAATCGACAGTTTCGATCAAGGGGTTATCAAAAGAATCGTACACAATTTTCATATAACGGAAAAAGAGTTGCCAACCATAAAACAACTGAAAAATAAGCTGAAAAATGATATAAATTATCAAGGATCAGCATCCAGCTTGAGAACTATATTAAAAAACTTAGGTTTTCACTGGAGAAAAACCGAAAATAACAGAAAAGTTTTGATGGAGCATATGAGCGTACGCCTTAAGCGTATCGAATATTTGAAAAAAATAACTAAATTCAGAGCAGAAGGGAGACCAATTGTATACACCGATGAATCCTATGTAGATTCATCGCACTCGGTTTCAAAAACGTGGGGAGATGGATCCAATGAAGGAATTAAAAAAAAAATTTCGAAAGGGCAGCGCGTTGTAATCGTGCACGCTGGATATGAGAATGGCTTCATTCCCAATGCGTTACTTTTATTCAAAGCAGGAGCAAAGTCGGGGGATTATCATGATAATATGAATACTCAAAACTATGAGAAATGGGTTCGTAGTCAATTAATACCCAATTTACCCCCAAATTCAGTTGTGGTAGTAGACAATGCGTCCTATCACAACAAAAGAGACGATGGAGTGCCAACGTCATCATCCAAAAAAAAGGATATGCAGACTTGGCTCCAAGAAAACGGTATAAGCTTTGAACCAAATATGCTGAAGCCACAATTATATAAATTGATAACGCTGCATAAGGAACGCCACAAGAAATATTCGATAGATGCGATATTTAGACAACATGGTCATGATATTTTGAGATTGCCCCCATACCACCCGGATCTCAACCCCATAGAAATGGCCTGGGCATCTATTAAAGGCTATGTAGCAAACAAAAACGTTACATGGAATATCGCCCAGGTTATAAATTTAGTCAAAGAAAAAGTTGGCATGATGGGTGAAAACGAGTGGTCGGCTTTATGCAATAAAGTCTTAAAAATAGAAGATGAATACAAAAAAAGTGACCATATAATTGATTCACTATCAGACGAGAGAATGATTATTGAATTAAGTGGATCAGAAGATGACGACAGCGAAGATGACAATAATACTTCCGAATCTTCAATGTCGGACTCATCCGAGTCGGATTCGGGAGGTGAAGGTGGCAGCAATTTTTGCATTGAGGGTGTACAACCATTAAAATAATATATGTTATTAAATTGTTTTATTTTCATAACATAAGCATGATTATTTTTAGGCTTAAGTTATAGGTTTATTTTATTTATTTTATTTTATTAAGTAGGTACAGATACAGATAACAGATTAAGATAATACAATAAGTTGTCATATCAGAATATAGTAAGTAAACCTGACATCCAATTACAGCTGTACACAACATTCACAATATAAATAATGCTTTTACTTTGAGTTGTTAGTTATTGCGTATTAATTCAGATTATTAATTAAGTATTTACCTATATCGACGGGGAAGTGCGAACAACTCCTAACTTACATTTTTTACGAAAACGACTTTTGAATGCAGTTCGATAGAGAATGAATTTGCGCGTCTACTGATATATGAATTAAGTTGAAATTCGCAAAATTGACGTAGCTAGGCATCGAAGAAACATCTCTTAAGTTAAGGTCCAACATAACCTGATTAATTTTGGCAGGAAATATATTCTAACTTACAAATGGAAACATCTCGTAACTTCATTTAAAATAAAACTTTGAGCTAATATCTCCTATCTTCATACGCAAGTACAGTGTTCCCGCTCTAGAGCGAGACAAAAACGGTGCGTCTCTCGCAGTGTGAAAGGGACACCGGCTTACGTGCGCGACGTCTCGTCACTAAGTGCTGTTTTT
The DNA here is from genome assembly GCA_963082685.1 of Cyclophora albipunctata. Taxonomy (NCBI): domain Eukaryota; kingdom Metazoa; phylum Arthropoda; class Insecta; order Lepidoptera; family Geometridae; genus Cyclophora; species Cyclophora albipunctata. The sequence continues at coordinate 6,688,935 of OY720133.1, forward strand.
TAATCTATTTGCAGCATTTTTGATTGTTTTTGAGTAAATAATAGTCAATTACTATGTAAATTGTGCTGGACGACAAATATTTTACTTGGATTCAACAACCTGCCTCATAAAGTTTTTTTTTACGTAACCTCGCTGTTCCCCTGCTGGGAAAAAGCCTCCCCCAATTCTTTCCATTTATCTCTTTCCATAGCCAACTCCTTCCAATCCTTATTAAAATCGCCCAGCTCTTTCCGCCATCGAGTCGGAAGCCAACCTGGGGGCCTGGGGGCATCCTGGAATTCCCATTCCGTTGCAATCTTTGCCCATCTGTCCGGGTGTATCCTGCTTACGTGACCAGCTCAATTCCATTTGAGCTTGGCAGCTGTAATTCCCACGTCTGCAACGCCTGTCATGGAACGCAGCATGGTGTTTCTGACGCGGTCTTGTCTCTTAATACCTACAATGCTGCGTTCCATTGCTCTTTGACTAACCTTGAGTCGGGTCTTCTGTGCTTTGGTAAGTGACCATGTTTGCGCACCGTAGGTGAGGATGGGCAAGATGCACATGTCAATGAGTTTGCGTTTCAGAGAGATTGGCAAATCTCTCTATTTAGAGCTTCACGACGCCAACCAGCCAAAAATCCGTTTAGTTCATCTCGCCATCTCCTTTTTGGTCTGCCGCGGCATCGCCTCTTTGGGTCTGGGTCCCATAAAGTGGCGATTTTTGCCCAAGACTCATCAGGCCTGCGACAGACATTTCCAGCCCAGTTCCATTTTAGCTCAGCAGACTTGCGACCTACATCGGCGACTTTTGTGCTGGAGCGCAGTTCGGTGTTTCGGACTCTGTCCGTCAGCTTGACACCCAAGATGCTGCGCTCCATCGCCCGTTGGCAAACCTTGAGACTGGACTTCTGCGAATCTGTCAATGGCCAAGTTTGTGCACCGTATGTGAGCACAGGAAGTATGCACATGTCCATTAGTTTTCGCTTAAGCGACATTGGAAGGCGTCCTTTCAGGAGTTCCGCTAGGGCCCAATAGCTCAATAGTTGTCTATGCGACGAGCAATTTCTGCATCTTGCCTGTTGCCGAAAGATGCTAACTGGCCCAAGTAAATGTACTCATTGACATAGCTTACTGTTAAACTATTATCTATAAATAATTAGATAAGATAATAGTTTAATAATTGTAATAAAAAATCACATTATACTTTTAACAACCAATCTTAGTCATGTTTTCGATATTCTTAACAGAAAGTTTATTAAGTAGTGGGTTAAAATAGTACTTAACTGTTAAATTTTTAAAGTACATAATTTAAGTTTGTAAACGGAGAGACTGAAATAGATTATGTATAATATTATTATTTATATAGAGAGTCTTAAGAGTCCTCAGTTATCATTAGAGTCATTAAAGAGATTTTTATTTTTTTATGGCGCTTTCTCATTTTGTTCTCGTTGATTTAGTTTTAGAAGTGGGACTGGTTTTATTTAAGCTTATCTTTGATTTTTTAAAGGATGTTTTATCAATAAATGTTACAGTAATTATAGGATTATAGTTTCAAACACTACAATAAAAATTGCAATGGATAAACATTGATTTCTCAGAGTTATAACAGTGTTTCATTTTGAAAATACCTCCTATCTTAACCGATATAGTGACGATGATGTTGATATTAGAAAGCCAATAACTCCTATCTTCAAAAAAATCGCCTAGTTTGAATATTTGGTCTATTTTTAGTAATTTTTAGATTCCTTTGTTATATTATTACCTAATATGATTGAAAACATCAACGAGAAATGATAATTTTAAATGATTTCTGTTACTTTTTTGAAGTATGGAAAATACTCCTATCTTCAAAATTTCAGCCACACGAGCTTGGTGATACCTCCTATCTTACATTATCTCGCCAAATACTTATTCCAAACAAATTTTGATTATTACCTTACATGCGGGTCCATTTAAGTATAAAATTGCCATTTACACATTTTTTCTTAAACATCTGGGAAAAATAAAAAACGGTTTTTTCCGCCTCCTGTAAAATTTGGTTTTTGTAAGTTAGGAGTTGTTCGCACTTCCCCGTCGATATACTTTAGCACTATTCGATAGGAATCTAGAACAATATGTACCTACCTAATCCCAATAGACAAAATTAAATAATTATAAAAAATATAATTCGTACATAATGTTGTTGCACTTGACTGTACCGTCGCGGGCCGCCATGGTGCAACTTCAGATCGGACTAGATGTTTTGCGATGATTATACATCGAAGTAAAATGATGTATCGATAGAAATACCGCAACGATAACAATGGGACAATGTAAGTACATCCCTAATGTTTGACAAAAACAATTTGACAGTTTGACAGAAATCGTGATAATGCGAGGTGGTCAATGTTGTTGATAATTTTATTGATAAAATACAAGAAAATACAATCTAAAGAAGTGAAAATACAATGTGAATAACTTTAAATGTGTTACTACGAAGTGTTGTTATAGTTGAGTGTCCATTACACCGTCTACTGTTATGGAAAGAGTTAAAAACTTTGCCGATATGGGTCGGCCCGCCGGGGAACTTACGAGACGGTTTTACAGAATAACTGACGGCCCCATGACTAGGAAAAAGACTGTAATTCTCGTTCTAGTCGTTATATTTCTTATACTCTACGTGGGGCCGACGATACTGGGCTGGTTGTTCAAAACTGAAGATCTATCTAGTCACCAGAATGTATGTCAGAAAAACTTCTTATCTCCCTTTGAGAATAGCTTTGGTGAGTACGACGCGTACCTCCGACACGAGAGCACGGCCGCGCTCTCCGCTTTAAGTCATAACTATGTGCCTTATGTTGGAAACGGACTGCTTGCATTGGCTTTAGAACATGACTCATATTTGAACATCAAACACGGCCGAACACTCTCACTACCAGTATACTACCACCCTCTATACATAATAGATGATTACGACTTAAAGGAGTTTACTGTTGCTGACTACAAAAAGGGCATAATTAACCGATTTCAGTGTTCAAACAACGGTATACAAATAAGTTATCAGTATTACGCTCATAGAACTATACCCTCACTGTTTGTACAAGAAATATTGATCAATAATCCTACTAGTAAAGACAAGACACTGCATATGTCGACCCCGAGGATATCTGACTGGCCGACTTCAGTGAAACAAAGTATCAAACTCCACCAAGGAGTGGACAGTAAAGAGTATGAAGTAGTGACGGGAAATATTCCCATTCCTGACTCAGAAAATGTTATCGCAGTTTCGGTGGTAACAAGAAAACTTGATAACAAAGTTGTTGTCGAAGCTCGCGACGGAGTTGACTTGCTTGTTTTAACAACAGTTCATTACAGTAATCCAATAAAAAAGTCTGATTATGCTAAACATAAGGATATTGTGGAGAAGAGAGCTATTGATGAGATGGAAAAGGTTATAGCCATGACTGGAGACCGACCAGCGGTCAGAGCTCTCCGGGAGAACCACGCACGAGTCTGGCAGGGACTCTGGTACACCGGTTTTTATATCTCAGACTCAAAAGTCGAAGGAATAGTCAACGGTGACCGGATTAACGCCACAATCTACACAATACTATCACAAGTACGAAGCTATGAGCACGAAGAACATATGAAACCAAATAAAAAATCTGAAATATTACGAACTTTGACTTATTCAGAAGGATGTTATGAAGGCTATTCTACTCTAGACGCCTTCAATTTATGGAAACCTTTAAATTCCTTGGCTAACTTGAATGCAGTTGCCAGCGTTTGGATGTTGACTTTAGAAAAGCAAGGTTGCCATAATTTGCTGAAAGCTGGAGCTAGTGGCGTAAACCAGGCAATGATACTAAGCTTCGGCAGCTTAAGATTCAGTAATCAGCACTTAGAATACAACATACACCCTTCAAAACTTCACAGAGACTTCCTATTCCGGCGAGTAAACTATGGAAATATGACACATGTCAACATAAGTGTCATAGTACAAGAAGACAACAAAGCAGCTATATTCGTAGCCCTAGACCGCTCCGATAAGACGTACTACGCCTGCGATGCCGGTTGCTTAGACTCTCCAGTGCAACTTGGGCCTTACAGAAAATATTTCCCAGTCAAATTGACGGAACCACTGACTTCTATACTGTATATAACAGCTGATAAACAACATATGGAGGATTTGAGGCATGCTATACACGTGAAAGAGGTAGCCGAAGCACCACCACATGAGAATCATGTGATAGCTTTGCACAAACATGGCCACAGCCTCGGTGACTTAAATCCTCTTTTCTGGATATCAATTATAGTTTTAATAGTCGTCTTCCACTTATTCTTATGTAGGATAATTATGAATGAGTTCTGTGATAGCGGAGTTAGCTACCGCAGGCTCTATAACAAACCTTGAGTGTTAGGAGATATTTGATGTATGCCTTAATGTCGCAGTTCTACTGTGGGACTGAGTAGGATGCCGCTTTTACTGTCGAATAGTTATTATATGTAGTCCAATTTTCATATTGTATATTGGAATATATAAATAGTATGAAAGTCCACGTCTTATTCGCCAAATGAACCGTTATCAGCTATTGACGATGTTTATCAATTGTTGACAATTTTATCAATTGTTGTCAATATTTGGTAATCATTTAGTCTATTTTTTTAACAACTTACTTTCTACTTTAATTACTTGAATACTTAATCAAACTTGAATCAAAATAGGAGGTACTAATTCTCATACATTTTTTGAGACTAAAAGTTTAAAAAAAGGACTGGACATACATGACAAAACTATTGGAAACCTTATATTTTCGTAATGTCTGTTTTTGCAACAGAATCTTAAAAAATTACAAATATTGTCAAAATAGTATGAGATACTACTGCCTAGTTTGAGTAGAGTTCGAATATATTCTTCTTCATCGAGTGGATGGTCCACCTGACCAATCTTGGTGTCGAATATTACTTTGAGTATATGAAAATGTTTGTATTTTCAGACATGGCTTTTAATTTAGTAACAAAAGTTAGGGCGTACTTGCTTAAATCAAAAGTTATTTATGTTCAACTGGTTTTCCTCCCGGATAGCATGAAAAATGACATTGTTTGTATGTAGATAAAGATCAAAATTTAACAACTGCAAAACGGATATTTTTACATTTGTTTACATGGAAATGACCGCGGAAATTATGTCAAAACTATCTCTTATTGGTTAGTACGCTCAATACGAACTGAGTTGTCTGCCATAATGCGGGCCATTCTGTATGACCAGCTTTATGGCCCGCAGTATGGTCCATACACGATCAAGTTCACCATCAAGTTTACAGCGGACTTGATACGGCGTCCAGTAAACTTGACGGTATAAGGAGACTTGTCATGCACAACCATAGCCATACACCGTCAAGTTTACAGGACGTTTACAGGACTTACAGGCATTATTAAGGCATTGTAAAGGGTGTAACAAAAATATACCTATCTCTTTTCAATGTTATGGCCTCACGACTAAGATCGTAATGAGCGTAGTATATTTAGGTTATTCGGTCGTCCTGAAGTAAAACTATTTTAAATTACCATAAGTTGTGTAAATGTAGCACAAAATGAATACTTATATCTGATCTCTGGTATGGAGTGTTATTTAATTTAAAAGTATTATTAAATAATGGAACGGATCATTTTAATTAGCGGCGCATAAAAATAGTATTAACATATTTATTTTACTAACCGATCAAATGACACTCGCATACGGATTTATTTTATAAAAATCAAAAGAAGTTTAGTTGTATTATAAAAAAATTGTTTGAAATAAATTTACAAAACATCTATTTTCGTTTTTTAAATTAAATAGTTTACCGCCTCTTATGATCATCAAAATAAATATAAAATAGAATTGCAATTTCATTGTATTTCACTGAGTCATTTTCTCTTTGTAAGTTTTAGCTTTTGGCGCCAAATTATTGAATCGGCCATTTTGAAAAAAATAACCGTTTTGTCTATAGAGTAAGATTCTTTCTCTGTCTAACTAACTAGTACATTGAACTACGAAATTTCGCTGAACAAATAATCAATTGAATGTGTGCGAATAATTATGTCCGAAGTACTTATATTATATGTATTTATTAAAATTGTCAGCTTCCTCAAAGCACACGTTGTAGACCGACCGCAAACCTCAGCTGCAGACTGCACTGATTTCTAAGAATCTCTATGAAATTCATTCCAAACGTGGCGTTACTGCAGTTTGCAACTGCATCGTGCAGTGACTGCAGACTACAGCACTTATGTCGTTGAGAGTCATAGAAACTTATGATGCCGCTTGCAGCCTGGAAATGCAGCTTGCAGTCTACAGCTGCAGCCTGCAGTATGCAGCTAACTAGGTAAATAAAAGAAATTGTAATCTTAATTTAACTCGTTAATTCCATTGTGAGGTTTAATGCTTTATCAGTTGTAAGATTTAATGCAGTTTTAATTGCTAGCTACTTCGTTATGTAATCATTTTCTTCAACTAAAAATACGTAATAAATTGGTTTGGATGTAAAAATGTAATAAAAGTCATCCACCCAGAAAAAACCTTGAAGAATTTTTGTATCTTAGCTTTCTATGTTCAATGGCAAGTCTTGTTAACTGACCTCAATACTATTATAATTTGGCGCCAAAATGCTTAATTCTTTCCAATATTTTTACCAATAAGTAGGTAACTATTAATAATACTTATGTAGTACATTAATATAAATAATAATTAATATAAACTGTTATAAGAGTGGTGTATATTTTTGATTAAATGGAAAGTTGTATGTTTTTAAATTGTTTTATTTTAATCCTTGTTTATAAAAAATTACTAGCAATTTTTGGATTAAAAAGATATAAATAAAAAAGACGAATTTAAAAAACGAACACGTGAAATTGAAGTTTAGGTAAAAATAAAATACGGAAAAATATTAATAATATTTATATTTACATTAAAAAAATACAAAGGCACATTTCGGTATAACTCGGTCTGTTTTCTGAATTAATATTCTACTATCTTTGGTTTTTCAATGAGATAACTACAGGGGTGTATTCAGGTAAAGCTTACGGGGCTGGTTTACATAGGAGCTCAACTGACTAAACACAAGGCATTACGAAAAGATTTTGACAATGTCAATGCGTTGTTTGACAGTTTAAATGCGTTGTGATTCGTCAATTCAGCTCCACTAAGCTTCCAACGATACACCGTTAACAGTAGAGGAGTCTGGACCCACTTATATCTTAAACTAGCAGCGCCCCGCGGTTTTATCCGCGTTGTGCCCGTTCCCGTGGGAATATCGGGAATTTTTATACATAAAAACCTTCCTCTTGAATCACTCTACCTATTACAAAAACCCGCATCAAAATCCGTTGCGTAATTTTAAAGATTTAAGCATACAGACAAACAGACAAAAATAGCGACTTTGTTTTATACTATGTAGTGAAGTCAAAGGGTTTTATTCATAAATGCTTATTAACAGCAGTTTCGCTATTCAATGCTTTCTCTTTCCAACATACGCTATATTAAAAAGAGCAAAAGAGACCAAACACTATAACAGTGTTTTACTCAGAGAATTTATAAATAGAATAGGGCGGAAAATGCTGAATACTCCCCTGGTTAAGAATGATTCCATCAGAGATATGCTGAGCAACATTTAGTTAACACCAATCATGTAACATGGTGGTATCCACCAATTATATCAAACGTTATTATTATTATATTTAGATTGTCCCACTGCTGGGCAAAGGCCTCTCAGAAACGTAGTATACCATATAGCTCAGCGCGGAAGGCAACCTTGAAAAGGTATATTCCTAACAAATAATAGATTTTCACGCAACTTAATAGTAAATAACAATATCAATTCAGATAACAAACCGATCAATCACAACTTTCATCACAATACATAATACAGGCACTTTTGACCGACTTCCAAAAAGGAGTTTATCTATTCGTCGGAATCGTTAGGATCCGTGCAAAGGAACCAGCATAGAGATTAAACCACTACTTACATAGCATTTAAAAAAGAGTCATTAAAAATAAGTTGAAACAAAGAAAAATCTGCTTTATTTAAATGACTTAAAACTCTTTTTTAAACGCGATGAAATTGATGATCTCTTGCTGTTGTATCTGAACGAATCCTCACTAAATAGTTCTGTTTAGACTTTGTGTCAATTATTCTTTAAAATATAGTTCAAGTGTTCTTTAAGCGGGTCTATGTGGGTAAACCTTTCTTCATACAGAAATAGCGATAAGTATATGCTATAAACGTACCTATTACTACGGGTTTTTTCGCTGCACAGAAGGTTGGACTAAAGAGACTCAATCACTGCACATGGCCCTACGGTGATTGATGAGCCGCACTACTACAAGAGGATTATTCGGGAAGCAATTGAAATAAGGAAGACGGTTTTAAACTATCTGCGGCTTGGAATCCGGTATAACTAATAAGTGTTTGAAGCGTGCTCAAAAGACCAAGTGTTGTGTGTCAGCCTAATATGAACGCTCATATTCCTAATATTGACAGAGGGTAGTTTCAACTTGGAACACCTACCCTCTCATCACAGCAGTAACTCCAATGTCTTCAGTTCGCCCGCGACAACGGGTGGTGCAACCCACTCGAAACGTCGGGATATCAAAGCAAGTGTTTTACTTACTAACACAAACGTCTGTGCCGCGAAAAAACCCGCAGTAACACGTTTATAATGTGTACAAATCGCGTAAGTTTGAAAAAGATATGAACATGATTGTGTTAGTGACAAACAAATCTTCTTCTTATCGAGTGGATGGTCAACCTGACCAATCCTGGTGTCAGAGTTATTGAGCCGCCAAAGGCCTCTGACATGGCTCATGTAACGACTACTATCCGTAGAAAGTAACCGGGACCGACGGCTTAACGTGCCCTCCGTAGCACGGAATCATCTTACTTTTCGGGCAATCAGGTGATTCAGCCTGCAATGCCCTATCCAAACTGAGGACAGTCTCACAAAGTGATATTTGTGAGATATCCTCACCGGGAATCGAACCCGGAACCTCCGGATCGTGAGCCGAGTGCTCAAACCACTGGACCACGGAGGCTGTTGACAAACAAATGAAAGTTGTATAATTACAATCGCACGCACACATAGCCCCGCATACGAAGTTGAGTTGAACTATCTATAAAATAGTATTACTGCAAATATTTCATTTGATATTACAACATTCATAATTTCAATTTCTCATTTAAAACACAATTTATAAAAAGCTATAATCTATTAAGAATAAATAGAAAATTTTCAGGACAATACATGGTAAACCTAACATCTATGCTAATACTAGCAACAGCCCGCGGTTTTCCCCGCGTTGTGCTCGTTCCCGTAGGAATTTCGGGATAAAAAATAGCTTATAACCTTCCCGTTGAATGTGGCTATCCATTACAAAACGAATTATTCAAATCGGATTGATAGTTTCTGCGATTAGCGCGGTCAAACAAACAAACTCTTCAGCTTTATTATATTAGTATCACTACATAGTATAAAACAAAGTCGCGTCTGTTTGTCTGTATGCTTAAATCTTTAAAATTACGCAACGGATTTTGATGCGGTTTTTTGTAATAGGTAGAGTGATTCAAGAGGAAGGTTTTTATGTAAAAAAATTCCCAAAATTCCCACGGGAACGGGTACAACGCGGGTAAAACCGCGGGGCGCTGCTAGTAGATAATAATACTCAGGATTTTTCGTTTGTTTAAAATCGCTAATCTCTGGAACTACCAGTCCGATTCCTATAATTATTTTTGTATCGGATAGCTCGTTTCAAGAGGAAGGTAATACACTACTTTTTTTATCCCAAAATTCTTATATTAACGGGTAAAACCACGGGGCGCGGCTAGTCTTACAATATAATAGCACATTTATTTCTGTAATTAACTTAAATTGTACATTATTAATGTCTATGAGTAGTACACATTATACTAAGTTTATATGTTTAGAAGCGCATCGTTTCAAACCTATAATACGGCGGTTTAGTTCCAAATGGACCCACAGTGTCAGTTGGACCCGATGTCAATTGGACCCGTTTCTTATTGCTTTGAGATCTTATACAGAGTGGCCCTAATTTGACCTATGTAGACCTAGGAGAGTTACTTACAGGGTGGCTCATTTAAATCGGTTGGTATGGGCAAGTCTAAAACAATGAGATTCGAAAATGACAAAATTATACTAAATGAAACGGGTCTGTATCGCGTTAGAATGACTGACGAAAAGTCGGATACGCATTGTAATTCAAAGTCAAAGTCATATATTTTATTCAGTTTTGGCCCCATAGAGGCTCTTTTGAATGTACCACCCGTTCGGAAGAACGTATAAGTAATAAATACGTTATATTAATTAATTAAGTTATTATGACGCGATACAGACCCGTTTCATTCTGTGCAAGTATGAATGACAAGGTTCCTTAGAAAAGATCTTCGTATATCTTGAAGTTATATCTTGTAGTTAGAATGACCTATACTGAACAATCCGAATGGGCCACCCCTTATTTTATATTGTTTATCAACATTTCAGGATTGGGTCATATGGGAACAGGATCAACAAGAAACGGGTCCAATGGAGAATTTGGGGTAAAGTGAACCATTTGGTATCCACCAATCATATCAAACGTAGCATAGCTTAACAGCTTAATAAAAACAGTACACTACACAGATCTTTAAACACAAATATTATCTTAAAGTAATAGTAAGAAGGTACAAAATAGAATGATTCGGTAAAATATTTGAACTTGATGAATGAAATACATAACATGTATTAACTTAAACTAATCGATAATATAATAAAAAGCTGTTTAGGGGTTACTTCAGATAACGCTCACGGACCAGTAAAAGTTAAAACACAAAATATCAGTTTTTTAAGTTGAAGCGAAAACTAGTCATTTTGAATTGAAACTAGGTTTACAGATACACTTCGCTTTTATTTTACATTTTTATCTGACGTTTCGGCTCCTTTACAGGAACCGAGGTCACAGAAGAGTGATAAAAAAAATATATAAATCTATACTAATACTAGCTGCGCCCCGCGGTTTCACCCGCGTTGTACCCGTTCCCGCGGGAATTTAGGGATGAAAAATAGATGTTGTCCGATTCTCAGACCTACCCGATATGCACACAAAATTTCATGAGAATCGGTCGAGCCGTATCAGAGGAGTTCAATTACGCACCCCGTGACACGAGAATTTTATATACGACGAGTATGTATTAGATTATAAAGAGGTAAAATTTTTAAGTTTGTTTGTATGTTCGAGGTAATCTCAGGAATTATCAGTCCGATTTGAATAATTCATTTTGTAATAGATAGCCACATTCAACGGGAAGGTTATAGGCTATTTTTCATCCCGAAATTCCCGCGGGAACGGGTACAACGCGGGTAAAACCGCGGGTGTTAAATAAAAGCGAAGTGTATCCGTCAACGAAGTTTCAAATGTAACGTCGTGACTTTCTATTGGAAGCCCAAATAACTTTAAAAGACTGTCATTTAAATTATAAATAATAATAATAATAAATAAATATACCTGGACAAATTCACACACGGTTAATTAGACCCAAAGTAAGCTCTAAGCTTGTGTTATGGAATCTAATTAACTGATACTACTACATATACATACACAAATACTTTATAAGGATATATAATTGACACCCAGACGTCGTCGCCAACAACTATGTCTGCACATATTGTTGACTCCGGGCGGGAATTGAACCCGCAACCCCCGACACAGTAAGCGCTCTCACTGCCACTGTGCCAACGGGCTTGTCAAAATTATGAAACATCACTTTGCATTTAACAGCTTATGTAATCGTGAACTTTTAACGAACGTTAGTTACGATAGCTGATCGTTTGAAGCAACCCGTTAGCCTAGTACAATCTTGGTAGGAAAAACTTCCGGTTTCTTAGGTTTAAGCGAACACTACTCATTTTGAATTGAAGCTACAGTCCGGCAAGTATAAGTTGGCGGTGGCGATTTGAGGAACTAAAACGGTCATCTTGAAAATTCACTTTGAAACTTCCGAGTTCATAGTAAACATCGTTGCGAATATTTTGCTAACTACTGTGCTATCATCATGCCTAAAGTGATAAAAATTGGTACAAGAGAAGCAGTTATAAAAGTACATTGACATTGAACACAGTGGCGCACAGCCGCGCCAAGTTATACTTGCCGGACTGTACTTTTTCGGATACCACTGACCTCTGTGCCCATTTGAGTGTCGCCATTTTGGCGCTGTAGGCCACTGTAGGCAGATACGAAAGTCCATGGAACTAAAATTAGTTATGTCTTAAGTCGTCTGTGTACCCCTATTTGCAGTGAACGTCAGAATTAGTTCTCGGGACACTCGCAGGGGCGCTTCAAATTGCCACACAAAATTAGCTGTCATTTGTATGGTAACAGTGACGGATACACTTCGCTTTTATTTTTATTTTTTTATATGACGTTTCGGCTTCTTTACAGGAACCGTGGTCACAGAGATACAGTGCCACCAACTTAACTGTTCAGGTGGGCAAAATGGGAACTACAGCCGCGTCATATTGAATCTCTCTCTTAGTTAGGCTTTATATGATTGATATTGTAGTTTCTTAAATTTTAATGATATCTATAGACTGACTTGCAAGACATGTTTTAATTACCTTTGTTTCTTGGTGAATTTCTTATATTATGGCAAAACCAAATTCTCCACTAGCGACGCTGTCAACTGAACAGATAAGATGGTGGGACTGTAGTTGTTTTATGTCTATACAAGGATAAGAAAAATATCGCAGCTACCGCCAAATCTATCGAATGGTTTGTCCCTTTCCGTCGTATGCCATTTTCCGAAGAGCGAAAGAGACGAAACACTTTATAACAGTATTTTGGTTAAATAAAGTGTATCAATAAGGTGGAAAACGTTCGCCTAAAGCATACGTGACGAATACAATATGTGACGAAATCTTCTTACCAAGACTGTACTGTCTAAGGTCCAACTGAGTAAATATTTAGGAACCGTTTTTCAGTTCTTTTGATAACAACGTTTTATTTAATGCTAGCTGTGCCCCGCGGTATGACCCGCAGCGCCCCCGTTCCCGTGGGAATTTTGAGATTTTTATTCCTTATTTTTCTTATATAAAAACCTTGTCCTGACAATAAGGAACACATTAAAAAAAGGATCATCCAATTTGGTGCAGTCGTTCTGAAGTTATGCGCTTAGCAACAGATACAGCGATTCATTTTTATATTATAGACTAGCAGCGCCCCGCGGTTTTACCCGCGTTGTGCCCGTTCCCGTGGGAATTTCGGGATTTTTTTTACATAAAAACCTTCCTCTTGAATCACTCTACCTATTACAAAAACCGCATCAAAATCCGTTGCGTAATTTTAAAGATTTAAGCATACAGACAGACAAACAGACAGACACGAAAAAGAGACGACTTTATTTTATACTATGTAGTGATGATTATGCTTATTATATGTATCTCTTCTATACTAGTAGAATATAGCTGAACAGTTCGATTGTTTGTTTGACCGTGCTAATATCAAGAACTACCCGTCCGAATTTAATAATTCTGTTTATGTTAGGTAGCCACGTTTAAGGGGCAGGTTATGGGCAATTTTTATCCCGAAATTCCCTCGGGAACGGGCAAAATTCTGGTAAAACCGCGGGGCGCTGCTAGTGTCTATACTAATATTATAAAGAGGAAAGGTTTGATTTTTTGTTTGTTTGTTTCGAATAGGCTTTGAAACTACTGCACCGAATTAAAAAATTCTTTCACCATTCGAAAGCTACACTATCCCTGAGTGACATAGGCTATATTTAGTTTAAAAAAAAAAATTATTAGTTTTGTGACAATAAGCGATTTTTTATATTAAAAAAAGACGTGTGGCACTCGGGGACTGCCGCGGTGAAGCTATTGCATAGCATTTTGTATCAACTTATGCAATTATACTATACTAGCAGCGCCCCGCGGTTTTACCCGCGTTGTGCCCGTTCCCGTAGGAAATCCGGGATAAAATGTAGCCTATAGCCTTCCTCGATAAATAGACTATCTAACAGTGAAAGAATTATTCAAATCGGTTCAGTAGTTTCTGAGATTAGCGCGTTTAAACAAACAAACAAACAAACAAACAAACAAACAAACAAAACAAACTCTTCAGCTTTATAATATTAGTATAGATATATATTTTTTTAAATTATTTTATTCATGCAGTATTGCTTATTGTGGGTTCACCCCTCCCGCCTCCTCTCTCACCGCTCCCGCCTCTTCTCTCTCACCCCGCCCGCCTCCTCTCTCGCTCTCACCCCTCCCGCCTCCTCTCTCTCTCACCCCTCCCGCCTTCTCTCTCTCTCTCACCCATCTCTCTCACCCCTCTCTCTCACCCCTCTCTCTCACCCCTCTCTCTCACCTCTCACTCTCACCCCTCTCTCACCCCCCTCTCTCATCCCTCTCTCTCACCCCCCTCTATCAGCCCTCTCTCCCACCCCTCTCTCTCACCCCTCTCTCTCACCCCTATCTCTCACCCCTCTCTCTCACCTCTCTCTCTCACCTCTCACTCTCACCCCTCTCTCACCCCCCTCTCTCACCCCTCTCTCACCCCCCTCTCTCACCCCTCTCTCTCATCCCTCTCTCTCATCCCTCTCTCTCATCCCTCTCTCTCACCCCCCTCTATCACCCCTCTCTCTCACCCTCTCTCACTCACCCCCCTCTCTCACCCCTCTCTCTCACCCCCCTCTCTCACCCCCCTCTCTCACCCTATCTCTCACCCCTCTCTCTCACCCCCCTCTCTCACCCCCCTCTCTCACCCCTCTCTCTTTCCCCTCTCTCTCACACCTCTCTCTCACACCTCTCTCTCACCCCTCTCTCTCACCCCTCTCTCTCACCCCTCTCTCTCACACCTATCTCTCACCCCTCTCTCCCACCCCTCTCTCTCACCCCTCTCTCTCACCCCTCTCTCACACCCCTCTCTCCCTCCCCTCTCTCTCACCCCTCCCTCTCACCCCTCTCTCTCACCCCTCTCTCACCCCTCTCTCTCACCCCTATCACTCACCCCTCTCTCCCACCCCTATCTCTCACCCCTCTCTCCCACCCCTCTCTCTCACCCCTCTCTCCCACCCCTATCTCTCACCCCTCTCTCTCACCCCTCTCTCTCACCCCTCTCACTCACCCCCCTCTCTCACCCCCCGTCTCATCTCTCTCTCTCACCCCCAACGCACAATCGCACACAACGCCGTGTCGAAGACTGCCGAACTAAAAAGACGTTAGACGATGCACGGCCTTCAAGCCACACCTCCTTGCCCGTCGGAGTGGGGAGCGTGAGGTTTTTTCGTTACGGAATTTCTGGATTCGGTCCCCGCGCTCAAGGCCCGCGATAGAAGCTATGCAATAGCCAACTCGCCAGCTCGCCAGCTCGCCAACTCGCCAGCTAGCCAACTCGCCAACTCGCCAGCTCGCCAGCTCGCCAACTCGCCAGGTCACCAACTCGCCAGCTCGCCAGCTCACAATCTCGCCAGATCACCAACTCGCCAGCTCGCCAACTCGCCAGCTCGCCAACTCGCCAGCTCGCCAACTCGCCAGCTCGCCAGCTCACAAACTCGCCAGATCGCCAACTCGCCAATTCGCCAACTCGCCAGCTCGCCAGCTCGCCAACTTGCCAGTTCGCAAACTCGCCAACTCGCCAGCTCGCCAACTCGCCAACTCGCCAACTCGCCAGCTCGCCAACTCGCCAACTCGCCAACGCGCCAACTCGCCAACTCGCCAATTCGCCAATGCCAAATGCACGGCCTTCAAGCCACACCTCCTTGCCCGTCGGAGTGGGGAGCGTGAGGTTTTTTCGTTACGGAATTTCTGGATTCGGTCCCCGCGCTCAAGGCCCGCGATAGAAGCTATGCAATAGCTTAATAAATTATTTATCTCTGTTTGTCTGTTTGTCTGTATGCTTAAATCTTTAAAATTACGCAACGGATTTTGATGTGGTTTTTTGTAATAGGTAGAGTGATTCAAGAGGAAGGTTTTTATGTAAAAAAAATCCCGAAATTCCCACGGGAACGGGCACAACGCGGGTAAAACCGCGGGGCGCTGCTTACAAAATAATAATGCTCAATGGCGGGTCTCTTATGGCTACTTACTGTTTCGTGCGGTCAAAGCGCGCGGGGATATACCTATCTACCTACGAACTACGAACGACGAAGACGCGCTATGTAGGTATTATCCCGAAATCTTGATTGTGTATACATATATACTCGCGCGAGACATGTAATATTTTAGCCCCAATTTCCCACTTTAAATTTTGATTGTGTATATTCCTGCGGGAGACACGCAATGTTTTATCCCGATTTTCCTACGTGAAATCTTGATTACCCGAAGCGAAGCGAGGGCGGGTCGCTAGTGTACATTATAAATGCGAATGTTTATATCTCTAAAAGCAATTTAATTAATAATTTAAAACATGATTTATTTCAATCGAATTCAATAATAAATAAGATAGTCTATCTGTTTTTCTGTTTGCGATAAATTAAGAAACTATTCTACAGATAAAGAGTCACAAAGAACGTAAACCGAAGGCTACTGCTAGTAACAATATAGAGATATATTTAAAGTTTTGTCATATTAATTTGTGCTTATTATTTAAACTAAGTAAAGATGGGCTAAATATACTGTACTTTATGCGATCCAAAATGAGAATAAATATATAGAGAAGTGACACAAAAAGTGTATTAGACACATGTCATAAAGTCCATTCACGACTGATCACAATATTATGTCTAAATAGACATTTATAAAGTTGATTTTAATATACAAGACTTTTTGAAATATCTTTTAAATAGATAGGTAGTTTGAAGTTTCTTAACATGATATAGCTTTTAATTGTCATTTGGACAATCTATTTCATTTTAAATGACACCCAATCCGTTCGAAATTACACAATCCATTTCGAATGACACAAACGCCCTTTCAAATGGACACAAACACCACTTCAAATTGACACAAACGCCATGTCAAATTTACACAAACGCCATTTCAAATTGACCCAAACGCCAAGTCAAATTGACCCAAACGCCATGTCAAATTGCTACAAACCCTTTCAATTTGACACTAACCTCAAATGACAAATCCCATCATAATACATCTTCCATGGCACATTAACGTCACAGCTCTTCATAGAACGCGACTCTTGTGTTAGCCGATCCCTGTTTCAACCTCCTTAGAGTAGAATACTTGTCGTCACCGGTCCGTGCTTGCTCTTCGTGCAATCTGTCGAGTGTCGCCGTGCTCTGGTCGACACGGAGCACGGAGAACTCGCATCTTAACTCGTCTAGCTGTTGCTGCAAGTGCTTCGACTTGGCTAGGTATTCGACCCTGTAGTTTGGTAAGATTTTGAGGATTAATATCTTAGTCTATGCATAAAATTTTGCTTAAATTATACACTTTTAACATTAGTCTAATACCCTATTGTCATTCGTTGGAAAATCGATGAAATTAGTTGAAATTTTAGGTGTCATCCTAACCTACGGAGCGCAAACATGGTCACTCACAAAAGCATAGAAGACCCGTCTCAAGGTTTGCCAAAGAGCAATGGAACGCAGCATACTAGGTAGGTATCAAGAGACAAGACCGCGTCAGAAACACCATGCTACGTTCCATGATCGGCAGGCTCTCAGAGCCAACTCCAAAACGGCTCTTCTCAGGGTCAAACTCAAAGGCACTTAATGCCAACTTAATGAAAGTCTCAGATGCCCTTCTGTTAGCTAAATACTAAACCGGAAAAGTTTAATGGTCATTCAACGATAAGAAGAAGAAGATTGGTTAGAAAATCGATCAAATTAATTGACATTTATAGGTGTTATAGAAAAAAATAGTGGTCGTGCATACCTTTCCTTCTCGATCTCTATGGAGAGGCGGTGTATGTGCGGGTCCGCGTCGTCGGGCACGAGCTGGTAGCTGTCGCCGTCGGGCTCGGCCGCCGGCTCGGCGCCCAGCTCCGCCGGCAGCGAGCACGTCGACGGGAACAGGTTCGACGGCACCGTGGCCGACTGTGGGGAAAATTGTGAGTTATAGGAATGAACGTTCCCGTGGGAATTTCGCGATGAAAAATTGCCTATATCCTTTCCGTTGAATGTGAAAATATGTATCCTACTTTACAAACATGGGTCGGGTTTGAGATCATCTTCACTGTACTGATATCTTGGTGAGAAGAGAGGCCTTTGCCTAGCAGTGGGATATTATAGACTTTACTTTTCTAAGATACATACATGTATGAGATGGTGTATGATACATACATGTGTGAGATGGTTGGTGGGCGGTGGGCGCGCGCGAGGAAGTCGAGCAGCTTCTCCTTGGCGCGGCGCTCGTGGTGTAAGATACATACATGTGTGAGATGGTGTATGATACATACATGTGTGAGATGGTTGGTGGGCGGCGCGGCGCGCGCGAGGAAGTCGAGCAGCTTCTCCTTGGCGCGGCGCTCGTGGTGTATGATACATACATGTGTGAGATGGTTGGTGGGCGGCGCGGCGCGCGCGAGGAAGTCGAGCAGCTTCTCCTTGGCGCGGCGCTCGTGGTGTATGATACATACATGTGTGAGATGGTTGGTGGGCGGCGCGGCGCGCGCGAGGAAGTCGAGCAGCTTCTCCTTGGCGCGGCGCTCGTGGTGTATGATACATACATGTGTGAGATGGTTGGTGGGCGGCGCGGCGCGCGCGAGGAAGTCGAGCAGCTTCTCCTTGGCGCGGCGCTCGTGGTGTATGATACATACATGTGTGAGAGATGGTTGGTGGGCGGCGCGGCGCGCGCGAGGAAGTCGAGCAGCTTCTCCTTGGCGCGGCGCTCGTGGTGTATGATACATACATGTGTGAGATGGTTGGTGGGCGGCGCGGCGCGCGCGAGGAAGTCGAGCAGCTTCTCCTTGGCGCGGCGCTCGTGGTGTATGATACATACATGTGTGAGATGGTTGGTGGGCGGCGCGGCGCGCGCGAGGAAGTCGAGCAGCTTCTCCTTGGCGCGGCGCTCGTGGTGTATGATACATACATGTGTGAGATGGTTGGTGGGCGGCGCGGCGCGCGCGAGGAAGTCGAGCAGCTTCTCCTTGGCGCGGCGCTCGTGGTGTATGATACATACATGTGTGAGATGGTTGGTGGGCGGCGCGGCGCGCGCGAGGTAGTCGAGCAGCTTCTCCTTGGCGCGGCGCTCGTGGTGTATGATACATACATGTGTGAGATGGTTGGTGGGCGGCGCGGCGCGCGCGAGGAAGTCGAGCAGCTTCTCCTTGGCGCGGCGCTCGTGGTGTATGATACATACATGTGTGAGATGGTTGGTGGGCGGCGCGGCGCGCGCGAGGAAGTCGAGCAGCTTCTCCTTGGCGCGGCGCTCGTGGTGTATGATACATACATGTGTGAGATGGTTGGTGGGCGGCGCGGCGCGCGCGAGGAAGTCGAGCAGCTTCTCCTTGGCGCGGCGCTCGTGGTGTATGATACATACATGTGTGAGATGGTTGGTGGGCGGCGCGGCGCGCGCGAGGAAGTCGAGCAGCTTCTCCTTGGCGCGGCGCTCGTGGTGTATGATACATACATGTGTGAGATGGTTGGTGGGCGGCGCGGCGCGCGCGAGGAAGTCGAGCAGCTTCTCCTTGGCGCGGCGCTCGTGGTGTATGATACATACATGTGTGAGATGGTCGGTGGGCGGCGCGGCGCGCGCGAGGAAGTCGAGCAGCTTCTCCTTGGCGCGGCGCTCGTGGTGTATGATACATACATGTGTGAGATGGTGTATGATACATACATGTGTGAGATGGTTGGTGGGCGGCGCGGCGCGCGCGAGGAAGTCGAGCAGCTTCTCCTTGGCGCGGCGCTCGTGGTGTATGATACATACATGTGTGAGATGGTTGGTGGGCGGCGCGGCGCGCGCGAGGAAGTCGAGCAGCTTCTCCTTGGCGCGGCGCTCGTGGTGTATGATACATACATGTGTGAGATGGTTGGTGGGCGGCGCGGCGCGCGCGAGGTAGTCGAGCAGCTTCTCCTTGGCGCGGCGCTCGTGGTGTATGATACATACATGTGTGAGATGGTTGGTGGGCGGCGCGGCGCGCGCGAGGAAGTCGAGCAGCTTCTCCTTGGCGCGGCGCTCGTGGTGTATGATACATACATGTGTGAGATGGTTGGTGGGCGGCGCGGCGCGCGCGAGGAAGTCGAGCAGCTTCTCCTTGGCGCGGCGCTCGTGGTGTATGATACATACATGTGTGAGATGGTTGGTGGGCGGCGCGGCGCGCGCGAGGAAGTCGAGCAGCTTCTCCTTGGCGCGGCGCTCGTGGTGTATGATACATACATGTGTGAGATGGTTGGTGGGCGGCGCGGCGCGCGCGAGGAAGTCGAGCAGCTTCTCCTTGGCGCGGCGCTCGTGGTGTATGATACATACATGTGTGAGATGGTTGGTGGGCGGCGCGGCGCGCGCGAGGAAGTCGAGCAGCTTCTCCTTGGCGCGGCGCTCGTGGTGTATGATACATACATGTGTGAGATGGTTGGTGGGCGGCGCGGCGCGCGCGAGGAAGTCGAGCAGCTTCTCCTTGGCGCGGCGCTCGTGGTGTATGATACATACATGTGTGAGAGATGGTTGGTGGGCGGCGCGGCGCGCGCGAGGAAGTCGAGCAGCTTCTCCTTGGCGCGGCGCTCGTGGTGTATGATACATACATGTGTGAGATGGTTGGTGGGCGGCGCGGCGCGCGCGAGGAAGTCGAGCAGCTTCTCCTTGGCGCGGCGCTCGTGGTGTATGATACATACATGTGTGAGATGGTTGGTGGGCGGCGCGGCGCGCGCGAGGAAGTCGAGCAGCTTCTCCTTGGCGCGGCGCTCGTGGTGTATGATACATACATGTGTGAGATGGTTGGTGGGCGGCGCGGCGCGCGCGAGGAAGTCGAGCAGCTTCTCCTTGGCGCGGCGCTCGTGGTGTATGATACATACATGTGTGAGATGGTTGGTGGGCGGCGCGGCGCGCGCGAGGTAGTCGAGCAGCTTCTCCTTGGCGCGGCGCTCGTGGTGTATGATACATACATGTGTGAGATGGTTGGTGGGCGGCGCGGCGCGCGCGAGGAAGTCGAGCAGCTTCTCCTTGGCGCGGCGCTCGTGGTGTATGATACATACATGTGTGAGATGGTTGGTGGGCGGCGCGGCGCGCGCGAGGAAGTCGAGCAGCTTCTCCTTGGCGCGGCGCTCGTGGTGTATGATACATACATGTGTGAGATGGTTGGTGGGCGGCGCGGCGCGCGCGAGGAAGTCGAGCAGCTTCTCCTTGGCGCGGCGCTCGTGGTGTATGATACATACATGTGTGAGATGGTTGGTGGGCGGCGCGGCGCGCGCGAGGAAGTCGAGCAGCTTCTCCTTGGCGCGGCGCTCGTGGTGTATGATACATACATGTGTGAGATGGTTGGTGGGCGGCGCGGCGCGCGCGAGGAAGTCGAGCAGCTTCTCCTTGGCGCGGCGCTCGTGGTGTATGATACATACATGTGTGAGATGGTCGGTGGGCGGCGCGGCGCGCGCGAGGAAGTCGAGCAGCTTCTCCTTGGCGCGGCGCTCGTGGTGTATGATACATACATGTGTGAGATGGTGTATGATACATACATGTGTGAGATGGTTGGTGGGCGGCGCGGCGCGCGCGAGGAAGTCGAGCAGCTTCTCCTTGGCGCGGCGCTCGTGGTGTATGATACATACATGTGTGAGATGGTTGGTGGGCGGCGCGGCGCGCGCGAGGAAGTCGAGCAGCTTCTCCTTGGCGCGGCGCTCGTGGTGTATGATACATACATGTGTGAGATGGTTGGTGGGCGGCGCGGCGCGCGCGAGGTAGTCGAGCAGCTTCTCCTTGGCGCGGCGCTCGTGGTGTATGATACATACATGTGTGAGATGGTTGGTGGGCGGCGCGGCGCGCGCGAGGAAGTCGAGCAGCTTCTCCTTGGCGCGGCGCTCGTGGTGTATGATACATACATGTGTGAGATGGTTGGTGGGCGGCGCGGCGCGCGCGAGGAAGTCGAGCAGCTTCTCCTTGGCGCGGCGCTCGTGGTGTATGATACATACATGTGTGAGATGGTTGGTGGGCGGCGCGGCGCGCGCGAGGAAGTCGAGCAGCTTCTCCTTGGCGCGGCGCTCGTGGTGTATGATACATACATGTGTGAGATGGTTGGTGGGCGGCGCGGCGCGCGCGAGGAAGTCGAGCAGCTTCTCCTTGGCGCGGCGCTCGTGGTGTATGATACATACATGTGTGAGATGGTTGGTGGGCGGCGCGGCGCGCGCGAGGAAGTCGAGCAGCTTCTCCTTGGCGCGGCGCTCGTGGTGTATGATACATACATGTGTGAGATGGTTGGTGGGCGGCGCGGCGCGCGCGAGGAAGTCGAGCAGCTTCTCCTTGGCGCGGCGCTCGTGGTGTATGATACATACATGTGTGAGATGGTTGGTGGGCGGCGCGGCGCGCGCGAGGAAGTCGAGCAGCTTCTCCTTGGCGCGGCGCTCGTGGTGTATGATACATACATGTGTGAGATGGTTGGTGGGCGGCGCGGCGCGCGCGAGGAAGTCGAGCAGCTTCTCCTTGGCGCGGCGCTCGTGGTGTATGATACATACATGTGTGAGATGGTTGGTGGGCGGCGCGGCGCGCGCGAGGAAGTCGAGCAGCTTCTCCTTGGCGCGGCGCTCGTGGTGTATGATACATACATGTGTGAGATGGTTGGTGGGCGGCGCGGCGCGCGCGAGGAAGTCGAGCAGCTTCTCCTTGGCGCGGCGCTCGTGGTGTATGATACATACATGTGTGAGATGGTTGGTGGGCGGCGCGGCGCGCGCGAGGAAGTCGAGCAGCTTCTCCTTGGCGCGGCGCTCGTGGTGTATGATACATACATGTGTGAGATGGTTGGTGGGCGGCGCGGCGCGCGCGAGGAAGTCGAGCAGCTTCTCCTTGGCGCGGCGCTCGTGGTGTATGATACATACATGTGTGAGATGGTTGGTGGGCGGCGCGGCGCGCGCGAGGAAGTCGAGCAGCTTCTCCTTGGCGCGGCGCTCGTGGTGTATGATACATACATGTGTGAGATGGTTGGTGGGCGGCGCGGCGCGCGCGAGGAAGTCGAGCAGCTTCTCCTTGGCGCGGCGCTCGTGGTGTATGATACATACATGTGTGAGATGGTTGGTGGGCGGCGCGGCGCGCGCGAGGAAGTCGAGCAGCTTCTCCTTGGCGCGGCGCTCGTGGTGTATGATACATACATGTGTGAGATGGTTGGTGGGCGGCGCGGCGCGCGCGAGGTAGTCGAGCAGCTTCTCCTTGGCGCGGCGCTCGTGGTGTATGATACATACATGTGTGAGATGGTTGGTGGGCGGCGCGGCGCGCGCGAGGAAGTCGAGCAGCTTCTCCTTGGCGCGGCGCTCGTGGTGCCGCGCGGCCGCCAGCTCCCCGCGCAGGCGCTCCGCCTCGGCCGCGCGCTTTTCCGACTCCTCCACCAGCCGCGCCGTCAGGTACTCCGCCTCGCGGGTCTTACGTTCCAGTTGGACCTGATACGATACGTACGTGAATGCTATAGTCGGTTACAATATACATCTTTTTACGAGTCGTTTAATTGTTATGAATTGGGTCGACTAGCCGTGCCCCGCGGTGTTATTCGCGTTGTACCCGTTCTAGCGGGATTTCGGGATAAATGTTTCTTGTGTGTTATTCTGATGTATAAACCTGTATTACTGTAAACTTTCATCCAAATACGTCCAGTAGTTTTTCCGTGAAAGAGTAACAACCATACATACATACATACACGTATACATCCGTACATACATTCATCCTCACAAACTTTCACATTTATTAACTTTCATATTTACTCTTGTAAGAAAAAAATAGAATGAAAATGAAATAGAATCCTGATGACCTATTTCTTGAGAAATTTTAGTGCATTTTTTTTAAATTTTTTATATACAAGGAGTATATGTATGGCCCTATAAGTACTCAGCCGGTTTGTTTCGATAAAGCATGTAAATTGTTTTACGTGTGCAAAGGTAGAATACGTCGTATTTAAAATTCCCATACAAAAGTAAAAGTATTTTAATCTTAGAAATTTGCGACAACCCTAAATGCCTTTATTTACGAACCTTTATTTACGGACTGCGACGCATTCGCTAGATCTGGACGCACCCTAAACCAGCACATGCCTTTAGGAAAGACGTGCGCTTTGATGTGTGTGCCACTATCGTAAAAAATAACACTAGTTTTCACACATAAAAAAACAACTAGGTAGGTACGATTGTATCACTGGTTTAACAACTGAATATTGACACGATTTTGTTATCATTGATTAAGTTTACACAACTCTAGGTACACAACAGACAAGACACTCCACAGTCTCCACACATCACTTCATAAGAAGACAATATTTAAATCCTACAAAAATATTTATCAGCTTAAAAATAGTTGTTTACATATTGGCAGCTTTCAAGAGCTGTCAAGAGCTGAGCAATAATAAGGTTATAAACTTTACCCATAAATAATCATATGTCGATTGCCAACCTCATTTCATAGCGTATCTAAAGGGCCCCATACACGGCACGATTCGTCTATACGATCGATCTGATGAAAATCGTGACGATTGATTGCATCAAAAATGTCGCTCATACTCGAAACGACTGGTCGTAACGATCGATCATTTACTTGTTTGAAGCTGAATGTTAAGGACGTGTTCAAATAAATGTTTTGGTTGCGATTTCCGACATCGTTTTCGATTAAGTAAATCGTTAACGATCTTGACATACACCATCGATTCGTCGTTTCGATCGGTTTGACGCGACGGATCGTACAGATAAATCTCACCGTGTATGGGCCTCTTAAGAGCTACTGTTGATGACGGCCTCTTTAAATAATACTCTTTGAAATGTCAATATTTTACTTTTCTACCTATGTTTTGTCTATTTTTGATTTCTGGTTTTTTGGTCTAGAGTTCAAAGTGAAAGGTCAAATAAACAGCTGTTGTAGGGTTGCCTCATCCTTGTGATAGTGTATTTCTGAAGGAAACTTTAAAAGTAAATACATGAATGAAAAACTTGGAAATATCAATTAGGGTAGAATAAACGTAGTTCGCCATGACGAGTAGAATGCCCTGCCTCGGTACTTATAGGGGTATTATGTTACACATTGTATAACGTTTTTTTTAATCTTATATTTACTATTTTGTAACAACCTTCAGTGCTTATGGAGACTTTTAACTCGACCTTAAATCTTAAAGTTCTGTATCAAAATGTAAGAGGTTTAAGGACCAAAAATGAATGTATTTTAACTAATTATACTAAATGAAACGGGTCTGTATCGCGTTAGATAATTTCACGTATTCGACGTTTCGAGTGGATTACACCGCTCGTGGTCACGGGAAAACTCTAACGCGATACAGACCCGTTTCATTTAGTATAATGAGTGCAAATCGTGTGAGTTTAAAAAGTATATTTTAACTAATGTATTGAAACTTGAACTGACATCATCATCTTAACTGAAACATGGCTAAATGAATCGGAAGGCTTATTTCAATGCTATTGGCAAATTACTAGAATTTTTCGGCCAAAAAATACTATACCATCACTTCAAACCGTTATTCGACAGGCATCAACATGGATTTTTACTTATCAAATCGACTACATCTAACCTCCTAGAATACGTTAGTGATCTATTAGAAGCAATGGAAAACAAGTACGAAATTCATGCTATCTACACCGACTTCTCAAAAGCCTTTGATTTACTCAGCCACCTTTCCTATTTATTCAGCTCGCTCACGGGGGGATCTGTGGTTCCTTATTCCGATGGTGTGAATCGTATCTACTTTATCGGTCTCAGCTTGTTCTAGTCAGAGGATTTAAATCCGCTATTAAAGCTGTTACTTCAGGAGTGCCCCAAGGATCTCACTTAGGACCTCTATTCTTTTTAATATTCATTAACTTTAGTTAAGTGTTCATTTATTACTGATTCAGCGGTGAGATAAGAAAGGAATGAAATTCTAAGTCTTTAAGTTCATTCATTCAGTTCATTTATTATATTTTATGATCCTTAATTTCATTAATTCATTCAATTCATTTATCAATTATGAGTCGTTAAGTTCATTCATTCATTAATTTAATTCCTTCTTTCACCCACTCCTTCAGTTATGATATATACTAGCAGCGCCCTGCGGTTTTACCCGCGTTGTGCCCGTTCCCGTGGGAATTTCGGGAATTTTTTTACATAAAAACCTTCCTCTTGAATCACTCTACCTATTACAAAAAACCGCATCAAAATCCGTTGCGTAATTTTAAAGATTTAAGCATACAGACAGACAAACAGACAGACAGACACGAAAAAGAGACGACTTTATTTTATACTATGTAGTGATGACCTTACCTTCTCCTCCTCCGTCTTGATGGCAGACAGTCGCAGGCGCGCGTTGTCCCGTTCGGCGTCGGCCGCCTTCTGCGCCAACAGAGACGCTTCCTCTTCAGCTACGCGACCTTTTTCAGCGAGCAACTCGGCTGTTTCTTCAGAACGACGCTGAAAGAAAAAATCAATAGGTTGCACTCCGGGAGTGTGGCTGAAGTGAAACCTTGAATATTAACGTCAAAACGTCTTACGAATTTTCGATCAGGTCACGTGTCCTGACCCGAGTTTAACATTTTTTACACATCACAATAAAAGCCGCTAAATAAGTTATCACTTAAAAAAAAATAACAAAGAATGTTAATATATTTGATGAATGCGAAGAATGTTAATAGTTAATAAGTATACTTAATTAATAAAAATTCAAACAATTTCTTTCCATACGTTTTTTTTCTAAATTCCTCTTATCCTTAAAATCTTTAACATAATTCCTAAGCGAAGATCTTCGTATCTCTTTTATTTTAGTTTTAATAAAATGTCACAAAAAATAGGAAAAAGACATTCACAAGTTTTACTTAAAGCTAAAAAATTGTGTAGCAATGGGAGGCGCCTCAGCTAATGTTCTACCTGGACCTTGAACGCTGGACCTACTCTCTTCTCGTCAAGCCACCCTGTATATAAATGGTGAGTGTATGATGTCTCACCAGCGCGTCGTTGGCGAGTCGTATCTCCTCCTGGTACTGCAGCAGCCTCTGCTCCATGGCGGCTCGCTCTCTCTCGGCGGCCTCCCGCAGCTGTTTCTCACGAGCCAGCTTGTTGCGCTCGATCTGACGCCGCTGGGAAACAAATTTTACATTTATAAGCGGAAAATGGTGGAACAAATAACATTTATAAGCGATACCTGTCGAATAGATAACATTTATAAGCGATACCTGTCGAAAAGATAACAATTATAAGCGATACCTGTCGAACACATTAAATTTTATGATCAGTTTTTTTTTACTTTTTATTTTATGGAATTTCCACTGTTATGTTATGTGCGACGATTTTGTATGTTGGTAAGCCAAATATTTCCTCAATTTAAAATAAGTAGATATAATTTGCTTATGCCAAGAGAGATATGCCAAGAGACCTATAGGTGAAGAGCTCACTTAATGCCCATAGAGGCTATAATATGTTATTGGTTTCTCTATTGTCTATACCTGTTTTTCCTCTTTAGCTTGTGCCTTCATCTGTTGGACCTCCATGGTGTCTGGTTTCCTTCTTCTCATGTATAGATCATGGTTGCCGATGCACAGATCTAGTATCTGAAATAAATAATAAAATGAAAAAAAAGTATTAGCCTGTAATGTCCCACTGCTGGGCAAAGGCCTCTCATCTCACTGAAGATATCAGTATAAAGAGGAGGATTAGGCGTAATCACCACGCTTGCCTGATGCGGGTTGGTGATCTCAAACCCGAGCTATGTTTGAAAAGTAGGTAACATGTTTTCGCTCGACCCGGTACCTCAGTCTCGGCAGGCGAGTGCACATACCACTATACTACGAGGCGACCTCCTAATAAAGAATAAGAGCCCATATTCAGAACATATGTATAAAGAATAAGAGCCCATATTCAGAACATATGTATAAAGAATAAGAGCCCATATTCAGAACATATGTATAAAGAATAAGAGCCCATATTCAGAACATATGTAATTCAAACACAAAAGTTGAGTAAAAACAATTTCTTAAAAAAAAGAAAATTTTAAATAATTTAATTTCAGCCGGTGTTTTCTTTGTTATTATTTTTAAAATACTTACCAACTTATTCATCCCTTTAGGCGAGAAGAATATAAAGTTGTTGACACTCTTGTCAACGAACTTGATGACAAATTTCTTGTCGTCGAACGAGATGTGTTTGATCTCAGACCAAGGGAAAGTGGTTTTGGGAGTCAGCTTGTTGTCTTTTTCGTATATGTTGAGCCCTAGGGCGGTGACGCCCAAATATAGCTCCGTGTCTTTCTTGTTCTGTGAATAAAAACGAAAGTATTTAATTAAAAAAACTTGAGAGGTGTCAAGAGACACCCGGATGGAACGAAGTTTATTTATTATCAACAAAAATAATCGTCGCGACACCACACTGTTCAATGCGAAATAGAAAGACGAAACGAAAATATCTAGCTTGCTTTCTATAAGAGAGAGAGAGAGAGAGAGAGAGAGAGACAGACAGAGAAACTTGCGAACGCCAGAGAGAGACAGACAGAGAAACATGCGCGAGAGAGACAGACAGAGAAACTTGCGCACGCCAGAGAGAGACAGACACTGTCTCTCTCTGGCGTGCGCAAGTTTCTCTGTCTGTCCCTCTCTGGCCTAAAAAATGTCGTTACCATTTTTTCCGTCTACACCCTTTCGCAACGCGCAATAAGGAACTTCGTTCCATAATAGTAGTTTATGCAACGTCATATAAAGAAGTAACACTCGTTACTATTATGAAACTCGCTGCGCTCGTTTCATAAACTCACACTCGTGTTTTAATACCCGTGTTATATGCAGTTGCATACACTACTTTATCTTCACTATTTAATGCAATTAATCAAACAAAATTTTAAAAACACATTGCGAAACATTAAATTTACGCGTAGGTACGTGTATTGTCACAGTGAACTTGCCGCCATTAAAATCTAACCAATGAGAGCGCAGCTGCGCGTAGGGCCAATCAGGAGCGAGCGAGATCTTACCAAAGAGTTTTGTGTATGTAGTTTCGACGAAGTTTTCACGTATAACCCAACTGTTTTCAAAAGCCAGCCTAATATCAAAATTTTATACTACTAGTATGAGGATTTTGACATAAGGCTCGCCAGGTTAATTGGTCGCGTTATAATGATGTTATAATGTTATATTATAATGATATTATATCATCATGTGCAATTGCTTAAATTGAGTGTTTTAGTTGTCTGTGCTATAACAGTAGTAATTATAAGTCAAGTATTGGAATCATAAGTAGAATGTTACAACATTAGTGTAGATAAAGGTATTTTTACAACTTTTATTTTTTGACATTTTTATCATGCGATGTCATCAAGATTTTAGAAGCAGTAGGTCCGGTTGTTGCAATCGTCAGACCATGTCGGAGGCCTTTAGGCGGTCTAAAACTCCGACACCAGGGTTGGCCCTAATCGAAACGAATGAATGAATCTAGCTTCTAGATCCAACGTCGATGCAAAATATCAGCCCAATCGGTAACCGGGAAGTGGATCAAAAAGTGATGAAATTTTGGGGATGAAATGTATCCCATATGTTATTCTGATGTATAACCTATATTACTGTAAAGTTTCATCCAAATCCATCAAGTAGTTTTTTCGTGAAAGAGTAACAAACAAACATACTTACATACATCCATCTTTACAAACTTTCGTACTTATAATATTAGTTGGATTTATTGCCTGTAATATCAAAATAAGACTGACCTTTATAGCGAAATAGTTGACTCCATACATGTCCAAGTCCTGGGCTATCTTCAGGTATTCCATTTCGGCTTCATCCCGCGACATGCCTTTGTGGTCCGCGTACCTAGTAATTAATATAAATTGAATGATAATAGAGTGAGAGAGAGAGTATAATAGAGTGAGATAAATGAAGGTCGATCCAAGTTGTTTCAATCGTTACACCATGGCGGAGGCTACTAGGCGGTCTAAGGCTATGTTCAGATGGCTGAATTATGACGCGCGTTTTCAAATCGCGCGCTTAGACATCCTAATATATACCTAGCAACCGTTCACATGCACGCGCGTCGCGTCAGCGAGCGTCAACGCGGCGCTCAGAGAAAAAGTTTTTAGACGCAGACAATCGCGCGTTGACGCGCGTTACATGTGAACATAGCCTAAGAACTCCGTCAAGGTTGGCCAGTAACCTACACGAACCGACGCTGAAGAAGATAAATGGTATTTAGTGCAGTCATATAAGCTTAAATTAGGTAAGAATCTCGGAATTCAAGATACCCAGCTGTAAGTCTGTAAATACTTGTATATTGACACCCTAAAAGTTTTTTTTTACATAATTTGTGGAGAATTTTGTATTCTAAAATATTGATAAAAATACAAATATCAAAAAACTCATAGGAAATGAGAAGCGCAAAAAATCGATTTTTGTGACCATTGACCTAGAAATTTAATAGTTGCGTACACCCTACCATAGGTAGGTTTTGAGACAACTT
Organism: Cyclophora albipunctata; assembly: GCA_963082685.1. Lineage (NCBI taxonomy): Eukaryota > Metazoa > Arthropoda > Insecta > Lepidoptera > Geometridae > Cyclophora > Cyclophora albipunctata. Next base: position 6,719,408 of record OY720133.1, read on the forward strand.
TTAGGGTGTCAATATACAAGTATTTACAGACTTACAGCTGGGTATCTCGAATTCCGAGGTGAACTTACTATAATGACTGGAGTAATTCTATGTGTTATTCTGATGTAAAACCCATATTACTGTCAACCTTCATCTAAATCCGTCCCGTAGTTTTTTCGTGAGAGAGTAACAAACATACATGCATACATCCTCACAAATTTCTCATTTCTAATATGAGTAGGATCTGACCATATCTTGATGCGGTCCTCCCACATCTCGGGCGTCATCTGGTACTGGTCGATGACGCGCTGCGGCAGCAGGTCCTCGCTCGCCAGCATGCCCGGCTTGTACGCGCTCTCGTCGTAGTCGCCGTACTGGAAGAGAGGGTTTAGGACAGCAGTCTTAATAATAAGGTCCCGATTTTACTCTTCAAACAAGGAACACTAAAAACATGGTCCAACCATAATTTGTTATCCCTTTTTGATAAGAGTAAGAGTTAGAGTTAGAGGTATATCATGTGAGAGCAAGCGTACTCGTAGGAGACAATAAAGAAGATAGAAGATTTAGAGGCAAGAAGATAACAGTTGAGTAAATTCGTAAATCACTACATAGTATAAAACAAAGTCGCTTTCCGCTGTGGCTCAGTCTGTTTATCCCTATGTATGTTAATATGTTTAGATCTTTAAAACTACGCAACGGATTTTGACGAGGTTTTTTTAAATAGATAGTCATTCAAGAGGAAGGTTTATATGTATTTATAAAAATTCCCGAAATTCCCAGAGGAACGGGTATGTAGATCTGTATATCTTTTAAATTCACACGATTTTCACAGATTATAAGATAAGTTAAATGGGTCTTTATTTATCCCCTTCAAAATATAATTAAAAATCGATGCCTTTTAAATAAAAACCGTTCGACCGGATTACACCAGCCGTGGTAAGGGCAATCGTGTCTTCCTTTTAGTAAATACGTTTTATATTGTTTATATGATTCCCTAAATGTAGTTTTACTTCAAAATGAGTAGTGTTCGCTTAGACTTAAGAGACCAGTATTTCTCAGCCTATCTTCTTTACTTATTGACGAACTTATAAAAACTATAACAGAAGGACACATAGAGGCAAGGAGAGGAAGAGGAAGGCCAAGAAGGGCATATGTAGACCAACTGAAGGAAAGAGCAAAAGTCGTGTCGTACCAGCAGCTGAAGAGAATGACAGATGATAGAGAAGAGTGGAAAGAACTCCATCGACAAGAGCCCAGCTCTTAAGTTTAAAGAGAGAGAGATCTTCTTTACTAACTCTTCAATATATATTTATTCCTACATAATACATTTCATAACAAACTCTTCACCCTACCTTAGCCTGAACAGCATAGCTAGCCAACAGCACTGAAGCCTCGGGCGGACAGTATATATCCATGCTGAGTATTGCTTGCTTCACCTGCAGGAACAGGAGGTGTTGGGTCACCTCCTGGATCAGCTCCTCGGCTACATCTTCCGGGTACAACTTGCAGAGCAACATGAATGGGGTGCCTGGCATTTGGGAGACGCATTGCTCTTGTACTGGGGAGAAATGGTGGTTGAGTGATTGAGTAATGTGGAGAGAAATGGTGTTTGAGTGAATGAGTAACAATGTGGGGAGAAATGGTGTTTGGGTGAATGAGTAACAATGTGGGGAGAAATGGTGTTTGAGTGAATGAGTAACAATGTGGGGAGAAATGGTGTTTGAGTGAATGAGTAACAATGTGGGGAGAAGTGGTGTTTGAGTGAATAAGTAACAATGTGGGGAGAAATGGTGTTTGAGTGAATGAGTATCAATGTGGGGAGAAATGGTGTTTGAGTGAATGAGTAACAATGTGGGGAGAAATGGTGTTTGAGTGAATGAGTAACAATGTGGGGAGAAATGGTGTTTGAGTGAATGAGTAACAATGTGGGGAGAAATGGTGTTTGAGTGAATGAGTAACAATGTGGGGAGAAATGGTGTTTGAGTGAATGAGTAACAATGTGGGGAGAAATGGTGTTTGAGTGAATGAGCAAAAAAAAATCTGTGGCAGTAGTCTTGATCAAATGTCTGTAGCATTACAAAATTGTAATAATTATTTACTGCTAGTGTAAATAAGTGGTGAGAGATGGTGTAATACATAAATTAGTAGTAAGTGACACTGAATAACTAAGAGTGAGTGAATAAATCAAAAATGCATCCAATTTGAATAAGTGAGTAAAATGAATGATGAAAAGATGAGCGAGTAGGTAAATCAAACATGAGTCTTATCTCCTACAATATAAGTACCTCTTTTATCCAATTTGAGCCAGCTTATAAAGTGTTTGGTGTCCTCGAACTGCAGTCCAAAGAACCAAGTCTCCCTCAGGCCTATCGTCCGACATACTAGATCGAACAGGTCTCGACCGGTGGCTCTCCACTGGAAAGTAATCATAGAATTGTTAATTAAATTTTTGAAAATTTGTTAATTTAATTTTTGAAATAAAAATAAAGATTAAATGCAGATTGTTAGTGCGGTTATTGGGGAAAAATATTGACAATGCAGTGAACATTCAACACTCCAGCCAGTCTTTGAGTGACCATGAGCGGTGTAAACAGCTCGAATTGTCAGGTACATATTTTAATAAATATGTTATAAATTTTAACGCGATACAGACTTGGATATTAATTTATGGATAAAAAAGTAACTGTAAAGAAGCTGATACATCAAAAATGTAAAAGAAGTGTATCCGTAAATGTAGTTTCAATTTAAAAGTTTAAGTAAGTTAGGAACACATAAGTCGTTGCTTAGTAAAAATTTTAGTTGTGTCCATTTTATGTTAGAATGTATATGGTTGATGAGTAGGAATGTTTGTTTATCAACAATTGCTCAACAAAATATGTTTACCATGAATATAGGACATTAACATGAAGGTAATAAGTTAAATTATGTTTAAAGTAACGAAACACCATAAGATTAAATAAAAAAATAACAATGTTTTTATGTATGTGTGTATCATCAAAATCAATCAGAGTACCTATCAGTTATTATCAAAATTAGTTAAGATTAAAGCAAAATTAACACAATCTTCAGTAATTAAACCCACACCCATTTATCATTGTTCAAATAAAACAAAGTTCCACAGCTCAGATAGCCGGGTAACTAATTTAATTAGCGAGATAACTCCCGGCCCTAACAGACCAATGACTCAGAAATAGCAGAAACAATGTTTACAACAAAAACATATATTTATAGCACTTTTACCTCAAGGTTGAACTCCAACTCCGCGTCCAAAGTACAAACTTTAACTGGGAACGATTTGGTAGCTTTCTTTCTTAGAAAAGGAGGCATTTTTCACTTTCATGTCTCGCTTGAAACTTGACCACAAAATAAACACTTTAACTCGTCTAGGTTATGACAAAACCACAGCCATTAACTAATTAACCAGCAGTGTGTTTCGTTTACGTAATGTTCTACCGATATTGGAATGCGAGTATTTTCACATCGTGTTACTATTTCTAGCAGTTATTATTTACAAACAAGGAAAACGTCAATTGTAAAGTAGGTAATCCGAAGGTGAATGAAAGAAATTGTTGAATCTATTGTGGTTTTACGGTTCGTTATACATACATTCCTAATTTACATATTTGTGTAAATCAAAAGTTGATGTTCTTACGTAGAATGAAACGCAAATTTCACCACAGATTGCTGAAAATAGCATTGAATCAAGCGAAACAAACACGTTAATTGTGACAGTTGGTTCCTTACGTGTGGCATCCTTGTGTTTCGATTTTTACTGTCAGTTTGACACTTCTGACATATGTTTACTGACCAATTTCATTGTAAAAGTCAAACCACGTGTGGTGGTGTGTTTTTGAAAATTCTTATGATTTAAAAATAAAATATGGGGAAATTCAGGTCTAAACTCAAAGGAACATCTAAGGGGAAAAGATGGCAAAAAGGACAATCCTCAAATTCGAACCCGAAGATCCAAAAATACAGAGAAATTGCGAAATCACGGTTTTTCCAGGAGAACTTAGGTTTGTTATTTTATTTTGGCTATTTTACTCACATTACTCATCATACAAATTAACTAACATCCCAATTAAATTCTCTATATCATGAACTCTATAAAACCTTTACCATTTAACACTAAACATTACTAAACACATACAAACTCATATCTTTACCCATCTATACAATACCACTTTCAATTCTCAAAATTCTCAGGAAGCACCGGCCTCACGCAGCAAGCGGTGTTGAAACATGATGCTATGATGACCTACGGCCATAACAAGCAGAAGACCGAGTCCGTCAATGATGAGATTGCTAAGGAATTTGAGAATATGTCAGTCAAGTCAGGGGAAGAAGGATCAGACTCTGAATATAGCGGTAGCATGAGATCTGGGACTTACAAGACGTTCCAGACGTTTGCGTCCGACTGGAGTCAGTGCTCTAATATTAGTTTTAGCAAGTGAGTATGTTACTTTTTCTTTATTGGTTTATTTAACTGGATATTACATTTGTGTTAGATGTTAATAAAAAATAATTTAAAAATAAAGTAACTTTAAGTAAATTCTTCTAGAAAAAAAACTTGAGAGGTGTCAAGGGACACCCGGATGGAACGAAGTTTATTTATTATCAACAAAAATAATTGTCGTGGCACCACACTGTTCAATGCGAAATAGAAAGACGAAACAAAAATATCTAGCTTGCTTTATATAACAGAGAGAGAGAGACAGACAGAGAAACATGCGCACCACATGTTTCTCTGTCTGTGTCTCTCTGGCGTGCGCAAGTTTCTCTGTCTGTCTCTCTCCCGCATGTTTCTCTGTCTGTCTCTCTCTGGCGTGCGCAAGTTTTTCTGTCTGTCCCTCTCTGGCCTAAAAAGTGTCGTTACCTTGTTTTCCATCTAGCCCCCTTTCGCAACGCGCAATAAGGAACTTCGTTACAATAAACACAGTTACTTGTAGCAATAATAGCTAAAAAGTGTTTTTTTTGTCAGGATAAACATATTTTTATGATTGATGGATGTTTAATTGATAAATTATTGTAATTGATGTATTGTGCATACATTTTATTTTTTATAAAATATTTGTATTATACATATTTTATACATATAAGATCTGTGTTTAGTAGTATTTCCAGTGTACAGGCCGCATGTGGTCTGTGGTCTGTATACATCAATTTAAGTTTGATACACCCTATTATCTGGCCAATCAATATATTTTTTTTTATGACATGTCATGTTAACTTCAGTACAGTACTTCCTGCTCACTGTGCTGATATTTTCAGTGAGATGAGAGGCCTTTGCCCAGCAGTGGGACATTACTTTACTTACTAGATGTTAGCTTACTTGCAAGAAAAATAATCTTTATTTGACATCCTTACAGATTACTCAACAGATTTGACTCCAACAATGCATTGCATAAGGAAATGTTGGCGGTCCTCGCTGCTGTGACTGAGGTGATCAAAGAACAGGGGGGAAGCGAAACCACTACTGAATACTTTGCGGCTTTGGTAAGTATCTGATAACTATATTTTTTCACTAACTAATTGACTTGATATATTTGACATTCTAGTTTTAGCCAATTGTAAATAAATAAATAAATAAATAAAAATAAACAGGGTTGGACACTAACCTACTTTTATCATATTACAGATGGAAACGCTAAAAGCATCGGAACTCGAAGAAAACCTAGTAGCAACCCTGACCCTCCTCTCCATGGGAATCAAGGCCGTTTCCGAAGGGGTACTCCGAAGACAATTCTCTGAATGCTCCTCAGTATTCACGGAGATTCTTGAGAAAAACGCTAATAGTGAAAATGGCGCGTTGTTAAGGAGTGCTTTAGGCTGTTTGTCTGTGTTGTTGAGAGCACAAGAGTATGCGTTGTGGGGAGATTCTTATACAATGAAAGTGTTTGATTCGGTACTCGCTTTTGCGTTGCATTCTAAGCCGAAGGTGAGTTGAAATTGTTTATTTTTGATTATTTTCTAAGCTGATATTTTATCTGAATAAATATTCAGTTCACGCAAAGTAAAAACGAATCGTTCCCGAACGAGCGTGTGCGCGAGCGGTAGTGCTTTCGTGTACCATACAAATCCTACAACTATTATAAATGTGCAAGTTTGTGAGCATGTGTGTTTTTATGTATACTCTATTTCTTTTGGATTGGCACAAAATGTGGACCAATGTCGTAAATTTTCCAGCCTAAGACGATTGCTCCTGAAGAGGAAAAAGGTTTAGTAATTTTATTTCATTTTTACCCTATCTCTAAACCTTTTTCCTCTTCAGAAGCAATCGTCTTCGGCTGGAAAATTGACGACATTTAACCACATTTTGTGCCAATCGAAAATAAATAGATTATATGTTTGTTACTCTTTCACGAAAAAACTATTGGACGGATTTGGATGAAACTTTACAGTAATATAGATTATTTATCAGAATAACACATGGGATACATTTTATCTCGACATTTCCGCGGAATTTGGTACAACGCGGGTAACACCGCGGGGCGCGGCTATATGAATATGAAGTTAAAACGCCGTTCTATTTATCTTTTAGAGTCCTCTTTGGTGTCGAATATTATAGTTATAGTAAATGGTAATATACGAGTACTATAAATAGATACTATATACTATATTTACTAGATACTATACGAGTAGTATTGACCATTTATAATTCATTAAAATGTTTACAAATCATTTTATATTCATATTGCTTTCTGTTGTTTGAAGGTACGCAAAGCGGCGCAACATGCAGTCACATCTATACTAAGAGGCAGTTGTTTTATGATATCGACGCCCGAACAGAAAACTAGGGTAAGATTATTTTTTGCACACCCTAAAACTTCAGAAACGATTAGTATTATACGCGCTGATCGCATTTGTGTTGAAATCCCGAATACGAAGCGCGAACCCGGCGTTCAATTCCCAGGTCGAGGGAAGTATATTTCAAACGTGTTACATATTTTATCACAGATCAACATCACACTGTACTGACATGACAAGCCCGTTGGCACAGTGGCAGTGAGAGCGCTTACGGTGTCGGGGGTTGCGGGTTCGATTCCCGCCCGGAGTCAACAATATGTGCAGACATAATTGTTGGCGACGACGTCTGGGTGTCAATTATAATATTCTTATAAAGTATTTGTGTATGTATATGTAGTAGTATCAGTGAGTTAGATTCCATAATACAAGCTTAGAGCTTACTTTGGGTCTAATAAACCGTGTGTGAATTTGTCCGGGTATATCTTCAATGCGATGAGAGGTCTTTATTGATTACAGGCTAACTTACTTATTAACAAGGATTCTCAATTTTTTACAGGCCCCGAAACTGCACCCAGCTTCAAACCGCGTAGCCGAATACTGTATCTCTCAGATAAAGGCCGAAGCCCTCCTATCAGGACACAGGACGGTGTTACACACACTCACGATGTTGAGAGATGTGCTGTGTGTGTTCAGTAAGGAGTATATTAAGGTTGGTGGCATTTTGGCATATTTTCTTTAATAAATGGCGCTAGGATGTTAATAAGATCACGGTATTGCTGTTTTTGAAGTTGGGCTCATTTTTTTTTGGATAGGATCATTATTTTATTGTAGACTAGTTTTTCCCCACGGTATTGCCTACAGAATATTCGGTACTTTCGATATTAATCCTAATTGGTCGTTGCCCCTATTGATTGTATTTACAGGATGTAATTTTTTATATTTTACTGAGTTCGAATTTAAATAACAGGGTATGATGAAAAATGAAGTTATAAAATATTTCTTTTTAATAATTTTCCCTTTAAAAATCATTTGTAATAGTTAAGTTAACTGGTTGAGCATTCTGCCAGTTTAGTTCTTCCAGGAACTTGACGAGACCTTGTCGTTGCCGGCCCATACCATATTAATATTTGAAACACGTGTAACATGCCCGCAGTCCACCTGCGAGTCCATCCTGTCGCTGATGGCGCACAACAGCGTGTACATCAAGACGTGCTGCCTGCACACGCTGCACGCGCTGCTGGCGGCGCCGGCGCGCGACTCCAACCTGCCGGCCAGTGTCGCGTGCGGCGTGGCGCGGGCCTTGGTGGCGGCCCGGCCCTCCGCCGGCGACCAGCACCAAGTGCTGGCCTGGGCCGCGGTCATGGGCCAGGCGTACGGATGTGTGGCTAAGTAGGTTTTACTACTATTATGAATTAATCAATTAATAAATAAACAGCCTCCGTGGTCTTGTGGTTTGAGCGCTCGGCTCACGATCCGGAGGTTCCGGGTTCGATTTCCGGTGGGGACAATAGCTCACAAAAATCTCTTTGTGGGACTGCACGGGCACGTTAAGGCGTCGGTCCCGGTTACTTTCTACGGATAGTGGTCGTTACATGAGCCATGTCAGAGGCCTTTGTCGGCTTAATAACTCTGACACCAGGATTGGTCAGAAGAAGAATTAATTTGTTGGTTTAAAAGTATGTAAGTCCCAGTTGCATGGCAAACCCTGCAGGGCAAGACCATTGTCACAGTGGCAGTGAGAGCGCTTACTGTGTCGAGTTGCGAGTTCGATTCAACGGAGTCAACAATATGTGAAGACATAGTTGTTGACGACGTCTGGGTGTCAATTATATATTCTTACTAGCAGCGCCCCGTGGTTTTACCCGCGTTGTACCCGTCCCCGTGGGAATTTCGGGAATTTTTATACTTATAAACCTTCCTCTTGAATCACTCTACCTATTACAAAAAACCCCATCAAAATCCGTTGCGTAATTTTAAAGATTTAAGCATACAGACAAACAAACAGACAAAAGTAGCGACTTTGTTTTATACTATGTAGTGATAAAGTATTTGTGTATGTTTATGCAGTATTATCAGTTAGTTAGATTCCATAACACAAGCTCAGAGCTTACTTTGGATCTAATTAACCGTGTGTGAATTTGTCCGGATATATTATATATTATACTAGCTGCGCCCCGCGGTTTCACCCGCGTTGTACCCGTTCCCGCGGGAATTTCGGGATGAAAAATAGACGTTGGCCGATTCTCAGACCTACTCAATATGCTCACAAAATTTCATGAGAATCGGTCGAGCCGTTTCGGAGGAGTACGCGAACGAACACTGTGACATGAGAATTTTATATATAAGATTATTATATAAGTGAAGACATATCTCTTTGTCAAGCCCGTTGGCACAGTGGCAGTGAGAGATGTAAAGTGTATTTTCTTTTATATTACAGCCTGGATATCAACCTCTGCGTGCCCAACTTGCCGTTGTTTGTCAATATATGTGTTTCTGAACTCTGGCTGTCTGACCTGCCTGATATCAATACAGCATCTACCAACGCTTTGAAGGTAAATCGAACTCTATTGTATAGTGAATAAAGATTTGAATCGTGTCTGAGGAAGCTACTTCTCGAGTTGAGATGATTTTCAATGTTATTGGTATGGTTCAGTTTGGTTTAAGCTTTGCCTATTTAGAATGCGTTTCCATAGAAACGGAGTGGTGCTTAATAGGGTATTTGACTGATATTAAAAGTGTACAATTTGAGAGATTAATTTAGTAAATAACTAAAATTATGATCAAAACTGAAATCAGAATCAAAATCAGATTCTCGGAGTCAACAATATGTGGAGACACAGTTCTTGGCGACGACGTCTGAAAATTAAAGGTTATTGGCTACTTTGCATCCCGGAATTCCCACGGGAACGGGCACAACGCGTGTATAACCGCCGGGACCCGTTTGTCCTACTAATATTATAAATGCGAAAGTTTGTGAGGATGTATGTATGTTTGTTACTCATTCACGAAAAAACTACTGGACGGGTTGGGACGAAATTTTACAGTAATATAGGTTATACATAAGAATGACACATGGGATACATTCTATCCCGAAATTCCCGCGGAAACGGGTATAATGCGGGTAACACTGCAGGGCGTGGCTAGTAATGAATAAAGCTACTTCTACTTCATCGAGTGGATGGTCAACCTGACCAATCCTGGTGTCAGAGTTATTGACCCGCCAAAGGCCTCTGACATGGCTCAAGTAACGACTACTATCCGTAGAGAGTAACCGGGACCGTCGGCTTAACGTGCCCTCCGAAGCACGGAATCATCTTACTTTTCGGGCAATCAGGTGATTCAGCCTGCAATGCCCTAACCAAACTGAGGACAGTCTCAAAAAGAGATTTTTGTAAGACATTGTCCCCACCGGGAATCGAACCCGGAACCTCCGGATCGTGAGCCGAGCGCTCAAACCGCAAGACCACGAAGGCTGCTAAATAAAGCTACTAGAGAGCCGATTTTAGATTAGAGAGCTGGATTATTAATCAATTTTTGTTTACAGATAATCCTAATGGACTGTGTGAAACCAGCTATCGAATCGGACGACACACTCCTAAAGCACAAAGCACACATTGAGAATGTGTTCAAGACCATCGGCACAGGGTTGGACAATCCCTTTAACCAGGCGATTAGACACGTTATTATGGCAATTGCTGTGTGTTTTGAGGTAAGCAAAGACAAGTATTTATAGTACATTTATTATGCTTTGGCAATTCATGTAAACAAACCTTTGATATTACGAAATTCACGTATTTATCTAAAACTACACACGTTTCGATCAATATCAATAGTTTGCCACACACTATACACTTTTTCCTCAGTTCTAAACACGGAATTCATGAATTTTATTAACTTAACATCATATTTTTAACAAGAAGAAAAAAATATAGTTTCAAGTATTGATGGAAATTTTTGTGGCCCATTATAGTTGATCACTTTTGCAATGCTAGAATTTCGGTATGTCATATCCTACTAATATTATAAATGCGAAAGTTTCAGAGGAGTATGGTAACTAACATTGTGACACGAGAATTTTATTTATAAGAAGATAGAACCTGTAGAATATATTCTATGGGAGTCCATTACTAGACAAATTCAACTAACATGAACATTCCCATTACAGATAGCAAACGAGCGAGTAGCCAATTTACTAGCACCGCTACTAAGGAAGCTGAACGACCGGAAAGAAAGCCATAACTTTACGAATAACAAAGAATTTGAACATGCTGTGGGGTGCGCGATCAAATCTCTAGGCCCAGCATTTGTACTCAAAATACTACCCTTAAGAGATACACCAGAGAGTATAAATCTAGATCGAAGTTGGCTATTGCCCGTATTAAGAGAAAAAATACAAAATTCTCAGTTAAAATTCTTCGCTACAGACATTTTGGATATGGCAACATTTTGCCGAAAGAATTCGAGGGAATTACAAGAAAAAAAGGACATACCCGGATCACATACTTACGAGTTACTCTGCAATCAATTGTGGGCGTTATTCCCTAGCTTCTGCAACAATCCAACTGACATTAAAGACAATTTCAAATCCATAGCCCGAGTTCTGGGTAATGTTTTAAAAGATAACCCCGAATTTAGACTCTCTGTCATGCAAGGAATAAGGAAGCTTATCGCTTGTGCGAGTGAGAATGAGGAAGATAGAGTTGAATTGGGCAGATTCGCTAAGAATTATTTGCCTATATTGTTGAATGTTTATATGTCGCCGGCAAAAGGAAGTAGCGCGGAGGGACAGAGACTGGCTGCTTTGGAAACTATACAGGTTTGTGTCGTGTTATGTGTATGTTGCAGTTAGACAAAAAAATTGAGAGGTGTCAAGGGACACCCGGATGGAACGAAGTTTATTTATTATCAACAAAAATAATCGTCGCGACACCACACTGTTCAATGCGAAATAGAAAGACGAAACGAACATATCTGGCTTGCTTTCTGAGAGAGAGAGAGAGACAGACAGAGAAACATGCGCACGCCAGAGAGAGACAGACAGAGAAACATCGGCGTGCGCATGTTTCTCTGTCTGTCTCTCTCTAACGCAAAAAGTGTCGTTACAACTTTTCTGTCTAGCCCCCTTTCGCAACGCGCGATAAGGAACTTCGTTTCAGTATCAGCCTAGTCTTAGACATAGTAGTCTATGACTATCATAGACCATGTCGGAGGCCTTTAGGCGGTCTAAAAACTCCGACAGCAGGGTTGGCTACTGACCTACTCGAAATGAAAAGAAATGAGCATAGTCTTTTTCAAACGTTCGTTAGGGTTCTGTACTCAAAGGGTAAAAACGGGACCCTATTACTGAGACTTCGCTGTCCGTCCGTCTGTCACCAGGCTGTATCTCAAGAACGGTGATAGCTAGACAGTTGAAATTTTCACAGATGATGTATTTCTATTGCCGCTATAACAACAAATACTAAAAATAGAAATTGAATACAACAAACGTGATTTTTTGCCGATTTTTAAAGTACGGAACCCTCCGTGATCGAGTCCGACCACTGACCTCTAGTAAATGGACTGGCTGCAGTCATAATAATGTTCTGCCTATTTGAGTGTCGCCATTTTGGCGCTGTAGGCAGATACGAATTTCCATGGAACTAAAATTAGTGATGTTCTTAAGTCGACTGTGGTTATGTTAAATATATCGATGATTATAAATGTACCTTGTCTAATTAACTTCCGATTTTGAGAACATTATTAAACTATAGACATTTTATTAAACACAAATGTTAGGGAACACTACCGTAACTCTAAAAATTTGCCAAAAAAAAAACTGTTTTGTCAAAATGGGGTAAGCTTATTATTATTATGGTATTTTTATACAATGTATATCTCTCCCAAGGGTGGTTATGTAGAGAGCACGGGCCGAAGCCAAGTGCCATAATTATAAATTGAGAAACTTGCGGACAAGTCTGCAAGTATTGAGGATGACGGCTTTTTGTCATAGTTTATATACATTGGGGTTCATATTGAGTGTTTCTAGGCTGCTGTGTAGGGTCTTGGGTATGACGCCTGTGCTGGAGATAACAATAGGGATGGTGCGGACTTGATTTACCTGCCATTGTGTTTTTATTTCTATTGCTAGGTCTACATATTTTGCTATTTTTTATTTATGTGTGGTTTGCAGGTTATGTGTATTGCAAACTGCTATGTCTATTAATATTATTAATTAGCCATAAATGTCCCACTGCAGGGCAAAGGCCTCCCTACCCTCTTTCCACTGATCTCTATCCTGAGCTATTGTGGGCCAGTTATGTTGGCGGGACGAACTAGACCAACACAATAATAACTGGGTAGCTTAGACAAAATAAAAAACAAAAATACTTTGACATTTTTATTGAAAAAATATATTAATTGGAACAGAGATAATCTGTTTTCTTCGGGGTCCAGTTTAAGGCATTCATATTTTGTAACCACACGTTTCTTAGCGTCAACTCGGAAGGAAATCTGCAAAAATATAATTGATAACTTATACATAACATAACATATACTTATTACTGAGCTTATACTAAGTACTAAGTAAGTCAACTTTTAGTATTGAATATCGACATTTTATCGATAAGAATTTATCAATCCCTAGTGCATAAACAATAACATAAATAAAACTAATTTTTACACCAATTCTCACGAAATTCATCATTATATCATCATTATTTTGTTAAGATATCATTGCAAACAATTTTCAGATAGTAATCAATGCTATAAACACAATTTCAAGACAAATTTGCATAAAAACAACAATAAAATACACGTACCTGTGAAATGACGTTTTACTCCCTTTTCGGTAGCGAGCTTTACAAAACACACATTTTATCATCTTTATTTAGCTCAACTTTCACAATTAAATATGAAATCTCAATTAAATACCACGAAATAAAATTATATTACACAAAAAACTCGCCGTCGCCGCTGTTACAATCTCATACAGGGGCCATTTGCTTGCAGTGTACGTCAAAATTAGTTCTCGGGAAACTCGTAGGGGCGCTTCAAATTGCCACCACACCTTAGCTGTCATTTGTATGGTGCAGCCAGTCCATATAGTACAGGTCAGTGAGTCCGACTCGCACTTGGCCGGTTTTTACACATTATTAAGGTTATTTTAGTGTAGGGCCACATCTGCCGAACGTACGGCGCCGAACCTTCCGCTCTATGACACATCAGTCGAAATTACGCCGCGTACTGATGTGTCATAGATAACTTGAAATACACTACGAGCGTATTCAGCGGAAGGTTCGGCGCCGTACGTTCCGCAGATGTGGCCCTACACTTAGTAAGTAAAAATACTTACTTTGAATTCCCGACGTTCCGAGTGGATTGCACGCTTGGTCGCGGGCACTCAAGTGTTTTGTAATAAGTTCATCACATTTTGTTGTTCACTGTACAATGTCGGTGAAACTATAGTACCTATTAATAAATCTTAGGTAATGTTACCAAGTGAATGATACATTAACAATTTACAGGTATACCTAACAATTACTGACCAAAACTTAAAAGAAGAACTATACAAAAATGCTCTCCAACAACTCGAAGCGTCCAAAGACAACAGATTCCAAAGAGAATCCATTCTAGACGTTATCCGTCTACTCGTCTTATACCAGACCAGCGACAACATATCTATACTCTTTGACTCATGGGTGTATCCGTTAAGCGAAACTGTTATAGAAGACCCGCGCAAATTCAAAAAGGCAAAAAGAGATAGAACTAATACAAATTCGGAAATGGAACAGGATGGAACAGAAAAAACGGCCGAAAAAAGTCTTAAGTACAAGGAGAAGGTTAGAATGTTAGAAATGGAACATAAGAAAGCATATAGAATATTGGAAGAGATATTTAAAAGTGGAGAGGAGAATTGTAAGGAGTTTTTGAAGAGCAACGGTAAGAGATTGAAGAAGATGCTGATGGCTTCTTTGAATAAGGCCGCTGATAGTAGCAAAGCTGCTAGGCTGAGGTAAGTTAGGAATCGTCGAAATTGGTCTAATAATAATAGGAAATATGATTTTTATGAATCATAGTTAAATAATAAATTTCTTTATTTCCAATAATAGACATTTTACACTACTCTTATTAGTTTTCTTAATAATTACAAGGAGTTTTAAACAAGAATTTAACTATTTTAATGAGATTGGAGCCCCTGTTGCCTAAACTAGGATAACCTGTACTATAGGACATAATTACCTTTAAATCACCTTTTAAACTGTAAATAACAACGGCTCGTAAGGAGGGTCTAACCACAAAAGCTATGCTAGTTTTGATGCTAGTCCGATTTCGATGCAGTTTTCTTAATTTGAAAGCCAGTTTCCTTGCGGTGGTAGCTATGTATGTTTAGTCAAAATCAGTTTTATAAAATATATTTTTTATACAACATTGGTTCCAAAAACGTAACCCTGCCTTCGCCTTAGTCGGGTAAAACACAGCTAATCAAATTCCAACCTTATTTCCAGGTGTATAGAACATCTAATAACGTCTATTCCCAACCTGAGCCCTGATAGTAAATTACTGAAGAGTGCAGTGGCCGAGTCTGTTATTTGTACGAAGGATATTAATGCTAAATGTCGACAGTGTGCGTTTAATGTTATTAATACTGTGGGGAATGTCCTCAAAGATAGAGAAGGGGGTAAGTTTCATTTATAGTTGAATACCCGCTCCCCGCGGTGTACCCGTTCCCGCGGGAATTTCTGGATAAAATATATCCCATGTGTTATTCTGATGTATAAACTATATTACTGTAAAGTTTAATCCAAATCCGTCAAGTAGTTTTTTCGTGGGAGTAACAAACATACTCGTATATACACACATCATCACAAATTTTCGCATTTATAATATTAGTAGAATCTATTTTTGAATATTTCAAATTATTTTCCCATTATATTCCCACAGGAATGGAAGCATACGTAACTCTGTTGTCTTCCGGACTGACCGCGCCTCTGCCGCGCGTAGTGAGCGCGACGCTACGCGCTATAGCGTCGGCGTTGTTCAACCACAGCGAAGAGATGGGGCTCGTTATAGTACAGGCGTTGATGGAGACAGTCGCCCAGTTTATGAAGAGCGAGAACAGGGAGATTGTGGCCGCGAGCATGAGTTTTTTGAAGGTAGGTGCTGTAGAGATTCATACTGTTGTATAGGGATCCAATTAGACTCGAGCCCAACAACAGCCCGTTGGCACAGTGGCAGTGAGAGCGCTTACTGTGTCGGGGGTTGCGGGTGCAATTCAACAGGAGTCAACAATATGTGCAGACATAGTTATTGGTGACGACGTCTGTATCAATTATAAAAAAAATGTATGTACGCGCGCATGTAGTGTGTGCGTCTGTGTGTGCGCGCCCAAGTGCGTGTGTGTATGCACGCGCGCATATATGTAGTGTGTGTGTGTGTGTGTGTGTGTTTGCGCGCGCTCAAGTACGTGTGTGAATGTGTCAGTGGCATCGTAGCTCTTGAAGAAATGAACCGATTTTATTTATTTTTGACTTTGTAAAGGTTTCACAGGTTATGAAAAGATTGAGAAACGTGGTGAAGTTTATTATTTTAGTTAATTTAACGTTATTTTTCCATTTAAAACAGGTATACGCTAAAGTCCTCCCAACTGACGTCCTCTCAGGCAGTCTGCCTTTGATCTTCACCACCATCTCTGCTATGAAAGACGACTGCAGACGACATTCCCGTCTCGAAATAGGCTACTTATTAAACCGTATGATCAGGAAATATGGCTCGGACACTGTTGAGAAGTTGGTACCTCATACTGATGAGGTGATGTTGAGGAGATTGAGGAATTTGAGGAAATTGGAGAACAGGAAGAAACGGCAGCGGGCTGGAC
This sequence comes from Cyclophora albipunctata, assembly GCA_963082685.1. Lineage (NCBI taxonomy): Eukaryota > Metazoa > Arthropoda > Insecta > Lepidoptera > Geometridae > Cyclophora > Cyclophora albipunctata. The sequence goes on from OY720133.1 coordinate 6,735,987, forward strand.
ATGAGTGAGTTTGTTTATTTATTTTATGACCCTTGCAGCCTCCTCTCTTCCTCACTGTACTGATATCTTCAGTGTGATGAGATACCTTTGACCAGATATGGGATACAGCAGGCTTATAGTACTTTACTTATTTTTACTTTAGACTAGCAGCGCCCCGCGGTGTGACTTGTTTTGTTCTCATTACTGAGTAGCTCTCGTGGCGTAGTTTGACTGAGCGATGTTAGCTCATTGCGATTGTTAAGCAACGTGCAGCTCGACCCCTACTTGGATGGGTGGCCGATAGTCGCATTACTATCTGAGCGCTACCGTGCTTCGGAGGGCACGTTAAACTGACGGTCCTAGTTGTTATGTCGGAGGCCTTCAGGCGGTCTAAAAACTCCGACACCAGGGTTGGTCATTAACCTACACGAACTTACTTCCTACTAATATTATAAACTAGCAGCGCCCCGCGGTTTTACCCGCGTTGTACCCGTTCCCGTGGGAATTTCGGGAATTTTTATATACATATAAACCTTCCTCTTGAATCACTCTACCTATTACAAAAAACCGCATCAAAATCCGTTGCGTAATTTTAAAGATTTAAGCATACAGACAGACAAACAGACAAAAGTAGCGACTTTGTTTTATACTATGTAGTGATTGATGCGAAAGTTTGTGAGGATGGAGGTATGGATGTATGTTTGTTGCTCTTTCACGCGAAAACTACTGAACGGATTTGGATGAAACTTTACAGTAATATAGGTTAAACATCAGAATAAAACATGGGACACATTTTATCCCGAAATTCCCACAGGAATGGACACAACGCGGGTAAAACCGCGGGGCGCTGCTAGTACTTTATAAAGCTGAAGAGTTTTATTTTTTGTTTGTTTGTTTGTTGCACGGTATAATCTCGGTAACAATGATTACGACATCCTCCTCACTGTACTGATATCTTCAGTGACATAACATACCTTAATATATTTTACACTTTCTATCACAGTGACCAAGATTCAGATTCCGACACCGAACAAGTGAGAGGCGCGTCTAAAACTCTAGAAGATATACTCAAAGATTCTGACTCTGAGATGGAATTCTTGGACGAAGAAGAGAAGAGACCGAAGCAGAAGAATAGAGTGAAGAAGAGTCAAGCTTGGATACAGGACGATCCGGACAATATTGTGGATTTGGCTGACGTGTCGGCTGCGAGGAAGATTACAGGTAGATTACAATAATCTTACTAATCGCCTACCGCTGATAACTTGTATTAACTTGTTATGGCAGTGCCGACTTCTCTGCAATAACCCATTTCCAGTCCATCCAACCACTTCATTTGAGCCATGTCAGAGGCCCTTTGGCGGCTCAATAACTCTGACACCAGGATTAGTCAGGTTGACCATCCACTCGATGAAGAAGAAGATTTCCATAGTCCAGTCTTTTTCTTTCATTTTTACATATTGTAGTATATGTCCGGTGGAAAATCACCTTAAAACATCATTTTTGTCCATAGCAACTGACCCGACGCACAAACAGCGTCAAACCGAGGTCAAATCAAAGAAGAAAGATGGCGGCTTCAAGACCGCGGCTGACGGCCGACTGATCATATCGGATCTGTTGGGAGACGACGACGATGACGACGAGCCCAGGCCCAGTGGAGACGTGGACACGGACACTGATGACACCGGTGAGTAGACCGCCGGAAGACCATTAATAGACCGCTATATAGAAGTTATCAATTAGCAGTAGATCATAAAAAGACCAATACTGGTAAGTAGACCACGAAAAGACCACTAAGAAACTCCTACAGAACTTTGCGGTTTAAAAAGAAAAACTTCAACGCCTTAAGTATACTGTGAAAAGACTATCAATAGATCGCTATAGAACTTTAAAAAGATGGCGTCGTCAAGACCATAGCCAACAGTAGACCGATCTGGTAAGTTGACCTTGAAAAGACCATCAAAAGACCGCCACAGAAAGTAGTACTGGTAAGCAGAGCATGAAAGAATAACTAGTTCTATTCGATTAGTCATTGTTGTATTGAGTAGTCTTATTCAAAAGAAAGCTTCTATACCCCGAAATTCCCACGGGAACGGGAACAACTAGGGCAAACCGCAGGGCGCGGTCAGTTCTGAGATAAAACGATTATTGAGTGGTAACTAGAAACGTTTATTCAATTGTATAAATTGTTACCAGAGAGACAATGAAATAATCTTTACTACACATATCAATACTATATCTAATATCAATACTGCTGTAGCTATATCTGCTATATCTATATCTATATAATACATATCAATACAGCTGTAGAACAAACTATGTCAATATCTTAATCATAGAACTCGTGGCGTAGTTAGTTAGTTCATTGCGATTGTTAAGCAACGTACATCTCGGCTCTTACATGGATGGGTGGTTGATTGATATTTTCTTTGTATAGACATTAAACATCTGTCTTCTGTGACCACGGTTCTTGTAAAGAGGCCAAAACTTCAGATAGGAATCACTACATAGTATAAAATAAAGTCGTCTCTTTTTCGTGTCTGTCACACTGTTTGTCTGTCTGTATGCTTAAATCTTTAAAATTACGCAACGGATTTTGATGCGGTTTTTTGTAATAGGTAGAGTGATTCAAGAGGAAGGTTTTTATGTAAAAAAAAATTCCCGAAATTCCCACGGGAACGGGCACAACGCGGGTAAAACCGCGGGGCGCTGCTAGTGTAAAATAAAAGCGAAGTGTATCCGTAAACGTTTTCAATTCAACACAAAGATTCTTTCAATGTACCTACGATTTAGAAGAACATCACCGGGGCAAGCATATAACTGAAGACATATTTCTACTCTTTACGGGAGATTTTATGTCTCTCTCGCGCGACAAAAATAGGACCCTTGTTGCTGTTTGTAGAAAAAATTGAGAAAAAACTCCCACAGATAATAAAATCATACGCATTTAGTCTTCACTGGAAAATAAAAACGAGTTTTTGACGTTGCATAGGCATGTAGAGAAATTTGTCTTAAAAATAGAGACACAACGAAGAGAAATACTTTGTCTTCAGTTATATGCTACTACTACTACGGCTACTTCCTACGGATAGTAGTCGTCACATGAGCCATGTCAGATGCCTTTGGCGGCTCAATAACTCTGACACCAGGATTGGTCAGGTTGACCATCCATTCGATGAAGAAGTTATATGCTTCCCGGGCAGCAGAGACGAATGGGTAACTTTCCTAGTTAACCACTAACCTATACATCTTACTTACAGACAATGAACAGACAGACAAGCCCTCCAAACTGATAAAGCCGGGCGGTAAACGTCGCTACGACGACATACTCAGTGTAAAAAGCGGCAAGTCTTCGAGGAGTAGAGCTTCCACTGTTACAGTCGGGTCTAAGTACAAGACGGGAGGGAAAGGTATTCATAGGTGAGTAGTGAGAGTGAATAGAGTGAACCTACTAATATTATAAATGCGAAAGTTTGTGAGGATGTATGTATGTATATTTGTTACTCTTTCACGCAAAAACTACTGGACTTTACAGTAATATAGCATATACATCAGAATAACAAATATGATACATTTTATCACTTTACACAGACCCAAACTAAGCAACCAAGAACCCAGAGAAGACCCAAGAATGCTCTAAATCTGTTTACATTGCAAGAATTTTATAGAGTGGGGATAGAATGAGCATTCGCTCGCCTGATGTAGATCGGACATTTTTAACCTCCAGCACTATAAGACCGTTTTGAATAATACATGAAAAACAAACGTGAAAAAAAATATTATATCCCAGAATTCCCTCCGGAACGAGCACAGCACAGGGGAAACCGAACTAAATATTAGGTCTAATTATTTCACGTTTCATGTAAAATAAACAACAATTTTGCAGACCAATCGCCTCAGCGGCGTCTGTGGCCTCCGCTGCTGGTTTCGAGTTCAAATCAAAGAAGGCTAAAGGTGACATCAAGAAGAAGGGGAAACATGACCCTTACGCGTACCTGCCGCTCTCAAGGACAAGTTTGAATAAAAGGTAAATATTCTGAACTAAGTAGGGTGGTCTAGTGGTATGTGCACGCGCCTGCCAAGACTGAGGTCTCGGGTTCTATTCCCAGGTCGAATGAAAACATGTTTCCTACTTTTCAAACATGGCTCGTGTTGGATATCACTAACCTGTATTTGGTAAGCGTGGTGATTAAGCTTAATTCTGCTCACTGTACTGATATCTTCAGTGAGATGAGAGGCCTTTGCCCAGCAGTGGGACATTACAGGCTAATACTCAACTTAAACGTATTTTTGTTACAGGAAAAAAGCTGTTAACTCGATACAATTCAAAGGAATCGTCAAATCAAAAACTAAGAATGTTAAAGTTAATAAAAGGAAATAAAACTTGAACTTAGTTACTAAAAAATATATCATCGAAAAGCTTATATTTAATTCTATCAGAATAACTTTTTGTTCTTCATCGAGTGGATGGTCAACCTGACCAATCCTGGTGTCAGAGTTATTGAGCCGCCAAAGGCCTCTGACATGGCTCATGTAACGACTACTATCCGTAGAATGTAACAGGGACCGACGGCTTAACGTGCCCTCCGAAGCACGGAATCATCTTACATAACTACAACTCCATAGAACTATGTAATCCTATTATTATAAATACGAAAGTTTGTGAAGAACAGAACAGAAGTATGTAAATATGTTTGCTACTCTTGCACGAAAAAAATACTGGACGGATTTGTATGAAACTTAACAGTTATAGGTCATACATCAGAATAACACATGGGATATATTTTATCCCGAAATTCCCGCGGGAGCGGTTTCGACCAGGCGCGGCTAGTTATATTTATAACATCTAAGTATAAAGTTTACTGAGACACATCTACTGAGTAAAGATCTATTCGAAAAATGATTTGATCAGATATTTATTCGTTTCTATAAAATTGATCAAATGTGTATTTGTTTTGAGCAAATTGTTCGATGAAATCTAGTTAATATTCTTTAATTTGGTAATTTGATCAAAACGAATGTAAATTTAGATCAAAGAACTCTGAAGTTTCAGCGAACACTGGTCATTTTGAATTTATACTACGTTTACGGGTACACTTCGCTTTTATTTTACACTAGCAGCGCCCCGCGGTTTTACCCGCGTTGTGCCCGTTCCCGTGGCAATTTCGGGATTTTTTTTACATAAAAACCTTCCTCTTGAATCACTCTACCTATTACAAAAAACCGCATCAAAGATTTAAGCAAAGATTTAAGCATACAGACAGACAAACAGACAGACACGAAAAAGAGACGACTTTATTTTATACTATGTAGTGATTTTTATCCGACGTTTTGGCCCTTTACAGGAACCGTGGCCACAGAAGACTGAGCTGGCTATAAACGCAAACAAGTGTATCCCGCTTGGTGGTCAACTGGGCCCGCATAGCACTGAGCCCGCAGGTTCAGTTACCCACTCCGTTTTTTTTCATAGGTGACTCGACCCACACTAATCGGATAACTCGACCCGCGGGTTCAGACGACTACTATTTACCGATAAGGGCCTGCTCAGCCCACAGGTTCAGTCGATGTCAAGTATATTGTATTTAATTTTTTTTTTAAATAACCCTAACCTACCGAATAGTAACTACGCCCGCGGGCTGAATTGACCCTTGGGTCGAGTCGCCCATAAAGAAAAAAGACGTGTGGCACTCGGGGACTGCCGCGGTAAAGCTATTGCATAGTTATTTTTTGTATCACTAGATGGCGTTAGTGGGGAGCGTGAGGTTTTTTCACGTGAGGTTTTTTCATTACGGAATTTCTGGATTCGGTCCCCGCGCTCAAGGCCCGCGATAGAAGCTATGCAATAGCTTAAAAAAAATGGTCAACTTAGCCCGTGGGCTCAGTGCTCTGCGGGCCCAGTTGACCAGCAAGGTGTGTCCGTAAACATAGTTTCAATACAAAATGAAGAACCATTTTTCTTGAATTTAAAGTGACTTTCATAATTTCTTTCAATAAAGGACGTTGTATTACTGTCCCAAGATATTGTAATGGAGTTTTAACACTTTACTCGTGTTTCTTCTATTAAAGGCTCTGACTAGTGTTAAATAAATAAATAAATATGTAAAGTTATAAAATAATTGTTGTATTATTTGTGTTTTCCTTAGCTATACATTTAAGATTAGGGCTCTTTCTATTTAAGAGCTTTCAGAAATCCAGCTCCGGGACTAATATAAGCGCTTAAATTACATCTTATACTTCCTTTCGCTACCCACAATCTTCCATGGAGAGAAAGTGCGCCGCAATTAATTGTCCTAAGATGATCAAAACAAAGTTTTGTCTCCGCTTTTTCTTCTCTTTCCATTTCTATATAAAGAAAGGAGATAAAAGATATTGTTCACAGTACGCGAAAAGAAATCCAAGAAAAATCATTTTACTTAGGATAGAAGATATATACATAGAAGTTTCTTACTCTTTCACGCAAAAACTACTGAACGGATTTTGATAATAGGCAGAGATTGGGACCGGATTAAGAGCTTTAAGGGGCCTATCTGATCAAGGGCTATCCGGTAGATAGTATGCAGAATTATTTCTCCTGATATTCTTCGCATGAATAGGAAATAACTTTAAATCAAAAATTCAATTACAAAATAGGTTTTTATGAGAGCTAACTACTTTTTTACGAAATCAGTTAAAACGCATAAGCATACCGTTTCAAATGCCGAAAGAAAGAAGAAGACAAACAAAAACAGCTGAAATAAGAAACTCCTTCGGTTTTTGAAATGTCTTAACAAGCATGAAACAAAACCCATATAAGTGTTTAATTATGGTGTAATTTGATACATACATAGGTTACAGCCATGGACTTCGATTTCGGGTATATGGGGTATGGATGAAGGAAGTCGTTAAGAGTTGGACCTGCGTCGGCGCAAGTTAAAAGGTATAAGGAATGGAAAAAGTATGAATTGTGACCAAAAACTTTAATATCCTACTAATATTATACTTGCGAAAGTTTGTAATATGGATGGATGTTTGTTACTCTTTCACGTAAAAACAACTGAATGGATTTTAATGAAACTTTACAATCATATAGCTTATACAGCAGAATAACACATATGATATAATTTATCCCGAAATTCCCGTGGGAACGGGTAAAACGCGCGCGCGGCTAGTGTACTAATATAATAAAGCTGAAGCGTTTGGCTTTTTGTTTGTTTGAACGCACTAATCTCAGAAACTACCGATTCGATTTGAATAGTTCTTTTTGTAATGGATAGCCACATTCAATGAGAAGATAATGCGATATTTTTATCCCGATATTCCTACGGAAACGAGCACGACGTGGGTAAAACCGCGGGGCGCTGCTAGTTTCATGTTAATTTTTCTTTTAATATGTTGACCTACATATTCAAATTCTGAACTCTGTATTTTACTAAAATACTAACGGGTTTCTTCGCTTCGCCTCCACTGGGAGAGAGAGCCACCCCCTGTTAGGGGTTGAATTTCTTTCTCAGTGCTCAATTACATCATGAAAGAAACCCCAGTACCTTTTTTTCTTGGTACAGTAGTTTCAACTGTGCGTTGATGTTAAAGTCAGTAAGTAAGTTGATTTGCCTTATAGACATGGATATAAAATTCTCGTGTCACGGGGTGCGTAATTGAACTCCTCTGAAACGGCTCGACCGATTCTCATGAAATTTTGTGTGCATATCGGGTAGGCCTGAGAATCGGTCATCTATTTTTCATCCCGAAATTCCCGCGGGAACGGGTACCGTGGTTGAACTCCTCTGAAACGGCTCGACCGATTCTCATGAAATTTTGTGTGCATATCGGGTAGGTCTGAGAATCGGACAACATCTATTTTTCAACCTGAAATTCCCGCGGGAACGGGTACAACGCGGGTGAAACCGCGGGGCGCAGCTAGTATAATATAGATTAGTCCATACAACATTATGGATGGATGAGCATCGTGTGAAACCTGTAATCAAACGTTTTAGTTTATAAATAAGAATTGAAATTCTTACAGGAACAGGTACAATGGTACCTTATACCTATATAAAACTGTTAAACATACATTTATACACATTTCCTATTTTATAATTACACACAATTCTCTACAATTAATTATTTGATAATTGATTATCAAAAAATATTTTGATTTAATTTTTAATTCTTCATCATTCAAATTCAGTCATTTGTTTAACAAAAGTAATTAATTTGTAGGAAGAACCTTTTGCTCATAATCAAAATGAATGACTCTACACCACACAAAACATTAAAGAAAATTACACAGCCCATTGTGTTCCATGAGAATAGTTTCAATGTAAATGTTACGAAATTTTATGGAAAACAAGAAAATATTTTTCCCGCGCCCGCCATATTGTAATCAAAGATGGAGGTACTTCTTCAATTAAAACAAAGTGATTCCGTTATTGAGGTATTTGCCTTTATTTTCAAAGGAGGCGATTCACTATTACGATTATACTTATTTTAAACGTATTTATATTTTTACATGGAAAATTTTCATCACAATAAAACCATAATATTTCTAGGCCATCAGTATTCAATTCAGTATCAACAATGAGTAATGTCATATCGAAAAAATACAACCATTCTGTAATTATCTATGTTTAATTGTTCATTGACACATAACCGATTTATCATATCGGAGAATGATTAAAAAAATCTTATAAATAATATACAAAATAATACAAACATTAGTTCGCTTCTCGACGAAAAAAAATGAGATTTAACATTATCATCATAACATTTAATTCCTTTCGGGAAAATTCGTGATTAATTTACATTATACAATTAGTGAGTCCGATTCGATTCTTTTCAGAAAAATAAATATACAAATTTTGTGAGTACACAACCGGTGATTGCTTAGAGTTGACTCAGCACTTCTCGTCGGCCAACAGAGGGTCGAGCGAGAAGCCGAGCTCGAGCGCCGGCTTGGGCTTGAGCGGCTTGTGAGGCGCCAGCACGTGCCCGTTGAGCGGGCCGTGCCGCGCCTCGAACAACTCGCTCAGGCTCTGCGGCTCCTTGGCGCTGCGACCACTACACGTCACTATCAGTTTGCGGACCTCGGGCTTGTTCGTCTTACTCGCGTTCATATGTACACTTTTAGATAACGACAGCGCGTTCTGACCGTAATAAAAATTGTTCGTGGCGGCGGGCGCCTTGCACTGGGACCGCGAGAGCGAGGACTTGATGTTACTCCGGACGGTGGCGTAGCGCTTGCCCAGCGTCACCGCGCCGGCCGCGTGCGACGCGTTGTAGGTGCAGAGCGCGAGCGGGCGCGGGCACGCCGCGTACCAGCACACGTCCGGCGGCGCGCGCTCCTCCTCCGGCGGCGGCGGCTCGTCGGGCGCCGCCAGCCCGTTGAGCGCGGGCGGCTCGGGCGGCGGCTCGGGCGCCGGCGCCGCGTCGCGCGCCGCGCGGTGCTCGGCCAGCAGCGTGTCGAACGGCTTGGCGCGGCCCTCGACCAGCCGCCGCAGCGACAGCGCGTGCGCCTTGCACGTGAGCGAGCGCGTGCACGGCTTGGGGTTGTCGCCCGCCACCACGCCGCAGTGCTTGTTGGGGTCGTACTCGCGCAGGTTGAACTTGGTCTTGGTCTTGGCGCGCGGGCGCAGCGCGGCGGGCGCGGGCGCGGGCGACGCCAGCGGCGGGCCCAGCTCGGCGTCGGGCAGCGCGTACGGCGGCGCCGGCGCCAGCGGCGTGGGCGCGTACAGCTCCGTCTGCACGCCCTCCGCGCCCGCGCTGAAGTTTATATCGTTTAAATTTCCTATATCCCTAATAATATTTTTCCAGTCAGCAGAGTTTGTGATGTCGTCGGCGGACTGTATGCCCTCCGAGTTCATGATGGCGAAGATGTCATCGGTGAGGTTGTCCCCGAGCGGCAGGTCCTCGGTGTCCTGTATGCTGACGACGGGCAGCTCCCCGCTCTCCACGCACACCTGCACCTCGGCCGACACGGAGGCGCCGGGCTCCTCCAGGTACAGCTCGGGCGGCGGCAGCACCAGCCGCGACAGCGGCGCCGCCGCCGTGTGCACCGGAGACGACTCCAGCTTCACGGGCAGCTCGGTGGGGGACGGGGGCGGAGGCTCTTTTTTATGCCGACTCCGGTTCCGGACTGCGGAGGCGGGGGGCGGGGGCGGGAGGAGCGGCTCGGTGCCCGCGTGAGACTCCACCAAGTGTCTGTAAGCCGCACTACACTTCACGATAACACCACACATGTGACACATAGCAGCGTTCAAATTGTCCATCTGCGGGAAGAGGCCATGCAGGCTCATGCTGTCGTACTTGAGGCGGTGCAGGCCCGAGCGGCGGTAGCGCGCCGCCTTGTAGGGGTGCGCGTCGTGCACGCGCCGCGACACGCTGCCCTTGGCCTCGGCGGGCGCCGGCGCCACGAACGCGGCGTCGTCGTCCCGCCGCGGCGACAGGTGCCCGATCTCGCTTACCCACAGGTCCCACGGCTTCTCCATACACTTCGCGGGACTCACCACCTTCGACGGGAACGGGTACTCGCCGGACATCCTGGACGTTTTCCGACGATCCTTCAGAGGAATCCCTGGCCCTCACGGGAGCCCTGCCATAGCGTAACCGACCTCGCTCCTCAGTTAGGTTATTACCCCATAGCTGCTGCGAGTTCGACGCCCGTCTCGAGCGCCCTCAGGGTCACATCGTAGCGTGGTGTTTACTTCATTATTCACTTGTACAACACTAAAACGTGTTGTGATTGTCGTAGCTTTTATATTTACAGGGACAGATGATCTCTCAGTGACAGCTGATTATGCAGATTGTAAGTTTTTCTCCACCACGGAACTCTTCCATCTGTCGACTATTGTTTTCAATTTTCTTCTGGAGTACTCTTTCATACAAACATGTGTTAATTTACAATTATTTCATTGAATTTTTACTTGTTTCACACAAATAAAATGTCTAAAATTCTGTTTGGTTGGTTGTAATTTACTATAGAAAGCATCAACACTTTTTTGAGTATTTGTAAAGACCGGAATTGTAGTCTATTCCCGGTCTTTTGTGAATGAAGTGAACAATAAAGAACGACATATTCTCTATGCTTTAGCCTAGTGTTGTCTTAACAAAAAAATAAGTTTGACTTTTCGAAATACATCAAAGTCAGGTTTAGCATTGCTGTTACTGCCGAAGCTTTTTCGTAATCAACGTCAAGTTTTGAATTTGACATATTTAACTTGACTGACGGATCAAAAAACTGACATTGACTGATTGATTGGATTTAAATCAATCAAATTTTTTGCCACAATTTACCGTCGTTGTTCACGTAAAAAAATTCTACAAAAAATGTTTTTAAATTAAAAATAAACAAAACAATGCAGTGACCCAATCGACTATGTTCAGCACTCTCTTGCTGCAAAGTTACGTGTCGGAATATTCATGTTACTAAAAAGTTTTGGCAAGTCGGTCATCCTCGGTGTGCCGATAGGTATCACCCTCCTCGACACTATAGGATATGTGGCGAGAGTCGAAGGAATATCTATGCAACCCGTGCTGAATCCTGAAGCCAGGAATACTGACTACGTGTTCCTATCAAGATGGGCGGTCAGAGACTACCACCTGAACCGAGGCGATGTGATCTCACTGGTGTCTCCTAAGGATCCCAACCAGAAGATAATCAAACGGGTTGTAGGACTGGAGGGTGATCTTGTCAACACTTTGGGCTACAAGAATAAGTACGTGAGAGTTCCCGAAGGCCACTGCTGGGTCGAAGGTGATCACACCGGTCATACATTAGACAGCAACACTTTTGGGCCTGTATCGTTAGGTTTAGTCAATGCTAAGGCTCTCTATATTGTCTGGCCTCCCAACAGATGGCAGAATCTCGAAGCCAAACTCCCAGATAACCGAAAGCCTGTCACTTCACCCTCACATTTATCAGAATAGTACAATCTAGTATAATTTATAGCAATATAGCTTGCACATGATTGTTGGTGAACTGAAAATAAAGTGTTCCTCTACTAGTTCTATCTCTACCTGTACCTAGTTATAATTTGTAAGTTACTTCTACTTATCTACCCTCATTCTTGATCTCTAAATAGTTGGTACTTAAAAAATCACTGTAATAAAATATAAACAGCGTAAAACATAAATTAACGTTTAAGTAGGAAATGAAAGTTCCTGTAAGGTTTCTGTTTGATTTCAAAGAAGTTATAGAAAATAGGTGAATAAAAATATTGCAATGTTAATGCTTTGTTTTTTTTAGTAACTGTTTCAAGCTTAATTTAATTTACATTGCAGCTTCCTGTAATTAAATATGTTTCACAAATACTTTATTTTTTATTTTACAATTCTTCTTCTTCTTCATCGAGTGGGTGGTCAACCTGACCAATCCTGGTGTCAGAGTTATTGAGACGCCAAAGGCCTCTGACATGGCTCATTATCTCTCACTTATTTAGCTATTTTTATTGTTATCATTATCACTCACTCATTTTACAATTGAAAGTCAACTAATAGACAAGCATGCAGAAATGGTACAAAGATTACATATTGATACACATAAGGTACAGGGTAGATAGATGACTAATATAAATTACATAAAAACTTGAAGTACTGAATATTGATTTTAATTAACCAAACATGACCACTAAAATATTTTACAATTTGGAGTTATTGAGTGTGACAATCACATTCACAGTTCATGGCATGACCACATAAATGGTATTCATAAAAATTCAGTTTGATTAAAGGTAATGTTACCTACTTTCTATACATGGATTGCAGTAGGATTTGCCCAGCAGTGGGACATTACAGGCGACTTTTACATTACTTTACTAAGGACATTAAGAATTAAGGTGAAAATAAAATAAAAATCAAATAATTTAATCATAAATTATTTAATCTATCACAGTAATAACTATTAATACAAACTTATCGACAAACCAAACTGTAACTCTGAACAATATCAACAACTTTTTCGTAAGATATACCTTTTCTTATAACTTTATAAAATCCTTCTTTCGACAAGTCTATAACAGTGGAGCCGGTCCGACTTTGATCAGACCCTTGGTTCAACAGACCTCCATCAAAGACAGCACCGAGATGCACAAACAGATGTTCAAACTCTTTGACCGACAATGTTGACGGCTCGTTACTAAAATTAGCACTGGTTAAAGCCACTGGCATATTGAAAATATTAGTAACATCATTCATGAATGCATGTTTTGGTATTCTGATACCTATTTTGGTAGTGCTAGGGTTCAAAAATGGGTTGTCTAAATTAACGGTCTTTTCTAGAACAACAGTAACTGGTCCTGGGAGAAGACTTTCAAGTAAACTATTGGGAAGATGATCAGATTGACCCCATTTTCGTACATCCGATATGTGAGTCACACAAATTGCTACGGGCTTAGCAGAATCCCTTCCTTTGATGGAATAAAGCTTTTTTATGGCATCAGGGCAATTGGCACTACAGGCCAAGCCATAGATAGTATCAGTGGGCACAGCTATAACTTGCCCTTTGGACAAATAATCAGCTGCCTTTGATGAAGACAGCTGTTCCGAACATTGAACAACAGGAGCCATTTTTATCTTCATTTTTGTTATACTTTTATATCTAACTATGTTTCTACTGTAAGAATACAGTTTATTCATAATATTACGAAGCACTTAAGATTAATCTCGCCAGTTGTGCGCACACTTGTGGTTACAGCAACGGTAAAAGGTAGTCATAGGTTCATCAGCAGAACGCGTTTGAAGTTGCATGAAGAATGCTTTGTCGTGGCTGCATTTGGGGCAGACAGCGTCAGTAGAATCTACATTCTCCCAGGCGGCAGCTCCGCCCATAATATAATCTAACTCCTGAAAGGAAATGAGAGAAGTTTCGTAAAAATGATGCAATATTGTGGTGTTATATTTAATAAGGTAAGGTAAGAAATAATGTGTTGAATTACCTTCAATTTAGGATATGTTCTCGAAGATACTTTCTGCTTAATATTGAAGATGTAAGGGCACGTGTTGCATGCGTATCTGAGAGCTGACTCTGCGCCCTCTTCGACTATCAGAAGATTAGCACACGTCGGACAAAACAACATTATGCATAGTTATAGAGGTTCTAAGCTGGGTATTATGATGAAAACTGTTCCGCCATGGTATATAAATCCTGTTTTAAGCGAAATCTGTACTGTAGAAAGATCTGATAAAAACAACTTTAATAAACACCGACTTTAATTAATTTCACCACAGTTTCACGTCGCTCAAATGTATATTCTTTTAGGTTAAGTTTATTTTGACATTTTGTTATATATTATGACTTTGACAGTTTTGTAACATTTCTATTTTAGACCAAAGACTAAATAAAAAGGTATTTGTCGGTTTTTACCGGTTTACCGTACATCACTATTTTTGCTGCATTGACCGAATGGAACATTGACTGAAAAACAATTTCAAATAATTTAAATATCTGTGGATATTCAAACATCTGTCATGTCGGTTTCAAGACAGACGTGCTGCAATATTATTTTGGGTGTGTTTATTGCGTGAAAAACACTCGTAACTAATAATATCAGTGTCGTTTAAAACTCCTAAAAGGTTCATTAATAAATTAGTGATTTCATTAAAATGTTGCGTACGCTGTTAGATACGTTTTGGAGTGAAACTGTGTGGTTACCACCTAATACCACTTGGGAAGATTTGCGGCCGACTCCTGAAAAAACTGTTATTTACAATGACTATAAGCATTTGATTTATCCACTGCCGTTTGCAATGATCCTGATAATTCTACGTTTCTTTCTGGAGAAGTAAGTTTAGAGACTTTAATTTAGAAATATGTCTTTTCGTTGAAAAGTTGTTGAATATTTTTTACGCGGAGGTGTAAAGTGTGTCATCTTTGACCACGGTCGAATAAATAATGTAATGGTGCATGGTCTGACTCATCTGGTATCTATTTCTCGAAAGCGTGATGAAATGCCGATAGCATTCTAAGTTTAAAGTTATTGGAATAATGCGTAAACAAAAGCTTTTGGAACTTATTACATAATTTATATTTGAAATAATTTATGGCGGGAATTGTTTAGTACCTGCTAACTACTAAGGTTTACGAATATTTTAATTAAAAAAATAACAGTGCTCATTAGCAGTGGCCTATATGGTGTCACTTGTGCCTGCATTGTGGCCATTAATTAATTCTTTTCTTGAATTAACATTAACTATTTCAATAGTAGTTGTTACATTTATCAATAAAGGTACCTACTTATATTCAGACAGTTGTACCTTTCTTATTCATCTTTTATCTAAATAAGTAAAAAGTTTAATAATATATAAGTATGTAAAGCCTGTATTGTCCCACTGCTGGGCAAAGACCTCTCATATCTCTGAAGATATCATAGATAGTACAGTAAGGTGGTTTTTTCATCTTAGTTTTTTTTAAAATTTATTTATTAATTTATTTATAAATAGTAACTACCTAGGTACAAGAAATTAACTTAGTAACTATATAAAAAAATAGGGTTTAAACCAGGGTTTTATGATTATCCCACAGGAATAATGGCTAAAACATAATCTAAGCTAGATTTTAATCTAATTTTTGTATTACAGGTATTGTTTCACACCACTGGGTCAGTCACTAGGCATAAAGAACACAAGAGCTAAGAAAACGCAAAACAATCCTAAACTAGAGGCTGTGTACTTGTTATCACCGAAAATTAAACATAAACAGGTAGGAATTTGAATTTAATACACTTAAGCCGAGTGTGTATCAACACAATACTCGGATTACTCGGCTTGTCGCCGATCAGCAGCCGGCTTGTTCGGTAGCAGTCGGAAACGTTCCGCTAGATTCACGCCGTACGGACGAGATCAGCTAATCGAAAAACTGCTCGTTTCGAAGTCGGCCGGCATCGCGCCGCGTCGTCCGAGCCGAGCCGATGCGAATGGTATTAGTAACACCCTTATTTCGTAGGCACAAATACCTTTTTGGACTGGCGTTATCCGATTCCGCGTCGTTAATCCCCACAAACTTTCGCATTTATAATATTCGTACGATTCAACTTAGTTTTTACGCTTAAACGTGTAGGTATGTTCTTCTTTCATTCATTCACTAATTTTACTATCAGTATATCAATTAATACGCAGCGTACAATATATCGTAGTTATTTTATCAATGCGATAATCGTTATCACTACATAGTATAAAATAAAGTCGTCTCTTTTTCGTGTCTGTCACACTGTTTGTCTGTCTGTATGCTTAAATCTTTAAAATTACGCAACGGATTTTGATGCGGTTTTTTGTAATAGGTAGAGTGATTCAAGAGGAAGGTTTTTATGTAAAAAAATTCCCGAAATTCCCACGGGAACGGGCACAACGCGGGTAAAACCGCGGGGCGCTGCTAGTTTATAATATTCGTAGGATTCAACTTAGTTTTTACGCTTAAACGTGTATATGTTCTTCTTTCATTCATTCACTAATTTTACTATCAGTATATCAATTAATACGCAGCGTACAATATATCGTAGTTATTTTATCAATGCGATAATCGTTATCACTACATAGTATAAAATAAAGTCGTCTCTTTTTCGTGTCTGTCACACTGTTTGTCTGTCTGTATGCTTAAATCTTTAAAATTACGCAACGGATTTTGATGCGGTTTTTTGTAATAGGTAGAGTGATTCAAGAGGAAGGTTTTTATGTAAAAAAATTCCCGAAATTCCCACGGGAACGGGCACAACGCGGGTAAAACCGCGGGGCGCTGCTAGTCTATTATAATAAAGCTGCCAATCTATATAAATACCTACTTATAATAAAGATGAAGACTTTGATTTTAGTTTGTGTAAACGTGTTTTGAGAAACAATCTAACAATCCGATTTGAATAATTCTTTTTGTAATGGATAGCCATATTCAACGGGAACGCTATTTTATCCCAATATTCCCACGGGAACGGGCACAATGCGGGTAAACCGCGGGTCGGTGCTAGTTCTAGAATAATTAAGCTGAGACATCAGACATCAAGGGCCTTCTTCGGAAAATTGCGTATACTCGTATGTCAGAAAGTGACAAATCATTTGATACGAGTAGCTAGACTGTTCTTGATACGCGTTTATTAATATTTTTTGATCGCGGTAATCTCAGGAATTACCTGTCCGATTTGAATGATTATTTTTACTCTGGATAGTACATTCAAGGGGGAGGTGTTACACCCCGAAATTCCCACAGTAAGTACTATGCGGGTAAAAACGCGAACATTATAAGCGATGTTAGGTTAGGTTAGGTTATTGCGATTGTTAAGCAACAAGCAGCTCGGATACTTGGATGTGCCGATAGTGGCATTTCTATCTGAGCGCTACCGTGCTTCGGAGGGAACGTAAAAGTGTCGGATCCGGTTTTTCAATCGTTAGATCATGTCAGAGGCTTTTTGACGGTTTAAAAACTGACACCACGGTTGGCCGCTAAACTTTCTTACTTTACCACAGAGTCGTAATCCTTTGTCTATGCCATAGATAGACCATAGATTACGCCCCGTGACGTACACAATAGACAATCTTGTTATTTTGCGGTATTACGTAAACAAACGTAACGTAGGTAATCAACAGTTTTTACACCGCATTATGTTATTTAAGGCCAGTACGAGAGATGCATCAATAATTTCGACCTTTTATTTTGATTTGTAGGACAATAGCAATAGAGTAGTGTTTCACGTGTTTGGTGGCGCTAGTGTCGCCGTTTCAGTACAAATTTCGAATACAATATAGTTACTAGCTGCAGCCCGCGTTTTACTCGATCCCGCGGGAATTTGGGAAAAAATGTATCCCATGTGTTTTTCTGTTAATATATCAAAATCCGCCCAGTAGTTTTTTCGTGTAAGAGTATCAAACATCCATATAACCATCACTACATAGTATAAAACAAAGTCGCTACTTTTGTCTGTTTGTTTGTCTTTATGTATGCTTAAATCTTTAAAATTACGCAACGGATTTTGATGCGGTTTTTAGTAATAGGTAGAGTGATTCAAGAGGAAGGTTTATATGTATAAAAATTCCCGAAATTCCCACGGGAACGGGTACAACGCGGGTAAAACCGCGGGGCGCTGCTAGTACATATATAAATACTTTAACATCACAAACTTTCGCATTTTTAATGCAGACATAGATTTTTGTCTTTTTGTTTGAACGCGCTAATCTCAGAAATTACCTACCCGATTCGAATAATTATTTTTGTAATGGATAGCCACATTCAATAATAGTTATATTATGCTATTTTTATCCCAATTTTCCCACGGGAATGGGCACAACGCAGGTAAACGTAGTTTCCATTCAAAATGGTAAAGATGTTACAATCACGTATGTATCTATAATCTATTTTTTTTGGATTGGCACAAAATGTGGTTAAATGTCGTCAATTTTCCAGCCGAAGACGATTGCTTCTGAAAAGGTTTAGAGATAGGGTAAGAATGAAATAAAATCACTAAACCTTTTTTCTCTTCAGGAGCAATCGTCTTCGGCTGGCAAATTGACGACATTGGTCCACATTTTGTGCCAATCCAAAAAAAAATAGAGTATACAGACGATGCTTGCGTAGGTACTACATAATAATTATAGTAATTGAAACAGATTCTTCGCCCAATTTGTAATATGGGTCACAGAAGTAACTATTATACTCTCTATGTATGCTAAGTCAGCTAAATAATATGCAAGTACAATCAACATGCATATTATACAGACGATATTATTCATCATATCCTACTAATACATATTATAAACTAGCAGCGCCCCGCGGTTTTACCCGCGTTGTGCCCGTTCCCGTAGGAAATCCGGGATAAAATGTAGCCTATAGCCTTCCTCGATAAATAGACTATCTAACAGTGAAAGAATTATTCAAATCGGTTCAGTAGTTTCTGAGATTAGCGCGTTTAAACAAACAAACAAACAAACAAACAAAACAAACTCTTCAGCTTTATAATATTAGTATAGATGCGAAAGTTTGCGAGGATGGATGTATGTATGTTAGTACTCTGTCACGAAACAACTACCGGACGGATTTGAATGAAACTTTACAGTAATATATGTTATACATCAGAATAACACATGGGATACATTTTATCCCGAAATTCCCGCGGGAATATTGTTTAGCGGTTACTAAGTTCGTGTTGGTTAGTGACCAACCTTTATGTCCGAGGTTTTAGACATAAAACCCGGGACCAACAATTTAACGTGCCTCCGAAGCACGGTAGCGCTTAAAAAAGTATAAGCTTGTAATGTCCCACTGCTGGGCAAAGGCTTCTCATCTCACTGAAGATATGAGTACAGTTAGGAGGGTGTCGTTATCATCACGCTTGTAATGCGGGTAGGTGATCTGAAACCCGAGCCATGTTTGAAAAGTAGGAAACATGTGGTTGAAATTATCTTAGGTCAATCGGTGTCTTCTTGTACGCATAAAATATTTACACTGTCCAATTGGTACTGATTGTCTGTTATGGCCGATGACGCCATATTGCGTCTATCCATAGACAAAACTGATTTCTAGATGACTTGGCATATATAATAATTGACGGAATAATTTGTTTCATTGACCTAGTATGATACCACAGGACATGTGGTATCACTTGCATTCAAAGAGAGTACATTAATAGTTTTTAAGACAATATCACTACATATTTATTTATCTAATTTAAATAACACTAGCAGCGCCCCGCGGTGTCACCCGCGTTGTACCCGTTCCCGCAGGAATTTCGCGATAAAAAGTAGCCTATGTCCTTTCTCAGGCTCTGGACTAACTGTGTACCAAATTTCATTCAAATCGGTTCAGAAGTTTTGGCGTGAAAGTGTAACAGACAGACAGACAGAGTTACTTTCGCATTTATAATATTAGTCAGTTAGTTAATATTAATTAATGTATTTGTGAGACTGCCCTCAGTTTGTTCAGGGCATTGCAGGCTGAATCACCTGATTGCCCGAAAAGTAAGACGATTCCGTGCTTCGGAGAGCACGTTAAGCCGTCGGTCCCGGTTACTTTCTAGGGATAGTAGTCGTTACAATATGAGCCATGTCAGAGGCCTTTGGCGGCTCAATAACTCTGACACCAGGATTGGTCAGGTAGACCGTCCACTCGATGAAGAAGAAGAATATCAGTTAGGATTAATAGGGATGATACCTAACACCCTATGGCAAAGGTTTAGCTTGGGTTGTTTCAAACATTTAGTTATCGTAACATACATTCGTTAACGTCGACATGTTTGAAAAGTAAGTAACATGTTTTCGCTCGACCTGGGTATTGAACCCAGGACCTCAGTCTTGGCAGGCGAGTGCTCATACCACTAGACCACCGAGGCGTTCCTGTACACGTTAAAATTTCCTCTACACCCAAAAGTGAAATTTACCTCAACAATATATGCTTGAGATGAATAAATCACTACATAGTATAAAATAAAGTTGTCTCTGTTTCGTGTCTGTTTGTCTGTATGCTTAAATCTTTAAAATTACGCAACGGATTTTGATGCGGTTTTTTGTAATAGGTAGAGTGATTCAAGAGGAAGGTGTTTATGTAAAACAATTCCCGAAATTCCCACGAGAACGGGCACAACGCGGGTAAAACGGCGGGGCGCTGCTAGTAATACATATATGTATAGCGTATTTTTGAAAACGTATGCTCGTATTTCATTAACGAATGTGGATAATCCTATTGTGACAGTGTAATACAATGATAAGATAAAGATTGAAATGTACTGTCAGGGGACAATGCGTTTTAAACGCGATATTTTTCAGATAAAAATACTCAAGATGTTTAAATCTAAAAAAACCCGGCCAAATTCGAGTCGGACTCGCGCACGGAGGGTTCCGTACTTTAAAAAACGGCAAAAAATCACGTTTGTTGTATGGGAGCCCCCTTGAATATTTGTTTTATTTTTAGTATTTGTTGTTATAGCGGCAATAGAAATACATCATCTGTGAAAATTTCAACTGTCTAGCTATCACCGATCTTGAGATATAGCCTGGTAACAGACGACGGACGGATGGACAGCGATGTCTCAGTAATAGGGTTCCTTTTCTACTCTTTGGGTACGGAACTCTAAAAATACGAATATCCCTCTTCAATCACTCAAACTTCAAATCAGTACAACAGATCTGTACACACATTGACGAATCCAATTATTACAACATACCAATCCAACATACACTATCAATAAATTCTTGTCAATCACAAACATTCGTCCAATGATTGGCCTTGCTCGTCCAACAATTGGCCGTCCCGCTAGTTCGATTAGATGGGTGACCCGAGTTTGTGACCCGTTTTCTTGACACAACGCCTGTATACCCGCATTGGGTTAGTGTCCATTAGTTGAGCTAATAACGTCCATTGTTCGTACCCTTTGTCTAAGGGTTGATTGACAAATGAATTTTAATGTCATTACACTTTATTGGGGCATGTTGTGGGGTTAATATTGTGGGTTCAATTTGAATATAGTTTGAAGAAAGACTACATGCTTTAATCGAGTTTGATTTGAAGCTACTATTCTTCTGTGACCACGGTCCCTGTAATGGAGCCTAAATGTCAGATAAAATCCTACTAATCCTACTAATCTATCTATCTATATAAATAAAAGCGGCCAAGTGCGAGTCGGACTCGCCCATGAAGGGTTCCGTAGCAGCGAGTAACATAATAAAGAAGTTCTTGAAGTTCGTTGTACTTACTACTACTTACTTACTTAGCGTGTGGGTTGTGATCGATTAACGACCTCACAAACCAAAAAACTAAAAAAATAAAAAAACTACTAACTAGACCTCGTTCAAACCAATTTTCGGTGTTAGATTACATTGTTATGTACATCATATATTTTTTTTAGTTTTATCATTCTCTTATTTTAGAAGTTACAGGGGGGGGGGACACACATTTTACCACTTTGGAAGAGTCTCTCGCGCAAACTATTCAGTTTAGAAAAAAATGATATTAGAAACCTCAATACCATTTTTGAAGACCTATCCATAGATACATCACACGTATGGGTTTGATGAAAAAAAAATATTTTTTTCATTTCTAAGTATGGGAGACCCCCCTAAAATTTTATTTTTTTTCTATTTTAGTGTGAAAATATTAATGCGGTTCACAGAATACATCTACACACTAAGTTTCAACAACATAGCTCTTATAGTTTCGGAGAAAAAAGGCTGTGACATACGGACAGACGGACAGACAGACATGACGAATCTATAAGGGTTCCGTTTTTGCCATTTGGCTACGGAACCCTAAAAATGAATTGCTGTTCGTTAGTCTGCATAAAACTCGAGAACGGCTGAACCGATTTGGCTAATTTTGGTTTTGAAATATTCATGAAAGTCCAGGGAAGGTTTAAACGGTAAGCATTGACTGAATAAATGCGGGTGAAACCGCAGGGCTCAGCTAGTAATTATTATAAATGTGAAAGTTTGTGAGGGTGGATGTATCTATGTTTGTTACTTTTTCACGAAAAAACTGTTGGACGGATTTGGATGAAACTTTACAGTAATATAGGTTATACATCAGAATAACACATGGGATACATTTTATCCCGTAATTCCCGCGGGAACGGGTACGACGTGGGTAACACCGCGGGGCGCGGCTAGTTTAAATATAAATTAAAGGGAGACTACACGCTTTTAATCGAGTTTGAATTGAAACTACTAGGCTGATGTGTCTTCTGTGACCACGGTTCCTGTAAAGGAGCCGAAACGTTAGATAAAAATCTATACTTAAATTATAACTAGCAGCGCCCCGCGGTTTTACCCGCGTTGTACCCGTTCCCGTGGGAATTTCGGGAATTTTTATACTACCGCATCAAAATTCGTTGAGTGATTTTAAAGATTTAAGCATACAGACAAACAAACAGACAAAAATAGCGACTTTGTTTTATACTATGTAGTGAAGTTGCAGAGTTTGTTTGTCTGTTTGAACGCGCTAATCTCAGGAACTACTGGTCCGATATGAAAAAATCTTTCAGTGTTGGATAGTCCACTTATCGAGTTAGGCTATAGGCTATTTTTCATCTCGAAATTCCTACGGTAACGGGCACAACGCGGGTAAAACCGCGGGGCGCTGCTATGTAAAATAAAAGCGAAGTGTATCCGTAAATGTTTCAATGCAAAATGAATAGTGCTCGCTTAAACCTAAGTTATTTTAGATGGTCTAAAAACTCCAGGGTTAGCCACTAACCTATTCGATATGAATGAATGAATGAATGACAAGAAATAAAAGCATCACTTCACTACATAGTATAAAACACAGTCGCTATTTTTGTCTGTTTGTTTGTCTGTATGCTTAAATCTTTAAAATTACTCAACGGATTTTGATGCGGTTTTTTGTAATAGGTAGAGTGATTCAAGAGGAAGGTTTTTATGTAAAAAAATTCCCGAAATTCCCACGGGAACGGGCACAACGCGGGTAAAACCGCGGGGCGCTGCTTGTTATATATATATTTTTAATACAGGCGTTTGAATTAACAAGAGTTATTTTTTAGTTTAGTTAGTTATTATTATATAATATTCTTTCCTCTATCGTTATTCTAATTTTAATTTTCCTCTTCCTCATTGGCCAATCAGAAGCAGCTGCAGGGAATACCAGTTTCCGATTGGCTTGTAATCGTTTAATAATATTTTCGGTGGGTTTTCCTGGATCATTGTGTTTTTAATTTTCGAATTTCAACGTGAATTGTATTTAGAATCATTTCGAACACAATATTGTGTATGTTTATTATTGTTACACGTACGGTAGATTGCAGAAACTTTAATTGGATCCCAAGAAATGTTCAACTAGCCGCGCCCCGAGGTGTTACCCGCTTTGTACCCGATCCGGCAGGAATTTCGGGATAAAATGTATCCCATGTGATATACTGATGTATAACCTATATTACTGTAAAGATTCATCCAAATCCGTTCAGTAGTTTTTTCGTGAAAGAGTTACAAACATAGATACAGTACATTCATTGTGATTCATGAGAGAGAAAATCGCTGATACTTACCTCCTTATTCATAAACGATATTTCACTTAAAAAGTATTTTGTCTCTTTCGCTCTTTGGCAAATAGCGTATGTCGGAAAGGGACAAACCATTTGATAGCTAAAGTGCTGCTAATAAGCGTTTATAAATAAGGCCCTTAGACCCTAAACGCACTGAGCGGCTGCCCGCAACGTGGCTGGCCGCACGGCTAACCGGTAGCTCAAAATTGTATCCGCAATTTAATGCGTATAGATGATACGGTTACATACAATTTTGCGCTACCGGTTAGCCGTGCGGCCAGCCGCATTGCGGGCAGCCGCTAAGTGCGTTTAGGGTCTTAGTCATTTTCTCGCCCGCGGCGCGGCCGGGCGGTGGGATCACTGCCTTAGGCATTGAGTTATATGTACTAACGTAAGTACATATTATAACTCAATAACCTTAGGTAGTATATTTTACCAACACAAAAAGCGATATTGTACAATCTGTAGATTTATGTATTTATACAGATTTTTCACACCCATTTTAAAAGCAATTAAACCATAATTTTCATGTCTGTCTGTCATACATATTTATTACACAAAAGAGCTATAAAATGTTTTGTTACGATACCTTCAATAAACCTCTTGGCCTCGCTTTACTAATTACTGTATGACAATTACGGTACTCCGTTTATTATACAACTAGCAGCGCCCCGCGGTTTTACCCGCGTTGTGCCCGTTCCCGTAGGAAATCCGGGATAAAATGTAGCCTATAGCCTTCCTCGATAAATAGACTATCTAACAGTGAAAGAATTATTCAAATCGGTTCAGTAGTTTCTGAGATTAGCGCGTTTAAACAAACAAACAAACAAACAAAACAAACTCTTCAGCTTTATAATATTAGTATAGATATAATACAATATAATGGAAAGATATATTATCGGAATTGGTTTTGTTTGTAGTATGTTACTGTAGTAATAATGGGGCGTTTACATTGTCGTCGTAAACAATCGTAAACAAACGCTTTTAATATGTCTTCTGTGACTACGGTTCCTGTAAAGGGGCCGAAATGTCAGAAAAAAATATGCAAAATAAAAGCGAAGTGTATCCGTAAACGTCGTTTCTATTCAAAATGAGTAGTGTTCGCTTCAAATTAAGGAACCAGTATGTACAGTCATGTGCAATGAAATGTATACACGGGCAGATTTGCAAATAAATGTATACTCTGAAAATTTCAAAAACATATAGCCACTTAACAATTCATACTATATAACCACCCGAGTTTCTCACAATAATGTATACATTTTTGGCAAAAATATGGACACAGGTTCTTTTTCAGATATTTGTATACACGATCACATGCAAAAATATGTATCCATTATGAATTACAATAATATGTAAACGATATTATTTCATAACGATGTAAACAATAGTAATTCATTATAATGTATACACTTTAGAAACTGTAGCAGTTTTCACTATTTTGACAAATCGGTATTAATTTCAATAATATGTACACAAATGTAATTTTCCAATTCATGTATATACATTTCATGCATATACATTTCATTGCACATGACTGTACATAGTAATCATCCAAAAAGTTTAAAACAAAAAGTATCAATAAATAAATAAATAAATATACCTACCTGGACAAATTCATACACTGTTAATTAGACCCAAAGTAAGCTCTAACTAAGCATGTGTTATGGAATCTAATTAACTGATACTAACAACAAATACCCCACAAAAAAGTTCCTATAGGTAGGTATTCTCCCCAATACAGAACAAAATCACCATATAAAAATGTGAATGTGAATCAGGGCAGTACACTATGACCTACTTTGTTAGTATTTCACCTGGAGGTGTGCTGCGAACTGGGTCAGTGTACCCGTGACGTACCCGCAAGGATATGTACCCGTAAATAAGGTTCGTTTTGTATAAAAGGCATGTTATGTGATGGTGTTATTAATACTACTGATATAAATGCGAAAGTTTGTGAGGTGTATGTATGTATGTTACTCTTTCACGCAATAACTACAGGACGGATTTGGATGGAACTTTACAGTAATATAGGTTATACATCAGAATAACATATGGGATACTTTTTAACCCGAAATTCCCGCGGGAACGGGTACGCGGGTAACACCGCAGGGTTACTATAATTTTAGAGACTTGACATTTTTGGTATGCCCGCGGGAACGGATACAACGCGGGTAACACCGCGGGGCACTGCTAGTTTTAAATAAATCTAACTATGGAATCAATGGATGCTAGTTTCAGGTGGGCTTAATAATTTATTGATATTGATGATATGAAATCAATTTCTCTGTACAACTAACATTATAGGTATTATTTGTTGCTAGAGTTAGATATACGCATGTACTAGACTAGATGATAGGACATCTAATACGACATGACAGATACATTAATAATATCATGGAAGGTAAAGTTGAAGGAAAGCGAGGTAGGGGAAGGCCTAGAATCAGTTACATGAGTCAGATTAAAGAAAAAGTGTCTGTCATGTCGTATAGAGATGTGAAGGAGCTTGCACTGAATAGGAATAGATGGAGAAGTCTGCATCGGACTCACCGACAAGAGCCTTGCTCTTAAATTTATGATGACTAGTATAGACGCACTAGTCCGATTCGAATAATTATTTTTGTTTTGGATAGCTAGACTCAAGAGGAAAATCTATACTAATATTATAAACAGGTAATTTTTTTAAGTTTGTTTGTTTGTTTGTTTGTTTGTTAGTATGTTCGAGCTAATCTCAGGAACTATCAGCCCGATTTGAATAATTCTTTTTGCAATGGATAGCTACATTCAACGGGAAGGTTATAAGCTATTTTTCATCCCGAAATTCCTATGGGAACGGGCACAACGCGGGTAAAACCGCGGCGCGCTGCTTGTACTAATCTATACTAATATTATAAAGCTGAAGAGTTTGTTTTGTTTGTTTGTTTGTTTAAACGCGCTAATCTCAGAAACTACTGAACCGATTTGAATAATTCTTTCACTGTTAGATAGTCTATTTATCGAGGAAGGCTATAGGCTACATTTTATCCCGGATTTCCTACGGGAACGGGCACAACGCGGGTAAAACCGCGGGGCGCTGCTAGTATATGTATAAATCTTAAGAATTTGATTAGGTATATGTGTTTTGTTCGTTTGTTGGAACAGTCTTAAATCAGTCCAGTCCAGTCCGTTTCGAATAATTCTTTTTCTATTCGATAGCTTCATTCAAGAGGAATCTCACATGGTCTTTTTATCCCGAAATTCCCACGGCAACGGCCACAACAATGACAAGCCCGTTGGCACAGTGGCAGTTAGAGCGCTTACTGTGTCGGGGGCTGCGGGTTCAATTCCCGCCCGGAGTCAACAATATGTGCAGACATTGTTGTTGGCGACGACGTCTGGGTGTCAATTATATATTCTTATAAAGTATTTGTGTGTGTATATGTAGTACTATCAGTTAGTTAGATTCCTTATTACAAGCTTAGAGCTTAGTTTGGGTCTAATTAACCGTGAGTGAATTTGTCCGGGTATATTTATTATTTAATTTATTTATAACTCGGATGAAACCGCGGGGCGCAGCTAGTTTTCTTTACGAGTACCATTAGTGGTATTAATAACACGGAATCATTACCTATATATCGATCATGCTATTTCTATCCCATTTGTATCGATATCACTCGCTGTCATTTAAAAGTAATTTGTGTTAGATATGTATCGTGTTTAATCGATTGTACTTTGTACGATTTTATCGATATACTAGCAGCGCCCCGCGGTTTTACCCGCGTTGTGCCCGTTCCCGTAGGAAATCCGGGATAAAATGTAGCCTATAGCCTTCCTCGATAAATAGACTATCTAACAGTGAAAGAATTATTCAAATCGGTTCAGTAGTTTCTGAGATTAGCGCGTTTAAACAAACAAACAAACAAACAAAACAAACTCTTCAGCTTTATAATATTAGTATAGATATGTTGTTAATGCGTAAGTTTGTCTGTCTAAAATCTACTAGACTCTTCCTACTGTACCTGTAGCGGAAGAAGTACTTTTCAATGAACTATAAATTGAAACTTTACAGTAATATAGGTCATACATCAGAATATCATATGGCATACATTTTATCCCGAAATTCCCGCGGGAACGGGTACGCGGGTAACACCGCAGGGTTACTATAATTTTAGAGACTTGACATTTTTGGTAAAGAGCGAATCGGTGCCTAAATTTTTTTTGACATCACAATTTTATCAAAGTCATTTAACCAAGTATTGCTTAACAAATGAACATAAAACAGGCTTAGCTCTATAATAAGGTCTCATTACACTATCTAACGCACGCGCTTGTATTGACTAGGATTACCTGAATATCCTTTGATAACGCCTTATCTTCTTATGTTGAAGATATTGTGAATCATGCCCTGATAGTTATTAATCGTTGAACTGTTGATCCAGGTTGTTTCGTCGTTAGACCATGTCGGAGGCCTTTAGGCGGTCTAAAAACTCCCGACAGCAGAGTTGGCCACGAATCCTTTCGAACTTTCTTATATAAGTACTAGCAGCGCCCCGCGGTTTTACCCGCGTTGTGCCCGTTCCCGTGGGAATTTCGGGAATTTTTTTACTAAAAAACCTTCCTCTTGAATCACTCTACCTATTACAAAAAACCGCATCAAAATCCGTTGCGTAATTTTAAAGATTTAAGCATACAGACAAACAGACAAACAGAAGACAAACAGACGCGACTTCACTACATAGTATAAAACAAAGTCGCTACTTGTGTCTGTTTGTTTGTCTGTATGCTTAAATCTTTGAAATTACGCAACGGATTTTGATGCGGTTTTTTGTAATAGGTAGAGTGATCCAAGAGGAAGGTTTTTATGTAAAAAAATTCCCGAAATTCCCACGGGAACGGGCACAACGCGGGTAAAACCACGGGGCGCTGCTAGTTGTTTTATACTATGTAGTGATGATTAATATCGCTCGTGGCGTAGTTTGACTGCGATGTAAGCTCATTGCGATTGTTAAGCAACGTGCAAGTAGGGAACTTATGGCATCTCTATTTGAGCACTACCATACTTCGGAAAGCACGTTAAAGTGTCGGTCCCGGTTATTTCAGTCAGGCCATGTCGGAGGCCTTTAAACTTAGAGTCGGCCACTGAACTACTCAAACTTACCATCTTTGTACTCGTTCCTGTGGGACTTTCGGAATAAAAATGGACTGGGTTTTTTTCTAGGCAATAAACTAACTCTATGCCAATTTCATACAAATCCGTTCAGTAGTGTTTGTGAGTAAAAGTACCTATTTCAAACATCCAACCACCTATCCCTGAAAGTATGAGACACTAGCCGCGGTGTTAGCTGCGTTGTATCCGTTCCCGTGGGAATTTCGGGATAAATTGTATCCCATGTGTTATTCTGATGTATAACCTATATTACTGTAAAGTTTCATCCAAATCCATCTAGTAGTTTTTTCGTGAAAGAGCAACAAACATACCTACATACATAGATCTGCACAAACTTTCGCTGTCTTTCGCGTTTATAATATTAGCAGGATGTCCTAACTCACACACACATCCAAACATCCTCACACACACTCTTATTTTCTTCCCGCCTTTCTGCGTTGATGATACAATTTTGAATCAACTTCAAAACAAAGATTGATAAGACATTTACCCGACTTTCCATAAAAAAATAATTGAAGTATTTACGACGATTTTATTGCAACTTGTGGATTACCTTATTATCGTAAGCATTATTCCGAATGAAATTAATATAACGCGGGCACAATCAACGTACGTAATTGGTTGACTAGCAGCGCCCCGCGGTTTTACCCGCGTTGTGCCTTTTCTCGTGGGAATTTGGGGATGAAAAATAGCCTATAACCTTCCCGTTGAATGTGGCTATCTATCTATGTATAATATAAAAATGAATCGCTGAATCTGTTGGTAAGCGCATAACTTCAGAACGACTGCACCAAATTGGATGATTCTTTTTTTAATGTGTTCCTTATTGTCAGGACAAGGTTTTTATATAACAAAAATAAGGAATAAAAATCTCAAATTTCCCACGGGAACGGGGGCGCTGCGGGTGAAACCGCGGGGCACAGCTAGTTACGGATATTATTGTTCAAATTGGATTGGTAGGTTCTGAGATTACCGCGTCAAATAAACAAGCATAAAATAATTCTCTTGCTTTACGAGGGCGGGTCAATAAGTCCGTGACTTTTGCAATAAAAGACAGATTTTTTTATTAAAAATATATTTTATTTTTCAACGTAGTCTCCCTTGAGCTCTATACACTTTGTCCAACGCTTCTCCAATTTTTTTATCCCTTCCAAAAATATGATTTGTATTATAGATAATTACTACTAGCTGACCCGGCAAACGTAGTTTTGCCGTACAAAAATTTAGGGGTGGACTACCCTTGACGTTTAGTGGGATGAAAAATAGATGTTGTCCGATTCTCAGGCCTACCCGATATGCACACAAAATATCATGAGAATCGGTCAAGCCGTTTCGGAGGAGTTTAACTACAAACACCGCGACACTAGAATTGTATATAATATGTATATACTAGCTGCGCCCCGCGGTTTCACCCGCTTTGTACCCGTTCCCGCGGGAATTTCGGGATGAAAATTGATGTTGTCAGATTCTCAGGCCTACCCGATATGTACACAAAATTTCATGAGAATCGGTCGAGCCGTTTCAGAGGAGTTCAACCACGGTACCCGTTCCCGCGGGAATTTCGGGATGAAAAATAGATGTTGGCCGATTCTCATAGATACCGGATAAGTACAAAAAATTTCATCAAAATCGGTCAAGCCGTTTCGGAGGAGTATGGCAACGAAAACTGTGACATGAGAATTTTATATATTAGAAGATTAGAGATAGATAAGGTCACAAATATAAAGGCTATTTCTTATAGCGTACTAAAATTGCCACAAACCTCATATATTACTCGAAAATAACGTACATTATGACATAAGTGAAAAATCTTCAACACACTAAATTCAAAACACAAAACGTTTTTGACAAGCCCGTTGGCACAGTGGCAGTGAGAGCGCTTATTGTGTCGGGGGTTGCGGGTTCGATTCCCGCCCGGAGTCAACAATATGTGCAGACATAGTTGTTGGCGACGACGTCTGGGTGTCAATTATATATCCTTATAAAGTATTTGTGTATGTATATGTAGTAGTATCAGTTAGTTAGATTCCATAACACAAGCTTAGAGCTTACTTTGGGTCTAATTAACCGTGTGTGAATTTGTCCAGGTATATTTATTTATTATTTATTTATCTAAGATTTTTTTGGGACCCCGACCAAATTTATTGGAATTTTAGTCACGTCTAAAAAGAAATACATATATCGCATTCCTAGTATCGCTACTAGTAGCTCATATTATTAGCACTGTATATGATGAACAATTTTCTATGAAACTGCAGAGGATATGAACTCATTCAAATTGTAATTATATTCAATACATTGTGTGTACAACGTCTGAACGACATTGTACAAACAGACAAGCGATTCAATTCAAATTATAAACACCGTAAACATGAAACAAAGGTTTATTGAAATTGTACGAAATTATTACTAACAGAAATAGTTACAATATACATATATCTCTTTATACAAGTCCTTAATTTGTAATGAATATTGTCGACTAGCCGTGCCCCGCGGTTTCACCCGCGTTGTACCCGTTCCGCCGGGAAGGTCGGGATAAAATGTATCCCATGTGTTATTCTGATGTATAACCTATATTACTGTAAAGTTTCGTCCAGATCCGTCCAGTAGTTTTTTCGTGAAAGAGTAACATACATACATCCTCACAAACGTTCGCATCACTACATAGTATAAAATAAAGTCGTCACTTTTTCGTGTCTGTCACACTGTTTGTCTGTCTGTATGCTTAAATCTTTAAAATTACGCAACGGATTTTGATGCGGTTTTTTGTAATAGGTAGAGTGATTCAAGAGGAAGGTTTTTATGTAAAAAAATTCCCGAAATTCCCACGGTAACGGGCACAACGCGGGTAAAACCGCGGGGCGCTGCTAGTTTATAATATTAGTAGGATTTTCAGCCTGGTGACAGACGGTCGGACGGACGGACGGACAGCGAAGTCTCAGTAATAGGGTTCCGTTTTTACCCTTTGGGTACGGAACTCCAACTAGAGACGGCACTTTCAGCGTCATTACGAGCGAGCGTTCGTTTCGTTCCTTACCGTAACTGGTACAAAGTCTATCCCTAATGCCTTATGATTAGTCAACTGCGCTCCACTCTACTCCTCTCCACTTCAATGATATGCATCCTTAACCTTTTTCTACACTTACACTAATATTATAAAGAGGAAAACTTTGTTTGTTGGTAATGAATAGGCTCAAAAACTACTGGACCGTTTTTAAAAATTCTTTCACCATTCGATAGCTACAATATCCACAAGTAACATAGGCTATTTTTCATCCCGAAATTCCTACAGGAATGGACACAACACGGGTAAAACCGCGGGGCGCTGCTAGTCTTTAATAGATCGATTTTGACGAAACTTTGAAAAAAATACTGTTTAATTATATCTGGTTGGTGAACCGTTTCGGAGGGAACATTTCCTGTCAGATAGCTTGTTGAAAAATATATTCTTTTCTACTTTTCGCCTTAAAAAAAAAAACTTCTTTTTATCCCGGTATTCCCACGGGACAGCGAATCAAGGTGCAGCCAACGATATCGTGATGGTATCGACCGACACGAAACCAAATGAAATAACGTTCGTGAAATCACGAACATTTGTTACCAACAGCCTATATGGGGCATACAGCGAGCGTGCTAAATAACCATGTACGTGGCGAAAATAGGAACTAATCAATTTCCTGTACTTATTGTTTCGAAAATTGCAACAGTGGCGCCGTTGGCTGGTTGCAGAAATGTCTGGCACGAGCTCTAATTTCGAAACTTGTGTACTTGTAATATATGTTAAATGAAGCTCTAACTATCTTTATAAACGTTTTGTTAACATGCTGTGTACGTTGAATTAGCAAAGATGAAGGAAAATTTAGGTGGTATTAACAATGGAGCCTTGGTATGCTTTGTGTTGAACTTATTCTAAATGAAAAGTGGGGTAAAATAAGCTTATATGTACCCTAAAAGTCTATTGAAGAAATACCTATATCTTCGCAATCATATAGGTGCAGATCAGTTTTCATTTCCACCCAAAATTATATTCAAAATTCATTGGTTTTCTTCTTCCAATCATATTTCAACCCAGTACCTTAGTTTTATGGATGTGACTAATGGACAGACACAAAAGCAATCCCATAAATGTTCCTTTTTCGCTTTCAAACGCACGGCACGAGATTTCAAAAAAAGCTAGAGTATATAGGTCTTTCCCAACAATACCAGAGTTATACCATCCCACACTGCTATACTACGATTCATATGATTACTTCCAATAGCCAATTAGCAGCGCCCCGCGGTTTTACCCGCATTTTGGCCATTCCCGCTGGAATTTCGGGGTGAAAAAAAACCTATTACCATGCCGTTGGATGTGACTATCCATTACAAAAAGAATTATTCAAACCGGATTGGTAATTTCTTACAAACAAACAAAGTTATAGACACTTTACCGCTTTATAATAGTACCCAATAGTGTCACCACCGTACGCGCCTACGCGGTAAATAAAATATGTAGGTAATCAAATTATTTCCTCTTTTTTTTCAGATATGTGCCTTAGCCAAGCAGTTGGACCTATCCGAGCGTCAAGTGGAGCGATGGTGGCGCCTCCGCCGGAGCCAGGACAAGCCGTCCATTCTAGTCAAGTTCTGCGAGAATATGTGGCGGTTTTGTTTCTACACCTTCAACTTCGCGTTCGGACTTTACATCCTGTGGGATAAGATATGGCTGTGGGATATAGACCAATCTTTTATCGGATATCCGCATCAGGTACCTACACTGTTAGATTTTGTAGGGTAGGTTAGGTTTACTGATTGACCTGGCCACTCCTGTTATCAAGCGTAAGAGTTCGTTTACATTGAAGTGGAGAGGAGGTGTGTGGAGGTCAATCGACAAAATATAACGCATTGTCAAAATATTTTCGTAATGCGTTCTTCTTCTTCATCGAGTGGATGGTCAACCTGACCAATCCTGGTGACAGAGTTATTGAGCCACGAAAGGCCTCTGACATGGCTCATGTAACGACTACTATCCGTAGAAAGTAACCGGGACCGACGGCTTAACGTGCCCTCCGAAGCACGGAATCGTCTTACTTTTCGAGCAATCAGGTGATTCAGCCTGCAATGCCCTAACCAAACTGAGGAACTTAGTTCATAACTCCTGTAGGTTCAACAACTAAATTAAAATGCATCAACACTTTGGAAATCTTTTTAGGGTTTGGCGCACAATGCCACTTTGGCAAAATGTCATATTGACATAAAATAACTCACTTTTAAAACCGACTTTAAGGGTGCCTGTCCATTGAAGCGGAGCGAGGCTGCGACCTGGAGAAATGAAGAAATTTTAACCAATAAGATTGCGTAAAATCTCCGGTCAGATTGAATATTTCTCCGTTTCTCCGCTCCGCAGCCTCGCTCCGCTTCCAAGGACAGGCACCCTATACAGCCTCTTTCGGTTTTTGAAGTCGGTTTCTCAGCATGCCACATTAATGAACATGCCACAAGTTTGTCTTTCCTCAAAATGCTATACCAAAATGCCACACTGGCAATATGAGACAATCAGATTTTTGTAGCATGCAACATAACGCCACTGTAGCAATAACGTCTAAAAATTATTGTCCCATAGGGTTTGACTAACGACATCTGGTGGTACTACATGATATCCTTAGCCTTCTACTGGTCGCTGACGATCTCTCAGT
The DNA here is from genome assembly GCA_963082685.1 of Cyclophora albipunctata. Taxonomy (NCBI): domain Eukaryota; kingdom Metazoa; phylum Arthropoda; class Insecta; order Lepidoptera; family Geometridae; genus Cyclophora; species Cyclophora albipunctata. The sequence continues at coordinate 6,770,717 of OY720133.1, forward strand.
TCTGGGACGTGCGCCGCAAGGACTTTTGGCAGATGTTCGTGCATCACATCGCCACCATATTCCTCCTCTCCTTCTCTTGGATATGCAACCTTCATAGGATCGGATCACTGATACTTTTAGTCCATGACTGTGCGGATGTTTTGCTCGAGTCGGGCAAAGTGACTAAATATGCCAATTACCAGAAGTTTTGTGACTGTTTGTTTGCGTGTTTCGTCGTGGTATGGATTGTTACCAGATTGGGATTCTTCCCGTTCCATATTATGTGGTGGTGAGTACGGAAAATTATTTAATACTCATTAATCAAATTCAAAAAGAGGCTTCTGTTTGAAAATCTACTTATTTATTGACCAATATCGAAATGGATTAAAGGAGATTTTATCTGTATCCTGTACATACCTAGTATGATTTTTTTAAATTTGTCTGTGCTATGGCAATGTCATATCCTACTAATATTATAAATGCAAAAGTTTGTAGGATGAATGTATGTATGTTTATTAATATATCACGCAAAAACTACTAAACGGATTTGGATGAATCTTTACAGTAATATAAGTTATACATCAGACTAACACATGGGTTCATTTTAATCCGAAATTCCCACGGGAACGGGTACAACGCGGGTAACACTGCCAGCCCCGGCCAGTAATACAGAATTTTGTGTGTATGTATGTACAATCCCAATGTACTATCTGCGATAGCAAATAAATGATTGATTGAAGTTTCCGATGTATTTTAGCACCGCCTTCCGAGCGCCATACATCTTCCCAGCATACTACATATTCAACTCGGTGCTCGTCCTACTATTAGTACTACACTTGGTGTGGACTTGGCTTATCCTACAAGTGGCATACAAAGCCATTAGCGCGGGACAGGTAATGTGATTTTGACAGCTGTCAAATTTGGCAGCTTATTTGACTTTTTTTTTGCTGATTAGGACAGTGACTTATGGTTTTCTTATATGCTCATATATTAGGCAGTTTGACGGCTGAAAATATCATTTTATAGGTGCGTTTCCATTGGAGCGGAGCGAAGCTCAACTGACTAATCAGAATGCTAACGGAAATATTTTGACAATGTCAATGATTTATTTGTCAATTTCAATGCACAATGCATTGAAATTGGTCGATTGCGCTCCGTACAGCTCCGCTCCGCTTTTATGAAAATGGATCATAAGAACTATAGTGACGTAGTGTATAATGCCGAGCATCACTACGAATTTAGTGCTTACCAATATTTAAGGTTCTCCGGCAGTAAACTACTTAAGGTTGTGATGGTCTAAAGTGGCTCTTTTTAGTTCATTTTTTTACTTTCAAATAGCTAATACGTAACATTATGTCAAAATTGACGTATTTTTATGAATATATAATATAATGTTAATGTAATGTTTTCAGATGGAAGGTGACATAAGAAGTTCTAGCTCCGAAATTAGCGATAGTTCACATCAGTCCAACCAGAGCACTCCGATTAAGGCTAATAATAAAAAGTAAGTAGTTCATCTCAACTAAGGTTAGCCCTGAACTAAGGATAATCCCGTTGTCGTAAAGATAGACTTTTTGAACCAAATATTGAACAAAAGTTTACACTTCCCGAACCACAGATACCTTCCCTGGCACACAGTTAGCCCTCTCCAGTATACTTCTTTTTCATTCAAAGGTTTTTTTGACAAAAGAATTAACAATACTTTCTTATTATTACAGGGACACATAGGGCCGGCCTAAACGGTCTCTATCCCGACCGAGAACGCCCCTAAGAAGGGCCTTATCCAAATCAAAGACTATAAGCTTGAGGAACTTAAGTTTGAACTAAGAGAAAGAACTGTGACACAAGTGTTTGACATTTCATCAAGCTTACCAAATGAGTGAATCTGTCAAAACTTTTCATTGACAGATGTCTGATAAATCTGTCAAATGTGACAATTATGAAACTGTCGTGTCAAACGTGACATTGACAGATCCTGTCATCTTGAAACCTGTCACGGATAACCCCATCTTTGTGATTTGACTTAGGAATTTTATATCAAAATTATAGTGGTAAGATATTAAGAATGTACTTCGACGACCGCTGTCAAGTAAGTAAAACTTTGACATTTCCATGTGTCATTTTTGACATAACCAAAAAGTGATTATTGCTTTTATTAGTGTTTAATATTTGAATGTTTATTAGTTGTTATGTTGTTACACTTAGTTTGTTGTTTATTTTAATGTTTTTTCCTTTGTTTAAGTAAAAACTAATGTAAGAAGAAAGTAAGTAAGTAAACTTTAACACATTCACTGTCAAATAAGGGTCTACAGGTGCCTACTATATTTTATGTCACCTCTTGCCTGTCACGTGTGTTTAAAGAAAACTAATGACACAACTGGTGTTTCAATAGCAGTGAATGTGCCAAGCATTGGTTTCTTGCTTTCTATCTAAACCCAAAGAATATATTTGAGCATATCTAAATTTATAAAATTTGTTCAATTTTGTAAACAATGTTATTTATTATAATATCAGTGTCTAAAATTAAGTTTTTACCAAATACTTATTCCTACTTAAATTGAGAGTATTTGACCTAAAGTTATTATTTTTTCATCTTAGGCGGCATATAGAAAGAAAGCTTGGTTGCTCGCGTCAGTCACTAGCACTTGCCAGCGCAGGTTGTGGAGCTTCTCATGCTGAAAATCCACATACAGACTAAAAAAGGACATAATAATGCCTAAAATCCCACAGGAACGGGTACAACGTGGGTTAATCCGCGGGTCACTAGTATTAGTATAGATAAGCCAGCACCGACAAATGCCCAACGTCATTGGCTGGTTTTGATGCATCTACCAGCGCTGGTCAGTGTCGGTAAGCGCTGGTGATCAGCTTTCTTTCTGTAGCCACCATAAACAAATAAGGTTGTATTAGTAATAAAATATAGGATAAAAATGCTTCCACTCACGCGTATTTCAATTCTTATCAACGTAGCGTATACACTATAAATGTCACTGTCAAAATGACAGCTCGTTTAAATATCACAGAGAACGCCAAAAATTATACAAGTATATTATTAATTAAAAATGCCTTAGTAGTACACCGTAATTAAAATTACATTAAGAATATAGTTATATTAGATTCTAAATTCAATTGAAATGTCTAAATCAAATTATTATATTCGTCAAATAAATATTAAGCGGAATAACTAACTGTCCTGTCGCAAAAGGCCTGTTTTTGACATCTGTTATATTTGACAGGTGTCAATAATTTTTAAATTGATTGATAAGAGTATCGTTAATGCGCCTACAATCGAACTTATGTCACTTATTATAAGAATTGCCTTTCCACCAGAGCTACATATGCTTGCTATGTGTACAAATTTTATAAAGAGGAATTTTGTCTGTTCGACAAAATGTATGGACGCGACCCTACTATATCTGGGAAATAACGTGAGCGCGATCTACAAAGTTTCCACACTAGCGCCATCTATGGGATCGCGGCTGGAACCACCACGCGGAACAGCTAGTGTTTCATCATTGATGGATAGTGTTATCGCTATGTAATATGCTATCGTGCTATGTGTGACAACCAAACATAGCCTAGCAACGTAGCATAGCAAAGCTATTGTGGAATGGCACCTAAATCCTGTTGTATTTTACAATGCCATAATTATTACTGTTGTAGCCTTAAGTATATGCTTATTTAAAACAGAAATACTTATTTACCAATGTTGTACTTATTTTTAACTTAATGTTACCTAATTTTTTGCAAATTACTTATAAATATGGGACCTTTATGTCTGTTTTATTCTTGTACAGTCAGTCTATGAAAACGTTCATTATATTTAGAACTTATTCATATTCAAACTTCTGTAATTACAAACGTCATGTGAATACATGTGAATAAGAATTTTGATATTGTGACAACGTACTAAATTGACTTTAAAAAGAGAGAAGAGAAGGCTTTCAATTGGTCGGATTTTTTTTTCATAGGCTGACTGTACTTAAAAGCGAAACGATACATATCGCATATATTGATGTTAAGTATGTATTATGTTAATTGAAAACGGATTTTCCAAAGATAAATAATAAATGTTCCTACGCATTTAAGAGGCTTCAATAAAAACTTTTAAATGTCAATGTCAAAAAATATCTGTCATTTGTATTGGTGCGTTTTCATAGAAGCCGAGATTAACCAATCACAACGCATTGTATTTGTCAAACAGCGAATTGAAATTGTCAAAATAACTCAGTAATTAATGTTGATTGGACCATCTTGGAGGCTTTTAGGTTTAGGTTTAAAGATCTTTATTATCAACAAAGACGTAATTGACATTTATGTGATAACATAATTTAACTTAAGATATCGAAACGTAGGTACATCGTTGTTGTCATCATATTATTTATGTGGGTAGGTATAATTAATTCACAATCAGTAACAAAACTACGCTATTTCGTACAGTAGTGAAAAATCTATATAATAAAAATGAATTGCTGTTCGTTAGTCTGCTTGAAACTCGAGAACGGCGTAACCGATTTGGCTAATTAAGGTCTTGAAATATTCATGAAAGTCCAGGGAAGGTTTAAAAGGTAAGCAGTGACGGAATAAATGCGGGTGAAACCGCAGGGCACAGCTAGTAAATGATAAAAAGGTGGTTTAGGCGGTCTAAAAACTATGACATCAGGGTTGGCCACTAACCCATTCAAACTTACTTACTTATTGTGTCACGTTTCGCGCCGATCTGCTTCTGTGAAAACGCGCCTTTGCTCGTGAAACTTATATTATGTATTATTTAATATACGTAATATGAAATTTATTTTCAATTTATTCCTAATTTTATACCAAAATATTTAAACGTTATCATTGCATAGTCTATGTGTTATTTTTATTTTAATTATAGAATTTGACGCTAAATTTATTAGGACATTAAAATATATTAAAATGTACATTAACATTGAATTACCTCTTTAAATAATTGTAAGATAAACATTAATTTTGTATATTGTTACACCGTCTTATAAACAATGTTTTTATTATGAATGCTTGTAATTTTGTCATATCTAAAGATATTCAATTCATTTTCTTTTTATGACAGTTAATTATACTTTGGACACTGTGCTTTAATGCACTCGACAGCTGTCAACTAAGTTTACATTTCTTTTGATAACAGTAAAATAAAATATTAGCCTGTAATGTCCCACTGCAGCAAAGCCTCTTATCTTACCGAATATATCAGTACAGTAAGGAAGATTATGTTAGCACACAAAACTTTTCTTTTAACTTTAAGATGACAGCTGTCACTTCGCACCATAGTCAATAATAAAGTCTAATGAACTGTCAAAAGTAAAAATGATATCACTACCTATTTTACTATTTACCTTTTAAGATGACAGCTGTCACTTCGCACCATAGACAATAATAAAGTCTAATGAACTGTCAAAAGTAAATAACATATCACTATTTTACTTTTAACTTTTAAGATGACAGCTGTCACTTCGCACCAAAGACAATAATAAAGTGTAATGAACTGTCAAACGTAAAAAAAAGCTAGAATGTACTATGGGCATTGATTAATTCAAATATTGTTTAGAGGGGGTTGATAAGCTAGTGCCTACGCCAAGCATCTCTGAAAATACAATAAGTAGTTGCAACAATGTTTTAGCTTGCAATTTTGTGAACTAATCTTATGATGAAAATTATTATAAAAAATATATAATATATATTTTATTCAGTGTCAGATACTTAAATCTCTTATGAAAATTGTTGATAGAAAATATTTTATTAAGACAGAATACAAATACATATGTGACAATGTAACTTAGTTACTTTAATTTAATATATCACCGGAAAATTGTAAACGCCAATCAGCGCACGGCACAAGAAATTCGACCAATCAGCGCGCTATTTGATTTTGATTTTGAACTAAAAGAAAGATTATGCTTTAAATTGTAACCGGCCTTATTCATAAACGCTTTTTGCCTAAAATACTGTTTTATAGAGTGTTTTGTCTCTTTTGCTCTTTGGAAAATAGCGTATGTTGGAAAGGGACAAACCATAGCTAAAATGGTACCATACTTTTATACACACACAATTTGTAATTTAGTTATCAAATGGTGTGTCCTCAACTTAGCTACTTAATTTAGTAATCAAAGGAGATAAAATACTTTGGGCTTTCATAAACGATTATTAAACAGCACTTTAGCTATCAAATGGTTTGTCCCTTTTCGACATACGCTATTTGTCAAAGAGCGAAAGAGACAAAACTCTTTAAATCACTGTTTACGTTAAATATAGTTTATGAGCAGATTGCACAAACACTCTTAAATCAATTTAGTACCTAAATAATATGTTAAAGAAACAAAAGCTGTCCCTACAAAATTGAACTTTATAGTGCATCAAATAGAGCACCATATCAAACGAACGTCATTTGTTTTTTAAATAAGTTTAGGCGCTAAATCAAATTAAGAATCTTTGTGCAATTCACCATAAGGCGGTAAATACACAAACATTAATTCTCATTTTAATTTACATATAGTAAAATATCAACATATTTATAAGTTAGTTTTTAATTACAATACATGCTTTAAACGCTGGGTGCTATACATTCGATTTAATTATATGACTACAACTCCGTTGTATAGGAAGTTTTATTGAACAAAACTTCGTTAAGTATAACTACTAAGGGTTTACCACACTAATCGGTATTGTCGATTAAAGGCCGAAACTGCGTAAAGCGGGTGCCCGCGCGGTTTCATACAAAAGTGAACCGTCGCGTGCGCCCGCGCGGTTTCATACAAAAGCGAACCGTCGCGTGCGATTTCATACAAAAGTGAACCGTCGCGTGCGATTTCATACAAAAGTGAACCGTCGCGTGCGATTTCATACAAAAGTGAACCGCCGCGTGCGTCCGCTTAACGCAGTTTCGGCCCTCAAAGAGTCAATCGTAGGTAAAATGGATTACTTGTATATGTAACGAAATACGTAAGAACTGGTAATAGGCCATTTTTAAATGATACACGTTAAAAATGTTTCCATTTCATTCCCATTTCAATTTTATGAATAAAATAGTAGCTTTAGATTAAATGGATCTTAATACATCTGCTGTCTGCTAGTGATAGGAGACAGCAGATGTCTACACAGCAGCAGACAGCAGATATATGGAAATTATTTTCAATAAAAAATAATTTCCTTATATTTTTTATTGATTCGTGTCGTGTTACCATCAATCGACTGATGTGGTAACCCTTATTAGGTATCTCATGATGAGATAGAACATAATACTGTAATTATATACAACGAAAAAAATATATATTTGAATTCCATGTCGAAAAATACTATTCCAATTATAAGTTTATTGTAATTCCAATTAGGCTTGAAAATGATGATTCTGAATAAATTGATAAGCGAAATTTTTATTACTTTTGTTCTTCCTTGCTTGTACTTTTTTAAGCCTGGCAAATCTGTTGACACTACATAAAAAATATTATTTTATTTGTTTATCCCTTATTTTGGTTGTGCAATTTTTATCAGTATTATTTAATTGTAGCCACGAATTACGAATACAACAATATCCTAAATTTTGAATGCAAGCATGTGTTTGTTCGCTGGTTATAATTCTTCCCGCCAAAAGCGTTAATAAGAAAATTCTTCTACTTCATACTAGATGTCGCTGTCGTGGGTGATGTCGCTGTCTATCTAACGGGCAACATTTTAACAACTGTTATTTCAATTGTATCATTCATTCAATAATTTTACATTCGGTCTTTTTTCTTGAATGAAATTTGTCATTTTTCGTGCGTGTGTGCCCTTTTCAGGAAACTCGTAAAATAAATGTTCATTTTGAAATAAGCGGCCTAAATTGTAGTTAAAGAAGTGGTGTACATTATGCTTCGGTTAGTGCTCGACGCGTTTTGGAATGAAGATATCTGGTTGCCACCTAACTCGACGTGGAAAGATATCGCTCCGGGACCGGACAAATCTGTAGTTTACACGGACTACACGCACGTTTTCGTCCCAATTCCGTTTGCATTTGTGTTTATTTTCCTACGATGGGCACTGGAAAAGTAAGTATCGTTTCATATATATTTTATTGAACTGCAAGTGACTGATAACCTCTAACCTAATATAGATTACCTGCCCACCTTATAATCGCAATGCATAGACGTTCGTATTCAGTAATTACTAATCTCGCACCTACGCCAACAATAAACTTTGTATGTAGCTATTACCGTTGCCTAGCCTACTTACTATTCAGTTGAAAAAATTAAGTATCATTTGAAGAATAAATAGAAAGGTGGGCTTCTATAATTTAGCGGCATTATTCCTGATTAGGACTCTTCCGTTTCCTTTCTGGGGACGTCGACGTTGCACTAATAAAATAAGTAATGTACATAATAAAGACATTTATGTTTGTTTTAATTTATGTTAATCTCTAGAACTATCAATGAAATATTTCGAATAATTTTTATATTAGACTTTATTAACACTCAGCACTGAGGTTTTACCCGAATTATGCTCATTCCCGTACGAATTCGGGGATATAAAGCAGCCTGTAACCTTTATTCTCTCACTCATTAATGTGGCTGTCCAATGTGGGCTTCTGTGACCACGGTTCCTGTAAAGGAGCCGAAAAGTCAGATAAAAATGTAAAATAAAAGCGAAGTGTATTTATTTATTTATTTAATGACACATCAACAGTGTTGCATTATTATACACTTAAATCTATAGTTACAGAGTACAATTCTGATATGTACACAATGTGTGTCTGTAAACAATGTTTTAATTCCAAATGAGTAGTGTTGGCTGTGAAACCTAAGAAACAAACAAAAATAATAATTCAAAACTGACTAGTCAAGCTGAAGATTATTGCATTCAAACAAACAAAAAATGTCTTAATATAAGTAGCCATATTAATAAAGAAGGCTATATTAATTTTGAACAGCGCATTAGCTAGATCATTAGTACGATTACAATAATTCTGACACCAGGATTGGTCAGGTTGACCATCCACTTGATGAAGAAGAATGCAGGTAAAACCACAGGACTCTACTAGGCAACAACATAAATCCTATGACCTCAATTTTTTATGAGCTTACTATCAAAGTATGCATATTCTCGGAGGAAATTGATTGCAGTAGGTAATTCTCAACAATGCTGTTCATAAAGATAAACATTTCTCAATAACAAATTTAAGACTATAAAATGAGGCTGTAATAAAATAACCAATGTAGTGAAATATCTACACTGTTAAAATAAAAGTATTTTACTCTATTTTACACTAGCTGTGTCTGGTTCTGTTTCTGTGGAGATTGACATGAAAAGTAGTTGCAAACCTTCGTCTTGAATTACTCTGAAATATAGTGAAAACTGCATGAAAATCAGTCTTTTTTTGAGAAAATTGAGGAGGATAGTTATCTACTAAATAAGCAGTTTCCCTATAGTACCCGTTTGCATGTGAATTTTAGAATGAAAACTAGCATATGTCCAAGGTCTAATCTATATCAACGCCATAATTCATCAAAATTGGTTATGTTAAGTAGGAAACTGTATATTTATTTTCCCATTTATAACATTTTTTACTGGCGTTGTGCCCGTTCCCGTGGGAATTTCGGGAATTTTTATACATATAAACCTTCCTCTTGAATCACTCTATCTATTTAAAAAAACGCGTCAGAATCCGTGCAGTAGTATTTGAGTTTATCCCGAACAGACAGACAGGCAGACGCGGTCGAGGTCTTTGTTTTATATTATAATATTTATTGATTTATACATAGACTAGTATAAAGGATTGTTATTATCCTCCTAGCCTAAGGATAAAGGGTGAACATATTATGTCATTGTTATGACATGAAAATACTTGCAAGATAAGTTCATACTGTACTAGCCGGACCCCGCGGTTTCACCCGCGTTGTACCCGTTCCCGCAGGAATTTCGCGATAAAAAGTACATAAAAACCTTCCTCTTGAATCACTCTACCTATAACAAAAAACCGCATCAAAATCCGTTGCGTAGTTTTAAAGATTTAAGCATACAGACAAACAGACACGAAACAGAGACGACTTTATTTTATACTATGTAGTGATTAGTTAGCACATATAGTTTTTCCTGATTTAGTTGTATGAGTCATAGCTCATAAAACAGTTGGCCTGAAACCTAGTTACTAATACTAGAAATATGTTTTTGTCATTATGTATGACCTTTACTGAAAAGAAAATGACTGACTTTGAAATTGTATGTATGAGAAACTATTGTTAACTGTACTGCATACATTTTGAGATATTTAGATTTTTGTATTATTTTGTACCTTCTATATTTTCAAGGTAAAATTAGATTAGGAATATTAGACTTAGGAAGATTTGGATCTGATGAGAGAGGAATATACATACAAACATTACATACATACATACATACATTCTCACAAACTAATATAATAAGCTAGAGTTTGATTTTTTGTTTGAATGTGTTAATCTTGGGAACAACCAGACCTATTTGTATAATAAATTTTGCATTGAATAACATTCCAGACGAAGGTTAATAGTACATCGCGGGTAAAACCGCTGGGCGCTGCTAGTTTTGGGATATGAGATATTCATTAATTTCTAGAATTTGAAGATAGCTATATTAGAATTAAAAAAAAATCTACTATTTTTTTTTTGAATATGATAAGTTGATAACCCATTTAATATAGGGTGTGATAATGAAGATATAGTAAGTAACGTTGATAATGATAAAATACACTTCATGTTTAGATATTTTAATTATTAATTACTAGTTTCTATTATCTAAGTCACTGCCGCACTCAGGGACGTTCATTAAATCGACACTTAAGTTAATGACGTAATTATTATTTATAAAATCAGGAACATTTTGATGTCTCTGAGTAATAGGTGTTAGGGTCAAGTATGATAAAGAGGTTGGCTCTGACTGACGTATGTATGTATGTTTGTTACTCTTTCACGAACCTTTACAGTAATGTAAGTTATATACCTATCAGAATAACACATGGGATACATTTTATCCCGAAATTCCTGCAGGAACGGGTACAACGCGGTTAACACCGCGGGGCGCAGCTAGTATATTATAATTAATAGTATTATACATACAAGGATCTTTTTCTTCATCGAGTGGAAGGTCAACCTGACCAATCCTGGTGTCAGAGTTATTGAGCCGCCACAGGCCTCTGACATGGCTCATGTAACGACTACTATCCGTAGAAAGTAACCGGGACCGACGGCTTAACGTGCCCTCCGAAGCACGGAATCATCTTACTTTTCGGGCGATCAGGTGATTCAGCCTGCAATGCCCTAGCCAAACTGAGGACAGTCTCACAAAAAGATTTTTGTGAGATATCCCCACCGGGAATCGAACCCGGAACCTCCGGATCGTGAGCGAGGCGCTCAAACCACACGACCACGGAGGCTGTTAATACATACAAGGATAATGATTAGTTAAGATAATACACTCATACACGCAATCATAATAATTAACAGTCATATTCTTCATAGAAATATTTATTTTCTGCCTACAATATCCTTCCTACTATTATATACGCAAATGTTTCAAATCACTAAATAGTTTAAAACAAAATCGCTTTCCGCTGTCTATCTGTTCCTATGTATGCTTAGATCTTTAAAACTACGCAACGGATTTTGACACGTTTTTTTTTAATAGATAGGGTGATTCAAGAGGAAGGTTTATATGTATAACAAATTCGGATATTTCCCACGGGAACGGGCACAACGTGGGTAAAACCGCGGGGTTCTGCTAGTGTTATATATATTTGGATATTTTAGCAATTTGTAATTCCCGAGATTAGCTCGAACATACAAAAATTTAACCTCATTATAATAGCCTGTATTAGATTAGCCTGTAATGTCCCACTGCAGGGCAAAGGCGTTTCATCTCACTGAAATTATCAGTGCAATGAAGATGTCGTAATCACCAAGCTGGCCTTATTTATCTTTTTTCTTGTTTTGTTATTTATGAGGCGACACTTATTTTTATGTTAGTAACTGTATGGACACTAATTACCATAATAATATATATTTATAAGATAATGTTGACGGTCAGATGTTTCTATTTGACACTGGACGGGTTTGTTATGTATTTTAAATTTTGAGTATTTATACATTACTAGCCGCGCCCCGCGGTTTCACCCACGTTGTACCCGATCCCGAGAGAATTTCAGGATAAAATGTATCCCATGTGTTATTCTGATGTATAACCTATATTACTGTAAAGATTCATCCAAATCCGTTCTGTAGTTTTTGCGTGAAAGAGCAACAAACATTCATCCATACATCCATACTTACATCCATCCTCACAAACTTTCGCATCACTACATAGTATAAAATAAAGTCGTCTCTTTTTCGTGTCTGTCACACTGTTTGTTTGTCTGTCTGTATGCTTAAATCTTTATAATTACGCAACGGATTTTGATGCGGTTTTTTGTAATAGGTAGAGTGATTCAAGAGGAAGGTTTTTATGTAAAAAAAATCCCGAAATTCCCACGGGAACGGGCACAACGCGGGTAAAACCGCGGGGCGCTGCTAGTTTATTATATTAGTAGGATAGGATTTTAAATGTATTCTGTTTTATATTAATTATTACATTTGTTCCACTTAGTTTTACATATTACTAGCTGACCCGGCAAACGTTGTTTTTCCATATAAAGATTAAGGGGTGGACAACCCTTATCATTTAGGGGTATGATACCTACCCGACATGCACATTAAATGTCATAAAAATCGGTCGAGCCGTTTCGGAGGAGTAGAGTAACTAACATTGTGACGTAAGGGTACGTACGTGCGAGTATAGTATGAATTCTTCTTTATCCAACTACGGCAAAATCAAAGAGTATTCTGCCCTTATCTTGACTATGATTATATACATTTTTCAGGATTATTTTCGCGCCATTCGGAGTCTCGCTAGGCATAGAGAATTCAAGACCTAAGAAAGCCCCTGAAAATGACAAATTGGAACAGGTATATAGGGCTGCGCCGCGCACCAAAGATGTAAGTATCATTAATGAAAAAGTAAAGTGCCTGTAATGTCAAAGGCCTCTCATGTCACTGAAGATCAGTACAGTGAGGAGGATTAGGCGTAATCACCACGCATGCTAAATACGGGTTGGTGATCTCAAACCCGAGCCATGTTTGAAAAGAAGGAAACATGTTTTCTCTCGACCCGGTAATTGAACCCGGGACATCAGTCTTGGCAGGCGAGTGCACATACCTCTAGACCACCGAGGCGTTATAATAGAAATCAACTTCTTTAAGGTTAATTAGGCAACACTGGAAGTTTTTACGTCGCTTAAAAACCTCCGACATGGTCGAATGATTGAAACAACTATTATGATTTTGTTATATGTATTAGAACTCTATTGTGTAAACTTTCAAGGACAAAATTAGTGTTGTCCTAATGTCATGATGCCACAAAAAACGCGTAAAGAATATCTATTCTTTTATTGTCAGAGTTAAAATGTAGACTTAAGGTCTCTACCCATTACACCGTATCATACCATGACCGTGCTATGAACGTGTCAGCACCGGCAAAATATTAGGTGAGAATAGTCGACGTTGTTGGTTGGTGACGGAACGGTCTAGTGAGCATAGTCCCATACTTTTCAATACAAAGAATACTTTTTTGCCTGACACGTTTATAGCACGGTCATGGTATGATGCGGTGTAATGGGTAGAGGCCTTTATGTGGTCGATTGTCTAGTCGGAGGCGATTCCTTCTAAAGAGGAAAAAGGTCATAAACGCTTACAAGCAGCATTTTAGCTATCAAATGGTTTGTCCCTTTCTGACATACGCTATTTTCCAAAGAGCAAAAGAGACAAAACACTCACTGACAGTGTTTTTGTTAGAGAGCGTTTATGAATAAGGCAATTAGTGATTAAATTCCATTCTTACTCCATCATTGAACTCTTTGCCTCAATAGAAGAAGTTGTCTTTGGTTCAGAAATATGTCATGATAGTTTGAATTTCAACTATCGTAATGCTGAGGATACACGGCGACACTGACACTCATCACAAATGTCGACACTAGTGTAGGTTGCGTCCTCATGCTAAGCAATTTTACTGCAACTAAGTGTCGCGGCAGTGGACACACACAGACATTCGATGTATACATTGAGTGTCTGATGTCAAGTGTCGCCGTGTATCCTCAGCTTTAGAAATCTATACTAATACTAGCTGCGCCCCGCGGTTTCACCCGCGTTGTACCCGTTCCCGCGGGAATTTCGGGATGAAAAATAGATGTCCGATTCTCAGACCTACTCGATATGCACACAAAATTTCATGAGAATCGGTCGAGCCGTTTCAGAGGAGTTCAACCACGGTACCCGTTCCCGCGGTAATTTCGGGATGAAAAATAGATGTTGGCCGATTCCCAGGCCTACCTGATATGTACACAAAATTTCATGAGAATCGGTCGAGCCGTTTCAGAGGAGTTCAATCACGGTACCCGTTCCCGCGGGAATTTCGGGATGAAAAATAGATGTTGTCCGATTCCCAAGCCTACCCGATATGTAAACAAAATTTCATGAGAATCGGTCGAGCCGTTTCAGAGGAGTTCAATTACGCACCCCGTGACACGAGAATTTTATATATTAGATTATAAAGCTGCAAAGTTTGTTCGTTTGTTTGAACGTGCTAATCTCAAGAACTACTGGTCCGATTTGAAAAATTATTTTTGTAATGGATAGCCACATTCAACGGGACGGTTTATATGCTATGTTTCATCCTGAAATTCCTACGGGAAAGGGCATAAGGCGGGTGAAACCGCGGGATGCTGCTTTCTAAATATACCATATCAAAGTATACAGTTCAGTTCATCACCTGTCGAACAGGTAATACAGTCTCAAATGTTCATGTTCCAGCTCTCATCAATAGCCAAGAAAGTGGAGCTATCCGAGCGTCAAGTGGAGCGATGGTGGCGCCTCCGCCGGAGCCAGGACAAGCCGTCCACTCTAGTCAAGTTCTGCGAGAACATGTGGAAGTTCACCTTCTACTTGTGCAACTTCACCTTCGGCATCTACGTGCTGTGGGATAAGTCGTGGCTCTGGGACATAGACCAGTGTTATATTGGTTATCCGCATCAGGTAACGTAGTAGTTCTTTATTTATTTTTTTATTGTCACAAAATGTGGACCAATGTCGTCAATTTCCCAGCCGAAGACGGTTGCTCCTGAAGAGGAAAAAGGTTTAGAGAAATAAAATCATTAAACCTTTTTCCTCTTCAGGAGCAATCGTTTTCGGCTGGAAATTTGACGATTTTGGTCTATATTTTGTGACAATAAAAGAAATGTTATAGTGATCAGTTATAGTGAGTCGGTTATTAACAAAATAATAAATATACAAATATATCCGGACAAATTCATGCGGTTAATGAGACCCAAACTAAGCTCTAAGCTTGTATTATTAAATCTTACTAACTGATATTGCTTGATATACTGTTGACTCCGGGCGTGAATCGAACCCGCAACCCCCGACACAGTAAGCACTCTCACTGCCACTGTGCCAAGGGGCTTGTCAATAATAAACATAGCTCCTCATTAAATAGTAACCTTCTCACATCAACCAGATAACTAAACCCCTATCCCTTCCAGGGCCTGACTCCGGACATCTGGTGGTACTACATGATATCCTCAGCCTTCTACTGGTCGCTGACGATCTCTCAGTTCTGGGACGTGCGCCGCAAGGACTTCTGGCAGATGTTCGTGCATCACATCGCCACCATACTGCTGCTCTCCTTCTCTTGGGTGTGCAACCTGCATAGGATCGGCTCCTTGGTGCTGTTGCTCCACGATTGTGCAGATATCTTTGTGGAGGTAAGGAAGTTTTGGTGATTTAAAGAGCTTTTGAAACGTTTGGACACCTTTGCCCAGCTGTGGGATGATGTAAAAGTATTTGCCTGTAATGTCCCACTGCTGGAAAAACGTTTGGAGACTGGCTGCTGTGGGACAATAGACAAGTTTTTAAGTAGTTTTTGAAGTATTAGCCTGTAATGTTTCATTGCGGATCAAAGCCCTCTCATCTCACCAAGATATCAGTACAGTGAGGAGGGCTTTTGATACTTTTTGGAGACCTTTGTCCAGCTACGGGGTGATATAAAAGTATGTATCATTGCTGATCAAAAGCCTCTCATCACACCGTAGATATCAGTACAGTGAGGAAGATATCGTAACCATCACACTTGCATAATGCAGGTTGGTGATCTCAAACCATGTTTGAAAAGTAGCAAACATGTTTTGCTTGACTTGGGAATTGAACCCGAGACCTCAGTCTTGGCAGGCGTACACATACCACTACACCACCGAGAACTTACAAAATAATAAATAAATATATTATATTATACTAGCTGCGCCCCGCGGTTTCACTCGCGTTGTACCCGTTCCCGCGGGAATTTCGGGATGAAAATTGATGTTGTCAGATTCTCAGGCCTACCCGATATGTACACAAAATTTCATGAGAATCGGTCGAGCCGTTTCAGAGGAGTTCAACCACGGTACCCGTTCCCGCGGGAATTTCGGGATGAAAAATAGACGTTGGCCGATTCTCAGACCTACTCAATATGCTCACAAAATTTCATGAGAATCGGTCGAGCCGTTTCGGAGGAGTACGCGAACGAACACTGTGACACGAGAATTTTATATATAAGATTAAATTACTTTAATAACTGAATATTTGTCTTATTTCCAGTCGGTGAAGGCGGCCAAGTACGCCAAATACCAAAAATTGTGCGATTCACTGTTCCTATTCCTTATTGTGACTTGGATATTCACGAGGGTGCTGGTGTATCCATTTTACATTATATGGAGGTGAGTGCTCTACCTATATCTACACTAATATTATAAAGAGGAAAACTTTGTTTGTTTGTAATGAATAGGCTCAAAAACTAATGGACCGTTTTTAAAAATTCTTTCACCATTCGAAAGCTACATTATCCACGAGTAACATAGGCTATTTTTCATCCCGAAATTCCCACAGGAATGGACACAAGGCGGGTAAAACCGCGGGGCGCTGCTATTAATATTATAAGGAGGTAACATTTGTTAGTTTGTTTGTATGTTCGAGCTAATCTTGGGTATTACCGATTACCGAGTCTGATTTGAATAATTCTTTTTGTAATGGATAACTTCATTCAACCGGAAGGTTATAGGCAATTTCTCATCCCTTAAATTCCCACGGGAACGCGGGTGAAACCGCGGGGCGCGGCTAGTGGAAATATATATTTTTAACTAGCTGGCCCGGCAAACGTTATTTGGCCGTATAAAAATTTAGGGGTGGACTACCCTTGACATTTAGGTGATGAAAAATAGATGTTGTCCGATTCTCAGGCCTACCCGATCTGCACACAAAATTTCATGAGAATCGGTCGAGCCGTTTCAGAGGAGTTTAACTACGAACACCGCGACGCGAGAATTTTATATATTAGATTATAATAAAATTCCTCCTCACTGTACTGATATCTTCAGTGAGACGAACGGCCTTTCCCAGCAGTGGGACATTACAGGCTAATACATTATACTTCTTTATGTATATGTTACGGCTAATACCCGAAGTGCGGCTACACCTAGTTTTAGCCGGTTAGAACTAGGTGCATATATATGTCATTTTAATGAAAAGAGAGAGTTTAAACATGAAAAAAAAAATAACCCTAACCTACCGAATAGTAAGTAATTCGGTAGGTTAGGGTTATTTTTTTTTCATGTTTTAACTCTCTCTTTTCATTAAAATGACATACGGCTAATACCCGAAGTGCGGCTACACCTAGTTTTAGCCGGTTAGAACTAGGTGCATATATATGTCATTTTAATGAAAAGAGAGAGTTTAAACATGAAAAAAAAAATAACCCTAACCTACCGAATAGTAAGTAATTCGGTAGGTTAGGGTTATTTTTTTTTTCATGTTTAAACTCTCTCTTTTCATTAAAATGACATACGGCTAATACCCGAAGTGCGGCTACACCTAGTTTTAGCCGGTTAGAACTAGGTGTAGCCGCACTTCGGGTATTAGCCGTAACATATACATATGCATCTGACTGTACACCCATGTTTACGGAATAACTGCCTTAATTCATAAACACTCTCTACCTAAAACACTGTCAGTGAGTGTTTTGTCTCTTTTGCTCTTTGGTAAATAGCGTATGTCAGAAAGGGACAAACCATTTGATAGCTAAAATGCTGCTAGCGTTTATGAATGAGGCCTTAAATGATTATGATTATAATTACAGCCCTCGTGGTCTTGTGGTTTAAGCGCTCGGCTCACGACCCGGAGGTTCCGGGTTCGATTCTCGGTGGGGAACAATGTCTCACAGAAATCTCTTTGTGAGACTGCCCTAAGTTTGGTTAGGGCATTGCAGGCTGAATCACCTGATTGCCCGAGAAGTAAGATGATTCCGTGCTTCGGAGGGCACGTTAAGCCGTCGGTCCCGGTTACTACGGATAGTAGTCGTTACATGAGCCATGTCAGAGGCCTTTGGCGGCTCAATAACTCTGACACCAGGATTGGTCAGGTTGACCATCCACTCGATGAAGAAGAAGAAGATTATGATTAATCATTCACGTTATGTCCACAGCACCTCGATCCGAGCCCCGATGCTGCTGCCAATGTTCCCGGCATACTACATCTTCAACGCGTTGCTGTGTCTCCTGTTAGTACTGCACGTTGTCTGGACGTGGCTGATATTGCAGATAGCCTATATCACTATCAAGGCTGGCCAGGTATGTCTAAATAGTGTAGTACTAGCCGCGCCCCGCGGCGTTACCCACGTTGTTCCCGCAGGAATTACGGGATAAAATGTATCCCATGTGTTATTCTGATGTATAGCCTATATTACTGTAAAGTTTCATCCAAATCTGTGCAGTAGTTTTTTCGTGAAAGGGTAACAAACATACAAATTTTCGCATTTAAATATTAGTAGGATTTCAGAAAATCTGCAAGGGGTGCTAGATTGAAATCAGGCTTTCGTCTTTCAACTGTCGATCTTTTTATATCTTCCTGTAAAAAGTGGTTTTCGTCCCGTTTTTAAAACTATTATTGTATGTTTTCCAGATGGAAGGTGACATAAGGAGTTCAAGCGACGAGCTGAGCGATAGCCCTCATAACTCGAACCACGGCACGCCCAAGGTCAAGAACAAAAAGTAAGTTACATTTTATAATGTCACACGCCCCGCGGGAGGAAAAATACAAATAAATAAGGACGCTATAATCTTCCCGTTGAATGAAGATATCTATCACAAAAAGAATTATTCAAATCGGATTGGTAGTTTCCGATATAAGCGTGTCTCTCTCTCTCTCTCTCTATCCCTCTCTCTCTCTCCATCTCTCTCTCTCTCTCTCTCTCTCTCTCTCTCTCTCTCTTAAACTTAAGAGCTAGGCTTTTATCGATGGAGTTCTTTCCACTTTTCTCTATCATCTGCCATACTCTTCAGCTTATTATAATATTAGTGTAGTTGTTGACTATTCTGATGGGTGGCAAAATGTGACAGATACTAGCAGTTTTATATACGGTTTTACCGTACCACTGGACTAAACTATGAATTTCCTTTTACCTTGAAAAACAATTCGGAAAACTACATGAGTGTGAACAAGCCCTTACGTTGATCAACCAAAGAACTAAGTAACTTCAAGTAGATTAGTGGCCAACCCTGGTATCGGAGTTTTTAGACGGCCTACTGGCCCCCGACATGATCTAACTATGGAGACAACCGGGACCGACAATTTAACGTGACCTCATAATAAATGCCACTATCAGCCTCTCATTCAAGTTGATGAACTAATTTTGACTTATTCTTGTTTGATAGGCCATCTGATCGAGACAATAATATGAATTAGGGTTGTTTCGGTTCGCAATTTCAAAATTAATAATTTACGTTTTATTAATTACAGAGTAACATAAACACCACCGAATAATCACAAGGAAGCTACAACTAGGTAAAAATATTAACTAATTGAGATGTACTACATGAAAATACTTAGAAATATAGCCAAAGCGAACTGTCACTGTCACTGTCAAACTTTGACGTTGACGAACCTCAAATTATGACATTGACAGAACTAACATTACTTGTCAGGAGTCATAAAATAACGCCATTTTTGTTAGTTATTTTCGTCGTCGTTTAGAAAATATTATGCCATGGCGCGTTTCCACTGTAAAATGTATCTTATCTTTGCGATAAAGATTAGTATTAGCCTTTAATGTCCCACTGCTGGGCATAGGCCTCTCATCTCACTAAAGATATCGGCCCAATGAGGAGGATGTCGAAATCACCACACGTGCTTGCTTACAAAGATTTTGAAAATTAAAATGGAAACATGCTTCGCTCGACCCAGGAATTGAACCCGGAACATTCTTGGCAGTTGAATGCACATGCCGCTATACCACCGAGGCGCGACATAATATAAAATTATAATAATTCAGTGTGGAGTCGCCTTAATTTGAGCAAACATTATGTTATGAATATGTTATAAAAATACAATAAATGTTATTAAAATATAAATTAGAATATCCACTGTTTCATTTAAACGACAATTTTGTTTGTGACTCGAACAGAAATAACCAAAATGTGAAATATAATAATTTTAAATTGAACATTATTTGTTTAAGTAGTTTTTTTAAGTATAATTAATAATTAATTACTTATTTATTTGTTTGTTTAATGATCACCAGTTAGCCAAATGAGGTTTTTTTAATTGACACCAGTTTTACGAATTAATTTTAATGTCACATTAATTAAATATTATAGAATTACATAAAAGTTTTACAAATTGATTTTACTCGAAAAGTGTCATGTTTTTAAGTACTAGCCTGTAATGTCCCACTGCTGGGCAAAAGCCTCTCATCTCACCTAAGCTATCAGTACAGTGAGGTAATCACCACGCGAACCAACTGCAGATCAGCTCAAACCTGACTCAAGTTTAAAAAGTAAATTACAAATACATATATGTACTTTAAATCATCTTTAAACAGTCATCCATTAGCTATCTAGTTTACACACTAATCCGTAATTAGATAATCGGTTAACACCGCTCGAAACGTCGGATACGTATTTTAGTAAAATACGTTAAATTATCTAACGCGATACAGACCCGTTTCATTTATTATAATGAGTGCTAATCGTGTAAGTTTAAAAAGTATATACATACTTATAAAAACCAACATTTTACATGTAACAATAAATATGTAAAACTTTTACATTATAAGTCATTAATGTCATTCTATAATGTCTAATGTCACATACAAATTAATTTGATGATTTTTTTTGTATTTTTGGAATATAACTTAGTGCTGAAGTTTTGAATAAAGCATTTTGTGTTTTTTTTAATTCAGTAAATCTGAAGTTATGTTTCAAGTTTTAATGAAATACCGAATAATTTTAAATTTTACCGCTTTGTGTATATAATTGTCAATTTCTTATCACATTTCGTTTATTAAAGCACGCGTACTTTTTGTGTTGTCAAATAATATAAATTGACATAAAATAAAAAGTGAGATCATTCATTCTTTTGGAGTAGGTTAGTGGCCAATCCTGGGTATTTTTAGACTGCCTAAAGGCCACCGACATGGTCTAACGGTTGAATTAACCTGGACCGACTGCTTTACGTGCCCAAGGGTTATTTTTGAGATGTGGAACCATACTTCAAATAAAATTAAAAATATTAAATTTCAACATGAGTTAAAAAATAATAATTCTGCATCACATTCTAGCTTATACTATACACAAGATATGCCAAAGTCAAGATATATAATACTGCGTGTTGATTGGTAAATTTCCAGTTTGCACCAATCAAAAAGCAGCATTTTATCATCTATGGTTTTATATAGTCGCTGTACGACAAAAAACTAATTTACAGTCCCTCATTACTAAATTGCATTAATGATATGACTAGCAGCGCCCCGCAGTTTCACCCTTTTTTTGCCCGTTCCCGTAGGAATTTCGGGATGAAAAATAGCCTATGACTTTCCCGTTCAATGTGGCTATCCATTACAAAAATAATTATTGAAATCGGATTTGTATCCAATTTTAATTTTTAATTTTGTCTTTTTTTATATTATTTTACACACACAAACTCAAAACGCATCGATTTTATTATAATTTCTTGTTGCATTATAGTCGGGTACTATGTATAGGTGTAGGCATTATATTAGTACTACAAATAAAGTACTATCGTTGTATTGATTATTAGTTTTAAGCCTTATACTATTACATTAAGGTGTATTATTGAACACTCCATTAATATACAATGCTTGCATACCAAAATATTTCTTTATTGATCGTGTTATGGAAATAAAGTGATTTGGTTAAACAATAATGACATTTCGCAAAATTTTGACAGTTATGTCAAATTCCATAGACTTCAATCTCTGTGGACTGCTGTCGCCACCGACCAAAACTATCTTCATAGAGCATCGCATAATTTTTTTAGTAAATAAATTCATATTATTAACATCTGAAGGAAATTTCAAAGTAAAAGATGTTAGGTTTATTTCCATAATACAGTCCTGAAAAATTGCGAAAATATAAACACCATCGAATTTTGTATTTTCAGCCTTATTCCTAAGGCAATAATGAAGAATTTGGTTTAACACAACTGTTCTAAAAACAGGGACCATGTAGGATTTTTATTTTCTTTTGTACAATCTATTGTTTTTTAACTGTGGGGTTTGACGTCATAATACTACAAACAAGGATTTTGTCCGAAGACAAGATGGCTGCACTAAGGTTGTCAAATCGGTGACAATGTCAGTTTGACAGCTGTCAAATGGTTAAAAAATCTCAGGCAATAGGCAATTGTAAACATAATTCTAAGCAACATGAAAAATAAAATCCATCTATTAAATATAATTAATATATAATTGACAAGCCCGTTGGCACAGTGGCAGTGAGAGCGCTTACTGTGTCGGGGGTTGCGGGTTCGATTCCCGCCCGGAGTCAACAATATGTGCAGACATAGTTGTTGGCGACGACGTCTGGGTGTCAGTTATATATCCTTATAAAGTATTTGTGTATGTATATGTAGTAGTACCAGTTAATTAGATTCCATAACACAAGCTTAGAACTTACTTTGGGTCTAATTAACCGTGTGTGAATTTGTCCAGGTATATTATTTATTTATTTATTTATTTATCTATCGTACTCAGAGACATCAATTTACTAATTGACGTAATTTTTCAAACGTTAGTTGTCAAAAACTAAAAATTTAAATTCTTAGACGTTAAAAACTCACAGTTATAAAACATATTTATAAAGCTTTTAAAAGGAGAACCATTGAGACTAGGGTCATGGTTTTTTTCTATAGGAATAACAAATATTTTAACTCTGTAGTTACATTTAACCCTTTTCCCACCCAATTCGGTTCTCCTTTTAAATAAAAACTTGTAATATATTCGATGTATAGATGTTACCACGTGTATTGTTAAAAATTTTCAATGTTGGCAGTTAATAAAAAAATATATTAAAAAAATGCTTTTGTCTGTGAATTTTTGTAAAGATATTACTATTGTATTTAATATTTTGTAAGTTCTTAATTCAAAGAGATTTCTGAAACGCATAATTTTTTCGCAATATTTTTTGTGTTTCGCTGTAATTTCAAACGATTCCTCTATAAACGGGTTAGTTTTTTTTACATAAAGGCTTGTCGTTTGGTAAATACACAATTTTAATTGTATTAAACCTTTTATTATAGTGTATTGTTCACCACTTCAGTGATCAGGCAACCTTAGTGACATTTTTCTTTTCTTTACAAATATTTCGACGTCAAAAACGAGATTTTATGACAGCTAACGTCATAATCCATAGACAAGTCACAATATTCCAAAAAGACTTTATTTTATATAATTTTATTTTCATTATTCTTTATTATTATAACTGCAATCTATTTTTGTATTTATCTTTAAGCATAGCATTTTACACTTCACAAATTCCTTATTTTAATAAATAATACTTTAATTTTATTCTTATTTTTATTACTTGTAAGGGTAAAACCACTCTGTATCTGAATGTAATGTAATAACAGTGTAAGTAGAATTTTGGGTGAATTTATTGTCATATATTTTACATAAATTCAAATTATACAGATGTGAAACTAAGAACTATAGATATCCAAAGTGTAGAGACACTGACGTTGATAAAATAGGCAACATAATGGTTTTTAGCCCTAAAATGTCGACAAATTATGACTGAATTTTTAATAACTCCCACTGGTTTCTTAAGTTTAAACGAACACTGTTCATTTTAAATTCATACTACGTTTACGGATTCACTTCCATGATCACAAAAGTTCCTGTAAAGAGCCGAAACGTGAGATAGAAATGTAAAATGAAAGCGAAGTGTATCCGTAAACGTATTAGTTTAAAATCAAAAAGACAATTCCTTTTATGGAGGAAAAAGCTTAGGATCGATTATCCAGCCTGGATTGCACAAGAATTCTTAATATGAATTAGCACTTAAATCTGATTAAAAAACAAATGATGTTCGTTTTAAATCGTGTTCTGTTTGGTGCAATTTAAAATACACTTTTGATCGTACATCTTTTGTTTTTAAGCATATTTAGTTACCCAGTACTAATTAGGAGTTTTTGTGCAATCCGGTTTACGATACTTTAATCTCTAAACCTTGTTTCTCTAGAAGGCTTTTTAGTCTTTGGTTGAAAAAACGGTTATATTTAGGTTACAATTTAGGATTCTTATGAAGAAACACTAAAATAAAAAATATTGTATTTACGATTTCTTTTCAGTATACCTTTTGTTTTTATTAACATCATAACGATCTCTCATTGAAAAGTAGTAGACTCTATTTTCTTAAAAATATTACCTTGAAAGTGCCTATACTTTATTAATTCTATTATTTTCATTCTTATCTTGAAATTCCAATTAATTTATTTCTTTGGTTTTAATAGTTCGCTAGTAACATTTCGAAATATGTATAATTAATACTGAAATTATTCTAAAATGTGTGTGTGGTGTATATTCTTTATGTAGGTATTAATAAATATATTCGTTATGATTAGCAAGTTAAACATTATCTGGCTTACTTGTAAACGTTTGTTATA
Organism: Cyclophora albipunctata; assembly: GCA_963082685.1. Classification (NCBI taxonomy): domain Eukaryota; kingdom Metazoa; phylum Arthropoda; class Insecta; order Lepidoptera; family Geometridae; genus Cyclophora; species Cyclophora albipunctata. Next base: position 6,795,733 of record OY720133.1, read on the forward strand.
TATCAATGCATGTAACGATTTTCATTTCAAATGCGTTCAGGTAAGTACTTTAGCTACCTTTAGATGTCAAAACACACTACGGAAGGTAAGGATCGTCGCTTTTCAGTTAGTTAGAAATATTGTTTTGGGTAAATGTTTTCTGTTCAAAATATACCTAAAAGACATGTCTTTGTTCAATTTAGAAGTAAATAATTTGTGTAGTCTATTACTGAACGAACATGTTCGTAATTGTCATTATTTATCGGAAGAACGAATGATTGCTGACTCATAATTGTTGAGAGAGTTATCACTTAAATGTACTTTTTACTTCAGTTTTAAACTTACAAAGTGTTCTAAGTTGTATATGTTAAAAAGTGTGCCAGTTTTATGTGCATTGATTTAATCGTAATGTTTATAAGTAAGGGGGTCTGTATAAAATATTTTTAATTGTAATTTATTAGTTCAAATAAATTGATATTATAAATATTGTTGGTGTTTAATGTACTAGTCTACATGAGAGAGCATGGAACGAACCCAGTGTTTATTTATTTAAGCTTACTACAGACGTTCAGTCACGAATCACGATTGACAGTTAAATGGCACAATGTTTTACATGAACCTTGAATACATGAGATTTTCATTTGGAGACTGTCAGTTGACTGAGAGTGTGTAGCGAGCCTTAGCTTTATTCGTCCATTTTATTTCGTTTTGTAATTAGCAATTACCTATTAGATTAATCTATGTCTATATTTGTACACAAAGTTGGGTTTTTAAATAAAACTACGAATTTTTAACACGTATTTTATTCACAATTTAACCTAACTTATTTTGTAAGCTAACGCACTTAGCTAAATGTAATAGAAAATAGTCTTTCACCATTTGAGACCACTGTTCTGTCCGTAATTCATAAGAAAAGCGGGAAACTGTTGAAAATGTATTCGTATTACTATTCAACGTTATATGTGTACATATTATAATAATAATATTAGATAAAAACTCCTCTAAACATTGCAAAATACGAATGTTACTTATCAATCGCGCAATGTTAGATACGAATACTTTTTCAACCGTTTTTCTCTTTATTCGGAGTCTTCGTCCGAGGTGTGTGTTCGCTAGAGAAGTGAGAGCGTTATCCGTCGGTCGTGGATGGTGTCCATGTGCCTCGTCTTGACAGCGCGTTGCGCGTCAAACGGCGCGCGGAACGCCACTCGAGCGTCGCCTGTAGGCTGACCTCTCTCGTTATACCTTCGGATGATGTCGTCTTGAGTCAACTCAAACTCTGAGAAGAATTGTAGGATCTCATCGATTGAAGCACGGAAGGGAACGTTCTCCATGGACACGACACAGCCGGGGGCTCCAAAGTCTTCTAAGGCGGGATCGGGCTCGTCCCCGCCGTTGAATCGGTTGGGCGGGCCGCCGCCGCGGCCGCGCCCCCGCCCGCGGCCCTCGCCCCGTCCCCGCTCGAAGCCCCGGCCGCGGTACCCGCCGCGCCCCGCGTCGTACCCGCCGCGCTGCTCGAAGCCGCCGCGGCCGAAGCCCCGGCCCTGGTCGAAGTTGCCTCGTCCCCGGAAGCCGCCGCGGCCGTTGAAGGCGCCGCGCATGTTGGGGTCGTAGAACTGCTGGTTGTGTTCGGGCTCGATCGGCTTGGGCCCGTCGAGCGCGTCCTCGACGAGCGCGCGCGGCACGAGGTCCACGGACACGCGGCAGCCCTCCAGGTGCGCGCCGTGCCGCGCCGCCGCCATGCGCGCCTCCTGCGGCGACCGGAACTCGCAGAAACAGTCACCTGAAGGCAGACCTCCGGCGTCCAGCATTAGGTGAATACGAGCCGGCACCGCGCCTGTGTCAGACAAGAAGTTCACGATGGTCCGGTCGGTGGCGTCGCGCGGTAAGCCCTTCATCAACACGCAGTCGAGCGGCGCGTCTTCAATGTTGGCCCGCTGCACGGGCGCGGGGCCCTGCGGGCCGGGGCTGGCCCCCATCTGGTTGTGGAACTGCGGGCGAGCGGCCCAGTTGGTGGCGGCGGCGCGCGGGTCCAGCGGGCCCGGGCCCGGCGGATACCCGCTAGGGAACTGCCCCGGGAAGCCGCCGGGGAACCCTTGCTGCTGCGGAAACTGGGGCACGAAGAACTGCTGCTGCTGCTGCTGCTGCTGCGTTGGAGCCTGCAGCAGCGGGGCTTGGTGCGCGGCTTCGAACTGCCGCCGTTGCCGGGGGTCACGCGGCGCTGCGGGCTCCGGTACAGGCTCTGCCCTCTCTACCACTCTCTCCACTCTTTCCGGCTGCGCTTGCAACATCTTCTCCTTCTCAAACTCCTCATCACTGACAGCTGTAATCGTCGGCTGTCGTCTTCCGAACATGTATCTCTCTCTTCTATCAAACGCTTCCTTAGCGTCCTCTCGTTTGGCAAACTGCACGTGAGCTATCTTCGACCGCGTCATGCGACAGTCCTTGATCATGATCGCCATGAGAGAAAACTCGCTAAATGCTTTGATAATGTCATGTTCTTTCACAAAGTTTGGCAGATCGGAAAGTTTGATGACAGCAAAGGACGGCGCGTGTTCTTTTGGGGGTGCCTCAGGGATGATAGGTCCAGGTTCCTCTGTATCATTGTCCTGGCGGTACGGAAGGAATGAATCGACCGCTGCATCATAGGTATCATCATCAAGATCTTCCACATCCACAATGGCCCCTTTCAACTCGTTGTTTTTTCTTTGTAACGCGATCTGTTTGGATCTAGTTTCGCAGAACCTGACGAATATATTACCTGTTCTGCGTCCCGTGTTGTCGTTGATCATTTTGATGCCGTGTTTGTCGATCATGAAGGGGAAGAAGCGTCGTACGTCGCCGTAGCTAGTGTGGTTAGGTGCATTTCTGATGGCTACGCAGCAATCCCTTTGCTGGTCCTCGAACCGACCTGTCCTGGCTCCTCTGAACGCAGTACCTCCTCGCGCCGGTCTAGCTTCTCCTCTATTATTTCCTTGAGGTTTACCTCCATTCTGTTCTCCCTGGAAAGCATTCGGATTCCTTTTCTTGGCCAACTCCTGCATTTTGTTCAAGGTTTCCATCATTGAGGGGTCTTGGAAGCGGTTGATCTGGTCTACAGGCCCGTTAGGACCGTTGCCCATCATTGGCATTCCTATCGGATTGTTAAAGGGTAACAAAACTGGGTTCTCTCTGATTGGACTGTCTTTCTCTTGCGAGTTAGCTGGAGACTTGCGATCACGTTTGTCCCTAGATCTTCTTGAAGGGGATCTATCTCTAGAACGACTCCTATCTTTCCTATCGCGTTTCCTATCTCTCCTTTCTCTGCTGCGACTTCTATCTCTCCTCCTCCGTTCTCTAGACCTAGACCTATCTCTACGATCTCTCTTTCTATCCTTCTTTTCTCTACTCCTACTTCTACTCCTTCTCCTATCCTTCCGCTTATCTTTCTCTTTATCCCTATCATCATTATCTTCTTCAATCGTCAACGGATTGTCGCTGGGACTGATAAGTGGAGCTGGGGGTTCAATAACAGCTGGTTGTGGTATTTCCAAAGGGTTTCCTAGTCCAGGAATGCCGAAAGAAGCTAATGTGTGGTTCCCTAAAGCTGTTGCGAAGGGTGTTAGCATTTGCATTGCAGGCTGAGTCGTGGGTATGATAGGTGTAGGCATTGGCGCGGGGGCAGTGGTGACTGGAGCCAGGCTTAGCAAGGGCACGCTCTGTCTTGCTGCCTCTATGACCTTGTGCATCTCAGAGCGGGAGCTGAGAAGGAGTTTCACTTGAATCTCCTTTATTTTGCCCCCATCCAGCATCATCCCTTGGCGAGCATCTTCGTCAGTACTGGAACAATGGAGAAAATGTTATAGTTTGATTTTCATACCTCAGAAGGTCCTATTTAGGTATTTAAAGTACAGATAGACTTTATATCAAGGTAAGTAAAAAATCTATGTTATTCTCCTCTTAAGGTTAAGGGATTTTTAGTTCATTGCGATTTTTAAGCAACTCGGCCTCTACTGGTATCGGTGGCCGATAGGGGCATTTCTATCTGAGCGCTACCGTGCTTCGGAGGGCACGTTAAGCAGTCGGTCATGTTGGAGGCCTTTAGGTGGTCTAAAACTCCGACACCGGGGCCACTAACCTCCTCGAAATGAATGAATGAATGACCAGAGTTGTGCTATGTTGGATACTGAACTTAACATAGCGTAGCTCTCATGTAAAGGCACCTTTATTATACTTCGAAATCCCGAAATTCTCTCAGTAAGTTCTAATCTAGACCCCAATAGTTTGTCCCCTATCAAATATTTAGGAATATTATCATGACAGATGCCAACTATGGAAATATAATGTATACCTACTATTGTTACTTGATTATAATAACAGGTCAAATATGTAGTTGAAATCGTAGAGCGATTTTGGTCTAAGTAGTATAGTAAATGATATTCCTACTTGTATTGTATATCTAACAGCGCCCCCGTAATTTTACCCGTTCCCGTGGGAACCTTTCCCGAAATTCCCGCGGGAACGGGTACAACGCGGGTGAAACCGCGGGACGCGGCTAGTGTTAGTATAAATTATTAGTTGTACTCCAAAACGACTAAGTTGGAAACTAACTTGGTTGGAACTTAGTATGTACTCGACAAGGGCGACTGGTAACATTATCTAACTATACCTGCTAATATAAACAACTAGCAGCGCCCCGCGGTTTTACCCGCGTTGTGCCCGTTCCCGTGGGAATTTCGGGATTTTTTTTACATAAAAACCTTCCTCTTGAATCACTCTACCTATTACAAAAAACCGCATCAAAATCCGTTGCGTAATTTTAAAGATTTAAGCATACAGACAAACAGACAAAACTTTGTTGTATACTATGTTGTAGTGACAAGCGGCCCTGAGTGTTTGAATGCGGTAATCTCAGAAACTACCAATTCCATTTGTATAATTCTTTTTGTAATTGATAGCCACATTCTACAGGAAGGTTATAGGCTAATTTCATCCCGAAATTCCTATAGGAACGGGCACAACGCGGGTTAAACTTTGGCCGCTGCTAGTATTATACATTTAAATAAGAGCGGTGCCCCCGGATTCGTAAGGACCTTAACCTATATCATCCCACTGCTGGGCAAAAGTCTCCCCCAAACGCTTCCAAGCCTCCTTCTATCCTTCTTGGTCTCCCATCACTCGCCGTTGAAGAAGATGGTCTTCCCTCCAGCGTCCAAGAGTGAGTAATTCCGAGTAGGTTAGTGGCATGGCGTCGAGGTATTTAGACCATCTAAAGGTGACGAAACGATATATCGATTGAAGCGACCGGGACAGTGAATTTGACGTGACGTACAACGTAATGGCACTATCGGTCACCCATCGGAGTAAGGACCTAGCTGCACGTTGCTTAACAATGGCAATGATCAACATCCTTAGTCAAACTACGCCAGGAGCGCTAAGTTCATAAATGTATTACCTACCTAGGTATACATTGTTGGACCGCAAATCACAGTAGCAGCTATAAAATATTACGATATCTAAGTATTATATTAACTATAGTTATTTTTGATTATTTTTAGATACCTTGTTAGTACTAGATGATTATAGAGATGGGTGATGGTTAATCCAGTCGAATTAATGTTTTCTTATAATAGTAGGTAGTTAAGTACCTTCTCGAATTTTGGAGGTCAAAGTAAGGGAGTACCTACCTAGTAAATATCGATAATATACCTAACCTAGCTTTATTTATTCAATTAATTAAATTAGTTTTCGACAAAATCTGTTATTCATTTATGTATAATCAATGCGTTATAATTTGGAACATTCCTTTTTAGCCCTTACTAGCGGCCCGCCTTCAACTCGCTTTTGGTGAAAGAGCCTTATAATTTATGCATTTTAATTTGGAACACACTCTTTATCCCTTATTAGCAGCTCACCGTCCCTAGCTTCGCTTTGGGAGAATCCCGTATTTAGCACTTACGTCATAAGGATCCCCATGCTAAATTTGATTCTCGATACCACTTATAGTTTCTGAGATTTGGTCGTTAATAAGTCAGTCGATTTCGCTTCTCTACATAGTATAAAACAAAGTCGCTTTCCGCTATCTGACCTTATGTATGCTTAGATCTTTAAAAGTACGCAGCGGATTTTGATGCGGTTTTTTAAATAGATAGAGAGATTCAAGAGGAAGGTTTACATGCATAAAAATACCCGAAATTTCCACGGGAACGGGCACAACGCGAGGATAGTATATATACGAGTATATGCATATAGATTCCCTCAGGATTGCTAGGGTAATACCACCGGAAACAACTAGTAGTCTTTTTGAACTGTTAAGTTTAATTTATACTTAACTAAGGGTGCTTTTCCATATGAGCTATGATATACGTAAGTTCGTTCATTCATTGCAGTAAGTAAGTAAGTTGGTAAACTTATCTAAGTACATAGTTCTATATCTAATCTATTTCTGTTGACTAGACATAATATTTTTACCTACATAATAATATGTCTTAAAATGTAGGTAGATCAGTTTACGATAAAATTTCACCCAACTCTAAAACCAGTAGAAGTATCTCAATTTGTGTGTATTATTTTAAAAGACATGAAACACAAAGTGAGAAGTCTCTGGAAGTTTCACGAAGGTGTTGATGGCACCGACTCTAATTTATTACACTTTGACATTTGTCAGGAAGTCGACTAATACCAACCATTTTAGTTACTGTATAATATTGAAGTCGGTTAGATTTTCTTTGAAAAAGTTTTTTTTTTGTTTTGCTTCACATTTTCGTGACACAGAAAGGTGTAGTAGTTGCATTTTGTTTCAGTCGTTAGACCATGTCGGAGGCCTTAATGCGGTCTTGAGTTTTAGACCGCATTAAGGCCTCCGACATCAAGATTGGCCACTAACCTACTCGAAATGACTCTATCAGTGCGTCCACACTGAATGCGCGGTGGCTTACGCGGTGGCTTACGCGGTGGCTTACGCGGCGGCGGTGGCGGAGGTGGCCACACTGAGGCGCGAGCTCTAGTAGCGATCAGACGTATATCAGGGGTTGCAAACAATTTTCGATCAACAATAGAAAAACTAAAAAAATGAACTTATAACAAGATGGCGGCGAATACTCTACCGGGATTAGTTAGAAAATCGAGATTTATAAGTGCAACCACCCCCCCCCCACGACATAAAAAAAAAAATCGCCCCCCGGATTTTTTTTCTATTTCAGTCTAGTTTGTCTGCCCCGACTGGATGATAGACACAAAAGTAGTACTAAGCAATTTTAAAGTTTTGGTAACAAATAAATTATTACTACAAAACAAATCTACTCCTGCTACTCTGTTTCTGCTATTCTGTTTCACAAAATTTGCGCCAACGTTGGCCAAACATTTGTAGCGGTGACTTCAAATCAGTATTTTTTTTCAAAATTTGATATTATTTATTTATTAGTTTAAAGCTTAAAATATAACTTATTCTACATGTACTCACAGAAAGTAAGACACTCCGACCGTTAAATTGTTTTTCCGGCCATTATTTTTGCAACTTTTTTGGCTGTGGTTCGAGGGAACTAAATAAAAGAGTGGCTCACTTTTCAAATGAGGCGCTAAGCACCTAGACGTATTATTTGCGCTGACCCGAAATCTAGTTGTGTATTGTTGATCGAAGCCATTTTACGTCAAAACGCCGAGCGGTAAGACCACTGGTTTGATACACCTGCCGCCCGCTTGTTAAGTCGCTCGCCGCCTAGGCCCGTACTGTGGCCACAACGCGCGGATCGGTGCGTTTGAATTGAAACCACCGCGCGCTGAGTCGCTCGGTCTTGTCGCGCTAGGCTTCCCGCCTTAGTCACTTCAGTATGGACACTTACACGCGTTTCATACGTTTGATATTTCGCGCCCGCCGTCGCAACCGCGCTAGGCCCGCAGTATGGACGCACACTATAATATAAAAATGAATCGCTGAATCTGTTGCTAAGCGCATAACTTCAGAACGACTGCACCAAATTGGATGATTCTTTTTTTAATGTGTTCCTTATTGTCAGGATTTTTATATGCGCTGATTTTATGGGCGCTGCGGGTGAAACCGCGGGGCACAGCTAGTGAATGAATAAATGAGTGAAGGCCGCGCTGCGCGACACCCCGCGTTTTCGTGAATGGGGTTTAACCTCATAAACGATATTTAACTTAAACAGTGTTTTAAAGTGTTTTGTCTCTTTCGCTCTTTGGCAAATAGCGTATGTCGGAAAGGGACAAACCATTTGATAGCTAAAGTGCTGTTAATAAGCGTGTATGAATAAGGCCCTTACTCTTTAAGAAAAACGTTACAAGTGCTCAGAAATATTAGAGAAGGGCTGAGACTATCCAAAATGGAGGATAGAGATATAAATGTCACGCGAAGAGGGTGCTGGTCGCTGCCAGGATAAAGCTAGATGAGCGATAACCGTGGTGGGAAGTTAGGTGACCGATTAGGTGGCCGATGACAGTGGTGGGAAGTTATGTGACTGATGATAGTGGTGGGAAGTTAGGTGACCGACGACAGTGGTGGGAAGTTAGGTGACCGATGACAGTGGTGGGAAGTTAGGTGACCGATGACAGTGGTGGGAAGTTAGGTGACCGATGACAGTGGTGGGAAGTTAGGTGACCAATGACAGTGGTGGGAAGTTAGGTGACAGATGACTGTGGAGGGAAGTTAGGTGACAGATGACAGTGGTGGGAAGTTAGGTGACCGATGACAGTGGTGGGAAGTTAGGTGACAGATGACAGTGGTGGGAAGTTAGGTGACCGATCACAGTTGTGGGAAGTTAGGTGACCGATGACAGTGGTGGGAAGTTAGATGACCGATGACAGTGGTGGCAAGTTAGGTGACCGATGACAGTGGTGGGAAGTTAGGTGACCGATGACAGTGGTGGGAAGTTAGATGAGCGATGACCTTCTCGTGGTCGTCCGTCCGTGTCGCCTCAGCTCATTAGATTATTTTTAATTCTTCACACAATTAAGGTAGGTTTTATAAAAAGTGGTTGTGACGTACGGACGGACAGACAAGACAAGACGAGTTTCCGGTTCCGATTTTGCCATTTGGCTACGGAACCCTAAAAAGGTGGTAGGTATATACATTTTTTGTCCTACCTACCATCTCGCCAACTAATGTGTCATGTCAACTATTTTGCTATATTGCCAAGCTTAAGACCGCATACAGAAAGCTGGTCACCAGCCCTGGTGCGTATTCATTGAAGCGGAGAGGAGCTGTGACGAGCTCAACTGCCCAATCAAAACACATTAAAATTGTCAAACAACGCATTGACATAGGTAGTCAAAATCTATTAGCAATCTTCTTCTTTCGAGTCAATGGCGCAAAATTATTGTTGTATTTATATTTTCACAAGTAATTCACAGTAATTCACAAGAGAGAGGGCAGCGTCTGATACGTTCAGTAAGTCCTCTTTAGTGCAGGTGGTAGGGCACAGAGGACAGGCAGGATAAGAGATGAGCCATGTCCTGGTCTGTGGCACCGCAGTCACACTCCGACTTAGTGGAGTAGCCCCACTTTACCAGGTTTGACCTGCAGCGACCTACTCCTTTATTGGAAACAGGGTGCTGATAAGAACCTGTCAGTGACGTTTGGCGGTTGTTGGTGCTAGTTTAGCATATTGTAGAGAAACCCGGTGCCGGCTACAGCTTTCGAAAATCACTGGTAGACCAACGCAGGTACCGAATATGTTGACACACTTGAGAAGTCTTTGCCCTTGATGTAAGATTGTGCAAGTAATTATTGACTCGCTCTTTTCCACCATAACTGTGTTAGTATGGTCCATCCCAGGGTTATTACTGATCAAAACCAGCGAGATCATAATTAATCGTTATGAAATTAAGTGTCCCAAAAGTTCCTACCAGGAGGCGATAAGAATTTGACATTTTCTACTTCTATTCTTACTTAGTAATGTCGGTCTGCCTATCATCATAAATTTAAGAGTTAAGCCTTTTATCTGACATATGTTACTGATTCTAGGTCTCCCCCTACCTCGCTTCCCTTCGACTTTACCTTCTATCATATTTTATGCTCTGCCTACCGTGTTTAAAAACTTTATAGAGTTCTTTTTGAGTTTTGATTCTTGATTGCTGATTTTTGACCTGTCTAAGAGTGCGTTTCCTTGAAGCGGAGTGGAGTTGTGCGTAGTTAAATCGACCAATCACAACACATTGTCAAAATCTTTTCGTAATGCGTTGTGATTCGTCAATTGCGAGTTGAAACATAATTATGTTGCTTAAAGAGACCACAATATTCTACGCTTGTATAAAGCATTTTTTCTTATCTTAAATCATAGTCTAACTAAGTTATTCGGGCGGCAGCTTCGATCAACAATACACAACTGTTGATCGAAGGGCGGCAGTTTGTGTCTGACTGACATGTTTTGTTTACTTTTACTGGTGCGTAAACTATGGCAACCCAAGCCACCCTAGTTTATACTGTGGTATAATATAATACGATTATGACGTAGAAAAATAAATATTATTCTAAAAAATATATACCTAACTACCTACATCATATCAATATGCCAAAAAAATAAGTTTTGTGTGCCCTTATGCATGGCGAATTTCAAGTCCTAGACTTGTTTTCTACGCATGATGGATTCCTTAATGGCCGGTTCACATTATTCCAGTCCAGTGATCCAGCGAGCTAATCCAGTCCAGTGCTGGACTGGAGCATATCGTTTACATTGTTCCAGTCTTTTAAGAGTACCGCTGGATTGGTCCCCAAAACAATTGACTCGTATTCACTGTTCAACGTTCAATCTAGCACTGGATTGCAACTGGAATGGCTGTCTACACTATTCCAGTGGCGCTGGATTAGGTGAGCTGGAATGAAAAGTTGACGGTCTCTCCAGTCACTGGACTGGAATGCTCACTGGAATGGGTACATTCCAGTGTCGGTTCACATTATTCCAGTAGCATTCCAGTACTGGATTGGATTGCTGGACTGGAATAATGTGAACCGGCCATAATTATTACATTATTTTATTTATTTAAAAAACTGTGAAAGTATTTTGAAATTGAAACAATTTTGACTTCACTTGTATATAAAATTTTATAAAAGGGACTGGTTCGACCAAAAACGATCACTTTTGACTAGGCCGCAGAACAGTAAGGAGCTCCGCTTCGTGTTAATATTATGAAGTAAATACTCTTATATTATTTGGTTGATGGCCGATATTTAGTCGACAGTTGTTTTACGTCAATTAATATTTAATTTACTGTGGCGAATATGTATAATTTATTGAAGTATAATATTATGCGTTTCTTGCCGATAATTTTCTATTTCGGTTAATCTGTAATAAATCTGTCATAAATCTGTAACACACCATTCTAGCCGGCTGAAAATTTCTTAAAATATCTAAGAAGTTTTGTAGTTATATCTAACAAATTCTTTACTAAATTCTGGAATCATTTTGTAGTACTTTTTGAGATTTTTGCTATATACACGTGTATCCTGAACTAAGGGCCCAAGAAAACGTTCATAACAGCTTTGGTTCACGTTTTAGAAATGTATAAGTCCTGGGTCTTTACTAAATTTGACGAAATCACTTCAAAGTTTCAATTAGTTTCAGGAAAAATCGATTCAGATGCATTCATCTTAATAAAGTAAATATATAGCTGATACAGTTAAGAACTGCTGGGGTAAGGGTGATTATAACTTTAAATACTTGTCCCAAAATGTGGACCAATGTCGTCAATTTTCCAACCGAAGACGATTGCTCTTGAAGAGGAAAAAAGTTAAGTGATTTTATTTCATTCTTGCCCTATCTCTAAACCTTTTTCCTCATCCGGAATAGTCCTCTTCGGTTGGAAAATTGACGCCATTTTGGTCCACATTTTGGGACAAGTAAAAAAAAAAAGAGTATACAGCCTCGTCTCGAATGATAGAAGGCATTTGGCACAACATACTTCCGCTGAAGAATCCAGGAGTCAAAACGATCGCTCAGGGGTAATGCATGAGGAATACCCAGTCTCACTGACATACCTACTCCTTCCATTCTTAGATCTAAACTAATATTATAAAGAGGTAAAATTTGTAAGTTTGTATGTTCGGGCTAATCTCGGAAAGCAGTCGGATTCGAATTATTTTTGTAATGTATACCCACATTTACAAGAAGGTTATATACTAATTTTCACCCCAAAACTCCTAAGACAACGGGCATGACGCGGGTATTACCGCGGGGCGCTGCTAGTAGTTTATATTTTACGAGCAGCGCCCCGCGGTTTTACCCGCGTTTTGTCCATTCCTGTTGGAATTTCGGGATGAAAAATAGCCTATGTTACTCGTGGATAATGTAGCTTTCGAATGGTGAAAGAATTTTTAAAAACGGTCCAGTAATTTTTGAGCCTATTCATTACAACCAAACAAAGATTTCCTCTTTATAATATTAGTGTAGAAGTGTAGACAGGTCTGTCGTGCTATTGGTTGCAATGCAAGTGATGTTTGTCTTAGAAATCGAACTAAACGCAAAGTGGTAAATATCTGTGGTGGTGTAGAAGTATTTTTATCTTCATTTCATTTAAACTAACACGGCCATAAATACCCTCCACAGTATGAAGGATAGATATGACGTCGAAATGGCGGTGCTGGTTGGCTGTCCGAGGCGTTAGGTGAGCGATGACCTTAATTTAACCAACAGAGTAAAATTATGCCTGAACAACAGATGACTGCTAAGCGTGCCTGTAAGATTTCAGAGCTGAGGTCTTATGCAACCCTATTGGTTCCACAGCCTTGCTCGCAAGATGTTTTAACAATCGAGCTAGACTATGAATCTGTGTGCTATGTCTACGGTCTATTTGTATGTTTGATGCCAGTCTTAGGTTCCATTTACGGAGAAGCGACGCGTCGGGATCGTTTCAGTTTTTGATATTAGTTATTTTTTGTAATAACCTTTGTATCTTGTATCGGAATGAACCACGCCACCGCGATGTACTCGTACGTCTTAAAGAATTTAGTGTGGGCCACTCAACTGCATGCGACGCATCTCCGTAAACTGGGCCTAGTCGACTACAGGAATTATTTACACTAACGTACGTTTCAATTAATAGTAAAACTTCTACAGGAAGCTGGGCCACCGCTTACTGGTTGCGATAATCGCTGTTAGATCGGAGTCGTATCGGAATTTGTCAGTGATGTTCGTTTATTGGTGTTGAACGCATTGCATAAAAACTAATAACTACGTTGGTAATTTAGCATGCGCTGTAAGACTAACGCAGAAAGAGATTCGAGGATTTTGCCCACCTCATCAATAGGAGAATAGATTGACTAGTAAGAAGACGAATATGGAAATGATTGAAGGAAGTGGTTAACTTCAGAATTTAAAACTTAGGGACATTTTAGGAAAAGGACTTTGATAACGATAGATGATTTTGAAAATGGTCAGTTTTAGGAAAGACTGCCATATTCAAAACTGAAGATTTTTCCCAGTTTTTGTACATACTAGGTATGCTAAGTGGAAGCCTCGCTCGCAGTTTCGTCGTCCAGTCTCCGAAACGGGCCGGTGTTAATGAGTCTTCCGTAACGTTCTACTTTCCTTAGAGTAATACATTCCATTCTAAGGATAATAGTATTTTCTGGTCATAAGTAGAGATTGATCTTGTAGACATACTGTTATTTTTAGGACGAATACTGCGAAGTAACCATCCACCAGTTGAAGTTGGTGATTGTATGACGAATTAGTTTCAATTATTTCTTGCCAAATGCCGGATGGGTGAAGTCAAATTTGCAGAGGTGTGTCAGCCTCAGAACTAAACATAGATGGTCCATATATTTACTAATAATTTGTTCCTTACTAACACAATGTATGGACGTGACCACATGAGACCTGAGAAGAAATAAACTATAGGTGTATGCCGCAGCAATGCCACCGGTGACAACAGTTATACTCTACTAGCTGTGTCCCGCGGTTTCACCCACAGCGCACCCGTTCCCGTAGGAAATACGGGATAAATAGTATCCTATATCCTTCTCCTGGTTCTAAACTACCTCCCCACCAGTTTTCAGCCAAATCGGTTCAGCCGTTCTCGAGTTATAAATAGTGTAACTAACACGACTTTCTTTTATGTACCTACTAGCTGTGCCCCACGGTTTCACCCACAGCGCACCCGTTCCCGTAGGAAATACGGGATAAATAGTATCCTATATCCGTCTCCTGGTTCTAAGCTACCTCCCCATCAATTTTCATCCAAATCGGTTCAGCCGTTCTCGAGTTATAAATAGTGTAACTAACACAACTTTCTTTTATATATATAGATATAGATTTTTTCTTTAGTCTTAAATGTGGACTAATGTCGTAAATTCTCCCGTCTATGACGATTACTCCTGAAGAGGAAAAAGGTTAGTGATTTTATTCCATTCTTACCTTATCTCTAAACCTTTTTCCTCTTCAGAAGTAATCGTCTTTGGCTGGAAAATTTACATTAGTTCAAATTTTAAGACTCGCAAGGAGAAATAGTGTAGTTACACCATGCCCTCCAATCTGTGCACACTGTTGGGCAGATAGGACTTTTTTAATCAGCTATAATCCGAGGAAAAAATCATTTTCTGACTTACTTTAATATGTTTGGCCTATTTCTAAGAAGAAAAAGATCTCTCTCTCTCTCTCTTATAGTAGTTTCAACCTATTGTAGTGTTTTTCTGCTATGAGTGAAATTTCTTTTATATTTTGCACATAGGGGGGATAGAGACATGGGAAAGCCTTGGTTTCCACCACTATCTTAGCAAGTAGGCAGGTAATTTTCTTTCATGATTGAGCAACAAATACGATGCGATACGATGCAAATAAAAGTAGGCCTAAAATAAAATAACACCCACACAGAATTGTGTTATTTACAATGTATGTATGATGCAAACAGAAACAAAACGAACGCAAGATATTTTGTGCTGGCTGGTATTTTGAAAATCCGTCTACCACCGACTTACCTGGATTTTCAGGACGCTTATAGTGTAGGTCTGTACATGAGATATGCATTATGTATTTGGCGTTTGGTTACGCTGCGACATCGCGCTATACGTCAATTCGAGAAGGTTTGCGGCTTCTGGAATCGGGGGTTTTTAGTCCACCTAAAGGTCTCACGATTGGAACAACCGGGATCAACAATTAAACTTGAACGTGCCCTCCGAAGGTAGCGCTCGGTAGAAATGCCACTATCGGCCACCCAACTGATGAACCGAAGCAACGGCCCATGTAGGGGCCGATCTTCGGGGTATTCCCTGTAGTCTTACCGCGTAGTCTTACCAGTTGGACTACTGGGAATTTCCTCCCCAATAGACTTACTAGTAAGATCATTGGGGGGTTATTTTTTTTTTACGTAACTGATACACAAAAAAAATAACCCTAACCTACCGAATAGTAAGAAAATTGTTTAATTGTTTTTGTTAATAACGATCAAGTCAATCGAGATCAACACAAAATTCCCAATGGTCTTACTAGTAAGTCTATTGGGAAGGAAATTCCCAGTAGTCCAACTGGTAAGACTACGCGGTAAGACTACAGGGAATAGGAACGATCTTCACGTTGCTTCACAATCGCAATGAACTAATATCGTCACGAGTGCATTGACACATACTTAATTTTAACAGTGCATACGGAAACAAGGCAGATAGCCTGCGCCCAGCGCTGATCATCAGCACTTACCGGCCTCAAGAAGCGCTAGAAGATCGTTGAGTAGAAACCCAAAAGCAACATAGTATTTACAGACACCTGTTTGTAAATACTAATGTTGCGTTGGTAGACCAGCGCAGGCTTCCTGTTTACTTCCTTTAATGCAGCCTAAGTCATGGCCGTACGATTAGTCTAATCAATTGATATTGTATAAAAGTACGAATTAGTAGCAACGAAGATTGCTGCCGCGCTGCCACGTGTCCCTGTAGTAACAGCAGCACTGCAGCGGATCTGTCTGTGTGTCCCTAAAGGCGAAAATTAACATGCCTGTAAAACGGAGCAGTATTTAGCAGGCTAGTTAAATGCAAGTTGATGCTAGCAGCTTTCGTGCCAGCTACAACACATCTCGTCTATTCGGCTATTCGTCTATCTTATTACGACTTTCTCCACGATACCTTTAAATACTTAGTCTATTTGATCTTAGTACGTGGCGACTTGACATTTTCTCGCTGTGGTTATACTGTCATTAGGATGTTAGCTACTTTTCTCAAGGTTAATACGTCAGAACACCAAATGAAGATCGAAGGAAGAAGATTGAGAGAAGGTTGCCATTTGATATCAATCGTATTAGCTGATGATAGAGAATGCGTTAGGTTACCTCGACGACTAGATAGATAGATCGTTTCATATCGAGATAATTTCAGTGCCTATAATAGAGATCCGAAGCTTACAATATTACAGCTTACCAGATTGATACAGTCATGTTTTTGAAAATGCATTTGAGACGAAAAGAAACACTCCCATGTATTTGAAGTAAATTAAAAAGTAGAAATAATCATTAGTAGATATCTAGCAGTTATTAACCTTCAAGTTTTATCACGAAATTTAGTAGAGTTGGAAGTTGAGAAATGTCCTATCGTAGAACGAAGAACTCCTTTAGACATTGCAGCATTAGGAAAAAAAATGAACCTTTTTTAGGAGGCTATTCAATGCATCAAACTTTTTTTCACTCCTGCGTCAGAGAACGGTTAGAAAGATTTTAATGAGATGTCAAGAAGCAATTAGGGTCATTCGGAAAATGTAAGACACACTGGAAAATGCTTTCAGACGATAGAAGTACATTGTAGAACCCACCAAATATGTCAAAAACTTAATCGATAAAGCTCTATAGCCCAGCCAGCCACAAGCCACAATACGCCACTGCAGTCTGCATCTGCAATGCCAATCCTAACAAAAAGCACGCTCGTATTTTCAAATTATTTTCTGTTTCTTATCTTTCATTTTCAATTAACATTAGTAGGCGCCATATTACCGAGATTATGAGGAGTCGCAGTGATTGCTTCAAATCAGTTTACCTATTTATGTTCAGCAATATTTCTAATATTCGGCGCAGTATAGTGGGTCCATCTTATTCTAAGCCTTAATTAAATCATAGCTTCTTAGTTTTACACCATTATCGCCCATTTAGAGAATACTCGTTTAAATAATAAAAAGTGGTGAAATACGTAGCATGTGCAATTTGTACTTGTCCGATAATGCCCATAGCTGGGACCGAGCGATGCATGTCTGCAATTTACTTTTACAGTTTTGGTATGATAACTTTGGGACCACCAACTCGCAGCAGGCAAGAATGGTGATTATGCCTAATTCTGTTCACAGCAGGTATCTGCAAAGCAGAGTTAGCCTATAATACTCCTTATCATTTCTGTTAATATTGATGATGTTAGGATGGGAGTCTTTACATCCCATTGGTGAGTAAAGGCCTCCCCATTTGTCAGCCTGCGTTCTGGTCTATAAATCGCTGATCGCCAGTAACTTTTGGAGTTGAGTTATCTCATCATTTACTGTATCATTTCATTA